>CM066033.1:711873136-714387370 GCA_033557465.1 Ichthyophis bannanicus | reverse complement strand
GCTCCTATCGAAGGCTCCTGGTTCGCCCTCCGACAACTGACTGGGAAAAAAAACCCTCAACGTAGTGTTGGGGCAGCTCACTCGCCCACCCTTCGAGACCTCTGGCTACCTGTCCACCCTCGCTACCTCTCTTGGAAGGGGGCTTTCCTGGTTGCGCTTGCCTCCGCTCGCAGAGTTAACGATCTTCAGGCCCTAGTGGCAGAGTCGCCCTTTATAACCGGTTCGACAAGTGCACAGTGGTGCTTCACACGCGCCCTAAATTCCTTCCGAAGGTAGTATCGCCCTTCCATCTCCAACCAGGAAGTAGTGCTCCCTACCTTTTTTTCTCAAGGACCTCACTCTAGTCAGGCGGAGATGGAACTTCACATCTTGGACTCTAAGAGGGAGGGCTTTTGTCCTTCTATATCAGACGCACTCCAGAGCCACCTCAGGCTTCTCAGCTTTTCATTTCCTACGACCCCAGTACAACCTGGGGGAGGCGGTGACCAAGCGTACACTTATCGAACTGAGTGGCGGGACATGTATCGCCCTCACCTATGAGCAGGTGGGGCTTCCCTCTGGTGGAGGCCTACGTCACGGCGCACTGTGTCAGGGCCATGGCGGCCTCAGTGGCAAACTTGAACTCTGTCCCGATGGTGGACATCTTGCTGGGCACCATCTGGTCTTCAGTCCATAACCTTTGCAGCCCATTAACTGCTTGGAAAGAGAGTCCTGATGGGACAGTGCCCTTCGGGCAGGCTGTGCTCCATAACCTTTTCAGGGTTTAGGCAACTCCTACCCTCCGACCCTTCTGTGTTTAGGCTACCGGAGTGCTGGTTTCATCGGACACGGGTCCTACTGCAGTCTGTGGACACAGACTCCAATTGTATGCTGCTTGCGGCTCCCCATGAGGTAGCCCCTGATTTTTGCTATTAGCTTTCGGTAGCCTAATAGCTGGCGAGTCCCATATGTGAGCTGACGTCCTGCTTTTTTTCCAGAGAAAGAGTAGTTCTCATCTGTAACCGGTGTTCTCCGGGGACAGCAGGGAAATCAGTCCTCACAAACCCTCCCTCCTCCCCTTGGAGTTGGTCCTTTACCATCTATTTGCTGTTCTTTTAGCTATGGTATCTGACTGAGCAAGATGGCACCTTTGGGCGGGAAGGGGTCCACACACGTTGTGGTGGCATCTCCCAAAGACTTTATTTTAAAGCTGGGGGGATGCTTCTGCGAGGGCTCTCGTTGGCACTGATGTCCCCCATAGGGTGAGTGACTGATTCCTGCCCTGTCCCCAGAGAACACCTGTTACAGGTGAGTAAACTACAACTTTCTTACCTATAAGTGCATTCCATTCTATTGGCTTCTCACTGTCTTTCCTCTCTTCTCTCTCCCTACACCTCTCCTCGTGAAACTACGCTCTTCCTCTGGCTTTCTTCTCTCTGTGCCCTTCTTCTCTATGCCCTTATCTTCAAAAGCCAATTCGCAGACTTTGATCCTTTCACCTTGCTGCTCTGTTATTCCTGGAATCAAAATACCTGTATCTTTACTTCAGGTTTCACCTCTCTGCCTTTTCAAATCCATGCTAAATGCCTCACCTCTTTCAGACAGCTTTTGGATCTTAATCCTTGGTTTTCCTTCTGTTTCATTACCCTTCCTACTGTACCTTTGTTTCTCATCTATGGTACCTGTCTGTCTTGATTAGATTGTAAGCTCTGATGAACAGGGACCGTCTTTTATATGTGTCTGTACAGTGCTGTGAACGCCTTGTAGGCACTATATAAATGATTATATAGTAGTAGTAGTAGTAGTAGTAGAGGTGGGGACATCAGATAGGAGATCAGAATTACTCCATTTCCTGGAGCAATCTCCCAATGTGTTCTTGAATCGGAGGTCCAGGGACTTTGCCCATTGGCGCATCATGGTGGCGGGGAAGAGGAGACCTGTGCACTACTTCCATTTTCCTCTCAAGATTTCCAGATCGGAAATGGGAGACCGAGGAGGCATCGACAGCTTTGGACCCTTCAGTACCTGGACCTTCCGTCCAACCAGAGAACTAGATCAGGGCATGCGATGGATGTCATCTACCTGAATTTCAGAAACGCCCCCCTTTGATACTTGTTCCTCATAGGATGATTATCACATAAACTCAGTTAGTTTGGGGATGGGTCCAAGGGTGGTGAACTGGATCAGAAATTGGTTGACTGGACAGATACAGAAGGTGATGGTAAAATGGAGCTCACTCAAATGAAAGGATTTGTGATTAGAGGTGTGCCCCAGGGTTGGCCTGGGCCCGGCAATTGTTCAATGTATTTGTGAGTTGATATTGCTGAAGGACTGAATGGACAAACTCCTGTCTTTTTGCAGATGACCCGAAAATTTGCAACAGAGCAGACTCCCCTGAGGGAGTGGATGACATGAGAAAGATCTACCAAAGCTCCCTTTGTAAGAAATGGTCTAATGTTTGGCAGTTAAGATTTAATGCAAAGAAGTGCAGTGTCATGCACTTGGGAAAGCAGAAAATCCAAGGGATATGTATGCGATAGGGGCGAGAGGTTGGTGCGCACAAGACCAGAGAGAAGTACCTTGGTGTGATTATTTCTGAGGATCTCAAGGTGACAAAACAGTGCGACAAGGCAGTGGCAAAAGCCAGGAGGATGGTTGGTTTTGACATACAA
The DNA here is from genome assembly GCA_033557465.1 of Ichthyophis bannanicus. Lineage (NCBI taxonomy): Eukaryota > Metazoa > Chordata > Amphibia > Gymnophiona > Ichthyophiidae > Ichthyophis > Ichthyophis bannanicus. The sequence goes on along the minus strand of CM066033.1, from coordinate 714,384,719 downwards.
AGAGGAATTACCATCAGAAAGGAAGAGGGTACTAATGCTACTGTAAAAGTCACTGGTGAGGCCTCACTTGGAATACTGGTGTTCAGTTTTGGAGACCCATATCTCCCCCCCAAAGCATGTAAAAAGACAAAAAACTGTCAGAGGAAGGCGACCCAAAATGATTTGGAGCCTTCGTCCGAAGCCTTATGAGAAGAGGACTTGAAGACCTAAATATGTACACTCTGGAGGAGGAGGAGGAATAGGAGAGATATGATTCAGACCTGTTAAATACTTAAAAGAGAATTAATGAACAAAGAAACCTCTTCCAAAGATGGGGAACGCTGTAAAACTAGAGGGCAATTAACATGAAGCTGCAAGGGGGTAAATTGAAAGGCAATGTCAGGAAATACTTTTTCACTGAAAGGGTGGTGGATGCTTGGAATGCCCTCCCAAGGAAGTGGTGGGGGCAAATACAGTGACGGAATTCAAAATGGCATGGGACAGACACAGTGGAATCCCTTTACAGCAACACGATAAAATCAAAATAAACTTGTTTGTTAAGTGCCGTCGAGTCGGAGTCGACTGCATGGTGACCCTCTGGATAGCTATCCTAAATTGTGTTCAGTCTTCAGTCAGGCAGGCTCATTGACAGACTGGTACCCGTAGATGCTGTTATTGTATCGATCCATCTCATTTGTGGCCTTCCTCTTTTGCGTTGACCTTCTATCTTGCCAAGCATGATGTCTTTCTCTAATGATCTCTCTCTTCGCATGATGTGTCCAAAGATATGAAAAGTCGAAGTCTTGTCATCTGAGCTTCTAAAGAAAGCTTAGGTTTGATCTCCTCTAGTACCGACTGGTTTTGTTTCTTAGGGCAGTTCCATGGTATACACAGTATTCGCCACCAGCACCATAATTCAAAGGCATCAATTTTCTTCCTGTCTGTCTTTTTCACTGTCCAGCTTTCACATCCATATGAGTGTTATTGAAAATACCATGGCTTGAACAAGTCGAATCTTTGTATGGAGAGAGACATCTCTGCTCTTTGAGAATCTTATCCGAGGTCTTTCATAGCCATTTTGCCAAGAGCAATGCGTCGTCTGATTTCTTGACTGCTTGTTGCTTCTTTATTGATAGTTGATCCAAGTTGTTCACAATTTCAATTTCTTCTCCTTCAATGATGAACCTGTTGATTATGCCAGTTGTCATGATCTTTGTCTTCTTTACATTAAGGTGCAGGCCCATTTTGAGGACTCTGTTCTTTGATTGTGAGAAGAAAATGTTTCAGATCATCTTCACTTTCAGCCAGTAATGTAGTATCCTCAGCATAGCGAAGGTTGTTGATGAGTCTTCCACCAATCTTCACACCTCTGTTGTCTTCATACAATCCTGCTTCTCTGATGGTATGTTCTGCATATAAATTAAACAGGTAGGGGGAAAGTATGCAGCCTTGTCTTACACCTTTGCTTATTTTAAACCATTCTGTTTCTCCTTGTTCCGTTCGAACTGTTACTTCTTGATCAATGTACAGATTGTGCAAGAGAACGATCAGGTGTTCTGGTATACCCATGCTTCTTAATGTGGCCCAGAGTTTCTCATGGTTTACACAGTCAAAAGCCTTGCTATAGTCGATAAAGCACAAATAGATATCCTTTTGGTATTCTTTAGTCTTTTCAAGGATCCATCTCACATCCGCAATGATGTCTCTTGTTCCTCGCCCTTTCCTGAATCCTGCTTGCACTTCAGGTAGTTCTTGTTCCAGGTATGGTTGTAGTCTCTTTTGAATAATCTTCAGTAGAATCTTGCTGGCATGTGGGATCAGAGCGATTGTTTGATAATTTCCACAGTCAGTTGGATCACCTTTCTTAGTATTGGTATAAACACAGATCTTTTCCAGTCAGTGGCCATGATGTTGTCTTCCATATTTCTTGGCAGAGCCTTGTAAGTATGGTAACAGCTGCATCAGATTGCTGCAGTACTTCTATAGGAATGCCATCAATGCCTGGTGCTTTGTTTTGGATAAGGCTTTCAATGCTGCTTCAACTTCTTCCTTCATCACCAATGGTTCCCGATCATAAGGTACAGGTTGAACGGCTGTTTGGTCCACTTGATCTTTATCATATAAAAACGCTGTATATTCCTTCCACCTTTCTTGATCTTCTCAGCATCATTCAACATAGAACCTTGAGCATCTTGTAACATTCCAATTCGAGGCTGGAACTTTTTCTTTAACTCTCGTAGCTTTAGGAAGCCGATCTTGTTCTTCCTCTAATAGTTTCTGCTTCTATTTCCTTGCATGCATCGTTGTAGTTCTTTTCCTTGTCCTGTCTTGCTGCACGTTGGAAATCTCTGTTGAGTTCTGCGATTGTCTTTCTTTCTCCTCTGGCTTTAGCTTCTCTGCGTTTCTGGGCAATTTTCAGAGTTTCTTCCGTCATCCATTTTGGCCGTTTTTTGCTTTTTCACCTTTTGTAGAGACTTCTCGCTTTCTTCCAACACAACCTTCTTGATGTCATTCCATAACTCTTCCGGAGCTCTGTCATTTGTATCTAAAGCAGCAAATTGATTTTGCAGGGAGTCTTTAAATTCCAGTGGTATATTCTCAAGGTCATATTTTGCTGCATTCATGAGTGGTTTGCTCTTTTTAAACTTTAGCTCTAGTTTGCATACTAGTAGTTGATGATCTGTACCACAGTCAGCTCCAGGTTTTGTCTTTGTTGATATTATAGAACTTTTCCATCGTTGACTTCCACAGATGTAGTCAATTTGATTTTTATACAATCCATTGGGTAAAGTCCCATGTGTACATTCGCTGCTTGTGTTGATGGAAGAAGGTGATTGAGATGAATAGATCATTGGTCTTGCAGAATTCTATCAGTCTTTCTCCAGCTTTATTTCTGTTGCCAAGTCCATATTTTCCAACTACTTTGCCTTCTTCTTTGTTGCCAACCTTTGCATTCCAGTCACCCATGACTATCAGGATATCCTGTTTGCATGTTCTGTCAATTTCAGCTTGTACTTGTTCATAGAACTCTTCAATTTCATTCTCTTCTGCAGCTGTTGTTGGGGCATATACTTGAATTATAGTTGTGTTGATAGGCAATCCTCGTAGACGAATAGAGATTAAGCGTTCGCTGACTGCATTGTATTTCATTACAGTTCTTGCAAGTTTCTTCTTTATTATAAATGCAACACCATTTCTTCTTTGTCTTTCATTTCCAGCATAGTAGACCCTGTTATCATCTGATGCAAAGTGCCCGATGCCAATCCATTTCAGTTCGCTGACACCCAACAGATCAAGTTGTACATGTTCCATTTCATTCTTGACCACCTCCAACTTCCCTTGGTTCATGCTTCGTACGTTCCATGTTCCAATGTGTAAGACATCTTTACAGCTTCTGACTCTCATTTCATGCGCAGCTACATCAGCAGTCAGACTTCCCGAGGGCTTTGATCCAACCACATCATAAATGCTGGCTTTACTCTGAAAAGTCTTCAGCTCTTCCCCAGTAGCTAGTTGAGTGCCTTCCGACCTGAGGGTCTCATCTTTCAGCACCATAGCACAATTTGTTTTGTTGTAACTGTCCATTGGGTTTTCATGGCAAGATACAGAAGTAGATTGCCGGGCCTTTCTTCCGCGCAGTTTAAGTTTGGTGGTGTTGCCGTTGTCACAAAAATGTGATCCTCCGCCATCAACACTATCCCATTCTGCTGCTGCCCAGATGGGTGGTTTGTCTTGGTCTGGCACCTCAGCTGAGACCTATCCATCTTGGGAGACCCTGCCAGTAGTTAAACTACCGATAGTTTAGCTCTCAGCATCACTGATGCACGCAAGCCCTCACAGCACGACAAGCTGCAAACCAAGTGAGCAACAGCAACAGGATAAAATCAAAATAAACTTAACTATCTAATTTCTCAACAAACGGGTGTCCTACATGGAGCGGTGGGTTCACCCCTAAACAAAGACATGGGGAGGGGTGACCTGCCAGGAGCGGCAGATGCACCTACTCTTGCCATATTACTGGGCAATCTCCAGGAACAAGCAGGAATAAGTCCTCACATATGGGTACGTCGGTACCGACGGAGCCTGCGCGGGAAAGCTCCCCAGCTTCCCAGAAGGAAGCTTTTGGGGCCTCCCACTGCACATGCGCGCTGCCTTCCCGCCTTCCTGACCAGCTCTCCTCAGTTTCTCTTTTTCCGCGGAGCCAGCAGGTCGTGTTCCTGTCACCGCTGAAGAAATTATTGTTTTAGTTTGTTTCTTTAGACCGCGTACCTGCCTTCCCCATACCGAAACCGGTACCGCCGGTCTCTCTTCTCTTTTCTTTAAAAAAAAAAAAAAAAACTTTATCTTTGCACAACTTGGTGACTTCGGTTAGGCCTCAGGCCTACACAAATTCTCCTCATGGAGAAACCAGCCCCTGGTTTTAAGAAGTGTACCAAGTGTAGTGCTGTTATTTCTGTCACAGACACCCATGAATGGTGTCTTAAATGTTTGGGACCTGACCACTCCATTCCGGACTGCCCATCCTGCTCCCAGATGTCTAAACATGGTTTGCAGAACCGGGCCAACAAATTCCATGTGCTGTTTGCTTCAGATAATCCAGCATCACAGTCATCCAGATCTTCCTCTCCGGATGGATCTCAGGTAACCAAACCTTCTTCGGGCAGGTCCTCAAAGAGCAAATCTCCTTCAAAGCATCGAGAGGCTCTCACTTTTGAATCTGAGGACCATGCCCAAGCCAAACAACCCTGGCGGGAAGCTCTGGCTTCCAAAGCACCATCTATGGGGTTACAGGTTGACATCGATGGCACGGCCTCGACTGATCACCTGTTAAACTGCTCTGGGGTACCGGCCCATACCGGTACCGACATCCAGGCAGCAGTGGCGTCTATGAGCAATACTGTTCAGACCATGCAGCAGGCCATGCTGGCTTTTATTAATGCTGCGACGCCCTCGGTACCACGTTCAGCGGTACCGGGTCCGGTTCCGTTATCGTCTCCCATACCGGAACCGAGACCATCGACTTCCAAACGCAGATCGGTTCCGCATGCCGGATCCGGGTTTTCACCCGATACCGATCCCATACCCGGTACGCCGATGTCGATACCGATCGGTATGCGTATCGTGCGTTGGAAGCAAATAGAGAATACTCTGATTCTTCTGAGGATTTTGACTCCTCTGAGGACTCTGATGAGCTGTCTCTAGTTCTTCATGAAGACCCTTCTTCCCCAAAGAGGAGAATGTCTCCACCAGAGGATTTGTCCTTTCAAGACTTTATTATAGAGCTAGCTAAAGGACTTTCTATTACCACATCCTCTGAAAAAGAACCTAGGTCAAAGAAATTGGATATTTTAGGATACCCTAAGGTTCCTAAAGAGGCAGTCACCCTGCCTATCCATGAAATCCTTCAAGAACACTTGATGGACTTATGGGAGGCTCCTCTAACGTTGTCTCCTTACTCTCATAGGTTGGACACCATGTACCCGGGTCCCTCCTTCTCCTGGGTTTCAAAAGACTCAGCTGTCTCACCATTCCATTGTGGTGAAGTCTGCGCTGAAAAAGATTAAGAGCACCAAAAGGCACTCTTCTACTCCTCCAGGGCGAGAATGTAAGACCCTAGACTCTTTTGGCAGGAAAATTTTCCAGGCTAGTATGCTTATAGCCAGGATTAATTCTTACAGTCTGTATATGGGCATGTTTCTCAGGGAACTTGCCCTAAAGTTACGGCATTTTGCCTCCTTTATCCCTGATGATAGAAAGGAGGAGTTCATTTCTCTGGTGAAACAGCTTCTAGATGTTTCTAAGTTCTCCAACAGAGCAGCTTTTGATTCCTTTGAGGGTGCCGGTAGAGCTTCGGGCATTGCTATTGCAGCCCGACGACTTGCTTGGCTCCAGGCCTCTGACCTAGAACCCTGGGTCCTGGATGGCTTACGGAATCTGCCCTGTACAGGTGAGAACTTATTTGGTAAAGACTGGCAAATTAAAGCCACTCAAATGGACGCAGAAAATGCCACATTAGATAGACTTTCTAAGTCTACCTCTACTCCTGCCAAGAAAAAGTCTTTCAAGAGGCCTTACTACAAGAAGGCCAGATTTTCCACAAATACTGGCCAACAATCTTCTCAGCCTCGCTTTGCTGCTAAACGTCAGCAGCCTAAACAGGCAAGGTCAAAGCCTGCAGTGTCTACACTCCTCAGCAGGCTCAACCACCTCAGGGGTTTTGACTTGCCCCTAGAGAACTTAACCTTTCTGGCTCTAGAACAACCAGAGCCCCTCACCATTCCCGGAAGGTTAGCTCACTTTGCTCCCAGATGGGGCAAATTACATCAGAGCACTGGACCCTCTCTATCATCAGAGAGGGCTACAAACTTCATTTTTCCAACCTTCCTCCATATACCACCATGGTGAGGCACTTCAATTCTCCCCCATCTCTCCTGGGCCTGTTGGATCAGGAAGTCTCTTCTCTCCTTGCCCAAGGGGCAATAGAAGAGGTTCTTCTTCTTCAACAAGGGACAGGATTCTACTCCCCTTATTTTCTCATAACAAAGAAGACAGGGGGATTCAGACCTATCCTAGATCTGAGAGAATTGAACAAATTTCTATACAAGGAGAAATTCAAAATGCTTTCTCTAGGCATTCTCCTTCCATACCTTCAGAGTCAGGATTGGCTTTGTTCTCTAGATCTCAAGGATGCGTACACACATATACTCATCCACCCATCCCACAGAAAATATCTAAGATTTCTGTTTCAGGGAAAACATTTCCAGTACAGAGTACTTCCCTTCGGTCTAGCCTCTGCTCCAAGAGTGTTCACCAAATGCATGGCAGTGGTGGCTGCATTTCTAAGAGGTCTGGGAATTTTTGTATTCCCATATCTGGACGACTGGCTCATCCGAGCTCCATCTCAGTCAGAGGCCCAGATTTCCCTGGACCGCACAAGGCACCTTCTGCAGTATCTGGGACTGGTTGTAAACCTTCCCAAGTCTCAACTTACCCCTACTCAGTCTCTAGAATTCATAGGGGCCCAGTTGGACACCACCACTGCAAGGGCCTACCTACCTCAAGTCCGGGGCCAACGTCTGATGTGCTTGGCCTCCCAAGCTCAGTCCAGCAGTCACTTGACAGCCAGAGAAATGCTACGACTTCTGGGCCACATGGCCTCCACGGTACACGTGGTGCCCTACGCTCGTCTTCATATGAGAGCAGCTCAATGGACCTTGGCCACCCAGTGGACTCAAGCATCAGGCATGCTCTCCGACCAAATACTCACCTCAAAGCGTCTGTTTTGGTCCCTCCAATGGTGGATATCCACCAAGAATCTGTTGTTGGGGACCCCCTTCCAACCCTTGTTGCCCCAAGCAACCCTCACAACAGATGCCTCCCAAACAGGGTGGGGAGCCCATCTTCAACACCTCTCCACTCAGGGTACTTGGTCTCCACAAGAGACCACCCTTCACATCAACCTCCTGGAACTGCGAGCAATCTTCTTTGCCCTCAAAGTCTTCCATACCCTCCTAGTCAACCTGACCGTCCTAGTCCAGACAGACAATCAGGTGGCCATGTTCTACATAAACAAACAAGGAGGGACAGGCTCTCTGTCGCTTTGCAACGAAGCTCTCAGATTATGGGCCTTCGCCAGAGAGCATCAAATTCATCTTCTGACAGTCTACCTTCCAGGGGTTCAAAACTCTCGGGCAGACAGACTCAGTCGAGTTCTGCTTCCACACGAATGGTCCCTACATATGGACCAGATACGCAGAATCTTTCAGGAATGGGGGACCCCGGACATAGACCTCTTTGCAAGTCCGTGGAATGCCAAACTTCCCCGGTTCTGTTCCAGGAATCCGTGTCAGGGAGCTCAGGCCAACGACGCCTTTCTCCTGCATTGGGGTCAGGAATTCCTATATGCCTTTCCACCCATTCCTTTGATTCCCAAGACTCTGTTCAAACTCCAGAGAGATCACGGATCGATGATCCTCATAGCTCCACGCTGGCCACGCCAAGTGTGGTTCCCTCTACTTCTGCATCTCTCCCAGGGACCCCTCTGGACCTGGGAGCTGCGCCAGACCTTCTGTCTCAGGAGGGGGGACTTTGTGGCACCCAAACCCCAAGTCCCTACACCTCAGAGCTTGGTTACTGAAGGCCTAAGCCTTCATGACTTCAATCTTTCTCAACCAGTGAAAGATATCCTTCATGCCTCTAGGAAACCCTCCACGAGGCGTTCCTATGCTTTCAAATGGAAACGCTTTTCCATTTGGTGTGCTCAACAGGGTCTTGACCCTTTAGCACTTCCTTTGAATTCTCTACTAGACTATCTGCTGCATCTTTCTAATTCAGGCCTTAAGACGAATTCAGTAAGAGTCCATTTGAGTGCTATTGCAGCATCTTTAAAACCTATAAATGGACAACCTGTCTCCTCTCATCCTCTTATTGCAAGGTTCATGAGAGGCCTGACTCTAACTAAGCCTCCCATCCGACCTCCTCCGGTAGCATGGGACTTGAACCTAGTTCTGGGTCAGCTTATGAAGCCACCTTTTGAACCGTTGGTTTCTACCTCCTTGAAATTTCTTTCCTGGAAGGTCCTTTTCCTTATTGCAGTCACTTCGGCTCACCGCATCAGTGAACTACAGGCCTTAGTGGCTCATCCACCTTATACCAGGTTTCATCATGATAAGGTGGTCCTTAGGACGAATCCCCACTTTATGCCCAAAGTGGTCTCGCCTTTTCATCTTAATCAAGAGGTATATCTACCTGTCTTTTTTCCGGTTCCTCATGCATCCAGTGCAGAGAGGAACCTTCATACTTTAGATTGTAAAAGAGCTCTCGCCTTTTACCTCAACAGGACTCAGCCACATCGAAAGTCTTCCCAACTTTTTGTGGCTTTTGATCCTTCCCATTTGGGACTTCCAGTCTCCAAACGTACACTTTCCAATTGGATTGCTCAGTGTATTTCCTTTGCTTACCAGAGTAAAAACATTTCTCTGGAAGGCCATGTCACAGCTCACAATGTGAGAGCCATGGCCACTTCTATGGCTCATCTTCACTCTGTATCCATAGATCAGATCTGTCGAGCCGCCACCTGGGCCTCGGTTCATACCTTCACAGCCCATTACTGTTTGGACAAGGACTCCCGCCGGGATGCCTTGTTTGGTCAGGCTGTCCTCAAACACCTGTTCCATACTTGAACAACGTCTGCCCACCTTCCCAGGATGGATGCCTGAGATCCATACGAAGATGGCGAACCCTTGGAACGGGATCTCCCAGGCATCTTAGCTAGGGAGTCCCCATATGTGAGGACTTATTCCTGCTTGTTCCTGGAGATAGCACAGTTACTTACCTGTAACAGGTGATCTCTGGGAACAGCAGGAATTAGTCCTCACAACCCACCCACCTCCCCTAGGAGTTGTATCCTCTATCTATCTTCCTTTCCTCTCTCTATTGTCTCAGCTATAAACTCGAAGTGAGGAGAGCTGGTCAGGAAGGCGGGAAGGCAGCGCGCATGTGCAGTGGGAGGCCCCAAAAGCTTCCTTCTGGGAAGCTGGGGAGCTTTCCCGCGCAGGCTCCGTCGGTACCAACGTACCCATATGTGAGGACTAATTCCTGCTGTTCCCAGAGATCACCTGTTACAGGTAAGTAACTGTGCTGACTAGATGGACCATACTGGCCTATCTCCAGGGACAAGCAGGAATTTAGTCTTCACATATGGGTATCGTTGGCACCAACGGAGTCCGCGCCGGAACGCTCCCCAGCATCCTATAGGAAAGCCTTTGGGAGCATCCAACTGCGCCTGCGCTGCTGCCTTCCCGTCTTTCCAACTCTCTCTCTTCAGTTTTTTGTTTTCCGCAGAGCCGACAGGCTGCAATTCCTGTCACAGCATAAAATTTTCTTTTATCTCCAGGAACAAGCAGGAATAAGTCCTCACTTATGGGTACGTCGGAACCGACGGAGCCTGCGCGGGAAAGCTCCCCAGCTTCCCAGAAAGGAAGCTTTTGGGGCCTCCCACTGCACATGCGCGCTGCCTTCCCGCCTTCCTGACCAGCTCTCCTCAGTTTCTCTTTTTCCGCGGAGCCAGCAGGTCGTGTTCCTGTCACCGCTGAAGAAATTGTTATTTTAGTTTCTTTCTTTAGACCGTGTACCTGCCTTCCCCATACCGAAACCGGTACCGCAGGTCTCTCTCTTCTTTTCTTTCTTAAAAAAAAAAACTTTTATTTTTTAGCACAACTTGGTGACTTCTGTTAGGCCTCAGGCCTACACAAAATCTCCTCATGGAGAAACCAGCTCCTGGTTTCAAGAAGTGTACCAAGTGTAGTGCTGTTATTTCTGTTACAGACACCCATGACTGGTGTCTTAAATGTTTGGGGCCTGACCACTCCATTCCGGACTGCCCATCCTGCTCCCAGATGTCTAAACGTGGTTTGCAGAACCGGGCCAACAAATTCCATGTGCTGTTTGCTTCAGATAATCCAGCATCACAGTCATCCAGGTCTTCCTCTCCGGATGGATCTCAGGTAACCAAACCTTCTTCGGGCAGGTCCTCAAAGAGCAAATCTCCTTCAAAGCATCGAGAGGCTCTCAATTTTGAATCTGAGGACCATGCCCCAGCCAAACAAACAACCCCGGCGGGAAGCTCTGGCTTCCAAAGCACCATCTATGGGGTTACAGGTTGACATCGATGGCACGGCCTCGACCGATCACCTGTTAGACTGCTCTGGGGTACCGGCCCATGCCGGTACCGACATCCAGGCAGCAGTGGCGTCTATGGGCAATACTGTCCAGACCATGCAGCAGGCCGTTCTGGCTTTCATTAACGCTGCGACGCCCTCGGTACCGCATCTAGCGGTTCCGGGTCCGGTTCCGGTACTGTCTTCCATACCGGAACCGAGACCATCGTCTTCCAAATGCAGATCGGTTCCGCATGCCGGATCCGGGTTTTCACCCGATACCGATCCCATACCCGGTACGCCCGATGTCGATACCGATCGGTATGCGTATCGTGCGTTGGAAGCAAATAGAGGATACTCTGATTCTTCTGAGGATTTTGACTCCTCTGATGACTCTGATGAGCTGTCTCTAGTTCTTCCTGAAGAGCCTTCTTCCCCAAAGAGGAGAATGTCTCCACCAGAGGATTTGTCCTTTCAAGACTTCATTATAGAAGTAGCTAAAGGACTTTCTATTACCATATCCTCTGAAAAAGAACCTAGATCAAAGAAATTGGATATTTTAGGATACCCTAAGGTTCCTAAAGAAGCAGTCACCCTGCCTATCCATGAAATCCTTCAAGAACACTTGATGGACTTATGGGAGGCTCCTCTAACGTTGTCTCCTCATTCCCGTAGGTTGGACACCATGTACCGGGTCCCTCCTCCTCCTGGTTTTCAAAAAAACTCAGCTGCCTCACCATTCCATTGTGGTGAAGTCTGCGCTGAAAAAGATTAAGAGTACCAAAAGGCACTCTTCTACCCCTCCAGGGCGGGAATGTAAGACCCTAGACTCTTTTGGTAGGAAAATCTTCCAGACTAGTATGCTTATAGCCAGGTTAATTCATACAGTCTGTATATGGGCATGTTTCTAAGGGAACTTGCCCTAAAGGTACGGCATTTTGCCTCCTTTATCCCTGAGGATAGAAAGGAGGAGTTCATTTCTCTGGTGAAACAGCTTCTAGATGTTTCTAAGTTCTCCAGCAGAGCAGCTTTTGATTCCTTTGAGGGTGCCGGTAGAGCTTCGGGCATTGCTATTGCAGCCCGACGACTTGCTTGGCTCCAGGCCTCTGACCTAGAACCCTGGGTCCTGGCTGGCTTACGGAATCTGCCCTGTACAGGTGAGAACTTATTTGGTAAAGACTGGCAAATTAAAGCCACTCAAATGGATGCAGAAAATGCTACATTAGATAGACTTTCTAAGTCTACCTCTACTCCTGCCAAGAAAAAGTCTTTCAAGAGGCCTTACTACAAGAAGGCCAGATTTTCCACAAATACTGGCCAACAATCTTCTCAGCCTCGCTTTGCTGCTAAACGTCAGCAACCTAAACAGGCAAGGTCAAAGCCTGCAGCGTCTGCCACTCCTCAGCAGGCTCAACCCCCTCAGGGGTTTTGACTTGCCCCTAGAGAACTTAACATTTCTGGCTCTAGAACAACCAGAGCCCCTCACCATTCCCGGAAGGTTTGCTCACTTTGCTCCCAGATGGGGGCAAATTACATCAGAGCACTGGACCCTCTCTATCATCAGAGAGGGCTACAAACTTCATTTTTCCAACCTTCCTCCACATACCATGGTGAGGCACTTCAATTCTCCCCCATCTCTCCTGGACCTGTTGGGTCAGGAAATCTCTTCTCTCCTTGCCCAAGGGGCAATAGAAGAGGTTCCTCTAATTCAACAAGGGACAGGATTCTACTCCCCTTATTTTCTCATACCAAAGAAGACAGGGGGATTCAGACCTATCCTAGATCTGAGAGAATTGAACAAATTTCTGTACAAGGAGAAATTCAAAATGCTTTCTCTAGGCATTCTCCTTCCATACCTTCAGAGTCAGGATTGGCTTTGTTCTCTAGATCTCAAGGATGCGTACACACATATACTCATCCACCCATCCCACAGAAAATATCTAAGATTTCTGTTTCAGCCTCTGCTCCAAGAGTGTTCACCAAATGCATGGCAGTTGTTGCCGCATTTCTAAGAGGTCTGGGAATTTTTGTATTCCCATATCTGGACGACTGGCTCATCCGAGCTCCATCTCAGTCAGAGGCCCAGATTTCCCTGGACCGCACAAGGCACATTCTGCAGTATCTGGGACTGGTGATAAACCTTCCCAAGTCTCAACTTATCCCTACTCAGTCTCTGGAATTCATAGGGGCCCAGTTGGACACCACCACTGCAAGGGCCTACCTACCTCAAGTCCAGGGCCAACGTCTGGTGTGCTTGGCCTCCCAAGCTCAGTCCAGCAGTCACTTGACAGCCAGAGAAATGCTGCGACTTCTGGGCCACATGGCCTCCACGGTACACGTGGTGCCCTACGCTCGTCTTCATATGAGAGCAGCTCAATGGACCTTGGCCACCCAGTGGACTCAGGCATCAGGAGCGCTCTCCGACCAAATACTCACCTCAAAGCGTCTGTTATGGTCCCTCCAATGGTGGATGTCCACCAAGAACCTGTTGTTGGGGGCCCCCTTCCAACCTTTGTTGCCCCAAGCAACCCTCACAACAGATGCCTCCCAAACAGGGTGGGGAGCCTATCTCCAAGACCTCTCCACTCAGGGCTCTTGGTCTCCTCAGGAGACCACCCTTCATATCAACCTCCTGGAACTGCGAGCAATATACTTTGCCCTCAAAGTCTTCTATTCCCTCCTTGTCAACCTGACTGTCCTAGTTCATACAGACAATCAGGTGGCCATGTTCTATATAAACAAACAAGGAGGGACGGGCTCTCTGTCGCTTTGCAACGAAGCTCTCAGATTATGGGCCTTCGCCAGAGAGCATCAAATTCATCTTCTAGCAGTGTATCTTCCAGGAGTTCAAAACTCTCGGGCAGACAGACTCAGTCGAGTTCTGCTTCCACACGAATGGTCCCTACACAGGGACCAGATACGCAGAATCTTTCAGGAATGGGGGACCCCGGACATAGACCTCTTTGCAAGTCCGTGGAATGCCAAACTTCCCCGGTTCTGTTCCAGGACTCCGTGTCAGGGAGCTCAGGCCAACGACGCCTTTCTCCTGCATTGGAGTCAGGAATTCCTATATGCCTTTCCACCCATTCCTTTGATTCCCAAGACTCTGTTCAAACTCCAGAGGGATCACGGGTCGATGATCCTCATAGCTCCACGCTGGCCACGCCAAGTGTGGTTCCCTCTACTTCTGCATCTCTCCCAGGGACCCTCCCTGGACCTGGGAGCTGCTCAAGACCTTCTGTCTCAGGAGGAGGGGACTTTGTGGCACCCAAACCCCAAGTCCCTACACCTCAGAGCTTGGTTACTGAAGGCCTAAGCCTTCTTGACTTCAATCTTTCTCAACCTGTGCAAGATATCCTGCATGCCTCTAGGAAACCTTCCACGAGGCGTTCCTATGCTTTCAAATGGAAACGCTTTTCCATTTGGTGTGCTCAGCAGGGTCTTGACCCTCTAGCACTTCCTTTGAATTCTCTACTAGACTATCTCCTGCATCTTTCTAATGCAGTCCTCAAGACGAATTCAGTAAGAGTCCATTTGAGTGCTATTGCAGCATCCTTAAAACCTATAAATGGACGACCTGTCTCCTCTCATCCTCTTATTGCAAGATTCATGAGAGGCCTGACTCTAACCAAACCTCCCATTCGACCTCCTCCGGTAGCATGGGACTTAAACCTGGTTCTGGGTCAGCTGATGAAGCCACCCTTTGAACCGTTGGTCTCTACCTCCTTGAAATTTCTTTCCTGGAAGGTCCTTTTCCTTATTGCAGTCACTTCGGCTCGCCGCATCAGTGAACTACAGGCTTTAGTGGCTCATCCACCTTATACTAGGTTTCATCATGATAAGGTGGTCCTTAGGACGAATCCCCACTTTATGCCCAAAGTGGTCTCGCCTTTTCATCTTAATCAAGAGGTATATTTACCTGTCTTTTTCCCGGCTCCTCATGCATCCAGTGCAGAGAGGAACCTTCATACTCTAGACTGTAAAAGAGCTCTCGCCTTTTACCTCAACAGGACTCAACCACATCGAAAGTCTTCCCAACTTTTTGTGGCTTTTGATCCTTCTCATTTGGGACTTCCAGTCTCAAAACGTACACTTTCCAATTGGATTGCTCAGTGTATTTCCTTTGCTTACCAGAGTAAAAACATTTCTCTGGAAGGCCATGTCACAGCTCACAATGTGAGAGCCATGGCCACTTCTATGGCTCATCTTCACTCTGTATCCATAGATCAGATCTGTCGAACAGCCACCTGGGCCTCGGTTCATACCTTCACAGCCCATTACTGTTTGGACAAGGACTCCCGCCGGGATGCCTTGTTTGGTCAGGCTGTCCTCAAACACCTGTTCCATACTTGAACAACTCCTGCCCACCTTCCCTGGATGGATGCCTGAGATCCATACGAAGATGGTGAACCCGTTGGAGGGGATCTCCCAGGCATCTTAGCTAGGGAGTCCCCATAAGTGAGGACTTATTCCTGCTTGTTCCTGGAGATAGCACAGTTACTTACCTGTAACAGGTGATCTCTGGGAACAGCAGGAATTAGTCCTCACAACCCACCCACCTCCCCTAGGAGTTGTATCTTCTATCTATCTTCCTTTCCTCTCTCTATTGTCTCAGCTATAAACTCGAACTGAGGAGAGCTGGTCAGGAAGGCGGGAAGGCAGCGCGCATGTGCAGTGGGAGGCCCCAAAAGCTTCCTTTCTGGGAAGCTGGGGAGCTTTCCCGCGCAGGCTCCGTCGGTTCCGACGTACCCATAAGTGAGGACTAATTCCTGCTGTTCCCAGAGATCACCTGTTACAGGTAAGTAACTGTGCTTTATGGTCGCGTCTACCTTCCCGTCGACGCTGACACCGGTACCATCGGTGTTTTCTTCTTTCTTTCTTTAAAAAAAAAAAAAAAAAAAGCTTTTTTTTTCTTGAGGGTCTTTCCTCTCTTGGTGCCTCAGCGCCATTTCGTGCCCTAGGCCCTGTTTTCTTTAAAATAGAGAAACCTACTAGCGGTTTCAAAAAATGTTTAAAATGTAGCAGTACTATTTCTGCTACTGACACCCATAACTGATGTCTTAAATGTTTGGTCCCAGACCATTCACCATCGGAGTATCTCCTCTGCAGAAAGATGACTAAGAGGGGCCTGCAGAATAGAGCTGCGAAACTCTGCACCCTTTTTGCCTCGGATGCAATGCTTCTTGGAGCAGCTGGTTCATGAACCAACCAGAGGGGAAGCCATATTAGACCTAGTCCTTAGTGGAACACCAGATCTAGTGCAAGAGATAAGGTTGTTGGGGCCACTTGGCAATAGTGATCATAGCATGATCGCCTTTGATTTAATTAGTGGAGGAGGGATAGTAAGGAAATCCACAGTACTACCTTTTAACTTTCAAAAGGGAGACTATGATAAAATGAGGAAAATAGTTAAGAAAATCTAAAAGGAGCAGTTGCAAAGGTTAAAGACTTACATCAAGCTTGGGTGTTGTTGAAAAATACTATCTTGGAAGCCCAGACCAGCTGTATTCCACGCTTCAAGAAAAGTGGAAGGAAGTCCAAAAAACTGCCAGCATGGTTTAAAGGTGAGGTCAGAGAGGCTGTTGCCAAAAAAGCATCTTTCAGGAAATGGAAAAAAGAGCCAAATGACAAAACCTGGAAACAGCACAAGCACTGGCAAGTCAAATGCAAGGCATTGATAAAGCAGGCAAAGGGAGAATTTGAGAAGAAGCTTGCTGCAGAAGCAAAAACGCGAAATAAAGATTTTTTCAAGTACATTCGTAGCAAAAACCCTGTGAGAGAGTCAGTTGGTCCATTAGATGATAGAGGAGTTAAAGGAGCACTAAGAGGCGACAAGGCGATAGGAGAGAGACTAAATGAATTCTTTGCTTCGGTCTTTACTGAGGAAGATGTAGGGATGTTACCCATGACTGAAGTGGTATTTAAAGGTGCGGAAGAATTGAAGGAAATATCGATACATCGGGAAGATGTATTACAACTATTAGATAAACTGAAGAGTAGCAAATCACCTGGGCCGGATGGTATACATCCAAGGGTGTTGAAAGAACTGAAATATGAGATTGCAGACCTGCTATTAGTAATCTGTGAACTATCATTAAAATCATCTCTAATACCTGAAGATTGGAGGATCGCCAATGTAACACCAATTTTTAAAAAGTGTTCCAGGGGTGATCCGGGAAACTACAGACTGGTGAGCCTCACGTCAGTACCGGGAAAAATGGTAGAAACCATCATAAAGAATAAAATTACTCAGCATGTAGATAGTCATGGCCTAATGGGAGACAGCCAACATGGCTTTAGACAAGGAAGATCTTGTCTTACTAATCTGTTATGTTTTTTTGAAGGTGTGAATAAACAGGTAGATAAAGGTGAGTCAGTTGATATAGTGTATCTGGACTTTCAGAAAGCCTTTGACAAGGTCCCTCATCAGAGACTTTTGGCAAAACTAAAGAGTCATGGGATAGGAGGCAGTGTACTACTGTGGATCAGGAACTGGTTAAAAGATAGAAAGCAGAGGGTAGGGCTAAATGGCCAATTTTCCCAATGGAGAAAGGTGAATAGTGGTGTACCCCAGGGATCTGTGCTGGGTCCGCTGCTTTTTGACATATTCATAAATGACCTGGAAAGTGGAATAACGAGTGAGGTTATCAGATTTGCAGATGACACAAAACTATTTAAAGTTGTTAAAACCCAAGAGGATTGTGGAAAATTGCAAGAGGATCTTGATAAATTGGAAGACTGGGCATCAAAATGGCAGATGAAATTTAATGTGGACAAGTGCAAAGTTATGGACCTAGGGAAGAACAACCAAACTATGGTTACACGATGCAAGGTTCCACATTAGGAACCACCACCCAGGAAAAAGATTTAGGCGTCATTGTGGATAACATGTTAAAACCCTCGGCCCAGTGTGCAGCGGCGGCCAAGAGAGCAAATAGAATGCTAGGTATCATAAGGAAAGGAATGGAAAATAAAACAAAAGATATTATAATGCCTCTATCGTTCCATGGTGAGACCGCACCTTGAATATTGTGTGCAATTCTGGTCGCCGTATCTTAAAAAGGATATAGCGTTATTAGAAAAGGTTCAGAGAAGAGCCACCAAAATGGTAAAGGGGATGGAAGGATACTCCTATGAAGAAAGGCTAAAAAGGTTAGGGCTCTTTAACCTGGAAAAGAGACGGCTGAGGGGAGATATGGTAGAAGTCTATAAATTAGTGAACGGAGTGGAACGGGTAGACGTAGATCGATTGTTCACGTTATCAGAATATAGAACGACTAGGGGACATGCAATGAAGCTACAGAGTAAACTATTTAAGACTAATAAAAGAAAATATTTTTTCACTCAACGTGTAATCAAACTCTGGAATTTGTTACCTGAGGATGTAGTAAAGGCTGTTAGTGTAGCTGGGTTTAAAAAAGGTTTGGACAAGTTCCTGGAGGAAAGGTCCATAAACCATTATTAAGAAGGGACCCAGGATATCAATGCTTGACCCAGTACAAGCATTGCGGAACCTGTGTCTTTTGGGGAAATTGCTAGGTACGTATGACCTAGATTGGCCACTGTTGTAAACAGGATACTGGGCTTGATGGACCTTGGTCTGACCCAGTATGGCATATCTTATGTTCTTATGACATTGTCCAGGGCTTCATCTTCCTCCCATGGATCTCAGGTAACCAAACCTAGGTCTTCCTCGAAGACTGTCTCGTCCTCAAAGGGTAGATCTCCTAAGCATCGAGATGCTTCTAGCATTGCCCTCGAGAAAAATACACCGGCCAAGCAACCCCGGCGGGAGGTCCTTGCCCCATAGCATTATCGGGGTCCCAAGATGTTCCCGAGGCATCTACCTCCGGAGAGCTCTTGGTGCCATGTTCTGGGGTCGTGGCCTGCTCTGCCGGTACCGACACCCAGACATCGGCAGGCTCCGTGGATCAACATATTCTAGCCATTGAGCGGAGTCTTGCGGCCTTATTAGCAGCCTCCGTACCGCTAAAGCCGCTGCAATCGGTTCCACAGTCATCGGTACCAGTACCGGACGTATCTGAATCTACCGTTGCACCGCTCTCCATGCTACCACCCATGCCGGCCTTAGAATCAGTGTCCGGCATAGAGGCTCTGGTATCAAGGCATTCTGATGTCGACCGATCGATACCGTTGACAGGCAGTGCGGGAGCACCTGGTACGTCGATACTTCAAGGATTCCGATTCTTCTGATGACTCCATCGGTACCAGAGCAGTTCTTCCAGAGGATCCCTCTCCTTCCCCGCAATGCTGGATGTCTCCTCCGGAGGACATGTCTTTTCAAGACTTATTATACAGGATGTGCCTCGGGGCCTCTCAATCACCGTGACCCCCGAGAAGGAACCGAGAGCTGAAGAACTTGAAATTCTTCAGTATACGGTAGCCCCTAAAGAGGCCGCAACCCTACCCATACATTCGATTTTGTATGACTTCATGCTTAGGATGTGGGAGACATCTTTAACGGTGTCTCCACATTCTTGAAGACTCGATACAGTGTACCAGGTACCGCAGTGTCCCGGGTTCCAAAAAAACGCAGTACCACACCATTCCATGGTTGTGAAATCGGCAGTGCGCCAAATTAAAAGTGCCAAGACACATTCATCTAATCCTCCAGGCCGTGAGGCGAGAACTCTCAATGCCTTTGGCCGTCAATGTTTTCAGGCCTCTATGCTATCAGCCAGAATAAGTTCATACATACTCTACATAGGTATGTTTCTTCGGGAGGTTACTAAATATTTGGAACTAATGGCTCCTCTTCTCCCTGATGACAAGAGGGCCGATTTCCTTACACTTGTTAAACATGCCCAGAATGTTTCTAAGTTCATGAACAGGGCAACCTTTGATTGTTTCAAATGTATTAGCAGGACTTCTGCTATTTCCATCTGTGCACATCAGATTGCTTGGTTACAAGCATCTGATTTAGAGCAGTGGGTGCAAAATAAGCTGGGGAATGTTCCTTGCACTGGAGATGGTGTGGCTGCTGAGAGCTTAGAACTACACGATATCAACCTCTCTCAACAGGTTAAAGATATCCTTTTGGCCTCCAGGAAACCTTCAACAAGGCGTGCTTATGCTTTTAAGTGGAGAAGGTTCTCTATCTGGTGTTCAGAGAAGGAACTTAATCCTTTTTCAGGTCCAGTAGAAGCGTTACTGGAGTCTCTCCTCCACCTTTCATCCTCTGGACTTAAAACTAATACAGTAAGGGTCCGCCTTAGTTCCACACGCCCTTTGCTGGACAACCTGTTTCCTCTCAGCCGCTTGTAGTGCGTTTTATAAGAGGTCTACTCTTAACTAAGCCTCCCATTAAGCCACCACCCATGGCATGGGATTTGAATCTTGTCCTTGGGTAACTCATGAAACTGCCCTTCGAACCCTTAGCCACTACATCCATGAAGTTTCTTTCTTGGAAGGTGATCTTCCTAATTGCCCTCACTTCTGCAAGACGCATCAGTGAGCTACAAGCTTTAGTTGCTAACCCTCCTTACACAAGGTTCCACCATGATAAGGTAGTCCTTAGGACTCATCCTCACTTTATGGCAAAGGTGGTTTCGCCTTTTCATTTAAACCAGTTTGTTTACCTTCCTGTATTCTTCCCTAGGCCTCATGCCCCTCATGCAGAAAGGAATCTTCATACTCTAGATTGTAAAAGAGCTTTAACTTTTTACCTTCAGAGAACTAAGCAACATAGAAAGGCTTCTCAGCTTTTTGTTGCCTTTGACTCCAGTCATCTTGGATTACCAGTTTCCAATCGAACTCTTTCTAACTGGATTGCAGATTGCATATCCTTTGCCTATGAGAGCAAGGGACTTTCTCTCGAAGGTCATGTCATAGCTCACAATGTGAGAGCAATGGTAGCCTCTATGGCCCACCTTCACTCAGTGTCCATTGACATTTGCAGAGCAGCCACTTGGGCTTCAGTACACACCTTTGCAGCCCATTACTGCTTAGACAAGGACTCCCGTCGGGATGCCTCGTTTGGCCAGGCTGTTCTCCAGCATCTCTTTCAGACTTAGAACAACTCCTACCCCCGTCCCGGGTTTCGATACCAGAGATCCTTGGGAGGAAACATGACCCACTTCAGCCTGTGTTTCACTGCTCTCTCTGGGGTCATCTATCTGGCATCTCTAAGCTTGGGAGTCCCATATGTGAAGACTATATTCCTGCTTGTTCTGGAGATAGCGTAGTTACTCACCTGTAACAGGTGATCTCCAGGAACAGCAGGAATTGAGTCTTCACAACCCACCTACCTCCCCTAGGAGTTGTATCTCTATCTGTCTCTCCCTTTTTTCTTCCTTCTCTCCTTTTGTCTCAGCTACAAACCCAACTGAAGAGGGAGAGTTGGAAAGGTGGGAAGGCAGCAGCGCAAGCGCAGGTGCAGGTGGATGCTCCCAAAGGCTTTCCTAAAGGACACTGGGGAGCGTTCCTGCACAGGCTCCATCGGTGCCGACGATACCCATATGTGAAGACTCAATTCTTGTTGTTCCCGGAGATCACCTGTTACAGGTGAGTAACTATGCTTTATCTGCTGTCATTTACTGTGTTACTATGACCTGTTGCCTCCCCTGAGCGAAGCAGGTCACCCCCAGAGGACATGTCCTTCCAGACTTCCTTAGGGACATGGCCAAGGCTATCCCCTTTTATCTGGAATCGGAGGAGAAACTGAGGGCAAAGGAACTATAGTTTTTCCAGTACCCCTCAGCCCCCAGGGCCATGCACCATATCATACAGAGATTGCTGCTGTAGGAGACATCTTTTACGGTTCCCATCATTAGCCGCAGGCTTGATTCCCTGTATTGGGTCCAGAAGGCCCCAGGGTTTGAGAAGCCTCAGTTACCCCACAATTTCATCGTGGTTGAATCAGCCTTGAAGTGCATTAAGAATGCCAAAACTCACTCTTCAGTGCCACCGGGCCACAAGACTCGCACCACGGACTCCTTCGGGAGGAAATGCTATCAGGGTTCCATGCTGATCACCAGAGTCCTGGCCTACCAGACCTATATGAGCATATTCTTCGAAGATATCATGTTGGACCTGGAGGACTTTGTGCCCCTCGTCTCTGAGGACCGTCGCAAGATGTTTCAGGGCCTGGTGGCTCACGGCAAAGATTGCTCAAAATTCATGGGGCAGAGTGCCTGCGACGCCTTTTGAGTCTGCGGGCAGAATGGAGACTGTGGGCATCGCTGCTGTCGGATGGCATAGCTGCAGTCTAAAGAACAGGAGCAATGGGTCTAGGACAAGGTCCCTTGCTGAGGGGAGAACCTCTTTAGGAAACCGGTAGAGGAGCTCGAGAAGGAGCACGTGACTCTCTCGAGGCTTTCCAGGAAGACCGCAGATCCCGCGCAGAGGAAACACCAGTCTAAGAAGGCCGCCTACCACACCTCTGCCAGTATTACCCTTCCCAGCTGCAGGCACAGCCCAAGATGCAGACTCCCTGCCAGCAGCACAGGGAGAAGATCCTGAAGGCGCAGCTTGCCCCACAGCCCAAGCCAGGTGCAAAGTTTTAATGGGTTCACAGGATTAAAATTTTGCAGGAAACAAAATACACTGTAGATTCTCTATGGATTGAAATTCCATATAAAAACGGGAAGGCAATGGCAGTAGGGGGGTGTACTACTGACCGCCTGGACAGAATGAACAAATGGATGATTAAATACTCAAAGAAATCGGGGAAGCTAACAAAAGTTACAACACAGTAATAATAATGGGTATTTCAATTACCCTGGTATCGACTGGATCAGTGTCACAGAAGGACATGCTATGGAGATAAAGTTATAGATGAAATAAATGACTGCTTCTTGGAGCAGCTGGTTCATGAACAGACAAGAGGGGAAGCCATTGTGGACCTACTCCTTAAGATCTGGTGCAAGAGATAAAGGTGTTGGGGCCACTTGGCAATAGTGATCATAGCATGAATCACATTTGATTTAATAAATGGAGGAAGGATGTCAAGGAAATCCACAGTACTACCTTTTAACTTTCAAAAGGGAGACTATGATAAAATGAGGAAAATAGTTAAGAAAAAAATAAAAGGAGCAGCTGCAAAGATTAAAGATTTGCATCAAGCATGGGTTTTATTTAAAAATGCTATCTTGGAAGCACAGACCAGCTGTATTTCATGCTTTAAGAAAAGTGGAAGGAAGTCCAAAAAACTGCCAGCATGGTTTAAAGGTGAGGTCAGAGAGGCTGTTGCCAAAAAAGCATCTTTCAGGAAATGAAAAAAGGAGCCAAATGATGAAAACTGGAAACAGCACAAGCACTGGCAAGTTAGATGCAAGGCATTGATAAGGCAGGCAATGAGAGAATTTGAAAAAAAGCTTGTTGTGGAAACAAAAATGCATAATAAAAAACTTTTTCAAGGACATTTGTAGCAAAAATCTTTGAGAGTCAGTTGGACCATTAGATGATGATAGAGGGGTAAAGGGGGCACTAAGAGGGGACAAGGCCATAGCGGAGAGACTGAATTCTTTGCTTCATTCTTATCTCCAGGAACAAGCAGGAATGTAGTCTTCACATATGGGTATCGTCGGTAACGACGGAGCCTGCGCGGGAACGCACCCCAGCATCCAATAGGAAGCTTTTGGGAGCATCCCACAGCGCCTGCGTGCTGCTTTCCCGCCTTTCCCTACTGTCCCTCTCCAGTTCTTCGTTTTCTGCGGAGCCAACAGGTCGCACATCTGTCACCGCGGAAAATAATTCCCTTCTATTCTTCTTTTTTGTGGTCGCGTCTGCCTTCCTTCGACGCTACACCGGTACCACCGGTGGTTCTTTCTTTTTTCCAAAAAAACCCCAAAACTTTTCTTCTGGAGTCTTTTCCAGGTTTTTTTCTCCTTAGGTGCCACGCGCCATTTTGGGCACTAGGCCCAACTTTTCCTTTAAAATGGAAAAACCCGCTTCGGGTTTTAAAAAGTGTTCCAAGTGTGGCGGTACCATTTCCGTCACCGACACTCAATGAGTGGTGCCTCAAATGTTTAGGTCCTGACCATTCTATTTCGGAGTGTGTTGCCTGTGGGATGATGTTGAAGAGGGGCCGGCAGAACCGAGCTGCTAAACCTAGCACCCTTTTTACCTCCGATGCAGCCTCTGTGGCATCGACGTCTTCCAGGGCTTCGACTTCCTCCCATGGATCTCAGGTAACTAAACATAAATCTAGCCGGTCCTCAAAGGGTAGATCTCCCTCTAAGCATCGAGATGCCTCTGGCATTGCCCTTGAGGGACTTTCACCGGCAAAATTGTCCCTGGCGGGAGGCTTTGGCTTCCAAAGCATTAATGGGGCTCCAGGATGTTCTCGAGGCCTCAACCTCGGCAGAACTACTGGTGCCATGCTCTGGGGTACCAGCTGCTTCATCTGGTACCGATACCCAAGCATCGGCAGCGTCGATAGACCAGAGAGTCTTGGCTATTGAACGCAGTCTTGCGGCTCTTCTCAAGGCCTCGATGCCCTTGAAACCGCTTCAGACAATTCAACTGGCACCGACTCCGGTATCGACTGCATCGACATCGGCAGGTATTCTACTGGGACAGAGTCATGCTTATCCATCCGGTATCGACAAGTCGGTACCGGACCCCTCCGATGCCAACTTCGATCGGTACTGGTACCGTGCCTTGCACGATCACCCGGATCGGAGGTACTTTGAATCCTCGGATGAGTCTGAAGACTCTGAAAGCTCTGCCGATACCAGAGTACTTCTTCCTGAGGATTCTTCTTCTCCTCAGTGTAGGATGTCTCCACCAGAGGATATGTCCTTTCAGGGTTTTATCCGAGATGTGGCTCAGTCTTTCCATCACAGTGGCTCCTGAAAAAGAGCCTAGGGCCAAAGGAATTAGAAATCCTACAATACCCTAAAGCTCCCAAGGAGGCAGCTACCTTACTTATTCATGAGATCTTGCATGATCTCATGTTAAGGATGTGGGAAACACCTCTAACCACATCTCACTCTCGAAGACTCGACACCATGTATCGAGTTCCTCCCTGTCCTGGGTTTCAGAAGACTCAGCTACCACGCCATTCCATGGTGGTGGAATCAGCTATGAGAAGGATCAAGAGTGCAAAAAGGTGTGCATCTAATCCTCCAGGACATGAGTGTAGGACTCTTGACGCCTTTGGACGTCGAACCTTCCAGGCTTCCATGCTTTCTGCTAGGATCAGTTCCTATATTTTATATATGAGAATGTTCCTTAAGGAGGTCACAGGAGATTTAGAGCTTATGAGCCCTCTCCTTCCTGATGATAAGAGGCAGGATTACCTCGCCCTTGTCAAACATGCTCAGGATGTTTCCAAGTTTGTCAATCGTGCAGCCTTTGATTGCTTTGAGTGCATAAGCAGGACCTCTGCTATTGCCATAGGTGCACGTAGGATTGCCTGGCTCCAGGCATCTGACTTGGAACTTTGGGTACAGGATAAACTAGGAAATATTCCTTGCACAAGAGAGAATCTCTTTGGCAAGAATTGGCAGGAAAAAGCTAATGAAATAGATGCTGACAATATCACCTTGGATAGATTGTCTAAATCTACAGCTGATCCTGCAAGGAAAAAAATCCTACAAGAAACCATTCTTCAGTAAGAAGATGTTTTATCCCTCCTATACCCAACAGGGACATCGTTTGGGTCAGTCTGCCCAAAAGGGAGAGCAACAACAACCTAGGCAAAGAAAAACAAAAGCTGCTAAGCCTCAACCGGCTCAGCAGACTCAGCCTCCACAGGGTCTTTGACTCCCTATCTAGAGAACTTTGCCTTCCTGGCCCTGAACGGTCCAGAACTCTACACCATTCCAGGAAGGTTATGTCATTTTGCCTCCCAGATGGGGTCAGATAACAGCAGAAAATTGGACTCTGTCTATTGTAAGAGAAGGGTACAAGCTTCATTTCCTCCGCATGCCCCCTCCTACAATGGTAAGACAGTTCAATTCTCAGACATCTCTCAGCAACTAGTTAGGTCAAGAGGTCACTGTGCTTCTTGCCCAAGGGGCAATAGAAGAGGTACCCATTCTACAACAGGGTACAGGGTTTTACTTCCCCTATTTCCTTATTCCAAAGAAAACAGGAGGACACAGACCCATTTTAGACCTCAGAGAATTGAACAAATTCCTGTTCAAAGAAGTTCAAAATGATTTCTCTAGGAACTCTGCTGCCATACCTTCAGAGTCAGGATTGGCTTTGTTCTCTAGATCTCAAGGATGTGTACACTTATGTTCTCATCCATACAACTCATCGAAAGTTCCTTCAATTCCTATTTCAAAGGAAGCACTACCAATACCGGGTTCTTCCTTTTGGCCTGGCCTCGGTACCAAGGATGTTCACAAAATGCATGGCTGTGGTGGCAGCATTTCTTCGCACCCTAGGAATATTCGTCTTCCCCTACTTAGACGACTGGCTCATTCGAGCCCCTTCAGAGCCAGAGGCCAGGATTGCTCTCTCTCGCACAATGCGCATCCTTCCACCTGGTGTTCTGAAAAGGGTCTTAACCCCCATGCCATACCTCTGGAATCATTGCTGGAGTATCTCCTGCATCTGTCTAATGCAGGCCTTAAGACAAATTCAGTAAGAGTCCATCTGAGTGCTATTGCAGCTTCACTCAAGCCTCTAAATGGACAACCTGTTTCCTCTCATCCCCTTGTAGCAAGGTTCATGAGACGCCTCCTTTTAACAACGCCTCCCATTAGACCACCACCGGTGGCATGGGACTTAAATTTGGTTCTTGGTCAGCTTATGAAGCCGCCTTTTGAACCTTTAGCTACTACCTCCTTGAAATACCTTTTTTGGAAGGTTATCTTTCTCATTGCAATCACATCAGCATGCCGCATCAGTGAATTGCAAGCACTAGTAGCTAATCCACCTTATACAAGGTTCCATCATGACAAGGTGGTCCTTAGGACTAATCCACATTTTATGCCTAAGGTGGTCTCGCCTTTTCACCTCAACCAAGAGGTCTACCTACCTGTCTTTTTTCCAGGACCTCATGCATCATGTGCAGAGAGGAATCTTCATACCCTGGACTGTAAAAGAACTCTAGCTTTTTACTTACAGAGGACACAGCAACATAGAAAGTCTTCTCGACTCTTTGTTGCTTTTGATCCTTCTCATTTGGGACAACCAGTCTCCAAGAGAACACTTTCCAACTGGATTGCCCAATGTATTTCTTTCGCCTATCAGAGCAAGAACATCTCTCTGGAGGGCCATGTCACAGCTCACAATGTGAGAGCCATGGCAGCCTCAATGGCTCATCTGAACTCTGTGTCTATCGACGACATCTGTCGAGCAGCCACTTGGGCCTCGGTTCATACCTTCACAGCCCATTACTGCTTGGACAAGGACTCCCGCCGGGATGCCTTGTTTGGTCAGGCTGTTCTCAAACACCTGTTCCATACTTAATCAACTCCTACCCACCATCCCTCATGGGATGCCAGAGATCCAGGTGGGGAAGTGCAGCCCTGTTCCAGGGACACACAACTTATGGGCTCTCTCCCTGGCATCAAAAGCTAGGGAGTCCCCATATGTGAAGACTCATTCCTGCTTGTTCCTGGAGATAGCACAGTTACTTACCTGTAACAGGTGATCTCTGGGAACAGTAGGAATAAGTCTTCACAACCCACCCACCTCCCCTAGGAGTTGTCTCTCTCTCTCTTGCTTTCCCTCTCTCTCCCTCTTTGTCTCAGCTATAAAACTCAACTGAGGAGAGACAGTTGGAAAGGCGGGAAGGCAGCACGCAGGCGCTGTGGGATGCTCCCAAAAGCTTTCTAATTGGACGCTGGGGAGCGTTCCCGCGCAGGCTCCGTCGGTACCGACGTACCCATATGTGAAGACTTATTCCTGCTGTTCCCAGAGATCACCTGTTACAGGTAAGTAACTGTGCTTTACTCACCTGTAACAGGTGATCTCCGGGAACAGCAGGAATTTAGTCTTCACAACCCACCCACCTCTCCTAGGAGTTGTATCTCTCTATATCTTTCTCTTTCTCTCTTTCCCTCTCTCTTTTGTCTCAGCTATAAACTCAACTGGAGAGGGACAGTTGGGAAAGGCGGGAAGGCAGCACGCAGGCGCTGTGGGATGCTCCCAAAAGCTTCCTATTGGACGCTGGGGAGCACTCCCGTGCAGGCTCCATCGGTAACGATGATACCCATATGTGAAGACTAAATTCCTGCTGTTCCCAGAGATCACCTGTTACAGGTGAGTAACTATGCTTTACTGAAGAAGATGTAGGGAGGTTACCCATTACTGAAATGGTATTTAAAGTTGATGCATCAGAAGAATTGAACGAAATATCAATAAACCAGGAAGATATATTACAACTGTTTCATAAACTAAAGAGTTGCAAATCACCTGGACCAGATAGATGGTATACATCAGAAGATGTTGAAAGGACTGAAATATGAGATTGTAGACATGTTATTAGTAATCTGTGAACCATCATTAAAATCATCTGTAATACCTGAAGATTGGTGAGTGGCCAATGTAATGCCAATTTTTAAAAAGGGTTCCAGGAGTGGTCAGGGAAACTACAGACCGGTGAGTCTGACGCCGGTACCGGGCAAGATGGTAGAAACAATAATAAAGAACAAAATTAATGAACATGTCGATAGTTACAGTTTAATGGGAGAAAGCCAGGGAAGATCTTGTCTTACTAATCTGTTCTAAGGTGTGAATAAACAGATAGATATAGTGCATCTGGATTTTCAGAAAGCCTTTGACAAGTTCCCTCATGAGAGACTCTTGGCAAAATTAAAAAGTCATGGGATAGGAGGCAGTGTACTATTGTGGATCAGAAACTGGTTAAAAGATGGAGAGCAGAGGGTATGGCTAAATGGCCAATTTTCCCAATGGAGAAAGGTGAATAGTGGAGTACCCCAGGGATCTATGCTGGGTCTAATGCTTTTTAACATATTCGTAAATGACCCAGAAATGGGAATAATGAGTGACGTAATCAAATTTGAAGATGCCACAAAATTATTCATAGTTATTAAAACCCAAGAGGATTGTGAAAAATTGCAAGAGGATATTGATAAATTGGAAGACTGGATGTTCAAATGGCAGATGAAATTTAATGTGGACAAGTATAAAGTTATGCACTTAGGAAAGGACAACCCAAACTATGGTTACACCACCCAGGAAAAAGATTTAGGCATCATCATGGATAACATGTTGAAACACTCAACCCAGTGTGCAGCAGCGGCCAAGAAAGCAAATAGAATGCTAGGAAGCATAAGGAAAGGAATGGAGAATAAAACAAAGGATATTATAATGCCTCTGTATCGTTCCATGGTGCGACCGCAGCTTGAATATTGTGTGCAATTCTGGTCGCCATATCTTAAAAAGGATATAGCGTTATTAGAAAAGGTACAGAGAAGAGCCACCAAAATAGTAAAGGGGGATGGAAGGATTACCCCTATGAGGAGAGGCTAAAAAGGTTAGACTCTTCAATGTGGAAAAGAGACAGCTGAGGGGGAGGTATGATAGAGGTCTATAAATTAATGAATGGAGTGGAACGGGTAAACATAGAGCGGTTGTTTATGCCATCAAAAAGTAGAAAGGCTAGGGGACATGCAATGAAGCTACAGTGTAACCTGTTTAAGTCTAGTAAGAAAAAATATTTTTTCACTCAACGTGTAATCAAATTCTGGAATTCGTTACCGGAGGATTTAGTAAATGCTTTTAGTGTAGCTGGGTTCAAAAAAGATTTGGACAAGTTCCTGGAGGAATGGTTCATAAACCATTATTAAAGAGGACCTTTATTAAAGGAAATCCACTGCTTGCCCCAATAAAGCATTGTGGAACCTGCCAGGTACTTGTGACCTGGATTGGCCACTTTGGGAAACATGATACTGGGCTTGATGGACCTTGGTCTGACCCAGTATGGCATTTCTTAGTTCTTACCCCCACAGGTAGGAGGGTGGCTCGTTCATTTCACCCACCGGTGGCCCCTCATCACCTCAGACACCTGGGTGCTACAGATTGTCCAAAGCGGGTATCTGCTGCACTTCACCCAACTGCTGCTTCTGTATGCCCCCATGAAGTACCCCGTGGACCCCACACTCTGGAGCCTGCTGCAGACCGAGGACGATGCCCTGCTAGGTGACTTAGCCATCGAGCCGGTTTGGGCTTCTACTCCAGGTATTTCCTGGTTCTCATAAAGACCTGCATGTTCCGGCCCATTCTGGATCTGCAAACCCTAAACCGGTTCCTGATGCGCAAGAAATTCAAGATGGTCTCGCTAGGGACACTGCTCCCATACCTTCTTCAGGATGATTGGCTATGCTCCTTGGATCTAAAGGATGCATGTACACACATCCCGATCCATCCAAGTCACAGACAGTATCTTTTGTTCGTGTTGGGCGACCAGTACTATCAGTACAGAGTGCTTCCCTTCGGGCTGGCCTCAGCCCCATGGATCTTCACGAAGTGTCTGGCGGTTGTGGCTACCTTCCTCCGGAACCTGAGAGTTTTTGTCTTTCCATACTTGGATGACTGGCTCATCAAGGGTCCCACATGGGATAGCATCTGCAGTCTGCAGAACTCACCATTCAGGTGCTCAAGTGACTCAGCTTGATGATCAAATACCCAAAGTCTCACTTCCAGCCGGCACAGCAACTGGAGTTTATCAGGGCCCTCCTCAACACCACTCGGGCACAGGCCTTTCTACCAGCAGACTGCCTGCAGCAGCTTATTGATGTGGAAGGCGAGATGCAGCGCAAGCGCCACACTACAGCCCACATGATGTTGAGAGTCCTCGGGCACATGGCCACCATGGTGTATGTCATCCCTCAGGCCCGCTTCATCATGCGGCAGGTCCAATGGACCCTAAGCACACAATAGAAGCAGACGACTGGTCGCCTTCAGGACAGGGTTGTGGTCACCGCACCACTGGTGCAATCCCTCGCCTGGTGGCTCGAGCCCAGGAATCTGCTGCGAAGCCTCCCATTCCAATCGGCAGCCCCCCCGCAAAGCACTCACGATGGATGCGACCACGCTCGGCTGGACGGCCTGCGCACCTAGGGCTTGTGGTCCGAGTAGGAGAGTCTGCATCAAATCAACTTTCTCGAGCTTCGGCCATAGCAAATGCCCTCTGTGCCTTTCGTTCGCACCTGGCCAGTCAGATGGTGCTAATTCAAATGGACAACCAGGTAGCAATGTTCTATGTGAACAAGCAGGGGAGCACAGGCTCGTACCTTTTGTGCTGGGAGGCTGTTTGCCAGTGGAAGTTTGCCCTGCTCTACGGTATAGAACTCAGGGCGACTTATCTACCTGGTGAGCTCAATGGCCTGACGGATCAACTCAGCTGGGTGCTTCAGCCACATGAGTGGGCCCTCAAGAGGGCAGTGGTGAACCTGATCTTTCAGGAGTGAGGCACTCTGGTGGAGGATCTCTTTGCCACAGTGCATAACGCCCACGTGGCTTGGTTCTGCTCACAGAGGCTGGCCAGCAACCGCCTGGCCTCGGGTGCCTTCTTCCTCCACTGCGGGTGAGGGCTTGCGGTATGCATACTCCCCGACACAACTCATGGCAGAAACCTTCCTGAAGCTCCAGGCCAACAAGGGATCCATGATCCTCATCGCCCCCTTGGCATCTGTGATTCCTGCTACTGCTGCAGCCCTCACAGAGGGAGCCTCTTCACCTGGGCTCCACCCCAGATCTCATCTCACAGGAGGGCGGTATCTTGCTGCACCCCAGTGTCTGCTCGTTGGCCCTCATGGCATGGATGCTGGGTGGGTAGGCCTCTCTGAGCTCAATCTTCCAGAGGGTGTCACCAACATTCTTCTGGCATCCTGCAAGAACTCTATGCACAAGGCCTATGCGCTAAACTGGCAGAGGTTTGCTGTCTGGTACACAGGCAAAGCACTGGACCCCTTCTGCACCGTGGACCAGCTGCTGGAGTACCTTCTGCACCTCTCTGACTCCGGTCTGAAATCCAGTTCAGTGTGGGTTCACCTTAGCGTGATAGGGTGTCAGACGGCTGCCTGGGTGAGAATCTTCACACTCTTGGCAAGTGCATATTTCTATATGATTTGCAAGGTATTGTGGGCAACGTAGTTCATTCACACCAGACACAGCTGCTGACAATAATTTAGTTGTGCTCTTGGGTAAAGCCAATAAGATATTTATTTATGGGGTTATTTCTCCCAACACAGATATGCTTGGTAGCACATAAATTAGGTTACTTGCTTTCAGTGTTAACTTGGAAAAACAAAGTCAAAATCAGGAAAACAACAAATGAAAAGCCACAAAGCAAGAAACAAACTGTTCTTTTCAGGTTAACTTCTGATTACTTCCCACATAGATACAGAAGTGATTCTCTCCTAGCTCACAAGCAATTAGGTAAGGCTTAATTGCTAGCAGTTATCCAGCTGAAACCCCTTAGCTGGCTTGCTTTCTACTGTGTGGGTCAAATCCTGCTTCAGGAGCTTTTCTGAGTAGATTAAAGAACAAATTTGTATTTCTTTGTGATGGTTGCTGTACTTTATAACAGAAAGTTACCAACGGAGTTTAGATAGAGAGCAATCCATATAAACAGGATCCTCATCTGCTATTATTCCCCCTTGTTCAACAAGCATGGGTTCAATATCATGGATTGGCACAGATGAATCTCTCAATGGAGCATTTTCAGGAGAATACTTGTTTCCCTGCTGTCTTTCAAGGTTATAGCTAGGGCATAGATCAGTGTTCATACCTGAGCTTCCATTGCTGCTAGAGTTCCTCTCTATATAGCCTGGCCAGTATGTAGTCCAGTTCTTATGTCCAGCCTTCCAATCCAGATCCCTGGACACTGGATCTCTCTTCACATACCTTCTGGCACAGGTCTTAGGGTCCCTTCCACGTGCAGCCGTCTCCCTCACAGGTAGCCTCTGGTGATTCCTAGCTCTGCAGCACCATTCCTCTGGCTTTCCCCAGTCCAGTGGTGTATGCTGGCCCTTGGAATACCTCCCAGTATACGTACTGCTTTGGACTCTTCTAGACCTCTCAAAGGCTTTTCTCCTCTTTCTTCCAGAGGGTCTCTTTCCCTCTCTGTCCGTCCGGTTTGGCTTCTGCTTCTGATGATCCTTCAGATGAAACTGATGATCAAACTCAAACTGATTCTCAGGATACTGAGGACAAATCTCTGGATATCCAAGGTGATCATGAAGATGGTCATCTGTAGAATAAACTCTACTCTTATTCTGCTTAGATGAGTGATCCTAACACAGCGCAGCTGTGCTGAATCAGACCCTGCCCTTTGAGATGAGTGCTTAGGGATTACCTCATAGCCCTCCTGATTGAACACACGTTTCCTCACTTCAGCTCCTCTAATGGCTGTTGGAAACCTGGTGCATTCTGGGACTGGTAGTCTTTTATGGCAAAATTCTGTTTTCATATTTCTACCAGAACTGACAGGTTGCTTGTTCAGAGTCACTTCACCTTTTCTATAGCTCCTTCCTGAGCTATGATAAGCTTCTTTATCACAAGGGTCATACCATTGTGGCTCCAGGGGGGAGCCCATCTCGGTTCAGCCTCTTCTAACTCAATTCATGAGGGGTCTTCTCCTCTCGAAACCCCCGCTTAAGCCTCTGACGGTGACTTGGGGCCTCAACATGGTACTCGCACTGCTAATGCTTGCCTCATTTGAGCCGCTGGACTCATACCCTCTGAAATTCCTGACCTGGAAGGTCCTCTTTCTGGTGGCAGTAATGTCGGTATGATGCATCAGCGAGCTCCAAGCTCTGGTCGCTCAGCCTCCGTACACCAGAACAGAGTGGTGCTCTGTACACATCCCTGCTTTCTACCAAAGGTGATCTCGGTGGTCCACCTCAACAAGTTAATAGTCTTACTGACTTTCTTCTCCTAGTCTCATGCCAACCAGACTAAGGTGGTGTTGAAAACCTTGGATTGCAAATGGGCTCTAGCCTTCTATCTGGAATGTACAAAGGTGCACTGTCAGCCCACCCAGCTGTTTGTTTCCTTCAAACCCAGTAGGCTGGGCGCAGCAGTCTTTAAGCACATGCTATTTCTCTGACTTGCAGACTGCATAGTTTACCTATATGCCCAGGCTGGGTTGAGCCTTGAGGGTCATGTCACGGCTCACAATGTCCATGCAATGGCCGCATCAGTGGCCAACCTCCACTCTGTCTCAGCAGAGGAAATCTGCAAGGCTGCTACATGGTCCTCTGTCCATACCTTCGCAGCCCATTACTGTCTGCATGGGGATTCCCAACAGGACAGCAATTTTAGCCAGGCTGTGCTTCGGCACCTCTTTGGGTCTTAATGTCAACTCCTGCCCACCAGCCCTTCTATCCATTCAGGCTACCTGCAAAACCGCTCAGGTCAGTGTCTGCTGATACTGAATCAGATGAGTCCCTCAGGGGACACAACCTTACTGTTCTTTCTGGCTTCTCCAGTTCAGCTGTGTTCTTCTCTGGTAAAGGCAGCCTGTAGTTTGGGAGTCCCATACGTGAGATCTGTCTTCCTGCTTGTTCATGGGGAAGGCAAAGTAACTCACCTGTAGCAGGTGTTCTCCGTGAACAGCAGGAATAAGTCCTCACAATCCTCCTACCTCCCCAGGGAGTTGCTTTTTGACTCCTGCTATGTTGTTAGACTGGAGAAGATGGTGCAGCAGCAGGTGGAAAGGCAGGCACGTATGCGTAGTGTACATCCCAAAGGCTTCTTTTGGAAGCTGGAGAGCATTCCGTGCGGGGCTCTGTTAGTGACGTCACCCATATGTGAGGACTTATTCCTGCTATTCACGGAGAACACCTGCTACAGGTGAGTAACTATGCTTTCTCTCTGTCTCCCCTTAGCTGTAGAAGGCAAGAAGTGACTAATTTGTTTTGGACAGTGTATTTAAAAGGCTGAGCATGTACACCCAATCAAATAAGAAATTTTGAAATAGATCAACAAACCTGGTGCTAGAGTAACTTGAGGTTATTAGAGTGTTGCTCATTTCTGATTTTCTTCCTCCCTCCCCCTCCCTTTTTTCAGACCATGACTGATGTGGTTGGAAACCCTGAGGAAGAACGCCGAGCCGAATTCTATTTCCAACCCTGGGCTCAGGAGGCTGTTTGCAGATACTTTTATTCAAAGGTAGGCATGGAGGTGATATGGCAAGTTGGTGAGTCCACTCATTGTGATATCTTGGACAGCACACATTAAGATTTCAAAGACACCATTGACAGCATTTGGGTCACTTGCAACAGAGTGCTTACTTTGTGCCATCCTGGAGTCTTCTCACATTTTAAGAAACGTGAGAAATAGAACAACAAATCATGGAAATACAAAGGAAGCCCAAAAAATCATCAGTGCATGTGAGACACAGTCTGAGGAGTCCAGTTTTTGTATACCACTAGTTTTATTTAGATTTAGAATTATTTTATGACCTGTATGAAATGCTGACTTGAAAACCTCCAATAAATTGGTAGTTTTGGCAGATAACATATTCTCGGGTATATAAATACAAACAGTATCCCCACCACAAAACATGTAAGTTCTATGATGGGGGGAAGTGTGTGTGTGTGTGAAGGAAGCTTGCACTGCTGCTGCCTGTGTTGTGCTTGTTTTGGGGGAGGGGGGGGCAGTGTGTGTGGAAGCTTTGTACACCATTTAATCTGTTAATCGCAAGACACTGATTGCTGCTTCCACAGGTGCAGCAAAGGCGACAGGAGCTTGAACAAGCACTAGGAATTCGCAACACATAATCTAGCGGACGTTGCAAGAACAGAGCTCTGAAACTCTCCTATTCCAGTTTAAAGACTCATGAACAGCGGCTGCTTCGTGCATTCTCACAGCGGCTGCCTGAATGGATAATCATGCACATTTGCTCATGTCCACAGGCTGTGGTGATGAAGCCTATGGGCTACTTGAGCTTTGAAGGAGGAGTCCACAGCTTTTTTCTATGCCACTGCAAGCGATGAGTGCCTGTTACCTGCATCACTTCCCGGTCTTTGCCTTTCCAGCCTTTGTGCCTGTCCTTGTTCCTTTTGCAGCATCTCAGTGTAGCCAATATTCAAAACAAAGCAAAGGTTTTTAACAGGAACCAGGCTTGGGAATTCATTACCACACAGAAATAATTTAATTTTTCTGTGTCTTTAAATATGAATTTAGTTCTTATATAAGAGGCTTGGTCACCATCCTGCCCTTTTTTGTCCATAACTTTCCTGTGAGGGCTGCTGTTCACAGAGTAAATGCCTCAAAGTAAGTTTTGAGATTCAAGTCTCAAAAAGACTGAGTTGTGCGCCTGTAGCAGGAAATTCTTCCAGGCATGGTTATGGCAAATGTCTGGGGAGTGTAGGCAGTGCCCCTTACCTCATTCAGTGCTGCTGTGTATACATTGGAACGTTTATATGATTGGTTTATGGTGAGGTGCCATGAAGGGCAGAAGAGTACTGGGGTTGTCTCCCCCTTCCTGTTAGTGTGCTAGGAGCTCTTTAGTCTGAAGAAGAAAGTCGGAGGGAACAGGCCTTTTGTATTTCTTTTTTATTTGTGACCTGGAGGAGCTAGTTTTTAGTTTGTTGTATTTTTTGTGTAGTTTCCAACTTACAAAAAGAGTCATGTAGCATTTGTGGTGCCCAGGTGAGTGTGGAAACTGTTGGTGTTTTCTGACAGGAGAGTGCTAAACCTGGGGGGGGAGGGGGGAAGGTCAGAGGTTATTGGTTTCTAAGATCAATGCCGTAAAGCTTTTGGGCAGTAGTGAGATAGAAGGGGTTGGTGGGCAGGGAACCTAGTGCAATCTAGTGCCTCAGATTAGGACTGAGTGCTCTCAGGTTTATCTTTGGGAAACCGATCATCAGCTGTCTTACAGCTTCATGGAAGTAACATTTATCATCAAGAGTAGGAAGAAAAGAGTGGCACTAGCACTAACTGTCCTCCCCCCCCCCACACACACACACACACAAGGCTCATTGGCATTCCAGCATGGAAATTGACCCCGTAAAGGAAAGCAGATGCAGTGATTACCACCTATTATGCATAATAGGGGGAATATTCTCGTTTTCCGCTTGGAGGTGCTGCAAGAGGGATAGAGAAAAAGTTAAATTAAGACTTGAAGATTTTCCAGTCAGCATTCAAAGCAGTTCCTACTTTGGGGTGGTGAACCCTTGTCATGTGTCCTGGGATAATGGAGCCCATCTTGGAAACTGATCAAGGCTCTCCCTTTTTTAAAAATAATATGACATCGCATCCCTCACAACTTACTCTGGGAAATTCTTCCAAAACGGACAAAGTTCCATGGTCTTCTTTACAGATATGTTGTACAGATGCTTCTGAAGCCTTTCTCCTGGGTCCGATTCCTGATGGATTGAGCCTAATCTTGCCACTTCAATGATATGTGCTGTATCCCTTCTACAGCCATAGAAACGGGAGATCCTTGATTGTCTGTGTGTATAATTTTCTTCATTTTTTGGACAGTCAGGTTCTTGGTCCTCTTCCTGCTCTGCAGTCCCCACATGAGCCCACCTGTCTGTATCCTCAGGACGCCTGAATGATGATGATGAACCTATTAGCAGAATAACTTTTTTTATTAATGGAACATTGTTTTTGATGGACCAAACTTTTTTGTACTGTATCTTTGTAGATTGCACCCAGTTTTAATAAAAGCATCTTCAGGATGAAGACCGATGTTTGTATGCCCGTACAAAAAAAACCTATTAGCTTGATTTAATTCCAATTATTTAACAACAAAAGACAAATTCCTCTATTAAACTGGAGTAATCAATCTCAAACCCATTTATGGCTTAGATGCTTCTAATTTGGTGGGCAGTTTTCTTGCTAAAAGTTGTCTATGGTGAAAAATAGTCTTTATTTTTTAGTTCACTAGGCTTATTAAAAGTATCTCTGTGTGTGTATGTATGCATGTATAAAGACCAGTATAAATGTAAGCTCAGTTAAGCAGGGACAGTCTGTCTAGTCAAAACAAATATATATGACAGGCAAGAGATTTTAGGAGAATGTATTGTAGAGAAGTGGTCAAGATGTAAATACAACCTAAAAAGGTGAGTTTTTAGTCTAGATTTGAAAATCGCTAGAGAAGGATCATGATGCACCAACTCGAAGTCTGTTCCAGACCAACATTGCAGAAATGTTGAAAGAGCTGAAATGGGAGTTAGCAATAGAGAAAAAGGATTCAAATAAATGAACGGCATTCACCAGGAAGAGTATAAGGAGAGAGAAGTAATGAGATGCTGCAGAGTGGAATATGTATGCAGGTGAGCCACAGAAGTTTAAACTGGGTTACATGGTCTACTGCTGGAATTCGGCACACTGTAATTCAAAATTTTGCACTTTTTGGTGATACTTATTTTATCGTATTTTAAATTTTCACTCAAAACCAATATGGTTTATTTGACAAAATACAATTGTGGTCAACATTATTGGCACTCTTGCACGTCAACCTCTTAATGTCCAACATCTCCTAAAACAAAATGTGGCCGGTGAAATGGCTTTGGACTATATATGCACACATATTTGACATATAAGAGCATCAAATAAAACAAGACCATTTAAAAAGGAAATAGTAGGAGTATAAAAATTGGGACATTGCCAGGACATGATTATTCGCACCCTTATAAACAATTCAAGTCAGTTTGAACAGAAGAACTACATTCCCATTGCAGTAAAATTAGACACAGCTATGATTGTCAGTACTCACATGACTTGAATCAACCAATGAATGATGGCTCTAATGTTTAAAATTGTCACATTCATTCCCTGTTCCATTTTCACAATGCTGAAGACAAGCTGCCTGAGACCATCAGAAAAGCCATTATAAAAACTTCAAAGGGGTACAAAGCCATCTCCAAAGACCTTGGGATTCCCGTGTCTACGGTTCGCAATGTCGTTAAGATGTTTTTTGCTCATGGAACTGTCAAGAACCTCCCAGGACATCATGGGAAGAGGAAAATTAATCCAAGAAGTCTTCAAAGGTTAGTGCAAACTGTTGTAAAAACACCATGTACAACATCCAAAGAGCTTATAGCTGATCTGGAGTGGTGGTTTCAACCCACATCGTAAGTAATGCCAACTTCATAGGCAAAGGCCAAGCAGAACCCCACTGCTCAAAAGACCGACATAAAAAGACATGCCTGATTTTTACCCAAACCACAGTCCTTCTGAGAAAATGTTCTGTGGACAGAGGAAACCAGACTTGATCTCAATGGCAATGCAGACTAGAAATACATTTGCAGGTGAAGAAATGAAGCTTATAAGGAAAAAATGAATATGGAAGTTCCATAATGTTGTGGGGCTGTTTTGCTGCCTCAGGAACTGGAGGCGTGCAACGTGCTAAAGGAATCATGAAGTAAGAGGACTACCAAGGTATTTTGGCGTGAAATGTGCTACCCAATGTCAGAAATCTAGGTTTGGGTCAAAGGTCACGGATCTTCCAGCAGGATAATTGCACAAACATACATCCAAAAGTACAAAAGAATAGTTAAAAAGGAACAAATGGACTGTTTTAAACTGGCCACCAATGAGTCCTGATCTCAATTTAATCGAGAACCTTTAGAAAGAGCTGAAATCTGCCATTGATAAAGGGAATCCTGGAAACATTCATAAGCTGGAACAAATCACAGTTGAAGAGTGGGAGAAACTACTAACACACAGATGTACGAAACTTATAGATGGCTACAAGAAACATTTGGAGGCTGTCATCACTGTCGAGGATTATGTGATCAAAAAATATCAAGACTTGTTGTATAGCTATATAACAATCTGTCGCACCACAATGCTATTTAAGCATGCAGTGCCCTAGTTATGTGCTCTACATGTGCACAGTGTAGTGTGGCTGCAGCGTACCTGTACTTTTTTTAATCACATGATGTTTGGTATCGTGTAAAAGCAATTCGTCAGATTTTCGATGAGTGAAAAAATTGAACAGTGAAATTGCATTAAATTCTGCCAAAAACTTGGAGATTCGTGCAAAAAGACTTATGACAAGTTACAGCAAGAATATGGTGATGAATGCATGAATCATGCTCGAGTTTGACTGGTATAAACGTATCTCCAGGAACAAGCAGGAATGTAGTCTTCACATATGGGTATCGTCAGTACCGACGGAGCCTGCGCGGGAACGCTCCCCAGCGTCCAATTAGAAAGCTTTTGGGAGCATCCCACAGCGCCTGCGTGCTGCCTTCCCGCCTTTCCCAACTGCCTCTCTCTCCAGTTCTTCATTTTCCGTGAAGCCAGCGGGTCGTTGTTCCTGTCACCGCAGAAAAGTTTTCCTTTTTCCCTTCTTTTTTGTGGTCGCGTCTCCCTTCCTCGACGCTTTACCGGTACCGCCGGTTCTTCTTTCTTTCTTTTTTTTCTGTTCTTTAAAAAAATATATATATATATTGTGATAAGGAGAGTGCAGCCCAGCCAGGGAAAAGTGAAAAAAGGAAGAATTTTTCCTCTTTGCGGGGGATGGGCACACAGGATCACATAGTCCACAGCAGGAACCTGGAGAGAAACCTAGAGGGCAGACCTAGCTGGAAGTCACGCCCACACTCCAGGTCAGCCACAGACAGGAGTGGGAGGTACAGAAGGGCGGAGCCAGGAAGGGAGTTGCCCTGCTCAGTGTTTGAAAGGGAGCAAACAAACACTAGAGATAGAGTCGGTTGTAGAGTTGGTTGGAGGGCTGGTTCAAGAGGTGGTTCAGAGTGCGGTTGGAAGCATGGTTGGAGAGCTGATTCAGGAGTTGGTTCAAGTGCTGGTTGGAAGCATGATTGGAGATACAGTTCCAGTTGCAGTGGCAGTTGTTGTCGGAGTTGCAGTCCAGGCCTAAGTGGGAGTTGCAGCTCAGGTTCCAGTCCTGGTTCCAGAAGGTACAGAGGGAACAGCCCTGTAGCCAAAAGGAGCAGCAGAAAAAGGAACCGCTATAAAGACAGCCAGAGAAGGTACAAAGGAAGCCGCCATACTCAGCACAGTAGCCACCGAGGATATAGGGAAGGTTCCAGGGGGAGAACCACCTACCCTAGCAAGAGAGTGGGAAAGTGTTACCACAGGTCTCTGCCCTACGCTGAGGCAGAGGGAGTCCTGACTGGCCAAAGCTCTAACCAGGAGAATATTGCACAAGAAGCCCAAGGTAGGAGAAGGGAGGCAGCAAGGCCTTCTAAGTATGTTTATTCTTCTGACTCTGATGAAACTGTTATACCACAGATAACACAGCACAAAAAGAAATGTTGTACCAAGAAGGTTAAGCAAGAGCAACCCATAGGAGACCTGCCTAGAGCAGGGAAGGCAAGGAAGTGGGAGAGGTTGTTTAACCTGTTAAAAAGTCTAAAGCAGAAAGTTCCTGAGCGGTACCTAGCAGAACCCTGCTACAGCTCAGCGGAGAGTATGGACATTGAAGCCAAGGAGGCTGAGGTAAATTCAAATATCTCAGAGATGGAATGTGATGCCTGCACTAAGGTAAATTAGTGTGAGCCAGAAACACTTGATATTGGAATTCACTGTTGTTTTGTTTGGACATTTGTTACTGGAGAAGTATCCATTATTTTCTTTTGTCTGGAGAGTACATGTGTTTGGGAGAAATTGTATCTACTTACCTGAAAGGAAGCTGAATAAATTCCTGTGCGCTTTATAAACCACTCGGCCTCGTCATTCCTTACACAACTACAACCCTAGGAAATAGAAGAGGTGATCACACGTCCCTACTAGGCAGCCGCCTGGTAGGGGCGCGAGCGTCACAATATATACTTAGTTCTTTTTTCCACGTGCATGCGCCATTTTGGGCCCTAGGCCCAAAATTCCTCCACAATGGAAAAACCCGCTTCGGGTTTCAAAAAGCGCACCAAGTGTGGTAGTACCATTTCCGTCACCGACACCCATGAGTGGTGTCTTAAATGTTTAGGTCCTGACCACTCCATCACGGAATGTATGGCCTGTGCCATGATGTCTAAAAGAGGTCGGCAGAACCGACCTGCTAAGCTCAGTACCCTGTTTCCCTCTGATGCAGCCTCGGTGGCACCAACGTCTTCCAGGGCTTCCTGTTCCTCCAGTGGATCTCAGGTAACTAAACACAAGTCTAGCCGGTCCTCAAAGGGTAGATCTCCTTCTAAGCATCGATGCCCCTGGCATTGCCCTTGAGGGATTCTGCACCGGCAAAACTACTCTGGAGGAAGACTTCAGCTTCCAAAGCATTATCGGGGCTCCAGAACGTTCTCGAGGCCTCGACCTCGGCAGAACTACTGGTGCCATGCTCTGGGGTACTGGCTGTTTTCTCCGGTACCGACATCCAGGCATCGGCAGCGTCGATAGACCAGAAGTTCCTGGCTGTTGAACGCAGTCTGGCGGCTCTCCTTGCGGCACCGACACCCTCGGAACCGCGTCAGACAGTTCAACCGCTACCGGTACCGACAGCATCGGCATCGGTGTCTGCATTGCCGGCACCCAGTCATGCGATGCCCTCTGGTACCGATACACCGGTACCGATTCCCCCCAGTACCGACTTCGGTCGGTATGGGTATCGGGCTCTTCAAGAGCATCCGGACAGAAGGTACTTCAAGTCCTCAGAGGAATCTGAGGATTCTGACAGTTCTGTCGGTACGGGAATACTTCTCCCAGAGGAGCCTTCCTCCCCCAAACGCAGGATATCTCCTCCAGAGGATATTTCCTTTCAGGACTTCATCAGGGAGGTGGCTTCAGGTCTGTCCATTACTGTGGCTCCTGAAACAGAGCCCAGAGCAAAGGAGTTGGAAATTTTACAATATCCCAAAGCTCCTAAGGAGGCAGCTACTCTACCCATCCATGAGATCTTGCATGATCTCATGCTAAGAATGTGGGAGACGCCTCTTACCACCTCTCCTCACTCTCGTAGACTGGATACTATGTATCGAGTCCCTCCTTGTCCTGGTTTCCAGAAGACTCAGCTTCCTCACCACTCTATTGTAGTGGAATCAGCTATGAGAAGGATCAGGAGTGCAAAAAGGCATGCCTCTAATCCTCCAGGACGTGAGTGCAGAACTTTGGATGCTTTTGGACGTCGTACTTTCCAAGCTTCCATGTTTTCTGCCAGGATCAGTTCCTATATTTTATATATGGGAATGTTCCTAAAGGAAATCACAGGAGATTTAGAGGTTTTGAGCCCTCTTCTTCCTGAGGATAGAAGACAGGATTTTCTCACATTGGTCAAACATACCCAGGATGTTTCTAAATTTGTCAACCGTGCAGCTTTTGACTGTTTTGAGTGCATAAGCAGAACCTCTGCCATTGCCATAGGTGCACGTAGAATTGCCTTGCTCCAGGCATCTGATTTGGAGCTCTGGGTACAAGACAAACTGGGCAATATTCCTTGTAGTGGTGAGAACCTGTTTGGCAAAGATTGGCAAGAAAAAGCCAATGAGTTGGATGCTGACAACTCCACCTTGGATAGATAATCCAAGGCCACAGCTGATCCTGCAAGAAAGAAATCTTTCAAAAAACCATTCTTTTCCAAAAAGAAGAGGTTTTATCCTGCTTATTCCCAGCAGGGACGCTCTACAGGTCAACCTGTCCGGAAAGGTCAGCAACCACCCAAACAAAGGAAAGCAAAGACTGCTAAGCCTCAACCGTCTCAGCAGTCTCAGCCTCCACAAGGCCTTTGACTTTTATCTAGAGAACTTAGCCTTCCTGGCTCTCAATGGACCAGAGCCTTCCACCATTCCAGGAAGGTTGTGTCACTTTGCCCCCAGATGGGGGCAGATAACAGCAGAGCATTGGACACTCTCCATCATAAAAGAGGGGTACAAGCTCCATTTTTTGAGCATGCCCCCTCCCACAATGGTAAGACAGTTCAATTCTCAGACCTCTCTTATCAACCTATTAGATCAAGAGGTCACTATACTTCTTTCCCAAGGGGCAATAGAAGAAGTATCCATTCCTCAACAGGGTACAGGGTTTTACTCCCCCTAGTCCTTATCCCAAAGAAAACAGGAGGACACAGACCTATTTTAGACCTCAGAGAATTGAACAAATTCCTGTTCAAAGAGAAATTCAAGATGGTTTCTCTACGAACTCTGCTGCCATACCTTCAGAGTCAGGATTGGCTATGTTCTCTAGATCTCAAGGATGCGTACACTCATGTTCTCATCCATCCATCTCACAGAAAGTTCCTTCGGTTCCTTTTTCAGGGAAAGCGCTACCAATACAGGGTGCTTCCTTTCGGCCTGGCCTCAGCACCAAGAGTGTTCACGAAATGCATGGCTGTGGTAGCAGCATTTCTCTACACTCTAGGGATATTCGTCTTCCCCTACTTAGACGACTGGCTCATTCGAGCCCCATCAGTCAGAGGCCAGGACCTCCCTATCTTGCACAATGCATATCCTTCAGTATTTGGGTCTTGTCATGAACGTCCCAAAATCCAGTCTACATTACTTATTTATACAACATTACCAGATCAACCATACTCCACCATAGCCACATCTTCCTTCCAGAAACTTCTACATATTAGTCCCTATACTTAATATCTTTCTGTAGGTTCATAACCCACTATGCAAAGCTTACTGCTACATATGTAAATAGTTGATGTGCATGTTTCCCTAAGTTATCCAAGTTGTATTTCCTTGTTCTCTGTAAAACTAACGTTTGTTCATTATGTTTCACTGTTCCATGTAAACCGCGCTGATACTAAATAGTGCGGTATATAAGAAACTAAAATAAATAAATAAATAACTCCCACTCAGTCTCTAGAATTCATAGGAGCTTTGCTGGATACCAAAAAGGCAAGGGCCTATCTTCCCCAGGCCCGTTGCCTTCGCATAGTGCAGTTAGCTTCTCAAGCAGTGCTAAAGCCTCATCTCACTGCCCAAGAAATGCTACAACTACTAGGCCACATGGCATCTACCATGCATGTGGTTCCTTATGCTCGCCTCCATATGAGAGCAGCTCAGTGGACTTTATCCACTCAGTGGACTAAGGCATCAGGATGCCTGTCAGACAAAATAGCAAACACAAATCGCCTTATTTTGTCCCTCCAATGGTGGCAGTCCACTCAGAACCTGTTGCTGGGGTCCCCATTTCAGCAACCCTTACCCCAGGCAACTCTCACAACAGATGCTTCACCAATGGGTTTGGGGAGCTCATCTGCAAGACCTCTCCACCCAAGGCACTTGGACTCCACAGGAGACTCATCTACATATCAATCTCTTGGAGCTCAGAGCAATCTTCTTTGCTCTTTGGTTGTTCCACACTCTGCTCAGCTATAAGACAGTCCTTATTCACACAGACAACCAAGTAGCCATGTTCTACGTGAACAAGCAGGGAGGAACAGGCTCCCTGTCACTTTGCAACGAAGCTTTGCGACTGAGGGCCCTCGCCAGAGAGCATCA
Organism: Ichthyophis bannanicus; assembly: GCA_033557465.1. Classification (NCBI taxonomy): domain Eukaryota; kingdom Metazoa; phylum Chordata; class Amphibia; order Gymnophiona; family Ichthyophiidae; genus Ichthyophis; species Ichthyophis bannanicus. The sequence continues at coordinate 714,339,826 of CM066033.1, read as the reverse complement.
GATTCATCTCCTGGCAGTGTATCTTCCAGGCATACAAAACTCTTGGGCAGACAGACTCTGTTGAGTTCTGCTTCCACACGAATGGTCTCTACATGTAGACCAGGTGACCAAGATTTTTCAAATTTGGGGAACCCCGGACATAGACCTCTTTGCAAGTCCGTTGAATGCCAAACTTCCCCGGTTCTGTTCCAGAATCCCGGCTCAGGACTCTTAGGCCAAGGATGCTTTCCTCCTTCACTGGGGCCAAGACTTCCTTTATGCCTTTCTATTCATTCCCCTAATTCCCTGGACCCTATTCAAGCTTCAGAGAGACAGAGGCCGTATGATTCTCATAGCTCCACATTGGCCTCGGCAAGTGTGGTACCCTCTGCTTCTACATCTCTCTCAAGCTCCCTCCCTGGAGTTAGGGTCTGCTCCAGATCTCCTTACCCAGGAGAACGGAATGTTGTGGCATCCCAATCCCCAGTCTCTGCATCTCAGGGCTTGCTTTGCTGAAGGCCTAGATCTCCGTGGTCTTAACCTCCCTCAGCAAGTAAAGGATATCCTTTATGCTTCCAGGAAGCCTTCCACAAGACGCTCTTATGCTTTCAAGTGGAAAAGGTTTACCATATGGTGTTCGCAGAAGAGTCTTAACCCCCTTGCGGTACCTCTGGAATCATTACTGGAGTATCTCCTTCATTTATCCAATGAAGGACATAAGACTAACTCAGTGATAGTCCATTTGAGTGCTATTGCAGCTTCTTTCAAGCCTCTAAATGGACAACCTATTTCCTCCCATCCTCTTATAGCGAGATTTATGAGAGGCCTTCTGCTAACTAAGCCTCCCATTAGGCCACCACCTGTGGCATGGGACTTAAACTTGGTTCTTGGCCAGCTCATGAAGCCACCTTTCGAACCCTTAGCTACTACCTCATTGATATTCCTTTCTTGGAAGGTTATCTTTCTCATTGCAATCACATCAGCACGTCGCATCAGTGAGTTGCAAGCACTAGTGGCTGATCCACCTTATACAATGTTCCATCATGACAAGGTAGTCCTTAGGACTCATCCACACTTTATGCCAAAGGTGGTCTCGCCTTTTCATCTAAACCAAGCGGTCTACCTACCTGTGTTCTTTCCAAGACCTCATGCTTCAAATGCAGAAAGGAATCTTCATACTTTGGACTGTAAAAGAACTCTAGCCTTTTACTTACAAAGAACACAGCAACATAGAAAGTCCTCTCAACTCTTTGTTGCTTTTGATCCTTCTCATTTGGGACTTCCAGTCTCCAAGAGAACACTGTCAAACTGGATTGCTCAGTGTATTTCCTTTGCCTGTCAGAGTAAGAATCTTCCTCTGGAGGGCGATGTCACAGCTCACAATGTGAGAGCCATGGCAGCTTCAATGGCTCATCTACACTCTGTGTCTATCGACGACATCTGTTGAGTAGCCACCTGGGTCTCCGTTCATACCTTCACAGCCCATTACTGCTTGGACAAGGACTCCCGCCGGGATGCTTTGTTTGGTCAAGCTGTTCTCCAACACCTGTTCCATACCTAATCAACTCCTACCCACCATCCCTGGTTGGATGCCAGAGATCCATGGGGGGAAGTGGAGCCCTTTCTCAGGGACACACAACTTCTGGGGTTTCTCCCTGGCATCTAAAGCTAAGGAGTCCCCATATGCGAAGACTACATTCATGTTTGTTCCTGGAGATAGCATAGTTACTCACCTGTAACAGGTGATCTCCGGGAACAGCAGGAATTTAGTCTTCACAACCCACCCACTTGTATCTCTCTATCTCTTTCTCGTTCCGTCTCTCTCTCTCTCTTTGTCTCAGCTTTAAAACTCAACTGGAGAGAGGCAGTTGGGAAAGGCGGGAAGGCAGCACGCAGGCGCTGTGGGATGCTCCCAAAAGCTTTCTAATTGGACGTTGGGGAGCATTCCCACGCAGGCTCCGTCGGTACCGACGATACCCATATGTGAAGACTAAATTCCTGCTGTTCTCGGAGATCACCTGTTACAGGTGAGTAACTATGCTTTCCAAGAGGGCCACCAAAGTGTTGACATTGAAAAACATTCTGGAAGGCCATCCATGAGCAGAGATGAAGACAATGTTGAAGCACTACATGCCACAATATGCTCAAATCATTGATTATCAGGGAGCTTGCTGGGAACATAGACATCAGTTTAGGGTCATTAACATAGTAAATGACGGAAGATAAAGACCAGTATGGTCCATCTAGTCTGCCCAGTAAGATGTCAAGAGTAGATGCATCTACTGCTCCATGCAGGCCACCCCTCCCCATGTCTTTGTTTAGGGGTGAACCCACCGCTCCGTGTAGGGCACCCCTGTTTGTTGAGAAATTAGATATTTAACCCTTTGAAGGCCTACTTTAAATTTTTAATCCACATTCTGCAGCCGGGTTAATTTTTGCATATTTCAGGAAAATTGTACCCGTCTTATTCAATATGTTCTAATAGTGATTTTCCTTCTGCTATGGTCATGTATTATATACCATTTGATAGGAATATTTAGTCAGAATTTTGGATCCCGAGAGTTTTGGGCTCAGCCTGGAAAGGGTTAAGTTTATTTTGATTTTATCCAGTTGCTGTACAAGGGATCCACTGTGTCTCTCCCATGCCATTTTGATACAGTCCATTATTACTATTAATTTGGAGATGAGACGTGTGTTTGCAAAATTCATGCCGAAATTCCTGTCCCCTGACCAAAAATAAGATTGGCTGTCTGCAGCCAGGGAGGAGTTGGAATGCGTTGAAAATGACTCAGATTTAATCAAAAAGATTATTACTGGTGATGAATCATGGGTTTGTGGTTATGACCCAGAAGCTAAGGTTATATCTTCACAATGGAAGACTCCAGACTCTCCCAAACTCAAGAATGCTCCTCACCTGACTGGTTATTTCAAGATCATGCTTACAGTTTTCTTTGTTTACCAGGGTATTCATCATGAGTATGCTCCAAAAGGCCAGATCATTAATAAGGAGTACTACGTCCAAGTTCTGACTCGTTTGAGAGATGCAGCTCATCATAAGAGGCCAGAGTTGTACAGGAATGGTGAATGGTTGCTGCTTCACGATATCGCCCCAGCTCACGTATCACATCTTTTCCAGAGGTACTTGGCCAAACTCCAAATCGAGCAAGTCCGTCAGCCTCCGTACTCGCCGGATCTCGCACCCTGTGACGTTTTTTTGTTTCCAAAACTAAAAGGAAAGATTCGACAACTTGGAGATCATTAAGCAGAATTTGACAAAGCAGCTTCACAGCATAACAAAAGAGGCATTTCAAAATTGTTTCCAGCAGTGGCAGGAACGCTGGAGGAAGTGCATTTTATCAGAAGTGGACTAACTTTGAAGGAGACTGAGTGCAATAATGGTCAGTTTTGTACTTGTGTTATTGTACAAGTTTTGATACTTTCTGATCGCACCTTGTATTAGTGAAGGGTGCCATTATTCTTGTCCAGGTCATATTTTGTTTTGTTTTTTTTGGGGGGGGGAGGGTTCTGAGAAATTACTATGTCTAAATTGCACAGACATCTCTTTTGTGGCTGTATACTTTTGAACATACTATTAATATATGTTGGCATACAGTTGGAATATTTCCAATTATTTCTCAAGATATTGTACACAACATACCTAAAATGCAAGGGTGCCAATAATGTTGACCACAACTGTATGCAGAATTTTCCATATTTCAAACCTTTTGACACAGAATTTTGACTTCTGTATGTAGCATTCCAGCAGGAGTCATGGTCATAGTGACATTGAAGGAAGATAAGTCTTCCTGTGTCTTTTGGGGAAACTGCTAGGTACGTATGACCTAGATTGGCCACTGTTGGAAACAGGATACTGGGCTTGATGGACCTTGGTCTGACCCAGTATGGCATATCTTATGTTCTTATAAGTCAAGCGCTGCATTTTGAACAGATTGCAGTGGGGAGAGATGGTTCTATGGGAAACCCATGACAAATAGTTTTCAGTAGTCTAAGCGGGGGGGTAATGAAAGTGTACAAGTGTTTTGGTATCATGCTGAAAACAAGAGATTAATTTTAGCAGTGTTGAAAAGAAAGAAATAGCATACTTTAGCAGTGTTAGGTGTGCATGGAGAAGGGGAGAGAGGTATCAAAGGTCACCCTGAGGTTATGAGTCAAGGGAATCATGAGGGTGAAAGCACACCAAAGAGATACAAAAGGATAGAGAAGGTTGGGCTGGTCCCACCCCTGTCTGATGTATGTTCATATCAGACAGGGAGGGACTAGACCAGCCTTCCTAGCAAGGAAGTGCTTTTACTCATACTTTTTAAAATCGGAGGCCAGACTGCCGCTGCTGCTGCAGGCATGGATAACGCGGCAATGGCAGTGGGCTGGTAGGTAGTGGAATGACCGGAAGGGAAATGCTGGGCAGATGGACATGAAAGGAGGGGGATGGAATGGCCAGAAGGGGAATGCTGAGCAGATGGACATAAGGGAGGGGATGAAATGCTGGGCAAAGGGACATAAAGAGGGGGATGGAATGGCATGGCTGAAAAGGATATGCTGGGCAGATAGACACAGAGGGGGTGTGTGGAATGGCCAAAAGGGAAATGCTGGGCAGATGGACATGAAGGGGGGATGGATATGGCTGGAAGGGAAATGTAGGGCAGATGGACACAAGGGGGTGATGAAATGGCTTGGCTGGCAGGGAAATGCTGGGCAAATGGACATCAAAAGGTGGAATGGCTGGAAGGGAAATGTTGGACACAAAGGGGCAGAGGGCAGATACAAAATAGGAAGTGTGGAGGGGATGACAAGGCAGATGCTGGACACATGGGGTGAAAGGCAGATACTAGATACAGTTCAAGAGGTAGAAAGCAGATGCAGGACATTGTTGTTGCATAGAACCGCTCATAGTACTGCTACCCACCGCCTGCTTGCTTGCCTATTGCTTGCTACCCATTGCTTGCTCTGACCTCGCTGCCCACCATCATGGCCCTACATCTCATTGTCCTTCTCTTCCTCATTCTCCTCAACTGCCTCCCCTCCTACCAACACCCTCCCTCCTCTTCCCCTCCCCTCCCCTACCTCCCTCACTTCTCCCTCCACTCTGCCCCCTAACCTAACATCAGCCCTTGAGCCATCACACCTCACTTCTCCCTCCACTCTGCCCCCTAACCTAGCATCTGCCCTTGAGCCATCACACCATCCCCCACATTCAACCTTGAGCCATCACGCCATCACACCATCCCCCACATTCAAACTTGAGCCATCACACCATCCCCCTCATTCAACCTTGAGCCATCACACCATCCCCCACATTCAACCTTGAGCCATCACACCATCCCCCACATTCAACCTTGAGCCATCACACCATCCCCCTCATTCAACCTTGAGCCATCACACCATCCCCCTCATTCAACCAGCCCCTATCTACCTTCCTCACTTCTCCCTCCGTTCTGCCCCCTAACCTTGCACCTGCTCTTGAGCTTCTTCACACCATCCCCTGCATTCAACCAGCACCCCTCTCTTTAGTGCAACCCCACCCTCGCTTCCGCCATACTGTCTCCACTTTACCCCGCTCTCTAATACTCATTCTCCTTCTCTCATCAGGTAATATCAACCCCAACCCTGCCCCCTGACTTCCTTCTCACACTAATACAAGTTCTTTATGTACCCCATCTAATCTCATCCACATCCCGCTCCTCCCTCCTTCCGCCCTCCCTCATTCATCCCACATTCGCTCATCCATAGATATCAACGCCGACCCTACCCCTAAAAATGATTCCTTACATAACCTACCCGTTACCACCAACTTACCCCTCATTTCCTCTCCACCATGTCCCGCTTGGAGAGCACACACACCCAGACTTACCCAACCACACCCTCCTCCCTCTAAATCTTGGTTTTACCCTAAAAATAGACCCCCCACGCTACTCTTATAAGAAACCCACACGTAATTTATCCAATCTTATCAATATCCCTCTCCTCCCCCCCTCTGCCCTCCCATTCTCATGCGCCCTTTGGAACGCTTGCTCAGTCGTTCAAAAAAACCCTTTTATTCACAATTTTTTTATTTCTAATGCCCTACACCTTCTTGCCTTGACCAAAACCTGGCTCTCCCCCGATGACACCGCATCCATTGCCTCTCTCTGCTACGGTGGCTACCAGTTCTCCAGGACCAAGCAGGAAGTCAGTCCTCACTTATGGGTGACGTCGGCGCCAACGGAGCCCTCGCGGAGCAATTTTCCCCAGCTTTCGAAGAAAGCCTTTGGGAATTGCAGCGCACATGCGCGGTCCCCTTCCCGCTCAAGGGTGCCATCTTGCTCAGTCTTCTTTTTTCTGCGGAGCCCTACAGACGTTGTTTGCGATCGCCGCTGAAAAAGTTGATTTTTTTCGTTTGTTTTTTTTCTCGGTTCGACGCCGTGTCCTTTTCCCGCCCGTCCTCGATACTCCAATATCGAGTCCGTTCACATTTTTTCAGTTTTGTCCTTTGTAACGGGCGTTTCCGCCACTTTTTTTCTTTTTCCCTGGCAGCACGGTCTTTCGACCTCGCAGGGGCCCTTTTTCCCCGATGGCTGCCAGCGGGTTTAAAAAGTGTGATCGCTGTACCAGACTCATGTCTCTTACCGACACACATGACTGCTGCCTCCGTTGCCTTGGACCCAACCATGACTCGATGAGTTGTGGTCCGTGCAACAAAATGTCCTCGAAGGCATTGAGGAGTCGGCAGTCACAAAAGGAATGAATCTTCTCTGACTCCGCGTCCGGTCGGGCCCGGATCTCGTCAGAGGCTTCGACGTTTCGTGACTCCGGCCCCGAGCATCGTCGGAGTTCCTCTGAGCGGGGGTCTCCCGCCCGGGAACATCGTCGGAAGAAGAAACCCGTGAGGGCGGCGTCTGAGGACGCTCCTGGTCCCTTGAGGGCCAGGTCGCATAGCCCCGTCAGCCGCCCCGGGTCCTCGGATGCGGAGAGGCCTTCGAAGCATCCTCATCTTGAAGTGGAGTCTCCTGGACACGTGAGTACTATAGTCCTCGTGGACTCGCCTCCGAGGGAGCCGACGTCGGGCCCAACGCCGTCGGGGCCCGAGTCGGGGGCTGCTGGGTCTTCTGAGTTTGGTCTCAGATTGACGGCCTTGGAGTGCAGTATCACTGCCTTCATGGACCAGCAGCGGGCATTGATGACCGGCCTTGCCAGTGCATCTGCCCCGACCACCGGGACGTCGAAGTCAACCCCGGAGGCCGAGCCGATCCTCGAGTCCATACGAGCTCAAGTCGATCCTCGGCCAAGGTCTCCCTCGGCCTCCCGTTTGGGACCGAGGTCGTCGACGTCGGCATCGGGGCGAAGGTCCTCAGCACTCGCCCACACAGAGCCACTCGATTCCTCCACGGAGGAGTCGGGCTGGGACACGGAGGAGGACGAGTCACCCGGGTCTTTTCAGACTCGGTGCGTCCCCTCCGACTTGCCCGAGTCGGAGCCTCGGAGATGATCCCCCCCGGAGGATACCCGGTTCTCCGATTTCGTGAGGGACAGGGCCAAGGCTTTGGCCTTCCCCGCAGATCCGGAGGAGGAGCCTCGAGCCCCTCAAATATGACTCTCCCCTGAAGGAGGCCTTTACTGTACCGGTTCCTCCGATGCTGGAGCGGCTGCTCTTCCGCATGTGGGAGAGCCCGGCCTCGACGCCGGTGTTAAGCAAGCGGGTCGATTCCATGTATCGAGTTTGTAAGAGCCCTGGGTTCCAAAAGGCACAACTACCGCACCATTCCATGGTGGTGGAATTGGCCATGCATCGACTTAAGAGTCAAAAGATGCACTCCTCGGTGCCTCCGGGTAAGGAGGCCCGGAACCTGGATGCCCTCGGTAGGAAGTGCTTCCAGGGCTCTATGCTTGCTTGCCGAGTCCAGACATACCAGCTATATATGGGCATGTATCTTCGAGACCTGGCAAAAGAAATTGCCGGGTTCTCTGCTGGTCTCTCCGAGGAACCTTTGCAGAGGTTCCAGGCCTTGTCCACTGGTATTCGAGAGTGCTCCAAGTTTATTTCTCGAGCAGCCTACGATGGCTTCGAAGCATCAGCTCGAGTAGCCGGAGCCGGCATCGGTGCTCGCCGTCAGGCTTGGCTTCAGTCATCCAACCTCGAGCCATGGGTGCAGGACAAGTTGGTCGATGTCCCCTGCAGAGGTGAAAACCTCTTTGGTAAGCCCATGGCTGAAAAGGCGGCAGAACTCGAGTCCGAGACTCTCACCAGGACTCGCCTATCCAGAAAGACCTCTGCCCTTTCACAGAAGAGGAAGGGCTCGGGGAAAAAGCCCTTTTACCCGAGGAAGGTGTCTGCCTATAAACAACACCACCCATAATATCAAGCCTCAGCAGCTCCCCATCAGGGTCAGCAGGCTAAGGGACAGGGTAATGGGTCCCATAGGCAGAAGGCCCCCAAGCCCACTACACAGGCCCCTGCTCAGCAGGGTGGGGGGTTTTGACTATGCCGGCATAGCCTCTCCCCCTCCGCAGCCTTCGCTCAGCACGGGGGGCCGGCTGACCCACTTTGCCCCACAGGTGGTCAGCCATAACATCCGATTCCTGGGTGCTGCAGGTGGTTCAAAAGGGCTACCTCTTACATTTTCACCAGGTGCCTCCCCCCTACTTTCCAGGGGAGCCTCCAAGACCCCCTCTGCACAGGGACTTACTCCTTCAGGAGCTGCAAAGTCTGCTTCAGGAACAGGCTGTGGAGCCAGTGCCCCAACATCTGTGGGGTCACGGGTTTTACTCGAGGTACTTCCTGATACCAAAAGGAACAGGAGGCCTCAGACCCATCCTGGACTTATGCAACCTCAACAAGTTCCTGCAGCGGGAAAAGTTCAAGATGCTTACCCTTGGAATCCTACTGCCCTACCTCCAGCAGGAAGATTGGCTATGCTCCTTGGATCTAAAGGATGCTTATACTCACATCCTTATTCATCCGGACCACCGACAATATCTAAGATTTGTGGTGGCAGGGAATCATTATCAGTACCGCGTACTGCCCTTTGGCCTCTCCTCCGCTCCCAGGGTGTTCACGAAATGCCTGGCAGTGGTGGCAGCCTTCCTGAGGCTTCAAGGCCTCTTCGTCTTCCCCTACCTGGACGACTGGCTCAGCCAGAAACAGTCTTCCCTAGAGGTCACTCAGGCCACTCAACACACAGTGGCTCTGCTTCAGCACTTGGGCTTCGTCATAAACTTTGAAAAGTCCACTTTGCTCCCCTCTCAGGATCTCAAATTCATAGGAGCACGGCTGGACACTCTGCAGGCTCGTGCCTTCTTGCCTCTGGAACGGACCAACAGGCTCATAGCTCTGGCCGGCAGGTTCCACAGCGCGTCACCGGTCTCTTCCAGACAACTCCTGCAGCTGCTCGGTCATATGGCCTCCACGGTCCATGTCACTCCGAATGCCCGTCTGCATATGAGACCTGCTCAGTGGAGCCTTCGCACTCAATGGCATCAGGCCACAGGGAGACTGATGGACTTAGTACAGATCTCCGACCGCCTGGTCTCCTCTCTGCAATGGTGGCTTCACCTGCCCAATCTGGTACTCGGCATGACCTTTCAGTCTCCTCCACCTTCCCAAGTGCTAACGACAGATGCCTCCCTCCTGAAATGGGGAGCGCATTGCCAGGGAACATGCACTCAAGGCCTTTGGACAACTTGGGAGGCGGCTCAGCAGATAAACTTCCTGGAGCTGCGGGCGATCCGCCTAGCTCTGCGGACCTTCTCTCACCTCACTTCTCGTCGGTCTGTACTGGTACAGACGGACAATCAGGTTGCCATGTTCTACGTGAACAAACAGGGGGGCACGGGCTCCCTCCTTCTATGTCAGGAGGCTCAGAGACTGTGCTCTTGGGCAGTCGACCACGACATCCTCCTCAAGGCTGTTTAACTGCCCGGGCAGGAAAATTGCCTGGCCGACAAACTTAGCCGGATTCTGCAGCCACACGAATGGAGGTTGAACCCCGTAGTTGTCCAGCGGATCTTCCGCCGGTGGGGCCTCCCCACCGTGGATCTCTTTGCCAGTCCTCTGAACCGGCAACTTACCAGGTTCTGCTCCCGGCACCCGCATCCTCTCAGAATAGCGCCGGATGCTTTCCTCATCTCGTGGTCCACGGGCCTACTGTATGCCTTTCCTCCCACGCCACTTGTGTCCCGGACGCTGTTCAAAGTTGTCCAGGACAGGGCCTCCGTGATCCTGGTAGCGCCCAGGTGGCCGAGACAACCCTGGTTCCCTCTACTCCTACAGCTAGCGGTGGACACCCCTCTTCCTCTGGGGTTTCAGCCCAATCTCCTGACCCAGGATCAGGGTACTCTCCTGCACCCCAACCTCCGGGCCCTTCATCTGATGGCCTGGCTGCTGAAAGGGTATATCTGCACATTACTATGCCGATGACATTTTCCTACTCCATCATACAAACTCTGCCTCCCCTGACATTTCGCCTCTCAACAACTGTCTCTCCACTGTGGTTTCCTGGCTCTCCTCTAACTTTTTGCATGTTAACCTCACCAAGACCTCAGCCATATGGTTCACCGCTGGCAGTCCTATCCCTTCTCTTCTCCCTGTGCTTTCTTCTTCTCCAATCCCTCTTGTCTCATCCTTACGATACTTAGGCGTTACCCTTGATTCCTCCTTGTCTTTCAAAACCCATATTTCTTCTGTCGTCCAACGTTGCTTCTCTACCCTGCGTCAACTCCGTTCTGTTCGCCCTTTTCTCTCTTTCTCGTCTATGACCACCCTCCTCCTCTCGCTCGTTGTTACCCGTCTCGACTATTGCAATGCTTCCCTGGCTGGTCTTCCCCAGTCCCAATTGCAACGCCTTCAGAGAGTCCATCACACTGCAGCTCGCATTCTCACCTGCTCCTCCCGCTTCGATCATGTCACTCCCCTTCTCATACGACTGCACTGGCTTCCTGTTCCCTTCCGTATTCAATATAAGGTCCTCACTTTTGTTCACAAATCTATCCACTCAGGCACTCCTCTCTATCTCGCAGATCAGATTCACCTCCACACTCCCCACCGTTCCCTTCGTTCTATCCACGCTAACCGTTTGCTCCTGCCCTCCCCCTCACAGGCTCACCTTGAATCCACCCGCTCTTCTGCCTTTTACTTTCTTGGACCCCGCCTCTGGAATTCGCTTCCCCCGGACCTCCGCCTGGAACTTTCCCTGAAAACCTTTAAGACCCATTTGAAGACCTACCTTTTCTGTCTCGCATTTGATCTTCCCTCCCCTCTCCCCCCCCCCCCTCCATTGATTTTTCTTTTTAAGTCCCTGTTTTTGTTACTTTACCCCTCTCTTTAGCCCTCTCCTTTTCTCCTAATCTATCCTATCATATATTTGGCGTTCTTTTCCTTTTCTTCCCTGCAGCTGTTTTTGCACATTGTACACCGCTCTGACGCAATCTGCCTGAGCGGTATATTAAATTTCCAATAAAGATAAAGATAAAGGTAGTCCTAGCTCCGCTCCTGCTTCCTCTAGCTCCGCTCCTGCTTCCTCCGGAGGTGGAAGCTGTCGTCCTGGCGTCTTGGCGACCTTCCACCCAGAAATCTTATGCCCTTAAATGGCGTCGCTTCTCAGTCTGGTGTTCTCAGCGCTCTGAGGACCCCTTCGCCTGCTTAGTATCGGTGGTAGTGCAGTATTTGCTTCACCTCTCCGATCTGGGCCTCAAATCCAACTCTGTCATGGTCCACCTCAGTGCACTCTCTGCACATCATTCGCCGGTGGAGGACCAGCCTCTTTCCTCGCACCCCTTGGTGGCGCGTTTTCTCAGGGGCCGCCTTCTGCTTAAGCCTCCGCTGCGCCCTCCAGCTCCTGACTGGGATCTCAATGTGGTCTTGCAAAGGCTTACCTGTCCGCCTTTTGAGCCCATGGCTACCTGCTCTCTTCGTTTCCTCTCCTGGAAAACTCTCTTCTTGGTAGCTCTTACCTCCGCTAGGCGTGTTAGTGAACTACAGGCCCTAGTGTCGGAGCCCCCATACACTAGGTTCTACAAGAATAGGGTGGTCTTACGGACTCACCCTAAGTTTCTTCCAAAGGTGGTCTCCACTTTTCACATCAATCAAGAGGTGGTTCTTCCGACTTTCTTTCCCAGGCTGCATACCAGCCGAGCTGAAACTGTTCTGCATACCCTGGACTGTAGAAGAGCCTTATCCTTCTATCTTGACCGTACGCGAGAGCATAGGAAAGCTGTCCAGCTTTTCGTATCTTTTGACCCCAATCGCTTGGGGGTACCGGTCTCTAAGCGTACTTTGTCCATCTGGGTAGCTGACTGTATCGCCTGGGCTTATGGGGCAGCCGGCCTCTCCTTAGAGAGTCGAGTCACGGCTCACCGTGTCAGGGCGAAGGCTGCGTCAGTGGCTCACCTCCGTTCTGTTCCGTTGGCGGACATCTGCCGGGCCGCTACTTGGTCTCAAGCCAGACGTTTGCGACTCATTACTGCCTGGAGAGGGAGTCCCGCAGGAACAGTGCTTTCGGACAGGCAGTCCTCCACAATCTCTTTGAGGTCTAGGCAACTCCTACCCTCCGGCCCTGGTGTTGGGCTACCGGCCGGATTTGTATTCAGAGAAGATTCCTTCCTTCTGTACTGTTGAGCTTGAGGGAGCTCATTTTTCGGCTTGAGGTCTCCGGTAGCCTTAAGCTTGGGAGTCCCATAAGTGAGGACTGACTTCCTGCTTGGTCCTGGAGAAAGAGTAGTTACTCACCTGTAACAGGTGTTCTCCAGGAGCAGCAGGAATCAGTCCTCACTACCCTCCCTCCTCCCCTTGGAGTTGCAGTCATTCTTATTACATGTTTCTACTAACTTTTTTTGCTGTCTTTTCGCTATGTCATCCGACTGAGCAAGATGCACCCTTGAGCGGGAAAGGGACCGCGCATGCGCGCTGCAGTTCTCAAAGGCTTTCTTCGAAAGCTGGGGAAAATTGCTCCGCGAGGGCTCCGTCGGCGCCGACGTCACCCATAAGTGAGGACTGATTCCTGCTGCTCCTGGAGAACACCTGTTACAGGTGAGTAACTACTCTTTCTCCCATACACCACAATCTTCTGGTCGCGGTGGTGGCGTTGGCCTCCTACTTTCTCCCTCCTGCCAATTCCAACCCCTCCTGCCACCCATTCACACACTCCCCTCTCCTTCTAAGTCCACTCCATTCGCCTCCTCACACCACTCCCCCTGCGAGTAGCTGTTATTTATCGCCCACCTGACAAATCCAAATCTACCTTCCTCTTCGACTCCTGGCTTTCTGCCTTTATGGACCCCTCCTCCCCCACTCTTATTCTTGGCTATTTCAAAATTCACATTGACAACCCATCCGACCCCCCCCCCCCCCCATGCCTCAAAGTTCCTCGCCCTTACCTCCTCGTTCGACCTCAAACCTTGTTCCACTGCCCCCCACACATCTACACGGCCACTGCCTTGATCTAATACTCTTCTCCAATTCCTCTCCCTCAAATCTCCGCAATTCAATCCTTCCCTCATCTGACCATCAGCTCTCAACATTTACTCTTCAGCTCCCACCATCCCAAACTCGTCCTGTCTCCTCTGACCTATTTAGAGACCTTCATAATATTGATCCCATGGCTCTCTCTTCCACCATTTCTCCATCTCTCTCCTCCATTTTATCCTCCAAGTCCGTCGACGAGGCATTATCTTCATACAATGCTACACTATCCTCAGCCCTTGACACTCTTGCCCCTCCCACCCCATGTCCTGTTATAACGATCTACTCCCCAACCCTGGCCTTCTCCCACAATCCGCTACCTATGCATCTGTGCCCGTTCCGCCAAACGAGCTTGGTCCAAATCCCGCTCCCGGGGAGATCTTCTTCACTTCAAATTCATGCTTGGCTCCTTCCAGTCAGCATTACCGCTTGCCAAACAAGATTACTACATCCATCCGACCAGCCCCCTTGCCTCTGATCCTCGCCGTCTCTTTAATACCCTCAACTCCCTCCTCAAGGTCCCCCCGCCCCCGATCCCACCCTCCCTTTCTGCCCAAACCCTAGCCGACTATTTCCACGACAAAATCCACAAGATTACCCTCCAATTCCCTACCCCCTCATCTACCTCCCCTCCCTCCATTTCTCCTCCCCCATCCATACTCCCCTTCCACCCTCTCCTCCTTCCCTCCGATCTCTGAAGAAGAAACCACACTCCTCCTTTCTTCCTCCAAATCCACCACCTGTTCATCAGACCCTATCCCCACCCATCTCCTACGTTCCATCTCCCACACCATTGTCCCCCCCCATCACTCATATCCTCAACCTCTCACTCTCCATGGCAACTGTCCCCATCGACTTCAAACATGCTGTTGTCACACCCCTCCTCAAGAAACCCTCACTTGATTCCACATGCCCTTCTAACTATCGACCATCTCCCTCCTTCCCTTCATATCCAAACTATTGGAATGAGCAGTTCACCATCGCTGCCTCGATTTCCTCACCTCCCAGGCCCTCCTGGACTCACTACAATCCGGCTTCCGTCCCCTACACTCCACTGAAACGGCACTCACAAAAGTCACCAATGAACTGTTCCCCTGGCTAAATCTAAGGGCCTCTATTCCATCCTCATCCTTCTTGACCATTCTGCTGCTTTTGATACCATTGATCACAACCTTCTCCTCACCACCCTCTCCTCGCTTGGCTTCAAGGACTCCGTACTATCCTGGTTCTCCTCCTACCTCTCCCATCGCTCATTCAGAGTATGCTCTGGTGGCTCCTTCTCCTCCCCTACCCTGCTACATGTAGGTGTACCCCAGGGATCTGTCTTGGGCCCCCTCCTCTCTCTATACCCAAGGCCTTGGAGCGTTTATCTCCTCCCATGGCTTTCAGTATCATCTCTATGCCGACGACTCCCAGATCTACCTCTCTGCACCTGATATTTCTCCAGCAACCCAGTCCAATATCTCTGCCTGTCTTTTGGACTTCGCTGCCTGGATGTCTCATTGCCGATTGAAACTGAACATGGCCAAGACTGAACTCCTTGTCTTTCCGCCTAACTCCTCCCCCCCAACTCCCCCTCTCTCAGTCCAGGTAGATGGATCTACCATCCTTCCTGTTCCCTCTGCCCGCAATTAAGGGGTTATCTTTGACACCTCTCTCTCCTTCTCCACTCATATCCAGCTTGTAGCTAAGACCTGCCACTTCTTTCTGTACAACATCAGCAAAATCCACCCCTTCCTCACTGAACACACCACCACGCTTGTCCACTCCTTGATCGCCTCGCGCCTCGACTACTGCAAGATCCTCCTCGCTGGTCTCCCCGTAAGCCACCTCCTCCCTCTTCAATCCATACAAAATTACGCTGCTCGACTAATCCTCTGCCAGCCTCGCCACGCACATGTTACTCCTCAAGTCACTTCACTGGCTCCCTGTCCAATTCCGCATTCAATTCAAGCTTCTCCTGCTGACCTATAAATGTATTCACTCTATGGCCCCTCAATACCTTTCATCTCTTATCTCCCCCTACGTCCCCGCTCGTAATCTGCGCTCCGCTAACAAATTACTCCTATCAATGCCCTTTACCCGCACCGCGAACTCCCGACTGCGCTCCTTTCACCTTGCTGCTCCATACGCTTGGAACAGCTTACCTGCATCTGTGTGCCAGGCATCCTCCCTGACCCTCTTCAAATCCAGGTTGAAGACTCACCTCTTCACCGTTGCATTTAGATCTAACTTATGACTGTATTGTGTTCTTTTAACTAGATTGTAAGCTCTGATGAGCTTGACTCTGACGGGCAGGGACTGTCTCTTATATGTTGGCTACCTCCTGTAGGTTAGCTGTGCAGTGCTGCATGCGTGGCGCTATATAAGTGCTGAATAGTAGTAGTAGTAGATTAGAGCTTGACAAACGGTACGGAAGTGATCCTGTGAGAGAATTGGCTTGAGGCATCGGATGGTTCTCATTTTGAGGTATGTGTTCCTGGTGGTTCTGCTGATGTGAGACTGTAGGTTCAGATCTTTGTCAAGAGTCACTCCGAGGTACTTTACTTCGGGCTTTATTGGTATTGTAATGTTGTTCCACTTGATAGTGGGGGGGGGGTGAAGGCGGAGTTTTAGGTGATGAGTAGCGCTTCTGTCTTGTTGTAGTTTATGGTCAAGTTGTTTTCTAGAAGCCAGCTTGTCATTTGTGGAAGACAGTCTGCTATTTTGGAGTAGTCTGGGCTGTGAAGGTTGATTGTGGTGTATATCATGTCATCTGCGTAGATAGTGTATTGTATCTTGTGGTTCTTGATGATAGGTTGTATGTAAAGGTTAAATAATAGAGCAGAGAGGGAAGAGCCTTGTGGAAAACCCTGTTTGGTTCTCAGTGGTTGGGAGGTGACAGGGCCACATTTGACTTGGAGATGTCTGTCTGTGAGGTATGAGTTGAACCAATTCAAGGTGGTGCCATATAGGCCAATTTCCTGTAGTCTTGACTGAAGAGTGCTGTGGTCCACACTGTCAAAAGCTGAGGTGATGTCTATGAAAATCATGATGATGCCTCTCTTGACATTGTTGATAACTTGGATCAAATTATCAAAGAGGTTATGATGATGCCTCTCTTGACATTGTTGATAACTTGGATCAAATTATCAAAGAGGTATATCAGTAGGAGATAGAATGAGAAAAGGGAGAGTTGCAAGATTGAGGGGGGAAGGGGAAACAAGACA
Organism: Ichthyophis bannanicus; assembly: GCA_033557465.1. NCBI lineage: Eukaryota > Metazoa > Chordata > Amphibia > Gymnophiona > Ichthyophiidae > Ichthyophis > Ichthyophis bannanicus. The sequence continues at coordinate 714,323,188 of CM066033.1, read as the reverse complement.
GGGCAGGAGAGAAGAGGATAGATGCTGAACACAGGGAGGGTAGAAGAGGGAAAGAGTTAGTTAAAGACTGGGGAATAAGTGACTGGGAAAGGATAGTGAGCTGTAGTAAGTGGGTTGTAAAAAGAGGGAGATTGGGAACTAGAAACAAGAAAGAAATGAAATCTGAGCTGATAAAGAGAAAAATAAATGGAAGAAAACTGAAAGGAAAAAAATCAACATTTTGAGATGGATGTAGGGAAGCAAGTGAAGAAGACAGGAGTGAGGAGAAGTGGCATGTTTATGTTTGTTTATTGAGTTTCTTGATATACCGCTCCTTCATTACATCAGGGCGGTTTACAAATATATAACAAAAGTGCAGTGGTCAAAGACCGAGAAAGGAAAGGCACTCCAATATCTGATAGGATAGCAGCAGAACAGGACAGAGGAAAAGTGGATTGCAGACTCTGGAAAAGAGAGTTAAGAGAAGACAGAAGGTATAGAAACCAGATACCAGGACCAAGGCAGTTAGACAAATAAAGTAGCTAGATAATAAAGGTAAATAATTTTTCCTTATCGTAGCTCCAGTCTAGTCCCGTACTATTAGAGTTGTGTACGTCCTCCCGCAGCTAGGAGACTGAGCATGTCCATCTTTCAGTGAATCCAGTATAAGTAGCTCAGGGACCGCCCCCAGCCCCAGTTTTGCTCAGTCTTCGTGCAGCAGGAGGTTGTGGATCTAATAGTCCCGGACTCACTGGAGCAAAGGAGAAGCGCTAACTTAAGTGTTTATGTAGTTTAATTATTAAAAAAAAAAAAAAAAAGGAAAATATATATAACTGAGAAATCTTTCGAAGGTTACTGGCCCTTTAAATTCGTGGTCTGCTAGTTCAGAATCTGGGCTGGTGAGCCTCCCCCCTTCTCCCCCCTCTCTCTGGCACGGTGGGTGACTGGAGGTGTGTGCGGGAGTTGAGCTGGGGCCTCCGGCTCCGTTTTCCCCTGAGGCGGGAAAGGAGCCGTGGAGGGCAGTGCCCCCTCCGTTGAGGTGTGTGGCGGCGGACCAGACTACACGTGGCTGCTGGAGCAGCGCAGGGTAAGCGATCTGCAGCGTGTTAAGTTTTTGTTAGCTATTACCACGGCGCGTTGTGAGGGGCCGCGGGGAGCCGGCGAAGCCGGGTGAAGTACTTTGGGCGCGCTTACGGCCGCGTGGAAAAGCGCGGGAACAGTGGTTTAGGCATAAAGGCCTAGTTAGCCTCTCCGTTTGTGGGGGGTGTTATCAAAGTTAGATAAATAAATAACTAAATATAACAAGATAGAAGAAAAAAGAGGAGACACAAACAGAACTGGTTCGTTTTAAAGGGGTTTTTTTCTGTGTTTAGGCTGTTGAGACTAGAGGTTGCTCTGGACTTTCTGGATAGGCACGGTAAGGGGAACGTGCTGCATGCCAGGTAAAGCTAGGTGCCTCTTGTGTGGGGCACGTAAGAGTACTGTCTCGGAGGTTGGTTTGTGTAGAGGCTGTGCTTTTGAGTCCTCTATGGCAGACAAGTAGTTGGAGGGGGCCCTGTCTACTGAGGTGGCAGTCCTGAAGGATTCTTCGGAGCTTCCGGAGGTGGCTTCGGAGCCCTTGCCGGGCCCCTCGTCTGCGCCGGACGGCCCTTTGCCTCAGGACCCTTTGCAGGGAGGTCTGGGGGCGATTTTTTCACAGCACTTTCTGTCACTTTTACAGCAGGCTCTTGGGATGCCTAGTTCTGGGGGGACGGGGCTCTCGGGAGTGGAGACCCGAGCAGTTAAGAGACCGGGGTCTAGGTTAGAGGATGTAGCCGAGGATGGGGCTAGTAAGCGGCCCAAGCTGCGCTTGGAGGGAGAAGAGCAAGACTTGGGGGAGTCAGAGGTATTGGATGATTCGGATGGAGAACAAGTTTTAGAAGAAGGTGAGATTATGGAACCAGAGGAGCAGTCACGCATAGTTAGAGTGTTTAGGAAGGAAGAGCTGTCCGCCTTGATTGCAGAGACCCTTAAGACCTTGAATGTTCCAGTCCTGGATTCTGCAGCGGATCCTGCGTTGGAGGATCCGCTATTGCAGGCGGTGCGGAGATCCCAACGGTCCTTTCCTATTCATAGGATTTTTAAGGAAATGATCCAAGAGGAATGGGATACTCCGGAGGCGGCCCTCAAGGGGGCAAGGATCATGGCTTGGTGGAACCCGATAAGGATATCATTAGGCCGCCGAAGCTGGACACGGTGGTGTCCGCGGTGACTAAGAAGACTACTATCCCAGTTGAAGGGAGTGCCGCTCTTAAGGATGCACAGGATAGGAGGATAGATTCTTTGTTGAAACAGGTATTTGAGGTAAACGCCCTTTCCTTGCAAGCCTCGATTTGTGGGGCATGGGTGGCAAGGGCGTGTCTGCGCTGGTCCCAGAAGTGGAAGGGGGCTCAGGCGGAGGAAGCAGCGGATGAGGCAGCCCGGATTGAGTCGGGGACAGCGTATCTAGCGGATAGCCAGTATGACTTGATCAGGGGATTAGCTAAGAGTATGGCCTCGGTAGTGGCGGCACGGAGGTATCTTTGGCTGTGGAACTGGGCGGCGGACAGGGCTTCCAAGACTAGGTTGGCTAAGCTCCTCTTCAAGGGTAAGCTCCTCTTTGCGGAGGATTTAGAGAAGCCTGTTAAGGATTTGGGGGAGTCTAAGGGAGGTCGTTTGCCCGAGGACAAGCCGAAACAGAATCGAACAGGAGGCCCGTCTAGAAGTCAGTTACAAGAGTTCCGGCGTTTTTGGCCTTCCAGGTTTGCCCCAGCACAGAGAGGGAGGTTTCCCTACAGGTCTCAAGGTTTTCAAGGGTTTCGAGGGGCAGGACGGGGCTTTGCAGCCTCAGGGTCCCCTGGAGCCAAGAAGCCGCAATGAAGTGAGGGGGGTCCAGGCAGGGACAGTGCCGGTAGGAGGTCGCTTAAGAGATTTGGCTCCTGCCTGGGCCCACATTACTTCGGATCAATGGGTGTTGGAGATCGTGCAGAGGGGTTATGCGCTAGAGTTCCAGCGCCCAGTGAAGGACGCGTTTGTGCAGTCTCCGTGCAGGACGTCTTCAAAGAGAGTGGCGGTCAGCCAGATGCTGGAGAGGTTGCTAGCTCTAGAGGCGGTGGTACCGGTGCCGCCGGCAGAACGAGGCTGCGGTCGGTACTCAATTTATTTTGTGGTACCAAAAAAGGAAGGTACCATGCGCCCTATCCTAGATCTAAAGCGAGTAAACAGGTGTCTCCAGGTGTCGCATTTTCGGATGGAGACCTTGCGGTCGGTTATGGTAGCGGTGAGAAAGGGAGAGTATCTAACTTCCTTGGATCTGTCGGAGGCTTACCTGCACATTCCGATCAGGAGGGAGCACCAGCGCTTCCTTCGCTTCGCTGTGCCGATGGGGCATTTCCAGTTCCAAGCGATGCCCTTCGGGCTTGCAACGGCGCCACGAACGTTCACCAAGATTATGGTGGTGGTGGCGGCGGCGTTGAGAAGCGAAGGGGTGTTGGTGCACCCGTATTTGGACGACTGGTTAATTCAAGCGAAATCAATGGAGGAAAGTCAGCAGGCGACCAGTCGGGTGGTAGCCTTTTTGCAGAGTTTAGGTTGGGTGGTCAACGTGGCAAAGAGCAAGTTGACTCCGACTCAGGATCTCAAATATTTGGGAGCTCGTTTCGATACGCACAGGGGAAGAGTGTTCCTGCCGGTAGGACGGGTTCAAAAGTTGAGAAGGCTCATTCGGGAGTTTCGGGTGACTCGAATGCCTTTGGCGTGGCGGTATCTGCAGCTGCTGGGGACGATGGCGGCCATGATAGAGGTAGTGCCGTGGGCCAGGCCTCATATGCGGCCCTTGCAGAGATCATTGCTTCGCAGGTGGTCTCATCAGGCGGATCCGTTGTCCAAGCCTCTGGTGTGTCCGCGGGAGGCTCGACGGTCGCTGCGGCGGTGGCTGCGTCCAGGGAACCTGGAGAGGGGCATGCCACTGGAGGCGCCGGAGTGGAAGGGGGGCGCACTTCGAGGGGCAGTTTGCCCAGGGTCAGTGGTCCCTCCAGGAGAAGGAATGGTCCATCAACAGGCTGGAGTTGAGGGCGGTATTCTTGGCGCTGAGGGCCTTGCAGGAGTTTCTGCAGGGGACAGCTGTCGGGGTTTTCTCGGACAATGCCACGGCTGTAGCATACATAAATCAGCAGGGCAGAACCGGCAGCGTGCAGTTGGAAACTGAAGCGGAAGGTCTGCTGGAATGGGCCGAGAGCCATCTGGAGGCGTTGTCAGCGGCGCATGTGGCCGGAGTGGAGAATGTGACGGCGGATTTTCTAAGTCGCGTGCAAGTGGATCCGAGGGAGTGGACACTGCATCCGGACGTATTCGCGGAGTTGGTGCGGCGTTGGGGTCTGCCCGTGATGGATCTGATGGCTACGTTTGAGTCGGCACAGGTCGACAGGTTTTTCAGCAGAAGGAGAGAGCGGATGTCGGAAGGCCTGGATGCTCTGATTCAAAGTTGGCCGGCAGAAGGGCTTCTGTACGTGTTTCCGCCGTGGGTGCTTATCGGCAGGGTTCTTCAACGCATAGAGAGGCACAGGGGGACGGTTCTGATAGCGCCGGATTGGCCAAGAAGGCCGTGGTATGCCTACTTGAGGCGTCTGCTGGTGGAGCCTCCGTGGAGGCTGCCGGACAGGGGGGATCTGTTAGTGCAGGGTCCGTTAAGCATGCCTCAGGTGCATCGGTTCTCGCTTACGGCTTGGCTCTTGAAAGGGCAAGGCTAAGGAGTAAAGGCTATTCGCCAGCAGTGATTGCTACGTTGTTGAAGTCGAGGCGGCGATCCACGTCCTTGGCTTATGTGAGAGTGTGGCGATTGTTTGAGGCTTGGTGTGAGGAGAGACATCTGCAAGCTTTGCGGTCCACGGTAGCGCAGATGTTGGCCTTTTTGCAGGATGGATTAGATAAGGGCTTAGCGGCGTCTTCGCTCCGGGTACAGGTGGCGGCGCTAGCCTGTTACCAGGGAAAGGTGCAAGGGCAGACGCTGGGAGCTCATCGAGATATCAAGAGATTCTTGCGAGCAGCCTCGTTGTTGCGGCCTCCCTGCAGGAAAGCGGTTCCTGGGTGGGATCTCAACGTTGTGTTGGAGGCATTGGTGAAGGAGCCCTGTGAGCCGTTTTCTACGGCGACCTTGAAAGATCTCACGCTAAAGGTGGTGTTTTTGGTGGCGATCACATCAGTGAGGAGGATCTCGGAGTTACAGGCCCTGTCTTGTAGGGAGCCCTTTTTGTCCTTTTCTAGGGAGAAGGTCGTGCTGCGGACGGTGCCGTCCGTTTTGCCTAAGGTGGTCTCTGCCTTCCATGTTAATCAGGTGGTGGCTCTTCCGGTTTTTAAAAGATCGGGGGATCAGGGGACGGCGAGTAGGTTGCATAGGTTGGACATCGGCAGAGTTCTGAAGGTATATTTGCAGCGGACAGCGGAGTGGCGTAGGTCTGACAGGCTGTTTGTTCTGTTTGGGAACTCTCGACGGGGAGAGCCTGCGTCTAAGCCTTCCATTGCCAGGTGAATTAAAGAGGCGATTGCGTCGGCCTATATGCTGAAGGGCAGAGTAGTGCCTCATGGCTTGAGAGCTCATTCTACGAGGTCGCAGGCAGCGTCCTGGGCGGAGTGTGGCTTGGTGCCGGCGACGGAGATTTGCAAGGCTGCGACTTGGTCGTCGTTACACTCCTTTGTCAAGCATTATAGAATTGATGTTCAGGCGGAGGGGGACGTGAGGTTTGGATCAGCAGTGCTTCAGGCTTGTCTGGCAAGTCCCTCCCGTTGAGATTGTTCACTGCTCTGCTACATCTCTAATAGTACGGGACTAGACTGGAGCTACGATAAGGAAGGTTAAATTAGACTTACCTGCTAATTGTAGTTCCTGGAGTAGATCCAGTCTAGTCCCGCTTCCCACCCGGAAGATCATTGTCGAGAGGTAGCCTGAATACTGGGGAAGATTTGGCACCGGTTGCGAGTAGGGGCAGTGCACAGCACGTCTGGATATCGAGGGGTGGGGCCGCTAACTTCTCGAAAGAGTGAACTGCCTTCTTGTGGGGGCGTGAGCAGAGGGGCAGCTCCTCTATACAGCCATAATTTTTGGGTTTTTGGAGTTCACATTTATGGTTCAGTTTTGCTTCCCAGTTGGGAAGGGTTTGTTTTTTTCTTTGCTCTGGTGAGTCGGCTTTGACAGTAGTAAACTGGGGCTGGGGGCGGTCCCTGAGCTACTTATACTGGATTCACTGAAAGATGGACGTGCTCAGTCTCCTAGCTGCGGGAGGACGTACACAACTCTAATAGTACGGGACTAGACTGGATTACTCCAGGAACTACAATTAGCAGGTAAGTCTAATTTAACCATTTTCACTTTATTGACTGGAATATGTCAATTTTTGGATTTTATATATGCCATCTTTGTTTTCTCAGTATAGGGGGAAACGCATCACTGTTTCTATTTCTTGTGTTGCACTGCATGCAGAGCCTAGTTGTTGGGGTTTCAATTTAATTTTGCCTATACAGTTCTACTTTGAGTTATAATTTATTCTGTACTTGGTGAGGGTCTAACTGTGTTCTGCCTGTGTGATTGAGACCAAGGGGTCTGTTTACTAAGCGGCGCTAGCAGCTTCCATGCGAAATCAGAGCTGTGGTCCCATTTTTGCATGGAAGTTGCTAGCGCAGCTTAGTAAACAGACCCCCAAGTGTTCTGTTAGCATGGAGTTTCTGTATAGGATCTATAGTAAACTAGCTTATCCAGTTTTCCAAATAGGTGTAAGGATGCAATATTTCTCCAGGACCAAGCAGGAAGTCAGTCCTCACATATGGGTGATATCGGTGCCGACGGCGCCCCCATGCGGAGCATTTCCCCAGCTTTCAAAGAAAGCCTTTGGGAATGCAGCACGCATGCGCGATCCCCTTCCCACCCAAGGGTGCCATCTTGCTCGGACGTGTTTCGTTTTCACCCGAGGAAAAAGTTGATTTTTCGGTGTGGACCCATGTTTTCTTCGGTTCGACGCCGGTTTTCCCTTTCCCGCCTGGGCCCGGTATGCCGATATCGAGCCCGGATTTCATTTTTCGGTTTTTGTCCTTAGTGACTAGCGTACACGTCTTTTTTCTATTTTTCACTGGTAGCCCTGTCGTTTGACCTCGCAGGGGCCCTTTTTCCCCCGATGGCTGCCAGCGGGTTTAAAAATTGTGATCGGTGTAAGAAACTTATGTCTCTCACCGACACACATGACTGCTGCCTCAGGCCCGATCATGACCCGATGATCTGTGGCCTGTGTGGGAAAATGTCCTCAAAGGCATTGAGGAGCCGGCAGCACCAAAAAGAAAGAATCTTCTCTGACTCCGCGTCTGGCCGGGCCCGGACTTCATCAGAGGCCTCGACGTCTCGGGACTCCGATCCTGAGCATCGCCGGGGTTCTTCTGAGAGGGGGTCTCCTTCGCGGGAGCATCGCAGGAAGAAGAAAACTGCAAGGGCAGCGTCGGTGAACGCACTTGGTTCCTCCAGGGCCAGGTTGCATAGCCCCGAGCGCTGTCCCGGGTCTTCGGAGTCGGAGCGGCCTGCTAAACAACCTCGTGTAGAGACGGAGTCCCCGGGTCACGTGAGTACTGTAGTCCTCGTGGACTCTCCTCCGGGGGAGCCAACGCCGTCGAGGGCTGCTGAGTCTCCTGAGCTCGGACTCAGGTTGACGGCCTTGGAGAGCAGCTTGGCTGCCTTCATGGAGCAACAGCGGGCACTGATCGCCGGTCTCACCGGTGCATTTGCCCCGACCACCGGGACATTGACATCCAAGTCGACCCCCGAGGCCGAGCCGATCCTCGAGTCCATGCGCGCTCGAGTCGATTCTCAGCCAAGGTCTCCCTCGGCCTCCCGTTTGGGACCGAGGTCGTCGACGCCGGTACCCTCAGCGTCGGGGCGGATGGCATCGGTGCCTGCCCGACTGGAGCCGCTTGATTCCTCCTCTGAGGGGTCGGGCTGGGAAACGGAGGACGAGGAGTCCCCGGACACATTTCGGACCCGGTGTGTCCCTTCGGACTCACTGGAGTCCGAGCCTCGGAGACGGTCTCCCTCCCCCCGGAGGACACCCGGTTCTCGGACTTCATGCAGGACATGGCCAAGGCCTTGGCCTTCCCCGTGGATCCCGAGGAGGAGCCTCGAGCTGAGGAGCTCGAGGCCCTGCAGTATGACTCTCCCCCCAAGGAGGCCTTTACTGTACCGGTTCCTCCGATGCTGGAACGGTTGCTCTTCTGCATGTGGGAGGCGCCGGCCTCGACACCGGTTCTGAGCAAGCGGGTCGATTCCTTCAATCGAGTCCGCAAGAGCCGCGGGTTCCAAAAGGCACAGCTACCGCACCACTCTATGGTTGTGGAATCGGCCATGCATCGTCTGAAGAGTCAGAAGATGCACTCCTCGGTGCCTCCCGGTCGGGAGGCCCAGAACCTGGATGCCCTTGGTAGAAAGTGCTTCCAGGGCTCAATGCTTGCTTGCCGTGTCCAGACCTACCAGCTGTACATGGGCATTTACCTTCGGGACCTCACAAAGGAGATTGCCGGGTTCTCTGCTGGTCTCTCCGAGGAACCTTTGCAGGGGTTCAAGGCCCTGTCATCGGGGATCCGGGAGTGCTCGAAGTTTATCTCTCGAGCAGCCTATGATGGACTTCGAGCCATGGGTGCAGGACAAGTTGGTCGATGTCCTCTGCCGAGGTGAAAACCTCTTTGGCAAGCCCATGGCTGAAAAGGCTGCAGAACTCGAGTCCGAGACTCTCACCCGGACTAGGCTGTCCAGGAAAACCTCTGCCCCTTCTCAGAAGAAGAAGGGCTCGGGAAAAAAGTCCTTTTACCCAAGGAAGTCATCTGCCTACAAATCATACCCTCACTTTCAGGCCTCTGTAGCTCCCCAACAGGTTCAGCAGGCCAAGGGGCAGGGACATGGGCCCCGTAGGCAGAAAATCCCCAAGCCACCAGCTCCGGCTCCTGCACAGCAGGGAGCGGGGTTTTGACTCCCGTGGCATAGCCTCTCCTCCTCAGCTGGCCCCTCTCAGCACAGGAGGCCCACAGGTGGTCAGCCGTAACAAGGGATACCTGGGTGCTAAGCATAGTCCAGAGAGGCTATCTCCTCCACTTCCACCAGGTACCTCCCTCCTACTTTCCAGGGGAGCCTCCAAGACTCCCTCTGCACAGGGACTTACTCCTGCAGGAGTTGGCAGGTCTTCTAAAAGAGCAGGCTGTGTAACCGGTGCCCCACCACCTGAGAGGTCAGGGCTTCTATTCCAGGTACTTTCTGTTACCAAAAAGGACAGGAGGCCTCAGGCCCATCCTAGACTTGCGCAATCTCAACAGGTTCCTGGAGAGGGAAAAGTTCAAGATGCTTACCCTTGGAATCCTGCTGCCCTACCTCCAGCAGGGAGATTGGCTATGCTCCTTAGACGTAAAGGATGCGTATACTCACATCCTTATTCATCCAGACCACAGACAATACCTCCGATTTGTAGTGGGAGGAAACCATTACCAGTACAGGGTACTCCCTTTTGGCCTAACCTCCGCCCCCAGGGTTTTCACCAAGTGCCTGGCGGTGATGGCGGCCTATCTCAGAGTTCAAGGACTCTTTGTCTTTCCATACCTGGACAACTGGCTCATCAGTGGTCAGTCTCCACAGGAAACCAATCAAGCCACCCTCCGTACTGTGTCTCTTTTCCAGCATCTGGGATTTGTCATAAACTTTGCAAAGTCCGCTTTGCACCCCTCACAAAACATGGAGTTCATAGGAGCAAGACTAGACACCCTTCAAGCGAAGGCCTTTTCACCCGTGGACAGGGCCAACAGACTGATGGATCTGGCCAGACAGTTCCACGGCAATTCTCTAGTCTCCGCCAGACAATTCCTAAGGCTCTTAGGCCACATTGCATCCACGGTCTGTGTAACTCCAAATGCTCGTCTGCACATGAGGCCCGCTCAGTGGAGCCTAAGGACTCAGTGGCTGCAGGCCACAGGACACCTGACGGACAAAGTGAGGGTGTCCAATCTACTGGCAGATTCTCTGCGGTGGTGGCTTCACCTTCTGAATCTACTGCAAGGGGTGCCTTTTCAAGCCCCTCCACACTCTCAAGTGCTGACAATCGATGCTTCTCTTCAAGGTTGGGGTGCACATTGCAAGGAGCATGCACTCAAGACCTGTGGTCGCCTTGGGAAGCCACACAGCAAATCAATTTCCTAGAGCTCAGAACAATCCGCTTAGCCCTGCAGACTTTCTCTCATGTCCTCTCTCAGCAGTCTGTCTTAGTTCAGACGGACAATCAAGTTGCTATGTTCTATGTGAACAAGCAAGAAGGCACAGGGTCCCGACCTCTTTGTCAGGAAGCACAGGACCTGTGCTCCTGGGCAGTCAAGCATGGCATACTTCTCAAGGCTGTCTATCTCCCTGGACAGGAGAATTGCCTAGCAGACAAGTTGAGCAGGATCCTACAGCCACACGAATGGCTGTTGAATCCTCTGGTAGTTCAACAGATCTTCCTAAGATGGGGTCTTCCCACCATGGATCTGTTTGCCAGTCCACTGAACCGTCAACTGTCCAGGTTCTGCTCCAGACAACCGCATCCTCTCAGGGTAGCAGCGGATGCTTTTCTCATACCATGGTCTACAGGCCTCCTATATGCGTTTCCTCCCATGCCTCTAGTGCCCAAAACACTGTTCAAAGTGATCCGGGACAAGGCCTCGGTGATCCTGGTGGCCCCCAGATGGCCAAGGCAACTGTGGTTCCCACTTCTTTTACAGCTAGCGGTGGACGCTCCTCTTCCTCTGGGAATGCAACCCGATGATCTGTCTCAGGAGCAGGGATCTCTCTTACACCCCAATCTCCAGTCCCTCAATCTGATGGCCTGTCTGCTGAAAGGGTAGTTCTAGCACCCTTACTGCTGCCTAGGGAAGTGGAGGACGTGGTCTTGGCCTCTAGGAGGTAGTCCACTCGGAAGTCATATGCTCTTAAGTGGCATAGGTTCTTCACCTGGTGTGCCCAGCACAAGGAGGATCCTTTCTCATGCCTGGTACCAGTGGAGCTGCAGTATTTGCTGCACCTGTCCAATCTAGGCCTTAAATCCAACTCTGTTAAGGTCCACCTCAGTGCTCTATCAGCGCACCACTCCCCGGTGCAGGGTCAGTCTCTCTCAAGCCACCCTTTGGTAGCTCGCTTCCTCAGAGGCCTGCTTTTGCTTAAGCCTCCAGTTTGTCCACCTGCCCCTGAGTGGGATTTGAATGTGGTCTTGCAACAACTTACTTGCCCATCATTTGAGCCTATGGCTACTTGTCCTTTGCGCTTTCTTTCCTGGAAAGCGTTGTTTTTGGTAGCTCTTACCTCAGCAAGGCGAGTAAGTGAGCTTCAAGCCCTGGTGTCAGAGGTGCACCATACACTAGGTTCTATAGGAACAGAGTAGTCTTACGGACTCACCCTAAGTTCCTTCCAAAGGTTGTCTCCTCCTTCCACCTCAGTCAGGAGGTGGTTCTTCCAACTTTTTTTCCCAGGCCGCATGCCAGCCGGGCTGAGATGGTCTTGCATACCCTGGACTGAAGGAGGGCGTTGTCCTTCTATCTTGACCGTACGCAGGGACACCGAAGGGCTGTTCAGCTCTTTGTCTCTTTTGACCCTAATAAGTTGGGGTTACCTGTCTCCAAGCATACCCTGTCCATTTGGGTAGCAGACTGTATCGCCTGGGCGTACAGGGCAGCCGGCCTCTCCTTGCAGGGTCGAGTCATGGCTCACCGTGCCAGGCGAAGGCTGCATCAGTGGCTCATCTCCGCTCTGTTCCATTGGCAGACATCTGCTGGGCCGCTACCTGGTCTTCAAGCCAGACTTTTGCGGCCCACTACTGCCTCGAGAGGGAGTCCCGCAGGGACAGCGCTTTCGGACAGGCGGTACTCCTTAATCTCTTTGAGGTATAGGCAACTCCTACCCTCCGGCCTTGGTGTTGGGCTACCATTCGGGGGCGTTCTCAGAGAAGATTCTTTTCACACATGCTGAGGCTCTAGAGGGAGCTCATTTTTTCAGCTTTGGGTCCCTGGTAGCCTTAAGCTGTGGAGTCCCATATGTGAGGACTGACTTCCTGCTTGGTCCTGAAGAAAGCGTAGTTACTCACCTGTAACAGGTGTTCTCCAGGAGCAGCAGGAATCAGTCCTCACAACTCTCCCTCCTCCCCTTGGAGTTGCAGTCATATAATTTATTTTGTTTTTTGCTGTCTTTTAGCTATGTCATCAGACTGAGCAAGATGGCACCCTTGGGCGGGAAGGGGATCGCGCATACGCACTGCATTCCCAAAGGTTTTCTTTGAAAGCTGGGGAAATGCTCTGCATGGGGGCTCCGTCGGCGCCGACGTCACCCATATGTGAGGACTGATTCCTGCTGCTCCTGGAGAACACCTGTTACAGGTGAGTAACTACGCTTTATGGTGCTGCTCTTTTCTGGGCATGCTCCTTATTGCGTTAATTTTAGAAGCTGGTGTCATGGTATGGTAGATTTGCTTTATAGATCTTCGGTGATTTTTGTAGGGTTTCATGTTCACAATCTGCTTGGTATTGGAGAGGCTGCTGATGAGATGACACCGAAATCAGATTTTTCTTCTTATATGTTGGGTTCTATGGTGAAATGTCCTAGTTCTGCTCTGTATCTACTGCTGGAGGAAGGGTTTTGTTCAATGTAAAATAGATGTTCAAAAAGAAAGAGAACCATAACGCAGTTTCTAACAGCAAAATAAAATTAGTTAAGAACATAAGATATACCATACTGGGTCAGGCCAAAGTCCATCATGCCCAGTATTCTGTTTCCAACAGTTGCCAATCTAGATTGCAAGTGCCTAGTAGTTTCCCCAAAAGAGACATGCTCCACAATTCTTGTAGTGGGGCAGGTAGTGGATTTCTTGGATCCCCTTCATTAATGGTTTATGGACTTTTCCTTCAGGAGCTTGCCCAAATCTTTTTTTAAACCCAGCTACACTAACAGCTTTTACTACATCCTCCGGTAACTAATTACGGAGTTTGATTACACATTAAGTGAAAAAATATTTTCTCTTATTAGTCTCAAATAGGTTGCATTGTAGCTTCATTGCATGTTCCCAAGTCTTTCTATATTTTGATGGCGTTAACAATCGATCTACGTTTACCTGTTCCACTCCATTCATTTATTTATAGACCTCTATCATATCTCCCCTCAGCTGTCTCTTTTCCAGGTTGAAGAGCCCTAACATTTTTAGCCTCTCATAGGGGTATCCTTCCATCCCCTTTACCATTTTGGTGGCTCTTCTCTGTACTTTTTCTAATAACGCTATATCCTTTTTAAGATAGGGTGATCAGAATTGCAAGTAATACTCAAGGTGCAGTCGCACCATGGAACAAGACAGAGGCATTATAATATCCTTTTGTGCTCCAGGAGCAAGCAGGAAGTCAGTTCTTGCATATGGATGACGTTGACACCGACGGAGCCCTGCGCGGAGCATCTCCCCAGCTTTCAAAGAAAGCCTTTGAGAGATGCCACCATGCATGCATGGTCCCCTTCCTGCCCAATGGTGCCATCTTGCTCCATCTCCCTTTTTCCGTGGAGCCCTATGGATGTTCGTCTCATCCCCCCGGAAAAAAGTTGATTTTCTCGTACTAGTTTTTTTATACCTTCCTGGCTTGCACTGGCTTCTTTCCCGCCTGAGACCCGCTGCAAATGCACCGGGCCTCGAACCTCATTTTTGTCTTGATTTTTTCCATCGCAGTGCTTTCGTGCCTTTTTTAACCACTGGCCACATCCAGGGTCTTCGACCTCGCTGGTGGTCTTTTCCCCTCAATGGCCACCGGCTTTAAGAAATGTGATCGGTGCTCCAAAAACATGTCACTTACTGACACTCACCATTGCTGCCTCCGGTGTTTGGGCGCTGACCACAACTCAGAGGAATGCTCCTTGTGTAAGAAAATGTCCGCAAAGGCCATACAGAGCTGTTGGCTTAAGCAGAATGACATCAAGACTCAACCCCAGTTTCCCTGATAGCCTCACGCCCGAAGGCCCCTCCCGGATTCTCGGACTCGCATCTATTAATGGAGTTCCGTTTTTACTTTTACTTTTGTGTTCTATTGCCACCTCGATTGGCATCTGCATGCCAATTAACGTGATGCTGCATATTAGTATCGCACAGTCAACAGGGGGATAGATGCATATGCCCCCAAATATTAGCATGGACCTACGCACTAATTTGGTGGCCCAATTGCATGCTACTCGCATGCACCTTTGTGAACATGCCCTATAATTACTAAAAACTTCATGAGTCTATAAGATCTTGCATAGTGTGCTTTTTATACTGTTAAATATTTTAAATAGTTTATAAAGGAAGAAAATGAGTGAAACACTTTCTTCCCAGAAATATGTCAAAATCAATTATTGGTCTGAAAAACTTTGATTGTTTATAAAGTACTTATCTATTGATACAGTTCTCATCAAATATTTTTCAACAACTTGTAAGTGAATATAATATTGTACTTTAAAAAAAACACACACTTCATTGAGTTTAAAAACATTCACCATGAATTTTTTCACAATCTTAGCAGTGTCATGATACCATATAAATTCCAAACACCTCCATTTCATTCAATTAAAGGAAATATAATCTGATGCTGAGAAATTTTGCCTTTACTTTTGCTGTATCAAGAAAGGATTCTTCTGTCAGCTTTCAGTGGAAGAAAAGCACATTCTACGAAAAGAAAAACAGAACAGGAGTATTAACAATATTATATTCACTCTTCTATTAAAGGATCTTTTCAAAATATTTAGATTGTTTTTCATGTGAGTATATTTCAACTATAGTAACCACTTACTGCAAGACTTCAGCTGCCATGTGGTACATGCCAAGAATGTAAACACCTCAAAACTCCTCTTTTCATTCTAGTCCAATCCAGCTCAATAGCCATGAAAGTCATTGGAGCCAAGTTCTACATTGCTCCTTAGTGTCACATTGCTTGTTAAATATCATGTATAAAGGGTGAATCGCTATGGACAACAGGGGCATGCAGTCACATGATAAAGTGACATCCTTGATGGCTGTTTTACCAGACTGGTGACCTCTGAGAGCTCAGGAAAGTAGTAGAGACCCCCCTGAGCATATGTAAGGGTTTTCTTATTATGGCTCTTTCTCTCTTTCATGACAGTCCAATAATATAGTGGTGATATAAATTGAGTGGGGAAGTAGGGTGAGGTGATGTAGTTCCATTTCTCCAGGAACAAGCAGGAAGTCAGTCCTCACATATGGGTGACGTCGGCGCCGATGGAGCCCTCGTGCGGAGCAATTCCCCAGCTTTCAAAGAAAGCCTTTGGGATTGCATTGCGCATGTGCGGTCCCCTTCCCGCCCAAGGGTGCCATCTTGCTTAGTCGTCTTTTTTCCGTGGAGCCCAACAGACGTGGTCCCGTTTTCACTGTGGAAAAAGTAGAAAAGTTGAGTTATTTCTTTCAGCTTCCCGGTTCGACACCGTTTCCTCTTCCCGCCTTCGGCTCGGTACACCGGTATCGAGTCGGGTCATATTTTTCGTTTTTGTCCTTTGTGACTAGCATTTGCGCTCTTTTTATTTTTCACTAGCAGCCCGGTCGTTTGACCTCGCCAGGGGCCTTTTTCCCCCGATGGCTGCCAGCGGGTTTAAGGAGTGTGATCGGTGTAAGAAGCTGATGTCTCTCATCGACACACACAACTGCTGCCTCCGATGCCTCGGCCCTGACCATGACCCGGTGTTCTGTGGGCCATATGGTAAGATGTCTTCGAAATCTTTGAAGAGCAGGCAGCATCAATGTGACAGGATTTTTCCTGAGTCCGCATCCCCCCGGGCCCGGACCTCGTCAGAAGCCTCGACCTCTCGGGACTCGGAGCCCGAGCACCGCTGTGTGTCTTCTGAGCGGGGGTCTCCCTCCAGGGAATACTGGAGGAAGAAGAAACGCGTGAGGGCGGCTCTGATCGGGTTGGGCCCTCAGGTTCCAGGCCATGGAGCCCGGAGCGGCCGGCTAAACAACCTTGCAAGGAGCCTGAGACATCGGACAAGGTAACTTCTGTTGTCCTTGTAGACTCTCCTCCGGGAGAGCCGGCATCGGGACCCGAGCCGGGAGCTGCGGAGCCTTCTGAGCTCAGTCTCAGGTTGGCGGCCCTGGAGAGCAGCATGGCTGCCTTCATGAAGCAGCAGCGGGCGCTGCTGGCCGGTCTCACCAGTCCATCCACCCCGACCACCGTGACTTCGATGTCGAAGTCGACACCGGAGGCCGAGCAAATCCTCGAGTCAATCAGGTCTCGAGTTGATCCTCGGCCAAGGTCCCCCTCGACCTTCCATTCGGGACCGATGCCAGTGCCCTCGGCATCGGGGCAGTCGGGCTCGAAGCCCTCGAGGCTGGAGCCCATCGAGTCCTCCTCGGAGGACGCAGCGTGAGAGACAGAGGAGGAAGACTCCCCAGACACCTACTGAACCCGATGTATCCCATTGGACTCTCCGGGTTCGGAGCCTCGGAATAGGTCCGCTCCGGAGGACACTCGGTCCTCGGACTTTGTTAGGGACATGGCCAAGGCTTTGGCATTCCCTGCGGACGCTGAGGAGAAGCCTCGAGCCGATGAGCTCGATGCCCTCCAGTATGACTCTCCCCCGAAGGAGGCCCTTATTGTACCGTTGCCTCCGATGTTGGAATGGCTGATGCTCCGCAAGTGGAAGTCCCCGGCCTCGATGCCGGTGCTCAGCAAGCGGGTCGATTCCACTTATCGAGTCCGCAAGAGTCCTGGGTTCCAGAAAGAGCAGCTGCCGCACAACTCCATGGTTGTGGAATCGGCCGTGGAATGGCTGAAAAGCCAAAAGACGCACTTCTTGGTGCCTCCCGGCCGGGAGGCCCGGAACCTGGATGCCCTCGGCAGAAAGTGCTACCAGGGCTCGATGCTGTCATGCCGTGTCCAAACCTACCAGCTGTACATGGGCATGTACTTGCAGGACCTGGCAAAGGAGATTGCCGGGTTCTCAGCTGGTCTTTCAGAGGAACCCTTGCAGCGCTTTAAAGCCTTGTCCATGGGGATCAGAGAGTGCTTGAAGTTCATGTCTCGAGCAGCTTACGACGGCTTCGAGGCTTCGGCGCGAGTAGCCACGGCCAGCATTGGTGCACGCTGTCAGGCCTGGCTCATGTTGTCGGACTTGGAGCCATGGGTTCAGAACAAGTTGGTTGATGTCCTGTGCCGAGGAGACAACCTCTTCGGCAAGCCCATGACTGAAAACGCTGCAGAAATCGAGTCCGAGTACTTGACCAGGACAAGGTTGTCGAAGAAGACTTCTGCACCTTCTCACAAGAAGGCAGCCTCGGGGGGAAAAGCCCTTTTTCCTGAGGAAGGGTGCGGCTTACAGAAACTGCCCCACTTACCAGGCCACCCCAGCCCCCCAACACGGGCAGCAGGCCAGGGGACAGGGGCATGGCCCATGTAAGCTGAAGACCCCCAAGCCTCCAGCTCCGGCTCCTGCCCAAAATAAGGAGAACCAGTTCACTTGTCAAGTACCTCAGGTATTGCAGTACTTGCTCCACCTCTCAGTTAGACCTCAAGTCTAACTCTGTCAGGGTCCACCTGAGTGCGCTATCAGCTAACCACTCTCCAGTAGACAGGCAACCTCTTTCAGCTCACCCTTTGGTATCCCGATTTCTCAGAGGCCTCCTACTCTTGAAGCCTCCGATTCGCCCACCAGCTACAGAGTGTGACTTAAATGTGGTCTTGCAGCGGCTTACTTGCCCACCTTTTGAACCAATATCCACCTGTCATCTCTGCTTCCTTTCCTGGAAAGCACTCTTTTTGGTGGCACTCATGTCTGCTTGTTGTGTGAGCGAGCTGCAAGCTTTAGTATCGGATAGACCATATACACGGTTTTACAAAAACAGGGTGGTCCTATGTACTCACCCCAAGTTCCTCCCAAAAGTGGTTTCATCTTAACCAAGAGGTGGTTCTTCCAACCTTCTTCCTCAGGCCACATACCAGCAGGGCAGAAGCGGTTCTGCATACCCTGGACTGTACGAGGGCATTCGCCTTCTACCTGGAACATACGCGGGGACATCGAAGGGTTTCCCAGCTCTTTGTTTCTTATGACCCTAGTAAACTGGGTCTACCTGTCTCCAAACGCACGTTATCCACCTGGGTGGCAGATTGCATCGCCTGGGAGTACAGGGCAGCTGACCTCCAGCTGCAGGGCCGAATCACGGCCCACTCTGTCAGGGCTAAGGCCGCATCAGTGGCTAACCACTGCTCTGTTCCATTGGCAGACATCTGCCAGGCCGCAACTTAGTCTTCAAGCCAGATGTTTGCAGCCCACTACTGCCTGGAGAGAGAGTCCCGGCGGGACAGTGTTTTCGGTCAGGCGGTACTTTGTAACCTATTTGAGGTTTAGGCAACTCCTACCCTCCAACCCTTTGGTGTCAGGCTACCATGGGAGTTTCTCGGAGAAAAATCCTATCACTGCTGCTGCAGCTCTTCTAGAGGGAGCCATTTTCAGCTATGGGTTCTCGGTAGCCTATAGCTAGGGAGTCCCATATGGGAGGACTGACTTCCTGCTTGTTCCTGGAGAAAGCGTAGTTACTCACCTGTAACAGGTGTTCTCCAGGGACAGCAGGAATCGGTCCTCACGACCCTCCCTCCTCCCCTGGAGTTGCAGTCCTTTGATTACTTTTTTCTCATTTTTGCTGTCTTTTTAGCTATCTGACTGAGCAAGGAAGGGGACCGCGCATGCACGATGCAATCCCAAAGGCTTTCTTTGAAAGCTGAGGAATTGCTCCGCACGAGGGTTCCGTCGGCGCCGACATCACCCATATGTGAGGACTGATTCCTGCTGTCACTGGAGAACACCTGTTACAGGTGAGTAACTACACTTTTCCTGCTGTCCACAGAGAATGCCTCTTGATGGTGAGCAATCATTCTCCATGAACAAGCAGGGGAGATGCACCCATCCAGTAGGGTTCTTCCAAAGCTGAAGTTTGCCTATGCCTGGAACATGAGACATCCCATAAATGTAGCTCTTGGGTGTTTGAAGAGGAATGGTGATCAGGAAATAAGGGTTTTGCAAAATGGATGCACAAACCCACCATCCAGATGTGATGAAGCGTTCTGGCAGTAATGCTGTGTGAAAGTATGGATAGAAGACATGTTATAGATGTCATCTATGGAGGCCAATCTGAGGTTAGCAGTAGATGCTGCTTTCTCATGGATCTGATGTATTCCAAAGGCAGGTTGATCGTATAGTATAGGTGAAACGAAGGCCTCAGTTAGGTATATAATATCTTTATCACATTTTTAAAATAAGCTTTCAATTTTCTTTATTTTTGAAATAGCAGAAAATACACATAATTTGAAAAATTAATATCAGGAGCTTTTCTGAACTATGACTACAATTGGCTATTGTTTTCTGGTAATCCAATAAGTTTTAAAGTGACATTTGTGGTCTCTTCTCCTTTATGAATTTACATTGTATCTCATATATTTCTTTTTGCATTCTTTTTTTATTTTTGTAACTGAACTTTTATTAGAAATTTTGAAACAAAGAGAACACTACATACACAACCACCCGGTGCCCATACCAGGTCCCACAATAAAAGATTGTGGATGCCTTCTAAGAAGCATTGCTCGGACAAATGGTGATGGAACCAACCAAAGAAAGTTCATTGCTAGATCTAGTACTCACCAGTGAAGATAGCATGTCATATGTCCAAGTGGGTGCCCATGTGAACAGCAGTGATCATCACACACTGTGGTTTAGGTAAAAGCCAAGGCAGAGTTCAATCACAGCAAACTCAAAGTCCTAGACTTCAAAAACGCTGACTTCAGTAAAATAGGAAAGTACCTTAAGGAGGAGTTGGCAGGATGGGAGGAGATAAGGGAAGTGGAATTGCAGTGGTCTAAACTAAAAGAGGCAATAAAAGGGACAACAGATATATATGTAAGGAAAGAAAACGAGGAAAAGAAAACCTAGCCAAAGCAAAGACGGAAGAAAAGTTGTCGAAATATGTGATGTGTTGAGAGAAAACTCTTTTCTCCAGGACCAAGCAGGAAGTCAGTCCTCACATATGGGTGACATCAACGTCGATGGAGCCCCTGCGGAGCATTTCCCTAGCTTTCTATGAAAGCCTTTGGGAATACTGCACGCATGCGCGGTCCCCTTCCCGCCTAAAGGTGCCATCTTGCTCAGTCTCTCTTTTTCCGTGGAGCCCGTCGGACGTGTGTCCTAGTTCACCCGGAAAATAGTTAGATTTTTCAGTTAATTACTTGAGATTTCTTCATGTTTTTTTTCTCCGGTTCAACGTTGGTTCCCCTTCTCACCGGGTTCGGTACACCGGTATCGAGCCCGATCTTATTTTTTGGTTTTTGCCCTTCGTGGCTGGCATTCGTGCCCTTTTTTTCCTTTTCCCAGGAAGGCCTGTCCTTTGACCTCATGGGGACTCTTTTTTCCCCGATGGCTTCCAGTGGTTTTAAGAAGTGTGATCGGTGTAAGAAACTAATGTCTCTAACCGACACACACGACTGCTGCCTTCGGTGCCTCAGTCCGGATCATATCCTAAGATCTGTGGACCGTGTGGAAAAATGTCCACTAAGGCACTTCGAAGTTGTCAGCACCAAAAGGAAAGGCTTTTCTCCGATTTGGCCTCTGACCAGGCCCGGACCTCGTCTGAGGCCTCGACGTCTCGGGAGTCGGACCCCGAGCATTGTTGGGGTTCCTCGGAGAGGGGGTCCCCCGAGCGGGAGCGAAAGAGGAAGAAGCGGCTCACGAGGGCGGCGTCGGAGGAGGTCCCTGACTCCTCGAGAGCTAGGTCTCGGACCCCCGACTGCCGTCCTGGGCCCGTGGAACAGGAGAAGCCGTCAAAAGTACCTCGGGTGGAGCCGGAGTCTGCTGGACACGTAAGTCCTCTTGTCCTCGAGGACTCTCCTCCCAGGGAGCCGATGTCGGGCTCGGCGCCGCCGGGGCCCGAGTCGGTGACTGCTGAGTCTCCTGAGCTGGTCTCAAGCTGACAGCCTTGGAATGCAGACTGTTTGCCTTCATGGATCAGCAGCGGGTGCTGATGGCCAGCCTCGCTGGTGCATCTGCCCCGACCACCGAGACATTGACGTCGAAGTCGACCCCGGAGACCGAGCCGATACTCGAGACCATGAAGGCTCGAGGTCGTCCTCGGTCGCGGTCACCCTCGACCTCCCGGTCAGGACCGAGGGCGTCGACGCTGGTGCCTTCGGCATCAGGGCGGGTGCTGCTGGGCCCCGCGCGGTCGGAGCCCGACTCCTCTTCGGACGAGTCCACCTGGGAGACGGAGGATGAGGAGTCCCCCGATACCTTCAAGACTCGGTGCGTCCCGTCGGACTCACCGCAGTCAGCCCCGGAGTAGGCCCCCTCCGGAGGACACCCGGTTCTCGGAGTTCGTGCGGGATATGGCCACTGCTTTGGCAATCCCGGCGGATCCCGAGGAAGAGCTCGAGGCCCTCCAGAATGACTGTCCTCCGAAGGAGGCCTTTACTGTGCCGGTTCCTCCGATGCTGGAACGGCTCCTCTTCTGGATGTGGGAGGCACCAGCCTCGGCGCCGATTCTGAGCAAGCGGGTCGATTCCATTTATCGACTCCGTAAGAGCCCTGGGTTTCAAAAGGCGCAGCTACCGCACCATTCCATGGTGGTGGAATCGGCTATGCATCGTCTGAAAAGACAGAAGATGCACTCCGTGGTGCCCCCTGGCAGGGAGGCCCGGAACCTGGTTGCGTTCAGTAGAAAGTGCTTCCAGGGCTCGATGCTTGCTTGCCGTGTCCAGTCTTACCAGCTGTACATGGGCATGTACTTGCGGCACCTGGCAAAGGAGCTTGCCGAGTTCTCTGCTGGTCTCTCTGGGGAACCTTTGCAGAGGTTCAAGTCCTTGTCTTCGGGGATCCGGGAATGCTCTAAGTTCATGTCCCGAGCGGCTTACGATGGCTTCGAGGCCTCGGTCCATGTTGCGGCTGCCGGCATCGCTGCTCGATGCCAGGCATGGCTGCAGTCATCGGACCTCGAGCCATGGGTTCAGGACAAGTTGGTCGATGTCCCTTGCCGAGGTGAGAACCTTTTTGGCAAGCCCATGGCCGAGAAGGCTGCTAAGCTCGAGACCGAGCACCTCACGAGGACAAGGCTGTCTCGAAAGACTTCTGCCCCTTCACACAAGAAGAAGGGCTCGGGTAAAAAGTCCTTTTACCCGAGGAAGGCGGCTGCCTACAAACAGTTCCCAACTTACCAGACCTCCCCCACAGGGTCAGCAGGCCAAGGGGCAGGGACATGGGCCCCGTAGGCAGAAGGCCCCCAAGCCTCCGGCTCCTGCTCCCACTCAACAGGGTGGGGGTTTTTGACTCCCAAGGCATAGCCTCTCCGTCTCTGCTGTCCAATCCCTGTACAGGAGGTCGCCTAACCCTGTTTGCCCACCGGTGGTCGCTCATTACAGGGGACAACTGGGTCTAAAGCATAGTCCACAAGGGCTACCTGCTTCATTTTAATCAGTTGCCTCCTCCCTATTTTCCAGGGGAGCCTCCAAGGCCTCCTCTCCATACAGCCCTCCTCCTACAGGAGCTCCAGGGTCTGTTATGAGACCAGGCGGTGGAGCCTGTGCCTCCCCACCTGCAAGGTCACGGTTTCTACTCCAGGTACTTCCTAGTACCAAAGAGAACAGGGGATCTCAGGCCTATTCGCGACCTCAGAAATCTCAACAAGTTCTTACAGAAGGAAAAGTTCAAGATGCTTACTCTTGGAACACTTCTGCCCTATGTACGGCCCTGTTTCGTACAAAAATAGACCACCACCTAATTATTATAATTACCTGAAATGATCAGATCCGAAAAGTCAGTACAGGTGCAATCAGAGTCTCTGTTTATTAGATAACTGATGACCAAATACAGGCAGCGAAGTGGGGAAGAGAGTTCTATCGGGCACTAGGCACCTCAAGAATGCAACTCTCCCCATTAGAATATAGAAAGCATATTACAATTTATACCTTTTTCTCTTCTGCATTTTTACATACCGTCCAGTCCCCAGAGCTATTCCTTTGTGTTCTCTCCCCCTCCCCTACCTTATTTCCTATTATTACCCTTTACTCCCCTTAGTTCCTGTTGCAAAATCCCCCTGGCCCCCCTCTTCCCATACTCACCATGATCCAGCTAATCTGCTTTCTTCAGAGCCGGGCCCAGCATATATGTTGGTAGCTTTGTGGTTTCCTGTGTATGCATTTCTTGACACATAGACCTTACAGGCCTATATCTGATATCCCCTTGCAGGTCCTAGTCTAGACTCTCCAGCCCAAACTGGCACCTCACAAGGCTCATGATATCTCCTTATATGGTTCTTTCCGGTGCTGGATCTCTTCTTGCTAAGGCCTGTATTCTTGGCTCACATGTTATAGCAGAATGACTGTGCTTTAACTATTTTGTGAGATTCAGGGCAGCCATTAAGTGATTATGAACCAGGAACATTATTAATCCTTAGCACTTAAAAATTAAAAGCAAATCTATCATACTAAATCCCAAATGTATCATACTTAACCTCTACCCCTAAAAGCACTTAACCCCTACACCTACCTCCAGCAGGGAGATTGGCTATGTTTATGTTTGTTTATTAAATTTGATATACCTCTCAGGCCGAAGCATCAGAGTGGTTTACAATAATATATCATTTTAGAAAATATGAAAGGAACGCCATTTGTAAGATAGGACAGAGTAGAGGACAGAAACAGTCAGAAAGATAAGACAAAAAGAACAAAGGGAACAGCAGGTTACCATTATATATGCGTGTGGCAGTCCAGATCACATCTTCCATGTTAACTTCAGGGCTATGCTCTTTAGATCTAAAGGATGCGTACACTCACATTCTCATTCATCCAGACCACAGAAAGTACCCCAGGTTCATTGTGGGAGGAAACCATTATCAGTACAGAGTACTGCCATTTGGCCTCACCTCCGCCCCCAGGGTCTTTACCAAATGCCTGGCAGTGGTGGCGGCCTACTTGAGGAATCAAGGGATCTTTGTCTTCCCCTATCTGGACGACTGGCTCATCAGGGTTCAGACGTGCCAGGAGGTCAGGCAAGCCACCCTCCGAACAATTTCTCTACTCCAACATCTAGGGTTTGTCATAAACTTCTCAAAGTCCACTTTGCTCCCCTCCCAAAACCTCAAGTTCATAGGGGCAAGGCTAGACTCTCTACAGGCGAAGGCTTTCCTGCCAGAGGACAGAGCCCAACGACTGATGACCTTGGCAAACCAGTTTCCCAGCAGGTCACTGGTCTCCGCCAGGCTCTGCCTGAGGCTTCTCGGCCACATGGCTTCGACAGTACATGTGACTCCCAATGCCAGGCTTCAATGAGGCCTGTGCAATAGTATCTCCGGAGTCAGTGGTCGCAGGCCACAGGGAGCCTCGGCGACAGAGTAAGGGTGTCCAGACCATTCCTGCACTCCCTACGTTGGTGGCTGCATCCCCCAACTTACTGAAAGGGATGCCTTTTCAGCCACCTGGGTCCACAGTGGTATTGACCATCGATGCCTCCCTACAGGGCTGGGGTGCACACTGTCTGTCTGGGCAAGTGCACCCAGGGCCTGTGGTCTCCCTGGGAGGTCCAGCAGCAGATCAATCTACTGGAACTTCGAGCTATTCGCTTAGCCCTCAAGACTTTCTCTCAAACCCTGCCTCACCAGTCTGTGTTAGTGCAAACAGACAATCAGGTGGCCATGTTTTATGTGAACAAACAGGGAGGCACTGGGTCCAGGCTCCTTTGTCAGGAGGCGCAGGACCTTTGCTTGTTTGCGCTCAGGCACAACATGTTGCTCAATGCGGTTTATCTCCCTGGCCAGGAAAATTACCTAGCAGACAGGTTGAGCAGGATTCTGCAGCCTTACGAGTGGCAGCTCCATCCCTTGGTAGTTCAGAAGATCTTCCTGAGATGGGGACTTCCATCCATAGATCTCTTTGCCAGTCCCCTGAACAGACAGCTGCCCAGGTTCTGCTCCAGGCAACCGCATCCTCTGAGACTAGCAGCAGATGCTTTTCTGATTTCCTGGTCCCAGGGCCTCATATATGCGTTTCCTCCCACGCCTCTGGTGGCCCGAACCCTGTTCAAGATTCTAAAGGACCAGGCCTCGGTCCTGGTAGCCCCCAGGTGGCCGAGGCAACCTTGGTTCCCACTTCTGCTTCAACTAGCAGTGGACAATCCACTACCTCTAGGGTTGCAGCCCGACCTCCTCTCTCAGGACCAGGGGTCTCTTCTGCACCCCAATCTCAAATCTCTCAATTTGATGGCCTGGAAGCTGCAAGGGTAGTTTTGGCTCCTTGGGGCCTACCTCCTGAAGTTGAAGAGGTCGTCCTGGCCTCTAGGAAGCAGTCCACTAGAAAAACCTATGCCCTGAAGTGGAAGAGGTTTTCTGTGTTGTGTCAGCTGCGTACAGAGGATCCTTTCTCCTGTGCTGTACCAGTGGTGCTTCAGTACCTGCTGCACTTATCCAATCAGGGCCTTAAGTCCAATTCTGTTCGGGTCCACCTCTCAGCTCTAGCAGCTCACCACTCACTGGTGGAATGACACTCTCTGTCGGTTCACCCCTTGGTGTCCCGATTTCTCAGAGGTTTGCTCTTGCTCAAGCCTCCTGTCCGTCCTCCAGCTCCTGAGTGGGAGTTGAATGTGGTCTTGCAGCAACTGACTCGCCCACCTTTTGAGCCGATGGCTACCTGTCCTCTCCGCTTCCTTTCCTGGAAGACACTCTTCCTAGTAGCCTTAACCTCGGCCAGACGGGTGAGTGAGCTTCAGGCCCTGGTCTGTGACAGGCCTTACACCCGCTTCTATAGGAACAGGGTAGTCCTTAGGACTCATCCAAAGTTCCTCCCTAAAGTTGTCGTCTCCTTCCACCTCAACCAGGAGGTGGTCCTTCCAACATTCTTCCCTAGGCCTCATGCAAGCCAGGCTGAAGCGATCCTGCATACCCTGTACTGTAGGAGGGCCTTATCCTTCTACCTCGACCGTACGCAGGAACATAGAAGGGCTACTCAGCTCTTCATCTCTTTTGACACTAATAATTTGGGGTTAGCTGTGTCCAAGCGTACCTTGTCCATGTGGGTGGCTGACTGTATCACCTGGGCTTACAGGACGGTTGACCTTCCCTTGCAGGGTCGGGTCACGGCCCATCGTGTCAGGGCAATGGCTGCCTCAGTAGCTCATCTCCGCTCTGTACCATTGGCAGACATCTGCAGGGCTGCAACTTGGTCCTCAAGCCAGACTTTTGCGGCCCATTACTGCCTGGAGAGGGAGTCCCGTAGGGACAGTGCTTTTGGCCAGGCAGTACTCCGGAATCTCTTTGAGGTTTAGGCAACTCCAGCCCTCTGTTGGGCTACCGGTGGAGGTTCTTTCAGTACAAAGCCTTTCTTTGATGCTGGGACTAGAGAGAGTTCTCTTGTTCAGCCTGGGTTCCTGGTAGCCCAGAGCTAGGGAGTCACCCATATGTGAGGACTGACTTCCTGCTTGGTCCTGGAGAAAGAGTAGTTACTCACCTGTAACAGGTGTTCTCCAGGAGCAGCAGGAATCGGTCCTCACAACCCTCCCTCCTCCCCTGGGAGTTGCAGTTGTACATACTTTATTTTACATTTTTGTGTGCTGTTTTTTAGCTATGTCATTTGACTGAGCAAGATGGCACCTTTAGGCGGGAAGGGGACCGCGCATGCGTGCAGTAATCCCAAAGGCTTTCGTAGAAAGCTGGGGAAATGCTCCACAGGGGCTCCATCGACGTCGATGTTACCCATATGTGAGGACTGATTCCTGCTGCTCCTGGAGAACACCTGTTAAAGGTGAGTAACTACTCTTTTCAGGTATATTTGGGAGAAGAGGAAGATCACAGGTGGAACTGTAAGATTCAAAAGTGCTGAGGACCGATCTGTGGAAAGTGACACTAAAAAAGTGAAAATGCTAAACAAATACTTCTGTTTTCACTAAAGAAAACCCAGAAGGTGGCCCTTGTATGACTGACAAATATACAAATGGGAATAGAGTAGATACCACACCATTCACAGAAGATGTTTTTGAACAGCTTGCAAAACTGAAAGGGAACAAGGCCATGGTACCAGATGGGACACATCCCAGGATACTGAAAGAGCTCAGAGAGGTTCTGGCAGGACCTTTAAAGGATGTTTTTAATAGATCCTTGGAGACAATTCCACAGGAATGAAGAGGGACCGATGTGATACCTCTTCACAAAAGTGGTAATAGGGAAGACATGACAAACTATACACCAGTAAGCCTTACATCGGTAGTGGGAAAAGTAATGGAGGCACCCCTGAAAAAAAGAATAGTGGACTTTCTAGAAAATAATGGTTTGCATGATTTGAGGCAACATGATTTTACTAAAGGACAATCATACCAAACAAATTTGATTGCGGTTTTTGGCTGGGTGACCAGAGAACTAGATCAAGGGCATGCAATTGATGGTTCCTCATAGGATGCTTATCAATAAACTGAGCAGCTTGAGGATGGGTCCCAACATGGTGAACTGGATCAAAAATTGGTTGACCAACAGAAGCTAGTGGTTAACAGAACTCACTCAGAAGTAAGGAAGGTAAATAGTGGCGTGCCCCAGGGATCAGTCCTGGGACTGGTACTGTTCAATGTATTTGTGAGTGATATTGCTGAAATACTGAAGGAAAAAGTCTGCCTTGTTGCAAATGATATGGAAATTTGCAACAGAGTGGACTTTTCTGAGGGAGTGGACAACATGAGAAAAGATCTACGAAAACTGGAAGAATGGTCTAACGCTTGGCAATTAAGATTTAATGTGAAGTAGTAAGGAGTCATGACCTTGGGATGCAGAAATCCAATAGAATTGTATGTGATAGGGGGCGAGAGGTTAGCGTGCATGGAGCAGGAGAAGGACCTCCAAGTGATAGTGTCTGAGGATCTCATGGTGGTAAAACAATTGCATAAAATATCCCAATATTTAAATGATCTCCAGGAACAAGCAGGAATGTAGTCTTCACATATGCGTATCGTCGGTACCGACGGAGCCTGCGCGGGAACGCTCCCCAGTGTCCAATTAGAAAGCTTTTGGGAGCATCCCACAGCGCCTGCGTGCTACCTTCCCGCCTTTCCCAACTGCCTCTCTCCAGTTCTTCGTTTTCCGCGGAGCCAGCAGATTGTTTTCCTGTCACTGCAGAAATTATCCCGTATTTTTCATTCTTTTTTGTGGTAGCGTCTGCCTTCTCGATGCTATACCGGTACCGCCGGTTCTTTCTTTCTAAAAAAAAAAAAATGTCTAATTTTTTTCTGGATTTTCTAGCCTTTTTCCTTTCGGGCGCCATGCGCCATTTTGGGCACTAGGCCCAAATTTTTCCTCAACATGGAAAAGCCCGCTTCGGGTTTCAAAAAGTGTTCAAAGTGTGGAGGTACCATCTCCGTCACCGACACTTACGAGTGGTGCCTTAAATGTTTAGGTCCTGACCACTCCATCTCGGAGTGTGTTGCCTGTGGGATGATGTCGAAGAGGGGTCGGCAGAACCGAGTTGCTAAGCTTAGCACCCGTTTTCCCTCCGATGCAGCATCTGTGGCATCAACGTCTTCTAGGGCTTCGTCTTCCTCCCATGGATCTCAGGTAACCAAACATAAATCTGGCCGGTCCTCAAAGGGTAGATCTCCTTCCAAGTATTGAGATGCCTCTGGCGTTGCCCTTGAGGAACTTGTACTGGCAAAATTGCCCAGGCGGGAGGCTTCCAAAGCACTATCGGGGTTCCAGGATGTTCTGGAGGTCTCAACCTCGGCAGAACTACTGGTGCTGTGTTCTGGGGTACCGACCACTTCGTCCGGTAACGACACCCAGGCATCGGCAGCATCAATTGACCAGAGATTCCTGGCTATTGAGCACAGTCTGGCGACTCTCCTTGCGGCATCGGTGCCTTCGGGACCGCTTCAGACAGTTCAACCGGTATCAACACCGGTTCCGGCACTGATACCGGTACCGGTGCCGACAGCATCGACATCGTCGAGTGTGCTTCCAACACCGAGTCATGCTATTTCTTCTGGTATCGACAGGCCGGTACCGGATCCCTCCGGTACCGACGTTGATCGGTACCGCACTACCAATACAGGGTGCTTCCTTTTGGCCTGGCCTCAGCACCAAGGGTGTTCACGAAATGCATGGCTGTAGTGGCAGCATTTCTCCGCACTCTAGGAATATTCGTCTTCCCCTATTTAGACAACTGGTTCATTCGAGCCCCATCAGAGTCAGAGGCCAGAATTTCCCTAGCTTGCACAATGCGTATTCTCCAGTATTTGGGCCTGGTCATAAACATCCCAAAATCCAGCCTAACTCCCACTCAATCCCTAGAGTTTATAGGAGCTCTGCTGGATACCAGAAAAGCAAGGGCCTATCTTCCACAGGCTCGCTGCCATCGCATTGTGCAGCTAGCCTCCCAGGCAGTGTTAAAAACTCATCTCACTGCTCGGGAAATGTTACAATTACTAGGCCACATGGCATCTACCGTGCACGTAGTTCCCTATGCTCGCCTCCATATGAGAGCAGCCCAATGGACTCTATCCACTCAGTGGTCTCAAGCATCAGGCTGCCTATCAGACAAAATAGCAAAACACAAGTCACCTTATTTTGTCCCTACAATGGTGGCAATCAACCCAAAACCTGTTGGTGGGGTCCCCTTTCCAACAGCCCCTACCCCAGGTCACTCTAACAACAGACGCCTCACAGGTGGGTTGGGGAGCTCATCTGCAAGATCTCTCTACCCAAGGCACCTGGTCTCCACAGGAGACCTACTTACATATCAATCTCCTAGAACTCAGAGCAGTCTTCCTTGTTGTTCGAGTGTTCCATACCCAGCTCAGCTACAGGACAGTCCTAATTCAGACGGACAATCAAGTAGCTATGTTCTATCTGAACAAGCAGGGGGGGACAGGCTCTCTGTCGCTTTGCAACGAAGCTTTGCAACTATGGGCCTTCGCCAGAGAGCATCAGATTCATCTCCTTGCAGTGTA
Source organism: Ichthyophis bannanicus (assembly GCA_033557465.1). Classification (NCBI taxonomy): domain Eukaryota; kingdom Metazoa; phylum Chordata; class Amphibia; order Gymnophiona; family Ichthyophiidae; genus Ichthyophis; species Ichthyophis bannanicus. The sequence continues at coordinate 714,293,190 of CM066033.1, read as the reverse complement.
TCTGCCAGGCATTCAAAACTCTTGGTATCATTGGACGTGGTTTCCTTATATACTAATATACCTCAGGAAGAGGCATTACTGGTAGTGGAGAAAGTGCTTAGCCAAAGGGAAGATATGACAGAGCAGAAGAAAACGTTTTTGCTTCAGTTAGCAGCTTTGACTATCAAATGTAATTATTTTGAGTTCCAAGGGGTCATATACCAGCAGAGAGTAGGAGTGGCTATGGGGGCGACATGTGCCCCTTCAATAGCGAACTTCTACATGGGGTTTTTTGAAAAAACATGGTTAGAGACTTCCCAGTATTCATCGTCTATACTCCTTTGGAAGCGATTTATAGATGACATATTCCTGCTTTGGCAGGGTACAGACCAGTTACTAGAGGAATTTTTGACATGGCTAAATACTCGGGATATTAATATCAAATTTACTCATCAACATAGCACTGATTCCTTGAATTATTTAGATGTTAATATTAGTCGGGGTATAGATGGATGGAAAACCACAGTATATAGAAAGCCGACAGATAGGGTCACTTATCTTCAGTATGATAGTCTACATCCACCAAGGATGAAATTAGGCCTCCCTTTATCCCAGTTTTTAAGAACTAGACGAAACTGTTCGGATGAGACAGATTATAAAAAACAAGGAAAATTTCTTCAGGGACATTTCAAGCAAAGGGGTTATCCAACAAAAGTAATCAAGCAGGCATATACCAGAGCACTATACAATCACTGCCCCTCATTGCTAAAGACTAATAATAACTATTCCAGAGAGGCTAAAAATAATAGTCCAATTAACCTGGTCACACGTTATTCCCCTTTAAGTGGTGAGCTACAAAAAATAATACGTAGACATGGGAAGATTATAGCTACAATTCCAGGGCTAGAAGAGCGGACGATCAGATGTGTCTGGCAGCGAGCCCCGAATTTAAGGGACATTCTTAGCCCGGCTAAAATACCGATATTAACAAATACTGATGAGATTCCTAGTCTACACGACAGTTCCCCTAGTCTGGGAGGCCACTCATGTTGTGGGAGTTGTGATATTTGTGATCTTACTTTAACGATAAACGTCTTTGAATATAATGGAATTAAGTTACCCCTACGGAGCTTGACAACTTGTAACTCCACAAATGTGGTCTATGCAGTATTATGCCCCTGTGGATTATGTTACATTGGAAAAACGATTCGGGCATTCCGAGTCCGTATGAGGGAACATAGGAGCCGGTTACGATGCAAATATTTACAAGCGCCATTAGTTAAACATTGTATAGACAAAGCCCACACTTTCGATCAACTACGCTGTCTTTGTTTGGAACAGATAGTTTTTGCGAGTCAAGGAAGGACATTAGATCAAACATTACTGAAAAGAGAACAACGCTTAATTTTTACATTAAGTACACTTGATCCAAATGGGCTAAATAATGAGATAGAATGGCTAGCCTGCTTATAAATAAATAGCAATCAGAGCAGTGATTATATAAAAATGTAGCAAAGAAGTGGCACGTGATTGGCGGGTCCGGTTTTAAAAGGAGACATGCGCGGCGTTTTTCACCAGAGGGAGTGTTTCAGTGCTTCTCAAAGTTTAGAGAATAGGAAGACGCGGGCAGCATCAACAGGTACAAACATGATCTAGGGGTTGAAGTTAAAGCTATATTTACTTGATAGTTTTAGAGTATGAGTGAGATATTACTTTTCGTATTTTTTAATGGGTTGTTTGTGGTTGGTTTCACAGTAAAAAGCCAGTCCCCTGATGAAAAGTCTGAAACATCAGCTGGTACCGGGACTGAATGTTGGGATTGCGAAAGAGCTGAAGGGCTTCACCTGTTTTCACAAAGCTGAGTACACGGTTGAACTAACTTATCTTTTTATATACTGATAGAGGTCCTACAGCTAAAAGATTTTTTGAGCATTCATATTTGTATAAAAAAGCACAAGGTCATTGATGTGAAAGAACATGTGTGCTACTATTGAAGTATCACTTTTAAGTAGCAGTATCATTTTAAACTGAGACCTAAGGTGCAAATAATACTCTTACTTTAAAAAGAAGAACGATATTTTTGATTAGCATTGTATTCAAAACTCTTGGGCAGACAGACTCAGTCGAGTTCTGCTTCCACATGAATGGTCTCTCCATGTAGACTAGGTAACAAAAAATATTCAAATTTGGGGAACTCTAGACATAGACCTCTTTGCAAGTCCGTTGAATGCCAAACTTCCCCGGTTCTGTTCCAGAATTCTGGCTCAGGGATCTCAGGCCAGGGATGCTTTCCTCCTCCATTGGGGTCAGGACTTCCTATATGCCTTTCCACCCATTCCCCTAATTCCCAAGACCCTATTCAAGCTTCAGAGAGACAAGGGCCACATGATTCTCATAGCTCCATATTGGCCACGGCAGGTGTGGTACCCTCTGCTTCTACATCTCTCTCAAGCCCCATCTCTGGAGTTAAGATCTGCTCCAGATCTCCTGTCTCAAGAGGACGGGATGTTGTGGCATCCCAATCCCCACTCCCTGCATCTCAGGGCCTGGTTGCTGAGAGCCTAGACCTTCATGGTCTTAACCTTTCTCAACAAGTAAGGGATGTCCTTTATGCTTCCAGGAAACCTTCCACAAGACATTCTTATGCTTTCAAGTGGAAAAGGTTTTCCATATGGTGTTCGCAAAAGGGTCTTCACCCCTCTGCGATACCTCTGGAATCATTACTGGAATATCTCCTACATTTATCTAATGCAGGACTTAAGACTAACTCAGTAAGAGTCCATTTAAGTGCTATTTCAGCTTCTTTAAAGCCTCTAAATGGTCACCCTATTTCCTCTCATAGCGAGATTTCTGAGAGGCCTTCTTCTAACTAAGCCTCCCATTAGGCCACCTCCAGTGGCATGGGACCTGAATTTGGTTCTGGGGCAGCTCATGAAGCCGCCCTTTGAACCTATAGCTACTACCTCCTTGAAATTCCTTTCCTGGAAAGATATCTTTCTCATTTTGCAATCACATCAGCACGTCGCATCAGTGAATTGCAAGCATTAGTTGCTGATCCTCCTTACACGAGGTTCCATCATAATAAGGTAGTCCTTAGGACTCATCCACACTTTATGCTAAAGGTGGTCTCACCTTTTCACTTAAACCAGGCGGTTTACCTGCCTGTATTTTTTCCAAGGCCTCATGCTTCAAATGCAGAAAGGAATCTCCATACTTTGGACTGTAAAAGAGCACTTGCCTTTTACTTACAAAGGACACAGCAACATAGAAAGTCTTCCCAGCTCTTTGTTGCTTTTGATCCTTCTCATTTGGGACTTCTCGTAAGAACCTTTCTCTGGAAGGCCATGTCACAGCTCACAATGTGAGAGCCATGGCAGCCTCGATGGCTCATTTACACTCTGTGTCTATTGACGACATCTGTCGAGCAGCTACTTGGGCCTCGGTTCATACCTTCACAGCCCATTACTGCTTAGACAAGGACTTCCGCCGGGATGCCTTATTTGGTCAGGCTGTTCTACAGCACCTGTTCCATACTTAATCAACTCCTACCCACCTTTCCCGGTAGGATGCCAGAGATCCATGGGGGGAAGTGGAGCCCTTTCGCAAGGGCACACAACTTCTGGGGTTTCTCCCTGGTACCTGTAGCTAGGGAGTCCCCATATGTGAAGATTACATTCCTGCTTGTTCCTGGAGATAGCATAGTTACTCACCTGTAACAGGTGATCTCCGAGAACAGCAGGAATTTAGTCTTCACAACCCACCCACCTCCCCTAGGAGTTGTATCTCTCTTTTCTTTTCCTTTCCCTCTCTCTCTCTTTGTCTCAGCTTTAAAACTCAACTGGAGAGAGGCAGTTGGGAAAGGCGGGAAGGCAGCACGCAGGCGCTGTGGGATGTTCCCAAAAGCTTACTAATTGGACGCTGGGGAGCGTTCCCGCGCAGGCTCCGTCGGTACCAACGATACCCATATGTGAAGACTAAATTCCTGCTTTTCCCAGAGATCACCTGTTACAGGTGAGTAACTATGCTGTATTGCCCTTGTATACTTATGCAGAAAAAAAAACTTTGGGGTCTCTAGCCAAAGAAAACCCAACCACCTCCTCCATAACCTCAATACACCAATCCCAATTCTCTTTAACTTCACTACATTCCCCACCACTTATGAATAAAAGGGTCTTTCCCCCTACACCTCCTGAAACATTGACACTCCTCCCCTCATTTTCCCCCAGGCATTGAGGAGTAAGATACCACTGATACAATAGTTTGTCCATCCTCCACCATATTAGTAGTCACTGAAATTCTACAAATATTTACAAAAATGTTTTTCCAATCCCTCTGCTCCAAACTTCCCCCAAATCTCATTCCCACTGCTGTATGAACCCAAGAAGACCCTCCCCCCGGCCTGATAAATCCTTGAAATTATCCCCTAGCGCCCCTCATAGATCAACTCAAAATAAGTCTTCCCCTCCCCAAAATCCCTCTCAATCTTCTCTATTCTTAAATAATGTCTAATCTGAAAATAATCAAATCTTCCCTCCAATGTAACTCATACTTCTCCCTTAATTTTTCAAAAGACAAAAGCTCCCCCTTTTCCCACAGTTGCCTCAGATGCTCCAATCCCTTCCTGTCCCACTTCCTAAAAATCAGACCAACTAATCCAAGTGGGAAGTCAACATTCCTCCTAATAGATGTCCGATAGGATACCCTCTTCTCCACTAATAACACCATCTTCAGGGTTGCTATCGACCTAACTATGATAGATTATAACTTGCCCATTGGTCCAAAGACCATCCCACCTGTCCCCACACTTATCCAAAATTAGCTTGATACAATTTAGCTAGATTCCCCATAATCCATACTCCCAAATATCACACCTGCTCCGCAGCCCACTTAACGGAAAATGTTTCCCTCAGCTTTGTTCCAAGTTATCCGAAATTCCCAGTGCAAGGACGTCCAACCTTTGCATATCCATTTTAAAGTAATACTACTACTTATCATTTGTACAGTGCTACAAAGCATACGCAGTGCTGTACATATAGTGTAGTTACCTGTAACAGGTATTCTCCGGGGACAGCAGGAATCAGTCCTCACATATGGGTTAATGTTGGCACCGATGGAGCCCTCGTAGAAGCACCCCCCCCCCCCCAGCTTTCAAAGAAAGCCTTAGGGAGATGCCACCATGCTTGCATGGTCCCCTTCCTGCCCAAGGGTACCATCTTGCTCAGTCAGATGACATAGCTAAAAGATGGCAAAAATAAAAGATGGTAAAGGAGCAACTCCAAGGGGAGGAGGGAGGGTTGTGAGGACTGATTCCTGCTGTCTCCGGAGAACACCTGTTACAGGTGAGTAACTACGCTTTCTCCAGGAAAAAGCAGCAAGTCAATCCTCGCATATGGACTCCCCAGCTACAGGCTACCAAAAGCCCATGGCAAAAATAGGAGTCCCCCAAGGGGAGAGCCACAAGCAGCAACACATGCGTCTGTGTCCACAGACCACAGTAGGACCCCTGTTTCCGATGAACCAGCACTCTGGTAGCCTGAACACAGAAGGATCGGAGGATAGGAGTTGCCTAGGCTCCAAAAAGGTTACAGAGCACAGTCTGGCTGAAGGCACTGTCCCTTCGAGACTCTTTTCAGGCAGTAATGGGATGCGAAGGTATGGACTGAAGACCAGGTGGTGGCCCGGCAGATGTCCATCATCGGTACAGAGCGCAAGTTTGCCACCGAAGCTGCCATGGCCCAGACACGGTGTGCCATAATGTGGCCTTCCAGCAGGAGCCTCGCCTGCTCATAAGCGATTGCGATATAGTCTGCCACCCAGGTGGACAGCATATGCTTGGTCACCACCTCCCCTAGCCTACTGGGGTCATAGGAGATGAAAAGCTGAGAAGCCTTGCGGTGGGCTTGAGCGTGGTGGAAATTGAAGGACAATTTATTTAACAGTATTTCTATACCGTCTTATCGTAAAATCAAGGCGGTGTCACGACAAAACAATCAAAAGTAGTGGGGGTGTATTTCATGCAGTGAAAGAAGTGTTATTTGCGTGTGTGGGAATGTGTATTAGATTAGGTTGAGCTATGTACAGTGTGCGCTATGGTACAGCATGGGCTATAATACAAGGTATAATACAATTAGGGCTTAAGATATATCCAGTGACGTTATACATTTTCTTGTCAGGGTTTTAAGGGGTGGGTACGTGGTTCTTGTTGATTAAGTGACATGTCCATAGTGTTCTATGAACAGTATTGTCTTCAGCTGTTTGCGGAAGTCTTTGAGGTCCGTTGTCGATCTGAGTTCGTCTGGGAGGGAGTTCCAAATGGTAGGGGCAGCCAGGGAGAGTGCTCTCTCTGTGGTATCCTTTCGTGTTTTTCTGAAGTCTCTCGGGGTGTTGACTCTGTTGGAGATTCCTTTTCTTCTTGGGCGAATGCTGGTGTCTGGATGAATGAGGGTGTGCAGGCTGTTGGCTGAAATGTGGTGTTTGATTTTGAATATGTTTATTATTGTTTTGTATTTTATGCGTGAGCTGATTGGGAGCCAGTGTAGGTCTTTGAGTACCGGAGTAATGTGTTCATGTCTTGTTGAGCTGGATATAATGCGGGCTGCAGTGTTTTGGGCTAGTTGAAGAGGTTTGAGAGTTTGTTTTGGTAGGCCAAGGTAGATGGGGTTGCAGAAGTCCAGTAATGGAGTGATGAGTGCTTGGCATACGGTACGGAAGTGTTCTGTGGCGAGGAGGGGTTTAAGTCTTCTGATGATTCTCATTCTGTAGTATGCGTTCTTGATTGTTTTGTTTACGTGTGTTTTGAGATTCAGTTCGTTGTCCAGGGTTATTCCAAGGTATTTTACTTCCGATTTCATTGGTATGGTTGTGTCTGCTACTCTGATGTCCGGTGGGCGGATGAAGTCTGGGTTGCGAGTGATTATTAGCGCCTCAGTCTTGCTGTAGTTGATTGAGAGGTTGTTGTTCTTACACCAGCTTGTCATTTGTGTTAGGCAGTCGGTTATTTTATTGTAGTCTGGGTTGTCAGTTGAGATAGTTGTGTATATCATAATATCGTCTGCATAGATGGTGTATTGAATGTTGTTCGCTTTTAGGATGTCGCATATTGGCTGGATGTATATGTTGAACAGAAGTGCCGAGAGGGCGGATCCTTGAGGTACTCCTTGTAGGACTTTTATGGGTTGCGAGGTGTTGTGGCCTACCTTGACTTGTATCTGCCTGTCGGTGAGGTAGGATTGGAACCATTTTAATGTGGTACCATGCAGTCCAATTTTCTTTAGTCTTTCCAGGAGAGTTAGGTGGTCAACTGTGTCGAAGGCGGAAGAGATATCTACGAAGATCATTAGGATACCCTTTTTGGTGTTGTCTATGACTCGGAGGATGTTATCTAAGAGGTAAATCAGCAGTGTTTCGACTCCATGTTGGGGGCGGAAGCCGTGTTGGTTGTCATCTAGAGGAGCATGGCTGTCGATGTGTTCCTGTAGTTGTTGCTGCACTGATTTTTCTATGATTTTTGCTAGAAAGGGTATGCTGGATATTGGTCGGTATGCGGCTGGGTTGCTCTTGTCGAGGGTTGTTTTCTTTGGTATTGGTCGTACTGTAGCTTGTTTTAGTTGAGCTGGCATGAGTCCTTGTGTGAGCGAGTTGAGCACTATGTTGTGTATGAAGTGGATGAGGCTTGATTTGGTGGCTTTGATCCAGGATACTGGGCAAGGGTCCGTAGGAGCGGTGCTTGTTCTGATTGCTGAGATGATGTGGGAGAGCTGTTCTGTTGAGGGAAGGTAGAATGTGTCCCAGGTCTTAGGGTGTGAGTCAGGCTGGGTTGAAGAGCTGGGTGTAGTTGGTTCTGTGGAGTGAAATTTTTTCTTGATGTGATCAGCAAATTTTTGCGGATCTATTTGTACTTCCTTCTCTGTCTTCTGTTCTTTTGTGAGTATTTTCACTATTTCGAATAGCTCTCTGGGTTTGTTTATGGAGGTGTTTATCATGTTTGTATGGTATTCTTTCCTGGATTGGTTGATGTGTTCATTGTATTGTTTTTGGTTTGTTAGGTATATCTGCTGGTTTTCAGGTGTCTTGGATTTTCTCCATCTCCGTTCAATCTTTCTGAGATCTCTTTTTTCTTGTCGTATGGTTGTGGAGTACCAGGGCTTGTGTTGTCTCTTGTTGTGAAAGTGTTTCTTTGGTCCGGTAGCTGTAGCTGTGGCGGCGTTGGATAGTGTGTTGTTCCAGTTGGTTATTTGGGTTTCCAGGTTGTCTGTTTCTGTAGTCAGTTGTTTTATCGTAACCAAAAGTGAAAAATGAGCCCTCTACCTGTACTCAGAAGAATACTTGTGATTATACCATGTTACTACTAGTCCTAACACCTTATGATTACCACTATACAGATTTACCAGTGGTGTGAGGTCTCAGACTTATGATGGCAATGCTCAGATTCTCCTTAAGCAATATGCCTTATTGCATCAATGACCTCAACATGTCACTGGATTTTTTTCTTTTTTTTAAAACTTCATCTTAAACTTATATCAAATTATTCTAAGGTGCTAAAGCAACTGTAATTTTCTCCCATGTATCAAAGTCTTCTGGAGCTTTTCAAACAATCATGTTTCAACCTCTTAATGTAAGATTGTGCTTCACAACTAAAGTCAATGCAATTTCATGCTTGCTCGTGCGTGTTTCTAATTGATATAAGTTTAAGATGAAGTTTTAAAAAAAAGAAAAAAATCCAGTGACATGTTGAGGTCATTGATGCAATAAGGCATATTGCTTAAGGAGAATCTGAGCATTGCCATCATAAGTCTGAGACCTCACACCACTGGTAAATCTGTATAGTGGTAATCATAAGGTGTTAGGACTAGTAGTGACATGGTATAATCACAAGTATTCTTCTGAGTACAGGTAGAGGGCTCATTTTTCACTTTTGGTTAGTATAAACCCTCAAGTATCGGACCTAGTAAATAGAGTTGTTTTATCGTGTCTAGTAGGAAGGCGTCTCTGTCGAAGTTCTTGAATCGCCTTTGTGTGGGTAAGTTGTTGGTTTGTTCATTGAGATTGTCTTTTTGTAGTTGTAGTTTTATCTTGATTATGTAGTGGTCTGACCAAGGGACTGGGGTGATGGAAGGTGTTGAAATTTGACCTCTTGAAGTTAGGGAGCTGGTTGCGAAGATGAGGTCAGGTGTAGATCCGTGTCTGTGTGTTGGGGCATTGATGATTTGGGTGAATTGAAGTGAGGTCATTGCTTGGAGGAAGGCATCTGCATCTTTGTTGTTGGTGGACTTGAGGTTGAAGTCACCTAGCAGTAGCGTGGGTTTGTTAGTTGCGGTGATGGCACATACTGTTTCGAGTGTAGATGATGCCCTCTTACAGTCCAAGGTGTGCAGGACTGTCTCCGCCCAACTGTAGTGAGGTCTTGGAAAGAAGGTAGAAAGCATCACCTCCTGGTTAAGATGGAAGGGCGACACTACCTTCTGCAGGGATTTGGGGTGCGTGCGAAGTACCACTCTGTTCTTGTAGAACATGGTATAAGGCGCCTTCACCACAAAGGCTTGAGCTCACTAACTCTGCGAGCGGAGGTGAGTGCAACCAGGAAAACCACCTTCCAAGAAAGATAGCAAAGGTGGCAGGTTTCCAGAGGCTCAAAGGGTGGGTGAGTGAGCTGCCACAACACTACGTTGAGGTCCTATTTGGTTGCCGGAGGGTGAAGCGGGGGCTTTGATAAGAGCAGACCCCGAAGGAAACTGGTCACCAACGGACAGAGGGGCTTACCATCCACTGGATGGCAGTGTGCCATCAGGGCACTAAGGTGCACCCGGATGGAGTTAGACTTGAGCCCGGACTGAGAATGGTGGAGAAGGTACTGTAACACCAGAGCCACCAGGCAGGAGAAAGGATCAGCCCTATGTTGGGTGCACCAAGCAGAGAACCTGTGCCATTTGAGGGCATAAGCTTTCCTAGTAGAGGCCTTGCGAGAAGCCAGCAGAATGTCGTCCACCTCAACTAGAAGGTTGAAAGGGGCGAGAGTCACCCTCTCAACAGTCATATTGTCAGAGAGAGGGACCCGAGGTTGGGGTGTAGGAGAGAACCACCCTCCTGAGATAGGAGACCTGGGGCGGTCCCCAGGGGGATGGGGACCTCCAACGCCAACCTCAGAAACATCGGGAACCATGGCTGCCTGGGCCACCGAGGAGCTATCAGGATAAGAGAGGCCCTGTCACGGAGCGTCCTGAACAGGGTCTTGGCGATCAACGGCATCGGAGGGAAGGCGAACATGAGGCCTTCTGACCATGAAACCAGGAACGCATCCACTGCCACCCTGGAGGGGTGGGCCTGCTGGGAGCAGAAGCGGGGCAACTGAAAATTGTCCGGCCTGGTGAACAGGTCCATCATGGGTTCCCACCAGAATCGAAAAAGCCGACAGGCTACTCTGGGGTCCAGCTGCCACTCGTGTGGCTGGAGGACTCTGCTGAGTCTGTCAGCCAGCAGGTTGTCCTTGCCTGGCAGGTACACTACCCGTAGGATACCCTGGTGGATTGCGTACGAACAGAGGGGACCAGTGCCTCCTGACAAAGGGCACGAGACCCTGTGCCCCCCTGTTTGTTCACATAGAACATTGCACCTGGTTGTCCGTCTGAACCAGCACCGGCTGGTGATGTAGGTAGTGACAGAAGAACCTCAGAGCAAGTTGTATGGCCCAGAACTCCAGGAGGTTGATCTGCTGGATGCTCTCGTCTGGCGATCAGTTGCCCTGAGTGTAGAGATCTCCACAGTGGGCTCCCCAGCCGTGCAGGGAGGCATCCGTGGTGAGGACCCTCGAGTGACTTGGGGCCTGAAAAGGCATACCCACCTTGAGATACTGGGGCGACTGCCACCAATCCAGGGAGTCCACCAACTGGCGGGTCACCAAGACTCGCTCCCGGAGACAGCCCGTGGCCTGAGACCTCTGGTCCCAAAGACACCACTGTGCCGTCCTCATATGGAGGCGAGTATCTGGGGTGAATTTGACCATGGAGGCCATGTGCCCGAGGAGGCACAGAAGCCGGGCGGGTACCGAGGGATGGCGCTGTATGTTCCGAGCCGGGGACCGGAGCCGATAGATTTGGTCCTTGGGCAAGAATGCCCTCGATTGGAGAGTGTCTTTGCTCCAATGAACTCCAGGCAGTGTGTCGGGAGGAGGTGAGACTTGGGGTAGTTTATGATGTAGACCAAGTGTTGCAGAACCTGGATGGTGCGAGCGGTGGCCTGCTGCACCTCTGACACTGTGCCACCCCTTATTATGAGCCAGTCATCCAGATAGGGAAAAACAAAGATCCCCTGAAGCCACAGGTAGGCAGCCACGACTGCCAGGCATTTTGTGAAGACACTTGAGGCAGAGGCTAGGCCGAAGGGGAGCGTCCTGTATTGAAAGTGCCTGCCCCTACTATGAACCGCAGGTACTGCCTGTGGTTGGGGTGGATGAGGATGTGGGTGTAAGCATCCTTGAGGTCTAAGGAGCTTAGCCAGTCTCCCTGCTGGAGGTATAACAGCAGTGTTCCAAGGGAGAGTATCTTGAACTTCTCCCTCACCAGGAATTTGTTGAGGTTGTGCAGGTCGAGGATGGGCCTTAGGCCCCCTGTCCTTTTTGGGACGAGGAAGTATGTGGAGTAGAACCCCTTCCCCTTGAGATGATGGGGCACTGGTTCCAACGCCTTGTCCTCGAGAAGACCTGCCAGCTCTTTCAGGAGAAGGTCCCAATGTAGGGAAGACCTGAGGGGCTCTCCCAGGAAATAAGAGGGAGTTGTCTGAGCCAGGTGGAGGAGATAACCCTCCCTGACTACCCTCAGTTCTCAGGAATCGGTGGTGATAGCCACCCATCTCTGGGCATAGATGGCCAGGCGCCCCCTGTGGGCTGCTGACCTTCTTGGGGTAGAGAGACTATGCTCAAGGAGTCAAAAACTCCCCCCTGGCTGGGCCGGGGCTGGTGCCTGGGGCTTTGGAGCCTTCTGTTTACGTGGGCCATGCCCATGTCCCTTGGCCTGCTGACCCTGTTGGGGAGCCGGGAGGCCTGATAGGGTGGGTAGTTTCGGTAAGCAGCTCCCTTCCTCAGGTAAAAGGGCTTTTTATCCGAGCCATTCCATTGGGGAGGGGCAGTAGTCTTCTTAGAGAGCCTGGTTCTCCTCATGAACTCTGTCTCCAGCTTGGCTGCTTTGTCTGTCATGGGTTTGCCAAAGAGGTTCTCCCCTTGGCATGGGACATAGACCAATTTGTCCTGAACCCACTGCTCGAGATCAGACAACTGAAGCAAAGCTTGCCGGCGTCCACTGATGCCCGCCGCGGCTACCCGAGCCACCGACTCAAACACGTCATAGGCCGCTCGAGACATAAATTTGGAGCACTCACGAACGGCTTTGGCCAGACACTTGAACCTCTTCAGGGGTTCCTCGGAGAGACCAGCCGAGAACCCAGCGAGTTCCTTCGCTAGGTCTCTCAGGTACGTGCCCATTTACAGCTGGTAGGCCTGGATGCGACAGAGGAGCATCGAGCCAGCACTTCCTGCCAAGGGTGTTCAAGGTGCGGGACTCCCTGCCAGGAGGCACCGAAGAGTGCGTCATCTGTCTTTTCAGCCGACGCATGGCCAATTCCACCACCATGGAGTTATGCTGCAGTTGTGACTTCTGGAAGCCCAGGCTCCAGTGGACCCGATACATCAAGTCGAGCCATCTGCTCACCACTGGCACCAATGCCAGTGTCTCCTACCTGCGGAGCATGAGCCATTCCAGGATGGGAGGGATGGGTACTGTGAGCGATTCTCGCCGAGGGGCCTTGTACTGGAGGATTTCTAACTCATGCGCCCGAGGGTGGTCCTCCGACTTGGTCAGGAATGCCAAGGCATTGGACTATGTCCTTGACAAAGTCCAAGAAACCCATGTCCTTGGGCAGGGATCGCTGCTGAGGTTCCGAGATGGGGGAATTGGAAGGAATGTCGTGGTGGCAATGGGCATCGGGGGACTCCTCGTCCTCCCTTTCCCATTCGGAGTAGTACATGGAGGACTCGTCGGACGGCTGCTCCGCAGACCTCGACGGCTCTGATGCTCTATGGCCGGCACGTGGTAGACTTGCCGGGGATGACCACAGTCCCAACGAGAGGGACTTGGAGCATGACCTCGGCCGAGGATCGACTCGAGGCCAAAGGACCTTGATCGGCTCGGCATTCGGGGACGTCTTGGACGGCGATGGCCCGGTGGTCGGGGCGGATGAACTGGACAACAGCGCCTGCTGCTGGTCCATGAAGGCAGGCCAATTGCACTCCAGGGCTGCCATTCTGGACTCCAGCCCAGAAGGCTCCGCAGCCTTTGGCGTGGGCACTGAGGGAGTGGGGCCCTATGCCGGCTCCCACAAAGGGGAATCCTCGACGAGGATGGTGCCTGGGGACCAAGGCCTGTCTGCAGCCGGATCCTTCCAGGGGACCTTCACAGGACACTCCCTCTCCAACCCCTCGGACGAGCGTCTTAGACTGTGGGTCCGGGCTTGGGGAGCTCCCAGCCGGTCGGAACTATCCAAGGGTGCCGCCTTCGAGGGTTGTTTCTTTCTGGGTTCTCTCGAGGGAGACCCCCTTTCTGAGGACCTATGATGAGGCTCGTGCTCGGAATGTTCCACCTGAGGTGTCAGGGCCTCAGACGGCACCAGGGACTCGGGGAAGAACTTATCATGCTGCTGCTGGCGGCTCTTGAGGGCCTTGCTGGACATCCTCTTGCAGAGACTGCAGGCCGCTGGGTTGTGGTCCAGCCCGAAGCAACGAAGACAGCAGTCGTGTGTGTCGGTCAGAGATATGATTTTAGCGTACCGATCACACTTCTTAAAACCACTGGTAGCCATGGGGGAAAAAAGTACCCCTGCGAGGTCGAAGACTCTCTGGGCTGCCAGTGGGGAAAAAGGGCACGAAGGCGCCAGGAAAAGAAAATAACGAAAAACCTACAAAAATAAGAACCGAGCCCGACGCCGAGGCTCTGAGGTCGGTAGGCAGGAAGAGTTACCGGTGCAATAGCAGAGGCAAGTTGGAAACTCGAGAAACAAAATAATCAACTTTTTCTGGGGACAAGCCAGACAACATCTGAAGGGCTCTGCGGAAAAAAGGAGACTGAGCAAGATGGCACCCTTGGGGAAGGGGACCACGCATGCGTGTGGGCATCTCCCAAAGGCTTTCTTTGAAAGCTGGAGGGATGCTTCCGGGAGGGCTCCATCATTGTCTGTCACCCATATGTGAGGACTGACTTTCTGCTTGTTCCCGGAGAATCCTCAGTTTTGTGATGATCTTTGCCTTGATTAGATTGTAAACTCTGATGAGCAGGGACTGTGTCTTATATCTTTCTCCGGGACCAAGCAGGAAGTCAGTCCTCATGTATGGGTGACCGACACTGATGGAGCCCTCGTGGAAGCATCTCCCCAGCCTTCAAAGAAAGCTTTTGGGAGATGCCAGCATGCATGCATGGCCCCCGTCCCGCCCAAGGGTGCCATCTTACCTCAGTCTCCTTTTTTCTGCGGCGCCCACCAGATGTCTGTCTGTTTTGTTTCCCTGGCTACCGGTGCTCCACGAGGAAGTTTCCTGGAAGGGGAACAGAAAAAGAAGAAGAAACCCTTGAGGGCTGCATCCTGGAAGGTGAGTAAGTCCCAAGCCTGATCCTTGCTGCTCATCTGAGCACTTGGAGCGGGAGCAGCCTACCACGGTATCCTGAAAAGAATCATCGGCCTCCAGTGATCAGTCTCAGACTCCTGAGCCCATCCTAATCAAGGACTCCCCTTCAGTGGAACCGGCGATGGAGCACAGCTTGTCGCCTTCATGGCCCAGCAGTGGGCCATGATGCCCGTCTCTGCTGGGTCATCCACCCAGACCACCGGGTCCTCGACCTTGAGGACATCCCTGAACATTGAACTGATCGTCAAGGCCCTGCAGCCTCGAGTCTATCCCCGACATCGGTCTCAATCCTGGTCCTGGGCCCGGTCCTGTTACAGTTTTGGACATTTTGTGAGCATTAACAGACATATCCTGTCTTCAGTTTGTTTCTCTTTTAGGGATGAAGAAAACGCTATAGACCTTATAGTGTGGAACCACTGCAGTTGGATTTGGTTTCCATGCTTGGCTGGCTGGCTGGCAGAGTTGTGCAGGTTGTGACCTCGGTTCTGCTTTTATGCTGCATCTCTCCTGCTTGTCCACAGAATATCAATCCTACATGCTAATATTTTCATAATCCTCTATAAAATAAGGGGTCATTTTGGAAGCCCTGTTTGTGCTTTGGATGTTCGAAGCACAGAGATGTCTCTAGAGCCTTTTTAGAAGCCGACTCTGGGGATGTCCCCAGTGTGAGGACTTCCAAGTCTGAATGGGGGCATGGTGGAGGCATGGCCAGGGCATTCCCATAAACCTGGATGTCCCTGCCTGATCTCAGAAATGTCATAGATGTCAGGTGTCACATCTAAGTTTAGACCTGCTCCAGGCATGAACAGGCATCTTTAAAGTGCTCTTTATGGCTGAAAACCAGCCAGAGGATGTAGAGAAGATAGCATGTCAACATTAGCAGCAGTGGGATTTAAACCCTGGCTGCTCTGTTCCTAACCCACTACTCTAACCATTAGGCTATCCTAGACAACCAGGTTCTGGAATACCAGAGTTGCCAAGTTACCCAGTTCCAGGAGTGAGATTTTTGGCTTTAAATTTGCATTGCAGGGCTATTTGTAGTCCATTGAAATCAGTGTTGTAGGTCCTATCAGGATGAGATTGTCAGAAATCCAAGAATGGCTTAAAATCTCACCCCTGGAACTGGGTAACTTGGCAACTCTGGAATGTGGTTCTGGGGACATCTATGTAGACGACCCTGCAGATGTCCATAGTGGGCATGTCCATGTTTGTGAAATCGTATCTGCATGTTGATGTGCCTGTTAGACACCCCCGATTGCACTTGGATGTCCCTTCTAAATGTAACAATGCTGTCTCTGACACTGATCACAATGCTTCACATTCAATAGATGTATCTAGAACACTTATGAAGAGTGCATACAGTTCAGTATCCGGTTTGATTTTGAGTGCATGGGTTTTTTTGGGATATTTTAATGATTAAAGATTCTTTTGGTCTCAAAGTTTTCAAGAAACCCACCAATTGTATTCATTTTTTACCCAATGGAAGTTTACATCTATGGGCATTGAAGAGGAATCTACCATTTTCTCATTTTTTGTATTCTAAATGCCCGTGTTTTGATGTTCAAGAATATAAATCTGAAATCTATGCAGTTGTATTTGAATTTACTTCAAAATAGGTTATCTCTATCAAGTTGTTAATCATACAAAAAGAGTTCTGTATAATAATTTTTAAGTGCTGTCAAGACAATGCTAACTCCTAGTGACCCAGCAGCCCCTGGGTTTTCTTAGCAAGGTATGAGCAGAAGTAGATTGCCAGGCCTTTTCTTCTGAGGCAATGGAGGATAAGGTGACTTGCCCAAGGTGTGCCAGTGGGAATTGAACCGAGATCTCTTGGGTACTAGGCTGTTCTCTAACCACTAGGCTATTCCTAATAATAGATAATAATAATTAGATCTTTATTAAAACCAAAACATAAATTTGGTGAGTCAGAAGGTATTGGTATTCTCCACAGACTACTAGAATTACCAATATTAGTCAATGACATCAGCATATTCTTTCATTGCTTTCGTGTTTTCAAAGAAACAGGTTGAACTGTGCATATCCTAGAAATTCAAGCCTGAATGAGAGATTATGATCCCCCATAATGATATCTAGTAGATTGTGAACCGAAAGATTGAAAAAGCATTACAAATGTGGATAATGCAGTATATTGTGAGGTAACATAACTTTGAAGCCTTCAAGAATCATTTTGACCAACATAGAAATATGCTCAGTTATAACATGTATTTTGTCACTTAAATTGGTACGTCCCTGCAATAAGTAATATATGGGCAAAACATCAAGACTGTTTCAAGTAAGCATGTCAAAACACAAGTCCTGAACATGAATGCTCAAAAGCTCCTGTTGTTTCCTGCACCACAATGGAAAGTTAAGTTTGAGTCTCTTTGCTGTTTTTGTACAAATAAAGTTACATCAAACCCTTTATACAGATTTTGTTCAAATAGGACCAGAAATGGGTAACTTGTTTATGTTTTGGACCCAACTGATCTAAGAACATAAAGGTCCATAACCAAGGGTCCATCAGCAGCCAATCCAGGTCATAAGTACCTGAAAGGTTCCCAAAACGGTACCCAGATTCCATGCTGCTTATCTCAGGGGTAAGCAGTGGATTTCCCTGGTCCTCTTTAATAATGTTTTATGGACTTTTCCTCCAGGAACTTGTCCAAACCTCCTTTAAACCCAGCTACACTAACAGCTTTTACTATATCCTCCAGTAATGGATTCCAGAATTTGATTCATGTTGAGTGAAAAAGTATTTTCCCTGATTAGTCTTTAATGTGCTACATTGTAGCTTCATTGCATATCCCCTAGTGTTTCTATTTTTTAAAGGAGTAAACAACCAATTTACGTTTACCCATTGCACTTCACTCATTATTTTATAGACCTATCTCATATCTCCCCTCAGCCATCTCTTTTCCAAGCCTTTCCTCTTAGAGGTATCCTTCCATCCCCTCTATCATTTTGGTGGGTCTTCTCTGTCCCTTTTCTAATTCTACTATATTCTTTTTAAGATATGGTGACCAGAACTGCACACATTACTCCCTCCCCAGCCCCCACTCACCCCACCATACTCTTAACAACACCTAACCTTCGGTCTGGCATCTTTGTACAGCTGGCCTTATTTTGCCAATGTACATACAGTGCCCAGACTCTGTCAAGCTGCATAATTGTATGGTTTTTATGGTGGTCAATCCAGACATTTTAATAATGCTGTCCAGAACCACTGTCTCACTTAGCATCCTTCTACTCTTCCAAAGATGAGCAATCACCATACGCATTGCAGCACTGATCATAGCCCCCAGCTGAGCCATATTTGACTTCATATCCTCCGTATACAGACCCAGTAATAAATATTCCTTATCATCCCTCCAGTCTAGTCCTGAACCTCTGGGTTTAGCACCTCCTCCTGCAGCTTTGGAGACTGAGCACGTCACTCTTTTGGTGACTCCTGGTATAAATAGGCTGGGATCCACCTTCCTACCCCAGTAAGCTCAGTCTCCAAAGCAGCTAGAGGAGTATTAACCCTAGGGGGGTTCAGGACTCACTTGAGAAATAACTAAGGAGCTGTAGGGCTTAATTGAATTTAGGTTTGGTTTCTGGAGTGGCTTTAATTGGTATATTTTAAAAAAAAAAAAAAACCTAAGGGCAGGATAGAACTGGCCCTGGAGTCTGTGGAGCTGCAGGAGCGGTCTCCTCACTCTCCCACCATCCCCGGGGGTTAACAGGTCCCGAAGATTAGAGAAGCAGAGCGGGCCGGTAAGAATCAGCTCCCGAATCCACCGTGTGGGTGAGGAGTCGGGTAGAAGAGTGCGCCAGTAGTGTGATCGCTGGCTGCAGTTGGGGATCGCAGCGGTGTGCACTCCGGTGGAGTTCGGGACTTCATTGCGCTCTGCTGCTCTGTCGATGTGGAAGCTGCTATCAGGCTGAGCGTGGTGGAAGCGATCAGATCCGTTGATGGACGTCTGCAGCTGGTGAGGTAAGAGCCGGCAGGCAGTGGAAACTAAAGCCACGCAGGCGGCTGGGGGACTGCCAGGAAGCGGGCAGGAGCATGCGCGGCTGTTTCGGGGCCACCTAGGCCTGAACCGCGTGGAGAGAGAAAAAGTATGGGAATACAGTCAGCAGCCTCGCAGCTGTCAGCGGAGGTACAAGCCGAGTGGAAGATTTCAGTGAGGAGAGAGAGGTGGTTTTTTTTATGGGAGATCTCCCTGTGTTGAGTTAAAAAAAAATTAAATTAAATTAAAAAATAAATAAGATAAAAAAGATTTTGAGGTGAAATTGGTTTCTGTAGGCAATGAGAGGTATGGCTTCTAAACCTGTGTGTTTGCTCTGTGGGGCTAAGAAGGGATCACTGTCTGAGGCTGGCCTGTGTAAGGGATGTTTACTGGAGGCGGCCTCTGCGGAGTTAGACAAGGGGGAGGTTAGAGAGTGCACAGGGGGGCTTGCCTGATCCATTCTCTCCTTTAGTTCCTCCTATGGAGTTGGTGGCAGGACCGTCTACGGCCGCAGATAGCCCCGCTGCTCTGGCCTTGGTGCAGGGGGGATTAGCGGCAATATTCTCCCAGGAATTTGTGGCCCTGCTACAACAAGCCCTAGGGGGGGTAAAGGTAGCAGCAGGGGCAGGAACGAATGAGCGGGAGAAGCGTCCAGGTCCTCAGCTGGACGAAGGGGTGGATAGCGTCCCAGTTAAGAGGCCGAGACTCCAGAATGAGAAGGAGCTATTGATGGAGCCAGAGGAGCAGTTGGAAGCTCTGGAGGAGTTAGAAGTAGAGGTAGAAGATGGTGAGCTCCCGGAGCATGAGGACCAAGCAAGAGTAGTTAGGGTGTTCCGGCGAGAGGAGTTGCGGGCCCTTATCACGGAAACACTTAAGGCCCTCAACATGCCGGCTATGGGTCCAGGGGAGGACGCTACCCTGGAAGACCAGTTATTGCAGGAGGTGCACAAGTCCCAGAGGGTTTTTCCCCTACATAGAGTGTTTAGGTAGATGATTCAAGAAGAATGGGACATGCCAGAGTCAGGGATGAAGGGGATGAGAGCAATGGCTCGCCTTTATCCTTTGGCGGACCAGGATAAGGATCTTTTCAAGTCCTCTAAAGTGGATGCGGCGTTGGCAGGCGTAACAAAGAAGACGACCATACCTGTGGAGGGTAGTGCGGCCCTTAAGGATGCACAGGATAGGTGCCTGGACACCCTGTTGAAGCAGGTGTTTGCTATTAATGCCCTTGCCATGCAGACTTCTATTTGTGGGGCATGGGTGGCCAGGGCCTGTATGCGATGATGAGGGGAACTCAGGGGCACGACACGGCTGAGGAAGCTGCCTGGTTGGAGATGGGAGCAGCTTATTTGGCGGACGTCCAGTATGAATTTATCTGCAGTCTGTCCAGAAGTATGGCGTCGGTGGTAGTGGCTAGGAGGTGTTTGTGGCTTTGTAATTTGGCGGCCGATGGTTCCTCTAAGGCTAGATTGAGTAAGCTTCCCTTCCGCAGTAAGCTTCTGTTTGGGGAAGATTTGGATAAGATAGTTAAGGATCTTGGAGAGTCTAAGGGCGGAAGGTTGCCAGAAGATAAACAGAAGCCGGGACGGACTCTGGGTGCGGCGAAGAATCAGCAGAGGGAGTTTCGGCATTTTCGCCCGCAGTGGTTTGGTCAGTTTCAACGGGGATGTGTGGTTTTCTGGTCCCAGAATTTTCGAGGTTTCAGAGGAGCGGGACGAGGTTTTGGAGCCTCCTCATCCTCGACCTTCAAGAAGTCTCAATGAAGTGAGGGGGATCCAGGCGGTATTGATACCCGTGGGGGGGTCGATTGAGGGAGTTCTATTCCACCTGGGTCCGGGTTATGTCAGATCAGTGGGTGTTGGACGTCATTTAGAAAGGGTATGCGCTAGAGTTCCAGCACCCAGTGGTTGACGCCTTCGTTCTATCTCCTTGCAGGGTCCGATCAAAGCAGGTGGCGGTGCAGGAGACATTGAAAAGGCTTCTGGCTCTCAGAGCGGTGGTAAAGGTGCCAGAGGAGGAGTGCGGCTGCGGTCGATACTCCATATATTTTGTAGTCCCAAAGAAGGAGGGCACCTTTCGACTGATTCTGGATCTAAAAAGGGTGAATTGGTGCCTCAGGGTATCGCACTTTCAGATGGAGACCTGCGGTCGGTCATAGTAGCAGTAAGACAAGGGGAGTTTCTCACGTCATTAGATCTGACAGAAGCCTACCTACACATACCAGTTCGCGAAGAGCATCAGCGGTTTCTGCATTTCGCAGTCCCGATGGGTCATTTTCAGTTCCAGGCATTGCTGTTCGGGTTGGCGACGGCTCCACGTACTTTCACCAAGGTGATGGTGGTGGTAGCGGCGGCGTTGAGAAAGGAAGGAGTTTTGGTTCATCCTTACCTGGACGATTGGTTGATCCGAGCAAAGTTGAGAAGAGAGAGCGAGGAAGCTACCCACCGGGTGGTGGAGTTCCTGCGAAGTCTGGGCTGGGTAGTCAATGCGGAAAAGAGCAGGCTCGAGCCCTCGCAGGTGTTGGAGTATTTGGGGGCCTGTTTCGACACGAGGGCAGGAAGAGTCTTTCTACCGAGTAGCAGAGCGCAAGATCTAAGAGAACTTGTTTGCGCCTTTCTGAAGAAGGAGGGCTCCCTCGGCGTGGCATTATCTACAACTGTTAGGAAAAATGGCAGCAACCCTCGAGGTGGTGCCGTGGGCCAGAGCCCACATGAGGCCGTTACAGAGATCCTTACTCAGGAGATGGTCAGATCGGTTGACCCAGAGGTTGCCCTGTCCGCAGGAAACAAGGGAAGCCTTTCAATGGTGGTTGGTACCTGGCAGTCTAGAGAAAGGGATGCCTTTGGAGTCGCCGGGGTGGCTGCCTCTCACGACGGATGCCAGTCTGTTCAGGTGGGGGGCACATTTCGAAGGGCGGTTTGCTCAAAGACAGTGGATGGAAAGGGGAAAGCAGTGGTCCATCAAGAGGTTGGAATTAAGAGCGGTAAAGTTAGGACTTTGGGCCTTTCAGCACAATCTGCAGGGGAAAGCGATCTGGGTGCTGTCAGACAATGCCATGGCGGTGGCGTATGTCAATCGCCAAGGCGGCACCAGCAGCATGGTTCTAGAGAAAGAGGCAGAGGAGCTGTTAGGCTGGGCTGAAGAACACCTGGAGGCCTTATCGGTGGCACATGTAGTGGGAGTGGACAATGTGACAGCTGATTTCTTGAGTCAGGTCAAGGTGGATCCAGGAGAGTGGGTTCTCCAGCAGAAGGTATTCGACTTGCTGGTGCAGCGCTGGGGAATGCCGGTGATGGACCTCATGGCGACCTTTAAGTCGGCGAAGGCCGCACGATTTTACAGCAGAAGGCGAAAAAGAATGTCAGAAGGACTAGACGTTCTGATGCAGAGCTGGCCGGAGGAGCAGCTTCTCCACGTGTTTCTGCCCTGGGTGTTAATAGGGCAGGTTCTGCAGTGGATATAGCGTCACAAGGGCCAAGTCGTCATGATTACTCCAGATTGGCCGCGGAGACCGTGGTATGCGGACCTCGTCAGACTCCTGGTGGGACGTCCATGGCGACTGCCGGTGAGAGAGGATCTGCTAGTGCAGGGGCCATTGAAGATGCTGCAGGTGGATCGATTCTCACTTACGGCTTGGCTCTTGAAAGGGCGAGGTTGACAACGAAGGGGTATGCGCCACAAGTCATCTCTACCTTGTTGAGGTCCAGGAGGCGTTCTACCTCGATGGCGTATGTTAGAGTGTGGCAACTGTTCAAGTCATGGTATGAAGATAAAGGGGGTATCAGCCTTGAAGGCGTCAGTTCCACAGGTTCTTTCTTTTCTACAGGATGGTTTCGATAAGGGCCTAGCGGACGCTTCTCTACAAGTGCAGTTGGCAGCGCTGTCCTGTTATCGGGGAAAGGTGCAGGGTGTTGGTCTCAGCACACATCCAGATGTAAGGCGTTTCTTACGGGCTGTGTCTCTCTTGCGGCCCCAATGCAGAACAGCAGTGCCGGCGTGGGATCTCAACTTAGTGTTGGAGGCTCTGGTCAGGGAGCCTTTCGAGCCTTTGGGAAGGTCAACGTTGAAGGATCTCATGCTTAAGGTGATCTTTTTGGTGGCTATTTGTTCGGCCAGGCGAATTTCGGAATTGCAAGCATTGTCTTGTAGGGAGCCTTTCTTGTCTTTTCAGGGCACGAAGGTAGTTTTGAGGACAATCCCTTCCTTCCTGCCTAAGGTCGTGTCACCGTTTCACTTGAATCAGTGTGTACTACTGCCAATTTTCAAGTTGGATGGCAAGAAGGGGGTCGAAGAACGGCTACATCGATTGGATGAGTGTTGCAGAAATATTTGTTGAGGACAACGCCGTTCCGCAAATCAGAAAGATTGTTTGTGTTGTTTGGCGGTTCCAGACAAGGAGAGGAGGCGTCCAAGTCTTCTATTGCTAGGTGGTTGAAGGAGGCTATTCAGTCGGCTTATCTGTTACGGGGCAAGACAGTTCCATTGGGACTCAGGGCCCATTCGATGAGAGCACAAGCAGCTTCATCGGCGGAGTGCAGCCTAGTGCCGGCGGTGGAGATTTGTAAGGCAGCAACATGGTCGTTGCTTCATGCCTTTGTGAAGCATTACAGATTGGATGTTCAGGCAGAAAGGGATTCTTGTTTTGGATCAGCAGTGCCACAGGCTGGTCTGGCAGGTCCCTCGCGGTAATTTATTCACTGCTCTGTTACATCCCTAGAGGTTCAGGACTACACTGGAGGGACGATAAGGAAGATGAAATTAGACTTCCCTGCTAATTGTTGTTCCTTGAGGAACTCCAGTCTAGTCCTGTATCCCTCCCTGTTATTGATTCAGACCGTTGCCTGCAAAGACGATGTCGGTTCGTTAGGGGGGGGGGGTGTAACAGGTACCTTTGGAGGAAAGTAAGGGCTAGCTAGGGGTCCTCGGGATATACTGTGGTGCGGCCCCAGCAGCTTCTCAGAAATAAATTTCTGTAGCAACATAAGGGTGTTTCCAGACGCTCGGTTGCAGAGTTTCTGATAAGTTAGTTGCAACAAAGGTTAATAGTTGAAAATTTTCTTTTGTTTATCTACTTAACTACTTAATTATTGCCCTTGTGAGTCTGCTTTGCCAATAGGTTACTGGAGTAGGAAGGCGGATCCCAGCCTATTTATACCAGGAGTCACCAAAAGAGTGACGTGCTCAGTCTCCAAAGCTGCGGGAGGAGGTGCTAAACCCAGAGGTTCAGGACAAGACTGGAGTTCCTCAAGGAACAACAATTAGCAGGTAAGTCTAATTTCATCTTTCATGTCCAACTTCAACTCCTTCCCCATTAACTTCCCTACAAATGAGCCCACCCACTCCCACAACTTGCGGACAGACACACACATCCACCACATATGCAACATATCTCCTCGTTCCCCACACCCCCTCCAACAGCTGGGATTATATCCTGTAACCACTTTGCTAATCTTTACAGGCGTTAAATACAGAGTTTTATGTGTTTTCTTGAATTGTGGTAGAAACAGACACCCTCCTCCATTACCCATCTCCCAACTCCTCGCCAAAATCATCCTGCTAAGCCTTAACAAAGGCTAAGTAAATCATATTGTTTAAATGTTGTTAAATACCCTTATCTTATATGTAACCCTCCATTTGTGTTGTAACCACTTTGATTTTAGGATAAGGTGGTATACAAATCTGTCTAAATAAATAAATAATTGTCCCTTCCCCCCTCCCCCCACCTGAATTTATATAACTTAGACAACAAACCTTTAACTAGACCCCCAAGTCTATGCAATCTCTCCAGCCCCGTTTCACCCTCTTGAATATCCTCCCAAACCATTTTGCTGTGGCAAAGTGGCAGCACTGTAGATACAAATACCTATCCTAATCAAGTAGACCAAAGTACTCTTGTGCTTTCTCAAATGAAAGCAGCTGCCTTTTGTCATCAAGAAGATGTCCAACTCTCCATATCCCTCTTGCCCCCCCCCCCCCCCAACTCTGCAAGGCCCCACTATCCACCCCAGGAGAAAAATCCAAATTGTTATATAACGGAACCATTCTGCCTCCCCCTCCACCCTCTGAAATTGCCTCCAACACTTTAAGATCAATGAGCCAAACTGATTCCCTTCCCTAGTACCCCTCTTGGCTCCACCACTCCTGTTCAACCACGGTAAATCCCTCAACAGTCTAGGCCCCATCACCTCCTGCTCCAACTCTACCCACATCAGTCCATCCTCCCCTCTTCCCCAAGCAAACACTGTTCTACTTTGGGCTGCTTCATGGTACACCTTGAGATCTGGAACACCCAAACCCCTCTCCTTGCTGCGATAGAGCACTGATCTAGCTACCCTTAGTGGCCTTCTCTTCCAAATGAAAGAGAAAGTCTCCTTTGAAACTTTCTGATACAACCTACAGGAGCCTCCATAGGCAAAGCCATAAAGAAGAACAAAATATGAGGCAGGACATTTATTTTTATAGTTGCCATCCTCCACAACCAGGAAATAGGAAGCTTATCCTACCTATCCAGATCCCCTCCTAGCACCTTCCATAAGGGTCCATAGTTTAAATCTCAGAGATCTTTCCAATCTGGATTCCCAAATACCTAAAGGCTCCATTCACCCATCTAAATGGAAAAGCCTCTTTCAGTCTCTCCTCCAGAAGTTCTGTTTTCCAACATTAATTTTATACCCCGACACTGAGCTATAGCCCCCTATTTCCTGCATAAGCACTGGCAGGGACAAAAGAGGTTTTCTCCAAGAAGAAAATCACATCATCCGTAAACAACATTTTCACCTTGTGACTCCCAAGAACTACTCCCATTATATTTGCATGGTCCCAACCCTAGCTGCTATAACCAGCGCAAATAAAAGTGGGGATAAAGGACACCCCTGTCTCATACCCCTCCCCAACCCAAATTCCACTGAGTAACCCCCATTAACCCTGATGCGTGCTGCCAGAGATGTGTTATAATGCCCTTTTCTCTAGGACCAAGCAGGAAGTCAGTCCTCACATATGGGTGACGTCGCCGCCGACGGAGCCCTCGCCGAACAATTTTCCCCAGCTTTCAAAGAAAGCCTTTGGGAATTGCAGCGCGCATGCGCGGTCCTCTTCCCGCCCAAGGGTGCCATCTTGCTCAGTCTTCTTTTTTCCGCGGAGCCCTACAGACGTTGCCTGTGAATCCCCGCAGAAAAGTTGATTTTTTCTCTTTTTTCTTCGGTTCGACGCCGGCTCTTTTCCCGCCCGGACTCGCGACGCCGGTTGCGAGTCCGTCCCTTATTTTTCGGTTTTTTGTCCTTCGTGACAGATTTCGCGCCTTTTTCCTTTTTCCCTGGCAGCCCGGTCATTCGACATCGCAGGGGCCCTTTTTCCCCCGATGGCTGCCAGCGGCTTTAAAAAGTGTGATCTCTGTAAGAAACTCATGTCTCTTACAGACACTCATGACTTCTGCCTCCGCTGCCTCGGCCCAGATCATGATTCCCTGATCTGTGTGCCATGTGGCAAAATGTCCTCAAAAGCTTTGAGGAGTCGGCAGCATCAGCGGGAGCGTATCTTCTCTGACTCCGGCCGGGCTCGGACCTCGTCAGAGGCTTCGACGTCTCAGGACTCTGGTCCTGAGCATCGTCGAAGTTCCTCTGAGAGGGGGTCTCCTACCCGGGAACATCATCGGAAGAAGAAACCCGCGAGGGCGGGATCGGTGGACGCTCCTGGTTCCTCGAGGGCCAGGTCGCATAGCCCCGACTCCTGTCCCGGGTCCTCGGAGATGGAGAGGCCGTCAAAACATCCTCAACTCGAGGTGGACTTACCCGCTCACGTGAGTACTGTTGTCCTCGTTGACTCGCCTCCGAAGGACCCGACGTCGGGCCCAACACCGTCGGGGCCCGAGTCGGGGGCT
Source organism: Ichthyophis bannanicus (assembly GCA_033557465.1). Taxonomy (NCBI): domain Eukaryota; kingdom Metazoa; phylum Chordata; class Amphibia; order Gymnophiona; family Ichthyophiidae; genus Ichthyophis; species Ichthyophis bannanicus. Next base: position 714,266,681 of record CM066033.1, on the reverse strand, counting down.
GCTGGGTCTCCTGAGCTCGGACTCAGGTTGACGGCCTTGGAGAGCAGTCTGACTGCCTTCTTGGACCAGCAGCGGGTATTGATCGCTGGCCTCGCCAGTGCTTCTGCCCTGACCACCGGGACGTCGACCTCCAAATCGACCCCGGAGACCGAGCCGATCCTCGAGTCCATGAGGGCTCGAGTCGATCCTCGGTCGAGGTCTCCTTCGGCCTCCCATTCGGGACTGAGGTCGTCGACGCCGACTCCCTCGGCGTCGGAGCGGATAGCATCGGTGCCCGCCCGACCGGAGCCGCTCGACGACTCCTCCGAGGAGTCGGCCTGGGAATCGGAGGACGAAGAGTCACCTGGTTCCTTTCGGACTCGGTGTGTCCCTTCGGACTCCCCCGAGTCCGAACCTCGGAGACGGTCCCCCCCGGAGGATACCCGGTTCTCGGACTTCGTGAGGGATATGGCCAAGGCCTTGGCCTTCCCCGCGGATCCCGAGGAGGAGCCTCGAGTCGAAGAACTCGATGCCCTCCAATATGACTCTCCCCCGAAGGAGGCCTTTATTGTACCGTTTCCTCCGATGCTGGAACGACTTCTCTTCCGCATGTGGGAGAGCCCGGCGTCGTCGCCGGTATTAAGCAAGCGGGTCGATTCCATTTATCGAGTCCGCAAGAGCCCCGGCTTCCAGAAGGCACAACTACCGCACCATTCCATGGTGGTGGAATCGGCCATGCATAGACTTAAGAGTCAAAAAATGCACTCCTCGGTGCCCCCTGTAGGGAAGCCCGAAGCCTGGATGCCCTCGGTAGGAAGTGCTTCCAGGGCTCTATGCTTGCTTGTCGAGTCCAGACATACCAGCTTTACATGGGCATGTATCTCCGAGACCTGGCTAAGGAAATAGCCGGGTTCTCTGCTGGTCTCTCCGACGAACCTTTGCAGAGGTTCCAAACCTTGTCCACTGGTATTCGGGAGTGCTCCAAGTTTATATCTCGAGCAGCCTATGATAGTTTTGAGGCTTCGGCTCGAGTAGCTGCGGCCGGCATCGGTGGACGCCGCCAGGCTTGGCTTCAGACGTCCGACCTCGAGCCCTGGGTACAGGACAAGTTGGTCGATGTCCCCTGCCGAGGTGATAACCTCTTTGGCAAGCCCATGGATGAGAAGGCTGCACAAATCAAGACGGAGACTCTCACCAGGACTCGTCTCTCAAGGAAGACATCTGCCCCTTCTCAAAAGAAGAAGGCCTCGGGGAAAAAGCCCTTTTACCCGAGGAAAGGTGCTGCCTATAAATACTACCCTCAGTATCAGGCCTCAGCAGCTCCCCCACAGGGAAAGCAGGCCAAGGGACGGGGTAATGGGTCCCGTAGGCAGCAAGCCCCCAAGTCTGCACCACCAGCCCCTGCTCAGCAGGGTGGGGTTTTTTGACTTCCTCAGCATAGCCTCTCCCCCTCAGCTGGTTTCTCTCAGCACAGGAGGCCGGCTGGTCCACTTTGCCCAAAGGTGGTCCAACATCACCACAGATACCTGGGTACTTCACATAGTTCACAAGGGTTATCTTCTTCACTTTCACCAGGTACCTCCCTCCTACTTTCCGGGGGAGCCTCCCAGACTGCCTTTGCACAGGGCCTTACTCCTTCAAGAGTTAGCAAGTCTGCTTCAGGAACAAGCCGTGGAACCGGTGCCCCACCACCTGAAGGGCCAAGGGTTTTACTCCAGGTACTTCCTGATTCCAAAAAGAACAGGAGGCCTCAGACCCATCCTGGACTTGCGAAACCTCAACAAGTTCCTTGCAAAGGAAAAGTTCAAGATGCTTACCCTTGGAATCCTGCTGCCCTACCTCCAGCAGGGAGACTGGCTATGCTCCTTGGATCTGAAAGATGCCTATACTCATATCCTCATTCATCCGGACCACAGACAATATCTCAGATTTGTTGTGGGAGGAAATCATTACCAGTACAGAGTGCTACCCTTTGGCCTATCCTCCGCACCCAGGGTGTTCACCAAATGCCTCGCAGTGGTGGCGGCTTATCTGAGACTTCAAGGTCTGTTTGTGTTCCCATACCTGGACGACTGGCTCATCAGAGCCCAGTCTTCCCAAGAGGCCACTCAAGCCACTCATCGCACTGTGGCTCTGCTCCAGCACTTGGGTTTTGTCATAAACTTCGCAAAGTCCACTTTGCTCCCCTCTCAAAATCTCGAGCTCATCGGCGCCCGGTTGGACACACTTCAGGCGCGGGCCTTCCTCCCTCTGGAGAGGGCCAAGCGGCTCATGGATCTCGCCGGCCACTTTTACAGCAATGCGCTGGTCTCAGCCAGGCATTTTCTGCGACTGCTCGGCCATATGGCTTCCACGGTCCATGTGACCCCCAATGCCCGACTGAACATGCGTCCTGCTCAGTGGTGCCTTCGCAATCAATGACATCAGGCCACCGGGAGCCTAGCAGACTCCGTACGGATCTCCGACCAGCTGGTCTCTTCTCTACAATGGTGGCTTCATCTGCCAAACCTGGTACTAGGAGTGACTTTTCAGCCTCCTACGCATTCTCAGGTCCTGACGACCGATGCTTCTCTCCTGGGTTGGGGAGCACATTGCCAAGGGACATGTACTCAAGGCCTCTGGACTCCTTGGGAGTCTGCTCAGCAGATAAACTTCCTGGAGCTCAGAGCCATCCGCCTAGCGCTCAAAGCTTTCTCTCACCTGGTTTCTCACCAGTCGGTGCTGATACAGACAGACAATCAGGTGGCAATGTTCTATGTGAACAAACAAGGCAGAACAGGCTCCTTCCTTCTCTGTCAGGAGGCCCAAAAACTTTGCTCTTGGGCAGTCCACCACGGCATCATCCTCAAGGCTGTCTATCTCCCAGGTCAAGAAAATTACCTGGCCGACAAGCTCAGCAGGATCCTCCAGCCACACGAGTGGAGGTTGGATCCGCTGGTGGTTCAGCGGATCTTTCTCAAGTGGGGCCTCCCCACCATGGATCTGTTTGCCAGTCCTCTGAACCGGCAACTGCCCAGATTCTGCTCTCGACAGCCGCATCCTCTCCGGGTAGCGGCAGATGCTTTTCTAATTCCATGGTCCACCGGCCTCTTGTATGCCTTTCCTCCCATGCCACTGGTGTCTCGGACGCTCTTCAAGGTTCTCAGAGACAAAGCATCGATGATCCTAGTGGCTCCCCGGTGGCCGAGACAACCTTGGTTCCCGCTTCTGATGCAGCTAGCGGTAGACACTCCTCTTCCACTGGGATTTCAGCCCGACCTCCTGTCGCAGGATCAGGGGACTCTCCTACACCCCAATCTCCGGTCCCTTCATCTGATGGCCTGGCTGCTGAAAGGGTAGTCCTTGCTCCTCTGCAGCTACCTCCAGATGTGGAAGAGGTCGTCTTGGCCTCCAGGAGGCCCTCCACCCGCAAGACCTACGCTCTCAAGTGGCGTCGGTTCTCCGTCTGGTGTACTCAGCAGTCTCAAGATCCTTTCTCCTGTTCAGCATCAGTGGTCTTGCAGTACTTGCTCTCTCTCTCCAACCTTGGACTAAAGTCCAACTCGGTAAAGGTCCACCTCAGTGCTCTTTCTGCGCATCACATGCCGGTGGATGGTAGACCTCTTTCCAGTCACCCTCTGGTGGCTCGGTTTCTCAGAGGCCTCCTTCTCCTTAAGCCACCTTTGCGCCCGCCAGCCCCGGATGTGGGAGGCACGGCCTCGGCGCCGGTTCTGAGCAAGAGGGTCGATTCCATTTACCGACTCCGTAAGAGCCCTGGCTTTCAAAAGGCACAGCTACCACACCATTCCATTCCATGGTGGTGGAATCGGCCATGCATCGTCCGAAAAGCCAGAAGATGCACTCTGCGGTGCCCCCCGGCAGGGAGGCCTGGAACCTGGATGTGTTTGGTAGAAAGTGCTTCCAGGGCTCGATGCTTGCTTGCCGTGTCCAGTCCTACCAGCAGTACATGGGCATGTACTTGTGGGACCTGGCAAAGGAACTTGCCGGGTTCTCTGCTGGTCTCTCCGGGGAACCTTTGCAGAGGTTCAAGTCCTTGTCTTCGGGGATCCGGGAATGCTCTAAGTTCATGTCCCGAGCAGCCTACGATGGCTTCGAGGCTTCGGCCCATGTTGCGGCAGCCGGCATCGCGGCTTGACGCCAGGCATGGCTGCAGTCATCGGATCTCGAGCCATGGGTACAAGACAAGTTGGTCGATGTCCCTTGCCAAGGTGAGAACCTTTTTGGCAAGCCCATGGCCGAGAAGGCTACACAGCTCGAGACCGAGCACCTCACGAGGACTGTCCAGACAGACCTCTGCCACTTCTCATAAAAAGAAGGGTAAGAAGTCCTTTTACCCGAGGAAGGTGTCTGCCTACAAACAGTTCTCCAGGACCAAGCAAGAAGTCAGTCCTCACATATGGGTGTCATCGACGCCGATGAAGCCCCAGCGGATCATTTCCCCAGCTTTCCATGAAAGCCTTTGGGAATGCAGGCACTCATGCGCGGTTCCCTTCCCGCCTAAAGGTGCCATCTTACCTCAGTCTCTCTTTTTCCGAGAAGCCCACCGGACGTGCGTCCTGTCATCCCGGATAGAAGTTTGATTTTTTTGGCGATTCTCGCTATTTTTCTTACCGGTTCGATACCGGTTCCCCTCCCGCCGGGTTCGGTACACCGGTATCGAGCCCGATTCTTCTTTTTAGGTTTTTGCCCTTCGTGGCTGGCGTTCGCGCCCTTTTTTGATTTTTCCCTGGAAGGCCGGTCCTTTGACCTTGCGGGGACTATTTTTTCCCTGATGGCTTCCAGTGGTTTCAAAAAGTGTGATCGGTGTAAGAAGTTGATGTCTCTCACCGACACACACGACTGCTGCCTTCGGTGCCTCGGTCCTGATCACGACCCTAAGATGTGTGGACCATGTGGGGAGATGTCTTCCAAGGCACTGCGAAGTCGCCAGCAGCAGAAAGAAAGGCTTTTCTCAGACTCAGCCTCCGGCCGGGCCCGGACCTCGTCTGAGGCCTCGACATCTCGGGATTCGGATCCCGAGCGCCATCAAAGCTCCTCGGACAGGGGGTCCCCCGACCGGGAACGGAATAGGAAGAAGCGGCTCATGAGGGCGTCGTCGGAAGAGGTCCCTGGCTCCTCGAGGGCCAGGTCTAAGACCCCCGACCGTTGCCCCGGGCCCATGGAACAAGAGAAGCCTGCCAAAGTTCTTCGCGTGGAGCCGGAGTCTGCTGGACAAGTAAGCCCTGTGGTCCTCAAGGACTCTCCTCCCAGAGAGCCAACGTCGGGCCCGGCGCCACCAAGGCCCAAGTCGGTGGCTGCTGCGTCTCCCGAGCTGAGTCTCAGGATGACAGCCTTGGAGAGCAGACTGTCTGCCTTCATGGAGCAGCAGCGGGCACTGATGGCCAGCCTTTCTGGCGCATCTGCCCCGACCACCGGGACATCATAAGAACATAAGATATGCCATACTGGGTCAGACCAAGGTCCATCAAGACCAGTATTCTGTTTCCAACAGTGGCCAATCTAGGTCATATGTACCTAGCCTTTACTACATCCTCCGGTAACAAATTCCAGAGTTTGATTACACGTTGAGTGAAAAAATATTTTCTTTTATTAGTCTTAAATAGTTTACCCTGTAGCTTCATTGCATGTCCCCTAGTCTTTCTATATTCTGATAAGGTAAACAATCGATCTACGTTTACCCGTTCCACTCCGTTCATTAATTTATAGACTTCTATCATATCTCCCCTCAGCCGTCTCTTTTCCAGGTTAAAGAGCCCTAACCTTTTAAGCCTTTCTTCATAGGAGTATCCTTCCATCCCCTTTACCATTTTGGTGGCTCTTCTCTGAACCTTTTCTAAAATCGCTATATCCTTTTTAAGATACGGCGACCAGAATTGCACACAGTATTCAAGGTGCGGTCTCACCATGGAACGATACAGAGGCATTATAATATCTTTTGTTTTATTTTCCATTCCTTTCCTTATCATACCTAGCATTCTATTTGCTCTCTTGTCCGCCGCTGCACACTGGGCCGAGGGCTTTAACATGGTATCCACAATGACGCCTAAATCTTTTTCCTGGGTGGTGGTTTCTAATGTGGAACCTTGCATCGTGTAACCATAGTTTGGGTTGTTCTTCCCTAGGTGCATAACCTTGCACTTGTCCACATTAAATTTCATCTGCCATTTTGATGCCCAGTCTTCCAATTTATCAAGATCCTCTTGCAGTTTACCACAATCCTCTTGGGTTTTAACAACTTTAAATAGTTTTGTGTCATCTGCAAATTTGATAACCTCACTCGTTATTCCACTTTCCAGGTCATTTATGAATATGTCAAAAAGTAGCGGACCCAGCACAGATCCCTGGGGTACACCACTATTCACCTTTCTCCATTGGGAAAATTGGCCATTTAGCCCTACCCTCTGCTTTCTATCTTTTAACCAGTTCCTGATCCACAATAATACACTGCATCATATCCCATGACTCTTTAGTTTTGCCAAAAGTCTCTGATGAGGGACCTTGTCAAAGGCTTTCTGAAAGTCCAGATACACAATATCAACCGACTCACCTTTGTCCACCTGATTATTCACTCCTTCAAAAAAACATAACAGATTAGTAAGACAAGATCTTCCTTGTCTAAAGCCATGTTGGCTGTCTCCCATTAGGTCATGACTATCCACATGCTGAGTAATTTTATTCTTTATGATGGTTTCTACCATTTTCCCGGTACTGATGTCGGGCTCACCGGTCTGTAGTTTCCAGGATCACCCCTGGAACCCTTTTTAAAAATTGGTGTTACATTGGCGATCCTCCAATCTTCAGGTATTAGAGATGATTTTAATGATAGTTCACAGATTACTAATAGCAGGTCTGCAATCTCATATTTCAGTTCTTTCAACACCCTTGGATGTATACCATCCGGCCCAGGTGATTTGCTACTCTTCAGTTTATCTAATAGTTGTATTACATCTTCCCGATGTATGGATATTTCCTTCAATTCTTCCGCACCTTTAAATACCACTTCAGTCATGGGTAACATCCCTACATCTTCCACAGTAAAGACTGAAGCAAAGAATTCATTCAGTCTCTCCGCTATCGCCTTGTCGCCTCTTAGTGCTCCTTTAACCCCTTTATCATCTAATGGACCAACTGACTCTCTCAGAGGTTTTTTGCTACGAATGTAATTGAAAAGGTCTTTACTTCGCGTTTTTGCTTCCGCAGCAAGCTTCTTCTCAAATTCTCCCTTTGCCTGCTTTATCAATACCTTGCATTTGACTTGCCAGTGCTTGTGTTGTTTCCAGGTGTCGTCGTTTGGCTCTTTTTTCCATTTCCTGAAAGATGCTTTTTTGGCAACAACAGCCTCTCTGATCTCACCTTTAAACCATGCTGGCATTTTTTTGGACTTCCTTCCACTTTTCTTAGTGTGGAATACAGCTGGTCTAGGCTTCCAAGATAGTATTTTTCAACAACAGCCAAGCCTGATGTACGTCTTTAACCTTTGCAACTGCTCCTTTTAGTTTTTTCTTAACTGTTTTCCTCATTTTATCATAGTCTCCCTTTCGAAAGTTAAAAGGTAGACTATCCCTCCTCCACTAATTAAATCAAAGGCGATCATGCTATGATCACTATTGCCAAGTGGCCCCAACAACCTTATCTCTTGCACTAGATCTGGTGTTCCACTAAGGACTAGGTCTAATATGGCTTCCCCTCTGGTCGGTTCATGAACCAGCTGCTCCAAGAAGCAGTCATTTATTTCGTCTAGGAACTTTATCTCCCTAGCATGTCCTGACGTGACACTGACCCAGTCGATACCGGGGTAGTTGAAATCACCCATTATTATTACTGTGCTGTGACGTTTATTAGCTTCCTTGAATTCTTTGAGCATTTCATCATCCATTTGGTCATTCTGGCCAGGCGCTCGATAGTACACCCCCACTGCCATTGCCTTCCCCCTTTTACATTGAATTTCAGTCCATATAGATTCTACAGCAGATTTTGCTTCCTGCAAAACTTTAATCCTTTCTGACTCAATGCCCTCTCTAACATAGAGAGCAACCCCTCCACCAATTTGATCAGCTCTATCATTTCGATATAGTTTGTACCCAGGTATCACAGTGTCCCACTGGTTGTCTTCCTTCCACCATGTCTCTGATATTCCAATCATATCTAACCTTTCATTTAGTGCTATATATTCTAACTCTCCCATCTTATTTTTTAGACTTCTAGCATTTGCATACAAGCATTTTAGAGAATGTATTTTATTCATATTAATTTGGCTATTGTTAGACATGGGTAATTTGGGATCTTTAAGCTCTGTCTGCTCCATACTTGAGGGCATTTGGGCTACTTTACTCTTTTGTGGAACCTCTCTGCTTTTGATAGTATCCTTCAAAGATACATTCTTCCGAACCATCCGCTCTTGGGCGACTGTCGGCTTTCCCCTAATATCTAGTTTAAAAGCTGCTCTATCTCCTTTTTAAAGGTTAATGCCAGCAGCCTGGTTCCATCCCGTTTAAGGTGAAGCCCATCCCTTCGGAAGAGCCCCTCCTTTCCCCAGAATGTTCCCCAGTTCCTAACAAATCCAAAACCCTCATCTCTGCACCATTGTCTCATCCACGCATTGAGACTCCGGAGCTCTGCCTGCCTTTTGGGTCCTGCGCATGGAACAGGAAGCATTTCGGAGAATGCTACCCTGGAAGTTCTGGATTTCAACTTCCTACCTAAAAGCCTAAATTTAGCCTCCAGAACCTCCCTACCACATTTTCCTATGTCATTGGTACCAACGTGTACCAAGACAGCAGACTCCTCCCCAGCACTATCTAAGACCTTATCTAGGTGGCGCGTGAGGTCCGCTACCTTCGCACCAGGCAGGCATGTTACCAGGCGATCTTCACGTCCACCAGCCACCCAGCTATCTACATGCCTAATGATCGAATCACCAACTATAACGGCTGTCCTAACCCTTCTCTCATGGGCACATGGCCCTGGAGAAACTTCCTCGGTGCGTGAAGGTTTTACATCACCTGGAGGACAGGTCCTAGTTACAGGATCACTTCCTGCCACACCAGGGTGATGCTCTCCTGTCACGTGACCTCTCTCCTCCATGGCAACAGGGATGCTGCCAGACTGGAGGTGGGACTTCAGGACTATATCCCTGTAGGTCTCATCTGTGTACCTCTCTGTCTGTCTTATGCTTTCCAAGTCTGCTACTTTAGCCTCTAGAGAACGGACTCGTTCCCTGAGAGCAAAGAGCTCCTTGCACCTAGTGCACACGTAAGACCTCTCACCAACTGGGAGAAAATCATACATGTGACACTCAATGCAAAAGACTGGAAAGCCCCCATCCCGCTGCTGGACTGCTGTCTGCATCTTAGTTTTAAAGTTTGTGTTTAGATCTAAGTTCTTTACTTACTAAGGGTTGCTATGGATATTTATACTTATAAAACTGTACCTAATACGTGTAATATACCTTGTTCACCTGAAGCTTAACTAATCTCAGGTCCTTAGTGTATGACTGATTTGGGTAATGAGCTTTACCTGAGAGCACCTCCTGTCTTTTAAGGTGTGTAAGTACCTATAAAGCTACGATTATCCCAGGGGTGGGTGGGTTTGGGGAGGGAGGGAGGGAAATAACACTTATTAAAAGAGGGCTGCTACACAGTACCCTGTCTTGTGCTGCTGAGGTAAGCTATATTCTGATTTGATTTAAATTATAGCTCTTAGCTGCTGCTAGGCTCTAACTTCTTATGAAATTTAAACTACAAGCTCTCTGCTGGGTTCTAAATTTAACCAGAAAGCTCTCTTCTGTGTTTTAAATTTAAGCTAAAAGTACTTTGCTGATGCTAGGCCCTGAGTGACAATTAAATGTAAACTACAAGCTCTCTGCTGGGTTCCAAATGTAACCAGAAAGCTCTCTTCTGTGTTTTAAATTTAAACTAAAAGTACTTTGCTGTTACTAGGCCCTGAGTGACTATTAAATTTAAACTACAAGCTCTCTGCTGGGTATGAAATGTAACCAGAAAGTTCTCCTCTGTGTTTTAAATTTAAACTTAAACTGCTGCTACTAGGCCCTGACTGATTTAACAAAAAATAGTGGGTTCACAGATTAATTAGCTTTAATACAAAGAATTCCTTTTAGAAAATTACCAGAAGTATATACTCACAGTTGCAGATCTCTCTCCAGAAGTAACAGTCCCTTTTTCTAGTCCTTCAAGACATCGAAGTCGACCCCGGAGACCGAGCCGATACTCGAGTCCATCATGGCTCGAAGTCGACCTCGGTCACGGTTTCCCTCAACCTCCCGTTCGAGACCGAGGGCGTCAACGCCGGTGCTCCAGGGCCCCGCGGGGTCGGACCCTGACTCCTCGTCGGACGAGTCCGCCTGGGAGACGGAGGGTGAGGAGTCCCCCGACACAATCAAGACTCACCGCAGTCTGAGTCCCGGAGTAGATCCCCTCCGGAGGACACCCGGTTCTCGGAGTTTGTCCGGGATATGGCCACCGCGTTGGCTATTCCCGCAGACCCCGAGGAAGAGCCTCGAGCTGAAGAACTCGAGGCCCTGCAGTATGACTCTCCTCCGAAGGAGGCCTTTACTGTCCCGGTTCCTCCGATGCTGGAACGGCTCCTCTTCCGCATGTGGGAGGCACAGGCCTCGGCGCCGGTTCTAAGCAAGTGAGTCGATTCGATTTATCGACTCCGGAAGAGCCCTGGCTTTCAGAAGGCGCAGCTACCGCACCATTCCATGGTGGTGGAATCGGCCATGCATTGTCTGAAAAGCCAGAAGATGCACTCTGCGGTGCCCCCCGGCAGGCAGGCCCGGAACCTTGATGGTGTGGGTAGAAAGTGCTTGCAAGGCTCAATGCTTGCTTACCGTGTCCAGTCTTACCAGCTGTACATGGGCATGTACTTGCGAGACCTGGCCAAGGAGTTGGCCGGGTTCTCTGCTGGACTCTCCGGGGAGCCCTTGCAGAGATTCAAGTCCTTGGCCTCGGGGATTCGGGACTGCTCGAAGTTTATGTCCCGCACCGCCTACGATGGCTTCGAGGCTTCGGCCTGATTGCGGCAGCCGGCTTCGCGGCTCGACGCCAGGCATGGCTGCAGTCATCGGACCTCGAGCCATGGGTTCAGGACAAGTTGGTCGATGTCCCTTGCCGAGGTGAAAACCTTTTTGGCAAACCCATGGCCGAGAAGGCCGCACAGCTCAAGACGGAGCACCTTACTAGGACAAGGCTGTCTAGGAAGACCTCTGCCCCTTCTCACAAGAAGAAGGCCTCAGGTAAGAAGCCCTTTTACCCGAGGAAGGGCACTGCCTACAAACAGTACCCTCAATATCAGGCTGCCCAAGCTGCCCCTCAGGGTCAGCAAGCCAAGGGGCAGGGTAATGGGCCCCGTAGGCAGAGGACCCCCAAGCCTCCGGCCCCTGCTCCCACTCAGCAGGGTGGGGTTTTTTGACTCCTTGAGCATAGCCTCTCCATCCCTGCTCTCCCAACCCTGCACAGGAGGTCGCCTCGCCCTCTTTGCCCACCAGTGGCCCCACATCACTGGGGACAGTTGGGTGTTGAACATAGTCCACAGGGGCTATGCACTGCATTTTCACCAACTGCCTCCGCCATACTTTCCAGGGGAACCTCCAAGGCCTCCCCTGCACACAGACCTTCTCCTTCAAGAGCTTCAAGGTCTGTTGATGGACGGGGCGGTGGAGCCTGTGCCTCCCCACTTGCAAGGTCACGGATTCTACTCCAGGTATTTCCTGGTGCCCAAAAGAACCGGTGGCCAGAAGACAGGGCACAAAGATTGATAGCCTTGGCAAACCAGTTTCTCAGCAGGTCATTCGTCTCCGCCAGACTATGCCTGAGGCTTCTAGGCCACATGGCTTCGACAGTACATGTGACCCCCAATGCCAGGCTCCATATGAGGCCTGCACAGTGGTGCCTTCGGACTCAGTGGTCACAGGCCACAGGCAGCCTCAGGGACAGGATAAGGGTGTCCAGACAATTTCTGACCTCCCTCAGCTGGTGGTTGCACCCACCCAATCTACTAAAAGGCGTGCCTTTTCAAATTCCTGGGTACACAGTGGTACTGACCACAGACACCTCCCTGCAGGGCTGGGGAGCTCATTGTCTGAACAAGTGCACCCAGGGCCTGTGGTCCCCTTGGGAGGCTGCACAGCAGATCAATCTCCTAGAACTCAGAGCTATTCGATTAGCACTCAAAGCTTTCTCTCCTACCCTGGCTCATCAATCTATCCTGGTTCAGACAGACAACCAAGTAGCCATGTTTTATGTGAACAAACAGGGTGGGACTGGGTCCAGACTCCTCTGTCGGGAGGCTCAGGACCTTTGTTCTTTTGCCCTCAAGCACAACATGCTCCTCAAGGCTGTGTTCCTTCCAGGCCAGGACAACTACCTGGCCGACAAGTTGAGCAGGATTCTACAGCCCCACGAGTGGCAGCTGCATCCTTTAGTGGTTCAGAAGATCTTCCTAAAATGGGGTCTCCCCTTGATAGATCTCTTTGCCAGTCCACTGAACAGGCAACTGCCCAAGTTCTGCTCCAGGCAACCGCATCCTCTGAGACTAGCAGTGGATGTTTTTCTGATTCCCTGGTCTCAGGGCCTCCTGTATGCGTTTCCTCCCACGCCCTTGGTGGCCCGAACTCTCTTCAAGATTCTTCAAGACAAGGCCTCGGTCCTGCTGGTGGCTCCCAGGTGGCCGAGACAGCCTTGGTTTCCGCTTCTGCTTCAACTGGCAGTGGAGCCCCCTCTGCCTCTGGGTTTGCAACCCGACCTTCTCTCACAGGAGCAGGGTTCCCGTCTGCACCCCAATCTCAAAGCTTTCAATTTGATGGCCTGGAGGCTGCAAGGGTAGTTTTGGCTCCCTGGGGCCTCCCTCAGGAAGTTCAGGAGGTTGTCCTAGCCTCTAGGAAACAGTCCACTAGGAAAACCTATGCTCTCAAATGGAAAAGGTTTTCTCTGTGGTGTCAGCTCCGTACAGAGGATCCTTTCTCCTGTACTGTGCCAGTAGTGCTTCAGTACTTACTGCACCTGTCTAATCAGGGACTTGTCCATTTCTGTTCGGGTCCACCTCTCAGCTCTAGCAGCTCACCACTCACTGGTGGAAGGACATTTTCTGTCGGTTCACCCCTTGGTGTCCCGCTTTCTCAGGAGCCTGCTTTTGCTCAAGCCTCCAATCCGTCCTCCTGCTCCTGAGTGGGAGTTGAATGTGGTCTTGCAGCAGCTGACTCGCCCACCCTTTGAGCCGATGGCTACTTGCCCTCTACGCTTCCTGTCCTGGAAGACACTCTTCTTGGTAGCCCTTACCTCGGCTAGGAGAGTGAGTGAGCTTCAGGCCCTGGTCTGTGATAGGCCTTACACTCGCTTTTATAGGAACAGGGTTGTCCTTAGGACTCATCCAAAATTTCTTCCAAAAGTTGTCGTCTCCTTCCACCTTAACCAAGAGGTGGTTCTTCCAACATTCTTCCCTAAGCCTCATGCTAGCAGGCTGAAGCAGTCCTGCATACCCTGGATTGTAGGAGGGCCTTATCCTTCTACCTTGACCGTACACAGGGACATAGAAGGGCTACTCAGCTCTTCATCTCTTTTGACCCTAATAAGTTGGGGTTGGCTGTGTCCAAGCGTACCTTGTCCATCTGGGTGGCTGACTGTATCACCTGGGCTTACAAGGCGGCTGACCTTCCTTTGCTGGGTCGGGTCACGGCCCACCGTGTCAGGGCAATGGCTGCCTCAGTGGCTCATCTCCGTTCTGTGCCCTTGGTAGACATCTGCAAGGCTGCAACTTGGTCCTCAAGCCAGACTTTTGCGGCCCATTACTGTCTGGAGAGGGAGTAACGTAGGGACAGTGCTTTTGGCCGAGCAGTACTCCGGAATCTCTTTGAGGTTTAGGCAACTCCTGCCCTCTGTTGGGCTACCAGTGGAGGTTGTGTCAGTGAAAAGCCTTTCTTTGATGATGGGACTAGAGGGAGTTCTCTTGTTCAGCCTGGGTTCCTCGGTAGCCCAGAGCTAGGGAGCCACCCATATGTGAAGACTGACTTCCTGCTTGGTCCTGGAGAAAGAGTAGTTACTTACCTGTAACAGGTGTTCTCCAGGAGCAGCAGGAATCAGTCCTCACTACCCTCCTCCTCCCCTGGGAGTTGCAGTTGTACATAGTTTATTTTTTCATTGTTGTGTGCTGTTCTTAGCTATGTCATTTGACTGAGGTAAGATGGCACCTTTAGGCGGGAAGGGAACCGCGCATGAGTGCCTGCATTCCCAAAGGCTTTCATGGAAAGCTGGGGAAATGCTCCGCTGGGGCTTCATCAGCGTCGATGATACCCATATGTGAGGACTGATTCCTGCTGCTCCTGGAGAACACCTGTTACAGGTGAGTAACTACTCTTTCCCACCTTACCAGGCCTCCCCAGCTCCTCCACAGGGTCAGCAGGCCAAGGGGCAGGGACATGGGCCCCGTAGGCAGAAGGCCCCCAAGCCTCCGGCTCCTGCTCCCACTCAGCAGGGTGGGGGTTTTTGAGTCCCAAGGCATAGCCTCTCCGTCTTTGCTGTCCCATCCCTGCACAGGAGGTCGACTAGCCCTGTTTGCCCACAGGTGGCCACCCATTACAGGAGACAGTTGGGTCTTAAGCATAGTCCACAAGGGCTATATGCTTCATTTCCATCAGTTGCCTCCTCCTTACTTCCCAGGAGAGCCTCCAAGGCCTCCTCTCCATACAGACCTCCTCCTTCAAGAGCTTCAGGGTCTGTTGCGAGACAAGGCGGTGGAACCTGTGCCTCCCCACCTACAAGGTCACGGTTTCTACTCCAGGTACTTCCTCGTACCAAAGAGAACCGGAGGCCTCAGGCCTATTCTCAACCTCAGAAATCTCAACAAGTTCCTAGAGAAAGAAAAGTTCAAGATGCTTACTCTTGGAACACTTCTGCCCTACCTCCAGCAGGGAGATTGGCTATGCTCTTTAGATCTAAAGGATGCATACACTCACATCCTCATTCATCCAGACCACAGACAGTACCTCAGGTTCATTGTGGGAGGAAACCATTATAAGTACAGAGTGCTGCCTTTCGGCCTCACCTCCGCTCCCAGGGTCTTTACCAAATGCCTGGCAGTGGTAGCGGCCTACTTGAGAAATCAGGGTATCTTTGTCTTCCCCTATCTGGACGACTGGCTCATCAGGGGTCAGACATGCCAGGAGGCCAGGCAAGCCACCCTCCGAACTATTTCTCTCCTTCAACACCTGGGTTTTGTCATAAACTTCGCAAAGTCCACTTTGCTCCCCTCCCAGAACTTGGAGTTCATAGGGGCGAGGCTAGACTCTCTGCAGGCAAAGGCTTTCTTGCCAGGAGACAGAGCCCAAAGACTGATAGACTTGGCAAACCAGTTTCTCATCAGGCCACTGGTCTCCGCCAGACTCTGGCTGAGGCTTCTGGGTCACATGTGACTCCCAATGCCCGGCTCCATATGAGGCCTGCACAGTGGTGCCTCAGCACTCAGTGGACACAGGCTACAGGAAGCCTCAGAGACAGAGTATGGGTGTCCAGACCATACCTGAACTCCCTACGCTGGTGGCTGCACCCCCCCCCCCAACTTACTGCAAGGGGTGCCTTTTCAGATACCTGGGTTCACAGTGGTGTTAACCACCGATGCCTCCCTGCAGGGCTGGGGGGCACATTGTCTGGACAAGTGCACCCAGGGCCTGTGGTCTTGTAGCAGCAGATAAGCATGCAATAAATAAATCCAGGAGTCTTTTCAAGGATCCAAGCCAGTTTAATGTGCACATGGCTCAAGCAATAAGCAATTTCAAAATGGCTGAGCAATGGCTTCTAGTAAAACAACAACTTTTATAGCTTTCTTGTCCATTCTAAGCATAGGCAAACTTTTCATTGGTCCCAGTACCCCTCTCACCCATCTATTGGTCCCGGTACTGATATGGCTACCCAATCGGGACTCTGGTCTGGGCCCAGCACCTGGTTGCCCCCCTTCTAGTCCCAATTACAATGGTCAGTGTCTCCAACTTGTTACTTCTCTCCTCCAAGGTCGCTGAGCTTGTTAAAACATATGGGAAGCAGAGGCACTGTGACCTTGCTCTCTGCAGAGTTAATTAATTCCATAGAAGCATAGCACACCTTATCAGTACCAATTAAACTTGTTTTTCTTTATTTTCTAAGTTTCGTTTCTGCTTAGCTATGTTCAGTTAAACTGAGTTAAGTTTCAATTCTATGGTGTCATCATTCAGGGGGGTTTTCATTCCTCTGGGCCTAACTACAGGCTTCAGTTACAGGTCAAGCTGCTCAGGCCTGTCTGCTTAGTTCAATTAGCATGGATCATAGGCCGTCGCCTACCACATTCCCCCCTTTGATTATTCTCACCCGCATGTTAATAAGGTGTGAGAATCAAATCACATAATACTAGGTAAAGGTATCACTCTGTGGTATAGGGTAGTAAGTTCACATAGCTAATATCTTTGTAGCTGTCTTACGCTCTACAGTGTTATTAATAACTGAAGTTATCATTTGCAAGCAAAATGGCAAGAAACAAGGGAGCAACAGGCAGATAGTCAAAGTCCATAGTTTGGCAAGAGTGGGAAAAAGAACTAAAGGATTAGAAGGTTCGGTTGCATCTTTGTTGTGCTGTCGTAAAGCTTCTGATTTAGACAGACCAGCTGTCCATCCTTCGTAGTAGATTGTGGTCCAGTCCGAACAAAACACAAACTGTCAACAATGGGGTGGGCCAATACCCACTCACTAGTAGTATTATGTAAATCAGTCTGATTGTATAGGATAGAATAGTTCAGTTCTTGCGTCTCCCAGGGCCACTGATCTCCCATCTTAGTTCCTCCACAATAGAAACAGTCAGAAGTGTGGAGACTAGATGCTATTGCTCCAGTAAGTTCACGAAACAAGTTCTGGTGGTGGTATGAGGAATTGCAACGGTGGCTTGCATAGCCTTGTAGAAAGTCAAGATCTAGAACAACTTTTGGATTGGAGAGTATACCAATGCAAGTATAGGAAGAATGATAAAACAAGGTCTGAGTGACCTTCGGTCCAGTTCATGTTGTACTTATACAGGCTGCCCAGGGAGATAAGGCAAAAGTCATTTCAAAGCACTCCAAGGCTGCTGCCAAAATAAAGCAATAATAATAATTCATAATGGGCATAGTCTCTGGAAAATTGGTGGAACTGTCGACTTCCACAACAGATAACAGATGTAGGGTTGATTGTAGATCCTCAAGCTTCTGCCGTACGTAGACCTACCAGCGTTTTGGCAGGAGTAGGGCTGTAGATTCCAAAGTATCACTGTCCTCTGGGATGTCTCAATTTCTTAAAATATCATAGCATAGTCTCTTAGGCTATTATTGCTTCCTTAGAGCAGTTCACTCTTTAGGAGATCAAAACAGTCTTTTCAGAGTATTTAAACACAGTCTCTTAGAAGATTCAATTTCTTAACACAACACAGTCTCTTTCTGATGATTGCAGGTTTTTTCAGATGCGAGGCTTACCTTCAGATAAACAAACAGTCTTGAAATAGTGAAGTTTCTGAGGGACCAATAAGTCTTAGGTCCGTGGTTGTTGTCGTAGGGTGAGGTGCAATGGAGTCTCAGGATGCTGTACAGTAGTCCAGTGATCAGGTTCAAGAGCAGCTGCTGGCTTCACTTGATTATGATGGGTCCAAGGTTCAAATTCTGCGACTTTTACTGCAGTTGGAGTTGTTGACAGGATGACGACATAGGGTCCCCTCCAATGCAGGGCTAACAGTATCTTTCTCCACTCTTTGATCCACACCGAGACTCCAGGCTTGAAAGGATGCAGGGGTGCAGGCAAATTGATGAGTAATCGATTTTGTACTCAGGTATGAAGACTTCTGCAAAACAGAACTTAAAACCAATAGTTCATGTCTAATAATTTCAGATCCTATCTGTCTCATATCTCCTTTTATTTCCTATACAATAGGCAGGGGTTGCCCATACAGAATCTCAAAAAGGGAAACTCCTAAAGACTTGGCAGGGGCTAAGTATATCCTAAGAAGGGCTATGGGAAGAACCTGGGGCCACTTCAGGTAAACCTCTTGGCAAAGTTTAGACAACTGAGATTTCAGGGTTCTATTCATATATTCTACTTTTCCTAAATTCTGAGATCTATAGGCATTATGTATCTATTAATATCAATATCTTGGGGCTATACTTAATGGACTTGCTTCCTAAGGTTATCCACCCTCATTCTTTGTACAGGGCCCCATATGCATGCAAGGTTGTAAGGGTATACTAGACATCTGGGTACACATTTAGACAGGGCTCTTTTCCTATTGTTAGTGCTCTAGTGAGGACTATCAGTTCAGCTTTCTGTGGTGAAGTTTCTGGGGCCAGGGCTGAGGACTCAACTACCAAATCAGGGGTCACCACTGCATATCTAGCACAACAATGTCCGTTGATGATGAAACTGCCTTCAGCCACAAAGAAAGTCTGTTCAGGGTTCTCCAGAGGGACATCAGTCAAATCCAGGTGGCTTGAGAATACAGTGTCCATAATTTCTAAACAGTCATGATCAGGGGATCAAGACCAACTGATAACAACATAACAGGATTGAAAGCTTGACTGACCCTTCAGTTGTATCTGGGGTTTTCACATAACATACTCTAATATTTCAACATTCATAGATTTGTTAGCTAGTAATTTCCTTTGTGAAGGGATTTTTCTTTTAGTTTTTGCTTACTAGGAAGGCTGTAGCTGTAACAGCTTCTCAAATAAGGTCCAAGAGATTGAGTCAACACTCCCAGAACATTTCCTTGCGACTCATGAACATAGAGACTGTAAGGTTTTCTGGACATCTGGTAGACCCAGAATTGGTGACAACATCAGAGTGTTTTTTTCAAAGATCAAAAGACTGCATCCTGTTCAAGTCCCCATTCCTCTGGAGACTTTTCCATTCCTTTGATAGCTTGATACAATGTTTTTTTTTTTTGGTTTTTTTTCTCTAGCAGCGCAAAATTGGGGATCCATATACAACATACTCTGTGGCACCCAAGAAGGCTCTCACTTGCCTCCTGGTGATTGGAGTAGGAATACTGCATACAGCTGCTTTGCGTTCTGGTAAGGGTTCCAGGCGTCGAATTCCGCTGGACAACTGGAATCCTAGGTATTTAACTTGTTTGACATAATTATGCTTTGGCTCTTGAGACTTTGTATCCAGCCTCATTAAAAAGGTGCAAGAGTGCACTGGTGGCTGGTGGACATTCACTTTCTGAGTTGGTGGTTATGAGCAAGTTGTCCACATATTGAAGTAGAATTTTTTCTTTTTTTTTTTTCTTGAGTTTCTGGATAACTTGTCAAATCTTTTGCTGAGTGAGGCGAGTTCTTGAATTCTTGAGGTAATCTTGTCCAGATGAGTTGGCCCCGCCTCCTTGTAGTGGGGTCTTGGGCTAAGCGTATACAGAAAAAGGCATCTTTTTAAGTCCAGAATGATGAAATGTATAGCTTCAGCAGAGATCAGTTCCAAGAGAATATAAGGATTTTGGTACCACTGGTTGTATAGTTTCAGCTGCATCATTCATTCTTTCTTAGATCCTGCACTGGGCGGTAATCACCTGTCCCAGGCTTCTTGACTGGCTTGAGGGTGACAATGGCAGGGGCTATGTTCTTCGCTAGGCCAGGTAGATTATCTTCTGCCCATCCTCCAGGTGGGGCTATGAGGTTGGTAAGTGTACAGCTTGTTGCTTTGGATGCAGGTGAATAGAACCGCCATTCTTCTTCTTGGGGACAGTTAACACCATCAGGCCAGCAGATTTTGAGTTTCATTTTTTTCCCCTTCAACAAAGGATATCTGTGCTTGAAGCTTTGCAAGCAGGTCTCGGCCCAAAAATGGAATAGGGCATTCAGGCATATACAGGAACTGGTACATTATTATTTTTTTTTTTCTAGTTCACACATGTGGTTCTGCAGAAAAGGCTTTGCGAGAAAAACACAGGGGCTACTGGCTTTAGTATTCTGCTCCTGTATCCCCCATAAAAGTCCATATATTGGTCCCCTATTTTTCAGACTGACTCCTGGGGACCCAGGGAAACTGGAGAGTCCGGTCTGGCCTAGTCTTCATCCATGCTGTAGCCCTCTCAGGCTGCCACTCACGCTATAGCTGCTCCACTCTCGTGCTGAAACACTGTGCTTGGTTTTATTCTGTCTATGATTCTACAATCAAGTACTCCCTCCTGGGGTGGAGTCAAGATACGGGCATTCACTTCTCTAATGTCCTTCTTTTTCTATAATGGGCGCACTCACACCCAGTTTTTCACTTCCTCTGTTCCTTCGATTAGGATAACCTCCGCACATCATTCAACTAAAATATCATTCACTTTCTCTGTTACATTTATTTTCACAATTCACACACCCTCTGATTAACTTTCATTTAACCATTATGCCCGCAAATTCATCCAGTTCTCTGCAATTTCCGTTCATTAGTTCAATCAAGTCCTAAAACTTCTCAGTGTATAATGCAGGTTTTTTTTTTTCAGTTCTAAACAAGTCTGGTCAGCTGACTTTCACTTCTAGTCCGGAGGGGGTGGACATTCCCCTGTTGCAGAGGTGGCTAGCAAACTACTTGGGAATCTGTAGTCCCCCCCCCCCCCCCCTCTCCTGGATTCTGTTTCTCCTAGCAATGCTCTATCCAGGAGGTTGATTTTTTTTTTTTTTAAGGATCCACTTCTCTGCTGTGGGCACATTAGTTCACGCCCACCGGGGGGGGGGGGGGGGGGGGGTTTGACATCATCGGTGGACTGGGCTCCATCCCCCCCTTAAGCACTCTGAACTGAACTACTTACAGAGAGAGAGAGAGAGACGAGACAGGATATCTAGAAATTCTGGGGCAAAATCCTGATTGGGACAGAGACATTTCATAATCTTCAGTAAATCCCTTACTGAAATTCTTGATCATACTTGAAAAGACACTTATTATTTCTGTAAACATAGGGCAGGCAGGAAACACTTAGATTGAGCACATACATCCATTATGCTTCTTATAGAGAGAACTATAGCTATCTGTCAGCATGTCTCTGCAAAAGAAATTATTTTTTTAGTTCAGGAAGCAAATATTTAAAAGACATTCCGGATATTTTTCATAAAATACAGTACACCTTTCCCTTTTTTTTTAAATACAGAAAAGCTAACTGATTTGTTCATTAGTAACCAGCACAGAGGGGAAGCATGCATTCAAATGACTTATACTCATTCATAAAAAGATAAACTTTGTTTTTAAAACTTTTGGTTAAACAGAGCTAGTGAAACAATTGAACTGTGCTCATAAAAAGAGACTTCTCATTCACATGGACAGAGATGCCAGAAAAAAACAATTTAAATCAATGTTAAGTCGTGATCTAATTACTTTGTAGATCAAAGGAAAAACAAAAACAGTTCTTTATCATTTCCTATTTAAACTGTTTCAGTGCTTACTGAAAATTTGAACATACAGCCGACAGAAATTCCTCTCACTTGGTCCGCAACCCATAAGGGATTAATACAAACTTAATCCTTTTCAGGCTAAACCCAAAAACTATCGGGACCCACAATCCTGACTAAACATTCTTATTAAATGATAAATAAATGATATATATTACATAACCACAGCAGAAGGAACAAAAACATATTAAATAAAACAGGTACAATTTGCCTGAAATAAGCACAAACTACCAGCATTGAGGTTTAAGCCTGCACAAGATTAGAAAGACGACACTAGACATTCTTTCCTTCAGACACGCCCCCTGTCAGTTTTTCACACTGCAGTAGAAAAACTAACTGGGTCAGACCAGCTTTTTGATTTCTAAAAATGACTGTAGGTGTTTTGGGTCTTCATTCTGCTCTATTAATACAATTTCTTAATCAGTGAACTGTCACAAATTACTCAACAGAATAATCTCACATATATAACAAAAGGGAAACTCGCAGTTTCAACAGATAGCAAAAATCAAATACACAGGACGGACAATACACCAAACGCTTCATCCGTTTCGCGACCTAGACGCAGTCACCCGACTAGGAACTGCGCTAGTCCAGAGTCCACTCTGCTTGGTCCGTGCTGCCAGACCTCTCATTCATACTTCATTCACACAATCATGCTAGCAACGTATCTTAGAATGCATTCCTTTCTATCTATTCTGACTAGTCTTTTTCCCAATTACAAAAAGGATGAGGGTTTCACCCGGCGAATTCCCATGCGGGGTTACTCGGCCCTTCCTTGAGAGCTCTCTTACCAATTCCCAATATCTCGAGATTACAAATTCCAAGTTCCACTGGCAGTACTGCTCTTTCTATTTCTGTCTAGACATACCAAAAACCCAGTCCTGTCTGCTCTGACCAGGCTGAATCATGATTCTCTATAACAACTGTACCTAGCGAATACTCATGCAAGGATTTTCAAACAAAGACTTAAGTCTTACCAAAGTTTGCAAACTGCAGTTCTAACTCATCTGTCTAGACAGGTTTTCAAAACTATACTTACCAGATCTGGTTCCCAAGCTTCTGAGTTGGATCCTGGACTCCCCCGGGTCGGAAGTGTTAGCCAGCTGGACTCAGTGCCTGCCGAGGCCAGGCAGAACTCCCTCCGATACAAGAGGATCGGTGGGCCCAGGGAGATTCCCCTGCGTCGGATTGGCATGGTTCCAACTGGACCAAACCTCAAGGCGAATTACGTGGATTTATTCACTTGAACACTATCCACCACTCGCACTTCC
Organism: Ichthyophis bannanicus; assembly: GCA_033557465.1. Taxonomy (NCBI): domain Eukaryota; kingdom Metazoa; phylum Chordata; class Amphibia; order Gymnophiona; family Ichthyophiidae; genus Ichthyophis; species Ichthyophis bannanicus. Next base: position 714,244,007 of record CM066033.1, on the reverse strand, counting down.
CGGCCAACGCACCAAGAATGTAGCAGCAGATAAGCATGCAATAAATAAATCCAGGAGTCTTTTCAAGGATCCAAGCCAGTTTAATGTGCACATGGCTCAAGCAATAAGCAATTTCAAAATGGCTGAGCAATGGCTTCTAGTAAAACAACAACTTTTATAGCTTTCTTGTCCATTCTAAGCATAGGCAAACTTTTCATTGGTCCCAGTACCCCTCTCACCCATCTATTGGTCCCGGTACTGATATGGCTACCCAATCGGGACTCTGGTCTGGGCCCAGCACCTGGTTGCCCCCCTTCTAGTCCCAATTACAATGGTCAGTGTCTCCAACTTGTTACTTCTCTCCTCCAAGGTCGCTGAGCTTGTTAAAACATATGGGAAGCAGAGGCACTATGACCTTGCTCTCTGCAGAGTTAATTAATTCCATAGAAGCATAGCACACCTTATCAGTACCAATTAAACTTGTTTTTCTTTATTTTCTAAGTTTCGTTTCTGCTTAGCTATGTTCAGTTAAACTGAGTTAAGTTTCAATTCTATGGTGTCATCATTCAGGGGGGTTTTCATTCCTCTGGGCCTAACTACAGGCTTCAGTTACAGGTCAAGCTGCTCAGGCCTGTCTGCTTAGTTCAATTAGCATGGATCATAGGCCGTCGCCTACCACAGTCTCCCTTGGAGACCACGCAACAGATCAACCTACTGGAACTACGGGCTATTCGCTTAGCCCTCAAGACTTTCTCTCAAACCCTGGCTCACCAGTCTGTCTTAGTACAAACAGACAACCAAGTAGCCATGTTTTATGTGAACAAGCAGGGTGGCACTGGGTCCAGGCTCCTTTGTCAGGAGGCACAGGACCTTTGCTTGTTTGCGCTCAGGCACAACATGTTTCTCAGGGCTGTTTATCTCCCTGGCCAGGAGAACTGCCTGGCGGACCGGTTGAGCAGGATTCTGCAGCCCCACGAATGGCAGCTCCACCCATTAGTGGTTCAGAACATTTTCCTGAAATGGAGACTTCCATCCATAGATCTATTTGCCAGTCCCTTGAACAGACAGCTGCCCAGGTTCTGCTCCAGGCAACCGCATCCTCTGCGGCTAGCAGCAGATGCTTTTCTGATTTCCTGGTCTCAGGGCCTCCTATATGCGTTTCCTCCCACACCTCTGGTGGCCCGAACCCTGTTCAAGATTCTGCGGGACAAGGCCTCGGTTCTTCTGGTAGCTCCCAGGTGGCCGAGGCAGCCTTGGTTCCCACTTCTGCTTCAACTGGCAGTGGACACCCCACTGCCTCTGGGGTTGCAGCCCGACCTTCTCTCTCAGGATCAAGGTTCTCTTCTGCACCCCGATCTCAAATCTCTCAATTTGATGGCCTGGAGGCTGCAAGGGTAGTTTTGGCTCCCTGGGGCCTACCTCAGGAAGTTGAAGAGGTCCTCTTGGCCTCTAGGAAGCAGTCCACCTGAAAAACCTATGCCCTGAAATGGAAGAGGTTTCTGTGTGGTGTCAGCTGCGTACAGAAGATCCTTTCTCCTGTTCTGTACCAGTGGTGCTTCAGTACCTGCTGCACTTATCCAATCAGGGACTCAAGTCCAATTCTGTTCGGGTCCACCTCTCAGCTCTAGCAGCTCACCACTCACTGGTGGAAGGACACTCTTTGTCGGTTCACCCCTTGGTGTCCCGGTTCCTCAGAGGTTTGCTCTTGCTCAAGCCTCCTGTCCGTCCTCCAGCCCCTGAGTGGGAGTTGAATGTGGTCTTGCAACAACTGACTCGCCCACCTTTTGAGCCGATGGCTACTTGTCCTCTCCGCTTCCTTTCCTGGAAGACGCTCTTCCTGGTAGCCCTAATCTTGGCCAGCGAGTGGTCTGTGACAGGCCTTATACTCGCTTCTATAGGAACAGGGTAGTCCTTAGGACTCATCCAAAGTTCCTCCCAAAGGTTGTCTCCTCTTTCCACCTCATCCAGGAGGTGGTTCTTCCAGCATTCTTCTCTAGGCCTCATGCAAGCCAGGCTGAAGCGGTCCTGCATACCCTGGACTGTAGAAGGGCCTTATCCTTCTACCTTGACCGTACGCAGGGGCATAGAAGGGCTACTCAGCTCTTCATATCTTTTGACCCTTATAATTTGGGGTTAGCTGTGTCCAAGCGTACCTTGTCCATCTGGGTGGCTGACTGTATCACCTGGGCTTACAGGGTGGCTGACCTTCCCTTGCAGGGTCGGGTCACGGCCCATCGTGTCAGGGCTATGGCTGCCTCAGTAGCTCATCTCCACTCTGTACCGTTGGCTGACATCTGCAGGGCTGCAACTTGGTCCTCAAGCCAGACGTTTGCGGCCCATTACTGCCTGGAGAGGGAGTCCCGTAGGGACAGTGCTTTTGGCTAGGCAGTACTCCGGAATCTCTTTGAGGTTTAGGCAACTCCTGCCCTCCAGCCCTCCGTTGAGCTACCGGTGGAGGTTCTTTCAGTGAAAAGCCTTTCTTTGATGCTGGGACTAGAGGGAGTTCTCTTGTTCAGCCTGGGTTCCTGGTAGCCCAGAGCTAGGGAGTCACCCATATGTGAGGACTGACTTCCTGCTTGGTCCTTGAGAAAGAGTAGTTACTCACCTGTAACAGGTGTTCTCCAGGAGCAGCAGGAATCAGTCCTCACAACCCTCCCTCCTCCCCTGGGAGTTGCAGTTGTATATAGTTAATTTTGTTTTTTTGTGCTGTCTTTTAGCTATGTCATCAGACTGAGCAAGATGGCACCTTTAGGCGGGAAGGGGACCGCGCATGCGTGCAGTATTCCCAAAGGCTTTCATAGAAAGCTGGGGAAATGCTCCGCAAGGGGCTCCATCGACATCGATGTCACCCATATGTGAGGACTGATTCCTGCTGCTCCTGGAGAACACCTGTTACAGGTGAGTAACTACTCTTTCCCTTCTGCATTATTAGGTTTCCCGAGTGAGGTCCGGAAAAGCCCTAACCAGAAAGCCCTTAAACCGAATGTTCCTTTTGCAGAAAAACATCTTCAAAAACTAATCATCATCAGAAAGTAATGCAAACTGTACTAAACAAGTAGCTGGAACACAAAATTCAGAAACCAAATTCTCTAAAATCTCAGATACACTGAGAACATCAGCATGTGGTAAAACCGGGTCTTCTGCTCCCAAAACCTTTTCCCAGAAGGGAGATTATAAATTTTTGCAACTGGTAGATGGGCTTCAGGGGGAACCCCGTAAACCTCCACTAAATAACGCAAGCATTTCTTTAGAGGAAATATGCTGTGATTTGGGGAAATTAATTAAGGACAGGTTCCCCTGCCTAGAAACATTCTCTAAATGTTCTAGTCTTTAAATCAGTAGAATCTTTCATTGGGGCTTCCACATGGCTTTCTGACTGATCAGTACTAGTAATAAGTAGGCACTGAAGCTTGTAGAGTGGAAATATCTTCAGTATTTTTCTGAGAAACAGTCTGAGTAACCTGAAGTTGAGAGTTCAAAGAATATGGCGAAAGAACCTCTCCCAACTGTTTAATTGCTGACCATATAGTTTTAAGGGTTATCTGGTCAGGTTTTTGACAAAGAAATTCAAAAGAAACACCACCAGAAACATCCTCCAGCAATGATGGCAAAATATCATTCATCTTTGATGAGCCATTTATCAGATGACCACTACTGCTTGTATCCACTCTCTCTGAGCCAACATTAGCTGGCAGTTGACCCAATGGGATCTGCAAACACCTAAGGACTCAGACAATATGGAATCACAGCCGCAGTAGAGAGCTTTAAAGGATGCTCACATCAGAGGGGATGAGATCAACACCTGAAGAAGACATCGAGCTCTCCCGCTCCAGCATTTCTCCAACTGGGCTTAACACCACTACCTCACAAGGTGACTGCTGCTCTCAAGCAAGGAGAAAAATTCCCATAGGACCTTTTGTAGCAGGTAATCCAGCTGCAGGATCATAGGCAGCTGGGGTCTGCTTCCCCGCTTTAGCTTTGCACTTTCCCATCAAGAGCTCAATGGAGCGGAATGCTCAACCTTATGCCATCTTGGAAATTCCCTCGCCCACATTAAGCACCTTTCTATTCTCCAGGACCAAGCAGAAAGTCAGTCCTCACATATGGGTGACGTCGGCGCCGACGGAGCCCCCGTGCTGAGCATTTCCCCAGCTTTCAAAGAAAGCCTTTGGGAATTGCATCGCGCATGCGCGGTCCCCTTCCCGCCCAAGGGTGCCATCTTGCCCAGTCTTCTTTTTTCCGCAGAGCCCGACGGACGTAGTTCGTTTTTCGCCGAGGAAAAAGTTGATTTCCCTATTTTTTGTTGTTCTTCGGTTCGACGCCGAATCCTTTTCCCGCCCGGGCCCGATACGCCAGTATCGAGCCCACTCTCTATTTTTCGGTTTTTGTCCTTCGTGACTAGCGTTCGCACCATTTTTCTCTTTTCACTGGCAGCCCTGTCTTTTGACCTCGCAGGGGCCCTTTTTCCCCCGATGGCTGCCTGCGGGTTTAAGAAGTGTGATCGGTGTAAGAAACTTATGTCTCTTACCGACACACATGACTGCTGCCTCCGCTGCCTCGGACCCGATCATGAGCCGATGATCTGTGGTCCGTGTGGCAAAATGTCCTTGAAGGCGTTGAGGAGTCGGCAGCACCAAAAGGATAGAATCTTCTCTGACTCTGCGTCCGGACGGGCCCGGACCTCGTCAGAGGCCTCGACGTCTCGGGACTCCGGCCCCGAGCAGCGTCGAGGTTCCTCTGAGCGGGGGTCTCCTTGGCGGGAGCAGCGCAGGAAGAAAAAACCCGTGAGGGCGGCGTCGGTGGACGCTCCTGGTTCCTCGAGGGCCAGGTCGCATAGCCCCGATCGCCGTCCCGGGTCTTCGGAGTCGGAGAGGCCTGCCAAACAACCTCGTCTTGAGATGGAGTCTCCTGGGCACATGAGTACTGTAGTCCTCGTGGACTCTCCTCCAGGGGAGCCGACGTCGGGTCCCGAGTCGGGGGCTGCTGGGTCTCCTGAGCTCGGACTCAGGTTGACGGCCTTGGAGAGCACCTTCGCTGCCTTCATGGAACAGCAGCGGGCATTGATCGCCGGTCTCACCGGTGCATCTGCCCCGACCACCGGGACATCGACGTCCAGGTAGACCCCGGAAGCCGAGCCGATCCTCGAGTCCATGCGGGCTCGAGTCGATCCTTGGCCGCGGTCTCCCTCAGCCTCCCGTTCGGGACCAAGGTCGTCGACGCCGGTACCCTCGGCGTCGGGGCGGAGGGCATCGGTGCCCGCCCGACCGGAGCCGCTCAATTCCTCCTCCGAGGAGTCGGGCTGGGAGACGGAGGACGAAGAGTCACCCGACACCTATCGGACCCGGTGTGTCCCATCGGACTCAACGGAGTCCGAACCTCGGAGACGATCCCCACCGGAGGATACCCGGTTCTCGGACTTCGTGCGGGATATGGCCAAGGCCTTGGCTTTCCCCGCGGCTCCCGAGGAGGAGCCTCGAGCCGAAGAGCTCGAGGCCCTCCAGTATGACTCTCCCCCGAAGGAGGCCTTTACTGTTCCGGTTCCTCCGATGCTGGAGCGACTGCTCTTCCACATGTGAGAGACCCCGGCCTCGACGCCGGTGTTAAGCAAGCGGGTCGATTCTATCTATCGAGTCTGCAAGAGCCCCGGGTTCCAAAAGGCACAATTACCGCACCACTCCATGGTTGTGGAATCGGCCATGCATCGACTGAAAAGTCAGAAGAAGCACTCCTTGGTGCCTCCCGGCCGGGAGGCCCAAAACCTGGATGCCCTTGGTAAGAAGTGCTTCCAGGGCTCTATGCTTGCTTGCCGTGTCCAGACATACCAGCTCTACATGGGCATGTACCTCCGGGACCTGGCAAAGGAGATTGCCGGGTTCTCTGCTGGTCTCTCCGAGGAACCTTTGCAGAGGTTCCAGGCCTTGTCCACTGGTATTCGAGAGTGCTCGAAGTTTATCTCTCTAGCAGCCTACGATGGCTTTGAGGCTTCGGCCCGAGTAGCCGGGGCCGGCATCGGTGCCCGCCGACAGGCTTGGCTACAGTCATCCGACCTTGAGCCATGGGTACAGGACAAGTTGGTCGATGTCCCCTGCCAAGGTGAAGACCTTTTTGGCAAACCTATGGCTGAAAAGGCTGCTGAACTCGAGACCGAGACTCTGACCAGGACTAGGCTGTCCAGAAAAACCTCTGCCCCTTCTCAGAAGAAGAAGGGCTCAGGAAAAAAGACCTTTTACCCGAGGAAGACATCTGCCTATAAACAATACCCTCATTATCAGGCCTCTGCAGCTCCCCCACAGGGTCAGCAGGCCAAGGGGCAGGGTCATGGGCCCCGTAGGCAGAAGGCCCCCAAGCCACCGACACTAGCCCCTGCTCAGCAGGGTGGGGGATTTTGACTCAGAAAGCATAGCCTCTTCTCCTCAGCTGGCTCATATCAGCACAGGAGGCCAGCTGGCCCACAGGTGGTCAGCCGTCACATCAGATACCTGGGTGCTCCATATAGTCCAAAAGGGCTATCTTCTCCATTTTCACCAGGTACCTCCCTCCTATTTTCCAGGGGAGCCTCCAAGACCCCCTCTGCACAGGGACCTACTCCTTCAGGAGTTAGCAAGTCTGCTAAAGGAACAGGCTGTGGAACCGGTGCCCACCACCTGAGAGGTCACGGCTTTTATTCCAGGTACTTTCTGGTACCAAAAAGAACAGGAGGCCTCAGACCCATCCTAGACTTGCGCAACCTCAACAAGTTCCCGGAGAGGGAAAAGTTCAAGATGCTTACCCTTGGAATCCTGCTGCCCTACCTCCAGCAGGGAGATTGGCTATGCTCCTTGGATCTAAAGGATGCTTATACTCACATCCTTATTTATCCAGACCACAGACAATATCTCAGATTTGTTGTGGGAGGAAACCACTACCAGTACAGAGTACTACCCTTTGGCCTAACCTCCGCCCCCAGGGTTTTCACCAAGTGCCTGGCGGTGGTGGCGGCCTACCTGAGGCTTCAAGGTCTTTTTGTGTTCCCATACCTGGATGACTGGCTCATAAAGGGGCCAATCTTCCCAGGAGGCCAGTCAAGCCACCCTTCGCACTGTGGCTCTGCTTCAGCACTTGGAGTTTGTCATAAACTTCGCAAAGTCCACTTTGCTCCCGTCCCAGAACTTGGAATTCATAGGAGCAAGACTGGACACTCTTCAGGTGAAGGCTTTTCTGCCTGTGGACAGAGCCCACAGATTGATGGATCTAGCCAGGCAGTTTCACAGCAATTCCCTGGTCTCCGCCAGGCAATTCCCGAGACTTCTTGGCCATATGGCTTCCACGGTTCATGTAACCCCCAATGCCCACCTGCATATGCGGCCTGCTCAGTGGAGCCTTCGAACTCAGTGGCATCAGGCCACAGGGAGCCTTGCAGACTCAGTAAGAATATCAACACTGCTTGTCTCCTCTCTACAATGGTGGCTTCATCTTCCGAATCTGGTGCTCGGAGTGGTTTTTCAATCCCCTCCGCATTCTCAGGTGCTGACGACAGATGCTTCTCTTCAAGGTTGGGGAGCGCATTGCCAAGGGGCATGTACTCAAGGTCTCTGGACCCCTTGGGAGGCTGCTCAGCAGATAAACTTCCTGGAGCTACGGGCGATACGCCTAGCTCTGAGGGCCTTCTCCCAACTCACGTCTCACCAGTCTGTACTGGTCCAGACGGACAATCAAGTTGCCATGTTTTACGTGAACAAGCAAGGAGGCACAGGCTCCTTCCTTCTATGTCAGGAAGCACAATGGCTGTGCTCCTGCGTCGTCAATCACGGAATCCTTCTCAGGGCAGTCTACCTCCCAGGTCAAGAAAATTACCTGGCGGACAGACTGAGCAGGATCCTGCAACCACACGAATGGAGATTGAATCCCTTGGTGGTTCAGCAGATCTTTCTCAGGTGGGGCCTCCCCACCATGGATCTTTTCGCCAGCCCTCTGAACCGGCAACTCCCGAGATTCTGTTCCAGACAACCGCATCCTCTCAGAGTAGCAGCGGATGAGTTTCTGATCCCGTGGTCCAAAGGCCCACTGTATGCGTTTCCTCCCACACCATTAGTGTCCAGAACACTGTTCAAAGTCCTCAAGGACGGGGCCTCAATGATTCTGATAGCCCCCAGATGGCCGAGGCAACCGTGGTTCCCACTTCTGCTGCAACTAGCGGTGGACACTCCTATTCCTTTGGGGATTCAACACGATCTCCTGTCTCAGGAACAGGGATCTCTCTTGCACCCCAACCTCCAGTCCCTTCATCTGATGGCCTGGCTGCTGAAAGGGTAGTTCTGGCTCCCCTACTACTGCCTCGAGAGGTGGAAGACGTAGTCTTAGCCTCTAGACGGCAATCCACCAGGAAATCCTACGCTCTTAAGTGGCGTAGATTCTCCGCATGGTGTACTCAGCACAGCGAGAATCCCTTCTCGTGCTTGGTAGCGGTAGTATTGCAATATTTGCTTTACCTCTCCAATCTAGGCCTTAAGTCCAATTCTGTCAGGGTTCACCTCAGTGCTCTCTCAGCGCACCACTCGCCGGTGGACGGGAGGCCTCTTTCCAACCACCCTTTGGTGACTCGTTTCCTCAGAGGCCTTCTCCTGCTTAAGCCTCCTTTGCGTCCACCGGCCCCTGAGTGGGATTTAAATGTGGTCTTACAGCGGATTACTTGTCCGCCATTTGAGCCTATGGCTACCTGCCCTCTCCGTTTTCTCTCCTGGAAAACCTTGTTTCTGGTAGCTCTTACCTCTGCTAGGCGAGTAAGTGAGCTTCAGGCGCTAGTGTCTGATCCTCCTTACACTAGGTTCTACAAGAATAGGGTAGTCTTACGGATTCACCCTAAGTTTCTCCCTAAAGTTGTCTCCTCTTTCCACATCAATCAGGAGGTGGTTCTTCCGACCTTCTTTCCCAGGCCGCATGCCAGCCGGGCTGAGATGGTCCTGCATACCCTGGACTGTAGGAGGGCGTTATCCTTCTACCTTGACCGTACGCGAGAGCACCGGAGGGCTGTTCAGCTCTTCATTTCTTTTGACCCCAATAAGTTGGGGTTACCTGTCTCCAAGCGTACGTTGTCCATATGGGTCGCTGACTGTATCGCCTGGGCTTATGGGGCAGCCGGCCTCTCGTTGGAGGGTTGAGTCACGGCTCATCATGTCAGGGCGAAGGCTGCGTCAGTGGCTCATCTCCGCTCTGTTCCGTTGACAGACATCTGCCGGGCCGCTACTTGGTCTTCAAGCCAGACTTTTGCGGCTCATTACTGCCTTGAGAGGGAGTCCCGCAGGGACAGTGCTTTCGGACAGGCAGTACTCCATAATCTCTTTGGGGTCTAGGCAACTCCTTCCCTCCGGCCCTGATGTTGGGCTACCGGTCGGGGGCGTTCTCAGAAAAGATTCCTTCCTTACGTTCTGACGCTCTAGAGGGAGCTCATTTTTCGGCTTGGGGCCTCCGGTAGCCTTAAGCTGGGGAGTCCCATATGTGAGGACTGACTTCCTGCTTGGTCCTGGAGAAAGAGTAGTTACTCACCTGTTACAGGTGTTCTCCAGGAGCAGCAGGAATCAGTCCTCACAACCCTCTCTCCTCCCCTTGGAGTTGCAGTCATATGATTTATTTTTGCTAAGTTTTTGCTGTCTTTTAGCTATGTCATCAGACTGGGCAAGATGGCACCCTTGGGCGGGAAGGGGACCGCGCATGCGCGCTGCAATTCCCAATGGCTTTCTTTGAAAGCTGGGGAAATGCTCCGCACGGGGGCTCCGTCGGCGCCTACGTCACCCATATGTGAGGACTGATTCCTGCTGCTCCTGGAGAACACCTGTTACAGGTGAGTAACTACTCCATATTTGAGGCTTGTTGACCAGGGATGAAGCCTGTTTGGTCCTGATGAATCAAATAAGGAAGGTACTTCTGCAAGTAAGTAGCCAAATCTTGGCCACATCTTTTGCACCTAAGTTGATTAAGGAAATTGGCCTATAGTAGCTACACATGGTCACATCCTTACTTAGTTTAGGGAGAACTATGATCCCCACTGTAGCCCTTCTCCCTTATTGACCATATTAAAGACCTCCACCAAGAGATCAACTATATCCCCTTGAAAGTTTTTGTAAAACCACCACAACAAAAAACCATGTAATCTGAGCGCCTTCCCCAACTTTATAATAATAATAATAATTATTATTAAAACTTGCTATACTGCTCTGGCCAGGTAGCATCTAAGTGGTGTACAATAATTATAATACATGAAATTGGAAAATAATGCCAATTTCAGACAGGAAGGAAAGATCAGCAGAGGCGGGCAGAATGTTTCATCAAATGACAATATATGGAAATTTGTCATTTGATGAAACATTCTGTTTTTAACTTTTTAAACTAATTTCTTATGTATACACTTTTTTATGTATATTTTTGTTACATATATATTTTTTAAGTTTTTTAGTTATGTTATTAATAGATTGTACTGTTATTTTTAGATGTATACTCCCTGATGAAGGCTTCCAGCTGAAACGCGTAGGGGATTTCCTTATTAAAAGTTAGCACCTGTGACCTATTCAGCCTCCGCCTTGTGTGTGTTCCTGCTATAGCTGTGAGAGCTCAGCTTTTTTTGTTTTCTAGATAGAGAAGAAAGCCAGTGTAAAAAGCCTTCTGAGCTAATATGAGAACCTTAAAATGAAATCTGAATGGGAGGGGTAGCCAATGATAAAGAGCAAACATTGGGGAGACATGGCAGAACTGTGAAGCATTTGCCATAGATAGCTGTATTCTATACGAGTTGTAGTGTTTCCTGAAAGATTAGGGAAATGATTACGCTATTTTATGAGCATTGAGGCTGCTGTATAGTTCACTCAAAAGAACAGTAACTGCTGTTTCTGTACAATGATTACAGTGGAACCCAGTCTGTTTAGGATGAAGGTCATTAGTTTTTGTAATAAAATCAGTGAGCTGGAGGAGTACTGCTTTCTCATTTTTTCCTCAGAAAGGAAGATTAGAAATTGGATGGTAGTTAGCAGATACACTGATGTCCAGGTTCGTTTTTTCCAAGATAGAATGAATTAAAGCTTCAACTCCTTAATGGCTTCCATCACCTCCTCCCGAGTAATATTCCTAAACAACCCTTCCCTCTCTACTTTGCCCATTCTCCCCATAAGAACATAATAACATAAGATATGCCATACTGGGTCAGACCAAGGTTTATCAAGCCCAGTATCCTGTTTCCAATAGTGGCCAATCTAGGTCATAAGTATCTAGCAGTCTCCCCAAAAGACACAGCTTCCTCAATGCCTGTATTGGGTCAAGCAGTGATATCCTGGGTCCCTTTTAATAATGGTTTATGGACATTTCCTCCAGGAACTTGTCCAAACCTTTTTTAAACCCAGCTACAAAAATAGCTTTTACTACATCCTCTGGTAACAAATTCCAGAGTTTGATTACATGTTGAGTGAAAAAATATTTTCTCTTATTAGTCTTAAATAGGTTATCCTGTAACTTCATTGCATGCCCCCTAGTCTTTCTATATTTTGATGGCGTAAACAATTCATCTACGTTTACCCATTCCACTCCATTCATTAATTTATAGACCTCTATCTATCACCCCTCAGCCGTCTCTTTTAAAGGTTGAAAAGCCCTAAACTTTTTAGCCAGGCATGTCAAACATGCGGCCCTTTACAAGCACACCTACACTCATCGCCACGCCAAAAGTGTACAACTTGAAAAGACATTATGAAACAAACCATAATAGATCTTACAATAAATATGAAGGCCCAATGCGTGTTTCAAGACTAAAGGAATTGAAGGCTAACTTGACACAGCAACAGACCTGTTTTACAAAAATTCAGAAAGGGAATGTCGCTTTCGTTACTGCAAGCTATGAACTCAGCCGAATGATCGCCATGAGTGGGAAATCTTATAGTGAAGGAGATTTTGTAAAGCAATGCCTTGTAAAAACAGATGAAATTGTATGTCCACAGAAAGCACACTTATTCAAAGATACTTCATTAACCAGGAACACTGTTGCTGAATGGATTGATGAAATGTCAGCTGATTTGAAACAACAGTTGAAGGCTGTATCATCAAGGTTTGAACATTTTTCTATTGCTATTGATGAGACCGTTGACATCAGTGGAATAGCACAGCTTGCAGTTTTCATCAGGGCCTGTGACAGTGATTTTAATATTTATGAAGAACTGATTGAACTGGTTCCCATACATGACACTACAACAAGCCAGGACATCTTTGAGAAAGTTGAGCAGGTTCTGCATGACTATGGTTTTGATTTGAGTAAACTTGCATGCTTATCTACTGACGGTGCTGCGAATATGGTTGGCAGACATAATGGTGTTGCTGCCAAGTTACGAACAAAAATAGAAAAGTCACATCCATATTCATCATTTGCACATTTTCACTGTATTATTCATCAGCAAAATTTGTGTTCAAACATTTTAAAGTTGGATCATATGCTTAGCTTGATCACAAAGACAGTGAATTATATCAGAGGCCGTGCTCTGAACCACTGTCAGTTCAGCCAGCTGTTGGAAGATATGGATAATCAGTTCACCGATGTTCCATTCTACACAGAAGTCTGCTGGTTGTCATGTCACAAAGTTCTGAAAAGATTCTATTTGTTGAGACAAGAAATAATTATGTTTTTGGAGATGAAAGGTCAAAACACAGATGAAATAAAAGATGAAAGTTGGCTCCAAAAAGTTGGTGAAAAATTCCCAGAAGTAAATACTTACAATTGCAGATCTCTCTCCAGAAGTAGCAGTCCCCTTGATGGGGAGGAAGGTATGGTGGGAAATGCATATGCCCTTAACCTGTGAGCCTGACGTCAATACCAGGAAAAATGGTAGAAACCATTATAAAGAATACAATTACTGAACATACAGATAGTCATGGCTTAATGGGAGATAGCCAACATGGCTTTAGACAAGAAGATCTTGTCTTACTAATTTATGTTTTTTTGAAGGTGTGAATAAATACTCAGGTAAAGATGAGTTGGTTGATATAGTGTATCTGGACTTTCAGAAAGCCTTTGACAAGGTTCCTTTTGGCAAAACTAAAAAGTCATGGGATAGGAGGGCAGTGTACTATTGTGGATCAGGAACTGGATAAAAGATAGAAAGCAGAGGGTAGGGCTAAATGGCCAATTTTCCCAATGGAGAAAGGTCAGGGGCAGCTCAAGGCAATCTGCTGCCTGAGGTGAAGTATGAAAAAGGCGCCCCCCCCCCTTTTAGAGGGGGGCAGGGCTTTTACAGAAATCCAATCAGAGACTGAACCAAACCAAAAAGCCGATTAGATTATATGGAAGAAATGCAAGATGTTTGCACACAGGGCCATATCACAGGGCATATCACACCCTGTGAGACTTGCAGCTCGGGCACATGCCCCCCTCCCCCATACCTCCGTCCAGCGCTGCCTGCTCTTTCCCTGCTGCTGCTGCCCTCTGTTTTTTTCACGGAGGCGCCAGCAGCAGGGAAAGAGCAGGCAGTACTGGATGGAGGTATGGGGAGGAGAAGGGGGGCATGCGCCCAATCTGAAAGGCGCCGGCACTTTAAGCAGATCTTTCCCTCCTTGACATCGAGTCGGAGGAGGGAGGGACCAGACCTGCTTAAAGAGGCTTGGGGAGCGCATTTCGGCTGCCTGCTATAGTCCTGCCAGCGGCAGCAGGGCAACAGCAGACAGCCGAAATACACCTCCCAAGCCTTTCCGCCCTGTGCGGCTGCATCGCTTGCACAGGGCTAGGTACGGTCCCATTTGCACACCAAGGAACTAAAAGACAGCAAGAACTAACAGCACAGTTTATAAAACTAAATTATAACTCAGTTTTATTTTGTTGTTATAAACTGCGTTATCGTTCTTGCTTTTTCTTTTTCTTTTTCAACATATATTTTGCATCCACAGGTGCAGAGCAGAACCAGGACATTCACCCACAGAACTCAATATTTAAAAAAAATTCTGATTCTGATCATCTCACTAACAACAACAACAAATACTATTCTCCAGTACCAGGCATATTGTGAACTAATACAAAACCCTACAACAAAGAACAAACCTACCATACCATATCAGCACAAACTTCCAAAACTCACGTAAGGAGCCCATCCAAAAAAAGCATCACTGTAAATACTACAGTGGGCCCTGGAACATCCATACACCTATTTGAAAAGCTGAACAAGTCAAATTACTACAGTACAGTATAGATCTTTATGTAGAAACTCCATGTTAACAGAACACCTGAACTCAGTCACACACTCGCAATATCGACCCTCACCAAGTCCAGAATAAGTAACCACAATATAAATTAAAAATAATATGTAGACTAAATTTAAATTGAAACCCCAAGAAGTCAGAGTCCACATGTAGTGCAACATTAGATAAATAGATAAATAAGAGATGCAGTTCCCCAGTACTGTGTAAAATATAAAAATAGCACAAAGTCCAATCACTAAAATTAAATAAAATTATTTTTTCTACCTTTGTTGTCTGACCATTTTATTCTCTGATCATGCTGGTCCCGATCTGAGGCTTCTGCTTTCTTGTCTTCTCTTAGCTCTCTTTCTGTGGTCTATGGTCCATCTGCCATTTCTTATTTCTTTTGTTTTCTTCACTTCTTTCCATCAGCCCATTTCCAGTTCCAGTAACCCTCCCCTGTATCAGCCCCCTTTCCAGTCCTTCCCTCCCAGTACCTTCCAATGTCAACTGCCTTGCATTCCCACGACTGCAACTGGTGTCCATTCCCTTCCAATCCCCCTCCTTCTCCACTGTCCAGCCCCTTCTAATCCAAATACCATCCCAGATATTAGCTCAGTCCACTCTCATTGCCACCCTCCAGGTCAGCTCCCTTCCAGTCACCCTACCCTCTGTCCATTCCCCTTCCAGTGCCATTTGCATATCAGCTCCCTTCCAGCCTTCTCCCCATTACCCAACCACCTACCACTCCCATCCCCAAATGTCACCTCCCTTCCAGTCCCCCTTCAGTACATCCCAGGTGTCAGCTCCTTTCCAGCCCCCTCCTTCCCCCTTGTCAGCTCCCTTTGTGCCCCCTCCCATTATCTGCTCCCTTCCAGTCCCATTCTACCATTCTTCCGCATCAGCTCATTTGTAGCCCTAGCACCTAGTTTTCTTCCAGGTCCAGCAGCACTCTCCTCCCCTCCCCCAATAGCCCATTTCAAGTCCCAGCCCATTTCCAGTCCTATCACCCCCCCATCAGCCCACTTCCAGTCCTATCCCCCCCATCAGTCCACCTCCAGTCCTAGCCCCCCCATCAGCCCATTACAAGTCCTAACTCCGCCCATCAGCCCATTACAAGTCCTTGCCCCCATCAGCTCATTTCCAGTCCTAGCCCCCCCATAGCCCATTACCAGTCCTAACCTCCCCATTAGCCCATTTCCAGTCCTAGAACCCCCCATAGCCCATTACCAATCCTAACCCCCCCCCCCCCATCAGCCCATTACAAGTCCTAACCCCCTCCCCCCCCCTGGAAAATAAAAAAAAAATAACCTGGCTGCTGAAGCCGCTGCCACCGAGGCAGCAGGAAGTGCCCCGTGGCCGCCCCAGCAGAGCCCTCCTTTCCCTCAGCGCAGCTTTACAGAGCCATGAAGGCTGTGTAAAGCCGCGCTAAGGGAGACAGGAGGGCTCTGCTGGGGTGGCCACGAGGCACTTCCTGCTGTTGCAGCAGCTCCTCTCCTTGGGGTTTTTTTTTGTTTGTTTTTTTGAAGGCTGGCAGCGGCAAACTCAACCTCCATTTCCAGGCAGCCGTGGCTCCCTGCCTCTTAGAGAACCATGGCTGTGCTGTGTCTGCAGTTTTAAATGCAAACAAAACCGGTGCAGAGCCTTCCTGCATCTGTGAAGGACCCCTTGCAGCTTTGTCCTGCCCCCAAAGGGACTTCCTTCTTTGGGGGCAGGACAAAGCTGCACGGGGTTTTTCATGGAGGCGAGAAGGCTCCACACCGGTTTCGTTTGTATTTAAAACTGCAGTCACAGCACAGCTGCGGTTCTCTAAGAGGCAGGGAGCCGTGACTGCCTGGAAACGGAGGTTGAGTTTGCTGCTGCTGCGAAGCAGACTCGGCAGCAACATGCATCTTTTTTGGGGGATTTTTTTTACTTTTGAAGGTGAAGTGAGGCGGCTGTTTTGGGGGGCATTTTTTGCCACCCTCAAGACTTTGCTGCCTGAGGCAGCTGCCTCACTTCGCCTCATTATAGAGCCGCCCCTGAGAAAGGTGAATAGTGGAGTACCCCAGGAATCTGTGCTGGGTCCGCTGCTTTTTGGCATATTCATAAATGACCTGGAAAAGGGAATAATGAGTGAGGTTATCAAATTTGCAGATGACACAAAACTATTTAAAGTTGTTAAAACCCATGAAGTTTGTGGAAAATTGCAAGAGGATCTTGATAAATTGGAAGACTGGGCATCCAAATGGCAGATGAAATTTAATGTGGACAAGTGCAAAGTTATGCACCTAGGAAAGAACAGCCCAAACTATGGTTACACGATGCAAGGTTCCAGATTGGGAATAACCCTCCAGGAAAAAGATTTAGGAATCATTGTGGATAACATGTTAAAACCCTCTGCCCAGTGTGCAGCGGCGGTCAAGAAAGCAAATAGAATGCTAGGTTTCATAAAGAAAGGAATGGAAAATGAAACAAAAGATATTATATCTCTGTATCGCTGCTTGGTGCAACCGCACCTTGAATATTGTGTGCAATTCTGGTCACCGTATCTAAAAAGGATATAGCGTTATTAGAAAAGGTACAGAGAAGAGCCACCAAAATGGTAAAGGACATGGAAAGATACTCCTACGAAGAGAGGCTAGGTTAGGGCTCTTCAACCTGGAAAACAGACGGCTGAGGGGAGATATGATAGAGGTCTATAAATTAATGAATGTAGTGGAACAGGTAATTGTAGATTGATTGTTTACGTCATCAGAATATAGAAAGACTAGGGGACATGCAATGAAGCTACAGGGGAACCTACTTAAGACTAATAAGAGAAAATAGTTTTTCACTCAAAGTGTAATCAAACTCTGGAATTTGTTACTGGAGAATGTAGTTAAAGCTGTTAGTGTAGCTGGGTTAAAAAAAAGGTTTGGACAAGTTCCTGGAGGAAAGGTCTATAACCATTATTAAAAGGGACTCAAGATATCACTGCTTGACCCAATACAAGCATTGAGGAACCTGTGTCTTTTGGGGAAACTGCTAGGTACTTATGACCAAGATTGGCCACTCTTGGAAACAGGATACTGGGTTTAATGGACCTTGGTCTGACCCAGTATGGCATATCTTATGTTCTATATATATTTGATTTAATAAATGGAGGGAGGACAGCAAGGAAATCCATGGTACTAGCATTTTACTTTCAAAAGGGAGACTGTGATAAAATGAGAAAAATGGTTAAGAAAAAACTTAAAGGAGCAGCTGTACAGGTTAAAGGTTTACATCAAGCATGGGCACTGTTTAAAAATACTATCTTGGAAGCCCAGACCAGATGTATTCCATGCTTTAAGAAAAGTGGAAGGAAGGCCAAATGACTGACGGCATGGTTTATAGGTGAGGTCAGAGAGGCTGTTGTAGTCAAAAAAGCATCTTTCTGGAAATGGAAAAAGGATCCAAATGATGAAAATAGGAAACAACATAAGCACTGGCAAGGAATGGAAAGTGACCAATGTAATGCTGGTTTTTAAAAAGGGTTCCAAGGATAATCCAGGAAACCACAGGCCTGACATCAGTATCAAGCAAAATGGTAGAAACCATTATAAAGAATACAATTACTGAACATATAGATAGTAATGGTTTAATGGGAGAAAGCCAACATGGATCTAGCCAAGGAAACTCTTGTCTCACTAATCTGTTATATTTTTTGAAGATGTGAATAAACAGGTAGATAAAAATGAGCCAGCTGATATAGGGATATGTTTACTAAACTGCGTTAGTGCGATTCGTGTTAGGAGCCGCGTTAGAGACAGAAACCCCAAATAAGGACATGGGCGGTACATTGTTGCCGAGAACGCGCGTTACAAGGTGCCATAAATGAACAAGCGCTACAGGGCACGTTACCACGCGTTAATCTTAAGAAGGCGCGCAGGCATACAAGCACAGTAACAGAGCTGTAGCACAATGGTTACAACACTGACTGATGGTACAGGGGTCATGGGTTCGATTCCCCAGTGGGCCTAATGTATAAGGCTGGCTGAGGCAGCACCCTTTACATTTAAGTAACAATTGTTGAGGCATGTGACGTGTATTTTAATTAATGCTGCCAGCAAACACACCCTCACAGTGGCATAACCTAAGGTGCCGCATAAGGCACCCCATAACGCACTCCATAGGGCACATTATAAAGTGTACTGTCCGCCAAGGCACCCTATAATGTCCCCTATAGGACACCTTATAAGGATGTGAACAAAGCCCTGGCTGGCTGCAGGACTGCACGTCACCACACAAACTGTCTGCTGTGGATACCAGGATAGGGGTAACCCACCCGTACCCATGATGCACTGCACATGCAAATCAGCAGTCAAGAGATGGGCACAAGATCGGGTATGCACCCCCACAGCACCTCGGCCTTGTAGGGGGAACAGACCGTGTGTGGCACTGCCACAGACAGTCACATTGTGCGGGTACAGTGCCCACCCTGAGGTTGAGGTGGGGCGCCCAGCACCAGGTCCACAGCACCTTTCATGGCTGAAATACACCATGCTGCAAGTCCCCATCAGTGTGTGATAGGTAGTTCAGTTAGACACACCTAGGAGACATCTGTGTCCTGCTGTATGTCTCGGTCATGTCTAGTCCCTATGGGCGATGCTGCACCCAGAATAGTGCATATCCTGTGTTGGTGCCATCATTACCTGCTGTAGGTGAAGGGGGGGGTGTATGGATCACCCACCAATAGATCCACAGTCTACCTCCCTGCAATGGCAGCAGTAGAGGGGACCAGCAACCCCAGTCCTGCAGGGGAACAGACAGAGCGGTACACATCCATAACACAATAGCAGACAGACAGCAGGCCTGGAAATGCTCAGCTGCCCCCCACCATTATCTGACATTCTCCAGCAGCAAGCCTCCAGCCGCTGCACCCTGCAAGGTGTTCTAGCAAGACACATACTAGCTGCAGACAGTCCACCAGCTAGTCCATAGTGCATGGTCCTGGAGGAGATGCATGTACCCAGAATGGGGATGTCAGCATACACACCAAGCAGATAAGTCAGTGATTGCGCCCCAAAAAGAAACCCAGAAATATCACATGAGAGAAATTCTATAGAGCACTATGGGGGAACCTAGCCATGCCATGGTCACTGCTCAGTCAGGGTGAGAGTGACCTCCCAGCAGGACATGCTATGGCCACCCTGTCCGTGCAGGTGGTGGCCAGGCACTAGAATGTCCGAGCCATTGCCCTATGCCGTGTGCAGATGCGTCCACAGGCCAGGCCACCCTATCCAGGCTATTCCCACGGTACCTTGCTCCTCATTATGCACATTGGCAGGCCAATACTGGCAACAGTGCTAGCAGTGTGGGCTGTGGAGGGTGTTGGCAGCCACCACACACTGGATAGACAGACACACACTCCCCACACCTATGCCAGCATTGTGCAACTATAGAGGTGTTGGGCAGCCCAGGCCACCACACAAGTCCTGGGCACAGTGCAGGCATGGCTATGGTACGCAATACTGTAGGAGTCACTCCCCCAGGTTGGTAAACACTGTCAGACACAAGACCTGTAGCACACTCCACAGACATCAGAAAGGTTGCTATGATGCAGCTCACTCAGGAAAGTGTACTTAACCTAGGAATTGCTATCTGCCAGTACTCATAGCAACCTTTTGATAGATGTGTATCATATTCCCAGGTTTAGGGTGGCATTACTAAGGTATGCAAGTGCTAGTATTGGGAGACGCACGCAGAGCCCAAAGTCCTGCCTCCCCAGGAGGCTTTGGATAATGGGGCCTGTGGGTGCCGGTGTGTCTGCCCCTGTTGGCTGCTGCTTTACGGCAGAGGTTCCCAACTCCAGTCCTGCGGTGCCAAACACTATTCGGGTTTTCATGCTGTCCCTCATGAATATGCATGAGATACATCTGCATACCATGGGGGTGGCGCATAGAAATGCAGCACAGGCATCTTTATCAGAGGCAGCATGGAACCGGAATGGTGTTTGGCCCTCCAGGACTGCATTTGGGAGGCTCTGCTCTAGGTAATGTGCATGTTTATGGTGTCCGTGCTCTGTAGGGTAAAATGTAGGTGTCTTGGGCATGTTTACGTCATCTGCAATAAAGGTGCTGTCTGTATTAGCACGTTGTAGTAATGGGTAAAATATGGGGACTGGGTTGGCAGGAACCACAGCTGGGACTTGAACTTGTGACCCTCTGCTTCTGAATACACTGGTTTTGTGCACTGCACCACCTTGTTGTCACAGAGTCAGCACATTCCTTGGTGATACCATGACTGTTCGTCAGACAGGGCCCATCTGTTGCAGTACACGGCACCCACCTACACAGGACTAGGCCACGATCTGCTCTGGGCAGCTGCCACTGCCCCCTCCACCACCAGTATCCCTCAGCCACCATACTGACATGCCCTTCTGCTGGTGGTGCACAGTCTCAGACCATCCAGTGTGCAGGTAGGCAGCTGCCTATGGTGCGGGTTCTGGGGTAGGGGTGCCTGCATAGGTGTCCACGCTTCCCCCCAGCACCGCCTGCCAATGTTCCGTGCCCTTGGGGATAGCTGCTGGGTACTATCCCCTGTGACACTGTGGGAAACACAGTCGTGCCCATGTTGGGCCTTCAGCAGTTGCTGTCTGGCTGCTCTGCTGCTTCAGCATTCGTATGGGTCACCTAGGCATCGCCCTAGTCCGCACTGTGGCCCAGCTGCACCACAGCATGTGCCGCCTGCGGCCCTCTGTATCCCCTTCTCCGGCATCTGTCCAGTTGCTGTTCCGTCATGCCCGCCCTGATGTTGCGGGACATGTGCACGCCATAGGAACCCTGTCCGATGGTGGGGAAAACCCTGAGCAGCGCTATTTCACTGTGGGCTCATTCACCTTGTATGGGGACGGATTATAGACCCTTCCACGATTTATATCTGTTCTATGGAGCTTACTCGGGGGGGGGGGAGGGGTTGATGTTTCTCATTGATACCACTATTGGCCAGCTTGGTTATGGTTTTTTTCCAGTTTGTTGGGGTCATTTTCAGTGTTTATGTGCCCTTTTGTTCTGTGCACATGTATCACACTTATCACTTTTTTTAGGTTTCCCTGCCTGAGCTGTACATTGCTGACACTGAAATGGTTTCTCTCCCCTGTAATGTGCATTTAACGGCAGGTTTTCATTCGCGTTGGAATTGAGCTCTTCAGATCAGCGCGTTAGTGTGGAGGGAGCCTCTCCCCGCCCACTCTCTGCCCATTGACCCCTTCTCTCCGCCCTCTCTCCACCTTCTGCGGTGTTTTACCGCGCCGCGGGAATTTACTATCGTTAACTACGATTAACGCACGTTATGTAACGTTAACGATCGTAAGTGCATCATAATGCGCGTTATGATGCGCTTACGATCGTTAACGTTACATAATGCGCGTTATTCACGATTACCGCAGTTTAGTAAACATACCCCATAGTGTTTCTAGATTTTCAGAAAGCCTTTTATAAAGTCCCTCATGAGATACTCTTGGGGAAATTAAAAAGAAATGGGATAGGAGGCAATGTACTATTGTAGATCAGGAACTGGTTAAAAGATAAAAAATAGAGAGTAGGGCTAAATGCCAATTTTCTCAATGGAGAAAGGTGAATAGCGGAGTACCCTAGGGATCTGTGCTAGGCCTGCTGCTTTTTAACATATTAATGTTAAAAAGCAGCAGGGAGGGAGGAGTAGCCTAGTGGTTGGGGCAAGGTACTTCAGGCCGGAAGGATGGGGGTTCAAATCCCACTAGAGGACAGCAACCTTGGGCCAGAAGGACTGGGGTTTCTAGTCCCACAGATGCTCCTTGTGGTCTTGGGCAAGCCACTTAACCCTCCATTGCCCATGTTCCCTGTAAGTACTAGTGTATGTGTCTCATATCCCCGCATGTTAAATGTATCCCCTAATTGTGTTGTGACCGCTTTGATTGAAGGATAAGGCAGTATACAAAACTGTCTAAATAAATAAATTAATTAATAAATAAGCTAGAAATGGGAATAACAAGTGAGGTGATCATACTTACAGATGACACAGAATTATTCAAATTTGTTAAAGCACAAGAGGATCGTGAAAAATTGGAAGAGGACACTGATAAATCAGGAGATTGGGCGTCCAAATGGCAAATTAAATTTAATGTGGAAAAGTTATGTACTTAGAGAAGAACAACCCAAACTATAGTTACACGATGCAAGGTTCCACATTAGGAACCACCACCCAGGAAAAGGATCTAGGTATCATTGTGGATAATATGTTGAAACCCACTGCCCAGTGTGCACCGGCGGTAAAGAAAGTAAATATAATGCTAGGAATCATAATGAAAGGAATGGAGAATAAAACCAAGGCTATTATAATGCATCTGTATAGCTCCATGGTGTGTCCACACCTTGAATATTGTGTGCAGTTGTGGTCACCATATCTTAAAAAGAATATAGTGGAATTAGAAAATGGACAGAGAAGAGCCACCAAAACAATAAAGGGGATGGAAGGCTTAAAAGGTTAGGGCTCTTCAACTTGGAAAAGAGACGGCTGAGGGGAGATATGATAGAGGTCTATAAAATAATGAGTGGAGTGCCACAGGTAAACATAAATCAGTTGTTTACTCCTTCAAAAAGTAGAAACACTAGGGGACATGTAATAAAGTCACAAAGTAGCACATTTAAGACTAATCAGAGAAAATATGTTTTCACTCAACATGTAATCAAACTCTGGAAACCATTACTGGAGGATTTAGTAAAAGGTGTTAGTGTAGCTGAATTTAAAAAAAGTTTTAGACAGGTTCCTGAAGAAAAAGTCCATAAACCATTATTAAAGAGGACTAGAGAAATCCACTGCTTACCCCTGAGATAAGCAGTATGGAATCTGTATACCTTTTTGGGAACCTGGCAGGTACTTATGACCTGGATTGGCTGTTGTTGAAAACAGGATACTGAGCTTGATGGACCTTTGGTCTGACCCAGTATGGAATATCTTGCGTTCTTATGTGATTATTGCCCACTCTAGGCTAGCAATTTGAAAGGCACAGATTTATGTAAAAAAATATCTATCACTTTCAGCAAGAGAATGGAAAAAAGACCCGTTTCAGAGGCTCGTAGAGACTGAATAGGGTAATAGGAATGCAGTACTAATTACAGATAAACCAGAGTGGTGCAATGATGTGCCTTTAAAGTAGAACCAAAATTTTAGAGGAGACAAGTTTCTGATTATCTCTTTGCACTTTTCTGAAAAATGATGGAGGAGCAAAGGGTTAGCCTACGTAGACCTATTGAGCCCTTTTGAAGTATAAAGAGCCATAATGGCTCTTCCAACTGGGAAATGTCCAGAGCCAAATGGATTCCATTTTGAATGGTATAAGCAATTCTATCTCCAGCTTTCGAATATGTTGCTTCAGCTGTATAATCAACTATAGCAGGAAGTAGTATCAATGCATTTACTAGACACCAACATTACAGCATTGCCTAAACCCAGGAAAGATATTACCAAATTTGGTTTGTATCGGCCCATATCACTTATTAATTCAGATTTGAAGATTCTGGCTAAAATTCTGCAGTTGAGACTTTAGATTTTTTTTTTTTTTTACATCAGGTTTAATCCGTGCAGTAGAGTGGGTTGTTAAGGGTAGACATTCCATTGCTAACACCCGTAGACTTTTAAATATCACTGCTATTCGCCTAACTTAAACATTTTGGTTGGTAATAACCCTGGATGCAGAAAAGCCATTTTATGGTGTTTCCTGGGCATTTATGTTTTTGCTGCTGGAAGAATGTGGTTACCTCTCTGGGGTTTCTACATAGGTTTGGGCACTATATTATAACCTTTAGAGCATGGGTAGTGGCTAATGGGATGCCCTCCTCATCTTTTTCTATTCAGAGAAGAACCCGACAAAGTTGTCCTCTCTCACATTTTCTGTTTAGTAACTGAATCTTTAGCCATCACAATCAGGCAATTGGAGAATATTCATGGTATGCAAATCAGGACTACCTCCTATAAAATATCTCCTTATGTGGGATGATATCCTATTATTTGAAATGCAGCCAGGGTCTACAGTTATTTCAATCTCAAAGCTATTAGATAAATATGGTCATATCTCAGGATATAAGGTGAATCTTAATAAATCAGACATTTTTCCTTTAGGCCCTAAGCCCATGCTCCCTCTCATAATTTTGGGTTCAGATTTCAAAGAAATAGTATTACCGTGTTTAGTTATTGTTATTCCCAGAAGAATGATGGAGCTTTTTTAGTCTGCCTCTATCCCTTCCAAGATCAAAAGGGATATTGCAGCTTGGTCAAGACCTACTCTGGGCTAGTTAAGTTGAATAAGCATTCTAAAGACGTACATTCTCCCTAAGATTTTTTCTTTATTTCAGCAGTTACTTGCTTTCCTTGGGTCACATTTTTAGCAGCCTGAATGGTGTATTGTCTAGTTTTATAAGGGGGGGGGGGGGAGGGTGTCACAAGCTTCCAAGGATTAAGCTGTGCGTGCTCTGACTGTCTAGATACGAAGGTAGTATGTCTCTTCCCAACCTTCAGCTGGATTTCTGGGCAGCCAGACTGGTTTAACCCTGGGAAGGATATGGGTTGATTGACTGTTGAACACTCTTCAGAAGAGGGTCAGGGCATAGCCCATTTCCTCACCCTGAGTCCTGCATATTTCAGGCTCCAGAGTGTGCACAAGAGATATCCACTTATTGTACATACTCTTAGGGTGTGGCATTTGACCAAAGCAAGGCTTGGGATCAGGGAAAAGGTGCTGTTCCCCATTACGAATAACCCTTCTCTATCCTTCTGCAGCCTTTTCATTGATTTGAGACAATGAGTGACATGGGAACATAGGTTTACTGGTCAGCTGTGGCACTCAGAGCATATCACTCCAATCCTCATTAAACTTCACTGGCTCCCTCTTACTCACCACATCCAATACAAAATTCTCACTTTGACTCATCACACTTATATCCTCAAACAGTCCACAATATCTGGTTGAGTACACCCCCACTTGCAGCCTCCGCTCAGTTCACACCAATTGTCTGGTCCTTCCATCTCCCTCCTGTGCCCACCTTCAGTCTACCCAGCATTCCACCTTTTTTTTCCTAGGCCCCTCCTTTTGTAATTCCCTCTCACCCACGATATGCCAAGAACCCTCCTTTCCCAAATTTAAGACACTTTTGAAAACCCACCTTTTTCAAACTGATTTTGACCTGCCCTCCACCATCTCCTGATCATCCCATAGTCCCTGCCCCCCTATGAGTTCCTATCAACCACTTTTATCCTCCTCTTGCTATCTTCTCTTCTGTCTCTCTATGATTATTATATTGCTATTGTCCTGTTATGAAGGAGCGGTGTATCAAGAAGCTTAATAAACATAAACCTATTAAATCATTTGGTCAGCTAGTGGTAAGTACTGTATCCCAGTGCAAACTGAACCCCTATAGAATCAAAATATCAGATATTTAAACTTCTTATGGACAAATAGGCCCAGGGCTGGAGTCTGACGTGCACCAACTCAGTGGAATCGGCTATATACAGGAATGGCCCCAAGGTCCAGGGCATTTCTTCATTGTACTGTGGCTGTTAGATGCCTTTCTGGGAGAAACTCCACTTTCTAACCTAACTGACAAATGGAAGGCCAAGTTTCTAACGTCCTTGGATGAAGGTGACTGAGTGGGTATATTTAATTTATTTTAATTTAATTTAGATCATTTATATTCCACCTATACAAAAACAGTTCTAAGTGGATTACAACTTACTATATAAAGTTACAATATATAAAATACATTCCTCGGCTGAATTACAGTTCAACAACTTATCTCAGATAATTCTTCTCTCCCTTAATAAAATCCTATCAAGAGACATTTAATTCTGTTTCTTTGAAATCTGAGCCCAGATAATGCATAAGGGAATATAAGCTCAGGGTCTAGAGAAAAAATGTCAAATGTTGGGAGGCAAGAGCATAGCTTGCATGCTCCTGCCTACATCTTTGCAAATGGTGATTCCTGACCCTGCACAGTGTATAATGGGAAGCACTGGGTGGGGGTCACTCTGCCAAATAAAGCATGTTTTGCCTTATTTGACAGACTGATCCCACCTGTTGCACCCCAGAATGCACTGCACAGAGTCAGGCACTGCCATTTGCAAAGATGGCAGCATGAAGGCAGGATCATATGGGTGATGCTCCTGCCTCCCAAAGTTGGAGGTATGTGGGGGTTGGGGCAAGGTGAGGCCCAGTTCATTTGGGGGGGGGGGGATGGAAGGTGTTGGGACCCACTAGGGCCACCAATGGTTGGTTTGACAGTTTGGGGGATGTGGGGGTCAGGGTCCACTAGGGCAACCAGTGATTTATTTGGGGAGGAGGCAGTATTGGGGTACACTAGGGCTATTAATGACTTGTATTTTTAGGGGGGCTTTCCAGTCTTTTGTACTGAGCGCTACATATATGATTTTCTCCCAGTTGATGAGAGGTCTTATGTGTGCACTAAGTACAAAGAGGTCTTTGCCCTCAGGGAATGAATCCAATTTTTAGAGGCTAGAGTAGCGCATCTGGGGGAACTGAGGCAGACAAAGAGGTATATAGACGAGACCTACAGTGATATAGTAAAGAAGTCCCGCCTTTAGCCTGGCAGTCTCTCTGCTGCCATGGAGGAGAGAGGTCATGCAAAAGGACAGCATCACCTTGATGAGGCAGGAAGTGATCTTGTAGCTAGGACTTGTCCTCTAGGTGATGTAATACCTTCTCACATTGAAAATGTCTCCGGGGTTATGTGCCCATGAGGGATGGGTTAGAATGGCTGCTATAAATGGCAATTCGATCATTAGGCATGTAGATAGCTGGGTGGCTAATGGATGTGAGGATCGCCTGCGTGGTGCAAAGGTAGTGGACCTCTCACACCACCTAGACAACGTTTTAGATGCTGCTGGGGGAGGAGCCTGTTGTCTTGGTGCATATTAGTACAAATGACATAGGAAAATGTGGGAGGGAAGTTCTGGAAGCCAAATTTAGGCTTTTAGGTAGAAAGTTGAAATCCATAACTTCCAGGATAGCATTCTCAGAAATGCTTCCTGTTCCATGAGCAGGACCCAAGAGTCAGGCAGAGCTCCAGAGTCTCAATGCATAGATGAGATGATGGTGCAAGGAAGAGGGTTTTGGTTTGTTAGGAACTGGGCAACATTCTGGGGAAGGACGGGGGGGGGGGCTTTTCTGAAAGGATGGGCTCCACCTTAACCAGCATAGGACCTGGCTGCTGGCATTAATCTTTAAAAAAGGAGATAGAGCATTTTCTAAACTAGATAATGGGGGAAAGACAACAGTCACCTAATAGCACATGGTTCGTAATGATGTATCCTTGAAGGATACTAGCAAAACAGAGATGTCAGAGCATCCCAACAGAGAGGTTCCAATAAAGGTAAAACTAACCCAGGTGCCTTTAAGTAAAAATCAGAGAGTTGAAAGATTCCAAATTAACCCTGTCATCAAATAGCCAGACTGTTAATATTACAAAAAACTAACTTTGAAAGGTCTGTATGCAAATTCTAGAAGTCTAAAAAATAAGATGAGAGAATATATAGCACTGAATAAAAGGTTAGATATAATTGGCATTTCAGACACCTGATGGAAGGAGGATAACCAATGGGATTCCTTGATACCAGGCTACAAACTATATCACAATGATAGAGTAGGTCACATTGGTGAAGGGGTGGCTCCAGGGCTGACGCGCCCAGTAAGGTTGGCAGAGGGGCGCCGGCAGCAGGGGACGCCAGTGCTAGCTATCCCTCCCTCTCTCTATCCTGGCCTGCCAAGAGAATAGCTGTCTACAGCTGATCAGGAAATGGGGTCTGCACCTCTCCGGTACCTCAGCTTGGAAAGACGAACTGTGCAGGTTCTGTGTTCTCCCTGAGGGATAGGATGGGTGCCCAGCACTAGGTCCACAGTACATGTGGTGCTAGAGATAGGCCCTGCTGTACATCCCCTTCACTACCAGTGTGTGACAGGTGTTCCTTGCAGTGCAGCTGAAGGTAATTCGGTGTCCATCTTTATCCTGCAGTCACATGTGGCCCTCTGGGACCAGACACCACCCAGATTAGTGTGTACCCCATGTTAGGGTCTGGCTGATATAGGCACCTGTCATCAGGGCAGAGGGGTTTCCAGACTTGCATGAGGTTTGTATAGCAGTGCCTTTGTAGGTCAAAGTGGTATACACTACATACCCCAAAGGGCTCACATCACCCTTTTTGTAGGTAAGAGACAGGTGCCCCAGCCCCCGTGAAGCAACCTCCATCCTGCTGGTATAGGACAGCCCTCCAGGGTAGGTGGGCCGGAGCCACACCTGTGGCTGGGGCAGTGGCAGACCAGCAGCAATGATGGGGTTAGTTTTGAAAACCCCAACTACCTCACACAGCCAGACAGCACAGTCAGACTACACCATATAGGTGTTCCGACCATGCACAGTCTAACTGCAGACAGTCCACTAGCCAGTCCATTGTTCATGCTCACAGAGGAACTATGTGTTCCAAGCAGGCATCTCAGTGATTGGGGCCCCAGTACTGGGAACACAAAAGTATCACTAGTGGTAGATAGTGTAGAGTGCTATGTGGGAACCTAGACATGCCATGGTCGCTGCTCGGTCAGAGTGAGTGCCCTCCCAGCATGCCATGCTGTGGCCACCCTGTCCATGCAGGCGGTAGTCGGGCACTACAGTGTCCCAGCCATTGTCCCACACCCTGTGAAGATGCATCCTGGCCAATCCACCCTGTCCGGGCCATACCCACAACACCTTGCTCCTCATTATGCACATATTCAGGCTAACGCTGGTAACAGTGGGATATTGTTGGCCCGGTGAGGCGTGGGCAGCCACAAAACAATGGATAGACATACACACACACACTCCTATTGCAGCATTGTGCAACGATAGGGGTGGTTGGCAACCCTGCCCGCCCCACTGGTCCTGATGACAGTGCCAACATTGCTAAACTGTGCAGGAGGTAGTAGTAGTGCTCTGGTGATAACTGCAGCTCAATGCTGGGGCCAACAGCCTGACCCTCCATGCATCTTTGGATTGTGGAGCCTGTGTGAGTGGGTGTTTGTACCCCTGTTCGCCCCTGCTTTGGGCTTTGCACATGTTGCTGTTATATCTGCATTGTAGGGTAAAGCACAGGGACATGCTCTGCAGGAACCACAGCTGGGGCTTGAACCTGTGACCCTCTGCTTCTGGACACACTGGCTGGGCGTACTGCACCACACTTTTGCCACAGATGGATGGTGGTCCCTGGGGCTACCTGTACATCTCCTCAGCCAGACCTTTTATGTTGCACTGCACACCACATACTGGTACAGGACATGGCCTAGGTCCACTGCTGGCAGGTGCCACTGCCCCCTCCAGCACGGGCACATACACTCCCTGCCATGCTGACATGACCATATGCTGCCGGTGCTGGTAGTGCGCAGTCCCAGGCCATCCACTGTGTGGGTAGGTGGTCGCCTAGGGAGCGGGGTCTGGGGCATGGGGCATACATGAGCATCCTCGCATCCTCCCCCCATCACCGCCTACCAATAGTCTGTCCCTACCAATAGTCTGGGGGGATGTCAGGTCAGTGCTCTGGCAACTGTTAGCTCGGGTGAACCAGATAGATGTAGGTGGATTGTATTTGGCCTTTGTCAGCTGCTGTTATGCTGATTTCCGGTTTCTATGTTCCTATGTGCCGCCTAGTCCACCCTGTGCCCCAGCTGCCCCCGCTACATGTCCCGCCTGCAGCCCCCTATGCCCCACTTGCACCATCACCATAGTGGCCTTTCATACTTGGGCGCTATGCTGTTGCTGGAAATGGAGCACTACTATCACGTTTCTTGGGCTCCCTGTCTATGCTTTTCATTGCTGACACTGAAATGGTTTCTCTCTCCTGCAAATATGTATCTAACGGCAGGTTTTCATTCGCGGTAGGATTCAGCCCTTCCGTTCTGCACGTTAATGTGCAGGGA
This sequence comes from Ichthyophis bannanicus, assembly GCA_033557465.1. NCBI lineage: Eukaryota > Metazoa > Chordata > Amphibia > Gymnophiona > Ichthyophiidae > Ichthyophis > Ichthyophis bannanicus. Next base: position 714,213,916 of record CM066033.1, on the reverse strand, counting down.
GCCTCTCCCCGCCCACTCCCCATCCATTGACCCCCTTCCCCCCACCCTCTCTCCACCCTTTGCGGTGTTTACCGCAGCCAGGGACGTTAATGATCGTTAGGTAACGTTAACACGCGTTAACGTTACATACCGCGTGTTAACATTACCTAACAATTGTTAACGTTACCTAACGCGTGGTCTGTAATGTTACCGCAGTTTAGTAAACATGCCCCTATGTTTTCCATGTATAGCCAATATAAGGGATTCTGTTAACATGCAGGTTCTTTCTAGGAGTCTGTAGTAATTGGCTTGTTCTTTTTTTCCAACTGGAGGTTACTGGTATTCTAGAATATTTGCAATGCTGATTTTCCATAGGTAGGGTTGATACAATTTGAGTTTTTAGTGATAGTGTTGAGTGTCCATCGGCAGGGTTTTGTTATGATGCACAATGTCTGGCAGTGGAGGGAGTTAGTAGTATTGTCACTAATGTGAGACCAGAATTTGAATGGGATATTTTCGTATATTGAGTTGTAAGTGAACACCCTAATTCTGTATCTGTTGTTGGAAGAATTTTATTAGTAAGTCTAGGAGTGTTCCATATGAGTGAATAATTATGCCCTATCAGACTGAAATTCAAAGCAATTATGCATTCGCTGGTAAAAGCATAATTAGCCTAACATTGTATTTTTTAAAAAATATACAGATAATAATGGGCTGTTTAAATTGCAGAATAGTCAAATATTATCTATATATTTGTAGAGTATGCTAGGGGAGGAGCTAGGGCAGGCCAGAAAATTATCCAGATAGCAGCACTATTCAGCCACTATTCAGATAAGCTAGAGCTATACCTTTAGTTTAGGCCTGTAGAATAGTAGACCTGTAACTATTAACAGTCCTATTAAAGTTTTTTTTGTTGGACCTTTACCAAAAAGAAACCAGCTAATGTAAAACTAGCTCTTTCAAGGGTCCTTTTTACTTTATTTTAATAAAGTCGATATTTTAGGTCTTCATGCAAAACAAATAGCCTTGAAAACATGCTACCAACGTAATACTAAAAACTGACACAACGTCATGTTTGAACTAATTATAGTTCTGCAGCAGGGTAAGCACTTATCTATAAGGGGCCTTCCATTAAAACATCCTTCTGGGATGCCCGATTCCAACTGCTTACAGGGGCGATCCCATTGTCTCTGGCTTAACTACCAAAATGGCTGTGGCGTCTTTTTCAACACTGCCCGCCCTTGTTGTTGTTGTTGTTAAGTGCCATCGAGTCAGTGTTGACTCATGGCGACCCACTGGATTGTTGTCCTAAATTGTGTTCGGTCTTTAGTCAGGCGGCTCAGAGGCAGCTCAGAGGGAGGAGTAGCCTAGTGATTGGGGCAAGGTACTTCAGGCCGGAAGGTCGGGGGTTCAAATCCCACTAGAGGACAGCAACCTTGGGCCGGAAGGACTGGGGTTTCTAGTCCCACAGGTGCTCCTTGTGGTCTTGGGCAAGCCGCTTATCCCTCCATAGCCCATGTTCCCTGTAAGTATTAGTGTATGTGTCTCATATCCCTGCATGTTAAATGTATCCCCCAATTGTGTTGTGACCGCTTTGATTGAAGGATAAGACGGTATACAAAAACTGTCTAAATAAATAAATAAAAAATAAAATTGTTGACAGACTGGCACCCATAGCTGCTGTTATTGTATTGATCCATCTCATTGTTGGCCTTTCTCTTTTGCATTTACATTGTACCTTGCCAAGCATGAGTCTTTCTTTAATGATCTCTCTCTTCGCATGATGTGTCCAAAGTATGAAAGTCGAAGGCTTAACATCTGAGCTTCTAAAGAAAGCTTAGGTTTGATCTCCTGTAGTACTGAGTGGTTTGTTCTTTGGGCAATCCATACACAGTATTCATCCCCAGCACCATAATTCAAAGGTATCAATTTTCTTCCTGTCTATCTTTTTCACTGTCCAACTTTCACATCCATATGATGTTATTGAAAATGCCATGGCTTGAACAAGTCAAATCTTTGTATGGAGCGAGACATCTCTGCTCTTGAGAATCTTGTCTAGATCCTTCATAGCCATTCTGCCAAGAGCAATGTGTCATTGGATTTCTTGACTGCTTGTTGCTTCTTTATTGATAGTTGATCCAAGTAGGTTTAAGTTGTCCACTATTTCAATTTCTTCTCCATCAACGATGAACTTATTGATTTTGCCAGTTGTCATGATCTTTGTCTTCTTTACATTAAGGTGCAGGCCCATTTTAAGACTATGTTCCTTGATCTTGAGAAGCAAATGTTTCAGATCATCTTCACTTTCAGCCAGTAATGTGGTATCATCAGCATAGCGAGGTTGTTGATAAGTCTTCCACCAATCTTCACACCTCTGTTGTCTTCATACAATCCTGCTTCTCTGATGATTTGTTCTGCATATAAATTAAAGAGATAGAAGGAAAGTATGCAGCCTTGTCGTACACCTTTGCTGATTTTAAACCATTCTGTTTCTCCTAGTTCCGTTCAAACTGTTGCTTCTCGATCAATGTAAAGGTTGTGCACGAGAACGATCAGGTGTTCTGGTATACCCATGCTTTTCTTAATGTGGCCCAGAGTTTCTCATGGTTTACACAGTCAAAAGCCTTGCTGTAGTCAATAAAGCACAAATAGATATCCTTTTGTTATTCTTTAGTCTTTTCAAGGATCCATCTCACATCACGTTCCTCACCCTTTCCTGAACCCTGCTTGTACTTCAGGTAGTTCTCGTTCCAGGTATGATTGTAGTCTCTGTTGAATAATCCTCAGTAGAATCTTGCTGGCATGTGGGATCAGAGCGATTGTGTGATAATCTCCACAGTCAGTTGGATCACCTTTCTTTAGTATTGGTATAAACACAGATTTTCCAGTCAGTTGGCCATGATGTTGTCTTCCAAATTTCTTGATAGAGCCTTGTTAGTATGGTAACAGCTGCATCAGATTGCTGTAATACTTCTATGGGAATGCTATAAATGCCTGGTGCTTTGGTCTTTGATAACGCTTTCAATGCTACTTCGACTTCTTCTTTCATCATCAATGGCCCCAGATGATAAGTTATCTCTGTTAAATGTAAATGTTCAAGTTTTTGTTCTTTGTAAACCGCTTTGACTACCAGATAAAGCGGTATAAAAAAACCCTTGAAATAAATAAATAAAAATAAATAAGGTACAGGTTGAAACGGCTGTTGGTCCACTTGATCTTTATCATATAAAAACTGTATATTCTTTCCATCTTTTCTTGATCTTCTCAGCATCATTTAACACAGATCCTTGAGCATCTTGTAACATTCCAATTCGAGGCTGGAATTTTTTCTTTAACTCTCGTAGCTTTAGGAAAGCTGATCTTGTTCTTCCTCTAATAGTTTCTGTTTCTATTTCCTTGCATGCATCATTGTAGTATTCCTTGTCTTGCTGCATGTTGGAAATCTCCGTTGAGTTCTGCAACTGCCTCTCTTTTTCCTCTAGCTTTAGCTTCTCTGCATTTCTGGGCAATTTTCAGAGTTTCTTTTGTCATCCATGTTGGCCGGTTTTGCTTTTTCACCCTTTGTAGAGACTTCTCACTTTCTTCCAACACAACCTTCTTGATGTCATCCCATCTGGAGCTCTGTCATTTGTATCTAAAGCAGCAAATTGATTTTGTAGGCAGGCTTTAAATTCCAGTGGTATATTCTCAAGGTCATATTTTGCTACATTCATAAGTGGCTTGCTCTTTTTCAACTTTAGCTTGAGTTTGCATACTAGTAGTTGGTGATCTGTATCACAGTCAGCTCCAGGTTTTGTCTTTGTTGATGTTATAGAGCTTTTCCATCATTGACTTCCACAGATGTAGTCAATTTGATTTTTGTACAATCCATTGGGTGAAGTCCATGTCTACAGACTGGCACTCGCTGCTTGTGTTGCTGGTAGAAGATGTTTGAGATGAATAGTTCATTGGCCTTGCAGAATTCTATCAGTCTTTCTCCAACTTCATTTCTGTTGCCAAGTCCATTTTTTCCAAACATTTTGCCTTCTTTGTTGCCAACGTTTGCGATCCAGTCACCCATGACTATCAGGATATCCTGTTTACATGTTCTGTCAATTTCAGCTTGTACTTGTTCATAGAACTCATCAACTTCATCCTCTTCTGCGGCTGTTGTTGGGGCATATACTTGAATTACAGTTGTGTTGATAGGACTTGAGACATTCCAAAAATTTAGAGATCCCCCTTTTCAAAGAATTAAATCAATGTATGCCAATCAACTTGCTGGTTCAACCCAACCGAGTGTACAGTGCCCAAACTGACTATCCAAAATTGTTCCTTATAATTCAGTCAGGCTTCATGATCACTTCCGCTCCAAAAATTTGAAACATGATAGATAATTCTCCAGCGCAGCTGTGAGAATGAATGGTTATACTGTATGCAATATTCCACTATCGGTGCTGAACATGTTTTAGTGTTCACCCGAAAACAATGTTATTGTAGTCTCACTTTCACCATTCTTTGAGTCTGGCCTATGCACCCTTATTGCAAGGGAACACACCAGTGCATAAACCACATAGGTTGTCAAACATATATACTTGTGGTCACTATTATTGGCACCCTTGCAGTTCAACTCCTTAATGTCCAATATTTCCTAAAAAAAACAGTGACCAATGAAACAGCTTTGGACTATACATGTACACATATTTGACACATAAAAGGATCAAACAAGACTAATTAAATAAACAAAATAGTAGGAAATAGTATAAAAACTGGGACATTGCCAGGACATGATTATTTCAGAATTAAGGTGAAAACACTATAAACCCATATGAACACTCTGCCAATCTAAATAAGACTATTCTATCAATTGTTGTTTTTTTTGTTGGATCGCCTGCCTTGAGAGGTCACCCTCTCTCGTAGCAGGCCCTCATTTTAATCTTTTTTTTTTTAAAAAAAGCTCACTGGCCTAAAAAGTACTCCAAGGAAAGACACCCATAAGTGCACCCCCTCAGAAATACTTAGCTGAACTAGTGTGTATCCACCATCCCGCTACTCCAAACTTATTTCAGGCTGCCGCATAGACAAATAAATCTTGATGGTTTAAAGTCCCTCATCATAAGCGGCCAAACTTTGCCATACAATAAGCATCGCTAGAGTAGCCTCATTTAAAGGATCACCAATCGAACTGCAGATATCGCTGTTTGAATTCAAACTCCCTCAAAGGTGATAGCTTTGTCCATTAACACCAATCGGGTAATGCAACACAATGCTGTGTTTCAAGCTCCGTACTTTCTTGGCTCTTCCTCAAGCAAAGTAACCCCATTGTGTATCCATTTCCAGTTTTATCTCTCTTCAATGATTAAACAGCAGATGGTTTAAATTCATTTATCAAGGCGTCTAATGAAGTAAAAACCAATCTGAACAAAGTAAATCCTCAATGCAGATTCCACCAATCTATATCCAGGTTGAGGTCATGAGGAATCATTGATTACAACTTAAAAATCCAACACTGTTCTTTGTACTGTAACTTAGAAACTCGATCACCCCCCCCCCCCCCCATAGGTCAAAAGAGACATGATTGTTACTAACCATTTCAAATCCTCAAAATGATGCGCTGATTGAAGACAATGTGAAACCATTGGGGGAGCGAAGACCTGAGAATTAATATGCAAATGATGCTCTTGCAGGCATTTTTTGACTGACCCAGAAGTTCTGCCAACATATTTAAGCTACACTACATAAATCACCAAACCGTCCCCAAAGAAACAATAATTAAATTTTTTTGTCGGAGCAACACCGAGGGAGGACAGTACTTATAGCCGCCCCCAACCAGACGATGGACTCCTTTTATTCAAATAAAGTTCAGGTTAAAACGATATTTATCAAAAATAGCAGCATAACACTTAACTCCCAATCTTGTAAGGTCAAATCAGCTTCAAAGTGCAAGCATGACGTGCATGTTTCGGGATCTCCTTCCCTGTATCAAGTGCTAGTTTCTCTCGCTGTAGCCAACTGCCATAAAACGCTGACTTTTAAAGATCATATTGTTCGAGGAACATATACTTCCAATTGGCTCACCCATCCACTCACTCAAACCCAATGGAGTAGGGAAATACCCATCAAACTAGGGAACCTCTATCTCCAAAGGGATGATGTCAAAACAGGCTAGTCCAATCAATCTCCCTATTCAACCCAAAAGGGTGGACCGAATTCAACCTGTGGATCCAATGTTGTTCAGACCATTGGCGTCGAGCTAATCGATCCCCCCTCGAGGATCCTGAGATGTATGATCAATTACTGTCCAAGTAAAATCCTCAAAATTATGATTAGCCGATATGCAATGCTCCAATATCGGAGCTGACATCACTCGTTGGCGCACCCGCGATGAATGTTCTCCCAATCTCACTCTTATCTGACGTACCGTTCTTCCAACATATACTAGTGCACATGGACACTGTAATATATAAACCACAAACATGGATTTACAGGTAGTATACCATCTCCGTTCAAAAGAGCGTGTAGAACTTCGGTGTTGCCAAACCAAACTTGTCATGTTAGTGGAGCAATGTATACAAGACCCACAAGAAAAATGTCCTCTTAAATCATTTCCAGATAACTGAATTTGATCAATAGGAGAAGTGGACCGCACCAACAGATCTTTTAAATTAGGACCTCTTGAAAAGGCAATCATCAAAGACTTTTGAAAGCATTTATGCAAAGATAGAATTGGCCAATGCTTCTTAAGGATCTTAACTATATTCGGACTAAAAATCATATAAGGCAATGGGAACTATTCATCAGCTGCTGCATCGTCGGATGTCATTGTTGGATCATTGCCTTATATGATTTTTAGTCCACCATGTCTCTGAGATACCAATCATATCTAACTTCTCATTTAGTGCTATATATTCTAACTCTCCCATCTTATTTTTTAGACTTCTAGCATTTGCATACAAGCATTTTAGAGAATGTATTTTATTCATATTAATCTAGTTATCGGTAGACAGGGGCAATTTGGAATCTTTAAGTTCTGTCTGCTCCGTACTCAAGGGCATTTGGGCTACCTTTGTCTTTATTTATTTTATTTATTTATTTATGTATTTGTTACATTTCTATACCGCCCCTTCCAGAGATCAGGGGCGGTTTACAAGGAACCAAGAACATGTTACATAGAACAGAAATAAACTTTTTTACATAAAACTTGATTTGAAGGTACGAACAGTAATTTAAGAATTTAAAAATGAACTAAGTAGGGATTAACTATATACAGGAAGTCTTCATGTGCATGTGGACAGGGTTTGCCTTAAACAGCCCTTGTCCTGGTTGTGTTAGCTGATGAGCTGTCTTGATGGTATGTGTGTGTTTGGATGCAGGTTGTCAGTTCCATAGTGCATGGTAGAAAGGTGGGTTTTGAGTTGCTTTCTGAATTCTTTGAGGTCTTTGATTGCGCGGATGTGTAGTGGGAGGGAGTTCCAGATGCTGGGGGCAGTGTATGTGAACGCTCTAGAGCTGGTGGCTTGTTTTGTTTTGCGGATGGAGGGTGGGATTGTTAAGGAGTGGAGAGCATTCTTCCTACAGGATCTGGTGTTTTCTGGGGTGAGGAGGAGGGTTGAGAGGAAGGATGGGGCAACATTGTTGATGAGTTTGAATGTTGTTACGAGTAGTTTATATCTTATCTGGCTTTCTATTGGGAGCCAGTGTAGGCCATATAGAAGGGGTATGATACGGTCAGTTAGTTTGGCTTTGCAGGTGACTCTTGCTGTGATGTTTTGCATTCGTTGGAGTATGTGAAGGCTCTTTACTGGTAGACCCTGCAGTAGGCTGTTGCAGTAGTCGAAGTGGGGGGTGATGATGGATTGAATGACTGCTCTAAAGTCATTATCTTCTAGGATGGGTCTTAAATGTTGTATGGACTTCAGCTTGTATAGGATAGTTCTGGCTGTTCATTTCAGGTGGGGTATCATGCTGAGAGATGTATCTAGGATTATACCAAGGTATTTAACGTCTTGTTTGATAGGAATTGTGGTGTTGTTAATGGTGATGTTTTGGGGTAGGGTTGTGTCTTGGCTCTTTGTGATGAGCAGTGCTTCAGTCTTTTTGTAATTCAGGTTGAGGTTGTTGGATGTTAGCCAGGAGTCAGTTTCATTAATGCAGTCAGCTAGATTTTTGTAGGTGGGATTGTTTATATCTATTGGGAGTGACAACATAATGTCCGCATAGATGTAGTATTGGATGTTGTGCTTTCTGAATATGTGTATGATGGGTTGAAGGTAGAGATTGAATAGGAGGGCAGAAAGGGCGGATCCTTGCGGTATGCCTTGTTCTTCTGGAAAGATGTTTGGGGGTTCTTCTCCTATTTGGATCCAGAGCTTGCAGTCTGTGATGTAGGATTTAAACCAGAGTAAAACTAAGCCACCCAGGCCGAGATATTCCAGTCTCGCGATGAGGATTTCATGGCTTATGTTGTCAAACGCTGATGCGACGTCTAAGAAAACTAGGAAGAATGCGCAGTTGGAGTTGTCTATGCCACGGATAAGGTTGTCAGTTAGGGCTAGGAGCAGAGTTTCAACCCCGTGGTGTGGGTGAAATCCATATTAGTGGGTGTCTAGGGGGGCATTAGTTAAGGACAGTCTTTATTGGAACCTCTCTGCTGATCTGTCCTAACTTCATTTTTTTGGTAGTATCCTTCAAGGATACATTGTTCTGAACCATGCACTCTTGGGCGACTGTTGGCTCTCCCCTATTATCTAGTTTAAAAGCTGCTCTATCTCCTTTTTAAAGGTTAATGCCAGCAGCCTGGTTCCATCCTGGTTAAGGTGAAGCCCATCCTTTTGGAAGAGCCCCTCCTTTCACCAGAATGTTCCCCAGTTCCTAACAAATCCAAACCCCTCATCATTGCACCATTGTCTCATCCATGTATTGAGACTCTGGAACTCTGCCTGCCTTTTGGGTCCTGTGCGGGAAACGGGAAGCATTTTGGAGAACACTACACTGGAAGTTCTGGATTTCAACTTCCTACCTAAAAGCCTAAATTTAGCCTCCAGAACCTCCCTACCACATTTTCCTTTGTCATTGGTACCAACATGTACCAAGACAGCAGACTCCTCCCCAGCACTATCTAAGACCTTGTCTAGGTGGCGCATGAGGTCTGCTACCTTCGCACCAGGCAGACCTGTTACCAGGCGAGCCTCACGTCCACCAGCCACCCAGCTATCTACATGTCTAATGATCAAATCACCAACTATAACGGCTGTCCTAACCCTTCCCTCATGGGCACATGGCCCTGGAGACACTTCCTCGGTGCGAAAGGGTTTTACATCACCTGGAGGACAGGTCCTAGCTATAGGATCACTTCCTGCCACACCAGGGTGATGCTCTCCTATGACGTGACCTCTCTCCTCCATGACAACAGGGATGCTGCCAGACTGGAGGTGGGACTTCAGGTCTATATCCCTGTAGGTCTCGTCTATGTACCTCTCTGTCTTCCTTATGTCTTCCAAGTCTGCTACTCTTGCCTCCAGAGATCGGACTTGTTCCCTGAGAGCAAAGAGCTCCTTGCACCTTGTGCACACGTAAGACCCCTCACCAACTGGGAGAAAATCATACATATGACACTCAATGCAAAAGACCGGAAAGCCCCCAAATCACTGCTGGATTGCTATCTGCATCTTTGTTTTAAGGTTGTGTTTAGATATTTAAGTTCTTTACTTACTAAGGGTTGCTGGAGATACTTATACTATAAAATTATGCCTAATATGTTAAATGTACTTAGTTCACCTGAAGTTTAATTAATCTCAGGTCCTTAATGTATGCTGATGAGAATAAACAGCTGCACCTGAATGAATATGGCACTTCCTTTCCTTTAAGAGGTGTAAGCACCTATAAAGCTACAATTATCCCAGGGATGGGTGGGTGTCAGGGAAGGAGGGAGGGAAAAAGGCATTAAAAACTGTCTGTCCTGTGCTTCTAAGGTAATCTGTGAGCAATCTCCAGGGGGAGTCCCACAGCCCTTGCTTGAATAGAGGGAGTCTTGGGTTCTAAACCTAACCAGAAAGCTCTCTTCTGTGTTTTAAATTTAAACTGAAAACTCTTTGCTGCTACTTGGTACTGACTGATTTAACAAATACACTGGGATCACAGATTAATCAGCTTTAATCTAAAGAATTCCTTTTTCCCCAAGATTTAGAAAATTTCCTAGAAGTAAATACTTACAATTGTAGATCTCTCTCCAGAAGTAGCAGTCCCCTTTTGTAGTCTTTCAATAAAACCTATGCCACTTGAAAGCATAGGACCGTCTGGTGGATGGCTTTCTAGAAGCTAAGAGGATGTCCTTAACTGCTTGGGGAAAGTTAATACCTTGGAAGGCTATGCCTTCAGCAGCCATGCTGTGAGATGGAGAGACTGCAGATTGGGATGGAGCAGCGTCCCCTCCTCCTGAGAGAGGAAATCTGGAGCAGACCCCCAGATCTATGTGTTGAGCCTGAGACAGACGTAGAAGGAGTGGGTACCACAGTTGATGTGGCCAGCGTAGGGCTATGAGTATCATGAAGCCCCTGTCTGCCTGGAGTTTGAAAAGAGTCCTGGGAATTAGGGGAATGGGAGGGAAGGCATATAAGAAGCCGTGTCCCCACGTGATGGCTGTCTGACACAGGAGTCCTGGTACAGAAGCGAGGGAGCTTGGCATTCTGAAGGCTTGCAAAAAGGTCCATCTTTGGAGTCCCCCTGATCTGAAAAATGTAGGAGACTGTGTCTACATGAAGAGACCATTCATGGGGGAGAAGGATTCGACTTAGTCTGTCCACTAAAACATTGTGCTTACCTGGGAGATACACCGCTTGGAGGTGAATGCGATGATGAATGGCAAAGGACAAGAGATGTAGAGCCTTGCTGCAGAGGGTCCAAGAACCTGTTCCGCCTTGCTTATTCACGTAGAACATGGCTACTTGATTGTCGATTTGGACTGGGACTCTGCGGCAATGAAGATGGTCCTAGAGCACTTTGAGAGCATTGAAAATGACTCTGAGCTCCAGCAGATTTATGTGGAGATGTGATGCCTGCTGAGACCAGAGGCCTTGAGTGGCTAGAGATCCCAGATGGGCTCCCCAGCCCAGTTTGGATGCGTCCATCATCAGGGTACATTAATGTGCAGACATCTGAAAAGGTGATCTTACAAGGAAATTTTCTGGGGAATGCCACCACTGGAGAGATGAGGCCAGAAGGATAGAGACTTTTATCTTGTCCCGTAGGCAACCTAATGCTTGAGACCACTGGGTTGCCAGTGTTCATTGGGCTGTGCACATGTGTAGATGGGCATATGGAACTTCATGCACCATTGATGCCATATGAGCCAGAAGTTGTAGCATTTCTCGAGCAGTAAGATAGTTCTTGAGACATGCCTGAGATGCTAACTGATTGAGACGAGTGCAGCAGAGTTGGGGCAGAAATGCCCTTGACTGCTGAGAATTTAAGAGGGCCCTATGAACTCTAGAATTTGAGAGGGGACAAGTTGGGACTTTGGAAGATTTATGACAAATCCCAAGTATTGTAACACCAGCTTGGTGTCTTCCCTGAAACATGAAGCACAGGAATTTTCTGTGTTCTGGATGGATAAGAATATGAGTGTACGCTTCCTTTAGATCTAGAGAACAAAGCCAGTCCTGACTCTGGAGAGAGGGAAGAAGGGTTCCCAGGGAGACCATCTTGAACTTCTCCCATAGGAGATGCTTGTTTAGGTCCCTGAGGTCCAGAATGGGCCTGTATCCCCCTGTTTTCTTTGGAATAAGAAAGTAGAGAGAATAGAAGCCCATTCCTTGCTGGAATGTTGGAACCTCTTCTATTGCTCCCTGCAGTAGAAGGGAGGTGATCTCTTGTAGTAATAGAGTAGTGAGAGGGGACTGAGAATGGAACTCTCTTGGTGAAGACGGTGGGGGTAGGCCTCACAGATGAAATCTGTATCCCTCCCATAATACTGTTAAAGTACACTGCTCCAAGGTGCTGAGATGCCATCTGTGGGCATAATGGCAGAGTCTGCCAAGAATGTGGATAGGGTGGATGTGTGATAGGGTGGATAGGGTGGATGAACATTTAAAACCAGGCTAAAGACTCACCTATTCTGTTCTGCTTCCAACCTGCCTTCTCCCTCTGCTCCTCTTTCTCCCCCCCCCTGAATTTGGTTGTTCCCTACCCCTTTACACTACGTATATACACTTTGTCTCTACTTTGTTTCTCTTATATCTACCCTATCTCTCCTCTCTATCCTGTCTTATAATTTTGGCGTTCTTTTCCTTTCAGCAGTCACAAATTATTTACTATTGTAAACCGCTCTGGTACTTCCAGTAAGAGTGGTATATTACATTTTTTCAATAAAGATAAAGATGTGGATACGGTCGGGATTCTTCAGAGGCAGGACAGCTATATTCTCTAGAAAGGAGTCAAAAACCTGGAGCAGCCTAAGCCTGCTGAGGTGACTGAGACTTGGGGGTCTGAGCCTTCTTTTGATGTTTTGGAAGTTGTTGTCCCTTCTGAGGAGCATGATGCTGACATTGAACAGCAGGGGTATTAAGAAGGATAATACTTCTTTTTATTGAAGAAAGCTTTCTTTGCTGCTGCCTTCTTCTTAGTTGGGTTGGCAGTAGATCTAAAGAGCCTATTCAGGGTAGTGTTCTCAGACTCCAACTGAGAGGCCTTGTCTTGCCAATCCTTGCCAAAAAAGGTTTTCGCTGATGCAAGGGATATTACCCAGCTTATCTTGAACCCATTGTTCAAGATCTGATGCTTGGAGCCAATCAATTCTGTGTGCACCGATGCAGATGGATGTAGTTCTGCTGATGTACTCAAAGCAATCAAAAGTTGCTCTATCAGCAAATTTTGAGACATTCTGAGCATGCTTTACAAGGGTGAGATAATCTTCCCTCTTGTCATCAGGGAGAAGAGGAGCCATTAACTCCAAATCTTTAGCCACCTCTTTGAGGAACATACCCATACAGAGTATGTAGGAACTGATTCTGACCAATAGCATGGAGGCCTGAAAGCAACATCAACCAAAAGCGTCTCGATTCCCTACCCGGAGGGTGAGAGGAATGTGTTTTCATGCACTTGATTTGAAGCATTGCCAATTCCACTACCATGGAATGGTATGGCAATTGTCTCTTTTGAAAACCAGGACACTCCGGTACCTGGTACATGGTATCGAGTCAGTGGGTATGGGCAGGGGCGGCACAAGGGGGGTGCGGGGCCATGTGCGGAGACTCGGTGTGGGCCCTCATTTGCATAAGGTGCCTCATTTGCATAAATATTTGCATAATGTTACCATACACTAACTTTTAGTAAACATGCCTCTTAATGAGTATATGGATAAAGAAAGACTAAAAGGTTACTACATTACTATAATCCAGTACCAACCGCCAGGCACATTAGGAACTACTACAAACACTGCCCATTTAGAACCCATAGCAAACCCGCCGTATCCTAACAGCACTACCAGGACTCACAAAGCACCATACCCTAACTATCAAAAGGCAACACTGCAAATATTAAACCAATACATTTCAGAGAACAACAATACATGACCTACTGGGGAAAGAACAAGTGGCAATGTCAAATAGGAATTATATAAACAGAATACCTCAGCTCAGTTACACATGCAGAACATAGACCATCACCAAACAAGGAATCACAATTTAGAAACAGGAAGACAATAATTAAACTGGGAACCCCAAAAGCCAAACTTGGAATATACAACAACACTGTAGAAATAAAACTATAAATTAATTTCCTCTTGTACTAAACAAAGCGCAAAAATTAATGATGCACATTTCCCAGAGCTGACATATTCCAGTTAATAAATTCAAAATAAAGAGAGATTTTTCTACCTTTTGTGCATTTTTTTTCAGTTGCAATTGTTCCAGCCACTTTCTTCTGGTTTCTTCGTGTCTTCTGCTAACTCTCCATCTGCTGTCCATTTGTCCTTTCTTCTGTCTTCTTGGTTTTTTTTCCATTCTCTCTCTACATCTGCTTTAACATACTAATCTTTCTCCTTTTGCTCTTTCCTCATTCCTATTTCATCCACTCAAATTTTACCCCTCCATCCCCACTTACTCTCCCAATATCCAGCCAATTGTAGATTTGTCTTCCCTCCCACGCAAAATATTTTTCCCTCTCCATTTCACTCTCCCAGCTCCATCCCATTCTAATCCTCCCCCAACATCAGCTCCTTTCTAGTTCCAGCCCCTCCCAGCATCTGCTCCCTTCTTGTCCCTGCATCAGCCCATTTCCAGTCCTAGTCCCCCATCAGCCCATTTCCAATCCTATCCTAGCCCCACCATCAGCCCATTTCCAGTCCTAGCTCCCCCATCCATTTCCAGTCCTATCAGTTCCTCCATCAGCTCATTTCCAATCCCAGCCCCCCCATCAGCTCATTTCTATTCCTTTCCTAGCCCCACCATCAGCCCATGTCAAATCCTAGCTCCCCTCCACTCAGCCCATTTCCAATCCAAGCCCCCCATGAGCCTACTTCCAGTTCTAGCCCCTCCATGAGTCCATTTCAATTCAAGCCCCCACCACAGCCCATTTCCAACCTTAGCACCCCCAACAGCCCATTTCCAGTCCTATCCTGGCCCCTCCATCAGCCCATTTCCTGTCCTAGCCCCCCCCCCCCACTCAGCCCATTTCCAGTCCTAGCTCCCTCTCCTCACAGCCCATTTCCATTCCAAGCCCCCCTCCCCATCAGCTATTTGCAGTTCAAGCCCCCTTTCCACTCAGCCCATTTCCATTCCAAGCCCCTGTCCCCATCAGCTATTTGCCGTTCTAGCCCCCCTTCCACTCAGCCCATTTCCAGTCCTAGCAACCCCCCATCCCATTACCAGTCCTAGCTCCCCCATCAGCCCACTTCCAGTCTGAACCCCCTATAGCCCATTACCAGTCCTAACCCCCCATCAGCCCACTTCCAGTCTGAACCCCCTATAGCCCATTACCAGTCCTAACCCCCCCATTAGCCCACTTCTAGTCCTTACCCTCCCATCAGCCCATTTTCAGTCTTACCCCCCCCATCAACCCATTACCAGTCCTAACCCCCCATCAGCCCATTACCAGTCCTAACCCCCCATAGCCCATTTCCAGTCCTAATCCCCCCATCAGCCCACTTGTAGTCGTAGCTCCCCATAGCCCATTACCAGTCCTAATGCCCCCCACAGCCCATTACCAGTCCTAACACCCCCCATCAGCCCATTTCCAGTCTTAGCCCACCGCCCCATAGCCCGTTTCCAGTCCTAATCCCTCCATCAGCCCACTTGTAGTCGTAGCCCCCCATAGCCCATTACCTGTCATAACTTCCCCCATCAGCCCATTTCCAGTCTTAGCCCCTCCATAGTCTATTACATGTCCTAACCCCCCATAGCCCATTCCCAGTCTTAACCCCCCCCCCCATCAGCTCAATTCCAGTCCGAACCCCCTATAGCCCATTACCAGTCCTACCCCCCCCATCAGCCCATTTACAGTCCTTACCCCCCCCCCCCCCCAATATCAGCCCAGCTAAGTTTAAAAAAAAAAAACCAGAAACCGGCTGCTGCTGCCGCCGTGGCAGCGGCAGAATCGAGAATCCCGCGGGGCCCCCCTGTCCTGCAGTCTTCTATGCGGCCTCAGCACGGGCTTTTCAGAGCCGCGCGAAGGGAGAGTTTCCCTTTCTCGCGGCTCTGTTAATCCCGCCACGGGGCTGATGGGATTTCCCATCAGCCCCGCGGCGTGATTAACAGAGCTGCGAGAGGAGAAGCTCTCTCTCTTCGCGCAGCTCTGACAGCTGACGCTGAGGCCGCATAGAAGACTGCAGGACAGGGGGCCCCGCGGGATTCTCGATTCTGCCGCTGCCACAGTGGCAGCGGCAGCAGCAGCCGGTTTCTGGGTTTTTTTTTTAACTTAGCTGGGCTGATGGGGGGGGGGTGGTAAGGACTGTAAATGGGCTGATTCTCGATTCTGCCGCTGCCACGGTGGCAGCGGCAGCCGCAGCCGGTTTCTGATTTTTTTAAACTTTGCTGGGATGCAAGATGTCTTTTGCGCGGGGCCCCCTGAAACGCGGGGCCCTGTGCAAAAAACATTCTTGCTCAATGGACGGGCCGGCCCTGGGTATGGGGAGAAATAGTAAGAAGTATCTCCCACATAAGATGCATGAGGTTGTGAAGTATCTGATGGATAGGAAGCGTAGCTGCTTTTTTTGGAGCCATTGGGTATTGAAGAATTTTCAATTTTTCGCCCCTACGCTCTTTCTCCAATTTATTTATTTAAAGGATTTATTTAACGCTTTGTCCTGAAATCAAAGCGGTTTACACTTCAAACAATCAAAAAATCAGTGTCAGTAGTGGTAGGCATGCTGTGTTAACACTGAGTGGAGGTGATGATTTCTTGGTGTGCTATTTACAGGATGAGCTAAGTACAAGTGGTTATATACAGGGAGGGTAGGGGGGTACATTGGTGTTTTTCAAACAATGACTTAATATTAACTTGTAATATTAACTTATACATTGGGGGTCCTTAATATTAACTTGTACATTGGGGGCCTTTCAGACAATAACTTAATATTAACGATGTTACTGTTATGGACAGGCCCCTAGCAACATCGCGAATAAAGTCTTGAAAAGAAAGTTTAAATTAGACTTACCTGCTAATTGTAGTTCCTGGAGGAACTCCAGTCTAGTCCAGGAAACTCTGGGTTGTGATCCTCTTCCAGCAGCTTGGAGACTGATCCACGTCATTCTTTGATGACACTGGTATAAGGACACAGGCACCTCCTCCTCACTCCGGTAAGTTATTGACAAAGCAGACTCACCGGAGCAACAATTAAGTGAAAAAGACACTTATAAACCAACTGTGAACTAAATGTAAAAACCACAGAACCGAACACCACTGCGATGCCTTAGAATAAATGTGAAACTTAAGATCAACTGCGAAGGTCCTCGCTTCCCCTCTAAGAAGAAAGCTGACCTTACAACATATTTCCCATACTCAAACCCTACATGTGAACCCGAAGCTGCACAGTTTACCACTTTCTCTTACCTGTGAAGTCTCTTGCTTCAGGCTCCCATGCCCCCAAAGAACCGGGACGGGATCCGGGACTAGACTGGAGTTCCTCCAGGAACTACAATTAGCAGGTAAGTCTAATTTAAACTTCCTTATCGTCCCTCCAGTCTAGTCCCAGAAACTCTGGGGATGTAACAGAGCAGTAAAAGAATTCAATGGGGGGGACCTGCTAGACCAGCCTGAAGCACCACTGTTCCAAAACAGGTATCCCTACTCGCCTGAATATCTAGACGATAATGCTTGACAAACGAATTTAATGATGACCACATCGCTGCCTTACAAATTTCCACTGCAGGAAAAAACTTATATCAGCCCAAGACGCAGCTTGTGCCCTGGTAGAATGCGCTCTTAATCCTTCAGGTACGAACTTACCCCTCAACCAGGGGCGGCCCAAGGGGGGTGCGGGGCCATGTGCGGAGACTCGATGCGGGGCCTCATTTGCATAAGTGGCCTTATTTGCATAAATATTTGCATAATGCTAACATTCATTAAGAGACATGTTTACTAAAAGTTAGTGTGTGTATGGATAAAGACAGACTAAAAGATTTCTACATTACTATAATCCAGTGCCAACCGCCAGGCACATTAGGAACTACTACAAACACTGCCCATTTAGAACCCATAGCAAACCTGCCGTATCCTAACAGCACTACCAGGACTCACAAAGCACCATACCCTACCTATCAAAAGGCAACACTGCAAATATTAAACCAATACATTTCAGAGAACAACAATACATGACCTACTGGGGAAAGAGAACAAGTGGCAATGTCAAATAGGAATTACATAAACAGAATACCTCAGCTCAGTTACACATGCAGAACATAGACCATCACCAAACAAGGAATCACAATTTAGAAACAGGAAGGCAATAATTAAACTGGGAACCCCAAAAGCCAAACTTGGAATGTACAACAACACTGTAGAAATAAAACTATAAATTAATTTCCTCTTGTACCAAACAAAGCGCAGACGTTAATGATGCACATTTCCCAGAGCTTTCATATTCCAGTTAATAAATTCAAAATAAAGAGATAACTTTCTACCTTTTGTGCATTTTTTTTCAGTTGCAATTGCTCCAGCCACTTTCTTCTGGTTTCTTCATGTTTTCTGCTAACTCTCCATCATCTGCTGTCCATTTGTCCTTTCTTCTCTCTTCTAGTTTTTTTTCCATTCTCTCTCTCTACATCTGCTTTAACATACTAATCTTTCTCCTTTTGCTCTTTCCTCATTCCTATTTCATCCACTCAAATTTTACCCCTCCATCCTCAATCCCCACTTACTCTCCCAATACCCGGCTAAGTGTAGATTTTTTATCCCTCCCACACAAAATATTTTTCCCCTCTCCATTTTACTCTCCCAGCCCCATCCCATTCTAATCCTCCCCCAACATCAGCTCCCTTCTAGTTCCAGCCTCACCCAGCATCCATTCCCTTCTAGTCCCTGCATCAGCCCATTTCCAGTCCTAGCCCCCCATCAGCCCATTTCCAGTCCTAGCAATCCCCCAACCCAATACCAGTCCTAGCCCCCCCATCAACCCACTTCCAGTCCTAACCCCCCATCAGCCCACTTCCAGTCCTAACCCACCATCAGCCCATTGCCAGTCCTAACCCCCCCATCAGCCCACAGCCCATTACCAGTCCTATCCCCATCAGCCCACCTCAGGTCCTAACCCCTCCCCATCAGCCCATTTCCTGTCCTAACCCCCCCCCCCCATAGCCCATTACCAGTCCTAACCCCCCATCAGCCCACAGCCCATTACCAGTCCTAACCCCATCAGCCCACCTCCAGTGTTAACCCCCTCATCAGCCCATTTCCAGTCCTAGCAACCCCCCCAACCCATTACCAGTCCTAGCCCCCCAGAGCCCACTACCAGTCCTAATCCCACCAGCCCATTACCAGTCCTAACCCCATCAGCCCACCTCCAGTGTTAACTCCCCATCAGCCCATTTCCAGTCCTAGCCCCCCATAGCCCATTACCAGTCCTAACCCCCCCCCCAACAGCCCACAGCCCATTACCAGTCCTAGCCCCATCAGCCCACCTCCAGTCTTAATCCCCCAGCCCATTTCCAGTCCTAGCAACCCCCCAACCCATTACCAGTCCTAGCCCCCCATAGCCCACTCCCAGTCCTAATCCCACCAGCCCATTTCCAGTCCTAATCCCCATCACCCAATTTTCAGTTTAAGCCCCCACATACCCCATTACCAGTCCTAACCTCCCCATCAGCCCACTCCCAGTCCTAATCCCACCAGCCCATTCCAGTCCTAATCCCCCATCACCCAATTTTTAGTTTAAGCCCCCCATAGCCCATTACCAGTCCTAACCTCCCCATCAACCCACTTTCAGTCCTAATCCCATCAGCCCATATACAGACTTAGCTCCCCCATAGCCCATCACCACTCCTAACCCCCCCCCCAGCCCCCCCATAGCCCATCACCACTCCTAGCCCCCCCAGCCCCCCCCATAGCCCCCCCATAGCCCATCACCTCTCCTAGCCCCCCCATAGGCCATCACCACTTCTAGCCCCACCCTGCGCCCCCCCCATAGCCCATCACCACTCCTACCCCCCCCAGCCCATCACCACTCCTAATCCCCCCCAGCACAGCCCAGCCTAGCCCAGGGAAAATTTTTTAAAAAAAGAAGCTGTCTTCTCCGGCTGCCGGGGCCGCCGCAGCAGAATCGAATGTGCCGCGGGGCCCCCCCTGCCCAGCAGAGCCTGCCCTCCCCTTTATCACCTCTGTCTTCGCAGCTTCAGTCAAACGTGCCGGCTTTCAGAGCGTGAAAGGACTAGTTTCCCTTTCGCGGCTCTGTTAAGCCCGCGGGGGCTGATGGGAACTTCCCATCAGCCCCCGCGGGCTTAACAGAGCAGCGAGGGAGAAACTCTCCTCTCGTGCTCTGAAAGCCGGCGCGTTTGACTGAAGCTGCGAAGACAGAGGTGATAAAGGGGAGGGCAGGCTCTGCTGGGCAGGGGGGGCCCCGCGGCGGCCCCGGCAGCCGGAGAAGACAACTTTTTTTTTCTTTTTAAAATTTTACTTTAGGATCAGAATGTTTTTTGTGCGGGGCCCTGTGCAAAAAACATTCTCGCTCAATGGACGGGCCGGCCCTGCCCTCAACAGGTACGCCGACGCTATTGCCCCCTTTATCCATCTGGCAATCGATGCTTTTGAAGCTGCTTACCCTTTGCAAGGACCAGCGAACAACACAAACAGCCTATCAGACTTTCTGAAGTCTGCCGTCCTTTTGAGGTACTTTTTCAAGGCCCTCCGAACATCCAAACGATGCAACTGTGGCGAAGACGCCTCCCCTGAATCCGCACGGAACACCGGAAGAGATACTACTTGATTCACATGAAAAGGAGACAGCACCTTCGGCAAAAAGGACGGCACCAATCGCAAGACAACCTTTGACTCATAAAAAGTCAAGAACGATTCCCTACACAATAGTGCCTGCAACTCAGAAACTCTCCTCGCCGATGCAATTGCAACTAAGAACACCACCTTTAGCGTAAGATCCTTCAACGTTGCCTTAGCCAAAGGCTCAAACGGCCGCTTTTCTAATCCTTCCAATACCAATTGCAGATCCCAAGCAGGAACCAGCTGTCTGGACGGAGGCCATAAGAGACCTACGGCCCTCAAAAATCTCTTAATATCCAGATGAGAGCCCAGAGCTTGTCCATGGATCTTCCCCCTATAACAAGAAATCGCTGCCACCTGTACCTTTAGGGAAGAGGCCGCTAACCCTTTTTGAAAACCATCCTGCAAGAACGCTAATATCTGTGGCATGGACGCTCTTAATGCCTCACAAGTTCTGTCCCGTATTTAGAAAAAGCTGCTGCCCCAATAGTAACTTATTGCCTATATGGGAAGTTCAGTTTATAATCACTAGACGGCCTCAGACCTGTGGGCTTTCTCAATGGAAGACACTGTAAAACAGAGTGTTTACCACTGCCCAATTGCATCAACGGCCAAATGTCCATTCAATTTTGTCTTTTTTATATATGCACACCTCCCTTTCTCCGTCGTGATGTTTTAAAAACTTGATTTAATATTGTGGACTTCCTGGTCCATTTTAATAAAATAAATATGTACTTATCTTTCAATGATGATGCGAGCGCCCAAATGAAAACATTTGCTCAATCTGATTTCATTTTTGTGTTTGTTCACTGAACGCTCTCTTAGATGTTTCATGTCTCAAAATGCGCAGCGTTTTTTGAGACATGAAACATCTAAGACTTCAAACCGGTTTTCAAGTAGATTATTCGCTTTTGACCGTGCATCAGTCACAGCTGATTTTGGGTTAAAGATTTTGGCTGTATGAAGACTTCATTCCCCTGAAGAACCTCAAACAATTGAGTGAAATGCTGCTCAACGTTGATAGGAGGCGTCGGGAATTAGAGAGCGTTCAGTGAACAAACACAAAAATGAAATCAGATTGAGCAAATGTTTTCATTTGGGCGCTCGCATCATCATTGAAAGATAAGTACATATTTATTTTATTAAAATGGACCAGGAAGTCCACAATATTAAATCAAGTTTTTAAAACATCACGACGGAGAAAGGGAGGTGTGCATATATAAAAAAGACAAAATTGAATGGACATTTGGCCGTTGATGCAATTGGGCAGTGGTAAACACTCTGTTTTACAGTGTCTTCCATTGAGAAAGCCCACAGGTCTGAGGCCGTCTAGTGATTATAAACTGAACTTTCCATATAGGCAATAAGTTACTATTGGGGCAGCAGCTTTTTCTAAATATGGGATTTACCTTAGTTGCTCTACGAAATTGAACCCATTTTTCTTGTAGAATCACAAGTTCTGTCAGCATACCAAGCCTCAAAAATGCGCCACACGCGAACATATGCTAAGGAAGTAGACTTTCGACGAGCCCCCAACAAGGTTGCGACCACCGCCTCCGAGTAGCCCTTAGCTTTTAATTGCGCCCTTTCAAGAGCCATGCCATAAGTGAGAACCGAGCTACCTGAGGCATATACAACGGGCCTTGCATCAATAGATCCTCTCTGACTGGTAGTCGCCAAGGCTTCTCCACTACCAGCCTCCGGAGATCCGCATACCACGGCCTCCTTGGCCAATCTGGCACGATCAGTATGACTAATCCTCTGTGGTGCTCGATGCGACGCACTACGCGTGCTATTAACACCCAGGGCGGAAACACGTACAGCAGCTGATCTACCGGCCAATCTTGGATGAGAGCATCCAGCCCCTCCGACATTCTCTCTCTCCTTCTGCTGAAAAACCGACCTATCTTCGCGGACTTGAAAGTGGCCATGAGATCCATCACCGGCGTCCCCCAGCGCTGTACCACCATGTCATACACCTCCGGATGAAGAGTCCACTCTCTTGGGTCTACCTTTACGCGACTCAAAAAATCGGCCGCCACATTGTCCACTACTGCTACATGCGCCGCTGACAGAGCCGGAAGGTTTTGCTCGACCCATTGAAACAACTGATCTGCCTCGGCCTCCAAGGCAGCACTGCCGGTGCCCCCTTGCCTGTTTATGTAGTCCACCGCAGTCGCATTGTCCGAAAACACTCTGATCGCTGTTCCTCTTAGATACAGCTGAAACCTCCTCAGCGCCCATACTACCGCTCGCAGTTCCAACCTGTTGATTGACCAAGTCCTTTCTTGTTCCGTCCACTGACCCTGCGCAAACATGCCCTGAAAATGCGCTCCCGAACCTAGGAGACTGGCATCTGTAGTCAGTGGTACCCAGTTCGGCGCTTCCAAGGGCATCCCCCTTGCTAAGGACTCCGGAAGCAACCATCACCGCAACGCTTCCCGAGTCTCCTCTGGACAGACAAGCCGTCGGGACAGCGGATCGTTTTGGTGAGACCACCTCCTGAGTAACACTCTCTGCAATGGCCGCATATGCGCCCTCGCCCAGGGCACCAACTCGATCGTCGCCGCCATTGTTCCCAGGAGCTGTAAATAATGCCACGCTGTTGGACGCGCCCTGTTGAGAAACCGTTGAACCAAGTTTCTTAAGGCCACGGCACGATGCGGTGGCAGAAAAACCTTGCCTGCCGCTGTATCGAAACGTGCCCCCAGGTACTCGAGCTTCTGTGAGGGTACTAGACTGCTCTTGGCCATATTGACCACCCAACCTAACCTCTGAAGGCAGCTGACCACCTTGGCAGTAGCCTCCTCGCTCCCCATCCTCGATTTTGCCCGAATCAACCAATCGTCGAGATACGGATGAACCAGAACACCTTCCCTTCCTCAATTCCGCTGCCACGACCACCATGACCTTGGTAAAAGTCTGTGGTGCCGTTGCCAGTCCAAACGGTAGCGCCCGAAACTGAAAATGGCCCATCGGCACTGCGAACCTGAGAAACTGCTGATGTTCCGGACGAATGGGAATGTGTAAATATGCCTCGGCTAAATCGAGGGAAGTCAGAAACTCTCCCTCTCTGACTGCCATGATGACCGACCTCAGCGTCTCCATATGAAAATGAGAAATCCGGAGACACCGGTTCACCCTTTTTAAGTCCAAAATTGGTCGATAAGTTCCTTCCTTCTTCGGAATCACAAAATAAATGGAGTATTGACCTAAACCGCATTGGTCTCGCGGCACCGGTATAATCGCCTTGAGATCTAGCAATCTATTTAATGTCTGACGGACCGCCTGGCATTTGCGATGCGCCTTGCAAGGGGACTGTACGAACGAGTCGGTTACCAGTTTCTGAAACTCTAAAGCATAGCCTTCTCGAATCACCTCTAACACCTTCTGATCTGATGTAATTTTGACCCAGGCAGCATAAAACTCCTGCAGACGACCTCCCACTGCTACGTCCACCTGGGCCTCCCTGACTTCATTACGGCTTTCTGGTACCCGAAGAGGCGGCCACAAAGCCTCTGCTTGCCCCTCGGAACCCTCAAAACCCCTGGTTTCTATAGGGGAAACGTCCCCTCTGACTCTGAGGAAACCTGGATGAACGAAAACGGCGAAAATCTCTTTGCAGCATTCTAGCCACTGACAGAAATCTCCCCGGCTTTTGCTTATCCTCCGGAAGCCTGCCGCCCTTGGATTCCCCGAGATCCTTAACAATCTTGTCCAAATCTTCTCCAAACAGTAGTTTTCCCTTAAAGGGAAGCTTACTTAACCTGGCCTTAGAAGATGCATCCGCTGCCCAATTGCGCAGCCAAGGGTATCTCCTTGCTGCTACCACCGAAGCCATACTGTTCGATAGCCCCCTAATGAGGTCATAATGGACATCCAAATGAGCCGCCTTGCTCACCGAGTCTTCGCTTCGCTCTCCCTGGACTCGTTGAGTCCAGCGCAGACAGGATCTTGCCACCCAAGCCCCACAAATAGATGCTTGAATGGAAAGAGCATTAACCTCAAAGACCTGCCTCAACAAAGCATCTAACTTTCTGTCTTGAGTATCCTTGAGCGCAGCACTCCTTCCACCAGAATGGTCATCTTAGTCACCGCAGATACAGCTGCATCCACTCTCAGTGACTTAAATAGCTCCTTATCTTGCTCCAAGAGCGGATACAGTTGGGACATTACTCTAGAGCCCTTGAGCGTTGCCTCAGGCATGTCCCACTCACCTTGAATCATTTCCTTTATCACCCTTTGGATAGGAAACGCTTTTTGTGTTTTTCTAAATGCTTGTAAGAGCAGATCCTCTAACACCACCTCATCCATCGGCCCCGTCGCCGGTACATTAAGCGCCTTAAGCGTCTCAGAAATGAGTGCGGGCAACTCTTCTCTCCGAAAAATCCGCACCACTCTGGCCTGATCCTCCTGTTCAGCAATTTCTCCTTCTTCCAGCTCCTCATTGAACTCCGGGTCCTGCTCCCCATCTTCCGTGTGCAAATCCTCCGAAAACTCCGATTGGCCCTGTGTATTGCCAAGTTTTACGCTTTTCCTTTAACCCTGTCACTCACTAGTTCACTGACTAGGCAAAAATATTCTGGCAAATACAGTATGAGTTAACTCTGTCACTCATTAGCTCAAATACAATATGAGTTAACCCTGTCATTCATTTAGCTCACAGACTATGCATAGACACTTTAGCAAATGCAATATGAGTTTATTAAATTAAGTCCTTTTGAAATAATGATAAAGCACAAAGGTAAGCATTAATACTTTTACCGGATATTAATAGCTCATCACTCCAGGTGGGGGACTGTTTAGCAATCACTCTCAGGAGGAAAATCCGGAACGCTTGTCTCGTATATCAGTTGCAGTCCCATCTTTCCTTCTGAGAGTCCCCCTAAAGTACCTTAACTAAGATTGTGCCTGCTGCATGATATTACAATTCATTGGATAACAGGCTGCATGCTCAAATCAGGATTGGCCAGGGTCAATCCTGTGCACATGGTTCACACCAGGATTGGCCAGGGCCAAATCTGTGCTCGTGACCAGCAGTGTTAGCTGTTGAGTCACTGCATGATGAGTCACTCATCTAGTTTTGTCCGGCCAAACCTGTTTGCCTGCTTAGAGAATTTTGACCTACAACATTCTTTGCTGGTCAGACTCACATGAACTTCTCTCCACCCCATCCACCTTTTTTTTGCTTTGGTTTCCGGGCAGGCTTCTGATCACCCCCTTTGTGGTCAGACATCTGAGAATGCTCAAAGGACACATCCCCCATGGTCTACATTCAGAGGCTAGATGAAGTGTTCTTTTGTCATCATTAATGGGTTTAAATTTGTTTGCTTTAAGGACTCCTTGTCAAGGGAGACACCCCCCATGGTTTTAGAAACAGTTCAAGGCTTCTACATTACAATTGATGAATTCTTATCCTGTCCTCACAGGCAGAATGGCTCATGAGTTCAATTTCTTATAATAAAGTACAATATCTTTGCTGATCCAAAAAAAAAATCCAAATAAATCTTTAATTAGTAATACACCCTGTTTCTCCATCTCCAGCCTTGCTCTCTTCGGCAGCCCTGCCGAAGCAGCAAGAGACAGAGGAGTCCCTGGCCTCTTCTGACCCAAGCTCCCGCCCATAGGACCAGCAGCCGAGCAGAAAACTTCTCTTTGAGACCCGCCGAACGCCCTTTGAATCAGAGCCACAAAATCTGGTGAAAAAATCTAAGACATATCCACCGGGAAAGGAGCTTGAGCCACCGGCGCATCCGGCACCATGGAAGGACCCGGCACCGGTTCCTCCCGGTCCACCACCGCAGACAGAGGCCCCTCTGAAGCCACCTCCTGCTCCTCTGCCGTATCCAGGTGTTTGTGCTCTATGAGAGATGCCTGAATACAGCTTTTACAGATACCGGCCTCCGAAACTGCCGATCTTTTTACTCCACAGAGTAAACATAACATCTTTGCAGGCATTTTGGCTCCATTGTCACCTGGAACTGATGTTCCTGAGGCCTCTCCTTACTACAACACCTTTCAACAGGCCCCACAGCAATAGGCCTCCTGAACCAGCCCGCTTAACCCGAGCCATTTTTTTTTTTAAAGTAACACAAAATGGAACAAAAGCCTTCCCGACCTGAACCTCACCAGAAAAAAAACGAAACGAAGCTGTGATACCGAACTACACCTGTTCGTTTCCCCCGCTGCCGCTACTGGCGTTTCCCGCCGAAATACACGCGACTTGGGCCTGCTTATTCCCCCGGATCCTGAAGCAACAACCAACCGCGAAACCCACTCCGCAGCTTACCTGCTTGATCCGGGCCGTTGCGCTCCAAAAGGAATGTGAAAGGCTGCAGGTCTGGTGACTGATTCTCACACTCGGGACTGTTGTCTTCCGACGCAGAGAATCAGTAAGGGAGGAAGGCACCGCGGCTCCCTTTTGCCCGGTCCACTAAGCGCAAACAGGCAATCCCTTCTGCACTGCGCCGGGGGAGGGCTCCTTTCAAATCTAGAAGACCTGTGCCGCTGTTTGTCCCCGGAGTCTACACTTTCCTTCTCTGCCCGCCTTTTGCCACAGAGATAGGAAGAGAGAGAGAGAGGCCCTTAGCCGCGAAACTTAAAGGCATAGCACTCTAAAATTTAAAAACCTCCCCCCAAAGTAACTGTCCAATACCACAAATGAATGAAACTAAAATAATAAAAATCTGAAGGTAATTTAAACCCCAAATTTAATCTAACGCTCTCCTAATGTCCTTAATTGTTCCTCAAGTGAGCTGGGAACTCTGGCTCACATCCTCCAGCTGCTTGGAGACTGATCTAAACTGGAGTGAGGAGGAGGTGCCTGTGCTCTTATACCAGTGTCATCAAAGAATGACGTGGATCAGTCTCCAAGCTGCTGGAAGAGGATCACAACCCAGAGTTTCTGGGACTAGACTGGAGGGAGGATAAGGAATGTCCTCTAGTGGGACATGTGATGTTGTGGAGATGGAGATGAGTCTTCCAGGAGAGTTTGCATGTCTTGAGTATCGGCCGATTCATCGTCCAAGGAATCGGAATCCGAAGACTCGAAGTATCATCAGACATGGTGTTCCCACTCCATATGAACTCGATACTGGTCAAAGCCAGTACCTGGAATTTGTGTAGTTGGAACCTCGGTACCAGAAACGGATTTGAGGGCCGGCATAGGTGGTAGCGTGGAAAGCGACAAGAAAGTCGATGCAGCCTATATCGGTACCGACGCCAGTACCGACGTCTGCGGAACCGACTGTAAGGGTTTCACTGGAACTGAGGCCGCCAGTAAGGACACTAAGCTCCGCTCGATGGCAGAGATACATTGATTCATAGAGCTTGTCGATGCTTGGGTATCAGTACCGAAATTGCGGGCCACAATCCCTGAGCATGGCACCAGGGGCTCTCTGGAGGTGGAGGCCTCGGGAGCATCTTCGGACCCCACTAAGGCTTTGGAGGGAATGTCCTCCTGCCAGGGTTGTTTGGCCAGTGTGTCCCCCTCCAGGGCAAAGCCTGAGGCATCTTGATGCTTAGAAGGAGATCTACCCTTGAGGGGGCGACGAGCCTTCGATGAAAACTTAGGTTTCGATACCTGAGATCCATGGCAGGAAGATGAAGTTCTTGATGACATCGATGATAAAGAGACGGCGTCGGAGGCGAAGAGGATGCCCAGCTTTGCAGCTCTATTCTGTAGGCCTCTCTTCATCATCTTTCTGCAGAGAGGACATTCTGACAGTTGGTGATCAGGCCCTAGGCTTTTAGACACCAGTCAAGGGTGTTGGTGGCCAAGAGAGTACCGCCACACATAGAACACTTAAAACCACTGGATAGTTTTTCCATTGTGTCAGAGACAAATGGAAGGCCTAGGTCTAAGATGGCATCGATGCACCTGAAGAAAGTGGAACTTTCTTCCTTACAGTTTTGTTTTGTTTTTGATAGAAGAAAGAAAGAAAGAAGAAAGAAAGAAAGTACAGATGGAAGTCTGTACCAGCATTGACGGGAAGGCAGACGCGAATCACAAAAATATGAAAACCAGGAATTTTTTGCAGTGACAGAATTTGCTTCCTGTCTGCTCCATGGAGAATGAAGTACTGAAGAGGAAGAGCTGGAAAGGCAGGAAGGCAGCTACGCAGGCACAGTGGGATGCTCCCAAAGGCTTTCCTAGTGGACGCTGGGGAGCATTCCCGCGCGGGCTCCGTCGGTACTGACATCACCCATATGTGAAGACTACATTCCTGCTTGTTCCTGGAGATACCACAATCCTTTTGGGAAAATGTGGACAGATGAAACCAAATGAGCTCTTTGGCAATGCAGATCAGCAATACATTTACAGATGAAGAAATGAAGCTTATAAAGAAAAAAACTCTTCCTAGAGTTAAATATGGTGGAGGTTCCATAATGTTGTGAGGCTGTTTTGCTGCCTCAGGAATTAGAGGACTGGAACGTATTGTTGGGATATTTTTGGCTTAGGGATAGTTCTGCTCCTTCAGCTGCTATCTGTGACTGTAATCATGGCCTGCCTGCAGTTTGCACGATGAAGAAAGAAAAATGTCCTGTGGGCTAAGAAGGTATATGCTACAATACAGCCTTGCGGCCTGCTGTAGTCTGGAGGCCTTGCTTTGAGTAGAAGTGCATAAAGTCAGGCCTGCTCAGAGAATTAATTAGCAGAAAACATACTTTCAGCCTTGAGCACCAGGAGATGAGAAGACCATAAAACAGGCCAAGGAATGCAGGAAAGATTTGCACCACAGCACAGATAAGAAGCACAATTAAGCAAAGTCCTTGAGAGCACCATCTGCAAGGGAGGGTAGCCCTAAGGCATAATTGGCATTATTCATGGGAGGGGGCCTCAGAGAAGGAGTTCTAGCAAAGTTTTCTTTCTTTGCAAGTAACTCTGACTTTTACAGAATGACATCAGACTTCTAGAAGTTTTTGTGACGGAGAATATCTTTATAAGGGGAAGGCTCCATTACTCAGTGGGCAGTCTGCTCCCGAATTCCGGTGAGGCAAGTGGACTGTCCACCACCTTTCTCAGACAGAGACTTTGCTCAAAGCAGTTGCTGTTTGTTTGTTCTGGTACCCGAATAAAGAGCATTGTATTCGAGCAATTTTCAGTCTGAGTGATTTGTTGCTAATTGGTGATTGGTGATATCTAGCAAACATGTGTTGTGGGATACAGGGCCCCACAAATGGTGCCGCAACCTACTGGGTGCCGCATCTCACTTCTAAATTGCGTGTAGTCACTCCTAACCTTTTTCTAAATTGCCCAGGATTCTTTGGACTACGCTTTTGGCTGCGTTCTTGTCCGAAAGGCTCCCTCCTGTTTTAAAAGGCAACAACAGGGGATGTGAATTCCTTCTCATTAGGAGAAGAGGCTACCTCCTGTTCTTCACATTAAAAAAAAAAAAAAAAAATAGAACAGGAGAAGAGTTTCCTTCTGCTGGCCTAGAAGACGTGATTCCCTCCTGCCAGTTCAGGAGAAGTGCATGCGGTCCCTGTGTGACGCAGTGACATCTGGATCCCCTAGGAAGACTCTGCTTTTGAGTATTTGTTTCCTGTCTACCCCATCAATGACAGAAGACTTGCCGGTGCGTGAGGACTACTGTTTATAGCAAGAAACTGTGTTTGTGCATCCTGGGACTGCTCTACTTTTTCAGGACTCCTGCTTCCCCATTCTGCTGCCTGCTTGAATGATACCGACACTCGGACTCATGTCAGTCATTTGAAAGTTTCTCCAATTGTCACCTCTGTTCTATCTACTTCCTTGGTGTATGAACTGTTGTTGACCAAGATGTTTGCTGCCAAACCTGCTCCTTGGGGCATCATTTGTTTCCTCCTTGCTGTCTCCATCATGTTTGTACTACTTATTGAGTTCCTTCATCCTGATGGACAATTAGCTTTACTTCTGCGTGTTCACAATACAACCCACATCTCCAAAGAAGTTCTCAATCAATCACACCCCTGCCTTGAACTGAACTCTTATCAGGAACTTTTTGATTCCCTTGTGTTCTCCATTGCTATTATTCTTTTGTGTTGTTTGGATTTTGTCCTTTCTAGTCAGATAAGTATGATGTTTATTTTATATGATTGGGACCGCTCCCTGCTCACAATGTATTGTCGCTTCCCTGCTCTGGTCACACTGTGGGCCAAAACCCCCTTGTACCGCAGTCATTATGATTTTTTCTCCTTTTTGGGTGGGTTACGGGGAATTCTAATTTTCATGCTGATGTTTATTGCTTGTATTCTTATTATGTGTTGTGCACTTCCTCTCCTGATTGCATTTGGATGTACATTGATTTAGTCTTCTGCTAAAACCCTGTATATTCTATCTAGGGACCAGTGTGAGCAGCCGCCTCTTGGATGATCCTTTCCTGTCACAAATGGTCCTTGTTCATAGTCCCTAAATTTGGGTTTCCTGCCTTTGCCCCCTCACCTCAGCGCAAAGAAAAAATAAAAAACTGGAGAATGTTGGGATATTTTTGGCTTAGGGATAGTTCTGCTCCTTCAGCTGCTATCTGTGACTGTAATCATGGCCTGCCTGCAGTTTGCACGATGAAGAAAGAAAAATGTCCTGTGGGCTAAGAAAGTATATGCTACAATACAGCCTTGCGGCCTGCTGTAGTCTGGAGGCCTTGCTTTGAGTAGAAGTGCATAAAGTCAGGCCTGCTCAGAGAATTAATTAGCAGAAAACATACTTTCAGCCTTGAGCACCAGGAGATGAGAAGACCATAAAACAGGCCAAGGAATGCAGGAAAGATTTGCACCACAGCACAGATAAGAAGCACAATTAAGCAAAGTCCTTGAGAGCACCATCTGCAAGGGAGGGTAGCCCTAAGGCATAATTGGCATTATTCATGGGAGGGGGCCTCAGAGAAGGAGTTCTAGCAAAGTTTTCTTTCTTTGCAAGTAACTCTGACTTTTACAGAATGACATCAGACTTCTAGAAGTTTTTGTGACGGAGAATATCTTTATAAGGGGAAGGCTCCATTACTCAGTGGGCAGTCTGCTCCCCAATTCCGGTGAGGGAAGTGGACTGTCCACCACCTTTCTCAGACAGAGACTTTGCTCAAAGCAGTTGCTGTTTGTTCTGGTACCCGAATAAAGAGCATTGTATTCGAGCAATTTTCAGTCTGAGTGATTTGTTGCTAATTGGTGATTGGTGATATCTAGCAAACATGAGTTGTGGGATACAGGGCCCCACAGTATTAAAGGAATCATGAAGTCAGAGGATTACAAAGATATTTTAGAGTGAAATGTACTACCTAGTGTCAGAAAGCTAGGTCTGGGTTGAAGGTCATGGGTCCTCCAGGAAGACAATGACCCAAAACACATCCAAAAGTACAAAAGGATTGTTAAAAAGGAACAAATGGACTGTTTTAAATTAGCCAGCAATGAGTTCTGATCTCAATCCAATTGAAAACCTTTGGAAAGAGCTGAAATCTGCCATTGGTAAAAGGAATCCTGGAAACATTCATGAGCTGGAACAAATCACAGTTGAAGAGTGGGAGAAACTACCAGCAGATAGATTTTACCAAACTTATAGATGGCTACAAAAAACATTTGGAGGCTGTCATCACTGCCAAGGGTTGTGCAACCAAATATTAGTGTAGAGTGCCATTAATCCTGTCCAGGTCATATTTTGTTTGTTTCTTTTTTCTCAGAAATTATTATGTCTGTGTTGTACAGACATCTTTTTTTTTGTTGTATATTTTCGAACATACTATTAAAGTATTATGATGACATACAATTGGAATAGTTTCTATTATTTCTCAATAGTAATTTCTCAAGATATTGTACACAACATAACCTAGAATGCAAGGGTGCCAATAATGTTGACCACAACTGTAGTTTCACCCAAGCTCTTAATTTGCTTTCCAGTTGAAGGACACCTCCATTCTTCCCCTTCCATGGCCATTTCACAGAAATCACATGTGCCACATGCAAAATAACCCAGATAAGTGATAACCCTGATGCAGAACTGTAATTAGTTCAAACATGAGGTTGTGCTGATTTTTAGCATTGCGTTTGTGGCATATTTTCAAAACTTTGTTTTGCAAAAAGACCTAAAATATTGGATTTATTAAAATAAAGTAAAACGCCTTGCTAGAGCTAGCTTTACATTGGCTGGTTTCTATATGGTAAAGGTCCGACAAAAAAAAACTTTATAGGATTGTTTATAGTAATGGGACTAAATTGATACACGTGGTGAAATAAGGTTCCGTTAATCAATCCTATGTTGATTTGTTCATTGAAAAACAGATAATACAAGAACACTGGCACTGTCTGTATATTTTCCGCTACTGCCTATATAGCTAGTGGCCCACACAGAATATATAGATTAAGTTAAATGGCGGTACTGGCATTTAACAAACCAGTGTGCAGAAAATTTCTGCATGCACAGCTGCACTGCAAGATCGGCCCCCTTCAAAGCAAAAGTCGGCTCAGTGTGCTACAAATCCCTTCAGCTAGCTGAATTTAGCGTGGGAAGAATGAAGCATTAACTGCTGTGTAAGGGGTAGTGCAGCTTGCTGTACAGAGCTGATGATGGTGAACAGGTTGGTTAATCTGAGGCGGCGAAGTCATGTGACTGTTTGGGGGTAAGGAGGCGGCTTTAAATCGAGCGTGGCTTGCCGCATCTCCTTCCTCCTCCAGCGTTGAGAGGATAGGACTATGATTTAGGGTAGTTTCTATTTCTACGTGAGTTTTATCAGATCCTTTTATCGTCACTGTGTCAAAGAAACGTTTGGACCTAATCCGCCCTTCCCTATCAACAAATTGTTTATGCTCTTTGTACCTTCACTTGCGCTAGAAGCAGAAAACGGCCCCCTTTGGCCTCATGTAATAATTCACTTATGTACAATCCCTGCGAGCCACCTTAAACGACTTTTTTTTTTTTTTTTGCCTGTGGGCGACTGGATACCATTCATCTTCCTTTGAAGGCTGCAGGGTGGAAATAGAATGTCAGAAATCAACCAATCAGTGCTCGTGGGCGGAGTTTTTCCCTGCTCACTTTTGCAATACAGAAAATGTGGAGCTGGTGGGCGGGGCTAACCGGGGGCAGAGGGCGGATCCTGGTCACCGTGACAGGTCCAGGCTCCCCGGAGCACGGGAGAGTCTTGTCAGTGCACCTGCCGCCTTCCGATCACGCAGAGATACAGATGGCTTCTCCTCGGAAAGTTTGTATCGTGGGCTCAGGAAATTGGTAAGTAGACCTGGCGTACGATCGGAGACCGTTGTTTTGGTCTCTGGTCACCATCAAGGCTGCTTCTAGAAATAACAAGCAGAATCAGCTGTTTCTGCGATTTTAGCTGCACTTCCAGAGGAAATCATCCGGAAAATAAAGGGTCTGACAAGTTATCCTTGCTTCGAGAATGGGGGAGCTGCCTAGTGGTCAGAGCAGTCGGTTGAGAACTAGGAAAATAGGGTTCAAAGCCTGCCTCTACTACTGATGCTCCGTGTGATCGTGGGCCAGTAACCCTTTATACTATCTCCAGTATAAACTTAAATTGCAGGCCCTCTCCGGCAAGGAAATACCTACCCCTAACCTGAGCTTGAATTTTGCCTGACAGATTGATGTAAACGCTTCTTATTTGCCTGTTGCATTTCCTAAGAAAATCAAGGCTACAACTCATATATGCATCCTTTTGGTAGCTCTGTTTTTGAAGAAGGTGGTAAGCTTTTAGTGTAGAGTTAAATCCAGTGCCTCAGACATGTCAGCAAGTCTTTATATCAGCAAGCCAGTGAAGACGGGTAAATAAATATTGCACTTTTGAGAAAGAAAACTGCTCAACGCTACAACAAAGAGATCTCATGTTGAAATCTCCTGCTTAACTGCAGGGAATTGGAGAAACATTTGAAAAGGGTTGGGGTAAGAGAAAAGAAAGCTTGTGTACATTTTCATGATTTTGTTTCAAGTTTACATCTGTTTTGAAGCCAGATTAAAGAGAAAGGGGTACCCATGGAAACGCTGGGAAGTTAATTATTTGTAAAAGACAGAAGTCTCATTGTTTATAGTTCAACACATTCTGCATTTCCTCTCTGGCATCTAATCTTGCCAATATTGATGGTGATCACTACCCACATCACTTCTTGCTTTCCATCCACCTCTTGTTACGCCTAGAATTGCTGAGCAGCCAGTCCTACTCTGTGCTTTGTGGCTTAGTGTTCTGCAAAACTGGTGATTTTTCCATGCTGGTAAGAGGTATTCACAATTATGATTTGTGCAGGTAGTCTTCCTCCAAGCAAGATGTCATCTCATTAAAGACTTAGGGGCCTCTTTTCTAAAGGGCATTAGTTGTTAGTGCAGGTTCTGGTGTGTGCTAAAGGTACGCTGGGACACATGTTGACAGCACGTGGCCACGACAGCGCCGCTGGAATTTGGCACTAATTGTCCATGGCACATTAGGGAGCAAATGGGGGGGGGGGGGTTAGGAGCAGAGAGAGGGAAGGGTGAGCACCTTGAAATCAATGCTCCCATGCTAACTGCAAGGTAGCCAATTAGCATGGGTGTGTTTATTGCCACCTCAATAGCTGGAGATAAGTGCCCTTGTGCTATTTTAATGCTGCGTTAGGGCAGGGTGCACCCTGCTAACTGTTGGGAATATGTTTTCAATACCCCTAAGAGTTAATGTGGTTGGTGTTCCAGCTTACGTGCTATGGTTTTGGTGCTATTGGTGAGTTAGGTGCAACACGATAATGCCCTATAATAAAAGGGCCCCTTATAATGCTTGTTGACTAGCTTTGGGTGGAAGGCCTGGCTAATAGGCTTGATGCTTTTATGACAGCTTGCAGAAGTGAAACAAGGGGCCTGGTTTATTAAGAATTTTTGCCTCATACTGTTTCTATGGGGGAAATGGGGTGGGGGGATACAGTTTAGCAAATCAGCTTCAAGGGAGAGTATTTTGTTATCGGTGTATTGGCCCAATTATAAGATGAGGGCTTTTTGTTCTGGTTTTGGAAAAGTGCATTTCCAAAAACCTGCTTGGTCTTATAATTGCAGCCAAGGCAAAAAGGCAGCAGAGGCTGTTTGAAGGAGGTGGTTCTTGCAGGGCCGTTAAAGGATGTTTTTAATAGCTCCTTGGAGACAGGAGAAGTTCCACAGGACTGGAGAAGAGCTGATGTGGTACCGCTTCACAAAAGTGGTAATAGGAAAGAAGTAACAAACTACAGGCCAGTAAGCCTTACCTCAATGGCGGGAAAAGTAATGGAGGCACTCCTGAAAGAGCAAATAGTGAACTTTCTCGAAACCGGCAGGTTGCATGATCCGAGGCAACATGGTTTTACCAAAGGACAATCTTGACAGACAAATCTGATTGACTGGGTGACCAGAGAACTAGATTAAGGGCATGCAATGGATGTGATCTACCTAGATTTCAGCAAAGCCTTTGATACTGTTCCTCATAGGAGGCTTATCAATAAACTAAACAGCTTGGGGATGGTCTCAAGGTGGTGAACTGGATCAGAAATTGGTTGACTGACAGATGACAGGTGATGGTAAACAGAACTCACTCAGATGAAAGGAAAGTGATTAGCGGTGGGCCTCAGGGTTCAGTCCTGGGGCCGGTACTATTCAATGTATTTGAGTGATATTGCTGAAAGACTGAATGGAAAAGTCTGTCTTTTTGCAGATGACATGAAAATTTGCAACAGAGTGGACTCCCATGAGGAAAGATCTACAAAATCTGGAAGAATGGTCTAATGCTTGCCAGTTAAGATTTAATGTGAAGAAGTGCAGTGTCATGTCCTTGGGAAGCAGAAATCCAAGAGAGTTGTATGCGATAGAGGGCGATAGGTTGGTGTGCACGGACCAGAAGGACCTCGGAGTGATTGTTTCTGAGGATCTCAAGGTGGAGAAGCAGTGTGACAAAGCGGTGGCAAAAGCCAGAAAGATGCTGGGTTGCATACAGAGTGGAATTAACAGCAGAAAGGAAGATGTACTAATGCCACTGTGAGGTGAGGCCTCACTTGGAATATTGCATTCAGTTTTGGAGACCATATCTTGCAAAGTGTATAAATAGACTGGAAACAGTTCAGAGGAAGGCCACCAAAACGATTTGGAGACTGCGTCAGAAGAGGAGGGGCAGGGGAGATACGATTCAGACCTTTAAATACATAGAATATTAATGAACAAGCAAACTTCTTCCAAAGACGGGAAAGCTGTAAAACTAGAGGGCATGTCATGAAGCTGCAAGGGAGTAAACTGAAAGGCAATGTCAGGAAATACTTTTTCACTGAAAGGGCGGTGGATGCTTGGAATGCCCTCCCGATGGAAGTGGTGGGGGCAAATGCAGTGGCAGAAATCAAAACTGCATAGGACACACAATGGATCCCTTTATAGCAGCAGGATAAAATCAAAATAAACATAACTATCTCTTATTTCTCAACAAATAGGGGTAACCTACACGAAGCGGTAGGTACACCTCTAAACAAAAGCATGGGGAGGGGTAACCTGCATGCAGTGGCAGGTGCACCTACGGTTGCCGCCTTGCTGGGCAGACTAGATGGACCATTCTGGTCTTTATCTGCTGTCATATACTATGTTACTATGTGACTCAGAAGTATCTCATTAGTCTGAATATAAGAAGATTGTCTTACACTCTGTCCAGTGCACTATTATGCTTTCACAGACCAGTTGAGGGAGGGGTGAGAAGATCCAGATTTTAATTCAGGGA
This sequence comes from Ichthyophis bannanicus, assembly GCA_033557465.1. NCBI lineage: Eukaryota > Metazoa > Chordata > Amphibia > Gymnophiona > Ichthyophiidae > Ichthyophis > Ichthyophis bannanicus. The sequence continues at coordinate 714,176,876 of CM066033.1, read as the reverse complement.
TACTATGACATCTAATGGTTGGTGCAGTGAGCTGAGCCTCTAGATCAGTGATTCCCCAAAATCTGTCCAGGGAGGTTCCCAGCCAATCATGTTTTCAGAATATCCCCAAATATGTACAAGAAAAATTTGCATACAGTTGAGGCAGTGAATGCAAATCAGGATATCGCCATTGAATATTCATGAGATAAGATTCACATACACTCAGGGCTGGTGTTACCATTAGGTGAACTAGATGGTTGCCTAGAGCCCTGGGCCTCTGGGGGTGCCCGCCACCAGCACTGCCCCTCTCCAGGACCTACAGCAAGGGCAGTGGCCTAAAACAGCCCTGCGGTGCTTATTTCAAAACTTCGGTGCTGCAGAGCTGTTTATTTCTTCCCCCACCGATGCCAACTTCTGTTTGCATGGGGGGCAGAAACGGCTTCCATTCCCATACAAAAGGAAGTTGGCATTGGTTTGAGTGGAAGCAAATAGCCCCATGGTGCTGAAGGTTTGAGGAAAGTGCCGTTGTAAGTCCCAGAGAGGAGTCAATGGGGGTCGGAGGTGTGTGTGCACAAGGGCTGAGCTTTGCCTAGGACGCCTCATCTCCTGGCGCCTCAACTGTATGCAGATTTCTCTCATGCAGATTTATTGTGGATATCTTGAAAACCCAGTTGGCTGGCGTTCCCCCAGACCAGATTTTAGGAGCCACTGGTCTAGAACATTTTGACTACTTAAGTCATTTTCCTCTTAGGGTACAGGAAAAGGAGACAAGACAAGTAGTGCAAGGGCAGAGGGAAGGGAGAGAAATGAAACCATGGCAGAGGCTAAGAGAGGGGGGACTCTTTTGTTTCCTAATGCAAAGCTGATTGCTCTTTTTCTATGACCTGCATTTATGAGATTTTTCCCTCCATCAGCTTACTTCTAATGTTTATTCCTCTACTTTACACTCCTTTCAAAGGTTCAGGATAGATATACCATCAGCTGCCATGATAGATTTTTGTCCTTGTGCATATACCTCTGTCCAGATCGGCATATACAGAGAGAGAGCGGTCTCCATGGCAATAGAAGTGCTGGATACTTCAATTTCTGGCCCAAGCACTTGGCTACTCAAAATGTTGTAATCAAAGGAGGGGAGAAATAATTGTGTTTTTGTTGAACACAAATAAGTGTTTTGTTCTGTATTAGTTTTGCCTGTTTTTTCCGCTTTGCCATGCATTAGCCCTCGTATCCCTTTTGTATGCTGAGTGTCTTCTTTCCCTTTGCCCTGCTTCACTCTTTCCCTGCAACCTTTGCTGGTTCCTGCTGCCTTCTTTGTGATGATTCTTCCCTGTGCAGACAGTTCCCTCTTCAAACAGAATTTGCAGACACTGCCAATGTGTCATTGCTCTGGCTGTGGGCAAAAGTCTCAACTTTCATTCATTGGCTGATTAGCTGTGATGGCAAATGGTAGAACCTGGTTGGGGTTGGAGGAGTTTGAGGGATTGGGAATGGAGTAAGGAAGAAAGTGCAAGAGACATAGCAAGCATGTGTGCACGTGTACATGTATATGGGAGAGAGTTCACACACTGCCCCCTCCCTGCCTTCTTCTCCCCACTTGCCCTACAGCTCCACTCCGTTTTTGTCGACAAATTAAGCCCAAGTTAATTCCCTCCTGGGATCTGTAACATCTGTGTTGATTTGGGTACTCTCGTCTCTTATTTGCTTCATTTGCTAGGTAAGAAAATGAAATGGTTGTTGACCCAGTGCCTTCAGTAACCTTGATTAATTATAACTGAGCTAAGTTCTTTCACTGTTGGCAGTGAACAGAACAAACAATTTAAAGATGATGAGATAGACATGAAGGGGCTGTTTTTATAAAGGATGCACGGAAAATTACATACAGTAGAAGCAGAGAAAAATAACAGCAGAAAAAGACCAGATAGTAAGTTTTGCAGTCTTTTTTTCCCTTAGAGATCCTGTGTGTTCCATGCTTTCTTGAATTCAGATACAATCCTGGTCTCTACTACCTCCACTGGGAGGCTATTCCATAAATCTACCACTATTTCTGTAAAGAAATATTTTCTCAAATTACTCCTATCCCCTTTCACCTTCATCTTATGACCCCCTCATTGCAGAGTTTTCTTCCAGTTGAAAGATGTTCTCCTCCTTTACATTTATATCAAGGAGGTATTTAAACGTCTCGCATATCATCCCTCTCCAGCCTTTATTCCAAAATTACATATTGAGATCTTTTAAGACTATCCCTATATCCCTTATGATGAAGCCCGCTGACCATTTTAGTAGCTACCCTCTGCATAACTCCATCCTGTTTATTGTATGTCAAGGGGTTTGGTGGAATGTTGTTCCCATTTCTCGAGGAGTTCATTTTTCTTTGTCTTACAGGGGCTCAGCCATTGCAAAAATTGTGGGCGAGAATGCAGCCAAACTGCCCCAGTTTGACAGCACCGTGAAGATGTGGGTATTTGAGGAGTTGATAGGAGGACGGAAACTCACGGAAATCATCAACATGGAGCATGAGAATGTCAAATACCTGCCAGGCCATAAGCTGCCCCACAATGTGGTAAGGAGGGGAACAATCATGTATTCAGAAATGGATTTCTCATAATAACCACCACATGCTCTTACAACAATAATCTTGTCTTTCCAAGTAATTTTCTGCAGTATTCAGATTCTTTTCTCTCATTGAAGTATTCTGCTGAAAAGACAAGACGACATGTTTTGACCAGCTGGAAAACAGCATTATGAATTCTGCTGTTGGTCAATACCACATAGTCCCAGGTTCTAGGTTTATTGATGTTTATCTTTGCCCTCCTTTGTCAGACCACAGAGGTGGGGGAGGGCTAGTCATCCTTATCAGACCAGCAGGCTGCCTGGCATTCAGTCACTCATTAACTCAAGTCTGACTGTTCAGCCTTACATGCTAGTAGCACATAGTTGGTTGGAAACAGGACACCTGATCTTAGAGTCCAGGGCAGCAACTAGGGCTGAATGCTTGGCAGATGAACCTAGGGGATTTTTCACAACCAACAGGTGGAAGAGATGAGCAGTGGTGCCTTGGGCCACATCCTCCTCCTCTCTGCCTTTGGGGCTGATGCAGAAAGCCAGTGTTAGAGCCATGCACCAGTTTTCTAGCACGAGAGTAACACCATTATTTTAGTGCCTCATCAGAAGCAATGTAAAACTTTGGTGAGTATAGGAGAAAACTGATCAGGGTGTAGGAGAATGTTTCCTGGTGTGATTTATTTGCCGATTTACTCACCCGTGGCAGTGCCTATGAAACATAAAGACGCTCTCCACAAACCACGGTTTCAATCACTAAAGTTAAGTGCACAACTTTCCCCACTGTCTTGCCAACTTTCCTCACCACTATGCAGGTAAATAATTCCATGCTGAAAAGTGTTATTTTAAATTTTGCTACAGGTGTCGCTGCTAGTGCATCAGCTTCCTGTGCATCCGTCTGGTGCCTCAGCCTCTGCATACACTTTCTGCACATTTAGTGCAGAAATTTCGCTCATGTCTCATTTACATACATGTTGCTTATGGCATATCAGTGCACAACTTCGTGAACTCTGCACTTGGCCTTTCAGTTTTTTGAATACTACTTTACACCTGGGCAGAATAGTTTAAGGGTTGCATTGTCGTGTAATTTGAATATGCACAGCCACCACGCTACTTTCTGTGCAGACATTGCTATGCAAGTAATGCTTGCACCAAACCTCTTTCTGCCTTGCAACATTGCATTAGCTATGCTCAAAAAGTGCACTAACATTTCTGCATCGGCCTATTTGTGTCCCACTATCGCTTTAAATTACATGGCAGTCGTGCTTTGGGCAGCAGAAGTGAAGGGCACAGCCTAAGAACATAGGATATGCTATATTGGGACTGACCAAGACCCATCATGCCCAGTATCCTGTTTCCAGCAGTGGCCAATCTAGGTCACAAGTACCTAGCAGTTTCCCCAAAAGACACAGGTTCCACAATGCTTGTATTGGGTCAAGCAGTGGATATTCTGGATCCCCTTTAATAATGGTTTATGGACCTTTCCTCCAGGAACTTGTCCAAACCTTTTTTAAACCCAGCTACACTAACAGCTTTTACTACATCCTCCGGTAGCAAATTCCAGAGTTTGATTACACGTTGAGTGAAACAATATTTTCTCTTATTAGCTTTAAATAGGTTACCCTGTAGCTTCATTGCATGCCCCCTAATCTTTCTATATTTTAATGGTTTAAACAATCGATCTACATTTACCTGTTCCACTCCATTCGTTAATTTATAGACCTCTATCATATCTCCCCTCCGCTGTCTCTTTTCCAGGTTGAAGAGCCCTAACCTTTTTAGCCTATATTCATAGGGGTATCCTTCCATCCCCTTTACCATTTTGGTGGCTCTTCTCTGTATCTTTTCTAATAATGTTATATCCTTTTTAAGATACGGCGACCAGAAATTCAATATTCAAGGTGCGGTCGCACCATGGAACAATACAGAGGCATTATAATATCCATTCCTTTCCTTATGATACCTAGCATTCTATTTGCTCTCTTGGCCACTGCTGCAAACTGGGAGATGGGTTTTAACATGTTATCCTAAATCTTTTTCCTGGGTGATGGTTCCTACTGTGGAACCTTGCATCGTGTAACCATAGTTATTCCCCTTTCCAGGTCATTTATGAATATGTTAAAAAGCAGCAGACCCAGCACAGATCCCTGGGGTACACCACTATTCATCTTTCTCCATTGGGAAAATTGGCCATTTAGCCCTACCTTCTGCTATCTTTTAACCAGTTCCTGATCCACAGTAATACACTGCCTCCTATCCCATGATTTTTTAATTTTGCCAAAAGTCTCTCATGGGGGACCTTGTCAAAGGCTTTCTGAAAGTCCAGATACTCTATATTAACTAACTCACCTTTGTCTACCTGTTTATTCACATCTTCAAACAAACATAACAGAATAGTAAGATAAGATCTTCCTTGTCTAAAGCCATGTTGGCTGTCTCCCATTAAGCCATGTCTATTTACATGTTAAGTAATTTTGTTTTTTATGATGGTTTCAACCATTTTTCCCTGTAGTGATGTCAGGCTCACCAGTCTGTAGTTTCCTGGATCACACCTGGAACCCTTTTTAAAAATTGGTGTTACATTGGCCATCCTCCAATCTTCAAGTATTACAGATGATTTGAATGATAGTTCACAGATTACTAATAGTAGGTCTGCAATCTCATATTTCAGTTCTTTCAACACCCTTGGATGTATACCATCCGGGCCAGGTGATTTGCTACTCTTCAGATTATCAAATAGTTGTAATACATCTTCCCAGTGTATCAATATTTCTTTTCATTCTTCCGCAGCATCACCTTTAAATAACATTTCAATCATGGTAATATCCCCACATCTTCCTCAGTAAAGACCGAAGCAAAGAATTCATTCAGTCTCTCTGCTATGACCTTGTCCCCTCTTAGTGTCCCTTTTACCTCTCTATCATGTAGTGGTCCAACTGACTCTCTCACAGGTCTTTTGCTACAAATGTACTTGAAAAAGTCTTTATTACTTGTTTTTGCTTCCACAGCAAGCTTCTTCTCAAATTCTCTCCTTGCCTGCCTTATCAATGCCTTGCATCTAACTTGCCAGTGCTTGTGTTGTTTCCAGTTTTAATTTGGCTCCTTTTTCCATTTCATGAATGATGCTTTTTTGGCAACAGCCTCTCTGACCTCACCTTTAAACCATGCTGGTAGTATTTTGGTCTTCCTTCCACTTTTCTTAAAGCATGGAATACAGCTGGTCTGGGCTTCCAAGATAGTATTTTTAAACAACACCCAAGCTTGATGTAAATCTTTAACCTTTGCAACTGCTCCTTTTAGTTTTTTCTTAACTATTTTTCTCATTTTATCATAGTCTCCCTTTTCAAAGTTAAAAGGTAGTACTGGGGATTTCCTTAACCCCTTCCTCCTCCATTTATTAAATCAAACGCGATCATGCTATGATCACTGTTGCCAAATGGCCCCAACATCCTTATGTCTTGCACCAGATCTTGTGTTCCACTAAGGACTAAGTCCAAAATGACTTCCCCTCTTGTCGGTTCATGAACCAGCTGCTCCAAGAAGCAGTCATTTTTTCATCTAAAAACTTTATCTCCCTAGCATGTGCGTGACACTGACCCAGTTGATACTGGGGTAATTGAAATCACCCATTATTGTTATTGTGCTGTAACTTTTGTTAGCTTCCCTGATTTCTTTGAGCATTTCATCATCTATTTGTTCATTCTGGCCAGGCGGTCGATAGTACAGCCCCACTGCCATCGCCTTCCCCTTCCCCTTCCCCTTTTTACATGGAATTTCAATCCACAGAGATTCTACAGTGAATTTTGTTTCCTGCAAAACTTTAATCCTTTGTGACTCAATGGCCTCTCTAACATAGAGCGCAACCCCTCCACCAATTTGATTTGCTCTATCATTATGATATAGTTTGTACCCAGGTATCACAGTGTCCTACTGGTTGTCCTCCTTCCACCATTTCTCTGAGATACCAATCATATCTAACCTCTCTTTTAGTGCTATATATTCTACTCTCCCATCTTATTTTTTAGGCTTCTAGCATTTGCATACAAGCATTTTAGAGGCTGTATTTTATTCATATTAATCTGGCTATCGGTAGGCAAGGGTAATTTGAAATCTTTAAGCTCTGTCTGCTCTGTACTCAAGGGCATTTGGGCTACTTTTGTTTTTATTGGAACCTCTTTGCTGATATGCCCTAACTTCAATCTTTTGTTAGTATCCTTCAAGGATACATTGTTTCGAACTATGTGCTCTTGGGCGACTGTCGTCTTTACCCTATTATCTAGTTTAAAAGCTGTTCAATCTCCTTTTTAAAGGTTAATGCCAGCAGCCTGGTTCTGTCCCAGTTAAGGTTGAGCCCATCTCTTTGGAAGAGTCCCTCCTTTCCCCAGAGTCCCTCCGTTCCCCGGTAACAAATTCCAGAGTTTGATTACATGTTGAGTGAAAAAATTACGACCAGCTTGAAACCTGCATGGGAGAGATGTTGGGATGGCTAAAGCAAAACAACATGTCAATTAATCATAAGAAGACTGAAGTAATGTGTATGTCCAGTAAAATGGACTTTGAACCACCTCCAACAATCACACTGTGCAATAATACTTACAACTCGAAGGAAGAAATAAAATATCTAGGAGTCACAATCGACAGCAAACTGAAAATGGAAAAACACCTCAGCAACACCAACAAAGCCATCTTTCACAAGCTTAGAGTTCTACGACCCCTGAGGAACGTACTGGATTCGTGTGATTTCCGATCAGTTGCACAAGCACTCATCATGCCCCACCTTGACTACTGCAACGCCATCCTGCAGGGTCTACCAAAGAAAACCACTAACATATTACAACTGGCACAACACGTAGCAGCAAGGATCATAATGAGAACAAGCGTCACTGAGCATATCACACCTGTATTGATGGAACTGCACTGGCTCCCAGTTGCTGCCAGGATTCAATACAAAACATTGGTAATGACATTCAAGTTAATTCAAAACCTGGCCCCCTCATTCCTCTCCACCCTGATCTCCATACAACCTACCACCAGAAGCAGGAGAACCATAAACTCAGACACACTAATAGTCCCAAACAGCATTAGGCACGTAAAAGTCAGTACTAGTCGCAGAGCGTTCTCCTTCTCTGCCCCCACTTTATGGAACCAGCTCCCACACGAGCTGAGAGCAATTAAAGACATAACCGATTTCAGAAAAAAATTAAAGACGCACCTGTTCAATTGTCACTATATACAGATGTAAATCCAAGAAGATAAAAGAGAGTGAATAGCTGTATGTAAAACTGTTCACCTGTTCAATTGTCACTATATACAGATGTAAAGCCAAGAAGATAAAAGAGAGTGAATAGCTGTATGTAAAACTGTACATAGCTGTATGTAAAACTGTACATAGATGACGGATAATCGCGTGTGTAAATGTATAATTGCTTGTATAAATCTATAATCGATTGTGATAGTAATTATGGTCTAAATATAGACCCTAATATGTGTGCTGTGTATTACCCCTGTTCTCTCTATCTATGCCCCAAATTTTCTGTCTTGATTTTTTGACAAATCCCAAACTGGTAATCAAACCGCTGCTGATCGCTGGAAGTAGCGGTATATAAGTATTTACTAAATAAATAAATTTGTCTTAAATAGGTTACCCTGTAGCTTCATTTCATGTCCCCTAGTCTTTCTATATTTTGATGGCGTAAACAATCAATCTACATTAACCCATTCCAATCCATTCATTAATTTATAGACCTCAATCATATCTAACACAAGTAATTTTGCATCTCAGTAGGAATTGTAGAAACAGCTTTATCATGATTTATAAAACATATCTGAGATCTTTATTCCTATAGTTTCTCCAACGAAGGTTCAGAACACTGTTTGCTGCAAGTTTCTCTTCATGTTTTACTGGTTCTGAGACTAGAACGAATTGGTGTCTTTTTTTCAAGACCTCCAATCATTTCCATATGGTGCATGATATGTGTACCCCCTGATGAAGGCCTGACGCTGAAACGCGTAGGGGTTCTTTCATAAATAAAGTTAGCACCTGTGACCTCTACTTGTCTTCGCCCGTTGTGTCTCCCTGCCTTTGCTGCAAGGGCTTTGCTCCCTTTATGTTCCTGTAAACAATCAATCTACATTAACCCGTTCCAATCCATTCATTAATTTATAGACCTCAATCATATCTAACACAAGTAATTTTGCATCTCGGTAGGAATTGTAGAAACAGCTTTATCATGGTTTATAAAACATATCCTGAGATCTTTATTCCTATAGTTTCTCCAACGAAGGTTCAGGACTTCTTTAAACTTTCATAAGCCTTTTTTTCTTAGATCTCTAAAAAGATTTAGAAAGGCTGTTCTTAAAAAGTAGTCAGGAAGGATTTCATTTCCAAACTTTCTTTGCTGAATCTCTCAAATTTATGTGAAAGATCATCATAGTACTTGCATTATGCTGCTTTTGGATCCTGATGTTTCTCACGCTCTTGTCCACTATGTATGTGTATCCTACTATACTCTAGTCCCCAGTTTTTCTATGTTTTTTTTTGTCTTGATTTGATTGTAAGCTCCAATGAGCAGGGACTGTGTCATAAGCCAATATATGTACAGCGTTGCATACGTCTTAGTAGTAGTAATGTGTTTAAAGGCCATTTAACATGTGAAAGGTGATATTTTACTTAACAGATAATGCCATTTCCTTGAGTACTGTGAGACCAGTCCAGACAAGTGGGTGTATTCCCCTACCAGCAGATGTGGAGAAAGAAACATTCCAGAGGCTTCTTATGACATCATTATGCCGTTAACATGCCAGTACCTCCAGGAGCACACTCTAGTATTCGTACCCAAGCACATGGTCAAAAATCCCTGACTGCATACAACCTCAGTGAAGATAACAAGGCTCAACAAAACAAGAACCATAACTATATGTACAGGATCAGCTTCAGGTAGGCTTGTCAAGGGTATGAGCTTGCAGAGCCAACCACAGAGGGCCTGATTTTCGAAGGCCTTTACATGAGTAACTTTCCTAGTTTCCAATGTAAAGGCCTTATCTGGGATTTTTGAAGGGCACCTACCCGGGTAGTGCCCTTCGAAAATCCTGGATATGTCCCTAATGCGCCCAGATGCGATCTGCTTAGCATCGGGACGTGTTGGGTGTGTTCCGGGATGGAGCGGAGGCGGGCCATGGCACTACTTGTGTAGTATTCTGCACCATAAAGATAGGCATAGAAAAACCTTGCCTATCTTTAAGGCACTGGGACTAACAATGTAGCACTGAAAAGCTCTGCTACATGGGTAGCTCCTGCCTGACTGTGCGGCGACACCCAGATTTTTGATGCCAGGGTCGCATATGACCCTGGCATAGAAGATCTGGGTTAGGTGGGAGGTAGGCAGGCTAAGCGCCGATGCAGTGCATAGCACCGCCCAGCTCAAAATCGGGCCCAGAGAATATAGACCAAAACAGTTTCTGGGCGCAGAACTCAAGAAAAGGACAGTATCTAGTAAGTAAAATATCACCTTCCATATTGTCCTGCTAGACCAGTCCAGACAAGTGGGACATACCAAAATTATGACTCCACTGGGCAGGAAGAATACATGGTAGCCTTTCAAGACTTCTGAGCCAAAGGCCATGTCCGCCTGGGCGTGGACATCCAAGCGATAATGCTTGACAAAAGTGGAAAGTGATGTCCATGTTGTCCCCTGACAAATGTCTGAAAGGTGATCAAACTATGCTCCACCCATGAGGATGCGTGTGCCTGAATGGAATGCGCATGAAAACCCTTGAACCAGCCAGTTCCACAACAGATACACCAAGGCAATAGTCTTCTTGATCCAGCATTCCAGAGTAGACTTGGCAGCCGCTCACCTTTACACAGTCCCAAAAACAACATAAATAGATGGTGTGACTTGCAAAAGAAGTTAGTAATCTTCAGATTACTAACATACAGCAGAAATAAAATACAAATTCAAATTCAAACTCCTGATTCCCCCCCCCCCAAATGTCTCCATAAACAAATGGGTCTTCAACTTACTTTTAAAAACTTTAAAATCCATCTCCCTATGCAATTGGTCTGGGAGGGCATTCCATAGTACCGGTCCATGGACCCAAAAAGTACTCACATGGTAATGCTCCTGCCAAATGTCCCTCACCCCAGGAACCACTAATAATTCCCTCCCCTGGGACTGCAATGTGTGGGCTGATCTATAACTATGACATTTCAAGCATAAATAGTCTGGAACCATCATATGCAAAGACTTAATACCATTGTCAAAACCTTTTCCTGGATCCTATACTGCACCGGCAACCAATACAGCCCAATCAGGGCAGGGGCAACGTGGTCAAACCTTTGTAAACTCTTAATAGGTTTTGCAGCCATATTCTGAATTTGCTGTAACCATACAATCTTTTTAGCTGGAAGCCCCAACAATAAGTTACCATAATTCAGCTATGGAAAAATCAGCGCCTGCATCACTGCAGTCAAATTCCTTTCAGAAAGATTTGGTCTAAAGATCATAACATCTGCAATATTGCAAACAAAACCTTACTTTGCTTGGATATATGATCATGAAAACTCAAACTGGTATCCAACCATATACCCAAACTATGACATAACTCAGAGAACTGTATTAAAGCACTACTCCCGTTCTGCAAAAACCTCAATGTCACACATTAGATAATCCTAAAAATGCAATCTTCTTCAAATTCAGATGTACATACATAAACAGATATCAGAGAAGCACTCTTAGGACATCCACCAGGCGAAGGTCCTTGTTCTTCTCATGGCACTGGTCCCTGGTAAAAGAGGGCAGATAGATCACCTTATTCATGTGGAAGGAAGACACCACTTTGGATAAGAAGGTAGGGATGGGCCAAATATACACGGCCTCCTCTGAGAATGACAAGGGTGTCTGCAGGATAACACCTGCAGGTTGGAGATATGCCTTGCCAAGCAAATTGTGATGAAAAATTACAGTCTGAAGAGTCAGATGTTTGTGTGGCCTGCTTCAAGGGCTCCAAGATCAGGGTCCAGAGCACCAGGCAGAGAACCCACAAAGGAATGACTGAACACAGGAGAAGACGCAGATGCTGTACCCCCTGAAGGAAATGAGACACATCCAGCTGCAAGGCTATAGACTGTCCTGCCATCGATCTCCCAAAGCAGAATAAGGTTGCCACCTGAGCCCTCAGGAAACTAAGGGAAAGACCATTATCCAGGCTATCCTGAAGAAGGGCAAGCCAAGACAACAAGTCCGCCATATCAGAGCTAACCTGATGCTCACAACACCAATGCTCGAAAAGGCACAAGATGCGCACATAGGCAAGGTTGGTAGAGGAGCATAAGAACACCACTACAAGGGACTAGCCCTTACATGCTAAATTACACCTCTAAAGAGGCAAGCTGTAAGCAAGAAGTGAGCCAAATCATCCAGAAATAACAGCCCTTGATGTAACAGCCCCCAGGCTGGGGGAAGTGGCAGAGGAGGTTCCTGCAGGAGCCGCACCAGATTCCTGAACCATGGCTTCTGTGGCTAATCCAGTGCCACCAGGACAACACTACTACTACTACTACTACTACTACTGAACATTTGTATAGCACTACAAGACATACACAGTATTGCACAGACATGTAAAAGATGGTCCCTGCTCATCAGAGCTTACAATATAGTCAAGAGAAACAACACAGTAGCTGTAGGCATGGCTACATCTATGGGGAATGGTAAGGAAACACAACGGAGATCAGGTGAGTCAAGGTCCAAAAGCGGTAGCGAAGAGGTGAGTTTTTAGCCTGGATTTGAAAAGGGTCAGAGAAGGCACCTGACATACAGACTCAGGTAGTTTGTTCCAGGCATAAGGAGCAACAAGGTGAAAAGAGCAAAGTCTGGAGTTAGCAATCAAAGCGAAGGGCACAGAAAGAAGTGATTTGCCAGAAGAGCAGAGTTCCTGAGGAGCATGTAGGGAGAGATAAGAGAGGAAAGGTAGTGAGGAGCTGCAAAGTGAATGCACTTATAGGTTAACAGGAGAAGTTTGAACTCGATGTGGAAATGAACAGGAAGCCAATGAAGTGACTTGAGAAGAGGGTAATATGAGCATGACAAGGCTGGCAGAAGATTAGCCTTGCAAGAGTGCTGAACAGATTGAAGGGAAGAGAGATGATTCAGAGGGAGACCAGCAAGGAGTAGGTTACAATAGTCCAGACGGGAGGTGACTAAGGACTGGATAAGTGTCTTAGTAGTATGTTCAGAAAGGAATGAGCGAATTTTGTTGATGTTGTCGAGAAAGAAATGGCAGGTTTTAGCTATCAGTTGGATGTGTGTGGAGAAGGAGAGAGAGGTCCAAGATGACCCCAAGGTTGCGAGCTGAGGAGAGAGGGAGGAGTAGAGAGTTATCCATAAAGACTGGGAGAGGAGGGTTTAGAAGGAAAAATAAGAAGCTCAACCTGGATGTTGCCCTATGTGGCAAAGCACATGTCCTAAGAGCAGCCATGGAGGAACACATAGTAGGCACTGCTTTGGCTAGGACCGAACAGGGGTGTTGACCCCCTCTGAGCTTTCCTCCCTGAGGCGACTGAAGAAATGTCCAATTTTGGTATTGGACTAGTTGCCATCAGATCCATCTCGGGGTGACCCCCCCAGAGGCGCAGAATCCACTGAAACGCTGATGGACTATTTCCATTCCCCGGGATTGAGAGAGTGACAACTGAGGAAGTCCACTTCCACACTGTCAACTCCCACAGTGTGTTGCACTGAAAGAGCCAAGAAGTTCTTTTCTACCCAGAACAGGAGGTCATCTCCAAGGCCCCACCACTAAAGCCTGAAGCTCACTGACTCTGCAAGTGGAGGTGAGCACAACCAGGAATGCCACTTTCCACGAGAGGTATCGCAGGTGGCAGGTAGCCAGAGGCTCAAAGGGCAGGCGAGTGAGCTGCCCCAACACCACACTGAGGTTCCACTTGGTCGCTGGAGGGCAAACCGGGGGGTTCAATAAGAGCAGATCCCTTAGGAAGCGGGTCACCAGTGGCTGGACTGAAAGGGGTTTGCCATCCACCGGGTGGTGGTGCTCCACCAGGGCACTAAGGTGCCCCCTGACAGAGTTCAATTTAAGCCCAGATTGCGAGAGGTGGAGAAGGTACTGTAGCACCATTCCCACCGGTTTGGTCCCGTGCTCTGCACACCAAGCTGAAAACCTGCGCCATTTGAGAGCATAAGCTTTCCTAGCGGAAGCCTCACAAGAGGCCAGCAGGATCTCCTCTACCTCACTCGAAAGTTTGAAAGCGGCTAGGATCACCCTTTCAGCAGCCACGCTGTCAGTGACAGGGACCCCACGTTGGGGTACAGAAGAGAGTCCCCCTCCTGAGACAGGAACCCTGGAGAGTTCCCCAACGGGATGGGAGTCTCCACCGATAGCTGGAGGAGTAGCGGGAACCTTGGCTGCCTGGGCCATCGAGGGTCTATCAGGATGAGTGAGGCTTTGTCGTGGAGGGTCCTGAACAGTGTCTTGGCAATTAGCAGCGCGGGAGGAAAGACGTACATGAGGCCCTCCGACCATGAGACGAGGAACGTGTCCACCGCCACCCTGGAGGGATGGGCCTTTCAGGAGCAGAAGCGAGGCAACTGGTAGTTGTCCAGGCTGGCGAAAAGGTTCATCACAGGTTCCCCCCCAGAGTTGGAAGAGCCGGTCAGTCACACTAGGGTCCAGCTGCCACTCGTGCAGCTGGAGGACCCTGCTCAATCTGTCGGCCAGTAAGTTGTTCTGGCCTGGCAGGTATACTACCCATAGGAGTATATACCCTGATGGACTGCATAGGCGTAGAGGACCACTGCCTCTCGGCAAAGGGCACGAGACCCCGTGCCCCCCTGCTTGTTCACACAGAACATCGTCACCTAGTTGTCCATCTGGAACAACACCGGCTGATGATGTAGGCATTGGGAAAAATCTCAGAGGGCTAAGTATATCGCCTGTAGTTCCAGGAGGTTGATCTGCTGGTTGCTCTCATCCTGCGATCAGCTGTCCTGGGTGCGGAGTTCCTTGCAGTGGGCTCCCCGGCTGAGCAGTGAGGCATCCGTGATGAGGACCCTCAAGGGGCTTGGGGCTTTAAAAGGCATTCCCGCCTCGAGGCTTGGGGAGTCTGCCACCAGGCCAGAGAGTCCACCAACTGGCGGGTCACTGAGACTTTGTCCCAGAGGCGCCCCATGGCCTGTGGCCACTGGTCCTGGAGGCACCACTGCGCAGCCCTCATGTGGAGGTGGGCATCTGGGGTGATGTGGACTGTGGAGGCCATGTGCCTGAGTAGATACAGGAGGAGCTGGGCGGGCACTGAGGAGCAGTGCTGTTCATCAAGGGCCAGGGCCCTGAGATGGTCGGCTCAGTCTCCGGGCAGGAAGGCCTTTGACTGGAGGGTGTTCAGTCTTGCCCCTATGAACTCCAGACATTGTGTCAGAAGGAGTTGGAACTTAGGGAAGTTTATCACAAACCCCAAGTGTTGCAAGACCTGGATGGTGCACACAGTCGCTTGCTGCACCTCTGAGGCTGTGCCATACCTCCCTTTATGAGCCAATCATCCAGGTAGGGGAAGACAAAGACCCCCTGAAGCGAAGGAAGGCAGCTATGACTGCCAGGCCTTTTTGTGAAGACCCTTGGGGCGGAGGCCAACCCGAAAAGCAGCACCCTGTACTGGTAGTGTCCGCCCTCACCATGAACCGCAGGTACGTCTATGGTTGGGGTGAATGAGGATGTGGGTATAAGCATACTTCAGATCCAAGGAGTATAGCCAATCTCCCTGCTGGAGGTAAGGCAGCAATGTTCCAAGGGTGAGCATCTTGAACTTCTCCGTCACCAGGAACTTGTTCAGGTTGCGCAGGTCGAGGATGGGCCTTAGGACACCTGTCCTTTTTGGCACGAGGAAGTATCTGGAGTAGGACCCCTCGCCCTTGGAGATGTTGGGGCACTGGTTCCACTACTTTGTCCTCAAAGACCTGCAAGCTCCTTCAGTAGAGGGTCCTGGTGAAGAGAACTGAGGGGCTCTCCTGGAAAATAAGGGGGAGATCTCTGAGTCAGATGGAGAAGATAGTCCTCCGTGACTACCCGAAGTGCCCAGGAATCATTGGTGATAGTTAGCCACCTTTGGGCATAGTGGATCAGATGTCCTTCTGTGGGCTGCTGACCTCCTTGGGGTAGAGAGGCTTTGCTCAAGGAGTCAAAAACTCCCCCCTGGCTGGGCTGGGGCAGACATGTGGGGTTTAGGAGCCTTCTGCTTACAAGGGCCATGCCCATGTCCTTTGGCCTGCTGACCCCGCTGGGGAGCCAGGGAGGCCTGAAAAGGTGGGTAGTTTCTGTAAACAGACCCTTTTCTTGGGTAGAAGGGCTTTTTACCTGAGCACTTCCATTGGGGAGGGGCAGCGGTCTTTTTAGAGAGCCTGGTCCTCATCATGAACTCGGTCTCCAGCTCGGCAGCTTTGTTGCTTATGGGCTTGCCAAAAAGGTTCTCTCCTTGGCATGGGACATCAACCAATTTGTCCTGAACCCATTGCTCGAGGCTGGACGACTGTAGCCAAGCCTGGCACCAGGCACTGATGCCCGCAGCCGCTACTCGAGCTGCCAACTCGATTCTGTTATAGGCTGCCCAAGACACAAAATTGGAGCACTCACGGATGGCCTTGATCAGGTTCTTGAACCACTGCAGAGGTTCCTCATACAGACCAGCTGAGTTCCTTTGTCAGGTCCCTCAAGTACATGCCCATGTACAGCTGGTAGGCCTGGATGCGGCTGATGAGCATTGAGCCCTGGTAACTCTTTCTGCCGAGGGCATCCAAGGTACGTGCCTCCCTGCCGAGGGGGCAACGAGGAGTGCGTCTTCTGACTCTTCAGTCGATGCATGGCCGACTCAACCACCATGGAGTTATGTGGCAGCTGTGACTTTTGGAAGCCTGGGTTCTGGCGGACTCAATACATCGAGTTGAGCCACTTGTTCACCACCGGCACCGACGCCAGTGTTTCCCACATACGGAGCACCAGCCATTCCAGGATGGGATGGCTGGGCACCATGAGCGATTCCCTCGGAGGGGCCTCGTACTGGAGAATTTCTAACTCATCCACCTGAGGGTCCTCCTCCGATTCGGTCAGGAACACCAGGACCTTGGACATGTCCTTGATGAATCCAAGGAACCCCATGTCCTCTGGCAGAGACTGCTGCTGGGGCTCTGAAGCTGGGGAGTCCCAGGGAACATCACAGTGGCGACTGGTGTTGCTCGAAGGAAGGATGGTCCAAGGGCCTGGGGCTGACCCTGGCCCGCAGGCCTCCGAGGCCCCGCAGCCAGCGCTGAGCACACTGGGTGGGGACGATCGTGGCCCTGTCGAGCGGGAACCGGATTGAGACCTTGCCCCAGGATCGGCTCGGCCTCTGGGGACGTCTTCGACATCGAGGGCCCGATGGTTGGGGCGGAAGTACCGGACATCAGCGCCCACTGCTGCTCCATGAAGGCAGACAAACTGTGCTCCAGGGCTGCCATTCTGGACCTCCAGCCCAGAAGACTCCGCAGCCATCGGCGCAGGCACCGAGGGACTCAAGCCCAACGGCGGTTCCTCTGAAGGGGAGTCCTCGATGAGGATGGTGTCTGGCGACTACGACCGGTCTGAGGTTGAGTCCTTTCGGGGGACCTTTGTAGGCTGCTCCCTCTCCAATCCCTAAGACAAGTGTCTCAAGACTGCGGGACCTGGCTCAGGATGTACCCAGCCTGTCAGATACGTCCAGGGATGCTGCCTTCAAGGTTTTCTTCTTCTTCTTGGGTTCCCTCAAGGGAGACCCCCTCTCTGAAGAACCACGGCACCGCTCGGGTTCGGAGGGACCCGCCCGAGATGTCGTGGCGTCAGATGAGTCCCTGGCCTTCAGAGATACCGGAGACTCAGGGAAAAACTTATCGTGATGCTGCTGGTGGCTTTTGAAGGCCTTTCTGGACATCTTTTTGAAAAGACCGCATGCTGTAGGGTCGTGGTCCGGCCCAAGGCAGCGAAGGCAGCAGTCATGTGTGTCAGTCAAAGACAAAATTTTAGTACACCGATCACACTTCTTGAAGCCACTGGCAGCGATGGGGGAAAAAAGTACCCCAGTGAGGTCGAAGACCCACTAGGCTACCAGTTGGAAAAAAGGCACAAAGATACCAAAAATGAAAAACTATAAAAAGGGACCCGAGCTCGATGCCAAGACAGTGAGGACGGGAACGGTACCAGTACAGTACTGGATGTGAGTATGAAACTTAGGCAAAAAAAATCAATTTTTTCCAGGGACAAGCCAGATGGACATCTGAAGGGCTCTGCAGAAAAAAGTAGACTGAGCAAGATGGCACCCTTGAGCGGGAAGGGGGCCACGCATGCATGGTGGCATCTCCCAAAGGCTTTCTTTGAAAGCTGGAGGGATGCTTCCGCAAAGGCTCCATCAGTGCCAATGTCACCCATATGTGAGGACTGACTTCCTGCTTGTTCCTGCAGAATGCCAGAATCATCGTGATCCTCTTAAGGAGAAAATATTTCATCCTCAAGGTTGACATCTTCATCTGACATGTTGGAACTGAACTCGGTGCTTCGGCCAAGGGAAAGCCAATCTGAATTTCCAGATTCCAATTGCTGCTAAGATTGCTTAGAAGAAGGCACTAGGGCTGGGCTTCATCTCGCCATTGGCCCCTCTTCCAAGCACTCAGAAAGAGATCAAGAAGACCCAGAGACTCCAGGGTCTGAACTGCCATGCCAGAAGGACCAAGCTTGCTGCAGAAATGAAAAGAATTCCGGAGAGGACAACCCGGCAACCAGGAGCTCCTTCACGGGACTTGGGCCCCTACTTGTGGGGGAAGGATTTCCATAGGACCCTTAAGAGAGGGGGGGCAGTCAGAAGGTTGAACGCTAGACTCCAAAGGTCTGGATGTCATCCTTTCTCAATGCCGTGTGTCCACTGCCTGCTGCAGTGAGGACAAGGCCAGGAAATCAGTATCCTCTCACTGGAAGAGGGAAGATGGACTCTCTGATGGCTCATCCAAAGCTTCCATGCAAGAACCGCAGAAATCAGCATCCAGCAACAAACTCTGTTTTCCACAGACCAGGAAGTGCTTCTTGGAAGTAAGCATGTGGCTGTGAAAACAATGTGAGGCTGAGACACCACTCACAGCCCATACAGGCTTAAGGCACATGGTATCACACGCTTTTGTATCGCGGCACGACTACTGCATGGGCACTAATACCGTGCGCTATAGCCATGTGGGCACTCACACTGTGCACACAGATTAAGAGCAATATATTTAATGCATAATGTAGTAAGACACATACAAAAGCACACAAAGTGCAGTTACTGCATGTAGGTAGCTCAGCAAGATGGGAAAATGATGGTAAAACCGGCGCCGCTCCAATGGATGTCCTGAATGGCTCAAATCCGATGGACATCTTAATAGACGAGGTTGGGTAACCCCCACAAAATAAGTCAGGCAAAAAATAAAGACTTAGTTTGATACTCAACCCAGGGAGCTCAAGGCAGGAAAACCATGCCGGGCTCAGTGTTACTCCCCTGCTGCCAGGGCTTGCAGGCACATTCCTCTGAAGAGCCATCTTCTTTTTTTTTTTAAACTTTTATTTTCATTTTGCAACAAACAAAAGAAACAACACACCAAAGGAGACAAAACAAGTATACAATAAGGAAAAGTAAACCCAATTACCCCCCACCCCCATGCTTCTTCTCTAGCCGATTATGTCAGCATGTGAGCGCTTCCAAACAACAGTGATTGTACATCAAAACGAACAAAAGAGTATCTTCGATACAGAATGATCATGGGACAGAGATATATACAAATTTAAACAGTCAGATGAGAGCATTTAGCAGAATGTACATAGTCATTGAGCATCTTCCATTTAGACCAATGATGAGGAGTCTGAACGGGGGAAGCAAACATACGAGGTATTTGTTCATATTTACTGTAGAGACAGACATGATTCCACCATTCATTGGGGCTCAGATGGGAGCTATTTTTCCAGTATTTCGTAATTAGGGAAATAGCAATGCCAAGCATAAAGTCCAAAAGGAAGTAAGCCGTTTTTGGAAGAGAGGGGATCCCCGCAGCTGAGCGAAGTCCCACTATCCTCCAAGAAAGGGGCTCTTGAAAGTGCAAAATAGACTGGATACGACCCCAAACCCGACGCCAGTAATACTGTAGTGCGGGACATTCATACATAACATGAGGTAGTGAACCAATGGCCGCATGGCATGTCCAACAACTATTGCCCTGAGTAGTGTTCCATTTGGCTAATCTGTCAGGAGTGTAAAAACACCGGTGGGCTAGAAAGAAGAGTGTCTGAGTGAGTGAGGCGGATCGGGAAACCCGTGTCACTCTACTCCAGACAAGGCTCCATTGCTCCGGGGTCAAAGTCACATGCAATTCTCTCTCCCATGCTTTCTGCGCTATAGGGGTATCTCTAGTTATAGCATTACATAAGGTTTTGTAAAAATTGGATGCTACACCCGGTGAACTACCGATAGATCGGATAGTCTCCGACCAACCTTGTGTAGGGGATGCCGATGGCGGGAGCACCTTAGCACTCCGAAGGCAATGCTGAAGTTGCACCAACTGAAAGTAGTGTTTCGCTGGGAGACCAAATTCAATTTGCAATTCACTAAAAGTTTTCCAGCGACCATCATGGAACAACTGGCTAGGAATCCAAATGCCCCTAGTGTACCAGGGGCTCCACGCCATCGGCTTATTTTGTATTCGAAATCGAGTATTGTACCAAAGCGGGAGCCTGTCTAACGGACAGAGTCGGGAGTCTAAAGATTGCATAAGAGTATTAAAGGCACCTAAAGTGTCTAAAAGCATTGGTGGATAGTGGGAGTCTGATGGGAGAGTCATACCAGGGAGAAAAGTAAGAGGAATCGGTTTGCAAAGGTCCTCTTCTATGTCTAGCCACACAGGTCTACTCGGTACTAGATCTTCCAGCCAACGAGCGCCTTGTTTGAGAAGAAAAGATTGATGGTACTTCAGGAAATCAGGGAATCTGACACCCCCATTTTCCTTATCTGCTTGCAGCTTATGTTTCGCTATCCTAGGTGTCTTGTTTTGCCATAAGTATCTAGTCAGAAGGCCCTCTATATCTTTATATGTACGTCGAGGTAAGAGACAGGGCAACATTTCTAAAATGTAATTCACTTTCGGAACAATCATCATTTTTATGGTTTCTAAGCGACCCCACCAGGTAAGTGTTAAAGGAGTCCAACGGTGAGTAAGCGCCCGGACTTTAGAGGTTAAGTCTTTGGCACTGAAGGAGATAGTGTCTTCCAAAGGAGAACAATAGTGAACCCCAAGGTATTTGACCATGCGAAGTTGCCATAAAAAGGGAAAGGGTTGCATATCTGCCTGATGAAGCAAAGGATTTAATGGAAAGGCTACCGACTTGGTCCAATTTATCTTATAACCGGACAGTTGTGAGTATTTACCAATTTGCTCTAGGACAGCCGGTACTGAGTCTATAGAGACAAAAAGCATAAGGTCATCAGCATACGCTGAAATTTTGATTTCCCTATGGGAGAAGGGGACTCCATGAATCTCCTCCGATTGCCGGATTAGTAAAGCCAAGGGTTCGAGTGCAAGATCGAAAAGAAGTGGAGACAGTGGGCATCCCTGGCGAGTACCGCGTTGAAGGGGAAAAGGCTGAGACTTTAAAGCATTGGCACATATACTGGCTGTAGGCTGTGCATACATGGTGCGGAGACAACGGAGAAAACCTTCCCCGAATCCGTACCAGCGGAGGACTGCAAACAGGAAGGGCCACTCTAAACGATCAAAGGCCTTCTCAGCATCAAGTGAGAGGCCAACAAATGGGCGATCAAGATTAACTGCGGCAGTCAGTACATGACATAGAGTCCGAGCATTGTCAGCAGTTGATCTACCAGGAATGAAACCGCATTGATCTGGGTGTATTAAGGTAGACATCCTATCAGAGAGCCGGGTGGAGAGAATGGTGGCAAATATTTTATAGTCCGCGTTTAGGAGGGAAATTGGACGATAATTAGCTGTTAGTTGCGGGTCTCTCCCCTCTTTCTCAAAAACTACTACATTTGCCATTGAAAAGGACCCAGAAGGAGAACCCTCCTCGGCCAGAGCAGAAAAATAAAGTTTCAAAACTGGAGCTAAGTCAGCGTGAAAGGTTTTGTAGAATTCAGCAGGGAGACCGTCTGGGCCTGCGGCTCGACCTGTGGCACATTTCTTGATAGCAGAATGAATTTCTGATAAAGTAAATGGTTTGTCCATGGCCACTCTATCTTCGTCAGATAGGGTCGGTCTTTGTACCCCTGAAAGTAAGCGTTCAAATACTTCTGGCTCAAAATCACATTCAGATTGATAAAGCCGAGTATAAAAATCACGAAAGAGTTCTAAGATTTCTGTATCTTTAGTGACCAAGCCCCCCCCCGACGGATTACGGAGGGCGGTAACACGCTTGGCTTTTTTTTGACCTTTTAGGGCATTTGCTAATAATTTGCCAGCACGGTTATTTTCCCGGTAATATATCCCTTGTTGTGATTCAATATTTTTAACAGCAGCAGTGTACAAAAGCTGATTGTATTGAAAACGCAAGCGTTGTAAACGGAGTAAAATACATGGGTCAGTACGGGACGTGAGGAGACGCTCCCCAGCTTGTATCTGCTGCTCTAGAATCAGTAAGTGCTGCTTTCTTTGTTTCCCCTGCCGAATTTGATAGCTAGTTATAGTTGCGCGGATAGATGCTTTAAAACCCTCCCACCAAGCCCAGCTCGCTGTGTCATGGGGTGAGTTAAAATGAAAATAATCTTGGATAGCGGCCTTTATATCAACCTGAAAATCTTTTTGACCTAGTAGGGATCTATCAAAAACCAAGCTCGGGGAGAATCGTCCCGCGCAGTGACATGTAATGATAAAGATATGGCAGCATGATCTGAAATATGGAGAGGATGAGTCCTAGCCGTGTCCACTTGAGAAATCAGTGCTTTGGAAATGAGAAAGAAATCTATTCTAGATTGGGAGTGATGGGGGGCAGAAAAAAAAGTAAACTCTAAGTCGGAGGGGTGAAGCAGCCTCCATATATCTACCAGCGCAAGATCTTGCATCAGAGCTGTAAGGGTAGCAAGACTCTTGGGTGGACTACTCGTTCTAGGCGGCTGTCTAACACTTGATTAAAATCACCACCAAGTATTAATGGAGCATTGGCAGAGGCCTGTGCCAACTGCGCAATACTTGCATAGTAAGCAGGGTTGTCCACATTCGGGGCATAAATGCAAATACACGTGAATTCACTATCTCCAACCTTAAGGTGTACACGGGCCCATCTACCCTCCTTGTCAGCGCTAGTATCAATTACAGTAGCTTGCAAAGACTTCTTAACCAGAATGGCTACCCCGCACCGTTTGGAAACGGCGGGAGAATAGGCAGCCACCATGTAAGGCTTAGCATTGAGTTTCAGTGTTTCAGCAGAGTTTAGATGCGTTTCCTGAAGAAACACTAAATCAGCATGCTCATGGCTAAGATAGCTAAGGATTTTCTTTCTTTTGATTGGACTATTAATGCCTTTTACGCTGAGTGATAAGATTTTACATAAGGCCATTCAGAAAAGTTAAAAATTCTGAGCATGATAGCGCACATAATTTCACAATGTCCCTCATATTAACTGTATCTGGCTGTACACATGACATAAAAGAAAATAAGCTAATATAATACAATGAAGCGCCCCACATTAAAAAAGAAAAACCGCAGTGCGGAAGAGAAGAAGCAGAACCCCAGAAATTACTGGCGACCATGTGTCTGCGGGGAGAAACCCCAGAGAAGGCCGAAATTGAAAAAACACATAACCTGTAGGACTGTGCGTGCTCCGAATCCGACCGAGGCACACATCATGGAGGGATAGGAGACCAAAAAACAAAAAGTCATATAGAGAAAGAAAGAAAGTCCAGGTAGTCTCTGTGCTTGGCTATGACCGCCGCATCGGGCCCTTCAAAATGGCGGACAGAGCCGGCAAATAATAAGTCCAAGTTGTTGGATTAGCGCATCTGCTCTGCTTCTTTGGAGTCTAAAAATGTTGATAGTAGATCAGGATCTTCGAATGTCCTGGTTTGGTTGTGGAGAGTCACTCGGAGCTTCGCTGGATACAACAGGCCAAAGCGAGCCTGTAGCTGTTGAAGTCGAGGGCGAAAAGCAAGGAGTTTCTTCCGACGGTCAACGGTAGGCTTTGCCAAATCAGGGAAGAAGGAGACTTTGTGACCTTCAAATTCCAAATGATGATTCGCCCGGGCAGCATTTAAAATTTGTTCCACTTGTTGATATCGTAGTAAGCGAAAGATAATAGGCCGGGGGGTCGTTCGGTTGAGCGCCATGTGGGTAGGAACACGGTGTGCACGATCGATTTCCAGTTCTCTATGAAAAGTGATCTTCAGCAAGGAGGGAAGAGTTTTGAGCAGGAATTCTCTTATATCTCCTGCTTCCACCCCCTCCGGTATTCCAATGAGCCTCACATTGTTGCGACGGGCTCGGTTATTGCTATCTTCTAACTCCTTTTGAAGATTCTGTATCTGGCGCTCAGCCTTGTCCAGTTTGCCCAAGCGTACCGCGTGCGAGTCGAGGACCCCCGCCATGTTGTCCTGCCGTAATGAGAGACTTTCAAGTCGGTCCTGGAGCACTCCAAAGTCTTCTCGCATGGCTCGAAGCGCTTCTCCATTGGACTGCACCAATTCCTTCACGCCGCGTATTTCCTCTAAAATCTCCAGGTGCATTTCGGGGTTTTCACGAAGTGGAACCATCTTCTGTGGGGAGGACACCTCTGTTTTGGAGCGTTTTCCGTGAGAAGAAGAAGGAGACCCGAAGTCCAAGCGCGCTGGTTTATGGGCCGCCATCCCCCCCGAGGTACCCCGGTCAGCTCGGAGCAAAATAGTAAGTTTGTATAGGTATTAAGTCAGGATTCTAAGTAGGCCTCTCGGGAGCTTCAGCGCGAAGCGTCTTACCCGCTGGACATCAGGCTCCGCCCCCCCCCCCCCCCCCCCGAAGAGCCATCTTCTAATCTTCAGGGGAGAGCCAGGAGGAGGGAGGGGGCTCTGAGGCAGTGTGTGGCTTTTCCAAACTTCTCGCTGCTCAACTGGCCTTTAGCAATATAAGGACAAAGAGCTGAACCAATTTCCCCCTCCATATGGCAATACCCAAAAGAGCACTAGTTTTAAGAGAGACTCTAGTGGAGTCTCCAGCTCTGCGCTGAAGTGAGACAGTCACACTGAGGGTGGTGAAACATGAGCAAAATTGATCTTGGATCTTTTTTTCAGATTTCATCAGAGCTGTAAAACTTGTATCCACCATCTTCTGGAGACAGAGAAATATTTGCGTGTGCTCCTAGGAGTACTGGCTGTTAATGGCACAATGATGTCATAAGAAGTCTCTGGAGTGTTTCTCTGTCTCCACACCTGCTGGTAGGGAAACACAACCCACTTGTCTAGCAGGATGATATCCAAAAGGCATTTTATAAAATTACTTCACGTAATACCAAATACATGTGGTGACAAGACAGTGTGTACTCATATATGTACATGCATTTAAATATTTTTTTGTAGCATAGTTTGGGTGGAGCAGGGGTGGCGTTATGATATCCTGCATATTTTACATGCATAGAGTAGACACACACATCTGCCCTGAAGCAGGTGTAAATGTGTGCATCAGCATTTATGCACTACAAGGGCTAGTTCTAGGAGCCTCTTTTATAAAGGTACCTAGGCACCTGTTTCACCTTTAAAATTAGGCTTATATAGGTGCCTTTTTGGACTTCTCTCTTAGGTGTCCTAATATAAAATTATGCTGCACATGTCCATTTCTGTCACCAAGACAAGTCCTTCACGTAGAATCTTCTGTGTGGTTATATTATGATTCCCATCTCCTTTTTATGTTAACTGCATCGTGAAAATGGATAATGAAGTTCAGCCTGTAATCATTCTGTTTATGAAACCGCTTAGAAGAAGGTGCTAGGGCTCTATTGATACCTGTATGTCAGCACAACTTGGGTGAAGAAGTTTTACCAAGAAGTTAAAATATTTGTATTTTATGCAAGCAAATTGAGTAGCTCTGAGCTGGAAGCTGCAGCATGGGAACACACTGATGGCTGAATAGTCTCATACTTACAAAATTACAGGTATCTGTGTATAGTCACTAAAATTTATAGAATGCATCATGACACCAAATATTCATAATTACCAGAAGGTAGGCAGAGTAAAGGCAGACTTCCTACTCTTCACTTAAAGGCCAAGTTGATGTCTTCACTATTCAATTTTTTATTGCTGTGACCTTTTTGGCACTTTTTGTCAGGTGGCTGTCCCGGAGCTGCTGAATGCCTCAGCTGATGCTGATATCCTGTTGTTTGTAGTTCCACACCAGTTCATTGGGAAACTCTGTGAGGAGCTGAAGGACCATGTGAAGAAAGATGCCATAGGGGTCTCCCTTATCAAGGTACAATTAGCCAAGGTCCATTATAGTCCTTATATGTACAACAGCTTTCAAAATGGAACTCAAACCCAAGTCTCCTGCATGTCACTGTTGTAGGGCCATCAACGTGGCTAGTGTTTCAGTGCTTGCTAACTACTGGAGTTACTCAGGGTGGATAGGAAGAGTACATCTTTTGTAAATATAAATATAAAATATGACAAATGTAATATTTATTTATTTAACTATGTTTATATACCACTTTTCATGGGGTCAAAGCGGTTTCCATTAAACAATAAGTGATACATCGAATAGGTCATAACATATGTACAGTTTGATAGCGGAAGGTGGGGAGGTTATGCAATCAACGTGGTCTCAACTTATTTACAATCCTTATTGTAAATAAGTTAAGAATTCCTGATGTTTACCCAATTTCTCTTCATAGCTCGACCACTGATTTATATTGTGTACAACATAATCCGGTGGTCATTGTGTGTTCCTTGAATCTGCGCCAAAATGTTCTCTGAATAAGTGGGTCTTTATTTGTTTGTGAAAGAGGAGAGGTCTTTCTTCTGGATTTTGGTTGGGAAAACATTCCAAAGGGATGGGGCATAGAGGTCAAATGCACGGGCACATGTTTGATGGCTGTGCTTTGTCCTTGCATGTGGTATGCATAGTTAGTGGTCTGCCTTGTGGATCTCCCAGAGTTTGGTTGTGGTAGGAGGGCATGTAGATGTGATGTTTATTGTTAGCATAGTGTGCTTTGTGAATCAGTAGTAAGGATTTGTACTTGATTCGAGATTCCAGTGGGAGGATGTGGAGATGCTTCAGTATTTGAGTGATGTGTTCATACTTCCTTGCCCTTTGTATGATCCTGATGGCTGTGTTAAGGGCTGTCCATAGAGGGTGGAGAGTGAGTCCTTGATATATTGCGTTACAGTAGTCGAGGTGGGGGATTGTCATTGCTTGTAGTACTGATCTGAAGTCCTAGTGGTCTGAGGCACAGTATCATTTTGGTTTTGAAGAATATTGTTCTTGTGGGTTTTGCTGTCTGTTGCTTGATTGAGAGAGTTTAGTCAAGTATGACTCCTAGGTATTTTATTTGTGCTTGAACTTTTATTTGTTTCCAGGGTGAAGTGGGTTGGTGGAGTGAAAGTTTGATCCTTTGTGACAAATAATGCTTCTGTTTTCTTGAGGTTGGTTGTGAGATTGTTTTCTTGGAGCCATCTGGAGACATCGTTGAAACCATGCAGCAACTGTGTGTTTGTTAGGTTTGTAGTAGTTATTGATCTATATCAGGGCCGGCCCGTCCATTGAGCAAGAATGTTTTTTGCACAGGGCCCCGCGTTTCAGGGGGCCCCGCGCAAAGAACATTCTGCTTTTTTTTTTATTACATTTAAAAACAAAAACCTGGCTCTAGCTGCTGCCGCTGCCGCGTCCGTCGCAGCAGCGGCAGAATGGCGTGTCCCGCGGGGCCCCTTCTCCTCTTCGAGCCCTCTGCAAGGGCTTTCAGATTCGCGAAGGGAGAGTTGTGCTCCCTCGCGTCTCTGTAAAGCCCGCAGGGGCTAATGGGAAATTTCCCATCAGCCCCTTTAGACGCGAGGGGCTGATGGGAAATTTCCCATTAGCCCCTGCGGGCTTTACAGAGACGCGAGGGAGCACTCTCCCTTCGCGAATCTGAAAGCCCTTGCAGAGGGCTCGACGTGGAGAGGGGGCCCCGCGGGACACGCCATTCTGCCGCTGCTGCGTCGGACGCGGCAGCAGCTAGAGCCAGGTTTTTCTTTTTAAATTTGCCGGAAGGGAAGGGAAGGGAAGGGAAGGGGGGGGGGGGGCTGATGGAGGCTGTCTGGAAATGGGGTGATGGGGGGTTAGGACTGGAAATGTGCAAGGGGGGGGGGTTAGGACTTGAAAAGTGCAAGGGGGGGGTTAGGACTGGAAATGTGCAAGGGGGGGGTTAGGACTGGAAATGTGCAAGGGGGGGGGTTAGGACTGGAAATGTGCAAGGGGGGGGTAGGACTGGAAATGGGCTGGGACTGATGGAGGCGGACTGGAAATGGGCTGGAGGGGGGGTTAGGACTGGAAATGGGCTGGGGCTGATGGAGGCTGAATGGAAATGGGCTGGGGAGGGGTTAGGACTGGAAATGGGCTGGGGGGGTTAAGACTGCTAATGGGCTGGGGCTGATGGAGGCTGACTGGAAATGGGCTGGGGGGGTTAAGACTGGTAATGGGCTGGGGGGGTTAAGACTGGTAATGGGCTGGGGGTTGATGGAGGCTGACTGGAAATGGGGTGATGGGGGGTTAGGACTGGAAATGGGCTGGGGGGGGTTAAGACTGGTAATGGGCTGTGGGCTGATGGGGGCTGTCTGGAAATAGGGTGATGGGGGTTAGGATTGCTAATGGGCTATGGGGGGGGGGTTAGGACTGCTAATGGGCTAT
This sequence comes from Ichthyophis bannanicus, assembly GCA_033557465.1. Classification (NCBI taxonomy): domain Eukaryota; kingdom Metazoa; phylum Chordata; class Amphibia; order Gymnophiona; family Ichthyophiidae; genus Ichthyophis; species Ichthyophis bannanicus. Next base: position 714,148,461 of record CM066033.1, on the reverse strand, counting down.
GGGGGCGCTAGGACAGGAAAAGGGCTGATGGGGAGGGGTTAGGACTTGAGGTGGGCTGATGTGGTTAGGACTAGTAATGGGCTGTGGGCTGATGGGGGGGGGTTAGGACTGGCAATGGGCTATGGGGGGCTGACTGGAAATGGGCTGATGGGGTTAAGACTGGAAGTGGGCTGATGGGGGGTTAGGACTGGTAATGGGTTATAGGGGGGGGCTTAAACTGAAAATGGGTTGATGGGGGGCTAGGACTGGTAATGGGTTGGGGGATTGCTATGACTGGAAATGGACTGAGTGGACGGGGAGGCTTGAACTGCAAATAGCTGATGGGGAGGGAGCTTGGAATGGAAATGGGCTGTGAGGGAAGGGAGCTAGAACTGAAAATGGGCTGATGGAGCAGCTAGGATAGGACTGGAAATGGGCTGTTGGGGGGAGCTAAGATTGGAAATGGGCTGTGGTGGGGGCTTGAATTGAAATGGACTCATGGAGGGGCTAGAACTGGAAGTAGGCTCATGGGGGGGGCTTGGACTGGAATTGGGCTGAGTGGAGGGGAGCTAGGATTTGACATGGGCTGATGGTGGGGCTAGGAAATGACTAGAAATGGGCTGATGGGGGGCTAGGATTGGAAATGAGCTGATGAAGGGACTCAGACTGAAAATGGATGGGGGAGCTAGGACTGGAAATGGGTTGATGGGGGGCTAGGACTGGAAATGGGCTGATGCAGGGACTAGAAGGGAATGGATGCTGGGTGAGACTGGAACTAGAAGGGAGCTGATGTTGGGGGAGGATTAGAATGGGATGGGGCTGGGAGAGTAAAATGGAGAGGGGAAAAATATTTTGTGTGGGAGGGATGAAAAATCTACAATTGGCCGGGTATTGGGAGAGTAAGTGGGGATTGAGGATGGAGGGGTAAAATTTGTGTGGATGAAATAAGAATGAGGAAAGAGCAAAAGGATAAAGATTAGTATGTTAAAGCAGATGTAGAGAGAGAGGATGGAAAGAAAACTAGAAGAGAGAAGAAAGGACAAATGGACAGCAGACGATGGAGAGTTAGCAGAAAACATGAAGAAACCAGAAGAAAGTGGCTGGAGCAATTGCAACTGAAAAAAAATGCACAAAAGGTAGAAATATATCTCTTTATTTTGAATTTATTAACTGGAATATGAAAGTTCTGGGAAATGTGCATCATTAACGTCTGCGCTTTGTTTGGTACAAGAGGAAATTGATTTATAGTTTTATTTCTACAGTGTTGTTGTACATTCCAAGTTTGGCTTTTGGGGTTCCCAGTTTAAATTATTGCCTTCCTGTTTCTAAATTGCGATTCCTTGTTTGGTGATGGTCTATGTTCTGCATGTGTAACTGAGCTGAGGTATTCTGTTTATGTAATTCCTATTTGACATTGCCACTTGTTCTCTTTCCCCAGTATTCTCTGAAATGTACTGGTTTAATATTTGCAGTGTTTCCTTTTGATAGGTAGGGACTGGTGCTTTGTGAGTCCTGGTAATGCTGTCAGGATACAGCGGGTTTGCTATGGGTTCTAAATGGGCAGCGTTTGTAGTAGTTCCTAATGTGCCTGGCGGTTGGCACTGGATTATAGTAATGTAGAAATCTTTTAGTCTTTCTTTATCCATACACTCATTAAGAGACATGTTTACTAAAAGTTAGTGTATGGTAACATTATGCAAATATTTATGCAAATAAGGCCACTTATGCAAATGAGGCCCCGCACCGAGTCTCCGCACATGGCCCCGCACCCCCCTTGGGCCGCCCCTGATCTATATAGCATAATGTCATCTGCGTTGATATGGTGTGACTGTATTATTGAGCAGAGTGGTTGTAGATAAAGAGCAGTGCTGATAGTGCAGAGCCTTGAGGCTTTTCCTTGAGTCTGGCGATAGGGGGCGGAGGTGCCAGAGCTTGTTTGTAATAGCTGATATCTGCCTGTTAGGTACGACTGGAACCACTGAAGTACCTTATCTTGCATGCCGACTTCTTGTAGGCAGCGGTGGAGGAGGATGCTGTGTGGTGCGGTGTCAAATGCTGCTGATATATCTAGAAAGATGAGTAGGTATCTGGTTTGTTTGGTTTCTATTTCCTTGATCAATGTACTTATTAAGGAGACCATGAGTGTTTCAACTCCGTGTGATGGCTGGAAGTCGTGTTGTGGGTTGAGTAGGTTGTTCCTGTCCATGTGGTCCTGTAGTTGCTGCTGTACTGCCTTCTCAATGACTTTGGTGGCGAATGGGAGACTTGCTACAGGTCTGAAGGAGGTAGGATCTAACAGGTCAAGTTCAGACTTCTTAAGAGAGGGGCAGATGATGGACATTTTGAAGCTAGCAGGCATCTGGCCTTGTTTGAGTGATTCATATGCGATGGTGGTGAGTGCTGGGCTTAGCTCATGCTTTGTCATCTTGATCTAGCTGACAGAGCATGGATTAATGGGGTGGTGGTGATGGTGAGTGTTATGAAGCTTTCAACTCTCTCCTTGCTGATTGTTTCAAATGTGCCCCATGTATTGGCGGGTGTGGTGTGGTGCCGGTTCAGTATTGGAGTGAGACATTGGGAGTTGGGTGGAGTTATTTATATTGTGCAGTGAGCTGTTATGTGGGAATGTTCAGGAGTTGATTGGTATGGTTAGGGGATTTGGTCAGCTGTGTGACGAGGTTGAAAAGTTTGCGTGGGTGGTTTAGAGATGTGTTGAGGATCTTTGAGTGGTAGACTCTTCATGTGTTGTCAGTTTTGGTGCGATAATAATTTGGTGCATTCATATATCTTGTTTTGTCTGATTCCAATTTGGTTTTTCTCCAGCCTCTCTCGATTCTTCTAAGTTGTGTTTTTAGTCTCCTTAAGGTGGGGGTGTACCAGCACGTTTTTGCTGGTTTCTCCTTCTTTCCCATGGGGGCTGTCATTGGTTGTGCTGCTGAAGTTAGTGCATTGACCAGCAACTGGATCAATGTATTGGGGTCAGTGTGTCCTGACTGTATGTTCGGTAGGACTTGTTTGAGAAAGTTGTCTGTTGAATGGTTTGAATCGTCTTTTTGGTTGTGTCATCAGTAGTGATAAGTGATGAAGGTGATGAGACTGTGGTCAGACCATGGAACAGGTGCAGTCCAGGGATTGCTGCCTGGGCTGGTGGATTGGGAGTTGAGGAATATGAGATTAAGGGCGTTACCCTTCTCATGCATTGGTGTGTGGATGATTTGTGACAGTTCCATGGCTTCAATTGCTTCGAGGAAGGCAGTCGCATGTCTCTCTTGCACCGAGGAAAGGTCAGAGTCCCCAAGGATTAGGATTGACAGATCCTTTGTAGTATTGGTGATTTCAGTCATTTGCTTGAGAATATCTGATAGGAGCTCTGTATATTAGGCAGATTGTTATATGTTTGTTGGTGATTGTGAGTATTCTGCTTCTTCTGTGCTTTCTGTTGCATAAAAAAGTAAAAATCTGCAAAGCTTCTAAAGACCACCATATTATTTATTTTACAATATTTAAAGATATTTAAATATGTTCTGTTCATAAATAACCAGAAAAGATTTCATGACCAGCATCAAGAAAAGTGCTTTAAATTATGATAGTTCAGATGGGGATAATCATAATGCACAAAAATCCAACACCAGTGTGTGTATTGCAATTGTGTAAAAATATCAGCCCAGATGATGTAACTGCTCAAAGATGGCTACAGTACACTTAAGTCTACATATAGAAAGAAAAAAAATGCTGCTTCTGTAAAGCTCTGCAAGCTCTTGATGAGCCTCCAAAAATAGTTGGGATGAAAATTCCCATCATATATGTGGCACTAGTTGTTCGGATCCCAGGCCTACAAGATGTGGGAACATACCAGGTCTAGAGTAACGTAAGAATCTGAACCGAAACAGGACATATGTACATAGAACACTTAACATTTTGGAAACCCTTGCTCCTAGGGTGTGGATGAAGGTCCAGAAGGCTTGCGACTAATCTCAGACATCATCCATGAGAGGCTGGGAATCCAGATGAGCGTCCTGATGGGGGCAAATATTGCCAATGAGGTGGCCGATGAGAAATTCTGTGAAACTACCATTGGTAAGAGCTGGATTCCCCTCCTTTGCCTTCAGATTTTCTTCCCTCTGATGGTGCAGCGTTGTTTCTTAACCTCCAATTAGGGCTACCAGCTGACTCAGTTAGGGACAGCCTCCATCATTCCAGGCATTTCCCAGTGCAGTTTAGGGTCAGGCTCAAGGAGAGCAGCAGCTCTTGCAAAGCTGAGCAGGAAACACACGGAGCAAGAGTGTAGATGAGACAAGCGCTTTTATTGGGATCCCCATCTGTCCTCACCATGCCCGGTTAGCTTTAGTTTGTTGTGTTGTCATTATTACATTATTATTAATTTTATTATTTTTATGCTTCTTTGATAAATTATGCATTATTGTTTTTAATATATTGTGTTTATTTTATATTTGTAAGTTTTTATAACCCCCTGAGGAAGACAACTTGCCGATACGCGTTGGGGATCCCAATAAAAGCGCTTGTGTCATCTACACTCTTGCTACGTGTGTTTCCAGTGCAGTTTAGGGACATGTAGCTCATATTTTTCTTTGGAAACTGGATTTAGAATCCCATAGATTACAATGCAGTAAAACCAGAACTGGCTCAGCTTAGCCATTTGGATATGGAGCTAATTACTGACCTTGCCTGCTGCTACCCATTTCACCGACATAGTCCCTCTTTATCATATCATATGCTGAGATCACTTCATTTTTGGCAGGCTGTAAAAACAAAGAACATGGGAAGATACTGAAAGATCTTTTTCAAACCCTCAACTTTAGAATTGCTGTGGTGGAGGAGGCAGATACGGTGGAAATCTGTGGAGCTCTCAAGGTGGGTAATATTTAAGGATTATTCAGTGACAAGTAAATGACCCATGGCTCTGTATTAGAATGATTTTCTCTGGCACTCTCGGCAAGTGGTAGCCCTTTACTGAAGTAATTTCCAATCACTCATGACTATGAGATACAGAGTCTCAGTAGGTTAGAGAAGAGTAGGGGTAGTCCATGACACCTAGGATAGACTAACCAGGTCTGATTTAACCTTATAGCATGCAAGGATACTTAGTTCTTATTTTTTCCCCTAAAAAAAAATAGGATTACAAATCCAGGTATGCAGTGGAGGTAGAACCAGGACTCAATTGGTCTGCACTAGGTGACTTGTGATAAATAAATGGAGAATGATGGACCTTTTAGAGAAAAGGGACAGCTTACAATAACATAGCCCTGCTTGATTCTTATTTCTCTTCAGAATGTTGTTGCTGTGGGTGCTGGCTTTTGCGATGGCCTCGGGTTTGGGGACAACACCAAGGCTGCGGTTATCCGGCTGGGTCTAATGGAGATGATTGCTTTCTCCAAGCTCTTCTGCACTGGCACCGTCACCTCTGCCACATTCCTGGAGAGCTGTGGTGTCGCCGACCTTATCACTACTTGTTATGGTGGAAGGAACCGGAAAGTGGCTGAAGCATTTGCCAAGTCTGGGAAGGTGAGGGCCAGGACTTCCTGCAAACTCGAAGGAAAAGGGGAAAGACCAGAGAGAAGTGAGGGGTTTCCTCTGTGAGGCAAGATATGGGTGGGCGCTGGAGATTATAACCTTGCCTTGCCTTGCCTTGCCTTTAACCTTTCCCAGCAATCACGGCTTCACAGAAACAGCTGCCAGCGTGAAGGAAAAGGATCTTCACGCTGGCAGTTGTACAGAAGGAGCCGTGGCCTCGCGTGGGCTTCCCCGGCTCCCTCTGAAGCCTTCCGGTGTGCGGGCTGGTTTTTTTTAACTCCGCGGACTTCTTCGGATCGGAAGAAAAGCCGTTTTTTTGCTCTGGCTGCTTCCGATCTTGCGGCCAGAGCAAAAAACCGGCTTTTCAAGGGCCGGTTTTACCTCTGCGCCGGCAGCCAGCCTGGCCATGGAAAAACTGGCCAGGCCGGCTGAAAACCGGCCGGTTGGCAACCCTAAGGTGCCCTGCCCTCCATTTTTCTCCCCTAGCTATGGAAAATATTGCAGAACTGTTGGCTTCTGTACTTTTAACATTAATTGACAGGAGTGGATTCTGGGAGAAAGGAGCATTTTGTTTGAAATTAGAACTGGTAATGTGCAAATTCTTCACCATCAACCATCTTCCTCTTATGAACTGAAGGGAAGCAGCAAGAGGGTTTGAAAGAGGTTTGGGGAGCTGTTGGTTGCTAATAACTGATGTTTTGTTTCAGTCAATTGAAGAACTGGAGAAAGAAATGTTGAATGGGCAAAAGCTGCAAGGCCCACAGACCTCTGCTGAGCTCCACCGTATCCTCAAAACAAAGAACTTGGTAGAGAAGTATGTACTTTGTGAGCTGCACCTCATGCTCTCTGCATATGGAGGGTTAATTTTATAAATCTTTTTTACATACATAAAAGGCCTCTTACAAAATTAGGTCCATGCCAGAAAGTATGTATGATGCAAGCCAGCTCATACTTATTGAAGGAGGAGGTGAGGTGGAGGATGGGCAGAGTTGTGATTTACACACATTTTTTAAAATACGTGTGTAAAGTATGCGCTAAGTTTTTGTCTGTGCCTTCAATCTAGGTGCAATTGCTGCAAGATTTGTGCTAATACTCGTATTTTATAAAAGTATATAGGTGCCCATGTGCCATAATAATAAAATAGGTGCCTTCCTGCCCCATTAACGTATGTGCCCTGTTACAAAATTACTCCCATTACGCTGGCCTCTGCTCCCTGTCCATTATGAGTTCTCTGTGGTCTGTATCCAATAATGGAGGTGCATTATGTTGTAGTATGCCTTTCCACGGTTATTGTGGCTTAATACTTTGTAAGCTATTATTGGGCTTAGTATTTCTGATAAAATAGCTGTCTTAAAAATTTAAGATGCTGTACCTGTAAACTCTTCAAGCCCTAGTGGCAACTGTCCTCTGACTTTCAGCATAATGTATTGGCTTCTTTCTTCTCTCTGGTGCTGAAAGGCTAAAGAATACCAGCTCTTGCTTCTGGAAGCTGTAGACTGCTACATCCATTACCTACATTGCGCTGAATCTCATGAACTATAAACGTCAGCTAAAATGCGTTATCCTGTTGAATGCAGAGCAGAACTTGTCCTGTGAACTATAGGAAAAGTTTAAATTATTTCTGGCAGTGAAGTTCATAAAATCTAAATACTGTCTTTTGCTTCATCTAGGTTTCCTTTGTTCACTGCTGTGTATCAGATATGCTATGAAGGTCATCCGGTCAAGGAATTCATCAAGTGCCTTCAGAACCATCCAGAACACATGTAATGGAGCAGCCTATAAAACTGCAAATCCTGTTGAGCAGATAATCAATGGCCTTGCGTTTCCTTTTGCAGCTAACAAGAACCATGCCTATTTAGAGATTTCTAACAGTGTGGGGTCTGCTGCCCCAGCATAACCTGTTAAATGAAGAGTGATTCTGGCTTTCGATAATGTGGCCTGATTACACACTGATTTCTTTAAAATGGCTGCTCAGTTCCCCAATTAGTTCACAACATCAAAGGCTGCAGGCTTTGATCACTAACCAGGTAGGAGATAGGTAAATAGAAGAATCCTTTCTCAGAACTGCCTGTAGGGGGGTCAGATCAATGGCATTTGTTTATCTCTTGGATACCCCCTAGCCAATTTTTGTTTACTTATAGCTATTGTGGAAACTGAGTTGTAGGTTGTTGATTTCTTTTAGCCTAATCTGATAGAAATAAAGATGTACCACGTCGTTGTGTGTCCCCCACCCCCCTTAACTTGTAATGCCTAGCTCAGCCATACCTAGCGTAGACCTAGATTGTTGGGGGAACAGCCTAATGGTTAGAGCAGTGGCTGAGAAGCAGGGAAGCCAGGGTTTGTATCCCACTGCTGCTGCTGCGTGTGATCCTGAGCAAGTCACTTAACTCTCCATTGCCTCAGGTACAAACTAAGATTGTAAGGCCTCTGTGGCCAGGAAAATGCCTACTGTACTTGAATACAACTTACTTTGAACTTCTGAAAAAAGGCATGAGCTAAATCCTGTTCCCTTTCCCTTTTCAAATTTGTGGAGCCCTTTCGAGGGTGGGGACATTGTTAATGATTTTTACTGTAGGAAATACATCGAAATTTGAACCCAGGCTAGATGAAATGTTGCTTCACATTGTCCTGTGGAAGATATTTGAAAAAGATGATCATTTTAATTTTATCAGACACTGCTCACACTACTTTATTTCTATATTTTATGGAAGTTCTAAAGTTCCTGAACCTCCATTACCATTTCCTTATCAATCTTATGTCTTTATTAACTGAACATTAAATAACTTACATTCTATCCTGTAGGGGCTCACAAGAATTGCAGAGTGCCTTGGCTATACCACTCATTCTCCTGTCATATAGAAGCGTCTGTCTCAAGAAGCTAACTTGAATACAGACAGCTGGGTTCTTGCTCCATTGTCTTTGCTGTCACATTTGCTGAGCTAGCAGTGGGTGGACATAGAGTTAAAATGCAGCAGCTAACATCCAGTTTATGGGAAAAAACCTAAATAGTTTGGGCCCAAATAAATAAAGACATGATTATCAGGACTACTACTAGTCTCTCTTTTTTGGCAGTGTCTTGAAAGTTTAATCTTCCAGTGTCTGCAACATAACATTATCCTGAACTGGTATCACTGGTTGTCTTTTTTTCAATAAATTTTATTTTGGTGGGCTAAGCCACAAACTCTCTCCTTATCGTAGAGCCTTGTGTGATATTAGTCATACAAAGCTGCAGTCTGATTAGCTAATAGGGCATCACAAACACAATCCCTATCTAAACGGTAGTGTGAATATAGTGATACGATGTCACACGTGTTCAAAGCAAAATACAATCCAAAAACAAAAAAGTGATTCTCCCTAATATAATTTGATGTTGACTGCCAAGTCATGCTGTATCTAATTATAAAGTAAGCTTTTCAATAGTTGTGTAACTTGGCCTTTAATCCCTCACTGAAAAGTATTGCAATGCAATGCAATGTGTGCTTTCGAGTCAGTTCTGACTCCTGGCGACCCAGAAGCTCCTGGGTTTTCTTGGCAGTGTCACCGGAAGTAGATTGCCAGGCCTTTCTTCCGAGGCAATGGAGGGTTAAGTGACTTGCCCAAGGTCACAAGGAGTGCTAGTGGGACTCGAACCCTGGTTGCTTGCTTACCAAGCCAGTGTTCTAACTCCTTTTTAATTGCTAAAGGTTGATGTGATGCTTTGGAAGGGCTGGGGAAACTGACGTTTTTAAGTCCCACTCCCTCCTTTCCCTGATAAGGGTTCTATTGCTGCTGCACCAGGACGTTCTCCTTTTATTTGTCCTAGCTCTCTGATGATCTCTCCATTTTCTGGAAGCTCCTTGCAATCAAAACAGCTTCGTTCGAAGTAGTTTCTCCAAATGGGTTAGTTTTGCGCATACTTTGGAAGTTGTGAACCTCACTTCCAAGCCAAGGTATGTGGGGTATGATCTTAAGTCTCTCAAATTTACTGCTAATGCTCGGTGTAATACTTGCATCATGCCAAAGGGAGCCTCCTGCTGGAGTTCGTAAGATGTAACATATATAGGTAGTTTGTCAAGATGTGCCTTGAAGTTTTTCTTTATCAAGCCTGTGGCTCCCAGTACAATGGGAAATATTTCTGTATCTTTCTGCCACATTTTCGTGGTCTCTGACTGCATTTCTTGGTACTTCAGGATCTTCTGCCTCTCCACTCGATTCACAGAATAATCACTCGGTACAGACACTTCTATAATCAATGCCGTTCTAGTATTCTTCTCTTTTACCACTATGTCAGGTTTCTGGCATCCAGTTTCTTATCCGTCGGAATGGGAATATCCCAGGTGATCATAACATCTTCATTCTCTGTTATTCTCTTAGGGTCATGATCCCAGTGCTTTTCAGGGACAGTGACGTTTGTAGTGTTTACAGAGTTTCCAGTGGAGGAGGCAAACTACGCTGTTGTGCCTTTCGGTATAGAAATTTTCCGCCATCAGAACTTCACAGCCTGCTATTAGGTGAGTCATTGTTTCCAGCTCTTTCTTACAGAATCGGCATATGTCTGTTGTGCCAGTTTTTTCAATACTTGTGGTAAAGGGAGAGAGGAGTGGCCTAGTGGTTGGGGCAAGTTACCTTAGGACAGAAGGTCGGGGGTTCAAATCCCACTAGAGGACAGCAACCTTGGGCCGGAAGGACTGGGGTTTCTAGTCCCACAGGTGCTCCTTGTGGTCTTGGGCAAGCCATTTAACCCTCCATTGCCCATGTTCCCTGTAAAACAGTTATCTCCTGTTCAATGTAATTTCAGTTTGTTCAATGTAAACCGCCTTGATATCATGGAAGGCGGTATATAAGAAATGTTAAATAAATAAAATAAACCATCTCATCCATAATCCACTGTCCTGGGCTGTAACTATCAATCTTTCATCCTTTAGTTTCAGTTCACCTCGCCTTAGCCATTCATGAGTCCATTCTTGATCGACAAAAGGTTCTTTATGTAACACGCTGTATTTTCCACTGTATTTGTGCATTTGCCACTTGTTTTTCTTTGCCTGCTGATCTAATTCTTTGAAGAGATTTTTTTCTCTTGTTTTGCAAATTTTGTTACTTCCTTTCCATGCATGCTTGTGGATTCTCACTCATTCCTTCTAATCGTCGGAACGCTTGTCCAAGTTTGATGATGGAGACAGATTCTGGACGTTTATTTTCATATTTCAGCACTTTTTGCATATTTGGATCCAATGATGCTGTCAGATAGGCTTGGAGGCCTACAATAGTAGCTCTGTAGGTGTAAGTCCTAGCTCTCCTTCAGCTCTAGGAATGTATAATCTTGGCATACACTGATTCCTGTAAATTACTTCATGAGCATGGAGGAGTTTTCTTGTTTGCACATCCAGCTTTTCAAGATCTTTATGAGGCCAATCCACAATCCCAAAACTGTATGAGAGGACAGGAATTGCCAGCTGATTGATGGCTTGTATCTTATTTCGTGATGTTAAAGCACTTTTCAATAACAGTTTTAATCTCCTGTAATATTCTTTACTGATCTTCTCTCTCAAGAATTTCTGCTCGAGTGTCATTTCTTCTTCTTTTCCAAGATACTTATATTCCCCTCCCTGTTCAAGGTCTTTGATGTCACAGACCTCAGCAAGGGAGATATTTTCGGTTCTGCTCAATTTTCCTCTGAAAAAGGTTGCCTTAGTACACTTGTCAAGGCCAAAAGTCATCTTGATTTCATCAGAAAAGTTTTTCACCAGACGAAGTTGCTCTGCTAATTGTTGGTCACTGCAACTGTAGAGCTTCAGATCATCTATAAATAGCAGATGGGAAGTTGATTCTGAGTTGGTACCATCTTTAGAATTCAGGCTAAATCCATATCCCAAAAAGTTGATGAGAGCACTTATTGGATTAAACGCCAAACAAAACAGAAGGGGCAACCGAGAATCTCTTTGAAATATTCCTCGCCGGATCTTAATGTTAGGAATGATGTACTGACCATCTTCATATCTCAAAAAGAATGTGGATTGCCACATTGTCATAGTGAACTTAATGTACTCTTATCAAACCAGAATTTATTTTATATATTTCAAGGCAATGTATTATCCAAGAGTGTGGGATGCTGTCAAAAGCTTTCTTATATCAATCCATGCAATACTGAGATTTCTTCCTTTCTTTGCACTGGCCATAATGGTCTTGTTCAACACTAACTGGTTTTTTGTTCCATGTGCTCCTCTCTTATTGCCCTTTTGCTCTATTGCCATGATGTTATTGAGCTCGATGTGATCATATATTCAGTCTGCAGCTTCACTCCTTTGGTGTAATCAGTGATTGAGTTCCTTTTATGTTCTACTGCCTCTTGTGTATGGGGGAAAACTGGAGAGAGGTGCCCTGCTGTGGGAGAAGATATAAAGTGAACATCTGCTTACAGATATTACAATTTCTGTCATTAAAAAAATAAAATAAACAATGAAGCTGTGACTGTATCCACAGTCAAAAGAAGGGATGTAAGGGATGGTAACCCTACTGCTGTAAGAGCAGCGTTCAAGGAATAACTTCAGGAGACTTCTTTGCTAGCCCTCAGCCAATGAGGGAAGCCAAAATTAAGTGGCAAGGTGGGAAAGGTTATAAAATCAGTAGAAAATGGTTAAAAACTAAAATGCAGACACTAAAATAAACTTTACTCCTGCTGCAGTAAACCAATGCTACACAAATTACCTCTCACTCCAACAGTATTATTAGTAGGCTCACCAGTCTAATAATTTATTAATTTGTTTCAGACCATCAAAATCTCGTTATGCACTATTTTAGTATCCATACACTATTAATGTGCTTGTATCAATTTTATCATTGTTCCTTTTCCTAAATTTATGCAACTTTATTTTTAAAGCCAGTCTATCAATACCTTCCCCTCAGTATTAAAAAGTACGTGCTGTGAGAAAAAACACACCACCATGGTAATCCTGCAGTGCTTGCTACATCAGGAGTAAATGTCTCACTTCCTGTTTGTGTGTGAGCAGGGATTGACTTGCCCACTTACAGGAAAGGAGACAGTTTAAAAAAAGATAATGCCAGACTAGCTATTTAGACACCACTCCACAAAAATCCCTGGTGGCCCAGTGGGCCCTAGACTCCTTAAAACTTCACCTCCTATGTGGGATGAATCGGTTTATGTACTGGCACTGTACGCCCGTATGTTGTTGCAGTTAATCTTTTGTTATAATATTGTTTTATAAAATAACAATAAAAAATGTGAATTAAAAAAAAAAGCAAGCCCTTCCCTCCCAAGACTGTCTGGTCCAGGGCAGTCCTGGCTCAGGCTCACAGATGTCCTTGACCAAGAGCTTCCATGCTGCTGCTGGGACCCCATGAACCAATAGTACTTGCATGGTCCAGAAATGCATCTAGCAGTGCCCCTTTCTTCCCGCTGCCATCCTTATAAAACAGCAGCGCCTGACCCCAGCTGGAGTCCGTATTGGGAAGCACTCCCTTATTTGACAGACTGACTCCTAGTAATACATCTCGATGAACTGCTAGGAGTCATGTGCCACCATTTTGAAAGATGACGACACTGGAGCAGCAGCAAGTGGGAATCGCTCCTGCTTCCCAATCTAGATTGGGGTCCAGTACCCTCTGGCCACCAGGGGAAATTTTGATGGGGCTGGAGAATACAGGGAACCACTACAGCACCAGGGAAATCTGAGGTAAAGTGCTGCACTGCATCTCACTTCAGATGATCCTATGCTCCCACGCTGTATCTTTACAGCTAAGCTGAAGTAAAGGTTAAGCGCTACAAAGGAAGTAAAAACCTGTGCCAAACTTTAGCATGGTTCCTTATATCAGGAGCACTTTGTTATTCGGCCATTTCATATGTTTGGCATACCCATCATGCTATTCTTTAAGGCAGTTTTCTGCTTTTGATTATTTTGCACTAAAACCCTTACAGCATAGACAGTAAGAATTACCTTTGCAAATCAAAAATAAATGACCATGCTGAAGGATAGTGCAGCTTACTGCATTGGGTTCTATGTGGTTAACTCAAATTAACTCATTAATGCATATTAGTACATTTATTTTATTTATTTAGCTATATTTATATACCACCTTTCTCCGGGTGAAGGAGGTTTAGATGGAACAAATGCAAGATACATTATAACAGTGGCATCAAAACTATATACAACATGCAATTATAAACCATTAGGGCTCTTAACTATATACATTTCTGACTATATACAACAGTAGTGGAAGGCATCGTGCTATGTTCTTCTGAGGGGGGAGGGAGTATGTGCTTGGGCTGAAATGTTCTGTGAACAGGTGATTCTTTAAATGTTTTCTGAATGTCTTTAGGTCAGGGATGTTTCTGAGCTGGTCTGGTAGCCTGTTCCATACAGAGAGTGTGTATAGTTGGACAGCTCTGTTACATGCTTGCTGGTTGGATTTGGTTCTGCTGTGGGGAATGATGATGGTGTTCATTATAGAGGTCTATCTAGATCTGTGTGGTTGGGAGGGTTGAAGAAGCGTGCGGAGGTCTGGGGGGGGGGGGGGGAGTCCAAGAGGATTGCTTTGTGAGTTAGCATGATGGTTTTGTATGTTATACGGCTCTGTAGTGGGAGCCAGTGGAGCTGTTTGAGTATTGGAGTAATGTGATCTTTTCTTGTTGCTGCTTGTAGGGTTTTGGCTGTCGAATGGAAAGCTCTTTGGAATGGTAGGAGTGTGGATTGTGGTAATCCTTGGAGGATGGCATTGTGGTAGTCCAGATGAGGCATTATTGAGGCTTGTAATCCAGTACAGAAATCTTCTGGTTTGAGTGGTCTGAGGCGCTGGAGTGTTTTTGCTTTGTAGTAAACTGTCAAAGGATTTTGTTTATGTGGGTTTTGAACATTAGGTATTGGTCAAAGGTGACCCCAAGCTATCTGACCCCAGCCTTGGTTTTAATTGTAGTGTTGTTCAGTGTTATTGTGAAGGGGGGGGGGACAAATGTGGTGTCCCTTGTTATGTAGAGGGCTTCCATTTTGTTGAAGTTAATTTGCAGGTTGTTGTCACTTAGCCAGTTTGTTACTTCAGTGAAGCATTCTTGGTGGGCGGATAGAGTGAATTGGTTTGTGTTAATTGGTCTGTATATCATATCATCATCAATGTAGACGTGGATGTTTAGGTTGTGTGATCTTATGATTGTGCAGCGTGGTCACAGGTAAAGGTTGAAGAGTACTGCTGACAGGGTAGATCCTTGAGGGACTCCTTGTGTTTCCTTTTATGGGGTGAAGGTTTGTTTCCGATCTTCATCTTTTGGTGTCTATCGGTGAGGTAGGATGTGAACCATTTGAGTACAGTGCCTTGAATTCCATTGGTGCGGAGATGTTGCAGCAGTATTTGGTGGTTTACGGTGTCAAAGGCCGATGGGATGTCCAAGAAGATTAATAGGAAACCTTGACTGGCTTGCTGCATTCCTTGAATTAGTGTATTTATCAAGGTGGTTAGTAAAGTTTCCAATCTGTGATGCGGGCAAAACACATGTTGCTGGGAGTCTAGTAGATTGTGTATGTCGATACTGGTGCAGTACTATTTTCTCAATGATCTTTGTTGCAAAAGGTAGGCTTGCGATGGGTCTGTATGATGCTGGGTCAGAGTGGTCCAGGATTGTTTTTTTTGTTTGTTTTTTAGTGTTGGGCATATGGAAAAGGTTTTCAGGCATGAAGCCCTGTTGAAGTATCGACTGTGTGAATTTGGTGATTACTCCTCTGAGTTCCTTTTTCGTTGCTTTAATCCATGATGCAGAGCAGGGATCTATGGGGAAGGTTGTTGTGTTTAGAGAAGTTATGGTGTTTTCGATTTGGCTTTCAATAATTTTGTTGAAGGAGATCCAGGGGTCTGGGTGGTTGTCTTGGTTGGGAGGTGGATTTCTGGGTGAGGATGAAGTTGTTTGTAGTGTTGAGCTAGATATTGGGGAGTGCGCGTGATTTCTTGTTTTTTGGTGGAAAGTATTTTAGTCAGATGTTTCACAATGTTGAAAAGCTCTCTTGGTCGGTGGATTGTAGAATTTAGTAGTTTTGTGTGGTGTCTTTCAGCAATTTTAGATTTTGTAGTTTGTCTTCTTTGTGTCTGGTGAGGCCAAAAGAGTGTAATTTGATAAGATGCTTAAAGTTACATGTCATTTATGCTCATAAATCATAGTATTTTAGTGAGTTGCGTGTTAACTAAGGCAGTTACTATTTGTATTCTGAAAGTACATGCATTGGGCCAATAGTGTGTACTTTCACTGTGGGTGTGCACATGGGCAAAATCTAGGCACAGCACACAAGAATACATGTAAATTATAAAATGCTATAATTTACACATATGCTTTATGGGTCTAATATTGAGCTTTGCGCATCTCCGAAGGACTATTTATTTATTTATTTATTATTTATTACAGTTTCTTATACAGTCAAACCTCGGTTTTCATTTGCCCCGGTTTTCATACGCTTCGGTTTTCAACGTCTTTTCTGACTGAGATTTTGTCCCGGTTTTCATGCATTGCTTCGGTTTTCAACGTCTTTTGACTGAGATTTTGTCCCGGTAGCAGGGAAGAAAAGCTGTCAACGTAAGCAGGAGATGTTGCATGAATGTGGGAGGCAGTTCTTTCTCTTGCAGGGTACGTCTGAAGCTATATCATTAAGATTTTCTGCCATTCTGAAGCATTGAGCAGATAATGTAAAGGTATTTTAATGGACTGAATTCAATGTGATTCCGAAGAGAGCTGGGCACAGCAGCTTGTCAGGGGTGGCTAAGGCCAGATGTTAACATACTGTACTGTACAGTACTGTACTTAGCTTGCTTTCAGTGATGTTAAATGTTCATTTATCCATTTCATTAGTCATTTATATTTATTTCTCATTGTTTTCTGTATGTAAAAATATAGTTATTCTCTATAAAATGTATTTTTTGTGAATATTTTTGGGTGTCTGGAACGGATTAATTGGATTTACATTATTTCTTATGGGAAATATTGCTTCAGTTTTCATACGTTTCGGTTTTAGTCAGACTTTTTCGAACGGATTAATCATGAAAACCGAGGTTTGACTGTATACCGCACTATTGTCAGCGCGGTTTACATACAACAAAATGACCATAACAAACTGTTTGGCTTCACATAGAACAGGAGAAAACAACTTGGATAACATGCTTATGCTTTACATAGAACAGGAGTAATAACTTGGATAAACGGGGAATGCAAACTAAACTACTTACATATGTGCAATGAGATCGAGTATTGGGAATTCAGTGTGAACATGTGTACAATGGAGTTGATATATTAACTTGAGGGGGTGAGGGAGAGGCACTTATGTAGGGGTAGGGTTAATCTGGTAGTATTGAGTAAATAAATGGGATTTGAGAGCCTTTCTGAATTGTGATAGGTCAGCAATTGCACGGATGCCTGGTGGTAATGCGTTCCAACATTTTGGGGCATAGATACTGAATGCCCTGTTAGATGTTGCGGTTGTGTACTTTGTTGAAGCCTTTGGAATTACTAGCACATTTGTAGATGGGGTTCTCCTTGTTCTGTTGGGAGGAGCTGGCTGGATGATGTTGGTTAATGAGGGGGAGGTGATGCCATGGATAGATTTGAAGGTGAGTAACAAAGATTTGAATGTAAGCCTTCCTTGAACGGGGAGCCAATGAAGTTGTATTAGGATAGGCGTTATATGGTCGCATCTTGCTGCTCCTACTAAGATTCTGGCTGCGGCATTCATGGCAAGTTGCAACGGATTTAGAGATGATTGAGGGAGCCCTTGGAGAATAGCGTTGGCAAAGTCAAAGTGTGGTAAGATAAGTGCTTGGTATATTGTCCGGAAGTCTTCAGTGCTTAGAAGGGATTGCAGGTGTCTGAGTGACCGGATTTTGAAGTATACGGCTCTGACTATGTTGGATATATGGGTTTTCATATCTAGTCGTTGGTCGAGGGTGACCCCTAAGTACCGAATTGCTGATTTGGTTTGGAGCTCAGCTTCTTTAACTTTTATATGAGTTGGGGGGCAGAATTTCTGGTCTCTGGTGATAAATAGCACCTCAGACTTTTTGTGTTGGATCCTGAGGTTTTGTGATAGGAGCCATTCGGAGACTGTATTGAAGCATTCAATCAGTGGCGAAAGGTCCATTTTTTCTGTGGAGAATGGCATAAATAGGAGGATGTCATCAGCATAAATTAGACAGTCGACCTTGAATGATTCGATAATGTTGAAAATAGGTTGTGTGGGGAAGTTAGACGGGGGCGGGGAAGGGGTGGAGTCTGGGCGGTCACCGGCCCTGGACGTACAGGACCGATTCTAATGTCGGCCCTGTACATCCAGTGCCAGCAACACGTGCGGGGAAGTTATTCCACCTCTGAAGTGGATTAACTTCCCTGGCTGTGCCATTTTTTAAATGCCGGGGCACGGATGAGGCAGGGGGGCCAGAGGACATTCCCCGCAGCCCGATCCTGGCTGTAGGAGGCCAGATTGGTGGTCGGGCTGTGGGGAATTAGCTTTAATTTGCCGGCGGCCAGCATCACGGCTCTTCAGTGGAGCCATGGTTCCATGGCAACATGACGCCATGGCTCCAGTGAAGAGCCTTGACTAAGTTAGCCAGGGACAGTCCTGCACGTGCGGGCCGGACTGAATCACAGTGCTGGCCTGCACGTGCAGGACTGTTCGCGATTCTGATCCTGTGGGGCTACAGAGTGGATAGACGTCCAGAACGGAAGCAGGCCCCAAGTGTCTAGAACTAAGTATGTTGTATAATGAACAAAATGATGTGTGATGTGGTAAGAGGGAGATGGAAGTCGCTCAATTTTATTTTTTCATCTGGTAAAAATACATGATAAAATGCATGTGCTAGGGTGTTTGAAAAAAAAGATAGGGTGAAATAGGCAGAGGATTACGCTTTAACTTTGCTGTACACCTCAATGAAACAGATAGATACAACCCATGTTTGCATGGATTATGTTTCCAAAAAAACACGAGCCCTGACCTTTGCAAAAACCTTGCCTCAACACATCCCCCCCCCCCCCCACACACACATGCTATAAAAGAAGGAACTTAATCTGCAGATGAAGCAGGAACTAGGGTGCCTTTATTAGTAAATGTCACTCTCCAGACAGCATGAAAAGCTTTCCTGATTAATTTGCGATAAAGCTAAAGAAAGCAGAGCTTAGAAAAGGTATCTAGTGGGAGCCTTGGCCCATGTAGAGCATGTCTTTCTTAAACCACTCCTCCACCTGAAATCAGTAGACCAGTGTTGCACTTAAGAGTGAAAAGCACAGGCAGCAGAATGGGGTAGGCCACAAGGACCATAGCCCCACCAATATTTTGCAAGACACAGCATCAGCAGTTAGAGAGCTTGGGAGCTTGGCCCCTCCAACCAAAAGGCTATTCTTCTGTACCTGGTGAAGACAGGTGAAATGTTGCTCTACATAACTATAGGGCAGAAAAGGTGAGAGGAGAAATGTTTCAGGACTCACCCATGTGCCAAGCCTTATCACCACAGCACAACTGCATGTAATGCCATTTTTTTGCTATCTTAAATCTTTTATGATAAACTACCTTCTACACAGACAGAAATATTTACAGAATGTTTAAAAGCAGACATAAAAAAGAATGTACTTTGCTGGGTCAGAGTAAAAATCCATTAGGCCCAGCATCCTGTCCTATCTAGGTCACAGTCACAGGCAGAACTCCAAAGAATAGATCATTTTTTGTTGCTCACTCCTAGGGATAAGCAATGACTTTCCCAGGTCTCCAGGGCTAATAAAGGGTTATGGGCTTTTCATCCAGGAATTTGCCTAACCTAGGGTTGCCAACTTTTTCACCGAGAAAAACCCGACACCTGTGGCTCGCCATGCTCCACCCATTCTCCGCCCCTAGTCCCACCCCTGCCCCGCCCCCAGCCCCACCCACAAAAATTACCGAGGATACGTGTAGGCTAACTTCCTTGGTCAGATAATAATTAAACTGGGAACCCCAAAATCCAAACATGAAATGTACAACACTGGAGAAATAAAACTATAAAGTAATTTCCTCTTGCACTAAACAAAAACGCAAAGATGTTAGCAATACACACTTCCCAGACCAGACATATTCCAGTTAATAAATTCAAAATAAAAAGTATTTTTCTACCTTCTGTTTGGGCGTTTTATTTTTCAGTTGCAATTGCTCCAGTCACTTTCTTCTGGTTTCTTCGTGTCTTCTGCGAGCTATCCATTTGTCCTTTCTTCTCTTTCAGATGTTTTCCATTCTCTCTCTATTTCTGCTTTAACATACTGATTGTTTCCCTTTTGCTCTTTCCCCCAATTCTTTCCTTATTCCTTTATCATCCGTTTAAATTTCACCCTTCCATTCTCAAGCCCCTCTTACTCTCCCAATACCGGCCCATCATAGACTTTTCTTCCACACAAAATATTTTTTCCCCTCTCCATTCTCATTCCCCATCCATTCTAGTCCTCCCCCCAAATCAATTCCCTTATAGTTCTAGACCCACCCAGCATCCACTCCCTTCTAGTTCCATTCTCCCATGCCCCACATCAGCCCATTTCCAGTCCTATTCCAGCTCTTCATCAGCCCATTTCCAGTGCTAGCCCTCACATCACAGGCCATTTCCAGTCCTAGCTCCCCCCCCCCAATCACAGCCTATTTCCAGTCCTAGGCCCCCCCACCATCACATCCCATTTGCAGTCCGAGTCCCCCCGCACCATCACAGCCCATTTGCAGTCCGAGTCCCCCTAATCACAGCCTATTTCCAGTCCAAGATCCCCCTTCCTCCACCATAGCCCATTTCCAGTCCAAGTTCCCCCCCCCCCATAGCCCTTTTCCAGTCCAGGTCCCCTCCACCCCCATCACCACCCATTTCCAGTCCATGTCCCCCCCCCATAACCCTTTTACAGTCCAGGTCCCCCCCCCCATCACAGTCTATTTCCAGTCCAAGTCCCCCCCCCTTAGCCCTTTTCCAGTCCAAGTCCCCCCCCCCTTAGCCCTTTTCCAGTCCAAGTCCCCCCCTTTAGCCCTTTTCCAGTCCAAGTCCCCCCCCCTTTGCCCTTTTCCAGTCCAAGTCCCCCCCCCTTAGCCCTTTTCCAGTCCAAGTCCCCCCCCCTTAGCCCTTTTCCAGTCCAGGTCCCCCCCATCACAGCCCATGCAGTCCTTGCCCCCCCCCCCCCCGACCAGCATCGCGGCTGTCTGAGGCTTCAGAGGGAGCCGGGGAAGCCCGCGCGAGGCCCCGGCTCCTTCTGAACAGCCACCAGCGTGAAGAGCCTTTTCCTTCACGCTGGCGTCTGTTCCTGTGAAGCCGCGAATGCTGGGAAAGGTTAAAGGGCAACCTTTAACCTTTCCCAGCATTCGCGGCTTCACAGGAACAGCCGCCAGCGTGAAGGTAAAGGCTCTTCACGCTGGTGGCTGTTCAGAGGGAGCCCGGGCCTCGCGCGGGCTTCCCCGGCTCCCTCTGAAGCGGAGAAAAGCCGGTTTTTTTGCTCAGGCCGCTCCCGATCTTGCGGCCAGAGCAAAAAAACCGGCTTTTAAAGGGCCGGTTTTGCCTCTGCGCCGGCAGCCGGCCTGGCCGTGGAAAAACCGGCCAGGCCGGCTGAAAACCGGCCAGTTGGCAACCCTAGCCTAACCCCTTTTTAAACTCACTTTGCCAACTGCCTAACCACCTCTCCAGCAATACATTCCACAGCTTACTTGTATATTACATGAAAATTAATCCTTTCTTCATTTTGTTTTAAATAGGAGTAGGGTGGCTTAAGTTAGTGGTGCATTGGAAAATTTATTGCTGTCATGTGGCTCAAAAACAAGAATTTTGTGATGTTCCAGTGGAATTATATCTGATCCTGTCTGGCTTAAAATCTGAACATGCAACTATGTTAGTATTCCAGGTTATAAAATGTGAACTACTGATTTAGCTTTTACACAGCTCTTACATTAAAGCAAGTGTTAATTTAAAATGTTTTCAATATTAGAAGAAATCAGAAACTAGCTGGCTAAGTCTCCCACTCAAACCTGCCATCTCCCTCAGTGCTAGTGCTGTTGTTGTTAAGTGCCATTGAGTCAGTGTCAACTCATGGCGACCCTCTGGATAGTTGTCCTAAATTGTGTTCGGTCTTCAGTCAGGCGGCTCATTGTTGACAGACTGGAACCCATTACTGTTGTTATTGTATTGATCCATCTCATTGCTGGCCTTTCTCTTTTGCGTTGACCTTCTACCTTGCCAAGCATAGTGTCTTTCTCTAATGATCTTGCTCTTCGCATGGTGTGTCCAAAGTATGAAAGTCAAAGTCTTGTCATCTGAGCTTCTAAAGAAAGCTTAGGTTTGATCTCCAGGCAGTCCATGGTTTACATAGTATTTGTCGCCAGCACCATAATTCAAAGGCATCAATTTTCTTCCTGTCTATTCTTTTTCACTGTCCAGCTTTCGTATCCATATGATGTTATTGAAAATACCATCCAAAAGCAAACTAACTAATCCCCTATACAATAATATCCATCCATCAAAAATAGAGTGTAGTGTGAAACAGCATGAAGCCAGCTACCAAAGTAATGTCGGAAGAATCGCCATGAGGTTTAAACTGCCTCTTGAAGCTTAACTTCCATTTTGCTCAAATTATTTTTTTATTGAGCCCACTATGGAGCTGTATAACAGGTGAAACACCACAAAAAAGTGCCCCCTATATAAAACCAATGTGTTTTTTAAAAAACCACGTAGTTAACTGTGGTAAAATCTATTGACCGGGAGAAAATGTAAATGTTGATTTCTATTGTTCTATGTAAAATGTATACAAACTGTGTACAATGTTCAATGTAAATAGTTGATTTCTATTGTTCTATGTAAAATGTATACAAACTGTGTACAAGACTGTTAACCTGTTATATGTAAACCGCCCTTGATCTCTGGAAGGGGCGGTATAAAAGAAATAGTTAAATAAATAAAAAATAAATAAATAAATAAAAATCCAAAATCAGAGAACAGAAAAACTAGCGAAAACGAGACTTATCTTAAAGTGCTGAAAATATGTCTTCCATATCCACTGTATGTTCTCAATTCTTTAACTGGACTTCTCCGTCTGGAAACGCTTGCAGTTATAAGCATAAGACACAGTACTGCGTTTCGGGCAAGAACGAAATTTTAGCCCTGTTTCAACGCTCGATGCGACTGCAAAAAGGAGAACCCAATCTCACAACTGCGCCAAAAAGCCAGCGCATGTTATACAGCTCCATAGTGGGCTCAATAAAAAAATAATTTGAGCAAAATGGAAGTTAAGCTTCAAGAGGCAGTTTAAACCTCATGGCGATTCTTCCGACATTACTTTGGTAGCTGGCTTCATGCTGTTTCACACTACACTCTATTTTTGATGGATGGATTGAAAATACCATGGCATGAACGAGTCAAATCTTTGTATGGAGAGAGACATCTCTGCTCTTGAGAATCTTGTCTAGGTCTTTCATAGCCATTCTGCAAAGAGCAATGTGTCATCTGATTTCTTGACTGCTTGTTGCTTCTTTATTGATAGTTGATCCAAGTAGGTTAAAGTTGTCCACTATTTCAATTTCTTCTCCATCAATGATGAACTTATTGATTTTGCCAGTTGCCATGATCTTTGTCTTCTTTACATTAAGGTGCAGGCCCATTTTAAGACTATGCTCCTTGATCTTGAGAAGCAAATGTTTCAGATCGTCTTCACTTTTAGCCAATAATGTGGTATCATCAGCATACTGAAGGTTGTTGAGTCTTCCACCATTCTTCACACCTCTGTTGTCTTCATACAATCCTGCTTCTCTGATGATTTGTTCTGCATATAAATTACAAAATATTAGAAACGCTCTGTATTATAACAAGAAAGTAAACTTGGCTATATCGCCGACTGCTTGTATCGAAAACGTGTATGTAAAACATCTACATATGGTTTCAAAGTAGATGACAACGTGGTCTCAGTATTACCGGGCTCAAGTCAGAAGAACCAACTGAATGCCCTACCTTAACATCAATGACCACTATCTTGTTGTCAGCTATTTTTCCAAAAAGTGCAAAACTTTAAACGTGACTTTAAAATGCTTAGCTTAAAATGCTTAGCTTTAAATGGCTTTCCAAGCTTAGGCAAGGGTGTTGCTTCCCATACAAGCAGTCGGCGATATAGCCAAGTTTACTTTCTTCTTGTAATACAGAGCGTTTCTAATATTTTGTAATACTTACTCTGTGAAACACAGACCAATTTGCAAGTTTGTGATCCACTGCATATAAATTAAACAGGTGGGGGAAAGTATGCAGCCTTGTCATACACCTTTGATTTTAAACCATTCTGTTTCTCCTTGTTCTGTTCGAACTGTTGCTTCTTGATCAATGTAAAAGTTGTACAAGAGAATGATCAGGTGTTCTGGTATACCCATGCTTCTTAATGTGGCCCAGAGTTTCTCATGGTTTACACAGTCAAAAGCCTTGCTGTAGTTAATAAAGCATAAATAGATATCCTTTTGGTATTCTTTGGTCTTTTCAAGGATCCATCTCACATCTGCAATGATATCTCTCGTTTCTCGCCCTTTCCTGAACCTGCTTGCACTTCACCTAGTTCTTGTTCCAGGTCTGGTTGTTGTCTCTGCTGAATAATCTTCAGTAGAATGTTGCTGTGGGATCAGATCGATTGTGCGATAGTTTCCAGTCAGTTAGATCACCTTTCTTTAGTATTGGTATAAACGCAGAACTTTTCCAGTCAGCTGGCCATGATGTTGTCTTCCAAATTTCCTAGCAAGTATGATAACAGCTGCATCAGATTGCAGTAACACTTCTATGGGAATGCCATCAATGCCTGGTGCTTTGTTCTTTAATAAGGCTTTCAATGCTACTTCAACTTCTTTCATCACCAATATTCTGGATCATAAGGTACACGTTGACCCAAGGAATACAAGACCATTCACAAGCCTACCTACTGGTATTCCTGGATATCTCTGCTGCATTCGACACTGTCGACCATAGTATACTCCTCCAGCGACTTCAGTCATATGGCATATAAAACACTGTAATTAAATGGTTTCAGTCCTACCTCACAAACAGGCAACAGCAAATAAAACTAGGTACAAACAGCTCCATGCCATACCAACAAACACAAGGAGTACCCCAAGTCTCCACACTGTCCGCACCCCTCTTCAACTTATATCTCCATCCCATCTGCTCAATCATTAAAAAAACATAATGTCCACTTCCACATATACGCTGATGACATTATGTTTTACAGTATACTCCACACTAAACAGTCATCATACACTCAGATTCAAGACTGCTTCACTGACATCTCCCAATGGCTTATAGCAAACAACCTATTGCTAAACTATAAAAAGACAGCAGCTCTGTTTATCACAAGGGACCCCACATTGATCCCTCCAACTACAATAACTCTAAATACACAGATAAATGTTAGATTAGAGCTGAAATAACTTGGAATAACAACTGACCAACAACTCTTTCAAAACTCATATAACCACAACAGCCAGAACAATCTACTTCAAGACCAAGACTTTGCAACAACTT
Source organism: Ichthyophis bannanicus (assembly GCA_033557465.1). Lineage (NCBI taxonomy): Eukaryota > Metazoa > Chordata > Amphibia > Gymnophiona > Ichthyophiidae > Ichthyophis > Ichthyophis bannanicus. The sequence goes on along the minus strand of CM066033.1, from coordinate 714,123,468 downwards.
AACCCCTCCTGGAACCTGAAGATTTTCACTCCACCGTTGAAGCCCTCACCATCCCACATGCAGACTACTGCAACAGTATCTACCAGGGACTACCACAAACCACCCTTCTCCCCCTTCAATCTGCACTGCACTGCACACTGTGGCACGTATAACCCAGGGAGCCATTAAATATGATCACATCACTCCTATCCTAAAACAGTTTCACTGGCTGCCCCTCCACAGCAGAATAAAATATAAATCCCTACTGATAACGCACAAAGCACTACACTCACACACCCCACTCGCCTACAAACCCTCCTTCAAAAACTCAGTACATCCAGACCAAGAAGATTCACTACATTAAACAAACTCAAAGTACCGCAATCTAAAACAAAATGCAATCAATAAACTTGCCACAGAGCATTTGAACTGTATGCACCATCCCTGTGGAACTCCTTACCAGACACAATAAGGAACATCACCGACCTCCCCTCCTTCCGCAAACACTTAAAAACACACTTATTCTCTATCCACTTTGGTCACTGCACCTAGTCAGACAACCGACATGGTACCAATATACAGCAATACAAATAGCTGTCCCAGTGTATATAGTTCATTGATATATATAGTTCATTATGTGGTTATAACTGAACATTTGATATTATGCAATCAATTGCTTACTTTTTCAAGCAAATTGTTATTTGTTAACTAAATTCTCTATTGTTCCATGTACCTGTTGTTTTGTCAAATGTAAACCGCTTTGACCAGGTGAAAAGCGGTATAGAAGCACAGCTGAAACTGCTGTTGGTCCACTTGATCTTTATCATATAAAAACTCTATATTCTTTCCACCTTTTCTTGATCTTCTCAGCATCATTCAACATAGATCCTTGAGCATCTTATAACATTCCAATTCGAGGCTGGATTTTTTTCTTTAACTCTTGTAGCTTTAGGAAAGCCAATCCTTGTCCTGTCTTGCTGCACGTTTGAAATCTCTGTTGAGTTCTGCAATTGCCTCTCTTTCTCCTCTGGCTTTAGCTTCACTGCGTTTCTGGGCAATTTTCAGAGTTTCTTTGGTCATCCATTTTGGCCGTTTTTGCTTTTTCACCTTTTGTAGAGACTTCTCGCTTTGTTCCAACACAACCTTCTTGATGTCATCCCATAACTCTTCTGGAGCTCTGTCATTTGTATCTCAAGCAGCAAATCAATTTTGCAGGCAGTCTTTAAATTCCAGTGGTATATTCTCAAGGTCATATTTTTCTACATTCAGGAGTGGCGTGCTCTTTTTCAACTTTAGCTTGAGTTTGCATACTAATAGTTGATGATCTGTACCATAGTCAGCTCCACGTTTTGTCTTTGTTGGTCTTGCAGAATTCTATCAGTCTTTCTCCAGCTTCATTTCTGTTGGCAAGTCCATATTTTCCAATTATTTTGCCTTCTTCTTTGTTGTCAACTTTTGTGTTCCAGTCACCCATGACTATCAAGATATCCTGTTTGCATGTTCTGTCATTTTCAATTTGTACTGTTCACAGAACTCATCAATTTCATCCTCTTCTGCAGCTGTTAAAGTTGTGTTGATAGGCATTCCTCATAGACGAATAGAAATTAAGCATTCACTGATTGCACTATATTACAATCAGGGGCGGCCCAAGGGGGGTGCGGGGCCATGTGCGGAGACTCGGTGCGGGGCCTCATTTGCATAAGTGGCCTTATTTGCATAAATATGTGCATAATGTTACCATACACTAACTTTTAGTAAACATGTCTCTTAATGAGTGTATGGATAAAGAAAGACTAAAAGATTTCTACATTACTATAATCCAGTGCCAACCGCCAGGCACATTAGGAACTACTACAAACGCTGCCCATTTAGAACCCATAGCAAACCCGCTGTATCCTGACAGCATTACCAGGACTCACAAAGCACCAGACCCTACCTATCAAAAGGAAACACTGCAAATATTAAACCAGTACATTTCAGAGAATACTGGGGAAAGAGAACAAGTGGCAATGTCAAATAGGAATTACATAAACAGAATACCTCAGCTCAGTTACACATGCAGAACATAGACCATCACCAAACAAGGAATCGCAATTTAGAAACAGGAAGGCAATAATTAAACTGGGAACCCCAAAAGCCAAACTTGGAATGTACAACAACACTGTAGAAATAAAACTATAAATCAATTTCCTCTTGTACCAAACAAAGCGCAGACGTTAATGATGCACATTTCCCAGAGCTTTCATATTCCAGTTAATAAATTCAAAATAAAGAGATATCTTTCTACCTTTTGTGCATTTTTTTTCAGTTGCAATTGCTCCAGCCACTTTCTTCTGGTTTCTTCATGTTTTCTGCTAACTCTCCATCGTCTGCTGTCCATTTGTCCTTTCTTCTCTCTTCTAGTTTTCTTTCCATCCTCTCTCTACATCTGCTTTAACATACTAATCTTTCTCCTTTTGCTCTTTCCTCATTCTTATTTCATCCACACAAATTTTACCCCTCCATCCTCAATCCCCACTTACTCTCCCAATACCCGGCCAATTGTAGATTTTTCATCCCTCCCACACAAAATATTTTTCCCCTCTCCATTTTACTCTCCCAGCCCCATCCCATTCTAATCCTCCCCCAACATCAGCTCCCTTCTAGTTCCAGTCTCACCCAGCATCCATTCCCTTCTAGTCCCTGCATCAGCCCATTTCCAGTCCTAGCCCCCCATCAACCCAGTTCCAGTCCTAGCTCCCCCATCCATTTTCAGTCTGAGTCCCTTCATCAGCTCATTTCCAATCCTAGCCCCCATCAGCCCATTTCTAGTCATTTCCTAGCCCCACCATCAGCCCATGTCAAATCCTAGCTCCCCTCCACTCAGCCCAAATCCAGTCCAAGCCCCCCATGAGCCGACTTCCAGTTCTTGCCCCTCCATGAGTCCATTTCAATTCAAGCCCCCACCACAGCCCATTTCCAATCTTAGCTCCCCCCCAACAGCCCATTTCCAGTCCTATCCTAGCTGCTCCATCAGCCCATTTTCAGTCCTAGCTCCCTTCCCTCACAGCCCATTTCCATTCCAAGCTCCCTCCCCATCAGCTATTTGCAGTTCAAGCCTCCCCGTCCTCTCAGTCCATTTCCAGTCATAGCAATCCCCCAACCCATTACCAGTCCTAGCCCCCCATCAACCCATTTTCAGTTTAAGCCCCCCCTATAACCCATTACCAGTCCTAACCCCCCATCAGCCCACTTCCAGTCTTAACCCAATCAGCCCATTTCCAGTCAGCCCCCCATAGCCCATTGCCAGTCCTAACCCCCCCCCATCAGCCCACAGCCCATTACCAGTCCTAACCACATCAGCCCACCTCAAGTCCTAACCCCTCCCCATCAGCCCATTTCCTGTCCTAGCGCCCCCATAGCCCATTAGCAGTCCTAACCCCCCATAGCCCATTAGCAATCCTAACCCCCATCACCCTATTTCCAGACAGCCCCCATCAGCCCCCAGCCCATTACCAGTCTTAACCCCCCCAGCCCATTACCAGTCTTAACCCCCCCACCCCATTTCCAGTCAGCCTCCATCAGCCCCAGCCCATTAGCAGTCTTAACCCCCCCAGCCCATTTCCAGTCCTAACCCCCCCTCACCCAATTTCCTGACTGCCTCCATCACCCCCCTGCCCTTTACATGTATTAACCCCCCAGCCCATTTCCAGTCCTAACCCCCCCCATCACCCCATTTCCAGTCCTAACCCCCCCATCACCCCATTTCCAGTCAGCCTCCATCAACCCCCAGCCCAATTCCAGTCCTAACCCCCCCAGCCCATTTCCAGTCCTAACCCCCCCCCCCAGCACATTTCCAGTCCTAACCCCCCCCAGCACATTTCCAGTCCTAACCCCCCATCACCCCATTTCCAGACAGCCTCCATCAGCCCCCCAGCCCATTACCAGTCTTAACCCCCCTCCCCTTCCCTTCCCTTCCCTTCCCTTCTGGCAAATTAAAAAAACAAAACCTGGCTCTAGCTGCTGCCGCTGCCGCGTCCGTCGCAGCAGCGGCAGAATGGAGTGTCCCGCGGGGCCCCTCTCCTCGTTGAGCCCTCTGCAAGGGCTTTCAGATTCGCGAAGGGAGAGTGCTCCCTCGCGTCTCTGTAAAGCCCGCAGGGGCTAATGGGAAATTTCCCATCAGCCCCTCGCGTCTAAAGGGGCAGATGGGAAATTTCCCATTAGCCCCTGCGGGCTTTACAGAGACGCGAGGGAGCACTCTCCCTTCGCGAATCTGAAAGCCCTTGCAGAGGGCTCAACGAGGAGAAGGGGCCCCGCGGGACACTCCATTCTGCCGCTGCTGCGACGGACGCGGCAGCGGCAGCAGCCAGAGACAGGTTTTTTTTTTAAATGTAATTTAAAAAAAAAAAGCAGAATGTTCTTTGCGCGGGGCCCCCTGAAACGCGTGGCCCTGTGCAAAAAACATTCTTGCTCAATGGACGGGCCGGCCCTGATTACAATACAGTTCTTGCAAGTTTCTTAATTATAAATGCAACACAATTTCTTCATCTTTCATTTCCAGCATAGTAGACCATGTGATCATCTGATGCAAAGTGCCCAATGCCAGTCCATTTCAGTTCACTGACACCCAACAGATCAACTTGTACACGTTCCATTTCATTCTTGACGACCTCCAACTTCCCTTGGTTCATGCTTCGTATGTTCCACGTCCCACTATGTAAGACATCTTTGCAGCTTCTGACTCTCTCATTTCATGCACAGCTACATCAGCAGTCAGACGTCCCAACAGCTTTGATCCATCCACATCATAAATGCTGGCTTTACTCCGAAAAGTCTTCAGCTCCTCCTCCGTAGCCAGTTGAGTGCCTTCCAACCTGGGAGTCTCATCTTCCAGCACTATAGTGCAATTTGTTTTGTTGTGACTATCCATTCAGTTTTCGTGGCAAGATATGGAAATAGATTGCCAGGCCTTTCTTCCATGCAGTTTAAGTTTAGTGTTGTTGCTGTTGTCACAGAAATGTGATCCTCCCCCACCAACACTGGCCCATTCTGCTGCTGCCCAGATGGGTGGATTGTCTTGGTCTAGCATCTCAGCTGAGACCTGTCCATCTTGGGAGACCCTGCCAGTAGTTAAACTACTGATAACTTAGTCCTCAGAATCACCAATACACTCAAGCCCTTACAGCACGGCAAGCTGCAAACTAAGTGAGGGGTGCTAGTGCTACAGCATATCTAATATTTCAGTCTTATAAAACAGAGCATATCCCACACAGAACCTAAAGGCTTGCATAATGCCTCGGTCATACACACAAAACAGATACAGTTGTGGTCAACGTTATTGGTGCCCTTACAGTTCAACACTTTAATGTCCAATATCTCCTAAAAAAAGGTGGCCAGTGAAATGGCTTTGGACTATATATGTACACATATTTGACACAGAAAAGAATTAAATAAAACAAGACCAATTAAAAAAAGAAATTGTATAAAAACTAAGACATTTCTAGGACATGATTATTGGCACCCTTATAAACAATTCAAATCAATTCGAACAGAAGAACCACATTCCATTGCAGTAAAATTAGAAGCTGGGTCGGTGCCGACATCACCCATATGTGAGGACTGATTCCTGCTGTCCCCGGAGAACACCTGTTACAGGTGTGTAACTACGCTATTTTTCTCTTTGTTTTCTAGACATTGTTTTCTAATTATCCCAATCTCTCTTCAGTTTTCCTTTTCTGTCTTCTAAGATCCTGTCCAGAGTCTTCTTTCCATGTTTCCTCTTTTCCTGTTTTTTTTTCCTGAGCACTGAGAAGCTGCTTTGCTGCTAGATTGGGCACATTTACCTGCCAGTTTGTGATCCTGGATGTCTATTTATATTTTGTGCTATTTATCTGTACCTTCTGTAAGTTTGTTCAGTTTTCTCCATTCGTACCTGTCTCCTACATATCCTCATAACTTTTATCCCTCCCTCCCACCCCTCTACCCACTCACCCCCCTGGTCTACAGTCTCTTATAGCCATCTTGTGCTCATTACCATGATTATTTACAGGTGCATCTAACCTCCCTGTGATATCTCTCCCACCTATCCTTATTTCTTCTGACTGTTCTCCTCTCCATCTCTCTCTTTTATGGCTCCTCATCACTTTCTCTTCCTATTCCTCATACTCCCTAATTGTCTCCCCTCCTACCAACACCTTCAAGCCCCTCTCCCTTATCTCCCCTTTACCATCCTGACTTCCCCCACGGTTTTGTCCTCTACCCTATAATCAGCTCTTGAGCTTCACCACTTTCTCCCTATCATTCAGCCATTTCCTCTCTCTCTCTGAAACAACCTTACCTTCGTTACCACCATGCTGTCTCCCCTCTTTTACCCGCACTCTTCTACTCCTTCTCTCTTCCGGAGATATCAACCACAACTCTGGCCCTCCTAGACTTTTGTCACACTCTCTGAATAGATCCTCATGCAACAGCTCAAATCTTATTCATATCTGTCTCCTTTCTCCTTCCTCTCTCCCTTTCTCATGTGCTTTGTGGAACACACACTCCATCTCAAATAAACTTGCCTTTGTTCATGATCTCTTTATCTCTAATGCTCTCCATCTTCTTGCTCTGAGACCTAGCTCCTCCCAGAAGACTCAACATCAATCGCTGATCTCTGTCATGATGGCTATCAGTTCTCCCTTACTCCTCGTCCCACTGGCCGTGGTGGTGGTGTTGGGCTTCTACTCTCTCCTTCCTGCCAATTTCAGTCCCTCCTGCTGCCACAGGCTCACTCCTTTGAAATTCACTTCATCCGCCTTTTTACTCCACTACCTCTCCGGTTAGCTGTTATTGACCTCCTGACAAGTCCACCTCTACCTTTCTCACTGGCTTTGACTCATGGCTTTCCTTCTTTCTGGATTCATCTCCCCCCGCCCTTATTCTCAGGGATTTTAACATTCATGTTGATAACCCCCCTGACCCTTATGTTTTAAAGCTCCTTTTCCTTATCTCCTCATTCAACCTCCAGCTTTGCTCTACTGTCTCCACTCACCAGTACGGCCACTGCCTCGACCTTGTATTTTTCTCTAATTGCTTACCCTCAATCCTCTGTACCTCAGTTCTTCCCTTATCAGACCATCACCTGCTAAGCTTCACTCTTCATCATCCGCCGCCTCAACCTCGCCCTGTCTCCTCCATCCTCTTTAGAAATCTTCATGCTAATGACCCTTTGTCTCTTTCCTCCACTATGTCATCTGAGTCTGTTGATGAGGCAGTAGCTTCCTATAATGCTGCACTCTCCTCTGCTCTGGATGCTTTTGCTCCATCCATGCCATGCCCTGTGAGGTGTACTGTACCTCAGCCTTGGCTGTCTTCCACTACCTGCTATCTGCATTCCTGTGCCCATTCAGCTGAGCATGCTTGGTGCAAATCCTGCACCATTGTGGACTTTCTACACTTTAAATTCATGCTGGTCTCTTTCCAGTCAGCCATAGCATTCACCAAACAAGACTATTATGTCCATCTAACCAACTCTCTTGCCTCTGACCCTTGCCGTCTCTTTACAACTCTCAACTCTCTCAAGGTGCCTCCGCCTCCAACCCCTCCCTCCCTTTCTGCCCAAACCCTGGCTATATTTCCATGACAAAATCCACAAGATCACACTCCAATTCCCCATGGGTTCAGCTACTTTCCCTTCCCCCTGCCTCTGCTACCCTTTCTTCCTTTTCTATGATCTCTGAGGAGGAAATCACACACCTTCTTTCCCCCTCCAAACTCACTGCCTGCTCCTCTGATCCTACTCATCTCCTAAGCTCCATCTCCTCTACTGTTGTCCCTTCCATCTCTCATATTCTCAACCTATCACTCTCCACTACAACTGTCCCTGAAGCCTTCAAGCATGCTATGGTCACACCTCTCCTCAAGAAACCCTCATTAGATCCTAACTGTCCTAATTAACGACCCATCTCCCTCTTCTCCTTCATTTCTAAACTACTTGAATGTGTGGTTCACAGTCGTTGCCTTGACTTTCTCTCCTCTTAAGCTCTTCTGGATCCATTGCAATCTGGCTTTTGTCCTTTACATTCTCTTTGTACCTTCTGCACTGTCCTGTGTGTATTAGTGTGGATGTATTAATTCTGTTGCTATTTGCATTGTAGCCACTGTTTACTGCGCTCTGTTGAGCTCCGTTTAGACCCCGCCCACCTGCGACGTCAGCATCTGATGTCGCCTGCTGCTTATTGCCTGTTTGCTGTGCTCTGTTCAGCTCTGTTTAAACTCCACCCGCCTGTGACATCAGTGTCTGACGTCGCCTGCTGCTGACTGCATGATTGCTGTGCTCTGTTCAGTTCTGTTTAGATTCTGCCAACCTGCGACATCAGCGTGACATTGGTACGTCCTTCAACATAAGTAACCTAATATCAGCGACGCTTGTTTGCTTGCTGTTTGTACCTTCTGCACTGTCCTTTGTGTATTAGTGTGGATGTATTAATTTTGTTGCCATTTGCACTGTGGCCTGCTGCTTACTGCCTGATTGCTGTACTCTGTTCAGCTCCATTTAGACTCCGCCCATCTGCAACATCAGTGTCTGACATCAGTACGTCCTTCAGCATAAGTAACCTGCTATCAGCGGTGCTTGCACTGCGGGCGCACACCCAAGAAGCAGGTCCTGCTCCTTGGGGCGTCTCCAGGGCGATCTTAAAGAGAATCTCCATTTGGCTTCTTCTGCTCCTGTTTGCTGCATTATCCGTGGTGTGCACAGTTCCTCATTTTGGAAGTATCTGGATTGTTTCTTCTATGGCGCTAATTCCGCTGCATGTATCTTATAGGCCTCCTCCAGCATCCTTTCCCTCTAACACCTATGGTAAGATATTTGGTAACTTGTGATCATGTGTCCTGGCTTGCCTACTTGTGCCTCTTTCCATTCCAGTGATCATTCCCTTCCCCCTTATTCTGATCTTCGACTTGTGCTTCTTAATTGCAGGTCCTTAAAATAAAAAAAAGATCTCATCTTAGATACAATCCTCTGCCATAACCTAGACAAACTCTGACTGAAACGTGGCTCAGGCCAGGTGATGAGCCTTATCTGCAGCGCCGCCTACCTCCGGGCTATGCAGTCCTTTCCACTCCTTGACCTTTACGTATGGAAAGCGGCATGGCCATACTTTATAGGAACTCTTTACCCCTTTCTGAGCTTCCTATGGACTCTTGGATAGTACTTGAAAAGCTTCTGCTTAAGATTGCTACCCCTAATCCCGTTCATTTGTTGCTCTTATACTGTACCCCATCCACGAAAGAGTCTCACTGGGACTCTACTTTACAGTCCATGCTTGACTCTGTGCTTGCCTTTCCAAATCTATTACTGCTTGGGAACTTCAATATTCATTTTACCCACTAGATCTCATGACCTCTATTTTATTCAGTTTGTTGAGGATCATGGTTTTTTACAACATACCCCCGACCCTACGCATAAAGCCAGGCAGGCCTTAGACCTAGTAATCACACTTCAAGATCGTTCCCCTCTGCCAGCTCAATTTATTACTTCTGCTCTGCCTTGGTCTAACCATTCTCTTCTTTGTTTTTCTCTACCTGGTGGCACCCCCACTAGTATTTCTACCCTTTCCGTGTCTTCTTCTAGGCTGTTTATCGGTCTACCACATTGGGGCATCATGGAAAGTTTCCTTCTGCAGAAACAATTTTTCCCTCTGACTTTTCTTGTTCCCCTCTTGAATGTCAGGCTACTACCTTGAATTCCCTTCTTGCAGATCAGTTGCAGGGTTTGCAAACTAGTTCTTACACCTCTCATTTCTGTCGTCGCTCCACTCCATGGTACCATGCTGGCCTCCACCTTCTAAGCTGTCGATTACGAGCCTCTGAGAGATCCTGGAGCAGGGCTCCCAGCTCATCTTCCCTTTTGATTTTTCAGAATAGTCACTGCTTCTACCATGCTCATATTCTCTCTGCTAAGAGAACCTATTACTCCTCTATCATTGCAGCCTCAACCCATAACCCAGAAAGTATGTTCTCCCTGGTAGCTCGATTGTCTTCCCCATCCTTGGGTCCACTCTCCATCATGGTACCAAATTCTGCTCCCTCTTCAGATACCCTGGATACTTTTTTCTGCTCAAAGGTTCTATCTATCCATCAGAAACTCTCTTCTCCTCCTTCAACTGCATTGATTCCTGTGACTTCTCCTATACCATCTATCACGCCATCTGCAGGTCCTATTTCAACCCATACCAGGGGCTCCTTTGCTCCTGTCTCCTTAGACAGGCTATCCCATCTCCTTAATACTCTGAAAAAAACAACATGTCCTTTAGACCCAATTCCCTCTGTCTGGTTACTCACGCCAGCACTGGCTCTGATCCCATTTATCCACTCTGGGTCCGATATTCATCTGGGCAGAGCTAAGCGCCATAGCCGCTTAGCCCTGCCCGCCAATCCCCAAACCCCGGATATTCACTTCCATGGCAACAGAAGTGAATATCCGGGTCTGGCTGTGCTGCCCGGAAGCCGCCAAGGCTAACCATGCAGCTTCCAATATCAGTGCTGCATGGTTAGCGCTGGTAACCCGCCTTTGCTCTGCCCCGGAACGCCCCCGGGCTCTCTATGACTACACTTAGCCTTACTACAGGGACTTTCCCTGCTAGGTGGAAACATGCTGTAATTCTGCCCATTTTAAAGAACCCTCATTCTGATCCCTCTATTTAATCTAGCTACTGGTCAATTGTCAATCTTCAATTTGTATCCAAACTTGTTGAGCATATAGTTTTGGCCCAATTCACTAATCATCTTGAGCATACCTCAGTGCTGCACCCACGTCAATCAGGTTACTGTGCATATCATAGCACAGAAACTATTCTCACTTCCATTCTCAATGACCTGCACCGTATCTTGGTCCGTGGTTTTCTGGCCTCATTGCAGCCTTTGACGTAGTTGATCTTAGCATATTACTTTCCCGTCTGTTTGATATCGGTCTGCGTGATAAGGTTCTTTCCTGGTTTTCCTCCTTCCTTAGTAATTGTACATATCAAGTCTTGTTACGTAACTCCTACTCTTCTCCATACTCTCTCCCTTGTGGTGTTCCGCAAGGCTCTACTCTTTCTCCACTTCTGTTTAACGTCTTCCTTAGTCATCTGGCTATAATGCATACTAATCTCTTAGTATTCTGTTTTACATCTATGTGGATAACATTCTCCTCATTTTTCCTGTGGATAGTTGCCTGCTGGATCTCTCATTTGCAAATACTTCCCTTCTTGCAGTCTCTACCTGGTTGACCAATAATTCTCTAAAATTAAATCCGGTCAAAACCACAGCTATGTAGATCACTAGGTCTGATTTTACACAATCTTTAGCACTTGTCCTTGATAGCTCTCCAATTTCTCTTTGCCCCTCCTTTAACTATTTGGGAGTCAACATTGACCTGGCACTTTCCTTTTCAACTCACATCAGCACCTTGGTTAAATCCTCCTTTGCCACCCTTCGCCGCTGTAGGGCATTACGTCCCCTTCTTGAGCCTTCTGCTTTCACCACCATTCTCCTGGCCACAGTAATCTCACATTTGGACTATTGCAATGTCATTTTCTCCGGTCTTTCCCATCAATCATTAAAGAAAGTTCAATGAATACAAAACACTGTCGCTGGCTTGCTCTCACATGCTCGCAAATATGTCCATATCACTCCAATCCTTATCAATCACCACTGGCTCCCGGTCTCTCAAGGCATCTCATTTAAAATTCTGACCCTCATTCACAAAACTCTTGCAGGTAAAGCCCCTCTATATCTTTCTTCTCTTGTCTCTCTATGTCCCTTCTTGTTGTCTGTGTTCCCTTCAGGATGTTGGCTTGTAATTCCCTCATCGGCTCTTATCAATTATGAATTGACCAGGCATTCCACCTTTTTTTCCATTGCCCCATCTCTCTGAAATTGTCCTCCCTCACATATTCAACTAGAACTCTCTATGCCAAGGTTTAAGTCTTTATTGAAAACATACCTATTTGAGCAGGCTTTCGGTCCTTTTGCCTTGTGAGCTGCAAGTGCTTCTGGCACAGACTGATGTGATGAATTTTAGATTTGTCTATCTGTGGTATGCTTGATTTCTGCTGGCTGATGTATTTATATATCTATCCTATCATTTATTGTAGTTCTCTTTCTTGGATTTTATGTTATTTTATTATATTATTGTAAACTGCTCTGTATGCCCCACAAAGGGCAGTATATTAAATTGAAATAAACCATAAACCATTCTACTGAAATGGCTCTTGCCAAAGTCTCCAGCAATCTGTTCCTGGCAAAATCCAAGGCCTGTACTCGATCCTCATCTTTCTTGACCTTTCTGCTGCTTTTAACAATGTTAACCACCACCTTCTCCTCAATACCTTGTCATCGCTTACTTGTAAGGGCTCTGTGCTATCCTGGTTCTCTTCTTTATTTATTTATTTAACATTTCTTCTATACCGCGCTATTTAGATCAGTGCGGTTTACATTCAACATCAACTATACAACGCAGGCACTCTGAGTTGTATTTACAATGAACGGGGAGATCAACTTGGAAGTAACTGGGGGAAACTATCTACATCGTATTTACACTGGTACCTACTTTCAGGCAGGGTCTATCTACATCTTATTTACACTGGGTGCCTAAATACTATTTCAGGGAGTACTGTTGGGAGACCAAGCTGATTATCCTTTTTCATGCTGGGTCTGATTAGTTAGGTGCAGTGGGTGATTGTCTGAGGAGCACCATGCATGTTTACTACGGCTGGATTCGGGGTAGTATATAGTGAACAGAAGATGCTTTAATGCCTTCCTGAAGTGGGTTAGGTCGGTGATGTTCCGAATATAAGTGGGGAGGGCATTCCATGCTCTAGGTGCGTAAATCGTAAAGGCCCTATTCATTGTTGCTTTTGTGCATTTCGTCATTGCTTTTGGGACATCTAGGGTGTTTTGCATTGTGGGTTTTCTGTTTCTGTTATGTGGTATGTTGTGTATCATCTTGCTGATGGCTGTGGGGGTCCGAGTGTTTAAGGCTTTGAAGGTCAGGGTTTGTAGAGGGTTCTTGCTTGAACAGGTAACCAGTGGAGGTTCATCAAGACTGGAGTTATATGCTCTCTCCGTGAAGCTCCTGTTAGTACTCTCACGGCAGTGTTCATTGCGAGTTGGAGCGGTGCTAGTGTTGCTTGAGGGAGACCGTGTAGAATTACGTTGGCATAGTCGAAATGTGGTAATATTAATGCTTGATAGATTGATTGATCGATAGTCGCTGAAGTCGAGTAGTGGTCGTAGGTGTTTTAAGGTCCTAATTTTCAGATATACTGTTTTTACGGTGGTTTTTATGTGGGTTTTCAAGTCCAGCTATTGGTCCAGTGTAACGTCAATGTAGCGGATTGTGGGCTTAGTTTTCAGTTCTGTGTTGCCGATTTTAAAGTGGGTGGAGGGGTGAAGCTCTGGTTCCTTGAAATGAAAAGAACATCTGTTTTGCTGTAGTTGATTCGCAAGTTTTGCGTGTTGAGCCAGTCTGCTACTGCCTCAAAACAACTTGTTAGAGGGGAGAAGTCTGGATTGGTTGGTCCTGAATGGAATGTATAGCAGGATATCGTCTGCGTAGGCCAGACAGTTGACCTTGAACGAGCGTACTAGGGTGCATATGGGCTGCATGTAGATGTTAAACATCAATGCAGATAGTGACGAACCCTGTGGCACACCCTGGTTTTGCAAAAATGATTCTGAGGTCGTGGAGCCAGACCTTACATGTTGCCATCTATTAGTCAAGTACAATTTGCACCAGTCTAGAGCGGTTCCTTGTATTCCTTTCTCGCTGAGGCGTTGTAAGAGGATCTCGTGGCTCACCGAGTCGAAGGCCGCTGCGATGTCCAGGAAGATGAGGGCGAATCCTTGGTGAATTTTGTCAGTTCCAGAGACTAGGTTGTCAAATAGGGTGGTGAGGAGGGTTTCCACCCCGTGTGCTTCTCTGAACCCATGTTGGGATGGATCCGGTGGGCTTCAGTGTCAATATGCTGTTGAATTTGGCGCTGTACTATCTTTTCAATTACTTTGGCAAGCATGGGGATACTTGAAATTGGTCTGTATGATTCCACTTTCGTTGGGTCCAGCCTGTTATTCTTCAGTAGTGGTCTGATTGATGTTTGTTTCAGACTCTATGGGAATGATCTGGTTGTGAGGGATTGGTTTACTAATTCGCTCAGATATTGGCTTAAGTCGCAGCTTAACTCCTTTATCCATAGAGCTGGGCATGGGTCGTTGGGCGCGGTGGTGGGGTTGATTGCAACGATAGTGTCTTCAATCTCTCTGCGTGATATTTTGTCAAATTTGGATAGTGGCGATGGTTGGGACAAATTATGCAGTAGAGTGTTGTCTGCGGGGCTTGAGGTTGCACCAGTCTGGATAATTTTTGATTGTAGGTAGTTGGAGTATGCCTGGGGCTGTGGCATATGTGATTGGTCAGCAGGTGGTTCTCTTATAAGACATTTCACTATATTGAACAGGTCGTGAGGCTTGTTTAACAACCGCTTCAAGATGTCTGAATGATATTGTTTCCGCTTCTTCATTAATTCATCTCGGTGTGCCCTTAGGTGAGCGTTGTAAGTACTTTGTGCTTCGGTAGAGCGTGCACGACGCCATCTTCTCTCGAGCTTGCGCAGGTACAGGAGTGATGCTCGGAGCTCTTTAATATACCATGGTGCATGCTCTCGTTTCTTTGGTTTTTTTGTGTGTGGCTGGTATGCATGCGACGGTCTTGAGGCTATCGTCCCAGGTGGATACCAAAGCATCTAGGTCGTGTGCTGCATTGTTGAGGAGTGGGAGGATCTTCTCTCGAATTTCTTCTTTATCAAAGGGGCGGAAGCGCTTCAACGATGTTTCATGAGCAGAGTTGGTCTTGTTGGAGTTTCGGTTGTAGGTGTTAATAGGTATCTGGAATTTGAGCAGGCTATGGTCAGACCATGGCACAGGAGTTAAGGTTGGTAGCATTGGTTGAGTGGGTTCTGTGTCTGTCTGTGGGGCAAAGATCAGGTCCAGTTTGTTTCCCTTGACGTGAGTGAGTCTGTCGACTAGCTGAGAGTAACCCAGCTCGTGTAGTGCTTCTAGGAAGGCAGTGGCTTGAGATTCTTGCAGAGTAGGCAGGTTGAAGTCGCCTAGAATCCAGTCTTGGGATCGTGGTCTGTTTGTGTTGCAGGCGAAGCCAATTATCGTTGCAAGATCCTCTGAAGACGGTGTTGGCGCTCGGTACAGTAGGTTGATTGTGCAGGTGTCGTTTGTTATAGTAACTGAGTCCAGGTGGGCTGTGCTGGTTACATTGCTCATCTGGAAGCTTATGCCAGTTTTGACAAGGATGAGTGTTCCACCTCCTCCCTGATTGGTTCTATGGCATGCGTGGAATGAAAACCCTGTGGGTAGTATCTGATTGATGATTGCATTGTCGCATTCCGATAGCCAAGTCTCTGTGATCATGAGGATGTCGAGATCGTGGAGCATGACCAGATCGGTAATTATCGGCCATTTAGTGCGTATTGACCTGGCATTGATGAGTGCACACTTCAGGACATGTTGGTGTTGCTGACGGTCCATTTGTGACTTTTTAATATGTTGAAGTGGGATGTGTAATAAGTGTCTCTCCAATGCACTTTCAATGTTTGTCCTGGTGGATCCTCCTCTACTGCTATCATGCTCTCAATTGGTGTATCCCAAGGATCTGTTTTGAGCCAATTCCTTTTCTCTCTCTACAACCTCTGCACTCAACTCCTCGCATGGTTTTCAGTACCATCTTTGCGCTGACGACGCCCAGATCTCTCTCTCTCTACACCTCTTCGGCAATACAAACCAGGATCTCTGCCTGCCTTTCTGACATTGCTTCTTGGATGTCTCACTGCTGCTTGAAATTGAACATGGCCAAAACTGAGCTTCTTATTTTTCCCCCTACCCTTTTCTCCCCTTCCTCCTTTCTCAGTCTCTGTGGATAGCACTCTACTCCTCTCTGTTTCCTCAGCTCACAACCTTGGGGTCATCTGACTCCTCTCTCTCCTTCTCCATACACATCCAACTGATAGCTAAAACCTGCCATTTCTTTCTCTATAAAATCAACAAAATTTTCCCATTCCTTTCTGAACACATTACTAAGTCACTTATCCACTCTTTAGTCACCTCCCGTCAAGACTATTGTAACCTACTCCTTGCTGGTCTACACCTCTGAATCATCTCTCTCCCCTTCAATCTTTTCAACACTCTGCTGCACGGCTAATCTTCCACCAGTCTCGTCATGCTCATATTACCCCTCTTCTCAAGTCACTTCATTGGCTCCCTATCCATTTCTGCATCCACATCAAACTTCTCCTACTGACCTATAAGTGCATTCACTCTGCAGATCCTCACTACCTTTCCTCTCTTATCTCTCCATATACCCCATCTTGGAAACTCCGCTCTTCTGGCAAACCGCTTCTATCTGTGCTCTTCTCTTCTACTGTCATCTGCAGACTTTGATCCTTTCACCTTGCAGTTCCTCATGCCTGGAACAAATTACCCAAGTCTGTACATCAGACTTCATCCCTGGCCCTTTTCAAATCCAGGCTGAAAACTCACCTAGTCGAGGCTGCTTTTGGATCTTAATCCATTTAGTCACCTATGTGTCTCCTTACCATTCCCTTAGATGTATACTTGTCCTCAGCTGTTGTGTTGTCTGGTAGATTCTAAGCTGAGGAACAGGGACCATCTTTTACATGTGTCCGTACAGTGCTGCATATGCTTTGCAGGGCTATACAAATGATAAGTAGTAGCAGTAATAGCTAGATGCAGGGCCGGTTCAACCATTAAGCAAACTAGGCAGTCATCTGGGGCAGCAGCTTCTGTTGGGAGGGCAGGGCAGCAAAGAGTAGTTGCAGTCAAAGTAAAATGATGGGTCTTAGCCAAACTCAAAGACTCATTATTGCTTATTTTTACCAACAGGAACATAAGAACGTAAGATATGTCATACTGGGTCAGACCAAGGTCCATCAAGCCCAGTATCCTGTTTCCAACAGTGGCCAATCTAGATCATAAGTACCTAGCAGTCTCCCCAAAAGACACGGGTTCCTCAGTGCTTGTATTGGGTCAAGCAGCGATATCCCGGGTCCCTTTTAAAAATGGTTTATGGACCTTTCCTCCAGGAACTTGTCCAAACCTTTTTTAAACCCAGCTACACTAACCGCTTTTACTACATCCTTCGGTAACAAATTCCAGAGTTTGATTACACATTGAGTGAAAAAATATTTTCTCTTATTAGTCTTGAATAGGTTCATTGCATTTCCCCTAGTCTATTTAAATTATGATGACGTAAACAATCGATCTACGTTTACCCGTTCCATTCCATTCATTAATTTATAAACCTCTATCATATCTCCCCTCAGCTGTCTCTTTTCCAGGTTGAAGAGCCCTAAACTTGTTTAGCCTCTCTTCAAAGGAGTATTCCATTTTGGTGGCTCTTCTCTGTACCTTTTCTAATAGCGCTACATCCTTTTTAAGATACGGTAACCAGAATTGCACACAATATTCAAGGCGCGGTCGCACCATGGAACGATACAGAGGCATTATAATATCCTTTGTTTTATTTTCCATTCCTTTCCTCATGATACCTAGCATTCTATTTGCTCTGTTGGCCGCCGCTGCACACTGAGTGGAGGGTTTTAACATGTTATCCACGATGACGCCTAAATCTTTTTCCTGGATGGTGGTTCCCAATGTGGAACCTTGCATCATGTAACCATAGTTTGGGTTGTTCTTTCCTAGGTACATAACTTTACACTTGTCCACATTAAATTTCATCTGCCTTTTCTCTCCCTTGTTCCACCCCTGCCTTCACCTTCCGTGTTTGTCCGTGTTGTCTTGATTAGATTGTAAGCTCTGATGAGAAGGGATTGTCTCTTACATGTCTGTACTGTACAGTGCTGCGTATGACTGGTAGTGCTATATAAATGCTGTGTAGTAGTAGTAGAAGGATACCCAGTCTTCCAATTTATCAAGATCCTCTTGCAATTTTCCACAATCCTCTTGGGTTTTAACAACTTTAAATAGTTTTGTGTCATCTGCAAATTTGATAACCTCACTCGTTATTCTCTTTTCCAGGTCATTTATGGATATGTCAAAAAGCAGCAGACCTCTGGGGTACTCCACTATTCACTTTTCTCCATTGGGAAAATTGGCCATTTAGCCCTACCCTCTGCTTTCTACCTTTTAACCAGTTCCTGATCCACAATAGTACACTGTCTACTATCCCAGGACTTTTTAGTTTTGCCAAAAGTCTCTGATGAGGGACCTTATCGAAGGCTTTCTGAAAGTTCAGATACACTATATCAACCAACTCACCTTTGTCTACTTGTTTATTCACACCTTCAAAAAACATAACAGATTAGTAAGACAAGATCTTCCTTGTCTAAAGCCATGTTGGCTGTCTCCCATTAAGCCATGACTATCTACATGTTGAGTAATTTTGTTCTTTATGATGGTTTCTACCATTTTTCCTGGTACTGATGTCAGGCTCACCGGTCTGTAGTTTCCCAGATCACCCCTGATACCCTTTTTAAAAATTGACATTACATTGGCCATCCTCCAATCTTCGGGTATTACAGATGATTTTAATGATAGTTCACAGATTACTAATAGCAGGTCTGCAATCTCATATTTCAGTTCTTTCAACACCCTTGGATGTATACCATCCGGTCCAGGTGATTTGCTACTCTTCAGTTTATCAAATAGTTGTAATACATCTTCCTGGTGTATCGATATTTCTTTCAATTCTTCCACAGTATCACCTTTAAATACCATTTCAGTTATGGGTAACATCCCTACATCTTCCTCAGTAAAGACCGAAGCAAAGAATTTATTCAGCCTCTCCGCTATAGATTTGTCCTCTCTTACTGCTCTTTTTACCCCTCTATCATCTAATGTCCAGCTGACTCTCTCGCAGGTTTTTTTTCTACGAATGTACTTGTAAAAGTCTTTATTACGCATTTTTGCTTCCACAGCAGGCTTCTTCTCAAATTCTCTCTTTGCCTGCCTTATCAATGCCTTGCATTTAACTTGCCAGTGCTTGTGCTCTTTCCCGTTTTCGTCACTGGGCTCTTTTTTTCCATTTCCTGAAAGATGCTTTTTTGGCAACAACAGCCTCTCTGACCTCACCTTTAAACCATGCTGGCAGTTTTTTGGACTTCCTTCCACTTTTCTTAAAGCGTGGAATACAGCTGGTCTGGGCTTCCAAGATAGTATTTTTAAACAACACCCAAGCTTGATGTAAGTCTTTAACCTTTTGCAACTGCTCTTTTTAGTTTTTTCTTAACTATTTTCCTCATTTTATCGTAGTCTCCCTTTTGAAAGTTAAAAGGTAGTACTGTGGATTTCCTTACAATACCTCCTCCATTAATTAAATCAAATGTGATCATGCTATGATCTTTATTGCCAAGTGGCCTCAATACCCTTATCTCTTGCACCAGATCTGGTGTTCCACAAAGGACCAAGTCCAAAATGGCTTCCCCTCTGGTCTGGTTCATGAACCAGCTGCTCCAAGAAGCAGTCATTTATTTAATCTAGAAACTTTATCTCCCTAGCATGTCCTGCCCTGACACTAACCCAGTCAATACCAGGATAATTGAAATCACCCATTATTATTACTGTTCTGTAACTTTTGTTAGCTTCCCTGATTTCTTTGAGCATTTCATCATCCATTTGTTCATTCTGGCCAGGCGGTCAATAGTATAACCCCACTGCCACCGCCTTCCACTTTTTACATGGAATTTCAATCCATAGAGATTCTACAGCAAATTTTGTTTCCTGCAAAACTTTAATCCTTTGTGACTCAATGCCCTCTCTAACAGAGTGCAACCCCTCCACCAATTTGATCAGCTCTATCATTACGATATAGTTTGTACCCAAGTATCACAGTGTCCCACTGGTTGTCCTCCTTCCACCATGTCTGAGATACCAATCATATCTAACTTCTCATTTAATGCTATATATTCTAATTCTCCCATCTTATTTTTTAGACTTCTAGCATTTGCATGCAAGCATTTCATAGACTGTATTTTATTCATATTAATCTGGTTATTGGTAGGCAGGGGTAATTTGGAATCTTAAACTCTGTCTGCTCTGTACTCAAGAGCATTTGGGCTATCTTTGTCTTTATTGGAACCTCTCTGCCGATGTGCCATAACTTCATTTTTTTGGTAGTATCCTTCAAGGATACATTGTTCCGAACCATGCAGTCTTGGGCGACTGTTGGCTCTCCCCTATTGTCTAGTTTAAAAGCTGCTCTATCTCCTTTTTAAAGGTTAATTCCAGCAGCCTGATTCCATCCCAGTTAAGGTGAAGCCCATCCCTTCGGAAGAGCCCCTCCTTTCCCCAGAATGTTCTCCAGTTCCTAACAAATCCAAAACCCTCATCTCTGCGCCATTGTCTCATCCACGCATTGAGACTCCGGAGCTCTGCCTGCCTTTTGGGTCCTGCGTGTGTAATGGGAAGCATTTCGGAGAACGCTACCCTGGAAGTTCTGGATTTCAACTTCCTACCTAAAAGCCTAAATTTAGCCTCCAGAACTTCCCTACCACATTTTCCTATGTCATTGGTACTGATATGTACCAAGACGGCAGAGTCCTCCCCAGCACTATCTATGACCTTGTCTAGGTGGCGGGTGAGGTCTGCTACTTTTGCACCAGGCAGGTATGTTACTAGGCGATCCTCACGTCCACCAGCCACCCAGCTATCTACATGCCTAATGATCGAATCACCAACTATAACGGCTGTCCTAACCCTTCCCTCATGGGCACATGACCCTGGAGAAACGTCCTCGGTGCAAGAGGGTTTTACATCACTTGGAGGACAGGTCCTAGCTATAGGATCACTTCCTGCCACACAAGGGTGATGCTCTCCTGTCACGTGACCTCTTTCCTCCATGGCAACAGGGATGCTGCCAGACTGGAGGTGGGACTTCAGGACTATATCCCTGTAGGTCTTGTCTATGTACCTCTCTGTCTTCCTTATGTCTTCCAAGTCTGCTACTCTTGCCTCCAGAGACCGGACTCGTTCCCTGAGAGCAAAGAGCTCCTTGCACCTTGTGCTCACGTAAGACCCCTCACCAACTGGGAGAAAATCACACATGTGACACTCAATGCAAAAGACTGGAAAGCCCCCAAATTGCTGCTGGACTGCTGTCTGCATCTTCGTTTTAAGGTTGTGTTTAGATATTTAAGTTCTTTACTTACTAAGGGTTGCTGGGGATACTCATACTAATAAAACTATACCTAATACATTTAATGTACTTTGTTCACCTCAAGTTTAATTAATCTCGGGTCCTTAATGTATGCTGATGAGAATAAACAGCTGCACCTGAGAGTGAATATGGCACCTCCTTTCCTTTAAGAGGTTTAAGCACCTATAAAGCTATGATTATCCCAGGGGTGGGTGGCTGTTGGAGAGGGAGGGAGGGAGGGAAAGAAGACTTATTAAAAGCTGGCTGCTACAGAGTACCCTGTCCTGTGCTTTTTTTTTATTTCAAAATTCTTTATTTGAAAATTAAATAAGCATTACATTCAAATCCACATCAAGAGGAAAGCTGAAGGTACACCAAGAATTCAATCCACAAAGAATAATAAAGAAAATATATTTTAAACTAAACCCCATAAAACTAAAAATAAATGGATCCTCATGAATACATTATCTTAACCCCGTTAAACTTGGAAAGGAAGGAGACAAACTCAACCATTTTCCTTACCTAGCAGAAAAGCCTCTAACTGAACAGATTCAAGCAAAACATACTTAACACGCTCATATATTAAAATACATTTACAAGGGTATTTAAGAAGAAGGAAGCCCAATAGCTAGAGTCCAAGGTTTTAAGACAAGAAAAGCTTTTCTATGTTTTTGGGTGAGTCTACATACATCAGGAAAATTCTGAATCGAGTTACCACAACAAGCCTGATCCTTCTTTGAAAAATATAATCGCATTACCAAATTTTTATCAGCAAGAGACAAAAAGGAAGCTATTAAGGTAGCTCGCTGTGAAATCACATCAAAAGAAGACTCCAAAAATGCCGAAACATCTAAAGACTCTGCAGGAAGGGGGTTCCCTCTATCATTAGTATTAGGAGAGGAGGTCTCCATAGAAGGCAACGGTGGAACATAATAAACAGAGGAAAGTTTAATAGCATCAACATCCTCAATTAACAAGACCTCCTTAAAATACTTATACAATAGTATAGTAGGTGAAAGATAGTGAGTATGGGGAAAATTTAAAAAAACGCAAATTTTTTACACGAACAGCGTTTTCCAATGACTCTGACTGATGATGTATAACAACACTATCCCGAATTGAGGATGAAACAGCAGCCTGTGCCACAGAGACCTGACCTTCCAACTTATTGGACAATTTATTACATTTAGCAATAGACTCATCATGATCAGAAAGCTTCTGCACAACTTCCTTAGAAAATTGTGTAATTTGGGAAAGAGATGCACGCAGAGACACCTCAATGCGAGCAACTACTTCCCAAACATCACGCAAAGAAACATCCACAGGAGGCACTACAGTTGTGACAGAAGAAGAAAGATCCAATATTGAAGGCAAAGCAAATTTCCCTTTATCCAAATTAGTCAGCAGAGAGGAAGCTTCCTGCATTCCAACAGAGCATTCTCCCACCAGTTGAGCTTCCCTGGAGGGAGCAACAGTCTCATTTAACACTTCCTGACCGGGTAGGGTAAAACCCAGCGTATTCGAAGAAAGATCTGAGGTAGTACTCACGGACTCCACTGATATATCCTTCTCCAACTGTTCAGCCTGGACACTCAGCAAATGGCGATCCATAGGACCAACGATTTTAATAGACTTGGCACCCAAGGCAGGAAATGCCTTCTTTTACCCATAAGTACACCCAGAAAGCTCCTCACAGATCCGATGAGGCTCCAAAGGGGCAGGACGTGCCCCTTTGGTCACGCCCCTTCGGACACGTGCCCACAGGTCACGTTCCGCGACAGGCCAAAGTTCTTATACCGGCCTGTGGGGGGTGGTGACGTCAGATACTCCTCCTCCACGCAGCAACACAGGGAACCAGCAGGCAAACCAGCAGCAGACCTGGCGTTCCATGATGTGCCGAAGTTCTTATACCGGCCCGGGGGGGGGGGGGGTGGTGACATCAGATACTCCTCCTCCTCCACGCAGCAACACAACACAGGGAATCAGCAGGCAAACCAGCTGGCTGCTACACAGTACCCTATGCTGTGCTTCTAAGGTAATGTGTGACCAATCTCCAGGGGGAGTCCCACAGCCCTTACTTGGATAAAGGGAGTCTTGGGTTCTAAATTTAACCAGAAAGCTCTCTTCTGTGTTTTAAATTTAAACTGAAAACTTTGCTGCTATTAGGCCCTGACTGATTTAACAAATACACTGGGTTCACAGATTAATCAGCTTTAATCTAAAGAATTTCTTTTTCCCCAAGATTTAAAAAAATTCTCAGAAGTAAATACTTACAATTGCAGATCTCGCTCCAGAAGTAGCAGTCCCCTTTTGTAGTCCTTCAAGACTGAAGAAAAGGCAATTTGCAAGTAATCTCTATCCTTGTAAATGTTTTTTTGGAAATTTCCCTCATGATGTACGTATATATTTACAAAACAAAATATAATATTTAAAAATATGATGTCCAAACATGCACTTTTATACATTTTTCTGGGAAGCATGATGTTGAGAGGATTATGAGAGTTTAATTATCAAATTCTTGGGAGTGGGGCAGAAATCTAAAAGCTAATCATGAGGGGGCAAACGATGAAGCTTTGCCTAGGGCGTCTAATAACCCTGAACTGGCCCTAACTAGATATCACCCCTCCTTCTCCCTACTTACCTCCCAATCCTTTTTTTATCTCTCACCTGTCCACCAACTTTTCATTCACCCCTTCTCCAATTTCCTACTCTTTCATATCCATCCTGTAGTACTCACCACCTCTGCAGTCCTCCATATTTTCCTCTGCCATTAATCTTTTCATCAGTTTTAGCTTCTCCCTTACCTCTGGCCTTTTTACCATCTTGACAGCCTCCTAGTACCCCTCTCTCGCCACCATCCCAGTCCCATTTCTACCCTCTCTCCTCTCAGAGATTTTCCTTTCACCCTCCATAGAACCCCCATCATTTTCCACTGTTTCTCACCATCTTCTCCAATTCTCCAGGTCACTCACATCACCTCTCAACCTCATCCCACCCCACCCTCTTATCCATCCAATTGCCAAGTTTCCACTTATTCACAAAATCTGCACTTGCTATCCGAGTCCCAGTTCTCCCCAATTCCCAAAATTCCTGTTCTGCTCCCCATGCTGTCTATGAGTTCCCATTCTTCCTCTGCTCTTCTCCCTAATCCCTACCCGTCCAAAGCCCCCACTCATTCTTGATCTTTGCTCTCTCTCTCTCTCTCTTTTTCTTAAGATCTCCTGCTTCTCCTTCTTTTCCTCCACTTCATGAGTAGACCAGGCATCTTTATTTGTCTTGCTACTGCTCCTTCTCAGCACTAAGGCTTTCAATTAGAAGTTGCTTTCTGCAGCAGGAGTGACTGAAGAGGTAGCATCCCTATTCCAGAAGCAGCCTTTTCCCCGATTAAAAAAGGTAAGTTCAACGGAAGCAGCCAGGACAAATAGAGGTGACTGGCCAAGTCATGTGGGCTCTTTGGCAAAAGGTGTACATCTTGCCCCTTCAATGTAATGGGAGGGATGGAGAGAGTGGCAATTGTCTGTTCCTTTCTAATAATGTGACTGCAAGGTTCAGTGGTCATCAGCTGTTTGAACCACGTGGAGCACTGTGCAGTTTAAACAAGTGATGATCGACTTCCGGTGACGTAATCGGCGCAAATGGTGGAGTAAAGGATAAGCTATGCCATTAAGGCCTGCCAAAGCGGGGGAGAGCACCCCAGAAAGCGTAGAACCAAAGATGAAATGAGGGGAAACTAGTGGAGGAAGCCCCAGAGAAGCATCGGAGCCGGAGCGTACTGCAGCACTCACCCGATGTGCTATAATAGCGGCATGTGAAGCCAGATCGGGAAGGCACATGCTGGATCGCGAGGGGAATCAGTGCGGAGAGCAGAGAGGAAAGCGATAAGAGAGCCGGTGAGTGCCGGAGCATCAATCATAAAATCGCTGCTCGGCTGGAACGGGACAAGAGGCAGAGACACCGGTGAGTTGGAGGCGAACCGCCGCATCGGGTCCCGAGTGAGGCCGAACTAGGGAGACACGTGGTGACTGGATGCGGCGCTCGGGGGAGCAGAAAAGAGAGCGGAAAGGACAGGCCGGAGTGGGAGCAGCTTGAGGTGAATAAAGGATCCGACTGAGGAGCAGTTGAAGAAAAACACTGGCGGCACGAAGGGAGTGGAGGAGAAAGTGAACCCACCCTCAAGGAAGAAGATCACATCCATGGGCGTAAGACAAGCAAGGAGGCGAGAAGAACAGTAAATTCTAGTGGTGGCAACTAAGAGAAGACATACCAAGGCTGCATGAAGTAGCAGGGACAAATACAGAGGTTTAAACACAACAAAATTCAAACAAAACAAGTATAAAATACAATGGCAGTCATACTTTTTTTTTTCTTCAAAGCTCTATTTATTAAGTATTGCAGGATACAAACAACAAACGACAAACCAACGTTTACAATTTTTTGGTTTTCAAATACAAAACAGGTCCCGGGCGGGGCTGTGTCTTGTCCACCGCCCTGGGAACACGGCAAGAACAAGCATAAAGACATTCCTAACAGCCAGTATCCCCTAAGAGCCCCCCCCCACCCGCTCAGGCTCACCACATCACGTGACTCATGGCAGTCATACTTAAGGGGGCACCCCCACCCCCCCACACCCCCCACTCCCCCCACCCAACCATCCGGGTCCACCACATGCCCCAAACATCGTAGACCTACTCGCCACCACTGACGAAAGGGGGCCGAGTCAGAGCCTGGCAAAAAGCAGGCATTGCCTTGTATGGGCAGCCAGCAGGACACCGCAGCATCACTACCCCAGCACTTGTTTAACTGTTGCCATGTACGCCGAGTTGCCTGCAGCAAAACGCTGCTCATCAGACGAGGCGGCAAGGCAGTCCGCGGCAAATGCAAAACCGCTTCCAAAGAGTGGGGCGCCACAAACGCTGCTTCAAGCCCTCGCGGGGTATAAATCTCAGTGTCCCCCAGCCAATCACTCAAATGTCGTGCTTGACACGCCAGCGCATACTTCCAAAGATCGGGCACCCCCACTCCACCCGAGCGCCATCCCCCACGCAGCCTCGCCATCGATATACGGGCCCGGAGACCCTTCCAGAGAAAACCCCGAATCTCCTTCTCCAAATGCACCAGATCGCGCTTCAAAAGCCACACAGGAAGTGTTTGCATCCAATAGAGCACGCGTGGAAAGATCACCATCCCCAAGGCGGCCACTCTACCGAGCAAAGACAGAGGAAGAGGGGCCCACGCCCGCAACTGCGCTCGTACCTTAGAAAAAATACGTTCAAAATTAGTTTTATACAGCAATGTCAGCTTCCTTGTTAACAAAATACCCAAATAGACAAATTCATCAGCCCAGCGGAGCGGGAAACTCCCAAACCAGCTTCCCCGTAGCGTGCCCCCCACATCCAAGGCTTCCGATTTATCCATATTAATACGCAGCCCCGTGAACTGGCCATAGAGCAAAAGCTCCTCAAGTAACCTCGGAAGAGACTGTTGGGGAGAAGAAAGATGAACGAGTATATCGTCTGCAAATGCAGCCACCTTAAAGCCATAGGAACCAATACGTACACCACCTATACCAGGGGAGTCCTCAATCTTCCGTATCAACGGATCCAAAGACAGCACAAAAAGTAAAGGGGAAAGCGGGCAACCCTGATGCGTACCTCGCTCCAATCGAAACGTATCCGAAAGCACTCCATTACAGAGGACCCCCGCCGTGGGGTCCGTATAAAGCAACTCCACCATCTGACAAAAGGGGGCCCCCAGCCCATAGTAGGGCAAAAGAAACTTCAAATACTCCCACTGGACCTGGTCGAACGCCTTTTCAGCATCGAAGCTAATTATCAGAGACTGGAGGTCGCGGTCCCGGACCCACTCTAAAGATGCCAAAAGTCGTCGTAAATTCCGCACGGCATAGCATCCTTTAACAAACCCGACCTGCGACTCATGAATCAAATCCCCCAACACCAAAGCCAGCCGATCGGCCAATACCTTTGCAAAGATTTTCAGATCAAAATTCAATAATGAAATTGGCCTATAAGAAGCTGCCTGAGTAGGGTCTTTTCCCGGTTTAGGAATTAAGGTAATATGCGCATGGTTGGCGCCCCAACTAAATTTCCCCTGAGCCACCCGCCTATGATACATAGCCACTAAAGTTGGAGGCGCTAAATCACCCAATAGTTTATAGAACTCGGCCCCAAACCCATCCGGGCCGGGAGCCTTACAACAGCCAGCTCTCTGAATAACTCTATGGACTTCATCCACCGTCACCGGAGCGTCAAGGCAAGCCCTCTGTTCTGCCGATACCTTCGGCAATGACAGCTCTTGCAAGTACTGCTGCATGGCAACCGGCGCTCCCTCCCTCTGGGCATATAATTTCTGGAAGAAAGAACGGAACACTCGAGCTATACCTACATTATCCTTATACAAATCCCCCTGACCATCTCGTAACGCTGCCACCAACCGATGGCCCCAGTGGCCCTGCAGGCAACGCACCAAACGTTTCCCAGGTTTATCACCAAAGCGAAAAAGTTGGTGTCGATAATACATATACGATTTCTTTGCCCGCTGGTGAAGTAGTTCATTAAGAGACGTTTGCAACTCCCAAAGCCGTCGCTTATTCGTCACACTAGAATCTCCTGCACACCGCCGCCGAGCGCGCACCACCTGCTTCTCCAGCTGAACAATTTGCCCCGCCAATAACTTCCATTTCCTTGCCACATAAGCAATAATGTCCCCCCTCAACACGACTTTGGCCATCTCCCAGAGCAACTCCAGGTCATCCTGATGTCGCTCATGGTGATCCATAAACTCCTGCCAATGTTTTGCAAGACAGGTACGGAACTCCGCATCATGGTACAAACCCAACGGAAACCACCAGAGCCTCCTCGACACGGCCAGGCCCCCCCAGCCAAATTCGACCCATACTGGGGCATGGTCAGACACCGCAGACGGGCTGATCTGTGCGTCATCGACCTGTACAAACAACCTTTCCGAGACTAAAACATAGTCCAAACGAGCACTAGTACCATGAGCTCTCGACTGATGGGTAAAGTCTTTCTCGGCAGGATGAAGCAATCTCCATGGGTCAACCAGGCCCAAACGTTTGCAGAAGCCCTTCAATGCCTTAGTAGTCGGGATGCGCAGGTGTGCCCCCCCCCCACCGGACACCCTACATCCAAAACCCTGTTCAAATCACCAGCCAGTATCAAGGGAACATCAGGCAGTTGCTCAATTCTAGAAGCTAACCGGTCATAAAACGCCCGATCCAATACATTAGGGCTATACAAACAGCCCAGCACGACCGGCCGACCGTCAAGATTACCATAGAACAAAATATATCGGCCATCTGGGTCAGAATATTCCTTAAGTAGCTCAAAACGGGTCTGCTTACTGATCAGTATGACCACTCCACCCTTTTTCCCCTTGGCCGGAGAACCCCAACTCTGCCCCACCCACATTTTCTGCAATTTAACATGTTCCTCCGCCATCTGGTGAGTTTCCTGCAACATTGCTATATCACATTTCAGCCGAGCTAAGGCCTGCAACACTTTATATCTTTTAATAGGGCTGCCTATCCCACAAATATTCCAGGAAATAACCTTCAGGGTGGATCATAAAGAGACAAGCAGTTTGTATCAATCCTATTGGAACAAGAAGGCGAGACCCCCCCCCAGCCTGGGGGCCCCCCCTAAACAATACTGGATCCCCATATGGTCCACCGCCACTCAAACAACGGTACCGCTTCTTGCACCCGCACACCCAGCGTGCCCAAAGAACTCTGGAGCACGTCCATCTTAGCATGCAGTGCTTCAAATTGCGAAGCCAAAGCGTTTGTGACCGCCGCCGAGATCTCATCGGTCATGGTGGGGGAGGCTGCAGCACTTTGCTTTGGAGGGGACTCCGCCATTTTAAGGGCACTGGCAGCACGCTCCTTGTCTCGCCACCCTGCCTTCACCGTAGTCGCCATCCCCACTCACTGATCTCCGACAGGTCTCCAACCGTTCTCCAAGGCACTCAACGTCCAATAAGCTCCAACTCACTGTTAATACGGCACTATTTCAACTTTTCAGGGGAGAGGGGCCCGGAGCCCAAGCAGCGTGCGTCCGCTCAGGCTCACCACATCACGTGACTCATGGCAGTCATACTTAAGGGAAAGGAACGCCTCACCAAGTGAGAGCAGCAAGCAGTCCAGACGGAGCCCTGAGTTGGGGGGGAGTGAGAGCAGCAGAATTTCTTCAAAGCGATCACCATCTGCCCAGTGGAGCAAAGGGCACAAATGGATAAATCAAAAAGAGAGGTGGCAGCGAAGAAAAAACTGACAGAATTTAGATCACCTTACGTGTCGTCCAGAGGAGGAAAGGAGGCTGAGAAGGAAGGTAAAATGGCTGCTGAGAAAATGCCTGAGCAGGAGGAAGAGATGGAGGGAGAGGACAGCCCAGGAATGGCTGACAAGATCAAGCAGTGGCTTACAGAACTGAAAGAGGAAATAAAGGTGGAAATCAGTGGAGTAAAGAATGAGTTAAAAGAGGCTCTGCAAGCAATCAGATATTATGGATCTGGGAGATCGGGTAGAAGAAACAGAGACTCAGTTAGAACAACAAGGGGCTGCAATGGAAGGCATGATTAAAGGATGGGAGGAAGTAAAGCAGGCTCAAGAGGAGCTGAAGGTGAAAGCAGAGGACTTAGAGGATCGGTCCAGTAGATGCAATATCAGAGTGAGAGGTATCCCTGAAGATCCTAAATATAAGAACTGTGAAGAAGTCATTCTAAAAGTCTTTGGGGCGCTTTTAAGAGCTGCAGCCCTTGAGGAGGAGGGTGCAGGGGAGTCTCTACAAATAGAGCAGGCCCATAGAGGACTGGGGCCCGTAAGAGACAATAGACCGCGAGATATCGTGGTCTGTATGAGCTCTTTTAAAATGAAAGAATGACTTTTGGGAGCAGCCAGGAAACTGCAGCATTTCCGGTGGGAAAAACACAAGTTGGAACTCTTTCAGGACCTCTCTCAGGGAACGCTACAACGCAGAAGAGCGATGAAGGAGGTCACGGCCTACTTAAGGAGGGCAGACCTGAGATACAAATGGTTGTATCCTTTTGGCCTATTGATTACAGTGCAAGGGCGGTCGCGGAGAGTGAAGACTAGTGAGGAAGCTTGGTGAGAGCTTAGAGATTTGGGATTAACTAACCTCCCGGAAGACGCAGTAGCTACAGCCACAACACCCGACAACAGCATAACTACTTCGAGGGCGGTTAACATTCGGTGGCACAGAGCATCTGATGGGGGCAGGAGATTGGCGAGACGAGCCAAAGGCAGCCAACGAGGAAAGGAGGTGGAAAAAGAAACCGGCTGAAGCAGAGGACAATACACAGATTTGAAAAAGAAGATACTGTATGTAAGAAGGGTTGTAAGTTGTTGATAAATGTTTCATGTAAAAGTTTTGTTTATAACGTGAGTAGATTGGAAGGGGGGAAGACGATGACGAGGGGAAGGGAGGAAGGAAATAGAGGAGGGGTTGGGTAAGGAAGGAGGGTCCTGATTCAGAGGAACGATAGCAATAGAGTCTCGAGGGGGAGAGGAAAGAGGGGGTAGGGGGTGGAATGGAGGGGGGCGAGGGGCATGGAGGAGGAAGATGGATTAAAAGAGAGAGGAGGGGAGGGAAGTGGTGGAGGTGGGGTGAGTTGTGGAAGCGAAGTGGGGGGATGGGGGGTTGGAGGATAGAGGGGGTAAGCAGGCTGCGGCCGATAGTCAGTTACCTGAATGGAAGTTGAGACTCCCAGGAGAAGAGGAAGGGTAGGGGGGAGGATAGAAGAGAGGAAGGGTAGGGGGGAGGACAGAAGAGAGGGTGAGTGGGGGGAGGGGAGGCAGAAGTGAGACAGAGAAGGAGGGGAAAGTAAAATTTCCAAGGTGAGTTAAAAGTAGTAAACTTTAAATGTCAAAGGACTTAATTCGCCATTCAAACGGCAAAAGCTCTATAAAGAAGTAACACGTCAAAAAGCATCACTGGTGCTCATACAGAAAACACACTTAACACGAGCTACAGAACTTATGGTCAAACTTAAGGGGTATGGGACATATCTATATGCATCAAACACAGTGGAAAAAAAGAAGGGTGGGGTGGCAGTCTTCATAGCCTCTAAATGTAAGGTGGAGGTACAGAAAATAATTAGAGATAAAGAGGGGAGGTATATAATTTTGCGTCTAAAACTAGGGAATGAATGGTTGTTTAGTGAATGTATATGCACCAACAGGGGAGCAAAGGGAATTTTGGACCAAACTTAATGATGCGGTGGGGCACTTAGGAGATGGAAAGCTCATCTGTGGGGGTGATTTTAACTTACCGTGGAACCCGGATAGAGATACCACGGGGAAAAGAGAGGGCAAAAGAGCGGACAGGAGTAGATACAGAAATTTTGTTACACAGCACTGCTTGTTGGACGCATGGCGATTTCAGCATCCTCGGAAACGGCAGTTTTCATATTTCTCCCCAGTGCATGGTTCATATTCCCGAATAGATGCCATTTGGGTAACAAAGGAACTGGGGAGCAGGGTCAAAGGGGCAGAAATGGATTCAATAACCTGGTCAGATCATGCACTGGTGGAGTTAAGACTAAACAATCTTCTTCCGTGCCGTAATGCTATTACTTCCGTTCAGACCCCTCCCTCCTCTCACCCTTTGCTTACTCTTCGGATGGGACTTCTCAATTGTAGATCTCTCAGAACTAAAACTCTTCTGGTTCAGGACCTTATCACTCTAAATTCCTTAGACCTCTTCCTTATCACAGAAACCTGGTTAAAAGAGGGAGAGGCTGCTCTCTTGGCCCGCTCCCTCCCCCCTGGTTACTCCGCAGTTTCTGTTTCCCATTCTGGCCGCTCTGGTGGCGGGGTAGCCGCTATTCTGCACCCTGCTCTCTCATTTACACAGATCTTTTCTCCTCTCCTTCACTATCCTGAGGCTCTTCTCCTCCAACTTCATTCTCCTTTCCCGCTACACATTCTTCTTGTCTATTTTCCGCCTGCCTCGCGGTCTGCTCTCTGGGACTCTTTACTTCCCACTATTTCTGACCTAACGCTTGCTTTCCCCCAGCTCCTTATCGCAGGTGACTTTAACTTGCACCTCGATTCCCCTATGTCTTCAAGAGATCATGCTTTTCTCTCTCTCTTGGATGACCTCTCTCTCCTCCAACATGTTTTCTTCCCTACCCACGCAGCTGGGCACACTCTTGATCTCCTTCTTACCCTCTCCTCATCCTCACTTTGCCTCTCTGCCCTATCTTCCGTTACCCTCCCTTGGTCAGATCATTATTGCTTACTTTTCCATTGCTCCCTTCCTGATTCCCTTCCCCAGTCATCCGCCTCAACATCTCCTCCTCTTCAGCGCCTTTCTCGTCGTATCACTCCTTCCACTATACAGCAATTTCCCTCCGCGTCCCTTCTTCTTCCCCCTGACTTCTCGTCCCTCTCCCCTAGTTCTCAAGCTACCCTCTGGTTTTCCACTTTCTCTAATGCACTCGACACTGTGGCCCCCTTACAGCCTCGTCCCGTAAAATGTCACCCTTCACAGCCTTGGTATCATCCCGGTCTCAGGCTCCTCCGCTCCCAGCTCCGCAGAGCCGAGCGGCAGTGGCGTAAGGCTCCGTCTCCGCTTACTCTTTCATTCTTTAAAATCCATCACTCTCACTACCGTACTCAGATACATGCTGCAAAAAGGGAATTCTTCTCTAACGCTATTTCAAATGCTCCTAATCAGACCCGCCATCTCTATAACACGCTTCACTCCCTTACCTCTCTTCTCCCCTCTGCCTCTCCTCCCTCCCTCCATCCATCCCCACCACCGTCACTCCTCGCCACATTTTTCAGTGACAAAATTCTCAATCTTCGGGCTTCCCTTCCCTACTGTCCTTTACCTATCTCCTCTCCTCCTCCCATTACATCTCCTCCGCCGTCTTCGATTCACTCTCATACCTGGTCCACTTTCTCTTTATTAACCTCTGTAGAACTTCACCAACTTATTTCCTCTTCTAACAAGACTTACTGCTCCCTCGATCCTATTCCCTCAACTTGGTTGCTAGATCCATCCCTTGCTCTCCTTCCTCCTCTTCTTTCCATGATCAATTCTAGTCTTTCCTCAGGTGTTTTTCCCCATTCTTGGAAGCACTCATTGATCCGCCCCATTTTGAAGAAGTCCTCCCTTGATCCCCTAATTCCCTCCCACTACCGTCCCGTTTCTAATCTCCCGTTTGTCTCCAAACTCCTGGAAAAATTTGTGTTCTCTCAGCTTTCTCACTACCTTGACGATATTAACTTCCTTCACCCACGTCAGTCTGGCTTTCGTCAGGGTCACAGTGTGGAAACTATCCTTCTTGCCTTTACTAATGCTCTTCACGTAGCTCACGATCGTGGTGACATCTCGGTGGCGGTTGCTCTTGACTTATCTGCAGCTTTTGATCTTGTAGACCACTCTCTTCTTCTTCTTCGTCTCCAAGAGGCAGGTCTCTGTCACACGGTACTTCACTGGTTTCACTCTTTTCTGTCCTCACGGTCTTGTTCTGTCCTCTCTTCTTCCCCCTCTATCCCAGCTTCTGACCCTTTTCCTCTGGTCTGTGGTGTCCCTCAGGGTTCTGTTCTTGCCCCCCTTCTTTTCAATCTCTTCTTGGCTCCCCTCACTCTCCAGATTCAGCAAACCGGGATTAGTGCCTTCTATTACGCCGATGATATTGTTCTTCTTCACCACACTTCCCCCTCTCACCCAGATCTTTCCCCACTTAATTCCTGTCTCTCCATGGTTGCTGATTGGTTATCATAAAACTGTTTACATCTCAATCTTACAAAAACCACTGCTATCTGGTTTTCTCGTGGTGATCCTCCTCCCCTCTTGGCCCCTTCTTTCTTAGGTTCTCCCATATCATTGGTTTCTTCCTTCCGCTATCTTGGTGTTATTTTCGATCCCCACCTTTCTTTTCAAGACCATATCTCTCACGTCACTAAAACTTCCTTCTTTTTTCTGCGTCAAATTCGTGCTATCCGTCCGTTTCTTACTTCTTCTGCGCTTGCCACTCTACTTCTCTCTCTGGTTATCTCTCGTATTGATTTTGCAAACTCCCTCTTTCTTGGTCTTTCTAAGTCACAGTTACATCGTCTTCAGCGTATTCAGTACACAGCCGCCCGCATTGCCACTCACTCCTCTATTCGTGATCATGTTTCACCTCTGCTTTCTCATCTTCACTGGCTGCCCCTACCCTTCCGCTTCCACTACAAACTGCTCACACTGGTCCATCGAGCCTATCATACCAACACTCCGCAATATCTGGCTGACCTTCTTATCTATCACACCCCCAGACACACTCCTCGCTCATTTCACCTCAACCGCCTCACGCTTCCTTCCCCTTCCCTAGCCCATCTACAGTCTACACGCTCTTCTGCCTTCTTTTTCATAGCCCCTGCCCTCTGGAACTCTCTCCCTCCCGCTCTCCGTCTCGAGCCTCAGCATACTACTTTTAAATGTAACCTAAAAACCCACCTCTTCTCTCTTGCCTTGGACCTTCCCTCCCCTTTTGTGTCTTCTTCGTCCTCTTAGTTGTTGTGTTGTGTTCTTTAATTCCCCCGCTTTATACTTTGATATTGTAACTTCTTTTCCTCTCTTCTGGCTATTGTTTTGACTGTTTTTTAAAGTTTTATTTGTTTTTATATTGTAAACCGCTCTGATCTTCCTGAATGAGCGGTATATCAAATTTTAATAAACATAAACATAAACATAACTGACAATCGAGGGGGAGAGAGGAGGAACCCAGTTTTGGAGGTTGAATGAATCCCTGTTGGAGGATGAGAGGGTCCATAGGGAGATAGAGCGGGAAACAGTGGAATATTTTAGATGGAATGATAATGGCGAGGTGACCTGGGGGGGTGTTTGGGATGGGTACAAGGCAGTAGTAAGGAGGGAGAGGGAGGAGAGGGGAAGGGAATTGCGAGAAAAATTAATGGAACTTGAAGCATTGGATGCACAAGATGCACAAGGGACATATAGAGGCCAAGTGCTGGCTGTTAGAGCGCAGAGAAACGCTATGGAGGCTGAAACTATAAAATACCATATGCAACTATTGAGACAAGGCTTTTTCGAGGGGGGGTACTAAAGCAGGGTGATAAATGGCGCAGAAGTTGAAACAACGGAAATTACGCCCACAAATATTGAGAATAAGGGACCGGAAAGGGAAAATAGTGCATAAAGATGGGAATATTCGGGAGGTCTTCAAAAGATACCATCAAGAGCTGTATGCGGCTCGAGCCTCTCTGGACTTGGAAAGAATACAAAGTTATTTAGATTCGATAAAGCTCCCGACGTTGATTGAGGAGGAACAAAAACAGTTAAATAAAGCCATTACAGCAGAGGAAGTAGGGCATGCCATACAACAGTTAAAAGTAGACAAGGCCCCGGGGGTGGATGGACTTACCACGCAGTTTTACAAAAAATTCAGTGAACTTTTAACTGCTCCAGTACTGCGGTTGTTCAACTTACCACGGGAAGGGGGGGGGGGGTATTAGCAGCTACTATGGGATGGGCGGGGATCACAGTCATACATAAAGAAGGTAAGAACCAACAAGAATGCTCCTCGTATAGACCAATTTCCCTGCTGAATTCAGATGCTAAACTCTTGGCTAAAATATTGGCAACACGCTTAAACAGGGTGATTGGGAAATTGATTCATCAAGATCAAGCGGGCTTTATACCGGGGAGGCAGGTGGCTGACAATATTAGAAAAGTTTTAAACATTATTTGGTCGGTGGGGCAAAGTAAAAAGGAGGCACTGTTAATCTCTCTAGATGCGGAAAAGGCGTTCAACCAGGTGTCTTGGCCCTTCCTTTTTCAGGTAATGGACAGAATGGGGTTGGGAGGAGAGTTTTTGGGCTGGGTAAAAGCTTTGTATCGCAACCCGAAAGCCTGTGTTCGAGTGAATGGAGCATACTCAACATTTTTTGAGCAAGGGAGAGGGACGAGGCAGGACTGTCTACTGTCGCCCCTACTATTCGCGTTGTCAGTGGAGCCGTTTGCAGAGAGAGTGAGAGAAAGGGAGGATTTGAAGGGTGTAATGGTGGGAAAGTCAGAGTACAGAATATCCTTGTTTGCGGATGATATCATACTGAGCATGGCTAGTCCGAGATGCTCGATACCAATCTTAATGTGGGAATTATAAGAATATGGGAGGTTGTCGGGATTCACTATAAATTGGGCAAAATCTGAAATTTTGAACTTGTCACTACAAGAGGATGAGCAGATGCGCTTAAAGAAGCAATACCCATTTAGATGGGCTATGGAGGCTATTAGGTATCTAGGGATTCAAATAAGCAATAGGTTGGAGGCATTGTATGACCTAAACTACAAAAAGTTATTTGGGCAAGTAGAAAGTTTGCTGGTGGGGTGGGGTGGGGTGGGGGCAGGGGTATCTTTCATGGTTTGAGCGTATAGCAACTGTTAAGGTGATGCTGCTACCTCATTTTTTGTTTCTGTTTTAAACCTTGCCGATATTAATACCACATCAAAAGTTAAAGCATCTACAAAGAAGCATCAATAGATTTATATGGCAAAATAGGTGCCCTATGGTAGCTATGACCACCCTACAGAGAGCCAGGGGAGAGGGGGGGCTTGGGGTCCCAAATTTTACCAAATATTATAGGGCAGCACAACTGAAAACACTCTACAACTGGCACAGAGAAAAGCGAAAACACTGGGTTCAGATGGAGGAAGAATCGGTAAGGGGAGTTGGATTGGAACGGTTGGTATGGAAGGGAAGTTCAGCGTTAGCAAGTAGCACCATGAACCCCTTCATAGTACATAGTTTGACTATTTGGAAACAAAATAGGAAGGTATTGATTAATGATAAGGGCTATATACAAGGGATGACGTTGGAGGCATGTTTTGAGAGGGGCCAGGCGTGAGTATCTTGTGAAGATGGGGACAATTGGGACTTACACATTTCTCCCAGATAGTGGTAAAGGAGGGCATAAAGGAATTTGAGGGTATTAAAGATCTCTATGGACTATCTAGTAATGATTATTATAGTTATATCCAGGTCAGTCACTTTGTGTGGCAGCAGAAAGTCTGGCAGGACCTATGGAGCAACAGGGGGTGGTTCGAGGCCCTCTGCTCTGGCCAATTAGGTCAAAAAGGAGCCTTGTCCAAGATCTATAAAGGGCTAATGGAGGGTGGAGAGGGCGTTAGACTTTATGAAGAAATGGGAAGCAGACCTAGAAGTACAATGGACGAAAGAGAGGTGGGAGAAGATAATACGGACAATAGCAGGGATCTCTATCGCCACTCAAATAAAAGAAAATGCATACAAAGTACTATATCGGTGGTATTGGACACCGATATGTCAAAAAAAGAGCAGGCCTGGGGTCTAATGACCGGTGTTGGAGCGGTTGCCAGGAGAGAGGGGACATGCTGCATATGTGGTGAAAGTGTAGCCAGATTCAGGGATTTTGGGACAAGGTACTATTGATAATACATGAAATGACAGGACACAGATTGCAAAAGTTGTCAGAGATCTGTCTCTTACATCTTTTGTAAGATGATATAGTGGAAAGGGAGAGGGGGATATTGCATCACTGTATAGTGGCTGCAAGAAGCGAGATAGTACAACATTGGATAGGGCGGGGGAAACCTCAGAGTGTAGGTTTTATAAGAAGAATGTCGGACCTGTGTTTGATGCATCGATTGACAGGGTTGCGACATGGGAAAGGGGATAAAGGGGTGGAACAATGGAAGGGTGTGTGGAAATGATTGGAGAAATGGAAAGCAGGAGTGAAGGTGGGAGGACCATTGTAAAACTGTTATGAGCACAGTGGCGCTGCTATGGAGCAAAATGGCAAAGGCATATAGTAATCAAAGACAAATATGGGAGAATGATTGAGTGATAATAAATACGAATAAAAGTAGGTGGTTATTGCGAGGAGGGAAGGGAGGAAGGGTTGAAGGCACTGTTCCCTCTAAGCTGTGCGCATGTGCGCACGCACACACCTCGCCGAGCGAGTGCACATACTTTACAACAGATCGCACAAAAATTACGGCTCTGATTCTGATAGAAAACAACACAGACGTCTTAAAATTTAAAAGTTATGATTGTAATTACTAGAAATTTCCTGCTTCATTTAGTAATCGCCTATTTTCATTTAATTTGATTAAAATCAGTGTGGTGTACATACTGTATTCTGACGTGTAGTCAAATTTTAAAGTATATAACTCCGAGTGTCGTTATGTGGCGCACAAAAATTTAACCTTCCTTCAAAAGCTGCACACAGCTGATATTTTATGCGCACACAGCCTACAGAAAATTAGAGGGAACATTGGTTGAAGGCTATGCAAAAGGTAATATTGTAATAGATATTAGGAGATAATAGTTGCTGACAGATTGTTGTTTAAATATAAATATATAATATGGGGATAAGATGAAGTTTGTATTATACAGGGAAAAATGTTACTAAAAAGTTTCAATTGAGTGGGCGGGGAAAGAAAGATCACAATGCTAATGAGATGAAGGGTGAAAGATTGTAGATAGTTGATTTGCATACATGACCTCTGAAGTGCTATAGAAGTACGAAGATTAGTAGGGGCAGTGAGTTGGGAGGGAAGGGAGGGGGGGAAGGTTGAAGGTTAGGCAGAATTGTTGTCTGTACTAGCTGTTAGGGGAGATAATAGGTTAAGATTGTAATATGGATGTAGAAAATGTACAAAGATGTGTTTAAAAAGATGTATGTTTTACCTATTGAAATTCTTAATAGAAAGTTAAATGGGAAAAAAACCAAAAAAACAAGTGATGATCAATGAACTCTCTTTCTGCACTACCAAGAAAGGAAGGAGAGAGGTTTAGGGCCAGTTCTTGGCAAGAGGAAACCACAGCTGGGATGGCATCTTTTAGGAGCAGCGGAACACACAGTTTTGGTTGGAAGAGCCAAAAGTCAATTTCCAGCCCCATCCCTAAGCTCTCTAGCTGGTGATGCTGTGATGGGCATAATATATGTGATACTTATGGTCTCTTTGGCAATACATAGAACAGTGGTTTATGTGCACCACTATGTCCTAATAATGTGATGCCCCTGGTTTTAAAGGTTCTGCCTAATATACTAAGAAATTTGAAATCAATGGGACCATGGCTCAGATATTGCACGAAAACAGCTTTTGCTGCTTAGTAAACATACCCCTTAGTGTAAAGTTCTGAGCATGCACAGCCCTTCCTGCCTGCTGCAGTCTCCTGCTGTTTCTTCTGCTCTGCCGAATGGAGATACAACAGAGCTCTCCCAATAACTCTTCTATTTTCCATCATCCAACAAAACAAATTGTTTCATTGTCTTTGACCTGTATTCTTTTTATTTGTTTAATTTAGTTTAATCAAATGTTTTTCTGCTGTTTGTCCTTGTCGGTGCTGTGCTAGAACATTCCACGTTGGAGACCTTCACCCTCTCTGCCTCAGATATCTGGGCCCAAGCCATGATTCTGATCACTTTGTCTTCAGCACAGTGATGTCTGTGGCCTACCATAGGGACTCTGGCTCATCTATGTCATTACTGTGATGAACTCAGAGAGTTCCTCTTCGATAAGACAATTTGACAGACGACACAAGTTATACTGAGTTCAGCTGACTCTGCCTGTTACCTCTCAGAGAGAGAAAGACAGACTTCTTTGTGCAGTGGCCAGAGAGATTCAGACACACAAGAACAGGATATGGAAGCATTCCCTTGTTGCTCTAACTCTTTAGAGCAGGGGTCTCCTATTCTGATCCTGGAGGGCCGCAAACCAGTCAGGTTTTCAGGATGACGTTAATAAATATGCATGAGATATAGTTGCATGCACTGCCCCCATAGTATTCAAATTAATCTCATGCATATTCATTAACATGAAAATCTACACTGAGAGTGTTATATATACCAATAGAAACTCTCAGACCAAAACAATCAAAATAATTCCTAACTCAGCTAAACTTACTTCAATAGTTCAAAAGAGTCACAACAGCTAAACAACCTAAAAGGAGAAAATTATGTCAAACCATCATGGCAGCAGCAATTTAGGGGAGAAAAAGCCTAAAACCTTATCACCTCCCACTAAGTGGCAACAAAAGCTCTGCATCATAGAAATTACCCCCCCCCCCCCTTCTTTTATTATAATTTGTATTCAATGATTCAATAAACACAGAGGTGCCAAGAAAGTACACTCTCTATACTCACCACCCACATCAAAGCATTAATCAATCAATCTACCAAAGCTCCTAAACCAATCTTACAAAGCTACCAAACAATTGGTTATTTACAATTTCCATTGCTGTGCTATAATGTAGGTGCCATGTAGGTGCTTTCTCTGTCCCATCCCCCTCTATTGGTGTTTTGAGTTTTGAATTTTAAATGTCTGATATAAGTTGTGAGATGTCAGCGTGAGTGTATGTGACGTTTGTTATTTAGTAAAAGACTTTAGTGTTGGTTAAAGTTGTTTGGTAGCTTTGTAAGATTGGTTTAGGAGCTTTGGTAGATTGATTGATTAATGTTTTGATGTGGGTGTAGGGTTGCCAATTGGCTCCAGATACGTTCGATCCAGTCCTGGGTTTACCTCATTGCATGCAGGGATATGTAGTTGTGATTTCTCCATTGCACTCCATAAGAAAAGAAAAACTACAAGTAACTGCATACAATGGGGTCAACCCAGGACTGGAACAAGCCTGTCAGGCACATTTGGAACCAATTGGCAACCCTATGTGGGTGGTGAGTATAGAGAGTGTACTTTCTTGGCACTTCCTGTGTTTATTGAATCATTGAATATAAATTATAATAAAAGAAAGGGGAGTGTTTTTAATGCCTATGATGTAGAGCTCTTGATCGCCCCTACAACTTTTGTTGATGCATAATGGGAGGTGATGAGGTTCTGAGGGTTTTTCTCCCCTAAATTGCTGTTTGACATAATTTTCTCCTTTTAGGTTGTTTAGCTGTTGCGACTCTTTTGAGCTATTGAAGTAAGTTTAGCTGAGTTAGGAATTATTTTGATTGTTTTGTTCTGAGAGTTTCTGTTTGGTATATGCATATTCATTAGGGACATCCTGAAAACCTGACTGTTTGCGGCCCCCCAGGACCAGAATTGGAGACCCCTGCTTTAGAGGTTCCCCTGTGTGATGGGGGCTATAGAATGTTATCCATCCCTCTCCAAAGGAATATCGGACAGTCCCCTGAGTTCAGGGCTGGGAGGGCGTGGCACACAGGAGAGAGAGAGAGAGAGGGGCCTGTGCTAAGCCCTCCCAGCCCTGAACTCAAGCCTTGCAAAGGAGTTCTGAGGTAGGAACTTTAACTGGGGTGGGAGGAAGGGCTAGGAGAACTAGCTTGTGGAGGCCTAACAAGCTGGGACAGAAGTAAGCTGATTTTGTTTTCTCTGAATTGTTGTCTGTTCTGGGTTTTGCTTTGTAGGGGTTTAACAAGCTGGGACAGAATAAAAACTGCTTCTGTTCTCCCTGAACTGCTGTCTGGCCTGTGTTTTAAAGAAAACCCCTTCGCACCACACACCATACTATCACACCCTGCCAGAAATGCCTTCCCCCACTCGGGGTTTGCAATGGCCTGTGGGTGGATTTCCTTCTTTGGAATCTGATAGAGCGCAGCCTGTGCAGGAAGAGGATAAGGCGATGATGCAGGATTTCATGCTTATCCTCTTGCAAGTCATCAGACCTTCAAGACAGTGCTGCAGCAACAGCTACCTCTTGGTCTTACTGCACAGTAAGCTATTCTTGTGTAGATAGCTGCATCCTGAGGTTTTCTGCGTTGACACAATTTACTTGATCTTCTGGCGTAGAACCTGTGCTAACTCCCTAGACAAAAATACTACATCATCTGCGCACTGTACTCCTGCTGGAATTCTGCAAACAAAATTCAATCTTCTGTCAAAAGGTTTGAATTATGCAAAATTCTGTGTACTTTGTCAAAATGAAGTATATTGGGCCCAATATTCAAAGGCATTTACACAATTTACTGTAAGCCATGTAAATGCCGCTGAACAGGATATCCCCTACTAATGCCACTTCATGCCCCGATGCTAACCACTTAGCATCAGGGCATGTCATGAGCAGCGACAGTCGCTAACTGGGTAACGGCGATATTGTACCGCTACTCGGTTAGTGCCACACAGGTAAAGCTAGGCACAGCAAAGGTTGGTCTAACTTTACCCATAGGAGCTAACCGGGCAGCAGCTCAATATCGCTGCTATCCAGTTAGCTTCTACAGAGACTGTGCAGCAACCCCAGATATTCAATTCTGGAGCCACATATGACCCCGGCACTGAAGATCTGGGGTTAAAGGTTGGCAGCGACGGCTATGCGCCATAGCAGTGCATAGCCATCCCAGAAGAATGCCAGGCCCATTGTTTTTAAAATACAATAGAGAAAAAAATACCACAAAAATGTGCAAAATTTTGAATTATTGTGTGCAGAAAGTGCTGGAAGGGTTTGTTTCAGGACAATCCTTCAAATATCCAGAACCAGCTAAAGATTTTTACCGGCTATGATTAAGCAATTTGGGACAGTACCTATTTCACAGGATGCTTAGTGTGAGTGCTTCCCCCTTATGGAGGGGCTATAATAAACATATTTTCATCATTTTTTCACATGTATATTTGGACATCCTGTCTTAATAACAAAGCTCAAACGATCCAAACTGTTATGTTTCCACGCCTGATACAGTATGATAAGTTAAGCAGCAATATCATTAATGTTTGTAGTTTGAAACCCTTCACTATAAATGGTGATGTTCATAACTTTTTTTTTTAATTTAGTGCCATCAAGTTAGTGCTGACTCCTGGCAACCCAGCTGCCTCTGGGTTTTCTTGACAATGTATCACCAGAAGTAGATTGCCAGGCCTTTTCTTCTGAGGCAATGGAGGGTGAAGCGTAGTTACTCACCTGTAACAGGTGATCTTCGGGAACAGCAGGAATTTAGTCTTCACATATGGGTATCGTTGGTACCAACGGAGCCTGCGTGGGAACGCTCCCCAGCGTCCAATAGGAACGCTTTTGGGAGCATCCCTCAGCACATGCGCGCTGCCTTCCCGCTTTTCCAACTGTCACTCTTCAGTTAAGTTTGTAGCTGAGTGAAAGGATAAAGGGAGAGAGGAAAGAGAGAGAGAGATAGAGAGACAACTCCTAGGGGAGGTGGGTGGGCTGTGAAGACTAAATGCCTACTGTTCCCGGAGATCACTTGTTACAGGTGAGTAACTACACTATCTCCAGGAACAAGCAGGAATGTAGTCTTCACATATGGGGACTCCCTAGCTGAAGATGCCAGGGAGATGACCCCAGGAAGCTGCCACCTATAGTGAGGTGGGCCGTGCTTCCTCCCATGGATCTCTGGCATCCCACCAGGGTTGGTGGGTAGGGGTTGAATTAAGTCTGAAAGAGATTTTGAAGAACAGCCTGGCCAAAGAAGGCATCCCAACGGGAGGCTTTATCTAGGCAGTAGTGGGCTGTAAAGGTGTGTACTGAAGCCCAGGTGGCTGCTCGACAAATGTCATCAATAGACACAGAGTGAAGGTTAGCCATAGAGGCTGCCATGGCTCTCACATTATGAGCTGTGACATGGCCTTGAAGAGGAAGACTCTTACTCTCATAAGCAAAGGATATGCATTGTGCAATCCACTTGGATAAAGTTCTCTTGGAGACTGGAAGTCCCAAATGACTAGAATCAAAAGCAATAAAAAGTTGAGAAGACTTTCTATGTTGCTGTGTTCTTTGTAGGTAAAAGGCTAAGGCTCTTTTACAGTCCAAAGTATGAAGGTTCTTCTCTGCATTAGAGGCATGAGGCCTCGGAAAGAACACAGGAAGATAAAATCGATTCATTTAAATGAAACGGCGAAACCACCTTTGGCATAAAGTGTGGATGATTTCTGAGAACAACCTTATCATGGTGAAACCTAGTGTAAGGAGGATCAGCCACTAACACTTGCAATTCACTAATGTGATGTGCAGAAGTGATTGCAATTAGGAAGATGACCTTCCAGGACAAAAGCTTTAGGGTAGTAGTGGCTAAAGGTTCAAAAGGCGGTTTCATGAGCTGCCTGAGAACTAGATTTAAATCCCATGCCACCGGTGGTGGTCTGATGGGAGGCTTTGTTAATAGAAGACCTCTCATAAAT
The DNA here is from genome assembly GCA_033557465.1 of Ichthyophis bannanicus. Lineage (NCBI taxonomy): Eukaryota > Metazoa > Chordata > Amphibia > Gymnophiona > Ichthyophiidae > Ichthyophis > Ichthyophis bannanicus. The sequence goes on along the minus strand of CM066033.1, from coordinate 714,079,173 downwards.
CTGGATATGAAAGGATGAGAGGAAATTGGTTGTCCATTTATAGGCTTATAGGAAGCTGTAATTGCGCTAAGATGGACTCTTACTGAATTGGTCTTTAGACCAGAATTTGATAAGTGAAGTAGATACTGTAGTATCGATTCCAAAGGTATCACCAGGGGGTTTAACCCCTTCTGGGAACACCATATAGTAAAACGTTTCCACGTGAAGGTGTAAGACCGTCTTGTGGAAGGTTTTCTAGAAGCCTGAAGGATATCCTTTACCTGTTGGGAAAGGTTGAGAACCTGAAGATCTAAGCTTTCAACAACCAGGCCATGAGATGCAAGGACTGGGGATTCGGTGCCATAGCGTCCCGCTCTCTTGGGAAAGGAGATCTGGAGCACACCCTAACTCCAGAGGTGCAGCTTGAGAGAGATGTAGAAGCAGGGGATACCACGTTTGGCGTGGCCACCGTGGCGCTATGAGGATCATACAACCTCTGTCTCTCTGAAGCTTGGAGTGTTTTGGGGATGAGGGGAATGGGCAGGAAGGCATAGAGGAAGTCCTGACCCCAGTGAAGGAGGAAGGCGTTCCTTGCCTGGCAGTTGTGAGCCGGAATCCTGGAACAGAACCGGGGAAGTTTGGCATTCAGTGGACTTGCAAAGAGGTCTATGTCTGGAGTCCCCCAGATGTGAAATATCTTTGTCACCTGGTCTAGGCGGAGGGACCATTCGTGAGGCAGCAGTACTCGGCTGAGTTTGTCTGCCCAAAGGTTTTGAATGCCTGGAAGATATACCACGAGGAGGTGAATTTGATGCTCTCTGGCGAGGGCCCAGTCGTAAAGCTTCATTGCATAATGACAGAGAGCCCGTTCCACCCTGCTTGTTCACATAGAACATGGCTACTTGATTGTCTGTTTGGACTAGGACTGTCTTGTAGATGAGCTGGGCATGGAATGCAAGGGATGTTGCCTAATTTATCCTGTACCCAAATCTCCAAGTCTGATGCCTGAAGCCAGGCAATCCGTCGTGCACCAATGGCAATAGCAGAGGTTCTGCTGATGCATTCAAAGCAGTCAAAGGCTGCACAATTTACAAACTTGGAGACATCTTGAGCATGCCTGACAAGAGTAAGGAAGTCCTGTCGTCTGTCATCTGGGAGAAGTGGGCTCATAAGCTCCAAATCTCCTGTGACCTCTTTGAGGAACATTCCCATATATAAAATATATGAGCTGATCCTAGCTGAAAGCATGGAAGCCTGAAAAGTTTGACGCCCAAAAGCATCAAGAGTCCTGCATTCATGACCTGGAGGATTGGATGCATGTCTCTTTGCACTTTTCATCCTACGCATGGCTGACTCCACTACCATTGAATGGTGTGGCAGCTGAGTCTTGGAATCCAGGACATGGTGGAACTCGATACAAGGTATCAAGTCTCCTAGAATGAGGAGATGTGGTCAAAAGGTGTCTCCCACATTCTGAGCATCAAGTCATGAAGAATTTCATGAATGGGCAGAGTGGCTGCATCCTTTGGAGCTTTAGGATATTGGAGAATTTCCAATTCCTTTGTTCTAGGTTCCTTTTCAGGAGCTACCGTGATTGAAAGGCCTTTGGCAACATCACAAATAAAATCCTGAAAAGATATGTCCTCCGGAGGCAACATTCTGCGTTGGGGAGAAGAAGAGTCTTCCGGGAGAAACACTATGGTACCGGCAGAATCATCAGCGTCATCGGAATCGGAGGATTCGAAGTATCTGATCACGATGTTGAAGCACTGTACAGACACATATAAGAGACAGTTCCTGCTTATTGGAGCTTACAATCTAGTCAAGACAAACATAGCTGGGACAAGGATATATCTAGGGGAATGGTGGTTTCTGTGAAATGGAATTGCCCTGAAGCAGCCCTTCAATGTGCTCAGCGGCTGGGTCGCATCTATGCCTGGTCTCAAAAGCAGCAGCAGCAGCCCTTCAATGTTCATGCAAAGCACGGTCCCGGTATCGATCGAAGTCGGCACCGAGTTGATACGGTACTGATCTTTCGATGCCAGCCAAAGATGGCATGGGAAAAATTCCCACCAGGGCCGGTACCGTCGGTGCTGGTACCGGTATCTGTTCCGGTGCCAGTGCCCGTTGAACCATTGGTGTCAACGGTACCGCAGCTGTAAGGAGAGCTGCAATACTGCGCTCGATAGCGAGGAATCTCTGGTCTATCGATGCTGCTGATGCCTGGGTATCAGTACCGGTGAAGACGGCCGGGATCCCTGAGCACAGCACCAGTAGTTCTGTCGAGGCCTCGGCCTCTGCCTCGAGAACATCCTGGAACCCCGTTGATGCTTTGGAGGCCGAAGCCTTCCGCCGGGGCTGTTTTGCCGGTGTGGTTCCCTCACGGGCAATACCAATGGCCTCTCGATGCTTCACAGGAGAGCTACCCTTTGAGGACCGGCTTTTATGTTTAGTTGCCCGAGATCCATGGGAGGAAGAAGAGGCTCTTGAAGACGTCGATGCAATAGACCTGGCATCCGAAGAAAAGAGGGTACCGAGCTTTGCAGCCCGGTTCTGTCTTCCTCTTTTATTCATCCCCATGCAAGAGAGACACTCAGATGGAGCATGGTCAGGGCCTAAACATTTGAGACACCAGTCATGGGTGTCAGTGACGGAAATGGTACCGCCACACTTAGTACATTTTTTAAAACCACTAGCTGGTTTTTCCATCTTTAAGGAAAAATGGGGCCTAATGCCCAAAATGGCGCCTAGCACCAAAGAAGAAATGTTTCTGAAGAGAAACAGTTCAGAAGTATACATTTTTTTTTTTTTTAAAGAAAAGAAAAGAACCAGCGGTACCGGTAGGCATCGTGCGGAGACAAACGCGACCACAAGAAAACAAGTTTAAAGAAGAAAATGTTCTGCGGTGACAGAGTATGTGTCCTGTCAGCTCCGCGGAAAATGAAGAACTGAAGAGGGACAGTTGGAAAGACGGGAAGGCAGTGCGCATGTGCTGAGGGATGCTCCCAAAAGCGTTCCTATTGGATGCTGGGGAGCGTTCCCGCACAGGCTCCGTCGGCACCGACGATACCCATATGTGAAGACTACATTCCTGCTTGTTCCTTGAGAAAGTGACTTGCCCAAGGTCACAAGGAATGCTAGTAGGAACTGAACCCTTGATCGTCTGGGTACTAGGCGGTTGTTCTAATCACTAGGCTACTCTCGCTTTGTTTGAGTTCCTGGTATTAAGCATGTCGATGTTTTATGGTAAAAGCAAATTGCTTAAGGTACACAGAATAAATATTCTAAATCATCTATTTTGGTCTATTAGTCCCTTACGTATATTTGCGTGTATTCTAAAATCTCTCCATTCTTCACTTATTTCAGTCTTGACGCTAAAGGTATTACCTTGTCACCTCAACTCTGATTTTTTGGGGGGTTTTAAATTTTATTTTAAAACAATGGGCTTGATTTTCAGTGAAATACAGACAGGTTTAAAATAAATAAAGCAAACAAAACAAGAGAGAGGGGAGATCTCCTTCTATACTTGTGGTCTGAACAATGCTCAAGTTCATGGCCTTGATCTTAAATGTATTTAACATTTCTTCTAAAATTTTCATTAAAGACTTCGTGCTCTAAGGTAGTCACCCACGTGGGCAGGTCCTTCTAATTTTTTTAAAACTTTGTCAAATGCCTTCTAATCTGCTGCATCGACAATCAGACCCTAAAAAAAGTAAATTTCCTCTTTGTTTATTTTTAACTGTTTTCTCCCTCAAACTTTGGGGCTTGCTTGAACACCATGGTTTTCTTTCCTTCTAGAGCAGTGCTTCTCAATTAGTATGCCTTGGGAAAGTCCTTGGTGTGCCTTGGTGAAGAGATAAAACAGAGTTACTTACCTGTAACGGAGTTCTCCGTGGACAGCAGGATAGGTCAGCCACACCTGGTGACATCATCTGACGGCGCCGTGACGGAAGTGCTCTCTAACTCAGAAGCTTCTGAGCATATGTGAGGTGACCCCACCTCCCCGGTCCGCCCCCAGCCCGACCAGTGAGTCATTAGCTTCGGCCAGAGGCTGGGGCGCGGACCGCAGGCCACCCTCAGAGGGGAGGTGGGTGGGATCGTGTGGCTGACCTATCCTGCTGTCCACGGAGAACTCCGTTACAGGTAAGTAACTCTGTTTTCTCCTAGGACAAGCAGGATGTGTCAGCCACACCTGGTGTCTCCCCAGCTACTTGTTACGCGCTGAGGCTGAGGGAGGCCTGAGACAGGATAGTAGGCATGTGGGACACCAGTGAAGCGTCATGTGATAAAGAACAAACGTTTATTGTGAAGAACAGACGCTTATTGTGCAACTAATGCAATAATATAAGTGCATGGCCAGCTGGCACACGCAGTCAGGTAAAACCTAGTGCAATCGACAACAGTGGATTGCAGCATCAACAGCGATGAATTCAACAGAAAATGTGGTTATGCAACACGCAGTGAGGTAGAACATAGTGCAATCAATCAACAGTGCAAAGGAACAAACTGTGCAATAATATAGTGCAACTGTGCAATAACATTGTGCAAATAACAACCACATTGTGCAAATAACAACCATCGGGAGGGTCCCGACCAGGTGGGCTACCCTAGTCCATGGTGTTTAGGAGGTACAGGAGTTACTGCCCGCAGGCTGCGACTTGGTCGGTTGCTCCTGTCACGTCTGGGAAGGTGGAACCTGCCACTGTAGACAGGATCGCTCGGCCGAATGAGCTGTCGGCTTCTGCCTGGAGGTCAAGGCAATAGTGTTTTTGGAAGGTGAGGTGCGAGGACCAGGTGGCGGCTTTACAGATCTCGCTTACTGGAACCTCGTGTGCGCTTGCAAGAGAGGTGGCCAGTGCGCGGAGTTGGTGTGCGCTCGCCTTGTTTGCTGGATGAGCGCCCGCCTTCTGAAGGCAGTAGGAGACGCAGTCAGATATCCAGTGGGAGAGTGTGCGCTTGGTGACCGGCCGTCCCGGTCTGTTGGGGTCGAAGGACACAAAGAGCTGGGTCCCTTGCCGGACTGAGGCCATCCTGTCAATGTAGATGCACAGGGCCCGGACGCAGTCCAGTGAGTGGAGTCGTTGCTCTTCTGGTGACCCATGAGGGGCAGGGAAGAAAGACGGTAGTTCCACTGATTGGTTGACGTGGAAGACGGAGGAGACCTTCGGAACAAACTTCGGGTGTGTCCGGAGAGACGCCCTGTTGTGGTGAATCTTGGTGTACGGGGGGTGAGCTACCAAGGCTTGTAGCTCACTCACCCTCCTTGCGGAAGTGATGGCGATGAGGAAAAGCGTCTTCCAGGACAGGAATTTTGATTCCGCTGAGGGCAGAGGCTCGAAAGGCTCCCGTGTCAGCTGCTGGAGGACGATGTTGAGGTCCCACGAGGGGACAGGTCTCTGGACCGGGGGCTGCAGGTTCCTGAGACCTCTCATGAAGCGGGTCACAATGGGAAGAGCGGCCATGGAGCCCGTGGGCGAGTTGTTTCGCAGCTGGTGCAGGGACGCGATGGCTGCGAGGTGTACCTTAATTGACTGGGGCTTCAAGCCCAGACTGAAGAGCGAGGAGAGATACTGTAGCACAACCGGAACAGGGCAAGAGTCTGGCGGGATCCCTTGGCCTGCGCACCAGATACTGAAACGTTTCCACTTGAGACTGTATGACTTTCTCGTGGACGGTCTCCTGGATGCCAGTACGATGCGCTGTACCTCCGCCGGTAGATGGTGTTCTTGGAAGTTTACCCTCTCAGTTTCCAGGCTGTCAAAGCAAGGGTCTGGAGATTGGGGTGCCAGGTTGTGCCGTCGTTCTGTGTGAGCAGGTCTGGTCTCATCGGGAGCCGGATGGGGGGTTCCTGTGAAAGCTGCAGTAGCAGGGGGAACCACATCTGTCTTGGCCAGTGGGGCGCAATCAGGATGATGTGCGCCCTGTCGTTGATGGTGCGCTGTATGGTGGCTGTCATGAGGGGGGTTGGGGGAAAGGCGTAGGCCAGTTCCCACTCCCCCCAGGGTACTGCGAATGCATCTGAGGCCACTCTCCGAGGTGAGGGGCGTTTTGAGCAGAACAGAGGTTGTCCTCGGTTGCAAAGAGGTCTATCTGTGGATTCCCCCAACGTCGGAAGATGGACTCCGCTACTTCCTCGTGAAGCGTCCACTCGTGGGGCTGGAGCTGCCTGCTTAGTCTGTCCGCTAGCGCGTTCTGCTCTCCCGGGAGGTAAGTCGCCTGTAGAAGGCAGTTGTGAGCTAGGGCCAACGACCATGTCTGGAGAGCCTCCCTGCAGAGAGTGCGGGAGCCCGTACCCCCTTGTTTGTTGAGGTAGAACATCGTCACTTGGTTGTTGGTCTGGATCAGAACTGTCTTCCCCGCGAGATGTGGCATGAAGGTCTGGAGCGCATACCTGACGGCTCGGAGTTCGAGGGCGTTGATATGGAGGGATTGTTCCGTCTTGTTCCAAGCTCCTTGCGTGCTGAGGTGCAAGAGGTGAGCTCCCCAGCCTGTGGGGGAAGCGTCCGTGGTCAGGATGAACTGGTGGCCGCAGGGTTGCAGGCTCTTGCCTTCGTTGAGATTGGCAGACACCATCCACCAATGAAGACTCTGAGATACCCTCGGTTTGATTGGGATGAGGGTGGTGAGAGGTTGAGACCGTTGTTTCCAGTGTGAGCGCAGGTGCCACTGGAGTGTGCGCATGTGCAGCCTGGCCAGGGTTAGGACTGAAGTAGTCGCTGCCATGTGACCTAACAGGCATAGGATGTCCAGGGCCTTGGTCTGCTTCGCGGCCGATACCTTCTTCGCAAGGCGGATGATGTTTTCCCGCCGATGCTCGGGAAGGAAGGCCTTGGCTGAGGTTGTGTCGATTATGGCCCCGATGAACTCCGTGCGTTGGGTAGGTTCTAGCCGAGACTTCTCCATGTTGAGCAGGAAACACAGCTTGGACAGCAGGGTGGTAGTCTTTCGCACTGCCGCCCTGAGTTCCGTGGCGGAAGGTGCTGATATCAGCCAGTCGTCCAGGTAGGGAAAGATGGCGAGCCCTTGTTTGCGGAGGTGTGCCGCTGCCACAGCTACGCACTTCGTGAAGACCCTGGGAGCTGGGGAGAGTCCGAAGGGAAGTACCCGGTACTGGTAGTGGCACCCCATTGCTACGAATCTCAGGAATTTCCTGTGAGAGGTGTGGACTGGGATGTGGGAGTAAGCATCCTGCAGATCCAAAGTAGCCATCCAGTCCCCGGGTCTGATGAGGGGAAGGATGGAGTTCAGGGAGTACATCCGAAACTTCTCTTTCAAGAGGGTGTTGTTCAGCTTGCGGAGGTCCAGGATAGGGCGTAGGCCCCCGGACTTCTTGGGAATAAGGAAGTACCGGGAGTAGAAGCCAGTGTTGATTTCGTCGGAGGGAACCCGTTCGATCGTTCTTGTTCTGATGAGTTGCTGTAGGAGGTCCGCAAGGGCAGCTTCCAGGTGCAGCGGTGGTCTACTGCTGGGTTGTGTGCGCTGCCATGGTGGGGAAGAGAACCGTAAGCGGTAGCCCATTTGGATAATCTGGATGACCCACCGGTCCGTGGTGATTTCCTGCCAGGCAGGTAGGAAGTTGGATAAGCGGCCTCCCACCGGCGGGGCAGCAAGGACACTCGTGGCCAGCCGGAGCGGATTGTCAGAAAGAGGAAGTGTTCTTACCGGCTTGCTGGGTGTTTGCTGGCTTCTGTTTGCGTTCTCTTTGTGGTTGCCTTTGAAAGGATGATTTGTTGTAGTTTTGCTTGTATTTCGGTGCCTGCCACTGCCGGTTGGAACCGTAATACTTTTTCGACGAGGCAAAGGGCTTGCGGTAATAGCTCCCTTTCTGTGACCAGGAGGGGCGTTCGAGTCTGTCCGCCGCTAATGTCTTCAGAATGGTGCAGTCCTCTTTCAGGCCGTTCACCGTATCTGCGACTTTGTCCCCAAAGAGGGAGTCTCCCAGGCAGGGCGCGTCAGCAATCCTGTCGTGAGTGTTATCTGACAGGCCAGAAGCTCGCAGCCAGGCCCAGCGGCGGGCTGCAATGGCCGTGCCTGCTGTCCGGATAGCTGTGTCGAAGGCATCGAAAGCCGTGCTCATCAGGTGTTTGGAGAATTCTGCTAGTTCCTGGAGCGTGGCTGTATGCTGGGTTTGCTTAGGAAGATGGTCCTTAAGTTCCGCTAGGTGGGCATCTTGGAACAGCAGGTGTTGGAATTGATGAGCTGATATCTTGGCACTCAGCATCGCTCCCTGGAAAACTTTCCGCCCAAGGTCATCAATGAGCTTAGGGTCCCGACCAGGGGGATGGGTAGTTTGCGTGCGCGAAGACTTAGACCTCTTGAGAGCTGACGCTACCACAATAGATTGGTGAGGCAGCTGGGCTTTGTCAAAGCCAGGAGCTGTTTGGAGGAGGTATTTGTTGTCCAGACGTCTGGCGCAGGCTTGACCGGAGGCAGGGGACTGCCAGAGGGTGGATTGCTTGTCCTTAAGTTTCCGGTGAAGGGGGAGAGACAAGGCCGGCTTGGGTCCGCTGAGGTATTTCATTACCTCCGGATCTTTCTCGTCGGAGGGCTCTTCCTTGGTGAGACCTAGCTTAGCCACAACCTTCTTCAAAAATTTTGGATAGGTGAGGTCTTCTTGCACCGGAGCCTGTGTCTCCCCTTGGTCATCTGGAGTAGACTTGGACGAAGGTGATTCTGGGTCCCTTTCCTCTGGAGCGCTCCCTTCGGAGTCCTGTCCCAGCATAGGGGAAGGGCTCCTTTCCCTTGAGGGATTATGCTCTGGTGAGGCCGGAGTGGGTGATGCCTCCCTCCTCTCAGGAGTTTGTAAATCCAAGGGGGCTGCAACGGAGTTATCTCGGCCTGGAGGAGCAGTTTGTTGCACCAGGCGTTGTAAGAGTTGCAATATGGCTTCAGAGGTACTGGATGCAGAAGATCTGTTGCTCCGGTGCCCCTGCGAGTTGGACTTTCTGCTTCTCCCGCGGCCGCGGGAGGACTCGCTGGCAGAACTGTCACCGCGTGAAGAGGAGCGGTCTCCCCGGTGCCTCTTGCTCCTGTGTTTCCTGGAATGCGTATCGCCGCTATTGCCGCGCCGATGGGAGGACTCCCAGGTGTCGGCGTGGCGTTTGTGGCGGTTGCTGCGGTGGGAGCCCTCAGCGCAGTGAAGATCTTCGGCGTGAGGGAGCGCATCCGGGGAAATCCTCAGTAGGCTGGCTCGGGGCGAGGGAAGCCTGTGCTGAGGGAGAGCCCTGACGTCATCGTGGTGGGAGGAGCCGCTCCTGGCCACCCGATTGGAAGGCACGTCTCTGGGGGCGGAGTCTGGCGAGACCACGTGGGCGGCGCCATCTTGACCGCATCCGCCTGGACCGCATGGCAATGGAGGGAGTCCGGAGGAGCGGCAGGCATCCGGGGGGCCTCCTGAGGGCAGGGGAGCGATGAGATCGCTGGAGCCCCGCGGGAGAAGATCGGAGGAGCATCCGGCGGTGGGGGAGCTTGTGCCAGGCACCGCGGAGGCCAAGGAGGCAGATCTCTCCGGCAGAGGAGGAGGCACAGGGCCTAGGCCCGCCCGGTGTTTTTTCTTTGCGGGTGCCTTCCCTTTAGCGGACTTACCGCGTTCTGAAGAGCCGGATTCAGTAGCGTGCACCAGAGCAGCCAGGAATTCCTTTAGGGAGTAATCCCTTATTTTCTTAGCCCTGGGGGACATCTGGGCGCAGCAGAAACAGTCCTCCACGTTGTGAGAAGCCCCGAGGCATCGGAGGCAGCTCAGGTGAGCATCGGAGATATTCATTTTTCTTTTGCATTTTGGACATTGTTTAAATCCAGGTTTAGGCATTATAATGGGTTATAAGAGTTGCAATATGGTGAGAGAGCTGAGATCCGTCTTGAGGCAAGGCAGAAGAATTGAAAACTGGTCGGGCTGGGGGCGGACCGGGGAGGTGGGGTCACCTCACACATGCTCAGAAGCTTCTGAGCTAGAGAGCACTTCCGTCACGGCTAGGGTTGCCAACTGGCCGGTTTTCAGCCGGCCTGGCCGGTTTTTCCACGGCCAGGCCGGCTGCCGGCGCAGAGGCAAAACCGGCCCTTTAAAAGCCGGTTTTTTTGCTCTGGCCGCAAGATCGGGAGCGGCCTGAGCAAAAAAAACGGCTTTTCTCCGCTTCAGAGGGAGCCGGGGAAGCCCGCGCGAGGCCCCGGCTCCCTCTGAACAGCCACCAGCGTGAAGAGCCTTTACCTTCACGCTGGCGGCTGTTCCTGTGAAGCCGCGAATGCTGGGAAAGGTTAACGGTTGCCCTTTAACCTTTCCCAGCATTCGCGGCTTCACAGGAACAGACGCCAGCGTGAAGGTAAAGGCTCTTCACGCTGGTGGCTGTTCAGAGGGAGACGGGGCCTCGCGCGGGCTTCCCCGGCTCCCTCTGAAGCCTCAGACAGCCGCGATGCTGGTCCGGGGGGGGGGGGGCAAGGACTGCATGGGCTGTGATGGGGGGACCTGGACTGGAAAAGGGCTAAGGGGGGGGGGGGACTTGGACTGGAAAAGGGCTAAGGGGGGTGGGATTCGGACACGAAAAAGGAAAAGGGGGGGTACTTTGACTTGGACTGGAAAAGGGCATAGGGGGGGGGGACTTGGACTGGAAAAGGGCTAAGGGGGGGACTTGGACTGGAAAAGGGCTAAAGGGGGGGACTTGGACTGGAAAAGGGCTAAGGGGGGGGACTTGGACTGGAAAAGGGCTAAAGGGGGGGGACTTGGACTGGAAAAGGGCTAAGGGGGGGGGACTTGGACTGGAAAAGGGCTAAAGGGGGGGACCTGGACTGTAAAAGGGCTAAGGGGGGGGGACATGGACTGGAAATGGGTTGTGATGGGGGTGGAGGGGACCTGGACCAGAAAAGGGCTATGGGGGGGGGGGGAACTTGGACTGGAAATCGGCTGTGATGGGGGGGGGGGGACCTGGACTGTAAAAGGGTTATGGGGTGGGGACATGGACTGGAAATGGGTTGTGATGGGGGTGGAGGGGACCTGGACTGGAAAAGGGCTATGGGGGGGGGGGGGAACTTGGACTGGAAAAGGGATATGGTGGAGGAAGGGGGATCATTGACTGGAAATAGGCAGTGTATATGGGGGCTAGGACTGCAAATGGGCTGTGATGGTGCGGGGGGACTCGGACTGCAAATGGGATGTGATGGTGGGGGGCCTAGGACTGGAGATTGGCTGTGATGGGGGACTTGGTCTGGAAATGGGCGGTGATTGGGGGGGGGGAGCTAGGACTGGAAATGGCCTGTGATGTGAGGGCTAGCACTGGAAATGGGCTGATGAAGAGCTGGAATAGGACTGGAAATGGGCTGATGTGGGGCATGGGAGAATGGGACTAGAAGGGAGTGGATGCTGGGTGGGTCTAGAACTATAAGGGAACTGATTTGGGGGGAGGACTAGAATGGATGGGGAATGAGAATAGAGAGGGGAAAAAATATTTTGTGTGGAAGAAAAGTCTATGATGGGCCGGTATTGGGAGAGTAAGAGGGGCTTGAGAATGGAAGGGTGAAATTTAAACGGATGATAAAGGAATAAGGAAAGAATTGGGGGAAAGAGCAAAAGGGAAACAATCAGTATGTTAAAGCAGAAATAGAGAGTGAATGGAAAACATCTGAAAGAGAAGAAAGGACAAATGGATAGCTCGCAGAAGACACGAAGAAACCAGAAGAAAGTGACTGGAGCAATTGCAACTGAAAAATAAAACGCCCAAACAGAAGGTAGAAAAAATACTTTTTATTTTGAATTTATTAACTGGAATATGTCTGGTCTGGGAAGTGTGTATTGCTAACATCTTTGCGTTTTTGTTTAGTGCAAGAGGAAATTACTTTATAGTTTTATTTCTCCAGTGTTGTACATTTCATGTTTGGATTTTGGGGTTCCCAGTTTAATTATTATCTGACCAAGGAAGTTAGCCTACACGTATCCTCGGTAATTTTTGTGGGTGGGGCTGGGGGCGGGGCAGGGGTGGGACTAGGGGCGGAGAATGGGTGGAGCATGGCGAGTCACAGGTGTCGGGTTTTTCTCGGTGAAAAAGTTGGCAACCCTAGTCACGGCGCCGTCGGATGACGTCACCAGGTGTGGCTGACACATCCTGCTTGTCCTAGGAGAACCAGGGGCATGGCTTTATATGATCTCATGAGGGTTTTGCCCCATCTCTATTGGAAGAGTCCTGGAGAACAGCCCCCTGCTTTCCACTGCAGCCCTTCCCTCCTGAGCAGCATGTAGGAAATAGGAGGGGAGGCAGTGAATTTGGAACTAGAGTAAAGAAGAGTAACTGTGCTCCCTAATCTGCCCCTCCCATCCTGACATTCAGGGATAGGAGGGGAAGGGTGTGACTGGAGAGATCCTGCAGAGAAAAAGAAAGCACCTCACTAGCTGCTCAAGCCTGTTTTTCTTGTTCTCTAGAATCAAAATGCAGCAGTTGGAGACTGCTGTTGGGGAAGAAAGAAACCTCATATGTTCAGGAATCAGACTGAAGCCAGCACAGGTTAAAAAAAATGCTGCTGCCCCCCTACTAGTGGGAGGAAGTGAGGTTAAGGATCACTCACTCAAAATTTGGTTTAGTGTGCCATGAAAATTGAATGAATTAAAATTTTATTTATTTATTTAAAAGGATTTATATACCGCTTTATCCTAAAAATCAAAGCGGTTTACACTTCAAACAAATCATGCTACCTAGTGTGAGGGTGTAGGCATGCAGTGGCTATATTGTAGCGTTTGCATAGGTATAATTCAAGTATAACTTAATTACAGGATGCTCTATGTACAGGATGAGCTATATACAAGGAGGAGGTGCGGGATTGGCTAGGGTAGGGGAAGTGGGGAGGGGGAGATAGGAGCAAGGCATGGAGGGGAGCGGTGGCAGGAACAATTAGATTGAAGGGGTCTTTGGTCAGGTCATGTGATATCACCATAATGTTTTCTCTAGAGCATGGTTTTCAGTAACTTCCTGAAGTCCTTAATGTCCACAGTTGATCTTAGGCAGACTGGGAGGGAGTTCCATAGAGCGGAAGCAGCCAGGGATATTGCTCTCCTTGAAGTGGTTTGCCTCACTTTGGTGAAGTCTTTGGAGGTTGTGATGGTGTTTTTGGTGCCTCTCCTCCTGGGTCTGGTGCTTGAGTCGGAGCTAATAATGGTCTATAGAGGTTCTGTTTGATTTTAAAGATGTTCAGTAGGGTTTTATATTGGATGTGAGAACTGATTGGAAGCCAATGGAGGAGATTCATAATGGGGACGATGTGATTGTGCCTTGTGGAACCAGTTATGCGTGCAGCGGTGTTCTGCACCATCTGCAAAGGCTGGAGTGCGTGTTTTGGGAGTCCAAGGTCAATGTGGTCCTGGAGTTGACGCTGTACAATTTTTTCAATGACCTTAGCCAGGAGGGGTAGGCTTGAGATAGGCCTGACGGCAGTTGGGTTGGTTTTACTTAGTGGAGTGTTCTTCGAAATGGGACGGATGGTTGCTAGCTTTAAGGCATTTGGCATTATCCCGAAGGTGAGGGAATTGTGCACTATGTTGTGGATGATGTGGATAAGATCGTCCTTCACTGATTTAATCCACACCACTGGGCATGGGTCTGTAGGAGCGGTGCTAGTGTTGAGCGTGGTGATTATATGGGAGATCTGTTCCGTCGACAGGATGCTGAACTTGTCCCAAATTTGGTTGGGTGCTGAAGGCTTGGAAGGGGTGTTCATGGTCAGTTGTGGGGAGGCAGTGAATTTGGCTTGAAGGTAGTCGGCGAAGGTCTGTGGATGTATCAGTTCATCTTTCTCAGGATTTGGTTCATTGGTGAGGGTTCTCACTATTTCAAATAGTTCTCTGGATCTGTTGGAGGATTTGTGAATAAGGTTTGTCATTCTCTTTTCTGTTGATTGATAAGATTGTTATATTCCTTTTGCTTTGTCTGATAGAGCTCCTGGGTATTGTCTGATTTGGTGCATCTCCAGTGTCGTTCTAGTCTTCGTAGTGTTCTCTTTGCATTCTGAATCTCCTTTGAGTACCAGGGGGCAGATTTGGTTTCAGAGCGGTGAGTTCTTGAGGACTTGGCCTCTGGGGCTTTGGCTGCAGAAGATATGATCATGTTCCAGATGTTAATTTGGTCATTTAAATTGTTTGCCTTTGTGCTCAGGTTGCGTAGAATTTCCTGGAGGAATTGGTTCTTGTCAAAGCTTTTAAATCTCCTACCTGTGTGTAGTTTGCCTGACTATGGGCTTGTTGACTGTAACTCGATTTTTATTATATGGTGGTCCGACCATGCCACAGGTGTAATCGAGGGGCTTGTGATGATGCCCTTTTCTATTAAGTAGTTGAGTACAAAGATGAGATCTGGTGAAGATCCGTGTCTGTGAGTAGGGGGCTTTGATCATCTGGGTGTGGTGCAGTGAGTTCATTGCTGTCAGGAAGGAAGGATTCTGCATCCTTGCTAGTGGCTGATTTGAAGTTGAAGTCCCCAAGTACAATCAGAGGTTTTTGAAGGATATTGATTGCACAGGCAGACTCCAGTATCGAGGATAGTTCGTCTGGGGAGGCATAGGGCTAGATGCCTGTTCTCTATGAAGATTGTATTGTATTGAGTTGTATTTGTGGTGACTCAGGACTTGAGTCTTAGGTTGCTTCTTGCTATGATCAAGACTCCTTCTCCTTTCTTGTGTGTGCGTGGACAGTTGAAAGCTGTGTGGGTATGGGGTACTAACTAGTTGAGGAGCACATTGTCAGAGGAGGTGAGCCACGTCTCTGTGATACATAGTATGTCAGTTTGCTATGTTTCTATGTGGTTTGCTAGTGTGTTGATTTTGTTTCTTATTGACCTGGTATTAATGAGTTCTATGGTGATAGGCGGCAGCTCTTTGGGGGTTCTCGGTGACCTATTTGGGGATGAGCGGGAACTTGTGCTAGTTTTGGTGAGACCTCTTTGGCAATGTCTTTTGTGTGTGGGGTGCATGGGTAGAACCATGGAGGAGACTGCATGGTGTTTGTGAAGATATGGGGGGATACTGTGTGGAGGGGAAGCAGTTGTGTGAGGAGGAGAGCTATGGGGAGGTAAAGTGTTGCATGCATTGTGGTGGTTAAGGTGATTACCTTGTGTGAGGCGGGCTGACTTTGGTCCTTTGGTGCTGGTAGTTGATTGGATTCAGTCGTTCAAGACCCAGGGAGTCGCATCTTTGTTAGCTGTAGGCTTCTGTCGGGGTGTTGTGGCGTCTTTGGTGCCCACCGTGTGCTGGAGGACTCCAGCCTTGCTGTTCTCTTTGGGGGGGGGGGGGTTGGTCTACCCGCCTCCGTGCCCCGCCAAAGGGCCCTCTGGCGAGGACTTCAGGTGTGGGCCCGCCAGGTGCGGGCACGCCTGACGGAGGAGTTCAATTTATGGCTGCCTCTCTCTGCCCCGATTGGGCTAGAGCTTCTGAGTGGAAGGAAGCTGGGTTCCCGCTCAGGCACTCAACCCTGATTGGGGGAGCTTCATTGGTGGTCGCTGGTGGAGGAGGCTTTCGCCCGACGGAGGAGTTCAATTTATGGCCACAAAATAAAAAGGTTGAGAAGTACGGTACTAGAGAACAGTATGTAAGTCAACACTTTCTTCTCGGACCTAGTCATGCATTTCTAAAGCAACACTCCTGGCTTTTGTTACGATTCTATAATTTACCTCCTTCCCTTCCTATAAGGTGAAGATGTTAAACTGGGATCCACGTGACATGCCTTGTAATGGCAACTGCCCACCCCCACATGCAAAGTTATTTACTATTCCAATATCTTGAGTAGCTTCCTCAGAAGCTTGGACACCGCTTCGAACAAGCCAGACAATTTGTCTTTCTACCATGGGTTTGCCTTGTGAAATTTCAATAACCTTTTCTGCGCCTGGTAAACACTACTTTTACAGACACCATCCTAAACACAGTTTTCATTAGAATTTTCCTGTTACAAAACTGAAAATGCCAATGAGGCTTGCAGTCTATTCATTCAACCAGTATTCAGGCTACTTGGCCCACAGTACTGCAGCTGATCATATACCACCTTTAAATTCTTTACAATGAGAACAACCCTAATGGGATTTTCAATTCCAATTGATTAAATCACTCTCACAGAATCTCACGGGCCATGGGGGGTGGGGGGCAAGCTCTGCCTTGACTCTTCCCCTAGTCTCCCCCCCCCCCCCCATAGCATTCCCTCTCCTGTTCTGCTTGCGGGGATCCCATCTCCTGCAGGCAAAAGGGAATGGCTTTGATTGCGACGGATTCCTTCTGTCTGCCCGCGGGAGATCGGATCCCTGCGGGCAGAAGGGGAAAGCCTGTCTGCCTGTGGGGATTTCCCATAGATAGACAGGAGTCTTTGCCGCGATCATGGCAGCCTTCTACCCTGCCCACGGGAATACAATCTCCCAAAGGCAGACAGGAGTCTGCTGCAATTGTGGATGGTGGGCAAAGGTTTGCTGGGGACCGTGTGGCTGACCCTGTTCTGACGCTTATGCCGCCTCTCTTTTCAATCCTTTATGTACTTGCTTGACTTCCAATAATGTTACAATGGTGGACTTCCAAGTTCGCTCAATAGGCGATTCCTTTGCATCATGGCGTTACCATTAGGTCCTAAATACAGATGCATCAAGCCTGGCCTAGAAAGCTCAGGTTGTTGCACATCATTCACAACCTAGGTCATCAAGGTTACAGAACCTTTTCCACATGAACCACTTAAAACATATATGAATTACTACGTACTAGGGTTTCTTCATCTCCATTAGGGTTCATCGGTCCTCATTCAGACAATCAAGCAATGCTGTGCCATCTCAGCAAATAAAGTGGATAGGATATCTTCATCTCTGTTGAAAGGCAGTAGGCATTTGAAACATTGTCTTAGGTAGTTGCATTTAAATACAAGCTGCTTATATCCTTGAAATGTAGAAACAGTTGACAAGCAAAGTTCCCATGGTCACTGCACATAGTCAAAAGGATTAACATGGTTTACAGACCTGCAAACTATGTTAATCCCGCAAGAGGGATATTCAGCAGCACATACCCAATTTGGTTCGCTGAAAAAAAAACCCTTACTCCATCTGAATGCCCCAACATTAACCAGCTAGCGTTGGGCTGTTCTGGGGGTGGCAACAAAGGTTAACCAGTCAGTAGTGATATTGAGCCACAAAATGGCTAAAATTAGAACTCAAAAAAGGCTGTCCTAACTTTAGCTATACGGCCAGACCAGATATTCAATGCCGCTGGCTGAATATGGCACTGGCACTGAATATCCAAGCATAAGTTAAAGCAGCAATGGCCAACAGCTTTAACAAAGCTGGCTGCCGCAGTTCAAAATGCCCCATCACTCCCAAACCATCTTCTGAGACTGGGAGGACACTGCAGATCAATCATTTTCACCAGCAGTGATAAAGTGAGCTTCCTTTCTATTGTTTATTCTCCTGATCTCTCCATGTCTAGCTTTATGATCTAGCAATTCCATCTAGGAAAAAATGTGTTTTTGGGGAGCCAGACTTTCTGCCTGCATAGTGGTTAAGTTACTCACTTGTAGAAGGTGTTCTCCATGTACAGCAGGAATAAGTCCTTACGTATAGGGTGATATCTCCAAATGAGTCCTACGTGGGAACACTCCCCAGCTTCTATTGGAAGCTTTTTGGAGGCTGCACCACACCTGCATGTCTGTCTTCCTGCCTGCCAACATGGCACCATCTTTTCCAGTCTGATAACAAAGCTGTAGCAGAATACAACTCCTCAGGGAGGTGGGAGAGTTGTGAGGACTTATTCCTTTTCTCCGTGGACAAGCAGAAAGTAAGTCCTCATTCATGGGACTCCCAAGCTACAGGCTACTGAAAACCTAGAAGGCCGAAAAGTCCAACAAGGACAAAATTGAACTGAGAACTGAAGAATCAACTATGTACAGAAGTGGTAGTTCACAAAAGGGAACTCATCTGATGCAGCTTCTTCACCTTTCCATTTTTTTTTTGGTGGCCTAGATGGACAATAGGGCCTTTGAGGGATGGATTGGATTCTAATCCCCAACAGATGCTGGAGTACGGATTGGCCAAAGTTGCTGTCATGTCAGGAATCCCCATCCAGACAGCAGTGAGTAGTGAAATGTGTGGACAGAAGATCATGTCGCTGCCCTGCAAATCTCTTCCATAGAGACAGAGCACAAGTTGGCCATCAACGCAGCCATGACACTGATGTTGTGAGCTGTGACATGAACATCAAGGCTCAGACCAGTCTGGGCATAAGCGAAAGAGATACAGTCTGCCAGACAAATTGAAAGAGTGCATTTGGAAACAGAAGCCCCTAGCTTACTGGGGTCAAAAAACAAACAGCTGGATGGACTTTCGGTGGGCCTTCATCTGCTCTAAGTAGAAGGCTAACCTAGTTTACAGTCTAGCACGTGCAGCACCACTTCTCCTCTGTGGGCGTGAGGCCTCGGGAAAAAAGTCAGCAGAATGACTGACTGATTAAGAAGGAAAGCAGATACCAGTTTTGGAAGGAATCGAGGATGAGTGTGCAGGACCACTCTAGTATGATGGAACCTGGTGTACGGCAGATGAGCCACTAGAGTTTGGAGCTCACTTATCTGGTATGCTGATGTAACCGCTACCAGAAACAAGACTTTCCAGGTTAAGAACTTCAGAGGGCAGAAATCAAGTGACTCAAAGGAGGCCATCATGAGCTGCACCAAAATCACACTGAGGTCCCAAGCCACCACCAGGGGCTTGAAGAGAGGCTTCGAGTGAAGCAAACCCCACATGAAGTGAGCTGCTGACCTCTGAGCCGAGATGGATCTTCCTTCTATTCTATGATGGTAGGCCCTAATCATGCTGAGATGAACCCTGACAGACTTGGACTTGAGACCCAACTCCAAGAAGCGTAGGAGATACTCAAACAGTCTGTCAGTGGAGCAAGTAAAGGGATCCAGTGCCTATTCTGCGCACCAGATCGCAATCCTCTTCTATTTGAATGCATAAAACCTTCTCATAGAGGACCTCCTAGAGGCCAAAAGAACATCTGTAAATCTGACAGGCAGATTAAGCTCTGAGAGGACTAGCCTCTGAATATCTTTGCATTTAGAGCCAAGGACTGGACACTGGAATGCAGCATCCTTCCGTCTTCCTGTGATATAAGGTTCGAAGCAGAGCTAAGCCATAAAGGTTCCCACTGGGAGAGTTGAAGCAGAAGGGGAAATCACAGCTGTCTGGGCCAATATGGTGCCATGAGTATCATCATATCCCTGTCTATCTGGAGTTTCAGCAGGGTCCTTGGTATGGGAGGGTATGTGCATAGCAGGCCCTTTCCCCAGTGGAGGAGGAAAGCATCCAGCGCCAGCCTGCTGTGCGAGGTGACTCTGGAGCAGAACCAATCCACCTAGGCATTTTGTTGGGTGATGAACAGGTCTATTGAGGGCCGCCACATCCCTGTCCAATGTCCATTGAGAGGGCTGGAGGATGCGACTCAGCTAGTCTGCCAGGGTATTCTGCTCCCCTGGCAGATAAGTGGCCCTGAGTGCCATCTCACAGGTGATGGCAAACTGCCATAATCAGACTGTTTCCCAGCACAGGAGATATGAACTTGTGCCCCCCTGCTTGTTTATGTAGTATATTGCAACCTTAATGGCAGTCTGAATCAGGACAATCTGGTTGGCTAGTCTCTCTCGGAAAGCCCTGAGGGCATTCACTATAGCTCTCTATTCCAAGAAATTGATCTGATGCAGGCTCTCATATTCAGACCAGATGCCTTGGGAATGAAGGCCATCCAGATGCACTTCCCAACCTTCTGAAGGGAGAAAGCCTTGAGCAGGTTCTGATGAGCCAACCACCAGTGCAGGGCACTGGGTGAGGGGGTCCATGACAGTCACCCGATCCCAAAGGTGGCTGGTGGCCTGGTTCCACCAAGTCCTCAATGTCCACTGAGCCTGTCTCATCAAAAGATAAGCCACGGGTGTGACGTGTACAGTAGAGGTCATATGATCTAGCATGGTCAGTATCCCAAGAGCTAGCGTCTGATGACTCCGCTGGATATCTTGGATCAAGGTTGTCAATCTCTGGAGTCAGTCTAGCAGAAGGAAGGCCTTTGATTGAGTTGTGTTGAGGAGAGCCCCTATGAACTCCAGTTGCTGGGTGAGCTGAAGGTGGGACTTTGGGTAATTGACAACAAATCCCAACATCTCTAGCACCTTTATAGTCAACTGTGTTTATTGTTGAACTCCGTCTGGAGTGGTGCTTTTTATGAGTCAGTCTTCCAGATAAGGGATGACAAAACCTCCTAATGTTCTGAGATAGGCCACTACCACCGCGAGGCGCTATGTGACGACTCAAGGCACCGAAGCCAGCCCAAAAGATAGTACTAGTACTGAAAGTGCTTTTCTGCCAGGGCAAATCTGAGATACCTCCTGTGAGCAGGATGGACTGGTATGTGGGTATACGTGTTCTTCAGATCCAGGGATTATAGCCAATCGTCTTTCTAAAGATAAAGGGAGTAGGGTACCTAGAGATACCATCTTGAACTTGTCTCGCACCAGGAAAGTGTTGAGATTTCGGAGGTCCAGGATGGACTGAACACCCCCCCCCCCTCCTCCCCGGTCTCTTTGGGGACTAGAAAGTACTTGGAGTAAAATCCTCATCCAATCTGCTCTTGGGGCATGGGCTCGATGGCAAGATCGGCCAGAAGGGCAGAAATTTCCCATTGAAGGAAGTTTAGATGCAGAGGGTCGAGGAGATATGTCCGAGGTGGCAGCTCAGTAAAGTGAAGTTATAAGGGGCCATCTGTGGGCAAAAATAATAAGCCTTCCCCCCCACCGGAGGGCTCCCCTCAATGGACATGGCCGATTGGCTATGCTCAGGAGGAACCAGTCAAAATCCTGCTCCTGGCTTTGGTTGCAGGGCAGGCTGGGCCTTTTGAGATTTCTCTCAATGCTGTAGGCAAGGAGTCTGCATTTTTTGCTGTGAGGTTTGAGGACCAGGATAGTACCTGCACCTACACGGGTAGTAAGTCTTCTTGTGGCCTCCACTATGATACCTTCTGGCTCGGATGTGTGTCTTGGAAGCCTGATGAGGGTGACGTGTTGCTTCTCTGATGCCCACCTTCTCCTCCAACTGCTCTCCAAAAACAGGTTCTCTCCTCAGCAGGGCATATCCACCAGCTTATTTTGCACCGATTGTTCCAGGTCATAAGATTGAAGCCAGTCAAGCCTGCGGGCTCCAATGCCCTTTGCCACTGTTCTAGACACCATCTCAAAGGTGTCATAGATTGCCTTGAATCAGGAACTTTGAACAGTCCTTGCAATGGCCCAGCTAGTGTTCTAATTTCTCTCGGGGAAGGAACTGGTTCAAATCAACGAGATCAAGTATGATATCCTTCGATAACATGCTCATGTAGAGCTGGTAAGAATATACTCATAGTAACATAGTAAATAACAGCAGAAAAAGACCAGTATGGTCCATCTAGTCTGCCCAGTAAGATGGCAAGAGTAGTGCACCTGCTGCTCAGTGCAGGCCATCCCTCCCCATGTCTTTGTTTTAGCGGTGAACCCACCGCTCTGTGTTGGACACCCCTGTATGTTGAAAAATTAGATAGTTAAGCTTATTTTGATTTTATCCTGTTGCTGTAAAGGGATCCATGTGTATGTCCCATGCCATTTTGAATTCTGTCACTGTATTTGTCCCCACCACTTCCATCGGGAGGGCATTCCAAGCATCCACCACCCTTTCAGTGAAAAAGTATTTCCTGACATTGCTATTTATCCCCTTGCAGCTTCATGTTATGTCCTCTAGTTTTACAGTTCCCCAGTCTTTGGAAGAGGTTTGTTTTGTTCATTATTTCTCTTTAAGTATTTAAAGCTCTGAAACATATCTCCCCTGTCCCTCCTCTCCTCCAGAGTGTATATAGTTAGGTCTTCAAGTTTCTTCTCATAAGGCTTCTGACGCAGGCTCCAAATCATTTTGGTCGCCTTCCTCTGAACAGTTTCCAGTCTTTTTATATCCTTTGCAAGATATGGCCTCCAAAACTGAACACAGTATTCCAAGTGAGGCCTCACCAGTGACTTATACAGTGGCATTAGTACTTCTTCCTTTCTGCTGATAATTCCTCTTTGTATGCAACCCAACGTCCTCCTGGCTTTTGCCACTGCCTTGTCGCACTGTTTTGCCACCTTGAGATCCTCAGAAATAATCACACCAAGGTCCTTCTCCTGGTCCATGCACACCAACCCCTCGCCCCCTATCGTGTACATTTCCCCTGGATTTCTGCTTCCCAAGTGCATGACACTGCACTTCTTCGCATTAAATCTTTACTGCTAAGCATTAGACCATTCTTCCAGCTTTTGTAGATCTTTCCTCATGTTATCCACTCCCTCAGGGGAGTCCACTCTGTTGCAAATTTTCATGTCATCTGCAAAAAAAAAGACTTTTCCATGCAGTCCTTCAGCAATATCACTCACAAATATCATTACTTTTCCCGCCACTGCGGTAAGGTTCACGGGCCTGTAGTTTGTCACTTCTTCCCTGCCACCACTTTTGTGAAGAGGTACCACATCCGCCGTTCTCCAGTCCTCAGGAACTTCTCCTGTTTCCAAGGATCTCTTGAAAACAGTTGCTGTATTAGACGTGCCAGAGGTGAGAGAAAGATGTTGAACAGAAGGGGTGCTAGAACTGAGCCCTGTGGTACTCCACACAGCAAGGGTTGCTGTGAAAGAAAGGAAGAAAACCACTGGAGTGTCATACCACAAAGTCCAATATCATGCAACCATGAGAAAAGGTGGTCATGGTTAACAAGATCAAAGGCTGCAGATAGGTCCAAAGAAATGGCAATAGTGATGTCCCCACAATCCAGAGAGCGGTGGACTTCACTAAGGAGAATGGTTTCAGTGGAATGACCAGGGCGGAAGCCTAATTGGCGAGAGTGAAGGGTATTTTTATGTTTAATCGGGGTGACTAGTTGTTGTGAGATGAGTTTCTCCAGGAGTTTTGCAAGAAAGGGCAAATAAGATACCTTGTAGAAAGAGACTCGTCGAGGGCTGTTTTTTTCAGCAGAGCATGGATGTTATCAGTTTTCTAACTGGGTGGAAAAACACCAGTGGACAAGCCGTTATTAAATATGGTAAGAACAATTGGAGTGAGTGCCAAAGAATCTTGAGAGATCCAAGAAGATGGAATGGGGGCCAGAGAGCAATAGGTCTTCCTGGAGCTATGGAAAGCTTTGGGACAGGGAGGTTGAGGTAACCTGATTAAAGGTGCTCCATGAATGTGACAGAGAAGGAGTTGAGGACGTAGGAATTGTGGAAGCATCTAAGTCAAAAGGGACAGCTGGCAGAAAGTTTTGATGCAGCATAAAGCCCTTATTGTGGAAGAAGTCAGCTGGGGTTAGGAGAGTTTTCTGAATCAGAGGAGTGGGACGGTGGCACAGCAAGTGAGGAGAGAATGGAAAATAGTTGCTGGGACTGAGAAGAAGACTGGGTGATGTGTGTAGAATAGTAGTCTCTTTTGGCACTGACGATCAGTTGATGATAGGAGCAATGAGAGGATCAGGAGATTTGAGGCACCGCCAGAGGCATTCCATCTGGCGAAGCTGAGAATGAGCAAGATGAAGACCATTGTGAAACCAAGGCTGAGTAAGATGCTGTTTATGCTTGATTAGCTGAACAGGAGCAATAATATCCAAGGCAGCTTGGAATGAAGTACCCATAAAAATGCTTGATCATTAACAGGTAGTGAGTGGAAAGATAGAGGGAATATATTGTCAGCAGAAGGAAAGGCTACTATGGTGTCCAGTGTGAGCCTGAGAGAATCTCTCGAAGGAGGGGAGTGGGGTGTGGGGTGTTGAAGCCAAGGTTGAGTGAAAAGACGGGGAAAGAATAGAGAAAAGAATGAGAAAATGATCGGTCCAGGGAAGGGTCAAAGAGGAAGAAGATTTGTGTAGGGGAATCGGTTAATGAAATGATCAGGTCAAGAGTATGGCTAGCTGAATGAGTGGGGAAGGGGATATGCTCAACTAGCTGAAGATCAGTAAGGAGGGTCACAAAAAGTCTGTCTCTGGTCCTGAGGGGTAAGTCTACATGGAAGTTGAAATTTACCAGTGATATACAGTAAAGGTTAGGGAAAGCTGTTAATGACATCCGATATAGTGAGCAAAAGACAGTCCAAAAGGGGACCAGAAAGAGAGGGAGGAGCATAGAGCAGGAGGAAATGGGTTGCCGGCTGAGTTGGCAAGCAAAGAAGAAAAACCTCAGGGAAAGAAATGGAAAGAGAATGGAGTTCTAAGAGAGGAAGAACAGAATGGTATATGATGGTAACATCACTGCCAGCACAGTTAGCTCTGGGAGCAAAGTAGAAAGAGCATCCGACAGGGAGGAAGCAGTTCAGAACGGGTTCTTCACCAGGTTTAAGCCAGGTTTCTGTGAGGAACAAAACATCTAAGTCATGTTGGGCAATGAGCTCCATTATTAACATTGTCTTTGCATAGAGGGACCTGCAGTTCAGGAGAGAAGAAAGTACAGGTGCGGAAAGCACTGTATGAGGGCGTGAGACAGATCGGGACACAGAACAATAAACTAGATTGCTGGTGATATGGGTAGAGGAGGGCCCTGGAAAGCAGTGATATTGCGGAATAAGGCCGGGGATCTCGCTCATAGCCGTAAAAAGAAGCAGACAAAGGAAGGGTTGGATAACCCAGTGGGGACAGCTGGTCAATGGTTGGGCTGGTTGGAGTGGTTATGAGGCAGCAACGCCCTTGAGTCGCCCAAGGAGCAGGACTTGCTTCTTCGGCACATGCTCACGGCGTGGAGCTCTGCAATGATGGCTTTTGAAGGAAGAGGTGTGCAATCACTTGATTTGGTGGCAGTCACATGACCAGGGTGGCAAAATCGTCTGGGAGGCCTCAGAACAATGGGGGAGATGGCATGGACTGGAAGACACAACAAGCAGCAGGATTAAGTAGCAAAGAACAGGTACAGACAACAAAGCACAAGTACAAGTAGCTCAACGATCTGTTTTTCAGACTTCCTCTAGAATTTCCACTTCTGTAATCACACTCTGAGAACTAGCATGGCTGTGAGTCTCCGGCTTGTGTGAGGATGTGCATTCCAAGTTGGCAGATGTTCCTTGTACAGACTCCTTGTTTGGAAGGAAAGAGATAGTAGATATGGTAAAACATTACTGCTCCACACTTCAATATCCATCTGTGTTCTACCTTCCTCTTCTGGGTTGTTGGGTTCCACTTCTGAAAAGCAAGCAGTTCTAATTCCATGGAAGCTCCGTCAATTTCCAATGTTCCTAACTAAATAGTAGGGCTGTCTTCTTCATATAAACTTGAGGTTTCTATCTTTCACTGCATTGGAATTGAGCAGTGTTTACTTTCTGCTCTCAGATTACTACCATATTTACCAGAATGTAAGTTGCAGTGGCTCAATTTGGCTTTTTTGCATGTAACTTTATAGTATAAGTAGCCCCTGTGTATAGGTCACTGCATTTAATCAAAGATAGTTTTCCCTGCATCTTCCTCCAGTCTCTCTAAGTAATTTCGCATTTATCCCAAAAGTGCACTCGGCGGCTCTGCTACCATGTTCTTCTGCGTAACGAATAACTTTCAATTTGAATTCCACGGTGTATGAGTTCCACGCCTTCAGCATCACCATTTTCTGTGGATTTAAAGATAAAATCTTTTTGATAACTGAAATTCATCTGCAACTTATAATCTGGAAAATACGGTGGTCTATTCAAGACATTCTTCTGGCTGCCAAAAAAAAAAACATCTGCTAGATGATGTGCTTTTAAATGGAAGAGATTTTCTATCAGGTATTTCACTAATGGCCACAACCTACAACATGTCCATAAATTGCAGTATTTATATCACTTATATCGTCTGGGACACTAAATGTCTTCCAGTATTTATTTATTTAATATTATTTAACAGGTTTTTATATACCGCCTTTAAGCCAAGGCGGTTTACATAGAACAACAATATACAAACTCACATAACAACCTCTCACTTACAGTCACCTAAACAGCCATTCCAATCTATCTACTATACATGCCACTGGCACATCACGATAGCTCTACCAAAATCCTAGCAAGATCATGCATATAGTAACCTAAGAATGTAAATACCTAGACCAGAGCTTGTATATAGTTTCCCCAGTTAATCCAAGTTTATCAATCTTGTTCTCTGTAAGTTCAGTGCGGGCCCTCCCATGCCTGGACAAAAATAACGTTATTTGTAAACCGAGCTGATCTTGAAGAGCGCGGTATAGAAAAGACTTTAAATAAATAAAATAAAATAAGTCTATAAAGTAATGAATGGAGTGGAATGGGTAAACGTAGATCGATTGTTTACGTTATCAGAATATAGAAAGACTAGGGGACATGCAAGGAAGCTACAGGGTAAACTATTTAAGACTAATAAAAGAAAATATTTTTTCACTCAACGTGTAATCAAACTCTGGAATTTGTTACCGGAGGATGTAGTAAAAGCTGTTTAAAAAAGGTTTGGACAGTTCCTGGAAGAAAGGTCCATAAACCATTATTAAGAAGGGATCCAGGATATCAATGCTTGACCCAGTACAAGCATTGTGGAACCTGTGTCTTTTGGGGAAACTGCTAGGTACATATGACCTAGATTGGCCACTGTTGGAAACAGGATACTGGGCTTGATGGACCTTGGTCTGACCCAGTATGGCATATCTTATGTTCTTATAAGTTGTGTTACATTGAACATGGGAATGTAAACTTGGAGTTAAATATGGGGAATTTACGAAAATCAACAGTATTTATTTATTTACATTCTCTTATATACCGCGCTATTCTGCATCAGTGCAGTTTACATTGAACAAACTGAAATTACATTTAACAGGGCATTATAACTTGGAGATAACTATTTTACAGGGAACATCAAGATGTGAATGAGTGATTATGTATACTGTTAAGTGATATCACTGGGACCAAAATGTTCAATAAAGAGATGTGTTTTTAGAAGTTTCTTCAGGTCTTGTATGAACTGTGCGGATCTGATGGCTTCAGGAAGTGAATTTCAAATTGTTGAGGCGAATAGGGTGAAGGCTCTATTGTTTGTTTGCTGTGTGCATTTAGTTTTGAAGTGGGGGGGGGGGATGATAAGGAGATTCCAGTTTGCTGATTTTCTGGGTCTTGCTGTAGATATTCTTATGAAAAGGTCCTCAAGACAGGAAGCTGATAGGATGTGGATGATTTTATAGATGGTAGTTGTGATCTTGTGTTTTATCATTTGAGCAATTGGAAGCCAGTGTAGGCTCCTGAGGGTTAGGGTGATGTGTTGTCATCTTGATGTATCCATCAGGATTCTGGTTGCACTGTTTTGCACTAATTGGAGTGGGTTAAGTAGAGTACACCCTAGACTTCTCTCAGCCCACCACACTCCAGATGGCAACCTTCCAATGTCTCTGTCATATCATCTTATGTTTTATGAAGTGTCTTCTCCATATCAAACTTCCATGACAGAAATCCTTGGGTCTTAATCTTGAGCTAGCTTCATTCATGAAGCTGTCTTTTGAACCACTGGAGTTCACATCTCTTAATTTATCACATAGAAGGTACTCTTCTTAGCTACAGTTACCTTGACCAAAAGAATAAACCTACCAGCCCTACACTCAAATTCATCATAACAGAGCTATCCGCCAAACTCACCTTAAATTTTTGCCTAGGGCAGCGACATCTTTCCACATCAATGAGGAAACTGTGCTATATTTTGTCCAAAACCCCACAGAAGTACTGTGAAAAGGCCCTCCATACTCTGGACTGTAAACAGACTCTTGCTACTGCCTTAAGAGATCTGAATCACAGAGGAAGTCTGCAGTTTTTGTGTCTCCTTTGATCCCAACAGAATTGGCATGTCAGTCACAAAAAATAGCTCTAGCAAACTGCCTAGCATCCTGCTTCTAAACCTGTTATGAACAAGATGGGATTGTCTCAGCTCCAAGCTAAAGTCTCAGATTAGAGCTACTATAGCCAACGTGGTTCTCCTAGTCTGCCTTGCTAGATGCCTTCTGCAAAGTAGCAATATGGTCCTCACTTCATGCTTTCATGTTGTACTACTGCCTGGGTCAAGTTTCACTCAAGTATAGTGCATTCTATCAAGCTGTGTAGGCATAGTCTACCTTATATGTCAGTCTGATCCACCCAGTGCATCCCAGAATGCATCGTGCGAGGCCAGACACCACCATTTTTCAAGATTGCAGACGCAGAGCATGAGCGCGTAGGCAGCGCTCCTGCTTATTTTAAGGTACCGGGTGGGAGGGGCTAAATTTAGGGGCCACAAGACCACCAGGGTTTTTTTTTTTAAATATTTTATGGGGATGGGGGGTACAGGGACCACTAGACCACCAGGGATTCTTTTATTGTCAGGGCATTGGCCCCCAACAGTATTTTGATGGCATCGGGGGCCTTTTCCAATGCCATGGTCATCCCCATGCCATCAAAATACTGTCAGGGCTAATACACAAATTAGCCACGCAGTGCCTGGAGAGCAAGCCAAACTGGCGCAGGCTTCTTGTGTGTATGTGTTTGGCTTGTTCTCCCAGTTTAACACTACAGTGGCTCATTTGCATACGTACAGTTAATGTGGGGGTCATTTGCCTACCCCATCCTTCCTACATCGCACGTTAAATGTGTACATTGTCAGGAACATTAAAAAACAAAACAAAACAAAAATCGCTTCAGCACCAATCTAGCACCTGCTTTCTGCATCGGCCTGATAGTGTAATAAAATGGCACGTTTCCCCTTCCTCCATTTGTAAACTCATACATGTGTCTGTGGGAGGGCCTGGATGCAAAGAGATATGATAAAGTATGTCTCATTAGGGCAGCAGGAGCTGTGGGAATGTATATGGCATCTTTACGAACAGTGTCATCTATACAATATACATGTGTGTTGACAAACTGTGTATATCTCTAGTATGGGATATGTGGGGTTACGTGCATGTGGTGTGAAGGTGGTATGCTCTGTGTGTGTATGGTGCAGGCGTAGGGTGCCTGTGTGTGTATATGTGTGGTGAAGAGGTGGGGGTATGCCTCTTGGCTGAGTGGTTGGGACAAGTTGCCTCAGGCTGGAAGGCCAGGAGTTCATATCCCACTGAAGGGCAGCAACCTCGGGCTAGAGGGACTGGGGTTTCTAGTCCCACAGGTGCTCCTTGTGGCCTTGGGCAAACCACAATCCTCCATTGCCTCAGGTACAGAAACATAGATTGTGAGCCCTTTGGGGACAAGGGAAATATATACCGTACCTGAATGTACATCGTCTAGATTGCACTTGCACCAAGCAGTATATAAATACCTACAAATAAATGTACTCATCTTCTCAACCATCCTCACCTTAGACTCCCCCCCCTCACTCCCCTGGCACCTCCTCTGCTGTACATCCCCCTTGCACTCACACCCCCCATCCTCTGTTCCCCTTCCCAGACTTTCCTTTTGTTCCTTCCCTCTTTACACTCTCACCCTTCTCCATTCTTTCCTCCATCAACTCCATCCCCCCTCCCCCCTTCCTTGTCTGTCCCTACTTTCCCTTTAAATTCTCCTCCCTTTCTTGCAGTTTCTTTCCTATCCCCCCACCTTCTAATTTGCAGAAATCCTTCTTTCTGCCTGTGGTCATAGCCACAGCGTCAGCCTCTTCTTCCGATGGAAATGGCATTGTGGCCTCTTTCTCCTTTTTTTTTTTTTTTTTAATACCATTAAGTCAGTGCTGACTCCTGGCAACCCAACTGCCTCTGGGTTTTCTTGGCAATGTATCACTGGAAGCAGACTGCCAGGCCTTTTCCTCCGAGGCAATGGAGGGTAAAGTGACTTGTCCAAGGTCATAAGGAGTGGGAATTGAATCCTTGATCTTCTAGGTACTAGGCAGTTGCTCTAACCACTAGGCTACTCCTCCACTGCCCATTAACACACTTGGGAAGAAGGGCTTTCTTCTGGGGTTGCACCAAGGTCTTCTTTGACAGCCTGGTTCTCATCATGAATTCTCTGCCTTATCCGCCATGGGCTTCCCGAATAGATTCTCTCCTATGCAGGGGACATCATTCAGTTTGTCCTGCAACCATTGTTCCAGGTCAGATGATTGTAGCCAATCTTGGCGTCATGCCCCGATGCCTGCGGTGGCCACCCTGGTCGATGACTCAAAGTCATCATAGGTAGCTTGGGACAAAAACTTCAAGCATTTTTTTTACAGCCAAGGTCAGGGTCTTGAACCTCTGTAGGGGTTCCTCATCGAGGCCTGCCAAGAATCCACCAGGCTCCTTCGACAGTTCCTTCAGGTATATGCTGATGTAGAGCTGGTAAGACTGGATCTGGCACATTAGCATTGAGCCCTGAAAGGCCTTCTGGCCGAGGGTTTGGGCCTTCCTGCCAGGTGGCATTGATTGGATGAGTATTTTGGCTTTTAAGTCGGCGTATGGCCAAATCCATGACCATGGACTTGTAGGGAAGCTGGGGCTTTTGGACCCAGGGCTTCAGCGTACTCGGTACATGGCGTTGAGGTGCCTATTAACGACTGGTACCAACTCCACTGTTTCCCCACATCCAGAGGAGGAAGTCGAGTATCGGGGGCACCAGGACCATAAGAGTTTCTTTCAAGGATGCCTCGTATTGGAGTATTTCCAATTCCTCAGTGTGTGGGTTCTCCTCGGCCTGGATCTTGATGAGAGCCTTGGCCATGTCCTGCACAAAATTGAGGGACACAATGTCCTCGGACAAGAAACGGCATCGGGTCGTCTGGGGAGACAGGTTCGAGGGCATGTCTCTGTGTCACCTCATGTCCCAGGAGTCTTTGTCCTCAGTCTCCCACTCGGATGAGTCTGATGCCGTGCGATCATCTTGGTCGAGGACCGCACCTCCGGAGGATCATTGGTCCGAGTTTCAGGCGCTCGCTGGGGAAGACCAGTGTCCTGCAGAATGGGACCAGGACCTCGTCTAAGGCCAGGAGCTTTCTCAAGGCCAGAAGTGCTCGAGGACCGGCTCGGTCTGGGGAAGGCCCTCTATGTCAAGGATCCTGTCGTCAGGGTGGATGAACCTGACAAGCTGGACATGAACGCCATGTTTCTGCTATTTCCCCTTCTCGTTTCTCCAGCTTTTCCCCCGCCCCGCGGTCTCCCAACCGGTCGTTCACGTTTCCCTTTTTCCTCTCCCTCTGCTCACCAGTGTGTCATGGCCTCCATCCCCGTTCTCTGGGGACATCGTCCCTTGTCTGGCCTCCCGCCCCCCTCAGGCTCCACCTCTCGGGTCCTGAGTAACCTTCACGTCTGTACCTCTGGCTCCTCCTCTCTTGCCCCACCACTCCCTTCTGCTGTCTCCCTCTTGACTCTCTCTTTTGCTCTTTTAAATTGCAGATCACTTCGTGCAAAGACCCCTTTGATCCATGATCTTTTGTTGCATCACTCTCTTGATGCCATGTTTCTTACTGAGACCTGGCTTCGAGAGGGTGAGGACAGTCTCCTCCACCGGTGCCTTCCTCCCGGCTACTCCTCTTTTCACGTCCCCCGTCTCCGCCGGTCTGGCGGAGGCGTGGCGCTTCTATACAAGTCCTCCCTTCCCTTCTCTCTCGTTTCCCCTCAACCCCGCTATCCTGAAGCCCTCTTGCTTCGCTTAGGACTCCACAACCCGGTATATTTCCTCCTCCTTTATGCTCCTCCCTCCCTTCGTCCTGACCTCTGGGACTCACTTCTTCTTACCCTCTCGGAATCATCTCTCCTTCCTTCTCATTTGGTTATCCTCGGGGACTTCAATGTCCATCTGTCCTCTCAGGCTCGCCCCCGTGACCGGACCCTTGGTTCCCTTTTCTCTGACCTTGGCTTAACCCAACACATCGATTGCCCAACTCACTCCTCTGGCTCTACCCTTGATCTTCTTCTTACTTCCCACTCCTCTCCTTTTATCCCCTCCAACATCTCTTCTCTCCCCCTTCCCTGGTCCGATCATCTATGTCTGTTGTTTTCCTTCCCCTCCATCCATACTCCCGTCCCATCCTCTCTCACAGTCCCTTCTACATCTCTCAGGCGACGTATTACTCCCCTTACCCTCCAAGCCTTCCCCTCGGCCGACTCTCTCCTCCCTCCCGACTTTTCTTCCCTCCCCACTAATCAACAGGTGGATTCCTGGTCCTCCAGTCTCACTGCTGCTCTGGATTCTTTGGCCCCCCTTCGTCCTGTTCCTGATCGCCCTGTGTCTCACCATCCCTGGTTCCACTCAGGTCTTCACTTACACCGCGCCTTCCTTCGGCGTGCTGAACGTCGCTGGCGCAAAGCTCCCTCCGTTTCTTCTTTGGCCTCCTTCCGTTCTGAACTTTGTTGTTACCGAATCATGATTACAGAAGCTAAAAAGTCCTACTACTCCGTTCTCATCGCATCCTCCTCCAATTCCTCTCGATCCTTATACCGTGTGCTCCACTCTCTATCCTCCTCCTCGGCTTACCCCTGCTCCACTGCTCTCCCTCCAACCGCCCCCAGCCCCACCCGTCTTGCCTCCTTTTTTGTTGATAAAATCCAGACCATCCGCTCCTCCTTTCCATCCTGCCCCCCCCCTCTTTCTCCCCTCCCTTCCCCCCTTATCTCCCCCCTTTCTCCTTCCTCCCCTTCTTCAGGTGTCCCCACTCATGCTTGGCACTCTTTCCGCCCCATCACCTCCACTGAGCTTTTTCATGCCCTCTCCACGTCTCATAAAACAACCTGCCCTCTCGACCCTATCCCCTCTTCCTGGCTTCTTGACCCCTCCCTTCATTTCTCCCCTTTCATCCTATCTATGATAAATTCAAGTCTATCCATTGGTTGTTTTCCCTCCCGATGGAAGCATGCCCTGGTTCGTCCCCTTCTGAAGAAACCCACCCTGGATCCCGCCCTCCCTGCCAACTGGCGCCCCGTTTCTAATTTCCCTTTTCTTGCTAAGGTTCTTGAAAAACTAGTCTTTTCACAGCTCTCTGCACATTTGGATTCCACGCTTTTCCTTCATCCTCGGCAATCTGGTTTTAGGCCCGGGCACAGTACCGAAACTATCATGCTTGCACTTCTTAGTGATCTTCACCGCTCACATGATCAGGGTAATCTCTCTATCGCTGTTTCTCTCGACCTCTCCGCTGCTTTCGATGTTATTGACCATCATACCCTTCTCACCCGTTTATCTGATGCTGGTATCTGTGGCACAGTACTTTGCTGGTTTCGCTCCTTTCTCTCCTCTCGTACTTTTTCCGTCCGCTCCGGTACCATTGACTCTGCTCCCTCTCCTCTTCTCTGTGGTGTTCCGCAGGGTTCTATTCTTGCCCCCCTTCTCTTCAACATCTTCCTTGCCCCACTTGCCCTTCTTATCCAACAGTCTGGTCTCTCCTGTTACTTTTATGCTGATGATATTCTTCTTGTCCACCACACTAGCTCTGTTTCTCCAGATCTTTCCCCTCTCAATTCTTGTCTCGACCTGACTGCCTCATGGTTCTCCACTAATTTTCTCAGTGTCAACCCCTCCAAATCATCGGCTATTTGGTTTTCCTTCTCAACTTCCCCTCCCACCTTGGCTCCTCTAATGTCATCCCTGCCCATTTCTCTTGTATCCTGCCTTCGTTATCTTGGTGTAACCCTCGACACCTCCTTGTGTTTCCACTCCCACATCTCCTCCTTGGTCCGCAGCTGCTTCTTCCACCTTCGTCGTATCAGGTCCCTTCGTCCTTATCTTTCCTCTAGTTCTCTCACTACTTTAGTCCTCTCCCTTGTAATTTCTCGCCTTGATTACTGTAATTCCATCTTTGCTGGTCTCCCCTCCTCTCAGATACGCCGTCTCCAACTTATTCAAAATACCGCCGCCCGCCTAGTTATTTTCTCCTCTCCCCGTGAGCACATCACCCCTTGTCTCCTTTCCCTCCATTGGCTCCCTATTCGATACCGCTTTATCTTCAAATACCTCATTACCATTCATAAAACCCTCCACTCCGGTATCCCTCAGTATCTCTCCAATCTCATTTTTCACCAGCCTGTTCCTCGCTTTCTTCGTTCCTCCCATGGTAACCGTCTCTTTCTCCCTTCCCCTTCTGAAGCGCACCTCGAACTTACTCGCCACTCCGCTTTCTTCTTCCTTGCTCCTGCCCTGTGGAATTCCCTCCCCCTCCCCCTCCGTACTGAACCCTCTTTTCCACAATTCAAGTCCCTCCTTAAAACACACCTCTTTACACAAGCTTTTGATCTTCCAGTTTCTCTTTGACACTATTGGCTCCCTCATTCATACTTACTGCTCCCAGTACCCTCTAATATTTCATCACCATTCATAGAACCCTTCACTCCAGTACCCCTTACCCTCGTTTACCCCCCTCAGTCCCCTCTCTCTTGTTGTAAGTTTCTATTTGTGTCGCTCTGCCCTTTTTACTCTCTCTCCTCTTCCTTTTCTTTCCTGTCATACCATGGCGTTCTTTTCTATCTTTCCTCCCTGCAGTCCATTTATTGTACACCACTTTGATGCCTTATGGTTTAGGCGGTTTATCAAGAAACCGAATAAAGATAAAGGTGCATGGCCACTAGGGCAGATATACTGCTCTCTAGGGCTACCATTCTGGTCTCCATGCCAGTTGGCTCCACAGCCTTCAATGCGGGCACTGAGGGTTCAGGCCCGGCGTTGGCACTATCGAGGGAGAGTCCTCGATGAGGATGGCTTCAGAGGCCTGAGGCCAGTCTGGTGGTGCCAACAACTCCTTACGAGACAGCTTAGCAGGTGGCTCAGGGGCGGGAAGGAACCAGTATGCAAACGGGAGAAAACTCAACAATAAAAATCTGACTTTTACTGGGGAAAACTGTACATCTGATGGGCTCCGTGGAAAAAAGGAGACCGAGGCAACATGGCACTCTTGGGCGGGATGTGAACCAAGCATGGGTGGTGTATCTCCCAAAGGCTTTCTTTGAAAGCTGGGGAGATGATTCCATGCAGGCTCAGTTGGTGTAGATGTCAACCATATGTGAGGGCTAACTTCCTGCTTGTTCTCGGAAAATGCAAAGTTTAATATTTAAAAGTATGATGTCCAATTCATGTTTACAGAGTTGATGTGGGAGGGGTGGTGTTGGGATGACCTTGATTGCTAAATCAAGGGTGGAGGTGGGGAGGGTGAAGGCTCACCTAGGGTGCACAAAATCCTTGCACCAACCCTGCTTGTGTGTACATATATACAAGAAAGAATAGATGCCTATGCACAAATTTTATAAAACGTGCACAACTGCCAATCTTGCTCACACTCTGCCTGTAGGAATATCTACATGTACAGTATATCATGCAAAAGTAGATTGTGTGTGTCTATACAAGGTGTGATCAAAAAGTATCAAAACTTGTACAATAACACAAGTACTATAACACCTGACAGTTATTGCATTGTCTCCTACAAAGTAGTCCCCTTCTGATAAAATACACTTCCTCCAGTGTTCCTGCCACTGGGAAACCATTTTGAAATGCCTTTTTCATTATGCTGTGAAGCTGCTGTATCGAATTCTGCTTAATGGTCTCCAAGTCGTCAAATCTCCTTCCTTTCAGTGTTAATTTCAATTTTGGAAACAAGAAAAAGCCACAGGGTGCAAAGTCAGGTAAGTATGGAGACTGATGGACTTGCTTGATTTGGTGTTTGGCCAAAAACTGCCGAACAAGATGTGATGCGTGAACTAGGATGTTATTGTGATGAAGAGTAAATTAGACTTACCTGCTAATTGTAGTTCCTGGAGGAACTCCAATCTAGTCCCAACTCTGGGTTGTGCACCTCTCACAGCAGCTTGGAGACTGAGAACACGTCATCTTTTTCCTGATGACAACTGGTATATCCATCCTGGATTCACCTCTTCACTCCAGTAACCTACTGGCAAAGCAGACTCACCGGAGCAACCATTAAGTATTAAACTTTATCAACATATCCTAACTCTGTAATTAACTGCAACTTAAAACAAATACGAGGGTGTCCTACCCTACCTTATTAACTCCTGCAGGAAGTACCGAGGTCCACCCACTCCCCTCAACGAGGAGAAAAGGAAGCTCCCTGCCCATAATCTTGAATGCTTACTTGTAAGAGCTTTGTTGCTTCAGACCGCCGCCTATCAGGGAGGGATATGGGACTAGACTGGAGTTCCTCCAGGAACTACAATTAGCAGTTAAGTCTAATTTACTCTTCCTAATCGTCTCTCCAGTCTAGTCCCAACTCTGGATAAGTAACAGAGCAGTAAAGAAACTCAATGGGAGGGACCCGCTAGACCAGCCTGAAGCATCGCCGATCCAAAACAGGTATCCCTCTCTGCCTGAACATTGAGACGGTAGTGCTTGACAAAAGAATCCAGCAAAGACCAGATAGCCGCTTTGCAAATGTCTACCGCAAGTACCAACTGGAACTCAGCCCAGGACGCCGCCTGCGCTCTCGTTGAATGAGTCCGCAGCCCCTCGGGTACAGCTCTGCTCTTTAAAAGATATGCGGACGCCACGTCCTCCTTAATCCATCTAGCAATGGAAGCTTTAGAAGCCGCCTTTCCCCGACTTGGTCCTCTGAAGATCACGAAGAGACGATCAGACCACTGAAAAGCTTTCATTCTACGGATGTAGATCTTCAACGCCCTCCTCACGTCCAAACGATGTAGACGTCAGGAAGAAGAATCCGCTGAAGACCCAGCAAATACTGGCAAGGTGACTTCCTGATTCACGTGAAACACCGAGACAACCTTAGGCAGATAGGACGGCACAGGCCGCAAAACTAGCTTAGACTCATAGAACTCTAAAAAGGGCTTTCGACAGGACAACGCTTGCAACTCGGAAATGCGCTTTGCCGAGCACATGGCTACAAGAACCACCACCTTAAGGGTAAGATCCTTTAATGATGCTCCAGTCAAAGGCTCAGATGGCTCCTTGACCATCGCCTCCAAGACTAGAGGGAGATGCCAACTTGGGACCACCGGCCTACAGGGCGGGCGAAGGACATGGCCCTCAGGAACAGTTTGATATCTGGATGACAGGCCAACGGCTCATCGTGTTTCTTACCCCTATAACAGGCCAAAGCCACTACGTGCACCCTTAGGGAAGCCGCCGCCAAACCTTTATCAAAACCCTTTTGCAAAAACACTAACACTTGCGGAATCGACGCCCTCAGCGCTTGTACTTAATTGTCCGCACGCCAGGCCTCGAAGATTCACCAAGCTAAAGACGTAGACCTTTTCCTTGCTTTTAACCAAGTAGAAATTACCGAAGAAGAATATCCTCAGGCCGCTAACCTAGCCCTCTCATGAGCCAGGCCATAAGCGAGAATCTACCCACTTGAGGCATGTGGAGCGACCCTTGCGACAGAAGATCCGCCTGAAGCGGAAGCCGCCACGGCCTTCCCTCCAAAAGCCTCATCAGATCCGCGTATCATGGCCGCCTTGGCCAATCCAGTGCTATCAGAATTCCTCTGCCCCTGTGACGCTCTATGCGCTGTACAACCCTTCCTATTAGTACCCAAGGCGGAAACACATAGAGCAGACGATCCTCCGACCAGGCTTGGATCAGGGCATCCAGTCCTTCTGACATCCGTTCTCTTCTCCTGCTGAAGAACCGATCGACTTTTGCCAACTGGAAGGTCGCCATGAAATCCATCACCGGTGTTCCCCAACGACTTACTAGCATTTCGAACACTTCCGGATGCAGGATCCACTCCCCGGGATCTACCTTCATCCGACTCAAGAAATCGGCCTGCACATTGTCCACTCCCGCTACATGTGCTGCCGACACCACCAGCAGATTTTGCTCGGTCCACTCGAATAGCTGTTCGGCCTCCTCTTCCAACGGGGCACTGGTGGTGCCCCCCTGGCGATTGATATAGGCGACCGCCGTGGCATTGTCCAAAAACACCCGAATGGCCGCTTTGCGAAGGGAAAGATGAAACTCCTGCAGCACGAGCCGCACCGCCCTCAATTCCAACCTGTTAATGGACCAGGTCCTTTCGTGCTCTGACCACTGGCCCTGGGTGAATGTTCCTTGGAAATGAGCTCCCCATCCGACCAGACTGGCATCCGTCGTCAGCGGGAGCCAACAAGGCGTCTCCAATGGCACCCCGTCCTCAAGGCACTTCGTATGAAGCCACCACTGCAGTGCTTAACGCGTCTCCGGTAAGCAGGGCAACCTCTTTGACAAGTGATCATTCTGGTGAGACCAACGCCTGAGCAGCACCCTCTGCAACGGCCTCATGTGCGCTCTCGCCCACTGGACTAGATCTATCGTAGACGCCATGGTCCCAAGCAATTGTAAGTAATGCCAAGCTGTGGGAGATGATCTGTTCAGAAACCGTCGAACCAAGCGCTGTAATCCGAGAGCTCATTGATAAGGGAGGTACACTCTCCCTGCCCTCGTATCAAAGCGGGCCCCTAAATACTCTAAATTCTGAGATGGAACCAACTTGCTCTTGGTCACATTGACCACCCAACCAAGATCTTGAAGGAAGGCTACCACCTTTGCTGTCACTGATATGCTCTCGCTTTGGGATTCTGCCTGAATCAACCAATCGTCCAGGTACGGATGCACTAGCACGCCCCCCTTTCTTAATGCCGCCGCCACGACGACCATCACCTTGGTGAACATCCTTGGAGCTGTGGCCAACCCGAACGGCAACGCTCGAAATTGAAAATGTCCCATAGGTATCACAAACAGGAGAAATCTTTGTTGTTCCGGGCGTATCGCGATGTGCAGGTAGGCTTCGGAGAGATCCAGGGAAGTGAGAAACTCCCCCTTTTGTACAGCCACTTTGACCAATCTCAATGTTTTTCCATATGAAAATGGGATACCCGGAGACACCGATTTACTCCCTTGAGGTCTAAGATTGGCCGAAAAGCTCTGTCCTTCTTTGGCACCACAAAATAAATGGAGTATTGACCCAACCCGCGTTGGTCTTGTGGAACCTGAACCACCGCCCTGAGGTCGATCAGTTTGTTGACCATCTCCCTCACTGCGGCGCACTTGGCTGGCGACTTGCATGGGGACTGTACAAAGAATTCTCTTACTAGCCGCTGAAACTCCAAGGCATACCCCTCTTGGATGACCTCCAGCACCCACCTGTCCGACGTAATGTGGACCCAGGCAGGAAGAAAATCCCGCAGGCGACCTCCTATGGGTTCCAATCCTGCCTGAGCCCCCCTGACTTCATTGAGCCTTTCACAGATTTGTGGAAGAGGACGGCGCTCCAAAGCTCCTTCCTGCTCCCCGAAATCCACGAAACCCCTGATTCCTGGTTGGAAAAGTCCCCTTTGAGCCTGAATCTAGGTTATCAAAATCTCCGAAACTCTCGTTTCTGACTCTTTGAAACTGAGGAAGACCTTCCCGGTTTTTGCTTATCTTCCGGGAGCCGACCCCCCTTGCATTCTCCTAGATCCTTTACCAGTTTATCCAAGTCCTCCCCAAATAGCAATTTTCCTCTAAAAGGAAGCTTGCTTAGCCTGGACTTGGAAGAGTCATCCGCTGCCCAATTGCGTAGCCAAAGATAACGGCGAGCAGCGACCGCCGAGGCCATGCTCTTTGATAGACCTCCAATGAGGTCATACTGGATATCTGCTAAATACGCCGTTGCGGATTCCAGTCTTGCCCTGTCGCCGGCGGCAGCCTCCCCCTGGTCTTCCTGCATCCTCTGAGACCAGCGAAGGGAAGCTCTTGCCACCCAAGCTCCACAAATGGCAGCCTATAAAGACAAGGCATTGACCTCAAATATTTGCTTCAACAAGGCCTCCAGTCGCCTATCCTGAGTATCTTTGAGTGCAGCACTGCCCTCAACTGGAATCGTAGTCTTCTTCGTGACAGCCGAGACAACTGCATCCACCTTCAGTGACTTAAATAATTCTTTATCCTGGGCCACAATGGGGTAAAGGCGTCCCTTTCAAACTTGCCTCCGGCATATCCCACTCTTCCTGAATCATTTCCCGAATCACTCTGTGGACCGGGAACGCTCTCTGGGTCTTCCGAAACACCTGTAACAATGGATCCTCCAATGTAGCATCCTCTGCAGGTCCCGGGGTCGGCATATTGAGAGCCCTCAGGGACTCTGCGATGAGTGCCGGTAGTTACTCTCTCTAAAACAAACGGACAACTCTAGCCTGATCCTCTCTTTCCGTGATCTCCCCCTCTTCAAGGTCCTTCTCTAATTCGTCATCGAGCTCACCTTCCTCGGAGTGACCTCCCTCCAAGTCCAACGAGGGATCCCTCTGGTCCCTTTCCTTTCTGACCCTCTTTGCTGGGCCGCCCCCTATTTCTGTACTGAGAAGGGTAAAAGGTCTTTTCTCACCCGTTACTTCCAGCGGAACCTGCTGCCAGGCCCCCCTGCTGTACCCCAAAGGCCTGCTGACTAAGGGCTACAAATTCTGATGAAAAAATGGCTGCTAGCCCACCCGGCAGCACCGGCTGAGAAGTGGGGAGATCCGGCGCAGATGAGGGACCCGTCACGGGTTCGCCCGGCGGTAAATCCAGGGATGCAGGCTCCTGCACATCCAGCGCAGTCCTCTGTCCCTCTGCAGCCCCACCTAAAGGGTTCTCCATGGTTGCCGCTTCCAGCACACACGGTCTGCAGACCCCTGACTCTGCCAGTGAACCCTTCCGTGAGCCGCAGACCAGGTAACGCGGCTTTGAAGGCATACCTGCAAGTCCTTTACTGCACAGTCCCTCAGCTATGCCCAGCTAGCAGAGACCAAAAACAAAAGAAAACGTGGGTTGTCTTTTTTTTTCCAAGATCCACAAATTTAATAACTAGCTCCTCCTAGGGACCCCAACCTAGAAATAAACATGCCACAGCACAAAACGAGGCTTCCCGCCCCGACAAACGGGCCTGCCCATTCGCCGCTCAAAAATTCATCATTGAGGCGAATTCGGGCAGCACGGGGGATGCCTTACCTCAGGCAATCCCTTCTGCGGAGCCCCGGAGAAGGCCCTCATCGTTTGCTCTACCGACAGTCGGAGCCTGACAATGTCGGGCGCAGACGATGAAAAAGAACAGAGCCGCGTCTTGTAAACCCTCGGCCAAGGCTCTCTTTTGAGCGCTGAGTAGGCACAACTTCTGCCAAAACGCTTCCGGTCTCTTCCTCGAGCCCTCTTAAGCACTGAGCCGAAGAGCCCTCTGTCTCTCTTGGCCTGAGGTCGACTTCCTACCTTCCAAAGATAGTCGGATGAGAGGGGTAAGGAAAGAAAATAAAAAGGGGGGAGGGTGAGGGGGAAGGTAAGACCTCAGAGCCTCTTCCAGGCACAGTACATTTCTTCTCTGAATCAGTATCAGCTATTATTTATCTTAATACCTCTTATTATTATTATTTTTTTAAGAATATCAATCTAGCTATATCTTAATCGTTCCTC
The DNA here is from genome assembly GCA_033557465.1 of Ichthyophis bannanicus. Classification (NCBI taxonomy): domain Eukaryota; kingdom Metazoa; phylum Chordata; class Amphibia; order Gymnophiona; family Ichthyophiidae; genus Ichthyophis; species Ichthyophis bannanicus. The sequence continues at coordinate 714,037,921 of CM066033.1, read as the reverse complement.
TAGTGAGCCTGGACCTCTGGGCTCACCAATCCTCCAGCTGCTTGGAGACTGAGGTAACTGGAGTGAAGAGGCGGATCCAGGATGGATATACCATTTGTCATCAGGAAAAAGATGATGTGTTCTCAGTCTCCAAGCTGCTGTGAGAGGTGCACAACCCAGAGTTGGGACTAGACTGGAGGGACGATTAGGAAGCAACCATTCACCATTCTTGTGCAACTCTGGCCTCTTACAACAAACTGCATCTCTCAAATGAGTCAGAACTTGGACGTAGTACTCTTTATGGATGGTTTGGCCTTTTGGAGCATACTCATGATGGTAAATACCCAGATATATTTGCTATAAGTTGTCATAAGTCTTTGCATGAATCTCCAGGTTTCTGGCAGAATTTAATGCAAATTCGCTGTTCAATTTTTTCACTGATCGTAAATCTGACAAACTGCTTTTATACAATACCAAACATCACGTGATTAATAAGGTGCGTAGCAGCCACGTTATACTCTGTACATGCAGAGCACATAACTAGGTCACTGCATGTTTAATAGCATCATGGTACGATGGATTGTTATATAACTGCAAGTCTTGATACTTTTTGATCACACCCGTATGCTTCCTTTGTATGAGTAGATACCCAGTTGGTTGTCCTTTCAGTTTGTTAATCCATGTTCACCTTCTTCAGAAGCAGCCGCTCATGCCATCTCCAGAACAGCTGTTTTGTTTTCTTGCAGCATGGTTAATACATAACTCCTGCATTGTTCTCAGTCTCGTAAGAATAGTATAGGATTGGACATCATCCAGGCCATTGCAAGGATTGCAGGCACTGTAGCTGGGCTCTCTATCATGTCACACCTCCTGCGCTCAATTGCCGTCCCTCTCCAGGACCAGCAGCGGCAGCAATGGCAAGGGACCAGCGACACAGTACTTACCTAAAGCTCTGGCACAGGACCATGGTTCCTACTGACAATTTTCCATGAAACAGCAGTCTGCATCAGAGAGGGGTGGAAGCGGCAGATAATAGCAGGTAGGAATCATAAGGGAGCACCGGATCCTTAGGTAAGCACTGCGTCATAGTTCCCTTGTCTCTGCTGGCCCGAGAGAGAGGCAGCAGCAGCAGCAGCAATTGGCGTCCCCAGAATGCTGGTGCTCTAAACAGATGCCTAATTTGTCTAAAGGTGTTGCCGCCTCTGGGCATCATATAGCTCAAAACTCAGAGCAACTCAGTATAAGTTAAAAAAAACAGCATTGTCAGGTGCAGCACTGATTGCAAGCCTCCAGAGAAGTGGGGAAGGGAGTTAGGGAGCCACACTTGGGATTGTTGGGAACCACCACTAGCTCCTGAGCCTTACAATGAAGAATTGTGATCTGTGGCATAGCACAAAAAATAAACTGGGCAGACTATGGTCATTTGTTGTCATACTCAGTATCAATGAAATATGCACAGGAATTATTGTTATATTCCCCTGAATTCACATAATGTTCTGTTTGTGGGACCAAAATATTGGCAGTTATGCTAGAACTTTCATAAATAAATCTTTTCTCTGAAGACTGCACCGCTGGTTTTCACATGAATTTTGTTTTCATCATAGATGATTTGGGTCTCCCACATATGGGATGGATATATCAAAATGTATTTGTATGTTGCTTCTGGTGGCATTATAATCTGAATTTCTTCTATATATAGTTCAATACATTCCACCTCAATTCACTCATCCATCCATGGATCTCACAGGGCTGGTTTTAGGGCACAGGGTTTAACAGAGCAAATGACCAATGTCCCAGCACAATGTCCCTTGGCAAAGCTGAGTGATGTTACTGGGGCAGAGCTACAGGGCAACACACACTAGCCAGACCCCTCTTTAGTTTCAGCCCGGGGCCTTTTCTCTCTAACACTGATTCTGGCCCTACTTGCTTCTACTTCTTAAATGACAGAAAATCAGAGTAATTTAAAATATGAAAACTGGGTTTCCACAAAGCTTAGCCATGCTCCTAACCGTACTTTACCCCCCTTGCTAGGCCCAGGTGCAAGGATTCTTAGTCTTTGCTTAAGATGCTGGTTCTCTACTGGCCTGGTTTCCCCTGACATATCAAATACACATAGTTGGGATAGCACTGGGGTCAGCTGTTACTAAATATGGAGGGTTCCAACTTTCATTAAAGTGACCTTTCAGGACAGGTGGTAAGGTCTGCCATACTACAAATAGCTTATTTTTAATAGCTGCTGCCTCTTCCTATTGCAGTGATTTTCATGCCAGGAGTTTGTCCTAATAATGTACATTTTGGACCACTGACCCTCACAGCAAGAAGAGGCTGTTTCACCCTCTTTTAACACTCACAAGCTGATGAAGTAAAAGCACGCTAGGCTTTGCACACAGGTTAGCTTGGCTTTTGCACCCAATTTAGTCTGCACCCTATGGAGAGAGACGTTTTGCACAGGATCTAACTGTGCGCAAAGCCTCCGGCAGATAGCACACAGCACATTTAAATCCAAGGCGAGCTATTAGCTATTCTGTGCAGGTGCAGAGAAGCACAGAAAAAAATCAGAAGGCTGAGCTTAACATAGAGGTTTTAACGTAAGACACGAGGAAGCGTAAAGGGTTATTTCATTGTTCTCCAGTTTGTACTAGTGAAGAATTTATATGCATTTCTTCTCTTTAATGTCAAGCGCTCAGGACCCACAACTTTTTTATGGCTTTGCTGAAGGAGAATTCTAAAAAACAGCAGGGGACGAAGAGCTGAGGAAGAGGTATGCCAGAGCTAATAGTGTTATGCACATATGTTGAAATGCTATCCTGCACATAAACATCAATATTATTCAGTGCAGAATAATATCAATGTTTATGTGCAAGGCAGCATTCCTTCACAAATGCCAATACAATGTTTTTGTGCGCAAAATATAACTGCTGCTATCACAGACCCATGTGCATATGCGTCTGGTGTGCTCTCCTTGTTTAGTGCAGACTTTTTGTATGCTGTTCTGTTACCACAATGGAGAGCAAAATTTTTGTATTACATTTGCATTAGGTAATTGTGCACTAAGTTTAGCGCATGGCTCTAAATGCAAAGTTTCGGAATTGGCCTGTTATACTCTGTTCCATCCAATTGCACTGTTCGTATAAGGAGGGAACAGTTTTACCCCTCTTAATCCTTAAGAGGTCACTCTCCCCATACTAAGAAACTCACGGTATTTGTCAAAATCAACACTTTTTCTACCATTTCCTTTCAAAACACTAAGAAACCCATTTTAGATAGGTTGTGAAAATCAGAACTGAAACATTCAGCATGGGACATAATCCCAGTTCTGGTAGAATTTTACAAAAGGCTCTGGTGAACACAGAGCCTTTTGTAAAATACATGTAAGTGTGTACAGGAGTTCATGTGGATTTATGGTTTCTACATCATAAACAACATCATCTCAGGTATGGATAACATACGCCAAGGTTTCGCCCTTGTCTTTCTAGACATAGCGGCGGCCTTTGACTCGGTATGCCACGAAATTCTCATCTGCCGGTTAAGAGAAAAAGGCATCTGCGGAACAGCACTCGAATGGTGCAAATCTTACCTGTCCGATAGATGGCAGCACATCCGAATTGACGGGGATACATCTGAACCATTCCAGCAAAGTCAAGGTGTACCTCAAGGATCCTCCTTATCTGCATTGATGTTTAATATATATATTCAACCCCTCTGCGACATCATCAAATCCTTTAATGTAAGTTACATGATATATGCAGACGATGTGCTACTATATATGCCAATATCACTGGATTGCCTGGATCTCACACCACTGACTAACTGCTTTGACGCCGTAGCAGAGTGGCTCCTATCACAAAACCTGAGAATACAACACAAAAAGACGGAAGTCCTTTTTGTCTCAAGGAACACTAACTTCACCCCTCCTAGTTGTATTAATGTAAAGGATGCCCAGCTCCAAGTGAAACCTGCAATACGTTACCTTGGAGTAACACTGGACCAAAACCTTGACATGAAGAGTCACATAGCCAACACAGTCAAGGCAATCTACTTTAAAATCAGATCCCTCAGACACCTACGCACACTACTTGAACCAGAGGATTTCCGTACCATTTATCAAGCCCTTATTCTTTCCCCATTTCGACTTTGCAAACTCCATTCTACAAGGGCTACCCCGGTCCACCCTGAACCCCCTGCAACTGGCCATGAATAGTGCAGCGAGGGTACTCCTCGGAGCTTCTAGGAGAGACCACGTGACACCACTCCTAAAACAGCTACACTGGCTTCCCATTCAAGCAAGAATCAGTTTCAAGACTGTACTGCTAACATTTAAAGCGACCAAGGGGCTCACCTCTGCCTCTCTCTCCAACCTCATACTACCACTTGCACCAAACAGGCCAAGAAGAACAGCAGAAATGAACACACTAGCTACCCCAAAGGATTCCACAAGATGTGCCAGATCAACAGCCAACAGAGCCTTCCGACTCTACGCCCCCATTTTATGGAACACCTTACCAGCACAAATCAGAGCAGTACCAAATTTGAGTCAGTTCAGAAAGTCATTCAAACATTTCCTCTTCCTTAAATATCTCAATGACAGCGCAGAAAATAACTCCCAGGCGAATAGCTGGAGTGGCCAGACAGACAGACCATCGCAAAAGGCCAATTGCACAATGTAAATACAAACAGTTCCATGTACTGTTGTACCACCTTTGTATATAGTTAACCATGATATCTCTTGTCAGATAACACACCTTTGTATATAGTTTCCCCTATTTGCCAAGTTTGCCAAGTTTATACTCCCTGTTAAATGTAATGACCAGACATATGTAAATTGTCGGATATTTTCTGTTCAATGTGAACCGCGCTGATGTCTAATAGTGCGGTATATAAGAATTGTTAATAAATAAATAAATAAGTGACAACATTTAGACACAGAAGTGGCGATTCTGCAACTTAAAACATGTCAGTGCCAGCACTTAAGGCAGTTAATTTTAAAATCGCCATTGCTATGTATGTTTAAGTGATGTCAATAATGAAGCCACAAGAAATGAGGTTTTGACAGTCTGAAGTTAAAAACAAGGGATTAAAAGGAATGTAGTAGGCGAAGGCCTATGATCCATGGTGTCTGAAATAAGCGGACAGGCCTAAATAGCTTGACCTGTAAATGAAGCCTGTGGAGAGGCCCAGAGGAATTGCACATCCCCAAAAATGCTGCTACCATAGAACTGAAACCTAATTGAACACAGTTTAGTATAGCTAAGCAGAATCAAAACTTAGAAAATATAGGGGGGGCGCTCGTGAGCCCACTGCAAGATGGCTGCACCTTACTAGAGCTCCGTCCCCTTAACCCCTAATTTTTGCAATCATAGGATAACAGCCGCATTTTATCCCCCCCCCCGTACCTGCCCTGGATCAGCGTGAGCCAGCGATCCCCCTTGGAGCACGATCTAGTGATTTTGCGGGACCTCTGAAGGCTGGGGAGCCGAGGAGTTCACCGTTACAGAGTGGCCTGCCAGAAGCGGCTTCCTGCCGCCGGACTCTCCTCCGACTGACCCTGCCGTTAGCCGCGGTATCCGGCACTGCAGAATATCGCCTGGCGGGTTCCCGCGGGGCCTACGGGCTGAGCCCTTACCATTGCCTGCGGCTCGAGCAGCGGTCCGAATAACGGGAGGAGGCACGCACTCTCAAGCATGTGGCGCTTGGCTGTAGCGCTGAAGAACTGAAGGGGAGACTGATCGGGACCACGTGAAACCCACACAGCAACTGCCGCGGCAACTACCGGCGTTCATCACCCTTCCTCACCAACACGAGCCATCTTGAGGGGGGTAAGTTTGACTGCTGCCTCTTCCCTTGCACACCCCTTGAACTGTGACTGGAGCTGGTGACCGGGTCCGTTTCTCCTTGGCAGCCCAATGCCCCGTTGAGGCCTCCGCCCTCCCGATTGGATTCTGGGTGCCCTGCAGGCCTGCACACGCAAACTCTTTGACTCCAGGCCTCTCCTTGAGGCTCTACAATCAACTGCTACGGGTTCTTGCTGGTTCCGCCCCACACTGTTCTCTGACTACCACCTGTGCCGGGCTGTTTCTCCAGGGGGGCCGGAGGCAGCTTGGGACTCTCTGTCCCACTGTTTCACCAGTGCTTGTTGCTTTGCTGGCATTGCCTTTCTGTATCTCCTGACACTGTGTAGAGGTGGCTACTCTACAGGCTGGTGTGACCTCGAGCACCGTCCTCTTTCTGGTGCCCTTACTTTTGCTGGCATTGGCACCATCTCTCCTAACACTGTGTGAGCTTGGTGACTCGGTGTGATGGCTGCTAAAACAAAAAATTCTGAAACTCGGGAGGGGATGCGCTCCTCCCAGCGGCTGCAGAGTAAGCCCGGAGCCTCAAGCAGCCCGCGCGGCCAATCTCCTCCAACGGGTTCCGACGATCAGACTGTGCGTGAAGAGGAACTGGACCCTCATAAGCAACTCTCCTCGGCTCAAATCAAACAAGAACTCCGTAAGGGCTTTGCAGCATTAGCCAACGAGTTCCGCGCACTACGGGAAGATTTGATGAAAGATGTCGCAGAACTCCGGACCGACGTTAAGGAACTGGGAGCCCGAGTAGAGGACGTGGAGACCAAAGTGGTTGAACAAGATGAGACTCTGATGGATTTACAGTGTGCTCTCGACAGGCAGCGTGCGCAGGCCATGGAGCTGACATATAAACTTGATGACATTGAAAACCGCTCCCGCCGCAACAATGTGCGTTTTCGTGGAATTCCAGAGGCGGGGGGGGGGGCGGAGAAGACCTGCCGACTGTGCTTAAGCTGCTGATAGCGGAGTTGCTTCCGGCGGAGGAGCTGGCTACACACGCTTCTGGAATGGAAATTGAACGGGTTCATCGCGCTTTGGGAAAACCCCCTAACAACCAACCACGAGATGTCATTGCGAGATTCCTACGCTACTCTGACGCTGAGCTTCTTATACGACGAGGCCGGGAGAAGAAGAGAGGACGCGACAGTGTCCATTTACCAGGACCTCTCGACGTTCACTTTGGCTCGTCGGAGAGAGATGAAACCAGTCCTGGCGGTCCTGAACAGCAAGGGGATTCGCTATTCTTGGTCCTTCCCATTTAGAATGAACTTCCTTTTGGGCAACAAAAAGATTTCTGCAAAGGACTACTCTGAGGCTTGGCGAGCTCTTCGCCAAGCGGGCTTAGTTGATGATAATGCCCAGCCTCATCCGCCGCCCCCTAAGCCCCAGCATTCCGAGTGGACCCGGGTGGGCAAGCCCACTTGACACTCTTGTGGATGTGCAGAGCTCCTTTTACTTTTTCTTTTTTTAGGGAGCATCAGCCAGTGGGTCCCCTGATTTTTGGATGACTGGTGGCAAGGATTAGCCTGGGGTCCCCACCCCATCTTTCATGGGGGGCGGCGGTTGATCTGCAAATGTTTTACTGATGTTATTGTTCTGGAGGGGGGATATGATGGGATTGATGATCCGGGATGGGTGGGGGAATAGTGGGGGGAATGTTTTTCTATGTTTAGGTTGAGTTTTCACTTTGTGGGGTTTTGGGGGGTACGGGGTTTGTGGTCAATTTACCGTGTTCTGTATTAACCTAGACAGGCAGGTGGTATTGACGGGAAGGGGGGGTGACGGGTGGGAGGGGGGTCTCCCAACATGGTGCTGGGGGGTCTATTTGGGCTGGGGAGGAGGGTCTATGGCTTTTGTTCTTGGAGGGTGGACTAGGCGGGCCCGATTAACTAATTTTCTGGGTCGACTGGGGGGAGCCCCCATTGGGATTTTCTGGGAAGCTAGCGGATGTGTGGGGTTAGGTTGTATTTCTTAATGGTGCGCTTTATCTCTTTGAATGTTAAGGGTCTTAACTCTCCGCGGAAGCGGTCCCTGCTGTTTTCAGAATTGCGCACTTTGCAAGGGGACATTGTTTATCTGCAGGAGACCCATCTTCAGAATTCCAAACAGGGCTGGCTAAAGCGATCCCCATACACTGAGATGCGGGTGGCCTCCGACACACAGGGCCGGAAGAAGCGGGGAGTGGCCCTACTATTTCACCAGAGCCTCTCCTTGCAGATTGAAGAGATAAAACAAGATTCCCTGGGGAGGTGGCTTTTCCTGAATGTTCGCCTAGACGGACATTTGCTAACTTTGACTAATGTTTATGCACCAAACACGGGTCAGGGGCCCTTTTTTACACGATTGAAAGCCCTACTGGCGGATTTTGCAAAAGGCCCCATTGTTTTGGGTGGGGATTGCAACACGCATCTAGCGCCCCATTTGGATTCTACGGGTCGTGCTGGGGGGGGGAATGGGGGGACCGGCAAGGGCCCTTCAACGCTTGATGGTCGACTTGGGTCTATGGGATATATGGAGAGACACCCATGCGGGAGAGAGGGGTTATACTTACTACTCCCCGGTCCATCAGGTCCATACTCGCATTGATTATTTTCTGTTAGATCAGCGCCTGATGGACGGGAGAGTGCAGGCTGGACTTGGAGCGCTGACCTGGTCAGACCATGCCCCGTGCTGGCTTACCCTCCCGGACGGCATGTATAGTGAGAATCGCCATCTTTGGCGTTTAGATGCAAGGTTCCTGCGGCGGCAGGGTGCAGTGCAAGATCATGCCCACTTTATTCAGGAATTCTTTGAGTTTAATGATACTGGGGATGTTCCACTTCCCACGGTATGGGATGCTTATAAGGCCACAGCCCGCGGTCAACTTATGGCTGAGGCAACCCGCACGTGCAAAAAGTGGACACGTGATCGTGATCATTTGGTGAGGGAATCTGCTCGCCTGGGCTTGGAGCACGCCCGAACCGGGTCGAGGCAGGTCCTACGTCAGTGGCGGACGGTTCGAGCGAATTTAGATGCGTGTATGCAGAGAGAATTAGATAATAAGCGCCGGAAATTAAGGCAAACTTTTTATGAACATGGGAACAAAACTGGCCGCCTTTTGGCTTTGCGTCTGCGTCAACAGCAGTCCTCGAGAGTGGTCCGCGAACTACGCGACGCTGGGGGACAGACAAGGGTCATCTCTCGAGAGATCCGTGATCTCTTTGCCGATTACTTGGAGCGGCTTTACAAAGCAGAGCCCTCTGGTAGGGATCAAGTGCAGGATTATCTTCAGAGGACCGCTCTACCGCGTCTGTCTGACTCTGACCGGGCTCAGTTGGACTCGGAATTTACGATTGACGAAGTGGAAAATGCAATCCGACATCTGAAAACTGGCAGCGCGCCGGGTAGTGATGGTTTTCCGGCAGAATACTATAAGAAGTTCCGAGCACAACTGGCGCCATCCCTGACCTGTTTGTTTAATGAGGTCTTGGGGGCGGCTTCCCTTCCCCCGTCCCAACGTGAGGCATTGATTGTGATGATACCCAAACCTGGCAAACTCCTATCTCCTTGTTAAACGTTGACGTTCAAATCTTTGCTTCTGTGCTGGCCGCGCGTCTGAATCGGGCTCTTCCAGGCTTAGTTCACCCAGACCAGGTTGGCTTTGTGCCGGGTCGCCAGGCCGCCGACAACATTCGGCGTATGTTGCAGATTATTCATGTGGCGCAATGGGATCCACAACCAGCGTTGCTAGTGGGAATTGACGCCGAAAAAGCTTTCGACCGGGTGGATTGGGGATATTTATGGTGTGTACTGGAGATAATGGGCTTTGGCCCTAATTATATTGGTTGGGTTCGCAGCCTTTACCAGCAACCTCAGGCGTGCGTTCGGATTAATGGGGGACACTCAAGACACTTCTTTTTGGAGAGAGGCACACGACAGGGCTGCCCTCTATCGCCGCTGCTCTTTGCTTTAGCGATGGAACCTCTGGCTCAAAGCTTTCGAGATCATCCAGGTCTGCGAGGGGTCCGCATTGGTCCTGCGGAATATCGGATCGCGCTCTTTGCGGATGATATCATCCTATCCTTGGTGAATCCGTCTGCTTCTCTCCCAATCGCGATGCAGCTGTTCGCAAATTTTTCTCGTGTCTCCAGCTTCAAAATCAATTATACTAAATCGGAGATCTTGAATGTTGGGGTCCCTAGGGCGGTCTGTGCGGAGCTTCAGGAGGCTTATCCTCTTCACTGGGTGACAGGAACCCTGCGATACTTAGGGGTGAACCTAACCGTGGAGCGGACGGATCTTTTCAAAGCTAACTATGATCCCTTGCTTCGTCAGGTCCGGCGGGACTTAGAGGTTTGGAACGGCCTGCTCCTCTCCTGGTTTGGGCGTATAGCCGTAGTTAAGATGGTGATTGTCCCCCGTTTTCTTTATTTCTTTCAGGTTCTCCCGCTCCCCATCCCGCGAGCTACATTGGCGACCTGGCAACAGTTGCTTATGAAGTTTGTGTGGCATTATCGTCGCCCGCGCCTAGCGCGGCAAGTTCTTTTTGCCCGCACGCGTTCCGGCGGTATGGGAATGCCCAATTTACAATGGTATTATGTGGCGGCGCAGTGTCGGGCGGGGGTGGAATGGATGATTGCTGACAGCACTAAGCGATGGGTGCAGATGGAAATGAGTTTGGCGGGGGGAGCGGGGCTAGGGGACTGGCTGTGGCTAGGGCCACAACTTCGCCGCGGCAAGCGCACCAGTAATCCCTACATTTTTCATATCCTCCGTTGCTGGGACCAGCACTTCCGACCCCGTGACGTGGATCTATCCCCTTTAGCCCCTATAGTTGATAACGCTTCTTTCCCACCGGGTTTGAGTGATGTAGTTTTTCGGCAATGGGGGCATCTTGGCCTCAGCCGGGTTGGCCAATTTTTTGCTGATGGTCGGCTACAACCCTTTCGTGCAATGCAGGATGAATTTGATCTCCCGGCTGGGCATCTCTACCGTTATATGCAAGTGACGCACTGGGTCAATTCAAGGTCCATTCGGCCCCAGGTTGCTCGGGACCTGACGGAACTGGAGCGCTACTGTGAGGGGTGCACTACTACAAGGGGTCTTGTGGCGACATTATATGCCCATTTGCAGGGGGCCCAGGCGTGCCCAACCCGTCATAGGGCGCTTTGGAACTCTGACTTGAGTCTCTCTTATACTGATCAGCAGTGGGAGACTGTGGAAGCGCGCCTGTGGAAAAGCTCAATAGCGACTAATGCCCGAGAAACGAATTATAAATTGCTGTACCGTTGGTATATGACTCCGGCGCGGATTGCTCGTATGTATCCCGGGGCTGGGGACCTATGCTGGCGTAACTGTGGGCAACGGGGTACCCTGGGACATATTTGGTGGGCGTGTCCCCGCATTCGTTCTTTTTGGAGAGGTCTACAATTCCGGATGCAGATGCTTCTAGGGCTGAGTATCCCTTGGGATCCGGGGATTTTTCTTTTTGGGGCATCCGTGCCGGGGGCCCGGGCTTTGCAACTTGCCTTACTCCGGCACGGCTTGAATGCGGCCCGACTATCCCTGGCAACGGCCTGGAAGCATGCTTTGGCCCCCTCATTCCAGGTCTGGCTGGAACGCATGTGGGATACATATTCCATGGAACGGGGAGTAGCGGTTAGCAGGATGCGTTTAGCTCGCTTTGAATCGGTGTGGGCGCCCTTCGTTTCTCGCTATGGCGCGTGATTGTTTTGGATAATTGGGGGTGATATGCCGGTATCTCCGGAGATTTGCTCTCTATGTGTGTCTCTTACCTCACCTCTGTCCCGAGCCCTAGCATTAGCAAGCCATAGTTGGGGGGGTTGGGAGGTGGGGGTGGGGGGGCCTGGGATTGGGGTGACTTTGGGGGGGGGAAGGGAGGTTGGGGGGGTGGGGGTCCTGGTTTCTTTATTATAAATGTGTAAAAATGAAGACATATTGTAGGTTACTAATGTGACCTGATGTTGTGTTGATACTGTTGCATTCTTTTTGAAGACCTTTGTGGTTCCTGTATCTTTGTATTCTTTGGAAGTCTTTTAATTAAAAAAAAAAAAAACTTAGAAAATATAGAAAAACAAGTCTAATTGGTATAGATAAGAGAGCACAGCTTCTATGAAATTAACTTTGCTGAAAGAAAGGTTACAGTGCCCTGCTTTCCCACATGTTCTAGCTAGCTAAGTGACCTTGGAGGAGAGAAGTATCAAAATTGGTGAACTGACCATTGTAATGGAGACTGAAAGGGGGGTAAGCAGGTGCGGAGCCCAGTCGAGGGACATCATTGGATAGCCATATCAGTACCGGAACCAATAGAAGGTGTACGAGGGGTTACCGGGACCAATGAAAAGTTTGCCTATGTCTAGAATGGAGAAGAAGTCTATAAAAGTTGTTGTTTTGATAGAAACCATGGCTCAGTCATTTTGAATTTGATTCTGCTTGAGACTTGTGCACAAATAAATGATTTGGACCTTCTGAACAGACTCCTGGTATCATTGGTTTGTCTGTGCTCTGCTGCTACATATTCTTGGTGCGTTGGCCGGGAAGGTGTGATAATAGAGGGTATTATAGGGCAATATACCACGACTTTCCGCCTCAACAGGTTTGGTCCTACCGGGATCGCGCCCTTCCGACGTGGGATCGCTCTCTGGCGCCACCGGTCCCTTGTATCGGAGGGAGTCGGCCGGACCTCGGCGGGTGCCGGGCCCGGTTGGAACCAACACCTCGAACCCGAGTGAAGGGAGTCCGAGGTCCAACTCATGCGCTTGCTTGGGAACTTTGAGGACCGGATCCGGTGAGTATAGTTTTGATTTGGTATGTCTAGACAGATGAGTCAGAGCAGTACTGCTGTTTGAATTTTGGAACTTGGAAAAGAGAGCTTGATCACCTCTCAAGACGGTCCGATTAACCCTGCATGAGTATGCGCAGGGCGAAACTATCGTCTTCTTGATTTTGGAATTTGAACATAGCCTAGTCAGAAAAGACAGGATTGGGCTATGTTTTTGGGATACGTTGCTAGCATGATTGTGTGAATGAAGTATGAATGAGAGGTCTGGCAGCACGGACCAAGCAAAGGCAGACTCCTGAGTAACGCATTTCCTGGCCGGGCGACCGCGTCCAGGTCGTAAAAAGGAGGAAGCGACCGTCGTCTTGTCTTGTTATTTGTTTCCCTTATATGTTTCTAGGGCCGTGAGGACCCCTTACCCACGGTCCGCCCTCCTTTTCCCTTCTGTTTGTTGTTGCGTGCACACATCGATATGGGAGGGGCGGGGTCTACTAGGCACACTCCGTTAGAATGTATGATCACGCATTTTAATAAAGGATATTCAGGAGATTATGGGATTAAAATGACTGCGACACGATTGCAAGTTTTGTGTACTAGAAAGTGGCCTGAACTAGACTCTATGTGGCCCCGAGAGGGAACTTTTACTATAGGAATTATTCAGTCAGTTCACCAGAAAGTGCGAGTAGCGCACCCCGATCAGTATCCCTATATAGATTCCTGGTTAAGTATTTGTGAGAGCCCGCCCCCTTGGGCGAAGCGCTGTTATGAAGAACAGTGCAGAATAATGTTAGCATTAACAGATCAAACGCAGAAAACAGATCAGACTCAAAAGACAGGGACAGATGAGAAATCCAGACAGAAACCCGTCCTTGCAGATCCTGAGTCCCCGGAAGTGGTAATTAGACAACCCCGAGCCCAGCGTCCAGTAAGAGTGCCACCGCGTCCCGCCCCGGGACCACAGAGACAGCGGGAGCGGGACCCAACCCCAGACCCACCACCAGAAGAGCAGGCAGATAAGCTCACTCTAGATGAGGAGGATGACTCAACCGAGACTGAGGAAAAAGTTGAGTCTGAGGCAGCAGAGGAAGAGGAAGTGTCTTCCCAGAGCGATACTGATAGTATAAAGACAACTGTCAGTACGAGCTCATCAGTCAAAAGTAAAGCGTCCCAGACTAAGTGCACGAGCAAGAAGAAAGCCCCTGCCAGGAGAGTCTCTAAAATCCCCCTCAGATCCAGAAAAACTTCCACGGCAAAGATGATGCCTTTACGGCAAGTCCCGGGAGTGCCCGTAAGAGATGAAGATAATCAGGTGGTGGCGGGACCTCTAAGTTTAGTATATGTGCCCTTCTCCACTACTGATTTGTTAAACTGGAAGACACATTATGCTTCCTATACCAACAAGCCCCAAGAACTAACAGAATTAATGCATACCATTATGGAAACCCACCAACCCACTTGGGCAGATTGCCGTCAGCTCTTGTCCACTTTATTTACTACTGAGGAGCGGACACGAATTAGGCGAGCAGCTGTCGACTGGCTGGCGGATAATCCTTTAGCACCGGGGGATGAGGTAGGGATAGACAATCGAGAAGTAGCCCAAGGAGAATTCCCAAATGAAGACCCTCGGTGGGATCCGAATACAGAGAGAGGATCCAAAGCCCTATCCCGGTTTCGCCAAGGCCTCATGCAAGGTCTGAAAAGGGGGGGCCAGAAAGCTATGAATCTTTCTAAAGTGACCGAAGTCAATCAGGGAATAGATGAAAGCCCAGCAGTATTCTACGAGAGATTAGTTGAAGCATACAGAATGTATACTCCCTATGATCCAGATGCACCAGGAAGTTTATGCATGGTGAATGCTGCGCTTTTGTAAATCAGTCACAACCAGACATTAGACGCAAGTTACAGAAACTAGAAGGGTTTGCGGGCATGAATGCAACTCAGTTACTGGAAGTCGCTCATAAAGTGTATGTGAATCATGATAATGAAAGACAGAAAGAATGTGATCGAAAGATGAAGAAGAAAGCTGATTTTTTGGCTGTGGCCATAGTTGAACAGAAAAGGGGAGGTTTCCCTAGTCGAAGGAGCAGAGGAAGAGGGTGGAGCCGAGGAGATGGCCGGCCCCTACTAAGCGTGAACCAATGCGCTTACTGCAAGGAAGGAGGATATTGGAAAGATGCATGCCCGCAACTCGAAGGCGCCTCCCAGGATGACGAAAATAATGCCCATTGGAGAAGAGGAGGAAGAGGCCGACCCCGGAACCGCGGAGGGGCCAATCGGAAACAATTTCAACAAGAAAGAGGAGAGGCCATACAGGCGGTGGCCGCAGCGACCTACGATGTAGATGAAGCCGATTAGGACAGACCGGGCTCCGAATTCGCTTTAGGTCTCCAGGAGCCTATGGTCAGCATACAAATAGGAGACCAATTTATGGACTTTATGGTTGATACTGGAGCAGAACATTCTGTAGTAGATAAACAAATCGCCCCATTTTCCGCAAGAGCAGTCACCATTGTGGGAGCAACTGGTGCCAAAGCCACAAAGCCTTTTCTTCAGAACCGTGTATGCAATCTGGGAGGACAGCAAATAACGCACCAATTCCTTTACATGCCTGAGTGCCCAGTGCCATTGCTGGGACGAGATATGCTAGCTAAGCTGCAGGCCCAGATATCCTTCACTGAGAAAGGAGAAATGCAAATGACAGTAAACTCAAAGCCCGCTGGATTAATGCTGCTTACTGTTCCTCGAGAAGAAGAATGGAGATATTATAGTAATGAGTCCGCCCAGGACACCTATTTTGAACATACTCTGAAAAGCATTGATGCCCCACCTGGAGTATGGGCAGAAGGCAATCCCCCAGGCCTAGCCAAACATATAGCTCCAATAATTGTGAATCTCAAGCCTGGTGCCGAACCAGTGCATGTCAAGCAATACCCCCTCCCAAGAGCAGCAATTGAAGGCATTCACCGCCACTTGCTAAGGCTACTGGAATATGGCCTACTCAAAGTTTGTCAGTCACCATGGAACACACCACTCCTGCCAGTAAAGAAGCCTGGAACAGGTGACTACCGTCCAGTGCAGGACCTAAGAAGAGTGAATGAAGCAGTTGAGACCATACATCCAGTTGTGCCAAATCCCTATACACTCTTAGGATTGATTCCAGCGGAAGCTACCCATTTTACTGTTTTGGATTTGAAAGATGCGTTCTTCTGCATAAGATTAGCCCCAATTAGCCAATTGCTGTTTGCCTTTGAATGGCAGGACCCTGTCTCCGGAAGACGGGGCCAACTCACTTGGACACGATTACCCCAAGGATTCAAGAATTCACCTACCATTTTCAGTGCTGCACTAAACCAAGACCTTTCAAGCTATTCAGTGGCCCCGGGGAAGAGAGTACTTCTCCAATATGTGGACGATCTGCTGACAGCTGCTGTATCGGAAAGTGAATGTATACAAGCCACCAAAGACCTTTTGCAGCTACTGGATGAACTGGATATAAAGTTTCCAGAGCAAAAGCACAGCTATGCCAAAAAGAAGTGAAATACTTAGGCTTTCGCTTGACTAAAGGAAGCTGACAATTAGGATGAGAGAGAAAAGAAGCTGTGTGCAGAATCCCAACCCCAACTACCAGAAAGCAAGTTAGAGCTTTTCTGGGAGCAGCAGGATATTGCCGAATCTGGATTCCCAACTTTGCTCAAATTGCTAAACCACTGTATGATGCCACCAAAGGAGAAGAAAAGTCGCCACTGGAGTGGGGACCTGAGCAGGATGCAGCCTTTAAGACATTGAAGGAAGAATTGATGTCGTCACCAGCACTCGGATTACCAGATGTTTATAAGCCTTTCCATCTATTCGTGCATGAGGTGCAAGGGAATGCCCTAGGCATGTTGACTCAGAAATTGGGACATTGGGAGCGACCTGTAGCATACCTATCGAAACAATTGGACACTGTGGCCAAAGGATGGCCACCATGCTTGAGAGCAGTGGCAGCTACAGCATTGTTAGTGAGTGAAGCAGACAAACTCACCTTAGGACAGAATCTACGAGTCACTGTGCCACATGCAGTACTTGCCCTCATGGAACAAAAGGCGAATCATTGGCTCACCAATTCCCGAATGCTGAAATACCAGAGTATGCTATGTGAAAACCCACAGATACAATTGGAAGTGAGCCATGCCTGGAACCCAGCCACATTGATACCTGTCAGTGAAGAACCCCCAGAGCATGATTGTATAGAAGTCATGGATACTGTATTCTCAAGTCGACCTGATCTGACCGATGTGCCCCTTGAAAAACCTGATCAGACCTATTTTGTGGATGGAAGCAGTCTCATTATCGATGGACGACGTTGTGCCGGGTATGCAGTCGTCAACCGGGAGAAAGTCATTGAATCATCAGCCCTGGCATCAGGCACATCAGCCCAGAAAGCAGAATTGATTGCACTCACCCGAGCATTATTATTGGGTGCAAAACTTTCGTTGAATGTGTATACAGACTCAAAATATGCCTTCACCACTTTGCATGCACATGGAGCTCTCTACAAAGAACGAGGGCTCATTACGTCAGGAGGAAAATCGATCAAATATGGCCCGGAAATATTGATGTTATTAGATGCAGTATGGGCCCCAACACGTGTAGCTATGCACTGCCGAGGACACCAAGCGGGTAAAGGAGATGTTGCCCAAGGAAATAGATTCGCTGATGCCTCAGCGCGAAAGGCAGCCATGACAGGCCAAATTTCATCGCAAGCTATGCCAATGCAGGCAGCCTTGTTTCCAGTACCCCTTAATTTATGGACACCACGATATACCACCAAAGAATTGGATTATTACTGTAATAAGAAAAAGGGAGTGCTGAAAGACGGGTGGATTGAGCTGCCACCAACCGAGGGCAGCCAACCCCCAGGACGAATAGTGATCCCTGAACTATTGGGACCAGCCTTTGTCAAAGCTTTCCATCAAGCCACACATTATGGAAAAAGTGCTATGGAAAAAGCACTCAAGCCACATTTTTGCATTGCCTTGTTGGGAGCTCTATCAGCCTCAGTAGCACGCCAGTGTCTAATTTGTGCCAAGAACAATGCCAAACAGGGTCCCACGCCACCACCCCAAGTTCAGTCAGGAGGTGTAACCCCCATGCACCACCTGCAAATTGACTTTACTGAAATGCCAAAAGCCAATGGATATTGCTACTTGTTAGTGTTAGTTTGTACCTTCTCTGGGTGGGTGGAGGCTTACCCCACCAGGACTGAAAAGGCCCGAGAAGTTACCAAAGTTTTGCTGAGAGAGATTATCCCCAGATTTGGAATTCCAGCAGTAATAGGGTCAGACAATGGGCCCTCATTTGTGTCTCAGATTACTCAGCAGTTAGCAAATGCCCTACAGATACAATGGAAGCTACACACTGCATATAGACCTCAGAGTTCAGGGAAAGTTGAGCGAATGAATCGTACCTTCAAAGCCCAGATGTCTAAGCTTTGCCAGGAGACTCGCCTGAAGTGGCCCCAAGTGCTTCCAATAGCTTTGCTCAGAATACGCTCAGCTCCTGTGAAATCAACAGGATTCTCCCCTTTTGAGGTAGTATATGGAAAACCCCCACCAATAGTGCAGGGAATCAAGGGTAGTTTAGCTCAGATTGGTTCAGAAATAACCAGACAAGAACTTCTAGCTCTTAGTTTTGTTCTACAGACTCTTCATGCGTGGATTCAGGACCAGTTGCCTATCAACTTGACGGAACCCCTACATCCCTACAAGCCTGGTACCTCGGTGTGGATTAAAGACTGGAAAAAGACACCGTTGGAACCTCATTGGAAGGGACCGTACACCGTCATCCTGTCTACCCCAACTGCAGTAAAGGTAGCAGAGATCGATTCCTGGATTCATCACAGCAGAGTCAAGCCGGCAGCAGTTCCAGACCAGGACCAGTGGACAGCGGAGCCACATCCTGACGTCCCGTTGCGTCTCACCTTATGGAGGCAGCCAGCAGCCTAGATCTTATTGGAGACACTCATGTGCTATAGTGCCCTACAGCAGCCAAGTCTTTCGAAGAGGATTGCTGTTTCCAATACAGCAAAGACATTTGTTTTCTTCATCGACTAACTGTGCCTTTATAGACTAGTATTAGACCAACTACATTTGATAAGTTGGCATCATAACCAGACTTTTGACTTTTGAGGATCTTCAATCAACATTGACACCTGTTGAATTGCTTCATTAGCAAACGGGCATCGCGTTGAGGACGACGTGGTCAAGATTTTCCAGCGGAGATCCAGAAGAACTACAATCAACATGCATCTTTGTTATTATCTTACTTTGGCTGCTTGCCTGGGGAGCTTTGAACTGGTACATGCTTTACCCCCATGTACTGCCTGTATTACTACCACTCGAACTGGAATGAAAGTAACTCAGACTTTGCTTTATCATTCTTACTATATCTGCACTGGTAAAGTAACCCGGTGTGTTTATAACACCACTGAACTGAATGTTTGTACCCAAGGTAATACCAAGGTATGTTTTAACCCGCATCAGAATCCATCCTATTATACTTTGGAGATAAGATGGAATGATGCAGATGGAGCGTTACTAAATGCCACACCCCCACTCACTGATCCCACACAGCCTGCTGTTTTATATTTTGATGCCTGTGATGCCATCAATAGAGATAGTAGACAAAGTGTGCCGATTGGGAGAAAACTTATGCTAAGGATGGAAAGTATATGTGTCCAGAAGGAGCAATTGGGTGGGGGACATGTATAAGTAAAAAAGGTGTAGAAGACGTGTATAGCACAGCACCAGTTAAAGACTATTATTGCCCAAGATGGGAATGTGCGCTTTATTCTACATGGAAACTTGACACGGGGTAACCTTTAACGACCATCGGATAGCTACCCTAACTAAGCCAACTATGAAGGATCCTAAGAATTGCAAAAAAGGTGCTTGTAATCCACTAGAATTATCCATAGCCAATCCCAGTGTATGGAAACCAGGGTATAAATTTGGGTTGCGCATTGCAGGTACTGGATCAGATCCCGGAACCATTGTGCATATTAGACTAAATACCCAAGCCCATCGATCATCAAAGTATCACATACATAACACTTTTTATGAAACCATGCATGTAAACAAGTTTGATATCCCTCATCCCTCTCAGAATTTATTCCTAGAATTGGCCGGAGCTGTGGTATCCAGCCTCCGCATTTCAGACTGTTATTTCTGTGGTGGAACCAAGATGGGTGATCAGTGGCCTTGGGAGGCCCAAGAATTGAATTACTCAGTAGTCTATAATCAGACAGAGCTACACAAAACTACCAGCGAATGGGTATTAGCACACCCAATAGTTGGGCGCTTGTGTTATGCTCGAACTGGACCCCAATTTACCTCTAAGGTAGGGCAGCTTGTCTGTCTTAGCCAAAAGTTCTATAATGATACCACAAAACGGACATCTTGGTGGTCAGGAGTTAATGAATTAGAGCCCACCAATCCCTTAGCACGGTTCCCCGAGCTTGCCCCTCTATGGACTAACCTTGACCGACATCATAACTGGCAAGCCCCACCTGGCCTATATTGGATTTGCGGAACCCGAGCATATGCTCGACTCCCTATTTACTGGGAAGGAGCATGTGTCTTAGGAACTATTCGACCCTCTTTCTTTCTGTTGCCCACAGAACATGGTGAACAACTAGGCTATCCAGTTTATTCAAAAAGACAGAGAAGAGCAGCCTTACAGATAGGCAAGTGGGAGAAATGGGATGGTGAAGATTGGCCACCAGAGCGAATTATTGCTCATTATGGACCTGCCACTTGGGAGCAAGATGGCATGTGGGGATACCGTACCCCAATTTATATGTTGAATAGAATCATACGCTTGCAAGCGGTAGTTGAACTTATCACTAATGAAACTAGCCAAGCACTTACACTTTTAGCTAGACAAAGCACACAAATGCGCACTGCAATTTATCAAAATCGCTTAGCTCTAGATTATTTGTTGGCTGCTGAAGGAGGAGTCTGTGGTAAGCTGAACCTCACCAATTGTTGCTTAAAGATAGATGATAAGGGTCAGGTTGTTGAAGAAATTGCTGAACACATGCGGAAGCAAACTTATGTGCCAGTACAGACCTGGCATGGTCTTCAGATACCCAATTGGTTTGCATCTATCTTTTCTGGATTAGGAGGATTCACTACTTTTGCTATGATAATATTAATCTTTGTAGCCTTGTTCTTTATGTTACCATGTATAATCCCATGTTGTATGCGATCTATTAACAGTGTTATTGAGAACACTGTGGAGCGGAAGACCGCAACTAAGATTTTAGCCTTATGGCACCCTAATTCTACTACACTTGGTCGGAACCCGACCATAGTATAATTGAGTGATTTAACTCTCACACCTTATTAGTAATAGGGTGAGATTAATCAAAGGGGGGAATGTGGTAGGCGAAGGCCTATGATCCATGGTGTCTGAAATAAGCGGACAGGCCTAAATAGCTTGACCTGTAAATGAAGCCTGTGGAGAGGCCCAGAGGAATTGCACATCCCCCAAAAATGCTGCTGCCATAGAACTGAAACCTAATTGAACACAGTTTAGTATAGCTTAGCAGAATCAAAACTTAGAAAATATAGAAAAACAAGTCTAATTGGTATAGATAAGAGAGCACAGCTTCTATGAAATTAACTTTGCTGAAAGAAAGGTTACAGTGCCCTGCTTTCCCACATGTTCTAGCTAGCTAAGTGACCTTGGAGGAGAGAAGTATCAAAATTGGTGAACTGACCATTGTAATGGAGACTGAAAGGGGGGTAAGCAGGTGCGGAGCCCAGTCGAGGGACATCATTGGATAGCCATATCGGTACCGGAACCAATAGAAGGTGTACGAGGGGTTACCGGGACCAATGAAAAGTTTGCCTATGTCTAGAATGGAGAAGAAGTCTATAAAAGTTGTTGTTTTGCTAGAAACCATGGCTCAGCCATTTTGAATTTGATTCTGCTTGAGACTTGTGCACAAATAAATGATTTGGACCTTCTGAACAGACTCCTGGTATCATTGGTTTGTCTGCGCTCTGCTGCTACAGGAAAAGCACTCCTTTAATTTCCCGCTGAAAACCCTGGCCAAAAAAATCACCTTTACATATCCGCTCATGCCTCTGGTGCAAAGGTTAACGATGAAATTTTACAAAAACGTGTGCATTCTCATTGTCGACTAGGAAAATGCATGGACATTTTGATACTTCCCTAACCACACCCCCTTGAAAGGTTTGCAACCCTGCCATATCCACATGTAAATAGCGCAAGGTTTCTAAACTGATTTATTTCAAGAGAATCTTAATACTTCTCTTGATCAAGACTGTATTGATACTATACAGGGCCCTAGGCAAACACTTTTTTTTTTATAGACCCCTAGCATGGACCCCAATTTACTTTCTTGTCACAGTGACTATTTCATTGCCAATCTCCCCTCAAGATCTTTGTTCATGACGTTTTTATTAAGGCTGCCATATATCACCTCTCTAGAAGCAATGTGGGCAAAACTACAGGGCCTAATTATTGTTACTACTATTCATCATTAAAACATACATAAAAACATAAGAAATGCCATACTGGGTCAGACCTAGGTCCATTAAGCCCAGTATCCTGTTTCCAATAGTGGCCCATCCAGGTCACAAGTACCTGGCAGATTCCCAAAAGGCAGAGGCTCCCCAATGCTTGTCCTAGGGCAAGCAGTGGATTTGCCGGGTCCTCTTTAATAATGGTTTATGGACCTTTCCTCCAGGAACTTGTCCAAACCTTTTTTAAACCCAGCTGCACTAACAGCTTTTACTACATCCTCCAGTAACATATCCATAGTTTGATTACAACTGAGTGAAAAAAATATTTTCTCTTAGTAGTCTTAAATGGATTACATTGTAACTTCATTGCACGTCCCCTATCTTTCCACTTCTTGATAGCATAAACAACTGATCTATATTTACCCATTCCATTCTGTTCATTAATTTATAGACCTCTATCATATCTCCCCTCAGCCGTCTCTTTTACAAGTCGAAAAGCCCTAACCTTTTAAGCCTTTTCCTCATCGGGGTATCCTTCCATCCCCTTTATCATTTTGGTGGTTCTTCTCTGTACCTTTTCTAATTCCACTATATCCTTTTTAAGATATGGTGAACAGAATTGCACACAATATTCAAGGTACGGTTGCACCATGTAACGATAGAGGCATTATAAATATCCTTGCTTTTATTCTCCATTCCTTTCCTTATGATTCATAGCATTCTATTTACTTTCCTGGCCGCCACTGCACACTGGGTGGAGGATTTCAACATATTGAAACTCTGGAGGAAGAAGTGGCCTAGTGGTTGGGGCAAGTTGCCTCAGGCCAGAGGATTGAGAGTTTGAATCCCACTGGAGGACAGCAACCTCAGGCCAGAGGGACTAGGGTTTCTAGTCCCACAGGTGCTCCTTGTAGTCTTGGGCAAGCCACTTTAACCCTCCGTTGCCTCAGGTACAAAAGACTGTGAGCCCTTTGGGGACAAGAAAAATATATACTGTACCTAAATGTACACTGCTTTGACCCAGTGAAAAACGGTACATAAAGCAAAATTAGACTTACCTGCTAATTGTTGTTCCTTGAGGAACTCCAGTCCAGTCCCACACCTCCTCCAGGAGCTTGGAGACTGAGCATGTCACATTTTGAAGTCACCAGTACTAATACCGCTGGCACCTCCCACCAGCTCCCAGTAACCTATTGACAAAGCAGACTCACAGGAGCAACAAATAAGTAGTTAAACAGACAAACAAAAAACAAACTACCATCTCCTCCCTCCCACACCCAAAGAGGAACTCTTCCACCCCCCTGAGAGCAACAGCAAAAGAGAGCAAGAAAGAGAGGCATCCCGGAGAATATCCAGACATCGACGTGCTGCTCATGAGAGGCGGAAGACCCCTGGTCTGCCCCTAAATGTCGAAACTCTTGTAACTCCACATTGTCCCAGACCCCCCGCCAGCAGCAACCGAGCCAAAATCTAGCCAAAACGGCCATAGTAGAAAACCCAGGTGGGATCCGAGACAGGATTGGAGTTCAAGGAACAACAATTAGCAGGTAAGTATAAGAACATAAGAACATAAGATATGCCATACTGGGTCAGACCAAGGTCCATCAAGCCCAGTATTCTGTTTCCAACAGTGGCTAATCTAGGTCATACGTACCTAGCAGTTTCCCCAAGGGACACAGGTTCCACAATGCTTGTATTGGTTCAAGCATTGATATCCTGGGCCCCTTCTTAATAATGGTTTATGGACCTTTCCTCCAGGAACTTGTCCAAACCTTTTTTAAACCCAGCTACACTAACAGCCTTTACTACATCCTCCGGTAACAAATTCCAGAGTTTGATTACACGTTGAGTGAAAAAATATTTTCTTTTATTAGTCTTAAATAGTTTACCCTGTAGCTTCATTGCATGTCCCCTAGTCTTTCTATATTCTGATAAGGTAAACAATCGATCTACGTTTACCCGTTCCACTCCGTTCATTAATTTATAGACTTCTACCATATCTCCCCTCAGCTGTCTCTTTTCCAGGTTAAAGAGCCCTAACCTTTTTAGCCTTTCTTCATAGGAATATCCTTCCATCCCCTTTACCATTTCGGTGGCTCTTCTCTGAACCTTTTCTAAAATCGCTATATCCTTTTTAAGATACGGCGACCAGAAGTCTAATTTTGCTTTCCTTATCGTCCCTCCAGTCCAGTCCCGCACCTCTGGGATGTAACAGAGCAATAACTTAATGGGAGGGACTTGCCAGACCAGCACGCAGATCCAAAACAGGCGTCCCCCGCTGCCAGGCAATAATGCCTACTGAAGGTATGCAGGGAGGACCGGGTAGCCGCCCTACAGATTTCTACTGGAGGCACCAAACTATACTCGGCCCATGAAGCCACCTGAGCTCTAATGGAATGGGCTCGCAACCCTAAAGGCATTTGTTGACCCTGCAAAATATAAGCTGAAGCAATCGCCTCCCTAATCCATCTGGAAATGGAAGCCTTAGCCGCTGCCTTGTCCTTGCATGGACCCCCAGTGAGGATGAACAAGCGATCCGACTTGTGAAAGCTCTCCGACGTCCTTAAATAACGCCCGAGGGCCCTCCTCACATCCAGCAAGCGAAGGCTGCGGCTGGAGGCAGTCTCATCTGAGCCCTCCAGAACCGGTAGGGATATAGGCTGATTCACATGAAACACCGAAACCATCTTCAGCAGGAATGACGGAAATGGATGGAGAACCACCTTTTCCCACGAAAAGGAAAGGAATGGCTCCCAGCAAGACAAGGCCTGTAACTCTGAAATCCTGTGCGCAGAGCAGATTGAAAACAGTCTTCTTGGTAGCAGAGTTAAGTCCTTCAATGAGGCCTGGCTCAAAGGCTCGAAGGGTTCCCTAGTCAGTGCCGTCAGGACCAAACTGAGGTTCCATGGTGGAACCACTGTCCTATGCGGCGGGCGCAAACGGGTCACCGCCCTCAGAAAACATAACACGTCTGGGTGAAAGCCCAAAAGGCACCCTCTGGACTTTCCTGTGATAACAAGCAATTACCACTAGCTGCACCCACAGCGAGCTAGCAGCAAGGCCCTTATCAAAACCGTCCTGCAAAAAGGCCAAGATCTCCGGGACAGTGGCCGAAGCCGGCCGCACCTGCTTCTCCGCACACCAAGCTTTAAAAATACACCAGATGCGGACATAGGCCAGCAATGTGGACCTTTTCCACACCTTCAGCGAGGTTGAGATCACGGGCCCCGAATACCCCTTCCACCTCAACCACACCCTTTCAAAGGCCAAGCCGTGAGAATCAATCCACCTGAGGCATGCACAGTGGCCCCTGCAACAGCAGGTCCTCCCGCACCGGAAGGCGCCACGGCCAATCCTCCAGGAGATGCTCCAAATCAGCATACCATGGGCGCCGCAGCCAGTCCGGAGCAATCAGTATGACCCGCCCATGATGTGCCTCAATTCGCTGCACCACACGGCCTATGAGAGCCCAAGGTGGAAAGACGTACAGAAGCCCTTCCATGGGCCACTAATGCAACAGAGCATCCTGTCCATCTCCTGCTGAAGAAATGGCTTATCTTGGCGGACTCGAACGTCGCCATTAGATCCATAATGCGCGTCCCCCACCTGCGCGAAGACCTCCGAATGAAGCTCTCACTCTCCTGGTTCCACACGGACCCGGCTGAGATAGTCCGCCGTCACAATGTCGACTCCCACAATGTGTGCTGCCGACAATGCCTAGAGATGAGGCTCTGCCTAGCTGAACAACCTTTCTGCCTTCTCCTCGAGGACCGCACTGCCTGTGCCCCCCTGACGGTTGCGATAAGCCACCGTGGTCACATTGTCCGACTGACTGCCTTTTCTAGCAAGACTGGCTCAAAGGCGCTGAGCGCCTGAGACACTATCCGCATTTCTAGTCTGTTGATCGACCAACCGGCCTCCTGCTCATTCCAGCTCCCTTGAGCAAAGAGCTCCCTGCAATAGGCTCCCCAACCCACCAGACTGGCATCGGTCAGCACCGGGACCCACTACAGCGGCTTGAGGGGCATGTCCACCTCCAGATTTTCTGGACAGAGCCACCACTGAAGCACCTCCCTGTCGCCCCGCGGGTAGGGAAGCCACTGGGCCAGAGAGTCCATCTGATACGACCAGCGATGGAGCAAGGCTCTCTGTAATGGACGCATGTGCGCTCTCGCCCATGGCACTACCTCTAGAATGGCTGACATCGTTCCTAACACCTGCAGATACTGCCAGGCCGTCGGCTCTGACCGCCTCAGAA
This sequence comes from Ichthyophis bannanicus, assembly GCA_033557465.1. Taxonomy (NCBI): domain Eukaryota; kingdom Metazoa; phylum Chordata; class Amphibia; order Gymnophiona; family Ichthyophiidae; genus Ichthyophis; species Ichthyophis bannanicus. Next base: position 714,011,524 of record CM066033.1, on the reverse strand, counting down.
AACTGCACACTAAAGTGACGCAGCCCCCAAGTCTACTGCTCCAGCAGAAAGACTGTGCCCCCTCGAGTGTCGAAGCAGACCCCAAAGTATTCCAAGTCTGAGATGGAATCAACCAGCTTTTGGCTATAATGACTACCCAACAGACTTTCCAGAAGTGTACCACACAGGATGTAGCCCGCACACTCTCGTCCCTGGACTTTGCCCAAATCAACCAGTCATCGAGATAAGAGTGTACTAACACCCCCTCCTTGCGGCGCACCACCACCATGACCTTGGTAAATGTGTGAGGCACCATTGCCAGACCGAATGATAACACCTGAAACTGGAAGTGCCCCATCAGCACCACAAATCGCAGGGACCACTGATGGTCTGGCCTGATGGGAAGGTGGAGGTACGCTTCCGTGAGATCGAGGAATGTTAAAAACTCTCCCTTTCTCACTGCCACGATCACGGACCTCAACATTTCCATGCGAAAGTGTGGAACCCGAAGACAACGGTTCACCCTTTTGAGGTCCAGAATCAGGCGAAAGGACCCATCCTTTTTGGCAACCACGAAATAAATGGAGTACCAACCCCAACTGCACTGCTCTTGGGGGACAGGGACCACCGCCCCCAGCTGTAGCAGCAGAGCCAGGATCTCCCTTACTGCCACTGCCTTGTCTGGCGCCTTGCACGGGGACCGGACGAAGGACTCGACCACTGGACTGGCGAATTAGAGGGCATAGCCATCGCAGATGATCCCTAGAACCCATTGGTTGGATGTGATCTGGGCCTAAACAGGGTAAAACTCCCATAGCCGACCTCCCACGGGCTGCTCCACTGCCTGGGCCCCCCCCTCGCTTCATTGTGCCTTTTTAAAGCCTAAGGCGGAGGAAGCAGAGACACCTCTACCCGCCCCTCGGAATCCTCTAAATCCATGCCCTCGGGTGGGAAACCTTCCTTTCTGGAACCCACCAAGACGGAATGTACGAAAACGCCGGAAATCTCACGTCTGGCCCCAAGGCACTGCTGCATTGCGGCCCTGCTTTGGCTTATCCTCCAGCAGGCGTCCCTCTTTGGATTCCCCCAAGTCCGTGATCAACTTGTCCAGGTCCTCCCCGAACAGAAGCTTCCCCTTAAAGGGGAGTTTGCCAAGACGGGACTTGGAGCAGCTGTCCACTGCCCAATTCCAAAGCCAAAGGTAGTGATGAGCCGCTACCACCAACACCATGCTCCTAGCCAGCCCACGAATGAGGCCATAGTGGACCTCAGCAAGGTAAGCCGCCCCTGACTCCCGGTTAGCTACCTCCGCCGCCTGCTCCAGCAGTGAATCCCCCGGCTGCTGCAGCTGCTGCAACCAGCAAAGACAGGCTCTCGCCACCCAGGCCCCACAAATAGAAGCCTGCAGAGACGAAGCAGACCTTTGATGTCAATGCACTAACAACGTGCTCAACTTCCTGTCCTGACCATCCTTCAGGGCCATGTGCCCCTCAACTGGGATGGCTGTCTTCTTCGTAACCGCAGACACCGCCGCATCCACTCGCAGGGAATGAAACATTTTGCACTCCTGATCCGACAGGGGGTAGAGATGAGACATGGTCCTCACCCCTTTAAGACCTGCCTTTGGCAGGTCCCACTCATCCTAGATCATCTGCTTGACCATCCGGTGCACTGGAAAGACCACCTGCATCTTCCGCATCGCCTAAATGAGAGAATCTTCCAGCATCTCGTCTCATCCTCCATCGACCAGCTAGCAGGCAAATTGAGGGCTTGTAGAAATTCCGCAATTAAAGCATGCAACTCTTCTCGCCGAAAGACCGGACAATCCTAGCCTGGTCTTCTGGCTCCGGAATCTCCCCTTCCTCGAGCTCCTCGCCATCCACCTCCAACTCCAGCCCCAAATCGTCTGCTTCTGGCCACTCGGACAAGGCAGGCTGCTCTTCCAAAGGCCAGGCCCTCTTGGCCAGTCCCACGCCAGAGACCTCCCCCCTCTCCATGGAGGCCCACCCCATACCGCCACACGCCGTCGAGGGATCCCCCACTGATCCCTGCTGGCGCAAGCAAAAGGCCTGATGCAGTAAAAGCATAAACTCCAAGGAGAAACCCCCTCTGAGTCACCCCCCCCCCAAACCGTGGGGTGTAGAGGGACCGCGGTGAGGGAGGAGCCTCAAGAAAAGGGAGAACCTCTAGGGGAGCCTGGACTCACTGCGTGGTTGAAGGAGCAGGCTCCCTAGTCGTCCTGCAGCGCCTGCTCCATGTTGGCGGCTTCCAAAGCGCAGCCGCGGCACACACCTGCATCTGACACGGCCCCCCCGCCAGGTACCACAGACGAGGCACTGCGGGCGCGCAGGCATGAGCACCAAGACCACTGCTCACAGAATCCAAATTGCCCGGACTCAAGGAGGAAACGTAGGGCTGCCAATCTACCCTATCTATTCCCCTACTTTATTTGTGGTCTTGACACTTCCAATTCGCTTGTCTTTTTTATTTTTTTTTATGACTGAAGAAATCACAGCACAGCAGGGGAAGGAAAGAAAAAAAAGAGAGAGAGTGTCCCCCAGAGGCTGAACACCATGCTCCATGCTGTTAACCGGGCCCTCTGAACTGCTCTGCAAAAGTGCGGGAACCAGGCCTGCAACTCAGCCTTCCTGCCTCTGTACCAATGCAGACACCACGAGGTGCCAGCCTCACTGCTCCGCTAGGCCGTCCCCCGCTGCGCCACTATCGCTCCCCCCCCCCCCCCCTGTATCTGGAAGCGAGCCCGAAGAAGAAAAAGAAGAACTGCTTGGGACACCGCCGATCCAGTAACAGAAACCCCGTGCTTAGCCTGCTCTCGGCTTTGTCACAAAGGGGAGGGGCAGGAGCGTTCCCTCTTAGACAGCTGCACCAGAGATGGCGGCTCCTCACCCGCTAAGGAGATTGGGAGCCGCCAAAGCCCTGGGACGTTGACAGATGCCCCAACACCCCTCTGGATTGTCAAGGAGGGGGATCCTCCTCTGCAGTGCCACCTAAGAAGCCTCAATAGGCTGCAACCCGGGGCTAACTGTCCAAACCAACTGTGTCTTTTTTTTTTTTTAAGAATCTCCCAACTTTAAAGCACCAAATAAAACAAACCAAAAGGAAAACAAAAAAAACCCTAGCCAAACTAGCTCCTTATTTGTTCCTTCAGCCCAGCACTTAGGCTCACCACCTCCTCCAGCTGCTTGGAGACTGAGCATACTGGGAGCTGGTGGGAGGTGCCAGCGTTATTAGTACTGGTGACTTCAAGATGTGACATGCTCAGTCTCCAAGCTGCTGGAGGAGGTGCACTACCCAGAGGTGCGGGACAGGACTGGAGGGACTATAAGGAAGCATTGCTAAATAAATAAAGTATCCACGATGACACCTAAATCCTTTTCTTAGGTGGTGGCTCCTAATTGCATCATGTAACTGTAGTTTGATTTGTTCTTTCCTAGGTGCATAACTTTGCACCCGTCCACATTAAATGTCATCTGCCATTTAAACATCCAGTCTTCCAATTTATCAAGTTCCTCTTGCAATTTTTCTCTATCCTCATTTGTTTTAAATACCTTTGAATAATGTTGTGTCATCTGCAAATTTGATTACCTCACTTGTTATTCCCATGTCCAGGTCATTTACAAATATGTTAAAAAGCTGTGGATCCAACACAGATCCCTGGGGTACTCCACAATTCACCTTTCTCCATTGAGAAAATTGGCCATTTAGCTCTGCTTTCTATCTTTTAACCAGTTCCTGATCCACAGTAGTACACTGCCTCCTATCCAATGACTTTTTAATTTAGTCAAGAATCTCTCATGAGGGACCTTTTCAAAGACTTTCCGAAAATCCAGGTACACTATATCGACTGGCTCACCTTTGTCTACCTGTTTATTCACACCTTCAAAAAATATAACAGATTACTAAGACTTTCCTTAGCTAAATCTAGGTTAGCTTTCTCCCATTAAATCATGACTATCTACATGTTCAGTAATTTTATTCTTTATAATGGTTTCTACCATTTTGCCTGGTACTGATATCAGGCTCACCAGTCTGTGGTTTCCCGGATCAGCTCTGGAGCCCTGTTAAAAAATTGGCGTTACATTGGCCATTCTCCAATCTTGAGGTACTACAAATGATTTTTTTTAATTTAAATCTTTTATGGAATATTCCATTAAATTCATAGAAATGAATAAAGTAAATTTGGCAACATCACAAGTAATACTCTACTAACATAAAGGAAAATATAACATAGCCAAAAATTAGTCCACAATTATTATTAAAGGAGGCATCAGGAAACATACACATAAGGGAAAAAAAAAACCATTTCATAGCAGTGAGAGACTTATACATCAGCCATATGGGAGCCAACCAGAACCATGTGATCTTCCCTAGCCATAAGAAATTCCAATAGCTGCCGAGGTTCAAAAAACAAATACAACTTTTCTTTATAGGAAACATGACATCTAGCAGGAAATTTCAACAAAAAAGACCTGCCAATAGAAAGGACCCTGGGTTTCATCCGCAGGAATTCCTTTCTTCTTAGCTGGGTATCCCTAGCAAGATCGGGGAAAATGCGAACATGAGAACCAAAGAAATGCTCAGTGAAATTTCTAAAATATAAACGAAGAATTAAGGATTTATCAGATTCGAGAGCCAGGGTAACAAGGAGAGTGGAGCGAGCCATGACAAGCTCCAGAGAGCTCTCCAAAAACCCAGCAAGGTCTCCAGGTTCATCTGGAGCTTGTCTCACTGCACCTACATTGCTCTGGCCCACATCAAGATACTGACCCCTGGTTAAAGGTGGTAGGTCATCCTTGGAGATCTTCAAGACCTCCTGGAAATACCTACATACCATCTCCAAGGGTGAGTATAATGGAGACCTAGGAAAATTAATCAGTCTTAATTTTTTTTCCGAACTTGATTTTCCAGATATTCCAGTCTCCTAGAGGTCACATTTCTTTCTTTAATGTGGGTCCCGTGCAACTCCCGGAGCTGTTCTAGATCACCTTCAAGCCTCTCCAACTTCCCCGCATGCTCCTGCTGGACTCTAGAACGTTCTTGAATATGTGTACAAAGAAAATCACTCTCAGTACTTACAGACATAGAAATAGCCTCAAGAGAAGAACGCATGGTAGAAATGGCATCCCATAGCACCTCCAAAGTAATTTTCTGGGGCTTCACCAACATGCCAGCTCGCTTGATGGACACCACAGCACAACCAGCTTGGGTTGGGCTGCCCTCCAAAAAAGGAACAGCCTCCGCTCTTAATCCCACTCCAGATGGCAAATCCGAGTGAAAACAGCCAGCCTCGGAGCCCTCTTCACTCCCCTGTACCGGCGTGTTAGCTCTCACGCCGTCAGGAAGCACTCCAGAGGCTGTTGCAACACTGTTCAGGGGAAAGTACTACCCCCGACGTGCTCAGATCCGGAGAAAACGCCAGACCTGCCAAAGATGCAGCTCCAACAACCGGGGGGGACAAACCCTCACATCGTGTTTTCTGCCTGACAGCTCCAGTAAGGGGCTCCCCCGAGGGTAGGGGAGCCTGCTGACGTTTCCTTCGGCCCATCTCCTCCGCTTAAGGAACACGACCGCAAACAGCAGAACACCTCCGAGAGGGCCAAGTCACCCGAGGTTAATCACCGCCGCCATCTTCCCTGACTGCAAATGATTTTAATGATAGTTCATAGATTACCTAATAATAGGTCTGCAATCTCATATTTCAGTTCTTTCAACATCCTCAGATGTAAACCATCCAGTCCAGGTGATTTACTGCTCTTCAGTTTATCAAATACTTGTAATACATCTTCCTGGTTTATCTATATTTCTTTCAATAATTCTGATATATCACCTTAAATATCATTTCAGGCATGGGTAACTTCTACATCTTCTTCAGTAAAGCCTTGTCCTCCTTTAGTGCCCCTCTCACCCAACGGGCCAACTGACTCTCTTGCAGGTTTTTTGCTATGATTGTACTTGAAAAGGTTTTTATAGTGCGTTTTTGTTTCTATGGCAAACTTTTTTCTCCAAATTTTCTCTTTGTCTGCCTTATCAATACCTTGTATCTAACTTGCCAGTGCTTATGTTGTTTCCTGGTTGTCAGTTGGCTTCTTTTTCCATTTCCTAAAAGATGATTTTTTTTTGGCTACAACAGCCTCTCTGACCTTGCCTTTAAACCATGCTGGCAGTTTTTTGGCCTTCATTCCACTTTTCTTAATGCATAGAATACATCTGGTCTGGACTTCCAAGACCGTATTTTTAAACAATGCCCATGCTTGATGTAAATCTTTAACTTTCCAGCTGCTCTTCTTCTTTTTTTTCTTAACTATTTTCCATATTTTATCATATTTTCCCTTTTGAAAGTTAAAAGATAGCACTGTGGATTTCGTTGCCATCCTTTTTCCATTTATTAAATCAAATGCTACGAGGCATACATAGTACAGAGACATGTAGGAGAAAGTTCCTGCTAATAAGAGCTTACAGTCTAGTCAAAATAGACAATGCAACTGGGGACTAGGATATATCTAGGCGAAATGGTAAGGAAACACATAGGTGGTGACAGGAGACTAAGGGGATCAGAATCCAAAAGCAGTGTCAAAGAGGTGAGGTTTTGGCCTGGATTTGAACAGGGCTAGAGATAGAGCCCGACATACTGACTTGGGTATTTTGTTCCAGGCATAAGGAACAGCAATGAAGAAAGACTGAAGTCTGGAGTTAGCAGTGGAAGAGAAGGGCATACATAGAAGGGATCTGCCAGAAGAGTGGAGTTCCGGAGGAGGGGTGTAAGGAAAGAGAGAAGAGAGGAAAGGTAGTGAAGAACAACCGAATGAAGGCACTTATAAGGCAGTTGTTGTTGTTAAGTGCCGTCGAGTCGGAGTCGACTCATGGCGACCCTCTGGATAGCTATCCTAAATTGTGTTCGGTCTTCAGTCAGGCGGCTCATTGTTGACAGACTGGTACCTGTAGCTGCTGTTATTGTATAAGGCAGTAGTAGAAGTTTAAACTGGATGTGGAATGGATAAATAAAGTGGCTTGGGAAGAGGGGTTACACGAGCATAGTGTCACTGGCGGAAGATTAGCCATGCAGCTGAGTTCTGAACATATTGAGATGATTCAGAGGAAGATCAGCAAGGAAGAAGAGGTGGCAGTAGTTTAGACTGGAGATGTTTAGAAAGAAAGGGACGAATTAGAAACTGCAGATTTTAGCTATCTGTTGGGCGTGTGTTGAGAAGGAGAAAGAGGAGTCAAAGATAATCCCAAAGTTATGAGTCAAGGTAACAGGGAGGAGTAGAGTGTTAACCACAGAAAGAGAAAGGAGGAAGGGGGGAGGTGGGTTCAGGGGGAAAGATAAGGAGCTCAGTTTTGGCCATGTTCAATTTCAAATAGCAGTGAGACATTCAGGCACCAATGTCATAAGCAGAGATCCAGTTCTGGATACCCGGAGAGATTTCAGATGCAGAGAGGTACTATAGATCTGGGAGTAATCAACTTAGAGATGGTACTGAAAATAATAGGAGGAGATGAGTGCACTAAGGGCCTAAGTGTAGCGCGAGAAAAGGAGAGGTCCTAAGACAGAGCCCTGGGTAGACTGACTGAAAGTGGAAAAGCAGTAGAGGATGAGCTCCCAGAACGTACACTAAATGTGCAGTGGGAGAGAGAGGAAGAAAACCAGGACAGGATAGGACAGGACAGAACCCCTAAATCCAAGCAAGGACAGATGTAGTCTTTTCTATGCCCCACCAGAGTTCTGAAGACCTCAAGGCATTCTAGGGGTATGATAGCACAAAACTCACTGATGTCTCTCATGATGTCTCAGGAAAATGGCCATGTACAACTGGTAGGAGAGTATACGAGCCACTAGTATGGAACCCTGATAGCATTGCCTCTCGAAGCCATCTAGAGTGCGAGCCTCCCTATCCGGTGCAACCGAGAAATAAGTCTTGGAACTCTTCAATCGGCACATGGCAGACTCCACTACTATGGAGTTATGAGGCAACCAAGGGTTCTTGGAGCCGGGGCTTTTCTGTACCCAGTACATGAAGTTGAGTCTCTGGCTGATGGCAGGCACCGATAAGAGGTTTTCCCACATACAGGACAGGAGGTGTTGCAGGATGCAGTGCACTAGCACTGTGACTGCCTCTTTGAGCAGCAAGGAAATCTGGAGGATCTCAAGCCCCTTGGCCACCAGAGGAAATGGGCCTTTGCTATTTTGCGGACAAACTCATGAAAGGAGATGTCCTCAGGCACAGACTTGCATGACTCGTATGGAGGGGACTGGTCTGAGGGAAGATCCTGGTGCCTATCTGAAACTGACGATTCCTTCTCAGTTTCCTAGCTATTGGAGTCCGACTCTGATAGGAAATCAGGTCTCCTCCTAGCGTCTCTGCCACTTAGGCGGAGACGGTGAAGTCAGAGGTGCTCAATGCCAGGGTGTTGCAACATTCAGAGCCGGAGATGCTGGAAGGAGAAATGGCAATTGGAACTGAAGTGGAGTCCGATCTCTGACCCGGGTGCCTCCTGGTTTGGGAAGGGCATGGGTCTCCAGAACGATTGGACTACGGGCAGTAGTGCCACTGTAAGCAGCGAGCCCACTGCTGGCATCAGGGCCACCGTGACCTGGGCTGCCAAGAACGCTACCATGCTCCTCTCGAAGGCCTGCAGGTGTTTGGCCAGCACCACCATCTCTGAACTCTCTGGGACAACAGTCTCAGCCACCAACTCCAGCACCTGCATTGGGGACTCCTTGGATGGCTAGGGCATCGGGAGACTGGTGGTAGCCTTCCAGGGCCTTGGAGCTGACTCCTCCTGCCAGGACAGCTTAGCTGGTCACTCCCAGTCATCGCCTTCTCAATCACGTCAAGAAGGACTGCAATGCCGATGCCTATGGGATTTCCCCCAGCCGTCAGCACTGGTCAGACCCAAAGTCGAATGACAACCTACAGTCAATGGCACCACAGCCCCAAGTAAGCACAGGCACTGTGTAATGCCGAAGCCTCGGCAGAGGCCCTCGAGGGCATCGACACAGGGGGCGCAAAGTCCGACGACCTGAAGAAAGACTCATGTTTTCCCAAACCCTTTTGCATCATCTGTAGGCACATATTACAAGTAGAGGGCTCATGGTCTGGCTCGACGCACTGGATGCACCAATTATGGCAGTCACCAAAATGGTGTGAGCACACCGGGTGCACTTTTAAACCCACTGGCCTACTTGGACACGACCGGAAAGACAGCTGCCGCTAAGTCAAACGGCTCAATGTCTCAGTCAGCCAGGAAAATGTCTGTTAAAAAGACACCGTATGGAAAAACTAAAAAAAAAGAAGAAAAAAAAAGAGAAATTAGACTTACCTGCTAATTTATTTATTTATTTATTTAGTAAACACTTGTATACCGCTGCTTCCTACGATCAGCAGCGGTTTACTTTACAGAATCATAATGTATTGTACGGTACATTGAGATTTCAGTTTTACATTTTGATTAGTCAATGATTACGTAACACGGGACAAGCATTTGGATACGATACATATTTGATTAAAGCACACAGATCAAGGTATACATTTAATTGTTGTTCCTTGAGGAACTCCAGTCCAATCCCTCACCACTGGGTAGTGCACCTCCTCCCACAGCATGGAGACTGGGCATGTCAGAATTCTGAAGCCTCTGGCACATATACCGGTGGCACCTCCCACCAGCTTCCAGTGACTTATTAACAAAGCAGACTCCAAGGAGCAACAGGTAAGTAGCTATACTAACAAGTACATATAACACTATACCTCTGTAGAAGGTTAACTGACCCTCTGAAAGAAGAGGACAACTTCTTCACTTCCCCCCAAAGGAAGATGAATGAAAGAATAAACAGTGCAAAGAATGTGCAAAAGAGTAAATAGACAGATAAGAATTTTTATTACTAGAGAAAGGTAAATACTCACTGTAATCTGTCTCTTCGTCCAGTCGGTCTGCCATTAAAATCGCGAAACGCTGACCAAAAAACAAACCCGGGTGGGAATCGGGACTGGACTGGAGTTCCTCAAGGAACAACAATTAACAGGTAAGTCTAATTTCTCTTTCCTTATTGTCCCTCACCGCTGGGATGTAACAGAGCAGTACATTAATGAGAAGGATCTGCCCAACCGGACCGCAAAACTGCCGACCCAAAACAGGCATTCCCCGCCGCCTGGACACCTAGCCGGTAATATCTACTGGAAGTATGCAGAGGCCCACGTGGCTGCTTTGCAAATTTCAATCGGCGGAACCAAACTATGTTCCGCCCACGACGCCGTCAGAGCTCTCATGGAATGAGCCCGCAGGCCTAAAGGAACTTGACAACCTTGCAAGATATAAGTTGATGCTATCGTCTCCCTGATCCACCTAGAAATGGAAGCCTTAGCTGCTGCTTCACCCTTACGCGGACCACCAAAAAGAACGAACGTTCAGATTTGCGAAAGGACTCCGAAGCCTTCAAGTAATGACGGAGAGCTCTCTTTACGTCCAACAAACGCAAACTACGGTCAGCCATATTGTCCCCTACTGACCTCAACACTGGTAAGGACACTGACTGAATTACATGAAATGGCGACACCACCTTCAGTAGAAAGGAAGGAACGGGACGCAACACCACATTCTCCCAAAAAAAGGTCAAAAATGGTTCTCTACAGGACAACGCCTGTAATTCCAAAACACGCCGTGCAGAACAGACTGCCACTAGAAAGACCATCTTTAGAGTCAAATAATAGAGGCCTGATTCAAGGGTTCAAAGGGCTGCCTCGTCAATGCCCCCAGCACCAAACTGAGATCCCATGGAGGGATCACCACTCTGCATGGAGGCCACAATCGAGATACTGCTCTCAGGAAACGCAATACATCCGGGTGAGACCCCAAGGAGACCCCCTGAATCTTTCCGTGATAACAGGCAATAGCCGCCAACTGCATCCTCAACGAGCTGGCTACCAGCCCTTTATCAAAACCATCCTGTAAGAAATTCAAAACCACCAGAATAGATACCGTGGAAGGCCGCACCTGTTTGACCGTACACCACTCTTCAAAAATATGCCAAACATGAACATAAGCTAAGGAAGTTGACCTTTTCCTGGCCAAGAGTAAAGTAGAAATTACTGCAAAAGAGTAACCCTTCTTCTTTAACCGCACCCTTTCAATGGCCAAGCTGTAAGCGAGAATTGAGCTACCTGAGGCATGCGAAGAGGACCCTGCCGCAGGAGATCCTCCCAAATCGGTAACTGCCACGGTTGCCCATCAATAAGCCGCACCAAGTCTGCGTACCACGGACGACACGGCCAATCCGGAGCAATTAAAATTACGCATCCCTGATGTGCTTCGATGCGCTGAATCACTCGGCCTATGAGGGTCCACGGAGGAAAGGCATATAGGAGTCCCTGCGAGGGCCACTGTTGCAGCAGGGCATCCAGCCCTTTGGACATCCTTTCTCTTCTCCTGCAGAAGAAGCAGCTGACCTTGGCCGTCTCAAAGGTCGCCATGAGATCCATTATGGGCATTCCCCATTTGATGACCAACTGTGCAGCTCCCACTCTCCGGGATCCACTCAAACTCGGCTGAGGTAATCGGCCATTACATTGTCCGATCCCGCTATGTGCGCCGCTGACAGAGCTTGGAGATGAGGCGCTGCCCATTCAAACAGAGCTTCCACTTCCTCTTCCAGAGCCACGCTGCCCGTGCCCCCTTGACGACTGAGGTACGCCACCGTGGATGCATTGTCTGAGAATACTCGAACTGCACAACCCCACAAACTGAACTCGAAAGTGCGCAGTGCCAGAGCAACCGCCTGTAACTCCAGGCAATTGATTGACCACTGAGCTTCCTGCATGCTCCATTTTCCCTGCATGAAGAGTCCCTCGCAATGAGCCCACCCAGCCCGCTAGACCAGCGTCTGTCAACACAGGAACCCACTGCGGCTGCTCGAAAGGTATGCCTGCCGCCAACTTCTCCGGACAAAGCCACCACTGAAGAGACGCCTGAACCCTCACTGGACAAGGCAGAGGCTTGTTCAGAGAATCTGTCTGATGAGACCAGCAACAGAGCAGCGACCTTTGCAAGGGCTGCATGTGTGCCCTGGCCCAAGGTACCACATCCAACGTAGCCGCCATCATTCCCAGAACTCGAAAATACTGCCATGCCGACGGCGACGGCCTTTTCAAAAAACTGAGCACCAAGAATTGCAATCCTTGGGCTCGAGGCTCCAGGCTCCGGCAGGAATACCGCTCCGACCCACGTGTTGAACCAAACCCCTAAATATTCCAGACTCTGAGAGGGAACCAACCAGCTCTTGGCGGCGTTGACCACTGTACCACCCTGGCTGTGGTCCTTACATTCTCGGCTCGGGACTTCGCTTGAATCAAACAATTGTCAAGATAAGGGTGAACTAGAACACCCTCTCTGTGAAGAAATGCCGCCGCCACCACCACCATTATTTTGGTGAAAGTTCACGGAGCCATTGCCAAACCAAACGGCAGGGCTTGGAATTGAAAATTACCCCACGGCACTGCAAACAGCAAGAACCTTTGATGCTCTGGCCTGATTGGAATGTGTAGATAAGCTTCAGTGAGATTGAGAGACGTCAAGAACTCTCCCTGACATACTGCTACTATTACTGATCGCAACGTTACCATGCGGAAATGCGGCACTCGAAGACAGCAGTTCACGCCCTTGAGGTCGGGAACTGGGCAGAAATCCCCGTCTTTCTTTAGAACCACAAAATAAATCGAGTATCGACAGCAACCAGAACAACGGCTCCCAGCTGCTGCAGGCTGAACAGTCGCCTGAACTGCCAACTCCTTGTTCTGTCCCCTGCAAGGGGAGAGAACACGAGTCGCATACCGGCCGGACAAACTCGAGAGAATAGCCTCCTCGAATGACCTCCAAGACCCATTGATCGGATGTTATCTGCACCCAGGCTGGGAGAAATTCCCGAAGTCGACCCCCTATGGGCTGAATCCCTGCCTGAGTCCCCCTCGCTTCATTGCGGTTTCTTAAAACCAGCGGGAGAAGGACTGGCAAACCATCTGCCCACTCCGCGGAAACCTCTAAAACCTTGACCCCGAAAGGGATACCTTCCTCTCTGAAAACTCCCCAAACGTGAGATCTGAAAATGTCTAAAATCCCGAGACTGACCCTCGCCACTGCTCCGGGCCGTCCCGGCCTTGGTTTGCCTTCCGGTAATCGACCTCCTTTTGACTCCCCCAAATCCTTGACACGTTTATCAAGATCTTTACCGAACAACGGCTTTCCTTTAAAAGGGAGTTTGCTCAGCCTTGACTTGGAGGAGCTATCTGCTGCCCAATTTCTTAGCCAAATATACAGACGTGCTGCCACCAGAGAAGACATGCTATTGGCTAAACTTCTGATCAGGTCATAGTGGACATCAGCTAAGTAAGCAGCCCTGGACTCTAATCTTGTCATGTCTGCCACCTGATCCTGCGAATGCTCTCCTGCCTGATGCAAACGTTGCGACCAGCGAAGACAAGCTCTCACCACCCATGCTCCACAAATAGAGGCCTGTAACGAGAGCGCATTGACCTCAAAGGCCTGCTATAATAACGAGTCCACTTTCCTGTCTTGACCGTCCTTTAAAGCAGCACTACCTTCCACCGGAATGGTAGTCTTTTTTGTGACATCAGAAACTGCTGCATCCACCCTAGGAGAACGAAACATCTCTCGTTCTTAGTCAGGTAAGGGATAGAGACGAAACATAGACCTTACGCCCCTAAGACCGGCCTCCGGCAAATCCCATTCATCCTGAATCATCTGTTTAACCACTCTGTGAACAGGAAACACCGCCTGGGATTTCCATACTGCCTGAATAAGAGGATCTTCCAAATTCTCATCCTCTGAAGGCGCGACTACAGAAAGGTTAAGAGCCTGAAGAGACTCTGTGATAAGAGCTGTCAGCTCTTCTCTCCTAAAGACTTGGGTAATTTTCGCCTGGTCCTCAGGCTCCAGAATCTCACCTTCCTCGAGTTCTTCTATAGGTCCATCTGGTTCCATGTCAAACTCATCACCTTCCAACCAGTCCGACCCAAGAGAATGCTCGTCCAGAGACAGAGCTCTCTTAACTGGCCTCGCTTCTGCGCTTCCAGGTTTCTCCGCAGCTGTGCGGACCCCCCCAGCTCCCAATCCTGAGAGATCCGGAACAGCCCCCTGCTGCCGTAGACAGTAAGCCTGATGTAAAAGCAGTACAAAGTCCAGGGAAAAGTCACCCAGAGCTGATCCACTTACCCCTGGTGGACCCACAGGACTCGGTTACGATAAACTCGCTGTCTGTGGTGAGGTTGGAGGCTCTACCAGAGATCCCCCCTCCATAGCTACAACAGATCCCTGTGGCACTGCAGAGGGCACCTCTTTGATGGTGTCCTGAAACTCCTGTTCCATACTAAGCACTTCTGTTGTGCAACCGAGACACACGCCGGCGTCCGAGACTGTCCCCTGACGGATACCACACACTAGACACTGTGGACGCGCAGGCATTAGACTACGCTACTCAGAAAAGGTACAGGGACCACCTTAAAAGAAAAGCCAGAGAAAAATAAACACATCTGCAGGGTTTCTCTTTTTTTTTCTAAACCCCTTTGCTTTACATAATAACAGACTTGAGAATTACAGTATTTACACACTGAGACCTCTTAACTTCCCTGCTCAAGAAGTTTACCAAGGGATCCCCTGCAACTGAAAAACCGAGCTAGAGAAAAACTGCAGGAAAAAACAGCCACCGCTAAAACAGACGCGCTGAAAAAAATGCAGTAGGGCTTCACATGAGGGAACAGGCCACAAACACCCAGGAAACCGCGATCGGGCACTCACCTCAATAAAAACGGATCTCTTCAGCGATTCTAAACCTCTTTAGAAGAAATGGACTGCATCGCTGACAGAAAACCCACTGCTAACAGCAAAGGAAAGCTGTGAGAGAGCAGAGAGCGTGCCGACAGCTCCTCCCCCAGCAACGCGATCGGGAGCCAACCAGCAGGCAGAGCAGGTAAAGCAGACAACTCCCCTCCGTACAGACAAGGAGGGGAGTATAGCAGGGCACAAAAGAAATGGAAATCGGGTTGAAGATGGAGTAGGAATCCCCTTCCAACTGCCCTGTTCAGCTCCGAGTTTTTGTTTTGTTTTTCCAATAAACTTAAATTACTGCCCCAAAGCAAAGAAAGATATAGAGATAAAAACCAAAGCCAAAATCACTAAGTAGTCTCACTAAAGCTGCTTATATGCTCCTCTGGTGAGCCCAGTACCTAGGCTCACTATCTCCTCCAGCTGCAAGGAGACTGAGCACTGGAAGCTGGTGGGAGGTACCACTGGTATATGTGCCAGCGGATTCAGAATTCTGACATGCCCAGTCTCCATGCTGCGAGAGGA
Organism: Ichthyophis bannanicus; assembly: GCA_033557465.1. NCBI lineage: Eukaryota > Metazoa > Chordata > Amphibia > Gymnophiona > Ichthyophiidae > Ichthyophis > Ichthyophis bannanicus. Next base: position 713,996,170 of record CM066033.1, on the reverse strand, counting down.
GGTGCACTACCGAGCGGTGGGGGACTGGACTGGAGGGACAATAAGGAAACAAATCAGCATCAGAATCGATGTCCCTAGCAACAGGTGGAAGGAGAAAGAAAAGAACTACAGAAATAAATGTAAAAACCCACAATGGGACACAACGTAGCAGACCTTTTCTGACAGCAACAGGACACATGTCCACCGGGCTCTGCGGAAAAGAAAAAACTGAAGTAAAAATGGCTCCAGTGGAAAAATGGCGCAGGAAGACAGGAACACATGTGCAATGGAGCTCCCAAAATCTTCCTATGGAAGCTGAGGAACATTCCTATGTGGGCTCCATCGGACCCATCACCCATACGTGAGGACTTACTTCCTGTTTGTTCATGGAGAAAGAAGAAATCATACCTTACCTGCTAATTGATGTTCCTTAAGTTACTCCAGTCCAGTACCGGCACCTTTGGGTATTCATGCCCCACCAGCAGCTTGGAGACCGAGCATGTCATGATTTTATGACCTCCCCCTAGATAGACAGCTGGCTCCTCCCCCAGTCTCCTATTGACCATGCAGACTCATGGAAACAACCATTACCAGTATCTGTAAATATGTACCTTAAGCGCACACTGTATATAGCTCACATCAAAATCATCCACACGCACTCACGCAGCACACTGTATCATTTCTCGCACTGCATGCTAATGACAACCACACCCTTCACTGATTGTTTGCTGTGCCAACCGCTTTGATTTCATGATAAAGCGGTATACCAAGTCCGTTTAAATAAATAAAAATAAATAAAAATTACCAGTAACATAAAGTTATCTTGATTAACTTGCTAAAAATTCCAATCCCCCTCCCCCCAGGGAAGGAGAGTCCACCATAGTCACCTGTCATGGTCGTAAGCACCTCTCAGAAGACCAGTCATCTTGGTCCCCGACCTTCAACGAACACCCAACTATCCAGCATTCTCATTTCTTTATACCCCCCCCCCCTTAGTCCCCAGACTCTTGGAAATTTGCACTAGGTCGACTTCTTGTAGTCGGGGGAGGGAGGGGCCATGTGCTAGCAGCTTGCCTTAGTTATCTGAGTTTGTTAAACAGAGAGGGATTCAGGACTGGACTGGAGTAACTCAAGGAACATCAATTAGCAGGTAAGGTCTAATTTCTTCTTCCATTTTGTTCCTCCAGTCCAGTCCCGGCACCTTTGGGATGTACCAAAGCAGTATTATCCTCAGGAGGGACCTGCTAAACCAGCCTGTAGCACCGCCGAGCCTCCCCTGATGTTTGCACATTCAAATAATGCTTCACAAAGGAATACAAGGACCAGGTAGCCGCTCTATGTATGTCTACAGGCAGCACCAGACTAAACTCCACCCATGACGCTGCTTGCGCTCAAGTCGAATGCGCTCGCAGACCAACAAGAACTTGCCTATGCTTCAGCAGATAAGCAGAGGAGATGGCCTCTCTAATCCATCTAGAAATGGATGCCTTGGAAGCCACCTCCCCCTTTGTGGGCCTCCAAACATCACAAATAGGCACTCTGACTTATGGAAGGGTCTAGTGCACCTTAGATACCTTCTTAACACCCAATGCAGTTGGCTGAGGAGGGGATCTGGCTTAGCTGCCCCCTCCGAGGCCCCGAAGACTGAAAGGGACACCACCTGATTCAGGTGAAACACAGAATACTTTCGGCAAAAATGAGGGAACCAGCCTTAAGACCACATTATCCCTGGATATCACGATACAGCTCTCTGCACGACAATGCCTGGAGCTCTGAAATCTGTTTGGCCAAACAAACGGTTACCAAAAACACCACCTGCAACATTAAGTCCTTCAAGGTGCAGTCCCCTAACAGTTCAAAGGGCGGCCCTGTTAGGGCAGAACACCAAATTGAGGTCCCACAATGGAACCACTGAACGTCTCGCCTGCTTCACCCTTCTGAGAAAGCGCACTACATCCAGGAGCAAGGCTAAGGGCACCCCCCTAACTCTGCCCCATAGCACGAAAGGGCCGCCACCTGTGAACTATATTTATTTATTTATTTAACATTTCTTATATACCGCCTTTCATATCAAGGCGGTTTACATTGAACAAACTGAAATTACATTGAACAGGGCATTATAACTAGGAGATAACTATTTTACAGGGAACATGGGCAATGGAGGGTTAAGTGGCTTGCCCAAGACCACAAGGAGCACCTGTGGGACTAGAAACCCCAGTCCTTCCGGCCCAAGGTTGCTGTCCTCTAGTGGGATTTGAACCCACGACCTTCCGGCCCAAGGTACCTTGCCCCAAACACTAGGCCATTCCTCCACTCCATGCCAAACTATATGCCAAACCCTTATCCATTCCAGCCTGTATAAATGCCAAGATCTCAGGGACCAAAACAACCATGTTCCTCACACCAATGTTCAAACACTCTCCATACCCATATATACACTAGCGACGTGGAACACCTATGGGCTTTAAGCAAAGTTGCTATCACTGAAGGCGCATATAACCTCTCTTACTCAGCCTCACCCTTTCAATAGCCATGTCATAAGCGAGAATCGATCCACCTGTGGCATCCGGATGGGACTCTGGTTCAATAGGTCCTCCCAAGCCGGCAGATGCCACGGCCTGTCTTTTGTCATCCGCACCAGATCTGTATACAATGGCCGCCTCAGGCAGTCAGTGGCTATCAGTAGCACCAGTCCCTCATGTGCCTTTATCCACTGCACTACCCTGCCTATGAGAGGCCAAGGAGGAAAAACATACAGAAGCCTCTTGGTGGGCTACGTCTGCACCAGCATGTTGAGGCCCTCCCCCATGCACACTCTCGTCCTGCTGTAAAACAGTGCTGCCTTGGCCGACTCGACGGTTATTTTTTTTTTTAATTTTATTTAGCCAGTTTTGTATACCGCCTTATCCTTCAATCAAAGCGGTCACAACACAATTGGGGGATACATTTAACACGCAGGGATATGAGACACATACACTAATACTTACAGGGAACATGGGCAATGGAGGGTTAAGTGGATTGCCCAAGACCACAAGGAGCATCTGTGGGACTAGAAACCCCAGTCCTTCCGGCCCAAGGTTGCTGCCCTCTAGTGGGATTTGAACCCCCGGTTGCCATAAGGTCCATGATGGGCTGTCCCCACCTGCGTACTAACTGCTCGAAGACCTTCTGATTGAGCATCCACTCTGCCGGGTTAATCCTCACCCTGTTGAGATAGACTGCTTGAATGTTCTCCCATCCGGCCACATGTGCTGCCTATAGCGCTAAGAGGTTGTTCTCTGCCCATTCCATCAATGGACCAACCTCCTCTTCCAGTTGCACAGTGCCCATACCTCCCTGCCTGTTGTCTGAGAACACTCTCACCACTTTCCCGCGCAACCACTGTTGAAATTCCTGCAGAGCCAAGAAAACTGCTTGCAGCTGCAACCGATTTATGGGCCATTTCATCTCGTGCTCCGCTCACAGCCCCTGTGAAATCTGAGCCTTGCAATATGCTCCCCAGCCCACTAGGCTGGCTCTGTTGTGAGCTGCACCCAGTGAGCTATCTCCAGGAGCATGCCTTTCCGGAGCGTATCGGCCCGAAGTCACAACTGGAGTGCGATCCACGCCACCTCAGTGCAAGATAGGTACTGTGGTAAGAGATGAACCTGCGCTGACCACCTGTGCAGAAGCGCTCTCTGTAGCAGCCACATGTGTGCCCGTGCCCAAGGGACCATCTTGATCAATGCTGCCATAGAGCCCAACACCTGTAGGTAATGCCAAGCTGTGATCTTTGGTATCTGCAGAAATTGCTGGATCTGGTCCTACAGCTCGTGCACATTGGCTATCGGAAGGGAACCTTTTCCTACATCCATCTGAAATCATGCGCCGAGATATTCCAGATCCTGAGACAATGTAATCCAACTCTTGGCAAAGTTGACTACCCATCCCAGGCTCTGGAAGAACGCAATGACCCATTCCATCGCCTTCATGCTTTCCTTGTCTTTGTCCTTATGAGCCAGTCATCTAGGTATGGGTGCACTAGGATGCCCTCCTGCCTGAGTGCCGCCACCACCGCCACCACGACCTTGGAAATGGAAGTGCCCATCCGGTACTGCGAATCAGAGAAACTGCTGGTGCTCTGCCCGCACCGGAATATGGAGATACACCTCTGTGAAGTCTAGAGAAGAACTCTCCCCCTCTCACCATCACTATCACAGACCACAAAGTTTCCATACAAAGGTGAGGTACCCACAGGACCCAATTTACATACTTGAGGTCTAGAATGGGCCGAAAAATACCTTCTTCCTTTGGCACTACAAAATAGATGGACCGCATCCTTTTTGGCTTTGGGGCACTTCCACTACCACTCGTAGATCCCTTAACCGCTGCAGGGTTTCTTGCACTGCCTCTCTCTTTACTAGCGCCTTGCAGGGGGAATTGACAAAGGCGTCTCAGAGAGGCCGGGCGAATTCTAGAGCATAGCCTTCCCAGATGACCTTCAGCACCTACCGATTGGTTGTGATTTGGGTCCAGGCTCCCATAATACTCCCATAGCCAACCCCCTACAGAAATTAAATCCGCCTGGTTCATTGTGATTTCTTGGGAGCCGAGGAGGCGGGAGAGTAAATCCTCTTCCCGCACCTTGGAAGCCCCGAAAGGCTAGCCCCCTTGATGGAAATCAACCTGACAGGGAGTGTACCTTTGCAACCGAAATCTCCTAAAATCTCTCTGCTGGCTTCTTCCTGGGGCCGACGACCACCCTACCTTCTGCTTGTCCTCTAGCAACCATCCCCCTTTTGTTTCGCCTAATTCCTTCACTAGTTTTTTCAGATCTTCACCAAAGATCAACTTACCCCGGAAAGGGAGCTTGCTCAACCTGGACTTGGAGGACACATCCGCCAAACTGTGGAGTCACAAGTACCGCCTCACTGCCACCACAGAGGCCATACACTTGGACAAACATCTAATGAGGTCATAAAAGGCATTCCCCATATACCCGGCCCGGACTCCAACTTTGCCACCTCCAGAGGGCATGGCTGCCCCTCTCCAGGATCCCCGAAGATCCCTTGTACCCAGCCGAGACAGGCCCTGGCTACAAAGGCTCCACATACTGCAAGGACAGTGCATTAATGTCAAACGCCTGCTTCAAGAACGTTTTCCGCTTGTGGTCCTGCATACCCTTGAGGGCCGAACTACCTTCCACTGGAATTGTAGTCCTCTTGGTCACTGCTGAGACTACCGCATCCACCTTAGGAGCACGCAAAAGTTCTCTGTCCTCCGGAAGAGGGTAGAGCTGCGACATAGTTTGGGTCCCTCGAAGTGCCCCTTTGGGCACATCCCATTCCTCCTGAATGATCCTTCACACAACTCAATGAAACGGTAACACCTTCTGTGTCGACATGACCGCCTCGAACAGTGAATCCTCCAGAGGTTCCTCTTCCTCTGGGGCCTCCGTGAATAAATTCAATATTTTCACAGACTGTGTTGTCAATGCCGCTAATTGCTTTGATCAGTCAATCTGTATATATTAAATAAATAAATCTGTAAATAGTTGCGAGCTGACCACGTCACCTATGACAGCTAGCTTGCCTGTACATAGTTATCCTGTCAGTCCTGTTTAGAAACCCCTGTTCATTGTAAGTCCAGTTGTGGGCCCTGCCTGCACTGCACGAGTTGTTAAATGTAAACCGTGCTGATTTTAAAGAGCGCGGTATAAAAAAAAGACATTAAATAAAATAAATAAATTCTTCTCTGTCGGTGGAATTTTGTCCTCTTCCAACTCCACTTCCGGAGCTTCCTCCTCATCCAGGTCCTCCGCCCCTAGCGGCGTCTCTTCCCAGAGGTCTTCCTCCATTCGCCACTTACTGGGACCCAGCTCACTTTCCGTCCCCTAAAGCGACAAGTCCAGGTCCATGGGCCGCTTTGCCCCACTCCTAGGAGCTGGTGGAACCTCTCCCGCACCTTGTTCAAACAAAATACCTTGAGCAGCAGCAGGACAAACTCTGGCAAAAGACCCCCTGCATTTCTATTACCTGTTCCATGGGGGCTCTCCCATTAGACATTTTCTTTGCCTTGCTTTTGGGCCCTTGGTGGGAAGAGTTTCTCCTTCTTTTACAGTTCCCGCCGGCAGTGCCACTGCCATGGTGACTCTTGAAGGTCTGGCTGCTTTAGGGTCTTCCATGCCCCTGGAGGACTTTTCTGGCCTGTTCTCTTGCAGGCCCACCTCCATCGACTGGGATTCAGCCACACATCCCCTGCAGAGCCCAGACAGGGATACTAAACCCCTGTGGGACTCACAGGCCATGCAGGTAGGCTTTGTAGGCATGTCTCCAACTCTTCTCTGCTCTGCTCTGTAGAACTGCGTTACTTTCCGTTACTACTGTCTGCCACAAACAGAAACCAATTTAAAAAAACACACTAAAACAATACAACAAACAAAATAAAAAATAAGAAATTCCTCCGAGAAGGAATGCTCTGCTGTTCTTAGCCCCCCCCCTTGCTCACGGTCTGTATGCTGTTTCCCGCGCGGCTTCTCCGACAGCCCACACTGGTCTGCTACCTTACCCCACCGCAAAGAAAAGCCTACTAGTGCTGCAGCAGCTCCCTTCTGGTGCTCAGTCAGCACCAGGCTTCAGCATTGGGCACCACAATGAGGCATCAGATGCTCCGGTCTCCAAAGACGCAATGACTCCTCACCATCTGAGGACAGTTAGCAGTGCTCTTGCCTGCAGCTCTCCTTTCCTCCTCACAACCGGCGTGCCACCAAACTCCTCCTCAGAGCTGTTGAGGTGACCCCCGCAGTGCTCAAAACTCTCTCTCTGCCAATTTAAAATATTCCAAACCAATTAAAACAACCAGTGTTCGTTCAGTGAGTCCTAGCTAAGGGATTCACATCTCTCCAGCTGCTTGGAGACTGAGATACTGGGAGCTGGGGGAGGAGCCAGTTATCTATCTACAGTAGGGGGAGGTCATGAAAATCATGACATGCTCAGTCTCCAAGTTGTTGGTGGGGGTGTGAATACCCAAAGGTGCTGGGACTGGACTGGAGGAACAAAATGGAATTATACAGACTCAATCCTTCTTCCGGTTAGTATGCTCACAGGTATATTTATACCATTCTGTCCCAACATACTGTACTACCTCATCTGTACTCAGTCACCAGCTCTCCCCCTTCCCCACCCCCTGCTGCAGCAAACACCCCACACCTTTGGCCTCAGTCACCTCCATATGCAGCCATTACCCCCCCCCCCCCCCCTTTCTCTACACCTAATTTCCTTACTGGACTAGTACTACAACAAAGCTTGTTTTTCACAAAGTGAAACTATTTATGTGACATTGTCCCCCGGAAAGACACAAAACCACACACACCTACTCTGACATAAAAGCACACACTTTCACGCTTCAAACACACATAGGTACTCTCCTTCTTTTCAGATGCATGCAAACACACATGGCTGGCTCTGGACATCTCAGGACACTCTTGTGGTTTCCCCCACTTGTAGCCATGCCTGCAAAGTTATAACGTGTGCATCAATGTTGCAAATTGGGCAAGGAAGGTTTATGATTCCCACCGTGCCAGCCGTGAAATGGGTGCGTGCAAACATGTAGCAGCTGTTTGCGTATTGCCTCCCCCCCAAAAGAAATAATTGTGTGTCTAAAGAATGAGTGTATCTGTGTCCCAGGAGCATAGCCAGAAAACAAACACAAGCATACTCATACTCCTCATATATACACACACACACACTCTTAATCTTCAGACGCACATCTGCACACGCACTCATCTGGCATTCTTCCGCTACCTGCTGTTCCTATGTTCATTTAGTCAGTGTCCCTGAACCAACTCTGTATATCATCATGGAAAATTCTTACATTTGCCACCAGCAAATTTCCTCAGCCTGCAGCAGCACTCACACGTTCTCCCCATCCCCAAAAGGCATTCCCTGGGTTCAATGGTTCTCCATGGTCAGCCTAGTATCTGCTGTTGAACTCCGTCCTCGGGGGGCGGGGGGGGGGGGGGGGAGAGGAGATGAAAATAAAACTCTGAAAATAGCCAGCCATTCTAGCCATCCTTCTAGCTTTCAGACAAAAAAATAGGAAAACCTGTAACTACCAAAAGACCATCTTCAATCCTCACTTCCTGAGTTCTGAGCACATCTGACAGGGTCCAGAGATGCCAAGAGTGAGAGATGCCAAGAATGAGATTTTTTTATCCTAGTGAGTGAGATTTTTCTAGTGGTGTTTTAAAGTATAAATGTACATGCACAAACCGCTCCCCCGCCCAATACAATGCCTTCATTGTGTATTCCTGGGAGAATTCTGCACCAGCGAGCCAGGCTTGGAGTGCACAAGCTTTAATGGCGCACGAGCCTGCCTCACTGTTCGCTTTTTCACAGGAGCATTTCCCTTCGCTCCTGCGGCTGTGCTACACTTCAGACACCGGCATCACAAGGAAACACTTCAGTTTACGTTATTAAAACTTGGTGCTGCTGGCATCGTTAGTGGAGTACAGCCATGGGAGCTAAAGGAAATGTTCCATGGCTGTGTTACATAGTAAATGAAGGCAGATAAAGACCAGCATGGTCCATCCAGTCTGCCCAGCAATACGGCAAGAGTAGGTGCACCTGACGCTCTGTGCAGGTCACCCCTCCCCATGTCTTTGTTTAGGGGTGGACCCACCACTCCATGTAGGACACCCCTATTTGTTGAGAAGTTAGATGGTTCAGTTTATTTTGTTTTTATCCTGTTGCTGTAAAGGGATCCGCTGTGCTTGTCCCATGCTGTTTTGAATTCCGTCACCGTGTTTGCCCCCACCACTTCCATCGGGAGAGCATTCCAAGCATCCACCATCCTTTCAGTGAAAAAATATTTCCTGACATTGCCTTTCAATTTTCCACCTTGCAGCTTCATGTTATGCCCTCTAGTTTTGCAGCTTTCCCGTCTTTGGAAGAGGTTTGTTTGTTCATCGTTCCTCTAAGTATTTAAAGGTCTGAATCATATCTCCCCTATCCCTCCTCTCCTCCAGAGTGTACATATTTAGGTCTTCAAGTCTCTTCTCATAAGGTTTCTTACGCAGGCTCCAAATCATTTTGGTCGCCTTCCTCTGAACACTTTCCAGTCTTTTTACATCTTTTGCAAGATATGGTCTCCAAAACTGAACACAGTATTCCAGGTGAGGCCTCACCAGCGACCTGTACAGTGGCATAAGTACCTCTTCCTTTCTGCTAGTAATCCCTCTTTGTATGCAGCCCAACAAAATAATGTTGCTGCAATCGGGCAGAGGAGGTGAGTGGCTGGGGTTGGAGATGGACTGACTGTGAGTGGGGGGAGACCTGGGGGAAAAAGAAAGGTAGAGGTATGTGCCTGGGAAAAAAGGAGGAGGGATAAGGGAGAAATAAATGTAGGTGCATAGGGACGAGAGAAGGGAGGTCAGGTAGGAGTATGTGCATAACGGTAGACCTTTGGGACAGATAGCAGTAGGGATCTTGGAATTAGTTAGGGGGTGGGGAAGGGAAGGTTTGGGTGTTGGGGAGAAAGCTGTGATTTGAGTGAGGGCTACAGAGGGAAGAGACAGTGGGAATTTTTAGTCTAGAGGAATTAGGCTTTATGATGGGGAAAGTCTACTGAATAATGTAGCAACACATGCAGAATTTGAAAATACCGTGCACAAAACTTTCTAAATTACCCCCGGGTGTAATTTTGTCCACAGCAATCGCTATCGTCCAGGAATCCCTCTTAACCTGTCAAACCCATACTCCCTACCTCCTCTCTCCCAGATGCTACCTCCTCTACACTCAATCAGACCTTCCTACTCAATGCAGTAAATATCCACTTTTGTTCTCAATCGCCTCCATATTCTGCCAACACCCCTCACCCACTCACTAATTTTTCTTACCAGACTGCTACTGCCTACTGCACCAAAGCTTCTTTCAGCACTTGTCTTGGGAACCCTGCTACCGCTCAATGCCGACACGGCCATAATCTCTGCTGCCTTCGTGGGCTGCAGGGCTTGGGAACCTACAAGGCTTGTGTCACTCCACAACTCCTTCCTACATTCTTCAACCGCTCTCTGGTAACTCCGTGGCTGCTAATCTAGTCTCGCACACATGGGCCCTATGCATATTTTGCCTATACTTTAACCTGGCCCTGCCCTCAACGATTTCTTCTTCTAGCGTGTCAAATGTTTAGGTGCAAATGAGTCTCAGTCAGGCTGCCGAATGATCCAACCTCCTCGCGTTGCCATAATTTGAGCACTTTAGTTTGACACGGTGCTGTATTATTAAAGTACCCGACACCGAAGAAACTTGGAACCTGAAAGTTAAGTACCCCCGCACTAGAAAGGCAGGTCATCAGATACCTCAACAGCTTTTCACAACTTAAACTGCAGACCGGTATCATAGCGCCCCCAAAAGCAGAGAAATCACTTTCCCGCCCGCCCTCCAGAGGGCCACCGAGTATCCCGCGCGCGCGCCGCTTCTCTACTGCCGGCAGCGAGAGGTCACGTGAGGGGCTCGTCTGGCGAGTGCAGGTAATGGTGCGCGCTTAGCACTGGGTCTGGGAGGTGTGGGGGAAACGCCTCGGCCGCGGAATAGAAGCCGATAACAAGGGAGGGGAGTAGGAGAGAGAGTAGCCTCAGGAGGTTCCACCTAAGAAGGGACGGTAGGCAGCATTTGTAAGGCAACTGTTTACGGGTGGGGGAATTAGGACACATCAAAGTCGGCAAAAGCCATTTATAGAGTCCGACAAAAATAGCGAGGAAGTACAACATTGCCTTGACAAAACAAGCGAGTTTGTCTTATGCAGGAAGTTCATTTTGTGTAAAAAAAAAAAAATCCTTTTGAACAGTCCCCCATTGTCTTTTAGTGTTTTTATTTTCTTTAGTAGCATTAGCTAATTGAAGAAATCTACCATTCCCGTCTTTTTCTCTGGCATTATCCTTTTTATTTATTTATTTAATTCTCTTATATACCGCGCTATTCTGCATCAGTGCGGTTTACATTGAACAAACTGAAATTACATTGAACAGGGCATTATAACTTGGAGATAACTATTTTACAGGGAACATGGGCTATGGAGGGTTAAGTGGCTTGCCCAAGACCACAAGGAGCACCTGTGGGACTAGAAACCCCAGTCCTTCCGGACCAAGGTTGCTGTCCTCTAGTGGGATTTGAACCCCCGACCTTCCAGCCTGAAGTACCTTGCCACAACCACTGGGCTACTCCTCCACTCCACTTTTAGTTTATTCTCAAATCTCCTTCACCTTGTGAACTTCTTATCACATGTTTTGGTTATTATATTCATACCTCATACAAAAGTAGTCTGCTTATTTAAACTATTATTATTATTATTTAAACTGTTGCATCCGCTGCCTGGGAGAAGCTCGCTATGTGGAGGACTGCCCCCACATGTCCCCCAGAGCTCGAAAAGCACGAAATTACACTCAAGGAATTCCCTTCCTCCTCTGAAAGCTCATCAAGTAAAGCTCCAAAATCAGGAAAGGATAAAGAGGTGAGGAAAGACAAAATCGCGAAGAACCAAGTCGGTATCAGCAGGAAGGAGGTGAGCAACTTGACCGCCTCTGGGATTCCCTCCTCAGCAACTCCCCCGGATGCTCAGAACCGCTCCTCCAAGGTCCTGGCTGCTGCTCCTCAGCAACCCTCCGAGTCTGCCCAGTCTAAGGAAAAGACTGCCGCCACTGCCGGGCGCTCCTCCGAGCTCCAGTCTTCCACCCGGCTGCCTCCCCGCGCCAAAAAGCACAGATGCGAAGAAGCTCCACCCACCCCCAACATCGCAGATTGTCATTTCCGATTCAAGGAGGAATCACCGGCACACATTGCTCCTCCCCACTCCAGTTCCTCAAGACAGGGCAGAGCTCGCAGCTCCTGCACCAGAGAGTCCCGCTCCAATACGGAGCGCAGATAAGCAGCTTCTCCATCAGCAGTTCCTCCCGTAGCCCCACAGGGGCAAGAAACATGCCAGGACTCGCTCCCCGCACAGATCATGCTCCAGCACGCTTTCCCCACCAGCGCAACACACCAAGGCCTCTGGGAACATCAGCAAGAAAAGCAAAGATGCCCTGCACAATTCTGGATCAGCAGGTGACAAGCTGCAGACCAGAGACAGGCAAACAGCGCTCATAGAGCTCCTGTCTAAGCTCATCAGCTAGCGGGACTCCAGCTGACACTCCAGACGGACTTGCTCCCCGGATCTGCCATCTATGTATATAGTTGACCATGTTTCCCTATTCAATAGAACCACCAATGTATATAGTTTCTCCAAGTTTCTACTCCCTGTTAAATGTAATGACCAGACATATGTAAGCTGTCGGATGTTTCTGTTCAATGTAAACCGCGCTGATAGTAAATAGTGCGGTATATAAGAATTGTTAATAAATAATCCTCTCACTGGTTTGCCTAGGCAAAGCTGCCTTGTTACCCATTTCCAGGAAGGAGACTTTTTGGCTCATTCGGGGTTTGAATTTGCATCGTAGATAGGCTAGTCCTTGATTTCTGACAGATGTCTCCCAACTGCAACTGGAGAACTTGACAGATCTGTGTCCGTAGGCGGTCTTTAATGAAAACAGGCCAAAGGCCTTTGCTGTAAATAAGGGCTTGGGACACTGCAGACCTCTCTGTTCTTATAGGCTTCCAGCATAACCTAAAACCAACCCTGCAACAGAACGTTAAAAAAATGGGGGTGGGGAAGACTTGATATGTGCTCATGCGCAATTGATAAAGTTTAGAAACAATTGTTTACCAGTGATATTTTTTTTTCTTTCAGCTTACCTGCAGATGAATCCAGCCAGGAAGCCATATACCTGAGTAAAGTTTGAGAGTTTTCCACTTGGATAAATTGTCCATGTTGCTCATGCCAGATCAGAATAAATTTTAACAAGAAATTGCCTAATTACAACTAAGGTGGCATAAAAAGTCATAACAGGAAAAATTAAATATCCTACAGGGTGGGACAAAAAGGTGGAAAGGTTTAATAGTCAAAGCAGAGCATTCAATTAGAATTACTTCATTTTAAGATAAAACAGTGCAAAACATGGGTAGGAACACCTTCTCACTTCTCATACCATAGGCTCCAACTTTAGAAATCAACAGATCTGAAATGTTTTATCATTTTTTTTCAGGAAATAGCAATGGTGATGTCCAGGCATGTTGCTGATATTGGTTACAAGGCCTTCTCTGGTTCTATGATGTTATTGACTCTATATGGTGGGTACCTATGCAGTATACGAGCCTACCGCTACTTCCAGCGAAGGAATGCGCTTAAGGAGGCTGCAGAAAAGCAGACAAGTGAGATCATAAAAGATTGATGCCTCCAAGCTTGCATTGAGCCCTGAATGCCATTGTCTTCTATCGTATGGGACTAAGACCAGGCAGCCATTTACAATCTTATGTACTAGTAATTTCTTGTTAAGTATCTGCCAAGGAAATGATTGGTCATATACCATTTTCTGACACACATATAATAAAGTTGATTTTTTTGTGTATATTAGAAAATTAAGCAGTTGTATAAAATGTAGCATACAAACAATAAGTATGAATAACAGAGTTCAGTTATTTCTGACCTTGTGAAAAGACAGTTTGTCCTACCTATGTGCATTTTTTTAAAGTTTTTTTTTTAATTTAGTTCAAAACTAAAAGTAATTTGAATGTTAAGATCAAAATAAAGCTACAATTATCTTACCACCTGCAAAAGAAATGCATATTGTGTTTATTTATACAATCATCTGGAATGGTAATCTTTTCTCTAGTCAAATTAGCCTCTTAGATCCATTTTATCTTTCTATTTATTAAGCCACATTATAGCATTTGCTTCTGGAATTCTGTACATAATTCAATTTTGCACTTTTTTGTGATTTTATGTATAACTTATTTTGAAAGACAGCTTGCAGAATTCCAGCAGGAGTAATTATAGGTTTTTAACTTCTGTAGTGTTCTTCCCAGAAATTTATGCTAGCCAAGTGCTATAAAGGCATAGATGGTTGGGCTGCAATATAAGCTAGTTGGCAGCAGACAGTAAATGACAGCAGATAAAGACCAGTATGGTCCATCTAGTCTGCCCAGTAAGATGGCAAGAGTAGGTACACCTGCCGCTCTGTGCAGGCCACCCCTCCCCATCTCTTTGTTTAGGGGTGAACCCACCACTCCATGTAGAACACCCCTGTTTGTTGAGAAATTAGATTGTTAAGTTGTTTGATTTTATCCTGTTGCTGTAAAGGGATCCACTGTGTCTGTCCCATGCCATTTTGAATTCTGTCACTGTATTTGCCCCCACCACTTCCATCGGGAGGGCATTCCAAGCTTCCACCACCCTTTTCAGTGAAAAAATATTTCCTGACATTGCCTTTCAATTTACCCCCTTGCAGCTTCATGTTATGCCCTCTAGTTTTGCAGCTTCCCCGTCTTTGGAAGAGGTTTGTTTGTTCATTATTTCTCTTCAAGTATTTAATGGTCTGAATCATATCTCCCCAGTCCCTCCTCTCCTCCACAGTGTACATATTTAGGTCTTCAAGTCTCTTCTCATAAGGCTTCTGACGCAGGCTCCAAATCATTTTGGTCGCCTTCCTCTGAACAGTTTCCAGTCTTTGTACATCCTTTGCAAGATATGGTCTCCAAAACTAAACACAGTATTCCAAGTGAGGCCTCACCAGTGACTTATACAGTGGCATTAGTACCTCTTCCTTTCAGGTGGTAATTCCTCTTTGTATGCAGCCCAACATCCTCCTGGCTTTTGCCACCGCCTTGTCGCACTGTTCCTTATCGTTCCTCCAGTTTAGTCCTCCACCTGTGGGTTGTGCACCTCCTCCTGCAGCTTGGAGACTGGGCATGTCAAAAACATGACATCACTGGTAGTAGTCTGCCGGTCCCATCAGCCCCAGTGTGTCCAGTCTCCATGCAGCAGGACAACTTAGTGAGCCTATGTGCTAGGTTCACTTGAGGAACGGATAAGGAGTAGTTAGTATAGCTGTCTAGTTGATTTGTCCCTACATTTAAAATTTGTTTCCTTTGGGTTACTGTACCTTTAAAAAAAAAAGTTTTGAGAAGGTCTCTTTGCTTGTGCCGGGTCCTCTCTGCCCTTGCCTCACTCAGATTGCTAGCAGGCATTTTCATTTAAATGTGAATTCAATTCAGATCTCTCCTCCTTGATACTATGGAGGCGAGCTCTGCAGGGGTGCACAGGCGTTTATTGTTGAGCTGCAGCAGCCACGGTCAACTGGCATCGGGCTGCGAAGTGGCGGGAAGCTTGGCCGGTGGCTCTCTGCTCACTTGTCAGCTGAGCAGGGCCGCGCAGCCTGGACACCCATGTCATCGATGCAGCATTGGATAAAGGTATTGTGGGGGACAAGGGATTGACCCAGCAGACGGGGAATGGGCCGCAGAGCAACAGGCCTTCCTCTCAGTTTTGGCGCCATTTTCTGAATATCTCAGCAGTGGACATTTTCTCAGCATGTTTGCCGCATGGCGGCTGAGACGGCAAGCGTTTGCAACGCTAGTAAGAACTTAGTTCAGCGCATTTATCACCCTCATTTCTGGTTTTGTGTAGTTAGTGGAAGCTGCTTTGCCTTTTTCTTTTTTTTTTTGTTTTCCTGTGATTTTGATTTTGTGACATTGTCTAATCGGTGGGGTCACTTGGAACCTTTTAATACAAGGCAGTTAAGTTTAGTTTAAATTGGTCTTAGCTTAGTTTAACTTAGTTTGGGGGCTTCAACTGTTCTTATTGGGGGAAAAAGGAAAAGACAAGGGTTTATTTTCCTCATTCCTATTGACCGTGTTGAAGGAAGAGGGGGTTATAGATGGCTTCGCGCCCTCAGTGTGTCATCTGTGGCACCCGCAGAGGGGCTACCGCTGACTTGGGGATCTGTCATGGCTGTATGGCAGTTTCAACCAGCAAAGAGCAGCAGATGGAGGTTGTGGGGGGAACAGGAACCTCACAGGGCATCGGCTGGAGCCAAGGGAGAGCTGCCGCTGACCACTCCTCCAGGAACTAGTCAAGATGCTCTGGTTGGGCCGACAGAGGCGCTTGCGACAGGGGCTCCGGGGCCACATCCCGGAGATTTATGTCCAGACTTTGTCTTGATAATGCATCAGGTGTTCTGTTTGAGACGGCAAGGGAAATTGCCGGATCCCTTGTCGCTCCTTATTCCGCTACAGCAGTCCGGAGTAGCGGGCATGAGTAACGATGCCCTGAGACCTCCCAAAAGATCAAGGCCTTGGGAACCTTCACCTTCAGATTTCGGGTAGCCAGAGACAGATGAGGCGGAGGTAGAACTCAAGGCTGGAATGGAGGAGTTAGAAGAGGGAGAGATTCCAGAGCCGGAGGATCAGGCGAAAATTATTCAGGTATTCCGGAAGGACGAGCTGATGGCGCTTATCACGGAATCCCTGCAGACACTGCATCTGGTAACGGAACAACCGGCGGAAGAAGAGTGGGGAAGACCCTATTATTCAGGCCGTGAGACAAACCCAAGTAGTGTTTCCCGTTCATCGAGTGGTAGAGCATATGATACAGGACGAGTGGGATCAGCCAGAAACAGGGCAGAGAGGAATTAGGACTATGAATAGGCTGTATCCCCTAGCGGATAAAGACAAGGAATGGTTCCGTTTTCTGCTAATTGATGCGGCGGTGTCAGCAGTAACTAAGAAGACCACCATTCCGGTGGAAGGTAGTGCGGCCTTAAAAGACGCGCAAAATAGAAAAGTGGACAGATTATTGAAACAATCATTTCAAGCCAACGTTCTGTCATTGCAGGCCCCCATTTGTGGAGAATGGGTGGCTAGAGCATGCCTCAGATGGTCCCAAAGTTTACGACAGGATTCTCAGCTGGAGCAGGAAAGTCTGCGTGAGCTGGATCAGTTGTAGTCGGGGTCGGCTTATTTGGCAGAAGTGCATTACGACATGATCAGAGCCCTGGCTAATCGTATGGCCTCTTTGGTGGCCGCCTTCAGGTCCCTGTGGTTGAGAAACTGGGCGGCCGATGGATCCTCTAAATCGGGCCTCAGTAAGCTACCATTTAAAGGCAGGTTGTTGTTTGGAGAGGACCTTGACAAGTTGGTCAAGGAGTTAGGAGAGTCAAAAGGAGGAAGACTTCCAGAGGATAAGCCTGAACAGGGGAAGTCCTCGCTGGCCTTTCAGGGTCAGTATAGAGACTTTAGAAGATTCCGAACTACTCGCTTGGGGGGCTTTCAGAGAGGTAGGTTTGCTTCTAGAGCCCAGGGATTTCGTGGGGCAAGCAGAGGCTTCACAACAGCTTCCCCAGCGACAAATTGGAAAGCACAATGAAGTGCAGCGGGTCCCAGTGGAAAGCCAACCAATAGGTGGGTGACTTCGGGAGTTTATTTCTGCCTGGACCCAAATAACGCCTGATCAGTGGGTCTTAGATATCGTTCGCGAGGGTTACATGCTAGAATTTGCCAAACCGGTCCGAGATTTGTTTGTAATGTCTCCATGCAAAGGTCAGTGCAAGACCTTGGCGGGACGCTGTACACTAGATCAGCTATTGCAACGGTGCGGTCGCGCGGGTACCATTTGGAGATTACGGCATGGGACAATACTCAATTTATTTTGTGGTGCCAAAAAAGGACGAAACTCTGCATCCGATCTTGGACCTCAAAGGGGTGAACTGTTGTCTTCGAGTACCCCATTTCAGGATGGAAACTTTAAGATTGGTCATTGTAGCCGTGTGCCAAGGGGAGTTCTTGACATCCCTAGATCTTACGGAAGCATATTTACACATCCCGATCAGGACGGCTCATCAAAAGTTCCTACGCTTCGCTCTGCTTTGGGGACATTATCAGTTCCGGGCATTGCCGTTCGGTTTGGCAATGGCGCCGCGGACCTTCACCAAGATCGTGGTGATGGTGGTGGTGGCGGCGGCGGCGATACGGAAGAAAGGAATTCTCGTCCACCCCTATCTAGACGATTGGTTAATTCAGGCGAAAACGAAGGCCGAGAGTGTTCAGGTTACAGACCAGGTAGTGAAGTTCTTGCAGAGCCTCGGTGGGGTGGTCAATTCGAGCAAGAGCCGCTTGGTGCCGTCCCAGGATCTCGAATATTTGGGGATGCAGTTCGACACTCAGAAGGGAGCGGTGTTCCTACCGGATCGTCTGATTTAAATCCTTCGGCAATTGGTACACAAGTTCAGAGCCGTTCAGGCGCCTTCGGTGTGGAGGTATCTCCAAGTGCTGGGAACAATGGCGGCAACCTTGGAAGCGGTGCCATGGGCCAGGTATCATATGCGGCCCTTACAGAGGGCGTTGCTTCGCCGTTGGTCACATCAGTGCAACTCACTAAACAAACGACTTCCCTGTCCTCTCAGGGTCTGGCAGTCGCTGCGCTGGTGGCTGGCGCCGGGATCTTTGGAAGCCGGGATGCCCCTGGAACAGCCGGAGTGTCTTCCATTGTTGACAGACGCGAGTCTCGCCGGATGGGGAGCACGTTACGGAGAGGTCTTCGCGCAAGGCACTTGGTCCCATCCAGAGAGCACATGGTCCATCAACCGGTTGGAGCTGAGAGCGGTGTTTCTCGCACTGCAAATGTTTGAAGCGATGGTGCAGGGACGCGCAGTGAGAGTGCTGTCTGACAACTCCACAATGGTGGCCTACATCAATCGGCAGAGCGGCACAGGAAGTGCAGCAATGGAAGAAGAGGCGGAGGTGCTATTCGCTTGGGTAGAGCTTCGGATGCCAGCGATATCGGCAGCACACATTGCAGGGAAAGAGAATGTGATGGTGGATTTTCTCAGCAGGGTCCAAGTAGATGCAGGAGAATGGGAATTGAATCCAGACGTGTTTGCACAAGTAGTTCGCAGGTGGGGTACGCCGATCATGGATCTTAAGGCGACCTTTCAGTCAGCAAAAGTGAGTCACTTCTTCAGCAGGCGGCGAGAGCGGATGTCAGAGGGGATTGACACGCTAATGCAGCGTTGGCCGACCAGCAGGTCTTCTCTGTGTTTCCCCCGTGGGCACTCATAGGCCAGGTGATGCAGCATATCAAAGCGCATTGGGGGAGTGCGCTGCTGGTAGCTCCGGACTGGCCAAGCCGTCCATGGTATGCCAATCTCATCTGGCTCCTTGAGGGGGAGCCTTGGAGGTTGCCGACGTCAGAGAGTCTTTTGCTACAAGGTCCACTGCAGATGCCTCAGGTGGATCGGTTCTCGCTTACGGCTTGGCCATTGAAAGGGTGAGGCTAAAGAAGAAAGGCTACTCGGGCACAGTCATCGTGACCTTGCTGTGGGCTAGAAAAAAGTCTAAGTCACTGACGTATGTTCGCATATGGCGTATTTTTGAAGATTGGTGCTTGCGGAGATAGGTGCGCGCAGCTACAGGGTCGGTGCTGGTGGTTTTAAGTTTTCTACAAGAGGGATTTGATAAGGGTCTGGCGGCCAGTACCTTAAGGGTGCAGTTGGCAGCCCTTTCTTGTTATAGAGATAAAGTGCAAGGTGTGGCGCTAAGGGCACATGCGGACGTATTACGTTTCCTTAAAGCAGTATCTAGGCTGTGACCCTCTTGTAGAATTATAGTTCTGTTGTGGGACCTCAATTTTGGTTTTAGGGGCGTTAGCCAGGGAACCTTTTGAGCTATTGCACAGGGCGTCGGTTAAGGATTTAACCCTGAAGACTGTCTTTTTGGTAGCCATTTGTTCGGCGAGGCGCACTTCGGAATTGCAGTTGTTGTCATGTAGAGAGCTGTTTTTGTCCTTTTCTAGCGAGGTGGTGGTTTTGCGCACCATTCCTTCCTTTTTACCCAAGGTAGTCTCCCCGTTTCATCTGAACCAGATGGCCTTCCCTTCCAGTGTTAGGTTCGCGGGAGGGAAATGCTGCGGACCAGGGGTTGCGTCGCTTGGACACAAAGCGAATGCTGTGGCAGTATTTGAAAGTGTCAGAGGCTTTTCGCAAATCGGATCGCGTATTCGTCTTGTTTGGAGGTGCCCGTAAAGGAGAAGCAGTGGCGAAGGCATCCATTTCTAGATGGATTAGAGAGATGATTGCTTCTGCATATCTTCTGGGTGGCCGAGAGGCGCCAACAGGATTGCGAGCTCACTCTACCAGAGTGCAAGCGGCCTCCTGGGCGGAGCACAGTTTAGTTCTGCCTGGAGAAATTTGTAAGGTGGCCACTTGGTCATCTCTTCATACTTTCAAGCAAGCACTACTGCCTGGATGTTTTGGCATCAAATGATGCTGCATTCGGGTGGGCGGTGTTACAAGCTGGCTGGAAAGGTCCCTCCCAATGATTACTGCTCTGTTACATCCCATAGGTGGAGGACTAAACTGGAGGAATGATAAGGAAATGGAAATTACACTTACCGGGTAATTGTGGTTCCTTGAGAAACTCCAGTTTAGTCCTCATTCCCACCCGGGTTTGTTTAGTTGGCATTGAAGCGTCAGTTGGGAAAGGTGTCCAATGACTGGTAGGTGAAGTTATTGCTATAATTACTGTTATTTCTTTCTCTACTGGTCTCTTATTCTGTTTAATGAGGAAGGAAAGGAAGAGGTACAAGGAAAAAGTATTTTTCTCTGGAGGAAAATTCCAGGGTACATAGTTGATATAAGTTCAATTTCTTGTTCAAGTTAAAATGAATTAAATAGCTACTTATTTGTTGCTCCTTTGAGTGTGCTTTGTCAATAGTTCACTGGGGCTGATGGCAGAGACCGGCAGACTACTACCAGTGATGTCACGTTTTTGACATGCCCAGTCTCCAAGCTGTAGGAGGAGGTGCACAACCCAGAGGTGGAGGATTAAACTGGAGTTCCTCAAGGAACCACAATTACCAGGTAAGTGTAATTTCCATTTTTGCCACCTTGAGATCCTCAGAAATAATCACACCAAGGTCCTTCTGGTCCGTGCATACCAACCTCTCTCGCCCCCTACTGCATACATTTTCCTTGGATTTCTGCTTCCCAAGTGTATGACACTGCACTTCTTCACATTAAATCTTAATTGCCAAGCATTAGACCATTCTTCCAGCTTTTGTAGATCTTTCCTCATGTTATCCACTCCCTCAGGGGAGTCCACTCTTGCAAATTACATAACTAGTAGCCTTTCAGGAACTTCCATATACACTGCATTTATCACTTTCAAATTAAAGTGTCTCACTCATATTACATGTAAATTACAAAATCACTGAAAATAATCTGTTGATTTGACATGGCAAAATAATGAATAGGAATGGAAAAATTAAGCTAGTGAAGCGGTCAATAAAATCAACTAGGTTGCATGCCCATTTAAAAGGTCCTGGGGAGAACACTAATCTCCTGAATCATTAATTGCATTTAACATGTTCACTAACCTGCTAAAATCTGACCTCATGTTTATTAAATTTGATATTATATGCAATGTAGTTCATTAATGCAATTTACATTGTTCATGGAAAAGTTCAAAGGTGGTGGTTTCCTCCCTAAGAGCATTAGGCTGTTAATGTGCAGTCTTCTGGGAACAACTTATGGAACCTTCTGAGTAGGAGGTGGGATAGTGGAGATCCCTGAGTGCTCCTGCCCCAGTGGTTCCCTGAATCAAAATGTTGGTCTCTGTCCCATAGGTGTATTCAAGCTGCTATTATGAGTCCGTGAACTACTAGGGCATGAGTGCACAAGGTTCATGCCCACTACACAACAGAGAGATCCTAATAGATGGTGGGGGTGGGGGTTGGAAAAGGAATCAGGATTGTTTCTTTTTGGCTAAGCTCAAGCCTAGCTGTTTTAGAAATAATGGACTTGACATCTTTGCATTGCTACACCCAGAAATGCACGATAGTCCCAGCTACAAAACTCAAAAAAATTAAAGTTTACTTAAGGAAGTCCATGAGATCGCATGATGGAGTGCTGCAAACAGGCCTTGCCAGCTGCCCAAAGCAAGGGTTTTCTGCAGTTACAGCTTTCTTTTTGAGGGCCACTGCAGTTGCAGGCACTTTTCTGGATGCTTCCTGACATGAGTAGAACTAGAAGGGGTCCTTAAATTGCAGCACCGGCACCAGAAGAGTGGAAGCCCATGAGATCTTGTGGTGGAGTAGTACAAATGGGACTTGCCATCAGCCTGAATCAAGGGTTTTCTACGGATACAAGCACACTCTAGGTGCTGTCCACTGCCAGTGCCTGTCTCTCCCTGAGCTCAGAGAAGTCCTTTGGAGGTCTCTGAGCATGCACTCCGCTTCCCACCCCACCCCACTCTGAGCTGCCTCAGACTGTGTTTACCACTCAGCAAGTGCTCACGGCTCTCCCCTCCTTTGTCAGTCATCTCACTTGGTTTTCAATCTTTCTTTAGTTTGTTTCTCACTGTTTGTGACTCCTGCTCCCCGGGGGTTTCTTAAAAAAGTTTTTCTAACTCTTTTGAGTTGATTGTGAAGGGTTTCCTCATTTCCCACAGCTCTTTAAAAAACCAACTTCTTTGCTGGCAGCCCTCCATTCACCTGCTGCACTATGACTTCGGCTCCTAACTCATCCCCTCTTCCATCGAGCCCAGACAAGGCATGATTGGGGACCTGAAGGGGCCACTGTGCATCCAGAGGCAGACCCCCTCCCCCCCTACCTGCACCAGTGTTGAAAAAAATCTATTGAGCCTAAAATGTCAAGCCAAAGGGCAGATTCCATCTCCTCCTAGCCTGGCCTCTGCTGGTCACTCTGTGAAGTCGGATATGCCGGTAAGTCAAAAACATAAGTCTAAGTCAAGGCATAGCCTCAAGAACAAGCCCTGTCAGTGCTCTCATCTCTAAGGAGTCATGGTCCCACAAGCATAAGTCAGAGGGTGAGTCGTCAGAGACCTCTCTCACTACCAAGAAACTGAGACCACTTGGACACCATTCTGACTCTGACTCCTTTACCACATATGCCAGAGGCTGTCTTTTTCAATAGGGACCCTCTCCTTCAGTAGTTAGACCATTTCATCCAGGTCCGTGCTGCCCTGCTGGGAGCTGCACCTCCGACTAAATGCTCACCATCCATAGAGATTCCTTCTTACCAGCCTCCTGCCTACCCATGGCCACCACCCCTTATGGGCTGCTAAAATCCTGCTCCATTGAAGGATGATGATTACTTAGCAATAGGTACATCCTGTTCCCACCAGTGGGATACGGAGCCCTCCCTTTTAGGAGATACTGAAGACTCACCTAGTAATGGAGTATGAACATCTGGAGGATTTCTCTTACCTGAAATTTCTCCAGATGCTTTCTAGGGCACTGACTCTTAGACCCCCACTAACAAGAAAGACTTTCAATCCATCTAGCGGGCTTGTAATTCACCCAAGAAGGTCCTCGCTATGCCGGTCACTCAGGATTTTCTTGCATCTGGCTGGAGCATGCCAGCATCAGGGCACGCCTTGTCTCATCGCCTTGATCTTAAGTACAAAGTGCTGCCTACAATGGGGTTCTAATATCAGCAGCTCCCTCATCTGTCTGTTGTCACTGAGGCAGTTCTCAAGAAGGCTAAGTCCACCAAGGCTTCTGCCCAAACTCCGCCAGGAAAAGATCAGCACATTTTAGACTTGGGAGGAAAACCTTTCAGAGTGGGATGCTAACCATGAAGCATCTGAAGTTGGTGGGCTAGTATTCTCAGTACCATCATGGAGTAGTGGGGCTAAGCAGCGTATGTTATCTTGCAAGTAATGAGGTGGCAGAGGAATCTAAGCAATGGAGACACAGACTGAGCAATGGAGTAACAAGTTAAGCAATGGAATCACAAGCTAAGCAATGGAATCACAAGCTAAGCAATGGAGACACAAGCTAAGCAATGGAGACACAGGCTGAGCAATGGAGTCACAAGCGGAGCAATGGAGTCACAAGCGGAGCAATGGAGTCACAAGCGGAGCAATTGAGTCACAGGCGGAGCAATGGAGACACAGGCAATGCATGTGTGCTCCAGGGAGAGGTCTCCTGCCTAAGGGCCTGCTTTTAAAGGGCCGTGGGAGGCGGGACTCTGTGTCGGGCCTCCGCTCCACCCCGATCGCTCGGGGGAACTCGGTGGTACCGGCGGCGAGGAGAGGAGTTGGGGCACGATGGCGCCCTGCTTTTAAAGGGCTGCAGGAGGCGGGACTCTGTGTCGGGCCTCTGCTCCACCCCGATCGCTCGGGGGAGCTTGTTGGTGGTGCCGGCGGAACTACCTTTGCTTCTATTGAAGTTAGATCATTACTAGTACAGGATATCATAACAAGAGATGTCATTATTGGTCCTTCTTGGTCTATTGCTGATAACAGGATCTGTACATCCACAGGATATCATAAGACTAAGCAAACAACCTCTAGAAGAGCTCCCTCGCTACTGGCGCCCACACTGTGGAACTCCCTCCCTATGGGCCTAAGGACCCTGAACAATACCAAAGACTTTCGCAAGGCCCTCAAAACCATGCTCTTCACAGAAGCCTATGAGCAAACACAAACAATAGTCACCATCCAAATGGAACACCATCTACCTTCACCAATTTGACACCAGCTACCCAGTCCCAATTAGACGTATAAGTTCAATGTATTTACGTTCTTTAGTACCCCTCATGTTAAATGTAACCCTCCAATTGTGTTGTGACCACTTTGATTGAAGGTGGTATACAAATCTGTCTAAATAAATAAATAAACAGGTGCTACCCTTTGGACTTGCTTCAGCTCCACAGAGTTTTCATGAAGTGCCTGGTGGTTGCTGTGGCACACCTACACAAACAAGGTCTGTGTGTTTACCCTTATCTGGCTGACTGGCTCATCACAAGTCCCGACAAGGCCTAGACTGTGGCCTCTGTCCATGCAACTGCCTTGCTCTTGCAACAGCTCAGCTTCATTATCAACTTCCAAAAGTCTGAGTGAACCTCATCAGATTCTGGACTTCATCGGATCTCGCTTAAACACAACTCTAGCGCAAACCTATCTTCCTCCAAGCAGAATAATCATTCTGCAACTGCTCACCACTCTGCTGATGGCTTCTCTACAGGCCTCCGCTCACAACATCCTATGCCTGTTGCGATACATGGCAGCCTCAGTACATCTACAGTAGTTCTGTTTGCATGCCTTTATATGTGACCTCTCCAGTGGCACTTCAAGCTCAATTGGAATCAGCATACTCAGCCCCTTCACTGCCAGGTTCCTTTCTCTGGACCAAATTGTCAGTTGCGCCAGTCTCTTCAGTAGTGGACCCTTCCGTCCAGCTTGATGGTAAGGTATCCTTTTCAAGCACCACACAAACTTACTCTATCCGCAGATACTTTAAACCACATGGACAAATCAGCATATATACCACAAATGTCGCCCTGAAATTCGTTTGGTATAATGCTTTATAATTACAGGACAACGTTTGTGGTATATATGCTGATTTGTCCATGTGGTTTAAAGTACATTGCACGTACTACAAGACAGATGAAACAAAGACTTATAGAACATCGATCTCGCCTTCACAATCAGGTATTGTCTGCCCTGATAGTGGAACATAGTATATCGGAGGGCCATGAGTTTCAGATTTACTATTGGCGGATCATTGATCATGTATCTTTGGATAATCGTGGAGGAGATAGGATTCAGCATTTGCAGACTTTGGAACAAAAGTGGATATTTCGTCTGAAAACAGTAAACCCCTTGGGTCTAAACATGGAAATTGATTGGTGGAGCATGTTATGAACCATGGGGGGGGGGGGCAATTTAGGTATTGAGACAGCTGATTGGCTTAAGAGATTGTCAGACAAGTTAGTAGGTTTGACATTGGAGGAGTTTGATATGACGTCAGAGGGTTTTCCCAATAAGAAAAAGAGGAATAGGAAGAGAATTCATTCAGTCAAGAAAAGAGCCTGAAGATGGATCGGGAAATTCTGATTTGAAACATGGTATGGTGTTGCTGTTATTTGATTGAAGGACTGAATGGTGGACTGTTCCCATGAGACATGCGGGACAGCGTGGAGAATCACGCCAAGTTAAAGTCTATCCGGAGGGAGCAGTTTTTCTATATCTGACGGACAGTTCAATTGAAAATCAAAGCTACAAGTAAAGTAATATTGAAGAACGGGTTCATAAGATCAAGCTTTTCAAAATGATATGCAATAGAGGGATTACTGATGTAAGTCTCCTAGAGGTTCACAGAGGTGAATATTGAGTGGTTTTTAAGCTCATTAAAATGATTAAAAGGGACTGATATTGCTTCAAGAGGGAGGTTCTCTCACGGCAATTAGTCCAACAAAAATCTAAACAAATATCAGTTAGCTCACTAATTTTATTGGGGGTTAATTTTGATTAGGATAGTTATTAGATTCCCCAGGGGTTTGTGGCTTTCGTTTGGCAGATAAAGACTAACAGGGTCCATCTAGTCTGCGCAGCAAGGTGGCAAGAGTAGGTGCATCTGCCGCTTAGTGCAGGTCACCCCTCCACATGCCTTTGTTTAGGGGTGTACCCACCACTCCGTTAGGTCACCCCTATTTGTTGAGATATAAGAGATAGTTAAGTTTATTTTTATTTTATCCTGTTGCTATAAAGGGTGATCTACTTTGTCTGTCCAATGCCAGTTTGAATTCAGTCATTGTATTTGCCCCCACTACTTCCATCGGCAGGGCATTCCAAGCATACACCACCCTTTCAGTGAAAAAGTATTTTCTGACGTTGTCTTACAGTTTACCCCCTTGCAGTTTCATGTTATGCCCTCTAGTTTTGCAGCTTCCCCATCTTTGAAAAAGGTTGGTTTGTTCATTAATACTCATTAAGTATTTAAAGGTCTGAATTATATCTCCCCTGTCCCTCCTCTCTTCTAACATATACATATTTAGGATTTCAAGTCTCTTCTCGTGTGTCTTCTGGCACAGGCCCCAAATCATTTTGGCTGCCTTCCTCTGAACCTTTTTATATCCTTTGCAAGATATAGTCTCTAAAACTGAACACAATATTTGAAGTGAGGCCTCATCAGTGACTTGTACAGTGGCATCAGTACCTCCTCTTTCTGCTGGCAATTCCTCTTTGTATGCAACTCATCATCCTTCTGGCTTTGGCCACCACCTTGTCACACTGTTTCATCACCTTAAGATCCTCGGAAAAAAAATCACTCCAAGGTTCTTCTCCTGTTTCCGTGCACACCAATCTCTCACCCCTTATTGCATACAATTCCCTTGGATTTCTGCATCCCAAATGCATGACACTTCACTCCTTCAAATTAAATCTTAACTGCCAAGCATTGGACCATTCTTCAGTGTTTTTAGATCTTCCCTCAGAAATATCCACTCTGTTGCAAATGTTTGTGTCATTTGCAAAAAGGTAGGCTTTTTCATTCAGTCCTTCAGCTATATTGCTCACAAATAGATTGAATAGGACCGATCCCTGGGGCAGGAGACTAATCGCCTTCCTTTCAAAAGAGTGAGTTCCCTTTGCCACCACTTTCTATCGTCTGTCAGTCAACCAGTTCCTGCTCCAGTTCACCACCTCGGGACCCATCCCCAGGCTGTTTAGTTTATTGATAAGCCTCCTATGGGGAACAGTATCAAAGGCTTTGCTGAAATCTAGGTAGATCACATCCATCGCATGCCTTTAATCTAGTTCTCTGGTCACCCACCCAAAGAACTCAACCAGATTTGTTTGGCATGATTGTCCTTTGGTAAAACCATGTTGTCTCGTATCATGCAACCTTCTTCGCAGTTGCCACTTTTGTGAAGAGGTACCACATCAACCCTTCTCCAGTCCTGTGGAACTTCACCAGTCTCTAATGATCTAGCTAAAACATTCTTTAAAGGCCCTGTAAGAATCTTTCTGAGTTCTTTCAGTAACCCGGGATATATCCCATCCCGTCCCGTCCCATGACCTTGCCACTTTCAGTTTTGCAAGCTGTTCAAATACATCATCTTCTGTGAATGGTATAGTATCTACTCTATTCCCATTTGTATATTTTTCCATCACAGATAGGCCTCCTCCAGGATTATCTTTAGTAAAAACAGAAGTATTTGTTTAGCATTTTCACTTTTCCAATATCACTTTCCAAGAATCCGTTCTTGGCACTTTTGAGTCTTGCTATTCCACCTCTGATCTTACTCTTCTCCTGAATATACCTTAAAAAAGTTTTGTCTCCGCGCTTCATATCTTTAGCCATCTTTTCTTCTGTCTTTCATTTTGCTATCCTTATTTCTCTTTTTGTCTCTCTGTTCTGTGTTCCTCTGTTTGCAAACTTCGGAATTTTGTGAAAGCTGTGTTTATCATCCTTATTTGTGCAGCTATTTCTTTGGAGAACCAAATAAGTTTCCTTTTCCTCTTTTTTTAATTTACTTTCCTTACATATATATCTGTTGTCCTTTTTATTCCCTCCTTTAGTTTAGCCCACTGCAATTCCACTTTTCTCATCTCCTCCCACCCTGCCAACTCTTCTTTCAGGCACTTTCCAATTTTACTGAAGTCAGTGTTTTTGAAATCTAGGACTTTGAGTTTGCTGTGATTGGACTCTGCCTTGATTTTTATCTCAAACCACACAATGTGATGATCGCTACTGCTCACATGGGCATCCACCCAGACATTCGACACGCTATCACTGTTGGTGAGTACTAAATCCAGCATCAAACTTTCCCTGGTTGGTTACATCACCATTTGTCTAAGCAATGCATCTTGGAAGGAATCCACAATTTTTTTTCCAGATTGCAGAAGGTATACTCCAGTCCATATTGGGTAGATTAAAGTCATACAATATGGTCACTTCCTCCTTAATGGCTACATTTGCAATATCAATAATCAAGTCTCTATCCTTTCTTCGGTTTGAATTGGAGGCCTGTAGACTACACCAGTATGGATGATAGTGCCATCTCCTCTTTCCAACACAATCCACAGCGCTTCTTCTTTTCACTATGTCTTTGCATTTCAGCAGCTTTAATATTGCTATTGACCTACAGGGCTGTTCCTCCTCCTTTTTTTTTGAAATAAATCACAGCCAGTATGGGCTATTTCCCATTCATGCGACACATTAAACCATGTTTCTGTAATGGCCACAATGTCCAAGTCCATTTCCACCACTAGGGCTTACAGGTCAGGAAATTTGTTGCCTAGGCTGCGAGCAATTGTGCTCACTGCTTTCCAGCATTTGTTGACTGGTTTGCCTGGATTTTGCATGGATTTTATGCTGCATGCCTCTTCCCGCTTGCCATTAGGGTGTGGGTTAATAGTGTGTCCATTTCCAATATTGTTCTGTTTTTGCTGGGAGTGTCATCCTGAACTTGTTGTTATCTGTCCGTCACCCTCTTTCCCTGGTTTAAATGCCTGTCTACCTAATGCCTGACTTTTTCACTTAGGATCCTTTTCCCTGCAAAAGAGAGATGTAGTCCATCAACACAGTATAGCCTTTTGTTCCATTTATTTCCCCAGTCGCCAATATATCTAAATTCTTCTTGTTTGCACCATGTTATTAAAGTTAATTATGCAATGTAGCCTTTCTGCCCCCTTACCAAGAACAGGTAGAATTTCTGAGAATGCTATAGTATTAACAGTGGGTTTGAGTTTCTCTCCCAAAATCTGGAAGTCCCATTAAACTGTGAAGGCACTGTTTCTAGCCAGGTCATTTGTACCCAAGGGGACGATAACATCGGTTTTGGAGTGCTCTCTTTCTGCACTAACTATGCCAACAATTTGGTTCATATTCCTGCTGGCTGAAGAGCCTGGGAGGCATTTGACCATCTTCTCTCCTTTGAGCTGTGTTCCCAACTTTGTGCTTCTGATCTCCAAGTAGTAGTAGTTTCCTGTTCTTTTTCTTCATGTTTGGTGCATTATCCGCTTGAATATGGTCTTTCCCAGCAACATGGGATGCTGAGAGCGCCAGTGAGTCTGTCCACTGCAGAAATGGGATTGCCTTGTCTGGTGATATAAAGCACCACTGTAGCAATGTCTGACAGCGCTCTCACTGCCTTGCAGTGGATCAACAGAAGAAACTCAACCACTGCCAGTCACACCGCTCGCGTCTTCAGACAGATGACTGACCACTGGCTGTCTTCTGTGGTCCACTGACCCAGAGCCACCTGAGTCTAACAATGTCCACCCCAGCCCATTAGACAGCCGTCTGTGGTCATCACCACACAATCCAGAGATTAGAGGGGCATACCTGCCGCAAACGTGTCCAATGTTAGCCACCAATGAAGGATCTCTCGAGCTGGCCTCTGAAGAGACAGGCAAACTTCCACAGACTTCCATTGAGGGGGGACCACCACGAGAGAAGGTACCCCTGTAGGGTCCTCATGTGCAGCCTCACCCAGGGCATAAGTTCTAATATGGCTGCTATACAGCCCAGCACCTGGAGGTAGTCCCGTGCCCCTCCTCCAGGACCTCCCAACAGGCCCCCATTAACTTCCTCCAGATATTACCCCCAATCCCCCTCCCCGAAAGACCCACAGCCCAGAAGCAGCTCTTGCAGTCCTTTGAGCCAACTTACCGAGCTTCAGGCTACCGTCAGAACACACCATAACAGGGAGGGATGCGGGACTAGACTGAAGTTCCTAAAGGAACAACAATAAGCAATTAAGTCTAATTTCATTTTCCTTATCGTCCCTCCAGTCTAGTCCCGAACCTCTGGGGATGTAACAGAGCAGTAAAGCATAGTTACTCACCTGTAACAGGTGATCTCCAGGAACAGCAGGAATGTAGTCTTCACATATGGGTATCGTTGGTACCGACGGAGCCTGTGCGGGAACACTCCCAAGCGTCCAATAGGAAAGCTTTTCGGAGCATCCCACTGCGCCTGTGTGCTGCCTTCCCACCTTTCTCAACTGTCCCTCTCCAGTTGAGTTTATAGCTGAGACAAAAGAGAGAGGGAAAGAAAGAAAGAGAGAGATAGAGAGATACAACTCCTAGGGGAGGTGGGTGGGTTGTGAAGACTAAATTCCTGCTGTTCCCGGAGATCACCTGTTACAGGTGAGTGACACTGCTATCTCCAAGAACAAGCAGGAATGCAGTCTTCACATATGGGGACTACCTAGCTGCAGATGCCAGGGAGATGGCCCCAGAAAGTTGTGTGCCCTTACGAAAGGGCTCTACTTCCCCCCATGGATCTCTGGAATCCTACCAGGGATGGTGGGTAGGAGTTGATTAAGTCTGGAACAGGTGTTGAAGAACAGCCTGATGAAACAAGGCATCCTGGCGGGAGTCCTTGTCCAAGCAGTAATGGACTGCGAAGGTATGAACCGAAGCCCAAGTAGCTGCTCTACAGATGTCGTCGATAGACACAGAATGAAGATGAGCCATTGAGGCTGCCATGGCTCTCACATTGTGAGCTGTGACATGGCCTTCCAGAGGAAGGTTTTTACTCTCATAGGCAAAAAATATACACTGCAATCCAGATGGACAGTGTTCTTTTGGAGACTGGAAGTCCCAAATGACTAGGATCAAAAGCAACAAAAACTTAGGAGGATTTTCTATGTTGCTGTGTCCTTTGCAAGTAAAAGGCCAACGCCCTTTTACAGTCCAAAGTACAAAGGTTCCTTTCTGCATTTGAGGCGTGAGGCCTTGGAAAGAATACAGGAAGGTAAACCGCTTGGTTCAAATGCAAAGGCGAAACCATCTTTGGCATAAAGTGTGGATGAGTCCTAAGGACTACCTTATCATGATGGAACCTTGTATAAGGAGGATCAGCAACCAATAATTGCAATTCACTGATGCGACGTGCTGATGTGATTGCAATGAGAAAGATTTATTTATTTTATTTATTTATTTATATAGACAGTTTTGTATACCGCCTTATCCTTCAATCAAAGCAGTCACAAAACAATTGGGGGATGCATTTAACACGCGGGGATATGAGACACATACACTAATACTTACAGGGAACATGGGCAATGGAGGGTTAAGTGGCTTGCCCAAGACCACAAGGAGCATCTGTGGGACTAGAAACCCCAGTCCTTTCGGCCCAAGGTTGCTGTCCTCTAGTGGGATTTGAACCCCCGACCTTCCGGCCTGAAGTACCTTGCCCCAACCACTAGGCTACTCCTCCCTGCTAACTTTCCAGGAAAGGAATTTCAAAGAGGTAGTGGCTAATGGTTCAAAGGGCGGTTTCATGAGCTGCCCAAGTACCAGATTAAAGTCCCATGCCACCGGTGGTGGCTTAATGGGAGGCTTTGTTAAAAGAAGGCCTCTCATAAATCTTGCTATGAGAGGATGAGAGGAAATAAGTTGTCCATTCAGATGCTTGAAAGAAGCTGCAATAGCACTCAAATGGACTCTCACTGAATTAGTCTTAAGCCCTGCATTTGATAAATGAAGGAGGTACTCCAGTAATGATTCCAGAAGTATCGCAAGAGGGTTAAGACCCTTCTGCGAGCACCATATGGTAAACCTTTTCCACTTGAATGCATAAGAGCGTCTTGTGGAAGGCTTCCTGGAAGCATGAAGGATATCCTTCACCTGCTGGGAAAGGTTAAGACTGTGAAGTTTGTGATAAGGAAGCTTATCATAGCTCAGGAAGGAGCTATAGAAAAGGTGAAGTGACTCTGAACAAGCAACCTGTCAGTTCTGGTAGAAATAAGAAAACAGAATTTTCCCATAAAAGACTACCAGTCCCAGAATGCACCAGGTTTCCAACAGCCATTAGAGGAGCTGAAGTGGGGAAACGTGTGTTCAATCAGGAGGGCTATGAGGTAATCCCTAAGCACTCATCTCAAAGGGCAGGGCCTGATTCAGCACAGCTACGCTGTGTTAGGGAAGAGCACTCATCTAAGCAGAATAAGAGTAGAGTTTATTCTACAGATGACCATCTTCATGATCACCTTGGATATCCAGAGAATTGTCCTCAGTATCCTGAGAATCAGCTTGAGTTTGATCATCAGTTTCATCTGAAGGATCATCAGAAGCAGAAGCCAAACCGGACGGACAGAGAGGGAAAGAGACCCTTTGGAAGAAGGAAGAGAAAAGCCTTTGAGAGGTCTAGAAGAGTCCAAAGCAGTACGTATACTGGGAGGTATTCCAAGGGCCAGCATACACCATTGGACTGGGGAAAGCCAGAGGAATGGTGCTGCAGAGCTAGAAATCACCAGAGGCTACCTGTGAGGGAGACGGCTGCACGTGGAAGGGACCCTAAGACCTGTGCCAGAAGGTATGTGAAGAGAGATCCAGTGTCCAGGGATCTGGATTGGAAGGCTGGACATAAGAACTGGACTACATACTGGCCAGGCTATATAGAGAGGAACTCTAGCAGCAATGGAAGCTCAGGTATGAACACTGATCTATGCCCTAGCTATAACCTTGAAAGACAGCAGGGAAACAAGTATTCTCCTGAAAATGCTCCATTGAGAGATTCATCTGTGCCAATCCATGATATTGAACCCATGCTTGTTGAACAAGGGGGAATAATAGCAGATGAGGATCCTGTTTATATGGACTGCTCTCTATCTAAACTCCGTTGGTAACTTTCTGTTATAAAGTACAGCAACCATCACAAAGAAATACAAATTTGTTCTTTAATCTACTCAGAAAAGCTCCTGAAGCAGGATTTGACCCACACAGTGGAAGGCAAGCCAGCTAAGGGGTTCAGCTGGTAACTGCTAGCAATTAAGCCTTACCTAATTGCTTGTGAGCTAGGAGAGAATCACTTCTGTATCTATGTGGGAAGTAATCAGAAGTTAACCTGAAAAGAACAGTTTGTTTCTTGCTTTGTGGCTTTTCATTTGTTGTTTTCCTGATTTTGACTTTGTTTTTCCAAGTTAACACTGAAAGCAAGTAACCTAATTTATGTGCTACCAAGCATATCTGTGTTGGGAGAAATAACCCCATAAATAAATATCTTATTGGCTTTACCCAAGAGCACAACTAAATTATTGTCAGCAGCTGTGTCTGGTGTGAATGAACTACATTGCCCACAATACCTTGCAAATCATATAGATATATGCACTTGACAAGACTGTGAAGATTCTCACCCAGGCAGCCGTCTGACAAATGGCGTAGTTTTTCGGATTGCTTTTGCACAAAAGGGGATTTACTTGCTGAGGATTACAACTAAAGTTCAAGTTTAAAGCTGAAAAAAAAAAAGATTTTCCCTCAACTACACTTTGGAGGAAAAGGGGTTGTTCCAGGAAGCTGTCCCAGGAGGAAAAGACCCTGTGCAGAGCTGGATTCATCACTGAGACAAGGTAATAAGTACCTGGGCATGTCTAGTGGTGGATGGGAGTAAGCACAGGGTAATTGAAAAAAAAAAAAAGTAGAAAAAAACACACCTGTTTGGAAGGTGGTGCACTTTGGGGTTTTTTTTCTTTGTTTCTTGCAGGGATCATGATGGATCCGAGGGAGATGGCTAGCTGGATGGCAGCCCAGTTTAGCAGGCAACAGGAGCTATCGCAGCAAGCACAGGACACTGCTATGAAAGCCTTAATGGACCAGCAGAAGCCAGTGCTTGATCTGGTGCAAGCCCTAGTTCAGCTGCAGAACCAAAGTGGAACAGATGCAAGACCAGCAGTAAATACTGGTACACCACGTGTGGGACTCAATCAAGGGATTGGGGCATTTAGTTTTGGGAAGCTAACTCCAGATGATAATGTTGATGATTTTCTAGAGTCTTTTGAAAGAGTGGCACAAGCGTTAGCATGGTCAGAGACCCAGTGGGCAGTAAGGCTGGCAGCCTCATTAACTGGAGAGGCACTTGCAGCTTACAGAGCAATGCCAGCAGCCCAGGCTTTGAATTATAAGGATGTAAAGGCTGCTATTAGAGATCGCCTAGGGTTGTCTATTTCAGAGTATAGGCGAATGTTTAGAGCTACTACATTGAAAGTGGGTGAAACACCCAGGGCTCTGAGTCAGAGAATCAGAAGTTTAGCTGTAAAATGGTTGGAGCCTGAGCAAAAGACGGTAGAAATGTTATTAGACATTATAATGCTGGAACAATTTATGTCTGCGGTCTCTAAAGATTTGCACACTTTCCTTATACAGCAAAATTGCGAGATTCTTGGAAGCCACGCAGGCTTGCCATAGAATGGGTGGCCCTCTGAAGATTGGTGCTGAGGCAAGATGTGCTGTATCAGAAAAGAAAATAATTAAAAATGTTTCTGAAAATGAATGTACTGTATCAAACCAGATGACACAGTGGAATAGAAAGAAATGTTTCAAGTGTGGAAAATGGGGACATTTAGAAAAGAGATGCCAGACACACACTAGCTTAGTGGGTGTGGATTTAAAACAGCCCAAAGATGGATTTCTTTTGATGGTTGTTGTGCAAGGAATTACCACAAATGCTTTGTTAGACTCTGGGGCAGACCAGAGTATGATGTCAAAAAGGCTTTGGAAGAGGATAGAGGCCCAAGAAGGATTTGTGCCTAGAACCCCTGAAAGCCAAGTTCACATCAGATGCATTCATGGTGCTGCAACATCATATCCCACCTATAGGCTAAGGGTTAAGTGCCTGGGGGAACAAGAGGAAGTCCTGTTAGCAGTGGTGCCTAGGCTACCCTTTGATTTGGTTCTAGGAAGAGACTGGCCAAGATTTAAGCAGGGTCTAGTGGAAGGACTAGGAAAGAAGGAGGGAGAAGGTTTAATGGTAATAGCTCCCGGGCCTTTATTTGGAAGTCCTCAGACCCCAGCTATAAAGATGGTTAAGCGTCCAGAAGACCAAGCTACCCCAAAGCAGACATTCGTCCTAAAGTACCATAGGGTCACAGAGAAGGCCCAAGCTCCTAAGCGGGCAACCCCTCAAGCTGCTGGGTTTGACCTGTGCAGCATAGAAAAAGTGACTGTACCTAGCCAAGGGAGAGCCCTGGTGGACACTGGTCTCCAAGTGGAAATACCTATTGGATGCTATGGGAGAGTAGCCCCAAGGTCCGGATTAGCCCTTAAATATTTCATCGATGTGGGTGCGGGAGTAATTGATCCCGATTACAGGGGCAATATTAAAGTTCTGTTGTTTAATTTTGGACAGAATGATTATCACGTGAAGACAGGAGACAGAATTGCCCAATTGATCTGTGAGAGGCTGGGTTTTCCACCTGTGGAGGAGGTCACATCCCTGGAGAATTCTGAACGTGGAACCAAAGGCTTTGGTTCTACTGATGTCAAAGGGGTTAAAAGCCTAGCTGCCACCTGTGCCCGAGAGAGGGAGGTGAATGAAGAGGAAGATTTGGGACCCCAGGTATCTGATTGTAAAGAAAAATCAGAGCCCCAAATAGGTGAGGACCTGACAGTGGTACAACAGGAAGAAATTAGGAAATTGCTTAAAGAATTCCCAGATGTGTTGACACCCATACCTGGGGAGACACATTTGGTTGCCCATGAAATAATAACTCCACCTGGGAAATTAGTTCGTCAAAGGCCATACCGCTTGCCTGAAGCCAAGAGACAGGAAGTAGTGGCACAAGTCCAGGAGATGTTGGACATGGGAGTAATAGAGGAGTCAAAGAGTCCCTGGAATAGCCCCATAGTCCTGGTGCCGAAGCCTGATGGATCTTTAAGATTTTGTATTGACTTCCGGCAGGTAAACGCCATATCAGTTTTTGATGCATATCCAATGCCAAGAATTGAAGAGCTGTTGGACCAGCTGGGACAGGCTCAATACTTAACCACCCTTGATATGACAAAAGGATATTGGCAAATCCCTCTCACCAGGGAGTCGAAGCCGAAGACTGCGTTCAGCACCCCCGTTGGCCTTTTCCAGTTCAAGAGGATGCCTTTCGGACTGCATGGAGTAGCGGCTACCTGCCAAAGGTTAGTGGATCAGGTACTTGGACCCCACCAAAATTATGCTTTTGCATATATGGATGATGTCATAATCCATAGTAACACCTGGGCGGAGCATCTAAAGAGGATCAGGGCAGTCTTGTGCTCCATGAAGCAAGCGGGAATCACTTTAAACCCGAAGAAGTGTGCCTTTGCAAATAGGGAGGTAAAATACCTGGGCCACCTAGTGGGAAGAGGAAAAATTAAACCTCTAATGAGTAAAGTAGATAGCATCAGGAATTTTCCTCCTCCAACAACAAAGAAACAACTAAGAAGTTTCTTAGGACTTATTGGATACTACCGCAGGTTTATACCGCAATTCGCAGAGAAAAGTGCAATTTTTACGGATATGCTGTGGAAGAATTGTCCAAACCAGCTAAAGTGGACACCTGAAGCTGAAAAAGCGTTTTCAGTCTTAAAAGGAAAATTGTGTACAGGACCGGTACTGAAAGGGGTGGACTTCAAGAAACCCTTTCTGGTTCAAACCGATGCATCGGATGTAGGGCTAGGAGCGGTTCTATCCCAGTGTCATGATGGGGAGGAGCATCCTGTGATGTACCTGAGCAGGAAGTTGTCACCAGCTGAACAAAAGTATTCCACAATAGAAAAAGAATGTTTAGCTATCAAGTGGTCAGTGGAGGCGTTAAGGTTTTACCTTACAGGGAGAAAGTTCCAGTTGGTCACGGACCATGCCCCACTTAAGTGGTTGCAGCAAATGAAGAACCACAATGCCAGGTTGACACGCTGGTACATGGCCTTACAGGCATTTGATTTTCAAGTTGATCATCATGCTGGGAAGTTACACAAGAATGCGGATGCCCTTTCCCGTATTACGGACTGTAGAGAAGAAGTTTCACCAGTGACACCAGTCCGTAATAACTTAAGCAGGGGGGTATGTGATAAGGAAGCTTATCATAGCTCAGGAAGGAGCTATAGAAAAGGTGAAGTGACTCTGAACAAGCAACCTGTCAGTTCTGGTAGAAATAAGAAAACAGAATTTTCCCATAAAAGACTACCAGTCCCAGAATGCACCAGGTTAGAGTTTATTCTACAGATGACCATCTTCATGATCACCTTGGATATCCAGAGAATTGTCCTCAGTATCCTGAGAATCAGCTTGAGTTTGATCATCAGTTTCATCTGAAGGATCATCAGAAGCAGAAGCCAAACCGGACGGACAGAGAGGGAAAGAGACCCTTTGGAAGAAGGAAGAGAAAAGCCTTTGAGAGGTCTAGAAGAGTCCAAAGCAGTACGTATACTGGGAGGTATTCCAAGGGCCAGCATACACCATTGGACTGGGGAAAGCCAGAGGAATGGTGCTGCAGAGCTAGGAATCACCAGAGGCTACCTGTGAGGGAGACGGCTGCACGTGGAAGGGACCCTAAGACCTGTGCCAGAAGGTATGTGAAGAGAGATCCAGTGTCCAGGGATCTGGATTGGAAGGCTGGACATAAGAACTGGACTACATACTGGCCAGGCTATATAGAGAGGAACTCTAGCAGCAATGGAAGCTCAGGTATGAACACTGATCTATGCCCTAGCTATAACCTTGAAAGACAGCAGGGAAACAAGTATTCTCCTGAAAATGCTCCATTGAGAGATTCATCTGTGCCAATCCATGATATTGAACCCATGCTTGTTGAACAAGGGGGAATAATAGCAGATGAGGATCCTGTTTATATGGACTGCTCTCTATCTAAACTCCGTTGGTAACTTTCTGTTATAAAGTACAGCAACCATCACAAAGAAATACAAATTTGTTCTTTAATCTACTCAGAAAAGCTCCTGAAGCAGGATTTGACCCACACAGTGGAAGGCAAGCCAGCTAAGGGGTTTCAGCTGGTAACTGCTAGCAATTAAGCCTTACCTAATTGCTTGTGAGCTAGGAGAGAATCACTTCTGTATCTATGTGGGAAGTAATCAGAAGTTAACCTGAAAAGAACAGTTTGTTTCTTGCTTTGTGGCTTTTCATTTGTTGTTTTCCTGATTTTGACTTTGTTTTTCCAAGTTAACACTGAAAGCAAGTAACCTAATTTATGTGCTACCAAGCATATCTGTGTTGGGAGAAATAACCCCATAAATAAATATCTTATTGGCTTTACCCAAGAGCACAACTAAATTATTGTCAGCAGCTGTGTCTGGTGTGAATGAACTACATTGCCCACAATACCTTGCAAATCATATAGATATATGCACTTGACAAGACTGTGAAGATTCTCACCCAGGCAGCCGTCTGACAAGTTCTAGGCTTTCAGCAACCAGGCCCTGAGATGCAGAGACTGGGGAATGGGATGCCACAGCACCCCGTCCTCTTGAGAAAGGAGATCTGGAGCAGATCCTAACTCCAGAGGCGGAGCTTGAAAGAGATGTAGGAGCAAAGGGTACCATATTTGCCGTGGCCATCGTGGAGCTATGAGCATCATATGACCTCTGTCTCTCTGAAGCTTGAAGAGGGTTTTGGGATTTAGGGGAATGGGTGGAAAGGCATACAGTAAGTCCTGGCCCCAGTGGATGAGGAAGGCATCCCTGGCCTGACAACCTCAACGCCGGAATTCCGGAACAGAACCGGGGAAGTTTGGCATTCAGCGGACTTGCAAAGAGGTCTATGTCCGGGGTTTGAAAACTTTTGGCCACCTGGCCTGCACGGAGAAACCATTCGTGTGGAAGCAGAACTCGACTGAGTCTGTCTGCCCAAGAGTTTTGAATGCCTGGAAGATACACCGCAAGGAGATGAATTTGATGCTCTCTGGCGAGGGCCCATAGTCGCAAAGCTTCGTTGCAGAGCAACAGAGAGCCTATTCCGCCCTGCTTGTTCACATAGAACATGGCTGATTGTCCATTTGAACTAGGACTGTCTTGTAGCTGAGCTGGGTGTGAAATACTCGAAGAGCAAGGAAGATTGCTCTGAGCTCCAGGAGATTGATATGGAGATAGACCTCCTGTGGAGTCCAGGTGCCCTGGGTAGAGAGGCCTTGCAGGTGGGCTCCCCAACCCACCTGTGAAGCATCTGTTGTTAGAGTGGCTTGGGGTGGGGGTTGTTGAAAAGGAGACCCCACCAAAAGGTTCTTGGGTGACTGCCACCATCGGATGGACAAAATAAGACGGATCTGAGTTTGCTATTTTGTCTGACAGGCAACCTGACGCCTGAGTCCACTGGGCTGCCCTCATATGGAGGCGAGCATAAGGAACCACATGCACAGTGGATGCCATGTGGCCTAGCAACTGTAACATTTCCCGAGCAGTGAGGTGAGGTTTTAGCACTGCTTGGGAAGCTAACTGCACAATGTGAAGGCAGCGGGGCTGTGGAAGGTAGGCCCTTGTCTGTCTGGTATCCAGAAGAGCTCCTATAAACTCTAGGGATTGAGAGGGAGCAAGGTTAGACTTTGAGAAGTTTATGACAAGTCCCAAATACTGAAGGATACGCATTGTGCGAGACAAAGCAACCCTGGCCTCTGGCTCTGAAGGGGCTCGAATGAGCAAGTCGTCTAAGTAAGGGAAGACGAATATTCCCAGGGTGCGGAGAAATGCTGCTACCACAGCCATGCATTTTGTGAACACCCTTGGTGCAGAGGCCAGGCCAAAAGGAAGAACCCTGTATTGGTAGTGCTTCCCCTAGAAAAACAGGAATCGAAGGAACTTTCGTTGAGTTGGATTGATGAGAACATGAGTGTACGCATCCTTGAGATCTAGAGAACAAAGCCAATCCTGAGTATGAAGGTATGGCAGCAGAGTTCCTAGAGAAATCATTTTGAACTTCTCTCTGAACAGGAATTTGTTCAATTCTCTGTGGTCTAGAATGGGTCTGTGTCCTCCTGTTTTCTTTGGAATAAGGAAATAGGGGGAGTAAAACCCTGTACCCCATTGGGGAATGGGTACTTCTTCTATTGCCCCTTGAGCAAGGAGCATAGTGACTTCTAACCAGTCGTTGAGAGAGGTCTGAGAATTGAACTGTCTTACCACTGTAGGAGGGGGCATGCTGAGGAAATGAAGCCTGTACCCCTCTCTTACAATGGACAGAGTCCAATTTTCTGCTGTTATCTGACCCCATCTGGGGGCAAACTGACATAACCTTCCTGGGATGATGGAGGGTTCTGGGCCGTTCAGGGCCAGGAAGGCAAAGTTCTCTAGACAGGAGTCAAAGCCCCTGTGGAGGCTGAGTCTGCTGAGCCGGTTGAGGCTTAGCTACTTTTGGTTTCCTTTGT
The DNA here is from genome assembly GCA_033557465.1 of Ichthyophis bannanicus. NCBI lineage: Eukaryota > Metazoa > Chordata > Amphibia > Gymnophiona > Ichthyophiidae > Ichthyophis > Ichthyophis bannanicus. Next base: position 713,955,411 of record CM066033.1, on the reverse strand, counting down.
TGCCTAGGCTGTTGCTGCTGTCCCTTTTGGGCAGACTGACCTAAACGATGTTCCTGCTAGGTATAGGAGGGATAAAACCTTTTCTTCTTGCCGAAGAATGGTTTCTTAGAGGATCTTTTCCTCGCAGGATCAGCTGTAGATTTAGACAGACAATCTATCCAAAGTGATATTGTCAGCATCTATCTCATTAGCTGCTGCCATTCTTGCCAAAGAGATTCTCTCCTGTTCAAGGTATATTCCCCAGTTTCTCCTGTACCCAGATTTCCAAGTCAGATGCCTGGAACCAGGCAATTCTATGTGCACCTATGGCAATAGCAGAGGTTCTGCTTATGCATTCAAAGCAGTCAAAGGCTGCACAATTCACAAACTTGGAAACATCCTGAGCATGTTTAACAAGAGCAAGATAATCTTGCCTTTTATCATCAGGAAGAGGGCTCATAAGCTCTAACTTGCCTGTGACTTCCTTAAGGAACATCTCCATATACAAGATATAGGAACTGATCCTAGCAGAAAGCATGGAAGCCTGGAAGGATCAACGTCCAAAGGCGTCAAGAGTCCTACACTCACTTCCTGGAGGATTAGATGCATGCCTTTTTGCACTCTTTATCCGTCTCATGGCTGATTCCACCACCATGGAATGGTGTAATAATTGAGTCTTCTGAAACCCAGGACAAGGAGGAACTCGATACATGGTGTCGAGTCTTCGAGAGTGAGGAGATGTGGTCAGAGGTGTTTCCCACATCCTTAACATAAGATCATGCAAGATCTCATGAATAGGTAAGGTAGCTGCCTCCTTGGGAGCTTTAGGGTATTGTAGGATTTCTAATTCCTTTGCCCTAGGCTCTTTTTCAGGAGCCACTGTGATGGAAAGACCTCGGGCTACATCTCGGATAAAATCCTGAAAGGACATATCCTCTGGTGGAGACATCCTATGCTGAGGAGAAGAGGAATCCTCAGGAAGAAGTACTCTGGTATCGGTAGAGCTTTCAGAGTCTTCAGACTCATCCGAGGATTCCTAGACCATGGGATGCTGTTCCAAGGGTTGCAAAGCAGAGATGGCATCCATCTGTCCAAGAGAGGTCAACGCATCTTTGGTAGTAGACTGGCTAATCTACTGAAGAGGGCTTTAAACTAGATTCGTTGGGGATGGGTGAAGAAAGCCCCCAGGTAAGTGAAAGCCCCCAGGTAGGTGATACATTAAATACCTTTATGGAAATGGGTAACAGGGGTAACATATGGAAAGCAGTGTGTATTAATGCCCGTAGCATGGGAAATAAGATCCCTGAAGTTGAAGCTTTGGTGGGAGTGGCTGACTTGGATTTAGTGGCAGTTACAGAAACGTGGTTCACAGAAAACCATGACTGGGATGTAACTATACCTGGCTATACTTTATTCAGAAAGGACAGGTTAGGAAGAAGGGGAGGAGGAGTGGCACTATATGTAAAAACTACTATTAAAGCTTTGGAATTGCAAAGCTTAAAAGGGAGAGAGGAGGCATTGTGGGTTAAACTAGAAAGAGGGAAAGAGAAATCTATTTGCATTGGAGTGATATACAGACCTCCCTCACAAGAGGAAGAGGTGGACAGAGAGTTAATTGAAGACATACGCAGCATTGCTAGGAAAGGGGAAGTGCTACTGATAGGAGATTTCAATATGCCAGATGTTGATTGGCACATTCCTGCTGCAGTATCATCTAGAAGTAAGGAGATCCTGGATTCTCTACAGGGAGAACTATTCATGCAATTGGTAACAGACCCCACACGTGAAGGGGCCATACTGGACTTGGTGCTTACCAATGGTGAAAGTGTTTCTGATGTTGTAGTGGGAGATCATTTTGCATCCAGTGATCACCAGATGGTGTGGTTCAGTATTAGGACTAGGGCTGTTAGAATCCATTCCAAGGTGAGGATCTTAGATTTTAGTAAGACTAACTTTGCGAAGATGGGCCAATACCTCAGGGAGTCGTTAGTGGGATGGGAACAGCTGGGGGATGTAGAAAAACAGTGGGCAAAACTGAAAGGGGGTATTTTAAAGGCAACCAACCTTTTTGTTAAAAAGGTAAATAAAGGCAAAAGGAACAGGAGACCGCTATGGTTTTCGAAGGAAGTAGCTGAACAAGTGAAGAAAAAGAGGGAGGCCTTCATGAAATACAAGAGATCACAGAGAGAGGAAGACAGGCATCTGTATTTGGAAAAACTTAGAGAAGCTAGCAAAGTAGTCAAGAAGGCAAAGATTCAAAAGGAGGAGGAAATAGCCAATGCAATAAAATGGGGGGATAAGACATTTTTCAGATATATTAGTGAGAAGAGGAAGGGCAAAAGTGGTATTGTCAGACTCAAGGGTGCAGGGGGGGAATATATAGAAGCTGATAAGGATAAAGCGGAATTGCTTAACAAATATTTTTGTTCTGTGTTCACAGATGAAGAACCAGGAGCAGGACCTCAGAAAACACCCACAAATAAGAACAGAAGCGAGGGACATCTTGAACTATTTTCAGAAGACTGTGTTCGTGAGAAACTAGCTCAACTTAAAGTAGACAAAGCGATGGGACCGGATGGGATACACCCTAGAATACTGAGGGAACTTGGGGACGTTCTAGCAACTCCACTGACTAACCTTTTCAATGCCTCGTTGGAGTCGGGAGTGGTGCCAAAGGACTGGAGAGAGGCTCATGTGGTGCCTTTACACAAAAGCGGAAATAAGGATGTGGTTGAAAACTACAGGCCGGTTAGTTTAACTTCGGTGGTGAGTAAATTATTGGAAACGCTGCTGAAAGAGAAAATAGTGAGGTTTCTGGAGTCCAGCGGATTACAGGATCCGAGGCAGCATGGATTCACCAGAGGCAGGTCTTGTCAGACAAATCTGATTGATTTCTTTGACTGGGTGACCAGGGAGTTGGACCGAGGGAGAGCTCTAGATGTGGTGTATTTAGATTTCCGTAAAGCCTTTGACACTGTTCCTCACAGGCGACTTATAAACAAACTGAGCACCCTAGGGATGGACCCTAAAGTTACTGCTTGGGTTAGAAATTGGTTGGGTGGGAGGCGACAAAGAGTACAAGTAAATGGAGCTCACTCTGAGGAGAAGGATGTTACCAGTGGTGTGCCCCAGGGATCTGTCCTTGGTCCGATTCTTTTTAACATCTTTGTTAGTGATATAGCGGAAGGGCTGTCGGGTAAGGTTTGCCTCTTTGCGGATGATACCAAAATCTGCAATAGAGTAGACACCCAGGAAGGGGTAGATAACATGAGGAGGGATCTAGCTAAGCTTGGAGAATGGTCTAGAATTTGGCAGCTGGGATTTAATGTTAAAAAATGTAAGGGCTGCAGCAATCCAAGGGAGCAATACAGTATAGGAGGTGAAGTACTTTTGTCCACTAAAGAAGAGCGGGACCTAGGCGTGTTTGTGTCTGATGATCTTAAAGTAGCTAAACAGGTAGAAAAGGCGACGGCAAAAGCTAGGATGCTTGGGTGCATACGGAGAGGAATGACTAGCAGAAAAAAGGAGGTGATAATGCCTCTGTATAAGTCTTTGGTGCGACCTCATTTGGAGTATGGTGTGCAATTCTGGAGACCGCACCTTCAAAAGGATGTGAACAGGATGGAGTCGGTGCAGAGGGTTGCTACTAAAATGATTAATTGGCTTCATTATAAAGCATATGAGGACAGACTTAAGGATCTTAATATGTACACCTTAGAGGAAAGGCGGGATAGAGGTGATATGATTGAGATGTTTAAATACCTCCGTGGCATAAATGTTCAGGGAGAGAGCCTCTTTCAATTGAAAGCAAGTTCTGCTACGAGGGGACATGGGATGAGGGTGAAGGGAGATAGATTCAGGACTGATATGCGGAAATATTTCTTTACGGAAAGAGTAGTGGATCCATGGAATAGTCTCCCAGTGGAGGTGGTAGAGATGAGGACAGTAACTGAATTCAAAAAAGCATGGGACCAACACAGAGGATCTCTAAAGGTAAAAAGTGGACTGTTGTAGTTGATATGGAAGGACAGACTAGATAGGCCATGTGGTCTTTTTCTGTCGTCATGTTTCTATGTTTCTAAAGTATCTCTGATCCAGGTGATCGTGCAAGGCACGGTACCGGTACCGGTCGAAGTTGGCATTGGAGTGCTCCGGTACTGACTTGTCGATGCCGGAAAGAGACGCATGACGATGTCGATACAGTCGGTGCCGGTACCGGTTGAATTATCTGAAGCGGTTTCAGGGGCAGAGGCCAAGAGAAGAGCCGCCAGACTGCGTTCAATAGCCAAGAATCTCTGGTCTATCGACGCTGCCGATGCTTGGGTATCGGTACCAGATGAAGCGGCCGGAACCCCAGAGCATGGCACCAGTAGTTCTGCCGAAGTTGAAGCCTCGAGAACATCCTGGAGCCCCGTTAGTGCTTTGGAAGCCGAAGCCTCCCGCCGGGGCAATTTTGCTGGTGAAAGTCCCTCAAGGGCAACGCCAGAGGCATCTCGATGTTTAGAAGAAGATCTACCCTTTGAGGACCGGCTAGATTTATGTTTAGTTACCTGAGATCCATGGGAGGAAGATAAAGCCCTGGAAGACGACGATGCCACGGAGGTTGTATCGGAGGGAAAAAGGGTGCTAAGTTTAGCAGCTCGGTTTTGCCGGCCCCTTTTCGACATCATCCCACAGGCAACACCCTCTGAAATAGAGTGGTCAGGACCTAAACATTTGAGGCACCACTCATGGGTGTCGGTGACGGAGATGGTACCGCCACACTTAGAACACTTTTTAAAACCCGAAGCAGGTTTTTCCATTTTGAGGAAAAAATTGGGCCTAGTGCCCAAAATGGCACGTGGCACCCGAGAAGAAAATGACTGGAGAAAGACTCCAGAAACAAAGGGTTTTTTTTTTTTTTTTTAGAAAAAAGAAAAGTACCGGCGGTACCAGTATAGCGTCGAGGGAAGGCAGACGCGACCACAAAAAAGAAGAAGGGAAAGTTTCTGCGGTGACAGGATGTGCGACCTGTCGGCTCCGCAGAAAATGAAGAACTGGAGAGGGACAGTGGGGAAAGGCGGGAAGGCAGCATGCAGGCACTGTGGGATGCACCCAAAAGCTTTCCTATTGGACGCTGGGGAGCGTTCCCGCGCAGGCTCCGTCAGTACCGATGATACCCATATGTGAAGACTGCATTCCTGCTTGTTCCTGGAGATAATAGCTTAATGGGAGGGACCCGCTAGACCAGCCTGAAGTAATGCCGACCCAAACCTAGCGTCCTCTTCTGCCTGAACGTCAATTCTGTAGTGCTTGACAAAGGAATTCAAAGACGACCAAGTTGCTGCCTTACATATTTCCACCGCTGGCACTAAACAGCGCTCCGCCCAGGAAGTCGCCTGCGCTCTAGTCGAATGAGCCCTTAAGCCTTTTGGCACTATCTTGCCCTTTAAGATATAGGCTGATGCAATGGCCTCCTTAAGCCACCTTGCTATGGAAGACTGTCGCCAGCTCCCCTCTTCGGCCCACCAAAGAGGACAAACAACCTATCGGTCTTGCGGAAAAACGCTGTCCTCTTAAAATACGCTTTTAATACTTGACCTACATCCAACCGATGCAGCCGACCTGAGGACCTATCCTTGCCCTCCCTTACAAACACCGGCAAGGACACCACTTGATTCACATGAAAAACCGACATCTTCGGCAAAAAAGAAGGAACTGTTCTCAAAACCACCTTTTTATCATAGAAGATCAAAAAGGGTTCACAAAGCCTGTAACTCAGAAATTCTCCGAGCCGAGGAAATAGCCACCAAACACACCAACTTCAGCGTAATATCTTTCAAAAATGCTTTTGCTAACGGCTCAAAAGGCTCCCGTACCAATGCTTCCAACACCAAGGTAAGATCCCATGCCGGCACCGGCGCCCGGCATGGCAGCCATAAGAGCGACACCGCTCGCAGGAACCTCTTCACATCCGGATGGGAACCAAGAACCATTCCCTGCAGCCTCCCGCAATAGCACGAAAGCGCTGCCAGCTGAACCCAAAGCGAAGCCGCTGCCAGCCCTTTGTCATACCCATCCTGCAAAAAGGACAGAATATGTGTCAAAGCTCTTAAAGCCACTACCTGCTTATCTTCGCACCAGGCCTCGAAGAGACGCCAGGTCCGAATATATGCTACAGAGGTGGACCTGCGTCTAGACCTTAATAGGGTAGAGACCACTGCCGCCGAATACCCTTTGGCCGTCAACCTTGCCCTTTCAAGAGCTAAGCCGTAAGCGAGAATTGATCCACTTGAGGCATACTGAACAGTCCCTGACCTAGAAAATCTTTCCTGACCGGCAGCCTCCATGAAGGTTCCACCAAAAGACGAATTAGGTTGTGATACCACAGTCTCCTTGGCCAGTCGAGCACAATTAGTATCACTTGACCCCCTGTGCCGCTCTATGCGCTGTAGAACCCGACCTATTAACACCCACGGAGGGAACACATATAAGAGCTGATCCTCCGGCCAGCATTGCATCAGAGCATCCAAACATTCGGATATCTGCTCCCTTCTTCTGCTGTAAATCCTTCCTGCCTTTGCCGACGCAAACGTCGCCATGAGGTCCATCACCGGAGGACCCCAGCGCTCCACCAGTAAACTGAAAACCTCCTGATTGAGAACCCACTCTCCTGGGTCCACCCTGACTCTACTCAAAAAAAAACTGTCTGTCACATTGTCTACCCCTGCAACATGTGCCGCCGATATAGCCTCCAGATGCACCTCAGCCCAACCGAGGAGATCCTCCGCCTCTTCTTCGAGAGCCACGCTGCTGGTACCTCCTTGCCGATTGATATAGGCTACCGCCGTGGCACTGTCCGACAGCACACACACCGCCTTTCCCTGCAGAAGTGACTGAAACGCACACAATGCTAGAGTGACCGCCCTCAACTCTAACCTGTTGATCGACCAACGTCTCTTCTGTTCGGTCCATTGACCCTGGGTAAACTGCCGTTCGAAGTGCACCCCCCAACCGAACAGACTTGCATCCGTCGTCAATGGCTGCCAATCTGGCGCCTCCAGCGGCTTTCCCTTTCCCAGAGAACTTGGCGCTAGCCACCACCGCAGGGACCGTCTCGTCTTACTCGGGCAGGTTAATCTTTGGAACAATGAATCGGACTGATGCGACCATCTCCTGAGTAGAGCCCTTTGCAACAGTCGCATTTGCACTCTGGCCCATGGTACCAACTCTAACATGGCCGCCATCGTTCCCAACAGCTGCAAGTAATGCCATGCCGATGGTGCCCTTCTGGTCAAGACAACACATACTAGCTGTCTTAACCCTCAGGCCCTGACTTGAGGGAGAAACACTCTGCCGTTTCTTGTGTCGAACCGGACCCCTAAGTACTCCAACTCCTGAGACGACACCAACTTGCTCTTTGTCATATTCAATACCCACCCCAGGTTCTCCAGAAATTGTACCACCCGGTGAGTAGCTACTTCGCTTTCCTCTCTTGACTTCGTGCGAATCAACCAATCGTCCAGGTAAGGGTGCACCAACACCCCCTCCCTGCATAACGCCGCCACCACCATTACCTTGGTGAAGGCTCGCTGCGCTGTTGCCAAACCAAATGGCAACGCCTGGAACTGAAAATGCCCCATCGGGACCGCAAACCGCAGGAATCGCTGATGCTCTAACCGTATTGGAATGTGCAGATACGCCTCGGAGAGATCCAAGGACATGAGAAATTCTCCCTGCCGAACCGCTACTATGACTGATCTCAGCGTCTCCATGCGGAAGTGGGAAATCCTTAGGCAGGTGTTGACCTTTTTGAGGTCTAGAATCGGCCTCCACGAACCTTCCTTCTTTGGAACCACAAAATATATCGCGTATCGACCGCAACCGCACTGGTCCGGAGGAACCGGCACCACCGCTTCGAGAGCCAGCAGCTGTTCCAAAGTATCTTGCACTGCCAGACGCTTGGCCTTTGTCCTGTACGGCGATTGAACAAAGGCGTCGACCACTGGGCGTTGAAACTCGAGAGCATACCCCTCCCAAATGACCTCCAACACCCACTGATCTGACGTAATTTGGGTCCAGGCCTGATAGAATCCCTGCAAACGACCTCCCACGGGAACTAATCCTGCCTGGACCCCCCCTCACTTCATTGCAGCTTCTTGAAGTTCGAGGAAGGGGAAGCTCCAAAACTTCTACCTGCCCCTCTGAATCCTCAAAACCCCTGGGACCTATACAGCACAGTTACTTACCTGTAACAGGTGATCTCTGGAACAGCAGGAATTAGTCTTCACATGTGGGTACGTCGGCGCCGACGGAGCCCGCACGGGAATGCTCCCCAGCATCCAATCAGAAGGCCTTTGGGAGCATCCCTCGCGCCTGCGCTGTGGCTTCCCACCCTTCCCACTGCCTCTCCCCAGTTGAGTTCATAGCTGAGACAGCAGGAGAGGAAGAGGAAAGGAAGATAGATAGATACAACTCCTAGGGGAGGTGGGTGGGTTGTGAAGACTAATTCCTGCTGTTCCGGAGATCACCCGTTACAGGTAAGTAACTGTGCTATCTCCAGGAACAAGCAGGAATGAGTCTTCACATGTGGGGACTCCCTAGCTGAGGGTGCCAGGGGAGATCCCAGAGTGCGCGTCCCTGGACAGGGCGGCATCGCCCAACCTGTATCCCCGGCATCCCCGGAGGGATGGAGGGTAGGAGTTGAGAAGAGTTGCCGAGGCACAGCAACTTAAGACTACGGAGGGAGTCTTTAAAAATCACGTCAAGTATCATTAAGAAGATAATGAACCAGCACAATCTAGGGCTTACCTACTGGATTGTAGGAAGTAGAGCTGCGACGGGTACTGTAGATGCAGTAGCGAAGTCTTCAAGGGAGCTTCACCGCAGTGAGGATGAAGTCCCAAGTCCGGGAGGGCTGGAGACGCAGGTGTCAACTGGCGCCAGAGAGAACGGCAGGTCTTCAAGGGAGCTTTACTAAAAACTGAGAACTCCGTTAGGAGCAGAGTCCTTAACCCTAAGGGCTAAGCAGAAGACTGGCCGATCTGGAAGAACCCAGCCCGGAGAAGAACAGGAGTGTACCCAGGAATACCGGGAGTACACTGTCTTCCTTAGCGGACAAGGGATAGGAAGACATTGAGCTTGGAACCTTCAGCCCAAGGACGTAAAACAAAAATAGAAGCTGTTGACTTCACAGCAGCAAGTTTAAGCATAACCGGTCCCAGACCCCGAGCCGTAAGAACATAGGCAGCGGGCTGGCCGGACCCCTTAGGAAATAAAACGTAAGTACCGACAATCGGGGAGATAGTCGGTAAGACATAGGGCGCTATGAACATCCCCCAAGAGCGCCCTCCTATGCAGGCATATATCCAACAACATATACAGATGCATAACGGGATATAGGTGGGCCCGGAACCGCCCACCGGGGTACTAAACAGGTATGCAGGGAAACATGCACATGTGAGTATAATACTGCTAATTCGGACCTGCGCTTGACCCACAGGAGAGCGCTCACCGGAAAGGTGGCGGGGAAAGAGGGCCATCCGAAGGAATGAGCCTATTTGTGTGGGGCAGGGGCAGATCAGCGAGAGTAGCAGTAGGGTGGCGTGAAGAGAAATCAGCCTGGGAAGAGCACAGCAGATGTACTTTAGGCCTCTGATGTGTCCCCCTGACAGTCACGCCGAAAAAAACTTGTTCTCCATACCACAAGGGAGACAAGGGGTATAATTATCCATATAGCCATGGAGTGACTATATAAGGCTTTTCCACCATATGGAAAAAACCTTCAGAGACAAGGGCCAATGCCCTCCGCTGCTCCGAAGATTGCAGGGAGCGGTGTGCAGGGCGAGGAGGAAGGAGACTGACCGGAGTCAGACGTGTCGCTACATCCCAGAAGCTAGAACGAGAGCCTGCGGGGAGCGTTAGAAGGCCCGACAGCCGGAGCGGCAGGCAAAAGCATTCATCACACACTGGGACTCCCGCCCGCACAGCGACTGAACAGAACCAGGGAGTTTTAAGACCATGCGTGGAGGGTAGCCGAGCAAAGGTCTACCCTGGGAGAAAAAAATTTGGTACGGGGTCCCTTGAGCAGGGAAAACCAGGAAGAGAGGGGTTCGAAGGACGTATCCTAGGGTAAGTCCGATGAAGGATAGACTGTCCATGTGGAACCAGGAACTATCCCGGAATAGTGGTGATCCCCCTCTATCAACGAGGAAGGGAGAATCCCTTAACTCTTGAGAAAGTATCCGAACCACATGCCATACGGAAAAAACCCCCAGTATAGAGCTGCAAAATAACTTCTGGCAAGAGAAGTTAGTCGCAGACTGCCGCATACAGGAGCCTACGGCTGCTTGGCATGCGTATCCGGGCACGGGCCCGGGAACTTCCGACCGGAGTGAGACGTCCCTTGCTTGGGCGCACCTGGTAGGTGGGCGGAGGGATGAAACTTTCTCTTCCTCGGGAAGGAAGGTCGGGAAGGACATTTCCTACCCCCGGGGGAAGGAGAGAACCTCGGAGGACCAGCGCCAGAGAGGTCAGCGGAGCACTGAGCAACCTGGCGTAAAGCCTCGCCATTGAAGAGGTTTTCCCCAGTGCACGGGGAATTACCCAGATTATGTTGTGCCCAGCTGCACAAGTCGGAAGCCTGCAACCAGGCTGTACGACGCGCCCCGATAGCAATAGCAGAGGACCTGCCAACAGACTCGAAGGAGTCAAAAGCAGCCCGAGAAAGGAACCAAGAGATATTCCTGCAATGGTAAAGAAGCAAGGAATATTCAGGGGCCTTAGTGGCCGACACAAAAGGAGACAAGAGAGGCAATCTCTCAGTGATCTCCCGAAGTGCCAGGCTCATATAGAAAATATATGAAAGGATTCTGGAAGCCAACATGGACGTTTGGAAGGTCCGTCGCCCAAAGTTATCCAGCGCTTTAGACGCACGACTCGGGGGGCAGGAAGAATGCTTCTTCTTGCTTCCGACCTTCCTCAGCGCCGATTCCACCACAATGGAATGATGGGGAAGCTGGTGCGTCTGAAACCCCGGAGAGGGGGGCACCCGATACAGGGCATGCATGGCTGTAGGCGGCGCAGGAACCTGCAAAGGCGAGCGCCAAATCCCGAGCAGAAGATCCCGCAGGGAGGGATGTAGAGGAAGCATTATAGCTGCCTGTTCCGCAGGGCCTGGACTTAGCGAAGGACCCGGGATGGGGATGGCGAGCATGTCCGCCATGTCAAGGAGAAAATCCTGAAAAGACGGCTCTCCCAGAGGAGCTATACCAGGGGAGGCCGAAGTGGAAGGGGCCGCCTGACCACCAGGAGACCCTCCGGGCTGGTGCACAGGAGGGATTCCTCTAAACAGAGGAGGATACTGGCAGTCCCGAGTCGAGGCAGTGGGAACTGCAGCGTCAGAGCCCGGGATTGATTCCAAGCTGGGCATCGAAGGGAGCGAGGCCATCGAGAGACCCGCGGGATTCGGCCTCGGCCCCGACCTCGGGGGCGGGGCTGCCCCCGGGGCAGCCAGCGAAGGCGGCTGGAGTGGTTCCGAGGCAGCTGGGGAGCAGGCAAGCTCCGCACTGCGTCGTCGTGAGAGACCGGGGTCGGCTCCGAAACGCGTCAGAACCACGCCGTCGAGACTGGAGATCGATTCGAGGCTGGGCATCGAACCGAGCGAAGTCAGCGACGCCCTCCTAGGGGGCCCCGGCGGCGGCGCTGGCGCCGCCCATCCCAGAAAGCAAATCGGGGTCGCAGCGATCGGTGCAGTGGGCACCGAGGGCTTCCGAGGACGAAACTCGGCGAACAATACCGGCGCCGACGCCGGAGTTCTAACCACGTCTGTTTTACCAAACGGGAAACCCTTACGGGGCGTACTAACCGGCCTCAAGGGTACCCAGGTAACCCGCTGACGAGCCCCGGCGGGGAGAGAGACGCACAGCCCCGGCGCCGACGCCGGGGCAGCGGCGCCACTCTGGGTCGAATCGATCGAAGGTCCCGAGGCCTCCCGCGGGCGAACTCCAGTGACGAGTGGAGCACTCGACGCCCGCGTCGATGCCGGGAGGTCGGCACTGTCCGGGGCCGGCCCCAGACCCGGCCCCGCGCGATGCTGGGGCGCCGGACCGCCCGCCCGGGAAAGATCGATTGGCTCCGAAGGTGGAGCCCCGTGCCGATCCCTGAGTGGGGTACTCGACACCGAAGCTGATGCCGGGGGGCGGAGCCGCGTAAAGCCAGTACCACCCCCGCGCAGGCCTGGAAGGCCGGAAGGCCAGTCTGGGTCGAGTCGATCAGCCTCAAAGGAACCGAGAGCACCAGTCGCCGATCCCCGGCGAAGAGTGGGAAACTCGACGCCGATGCCGATGAATCGGTACCGCTCGAAGCGGTTACCACCTCCGCGCATGGCAGGGATGCAGGCACGCCGGACCGGTTCGAGTCGATCGGCCCCGAAGGAGCCGAGGACACCAGCCGATGATCCCCGGCGAAGAGTGGAACACTCGACGCCGACGCCGAGGAATCGGCACTGCCCGAAGCGGGTACCACCTCCGCGCATGGCTGGGATGCAGGAATGCCAAACTGGGTCGAATCGATCGGCCCCGAAGGAACCGAGGGCACCAGCTGACGATCCCTGGTGAACAGTGGAGCACTCGACGCTGACGGCGAGGAGTCGGCACCACTCGAAGCGGGTACCACCCTCGGGCATGGCTCGGGAATGTTCTGTGAGGAGCGAACCCCAGGAACAACCCGAAACCCCGTGGAGGCTCTGGAGCCCGAAGACTCCCGCCGGGGTTTAAGTGCCAAGGGGGACTTGAGGGGGAGGCCGGAGCCGTCGTCATGCCGCGCATGAGACTCGCCCCTCAAGACTTGGCTAGTCTTAACAGACTGTTGTGGGGTTACCTGATCCTGGAGAGAAGAGAAAACAGATGACCGCACCTCAGGAGGGAAAACGTCATCGAGGGACACTCGAAAGAGGGAAGGTCTTCTCCCGACGCTGAAGCCCGGAGAACCGGAGGAAAAAGGATCAGGGCCCAAACAGGAGAGACACCAGGCATTGGAGTCCAAGAAGAAAACTACGTCTCCACAGTGAGGGCACTTCTCAGGGGAAGAAGGCTCCATACTGGGATGCCCGGTAGGCCTCAGAGGTGACTCGGGGAAAAAATAATATGTTTTCCGCGAGGGGATTTATGAGTAAAAATTTAAGAAAAATTAAGGCACCAGCGGTGTCAGAGTCGGCGGGAAACTGCGACCACAAGAAACAAGAAAAAGAAAATGAAAGAAAAAAGTTTCTGCGGTGGCAGGAGGTACATCCTGCCGGCTCCGCGGAAAAACGAAAACTGGGGAGAGGCAGTGGGAAGGGCGGGAAGCCACCGCGCAGGCGCGAGGGATGCTCCCAAAGGCCTTCTAATTGGATGCTGGGGAGCATTCCCGTGCGGGCTCCGTCGGCGCCGACGTACCCACATGTGAAGACTCATTCCTGCTTGTTCCTGGAGATTGAAAACGTCCTCTTTGAAACTGACCATATCTTGGTTGACGAAACCTCTGAAACTCCCTTTGCTGACTCTTAGAGGAGGCAAGAGGCCTATTCTGCTTTAGCTTGTCCTCCGGTAAGCGTCCGCCCTTAGACTCTCCGAGATCCTTAACCAACTTGTCCAAATCCTCCCTAAACAGGAGCTTACCGCGAAAGGGGAGCTTAGCTAGCCTTGCTTTCGAGGCACTATCAGCCACCAATTACGCAGCTACAAGTACCTGCGCGCTGCCACCACGGACGCCATACTCTTGGATAAGCCCCGAATAAGGTCATACTGAACGTCTGCCAAATAAGCCGCCCCGGACTCCATCCGGGAGGCTTCCTCAAGCGCCTCTTCTTCCTGGTTTCCCTTAAGTTTCTGGGACCATCGTAGGCACGCTCTTGCCACCCAGGCCCCACAAATGGAAGCCTGCATGGATACAGCATTGATCTCAAAGACTTGCTTCAATAATGCCTCTAGCCGTCTATTCTGCGCATCCTTAAGGGCAGCACTACCCTCGACCGGAATTGTTGTTTTCTTAGTGACCGCCGACACCGCTGCATCTACCTTAGGAGATTTAAAAAGATCCTTATCTGGATCCTGTAACGGATAAAGGCGTGCCATCACTCTGGACCCCCTCAAGCCTGCTTCTGGGGTCTCCCACTCTTCCTGAATCATTTCCTTAAAAACTATGTATTGGGAAGGCTCTCTGAGACTTTCGTACCGCTTGCAACAACGGGTCCTCTAAAGGGGAGTCTCCCACCTGATCCACTGTGGGCATGTTCAATGCTTTCAGTGTCTCTGAGATAAGGGCAGCTAAGTCTTCTCTCCTGAAGACCTGGACAACTCTAGCCTGATCTTCCTGTTCTACAATCTCGCCTTCCTCAAGATCCTGATCTATCTCTGAGCCTTCCAAATCTTCAGACTGATCTTCCAAGGGTACTGCTTCGGCTCTGTCCAATCTAAGCTTCTTTAATGGGGCGCAACCCGTCCCCCCCCCCTTCCATGGGGCTTCCCGAGTGCTTACCCCCCCCCCCCCCTGCTGCTCATCTGCCTCAGCAGACTCCCGCTGCCTCCCAAGGGACTGCTGCAGCAGCGTCAAAAAGTCCTGGGAGAAAATTGCTGCCAGCCCTCCCTGCCCCAAAGACTGTGAAAGGGACACATCTGGCATGGTGGAAGGCCCCGGCGCAGGCTCTGAAGTCGTGGCGGGAGAAAGCGACCTTAGAGAGTCAGAAACCTGTTCTCTAGGAATCTTCCCTCCAGCAGTCTCTGCTGTCTCCCCTACTGCTGCTTCCTGTGCACAGCCCTTAGAGACACCCGCCTCCGAGACCGACCCCTTCTTGGACCCACACAGCACACACTGAGGCCTGGAAGGCATGCTAAGCCGAGGTAACCCCTCCCTGAGCTATCTGCGAGCAATTCAAACAATTCTCTCACTGCCTCTTTTTGTTTTTCTTCTTAATCAACGGGAGTAAAAATACCTAGCCCAGAATAGCCCCCCAAGCTAAAACTAGAGCTTTCTGAAAGGGCCTGCAGTACACTACCTTGAATCTAGCTGAAAAGGGCTCCATTCAGGTTTCCTGTGGCGCGGGCCTGCCCAAACTGAAGCGCCTGTCTCTCACCTCAGAGCACTGCGTACAGGGCTAGCATGGCCCACGCGGCGAAGAAACCTCTCCCACCAAAGAAGTGCCTCATTCCAGCGCTGCCACACAGCCCCACTTACATCGGGCTGCGCCCCAACACTAGAGCCATTGTCTGAGCTCCTCTCCCCCTTTTTAAACGCTGCCGCTGCCAAGAAAGGGAGCACACTGACGGCTGTCTACACCTCAACGGCTCCTCACCCAGTCTGCAGGTTCGGGAGCCGGAGGCCCCAGCACCTACTCCCGCTCTCTCCCCAATACAACATACAGCTCTGAGGGAAGGGGGAGAGAGGGGGCAGCTACAGCCGCTAACAATGCCTCAAAGACAGAGAGAACCTCGGCTGAAAAATCGCTCAAATTTAAAGGTATATTGCCCCTTGTATTTTTTCCCCCAATGAAAATCACTATTTTATTTTATTTATTTATTTATTTATTTTAGGTTTTTCTATACCGTGCTCTTTAAAATCAGCTTGGTTTACATTAGAACACTTTTGTACAGTGCAGACAGCGTCTGAACTGTACTTACAAGGAACAGGATTTACAACTTGGCTAACTGGAGTAACTATGTACAGGCTACATAGCAGCAGGCTACTTAGTTAAATGACTATATACAGGCAGAACTATCTAACACTATTCTAATCCTACACGCCTAAATCACTCCTTAATCATTCCTCCAGTGAGCCCAGAACCTCTGAGGCTCACAGCTCCTCTAGCTGCTTGGAGACTGAAATAACTGAGACAAGGAGGCGGTTCCTGGGCTACTTATCCTGGTGTCAAGAAAATGTGACATGCTCAGTCTCCAAGCTGCGAGAGGAGGTGCTTAAACCCCAGAGGTTCGGGACTAGACTGGAGGGACGATAAGGAAATAGTAACTTCCCTGCAAAAGGGGATCCTGCTAAGCCTCATCTTGGAGCCATGGCTGCCAACAAGTTGCACAGCCAGAGCAAACTGTGCACAGCACCTACCATTGCCATGCCCTTGGCAGATGACTGCAGAAAATCATAAAGCAGGTCCACAAGAAAGGCCAACCTTGACTCTGAGCAGCAGAAACCCAGTCAGCAGGCTCTACCCGTCTCCTCCGGAATCCATTGAGACCACAGGCAGGCCCGAGCCACATAAGCTCCACATATGACCCCCTGGAGAGCAAGCGCAGACACTTCAAAAGCCTGCTTGGGCAGGGCTTCCATCCTCCTATCCAGAAGGTCCTTCAAGGCCACACCACCTTCAAACGGAGATAATGGTCTTGTGAGTAACTGCTGTCATGAGCGCATCTACCCACAGTAAGCGCAACTTCTTCTCCAGGGGAATCGGATAGAGCCACACCATACGCCAACCTACTTAAAACCCTGCATCAGGAGATTTCCACTCCTTTGCAATTCACTCCTCAAAGCCCTATGTACTGGGAAGGAATGTGGGGGCTTACGGATGCTCTCCATAAGTTGGTCCTTCTGAGACTCAGCAGGTTCCGGTCCTGGCTCTTCTGTAATGTATAGGACTGCCAGGGACTCGACAATCAGGGAGGGAAGCTCATACCTGTGAAGATCTGCATGGCTGTGGTTGCTCCCCCCCCCCCCCCCCCCACCGGAAGCTTCCCCTCCTCTAGGCTCCTCCAACAGCCAGTCTTCCAGGGTGTCTGTTGTACCTTCTAAAGAGGTCCAGAGAATCCAAGGACTCCACAGGGCTGGCATCCTTGTCCTCCTCCGACCTGTCCCAATGCGAGCGTATTGCCACCGCCGAAGCCCCCGAAGCTCTTGTCCAAAGAGGGCTTGGGGAAACAGAGGAGCCCTCCCACAAGCCTCACTGCAATAAAAAGACTGAGTAAGAGGACAAATTTGGGGAAAAAGAGGAAGCCTTTAGTTCCCCATCACCATCAATGCTCCTGGTGAAAAAAAAAGTGTCAGCTATAGGTTGCAAAAAGGAAGGCTCCACAGGTTTCCAGGCAGCTGCCCCCAAGGCACAATGGTGGCAGTTCCCACCAAAACCTCAGTCTCGCCGCTATCACCGGGAGCACCAGATAGCACAGTTACTTACCTGTAACAGGTGATCTCTGGGAACAGCAGGAATTAGTCCTCACACATGGGTACGTCGGCACCGACGGAGCCTGCGCGGGAATGCTTCCCCAGCTTCCCAAAAAGGAAAGCTTTTGGGCACATCCCATCACGCCTGCGCGCTGCCTTCCCGCCTTTCCTAACTGACTCTCCTCAGTTCAAGTTTATAGCTGAGACAATAGAGAGAGAGAAAGGAAAGGAAAGACCAGAAGATACAACTCCTAGGGGAGGTGGGTGGGTTGTGAGGACTAATTCCTGCTGTTCCCAGAGATCACCTGTTACAGGTAAGTAACTGTGCTATCTCTAGGAACAAGCAGGAATGAGTCCTCACACATGGGGACTCCCTAGCTAAGATGCCTGGGAGATCCCCTAGGATTTAAACCCTGGACAGGGTGTCATGTCCTCCTATGGATCTCAGGCATCCATCCAGGGAAGAAGGGTAGGAGTTGATTAAGAATGGAACAGGTGTTTGAGAACAGCCTGACCAAACAAGGCATCCCGGCGGGAATCCTTGTCCAAGCAGTAATGGGCTGTGAAGGTATGAACCGAGGCCCAGGTGGCTGCTCGACAGATCTGGTCTATGGATACAGAATGTAGATGAGCCATAGAGGTGGCCATGGCCCTCACATTGTGAGCTGTGACATGGCCCTCCAGAGTAAGGTTCTTGCTCTGGTAGGCAAAAGAAATACAGCAATCCAATTGAACAGTGTTCTTTTAGAGACTGGAAGTCCTAAATGAGAAGGATCAAAAGCAACAAAAAGCTGAGAAGACTTTCTATTTTGCTGGGTCCTATGCAAGTAAAAGGCAAGAGCTCTTTTACAATCCAGAGTATGAAGGTTCCTCTCTGCACTAGAGGCATGAGGGGCTGGAAAAAAAGACTGGCAAATACACCTCTTGATTGAGATGAAAAGGCGAGACCACTTTAGGCATAAAGTGTGGATTAGTCCTGAGGACCACCTTGTCATGATGGAATCTTGCATAAGGTGGGTTTGCCACTAAGGCCTGTAGTTCACTAATGCGGCGAGCAGAAGTGACTGCAATAAGGAAGATAACCTTCCAGGAAAGAAATTTCAGGGAGGTAGTGGATAAGGGTTCAAATGGTGGCTTCATGAGCTGACCAAGAACCAAATTCAAATCCCATGCCACCGGAGGAGGCTTAATGGGAGGTTTAGTTAAAGTGAGGCCTCTCATGAATCTTGAGATAAGAGGATGAGAGGAGACTGGTTGCCCATTGATGGGCTTAAGGGATGCTGCAATAGCACTCAAGTGGACTCTCACTGAATTAGTTTTAAGTCCTGCATTGGAGAGATGCAGTAGATAGTCCAACAGAGAAGTTAAAGGAAGTGCGAAAGGGTCTAGACCTCTTTCAGCACACCAAATGGAAAATCGTTTCCATTTAAAGGCGTAGGAATGCCTGGTAGAAGGTTTCCTGGAAGCATGAAGGATATCCTTCACCTGTTGAGAAAGATTGAAATCTTGAAGGTCTAGGCCTTCAGTAACCAGGCTCTGAGGTGAAGGGACTTGGGGTTTGGGTGCCACAAAGTCCCCTCCTCCTGGGACAGAAGGTCTGGAGCCGCTCCCAAGTCCAGGGAGGGAGCTTGGGAGAGATGCAGAAGTAGAGGGTACCACACTTGGCGTGGCCAGCATGGAGCTATGAGGATCATAGATCCTTGATCCCTCTGGAGTTTGAACAGAGTCTTGGGAATCAAGGGAATGGGTGGAAAGGCGTACAGGAAGCCCTGACCCCAATGAAGGAGGAAGGCATCCCTGGCCTGAACTCCCTGACACGGAATTCTGGAGCAGAATCAGGGAAGTTTGGCATTCCACGGACTTGCAAAGAGGTCTATGTCCGGGGTTCCCCATTCCTGAAATATTCTGAGTACCTGATCCATATGCAGGGACCACTCGTGTGGAAGCAGAACTCGACTGAGTCGGTCTGCCCAAGAGTTTTGGATTCCTGGGAGGTATACTGCCAGGAGATGGATCTGATGCTCTCTGGCGAAGGCCCATAGTCTGAGAGCTTCGTTGCAAAGCGACAGAGAGCCAGTTCCTCCTTGCTTGTTTATGTAAAACATGGCTACTTGATTGTCTGTGTGGACGAGGACTGTCTTGTAGCCAAGGAGGGTATGAAAGACCTGGAGAGCTAGGAAAACTGCTCGAAGCTCCAAGTGATTGATATGAAGGGAGGCCTCCTTTAGAGACCAAGTGCCTTGGGTGGAGAGGTCCTCTAGATGAGCTCCCCAACCTGTTTGGGAGGCATCTGTAGTCAGGGTTGCTTGGGGCAACGACTGTTGCAAGGGGGACCCCAGCAACAGATTTTGAGTGGACATCCACCATTGGAGAGACCAAAAGAGACGTTTGGAGGTTGCTATTTGGTCGGAGAGAGCTCCTGAAGCTTGAGTCCACTGGGTGGACAAAGTCCACTGAGCTGCTCTCATGTGAAGGCGAGCATAGGGTACCACACATGCACTGTGGAAGCCATGTGGCCTAGCAGTTGAAGCATCTCCCTGGCAGTCAAGTGAGTCTTTGACTGAGCCTGGGAGGCTAACTGCAGTAGACGATGGCAACGGGCCTGAGGAAGGTAAGCCCTTGCAGTGGTGGTAGCCAACCAGGCCCCTATGAACTCTAGGGACTGAGTGGGAGCAGGCTGGGACTTTGGGAGGTTTACCACCAGTCCCAGATATTGCAGAATGCGTCTTGTGTGGTTTAGAGCAATCTGAGCTTCTGACTGAGTTGGTGCTCAGATGAGCCAATCGTCGAGATATGGGAAAACAAAAATCCCTAGGGTGCGTAGAAATGCTGCAACAACTGCCATGCATTTGGTGAACACTCTGGGGGCAGAGGCTAGGCCGAAAGGAAGCACTCTGTACTGATAATGTCGTCCCTGGAACAGAAACCGTAGGAATTTTCTGTGGGATGGATGGATGAGGACATGGGTGTACGCATCCTTGAGATCTAGAGAAAGCCAATCTTGGCTCTTTAGGTAGGGAAGAAGAATGCCTAGAGAAAGCATTTTGAACTTTTCCTTGCATAGGAATTTGTTCAATTCCCTGAGATCTAAAATGGGTCTGTAACCCCGTTTTCTTGGGGATGAGAAAATAGGGGGAACAGAACCCTGAGCCCTGCTGAAGAAGGGGAACCTCTTCTATCGCCCCTTGGGCAAGCAGGGTAGACACTTCCTGACCCAGAAGGTCAAGGAGAGGTGTGGGAGAGTTGAAGTGTCTCACCATGGTGTGTGGAGGAAGGTCTGAGAAATGAAGTTGGTAACCCTCTCTTATGATGGAGAGGGTCCACTGCTCTGATGTTATTTGCTCCCACCTGGGAGCAAAATGAGCTAACCTTTCTAGAATGGGGAGAAGTTCTGGCTGGGGTAGAGCCAGAAAGGTTAAGTTCTCTAGAATGCAGTCAAAAACCCTGAGGGGGTTGAGACTGTTGAGTTGCAGGAGTTGCGGCAGGTTTGGGTCTGGCTTGCCTAGGTTGCTATCGCTTAGTTGGAAAACGACCTGCAGCAGATTGCTGTCCAGAATTGGAAGGGAATCTGGTCTTCTTGAAATAAGGTTTCTTGAAAGACTTTTTCTTGAATGGCATGGAGGTAGACTTGGAAAGTCTATCCAGAGCAGAATTCTCTGCATCCATTTGAGTGGCTTTAATTTGCCACTCCCTGCCAAAGAGATTCTCACCTGTACAGGGCAGATTTCCCAGGCCATCCTGGACCCAAGGCTCTAGATCAGAAGCCTGGAGCCAAGCAAGTCTCCGAGCAGCAATGGCAATGCCTGAGGCTCTGCTAGCACCCTCAAAGGAGTAAAAGGCTGCCCTATTGGAGAACTTGGAAACATTCTGAGTATGCTTAAGCCAAAGGAGGAATTCATCCTTTCTATCCTCTAGAATAACAGGGAGAAAGGTATGCAACTTCAGTGCAATTTCCTTGAGAAACATACCCATATAAAGACTATATGAATTGATCCTAGCAATTAGCATACTGGCTTGGAAGATTTTCCTACCAAAAGCATCCAAGGTCCTGCATTCTGTTCCTGGAGGAGTAGAAGAGTGTCGTTTAGTACTCTTTATTTGTTTCATAGCTGACTGCACCACAATGGAATGGTGAGGAAGCTGGGTTTTCTGAAAACCAGGACAAGGGGGGACACGGTACATAGTGTCCAACCTACGAGAATGAGGAGAAAGGGTGAGAGGAGTCTCCCATAAATCAAGCATGTGTTCATGAAGAATTTCATGAATTGGCAAGGTGACTGCCTCTCTGAGAGCCTTAGAGTAACCTAAAATGTCAAGCTTTTTAGCTCTAGGCTCTATTTCAGAGGATACTGAAATGGCAAGTCCTTTAGCTACTTCTGAAATGAAGTCTTGAAAGGACAAATCCTCTGGAGGAGACATTCTCCTCTTTGGAGAAGAAGGTTCCTCAGGGAGAGTAATAGACACTTCAGGAGATTCTTCTGATGAATCAGAATCATCAGAGGAATCGAAGTATCGTCTGTCCGATTCCAACGATCGATACGCGTATCGATCGGTATCGACATCGGGCGTCCCCGGAACCGGATCGGTATCGGGAAAGTGCCCGGATCCAGGAACCAGAGTCGGTACCCTGGTCGATGTTGAAGCAACCGGTACCGGCATCGGGCCCGGTACCGGTGCCGGTACCGACATCGGGCCCGGTACCGGTGCCGGTACCGACATCGGGCCCGGTACCGGTGCCGGTACCGACATCGGGCCCGGTACCGGTGCCGGTACCGACATCGATACTCGATGTGGTACCGCTGGCGTTGCAGCCTGAATGAAAGCCATGATAGCTTGCTGCATGGATTGGTTAGAGGGAGATTTACCCTTTGAGGACCTGCCTGGTTTATGTTTGGTTACCTGAGATCCATCAGGAGACGATGATCTAGAAGATGTCGATGCTACCGGTAGTGCCTCTGTGGGAAACAGCATATGGAGCTTAGCTGCTCGATTCTGTAACCCACGTTTAGACATCATGGAGCAGGGTGGACAATCCGGAACGGAATGGTCAGGGCCCAAACATTTGAGACACCATTCATGGGTATCTGTAATAGAAATAGTACCGCTACACTTAGTACATTTTTTAAAGCCCGAGGCTTGTTTTTCCATGAGGGAAAATCCTTTTGTAGGCCCCAAGGCCTACAGGAAAAATAATACTAAGTGAAGAAAAAAGATAAAGTTGTTTTTTTTTTAAAGAAGAAAGAAAAGACCGGCGGTACCGGTCCGGTGTCGGGAAGGCAGACACGCGACCAAAGAAACAAACTAATATAAGAAAAATTCTTCAGCGGTGACAGGGCTCGACCTGCTGGCTCCGCGGAAAAGAAGAACTGAGGAGAGTCAGTTAGGGAAGGCGGGAAGGCAGCGCGCAGGCGCGATGGGATGTGCCCAAAAGCTTTCCTTTTTGGGAAGCTGGGGAAGCATTCCCGCGCAGGCTCCGTCGGTGCCGATGTACCCATGTGTGAGGACTCATTCCTGCTTGTTCCTGGAGATTGCTCTTCGCTGTCAGCTCTGCTTGGTTCCAGCCCCCCTGGGACCTCCTGAGGCCATCCACAGCTGCTGTGTTCCCCCTCAAGCAGCCACAGAAGAACCTGACCTCAGAACTGTGCCTTGTGGTGGCCACACATGATGCACTGGATGTGTTCCATGGGCCCCATAGTCCACAGAAACTCCAGAGCACAACCAGCCTTCCCCAGAGCTGAACTCAGACTTACCAGGTGCCACTCCCTCACGATTGCCGGTGCCTCAGCAGCTGGTCTGGGCGCTTTCTGATCCTGCAATGTCTCCCCCCTCCCCTCCCAGAGGAATCCATTTTTCTCCCAAGAGTTGGAAAGGATTACAGGAGGAACCTGCCGGAGGGAGCAGCTGGGGGAGAAGGGGTAGGGACCTGGCACCACCAGGTTCTGTATTCCAGGCCTGACTATGGCCTCCAAAAATCAGCAGCACAGGCTGAGCTTCTTTATCCACCTGCTGGAGACTTAGAATACTGGCTTACTTGCCTAGCACAGGCTGCTCATAGCACACTTGAAGCTGTGTTCTCAGTCTCCACCTGCTGTTAGAGGAGCATAACCCACTTGTCTGGACTGGAGGGATGTATTGGAAGGCCTTTTTAAATGGGGGTCTTGACCCTCTGAACCTGAGAAACTCATAAGAACATAAGATATGCCATACTGGGTCAGACCAAGGTCCATCAAGCCCAGTATTCTGTTTCCAACAGTGGCCAATCTAGGTCATATGTACCTAGCAGTTTCCCCAAGAGACACAAGTTCCACAATGCTTGTACTGGGTCAAGCATTGATATCTTCGGTCACTTCTTAATAATGGTTTATGGACCTTTCCTCCAGGAACTTGTCCAAACCTTTTTTAAACCCAGCTACACTAACAGCCTTTACTACATCCTCCGGTAACAAATTCCAGAGTTTGATTGCACGTTGAGTGAAAAAATATTTTCTTTTATTAGTCTTAAATAGTTTACCCTGTAGCTTCATTGCATGTCCCCTAGTCTTTCTATATTCTGATAACGTAAACAATCAATCTACGTTTACCCGTTCCACTCCGTTCATTAATTTATAGACTTCTAGCATATCTCCCCTCAGCCGTCTCTTTTCCAGGTTAAAGAGCCCTAACCTTTTTAGCCTTTCCTCATAGGAGTAGCCTTCCATCCCCTTTACCATTTTGGTGGCTCTTCTCTGAACCTTTTCTAAAATCGCTATATCCTTTTTAAGATACGGCGACCAGAATTGCACACAATATTCAAGGTGCGGTCTCACCATGGAACGATATAGAGGCATTATAATATCTTTTGTTTTATTTTCCATTCCTTTCCTTATCATACCTAGCATTCTATTTGCTCTCTTGGCCGCCGCTGCACACTGGGCCGAGGGTTTTAACATGGTATCCACAATGACGCCTAAATCTTTTTCCTGGGTGGTGGTTCCTAATATGGAACCTTGCATCGTGTAACCATAGTTTGGGTTGTTCTTCCCTAGGTGCATAACCTTGCACTTGTCCACATTAAATTTCATCTGCCATTTTGATGCCCAGTCTTCCAATTTATCAAGATCCTCTCATCAAGCACAGCACCTCTCTCCACAGGGATGGTTGTGCATTTAGTTACAGTTCTGACCAGGACTCCTGAAAAACTGATCCCAGCTACCCTGGAGCAGACAGTGCAGGAGAGAGAGGACTTTAGGGTGCTTATGGCCCAGCTTGGGGGAGAGGGAGGGATTGATCCCTAAAACCCTATATGCTGCTGCATAGGAAGAGTTTGAGGCATGAACACAGTAGGACACCTGATAAGGAACAAGGGTAAGGACTGCCTACTAGCCTCACCAAAAAGCAGACACTGCAACCCATAGAGCCGCCATAGTATCCTGAAAAGGCCTAAATGTCCCCCCCCCCCCCCCGTCTATAAAAAAAAAAAAAGGGCAAATTACCGAGATCCTAATCAAACTCCAGGGGAACCATTCTGCTGTCCTCAGACTTATCTTCTGATGAAAGTGAGGTTCTCTCGAGTCCTTCATCCAACCATCATAGGGGATAAGATGGGCTCCCAGAGGAATGAGTGAGCACAAGGGCAATATGAAGGCTGTGACTCTCAAACTGCCTGAAACAAGAGGCGCTCGTGGGCCCTGGGTCCCCTGAAAATGAGGCCTGGATCATGGACCCCAACAAAGGGGGCTGTCAACAGCTGTCAAGACTGAAAAACAGCCCATAAGCAGTATCAGGAGCTCTGATTGAAAAAAGGTCCTTAGGCTCTGGTCAACAGGCTTGCGACTCCACCTCCATTGGACCCAAGCTGATATCTAAAGTGGCCACAGTGCCCACCAGCAGGATGAAAATAGTAAAGAGGTGACTGGGGCCACAGAAACGACACAGGATCCCCAAAATGCCAAAAAGGTGCCCTTGGGTCTTTTACAGCCTGAACAGGGGCAAAAGGAAGCAGACATGGGGGGTGTAGGGAAAACAATGCTGAGAGACAGGCTGCATGCATGACTAACGCACCGTAGAAGCAAAGAGTTAAAAAAATAAACAAAATGACCACAAAAAAAATCATGCTGAACAAAGCAATCTGAAAAAGGAACCCCAGCAAATCCAAGCAGGGAATCCCCAGATGCCTAAGCCCAGCTGCATAAAGGACTTAATATTTGGAGCTGCTTTATTCAAAAGCATCAAGTACCAAGTTCTCCAATTGGTTTCAATGAGCAGTAGAAGGGAAAAATCAGAAAAAATACAAAGTATGCAGATAAGTACAGCAAGAAGGAAGGGGGCCATAGCTCAGCTTACCAACCCCCCTCAAGGGCCCTATGGCATTTTCCTGTTCCTCTTCAGGCCCACCACCACTAGGAATCCATTGGTAACAGCGCTGGACAAAGGCATACCCCACTCCAACCAATGATGGGCCCTACCAGGCTTACAGTAATCATACCACCATAGTGTGGATCAGGAGAGTCTGCCTATCTGCACTGCTTGATCAATCAGCACCCCTTGCCACTTGTTAGGAGGCAGACAATACTGCTTCTCAGTTCAGCACCTGATGATAAACCAACAGAGGGCAACACTGGAAGTTGTTGAAGTCTACCTCTGCCTACTGAAAGAGGGCATAACCCACTTTGTCTGCGACTTGTCAAGGAATGTTTATTTTTATCCTGCTAATCTCCTTGTGACCTTGGCAAAGTCACTGTAGCCTCCATTGCCTCGGAAGAAAAGGCCTGGCAATCTACTTCCAGTCATACCTTGCCAAGAAAGCCCAGAGTAGTGATGGTGTCCATCTGTCCAAGAAGGGATGAAGTGCCTTCAGCAGCAGATTGGTTAACCTACTGAAGACTGCTTTAAACTAGATTCATTGGGAATGGGTAAAGAGAGCCCCCAGTTAAGTGAAACATTAAATACCTCTGCAGAAATGGGTAATAGGGGCAACATATGGAAAGCGGTGTGTATAAATGCCTGTAGCATGGGAAATAAGATCCCAGAAGCTGAGGCTTTAATGGAACAGGCTGACTTGGATTTAGTGGTGGTTACAGAGACATGGTTCACGGACAACCATGACTGGGATGTAATTATACTGGGCTATACTTTATTCAGGAAGAACAGGGTAGGAAGAAGGGGAGGTGGAGCGGCACTATATGTAAATAAATAATATTAAAGTATAGAATTGCAAGACTTAAAAGCAAGAGAGGAGGTACTGTGGGTTTAACAAGAAAAAGGGAAAGAGACTTCCATTTGCATTGGAGTTACAGATCCCCCTCACAGGGAGGGGAAGTGAATGAAGATTTAACAGAAAACATACACTGTATTGCCATGAAAGGAGAAGTGCTACTGATAGGTGATTTCAATATGCCAGATGTGGATTGGCACATCCCTGCTGCGGTGTCATCTAGAAGTAGTGAGATCCTGGATTCTCTTACAGGGAGAGCTAATCAGGCAACTGGTAACAGAACCCACACATGATGGGGACATAGTGGACTTGGTGCTTACAGATGGGGAAAGTGTTTCTCTTGTTATAGTGGGGCATCATCTTGCATCCAGTGATCATCAGATTGTATGGTTCAGTATTAGGACTAGGGCTAATAAAATCCCTTCAAAAGCAATTATCTTAGACTTTAGGAAAACTAACTCTGCCAAGATGGGACAATACCTCAAAGAGTCGTTAGTGGGATGAGAATAGCTTGGGGATGTTGAAGGAACAGTAGGAAAAACTGAAAGGGGATATTTTAAGGGCAACAAATCTTTTTTGTTAGAATGGTAAATAAATGCATGGTTCTCAAAAGAAGTAGCTGAAAAGGTGAAGAAAAATGAGGGAGGCCTTCATGAAATACAAGAGATCAGAGAGAGGAAGACAGTCATCTATATTTGGAAAAACCTTGAGAAGCTAGCACAGTAGTCAGGAAAGCAAAGGTACAAAAAAAAAGAGAAATTAAGAAATAGCCATTACAATAAAATGCAGGGATAAGCAATTTTTCAAATAGGTTAGTGAGAGAAGGAAGGGCAAAAGTGGTATTGTCACACTTAAGGATGCAGGGGAGGAATATGTAGAAACCGATGAGGATAAAGCAGAATTGCTTAAATATTTCCGTTCTGTGCTCACAGATGAAGGGTCAGGAGCAGGACCTCAGAAAATACCCACAAACAGGGAACAGAAGTAATAGAAACATAGAAACATAGAAATATGACGACAGAAAAAGACCACATGGCCTATCTAGTCTGTCCTTCCATAACAACTACAACAGTCCACTTTTTGCCTTTAGAGATCCTCTGTGTTGGTCCCATGCTTTCTTGAATTCAGTTACTGTCCTCATCTCTACCACCTCCACTGGGAGACTATTCCACGGATCCACTACTCTTTCCGTAAAGAAATATTTCCGCATATCACTCCTGAATCTATCTCCCTTCACCCTCATCCCATGTCCCCTCGTAGCAGAACTTGCTTTCAATTGAAAGAGGATCTCTCCCTGAACATTTATGCCACGGAGGTATTTAAACATCTCAATCATATCACCTCTATCCCGCCTTTCCTCTAAGGTGTACATATTAAGATCCTTAAGTCTGTCCTCATATGCTTTATAATGAAGCCCATTAATCATTTTGGTAGCAACCCTCTGCACCGACTCCATCCTGTTCACATCCTTTTGAAGGTGCGGTCTCCAGAATTGCACACCATACTCCAAATGAGGTCGCACCAAAGACTTATAAAGAGGCATTATCACCTCCTTTTTTCTGCTAGCCATTCCTCTCCGTATGCACCCAAGCATCCTTCTAGCTTTTGCTGTCGCCTTTTCCACCTGTTTAGCTACTTTAAGATCATCAGACACAACCACGCCTAGGTCCCGCTCTTCTTTAGTGGACAAAAGTACTTCACCTCCTATACTGTATTGCTCACTTGGATTGCTGCAGCCCAAATGCATGACCTTACATTTTTAACATTAAATCCCAGCTGCCAAATTCTAGACCATTCTTCAAGCTTAGCTAGATCCCTCCTCATGTTATCTACCCCTTCCTGGGTGTCTACTCTATTGCAGATTTTGGTATCATCCGCAAAGAGGCAAACCTTACCCGACAGCCCTTCCGCTATATCACTAACAAAGATGTTAAAAAGAATCGGACCAAGGACAGATCCCTGGGGCACACCACTGGTAACATCCTTCTCCTCAGAGTGAGCTCCATTTACTTGTACTCTTTGTCGCCTCCCACCCAACCAATTTCTAACCCAAGCAGTAACTTTAGGGTCCATCCCTAGGGTGCTCAGTTTGTTTATAAGTCGCCTGTGAGGAACAGTGTCAAAGGCTTTACGGAAATCTAAATACACCACATCTAGAGCTCTCCCTCGGTCCAACTCCCTGGTCACCCAGTCAAAAAAATCAATCAGATTTGTATGACAAGACCTGCCTCTGGTGAATCCATGCTGCCTCGGATCCTGTAATCCGCTGGACTCCAGAAACCTCACTATTTTCTCTTTCAGCAGCGTTTCCAATAATTTACTCACCACTGAAGTTAAACTAACCGGCCTGTAGTTTTCAACCACATCCTTACTTCCGCTTTTGTGTAAAGGCACCACATGAGCCTCTCTCCAGTCCTTTGGCACCACTCCTGACTCCAACGAGGCATTGAAAAGGTCAGTCAGTGGAGCTGCTAGAACGTCCCCAAGTTCCCTCAGTATTCTAGGGTGTATCCCATCCGGTCCCATCGCTTTGTCTACTTTAAGTTGAGCTAGTTTCTCACGAACACAGTCTTCTGAAAATAGTTCAAGATGTCCCTCGCTTCTGTTCTTATTTGTGGGTGTTTTCTGAGGTCCTGCTCCTGGTTCTTCATTTGTGAACACAGAACAAAAATATTTGTTAAGCAATTCCGCTTTATCCTTATCCGCTTCTACATATTCCCCCCCTGCACCCTTGAGTCTGACAATACCACTTTTGCTCTTCCTCTTCTCACTAATATATCTGAAAAATGTCTTATCCCCCCATTTTATTGCATTGGCTATTTCCTCCTCCTTTTGAATCTTTGCCTTCTTGACTACTTTGCTAGCTTCTCTAAGTTTTTCCAAATACAGATGCCTGTCTTCTGCTCTCTGTGATCTCTTGTATTTCATGAAGGCCTCCCTCTTTTTCTTCACTTTTTCAGCTACTTCCTTCGAAAACCATAGCGGTCTCCTGTTCCTTTTGCCTTTATTTACCGTTTTAACAAAAAGGTTGGTTGCCCTTAAAATACCCCCTTTCAGTTTTGCCCACTGTTTTTCTACATCCCCCAGCTGTTCCCATCCCACTAACGACTCCCTGAGGTATTGGCCCATCTTCGCAAAGTTAGTCTTCCTAAAGTCTAAGATCCTCACCTTGGAATGGATTCTAACAGCCCTAGTCCTAATACTGAACCACACCATCTGGTGATCACTGGATGCAAAATGATGGATCTCTAACAATTTTCAGAAGACTATGTTCGTGAGGAACTAAACTAAGTAGACAAAGTCACAGATCTGGATGGGATACATCCAAGAATACTTACTGAGAGAATTTGGGAACATTCTAGCAGCTCCACTGTCCAAGCTTTTCAATGCCTCTTTGGAGCCAGAGGACAGGAGAAAGGCACATGTGGTCCCTTTACACAAAAGCGGACATAAGGATGACATTGAGAACTACCAATTAGTCTTAACCTCTGTGGTGAGTAAATTAATGGAAATGCTGCTAAAACAGAGGTTAGTGAGGTTTCTGGAGTCCAATGGATAACAGGATCTGAGGCAGCCTGGATTCACCGAAGGTAGGTCTTGTCAGACAAATCTAATTGATTTCTTGGGTCCTTGAGGGCCACACCACCCTCCACCGGGATGATGGTTTTATGAGTCACTGCTGCCACAAAGGCATCAACCTTAGGTAAACCATTTGTCCTCCTCTGAAGGGATCGGATAAAGACGGACCATACTTCAGCTGACCGGAAGCCCATGTCGGGGTATTCTACTCCTTCACATTCATAGCTTTCAGGGGGTCCTATGGACTGGGAAGCAGCGAGGTGGCTTACGGATCCCTTCCAACAGCGAGTCCTTGGAGGACTCCACCAGATCAGAACTAGGGTCTTCTGCGATGCACAATGCCATCAGAGACTACAAGATATGAGAGAGAAGCTCATACCAGTGGAAAATTACCACCGTGGGATCCTCCTCCACTGGGCGTTCCCCTTCTTTGAGCTCCTCCTGAGGATTGCCTTCCAGGAGGTCTAATGGCCCAAGGGGGTCAGGCAAATCCAGGGAACCCAGAATAATGCTCCGACTCCTCCTCCACTCTATCCCGCTGTGGGCACTTAGCCACAATCAGAAGCCCTGGGCTCCTTATCCATCAAGGGATAACAGATGCTGTGGGCCCTTTCTCCCTGGCCTGCTGCATCACAAAGGCCTGGCACAGCAGCAGGACAAATTCAGGGAAAATAGAGAGCCTTTGGGTCCAATGCTCTCTCCGGCTGAAAACACCAAGTGTCCTGGTGAAAAATCTATTACTATCTGCAGCCCTGGGGATTCTATGCTCCCCTGATTGTAGGCCCTGAAGCTGACAAAATGGCCACTGCTTCCACCAAAACCGCAGGACTAGCCCCATCCCCAGGAGCACCCTCTTAGTCTCTCAAGGCTGCCCCGCATGATTCTGGTTCTCCTGGGCCTCCCCTGAAGCGAACCGCAGCAGACACGTCCACTCATAGGCAGCTGCAGCACAGCCAGACCTTTGGGGACTAAGCTCTGTGGCTGCCGCTGCGATTCATCAATGCTTGGGACCCCATGACCTATGGCATCTTCCCGGTGTAGCAACATGCCTGGAGCCAACCCCAGACTTACCTGGACACTGCATCCCCCATGGACAGACACTGAGCAAGTGGTCGGTCTCTGCTGCAGCCGCCGGCTTTTTTTGCATAATTCTGCACTGGCATAAGAGCCTGGATTCTTTACAAGGAAAACTACTCCGGAAACTGGTAATGAAATCCACACGTGAGGGGGCTTACATGCTTACGAATGGGAAGAGGGTTTCTGATGTTATAGTGGGTGATCATTATTTATTTAGCTCAGCTTATATACCGCTTTTCTACAAGTCAAAGCTGTGTACATTCAGGCACTGTATCTTTTTTCCCTTGTCCCTGAAGGGCTCATAATCTAAGTTTTTGTACCCGAGGCAACGGAGGGTTATGTCTTGCCCAAGGCCACAAGGAGCACCTGTTAAGACTAGAAACCCCAGTCCTTCCGGCCCAGGGCATCCAGTGATCAGTGGATGGTGTGGTTCAGCATTAGGACAAAAGACTGCTGTAGTCCATTCAAAAGTGAGAGTTCTAGACTTTAGGAAAGCTAGGTTTGCCAAGATGTGACAATACTTCAAGGAGTCGTTAGCGGGATGGAAACAGCTGGGAGATGTAGACAAGCAGTGGACAAAACTGAAAGGGGATATTTAAGGGCAACAAGCCTTCCTTAAGAAAGCATATAAAAGAAAAAGCAGGCCACTATGGTTCTCTAAAGTAGCTGAAAAGGTAAAGAAAAAGAGGGTGGCCTTCATAAAATACAAAAGATCACAAAAAGACGACGACAACATCAATATTCAGAAACTAGAAGCTTGGAAAGTAGTTAGGAAAGCAAAGGTACAAATGGAAGAAAAAACAGCCAATGCAGCAAAATGAGAGACAGGGGAACTTTTTCAGATATGTTAGTGAGAGGAGGAAGTTCAAAAGCAGTATTGTCAGACTCAAGAGTGAATGGGAGGGATATGTATTAGCTGATGGGAATAAAGCAGAATTGCTTAACAAATATTTCTGTTGTGTTCAGATGAAGGGCCAAGAAGCAGGATCTCAGAAAACACTGAGAAATAGAAACGAGGTGGATTTTGAACAATTTTAAGAAAATTGCTAGGAACTGTCTAAATAAAAGACAGAGTAGTGGGGCCAAACGGGATACATCAAGGAGTATTAAAGGAACTTGGGGAAATTCTAGAGGCTCTACTGTCTGACCTTTTCAGTTCTTCTTCAGAGTATGAAATGGTCCCAGAGGACAGGAGAAGGGCACATGTGGTCCCTTTACACAAAAGCAGAAACAAGGATGAGGTTGGGAACTAAATGCCAATTAGTCTGAGGTGAGAAAACAATGGAAATACTGCTAAAACAGGACAGTAAGGTTTCTGGAATACAATGGATCATAGGATGAAAGGCAGCATGGTTTTACAAGAGAGATGGGTTTTGTCAAGCAAATCTCAATTTCTTTGACTGGGTGATCCGAGAGTTGGATCAAAGGAGAACTCTAAATGTGGTGTACTTAGATTTAGTGGCAAATAGCCAGAGGTTCAAAGGGCGGAAGAATGAGCTGCCCCAGTACCACATTAAGCCGACCCCTTAGGAAGCAGGTCACCAGCAGTTGGACCGAGAGGGGTTTGCCATTCACCGGATGGTGGTGCACCGCCAGGGCACTTAGGTGCACCCTGACAGAGTTAGATTTAAGCCCGGATTGTGAGAGGTGGAGAAGGTACTATAACACCAGTCCCACCAGGCAGGAGAATGGGTCAGTCCCATGTTCTGCACACAAAGCTGAAAACCTGCGTTATTTGAGAGTGCAAGCTTTCCTAGTGGAAGCCTTACGACAGGCCAGCAGGATCTCCTCTACCTCACCTGAGAAGTTGAGAGGTTGAAAGTAGTCACCATGCTGTCAGTAACAGGGACCCCAAGTTGGGGTGCAGAAGAGCCCCTCCTGAGACAGGAGCCCTGGAGAGTTCCCCAATGGAATGGGGGTCTCCACCAATAGTCCGAGGAGTAGCGGGAACCATGGTTGCCTGGGCCATCGAGGGGCCATCAGGATGAGCGAGAGCTTGTCAGAGGGTCCTGAACAGGGTTTTGGCAACCAGTGGCATGGGAGGGAAGGCGGATAGGAGGCCCTCCAACCATGAGACGAGGAACGCGTCCACTGCCACCCCTGGAGGGGTGGGCCTGCCAGGAGCAGCTGCAGGGCAACTGGTAGTCATCTGGGCTGGAGAAAAGATCCATGACCGGCTCATCTAGCTCTGGGTGGAACCTGTCAGCCACACTGGGGTCCAGCTGCCACTCATGCGGCTGGAAGACCCTGCTCAATCTGTCAGCCAGTAGGTTGTTCTAAACTGGCAGGTATGTTGCTCTCAGAAGTATGCCCTGTCAGACTGCATAGGAGCAGAGGACCACTGCCTCTTGGCAGAGGGCACGGGACCCCAATGCCCCCTTGTTTGTTCACATAGAACATCGCCACCTGGTCGTCCGTCTGGACCAACACCGGCTGATGATAAAGGCGGTGGCAAAAGGCTCGCAGTTCCAGGAGGTTGATCTGCTGGATGCTTTCATCCTGCGACCAGCTGCCCCGAGTGCAGAGTTCCTCACAGTGGGCTCCCCAGCCGAGTAGGGAGGCATCCGTGGTGAGGACCTTTAAGGGGCTCGGGGCCTGAAAAGGCATCCCCGCCTCGAGAAATTGGTGGGTCTGCCACCAGGTCAAAGAGTTCATCAACTGGCGGGTCACGGAGAGTTTGTCCCAGAGGTGCCCCATGGCCTGTGTCCACTGGTCCCGGAAGCACCACTGACAGTCCTCATGTGGAGGCAGGCACCTGGGGTGATGTGGACCATGGATGCCATGTGCCCGAGTAGGCACAAGAGCAGATGAGCAGGCACCGAGGGACGGTGCTTTATATCCAGTGCCAGGGTCCTGAGGCGGCCGGCTGGGTCCCCAGGCAGGAAGGCCTTTGCCTGGTGGGAGTCCAGTCTTGCCCCAATGAACTCCAGACATTGAGTCAGAAGGAGGTGGGACTTGGGGTAGTTCATCACAAACCCCAAGTGCTGCAGGACCTGGATGGCACATGCAATCACCTGCTGTGCCTCCCTTTATGAGCCAGTCATCCATGTAAGTGAAGACAAAAGACCCCCTGGAGGCAGAGGAAGGTGGCCCAACTGCCAGGCATTTTATGAAGCCCCTTGGGCAGAGGCCAAGACGAAAGACAGCACTCTGTACTGGTAGTGTACACCCCACACCATGAACCGCAGGTACTGCCTGTGGTTGGGGTGAATGAGGATGTGGGTATAGGCATCCTTCAGATCCAAGGAGCATAGCCAATGTCCCTACTGGAGGTAAGGCAGCAATGTTCCAAAGGACAGCATCTTGAACCTCTCCCTCATCAGGAACTTGTTGAGGTTGCACAGGTCGAGGATAGGACTTAGGCCTCCTGTCCTTTTCGGTACAGGAAGTACCTGGAGTAGAACCCCTTGCCCTTGAGATGGTGGGGCATTGGTTCCACTGCTTTGTCCTCAAAAAAACCTGCAAGCTCCTTCAAAAGGGTCTGGTGAAGGGGAGACTTGAGGGGCTCTCCCAGAAAATAAGGGGGAGGTATCTGAGTCAGATGGAGGAGGTAATCCTCCTTGACCACTCGAAATGCTCAGGATTCAGTGGTGATGGAGAGCCACCTTTGGGCATAGTGGATCAGATGTATCCCTGAGGGCTGCTTACCTCCTTGGGTGGAGAGGCTATGCCAAGGAGTCAAAAGCTCCCCCCCTGCATGGGCCAGGGCCGGTGCCTCAGGTCTAGGAGCCTTCTGCTTATGAGGGCCATGCCCAAGTTCCTTGGCCTACTGACCCCATTGGGGAGCTGGGGAAGCCTGAAAAGGTGGATAGTTTCTGTAAGCAGCCCCTTATCTCGGGTAGAGGTTTTGTTTTTTCCCAGAGCCCTTCTGTTGGGGAGGGGCAGTAGTCTTTTTGGAGAGCCTGGTCCTTATCATGAACTCTGTCTCCAGCTTGGCAGCCTTGTCAATCATGGGTTTTCCAAAGAGGTTCTCTCCTTGGCATGGGACATCGACCAATTTGTCCTGAACCCATTGCTCGAGGTCGGACGACTGTAGCCAAACCTGGTGTCGGACACCGATGCCTACCGCTACTACTTGAGCTGCCAACTCAAATCCGTCATAGGCTGCCTAAGAAACTTGCAGCACTCATGGACAGCCTTAGCCAGGTTCTTGAACTGCTTAAGAAGTTCCTCGGACAGACCAGCTGAGAACCCGGCCAGTAACTTCGCCAGATCTCTCAGGTACATGCCCATAATATAGCTGGTAGGCCTGGATGCGGCCGATGTGCATCAAGCCCTGGTAACACTTTCTGCCAAGGACGTCCAAGGTGTGTGCCTCCCTGCCGGGGGTTTGGGGGGGGGGGGGAACAAGGAGTGCATCTGACTTTTCAGTTGACGCAT
The DNA here is from genome assembly GCA_033557465.1 of Ichthyophis bannanicus. Taxonomy (NCBI): domain Eukaryota; kingdom Metazoa; phylum Chordata; class Amphibia; order Gymnophiona; family Ichthyophiidae; genus Ichthyophis; species Ichthyophis bannanicus. The sequence goes on along the minus strand of CM066033.1, from coordinate 713,920,076 downwards.
GGCCTACTCCACCACCATGGAGTTGTGCGGCAGCAGTGACTTCTGGAAGCCCGGGCTCCGGCGTACTTGATACATTGAGTTGAGCCGCTTGCTCACCACCAGCACAGACACTGGTGTTTCCCACATATGGAGCATTAGCCATTCCAGAATGGGAGGGATGGGCACCATGAGAGATTCCCTCAGAGGGGCCTCATACTAGAGGACTTCTAACTCATCCGCCCAAGGGTCCTCCTCAGATTCTGTCAGGAATGCTAGGGCATTGGAAATGTCCTTTATGAAGACAAGGGACCCCATATCTTCCAGCAGAGACCGCCGCCAGGGCTCCGAAGCAGGGGAGGTCTGTGGGGACATCGCAGTGGCAACAGGTATCGGGTGATTCCTCATCCTCCGTCTCCCACTCGGAGTAGTCCGTCGAGGACTTGAAGGAAGCTTGGTCCATGAGTCCTGGGGCCGACCCCAGCCCATGGCCTTCTGAGGCCCCAAGGCCAGCACTGAGTGCACTGTCCAGGGATGATTGCAGTCCCATCGAGCGGGAACAGTGTAGTTACTCACCTGTAACAGGCACTCTCCAGGGACAGCAGAAATCAGTCCTCACATATAAGTGGCATTGCACCGACGCAGCCTGTGCAGAGCATGTCCCCAGCTTTCAAAGAAAGCCTTTGAGAATGCTACCATGTATGCGTGGTCCCCTTCCCGCCCAAGGGTGCCATCTTGATCAGTCAGATAACATAGCTCAGGCAAAAGACAAAAAATACCAAGGACACTGGGCAACTCCAAGGGGAGGTGGGTGGGTTGTGAGGACTGATTCCTGCTGTCCCTGGAGAACACCTGTTACAGGTGAGTAACTACGCTTTCTCCAGGAACAAGCAGGAAGTCAGTCCTCTCATATGGGAATCCCCAGCTACGGGCTACCAAGGGCCTGTAGAAAAGTGCCACGGCGAGCTGTGAGCAGTCACTGGTAACTGAAGACAGCCTGAGGACCCCGGGTCCCCGGAAGACCATGCTCCCGGAGGCCGCAGAAGAAGGGCCAGAGTGCAGGAGTTGCTTAAACCCCAAACAAATTACAGAATACAGCATAGCCGAAGGCGCTGTCCTGATGGGACTCCCTCTCCAGGCAGTAAAGTATTGCGAAGGTGTTAGAGGACCAGGTTGCGGCTTGGCAGATGTCCACCAGCGGTACGGAGAGCAGGTGGGCCACTGATCCTGCCCTTGCATGAACACCATGCACCGTGACACGGCAGTCCAGGGACAGCCTGACCTGAGCCTGGGCGAAGGCGATGCAGTCCGCCACCCAGATGGAAAGGGTCCGCTTAGTAACCGTGAGCCTCATGCGGGCAGGGTCCCAATGCTTGGTTGGCATGAGGCTTCGGGAAGAAGGTCGGCAGTACTATCTCTTGGTTTAGGTGGAAATCCAAGACAATGTTTGAGAGAAACTTGGAGTGCGTTTGGAAAACCACCCGGTTCCTGTAAAATCTTGTGTAGGGGCATAGGCCATCAGGGCCTGAAACTCACTGACCCTCCGGGCCGAGGCAAGGGCCACCAGAAAAGCCACCTTCCAGGAAAGGTGCGGAAGCGAGCAGGATGCTATCTGCTCGAAGGGCGGCTGAGTTAGCCATGTGAGGACATTGAGGTCCTACTCTGCTGGAGGCGGCCGGATGGGGGGCTTCGACAGAAGCAGCCCGTGCATGAAGTGGGAAACCAAGAGAGGTCTACTCCCGACCGGGTGGTGGTTAGCCGAGATAGTGCTGAGGTGGACCCTGACCAAGTTGGACGTCAAGCCCGTCTGCAAGAGATGGAGCAGATACTGTAGGACCGAGTGGGTGGGGTAAGAGAACAGGTCGGCCAGCACCTCCAAGCACCACACCAATAACAGATGCCATTTATACGTGTAAGCCCTCCTAGTCAAGTCCTTGCGCGAGGCCAGCAGTATGTCCTCAATCTCCACTGGGAGATGAAGGGAGGCTAAAGCGACCTGCACAGTTGCCAGGCTGTGAGGGATAAGGACCTCATGTTCAGGTGAAGTAGCAGACCTTCTTCCTGCATCAACAAGCCCGGCGTGTTGCCAAGGGGAACCGGAGACTCCGATGAAAGGCAGAGCAGCAGGAGGAACCAAGACTGATGAGGCCACGGCAGGGCCACGAGAATCACGAAGGCCCCGTCCCGCTGTATTTTGAGAAGAGTTCACGCTATGAGCAGAGTGGGGGGGGAAGGAATGCATACAGAAGGCCGTGCATCCTTGACAGGAAGGAGGCATCGAAGGCTTCCCTGTTTGGGTGGGGAATTGTGCCACAGAACAGTGGGAGCTGCAAGTTCGCCAGGCTGGCGAAAAGGTCTAGGACCAGAGTCCCCCAACGTCAGAACAGCCGCTGCGCTGTCTGCAGGCAGAGGTGCCACTCGTGCAGCTGGAGGAGCCAGCTTAAGCTGTCTGCCAGGACGTTGTCCTGGCCCGGGAGATAGGTGGCCCATAGGGCTATGCCCTGGCAAACCACAAAGGACCACAAGACTACCACCTCCAGGCAGAGGCCGTAAGAGCCGGTGCCCCCTTGCTTGTTCATAAAGAACATTGCCACTCAGTTGTCCATCTGGACGAGCACCACCCAGAGATGAATGCGATGCCTGAACGCCTGGAGGGAGAGGAGGACTGCCCGAGTTCGAGAAGGTTGATCGGCTGCTGGGATTCCCTCCAGGGTCCAAGTCCCCTGTGTGTGGAGCTCGCCGCAATGGGTTCTCCAGCCCATGAGTGAGGCATCCATGGTCAAGACCACGTCATATTCTGGGGCCTGGAACGACATGCCTCGGAGTAGGTTCTGGATGTCCCACGACCAGTCGAGGGACTCTGTGAGTAGAGGAGTGACCAAGACGGCGTCTTAGAGGCAACCTGTTGCCTGAGACCACTGAGCTCAAAGGCACCACTGCTCCACCCGCATGTACAGTTGGGCATTGGGGATGACATGAACCGTCGAGGCCATGTGGCTGAGGAGACACAGCATCGCCCGGGCAGATATTGCACTGTGAAGTTGGACCGTGGATGCCAGGGTGATGAGGTGGTCTGCTCTGTCCTGGGGAAGGAAGGCTATCACCTGCTGAGTGTTGAGGCATGCGCCGATGAACTCCAGGGATTGGGCTGGAGCAAGATGAGGAGACTTCGGATAATTGACCACGAAGCTGAGGTGCTCAAGGAGGTGGACTGTGCGGGCCATGGCCCACTATGCATCATTGGCCATCCCCCATGTAACGGAGCCAGTCATCTATATAGGGGTAGACTAAGATGCCCTGCAGTCAAAACTGGACTGCGGCCACCGTGAGGCATTTTGTGAACACTCGCGGGGCGGAGACGAGGCCGAAGGGAAATACCCTGTACTGATAGTGGTTTCCTTGTACCCTGAGATGCAGGTATTTCCTGTGCTTGGTATGGAGGAAGATGTGAGCATATGCATCCCGAAGGTCAAAGGGAGGAAGGGCAGCAAGGTGCCAAGGGAGAGCATTTTGAATCTCTCCCACACCAGGCATTTGTTGAGGTTTCTTAAATTGAGGATGGGTCAAAAACAGCCCGTCCACTTTGGCACAAGGAAGTAACGGGAGTAGAACCCGTGACCTCTGAGGTGCGGCGGGATGACTTCCACTGCTTGTTCCTTGAGGAGGTTGGCAAAGTCCTGCACCAAGGCCTGGTGCGCGTGGAGCCGAGGGGGCTCCGCAGGGCAGAAGGGTGGAGGGGAGCCAGTCCAGGTGAAGGAGGTAATCCTCCCGGACAATTTGGAGGACCCAGGTGTCTGAGGGAACAGACTCCCATCAGGGAGCAAAGTGGACCAGGCGCCCTCCCACCAGTAGCTGGATCGTCAGAGGACGAGCGGCTATGCATCTGGTGTCAAAAGCCTGGGGCCAACTGGGAGGGAGGAAGTCTTTCGGGAGAGACAGGTGTGAGTGACGTACTCTGTCTCAATCTCTGCTACTTTGTCCTCTGTCGGTTTTCCAAACAATTGCTCGCCCAGGCACGGCACATCGAGCAGTTTCTCCTGGACCATTGTTCGAGATCTGAAGACTGGAGCTAGGCCTGCCGCCTGGCCCTAATATCAGCAGCCGTTACCCGAGTGGAGGACTCAAAACTGTCATATGCAGCGTGAGAAAGGTACTTTGAACAGTCCCCTGCTGACTTTAGGAGGGACTGGAAATGGCGGAGGTAATCGCCGTCAAGGCCCACCTGGAATCCTCAGAGCTCCTTTGTGAGGTCACGAAGGAACATACCTATGTATAGCTGGTGAGCCTGGATGCAGCACGCCAGCATGGAGCCTTGGTAGGCCTTACACCAGAGGGCATCGAGGGTGCAAGATTCCCTACCCGGCAGGACCGAAGAGTGAGTTTTCGGGCACTTTTGCTTCTGCATCGCGGATTCCACCACCATCGAGGTATGAGAATGCTGGGCTTTCTGGAAGCCAGGCCCTCGCTGGACCATGCACTTGCTGACAATGGGGATAGATGCAGGTGTCTCCCACATGCGGAGGAGAAGCCGGGCTAGGATGGGCAGAACCGGGACCATGAGGGATTCCCTCGGCGGAGCCTCGTATTGTAAAATATCAAGTTCCTCCACACAAGGCTCCTACTCAGACTACGTGGAGAGCACTAGGGCTCGAGCCATGTCCTGCACAAACTCCAGAAAGAAGGTATCTTCAGGAGGAGACCACCGCTTCTGAACAGGTGGGGAAGGATATGAGGGGAGGTCCCAATGAGCCCAGAATTCAGGGGAAATGTCCCTGTCGGGCTCCCAGCCCGAAAATTCCATGGAAGACTCGTAGCTAGGCTGCTCGAGCAGAGCCTGCGCCTTGCGCTGGGTTCTCAAGGCTGAAGCCCGCCTAGAGCCAGAAGTGCTAGCTCAAGAAGATCTCGCACCCAAAGACCAGGATGGAGATCGAGACCTCTGCCAGGATCCCTCATGAGGCCCCTGGTTCTCGGGGGTTGTCACGGCAGTCTGGGGAACCATCACAAGCATCGCCCTCGAGGTCTCAGGGTGCATGCCAGCAGGGCTGGGCAGCAAGGAAGGCAGAAACGCTGTGCTCCAGTGCCAGAATTTGGGCCTGCTACTTGGGAATGGGGCCCTGCCACGCCGATGCCAGGATAACCAGGTCGGGAGTCGAGGAGGAGAGGTGGGTCCTCGCTGGGACGACCTTCGGGAGACTGGGTGCCATCGCCGGAGGCCTCCATATCCGTATGAGGTATCTTTCGAGACCGCTCCTTCTCTGACTCTTGGGACTGCTGAGGAGGGCTGAGACACCAAGCATGAGAACGCTCATGCTTGTCCGGAGCCCCTGACAGAATCCTCAAGGCTTTCTTCTTTTTCCGCTCCCTTTCAGGGAGTGATGCTGGGGCCACGGAGCGGCTGCAGGGGACCCCAGAGACTGAAAGGTCAGTGGAGCGGGAAGCTACCGAGGACACCAGGGCCACTTGTAGAAAATATCATCCAGTTTCTGCTTACGGTTCTGGATGGCCTTGGAGAACATTTTTTTTTTTACAAAGGGAGCAACCTCCGGGTTGTAGTCAGCTCCCAGGCACTTAAGACAAACAGTCATGGGTGTCCGTAAGACATATTTTTGGAGCATCTGTCACACTTTTTGAAACTAGAGGCCATGGGGGGCAAAAAGAATCCCCAGGTCGAAGACCTTTGGTTCGGCCAGCAGTTTAAAAGGGTGCGAAAACGTGCTAGAGATGAACGAAAGAAAAAATGAAAAACAAACGAAATCCCAGGGCCCGCTGCCGAAGAAAAGGCATTGGGGATGGCGGAAAGAGGACCGGGAAACCGGACTTAGGAAGATAATTGAGACTTTTTCCAAGGTACAGGACGGATGTCCGAAGGGTTCCGCAGAAAAAGGGAGACTGATTAAGATGGCACACTTGGGCAGGAAGGGGACCACGCATGTGTGGTGGCATTCCCAAAGACTTTCTTTGAAAGCTGGGGAAATGCTCCGCGTGGGCTCCATCAGCGCCGACATCAACCATATGTGAGGGCTGACTTCCTGCTTGTTCCTGGAAAATGGATAGAGACCTCGGCCAAGGATAGACTCAAGGCCGAAAAACCTCGAAGATCTGCTCAGCCTCCGGGGATGTCCTCGATGTCGAGGGTCCGGTGATTGGGGTGGTTGAACCGGTAGTACTGGACAACAGTGCTTGCTGCTGGTCCATAAAGTCAGACAAACTGCGCTCCAGGGCTACCATTCTGGACTCCAGACCAGAAGGCTCTGCAGGCATCGGCATGAGCACAGAGAGACTCTGGCCTGATGCCGGTTCCCCCGAAGGGGAATCCTTTTTGAGGATGGTGTCTGATGAACGAGGCCGGTCCGAGGTAGGGCCCTTTTGGGGAACCTTTGCAGGCCGCTCCTTCTCCAATCCCTTGGATGAGCATCTCATACTGCAGGACCTGGCTCGGGACATACCCGACCTGTCAGAGCCCTCAAAGGCAGCATCCTTGAATGTTTTTCTTCTTGGGTTCCCTCAAGGGAGACCCCCTCTCTAAAGAACCAAGGTGCCGCTCAGATTTGGAGGGGCCTGCCCGAGATGTAGTGGCTTCAGACGAGGCCCTGGCCTTCGGAAGTATCAGGGACTAGGGGGGGGGGGGGAGAACAACTTATCGTGCTGCTACTGGCGGCTCTTGAGGGCCTTGCTGGACATCTTTCTACAGAGACTGCATGCTGTAGGGTCGTGATCCAGCCTGAGGCAGCGAAGGCAATAGCTGTGTGTGTTGGTCAAAGACATAATTTTAGTACACCAATCATGCTTCTTGAAGCCGCTGGCAGCCATGGGGGAAAAAAGTACCCCAGCAAGGCTGAAGTCCCACTGGGCTGCCAGTTGGAAAAAAAAAAAAAAAGACACGAACATGCCAAAAATGAAAAAAAAAAACACACTACAAAAAGGGACCTGAATATGCCAAGACAGTGAGGTTGGGAGGCGGGAAGAGTACCGGTGCAGTACCATTGGCGAGTAAAGCACAGTTACTTACCTGTAACAGGTGATCTCTGGGAACAGCAGGAATTAGTCCTCACATATGGGTACGTCGGAACCGACGGAGCCTGCGCGGGAAAGCTCCCCGGCTTCCCAGAAAGGAAGCTTTTGGGGCCTCCCACAGCGCATGCGCGCTGTCTTCCCGCCTTCCTGACCAACTCTCTTCAGTTCGAGTTTAAAGCTGAGACAATAGAGAGAGGAAAGGAAAGAGAGAGAGAGAGAGAGATACAACTCCTAGGGGAGGTGGGTGGGTTGTGAGGACTAATTCCTGCTGTTCCCAGAGATCACCTGTTACAGGTAAGTAACTGTGCTATCTCCAGGAACAAGCAGGAATGAGTCCTCACATATGGGGACTCCCCAGCTAAGATGCCTGGGAGATCCCCAAGGGTATGAGACCCTGAAAGGTTCCTCGTCTTCCTATAGATCTCAGGCATCCATTAAGGGACGGAGGGCAGGAGTTGTTTAAGAATGGAACAGGTGTCTGAGGACAGCCTGACCAAACAAGGCATCCCGGCGGGAGTCCTTGTCCAAGCAGTAATGGGCTGTGAAGGTATGAACCGAGGCCCAGGTGGCTGCTCGACAGATCTGATCAATGGATACAGAATGAAGATGAGCCATAGACGTGGCCATGGCTCTGACATTGTGAGCTGTGACATGGCCTTCCAGAGAAAGGTTCTTACTCTGATAAGCAAAAGAAATACACTGAGCAATCCAATTGGACAGTGTTCTTTTTGAGACTGGAAGTCCTAAATGAGAAGGATCAAAGGCAACAAAAAGTTGAGAAGACTTTCGATGTTGCTGTGTCCTGTGGAGGTAAAAGGCAAGAGCTCTTTTACAGTCTAGAGTATGAAGGTTCCTCTCTGCATTTGATGCATGAGGAGCTGGAAAAAAGACAGGTAGATATACCTCTTGATTAAGATGAAAAGGTGAGACCACTTTAGGCATAAAGTGGGGATTTGTCTTAAGGACTACCTTATCATGATGGAACCTTGTATAAGGTGGATTAGCCACTAAAGCCTGCAGTTTACTGATGCGGCGAGCAGAAGTGATTGCAATAAGGAAAATGACTTTCCAGGAAAGGAATTTTAAGGAGGTAGTGGCTAAGGGTTCAAAGGGTGGCTTCATAAGCTGACCAAGAACTACGTTTAAGTCCCATGCCACCGGAGGAGGCCGAATGGGAGGTTTAGTTAAAGTCAGACCTCTCATGAATCTTGCAATAAGAGGATGAGAGGAAACAGATTGTCCATTGATAGGCTGAAGAGATGCTGCAATAGTACTCAAATGGACCCTTACAGAATTGGTTTTAAGTCCTGCATTGGAAAGATGCAGGAGATATTCGAGTAAAGAAGTCAAAGGTAGTGCTAGAGGGTTAAGACCTTTGTCAGCACACCAAAGTGAAAATCTTTTCCATTTAAAAGCATAAGAACGCCTGGTGGAAGGTTTCCTCGATGCATGGAGGACATCCTTCACCTGTTGAGAAAGATCCAAGTCTTGAAGGTCTAGGCCTTCAGTAACCAAGCTCTGAGGTGAAGGGACTTGGGGTTTGGGTGCCACAAAGTCCCCTCCTCTTGAGACAGAAGGTCTGGAGCAGCTCCCAGATCCAGGGAGGGTGTCTGGGAGAGATGCAGAAGTAGAGGGTACCACACTTGGCGTGGCCAGCGTGGAGCTATGAGGATCATGGATCCTTGATCCCTCTGAAGTTTGAATAGAGTTTTGGGAATCAAGGGAATGGGTGGAAAGGCATATAGGAAGGCCTGACCCCAATGAAGGAGGAAGGCATCCTTGGCCTGAGCTCCCTGACACGGAATTCTGGAACAGAACCGGGGAAGTTTGGCATTGTACGAACTTGCAAAGAGGTCTATGTCCGGGGTCCCCCATTCCTGAAAGATTCTGAGTACCTGATCCATGTGCAGGGACCATTCGTGTGGAAGCAGAACTCGACTGAGTCTGTCTGCCCAAGAGTTTTGGATTCCTGGGAGGTACACTGCCAGGAGATGGATCGGATGCTCTCTGGCGAAGGCCCACAGTTTTAGAGCTTCGTTGCAAAGCGACAGAGAGCCAGTCCCTCCTTGTTTGTTTATGTAGAACATGGCTACTTGATTGTCGGTATGAACAAGGACTGTCATGTTGATGAGGAGGGTATGAAAGACCTTGAGAGCAAGGAAAATTGCTCGCAGCTCCAAAAGGTTGATATGAAGGGTGGTCTCCTGTGGAGACCAAATGCCCTGAGTGGAGAGGTCTTGGAGATGAGCTCCCCAACCTGTTTGGGAGGCATCTGTAGTGAGAGTTGCTTGGGGTAACAAAGGTTGGAAGGGGGCCCCCAACAACAGATTTTGAGTGGATATCCACCATTGGAGAGACCAATAAAGACGTTTCGAGGTTGCTATTTGGTCTGAGAGAGCTCCTGATGCTTGGGTCCACTGGGTGGACAAGGTCCATTGAGCTGCTCTCATATGTAGGCGAGCATAGGGCACCACATGTACTGTGGATGCCATGTGGCCTAGCAGTTGTAGCATCTCTCTGGCAGTCAAGTGGCTTCTGGACTGAATTTGAGAGGCCAAGTGCACTAGACGGTGGCAACGGGTCTGAGGAAGATAGGCCCTTGCAGTGGTAGTATCAAGCCAGGCCCCTATGAATTCTAGGAATTGAGTAGGGGTGAGTTGAGACTTTGGCAGATTGATGACAAGTCCCAGATACTGCAGTATGCGTCTGGTGTGGTCCAGGGAAGTCTGAGCCTCGGACTGAGATGGAGCTCGGATGAGCCAGTCGTCCAGGTACGGGAAGACAAAGATCCCCAGAGTGCGTAGAAATGCAGCTACTATTGCCATGCATTTGGTAAATACCCTTGGAGCAGAGGCTAGACCGAAGGGGAGTACTCTGTATTGGAAATGTTGTCCCTGGAACAGAAACCGTAGGAATTTTCTGTGGGATGGATGGATGAGTATATGTGTGTACGCATCCTTGAGATCTAGAGAACAAAGCCAGTCCTGACTCTGTAGGTATGGAAGGAGAGTACCTAGAGAAAGCATTTTGAATTTCTCTTTGTATAGGAATTTGTTCAATTCTCTGAGATCCAGAATGGGTCTGTACCCCCCTGTTTTCTTGGGAATGAGAAAATAAGGGGAGTAGAAACCTGACCCTTGTTGAGGAAGAGGAACCTCTTCTATTGCCTTTTGGGCGAGAAGAGTGGTCACCTCTTGGCCCAACAGGTACAGGAGAGATGGGGGAGAATTGAATTGTCTCACCATGGTATTGGGAGGAAGGCTGGAGAAATGTAGTTTGTAGCCCTCTCTGATAATAGAGAGGGTCCATGGTTCTGATGTGATTTGTTCCCATCTGGGAGCAAAATGAGCCAACCTTCCTGGAATGGTGAGAGGTTCTGGCTGTTGCAGAGCCAGAAAGGTTAAGTTCTCTAGAATCAAGTCAAAAACCCTGAGGAGGTTGGGACTGCTGGATTGTAGCAGCCCCTGTAGCCTTTGTTCTGGCCTGTTTAGTTTGCTGACGCTTAGGAGCAAAGCGAACTTGGGAAGATTGCTGGCCAGTATTTGTGGAAAATCTGGTCTTTTTATAGAAAGTTTTCTTAAAAGTTTTTTTCTTGGCAGGGGTAGAGGTAGACTTAGAAAGTCTATCTAAAGCAGCATTCTCTGCATCCATTTGAGTGGCTTTGATTTGCCACTCTTTGCCAAACAGATTTTCACCTGTACAGGGCAGATTGCCCAAGCCTTCTTGTACCCAGGGTTCCAAATCAGAGGCCTGGAGCCAAGCCATTCTGCGAGCAGCTATGGCTATGCCAGAGGCTCTGCTTGCCCCCTCAAAAGAGTCAAAGGCTGCTCTGTTGGAGAACTTTGAAACATCTTGAGTGTGCTTTAGCAAAAGAAGGAATTCCTCTTGTTTATCCTCTGGGATAAAGGGGAGAAACTGACGTATCTTTAATGCAATCTCTTTCAAAAACATGCCCATATAGAGGCTGTATGAATTGATTCTGGCAATAAGCATGCTAGCTTGGAAGATTTTTCTCCCAAAAGCATCCAGAGTCCTACATTCTCTTCCTGGAGGGGTAGAAGAGTGTCTTTTGGTACTCTTTATCTTTTTCATAGCAGACTTCACCACAATAGAGTGGTGAGGAAGCTGAGTTTTTTGAAAACCAGGAGAAGGGGGAACCCAATACATGGTGTCCAAACGTCGAGAATGTGGAGATAGGGTGAGAGGAGCCTCCCACAAATCCATCATGTGTTCTTGAAGAATTTCATGTATGGGTAAGGTGGCTGCCTCTTTGGGAACCTTAGAGTATCCTAAAATATCTAATTTTTTTGCTCTAGGTTCCTTTCCAGAGGATACAGATATGGAGAGTCCTTTAGCTACTTCAATAATGAAGTCTTGAAAGGACAAATCCTCTGGAGGAGACATTCTCCTTTTTGGAGAAGAGGGCTCCTCAGGAAGAGTAAAAGAGACGTCAGCAGAATCATCTGATGTATCAGAATCTTCAGAGGATTCAAAGTATCGTCTATTTGCTTCCAGAGATCGATACGCGTACCGATCGGTACCAACATCTGGCGTACCGGGTATCGGAGCGGTATTGAAGAAAGCTCCGGAACCGGCATGCTACTGGAAGTAGATGCTCGGGGTACCGGTATCGGTTGCGGTACCGGAATCGGAGTCGGAACCGATTGTCGCGGTACCGATGGCGGTGCAGCATTAATGAAAGTCAGTAAGGCCTGCTGCATGGATTGTACCGTAGTACCCATTTTTATTTATTTATTTAGACAGTTTTGTATACCGCCTTATCCTTCAATCAAAGCGGTCACAACACAATTGGGGGATACATTTAACACGCAGGGATATGAGACACATACACTAATACTTACAGGGAACATGGGCAATGGAGGGTTAAGTGGCTTGCCCAAGACCACAAGGAGCATCTGTGGGACTAGAAACCCCAGTCCTTCCGGCTCAAGGTTGCTGTCCTCTAGTGGGATTTGAACCCCCGACCTTCCGGCCTGAAGTACCTTGCCTCAACCACTAGGCTACTCCTCCCTCCCTCCATAGCCGCCACAACTGCCTGGAAGTCGGTACCGGTGTTAGCCGGTACCCCAGAGCAGTCTAACAGGAGATCGGTCGAGGCCGTGCCATCGATGTCTACCTGTAACCCCATAGGAGGAGCTTTGGAAGCCGGAGCTTCCCGCCGGGGTTGTTTGGCTGGGGCAGAGTCCTCAGGATCAATTGCAAGGGCCTCTCGCTGCTTAGAGGGAGATTTGCCTTTTGAGGACTTGCCCGAAGAATGTTTGGTTACCTGAGATCCATCAGGAGAAGAAGACCTGGAGGATGTTGATGCTGGAGTATCGGTAGAAAACAGCATATGAAATTTAGCTGCTCTGTTCTGTAAGCCCCTTTTGGACATCAGAGAGCAGGATGGACAATCCGGAATGGAATGGTCAGGCCCCAAACATTTAAGACACCACTCATGGGTGTCTGTAACTGAAATAGTACCGGTACACTTAGTGCATTTTTTAAAACCAGAAGCTGGTTTTTCCATGAGGGAGACCTGAGAAGGCCTAGAGGCCTCACAGAAAAAATACACCGAGTGTAGAAAAAGTAATTATTATTATTATTATTTTTTTAAATAAACGAAAAAAGGACCGGCGGTACCGGTCTGGAATCGGGGAAGGCAGACACGCAGTCAAAGAAACAAATTAAAATAACAATTTCTTCAGCGGTGACAGGAACACGACCTGCTGGCTCCGCGGAAAAAGAAGAACTGAAGAGAGTTGGTCAGGAAGGCGGGAAGGCAGCGCGCATGCGCTGTGGGAGGCCCCAAAAGCTTCCTTTCTGGGAAGCTGGGGAGCTTTCCCGCGCAGGCTCCGTCGGTTCCGACGTACCCATATGTGAGGACTCATTCCTGCTTGTTCCTGGAGATAACTCAGGCAGAAAAAAAATTGACTTTTTCCAGGGATAAGCCAGACAAACATCTGAAGTGCCTCTGCGGAAAAAAGGAGACTGAGCAAGATAGCACCTGTGGGCGGGAAGGAGACCACGCATGCATGGTAGCATCTCCCAAAGGCTTTCTTTGACAGCTGGGGGGATGCTTCCACGAGGACTCCATCACCCTTATGTGAGGACTGACTTCCTGCTTGTTCCCAGAGAACAAAAGGAATGGCTCCTGGCACGATAAGGCCTGAGGCTCCGAAATCCTACATGCTGAGTAAACCACAAGGAAAAAAAAGAATCTTCGGGGTCAAATCCCTCAGGGAAGCCTGATTCAACAGCTCAAAGGATTCCCCCGAAAGAGCCGTCAGCACGAGATTGAGATCCCAAGGTGGCACTACCACCTTCCGTGGAGGCTGTAGGCAAGTCACTGCTCTCAGAAATCTTAGTACATCTGGTGTGTACCTAATGGCACCCCGTGGACCTTTTCCTTATACAGTAACAGGGAAAAAAAAAATCAACCCCAACTGCACCTGCAAGGAATTGGCTGCTAGGCTCTTATCAAACCTGGACTGCAAAAACGCCAAGATGTCTGGGTCGGAAGCAGTGAATGGACGCATCTGCCTCTCTCCGCACCATGACTCAAAGATGTGCCATATGAAGATATACACCGGGCATGTAGATCTCCTCCAGGCTTGTAGCAAGGTTACTATCACAGAGCCCAAATATCCTTTCTTCAACCTCGCCCTTTTCAAGAGCCATGCCATAAGTAAGAATCAATCCACCTGGGGCATGCAGAGTGGTCCCTGTGTTGAGGTCCTTCCGAACCAGAAGTCGCAACAGCCAGGCCACTAGTAGCCGTACCAGGTCGGCATGCCACAGGTGCTGTGGCCAATTCGGTGCAACCAGAATTACTAATCCCCGGTTCGTCTGTTGCACCACTGGCCTATGAGAGCCCAAGGGGAGAATACATAGAAAGGATCCTCGTCAGGTCACCTCTGTACTAAAGCATCCTGGCCCTCTGACATTCTCTCTTCTGCTGAAAAGACGGCCCACCTTGGCTGATTCGAATGTTGCCATTAGATCCATGACCAGTTCGCCCCATCACTGCACCACCTGCTCAAACACCCCTTGGTTGAGGTGCCACTCTCTGGGGTCCACACGCACACGACTGAGGTAGTCTGCCATCACATTGTCGCCGCTGACAAATGCCTAGAGATGGATCTATGCCCAGATGAACAGGCTTTTGGCCTCCTCTTCCAGGGCTGGACTGCTCATGCCCCCTTGACAGCTGATGTAAGCTATTGTGGTCGCATTGTCTGAGAACATGTGGACTGTCTTCCCCTGCAAACCTGCTTCGAAGCTGCGCAGCACCAGGGCCACTGCTTGCATCTCAAACCTTTTGATTGACTAAAGAGCCTTCTGTGGGCTCCACTGTACCTGCACAAAGTGTCCTTCTCAATGGGCTCCCCACCCTGACAGGCTGGCATCTAATTAACGGGATCCACACTGGAGACTCAAGGGGTATGCCCCCTTCCAAGCTTCCCGGGCACAGCCACCATCTGAGAGCTCTCTTGGTGCACCACGGACAAGGGAGTACTTGAGATAGGGGTTGGCTCTAGCGTAGCTGCCATGGTCCCCAAAACCTGCAGATAATGCCACGCTGATCGCTTTGCCATCCTCAGGAAGTGCTGTATCAACTTTTGTAGTCTCTGTGCCCATGACTCTGGCAGAAAGACCCTGCCCACGTGGGTGTTGAAGCGTGCTTCTAAATACTCCAGCTCCTGTGCTGGACGTAAATGACTCTTGGCCAGATTGAGCACCCAAATGAAACTCTGGAGGAACTCCATCACTTGTGCCATTCCTCTTTGTTTCATCCCTGGACTTCACTCAGATCAGCCAATTGTTGAGATACATGTGCATGAGAACTCCTTCCTTGCAGAGTTTGGCCACTACCACCATCACCTTGGTGAAGGTACGAGGAGCTGTTGCCAGCCCGAAGGGAAATGCTCGAAACTGGAATTGGCCCATCAACACCGCACAGCAGAGAAACCTCTGATGTTCTGGACGGATGGTGATGTGCAGGTACGCTTCCGTGAGATCAAGAGATGTCAAGAACTTCCCCCCTTCTTACTGCCAGTATGACAGATCTCTGTCTCCATGTGGAAGTGCGGCACCTGCAGACAGCAGTTGATGCCCTTGAGATCGAGAATTGGGCGAAAAGGTACTTCCTTTTTGGGCACCACAAAATAAATGGAGTATCGCCCGCAGCCATACTGGTGTCGTGGCACCAGCTCCATGGCCTTTAGCAGCAGGAGACAAGTCAAGGTCCCTTCTACCGCCATCATCTTGCCCTGTGCTTTGCAGGGAGACTGAATGAAGACTTGGTTCACTGGGCTAATCTACTCAAGGGTATAGCCCTCCCTGACAACCTCCAGGATCCATTGGTCAGACGTAATCTGGGCCCAAGTAGGATAAAATTCCTGCAGCTGACCTCCTATGGGTAATACCCCCACCTGGGCCCCCCTCGCTTCATTGTCCTTTTGAGTCCCGAGGTTGAGGCAGCTCCAAAACCCCTGCCTGTGCCCTGGAAACCTTGAAACCCCTGCCCTCTGGAGGAGAACCTACATCTCTGGGCTGGGCTAAAGCGGAAGGTACGAAAGTGCTTGAAGCTCCTCGGCTGGCCTTGAGATGAAGGAGGGTTGCGGGCCTGCTTTTGCTTATCCTCGGGCAACTGACCACTCTTGGATTTCCCCAAGTCCTTGACTAATTTGTCCAGGTCCTTTCCAAAGAGAAGTTTCCCCTTAAAGGGTAGCTTTCTGAGGCGTGACTTGGAGGAACTATCCGCCGCCTAGTTTTGAAGCCATGGGTAGCAGTGGGCCACCACCACCAAGGCCATGCTTTTGGAGAGGCCCCTGATGAGATCGTAATGAGTATCTACCAGATGGAGCTGGACCTGTCCGGGAAGTCAGCCAAGTTGGAGTCGGGGGCGACCTGACTCTCCCAGATGCAGAAGCCTTTGTGACCATCAGAGGCAGGACCTCACCACTCATGCCCCACATATGGAGGCCTGCAGTGAAAGGACATTGATATCGAATGCCTGCTTTAACAAGGTGTCCAACTTTCTATCCTGGGATCCTGGGCGTCCTTGAGAGCCGCACTACCTTCTACCAGGATCATAAGCTTTTTGCTAACCACCGATACCACCACGCCCACCTTAGGAGAATGAAGGAGTTTGCGTTCTTGCTCCGTTAGCGGGTAGAGGTACCTCATAGCACAAACTGCTTAAAGCCTGCCTCCAGCAAATCCCATTCCTCCTGGATCATCTGCCAGACCACACTATGCACCGGGAAAACTTTCTGCATTTTCCATACAGCCTGGAGCAGAGGATCCTCCAGCATCTCGTCCTCTATGTGTAGGCTAGTGGGCATATTCAGGGACTTCAAGGGCTCCACGATGAACGCCGGAAGCTCCTCCTGGTGGAGCACCCGAACAAGATGGGACTGATCCTCCTGCTCTGGAATCTTTCCTTCCTCCAATTACTCCTGCAGGTCTAGCTATGTGTGCAGATCATCACCCTCCAACCCCTCTGACAATGGTGATTGTTGCCACTCTGAGCCTCTGGCCCTCTTAGCCGCAACTGCCACCACCGTCTCCTCTTTTTGCCAGCCACCCTCTTAGCTGACGCTGAAGAGCTGCTTGCCAACCCCTGTTGGCATAAGCGAAATGCCTTGTGCAAAAGACAAACTGATGAAAAATCCCCTGGGGGCCCTGTCACTCCCAGGGTCTGAGGGGTGGAGGGTCCAGGCATAGCTGAGGCACTGAGCCAGTTGAAACAAAGCTAGCGCAGGGCCCTCTCCCCCCCCCCCCAACTCCTGGACCTCCTGTGCCAGGGAGGGACTCTCCTGCCTTGATTTGTCCTGCAAGTCCTGCTCCAAAGAATTAGCCCTCTTGTGTGCAGCCTAAGCAAAACACCTGTCTCTGAGACTGCCCTCTGGCGGGTCCTGCACACCAGGCACTGAGGCCTAAGCAGCATGGTGGGATGTGCTGCGGGCTCCCCCTCCCCTGCAAAATCTTCCCCAACTGACCCCGGGTAGACAGAAAGATCTTTCCCTTAGTGCCCCTCCCCCGGAGCCAAGGCACAGCCAGCAATGCTCTGACCCCAATAAGGCAAATTAAAACCACATTAAATATCATATTAAATTCAAAATGTTTATGTTTATATAATTTCTTGATATACCATCCAGGTTGAAGGGCATCAGAGCGGTTTGCAATCACTACAAGCAGGTACTGGATACATTCCCTCGTCCCCAAAGGGCTCGGAAGCCGCCTGAAGACTCTGGCTGCGGGCGGCCTGTCAAGACCCTCCCCCCCTTTCTGCCCTGTAGCTTCCTTGTCTCCTGGCTTATTTCTTCTTTTTTGCCTTCCAATTTTAAAAGCAAAAAAATCTGTAGCTTACAGGGGAAAGGAACTCCAAAACCTAACTAATTCTAACCTAAGCTACTTAGTTGTCCTTTCAGTGAATCCAGCATCCTGGCTACTACCCCCTCCAGCTGCTTGAAGACTGAGCATACTGGGGCTGGTAGGCGATGCCATCTACATAAGTACACTGGTATCATCAAAAGATGACATGCTCCGTCTCCAAGCTGCTGGAAGAGGTGCACTACCCAGAGGTGCGGGACTGGACTGGAGGGATGATAAGGAAAAGTCTTATAAAAACCTCTTGCACCCTGCTTTACCTAGTGTTTGTCTTTTTCTCTCTCATAGACTCCTCCCTCCCTTTAGCCATTACCCATTATTTCTCTCTTTCCCCAGTATTTGTTGCATTAGAGACAAAAGTGCCAGACTCACCAACTCCGGTAACCAAAGAGGTTCAGCAGCTGCTTTATGCAGCTAGACATTGGCATAGCAGCTAGTTGGAAGGAAAACAGCGTCGCCCATCTCTTCAGAGCAGGTTAGCAGAATACAGGAGGTATATTTTAGAAAAGCTCATTTGTAAGCTTAAGCAGGAAGACGAGCCTGACTTGGAATGGATTATGGAACCCAGTCTTAAGCTTTGGTGAATTAAACCTAAGGAGAAGGGGGAGGGGTGTGGAGCTTGCATCTCAGGATGGGTCAGTTGTGAAGAAGGGTTGCAGATGATAGGAAACTTTGGATAAAGAATTGCAACATGGGGGACGCTGTGCTCAGGGTCAATGCAATGATATTAGGTGTCCCAGGGGAAGCTTCAGCCTTGCACCCCCTTGCAATTAGCTTTTAGACCCCTAGTGCCCCCCGCCTCGATTTTATTAAACTCAACTGTAATTATTTCAACAAGATCTCTCCCAGAACAATCCTATAAACATGCATATTTGAACATCACACAAATATTAAAATTCTGCTTTCTAAATATATACATGAGGGAGATTTCAAGGTAAATAGACTATACGCATATTGCCCAAAATGATAAAGGGGATAGAACGGATCCTATGAGAAAAAAGCTAAAGCGAGGGCTCTTCAGCTTGGAGAAGAGACGGCTGAGAGGAGATATGACAGATGTCTAAAATCCTGAGTGGAACCGACAGGGCTGCTTTTTCTATGGGCAAAAGGGGCAGCTGCCCTGGGCTGCTGCACAAAAGGGGCACAGCTGCCCTGTCACCCATAGGTAAAAGCAGCCCTGTTCCTTCCTTTAGCTCTCTCAGGCTACTTACAAGAGAAGCAGGCACCAATTGTGCTGTTTTGGGGGGAGCGCCCATTCTCAAATGTTTGCCCAGGGCCCCATAAGGTGTCAAAGGGGCTCTGGAATGAACAGGGAGACAAATCTAGGCCTGAACATACCATAAGCTATTAAAACCCCCCCCCCCCCCCCCTCCGAATGACAGATCTGTATGTGAGCACTTTTCAAAAGAATATCTACTCCATTAAGGACCTTATAATAAAGGTACTGAAAGGAAGCTTCAGGAAAGCCTCTGACGTTAAAATGATCAAATACTTCCACACGAAAAAACGGGCTTGACAGACACATTGAAATCCTTCTCTCTAATAAGGGGTGAGAAAGCCAAACTACAGTGTCACTGTCTTACCACCTCTATCTATCCCCCTCACCCCCTTCATTCAGCTATGACGACATATGCAGACAGCTTAGATCTAGATGAGTTTGCAGCATTTAAAACGAGGATAAGAGCATTGCTTCTTTATGGACTTGAACTCTCAAAAGCTCTTCAAAGATACATAGTTAGTCCAATAAAAAGCTATCACATTCAACTTGTATGGCCTTTATCTGCACATAGCTCAGTTTTAGCACACAACCATTATAGGGTACACAAAAATTATACTATGGGAGAACAGACTGAATGGGACATAAATACAAGGCCTGTGGTTATGCAAATTTATTTAAAGGTACAGATTTGGGCCAAGAAGATTGTATAAAAACAATTCAAGGTGTTTGACTATTCCTTGAGGAATTGTCAGAGCCATCATTTATTTTTTATTTCTGTTACAATCCTGACATTACTTGCTTCACTTGAAACACTGTTAGATATGCCCCAATACTATAGAGCAGCATTCTTTATTAACTGCACTTCACTAGCCCAACTACACCTACACAAGATACCAATTTCAGATGTAGTAACATGATATATATGTTATATTATCCACATCTTAATACATTGTAAAGAAGAAATTAGACCTTACCTCCTAATTGTCTTTCCTCGAGATCTCTCCGGACCAGTCCAGGAACCATAGAGTTGTCGACCTTCTCCAGCAGCTGAGGACTGAATTCTCAAAGTCTTGTTGACAGCCACTCCAGCTCCCTCTGGTGTCAGAGACTCAGTCAACCGTTGTCAAAGCAGTCTGCCTAATAACCTAAGACACCATCAAAAAAACAAAACAAAAAAAAAACACCACACTCCAACTGACTTCCTAAACAAACCAATTTTTTTTCTTTTTTTTAGATATAGAACGGCCCGCAGCCTTCAACCCCCCGAAACCCCAGGGAGCCCCATAGTCCGCGCCACTCCGAGCCTTATGGGAGGAATACCCACACTAATACCTAGTTCACCTCTTCATATTCTCCATTCCCCCTCGCTCAAATCGCCTCTCCTAAATCCTGCAAATGATCTGGGTGGGCCCTGGACTGGCCCGGAGAGATCTCAAGGAAAGACAATTAGCAGGTAAGGTCTAATTTCTTCTTCTTCCTCTTCGTTTCTCCGGGCCAGTCCAGGAATCATAAGGAAGTACCAGAGCAGTACCTAACCTCGGGAGGGTCCCGCGAGGCTCACCACTATAGCCGAGGCCCCTACATTTGCGTCGCCCTTTGCTTGAACATCCAATCTATAGTGCTTCTCAAACATGTGCAGAGACGACCACGTAGCCGCCCGGAAAATATCCACCGGCGGAACCAGGGCGAACTCGGCCCAAGAAGCCGCCTGGACCCAAGTCAAATGAGCTCAGAGACCTTCAGGAGGCGTCTTTCCGCTCACTTGATACGCTGCCGCTACAGCGTGTCTCACCCAACATGCAATCAAGGCCTTGGAAGCTGCTCCCCTTTCTGAGGTCCCCTCAAACAGCACGAACAACCTGTCCGTCTTCCTAAAAGATTCCATCCTCTTAAGGTACCTATATAGTACTCTCCTGAGATCTCACTTCCTCAACGCTCTATCCACGACCGTCTTCCCGTGGATCGGAAAAGTCGGAAGTGAAATTGGCTAATGTGAAAACCTGACACTACTTTCGGAAGAAAAGACGGAACAGGGCGCAACATCACCTTTTCTGCAGAAAACTGAATATATGGCCCCCTACATCACAGAGCCTGCAGATCCGAAATCCTTCTAGCTGAACAGAGTGCCACCAAAAAGGCGGTCTTCCAAGAAAATTCTCTCAGTTGTACTGAACCCGCGGGGTCAAAGGGAGGCCACGTCAGCACCTCCAAAACCAAGTTTAAATCCCAAGGCGGCACGACTTGTCTCACCGGCGGTCTGAGATTCCTAACCGCCCTCAGGAATCTCATGACATCTGGATGCCACAAGAGGCACCCATGCACCTTGCCTCTAAAACAGGCTAGGGCTGCCAAATGCACCTTCAGGGTACTGAGGGCTAGACCCTTATCCAGAACCCCCTTGTAGGAACGCCAAGATATCTGGCACCATCGCCCCAAACAACCGAATGCCACAGCCGACGCACCACTCCTCAAAGATGCACCAAATACAAACCAGGGACGTAGATGATCTCCTGGACCTCAACATGGTGGCTACCACCGCTGCGGAATAACCTCTAAAGCTTTAGCCTTTCCCTTTCAAGAGCCAAGCCGTAAGAGAGAATCGATCCACGTTCGGCATTAGAATCAGACCCTGACACAACAGATTGGCATGGTCTGGCAGTCTCCACGGCCGATCCACCAACAGCCGCACCAGGTCCGCATACCAAGCCCTCCTTGGCCAGTCCGGAGCAATGGGAATCACCTTTCCATTGTGATGCCCTATCCTGCGAAGAATGCGTCTAATCATCGGCCACGGTGGAAACAAAGCAGCTCGGCCGACGGCCACGGCTGCGCCAATCCGTCGAGCCCCTCCAACATGCGTTCTCTGCACCTGCTGTAAAACCGACTTGCCTTGGCGTTGCTGAGAGTGGCCATCAAATCCATAACAGGCTGTCTCCACTGCAAAGTAATCTCATGAAAGACCGCCGCATTCAATACCCACTCTCCTGGATCCAAGACTCTGCAGCTGAGAAAGTTGGGCCTGCACATTGTCCTGACTGGCTACATGTGCCGCCGAAAACGCCACGAGATGAGCTTCTGCCCATGACATCAAAAGTTGAGACTTTCCTCCAACAAGGCGGCACTGCCCGTACCCCCTTGCCGATTGATATACAACCCTGTTGCTGCATTGTCGGAGAACACGCAAACTCCTTTCCCCTTACCAGAGAGACAAATTCCTGAAGAGCGAGGAGCACCGCTCTTATCTCCAGCTGATTGACCAGCTGGTCACTGCCGTTGGCCAGCAACCTTGAGCCATTTGAGCCATACAATGTGCTCCCCAGCCACCACATATGCTAGCCTTTAACTTATCTAGAGAGAGTTGAGCTTCTAATTGTAAAGTGTCCAGCAACGGTTTTATGGCTTCCACCAATAAGACCATTAGATCTCGTGAGCATTTAGTGAGAATCTGGTTCCACTTTGTCACAAAAGAAGGATCAGTGTGGAACATCTTAGGCTCTTTATATATCCTGAGTCCTCTAGGGACTTGCTGACGACGTATATTGATGATGTCTTTTTATTTTGGACAGCTTCGGAACATCAATTCAATCTTTTTTTTTCAATGGTTGAACCGATGTGACCCACATATTCGCTTTACCAATACCAGTGACTTTTGTAAGATTACTTATTTAGACTTGGAGATTCGAAGAGGTAGATCATCTTGGGAAACCACGGTTTACAAAAAATCAGTAGTTCGGAATGCTTTATTGCATTATCACAGTGCCCACTCAACACCGCTTAAAAATGGCCTTCCCTTCTCGCAATTCCTCCGGTTTCGGCGAAATTGCTCGGAGCTGACTGATTTTAAAAAACAATCTAAAGAATATTTCTGACAGGGGATATCCAGCGGGAGTGATCAAACAAGCTTACACTCGAGCACTATATAATAACCATAAGCTATTGCTACAGGATAAGACACAGTTGGATTCAACTGGTAATCATATCAATTTCATCTCCAAGTTTTCTCCATTGAGTTACAAGCTTAAGAAAATTTTGAAGCGACATAGTAACATTTTAAGTCATTTGCTGGTTTAGAAGACAAATCAATCCGTTATGTGTGGCAGAGAGCTAAGAATCTTAAAGAGCTATTGAGTCCTACTGCATTACGTCCACTCAATACCGAGTCTTCAGTAGTTTCCTTGAAGGGACATGTTAAATGTGGTGATTGCACTATCTGTGCAGTTACTGTAGAGCTCACACATTTTACTTATCATGAGAAGACTTACCAATTACGTCATTCTACAGATTGTACTTCGACTCATGTAGTATATGCAATCCAATGCCCCTGCAAGCTTCTCTATATTGGCAAAACAATTAGGGCTCTGAAGACTCGAATTAATGAGCATCGGAGTCGTTTACATTGTCAAAAATTAGAAGCACCAATAGTGGCCCATTGTCTTACTTTTCAACATCATTTTGATCAACTTCGCTGCTTTTGCATTGATTACATCGAGACAGGCATTGCAGGACAAACTCGGGAGCAAACTTTACTAGTCAGTGAGCAACGCTGGATCTACCGTTTGCAATCGGTACACCCAGGAGGTTTGAATTCACAAATAGATTGGTCAGCGTGCACATAGGGTTGTTAAGTCAATTGAAGTACTAGTCAGATTTAATAGCGGTCGATTCTTTTAATTAGCTGATTGGCCTCAGCATGCTTTTGATCATTAGTGATTATTTATAGAATGACACACTATTAGGTCCTTTACGCATGCGCGGCGTTCTGTGTAGGTTTTGACATCACTTTGAAGAGTTTCATCTCCAACTTTGAGGTATGGAAATTACGTTTGGCTCTCTGCATGTTTTAAAAAAATTTTTTAGTTTATTCATCGTATTGACATGAACATCTTTTTCAGCTTTTGGTATGAATCGAGTATAACTTATACGATACGCCGTATGCTGAAAACTTCCCCCGAAGAAACCGCGACTGCGGTGAAACGCATCAGCGCTTGAAATTGTGCGTCAGGTAGTGGGAGACTTCCGACTTTCTAAACCCTCAAGACAAGATAAGTTGTTTTATTTATCTCTGCAGTCGGACTTACCCCAGCTTTAAACACTAAGTCACTACTGATAATGGGAGATTCCTGACTTTGTAAACCTTCAAGAAAAGTTGTTACAATATATCTGTAGTCGGACTGATCCCAGTTTTAAACAACAAGCTACAAGCACCGAAGTTGATTAAGAATTTTCATATTTTTGTCACTTTCTTTCAAAAAAGAGTTAGCAGAGCTCTAAGAAAATGTGAAATCTGCTTTTCAAGGTAACACCACTATATTTAAAAAATCTTTTGGAAAATAGGATTTGTGGAGTCCTTGATGTAAGGAAGGAGTTGGGATTTCTCAGGCTTTTAACCTGTTGTGGCCTGTAGTTACCCATCTCCATTCATTCTGAGACAATACAAATAAACACAATTAGAACCAAACATGACAAACACAAACATACCACTATCAAGGGTACTCTACATCTGCTACTTCCTAATCAACTATTCTGCCTTAATCCAGAGTTTAAACCCCTCATATCCCTATACTATCCCTATCATCTATAACCCAAACCTTTACATTTACACGTCCCCCTCCTTCAATTTGGCCACAACCAAAAAGTAAATCACACCAGACTAATTTATAACATAAAGATAACAAACCCTCCACCAGCTCCAAAATCTTCATTACTCCAACCTAGTCATTTCACATGCTATCTTGTCAATGCTAGATCAATGAGAAATAAACTACCGATCTTCCAGGACCTACTGTCTGACCACACTCCTGATATCATCATCATAATGGAGACTTGGCTAACTGACACGGACACAATATTAATCAACCAATTGAAGACACCAGGATATGAAATCTTTCACACATACACAGGTCATCTAAAAGAGGAGGAGTCCTCATTATTTTAAAAGAATCCCTGAAAGCATCTTTAATATCTTCAGACAACATAGCTAACAGATACCCTCACCATAAAAATAAATAAATATCGCATATGCCTTGCCTATAGACCACCTGACCCAAGACCTGACAATTTGGACATGCTAACTGAACTACTTGGCCCCTCCACTGACACTAAACCCTTGATTCTACTTGGTGACTTCAATTTACCTTTGTTGTCTAATACACACATAACATCCTTCGACTCCATCGAAGATATGGATCACCACCAAATCATCAATAGTCATACATAAAAGGTAATTTAATAATGAAGAATTCTTGGATCAAATTATACATCTTACCCAAGACCCTACTAACCTTGACAACTCTAACAAACTGGAATAAAATAATATCTAATGCAGCTATACCCAAATTACATCATGACCAACCAACAATGAAAAATAAAAATGCCCCATAGTTCCACCCTGAACTAAAACATATAAAAGCGATCTGAGAAAAGCCGAGCGCCAATGGCGACACACAAAATCTATAACCCAACAAACTACTTAAAACACCCTTAAACTATACAAGACCATTGATGATGCAAAAAAACTACTCCTCTAGTATACTAGCTAAATCAATAAACCGACCTAGAGAACTATTCAGTATTGTCCAAACTTTAACAAATAGCTCCTCCAACATAAACTCAACCGATCATGCAATATCCCTACAGACCCGAGCCAACCACTACATGAATAAGCTAAAGCAGCAAATATCACTCATTACGACCTACAATGAAGGCCATCTGCCTCATCATACCCCTTGGTCCAACTTTTACCCCACCTCAAAAGATACACTCAAACACATCACCAAGTTAAACACCACCACATCCTACCTTGACCCTTGTCCAGTAAACTGGATAAAAGCAACTTTACCTGAACTTTCATCCTTTATCCTCCCCATTATAATCTCTCTCTCAATAATGAGTATTTACCACCTTCCCTTAAACATGCACAAATCCGCCCGATCTGGAAAAACACCTTTAACAAAAACTTCCCCACTTCCTACAGACCCATATCAAGCCTCCCATTCATGGCAAAACTAATAGAAAAAGATTGTCCAAGTCCAACTCCAGGACCACATCGACTCCTCTGCCCCACTTGACGAACACCAATATGGTTTCCGTCCATTTCATGGAGTTGAAACACTATTCACAGTACTAACTGACACACTTACACGTGGCATAGATGATTCTAAGCAAGCCTTTCTCCTCATATTCCTGGACATTACTGTAGCCTTCGACAGCATAAATCATCAGTTTCGAAAGTGTAAATCATCAGTTAATGCAAACCAGACTCCAGCAGATAAGGGATTAACGAAACAGTCCTAAAATGGTTCTCCTCAATTCTGATAGAACACGACACCATACAAACAAGAACAAGGTCTCCCCCAGGACTCCGCCCTCTCAGCCCTCCTTTTTAATATTTATCTTCAACCCATCTATTCCATCTTTAAACATTTCCACGTAAATTATCACATTTACACGGATGATATAATGTTATATCTTCCATTTAACATTTCGAAGTCCCCAATCCAATAGCTCTCCAATTGCTTCTCTGAAATATTACAATGGCTCAAGAACCACAACCTTTATATTAATTTTTCTAAAACAGGTGCAATGTATGTCACCAGAAACCAGAGCTTCGCCTCTCCAACATAGATTGGGCTCCAGGATATCAACATTGAAGTAAAAAAATGAAGTGAAATACTTAGGAGTCATCATCGATCGGACCCTCAGTATGGCATCTCATATAAAGCACACAGCTAAAAAGATACATTACAGACTCAAACTTCTAAAACAGCTCCACCCACTGCTCCACCACCAAGACTTTAAATCTGTAATCCATGCAATTATTACACCTCATTTTGACTTTGCCATTATTATCCTACAGGGTATTACAAAACAGAACAGGAAGACTACAACTAGCCCAAAACGTGGCAGCTAGACTAACCATGAATGTCACACTGGAACACATCACTCCCACACTGGCTACCCATTCAAAGCCGTGTAATCGACAAAATCCTTGTATCAACCTTCAAACTAATCAACATTGCACCCTCATTTCCACACTAATCATGAAGGAAACTTCCTATCAAAATCAACAAAACAGGAATAAAAATAAACTTCTTATACCAATGGAATTCAGGAAATCCAGAAAGTTAACAAGCAACAAAGCTTTTACTCATATTGCCCCTATCCTCTGGAATGAACTACCAGACAACCTCTACATGTTCCGTAAAAAACAAACAAACAAAAAAAAAAACCACACCTTTTTACACTTCACTTTGGCACACAACTAGATCATAATACATCAAACACAACCCAATAGTGCATTTTAAATTCTCTTCCACACAAAACAGTAAACAGTTTATTGACAAGAACTCACCGTCCAGATAGTTCAACTATCCCATCCTTATGACTTTAGTTCATTGCATTTATTACCATTGTATATAGTTCAACACTGTTTCATGTTTCCAGTTCAATATATTATTTTCTACTGTATATAGTTTTACATAGTTCCATGTAACTGAATACATACTTGTCCATGTTTGTACTATTCATACTGTTAATTGTAAACCGCGCTTGATCCTTCAGAAAACGCGGTACATAAATGTTCAATAAATAAAAATAAATCACTTCATTGGCTTCCTTTCCATTTCCAAGTCGAGCTTCTCCTTCTGACCTATAAATGCATTCATTCTTTTGCTCCTCACTACCTTTCCTCTCTCCCTACACCCCACCTTATGAACTCCGCTTTTCTACTGGATTGCTTCTCTCTTTGCCCTTTTCTTCCATTGCTAACTCTAGACTTGAAACCTTTAACCTTAATTAGATTGCAAGCTCTAATGAGCAGGGGCTGTCTTTATATATGTCCGTACAGCACTGCGTATGCCCTGTAGAGCTATATAATAGTAATAGTAGAATTGTTGCTGTGCCTTCCTGCTTTAGATGAGTAGAGGTCGACAGCTACACTTGAGGCAGCTTTTGTTTTACATATTACCATGGCCTGGTAATATGTGAAGCAAAAATCACCTCTTTCGCTCTCATAGCTACCCCCCAACCATCACCCAGCATTTCTCATAGCTCCCTGCACACAATCTTCACCCAGTGCCTCTCAGCATTGCTGTTTGCAACTGCATTGAAAAGGCAGTGCTTCTTTCTCATAGCAATATATAAACATGATGGCAGAAAGAGACCACATAGCCTATTTAGTCTGCCCTTCCATATCAACCACAACCCAATTGATTTCAGGAAATCCACAAAAGAAACAAAGCATTCTTCCATTTTGCCCCTAACCTTTGGGATAACCTTCCAGACCACCTAAGAGAAGTAAACGACATCCTCACCTTCTAAAAAAAAAATCTTAAAACCCATCTCTTTACCCTTCATTTTGGTGCCCACACTGATCACAACTCTAAAGACCCTCCACCCCCTTCTGTATAAACCCCCCAGCAAAAATCCACTTCGCACTCTCCTCAACCCTCTCTATCACTCCCACCTACCAAACAAAAAATGTATATAGTTTTGATGACTGGTCTATTTGCAGTTAGTGTATATAGTTATAATTGTTCTATGTAACTGAATACATACCCTCCACAGTACTATTCAAAATGTTGTTCCTTGTAAACCACATTTGATCTTCAGGAAAATGTGGTATAGACATTTATAATAAACCGTCCCCTTTTTTCCTTAAGAGACCCTCTGTGTTTGTCCCATTCTTTTTTTAATTCAGATACTGTCCTCATCTCTACCACCTCCACTGGGAGACTATTCCATGCATCTACCACTCTTTCCATAAAAAATATTTCCACATATTAGTCCTGAGACTGTCCCCTTTCATCTCATCCTATGTCCCCCTTGTAGCAGAGCTTGCTTGCAATTGAAAGAGGCTCTCCTCCTGTGCACTTATGCCACAGAGGTATTTAAACGTCTCAATCATATCACCTCTATCCTGCCTTTCCTCTAAGGTGTACATATTAAGATCCTTAATATCCTCATATGCTTTATAATGAAGACCACTAACCATTTTAGTAGTAACCCTCTGCACCGACTCCAACCTGGCCCTTGTCTAATTCTTGCTGCACCACATTGGGAAGCTTATAATAAAAGCATGTCTTCTCCATTTCTGTAAAACGCGCCTCAGCAGTTGGGAACTGCCAGAAAATTCCCATGGCTGGACTTTAGGGCACAGTCAGGCTGGTACCACTCACATTTAATTCATACTATTCCCATCAATCCTCTTATCATATATTTAAGGAAAGCTGTATCCCCTGCTTTTGTTCATTAAACATTACGATGCAGTTCTTTATCTGTCTAGCTGCCCTTCCTGCCGCTTTGCTTTCTCTTAGTAATTGTGTCTGTCCTCCTCCTGTGTTTTTATTTCATGAATGCTATTCCTTTTGCTCTTGCTTCTTCTAGGTCCTTGTTGAGTCAACAGTCTCTTCCCTTTGCTAACATACTGGCCACAATCATTTGTTGCCTTTTTCAAGCACCTGGATATATCTCAGTGTCAGGACAGCCCCTACCCACACCAGGTATTTGTACTTCTGCTAATATCCACAAAGCAACAGCAGTAATTCCCGATAAGAAAACTGCTACATTGTCTGCAAGGAAAAGTAAAAGTTTGTAATCACAAAAGAAATAAGCTTAGTAAAGAAGTGAGATAAAATTCGTCATGGAATTTATCGTAAGAGATAGAAAAATGTTGCAAATTAGATAGCTTTGCAATAACAGATTTGAGTGAGCACTTAATCAACCATATCATGTATATAAACCAACTGTCTCCTCTGTAAGGCTAGAAACAACTGTAGCAATTCGGTTTAAAGAAAAACAGCAACCTAGTTGGGCGAAATGATATCTTGATAAGGTCATCGGTCCTTAAGCAACTAAAAGCCAAGGGACTGAAACAAAATTCCTAAAGCCAGGAACATGAGTTGGATTACTCTCTAGTATTACATAAGGCAACTACTGTGATAAGGACTGTAGTTTTATAAATCAAACACAGATACCTCAAAGTTTTGAATCAGACAAGCATTAGTCTTGTTTTCTTTGATTGCTCTCTGACCCTGAGGGGATGATTAGAAATGAGCCATCACCAAGATGAAGTCCAATCAGGGAATTTGACAGATAATAATGCCCATGTGCAACCTAGGAAAGTTGTCCCAATAATGTAATTTAGGTCTTCAGCATGCTGTATTAGAAGCAATAGCACCCACTTTTCCTCACTAGTTTCCCAAAAAGCAAAAGATTCTCACATCTGATCTGTCAATTTAACATCAGAGCCAGAATATTGTTCAGAGTAAAACTTCTGAGTAAACATTTGTGTGCATGTGCTGAAATTCTGTGGCTCAAGTGCCTTTTGTACACAGGATCTAGGTATTGCCAACAGAGATGCTCGTGCAGATGTGCATTGCGGTTTAGCACAGACTTTGTCTCTACCTCATTTGCATGCTACATAAAGGCCAACTGCTGCATTATTCTCATGATAGAAAATTGTGTGCATGGCTTTTATGGAAAAATCGTTTTTATTCAAATTTTTTCAAAAATACAAACAAGAACAGGAATACCAGAACCACACAGCAAACAGCATTCCACCCGGCAAACAGTACAGTCACAAATCAATAGCTGCATCTCCCGTTACCCAAACATCAAACACAGGTACCCATACACCCCCACCCCCAGTAGGATGGTGAGTTCCACAGCAGCGAGGACTGTCTCCTCTCCAGATGGGTACCAATAA
The DNA here is from genome assembly GCA_033557465.1 of Ichthyophis bannanicus. Lineage (NCBI taxonomy): Eukaryota > Metazoa > Chordata > Amphibia > Gymnophiona > Ichthyophiidae > Ichthyophis > Ichthyophis bannanicus. The sequence continues at coordinate 713,889,765 of CM066033.1, read as the reverse complement.
GAAAAACACAAGGAGCAATACAGATTAATAAAACACAGATTAAAAAACACAATACACATCCCTCCCCCCCCCTGCCCCTCCCTCCATAGAGCAAACGGGCGAAGAGCTAACACTGTAGATCATACCCCACACCGCCATCACTCTCCCTCCTCCCCACCTGACCCCCCCTCCCCACCCCCCGTGTTACATAAGAGTGGGGCCCAGACCTTCACAAACTCCTCCAGGCGCCGCGCACCCAACTGGCGCGCTGTACAACGCTCCATTTGGAGCAGTACCTGCATTCGGCGTTCCCACTCTATAATGGTCGGTTCCGGGGCCGCTACCCAATGCCCAAGAATCACTTGCTTAGCTATTAAAAAGCCATTTGCGCAGAGGCTACGCTGGTGGCTGTCCATCCAGTCGGCACCTTCGTAGGACCCAAAGAGACACCACTCAGGCGTAGGTTGCAGCTGCTGCCCAATCCAGCCACCCAATTTCCCCATAACGCCAACCCAAAAAGACTGTATGACAGGACATCTCCAGAATTTATGGGCCAGAGTGCCCCTCCCCCCCTTACAGAGCTGACACAAATCCGTAGGGGCGAGTCCCGCTTTAGCCGCCCACACATCGTGCACATATCCGCGCCACAAAAACTTGTATTGCACTTCCTGTAGCTGCACTGATTCCGAAAGATGAGGGATATGACGGAACGCGTTCTGAAGACACTCAACTGTACCTTCTGGAAGTGAGTCTACACTCCACCTCTTCGTGAGCTCACTAAGCCCCCGCCAATCCTCCCCAACATCCATTACTCTCCGCAAGGAACACACTGTAATTTTACCCTCCAATCCCTCAAAAAGTTTCAATAAGGCACCCGGGCCCCCCAGTGGGTCCCCCGCAAGCGGACGCCGCAAGCTTTGCACATAGTGCCGGGCCTGCAGATAAAAATAAAAATCCCGCACTGGCAGGCGGTACCGCCTCTGCAACGACTGAAAAGATGCCAGGCCTACCGAGGCGTCAAGCCGCAGGTGCCCGAGATATTCTAAGCCATGCTGCCCCCACCGCTTTGCCACCGTCCCCTGCTGTCCTGGCACAAACCCCCCATTCCCCCGCAGTGGAAGACAATCAGAACAGCGCCAATCCACTCCCCTCCTGACATAGGAAGCGCCACGCCTGTCGCAGCATCCCCAGATAGCCAGAACTTCTCCACCCCTCAGGCAGCTCACCACTTGGCCTATGCATCCAATACATGCGATGGCAGGGAGTCGACAACTGCTCAATTAGGTCAATCGGCACAATAGCCGCAGTCCCCTCCACTAAGTCCCTCAAGGGTCTCATCAAACTCACCAGATTATACTCTCGCAGAGCCACCAAACCTGCTCCCCCTTCCGACATTGGCCGCAGCAAAGCGGAATAAGCAATTCGGGCCCGCCGACCTTTCCACAGGAAGCGCGATACATGCTGATCCAAAAGTGTTAAATCTTTCCTCCGAAGCCATATAGGGGCATTCCTCAATAAATAAATCCAGCGCGGCAGCTCAACCATTTTAAACAAGGCTATCCGTCCCTTCAACGAGAGGTAACTCTCTCCACTTCCGCAACCTGTCAATGGTTCTGCCCAGCATCGGCGCCACATTCGCCATATAGAGGTTTTTAAGCTCGCTCGGGATCTGTATACCGAGATAGCGGATCTCGCGATCCGCCCATACTAACGGAAAGGGCCCACCCCAGCCTTCTCGCACACGCCCACCAACGTCCAGCCCCATCAATTTGGTCCGATTGATTTTTAAACCCGAGAATTCCCCAAACCGCTCAATCACCGCTAAGGCCTCCCGTAAGGAGTTCCTGGGGCTTGTCAGGCACAGCAGAAGATCGTCCGCGAACGCACTCACCTTCACTCCCCCTCCTGCCCATCGGATGCCGTGCACCCCGTTCGCCCGCTCCAACATTCTCAGCAAAGGCTCCATCTGCAATATGAACAGCAGCGGCGATAACGGGCAGCCCTGCCGCGTCCCTCTTTGCAGTTCGAAAGGCTCGGAGCAGGCACCCCCGGTGTTCACAAAAGCCAAAGGAGCCCTATAAAAGGCCTGTATCCAGCGCAGAAAGTCTCCTTCGATACCAAAGCGGGACATCACCGCGAACATATACTCCCACGAGACTCGATCAAAAGCCTTCTCGGAATCCAGACTAACCAACAGAAGAGGCTCCTCTCTCTGGACACACAGCTCCGCCCCGAAGAGGACTTTGGTGATATTACAAAAAGCCTCTCTACATTTAACAAACCCCGTTTGGCACGGACTGATCAACCGGGGGAGAACAACTTGCAGCCGGGCGGCCAAAATCCCCACCAGCAGCTTCATATCACAATTGATGAGTGATATCAGCCGATACGAAGCAGGGTCCTCTGCATCCTTACCCGCTTTAGGAAGCACGATGATAGACGCCATCCGCATATCCCTAGGGAAATGACCAGCCGACACGACCTCATTGTAAACTGCCGCTAAAGACGGAACCAGCTTCAATTCTAACATCTTGTAAAATTCAACGCTATAGCCATCAGGTCCCGGGGCCTTGTGCGCCGGCCCTGTCCGAATCGCCCGTTGAATTTCAGCCCCTGTTATTGGCTTGTTGAGGGCCTCCAACTCCGCGGCGTTCAGCCGCGGAAGATCCACCTCATCTAAAAACCGCTGCTCCTGTCCCTGGTGCCCTATTTCCGCTGTATAGAGCGTATGATAGAAGTGCCGGAACACCTTTGCGATAGCTCTGGCATCTGACTGCTTAACCCCCTCCTGATCGCGTACGCATGTCACCACCTTGGACCCTCTACCGTCTTTCACAAGGCGCGCTAGTAAGCTACCAGTTTTATTCCCAAATCGAAACAGTCGGTGCCGATAATATTGCATGTTATACACTGCTCGCTCGTGGAGAAGGTCATTTAACTGACGCTGTACGTCCAAGTAACTCGATACATGCTGCCACCCACGAGCCCCCATGGCCAACCGCTTCAAGCGCTGCATTTCCTGCGTTAGGCGTACCAGCTGTTCATTAATCCGACGCCGTTCCTTGGCCACAAAAGCTATGATATATCCGCGCATCACTGCCTTCCCCGCCTCCCAGCACAGCGTCACCGAACTCGCACTCAACTCATTCAACAACAAATATTCATCCCAATTACGTTCCAAATATTGCCGGAACTCCACATTCTGCCACATCTGTCTCGGGAAGGTCCAGCGAGAGTCACCCCGCTCCCGCCCCCTCCAATCCAGGCGTACCATGGCATGGTCAGATATCACAATCTGTTCAATTTCAGAGCTGATCACTCTATGAAACGCACTCTCCGCCACCAATATGTAATCCAGCCGCGACCACGTCCGGTGTACCCGAGACAGGTGCGTGAAATCCTTTTCCCCGCCATGCAAAGCTTGCCAAGTGTCCACCAGTCCCCCTGTTTGGCATATGTAACTCACACCTCTCGTACTCCAATCCCCCAGCACATTCATGCTAGACCGATCGAGTTCCGGATTGTGGGGGCAGTTAAAATCGCCCGCTACAACAATGGGAATCTTAGGGGCCTTCCCCACCTTCTGCGCGATCTGGCGGAAGAAGCTAGGGTCGTATACGTTCGGGGCATATACATTCCCTAAGTAGAATTCATCACCATTCACTTTCACATGCACAAATATAAACCACCCCAAGGGGTCAACCTCCTCTCCCAACACGTCAATTTGGAGCGTTTTGCTGAACAAAATGGCCACGCCTTTCCGCCTGCCCCCCGCAGAAGCTGCATGCACCTGTCCCACCCATCTTTGCTTGAGCTTAGCATGTTCCGCCGCACTGAGGTGTGTCTCTTGCAAGAAAGCAATGTGGGCCCCCTGCTTCCGCAAGGCCTGTAGAATCTTGGTGCGTTTAGTGGGTGAATTTATGCCCCCCACATTCCAAGTGATAAACCTCATATCATCTCTCATTGAATCCCTTCAACCATTTAAGAACCAACCAAACTGTACCCTTGCTCAGCCTGGGGGCGCCCAGCCCCACCCCCCGGCTTAGTGGACTCGATGGAGCAGCTAATGGAAACGCCATCTCCTCAATTACCCCCCTCACCCTGTCAATCTGCAGCAAAACCCACTCTAAAGATTTCCAGTATCGCAACCTGAAGGCCCCCTCCCCCAAACCCCCAGCCCCCTCCCCCCACCCCCAACCCAAGCCTCGCCCCTCCACCCCCCCACCCGTCCCAATCCCCCCGTCCCCCCCCCCAGTAAAAATCTTCCCTCTCAACTCCAGCCAACATGGCTGAAAGGATGTCACCCCGTGCACAGCAGGGCCGCCCCGACCCCTCATTCACCAGCACTGCACAAGCAGACCCCCCCTCCCTTACCAGTTCCACGCGGGAGCTCCCACATAGCCAACCTAGCCACATACCCAGCCCCTCCATATCATCCATTATCAGGAGGGACCAGACACTACACCGCACTCACACACTCTAAGCCCCACCCCAGCTAGAACACCCCCAGTTTAACACAGATTGCCCCACAGATGAAAGAATAACAATACACATAGGAAATAGGAACTATAAACAGCAACACAACATACTTCCAACCGGTATAGCCTGCACCGCACACAGGCAGACCACCATGGCAAAAGCCACAGAAAGGCAATGCCACGGAAAAGCAAAGTCCAGCAGAGTTCCTACCTCCCCACTCGAACCGAGCAAGGAGGCTGGCGAGAGGGGCGAGGTACGACCACCCAACTCTCCAAAAAAGAAAAAAAAAAAAAAAGAGAGCTGCCGCCCGCCAACAGCTTGCGCCCTTCAATCCCCAGCTCCAGCCTTGCACAACTGATGGCAATCACCTCAATCGGGGCTCCCAACTGTTCTGCCAGTCGGCTCCTGAGCGTTCTGCTTCAGACCCGCCATGAAGACTTTAGCCGCTCCCGTCGTTTCGAAAACATGGCTCTTCCCCAAGTGGTGCACGCGGAGCGTGGCCGGGAATGCCAATGTGAATCTGATCTGCTGTTGAAAAAGAGCAGAGCAGATGGGCGAGAATTCTTTTCTCTTCGCCGATACTACGGCCGAATAATCCTGGAAGAGTAAAATCTTGGTGTTACTCAGAAGCAGCTGACTGTGCTGTTGGCGGTAGGCTCTAAGCAGCATTTCTTTATGGGCAAAGTTCAGAATCCGTGCAATCACAACCCGAGGCCGCTGCCGATTCACCATCTTCCCGCCAACACGATGTGCACGCTCCACCTTTAGCTCCCCAACTAAGGGGGCCAGACCTAGCGTGTTCGGGAGCCATTGTTCAATTAGTGGGAGCAGCTGCTGATCTGTAGTCTCTTCCGGAATGCCCACAAGCCGAATATTGTTCCTCCGGGAACGATTTTCAAGGTCGTCGAGCTTACTCTGCAGGGCCTCAAGCTGAGCACACATGCCGACACGCTCTCTCTCCTGCCTGCCATCATCCTCCTCAATGGCCACAACGCGGTTCTCCAACTCCTCAATACGTTGGTCCATCGCTGTCATAGCCGCCCCCATAACTTCCAGCTTAGACAAAATCTGGTCGAATTTGGGGTCCAGTTGCCGAACCACTTCCCTCGCCAGGTCTTCCGTAGCCGATTCCACTCTCCTTACCCGGCGAGGAGGGCTGCGATGCCGCCGACATGGCGGCTCCCGGCCTGGCCGACTTCTCCCTGTCTTTCTCCTTCCTCGCTGTTGGCGGCATTTTAGGAAAGCAGCTGGAATTTGCCAGTGGGGAGGTAAAGGCACGCTCTTCCACCACCCGTGCTGTATTTCAGGACTTTACTCGCAGATTTTCATCCAATTTAGCCGAGGCAGCCCCGGAGCAAGTGAAGAGACGTCTTCACCCGCTCATGTGTCACGTGACCTCCGTGCATGGCTTTTAGCATACAACTGTAGTGCCAACTTTCTGCATCAGCTTGATTTCCTTTAAATCATTAGTTTCACTATCATGATTAATTAAATAGGGTCCAATTTACTAAATTTTTTTACCCCCGAGGGCTTGATGCAGCAAAATGCACTGCCATTAGCACAGTGCGTGTACAAAATGTAGGTAGACCAGCTGTTGGGTTGGTCCAATATGTTGGTCCCCCTGGCCATCAGAATCTATAATTTAACTTTTAATATGTTGTTCCTTGCACCCCTCTCCTCCCCCCAGAAGCTGCTGCCCTAAGCCTCCATAGCCCTCCTTAACCCTCCATAGCCCTAACACTCCTTAACCCTCCATAGCCCTCCTTAACCCTCCATAGCCCATGTTCCCTGTAAAATAGTTATCTCCAAGTTATAATGCCCTGTTCAATGTAATTTCAGTTTGTTCAATGTAAACCGCACTGATGCAGAATAGCGCGGTATATAAGAGAATGAAAATAAATAATAAATAAGCAACCACCTAGTTTACCTAATGATTGTGCTGGCCCTGAATGCAGGAAGACATCCTAATTTAAAAAAAGCTTGCTTCACGGGATCCGTGTTTAAACACAGCCTTCACCAAAAAGCACACAGCGCATTGATGTTTGTGGTGCTTGGTTCGGCACCCTGAAGCAGCCTTTGGCGAAACTGGCATCCTAGTTGGACCAGCTGATATGTCTTTTGAAACAGATAAGGAGAAATTAGACCTTACCTGCTAATTGTCTTTCCTTGAGATCTCTCCAGGCCAGTCCAGGAAAGGTAGGGTTGTCAGCCCCCTCCAGCAGCTGAGGACTGAATTACAGAGTCTTGCTGACATCCCATCCAGCTCCCCCTGGTACCAGAGACTTGTGGCAAGGAGGCCTATCCAGAGTATGAGGGAAGACAAAGGGACAGGGAATTCACCCTAGTAAAGGGCCCCCTTTTACCGAGGCAGAATAGGAAAGACACAAACACAGCTAGGAATCAGAAAACTTCCACATGGCCCACATTCCATGCTCCCCCTAGTGGAAGGGAGGGGAGAGGATACAGAGCCCAGAAACCCTTAGGCAGGGAGTGCTCCAAGTATGCAGGTGCACGAAGTCAGGCTGATTGCCATCACCTGGCTAGGGAGGGGTGGAAGAGACAGCCCTGGAAGTATAAACTGAAGCCAGAGTGTGAGAGCAGGGTCGTCGTGAGAAGCAGCAAGGACAGAGGTAGCAGCAAGAGGAGCAGCAGGGGAGAAGGAGAAGCAGGAAGCCAAACTGCCACGAGCCGAGGCACAGCTGCAAGCTGGCAAAGCTTGACCGGTGCGGAGCAGAGCAGAGCCCTTGAGCTTCCAAGAGAGGAGAGTGCTAAATGGAAGATAGCACATCTGCCAGAGGGTTTGAAGCCAGGAACAGGAGAGACTCCAGGATTCCCCGGGAGGCTGGTGACTGAGGACTGTGAGCTGGGAGAGTCTGAGCCTATGCAGCTGGGAGAGCCTGAGGTACAGCTAAATGGGGAAGAGATTCCTATGGACTGTTCTGTGTGCAAGGCTTTAAACCTGAGGAACAGGGAGAAAACAAGCCAATCCTGAGAGAGTTTACCAGGGAAGGGAACCCATAGTCCACAAGCCGGTGGCCCCGATTCCCCCAGGTTGGTAAAGGGAAAGGTCACAAGGACTAAGGAGTAACCCTGAAAGCTGTGAAAAGCTTGTTAAGCACCTGCTGCAGGAACAAGGACGCTGGGGTAAGAAAGTAGCTTTTGTAACAGAGCTTTCTTCGGTCCTGAATTGTATTTGTGCTTGAAGGTTTATGCAGCTGAAGAGAAGCTATACTATCATGGACAGTGAATGTGATTTTTGTTTGTGCTTTTGGCCAGCAAGGCTAGAAAGGAAGTGAATTATCCATTCTGTTAAAAGACTCTGTATCCTGCAATATGGAAAACCTTTAAACAGACATTTTCAGTTTGTGTTTGTTTTTGGGAGAATACTCTGTTTCACAGAGACCTGAACCCATATCCTGTACGTGGTGAGAATGAACCATTGTATAAAATAAATTCTGTCATTTGCCTTAACCCTTGGAGCCTAACTACAGCTTTTTGTCTGATGCACACATACAGCCAAGCAAAGACTACCTTTCCCAGAAGGCACTACGGGGAAATAGTTGAAAAGGGCTAAAAAAGCAGACAGCAAAAAGTTCCTATAAAATAACCACGCCCCTCTTAGCTTGAGGCGAGCGGTGGCGGCGTGACAGACTCAGTCATCTTTTGACAAAGCAGCTCCATGTCCAATGCATCCTAGCAAAACTACACTAACAATTAACAAGTACAACAAACAAGAACTTGCTCACTTTACCCTTTTCTTTTCTTTTTTTTTTAACCATAAACAAATCCTGCCTATCCTCCCCCTAGCGAGAGACAACCGACAGGCAGAGCCTCCCTTTCAGACTGATTTGGACACCGAACTGTCTCCATGCCTAATCTGTAGTTTTCATACTTTCGACGTCACATACTTTACTGCCTAACTGTTTACTTAATACTGCAGCCTCAACTCCACTTAACCTCTTTAAAACGCAGATGAAGTGGGAGGGTCCTGAACTGGCCTGGAGAGATCTCAAGGAAAGACACCAAGTCAATTATACGTGGTAGTGTAGATGAAAGGATACTTTTATTGGCTATTAAAAACCTGAGAGCCCGACACAGGCCGTGTTTCGTTTTTCACTTCCTCAGGGGATTCAGGTATGCTGCAGATGAACAATCATAAATACTATAATACATACAGCAATATTCAAATGTTAAAAATCATAAAAACTATACATACTTGCATATGTTAGTATAAAAACATGTTAAAACCAATAAGAACATAAATATAAATGTTATTAATCCATATATATACACAACAATAAAGGAAATCAATAAAAATATATAAAAATATATATATCAATTTGACACTATCAGAGGGGTGTGAAATCACTTTAACAGTAGGTCATCATGCTATCTATGTGTAACCACAATAATAGGAAGTGACTAACAGGAGCCAGGAGTGAGTGAGCTGAACAAAGATGATAAAACATATATTAAAAATATAAAAATGAATCACTAATAATCATAAATAAAGTTAAAATCCTAAATACTAATAAATTGTTAGAATCCATAACTGCCACAATGAAATAAAACCTATAAATATCAATAAACTAAAACTAATTAAAAAAGGGGAACATATAAATCTATTATCTTCAAGAGAATTAGTATTGCAAAACTATGTGTATCAAACACAAATTAAAAGGTAAATAAATAAATAGGCAGCTTAATTAAAAACAATATCAGGTTTTCAAGATACTACTATCACAATAGCGCATAAATGCAATATCAATCTGAGAAATATGTTAGTACCATCAGCACTAACCGAACGGAAATTTCTCCCCAAGTATAAAGGTCAATATCAAGGCGGACGGTGTTCTGTTTGCACCCATGCCATGCCAGTGCGTGATAAGTTCATACATCCTACTACGCAGCAAGTTTTCAGGATAGAAGATTTTTCCAATTGTGAAACGACACATGTAGTGTATGTTATTCAGTGCCCCTGCAATAAATTGTACGTAGGGAAGACAGTTAGGAGTGTGAGGGTGCGAATAATAGAGCATAAGAGCTGTATTAAGAGGGTATTGTAGAAAAACCTCTCGTAGTACACTGGCAAGAGATGAAACATCGGGTTAGTGATTTTAAGTTCTTTGTTATAAAGAAAGCTAAAACTTAATTGGAGAGGGGGAGATGTTGTTAAGATGATACAAAGGTTAGAACAGCGCTACATCTTTCAATTAGGGTCCCTGGCTCCACATGGTTTGAACATGGAGAGAGACCTGTCAGTATTCTTGTAGTTTCGTAGCCTTATGACAATTTTTATATGGCATACTCCTTTTATATGATATTTTAATGCACAGGTTATAATTACATGAGGAATAGATCCATAGACATGAGAGGTTTTCATAAGCCTTACAAATATCACTTATAAAGATTTTACGTAATGCACATCAATGAAAAGAAGTGCATAAGACTATTGTGAGTAGTTCTATATTAGAGATAAATGTGGAATAGACAGGAGTGGATTAGAGGTGGTAGTTAATAATAATACATATATGGAGGATAATTCATTCAAGAAAGTATAGGGTGTTATATAACATATGGCATCTGTAAGCAGAGGGGGTAAATACTACTTTTACCGGAATGGCTGAAGCTCTGCCTAGCAACTGATTACGTGGACAGAGTTGGATAAGTACACGTCAGTTTTCCCGCGCTTAATTACAGCGCAAGTGCGGGCGTCTTTGAAGTAGAAGTGCTGATACCTGGCAGTTCTTTTGATCTTAGACCTTCTGAATTATAGTTGCCAGTATTTACCTGGATTTCTTTTGTATGCCTTTTAGAACAACGAAGGCTGAGGATGGTTTGTTAGATAATTTAATCAAGCCAACGGCAAAGTTACGATCATAGAAATCTGTATCAAAGATTTAAAATAAGTTTTTAACAAATTTGGCAGGAATTCACTTTTAAGAATAGTTCGGCAAGGTCTTGTGCCAACCACATGAAGTTTGCATTCGGCGATGTGTTAGCTGTCCTGGTTAAAGACATTCTGGTGTGCTTAGCAAGCGAGGTTCGGTGCGGCTCACTAGTAAGGATTCTAAACATGAGTAGAATCATTTGTATATATGTTCAAGTAAACCTTGGGCTTAACAGTCTCTAGCATCAAGCAAGTAATTTACGTCTGCACAGTTTAGTCTTTTAGGCATTAATACCTGGGTGATATAATGATCCGAAGTCTTAAAATAACACATATGGTATTCAAAATCGCGGCACGTCTGAAAGATTCACATCACGGAAACAATAGCGAGTAGGTTTATGAAGCTTTATATCATTAAAACTCCTTAGTATGACCAGTGATCTATAGACAATTAGTACACATGGGATGTAATTAATATTTTTAATGGTATGCAAGTAGCCCCTTATGAGGAAAGCAGTTTGGAACTTTTAATATGTGGTTAATACGCTATCCATAGGCAAGGCCCTTTCTGAAAAAAGGTTCAGTCACCAAAGAGCGCGCTTGATCCCGAGTACAGACAAGTAGCTATTATTATATATACAGAGCTACATATCGCTACGGCAGATAACACACTAATACATTATTTATTACATGTTTAGCAGGTTTGTATCGCACAACAAATGGGACAGTATTTTAATGAGTATTATTTTTTATATAGAGAAGGTGATTATCCAATTCTCAGAGAAAATTTTTTAAGCCAAGTTCATTGAACATTAAACGGGTATGGTATCTTTAGTTTTTCATTCAATTCTTAATTAAGCTGCCTATTTATTTATTTACCTTTTAATTTGTGTTTGATACACATAGTTTTGCAATACTAATTCTCTTGAGGATAATAGATTTATATGTTCCCCTTTTTTTATTAGTTTTAGTTTATTGATATTTATAGGTTTTATTTCATTGTGGCAGTTATGGATTCTAACAATTTATTAGTATTTAGGATTTTAACTTTATTTATGATTATTAGTGATTCATTTTTATATTTTTAATATATGTTTTATCATCTTTGTTCAGCTCACTCACTCCTGGCTCCTGTTAGTCACCTCCTATTATTGTGGTTACCAGGGCCGGCCCGTCCATTGAGCAAGAATGTTTTTTGCACAGGGCCCCACGTTTCAGGGGGCCCCGTGCAAAGAACATTCTGCTTGCAAAGTAAATTTTAAAATTTAAAAAAAAAGCTGTCTGCTTCCGCTGCCGCGGCGGAAACGGCAGAATCGCATATCCCGTGGGGCCCCCCGACAGAGCCTGCCCTCCCTGCATCAGCTCCGTCAGCTTTCAGAGCTCGAAGGGAGACTAGTTTCCCTTCCGTGGCTCTGTTAAGCCCGCGGGGGCTGATGGGACCTTTCCCATCAGCCCCCGCGGGCTTAACAGAGCCGCGAGGGAGAAACTCTCTTTTCGCGCTCTGAAAGCCGATGGAGTTGATGCAGGGAGGGCAGGCTCTGTCGGGGGGCCCCGCGGGATATGCGATTCTGCCGTTTCCGGTGCTAACTTGAATTCTGCATTGGTGAGCAAGCCTTGTGTGGGATAAGCGCCATAAAAATGCCACCTTACTTTTTTCACTCGATGCTTAATTAATCTCAAGGATTTATTGCCGGAGGGTGTGATAAAAGCAGTTAGTGTAACTGGGCTTAAAAATAGTTTGGTCGAGTTTAAGGTTTGGACAAGCTGGAAACGTCCATAAACCCAGGAAGGAAAGTTCATAAACCAGGTCGGCTTGGGGAAAGTCACCGTTTATCCCTGGAATCCCTTTGGGACACTGCCAGGTACGTGTGACTTGGATTGGCCTCGGTCATTGCTTCTCTCGAAAAATCAGAGTGTACAGACATGGGGAGGAAAAATTTTCAAAAGCCAGTTACCGATGCTTGAAGGCTTTGGAAAATCACCCACTCCGTATGTGAGCAACGATATGTTTACTGTTCTACAATATGCGTACTTTTACCTGCATTTTAGGAAAGGCTGTCCTGTGCAGAAATAGGGCCAGGGATAGGGTTACAAAATGTCCCCGATTTGTCAGTGATTGTCCCCAGTTTTGAGGTAGTGTCCCTGATTTCATGGACCATAGCCACCTCCTGTCTCCGATTTCAGTGGAGACAAAGGACATTGCGTCTCCTGCATTCCCTCTGATGCAGTTTTCTTGATCCTGGCACGAGAGGATATAAAATTAAATTATGTTTTTAAAATAGAAGAGGAATTTTAGAAATGTAAAGAATATTTATCTATATGTATAAACTAGAGTTTGAGCATGTCTGTTTGTATGCACGCTTATAACGTGAAGGGCTGCTACTTTTTTATTTAAACTTTGGAAATTACTAAATGCTATTTAAACCACTCATTTTGAAATACATGGGGGAAAAGGGTCCAAGGAAGAAGGACCGCCGCCTGGGTTATCCCAGATTTGCTGTAAAAGAAATCTGGTAACCCTGCCCGGGAGACATTTCATACAGTATTTGCATTTTCAAAACTACATGCATTATTTTTTGGCCAGAAAAAGTAACCAAAGGAAAAGCCTATGCACACTGTAAAGTTCCTTTCCAAAGTCTGCCCATACTTTCCCTCTAGAGTACAGGTGCAAAATTCACCACTAAAACTACTGCGGCGGCAGCAGCAGCAGACAGCTTTTTTTTTTTTTTTAAATTTTCCCTGGGCTGCTGGGGTGGGAGTTAGGACTGGAAATGGGCTAATGGGGTTAGGACTGGAAAAGGGCTGATAGGGGGTTGGGACTGGGGCTATGGGGAGCTAAGTCTGGAAATGGGGTGATGGGGGTTAGGACTGGAAGTGAGCTGATGGGGGTTTAGGACTAGTAATGGGCTATGGGGGGCTTAAACTGAAAATTGGGTGATGGGGGTTAGGACTGGAAATGGGCTGATGGGATTAGGACTGAGAGTGGGCTGATGGGGACTTAGGACTGGTAATAGGCTATGGGGGGGGCTAGGACTGGTAATGGGTTGGGGGGTCCTAGGACTGGAAATGGACTGAGGGGAAGAGGGGGCTTGAACTGCAAATAGCTGACGGGGAGGGGGGCTTGGAATGGAAATGGGTTGTGAGGGGAGGGAGCTAGGACAGGAAATGGACTGATGAAGGGGGCTAGGATAGGACTGGGAATTGGGTGTTGGGGGGAGCTAAGATTGGAAATGGGCTATGGTGGGGGCTTGGATTGAAATAGACTTATGGAGGGGCTAGAACTGGAAGTAGGCTCATGGGGGGCTTGGATTGGAAATGGGCTGAGTGGAGGGGAGCTAGGATTTGACATAGGCTGATGGTGGGGCTAGGAAAGGACTAGAAATGGGCTGATGGGAGGCTGGTATTGGAAATGAGCTGATGGAGGGACTTGAATAGGACTGGAAATGGATGGGGAAGCTAGGACTGGAAATGGGCTGATGCGGGGACTAGAAGGGAGTGGATACTGGGTGGGACTGGAACTAGAAGGGAGCTGATGTTGGGGGAGATTAGAATGGGATGGAGCTGGGAGAGTGAAATGGAGAGGGGAAAAAATATTTTGTGTGGGACGGAAGAAAAATCTACAATTGGCTGGGTATTGGGAGAGTAAGTGGGGATTGAGGATGGAGGGGTAAAATTTGAGTGGATGAAATAGGAATGAGGAAAGAGCAAAAGGAGAAAGATTAGTATGTTAACGCAGATGTAGAGAGAGAATGGAAAAAAATTAGAAGAGAGAAGAAAGGACAAATGGACAGCAGACGATGGAGAGTTAGCAGAAGACACAAAGAAACCAGAAGAAAGTGGCTGGAGCAATTGCAACTGAAAAAAAATGCACAAAAGGTAGAAAGATATCTCTTTATTTTGAATTTATTAACTGGAATATGTCAGCTCTGGGAAATGTGCATCATTAACGTCTGCGCTTTGTTTAGTACAAGAGGAAATTAATTTATAGTTTTATTTCTACAGTGTTGTTGTACATTCCAAGTTTGGCTTTTGGGGTTCCCAGTTTAATTGTCTTCCTGTTTCTAAATTGTGATTCCTTGTTTGGTGATGGTCTGTGTTCTGCATGTGTAACTGAACTGAGGTATTCTGTTTATGTAAATCCCATTTGACATTGCCACTTGTTCCCTTTCCCCAGTAGGTCATGTATTGTTATTCTCTGAAATGTATTGGTTTAATATTTGCAGCGTTTCCTTTTGATAGTTAGGGTATGGTGCTTTGTGAGTCCTGGTAGTGCTGTTAGGATATGGCGGGTTTGCTATGGGTTCTAAATGGGCAGTGTTTGTAGTAGTTCCTAATGTGCCTGGCGGTTGGCACTGGATTATAGTAATGTAGAAATCTTTTAGTCTTTCTTTATCCATACACTCATTAAGAGGCATGCTTACTAAAAGTTAGTGTATGGTAACATTATGCAAATATTTATGCAAATGAGGTCCCTTATGCAAATGAGGCCCCGCACCGAGTCTCCGCACATGGCCCCGCACCCCCTTTGGGCCGCCCCTGGTGGTTACACATAGATAGCATGATGACCTACTGTTAAAGTGATTTCACACCCCTCTGATAGTGTCAGTGTCAAATTGATATATATATTTTTATATTTTCTTATTGATTTCCTTTATTGTTGTGTATATATATATGGATTAATAACATTTATATTTATGTTCTTATTGGTTTTAACATGTTTTTATACTAACATATGCAAGTATGTATAGTTTTTATGATTTTTAACATTTGAATATTGCTGTATGTATTATAGTATTTATGATTGTTCATCTGCAGCATACCTGAATCCCCTGAGGAAGTGAAAAACGAAACACGGACTGTGTCGGGCTCTCAGGTTTTTAATAGCCAATAAAAGTATCCTTTCATCTACACTACCACGTGTAATTGACTTGGTGTCTTTCGAGCAACGTGGTGAGGTGCTCCCTCTGGTGGAGATCTCAAGGAAAGACAATTAGCAGGTATGGTCTAATTTCTCCTTCCTATTCGTCTCTCCAGGCCAGTCCAGGAAAGGTAGGGTTGTACCAGAGCAGTACCTAAACACGGGAGGGACCCGCCAGCCCAGCTAAAACGACTGCAGCTCCTACATTTGCGTCACCCCTAGCCTGGACATCCAATCTATAATGCCTCGCAAACGTGTGAAGGGACAACCAAGTCGCTGCCCTACAAATCTCTACCAGAGGAACTAAAACGAACTCTGCCCAGGACGTCGTTTCCCCCCCCCCCCCCGAGTCAAATGAGCTCTGAGCCCCCTAGGAGGAAGCACTCCCCGCGCCATATACGCTGCCCCAATAGCCTGCTTTACCCAACGAGCAATGGAAGCTTTGGAAGCAGCCTCCCCCTTTCGAGGACCCGTAAAAAGCACAAACAACCAATCTGTCTTACGAAATGACTCCATCCTCTTCAGGTAGCAAAGGAGTACCCTGCCGAGATCCAACTTCCGTAGGGATTGAAGCTCACCTTCCCCATCTAAACGTGGAAAGGTCTGAAGAGCAATAGACTGATTTACATGAAACGTCGACACTACCTTCAGCAGAAAGGACGGTACCGGACGCAACACCACCTTCTCTGCCGTAAACTGAAGAAACAGTTCCCTACAAGAGAGCACCTGAAGGTCCGAGATCCTCCTCGCCGAATACAATGCCACCAAGAAAACCGTCTTCCAAGCTAAATGCTTCAACAACAACCGTCAACATTGGCTCGGAGGGAGGAACCGTAAGTGCCTCCAGCACCAAATTCAAGTCCCAAGAAGGAACAACTTGCCGGATTGGCGGTCTAACATTCTTTACCGCCCTGAAAAATCGCAACACGTCCAGATGAGTCGATAACACAGATCCCTGTACGCGACCTCTATAACACACCAAGGTGGCTAGCTGCACCTTAAGAGAACTGAGCTCTAGACCCTTCTCTAGGCCCCCTTGTAGGAACGACAAAATATCCGGTAAACCCGAGGTGAATGGCTTAATGCCCTTTTCCACGCACCAATTTTCAAAAATGCGCCAAACTCGAACATAAGACAGCAAAGTAGAACGCTTCTTGGACTGCAACATCATCGCTACTACCGCTGCGGAGTATCCCCAGCTGTGCAACCGTTCCCTCTCAAGAGCCATGCCGTAAGCAAGAACCAATCCACCTGCGGCATTAACACTGGTCCTTAACACAGATTGATCCGATTGGGCAGCCTCCATGATGGCTCCACCCAAAGCCGCATCAGATCTGCATACCAAGGCCTCCTTGGCCAATCCGGCACAATTAGAATCACCAGCCCCTTGTATGCTGCTATCCTCTGCACGACTCAAACATTGGCCAGGGCGGAAAAACATACAGCAACTCGTTCGCCGGCCATGGCTGCACCAGTGCATCGAGACCTTCCGACGTGTGCACCCTGTGTCTGCTGAAGAACCTCGCAGCCTTGGTATTGGCGAGTGTTGCCATCAAATCCATTACCGGTAGACCCCACCGCAAGGTGATGTCATGGAACATGGCTGCATTCAGCTCCCAATCTCTGGGATCCAGGACATTCCGACTGAGATAGTCGGCCTGAACGTTGCCCTTGCCCGCTGCATGCGCCGCCGATAAGGCTATCAGATGGCTCTCCGCCCACTCTAGTAACCACCGACTCTCCTCCAACAAGGAAGCACTGCCCGTTCCTCCGTGTCGATTGATATAGGACACTGTTACCGTGTTGTCGGAGAAAACCCGAACTGCCTTGCCCTCTACTAGGCCTATGAACTGAACCAGCGCTCGACGCACTGCCTGCATTTCCAGCCAATTGATCGACCATTCCGATTCTTCCATGGTCCAGCAGCCTTGCGCCACCTGCGACAGACAATGCGCCCCCTGGCCCGAGAGACTGGAGTCTGTGGTGACCAACACCCAATCCGGCTGTTGCAAGGGCATGCCGGCCTGAAAATGAGTGGAGTCCAACCACCACCCCAGACCTTCCCTTAACGCTCGCGGACACACCAGCTTCTGTGATAGAAGGTGCTCCTGTGGCGACCGTGACAGCAAAGCCCTCTGTAGCGGCCTCATATGAGCCCTGGCCCAGGGCACTAGGTCTAACGCCGCCGCCATGGACCCCAAGAGCTGCATGTACTGCCACGCCTGAGCAAAAAATTCTGCACTTGTCTCTGGAGCATTAGCATCCTCTCTTCGGGCAGAAACACTAACCCAGCGACCATGTCGAATACTGCCCCGAGATAAACCAGCTGCTGCACTGGCTGCAACTGACTCTTGGCCTGATTCACTACCCAACCAAGCCGTTCCAAAAACTCTACTACTCGCTTGGTTGCCACGATCGACTCTGCTTCGGAGTCCGCCCAAATCAGCCAATCGTCCAAATAGGGATGCACTCGGATGCCCTCCTGCCGCAACACCGCCGCTACCACAACCATTACCTTTGTAAACGTACGTGGTGCTGTTGCCAGTCCAAACAGCAGTGCCCAGAATTGAAAATGGCCCATCGGGACGGCAAAGCGCAAGAACCTTTGATGATCCCACCTGATCGGAATGTGCAAATAAGCCTCCGTGAGATCTATTGAGGACAACACTTCGTCCGGTTTCACCGCTAAAATTACCGATCTCAATGTCTCCATCTGGAAGTGTGGTAATCATAAACAACAATTCACATGCTTGAGAATAGGTCGAAAAGACCCCCCCTTTTTGGGAACCACGAAATAAATCAAGTATCGACTGAATCCACACTGGTCTGGAGGCATGGGAATCACCGCTTGAAGTTGTAGCAATCTTTGAAGCGTGCTGTTTACTGCCTCCTTCACTTGGGCCTTGCAAGGAGACACCACGAACGCATCCGCTAGTGGCTTGTCGAATTCCAGTGCGTAGCCTCTCTGTATGATCTCCAGCACCCACTGGTCCGATGTGATGGCAGCCCAGGCGGAATAAAACTCCTGCAAACGTCCCCATACCGGAACTTCCGCCTGGGCCTGCACGACTTCATTGTGCCTTTATGGCCTGTGCCTGCTGGGAAGGAAGATATCCTCTGCCAAATCCCTGCGCCCCTCGAAAGGACAGTCTTCTAGTCTCAAAACGACCTCTCTGATAAGGAGCACACCAAGCCACCCGAAACCTGCAGAATTTTCTTCCTTGACCGTGCTACAGCCTACCTGGCCTCGGAACCTTTGGATGATCCTCTGGCAGCCAGCCTCCCTTAGAATCGCCCAAATCCTTGACAATCTTTTCCAAAGCTTCCCCAAAGAGCAGCTTACCCTTATAGGGAAGTTTGCTGAGCCGCACTTTAGAAGATGCGTCCAATTCCTCAACCAAAGAAACTTCCTAGCCGCAATCAGCAACGCCATCATCTTTGCTGAGATCCTGACCAGATCATAAAACGAATCTGCCAAGTACGCCGCCGCCAATTCCAGTTTGGCCCCCTCTGGGGAAGGACTCTCATCCCCTGTGGGAGAAACCTCCCCTTGTAGCCAACGAATGGAGGCCCACGATACATAGGCCCCCACAAGTCGCAGCCTGCAACGCCAATGCACTAGAATCAACGCCTGTTTAAGAATAGATCCAATTTCCGATCTTGGAGATCCTTAAGGGCCATTCTGCCCTCCACAGGGATGGTAGTCATCCACCTTTGGCATACGCAGCAACTCCTTATCTTCCTTGGGAATTGGGTACAAACGTCCTATCGCCCTGCTACCTCTCAGAGACACCTCAGGGCACTCCCATTCTGATTCTACCATGTGCTTGATAACCCTATGGACTGGAAAGCACTTCTGCTCTGCTTTAAATCCCTGGAGTAGTGGGTCTTCCGGGGGCTCCTCCATGCCACCGGAAGACTAATATTCAACGCCGCTAGGGACTGCGCAATGAGAGCTCCCAGCTCTTCCCTGCAGAACACTCTGAACAAATTCAGATCTTCCCCCAGCGTAAGCTCTCCTTCTAGTTCCATGGCCCACGGGTCGAGCCCCAACTCTGACAGGGCCTCCCC
Source organism: Ichthyophis bannanicus (assembly GCA_033557465.1). Lineage (NCBI taxonomy): Eukaryota > Metazoa > Chordata > Amphibia > Gymnophiona > Ichthyophiidae > Ichthyophis > Ichthyophis bannanicus. The sequence goes on along the minus strand of CM066033.1, from coordinate 713,870,428 downwards.
ATCCTCTGCCAGCCACGGTTCTGAGGTCTGCTGACCCCACATGTCGCAGCCTGACACTACATTGCAATATCTATGTGAGGGACCCTCCTCCGGGTCCTCCTCCCCTGCAAATGCTTCTCTCTGCGACCCTGAAGCCAATGTGGCCCCAGCTCTGCCCTGTGTCTGCTCTCTCCTGAGGCAATAAGCTTTATGCATGGAGAGTATAAAATCTGCCGAAAAAAAATGTTTCCATCCCTTCCTGCAGACCCAAAACCTGAGCTTGTGCCGGAACCACTAGTCCCGCAGGCATTGAAGCCTTTCTGGACTTTTTCTTCTTCCCCTATTTGTCTGTTAACGCGGGAGGATTCACTGCTTCAGTTAAAATGGCCGCCTTTCCCGCTAATTCCTGAGAGCTCCCCTTGAGACGAAATCTCCTCCATCACTACTAACCGCCGCTCCAAATCACTGCCGCGGTGAACACAAGGATCTACAGAGCCCCGGTCCATATATACCGCGGGCATCCCCGCACTGCACACACGCTGCCGCGATCGGCAGCATGCATCTCCACCGGGGCCCCCACTGCCATCAAACCTAAACCGCCACTTAGACGCTGATTTGAACACTCGCCCCCCCGTACAGCTCCTTACCTTCATTAAAAGCTTCAAACAGCTGATCGCCCGATCACGATCAGTCACTGCAGCGGCAAAAGAACAGTGCGGCTGAGGCTCCCAGGCACTTCCTCTCTCCCGGGCAACAGTCGGCTCCAAAGACTGCAAGGCAGGCTCTGCCCCCGCTGCCCTCAATGTCTCTCAGTAGTGGAGATATGAAAAATCTCTTCTCTGGTTTAGCTGCCCTGCTAGGACACACCAGAATAAAATATCCTCCCAAACAGAAATAACTAACAGAGCTTTTTTTTTTTTTTTTAATTTCAGGAGCCTGAGCCAAAACAAAAAATGGTCCTATCCAGCTGCTGAGGACTGAAAGACTGAGTCTCTGGCACCAGGGGTAGCTGGATGGGATGTCAGCAAGACTGTAATTCAGTCCTCAGCTGCTGGCAGGGGCTGACCACCCTACCATTCCTGGACTGGCCTGAAGAGACAAATAGGAAATACAGTTTTGTTTGTTTTGTCATTGGAATATATCAGCAAAGTATATAATATACTGCTGGAGGTACTTTCAGACCTATGATGTTAACGGGTATGTGCTATCCAGAGCTGAGCCGATACTGACCATAGTGGTTGAACTGTGTATGGGCACACCGTTTGATGTCATTGTGTTGGCATATATAACCCTGAGGTATTTTTCCTCCAGAATATGATTGTGGTGCATTTGTTTTCTCACTCATGTAGGCTGTTTGTATGTTTGGGATCCTGTATGCTTTTTGGTGAAGCCTGAATGTAGGAAAGCATTTAATGCTAGCATCATCGATGCATAAATACCTGCATTAACAGCAACACACTGCACATTTAAATCCATTAAAATGGATGGTAATGAATCAATTAGCTATGCAACACAGAAGCAGAGACGTGCAAAAGACCAGAAGGTTGAGCTCAATCCTGGGATTTTAATGCAAAGTCCGAGGAGGCCATAAGTCTGCAGTCTGCTGATAAGGAGACTTATGCCTGTTTCTTCTGCATACACCTACTGCAATTTTTTTCTGACTTTGCTGGAGTGTGCTGAGAAAGAAACATGGCAGGGAAAGTGTGCTGGAATATTATCTCATGCATTAAACAGCAATATTATTCTGCTCAAAGATTCTGAACAGAACTTTTCTACAGAATAATGGTGATATTTTACTTACCAGTTAATGTCCTTTCCTTCTGCTAGACTAGTCCAGACGAGTTGTGTTCCCCTACCAGAAGATTGGCAGAGAAAAAGAACCAATGAAAAGCCCAGGTTTCGATGACATCACTCCAATGCCTCTATTTGCCTCAGCCACCAGAGGTCTCTTCAGTATTCGTCCCAAAGCATACGGGAAAAACATGGAATGCCTCACACAACCTCAATTGTGGGCAACAATGAGTAATCAACAATAGTGAACTATGTAGAGTAGCGATTCTCAACCTGTGGGTCCCACAGGATTTAGCGGGGGTCGCCTCACTCCGCCGTTAAAAAAAAAAAAAAGCGCACAAGTTGCTGCCGTTGCCGAGTCCACTTCTTGGCAGCAGCAAACTCACCACTTCCCTCCTATTGCAGCCACGGCTCCCTGCCTCTTAGGGAACCGCAGCTGTGCCTGTAAAACCGTTGCGGAGTCCTTCCTGCCTCGCGACGGGCTCCGTGCAGCATTGTCCCACTCCCAAAAGAAGTTGTTTACCACTTCCTTTGGAGGGGGGACAATGCTGCACGGAGCCCGTTCAGAGACAGAAAGGCTCCACAACGGTTTTACAGGCATAGCCGCGGTTCCCTAAGAGGCAGGGAGCCGCGGCTGCAGAAGAAAGAGGCAGACATGGGGAGAGGGGAGCAGGGAACCTGCAACGGGGCTGACATGGAGGGAGGCTGACATGGATGGACGGGGGAGGGGGGACTGACATGGACGGGGGACTGACATGGAGGGAGGGAGGGGGCTGACGGACAGAGGGGGGCTGACATGGATGGAGGGAGCAGGGGGGCTGACATGGACAGAGGGGGCTGACATGGACAGGGAGGGAGGGAGGGGGCCTGACATGGCGGGATGGAGGGAGCAGGGGCTGACATGAACAAAGGGAAGAGACAGGGGGACATACTGGATAGACGGGGGATAAATGCTGGACAGAGGGGAGAGATAGTGCGGGTTAGGATTATAATGGGCAGATGGGGGGGCTAGGACTGGTAATGGGTTGATTAGGGAAGGCTAGGACTGGGAATGGACTGATCAAGGGGGGTTGGGACTGGTAATGTGCTGATAGGGGGGTAGGGCTGGTAATGGACTGATGGGGGCTAGCATTGGAAAATGAGCCGATCGTGGAGGTTAGGACTGGAAGTGGGCTGATTAGAGGAAGCTAGGACTGGTAGTGGGCTGATGGGGGGGGGGGGTTGGACTGGTAATGGGGTTGAGGAGGGACTAGCACTGGAAATGAGCTGATTGGGGGGCTTTGACTGGGAATGGGCTGATTGTGGGAAGGGGAGGCTAGAGCTGCTTGCCCTGGAAGAAAACTGGGGGCTAAGGCTACAAATGGGCTGATACGAGGGGATGGAACTGGAAGGGAGTGGATCTGAGAGGGGCTGCCATGGTATTTGTACTAGAAGGGACTGGACACCAGTGGCAGTCATGGGAATGCAAGTTGACATTGGAAGGTAAGGAGAATGAGGACTGGAAAGGGGCTGATACTGGAGAGGGTTACTGGGACTGGAAATAGGCTGATCGAAAGAAGTGAAGAAAACAAAAGAAGAGATAAGAAATGGCGAATGGACCATAGACCACAGAAAGAGAGCTAAGAAGACAGGAAAGCAGAAGCCTCAGATCGGGACCAGCATGATCAGAGAATAAATTGGTCAAACAAAGGTAGAAAAAATAATTTTATTTCATATTAGTGATTTGACTACAAAATCATCATAATTTTGAAATCAAATATTGTTACTTGTTATTGTGATTAATTATTGTGGTTTAAATAAGTAAATTTTATAAATAAAAACATATTGCAAAGGCCTATATTACTAATTCAACAAATGATTACAGCGACAATGCGTTAATGGCAAAGGAAGAGAGACGCATTTGATTTTAACATTGGGGGTCACCACAACTTGACCAATGGTAAAAGGGGTCACGTTACAAAAAAGGTTGAGAACCACTGATGTAGAGGAAAGCATAAACAGAAGGCTGTCAGTAGAAGATGAACCTGCAGAGACGAGGATAAAAATTATAGCGGACCCAAGGGTACCGCAGCAGAAGAAGAGTAAATAGAGATTCGGGGGTGGGCTCTGGACTGGTCTAGCAGGACTCAAGGAAAGGACATTATCTGGTAAGTAAAAGGCCTCCCTTCCATATCATTCTGCTACATCAGTCCAAACAAGTGGGACGTACAAAAGCTCAGACTCCACCGGCCAAGACGACGACAGCAGCTCACAAATGACAGCAGATAAAGACCAGTATGGTCCATCTAGTCTGCCTAGTAAGGTGGCCAGAGTAGTGGTACCCGTCGCTCCATTCAGGTCTCCTCCCCCATGCCTTTGTTTAGGGTTGTTACCCACTGCTCCATGCAGATCACCCCCTCTATTAGTTGAAACAAAGATAATTAAGGTTTTGTTTTTGTTTTGTTTGTTTTTTTAATAGCAAGAAAAAAAGCAAAAAGTACCCACTGTTTCTCTCCCATGCCATTTTAAATTGTCACTATATTTACCCCTATTATCTCCATCAGAAGAGCATTCCAAGCATCCACCACCCTTTTGTTTCAGCATATACTTAATTCATTTTTGTAAACAGATCTATTTTTCTTGTAGAAAAAAAAGTTACATAAACATAACTACTTGGTAAAGCATTAGACATTACTACCAACAAAGCCAACTGTGTGCACACAAAACATTTTCTGAGCCCACTGGGGTAAGTATTCTATCCCACAGCTGACATCAATATTCTTTCAAACTGGAAATGATTTTAAGACGTGTTAGCCCATTATCAGATACTCGAAAAACACTTAGAAAAGCTGTTTTCCAATACTCCCTTCAAAGGCTTGTTTCTACACCACCGCTCTAGGCCAATTTTATTATAGTATATGGCACCATCAGTATTGCCTTCTTTCATATTCTAGGAAGCTTAGCTATAAAGAAGAAATTAGACCTTACCTGCTAATTGTATTTCCTTGAGTTCTCTCCGGGCCAGTCCAGGTACAGTTGGGTAGTCAATCCCTTCTAGCAGCTGAAGACTGAATGCTGAAAAGTTTTGCTGACAGATGCAATAGCTCCCTCTGGTGTCAGAAAGTCAGTTAATTATTGTCAAAGCAGAGTACAAACAGAATCCACTCGTTTCTAATTAAGAGAATAAAACCTAAACTTCTAAAACTGGAACCAAAAAACAACTGGCAACTCAGAATGACGTAGATCCGAAGTGCACCCCCCTACCAACTGTAGCAGGGCAGCTCCGGAGCCCTAAAGTATGAAGATTCCCCCCCCCCTCCGGGAGCGTGAACTCATCAACATCCTCTTCCAAGCGCGACCAGGCTTCATCAGCGCCGACATGTGCCAAAAACTGTATGGAAAAACCGAACGCACTAAGGAACTCCTCGCGAACCACAGATCGCAGAACACTGAGGTGGGACCTGGACTGGCCCGGAGAGAACTCAAGGAAAGACAATTAGCAGGTAAGGTCTAATTTCTTCTTCCTCATCGTCTCTCCGGGCCAGTCCAGGTACAGTTGGGCAGTACCAAAGCAGTACCTAAACTGGGGAGGGTCCTGCGAGCCCCGCCAAAATGGCCGAAGCCCCTACCGTAGCATCCTCCCGAGCCTGCACATCCAACTGATAGTGCTTCGTGAAAGTATGCAGCGAGGACCAGGCCGCCGCCCGACAGATATCCGCTGGCGGAGTCAAAGTCATCTCCGCCCAAGAAGTTGCTTGTGCTCTAGTCGAATGTGCCCTAAGCTCTCGCAGAGGCGACCTGCCCTTCGCCTCATAAGCCCTAGTTATCGCTTGTTTTACCCATCGGGCGATAGAAGCCTTGGTCGCTGCCAGACCTTTGCGCAGACCCCCAAACAACACAAACAACCGATCAGATCTTCAAAACGGTTTTGTAAGTCGAAGGTACTTCCGAAGAACGCGCCCCAAATCCAACTTTCGAAGCTTCCGATCCAGCTTATCGCCGTGGGACTGAAAAGTAGGAAGCGAAACGGTCTGATTTAGATGGAAACTGGACACCACTTTCGGAAGAAAAGAGGGAACGGGCCGTAGAACGACTTTTTCCTTTGAAAAACGCAGATACGGCTCTTTACAGGAAAGCGTCTGCAAATCCGAAACCCTCCTAGCCGAGCACAGAGCCACTAGGAAGGCCGTTTTCCAAGTAAACTCCCGTAGACAACCGGACAGCTCCGACTCAAAAGGCAGACCTGTTAGGGCTTCAAGCACCAAGTTCAAATCCCAAGGAGGAACAACCAGCCGACGAGGCGGACGAATATTTTTGGCTGCTCGGAGGAAGCACTGCACATCCGGATGCGACGCAAGAGACCAGCCGTGCACTCGTCCCCGGAAGCACGCCAAGGCTGCCAAGTGTACTTTGAGAGTGTTAAGAGCCAATCCCTTGTCTAGACCCCCTTGAAGAGACGCTAAGAGGTCCGGTAAGCCGGCAGAGCGGGGGGAGATTTTCCGTTCTTTAGCCCATGCTTCAAAAATGCGCCATACCAGTATGTACGATAAGGTCATTGAACATCGCCTGGACTTTAACATCGTAGAGATCACCGACTATGAGTACCCCCTACGCCGCAAACGTTCCCGCTCAAGAGCCAAGCCGTAAGCAAGAATCGATCCACCTGAGGCATGAGGATCGGACCCTGACTCAAGAGATTGATTCGAAGGGGTAGCCGCCAAGGAGGAGCTACTAGCATCCTCACTAGATCCGCATACCAAGGACGCCTGGGCCAATCTGGAGCAATGAGAATCACCCTGCCCCTGTAACGAGAGATTTTTCGAATGATGCAACCTATCAACGGCCAAGGAGGAAACACATACAGAAGCTGGTCTTCTGGCCAGGACTGAATCAACCCATCCAGGCCCTCCGACATGTGTTCCCTGCGTCTGTTGTAAAAACGAAAAGCTTTGGCATTGGATAGAGTCGCCATGAGGTCCATCACCGGCTGACCCCAGCGAAGAGAGATGTTGTGGAAGATGGCCGCATTCAGCTCCCACTCCCCGGGATCCAGGCGATGTTGATTGAGAAAATCGGCTTGAACATTGTCCTTTCCAGCTACATGAGCCGCCGAAATGGCCGACAGATGTAATTCCGCCCACTGTAGAAGGACCCCGCTCTCGCGAATCAACGGAGCACTGCCGGTGCCGCCCTGTTTGTTGATGTAGGACACCGTGACCAGATTGTCTGAAAACACTCGAACCGCCCGTCGGGCGATCAGATCCGAGAAATGAAGAAGAGCCAAACGAACCGCTCTCAGCTCCAGACAATTGATAGACCATCTGCTCTCTGTAATCGACCACACTCCCTGCGCTACCTGCACCGCACTGGTCGGGAGGAACGGGAACCACCGCCCACAGATTCAACAAGCGCTGCAGGGTGTCCGCGACCGCTCGGCTCTTTGCCCGAGTACCGCAGGGAGAGAACACAAAGGCATCCACCACCGGCGCAGCAAACTCTAGAGCATAGCCGTCGCGGATGATCTCCAGGACCCAGAGATCTGAGGTTATGGCGGTCCAGGCGGAGAGAAATTCCTGCAAACGTCCTCCTACCGGAATCTCCGCCTGGACCAGCCTCCCTTCATTGCGGTTTCTTAGAAGGCGTGTGCTGAGAACTGAAGAATCCTCTGCCAAACCCCCGGGCTCCTCGAAAGGACTGACCCCTGGAAGGAAATCGACCCCTTTGGTAAGGCACAAATCTAGAACCACGAAATCTACGAATCTCTCTATTGTGCCCCCTCTGCATAGGATTTGTTTTAGCCCCTCTAGGCCTATCCTCTGGAAGACGACCGCCCTTTGAGTCGCCTAAATCTTTCACAATCTTCTCCAAAGCTTCCCCAAACAGTAGCTTGCCTTTATACGGAAGTTTACTTAGACGGGATTTAGAGGAAGTATCCGCCGCCCAATTGCGCAACCAAAGAAATTGCCGAGCCGCTATGACAGAAGCCATGGCCTTAGCCGAAATCCTGATCAAATCATAAAAAGCATCCGCTAGATACACCGCTGCCGATTCAAGCTTAGCGCCTTCCGGAGAAGAATCCTCCTGCTTCAAGGCGGCTTGCTCTCCCTGAATCCAGCGAATAGCGGCCCGGGACACAAACGCTCTGCAAACAGACGCTTGTAAGGATAAGGCATTAGCATCAAAAGCCTGCTTTAGAAACGCCTCCAACTTCTGATCCTGAACATCCATCAGGGCAGCACCTCCTTCTACCGGAATTGTGGTTTTCTTGGTAACTGCAGACACAAGAGCGTCGACCTTAGGCATCCTCAACAACTCCCTCTCCTCTTGAGGGACCGGGTAAAGGCGGGCAATGGAACGCCCCCCCCGTAAGCTAGCCTCCGGGCACTCCCACTCAGACTCAATCATTTGCTGAATTACTCTGTGCATAGGGAAGCAGCGCTGTTCTGCCTTAAAACCTTGTAATAAGGGATCCTCCAGAGGCTCTTGTTGCAAAGAAGGAGGCACAATATTTAGCGCAGCGAGCGATTGAACGATCAGCACACAGAGCTCTTCCTTCCGAAATACTCTAAATACATTAGGATCCTCTCCCGGCCCCAGTTCCCCTTCCTCTAACTCCTGAGGCCAAGAGTCCAGACCCCCCTCTGAGGAGATTTCCCCCTCCTCATGTAGCAGAGAGTCAAGGGATTGAGGATTCCGGCCATCGGGAGACAGACCCCCCCCCCCAGGTAATTGAGTCGAGGGGCCCTCACCAGGGTCGGTCAGTTTAGACTCCTTCTGAATAGAAAGGTCTTGATCCCCTGCAGCTGTATCCACTGTCGGAGGAGACAATTTTAGCAAATAGGCTTTATGTAAAGCCAGAATAAATTCAGGCTGGAAAAAGGCTAGGGCCTCCTGAGAACCGGAGGACAAAGGTTTGCTGTTGTCTGCCCCTGAAATCTCCTTGTGAGATTTAGATTTGCGTTTCCCTGAGCGCTGCAAAAGCGTGGGAACAGGTGCGGCATCTGAAGGAAGAGGAGCTGCCGTTGTAGTGGACAGTTTCTTCCCCTGCGGTTTTTCACCTGCCAAATCCCCCGATATTGAAGTCTCCATCGGTGGAACACACTAACGCCACTAAGCAAACAAAGCAAAAAACAAACCGACACCCCCGGCCCGCTGAACCGTTCCAGGATCAGAGATGCAGAAAACCCCCCCAGCGCTCAGAAAATGGCCGCCCGCCAATTCTGGCCGAAAACGGAAACAAGCACCGGACCAGGGAACGCTCTCTCTAACGACGAGCCCTAAGCCCCAAAACCAGACAGAAAAAGAAATTGCAGCTCACCTCCATTAGAAGCCGACAGGCACAGTCTCTAGAGTTCCGCTGCTAGCGAAAAGAGAGACGCGGGGAACCATCACGGGAAGAGGATACTGAGGCCCCCAGCTCCAGTCAAACCCCGATTAGCTTCAGCGGATCCTCGGAAGCAGGCTCTGCCCCCGAATGTACCAAAAATAAAAAAATCAAATTGAAAGAAGGATCGCTGAAGCAATCGTGTCCCCGATTCCCCCCCCCCCCCCCCATTTGGGGGAAAACAAGGAAACCATTTGCTATGATGCCCTGCTAGGGCCAGGGAGCAAGGTTCCTTCACTCAAACTTAAGAGTCAAGCTGCCTTTTGCTTTTAAATTCTCCGATGTCCCCTTCCTTTTTTTTTTTTTAAACTAACTCCACTGACTGATCCACTTCGTTTCTCCTGGGAGCCTGCCAGAGATACGTCCACTCTAGCTGCTGAGGACTGAAGACTGACTTTCTGACACCAGAGGGAGCTATTGCATCTGTCAGCAAAACTTTTCAGCATTCAGTCCTCAGCTGCTAGAAGGGATTGACTACCCAACTGTACCTGGACTGGCCCGGAGAGACGATGAGGAAAGGCCAATTATGTTTAAAAATAAATCTTAACAATGAGAATGCATAAACAGCTCCAGAACTGATCTGGAAAGTACAGACTAATGGCTAGGTGTACTAAGAATTTGTCCCATAAACACAAAGAGCCTGATGGATTAAAAAGTATTTTTTTTCTGCATTCTGTACCTATGGAAAAATCCCTAAACCCTGAACCAAAGGCTATGTCCACCCACACGGGGGCATCCAAGCAGTAAAGCTTGGCAAAAGTGGAAAGTGATGCCCATATTGCCACCTGACAAATGTCAGGTGGCAATATGGGCACACCAAATAATTAGCACTTCTTTGCGAAAATGTGATGGCTTCTCCGAAGAAGTGATTTCTTTTATTTCCCAGTTGGCGGAACTTACCATTTTTGAGAATTATTTTCAATTTGAAGATACATTGTATAAACAGATATCAGGGGTAGCCATGGGTGCCACGTGTGCCCCATCTGTGGCGAACTTATATATGCAGGAATACGAACATCATTGGTTGGCTCTTTCCCCTTATCGTCAGCAGTTGATCCTGTGGAAACGATTCATCGACGATATTTTTGTTTTATGGGAAGGCACTGTTGAGGATTTGCAAAAATTTGTATGTTGGCTAAATGGAGTCAACCCTCATATTCAATTTACCAGTGCCTACCATCAGCAACACATCGTTTTTTTAGATGTGGAGGTCCGAAAGAGCTCTGGTGGTTGGCAGACCCGGGTATATAAGAAGCCTACAGATCGAAATACATTACTGCATTACACTAGTAAACACCCCCGACAGTTGCGTGATGGTTTACCTCTATCGCAATTTATTAGATATAGGAGAAATTGCTCTAGCATACAAGAATATAAAACTCAGGCTAAGACGCTGATGCATGATTTCCATGCCCGGGGCTACCCGGAAAAGGTAGTTAAAATAGCATATAAACGGGCCCTCTATAACAATAGAGCGTTATTGTTGCAAACCCGTGAGAGTTTTTCCACAGGAATTGAAGATGAGGGTCATATAAATTTTGTGACCCAATATTCCCCGTTCAGCAGAAAGATTACCCAGATCATCCGCCGCCATCAAAATGTATTGAGCACTGCCCCAGGTCTATCTGATAAGCGCATTCGCTGTGTGTGGACTCGTCAACAAAATTTGAAAGAGATCTTGAGTCCAGCTAAGCTACGAAGAGGAGTGACGGGCCTAGAGGGGGAGGTCCTAGGACATAGAAAATGTGGCCATTGCAATGTATGTATGGTAATGGATGAGGTGGTAGAATTTGATTACCATGGCCAGCATTACAATCTAAGACAGTCTACCAATTGTGCTTCTGACCATGTGATTTATGGGATTAAATGCCCATGTGGCCTTTTATATGTGGGCCAGACTGTACGAGCCCTGGGAGTCCGTATCGCTGAACACCGTAGCAGGATCCGATGCAAGGTCCAAGAGGCCCCCATAGTACCTCATTGTTTACAGAATCAACATTCTTTTGAAGAGTTGCGAGTGTTTGCAATCGAGACCGTTTTAACTGGTGGAAGAGGAAGATCGCCAGCCCAAATGCTATTGTTGTTAGAACAACGATGGATTTATCGACTTAATACAGTTATTCCAGGAGGCTTGAATAACATGATTGAGTGGCGGGCATGTATGTGACCTCATTGCCACGTCATTATTTGGAGCCTCCTATATACATATAAAAAAGAACTGTTGCTTTCCGCATGCGCAGCGTTTTTTGGGAAAGCCGGTGAGCTTCATTGTAACACGCGCCTTGTTTCATGTTTGATACAATTGTTTGATACAACGAAGGTGAGCTCTATCCTATTTTGTGAAGTTTCCTTACCCTGACAGACCGCTTGTAGAGTGTCCATCGATGGCATGAAGACACAGATTAATATGTTTTCTGTTGTTGCTATTTTTTGCAGACAGTGCTAGTTCTATTCAATATATACCCCCTGAAGAAGAACTGAAACGTGTGGTACCTTAGAGGTGGCGTTGGGGATGGTATTTAATCATTGAGAGACCACAGCACGTTTAATGTTTGCAATTTGAAGAAGACAAGAAGATTTCAATACTTAAGATAAGTTCTGATTTAGATTCGCATTTTAAAATGTTTGGCCAATAATGTTTTTGAACCTAGTTTATGGTCGTTGATGTTATCGGAGTTTGCAGCTCTGGGGCAAGTTACCCTGTGTTGCTTAATTTTGAACTGAGACCATTGGTTCATACTAATTTAATATTTTAGAAAATTGACAGTTTTAGTTAATTGGCTGTACATATGGTGCAAAATTGGAACTTTGTCTTAATAATATAGAGGGCTTATCATAGTCTAGTAGTACATATCCCTCCGTAAAGTAGACCGATAGTTTGTATTGTGTACCTGACAAATGTCTGCAGAAACCTACCAAGCTCTGCTCCACCAATGAGGATGCTTGTTCTTGGGCAGAATGGGTGCTCAAACCCTCCGGATATGGCCGGCTCTTCAACAGACACACCAAGGCAATGGCCTCCTTAATCCAGCACCCCAAAGTTGACTTAGCCATCACTTCACCCTTGTGCAGACCAGCAAAACAGCACAAAAAGATAGTCAGACTTATGAAAAAGAATTCATAATCTTCAAGTACTGGACAAACGCCTCTGGACATCGATAAGGTGAATATCCTTATCCTTCCCCCAACACTGTCCCTTAGAGGAGGAAGGCAGGCAGACCCTCTGCTTCACAAGGAAGGGAGAAATCTTAGGCAAGAAGGCAGGCACAGGCTAAATGGAAACAGCTTCCTTTGAAAGGGCACAGATAAGGATCTTGGCAAGACAGAGCCTGCAGCTCGGAAATCCACCTTGCAGAACAAATCACAACCAAGACGACTGTCATGAGTGTCCAATCCTTCAAAGTTGCACGCTTCAATGGCTCAAAGGATGCCGACATCAGGACTCTGAGTACCAGACACAGACTCCAGGAAGGGACACAAACGTCAAACTCCCTGAAAAAAAGCATAAGACATCTGGGTGCAAGACTAGAGACTTATCAGCCACTGGACTTCAAAAGACAGGCCAAAGCTGCCACCTGAACTTTCAGGGAGCTAAGGGAATGACCCTTCTCCAGGCCATGCTGTAGAAAAGCCAAGAGATTGCATCGTGGTTAACACGTTGAAACCCCCTGCCAAGTGTGCAGTGGCAGCCAAGAAAGCTAACAGAATAAGGAAAGGAATAGAGAATAAAACAAAAGGATATTATGCCTCTGTATTGTTCCATGGTGTGATAACACCTTGAATAGTGTGTGCAATTCTAGTCACCCTATCTTAAAAAGGATATAGCGGAATTAGAAAAGGTACAAAGAGCCGCCAAAATGGTAAAAGGGATGGAAGGATACCCCTATGAGGAGAGGCTTAAAAAAGTTAGGACTCTTCAGTCTGGACGAGAGATGGTTGAGGGGAAAGGAATGGAATGGGTAAATGTAGATTGATTGTTTACCCCATCAAAATGTAGAAAGACTAGGGGACATGCAATGAAGCTACAATGTAACCCATATAAAACTAATAAGAGAAAAAAAAAATTTCACTCAACACTAATCAAACTCTGGAATTTGCTACCGGAGGACGCAGTAAAAGCTGTTTGCATAGCTGGGTTTAAAAAAAAAAGTTTGTGCAAGTTCCTGGAGGAAAGGTCCATAAATCATTATTAAAGAGGACCAGGGAAGTTCACCGCTTGTCCCAATACAAGCATTGCAGAGCCTGTGTCTTTTGGGGAAACTGCTAGGTACTTGTGACCTAGATTAGCCACTGTTGTAAACAGGATACTGGGCTTGATGGACCTTCGTCTAACCCAGAAGGGCACATCTTAGGATAATGACGAAAAGTCTCTTTGCTATTCAGCTTGACACACAGATCAAGCATTTCTACTCCCAGACGTTTTTTAAAAAGTGTAAATATCAAAGTGCCAAGAAGCTGGTGTATGCCAATTTCAGTGCCCCCTAATTTACAGTTTGAAGCCAGACCTCTTGTTATGAAAATATGATAGCAAGTACGCTTTCATGCGTTTGAAATGTAAATTATACATAACTGTAGTTCATTCTCTTGGAATTTCCCTTTACCTAGGAACAACAGCATGCCACTCCTATACTTTAACCCTCCAGTCTCAAAGAACCTGTACATTAGCCAGAGGCACATTTCATCTGTCACTCTCCCTTCTAATCTCATCCACCTTGAATAAGCGAGCATTCCTCAAATAGGAGTGCCAACGGCTTCCACCGTTTTACTCCTCTTACTTCCATTACACAGAAAGACCTACAGATCAAAACTACAAGCCCGTGTGACTTCGTGGAAAAAGAGATCAGGACGGCGTGAATCAGTCAAACCAGAAACCAACGGAGACAACTGGCAGCACTTTCCCTCCCACCACGTAACGGCCATGAGATGCCACGCGCCGCCGCCGCCAACAGTTTGATGGCAAAGAGGAGACTTCTCACCTCTCGAACAGGAAGCGCAAGGCGCAGACCCCGAAAACCAACGGGAAGGAGGCCAGGAGATGTCTGGGCTGTGGGTAACGCGCATCTGCCAAATCCGCCCAGGTCATATTTTGTGGCAACCAGAACCTTTCATTCCAGAACCAGGCTGAGAGAGTCTCCATGACCCACCAACAGGTGCAGCTTGAAAGAAACGTAAGTCTCCAGGAACTAGGATGCTAAATATGCAAGCACAACCAGCCTCGCTCCCACTATGTAAATCTCTTCTACACTCCAGCCAATGCGCTTCGGCGGCTCCTCCCATAAAACCCCATCCCCCTACCCTCATCCATTCATGCTTTTTCCCTGCCCAGTCTCTTTTTTTCGCGGCCCCACCCCTTTCTCGAATCGACTCCGCCCCTATCCTTAATCATCTCTCTTATGCGGGTGGACTAACTCAGTTGGCAAAAGTAGAGAAACCATAACTTTAAAAAAAACACACACAACAAAAAAAACAACAGGAGCGTGTAACGCAATTAAAGGTAGAAACATCAGCTGGTTAGCGTACAGCTTGTTTCTGAAGCCCTGTCAGAGTAGGTTGAGAAATTCCTAGTTTCAGCACAGAAATGTAATGGTCCTGTTCAGGGCCGGATTTACCTATACGCCATGTACGCCATGGCGAAGGGCCCACAAAATTGGAAAAAATTAGCTTTTTTTTAAAAAAATAAAATTAAAAAAAAAAACTGCTGGCTGCCGCCGCGGGGCCCCCTCTGCTGCCGCGGCAGCATGGACTGACCCGCAGGGGCCCCCTCTGTAAGCTGAATCCGTCGGTCCGTCGATTCCTCCGTGCAGGCTGTGAGAGGCGCGAAGGGAGAGTGTCTACCTCGCGTCTGTTAAGCCCGCAGGGGCTGATGGGAAATTTCTTCGCGCCTCTCACAGCCTGCATGGAGGGAGGGAGGGACCGACGGATTCAGCTTGCAGAGGGGGCCCCTGCGGGTCAATCCATACTGCCGCGGCAGCAGAGGGGGCCCCGCGGCGGCAGCCAGCAGGTTTTTTTTAAAATTAAAGTTTACTTTAGGCCGATGGGGGGGGGGGGGGAGGACTGGTAATGGGCTATTGGGGGGCTGGGGCTGGAAATGGGCTGGGGGGTTAAGACTGGAGGTGGGCTGATGGGGTTAGGACTGGTAATGGGCTGTGGGCTGTTGGGGGGGGTTTAGAACTGGTAATGGGCTTTGAGGGGGTTAAGACTGGTAATGGGCTGTGGGCTGATGGGGGCTGTCTGGAAATGGGCTATGGGGGGGCTAGGACTGGAACTGGGCGGGGGGGTTAAGACTGGAGGTGGGCTGATGGGGGTAGGACTGGTAATGGGCTGTGGGCTGTTGGGGGGAGTTAGAACTGGTAATGGGCTTTGTGGGGGTTAAGACTGGTAATGGGCTGTGGGCTGAGAGGGGCTGTCTGGTAATGGGATATGGGGGGGCTAGGACTGGAAAGGGGCTGGGGGGGATAACACTGGAGGTGGGCTGATGGGGTTAGGACTGGTAATGGGCTGTTGGGGGGGTTAGGACTGGTAATGGGCTTTGGGGGGGTTAAGACTGGTAATGGGCTGTGGGCTGATGGGGGCTGTCTGGTAATGGGTTATGGGGGGGCTAGGACTGGAAATGGGCTGGGGGGGTTAAGACTGGAGGTGGGCTGATGAGGTTAGGACTGGTAATGGGCTGTGGGCTGATGGGGGGGTTAGGACTGGCAATGGGCTATGGGGGGCTGACTGGAAATGGGTTGATGGGGTTAGGACTGGAAGTGGGCTGATGGGGGGTTAGGACTGGTAATGGGTTATAGGGGGGGCTTAAACTGAAAATGGGGTGATGGGGGGTTAGGACTGTAAGTGGGTTGATGGGGGGCTAGGACTGGTATTGGGTTGGGGGGTTGCTAGGACTGGAAATGGGCTGATGGGTGGCTAGGACTGGAAATGGGCTGATGCAGGGACTAGAAGGGAATGGATGCTGGGTGAGGCTGGAACTAGAAGGGAGCTGATGTTGGGGGAGGATTAGAATGGGATGGGTCTAGAAGAGTAAAATGGAGAAGGGAAAAATATTTTGTGTGGGAGGGATAAAAAATCTACAATTGGCCGGGTATTGGGAGAGTAAGTGGGGATTGAGGATGGAGGGGTAAAATTTGAGTGGATGAAATAGGAATGAGGAAAGAGCAAAAGGAGAAAGATTGGTATGTTAAAGCAGATGTAGAGAGAGAATGGAAAAAAACTAGAAGAGAGAAGAAAGGACAAATGGACAGCAGACGATGGAGAGTTAGCAGAAGACACGAAGAAACCAGAAGAAAGTGGCTGGAGCAATTGCAGCTGAAAAAAATGCACAAAAGGTAGAAAAATATCTCTTTATTTTGAATTTATTAATTGGAATATGTCAGCTCTGGTAAATGTGCATCATTAACGTCTGCGCTTTGTTTAGTACAAGAGCAAATTAATATATAGTTTTATTTCTACAGTGTTGTACATTCCAAGTTTGACTTTTGGGATTCCCAGTTTAATTATTGTCTTCCTGTTTCTAAATTGTGATTACTTGTTTGGTGATGGTCTATGTTCTGCATGTGTAACTGAGCTGAGGTGTTCTGTTTATATAATTCCTATTTGACATTGCCACTTGTTCTCTTTCCCCAGTAGGTCATGTACTGTTGTTCTCTGAAATGTATTGGTTTAATATTTGCAGTGTTGCCTTTTGATTGGTAGAGTATGGTGCTTTGTGAGTCCTGGTAATGCTGTTAGGATACGGCGGGTTTGCTATGGGTTGGCACTGGATTATAGTAATGTAGAAATCTTTTAGTCTTTCTTTATCCAAACACTCATTAAGAGGCACGTTTACTAAAAGTTAGTATATGGTAACATTATGAAAATATTTATGCAAATGAGGCCCCTTATGCAAATGAGGCCCTGCACCCCCCTTGGGCCGCCCCTGCTGGGGGCCCACAATTTTTGTTGGCGTAGGGCCTCACTCAAGGTAAATCCGGCCCTGGTCCTGTTAGAAAATGGGACAGGACCCTACAACAATCTATCATATAAGCTGGGCCACCAGTCCATTATGCCAGAATGCGGGGGTGGGGTGCCATGTGCGGAGACTTATTGTGGGGCCTCATTTGCATAAATATTTACATAATGTTAAAGTGCAGTAACTATTAGTACATAAGAACATAAGATATGCCATACTGGGTCAGACCAAGGTCCATCAAGCCCAGTATTCTGTTTCCAACAGTGGCCAATCTAGGTCATATGTACCTAGCAGTTTCCCCAAGAGACACAAGTTCCACAATGCTTGTACTGGGTCAAGCATTGATATCTTCGGTCACTTCTTAATAATGGTTTATGGACCTTTCCTCCAGGAACTTGTCCAAACCTTTTTTAAACCCAGCTACACTAACAGCCTTTACTACATCCTCCGGTAACAAATTCCAGAGTTTGATTACACGTTGAGTGAAAAAATATTTTCTTTTATTAGTCTTAAATAGTTTACCCTGTAGCTTCATTGCATGTCCCCTAATCTTTCTATATTCTGATAACGTAAACAATCGATCTACGTTTACCCGTTCCACTCCGTTCATTAATTTATAGACTTCTATCATATCTCCCCTCAGCCGTCTCTTTTCCAGGTTAAAGAGCCCTTACCTTTTTAGCCTTTCCTCATAGAAGTATCCTTCCATCCCCTTTACCATTTTGGTGGCTCTTCTCTGAACCTTTTCTAAAATCGCTATATCCTTTTTAAGATACGGCGACCAGAATTGCACACAATATTCAAGGTGCGGTCTCACCATGGAACGATATAGAGGCATTATAATATCTTTTGTTTTATTTTCCATTCCTTTCCTTATCATACCTAGCATTCTATTTGCTCTCCTGGCCGCTGCTGCACACTGGGCCAAGGGTTTTAACATGGTATCCACAATGACGCCTAAATCTTTTTCCTGGGTGGTGGTTCCTAATGTGGAACCTTGCATCGTGTAACCATAGTTTGGGTTGTTCTTCCCTAGGTGCATAACCTTGCACTTGTCCACATTAAATTTCATCTGCCATTTTGATGCCCAGTCTTCCAATTTATCAAGATCCTCTTGCAATTTTTCACAATCCTCTTGGGTTTTAACAACTTTAAATAGTTTTGTCTCATCTGCAAATTTGATAACCTCACTCGTTATTCCACTTTCCAGGTCATTTATGAATATGTCAAAAAGCAGCGGACCCAGCACAGATCCCTGGGGTACAACACTATTCACCTTTCTCCATTGGGAAAATTGGACATTTAGCCCTACCCTCTGCTTTCTATCTTTTAACCAGTTCCTGATCCACAACAGTACACTGCCTCCTATCCCATGACTCTTTAGTTTTGCCAAAAGTCTCTGATGAGGGACCTTGTCAAAGGCTTTCTGAAAGTCCAGATACACAATATCAACCGACTCACCTTTGTCCACCTGTTTATTCACTCCTTCAAAAAAACATAACAGATTAGTAAGACAAGATCTTCCTTGTCTAAAGCCATGTCGGCTGTCTCCCATTAGGTCGTGACTATCTACATGCTGAGTAATTTTATTCTTTATGACGGTTTCTACCATTTTTCCCAGTACTGACGTCAGGCTCACCGGTCTGTAGTTTCCCGGATCACCCCTGGAACCCTTTTTAAAAATTGGTGTTACATTGGCGATCCTCCAATCTTCAGGTATTAGAGATGATTTTAATGATAGTTCACAGATTACTGATAGCAGGTTTGCAATCTCATATTTCAGTTCTTTCAACACCCTTGGATGTATACCATCCGGCCCAGGTGATTTGCTACTCTTCAGTTTATCTAATAGTTGTAAGACATCTTCCCGATGTATCGATATTTCCTTCAATTCTTCCGCACCTTTAAATACCACTTCAGTCATGGGTAACATCCCTACATCTTCCTCAGTAAAGACCAAAGCAAAGAATTCATTCAGTCTCTCCGCTATCGCCTTGTCGCCTCTTAGTGCTCCTTTAACCCCTTTATCATCTAATGGACCAACTGACTCTCTCACAGGTTTTTTGCTACGAATGTACTTGAAAAGGTCTTTATTTCGCGTTTTTGCTTCCGCAGCAAGCTTCTTCTCAAATTCTCTCTTTGCCTGCCTTATCAATGCCTTGCATTTGACTTGCCAGTGCTTGTGCTGTTTCCAGGTTTCGTCGTTTGGCTCTTTTTTCCATTTCCTGAAAGATGCTTTTTTGGCAACAGCCGCCTCTCTGACCTCACCTTTAAACCATGCTGGCAGTTTTTTGGACTTCCTTCCACTTTTCTTAAAGCGTGGAATACAGCTGCTCTGGGCTTCCAAGATAGTATTTTTCAACAACACCCAAGCTTGATGTACGTCTTTAACCTTTGCAACTGCTCCTTTAGTTTTTTCTTAACTGTTTTCCTCATTTTATCATAGTCTCCCTTTCGAAAGTTAAAAGGTAGTACTGTGGATTTCCTTACTATCCCTCCTCCACTAATTAAATCAAAGGCGATCATGCTATGATCACTATTGCCAAGTGGCCCCAACACCCTTATCTCTTGCACTAGATCTGGTGTTCCACTAAGGACTAGGTCTAATATGGCTTCCCCTCTGGTCGGTTCATGAACCAGCTACTACAAGAAGCAGTCATTTATTTCATCTAGGAACTTTATCTCCCTAGCATGTCCTGACGTGACACTGACCCAGTCGATACCGGGGTAATTGAAATCACCCATTATTATTACTGCACTGTAACGTTTGTTAGCTTCCTTGATTTCTTTGAGCATTTCATCATCCATTTGGTCATTCTGGCCAGGTGCTCGATAGTACACCCCCACTGCCATTGCCTTCCCCCTTTTATATGGAATTTCAATCCATACAGATTCTACAGCAGATTTTGTTTCCTGCAAAACTTTAATCCTTTCTGAGTCAATGCCCTCTCTAACATAGAGCGCAACCCCTCCACCAATTTGATCAGCTCTATCATTACGATATAGTTTGTACCCAGGTATCACAGTGTTCCACTGGTTGTCCTCCTTCCACCATGTCTCTGATATTCCAATCATATCTAACTTTTCATTTAGTGCTATATATTCTAACTCTCCCATCTTATTCTTTAGACTTCTAGCATTTGCATACAAGCATTTTAGAGACTGTATTTTATTCATGTTAATTTGGCTATTGTTAGACATGGGTAAATTGGGATCTTTAAGCTCTGTCTGCTCCATACTTGAGGGCATTTGGGCTACTTTACTCTTTTGTGGAACCTCTCTGCTTTTGGTAGTATTCTTCAAGGATACATTCTTCCAAACCATCCGCTCTTGGGCGACTGTCGACTTTCCCCTAATATCTAGTTTAAAAGCTGCTCTATCTCCTTTTTAAAGGTTAATGCCAGCAGCCTGGTTCCATCCCGGTTAAGGTGAAGCCCATCCCTTCGGAAGAGCCCCTCCTTTCCCCAGAATGTTCCCCAGTTCCTAACAAATCCAAAACCCTCATCTCTGCACCATTGTCTTATCCACGCATTGAGACTCCGGAGCTCTGCCTGCCTTTTGGGTCCTGCGCGTGGAACAGGAAGCATTTCGGAGAATGCTACCATGGAAGTTCTGGATTTCAACTTCCTACCTAAAAGCCTAAATTTTGCCTCCAGAACCTCCCTACCACATTTTCCTACGTCATTGGTACCGACATGTACCAAGACAGCAGACTCCTCCCCAGCACTATTTAAGACCTTATCTAGGTGGCGCGTGAGGTCCGCTACCTTCGCACCAGGCAGGCATGTTACCAGGTGATCCTCACGTCCACCAGCCACCCAGCTATCTACATGCCTAATGATCGAATCACCAACTATAACGGCTATCCTAACCCTTCCCTCATGGGCACATGGCCCTGGAGAAACTTCCTCGGTGTGAGAGGGTTTTACATCACCTGGAGGACAGGTCCTAGTTACAGGATCACTTCCTGCCACACCAGGGTGATGCTCTCTTGTCACGTGACCTCTCTCCTCCATGGCAACAGGGGTGCTGCCAGACTGGAGGTGGGACTTCAGGACTATATCCCTGTAGGTCTCGTCTATGTACCTCTCTGTCTGTCTTATGTTTTCCAAGTTTGCTACTTTAGTAGTAAACATTTAGTAAAAATGACTAAGGATAAAAAAAAAAGACTACCAGATTTCTACATTATTATACTCCAGTGCCAACTGCCATGCACATTATTGTTGTTGTTGTTAAGTGCCGTCGAGTCTGAGTCGACTCATGCCGACCCTCTGGATAGCTATCCTAGATTGTGTTCGGTCTTCAATCAGGCGGCTCATTAGGAAGACTATAAACACTACCCATTTAGAATCCATAGCAAACACACCATATCATAACACAACCAGGACTCACAAAGCACCAAATCCTACCTATCAAAAAGCAACACTGCAAATATTAAACCAATACATCTCAGAGCATACCAATACATCTCCTACTGGGAAAAGAGAACAAGTGGCATTGTTAAATAGAAACCACATGA
The DNA here is from genome assembly GCA_033557465.1 of Ichthyophis bannanicus. Lineage (NCBI taxonomy): Eukaryota > Metazoa > Chordata > Amphibia > Gymnophiona > Ichthyophiidae > Ichthyophis > Ichthyophis bannanicus. The sequence continues at coordinate 713,848,828 of CM066033.1, read as the reverse complement.
ACAAAATACCTCAGCTCAGTTACGCATGCAGAACATAGACCATCACCAAACAAAGAACAAGGGATCACAATTTAGAAATAGGAAAACAATAATTAAACTGGGAACCCCAAAAGCCAAACTTGGGATGTACCACACCACTGCAGAAATAAAACTATAAATTAATTTCCTCTTGTACTAAACAAAATGCAGACTATAACTATGCACATTTCCCAGAGCTAACATATTCCAGTTAATAAATTCAAAATAAAAACGTATTTTACTACCTTTTGTTGTTTGTGCATTTTTTTTTCAGTTGCAATTGCTCCAGTCACTTTTTTCTGGGGTCTTCGTGTCTTCTGCCAACTCTCCACTGTCTGCTGTCTATTTGTCCTTTCTTCTCTCTTTTAGCTTTTTCCATTCTCTCCCTACATCTGCTTTAACATACTGATCTTTCTCCTTTTGCTTTTTCCTCCATTTCTTTCTTTATTCCTTTTTCATCCACTCAAATTTTACCTCTCCATCCTCAATCTCCACTTACTCTCCCAATACCCAGCCAATCGTAGATTTTTCTTCCCTCCCACACAAAACATTTTTCCCCTCTCCATCCTTACTCTCCTAGCCCCATCCCATTCTAGTCCTCCTCCAACATCAGCTCCTTTCTAGTTCCAGCCCCACTCAGTATCCACTCCCTTCTAGTCCCATTCTCCAGCATCAGCCCATTTCCATTCCTAGCTCCCTTATCCATTTCCATTCCTATACTAGCCCCTCCCATCAGCCCATTTCTAGTCCTAACTCCCCCTCCCAACTAAGCCCATTTCCAATCCTAGCCTTCCCATCTGCCCATTTCCAAGCCTAGCCCCACCCCCTTCAGCCCATTTCCAATTCTAGTTCCCCATCTATTTCCAGTCTAGGACTGGAAATGGGCTGATGGAGGGCTAGGACTGGAAATGGGCTGCTGCAGGGGAATGGGAGAATGAGACTAGAAGGGAGCAGATGCTGAGTGGGGCTCTGATCCCACATGCCAGCAAGAATCTATTGAAGATTATTCAACAGCGACTACAACCATACCTGGAACAAGAACTACCTGATGTGCAAGCAGGGTTCAGGAAAGGGCGAGGAACAAGAGACATCACGGATGTGAGATGAATCCTTGAAAAGACTAAAGAATACCAAAAGGATATCCATTTGTACTTTATCGACCATAGCAAGGCTTTTGACTGTGTAAACCATGAGAAACCTGGCCACATTAAGAAGCATGGGTATACCAGAACACCTGATCGTTCTCTTGCACAATCTGTACATTGATCAGGAAGCAACAATTCGAACAGAACAAAGAGAAACAGAATGGTTTAAAATAAGCAAAGGTGTAAGACAAGGCTGCATACTTTCCCACTACCTGTTTAATTTATATGCAGAGCAAATTTTCAGAGAAGCAGGATTGTATGAAAACAACAGAGGTGTGAAGATTGGTGGAAGACTCAACAACCTTCATATGCTGATGATACCACATTACTGGCTAAAAGTGAAGATGATCTGAAACATTTGCTTCTCACGATCAAAGAACATAGTCTCAAAATGGGCCTGCACCTTAATGTAAAGAAGACAAAGATCTTGACGACTGGCAAAATAAACAAGTTCATCATTGAAGGAGAAGAAATTGAAATTGTGGACAACTTTAACCTACTTGGATCAACTATCAATAAAGAAGCAACAAACAGTAAAGAAATCCCACGATGCATTGCTCTTGGCAGAATGGCTATTAAAGACCTAGACAAGATTCTTAAGAGCAGAGATGTCTCTCTCCATACAAAGATTCAAGTTGTTCAAGCTATGGTATTTTCAATATCATATGGATGTGAAAGCTGGACAGTGAAAAAGATAAACAGAAAGAAAATTGATGCCTTTGTATTATGGTGCTGGCGGCAAATACTGCGTATACCATGGACTGCCCAAAGAATAAATCAGTCAGTACTAGAGAAGATCAAACCTAAGTTTCTTTAGAAGCTCCGATGACAAGATTTCGACTTTCATACTTTGGACACATCATGCGAAGAGAGAGATCATTAGAGAAAGACATCATGCTTGGCAAGATAGGAGGTCAACGTAAAAGAGGAAGGCCAACATTGAGACGGATCAATACAATAACAGCAACTATGGGTACCAGTCTGTCAACAATGAGCCACCTGACTGAAGATCGAACACAATTTAGGACAGCTATCCAGAGGGTCGCCATGAGTCGACACCGACTCGATGGCATTTAACAGTAGTTTGTCACATCTTCCCTATTGCTACTTTTGTGAAGAGGTATCACACATCAACCCTTCTCCAATCCTCTGGAACCTTTCCTGTCTCCAAGGATCTATTAAAAACATCCTTTAAAGTTTGTGGCTCTCTGAGCTCTTTCAGGATCCTGGAATGTACCCAATATTCCATCCGGTCCCATGATCTTGTCTACTTTCAGTTTTGCAAGCTGTTCAAACACATCATCTTCTGTGAAAGTTGTAATATTTACGCTATTCCCATTTGTATATTTGTCAATCACAGGTGGTCCTTCTCCAGGATTTTCTTTAGTAAAAACTGAACAGAAATATTTGTTTAGCATCTTTGCCTTTTCAATGTCACTTTCCACGAATGCGTTCTCTGCACTTTTGAGTCTTGTGATTCCACCTCTGATCTCCTCCTTCTCCCGAATATATCTGAAAAAAGTTGTCCACGCTTCAGATATATAGCTATCTTTTCTTCTGCCTTTGATTTTACTATCCTTATTTCTCTTTTTGTCTCTTTTAATTTTATCCTGTATCCTTTCCTGGGTTCCTCTGTTTATGAGCTTTTGAATTTTGTGAAAGATGTGTTTTTTGTCTTAATTTGTGCATCTATTTCTTTGGAGAACAAAATAGGTTTTCTTTTTCTCTTGTTTTAATTTACTTTCCTTACATATGCATCTATTGCCCCTTTTATTGCCTGCTTTAGTTTAGCCCACTGCAATTCCACTTCCCTTACCTCATCCCACCCTGCCAACTCCTCCCTTCAGTCACTTGGCCATTTTACCAAAATCAACGTTTTTGAAGTCTAGGACTTTGAGCTTGCTGTAATTAGATTTTGCCTTGATTTTTATCTCAAATACCGTGTGATGATCACTGCTGCTCACATGGGCACCCACTCAGACATTTGACACACTATCTCTGTGGGTGAGTACTAAATCCAGCATCGAACTTTCCCTGGTCAGTTCCATCACCATTTGTCTTAGTAATGCATCTTGGAAGGCATCCACAATTTTGTTACTTCTTTCCAGATTCACAGAAGAAATACTCCAATGCACATTGGGTAGATTAAAGTGTGATAAGGAAGCTTATCATAGCTCAGGAAGGAGCTATAGAAAAGGTGAAGTGACTCTGAACAAGCAACCTGTCAGTTCTGGTAGAAATAAGAAAACAGAATTTTCTTATAAAAGACCAGTCCCAGAATGCACCAGGTTTCCAACAGCCATTAGAGGAGCTGAAGTGGGGGAACGTGTGTTCAATCAGGAGGGCTATGAGGTAATCCCTAAGCACTCATCTCAAAGGGCAGGGCCTGATTCAGCACAGCTGCGCTGTATTAGGGAGGAGCACTCATCTAAGCAGAATAAAGGTAGAGTTTATTCTACAGATGACCATCTTCATGATCACCTTGGATATCCTGAGAATCAGCTTGAGCTGGATCCCGAGGATCATCATCATCAGAAGCCAAACCGGACGGACAGAGAAGGAAAGAAACCCTTTGGAAGAAGGAAGAGAAAAGCCTTTGAGAGGTCTAGAAGAGTCCAGAGCAGTACGTATACTGGGAGGCATTCCAAGGGCCAGCATACACCATTGGACTGGGGGAAGCCAGAGGAATGGTGCTGCAGAGCTAGGAATCACCAGACGGTATCTGTGAGAGAGACGGCTGCACGTGGAAGGGACCCTAAGACCCGTGCCAGAAGGTATGTGAAGAGAGATCCAGTGTCCAGGGATCTGGATTGGAAGGCTGGACATAAGAACTGGACTACATACTGGCCAGGCTATATAGAGAGGAACTCTAACAGCAATGGAAGCTCAGGTATGAACACTGATCTATGCCCTAGCTATAACCTTGAAAGACAGCAGGGAAACAAGTATTCTCCTGAAAGTGCTACATTGGGAGATTCATCTGTGCCAATCCATGATATTGAACCCATGCTTGTTGAAGAAGAGGGAATGATAGCAGATGAAGAATCTGTTTACATGGACTGCTCTCTGTCTAAACTCCTTTGGTGATTTTCTGTTATAAAGTACAGCAACCATCACAAAGAAATACAAACTTGTTCTTTAATCTACTCAGAAAAGCTCCTGTGTAGGTTTTCTAGCCACGCAGTAGAAAGCAAGCCAGCTAAGGGGTTTCAGCTGGATAACTGCTAGCAATTGAGCCTTACCTAATTGCTTGTGAGCTAGGAGAGAATCACTTCTGAATCTATGTGGGAAGATATAAGAAGTTAACCTGAGAAGAACAGTTTTTTTCTTTGTAGCTTTTGGTTTGTTGTTCGATACATGCTAAGAGAATATTAGCTAAACCTACAGAAAAGACCAGTTTGTTGCCAACCAGGTCTTATTTCTTTTGCTTTAATTGCCTGACAAGTTTAAAGGTTGTTTTCCTGATTTTGTTTTTTTCAAGTTTAACACTGAAAGCAAGTAACCTGATTTATGTGCTACCAAGCATATCTGTGTTGGGAGAAATAACCCCATAAATAAATATCTTATTGGCTTTAACACTTGAGCACAACTAAATTATTGTCAGCAGCTGTGTCTGGTGTGAATGAACTGCATTGCCCACAATCCCTTGCAAATCATATAGATATATGCACTTGCCAAGACTGTGAAGATTCTCACCCAGGCAGCCGTCTGACAAAAGTCACCCAATATAATCACTTCCCCCTTTATGGCTACCTTTGCAATATCAATAATCAAGTCTCTATCCATTTCTTCAGTTTGAGTTGGAGGCCTGTAGACTACACCAGTAAGGATAATAGTGCCATCTCCTCTTTCTAAACCATCTACAGTGCTTCTTGTCCCCAAGTCCCCTATATTTCAGCAACTTTAATATTGCTTTTGACATATAGGGCGACGACTCATCCTTTTCTACCCTCTCTATCTCTTCTAAATAGATTATAGCCAGCTATTGTTATATCCCATTCATGCGACTTGTTAAGCCATGTTTCTGTAACAGCCACAATGTCCAAGTCCATTTCCACCATTAGGGCTTCCAGGTCAGGAGCTTTGTTGGCTAGGCTGCGAGCATCTGTTGACTAACTTGCATGTATTTTGCATGTATTTTGTTCTACATGCCTCTTCCCACTTGCCATTTGTATGTGGCTGTTTCCAATGTTGTTCCAGTCTGCACAGCTTCTACAGCCTGCAGAAAGCTAAGTTACAGCTTCTATCTTCGTTTTGCTTGTTGCTAATATAGATTTTAACTATTATACTTTACTTTGGGAATATTTTGACTGTGTAGCCCTTAAATCACATAGCTGTGTGTGATACAGGAAAGAAAGAAAAAGTTCAGTTTAACTATTTGGCTTCCATTGTTTGAATTTTCTGGTACAAGCCAGCTCCCAGGGGAAGGGCTAATTATATCAGCTTACTGGCTGCCATAGTTCCAGTCTGTTCCAGTCTGCACAGCTTCTACAGCCTGCAAAATGCTAAGGTACAGCTTCTATCTTCGTTTTGCTTGTTGCTAATATAGATTTTAACTATTATACTTTACTTTGGGAATATTTTGACTGTGTAGCCCTAAAGCCTGCAAAAACTATAATTTTCTTTCTTATCTCTGCTGGTTTCTAGCTACCAATATAGAGTTTAACTGTCTGTTTTGGGGAAATTGCTAATATAAAGTTTAATTGTGGTTATACTTTAAGCTTGGGGATAATCTGACTGACTGACTGCTTTTCTGGGTATCCTTGAAGCAGATATCTGTGGGTGCCCCCAATTCAGGAACAGCCTTCTGGCCAGACACACTTAGGTTCCCACCCACCCTACCCCCCCCCCCCCCAGGGGCTGCATTGCCTATATAGTAATCGCATACGTTGCCATCTATCCTTTTAACTTGGATAAAGGCCCACATCATCTTCTTCCTTTCTTCTTCTTCTTCCTCTTCTCCTTCTAGGACTGTTTATTCAGCATGTCGTGTATTCAGTGCAATAACTGCAGTACATTCATTCCAAGACAAATCATTTGGAACCTAAGAGCTTGTCCTCTGTGCCTCAGGTCAGCTGCCATGCATAAAGAACTGACTCTACTAAGGGAAGACCTAGCTGCCATGCATAAAGAGGTGACCCAACTGAGGGAGGAACTGGCTGTAATAAAGCGCACCTCTTCTAGGATACAAACTGAACAATGTCCACCACCACTCCCACAAAGAATCAAACACCCCAGGGACAAGTGGATCACAGTGGATTCTAGTAGATTGCGACCTGTAATGCACAGACATCCTATGCATCAAGAGATATCCTTGCATAAGACCTTCTCTGCCTTGGCCAATGAGGATGAAGAACTGAGGGAGGAACTGGCTGCAATGAAGCACACCTCTTCTAGGATACAAACTGAACAATGTCCACCACCACTCCCACAAAGAATCAAACACCCCAGGAACAAATGGATCACAGTGGGTTCTGGTAGACTGCGACCTGTGACACAGAGGCATCCTATGCATCATGAGATATCCCTGCATAATGCCTTCTCTGCCTTGGCGAATGAGGATGTCCAATCCAAAGAAACTGAAGGGCCCTTAAATGAGACAGACAATGCCCAATCTCCTACTAAAGGACCAAATATGAAGAAAACCTCACCAAACAGCAAACTACTACTACTTGGTGATTCCATCATCAGTTGGATCAACTTGGGAACACAGTTCAAAGGAGAGAAGATAGTCAAGTGCCTCCCAGGCTCTTCAGCCAGCAGGAATACAAACCACATTGTTGAAGTACTTAGCGCAGAAAGTGAACACTCCAAACTTGATGTTGTTATCCACTTGGGCACAAATGATCTGGCTAGAAACAGTGTCTCTACAGTCCAAAAGGACTTCCAATCTCTGGGAGAGATACTCAAGCCCATTGTTAACACTGTTGCATTCTCAGAGGTTCTACCTGTTCTTGGTTGTTGTTGTTAAGTGCCGTCGAGTCGGAGTCGACTCATGGCGACCCTCTGGATAGCTATCCTAAATTGTGTTCGGTCTTCAGTCAGGCGGCTCATTGTTGACAGACTGGTACCTGTAGCTGCTGTTATTGTATCGATCCATCTCATTGCTGGCCTTCCTCTTTTGCGTTGACCTTCTATCTTGCCAAGCATGATGTCTTTCTCTAATGATCTCTCTCTCCGCATGATGTGTCCAAAGTATGAAAGTCAAAGTCTTGTCATCTGAGCTTCTAAAGAAAGCTTAGGTTTGATCTCCACTAATACAGACTGGTTTGTTCTTCGGGCAGTCCATGGTATACACAGTATTCACCACCAGCACCATAATTCAAAGGCATCAATTTTCTTCCTGTCTATCTTTTTCACTGTCCAGCTTTCACATCCATATGATGTTATTGAAAATACCATGGCTTGAACAAGTCGAATCTTTGTATGGAGAGAGACATCTATGCTCTTCAGAATCTTATTTAGGTCTTTCATAGCCATTCTGCCAAGAGCAATGCGTCGTCTGATTTCTTGACTGCTTGTTGCTTCTTTATTGATAGTTGACCCAAGTAGGTTAAAGTTATTCACGATTTCAATTTCTTCTCCTTCGACGATGAACCTGTTGATTATGCCAGTTGTCATGATCTTTGTCTTCTTTACATTAAGGTGCAGGCCCATTTTGAGACTATGTTTTTTGATTGTGAGAAGCAAATGTTTCAGATCATCTTCACTTTCCGCCAGTAATGTGGTATCATCAGCATAGCGAAGGTTGTTGATGAGTCTTCCACCAAGCTTCACACCTCTGTTGTCTTCATACAATCCTGCTTCTCTGATGATTTGTTCTGCATATAAATTAAACAGGTAGGGGTCAAGTATGCAGCCTTGTCTTACACCTTTGCTTATTTTAAACCATTCTGTTTCTCCTTGTTCCGTTCGAACTGTTGCTTCTTGATCAATGTACAGATTGTGCAAGAGAACGATCAGATGTTCTGGTATACCCATGCTTCTTAATGTGGCCCAGAGTTTCTCATGGTTTACACAGTCAAAAGCTTTGCTATAGTTGATAAAGTACAAATAGATATCCTTTTGGTATTCTTTAGTCTTTTCAAGGATCCATCTCACATCCGCAATGATGTCTCTCGTTCATCGCCCTTTTCTGAACCCTGCTTGCACTTCAGGTAGTTCTTGTTCCACGTATGATTGTAGTCTCTTTTGAATAATCTTCAGTAGAATCTTGCTGGCATGTGGGATCAGAGCGATTGTGCGATAATTTCCACAGTCAGTTGGATCACCTTTCTTTAGTATTGGTATAAACACAGATCTTTTCCAGTCAGTTGGCCATGATGTTGTCTTCCATATTTCTTGGCAGAGCCTTGTAAGTACGGTAACAGCTGCATCAGATTGCTGTAATACTTCTATGGGAATGCAATCAATGCCTGGTGCTTTGTTCTTTGATAAGGCTTTCAATGCTGCTTCAACGTTTTCTTTCATCACCAATGGTTCCAGATCATAAGGTACAGGTTGAAACGGCTGTTGGTCCACTTGATCTTTATCATATAAAAACTCTGTATATTCCTTCCATCTTTTCTTGATCTTCTCAGCATCATTCAACATAGAACCTTGAGCATCTTGTAACATTCCAATTCGAGGCTGGAACTTTTTCTTTAACTCTCGTAGCTTTAGGAAAGCAGATCTTGTTCTTCCTCTAATAGGTTCTGCTTCTATTTCCTTGCATGCGTCATTGTAGTACTTTTCCTTGTCCTGTCTTGCTGCACGTTGGAAATCTCTGTTGAGTTCTGTGATGTCTTTCTCTCTCCTCTGGCTTTAGCTTCTCTGCGTTTCTGGGCAATTTTCAGAGTTTCTTCCGTCATCCATTTTGGCCGTTTTTTCTTTTTTACCTTTTGTAGAGACTTCTCGCTTTCTTCCAACACAACCTTCTTGATGTCATTCCATAACTCTTCTGGAGCTCTATCATTTGTATCTAAAGCAGCAAATCGATTTTGCAGGCAGTCTTTAAATTCCAGTGGTATATTCTCAAGGTCATATTTTGCTGCATTCATGAGTGGTTTGCTCTTTTTCAGCTTTAGCTTGAGTTTGCATACTAGTAGTTGATGATCTGTACCACAGTCAGCTCCAGGTTTTGTCTTTGTTGATGTTATAGAGCTTTTCCATCGTTGACTTCCACAGATGTAGTCAATTTGATTTTTATACAATCCATTGGGTGAAGTCCATGTGTACAGTCTCCGCTTGTGTTGCTGGAAGAAGGTGTTCGAGATGAATAGATTGTTGGTCTTGCAGAATTCTATCAGTCTTTCTCCAGCTTCATTTCTGTTGCCAAGTCCATATTTTCCAACTACTTTGTCTTCTTCTTTGTTGCCAACCTTTGCGTTCCAATCACCCAGGACTATCAGGATATCCTGTTTGCATGTTTTGTCAATTTCAGCTTGTACTTGTTCATAGAACTCTTCAATTTCATTCTCTTCTGCAGCTGTTGTTGGGGCATATACTTGAATTATAGTTGTGTTGATAGGCATTCCTCGTAGACGAATAGAGATTAAGCGTTCGCTGACTGCATTGTATTTCATTACAGTTCTTGCAAGTTTCTTCTTTATTATAAATGCAACACCATTTCTTCTTTGTCTTTCATTTCCAGCATAGTAGACCATGTGATCTTCTGATGCAAAGTGCCCGATGCCAGTCCATTTCAGTTCGCTGACACCCAACAGATCAAGTTGTACACGTTCCATTTCATTCTTGACCACCTCCAACTTCCCTTGGTTCATGCTTCATACGTTCCATGTTCCAATGTGTAAGACATCTTTACAGCTTCTGACTCATTTCATGCGCAGCTCTCAGCATCACTGATGTACACAAGCCCTCATGCGCAGCTCTCAGCATCACTGATGCACACAAGCCCTCACAGCACGACAAGCTGCAAACCAAGTGAGGGCTGTTCTTGGTAAGGGGGCAAAAAGGCTGCATCACATTAACAGCTTTAATACAGGGCTCCAGACCTGGTGCAAACAAGAAGGATTCAGATTTATTGGCGACTGGGGTAACAGATGGAACAACAAGAGACTATACTGTGCTGATGGACTACATCTCTCTGTCGCAGGGAAAAGAATCCTAAGTGAAAAATTCAAGCAATATGTGGATATGCATTTAAACTAGAAAAAGGGGGTGACGGATGTGGAAGATCAAGCTCTGGATGCCACCCCCTGCAAAAGCAGATTAAAATCAGAAACAGACACACTTTTAAACCACACATCAAAAACAAATGGGAAGATGTAGGCAGAACAAAATCAATGCAAAATACACACAAGCCAGTTAAATGCTGGAAAGCAATGAGCACAAATGCTCGAAGTTCAGCAAATGAAGTTCCGGACCTGGAAGCCCTAATGGTGGAAATGGATTTGGACATTGTGGCCATTACAGAAACATGACTAAATGAATCGCATGATTGAGATATAGCCATAGCTGGCTATAATCTATTCAGAAGAGACAGAGAAAATGGAAGAGGAGGAGGAGTAGCCTTGTATGTCAAAAGCAATATTAAAGCTACTGAAATGCAGGGGGCATGGGGAAAAGAAGAAGCGCTCTGGATTGTGTTGGAAAGAGGAGATGGCACGGTCATCCATACTGCTGTAGTCTACAGACCTCCCCGACTCAAATTGAAGAGATAGATAACGAACTGATTATAGATATTGCCAAGATAGCCACAAAGGGGGAAGCGATAATATTGGGTGACTTTAATCTACCAGATGTGGATTGGATTACTCCTTCTGCAAATCTAGAAAGCAGCAAAAAAAATTGTGGATGCTCTCCAAGATGCGTTACTTAGACAAATGGTGATGGAACCAACCAGGGAAAGCTCAACGCTGGATTTAGTGCTCACCAACGGTGATAGTGTGTCGAATGTCTGTGTGATTGCCCCTGTGAGCAGCAGCGATCATCACACGGTGTGGTTTGAGATAAAAACCATGGTACAGGTCAATCATAGCAAGCTCAAATTCCTAAACTTCAAAAACACCGACTTCAATTAAATGGCTGAGTACCTAAAGGAGGAGCTGACAGGGTGAAAGGAGATAGGAGAAGTGGAATTGCAATGCGCTAAACTAAAAGGGGCAACAGATAAATATGTAAGAAAAGTAAATAAAAACAAGAGAAGAAAACCTGTTTGGTTTTCCAAAGAAGTGGCTACTCAAATAAAGGCAAAAAACACAGCTTTCGCAAAATTCAAAAGCTCACAAACAGAGGAACACAGAAATGAATACAGGATCAAACTCAAAGAGACAAAAAGAGAAATAAGGATAGCAAAATCAAAGGCAGAGGAAAAGATGGCTAAAGATGTTAAGTGTGGCGACAAAACTTTCTTCAGGTATATTCGGGAAAGGAAGAAGATCAGAGGTAGAGTTGCAGGACTCAGAAGTGCTGCGAACGGACTCGTGGAAAGTGACATTGAAAAAGCGAAATTGCTAAACGAATACTTCTGCTCTGTTTTTACTAAAGAAAGTCCTGGAGAAGGACCTCCTGTGACTCCCAAATATAAAAATGGGAATGAAGTAGATACCACACCATTCACAGATGATGAAGTGTTAGAACAACTTGCAAAACTGAAAGTGGAGAAGGCCATGGGACCGTATGGGATACATCCTAGGATACTGAAAGAGCTCAGAGAGGTTCTTGCAGGGCCGTTAAAGGATGTTTTCAACAGATCCTTGGAAACAGGAGAGGTTCCTCAGGACTGGAGAATGGCTGATGTCATACCTCTACACAAAAGTAGTGACAGGGAAAAAGTGTCAAACTACAGGCCCATGAGCCTTACCTTGGTGGCGGGAAAAGTAATAGAGGCGCTCCTGAAAGAGCGAATAGTGAACTTTCTCAAAACCAACAGGTTGCAACATTGGTTTACCGAAGGACGATCTTGCCAAACAAATCTGATTGAGCTCTTTGACTGGGTGACCAGGGAACTAGATCAGGGGCATGCGATGGATGTCATCTACCTGGATTTCAGCAAAGCCTTTGATACTGTTCCTCATAGGAGGCTTATCAGTAAACTCAGTAGTTTGGGGACGGATCCCAAGATGGTAAATTGGATCAGAAATTGGTTGACTGACAGACAACAGAAGGTGATGGTAAATGGAGCTCACTCGGATGAAGGGAAGGTGATTAGCAGGGTGCCCCAGGGGTCGGTCCTGGGCCCGGCACTGTTCAATGTATTTGTGAGTGATATTGCTGAAGGACTGCATGGAAAAGTCTGTCTTTTTGCAGATGACATGAAAATTTGCAACAGAGTGGACTCCCCTGACAGAGTGGTTAATATGAGGAAAGATCTACAAAAGCTGGAAGAATGGTCTAATGCTTGGCAATTAAGATTTAATGCAAAGAAGTGCAGAGTCATGTACTTGGGTAGCAGAAATCTAAGGGAAATGTACGTGATAGGGGGGTGAGAGGTTGGTGTGCACAAATCAGGAGAAAGACCTTGGTGTGATTATTTCTGAAGATCTCAAGGTGGCAAAACAGTGCGACAAGGCAGTGGCAAAAGCCAGGAGGATGTTGGGCTGCATACAAAGAGGAATTACCAGCAGAAAGGAAAAGGTACTTATGCCACTGTACAAGTCACTGGTACGGAAGTGCAAGAAGTGGAGTGAGACGGTATTAACCAATGAGTTATAGACATGCTGGAAGAGGGAGAGGACATAGTGTACTATAGAACAACTGTGAAACAGAGGATAAATTTGTCTGTTCAGTCGGGCACCATTCTTGCAAGAATGCAATTAAAGTAACCCTTTGCTTCACTGAGGAATCTGCTATTATGTAAAAAAGTTTATTTTTATTTTATTTAACAACTTTTATATACTGCGCTATTTGTTATCAGTGCGGTTTACATTTAACAAAAGGTTGCACAGTCAGAAGACTGTACTGTGCTTACATTATAACAGGAGTTTAAACTTGGAGCAACAGGGTAACTATAGACATATGTACAAAAACAGTTGGAACAGGAGTTTAAACTTGGAGTAACAGGGTAACTATAGACATATGTACAAAACACAATTAGATTAGGTTGGAGTATACAAAAAGGGCTAAGGTAAGCTCGGAAGTACATGTAACAGGGTTATTTAAGTTGAGCATGAAAGGTTTGTGGGCATTGGTGAGTGGGTGAGCAGAGGTGGGGTGGATGCTTGTGCAAAGTGAAGTAGAAAGATGTGATGTTTGATTGCCTTACGGAACTGAATAAGGTCTTTGATGGATCTAATTTCTGGTGGAAGTTCGTTCCAACATTTTGGGGCGTAGAAGGTGAAGGTTCTTTTCCTGGCTGTCTGGGTGCACTTGATGGACTCTTTGGGGATGATCAAGGTGTAGTCGGCTACTGACCTTCTGATTCGGTTTTTCGGGGTGGGGGTGATAAGTTCGCTGAGTGTCGTAGGGGCTAGGTTGTTGATGATCTTGAAGATGATGAGAAGGATTTTGTATGTTAATCTGCAATGAATTGGTAGCCAGTGGAGTTCCTTGAGTATCGGGGTGATATGGTCTGATCTTGCTAAACCACAGAGCACACGTGCAGCTGCATTCATAGCGAGCTGTAGTGGGTTAAGGGTGTTCTTGGGGAGTCCATACAGGGCAACATTTGCGTAATCGAAGTGTGGTAGAATGAGGGCCTGGAAAATGGTCCGGAAGTCATTATGAGGTAACATGGGCCTGAGGTGCCTTAGCGTTCTAATTTTATTGTAGACAGATCTGGTGGTGTTTCGTATGTGCTCCTTAAAGTCGAAATGCTGGTCCAGAGTAATCCCTAGGTAGCGGATGGAGAGCTTACTAGGGAGTTCCGCATCTCTTACCCTTAGGGAGGATGGAGGGGAGAAATCTTTGTTCCTTGATATGAACAGAACTTCAGTCTTCTTGAAGTTTATGCGGAGATTTTGAGATAGTAACCAGTCAGTGATGGCGTTGAAACAATTGATAAGGTTGGTGAAGTCTGGATGTTTGACTTTGAATGGTGTAAACAGCAGTACGTCATCAGCATAGATTAGAGTGGAGATGTTGAAGGAGCGTATGATGTCACATATCGGCTGCATGTAGATATTGAACAGCAGCGCGGATAAAGAGGAGCCCTGCGGAACACCTTGATGTTGGTGGAAAGGTGCGGATGTGGTGGAACCAACTCTTACATGCTGCCAACGATCCAATAGATAAGACCTACACCATTCCCAGGCGAGGCCGCAGATGCCCTTCTCCTGGAGACAAGTAAGAAGTTGACTGTGATTAACGGAGTCAAAGGCAGCGGAGATATCTAGGAAGATGAGAGCGAAGCCGTTTTCGACCTTGTCCAATCCTCTATTCAAAGCATTAGTTAGGGTGGTGAGGAGAGTTTCTACCCCGTGAGATTCCCTGAAGCCGTGTTGACAGCGTTTTTTCGTAACAGAAAGAAAGAGAGAGAACGCGGGCAGCATGAATACTTGTTAAAGGTCTCCTGAAGAAAATTTCTGAAACGCCATTAAGGCGCCGGAGCTGAGCGTCAAGACCCTTGTTTTAAACATATTTATGTAATGAATCAGTCTACTCGGGGAGTCTTCCTTCAAATAAAAATTTTTGCTTGGTTTAAGATACTAGAGAAGAAAACCCGGGCTTGTTTATATATGTTTTGAAAGCATTGAAGAAAAAGAAAAAAACAAATAAAAAAGAAGCTTTTTACAAACTTTGATTCTTTGAACGTATGCACTCTATACATGTTGATACTTTACATTCACTAAAATAGACCACAACTAGAATTATTTGAGGGGTCAAGAGGTGACACTACATCAATGTGGTGTTGAATCTGCCTCTGGACAACCTTCTCTATTATCTTGGCTAATAGAGGTATACTCGAGATTGGGCGGTAGGAGTCAGACTTTAGTGGGTCCAGTCTGTTATTCTTCAGAAGTGGTCTTATTGAAGTTTGTTTGAGAAATGTGGGGAAAGAGCCTGTTGCAAAGGAAAGGCCAATGATGTTGATTAGAATTGGACTAAGTTCAACTCGCAGAGTTCTGACCCAGTATGCTGGACAGGGGTCGCTTGGAGCTGTAGAGGTGTTGATGATGGTGATGAGATCTTGGATGTTTTTCTCTGTTGGAGTGGTGAACATTGTGATAGACGGCGATGAAGTGTGAGCGTGGCAGAGGGTGGTAACTGAAACTGTGCCAGTTGTGGTATTTTTGGATTGGAGGTAGTCAGCATATGACTGGGGGGAAATAGGATTGAGTTGGGTAGGTGAAGGTTCCTTGTTTAGGGATTTTGCCAGGCTGAAAAGGTCTCTAGGTTTGTTTAGAGAGCAGAGAAGGAGCTTGGCATGGTATTCGCTCATTCTGAGGTATATAGTTTCGCGGTGGAGTTTGAGGTGGTTTAGGTATGATGCTTTGTCAATTTCGGAGCGGGATCATTTCCTTTCAAGTTTCCTGAGGGAGAGGAGAGATGTCCGAAGATCTGCTGTAAACCATGGGGCTGTTTTTCTTCTTCTTTTAGAGCTCTTGGGGTCTAATGATTTGTCTATGGCTGGTAGTTGAGAAAATGTTTTCAGTGTGACGTTCCAATTGGTGATTGCTTCATCAAGGTCAGGAGACAATAGTTTGAACTTAGGTAAGGCGTGTTTAATGAACTCTTCTTTATCAAGTGGTCTGAAGTGAGAGGTGATTCTGGATTCTGTACTGGAGTCATTGGAGGGGAAATGAGTAAGATTAGTGGGTATCTGGAACGTAATTAGCTTGTGGTCCGACCAAGGGATGGGGGTGATATCCATGTTTAGGTTGGCCTTCTGATTGGCAGCGGAGTGGGGCGCGAAAATTAGGTTCAGCGGATTTCCTTTAAGATGGGTGGAAGTGTTCACTATTTGCTCAAATCCAAGTGTATGCATAGCTTCTAGGAAAGCGTCTGCTTGGCTGGACTGCAGGGAGGGTAAGTTGAAGTCACCGAGCAGCCAGTTGGGGTTGCGAGGGTTAGCCGGGTTGCAGGCTAAGTCAGTGAAGGTAGAGATGACCTCAGGAGGAGAAGAGGGGGATCTATAAATGAGGTTTATGGTGATATTTTTGTTGGCAATGGTGATTATGTCTGCGTGTATGGTACTCTTGGCTGTAAGTAGTTGAAATTCAAGGTCGGTTTTTGCAAGGATGAAAACTCCGCCCCCTTTCCGGTTGGTCCTGTGGCAGGTGTGAATGGAGAAGTTGGGAGGGATTAGTTGGTTTATGAGGGCTGTATCAGTATCCTTGAGCCATGATTCTGTCACCATGAGGAGATCCAGGCCATGAACGGCTATCAGGTCAGGGATGACCGGCCATTTCTTTCGTACTGAGCGAGAGTTTACAAGGGCACATTTCAGTAAATGTTGTGCATCTGGTTTCTGCTTGAGGTTGACCGGATGATTGAGGGCAACGTAAAGTAGGTGTGATTGTCGAGAGTGGTGTGGGAGATTGGTAGCAGAGTGGAAGGGGTTAGAATGATTCTTCTTGCCCAGGTGGGGTAGGGTAGTTATGTGGTACTGCCCGGCTAAGAGGGCTACTGAGCATTGTAAGGTGTTTGCTAGGAGGACTATGGTGGAGAGGGTAAGTAGTGGGATGGCCATGGTGGCTTGGTGGCTGTTGCATGGCCTTGAAGTGCGAGAGTGGTGGTGCAACTTAAATGTGCCAATGTAAGATAGAGTGCAAGAGGACGTGTGGCCACTTGGGACAAATTGCAGTGGAGACAGCGTGTGGTGAAGAAACAATAAGGGAGAAACAAAAAGGGACCTACAGAGTGCTTGAAGGAGTAACACTGTAGCATATATAGATGATTACCTAGTATCACAAGAGGTAATTACCATGTAGCAATGTTGCTTAGAGATGATCTTAAGTACAACGAAGGCAGCAGAAACAACAGACTAAGGACTTGTGAGGTTGGACACAATGAGTAATAACACAGTAGCTTAAAGAACAGATTACTCAGTAACCTCAAGTAGCAATTATCATGTAGCAGTAATAGTAGAAATGAACTCCGGAACAAACAGACACTGCAGAAAACAGAGTTACTGAGAGTATCTCAAGCAACGGGTTATGAGATGCTGAGTTCGTGCAGCAAGCCGGGTTCAGCGGATTATTCGAGGCAGTGATCTCACACGCCCCACCTAAGGGCCACGCCAAAGGGCCCTCTGGCGAGGCCCTCAGGCGCGGGCCCGCCTGACGGCGGAGTCCTTTAGAGGCTGCTGCCCCTCCTCCCACAGCCCCGATTGTTATGTTTTATTACAGATTGGGCACTTGTCCGAGATTGTCTCATCACTGGAGGAGACCACCGCCGCCGAGGACGGGGAGACGCATCCCGTTGAGTTCAACGGCCTTGTGTATCGATGACGGGGGGCTCTGACAGTGTACTGACAGCAAAATCCCAAGACCATGAAGGAAAAATCAGTACAGACTCAGTGAAGCAGACCAGGTATTAAGCAGGCACAAACGCGTCAACCAGGTAACTGACTGCACAGAGAAAGGTAAGAAACAAGACTGTAAAGTATTACCTTGGTGGTTGGGTATCAAGACAGATTGTTGTGTGTATGAGACGTGTCCTAGACACGAAGTGAGTGCGGAGTCTCAATCCGTGGTTCCGACACATCTGCGAGGAGTGCGGCCGGAGAGAGATGAAGTGAAAAGCGCATTGGTGAAAGGAGTCTCGATGGGATTAGGAATTCTAAAGGAAACTCAAGTAAGGATGGGGCTGGCAGTACAGACCCCAGACATTCCTCCAGTCTATTAGGGAGGATGTTGAAGTATATGGCAGCATAATGAACACACTAAGAATAAGGATAAAGCAAAGAAGTGTTTTAAGAATTGCTGTTTTACATGGAAAAAAACAAAACAAAGCCAGCTGCAGTCTTCTGGCCGAAATTTGGCATGGATGAAGGGTGGTTATGTCAAATCCTTAACTTATATGTAAACCGTGAAAAGATTAATTCAGCAAGTGTAAAAGAATTTGCTGCTGCCACAAGAAATAGCAGTGGTGCATGTAAACGGTCATTAAGCAGGGAATTCTTTTGAAGCCAGAGGAAATAGATTAGCAGATGAAACTGCTAAGGAAGCTGCCTTAGAGGAACATTTAACTCCTACATACAATTTAACCCCAGAAATAGAGAGTCAGGCAGCGAATCCCATATTTACTGAAAAGGGAAAAATGAAAATGCGAAGATATAGGGGCAGTAGAAACAGAAAGGGGAAAATGGGTTTTACCTGAGGCAGGCAGATGGTAAACAAACAAATGAGAGAAATTATGGCCATTGTACATGAATGGAGTCATTGGGGTGTACAGGCAATGTGTGATCTAGTTCTCAGGCACTATGGATGTATGGGAATATACACAGTAGCCAAGCAAGTGTGTGAGAGGTGTATAACCTGTAAGAAAATAAACAAAAAGGTCGTTAGGAAACAACTGCAGGGAGGCAGAGACCCTGGTCTTTGTCCATTCCAAAGTATACAGGTTGATTTCACTGAGTTGCCCCTGGTTGGGTGGGTGAAGTACCTATTGGTAATAGTGGACCATTTGATGGGATGGGTGGAGGCATATCCCATTGTAGCTGACACAGCAATAGGAGTAGCAAAAATAGTCTTGGAACAAATAATTCCAAGATATGGAATGATAGGTCACATTGACATGGACCAGGGAAGTCACTTCACAGCTAAAGTATTGCAAAACATAATGGAAACTCTGGGAGTATCCATGGCATCCACCTTCCTCAGGGAGAGTGGAACACATGAATCAGACTGTAAAGAAGCAGCTAGCCAAATTGATGTTAGAAACAAAATTACCTTGCACTAAGTGTTTGCCCTTAGCATTGTTAAGAATCCAAACAGCCCTTCGGAAAGATTCAGGAGTGTCCCCCTACAAAATGTTATTTGGATTACCCTATATAGGACAATTAAAGGAACCTCCTCAGTTTGAAACCAAAGATAAGTTTCTTAAAGAATATATACTTGGGCTGTCCTCTTCTTTATCTGTTCTCAAGAATAAAGGACTGTTGCCCCCCCCCCCCCCCCTTGGAGTTTGCAGTTCACAGCCTCAAACCAGGACAGTGGGTCTTGATAAAATCCTGGAAGGAGTCCAAATGGCAACCAGACTGGGAGGGCCCGTTCCAGGTCTTGCTGAGTACTGAGACTGCTGTAAGAACCGTGGGAAAAGGTTGTACTCATTATACACTAATTAAAGGTACGGTCAAAGCTCCTTCAGATGAACAATGGAAGGTCCAGGGAACTAATGACCCTCTGCGCCTGAAAATGACAAGGAAAAACAGAAGAACAGGAGAGGAGTTGGTTAAAAAGGACTAATAAAAATTATAACATGGACAAAAAAGTGGATGGTGTTGCTATGGTGGGGGGATCACTTTCTCTGTTAAGGGGAATGACATGGGATCTAGGACGGTGAAAGGGATGGATGGATGAACAAATATGAACACAGAAACAATGGGGAAGGGTGTACCTTAACATAGTTACTGTAACCATACCAGAGGGAGAGGGACCAATGAGCCTAGAATTTGATGCCTGCCAAGTGATAAGTTGTGATGGGGGATACTATGAAAAGTTGTGGGGAAATAGTCATAAGTATGTGTGTCCAGAGACTGCCCAGACACTTGTGTATGGGATGCCCTGTTACTGGTGGTCACAAGTTTGGTGGACCACCGAGGATGAAGGCTGGGTCTCACCAGAGGGGAAGAGGCACCCAGTTCAAAATAAAACAATGATAAAGAAACAGCATTCAGCAATGTAACCCAGGAAGTTGCAACCCCACTGTGGTCACCCTATCTGGAAGGGATGACTCACTGGATGGGACCTATGGACTAGGAACAGACATTAGTGGGCAAGATCCCCTGGGAAGACTGAGGATAAAAATACCCCTCAGGAATCAGACTCGGATCTCCACACCATTCCCCAGCATATCCTTTGAACTTAATAAGGACCCTAAGGCAGTCAAGATAGTGGAGATTAAAGATTTGAGGGACACTCTAGAGGTGGAAATGGGTTATGGGGATCTGAACGCCTGGGTGGAATGGGTTAAATTTACCGTAGGAAGTCTCAACCGTAGCAATTGCTAAGCATGTGCCTCTGTGAGGCCCATTGCACAGGTTGTGCCCTTACCCTTGAGGTGGGATACAGATCCCGATGGAGTAAGATGCCTCATCTCTCTGTATAAGGAAAAAAAACGGCTTGGGGAAATGAAAGTTGCAAGTCATTGAGTTTGCTCTTTCCCCCTACAGACTTGGAGGTGAAAGTTCCCCCCACATTTTGAGCAGTGTTTGGAAAAAAAATTCCGCCTGTCTCACCAGGTGGGAGAAGAACTACATGAAGGAAGTGGGGGAAGTGAACACCTGCGTCCTAAGCTTAAACCTGACAGGAATGGAAGGAGAAGAGAAGAACTATTCCAACCTGGTAATCCCTAGGGCAGACCTGTGGTGGTACTGTGGAGGGCGGACGTTGAGACCAACATTGCCTGCCCTATGGTCGGGAACATGTGCAATAGTTCAATTGGCAGTTCCTTTCACCTTGGCGTTCACAGAACAGGATAAGGGGCAAACACAAAGGAAAAGGAGGAGTACCTTGGGAACCTCATTTGATGATAGGATAGATATAGACGCAATAGGAGTCCCTCTGGGAGTTCCAGATGAGTATAAAGCCCGAAACCAGATTGCAGCTGGATTTGAATCCCTGTTATGCGTAATCACAACAAACAAAAATGTAGATTGGATAAATTATATATATTATAACCAACAGCGGTTTATCAATTATACCCAGAATGCAAGAAAGGGGATCGCAGAACAATTGGACATCACTAGTAGAATGGCCTGGGAGAACCAAATGATTTTAAATATAATGGCGGCTGAAAAAGGGGGCGTCTGTGTGATGTTGGGGGGTGGGGGAGAAATGTATGTTCATCCCCAACAACACTGCCCCTGATGGCACTATCACTAAAGCCCTGCGAGGACCAACTACCTTGGCAGAGGAATTGGCAGAAAATTCAGGTACAGATACCTCTCTCACTGGATGGTTGGAGTCATGGTTTGGGATGTGGAAAGGGGTATCATCATCTATATTACCTCTGTACTTGTTGTAATTGGAGTATTAATTACGGTGGGGTGTTGCATAATACTGTGTATAGGAGGGCTAACTCAAAGATTGATAGAAACAGCAAGCATTAAACAAATGATTGTATCATCTCCAATGCGCAAGGGTGCAATGTTATTAATGGACAATAAAGGGGAAGAGATAGAGTCAGGAAGGATGTTATCTAAATTAGAAGCTTCCTATGTAACTGTAGAGTAAATGTAAAAAGAAACAAGAAAACTCTAAAAAGAAAGAGGGAGGGGTTTGATATAAACAAATGTGGTATGCTATTTTCACAATGTAATATAATTCTTGAATTCCACTCATTTACCACTCTGGAATATAATTTTGTATGGAATGGCTTTCTGACTCCCTTTGTTGTATCCTGGAAGGAGAGACTATGTGGCTAGTAACACGTAGCCTGCCACAGGTGCGGAAGTGCAAGAAGTGGAGTGAGACAGTATTAACCAATGATGGCTGGAAGAGGGAGAGGACATAGTGTACTATAAAAGAACTGTGAAACAGAGGATAAATATGTCTGTTCAGTCAGGCACCATTCTTGCAAGAATGTAATTAAAGTAACCCTTTGCTTCACTTAGGAATCTGTTATTGTGTAAAAAAGTTATGTTTTATTACACCCTTTCCCTAGTTCAAATGCCTGTCTACGTAATGCTTGAATTTTTCACTTAGGATCCTTTTCCCTGTGACAAAAAGATGTAGTCCATCCACATAATATAGCCTCTTGTTGTTCCATCAATTTCCCCAGTTGCCAATATATCTAAATCTTCTCATTTGCACCAGGTTTGGAGCCATGTATTAAAGTTGATTATGCGATGCAGCCTTTCTGTTCCCTTACCAAGGATAGGTAGAACTTCTGAGAATGCCATAGTGTTAACAATGAGTTTGAGTTGTTTTCCCAGAATCTGGAAGTCCCTTTGAACTGTAGAGGCACTGTTTCTAGCCAGGTCATTTGTACCCAAGTGGACGATAACATTAATTTTGGAGTGCTCACTTTCTGCACTAACTATGCCAACAATTTGGTTCATATTCCTGCTGGCAGAAGAGCCTGAGAAGCATCTGACCATCTTCTCTCCTTTGAACTGTGTTCCCAGGTTGGTGCCTCTGATGATAGAATCTCTGAGTAGTAGTAGTTCCCCCATTTTGTGATTTTTTTTCTTCATGTTTGGTGCATTATCAGTAGATTGGGCATTAACCTTCTTATTTAAGGGCATTTTAGTTTCCACTAATTAGGCACTCTCATTTTCCAAGACAGAGAAGGCTTTATGCAGGGATATCTCTTGATGGAGAGGGTGTTTCCGTGTTATAGGTCACAACCTACCAGAGCCCACTATGATCTATTTGTTCCTGGGCTGTTTGATTCTTTGTGGGAGCAGTAGTAGATTTTTTCAATTTGTACCCGTGAGGAGGTGTGTTTAATTGCAGCTAATTCTTCCCTTAATAGAATCAATTCTGTATGCAGCAGATAACTTGAGACATACAGGGCAAGCTCTTAGGCTCCAAATGATTCTTCTTAGAATGAAGGCACCACACCTATTGCATCGAATACACAACATGCTGATTAAGATGGCTATAAGGCAGTTCTAGGACAAGGAGAATAGGTGAGTGTTACATCTAATTGGAGTACAGATGTCAATCTATATGATGACTATATAGGCAATGCAACCTCAGGGTGGGCAGGGTGATGGTTGGGGTAGGTGGAAATCTAAATGTCCCTGGCCAGTAGACCTTATATGAGCTGAGGGCACACTCAGATTTCTGATTTATAAAGGCTATGCAAGGAATGTAGGCAAGCTAAAGTTTCCTAATCTTATAACCAAAATGTAGGTTGTTTGCCGCTAGACTGTAGATCAAGATGGCTGTGAACAAATAGAAATGAGATACAGACCGAAAGATAGGACCACCATGGTTGTGTGTGTGTGTGTGTGTGTGTGTGTGTGTGTGTGTGTATTTGACCCCCCTTCCTTGGTGCAGTTACCCTAACATACCACAGTGCCTAAGTAGTATTATAAGAGAATAAAACAGGTAAGCAATAAGGAAGGAAATGTTATATCAAAAACCAGTCAAATAGTAAAATTAGAAATCTTATCTTTGTAGAGTCTCAAAGTTGTGATGGCAATTCCTAGATCAAATCTCTTGCTGAAGCAGCAGAGGCTGATTTAAATTAACCATACCCTTAAAGGCAGGCTTCTAACAGAACAATGAAAACTTTAAAAGGTCAAACTGAAAACTTACTGCTATGTATCAGCCTACTATGCAAATGACCCCTGGAACTTTAGAATGTATAACTTTACTGCTGCTCAGGCAGCAGAGGCTGACTGAATTAACCACACCCTGTGAGGCAGGCTTGTAACAGAACAATGAAAACTGTAAAGGCTCAAAATAAAATCTTACTTCTATGTATAAGCCAACTATGCAAAGGACCATGGAACTTTAAAAACCTTTACTGCAAAAATAAGTAGGAAACCAGGTCTCTACAAATCTAAAAGCAGATGTTTTCTTCCATTTCAAATAAATAAGTATCAAGAATTTAGTGTCCCTAGGCCAGTAGATCTTATATGAACTGAGGGCACACAGATTTCTGATTTATAAAGGCTATGCAAGATATGTAGGCAAGCTAAAGTTTCCTAATCTTATCACCAAAATTTAGGATGTTTGCCACCAGACTGTAGATCAAGGTGGCTGTGAACAGATAGAAATGTGATACAGACAGAAAGATAGGAGGAGTATGCTTTTTTTGGGGGCACAGAGAGGCAAACAGAGCTAAGCACATGTGGAAGACAGGAAAAGAGGCTAAACAATACTTAAGCAGGGGGGAGGGGTTAGTCACTCAGGTAGAATTAGAGCAGAGACAGGAAAAAAGTTTTAAACTCTGCAACAATGGTGACAGAGCTAGACTAGGTATTGAATTAAATGTTAACCTGGCCAACACAAACGGACCAGATTGTAGAAGGAAAGTTCCAGTTAGTTATGGAGAGGCGCAGTTATTCAGCTGAGAAAAACTGAACAAAAAGTACAAAAAAAGGGGAAAATGAGGTAAGTGAGCACACTAACAAGACAAATAAAGATGTAGAAAGAGACAGACAGGACTCATAGAAAGCCAGCAAATTCACTCACAAGAAGTAAAATTCACCTTTCCAGCAGAACTTGTAAGAGGGACACTTTTCTTCCCAAAGGACAGACACACAAACAGCGCTAAGCACATGTGGAAGACAAGAAAAGGGGCTAAATAATACCTCAGCAGGGGGGGGGGAGCGGTTAGTCACTCAGGTAGAATTAGAGCAGAGACAGGATAAAAGTTTTAAACTCTGCAACAATGGAGACAGAGATAGGATAGGTATTGAATTAAATGAATTACAACTATTTGACAAACTGAAGAGTAGTAAATCACCTGGACTGGATGGTATACATCCAAGGGTGTTGAAAGAACTGAAATATGAGATTGCAGACCCACCATTACTAATCTGTGAATTATTATTAAAATTATCAGTAATACCCAAAGACTGGAGGATGGCCAATGTAATCCCAATTTTTTAAAAGGCTTCCAGGGGTGATCTGGGAAACTACAGTCCGATGGAGCCTGACATCCGTACTGGGAAAAATGATAGAAACCATTATTAAGAACAAAATTTCTAAACATGTAGATGTTGGCAGCCCTCTGGATAGTTGTCCTAAATTGTGTTCGGTCTTCAGTCAGGTGGCTCATTGATGACAGACTGGTACCCGTAGCTGCTGTTATTCTATCAATCCATCTCATTGCTGGCCTTCCTCTTTTGCGTTGACCTTCTATCTTGCCAAGCATGATGTCTTTCTCTAATGATCTCTCTCTTCGCATGATGTGTCCAAAGTATGAAAGCCAAAGTCTTGTCATCTGAGCTTCTAAAGAAAGTTTAGGTTTGATCTCCTCTACTACTGACTGGTTTGTTCTTCGGGCAGTCCATGGTATACGCAGTATTCGTCGCCAGCAACATAATTCAAAGGCATCAATTTTTTTTACTGTCTATCTTTTTCACTGTCCAGCTTTCACATCCATATGATGTTATTGAAAATACCATGGCTTGAATGAGTCGAATCTTTGTATAGAGAGAGACATCTCTGCTCTTAAGAATCTTGTCTAGGTATCTTGTCAGGGCCTAGCATCAGCAAAGTTCTTTTAGCTCAAATTTAAAACACAGAAAAGAGCTTTCTGGTTAAATTTAGAACCCAGCAGAGAGCTTGTAGTTTAAATTTCATAAGAAGTTAGAGCCTAGCAGCAGCTAAGAGCTATAATTTAAATCAAATCAGAATTTAGCTTACCTCAGCAGCACAAGACAGGGTACTGTGTAGCAGCCCTCTTTTAATAAGTGTTATTTCCCTCCCTCCCTCCCCACACCCACCCACGCCTGGGATAATCGTAGCTTTATAGGTACTTACACATCTTAAAAGACAGGAGGTGCTCTCAGGTGAAGCTCATTACCCAAATCAGTCATACACTAAGGACCTGAGATTAGTTAAGCTTCAGGTGAACAAGGTATATTACACGTATTAGGTATAGTTTTATTAGTATAAATATCCATAGCAACCCTTAGTAAGTAAAGAACTTGGATCTAAACACAAACTTAAAACTAAGATGCAGACAGCAGTCCAGCAGCGGGATGGGGCCTTTCCAGTCTTTTGCATTGAGTGTCACATGTATGATTTTCTCCCAGTTGGTGAGAGGTCTTACGTGTGCACTAGCTGCAAGGAGCTCTTTGTTCTCAGGGAATGAGTCCGTTCTCTAGAGGCTAAAGTAGCAGACTTGGAAAGCATAAGACAGACAGAGAGGTACATAGTCCTGCAGTCCCACCTTCAGTCTGGCAGCATCCCTGTTGCATGGAGGAGAGAGGTCACGTGACAGGAGAGCATCACCCTGGTGTGGCAGGAAGTGATCCTGTAACTAGGACCTGTCCTCCAGGTGATGTAAAACCCTCTCGCACCGAGGAAGTTTCTCCAGGGCCATGTGCCCATGAGGGAAGGGTTAGGACAGCCGTTATAGTTGGTGATTCGATCATTAGGCATGTAGATAGCTGGGTGGCTGGTGGACGTGAGGATCGCCTGGTAACATGCCTGCCTGGTGCGAAGGTAGCGGACCTCACGCGCCACCTAGATAAGGTCTTAGATAGTACTGGGGAGGAGTCTGCTGTCTTGGTACATGTCGGTACCAATGACATAGGAAAATGTGGTAGGGAGGTTCTGGAGGCTAAATTTAGGCTTTTAGGTAGGAAGTTGAAATCCAGAACTTCCAGGGTAGCGTTCTCCGAAATGCTTCCTGTTCCACATGCAGGACCCAAAAGGCAGGCAGAGCTCCGGAGTCTCAATGCGTGGATGAGACAATGGTGCAGAGATGAGGGGTTTGGATTTGTTAGGAACTGGGGAACATTCTGGGGAAAGGAGGGGCTCTTCCGAAGGGATGGGCTTCACCTTAACCGGGATGGAACCAGGCTGCTGGCATTAACCTTTAAAAAGGAGATAGAGCAGCTTTTAAACTAGATATTAGGGGAAAGCCGACAGTCGCCCAAGAGCGGATGGTTCGGAAGAATGTATCTTTGAAGGATACTACCAAAAGCAGAGAGGTTCCACAAAAGAGTAAAGTAGCCCAAATTCCCTCAAGTATGGAGCAGACAGAGCTTAAAGATCCCAAATTACCCATGTCTAACAGCCAAATTAATAGGAATAAAATTCTCTAAAATGCTTGTATGCAAATGCTAGAAGTCTAAAAAATAAGATGGGAGAGTTAGAATATAAAGCACTAAATGAAAGGTTAGATATGATTGGAATATCAGAGACATGGTGGAAGGATGACAACCAGTGGGACACTGATACCTGGGTACAAACTATATCGTAATGATAGAGCTGATCAAATTGGTGGAGGGGTTGCTCTCTATGTTAGAGAGGGCATTGAGTCAGAAAGGATTAAAGTTTTGCAGGAAACAAAATCTGCTGTAGAATCTATATGGATTGAAATTCCATGTAAAAGGGGGAAGGCAATGGCAGTGGGGGTGTACTATCAAGTGCCTGGCCAGAATGACCAAATGGATGATGAAATGCAAAGGAAGCTAACAAAGGTAACAGCACAGTAATAATAATGGGTGATTTCAACTACCCCGGTATCGACTGGGTCAGTGTCACGTCAGGACATGCTAGAGAGATAAAGTTCCTAGATGAAATAAATGACTGCTTCTTGGAGCAGCTGGTTCATGAACAGACCAGAGGGGAAGCCATATTAGACCTAATCCTTAGTGGAACACCAGATCTAGTGCAAGAGATAAGGTTGTTGGGGCCACTTGGCAATAGTGATCATAGCATGATCGCCTTTGATTTAATTAGTGGAGGAGGGATAGTAGGGAAATCCACAGTACTACCTTTTAACTTTCGAAAGGGAGACTGTGATAAAATGAGGAAAACAGTTAAGAAAAAACTAAAAGGAGCAGTTGCAAAGGTTAAAGACGTACATCAGGCTTGGCTGTTGAAAAATACTATCTTGGAAGCCCAGACCAGCTGTATTCCACGCTTTAAGAAAAGTGGAAGGAAGTCCAAAAAACTGCCAGCATGGTTTAAAGGTGAGGTCAGAGAGGCTGTTGCCAAAAAAGCATCTTTCAGGAAATGGAAAAAAAAGCCAAACGACGAAACCTGGAAACAGCACAAGCACTGGCAAGTCAAATGCAAGGCATTGATAAGGCAGGCAAAGGGAGAATTCGAGAAGAAGCTTGCTGCAGAAGCAAAAACGCGAAGTAAAGACCTTTTCAAGTACATTCGTAGCAAAAAACCTGTGAGAGTCAGTTGGTCCATTAGATGATAAAGGGGTTAAAGGAGCACTAAGAGGCGACAAGGCGATAGCGGAGAGACTGAATGAATTCTTTGCTTCAGTCTTTACTGAGGAAGATGTAGGGATGTTACCCATGACTGAAGTGGTATTTAAAGGTGCGGAAGAATTGAAGGAAATATCGATACATCGGGAAGATGTATTACAACTATTAGATAAGCTGAAGAGTAGCAAATCACCTGGGCCAGTTGGTATACAGCCAAGGGTGTTGAAAGAACTGAAATACGAGATTGCAGACCTGCTATTAGTAATCTGTGAACTATCATTAAAACCATCTCTAATACCTGAAGATTGGAGGATTGCCAATGTAACACCAATTTTTAAAAAGGGTTCCAGGGGTGATCCGGGAAAATACAGACCGGTGAGCCTGACATCAGTAACGGGAAAAATGGTAGAAACCATCATAAAGAATAAAATTACTCAGCATGTAGATAGTCATGACCTAAGACAGCATGGCTTGAGACAAGGAAGATCTTGTCTTACTAATCTGTTCTGAATTTTTGAAGGAGTGAATAATCAGTTGGACAAAGGTGAGTCGGTTGATATTGTGTATCTGGACTTTCAGAAAGCCTTTGACAAGGTCCCTCATCAGAGACTTTTGGCAAAACTAAAGAGTCATGGGATAGGAGGCAGTGTACTATTGTGGATCAGGAACTGGTTAAAAGATAGAAAGCAGAGGGTAGGGCTAAATGGCCAATTTTCCCAATGGAGAAAGGTGAATAGTGGTGTACCCCAGGGATCTGTGCTGGGTCCGCTGCTTTTTGACATATTCATAAATGACCTGGAAAGTGGAATAACGAGTGAGGTTTCAAATTTGCAGATGACACAAAACTATTTAAAGTTGTTAGAACCCAAGAGGATTGTGGAAAATTGCAAGAGGATCTTGATAAATTGGAAGACTGGGCATCAAAATGGCAGATGAAATTTAATGTGGACAAGTGCAAGGTTATGCACCTAGGGAAGAACAACCCAAACTATGGTTACACGATGCAAGGTTCCACATTAGGAACCACCTGCCAATAAAAAGTTGTTCCTGGTGACAATAGATTTTTCTGTTTAAGCCGAGAACCTAGCAGTTGGGCAGCATCTTTTGGGAGTCCTAAATCCCGGACTAAATCATTCAATTCAGCTTGAGAGAAAAGTTCAGGTTTCGGATCTGGTTCAGTTTCAAACTCGGAAGTACATGGACTCATCGGGAAAAGCCATCTGATGAGTCTCATCATGATCAGAACCGTCCACACAAATATGATCCAAAGATTTTGGTGGTTCAGGCACAGGTACTTCGTTGCTATGAGGCATAGGCCTAATTGCTGAGGGAAGGTTGGGGTAACTTATTACGTTCTTATTTTTTAAGTTGTATCCCTTCACAATGCAAGAGCAAAAATAGCAGTCACTGCTGTGGTCTCTTTGTTCACGCCACATCATAGGTATTCCGAAACGAAATGCTTTTTTTTTTACCTTTCATCCATAAGCGTAGATCTTCCTCACATGTCTTGCACACTTTGTGAGGAGCCCACGGTTTGTCTTGATCGCCTAACTTCAAACCGAAATAGGCGAAATATACTTTTTTAATAAATGCAGAAATGTTCCTCTGCCGCTTTTTCAAGGTATATTCCCCACAAATAAAACAAAAACTGTCCGGAGAGTTGACGCAACCTCTGGCTCTGTGAGCCATCACAAATACACAGCACTGCAAACTACAACTGTAGTGAACCACTTCGGAATAAAGCTGGATTACGACTGAGCGAACAAAAGGTAATAATGAACTTGCAAGAAACTGAAATTTGATAGGAACGTTCATGTCGCAACCACCGTGTTTGAGCGAGCGAACGAGGCGAGGCGAACAGGAAAGAACATGCGCCAGCTCGAGTACTGGATTTAGCCCCCCGCCTCCCAATTGTCCTGTTAATGTATAAAATGAATACAAAACACTCTAAAATATCATGAGGGAGTGTTTCTAGTTAGTTAACCATTACAACCTCTATTTTGGGCCAAGAAAATAAACTGCAGTCGGCTAAAAAGAAATTATGTGAACATTCCTTATATGGGTAAGAAATCTAATTTTGCAAGAAAACGTGACGTGATGGAACATTTTGGCTATTTTTCCTGGATTCAGCACCCCAAAATCTATAGGAATCAGTTGCAAAACTGGAGGCAGTTTTTTGGTAGTGTACCTGTGTAATCTTTCAGTAGAATCTTGCAGGCATGTGGGATCAGAGCGATTGTGCAATAATTTCCAATCAGTTGGATCACATTTCTTTAGTATTGGTATAAACACAGATCTTTTTCAGTCAGTTGGCCATGATGTTGTCTTGCAAATTTCTTGGCAGAGCCTTGTAAGTATGGTAACAGCTGCATCAGATTGCTGTAATACGTCTAATAAGAATGCCATCAATGCCTGGTGTTTTGTTCTTTGATAAAGTTTTCAATGCTGCTTCAACTTCTTCTTTTATCACCAATGGTTTCTAGTCCTATAGGCACTCCTTGTGGCCTTGGGCAAGCCACTTAACCCTCCGTTGCTTCAGGTATACATAGATCATGAGCCCATTGGGGATGAAGGAATATATCCAGTACCTGTTTGTAGCAGCTACATAATGTAAACCGCTTTGATTGAAGGATAAGGCGGCATAGAAAACTGGTTAAATAAATAAAAAGGTTCCGGATCATAAAGTACAGCTTGAAACGTCTGTTGGCCCACTTGATCTTTATCATATAAAAACTTTGTATATTCTTTCTACCTTTTCTTGATCTTCTCAGCATCATTCAACATAGAGCCTTGAGCATTCTAATTCGAGGCTGGAATTTTTTCTTTAACTCTCGTAGCTTTAGGAAAGCCGATCTTGTTCTTCCTCTAATAGTTTCTGCTTCTATTTCCTTGCATTTGTTATTGTAGTACTTTTCCTTGTCCTGTCTTGATGCACATTGGAAAGCAGTATCACAGTGAGTTCAGCTGCTTCTTGTATACTACAGTCTTTGGATGTACAAGAGTTTCTCCTTTGTTGGATTTGGCTGCTGTTTGCAGACTCTTTTTTGGTATCTTGAATGTACACACAACAACTGATGTTCTCCTTGTTCCTCTGTTTGTTGTTTTTAATGCAATTGAAATACCACTGTTAGGTTATTTGCAATATGAAATACCATTGTTTGGTTTCTCTTTAAGTCCAAGGCCGCGGGGCAGGGTCCCCAGAGCCTGCCCGTAACTGGGTGCGCGGCCCGGTGCCGGGACCCTGCACGCGGCGTACAGTGGGGGCACCGGACGGCAGGGGGGGGGGGAGGCAAGCACTGTTCCCTCTAAGCTGTGCGCGTGTGCGCGCTGTCAGCAACAGTTCCCTGGTGGCCAGTGGATGCCAGTGCAGGTGCGACACAAAATATAAAGTTAAGACTGGAGGGTCTTTTACAAGGCCCAAATGGCTCTTGGTCCTTGTAGTTTTCTTGAGCTCCAAATCTTTAATGAAATACTTAAGCAGAGTGGTGGGAAAAATAAGGCTTTTATTTCCAGTCTTTGCTGAGGTTCAAAAATATTGGGTTACAACGTTAAAGCAAAAGTCCTTACTTCAGGTAGAAAAACAAACTTAGGCTTTTCAAACAAAACTATCATATATTACAGGAATGGTGGTGCTTAAACAAATCAAGAATGCTCTGTTGGTACTTTAAACGGATCACAAGTCTGGCAGAGATTCTAGACTTCCGGAAATACACAATGTACAATCCATGTCGTGGTCAGATACATCTCCTATGGGATCCACTTGCATTTGCTCATAATCCGATACCTCTGATTCAGTGTCCCTGGTTTCATGCAAACCATATTCAGGGGTTTTATATATTTGCTCTAGCAAGTCCCAATGTCCTGGGGCTAACCTAGGGCGTCGGCCACGTGCTATGTTGAGCTTACAAGTATCCCCTCTTCTTGGAGGTTTTATATCAGCATTATATAAACCTTTATCCTTCACAGCATTCTTCTTAGGCATATATTTTCCATACCTTTTATTGCAGCAGCCTGGTGATGAAAGGTTTTCTCCTTTGGCTTGCTTCCTCCACTCAGAAGCTTCGTGCCAATCCTTTCTCTGAAAGTTTGCTTTACCTTTCAACCGTGGGAACAGCTCTCCTGGTAAGTGCCTGCTCCTGCAACAGCCCAAATCCTGGCTTCCGTGCTCCGCCTGGCTTTTCCTTCCCAGCTGATTCCCACTTGCTTCTTGCTTGCAATCAATGTAAGGCTTTCTCTTCTGCCAGCCAACAGCTTTCTCACCAACCTGAGCTGGTCCTTCCTTGGCTCCTTGAGGCCTCCTGTTAGCTCCTGGAGATTCTCTGTTAGATCCTCTCCCCTGGACCTGACCCGGTCTTCTCTCCTGGACGTGACCTGGTCCTCCCTGGTCCTCTCTGTTTAGCTTGAGGCAGTTCTTCCTTATAAAGAACTCCTCTCCTTGAGGCTTGTGAATTGTTTGTCATGTGCTCCTGACCAGCTGGGCGTGGCACTCCAGTCTCTCTGACTGCACTCCTGCTCCGTCTAGCTCAGTGGTTCTCAACCTTTTTTGTACCGTGACCCCTTTTACCGTTGGTCAACTTGTGGTGACCCCCAATGATAAAATCAAATGCGTCTCTCTTCCTTTACCGTTAACGCATTGTCGCTGTAATCATTTGTTGAATTATTAATATATTATAGGCCTTTGCAATATGTTTTTATTTATAAAATACTTATTTATTTTTTTTTTTTTTTTATTGATTTTTGATGAAAACTTACACCAAATTAAACAAGGAAAATCAGAGTACAATATTACAAAAAGAAAATAACATCCATGAAATATTACATGATAAAGTCCACATCATGGAGAACGGACCGAATTACTAAGGAAAAATAAAGACATAAACATTTAGAAAACAAAGCCCAAAGGCCTACAATATCGGAGAATACCTATCTATAAACCAGAGTTACCCCCAACATTTGTGCTAGAATGATCAAGGACAAATTTCTCCAATTGAGTAACATCCAAAAAGACATATGTAGCTTCCTTGTAATTAATAATACACTTACAAGGAAAGCGTAGAAAAAAGGTGGCACCAAGTGCCAAAACTTTAGGTTTTAATACTAAGAATTGCCTCCGCCGAAGCTGCGTCTCACGGGAAACGTCAGGGAATATATTAATAGTCTGGCCACAGAACATGGCAGACTTTACCTTGAAAAAAGCGCGCAAAATGCGCTGCTTAGCTTCGAGAGAGGCAAGGGTGACTAATAGAGTAGAACGAGAAGGGATGTTATCCGTGGAGTCTTCGAGAAAAGCAGTTAAATTATCTATAGCTGGAACAATTTCATCCAGAGCACCCTCAATGGGATTAACCTGTAAAATACTTATTTAAATAATCAAAACAACAAGTAACAATATTTGATTTCAAAATTATGATGATTTTGTAGTCAAATCACTAATATGAAATAAAATTATTTTTTCTACCTTTGTTGTCTGACCAATTTATTCTCTGATCATGCTGGTCCCGATCTGAGGCTTCTGCTTTCCTGTCTTCTCTTAGCTCTCTTTCTGTGGTCTATGGTCCATCTGCCAGTTCTTATCTCTTGTTTTCTTCACTTCTTTCCATCAGCCTATTTCCAGTCCCAGTAACCCTCCCCAGTATCAGCCCCTTTCCAGTCCTCACTCCCAGTACCTTCCAATGTCAACTTGCATTCCCATGACTGCCACTGGTGTCCATTCCCTTCCAGTCCCCCTCCTTCCCCACTGATCAGTCCCTTCTAGTACAAATACCATGGCAGCCCCTCTCAGATCCACTCCCTTTCAGTTCCATGCTCCCATCCCCTTGTATCAGCCCACTTGTAGCCTTAGCCCCCAGTTTTCTTCCAGGGTCAGCAGCTCTATCCTCCCCTCCCCACAATCAGCCCATTCCCATTCAAAGCCCCCTAATCAGCTCACTTCTAGTGCTAATCCCCCTCAACCCCATTACCAGTCCTACCCCCCCCCCTAATCAGCCCAATACCAGTCCTACCCCCCATCAGCTCATTTCCAGTGCTAGTCCCCCCCTCAACCCCATTACCAGTGCTAGGCTCCCCTAATCAGCCCATTTCCAGTCCTAACCTCACTGATCAGCTCATTTCCAATGCTAGACCCCCTTGATAAGTCCATTCCCAGTCCTAGCCTTCCCTAATCAACCCATTACCATTCGTAGCCCCCCCATCTGCCCATTACCAGTGCTAGCACCCCCATCAGCCCATTATAATCCTAACCCGCACTGTCTCTCGCCTCTGTCCAGCATTTATCCCGTCTGTCCAGTATGTCCCCATGTCTCTCCCCTTTGTCCATGCCAGCCTACTCCCTCCATGTCAGCCCCCCTCCCTCCATCCATCCATATCAGCCCCCTCCCTCCCTCCCTCCATGTCAGCCCCCATCCTTCCATCCGTCCATGTCAGCCCCCCTCCCTCCATCCATCCCTCCATGTCAGCCCCCATCCTTCCATCCGTCCATGTCAGCCCCCCTCCCTCCCTCCATCCATCCATATCAGCCCCCATCCCTCCCTCCCTCCCTCCCTGTCAGCCCCCTCCCTCCCTCCCTCCCTCCATCCATCCATATCAGCCCCCATCCCTCCCTCCCTCCCTGTCAGCCCCCTCCCTCCCTCCCTCCCTGTCAGCCCCCTCCCTCCCTCCCTGTCAGCCCCCATCCTTCCATCTGTCCATGTCAGCCCCCCTCCCTCCATCTATCCATCCATCCATATCAGCCCCCTCCCTCCCTCCCTCCATGTCAGCCCCATCCTTCCATCTGTCCATGTCAGCCCCCCTCCCTCCATGTCAGCCCCATCCTTCCATCTGTCCATGTCAGCCCCCTCCCTCCATCCATCCATCCATCCATCCATATCAGCCCCCTCCCTCCATGTCAGCCCCCATCCTTCCATCTGTCCATGTCAGCCCCCTCCCTCCCTCCCTCCCTCCATGTCAGCCCCATCCTTCCATCTGTCCATGTCAGCCCCCCTCCCTCCATGTCAGCCCCCCTCTGTCGAGGTCAGCCGTGTTGCAGGTTGTCTGCCTCCCTTCTAATGCAGCCGCGGCTCTCGGCCGCTTAGGGAACCGCGGCTGTACCTGTAAAATCATTGCGGAGCCCTTCCAGTCTCGATGGGCTCCATGCAGCATTGTCCCGCCTCCAAAGGAAGTTGTTTACCACTTCCTTTGGAGGCGGGACAATGCTGCACGGAGCCCGTCGAGACAGGAAGGGCTCCGCAACGATTTTACAAGTACAGCCGCGGTTCCCTAAGAGGCAGGGAGCCGCGGCTGCAGAAGAAGGCGGTGAGTTTGCCGGAGTTTGCTGCTGCCGAGAAGCGGACTCGGCAGCGGCAGCAACTTGTGCACATCTTAATTTTTTTTTTTAAACTTGGTGGAGGCTAAGCGACCCCCGCTAAATCCTGTGGCGACCCCCGTTGGGGTCGCGACCCACAGGTTGAGAACCGCTGGCTGGTCCCTGTGAACATTGCACTCTGTGCGCATCTTTTTCTCTGTGTAAAACAGTTTCATTTCTCTCATCAGGGCTCTCATCAGCCCCCGCTGCATCACAGCGCGCACACACCTCACCGAGCGAGCGCACATACTTTACAACACAGCGCACAAAAATTACGGTTCTGATTCTGATAGAAAAAAACACAGATGTCTGAAAATTTAAAAGTTGATTGTAATTGCTAGAAATTTTCCGCTTCATTTAGTAATCATCTATTTTCATTTAATTTGATTAAAATCAATGTGATGTACATACTGTATTCTGACGTGTAGTCAAATTTTAAAGTATATAACTCCGAGTGTCGTTATGTGGCGCACAAAAATTTAACCTTCCTTCAAAAGCTGCACAGCTGATATTTTATGCGCACACAGCCTACAGAAAAGTAGAGGGAACATTGGCGGCAAGGTGCCAGCATCATTTAAATCTATTGGCTCCTGCCGTGTGTGGGAACGTGGGGGAGCCAATGAGGGCGAGGAGCGGCATGGGAAGGAAGTGGGAGGAGTTGGGGAGACGTCAGCGGCGGCCGCCATTCTTCCTTGTGCAGGCTGAGGGTTGCCGGTGCCAGTGGACAGCTCTCGGCAGCGGGATTAGGAAGACAGCAGGAGAAAAAATAAAATAAAACAAAAAAAAAATAATAGTAATATTAATAATAAATAGGAAGGAGCTGCTGGGTGGTGTGCGCAGTGGCACAACCTGGGAGCAGGGTTCCAGTCGGCAGCTCTCTGGGGCGTTTAAGGCAGGACACTGTGCCCTCCAATTTTTCCTGAGCCAGATGGGAGGAAGAGCAGCAGACAGACAAGTGTCTTTGATCACTGGAGCATTGGGGTAAGGTTTTTTGTTTTTTTGGGGGGGGGTTTTGGGGCAGAGAACAATGCAGTACAGGGGGAGAGTTCTACAAGGGCAAGGGGCAGTCCAGCCATGTGGCTAACCGTCGTGGCTCAGCAACAGCAGGGAGGTCCAGTAAGGGACGCGGGGGGGGGGGGGTCATTAACCCTGCCTGTGCAGGGTAGGGGTTGAGCTAGGGCCCGGGGAACCTGTGCACGGGGGGGAAAGTGTTCCACTCAGAGGAGAGCAGAGGTCTCCCCCAGGGGAGTTTAGGACTAGGGGTCCGGAGGAGGGGCCTAGTGGGGTAGTAGGGGGTAATCAGGGCTGGCCCGTCCATTGAGCAAGAATGTTTTTTGCACAGGGCCCCACGTTTCAGGGGGCCCCGCGCAAAGAACATTTTGCTTTTTTCAAAACTAAATTAAAAAAAAAAAAAAACGCTGGCTGCGGCCGCAGCAGAATGGACTGTCCCGCGGGGCCCCCTCTGCCTGGCTGAATCCCTCCCTCCGTGACGGCTGAGCCCCTCCGTGCCAGCTTTGAGAGTCGCGAAGGGAGAGTGTCTCCCTCGCGTCTCTGTTAAGCCTGCAGGGGCAGATGGGAAATTTCCCATCAGCCCCTGCGGGCTTAACAGAGACGTGAGGGGGACACTCTCCCTTCGCGACTCTCAAAACCGGCACGGAGGGGCTCAGCCGTCGTGGAGGGAGGGAGGGAGGGATTGAGGGATTCAGCCGGGCAGAGGGGGCCCCGCGGGACAGTCCATTCTGCCGCGGCCATGGCCGTGGCAGCACCCAGCGTTTTATTTTTAAATTTAATTTTACTTGAGCCGATGGAGGGGGGGTTAGGACTGGTAACGGGCTATGGGGGGGCTAGGACTGGAAATGGGCTGGGGGGTTAAGACTGGAGGTGGGCTGATGGGGTTAGGACTGGTAATGGGCTGTGGGCTGTTGGGGGGGGTTAGAACTGGAAATGGGCTATGGGGGGGTTAAGACTGGTAATGGGCTGTGGGCTGATGGGGGCTGTCTGGTAATGGGCTATGGCGGGGCTAGGACTGGAAATGGGCTGTGGGGGCTTAAGACTGGAGGTGGGCTGATGGGGTTAGGACTGGTAATGGGCTGTGGGCTGTTGGGGGGGGGATTAGAACTGGTAATGGGCTATGGGGGGTTAAGACTGGTAATGGGCTGTGGGCTGATGGGGGCTGTCTGGTAATGGGCTATGGGGGGTTAGGACTGATAATGGGCTATGGGGGGGGGGCTAGGACAGGACATGGGCTGATGGGGAGGGGTTAGGACTTGAGGTGGGCTGATGGGGTTAGGACTGTTAATAGGCTGTGGGCTGATGGGGGAGGGGGGTTAGGACTGGCAATGGGCTATGGGGGGGCTGACTGGAAATGGGTTGATGGGGTTAGGACTGGAAGTGGGCTGATGGGGGGTTAGGACTGGTAATGGGTTATAGGGGGGGCTTAAACTGAAAATGGGGTGATAGGGGGTTAGGACTGGAAGTGGGTTGATGGGGGGGCTAGGACTGGTATTGGGTTGGGGGGTTGCTAGGACTGGAAATGGGCTGATGGGTGGCTAGGACTGGAAATGGGCTGATGCAGGGACTAGAAGGGAATGGATGCTGGGTGAGGCTGGAACTAGAAGGGAGCTGATGTTGGGGGAGGATTAGAATGGGATGGGGCTGGAAGAGTAAAATGGAGAAGGGAAAAATATTTTGTGTGGGAGGGATAAAAAATCTACAATTGGCCGGGTATTGGGAGAGTAAGTGGGGATTGAGGATGGAGGGGTAAAATTTGAGTTGATGAAATAGGAATGAGGAAAGAGCAAAAGGAGAAAGATTAGTATGTTAAAGCAGATGTAGAGAGAGAATGGAAAAAAACTAGAAGAGAGAAGAAAGGACAAATGGACAGCAGACGATGGAGAGTTAGCAGAAGACACGAAGAAACCAGAAGAAAGTGGCTGGAGCAATTGCAGCTGAAAAAAAAATGCACAAAAGGTAGAAAAATCTCTCTTTATTTTGAATTTATTAATTGGAATATGTCAGCTCTGGTAAATGTGCATCATTAACGTCTGCGCTTTGTTTAGTACAAGAGCAAATTAATGTATAGTTTTATTTCTACAGTGTTGTACATTCCAAGTTTGGCTTTTGGGATTCCCAGTTTAATTATTGTCTTCCTGTTTCTAAATTATGATTATTTGTTTGGTGATGGTCTATGTTCTGCATGTGTAACTGAGCTGAGGTGTTCTGTTTATATAATTCCTATTTGACATTGCCACTTGTTCTCTTTCCCCAGTAGGTCATGTATTCTTGTTCTCTGAAATGTATTGGTTTAATATTTGCAGTGTTGCCTTTTGATTGGTAGAGTATGGTGCTTTGTGAGTCCTGGTAGTGCTGTTAGGATACTGCGGGTTTGCTATGGATTCTAAATGGGCAGTGTTTGTAGTAGTTCCTAATGTGTCTGGCAGTTGGCACTGGATTATAGTAATGTAGAAATCTTTTAGTCTTTCTTTATCCATACACTCATTAAGAGGCACGTTTACTAAAAGTTAGTATATGGTAACATTATGCAAATATTTATGCAAATGAGGCCCCGTACCGAGTCTCTGCACATGGCCCCAACACCCCCCTTGGGCCGCCCCTGGGGTTAATAATTTCAGGCCCGGTTTGGGACCTGGAGTTAGCAGCTCGGACAGAGCTTTAGAAAATGCCGGAAGTCATGCACAGGGGCAGTGGAAGGCTATTCCTTCCTGGTGGGAGGGCAGGGTAGGGGTTGGGGACAGGGTCATGCCAGCCCAGGGGCCCTCCAGTTTCGGAGGTCAGGATCTAACCCCCCCGTTGGCTGGCCGGCAAAGCAACATGGGTACCGCCCAGTAGGGGGACCTGCCTCATGGGATCATTGGCTAGGAGGGGGCCAAGGTTCATCCAAGGCGGAGTGGCTGGGGGCTTGGCAATCTCCCTGGCCTCCGGCATTCCTCCCTCCCCCCTGTTTTTTCATTTATGCCTCCACAGGTACCTGCAACGTTTCAACACCCTGTGGGGCAAGGAGGGAGAGGCCAATTCTGGGCAGAGAACATGGAAGCAGGAGCAGCATCAAGACGGGGCTTCTTGGATGAGGCTACCGGTGCAGGAAGTGAGGGATGGCAGCAGCGAGAAGAGGTGGTCCATGAGCCTGCATCCCATCCAATGCCAGTGTTGTCTATGGCTACGGGGACAGCAGGTGAGTTACCCGCGAAGCAGGTAGCAGAGCGGGGGATTAGTTAGCAGGAGGGCCCTGGGCTGACTCCTTGTCATCGTCATTGGGAGCAGAACTCATGGGGCTAGGGGCAGGCAGCAGCGGGGTCCAGGTTTGGCGGGGAAGCGCCTACGTTAGCATCATTTTCGGAGTTATGGGAGGGAGTTCTAAGAATCTGCACCGTAAAATTCGGAAGCGGCAGTACATAGATATTGTCCACTTATTAGAGGGTAGACGGCGGTCGGGTGAGAGCAAGAAAAAGAGAAAGGAAGACGAGAAGGCGGGACGGATCAAAAAGGTGTCGCGTAATGTGGTGAATTGGATGAGGGCCTTGAGGTTAGCAAGTATATGGGGTCATCATTCTCCTGAGCAATATGGGAAGTTGTTGGCATATGCAGACTCAATTTTGGAGGCATCTCAGATCAACGATGGGTGGGCTTAGTTAAATTACGATGAGAAGTTCAGGGATAAGATGGAGGAGAACAAATTATTGTCATGGGGGACGCAAGACATTAACTTATGGTTGACACAGATGTCGGCAAGGGCAGGAGCTAGCGGGGTTGGGGGAGCAAAAGGGGGGACAGTGACCACTGCAGGGTTAGGTTGTTCCTTTCGTACAGGGGGTGCTGCGCCGCAGCAGAGAACAGGGGGAAGTGGGGCAGGTGACATTTGCTGGAGGTTCAACAAGTCCTCTTGTCCATTCCCAGACTGCAAATTCCGACGTGTGCTCGGTCTGTAGTGCGGGACACTCGGCGGTCAAATGCATTAAAAAGGGGGCCTCTTTGCCACCCTTGCCGGTCCCCAAGCCATAAGGATTTATTTGGCCTGGCCCCTACACTGATACGGGTAGAGGCATTAAGGCCTTGGCTTCGGCAATACCCAAAGCGGGGGGATAGGGAGGTATTAGAGTGGGGGTTTCAATGTGATTTTGTTATATTTAACTGTATTTATTTTTTTATTTAGCTGTATTTATATTCCGCTTTTCACCGGGTCAAAGCGGTCAATTGGGGGATACATTTAACACGAGGGGATATGACACACATACGTTAATACTTACAGGGAACATGGGCAATGGAGGGTTAAGTGGCTTGCCCAAGACCACAAGGAGTGCCTATAGGACTAGAAATCCCAATCCCTCCGGCCTGAGATTGCTGTCCCCAGGTGGGACTTGAACCCCCGGCCCTCCGGCCTGAAGTACCTTGTCCTAACCACTAGACCACTCTTCCCCATACTGGTGCAAGGAAAGGTTTGGGCGGCAAAGGCATGAAATTCCCCCTCTGTTCGGCGCTTTTCATCCATTGTGCGGGATAAGTTGTCAGTAGAGCTAGAACTGCGCAGAATAGCGGGCCCGTTTACGGAACAGCCATTTCCGAATTTGGTGGCTTCCCCTCTTGGAAGAATGGTCTAGAATTTGGCAGCTGGGATTTAATGTTAAAAAATGTAAGGTCATGCATTTGGGCTGCAGCAATCCAAGGGAGCAATACAGCATAGGAGGTGAAGTACTTTTGTCCACTAAAGAAGAGCGGGACCTAGGCGTAGTTGTGTCCGATGATCTTAAAGTAGCTAAACAGGTAGAAAAGGAGACGGCAAAAGCTAGAAGGATGCTTGGGTGCATACGGAGAGGAATGGCTAGCAGAAAAAAGGAGGTGATAATGCCTCTGTATAAGTCTTTGGTGCGACCTCATTTGGAGTATGGTGTGCAATTCTGGAGACCGCACCTTCAAAAGGATGTGAACAGGATGGAGTCGGTGCAGAGGGTTGCTACTAAGATGATTAGTAGTCTTCATTATAAAGCATATGAGGACAGACTTAAGGATCTTAATATGTACACCTTAGAGGAAAGGCGGGATAGAGGTGATATGATTGAGATGTTTAAATACCTCCGTGGCATAAATGTTCAGGGAGAGAGCCTCTTTCAATTGAAAGCAAGTTCTGCGACGAGGGGACATGGGATGAGGGTGAAGGGAGATAGATTCAGGAGTGATATGCGGAAATATTTCTTTACAGAAAGAGTAGTGGATCCGTGGAATAGTCTCCCAGTGGAGGTGGTAGAGATGAGGACAGTAACTGAATTCAAAAAAGCATGGGACCAACACAGAGGATCTCTAAAGGTAAAAAGTGGACTGTTGTAGTTGTTGTTATGGAAGGACAGACTAGATGGGCCTTGTGGTCTTTTTCTGTCATCATGTTTCTATGTTTCTATACCTAAAAAAGAGCCAGGGAAGTTCCGGCTGATTCATAACTTGTCTTTTCCGCCGGGAGCATCAGTAAATGATCACAACCCGCGGGGGTTGTGTGCGGTTTGCTATGCTTCATTTGATTTGGCGGTGGACTTGGTTAGAAAAGGAGGTCCCAGATCCTTGATGGCAAAAGTAGACATCGAGTCAGAGTTTCGTTTGCTGCCAGTACACCCGTCAGCATTTCCTTTGCTAGGTTTTTGTTTCGAGGATGAAAGCTATTTTGACAAATGCATGCCTATGGGCTGCTCAGTTTCTTGTGCCTCTTTTGAGAAGTTTAGTACTTTTATGCATTGGGCGTTGGTCAAGAAGGTAGGCGCTACAAGCGTGGTTCATTATCTGGATGACGTTTTGTTCATCGGAGTGGCACAGTCTGCGTCGTGCCAAGAGCTTTTAGAAGGTTTTGTTGAATTGTCCCAATTATGGAGTGTTCCGTTGGCTGTGGGCAAGACGGAAGGCCCGGTGACAAGGATCACATTTTTGGGGGTCGAGCTGGATTCGGTGGAGATGGTTGCTCGCCTTCCTCCAGAGAAGGTGTCGAGGCTGCGGGCGTTAGTGGTAAACCTTTTTTAACTTCCAGCAAGATAACTTTGAAGGAGATGCAGGCCTTGATAGGTTCTCTGAATTTTGCTTGCAAGGTTATCCTGATGGGGAGTGTGTTTTTGCATCAGCTGGCAGCAGCTACATCGGGAGTTCTCAAACCGCATCACTGGATTAGGGTGTCGAGGAGTATGTGGGTGGATTTGGGAGTCTGGGATAGGCTTTTGGAAGACCTTAATGGGACATCGGTGCTGATGGAAGCCGAGATCTCCAGCGTAGACTTGCAACTATTCATGGATGCAGCAGGAGGTGTAGGCTTGGGCATTTATTTCAGGGGGTTGTGGTGCGCCGGTGGATGGCCGCAGTCTTGGCACAATTCGGGTTTAACCAGCAACATAACCTTTTTGGAACTTTTTCCTATTTTGGTGGTGTTGGAGTTGTGGCCCGATAGGCTTCGGACCTGTAAGGTAGTTTGGTGGTGTGATAATGCAGCAGTGGTTAGCGTGATTAATCATTATGCACCACGCTGTGTGCAAGTAGCTGCCTTAATGAAGGAAGTGGTGCTAGCCTGTTTGCATCTAAATGTGTCTGCGAAGGCCTGGCATATCCCAGGATGCACTAACAAGGTTGCTGACGCTCTTTTCCATTTCAAGTAGGACCTGTTCCGGACTTTGGCACCAGAAGTGGACACCGAGGGATTGACGGTCCTGGAGCAATTATGGCAAGTTGGCCAACAGAGATGCTGAATCTGCTGCGGTGTTCAGTGTCGGCGGCGACATGGTTTGTGTATCGGCGAGGCTGCGACAGAGTTGTAGACTTCTTGGTGGCCAGAGGATGGCAGTCGGGGCTGGTATCTGATCAGCTCATTGGACAATATGTAGTTTTTGCTAAGGCAAAAGGGGACTCCAGAGAATCCGTGCGAACCCACTTAGCTGGGTTTGCCTTTTTTGCTAGAGCAGTGGGATGAGGCTCCCCGGCTGGGGGATTCTTGACACATAGGCTGCTACAGGGGTGGGAGTATTCTTGGCCCATCCCTCAGGACTCCAGATGGCCTATTACGCATGAATTGCAGGCGAGACTCTGCACAGCTTTACCCATGGTGGTGGTGTCTCCTTTACAAAGCCACTCTTTTCCAGGTGGTTTTTTGTTTGGCATTTTTCGGTGCTTTCCGGATTATGGAGCTGGTAGCAAACTCCAGCCGGTCTACAGCTGGGGGTGGTATGGAGCGCCAGCATGTGCAGGTGGAAGATGGGCAGCTCCGGGAACTGCTAGCGAGATCCAAGGCGGATCAGATGGGAAAAAGGATTGTGGGTCATCTTGAGGGCGATTGTTGGCCTCTCGACATGCCCGGTGGCCTCCCTGAGAGCATACTTGCTTGTGCAGCCTGCGTTAGAGGATTTGCTCTTCCTGCATGAGGATTTGCGTCTTAATGTGTTTTCAGGTTTCAGCAGTGCTGCGGATGGCATTGCAGCATATAGGTGAAAATCATCATCTGTTTGCCCCGCATTCCTTCCGCATTGGCACAGCAATCAGTGCAGCAGCGGCTGGGTTATCTGAACAAGAGATATGACACATAGGCAGATGGCGTTCTTTTCGGGGCTATGTATGTCTATGAGTGGAGAGGGTAATGACCATCTACTGCTTCTAACTGGTATTTTCTTTTTCAGATGGAGGGCAGTGGCCTTGTTGCTGTTGGCTGATTGGGCATTCATTCGTTCATTGGGCTGGCCAGCGAGCAGCGGTGTGGCTGGTAGGGCTTAATCTGGGACTTGATTCTACTGTGGTGTCTGTGCTATGGCTGGGCGAGCGGGGTCTCCGTTGGACACAGCTTATGCCTTTGCCGCGGCACCATAGGCATGAGAGGACCAAGCCAGCAATGATACTGCTACATTTGGGGGGCAATGATCTCGTATCATGGATTTGCAAGCAATTGATAAGAGCGGCAAAGAGGGACCTCACAGATGTTTCACAAATGTTTCATGACGTGGTGTTATTGTGGTCTGATATCATTCCAAGGCCTGAATACTGGGAACAGCGGCGTTGGTCACGGGGATTGACAAAGATTAATCGTCAGATTGGCCGTTGGGTCTGCGAGCATGGGGGGATATCAGATTATGCATTCCTGGGTAGAGATTGACTGTGCAGGCTTGTACCGACAGGATGGAGTGCACTTATCCCCAGTGGGTGTAGATTTGCTGCTCAACGACTGGCAGGAGGCCTTGGAATGTGTGGTTCAACAGGAGGTGGGCTGGTCAGCGCAGGGACATTGATG
Organism: Ichthyophis bannanicus; assembly: GCA_033557465.1. Lineage (NCBI taxonomy): Eukaryota > Metazoa > Chordata > Amphibia > Gymnophiona > Ichthyophiidae > Ichthyophis > Ichthyophis bannanicus. Next base: position 713,804,165 of record CM066033.1, on the reverse strand, counting down.
TCACCTGTGCCAGTGGCGGGATCCCGGAGGTTTCCGGGGTCCGGAGTCATAGGCAATACTTGGGGCGAGGGTTGGGTGCCCCTGACCCGGACAATCCCTGGTGGGCTTTTGCTAATAACATGGCAAGGCCGGAAAAGGGGGGGTAGGTAAGCTTGTCATTGGCTTGTCCGCGGCGGAAGCAGAGATGATCTCACCTTGCTAATTGCATGGCTGGTGAGGCATCGTTCCACTAGTTGGATTGTTATGAGGATTATTGTTGGAATGTAATGTTGGATAACGTTATGATGTTAATAAAGCTGCGACCAGTTGATTCCCAATGGTATTGTTTGTGGTCTCTGTGGGGAATGGGGGTCGTGGAAAAAGGGGATGCTGCGGTTTGGGGGTGGGGGTGAAGTGTGGGGGGGGAAGGTTGAAAAGGGGGAGCACCGGGTCCAACCTACCTCGGTTAGTCCAAGGCCGCAGGGCAGGGTCCCCAGCGGCTGCCCGTAACTCGGTGTGTGGCACGGTGCAGGGACCCTGCACGCGGCGTACAGTGGGGGCGCTGGACGGCAGGGGAGGGCGAGGTGCCAGCATTATTTAAATCTATTGGCTCCCACCGCATGTGGGAACGCGGGGGAAGCCAATGAGGGTGAGGAGCTGCATGGGAAGGAAGTGGAAGGAGTTGGGGCAACGTCAGCGGCGGCCGCCATTCTTCCTCGTGCAGGCTGAGGGTTGCCAGTGCCGGCGTCGCACCCTCCCAACCTTTATCGGGTGGTGTGCGGTTGGTGTCGAATGGGTTGTTGCAGCGGTGAGGGGGGGCGGGATCCCGGAGGTTTCCGCGGTCCGGAGCCTTAGGCAGTACTTTGGGCGGGGGTTGTGTGCCCCTGACCTGGACAACCCCTGGTGGGCTTTTGCTAATAACATGGCGAGGCCGGAAAATGGGGGGGGTAGGTAAGCTTGCCATTGGCCTGTCCGCGCCGGAAGCAGAGACGATCTCACCTTGCTAATTGCATGGCTGATGAGGCATCGTTCCGCTAGTTGGATTGTTATGAGGATTATTGTTGGAATGTAATGTTGGATAACGTTATGATGTTAATAAAGCTGAGACCAGTTGATTCCCAATGGCATTGTTTGTGGTCTCTGTGGGGAATGGGGGTCAGGGAAAAAGGGGGGGGGCTGTGGTTTGGGGGTGGGGTGAGGTGAAGTGGGGGGGAAGGGGGGGAAGGATGGAAAGGGGGAGCACCGGGTCCAACCTACCTCGGTTATAGCATGCACTGATTCACAGCCATTATCATTCCCTATTTTTAAATGTTTACATATGATTTTAAGATTTGGTTTTTATACAGTACATGTAATTTTTTTACATGGGTGTATTTGATTTAATTCTCCTGTGTCTGGGGGGGGGGTTTAACTTTTATAGTTTTGTTTTGCTAATTGATCGGGTGCGAAAATAAAGGCTAACACACTTTGGAATAAAGATAAGCAATTTATTTATAAAATAAAGAAAAGCTAACTTAAAAGCAAGTAATTCACTTATTCACCTATAATTAGTAACCGAGGTAGATCAGACCCGGTGCTCCAGACCTCCCTTCCCCCCCCCCCCCCCAACTTATTTTCCCGGTCCTTTTTCCACACAAACCTCCGGGATCCCCCCCCCCCCCAACGCTGTGACACCCCCTTCACCAACCCAAATTCCCCACAATCCAGGTGGGAGGGAGGGCCGCCATCACTGTGAGCCCTGCCGGTGCAGAGGAGCAGGCGAACTGGCGTGTAAGCCTGCCTCCTCCCACCTTCCCTCCACAGATCCTCAAGCCTCACTGGCTCCCCTGCGCTCATGCATGTGGGTGGAGCCAATGAAATCAAAAGACGCCTCCAGCGTCAACCCCAGCCTGCTTCCTCCGACGGCCTCGCACGGGATCCCCGCACCGGGCTGAACACCCGGTTACGGGCGGCCACCGTGACCAGGCACTGCGGCCTTACACCAACCGAGGTAGATCAGACCCGGTGTTCCAGACCTCCCTTCCTCCCCCCCCCCCCCACCTATTTTCCCGGCCCTTTTTCCACACAAACTACACAAACAACAACCGATCTTTGGAACACAACTGATCACAGATTTATTAACCTTTATAACATATAGCGTAGTTACTCACCTGTAACAGGTGTTCTCCAGGAGCAGCAGGAATCAGTCCTCACTTATGGGTGACGTCGGCGCCGACGGAGCCCTCGCGGAGCAATTTTCCCCAGCTTTCAAAGAAAGCCTTTGGGAATTGCAGCGCGCATGCGCGGTCCTCTTCCCGCCCAAGGGTGCCATCTTAGCCAGTCAGATGACATAGCTAAAAAGACAGCATAAACATTTGCAAAAAAACTAAAGCAGACGATTGCAACTCCAAGGGGAGGAGGGAGGGTTGTGAGGACTGATTCCTGCTGCTCCTGGAGAACACCTGTTACAGGTGAGTAACTACGCTTTCTCCAGGACCAAGCAGGAAGTCAGTCCTCACTTATGGGACTCCCAAGCTTAAGGCTACCGGAGACCCTAAGCACAAAAATGAGCTCCCTCTAGCTCAGCAGCACAGAAGGAAAGAATCTTCGCTGAATTATTTACCCACCGGTAGCCCACATCCGGGATGGAGGGTAGGAGTTGCTCAGACCTCAAAGAGATTACGGAGGACTGCCTGTCCGAAAGCACTGTCCCTGCGGGACTCCCTCTCGAGACAGTAATGGACCGCAAAAGTCTGGCTCGAAGACCAAGTAGCGGCCCGGCAGATGTCTGCCAGCGGAACAGAGCGGAGGTAAGCCACTGACGTGGCCTTTGCCTGAACGCAATGAGCCGTGACTCGACCTTCCAAGGAGAGTCCGGCTGCCCCATAAGCCCAAGAGATACAGTCCGCAACCCAGATGGACAGAGTACGCTTGGAGACCGGGAGCCCCAATTTATTGGGGTCAAAAGACACAAAAAGCTGAGCAGCTTTACGGTGCTCCCGCGTACGGTCAAGGTAGAAGTTCAATGCCCTTCTACAGTCCAGGGTATGGAGGACCGTTTCAGCTCGGCTGGAGTGTGGTCTGGGAAAGAAGGTCGGAAGTACCACCTCCTGATTGATATGAAAAGGGGAGACCACTTTTGGAAGAAATTTTGGGTGAGTCCGTAGGACTACCCTATTTTTGTAGAACCGAGTGTAAGGGGGATCAGACACGAGGGCCTGCAATTCACTGACGCGTCTAGCGGAAGTGAGGGCTATCAAGAACAATGTTTTCCAAGAAAGAAAACGGAGAGAACAGGTAGCCATAGGTTCAAAAGGCGGACAGGTGATCCGCTGTAAAACCACATTCAGGTCCCAGTCAGGCGCTGGCGGGCGCAGAGGTGGTTTAAGTAGGAGGAGACCTCGGAGAAACCTCGCTACGAGAGGGTCGCTGGAAAGAGGTCTGCCGTCCACCGGCACATGATGTGCTGAAAGAGCACTGAGGTGAACTTTGACGGAGTTGGACTTAAGTCCCAGATTAGAGAGGTAGAGCAAATACTGCAAGATCACCGACACCGGGCAGGAGAAGGGATCCTGAGACTGTTGGGTACACCAAACGGAGAGAAACGACGCCATTTAAGGGCGTAGCATTTTCGGGTAGAAGGTCGTCGCGAAGCTAGGACGACCTCCTCCACCTCTGTCGGCAGGAGAAGGGGAGCAAGGACTACCCTCTCAGCAGCCAGGCCATTAGGTTGAGAGACCTGAGGTTGGGGTGTAGCAGAGACCCCTGATCCTGAGTGAGGAGATCCGGCTGAAACCCCAGAGGGAATGGATCCTCCACCGCTAATTGCAGTAGGAGTGGAAACCACGGCTGTCTGGGCCAGCGAGGGGCCACCAGGATCATGAAGGCTTTGTCTCGGAGAACCTTGAAAAGAGTCCGGGAGACTAGCGGGATGGGAGGGAAAGCGTACAGAAGGCTCCCCGACCATGAGAGCAGGAAAGCGTCCGCCGCAACCCGAAGGGGGTGTGGCTGACGAGAGCAGAAGCGAGGAAGTTGCCGGTTGTGAGGACTGGCAAAGAGATCCATCGTGGGGAGGCCCCACTTTAGAAAGAGCTTCTGAACCACCAAGGGATCCAGGCGCCACTCGTGCAGCTGGAGGATCCTGCTGAGTTTGTCCGCCAGGCAATTTTCTTGGCCTGGGAGATAAACGGCCTTGAGAAGAATGCCGTGACTGACGGCCCAAGAGCAGAGCTTCCTTGCTTCCTGACAGAGAAGGAAGGAGCCCGTGCCCCCCTGCTTGTTCACGTAGAACATGGCAACTTGATTGTCCGTCTGGACAAGGACGGACTGGCGAGAGGTCAGGTGGGAGAAGGCCTTGAGAGCCAAGCGGATCGCTCTGAGCTCCAGGAAGTTGATCTGCTGAGCAGACTCCCACGCGTTCCAGAGACCCTGAGTACACGCCCCTTGGCAATGTGCTCCCCAGCCCAGGAGGGATGCATCTGTCATCAGCACCCGGCCCGGTTGATGCGGCTGAAAAGGCATGCCGAGCACTAGGTTCGGCCGATGAAGCCACCACTGAAGAGACGAGGCCAGCGGCTCGGAGACGCGCACTAGGTCCGCTAGGCCGCCTGTGGCCTGTTGCCACTGCTTGCGGAGACACCATTGAGCAGGCCGCATATTCAGGCGGGCATTGGGGGTCACATGGACGGTGGAAGCCATATGGCCGAGTGGTCTCAGGAAGCGCCTGGCGGAGACCAGGGGCTGGTTGCGAAAACGGTCGGCTAGGTCCATGAGCCGTTGAGCCCTGTCGAGCGGTAGGAACGCTCGTGCCTGAGGAGTGTGCAGCCTTGCGCCGATGAACTCGAGATCCTGTGAGGGGAGCAAAGTGGACTTTGCGAAGTTTATAACAAAGCCCAAGTGCTGCAGAAGAGTCACCGTGCGACGTGTGGCGTTGGTGACCTCCGGGGCGGACGCTGCTTTGATGAGCCAGTCGTCGAGGTACGGAAAGACAGAGGCCGTGAAGCCGGAGATGGGCCGCCACCACCGCGAGGCATTTTGTGAAGACCCGCGGTGCGGAGGACAGGCCAAAGGGCAGTACTCTGTACTGGTAATGATTTCCTGCCACCACAAACCTTAGGTATTGGCGGTGGCTTGGGTGGATGAGGATGTGCGTATAGGCATCCTTTAGATCCAAGGAGCATAGCCAATCTCCCTGCTGGAGGTAGGGCAGAAGGATTCCAAGGGTAAGCATCTTGAACTTCTCCCGCACAAGGAACTTGTTGAGGTTGCGCAAGTCCAGGATGGGTCTGAGGCCGCCTGTCCGCTTTGGTACGAGAAAGTACCTGGAATAAAAGCCTAGACCTCTCAGGTGGTGGGGCACCGGTTCCACCGCCTGCTCCTGCAGAAGACCCGCTAACTCCTGAAGGAGTAGTTCCCTGTGCAGAGGGGGTCGTGGAGGTTCTCCCGGAAAGTAGGAGGGAGGGATCTGGTGGAAGTGGAGAAGATATCCTTCTCTCACGACCTGAAGCACCCAGGCATCTGAGGTGACGCCGGACCACCTGTGGGCGAAGTGAACCAGCCGGCCTCCGGTGCTGGGAGGAACCAGCGGGGGGGGAGAGGCTATGCTTAAGGAGTCAAAAACCCCCACCCTGCTGAGCAGGGGCTGGTGGTGCAGGCTTGGGGGCTTGCTGCCTACGGGACCCGTTACCCCCCGTCCCTTTGGCCTGCTGGCCCGGTTGGGGAGCTGCAGGGGCCTGATAATGGGGGTATTGTTTGTAGGCAGCCGCCTTCCTCGGGTAAAAGGACTTTTTTCCCGAGCCCTTCTTTTTCTGGGAAGGGGCGGAGGTCTTCCTAGAAAGCCTAGTCCTGGTGAGAGTCTCCATCTCAATTTGTGCAGCCTTTTCAGCCATGGGCTTGCCAAAGAGGTTTTCGCCTCGGCAGGGGACATCGACCAACTTGTCCTGCACCCAGGGCTCAAGGTCAGACGACTGAAGCCAAGCCTGTCGGCGGGCACCGATGCCAGCTGTGGCCACTCGAGCCGATGCTTCAAAGCCATCATAGGCTGCTCGGGATATGAATTTTGAGCATTCCCGAATGCCAGTGGACAAGGCCAGGAACCTCCGCAAGGGTTCCTCGGACAAACCAGCGGAGAATCCGGCTAGCTCTTTAGCCAGGTCTCGGAGATACATGCCCATGTATAGCTGGTAGGTCTGGACACGACACGCAAGCATAGAGCCCTGGAAACACTTCTTACCAAGGCCATCCAGGTTACGGGCCTCCCTGCCAGGAGGCACCGAGGAGTGCATCTTCTGGCTCTTAAGACGATGCATGGCCGATTCCACTACCATGGAATGGTGTGGTAGCTGTGCTTTTTGGAAGCCAGGGCTCTTGCGGACTCGATAGATAGAATCGACCCGCTTGCTTAGGACCGGCAAGGTGGCCGGACTCTCCCACATGCGGAAGAGTAGTCGTTCCAGCATGGGAGGAACCGGTACAGTAAAGTGTTCCCTTGCGGGAGAGTCATACTGGAGGGCGTCGAGCTCTTCGGCTCGAGGCTCCTCCTCGGGGTCCGCAGGGAAGGCCAAAGCCTTGGCCATATCCCTGACGAAGTCCGAGAACCGGGCATCCTCCGGGGGGGGACTGCTTCCGAGGTTCGGACTCCGGTGAGTCCGAGGGGACAACCGAGTCCGGAAAGAATCAGGCGACTCTTCCTCTTCAGACTCCCAGACCGACTCCGACGAGGACTCGGTGGGGTCGGCCCGGGCAGGGCGCGGCGCCTGCCGCCCCGACGCCGAGGGAGTCGGCGTCGGCGACCTCGGTCCCGAACGGGAGGCCGAGGGTGACCTCGACCGAGGATCGACTCGAGTTCGCATCGACTCGAGGATCGGCTCGGTCTCCGGGGTCGACTTGGACGTCGACGTCCCGGCGGTCGGGGCAGCGGCGCCAGCGAAGCCAGCGAGCAGTGCCCGCTGCTGGTCCATGAAGGCAGACAGTCTGCTCTCCAAGGCCGTCAACCAGGTGACCCAGCAGCCCCCGACTCGGGCCCCGACGGCGTCGAGCCCGACGTCGGCTGTCGCGGAGGCGAGTCCAGGAGGACCACAGGACTTACCCGAGCAGGCAGCTCCGACTCCAGGCGAGGTCGCTTCGTGAGGTGCTCCTTCTCCAAGGACCCGGGACGGCTATCGGGGCTATGCGACCTGGCCCTCGCGGAGCCAGGAGCGTCCACCGACGACGCCCTCGCGGGTTTCACCTTACGTCGATGGTCCCCGGAGGGAGAACCCCTGTCGGAGGAACTCCGGCGACGGTCCGAGCTGGAACCTTTGGACGCGGAGGCCTCCGACGAGGTCCGGGTACGGCTGGGGTCAGCGAAGATCCTATCCCGCTGATGCCGCCGACTTCTCAACGCTTTGGAGGACATTTTGCCGCAGGGCCCACAGATCATTTCTTCATGATCCGGGCCCAGGCAGCGGAGGCAAAAGTCGTGTGTGTCAGTTAGTGACATATTTCGGTCACACTGACCACACCGCTTGAAACCACTGGCAGCCATCGGGGAAAAAGGGCCCCGGCGAGGTCAAAGGACCGGGCTGCCAGGGAAAAACCGAAAACGAAAGCTGACTAAGTCAGAAAAACCGAAAAGAAGAAGAGGACTCGTGACCGGCGTCGCGAGTCCGGGCGGTAAAAAGACCGGCGTCGAACCGAAGGAAAAAGAATAAATTATGAAGAAATATCAACTTTTTCGCGGGGACACGACGGGTACGTCTGTAGGGCTCCGCGGAAAAAAGAAGACTGGCTAAGATGGCACCCTTGGGCGGGAAGAGGACCGCGCATGCGCGCTGCAATTCCCAAAGGCTTTCTTTGAAAGCTGGGGAAAATTGCTCCGCGAGGGCTCCGTCGGCGCCGACGTCACCCATAAGTGAGGACTGACTTCCTGCTTGGTCCTGGAGAACAAACATTACATTCCAGAATAATCTTCTTGACAATCCAATTAGCGGAACAATGCCTCACCAGCCATGCAATTAGCAAGGTGACCTCACCTCCGCTTGCGCCGCGGTCATGCCAACAGCAAGCTTCCTACCCCCTTATCCCCGACCTCGCCATATAATTAGCAAAAGTCGGCAAGGGTTTGTCTGGGTCGGGGGCACCCACCCCCGGCCCAAGTATAGCCTATGTCTCCGGACCCCGGAAACCTCTGGGATCCCGCCACCGGCACAGGTGACATCAATGTCTCTGCACCACCCCCCCGCCCCACCACCACCAAGCTGCGACTAGCAAGCATCCCTAAGAACCATACATTCCCTCCTGCCAGTCATTCAGGAGGTTGTTCACAGACCCAATGGCCAATCTGTCGATAAATTTTTGTCAGCCCTCGCAACTAACGCCGTTGGTCGCAGAAGGCAGGCCTTGGCATGATGTCTGACCACAATAACACCACTCCCTGGAACAGTCTCAGAACTACACCCAGGTCCCTCTTTGCCGCTCTAATCACTTGCTTGCCTGTCCAGTATACCAAGTCGTTTCCGCCCAACTGCAACAATATCACTGCAGGCGCACTTTGCCATTGCTGATGGTGCTGTAGCGAAGGCAGAAGCTGTGTCCAGCGGAGACCACGCTCGTCCCGCCATGAACCCGACACCACCGCAGGATCAATTCTGAGATTAGGCCCCACCAGCCGCACTGCTGCTTGCTGACTATCCCAATAAACGAAGGAATGGCCCATCAGCCAATAGCCCCGGGGACTCCGTCCCCCATCTGTAAAAGAAAATACAAATTAGTATCCATAGCTTGCTTGGACATTCTCTCTTCAAAAGGTGCACATAGCCCAGAAAAGCCCGAGAACACCATCTGCTGATGCTTCGTATCTCTTGCTCAGGCAGTGCTGCCGCGGCTGCGCTGGTTGCAGTGCCAATGCGGAAGGAGTGCGTGGCAAACTGGCTTGGGTCTTCACCTATATGTAACAGCACCATCTGCAGGACTGCTGAAACTTGAAAACGCATTAACGGACAAGCATCCTCATGTATAAAGAGCCCTCTCTCTTGCGCAGGACGCCCCCTCCAGTACCTCCTCACTGTGTCCACCGGGCATGTTGACAAGCCAACAATCTCCTGCAAGACTACCCACAATCCTTTCCACATTGGTCCATCTTGGATTTGGCCAGTAAGACCTGCACTCGCCCATCCTCATCCAACACATGCTGTAGCTGCAGACTTCCGCCGAGCCTGTACCTACCAGAGTTCACTATCAACTCCCCATACAGAAGGGGCCGAAATGCCAGACAAAAAACTGCCCAGAACAGAGTGGCCTCATCCAAAGATGCTGCCTCCATGGGTAAGGCAGCGCAGAGTCTCACCAGCATGTCATGTGTAATCGAACACCGGTAATCCCGAGTAATTGGCCTCGAATGCTCCCACCCTTGTAGAAGTCTGTGAGCTAAGAATCCCCCACTGAGGAGCTCCCACCCACCACTCTATCAAAAAAGGCAAAGCCCACTAAGTGGGTACGCACCAATGATCTGGAGACCCCTCTTCCTCTTGCATAAATTGTATACCGACCAATCAGCTGATCGGTCACCACCCCCGGTTGTCACCCTTGGGCCACCAAAAATTCCACCACTTTGTCACAACCTCGCCTATATGCTGATCAAGTCGCTGTTGACACCGAACTCTGCAGTAAATTCAGCCTCCCTTCTGGCCAACACTCCATAAATTCTGCGGGACCACAAATCCTTCTGAGTCCGCCTCTGGTGCCAGAGATCAAAACCTGTCCCAATGGAAACGGGAAAGAGCGTCAGCAATCTCATTAGTACAGCCTGGAATATGTCTGGCCCTTATGGCCACATTCAAATGCAAACATACTAATACCACTTCCCTCATTAACGCTGCTACCTGAACACCTCATGGTGTGTAATGATTAACCATGCTCACCACCGCTGCGTTGTCACACCACCACCACCCGGTGGTTACGAAACCTATCGGGCCACAACTCAAATGCTACTAAAATGGGAAATAATTCCAGGAAGGTTATGTTGCTGGTTAGACCAGATTCATACCATGACCGCAGCCAGTGATCTGCACACCAAGCTCCCCCAAAATAAATTCCCAAACCCGTACTCCCTGCTGCATCCGTGTAGAGCTGTAAGTCTATACTGGACCTTTCCGGTTCCATAGTCACCAACGTCTCATTAAAGTCTTTCCAGAAGACATCCCAGATCCCCAAATCGTCTTTACTCACTTTAGAGATCCTAATCCAGTGATGCGGTTTGCACACACCAGCCGGGGACGCTGCCAACTGCTGCAGGAACCCCCTACCCAGCAGGATGACCTTGCACGTGAAATTCAGGGAGCCTATCAAAGCCTGCATCTCTCTCACAGTCAACTTAGTGGAAGCCAACACATTCACAACCAACACCTGCAGGCTCGACACTTTCTCCGTAGGCAGAGTCACCATCTGCACCGAATCTAATTCTACCCCCAAAAAGGTGGTCCCTGTCGATGGGCCCTCCATCTTACCAGCCGCCCATGGCACACCCAATTCACCTGACAATTCTACAAAACCTTCTAAAAGCAAAAGACATGCCGCGGAATGAGCTAATAAATTCCATCCTCAAAACGGAAACCTAGCAACTAAACCACCGACGGGTGCACTTGTAACAAACGGAAAGCTGATTCAATGTCGACTTTCGCCATCCAAGCCTTGCGCCCAGATTTTCTAACTCACTCAACTGTCCGTTCAAACGAAGCATATCGAACAGTACACTACTCCCACGGGATGTGATCCTTTACCGAGGCTCCTAATGGGAAAGAAATTATGAATCAGGCAAAACTTCCCTCGTATGATTCCCAAAGGTGATACCACTAAATTCAGGATAGGTTGCTCTCTAAAAAGGCCCGCAATTCAACCTAAATTCAGCTCTACCGTTAGCTTATCTCTCACTATGCTTGCAAAGCGCCGCACTGAGGGGGAATTGCTCGCCTTTGATACTAAAACATTTCCGTGCACCAGTATAACGAAGCCCCACTGGAACCCCCACTCAAATACCTCCCTATCTGCCCACTTCAGTTAGTGTCGAAGCCAAATCCGTAAGGCCTCTACCCATATTGGTGTAGAAGCCCGGCTGAAAACATCGTTATTGCTTGGGGACCAACCCTGGGGCCAAAGAGGCCCCTTTTTTAATGCATTTTGCTGCTGAGTGTTCCCCGCCACAGACTGAGCACACATGTCGGAATTTGCAATCGGGAAAAGGGCAAGAGTACTTGTTGAATCTCCAGCACACATCACCTGCTCCCCCAGCCCCAGCTCTCTGCTGCGAGGCAGCCACCCCTGCATGAAAGGAATGACCCCCACCTGTACTGGCCACTGCCCCCCTTTTGCGCCACCAAATTCACCAGAACTAGCCTTGGTAGACATCTCCGTCAGCCAAAGATTAATATCTTGCATGCCCCACGTTAATAATTTGTTCTCCATTTTGTCCCGAAATTTCTCATCATAATTTAACCATGCCCATCTGTCATGGGTCTGTGCCGCTTCAAGAATTGAATCTGTGTACGCCAGCAACATCCCATAGTGCTCTGGATAGTGATGGCCCCCCCCCCCCCCATACACTCGCTAACTGCAGAAAAACCCTTGTTCAGTTCACTACGTTACGTGAGACTTTCTTAACTCGGCCTGCCTTTTCGTCTTCTTTTTTCTTTTTTTTTTTCTACCTTACCTGACCACTTCCTACCCTCTAGCAAGCGAAAAATATCTACATAATGCCTCTTCTAAATCGTGCGATGCAAATTTCTTGGAACTCCTTCCCCTAATTCCGAAAAGACACTAATGTAGGAGCTCTGCTCCCAAACGTTTCTCTATTGCCCCCCACTACTTACCCCCTGCCCAGCGCTTTCGCCTCCTGATGATGACGACGCAGACTCAGAGGACGATGAGGAGGATGAGTTGAAGCCATGACGCTGCCTGCAGGAATGCTTTCTTTTCTTATGACGAGCTACCCCACTCCTGGACCTCTCCTTGCTCTGCCTGCAACTCACCTGCTGTCACCATAGCAGCCGCCGATGCCGCCGCGGGACAGGTTGTCGCCTGTTGGACGTCCTCACCTCACTGGTGCAACCCAGCACTTCTCGCCAGAGCCGCATCCACAGACAAACTCCTCCTAGCCTCTGATCCGACGTCCCTGCTCTCAGATGTACTGATTCATTGCTGGTACCTGTGGAGATATAAAAGAAAAAACAGGGGGGGGAACCACAGGGGGCCAAGAAGGTTGCCAGGCACCCAACCACTCTGCCCTAGACGGACCTTGCCCCCTCCAAGCAATGCTCCCATGATGCAGGCCCTCTTACTGGCACATAACCCCCTGAACAGTCGGCCAGGAATACCATGCCCTTCATGACTGTGGGTCACTTGAACTGGAATGACCCTACCCCCAGCACCCATATCCCCTCCCCCCCAACCGGAAGGTGCAGCTTCACCCTGTGCACGCTCAGTTCCCATACCACTGGGATAGTCAACTACTCCCTCCGAACTGCCACCACCCGGTTCCCCAATGTGCATAGTATTACCATCTTCCGCTACACAAATTTCTCCTTCAGGACCCCTAGCTTGTGACCCCATCTCACTTCTGCGTAGCCCCTCTCGTCCCCGAACCCGAGCACAGGCCCCATTAGACCTAGCTCCACCCCTACTCCGCCTGAATAGAGATCTTGAGCCCCACCCGCCCTCATACAGGCCCTTTAGCCCTTGTCGCCCCCAACGAAAGGCCGCTAGAACCAAATGCCCCATAACCCCCCCCCCCCCAGCATTCTCTCCATCCACTACATTCCCTTCCGACCCTACCCTGGAATGCACATAACGCTGTCCTGAAGCCCTACCCACTCTGCCAGGCCCTCCAACACGGCCCTGCCGTTCCCTGCACGGAGTCATCACACACACCTTACCCAATAGCCCAAATTACTGCCAGGAAGCCCCAAGGAGAGTTAATTGGTTTGGCAAAGGCCACAAAATAGCTTAAAGACTAATAACCCCCGTACCTCCAGCCCCAAGAATGCTGCCTCCCTGTGGGACTTAACCCCTGGCCCTCTGTCCTGAACAACCACATTTTTTTTTTGCTCTAACAAGTAGCACTTAAAATGAAGCGGGCCCGGAGGCAGCCACCACTGAAAAACAAAATCGCTCCTGTCCACCTTATGCCTCAAAGCTTTACCCCCTGGGAGAAACACTCACCTGTCCAGAGAAGCCGTCCAAAGCAGCCAGCTGCCCACCTCAACAGAACTGTGAAGGCCGCCCAAATCCCCGACAAGCACTGTCTCTGCAGCCGCACTGTCTCCGCAGCCCGCTCTGGCGTGGCCGACCAGCTCTTCATCCCCGCTGTTACAACCGGGTGCTCTCCTCTCTCCTCAGGATCTTCTTTTCTTTAGTTTTACACAGTTCCGAGACAGCCGACATCACCGTGAGCCCTGCCGGTGCAAAGGAGCAGGCGAACTGGCATGTAAGCCTGCCTCCTCCCACCTTCCCTCCACAGATCCTCAAGCCTCATTGGCTCCCCTGCGCTCGTGCATGCGGGTGGAACCAATGAAATCAAAAGACTCCTCCAGCGTCAAACCCAGTCCGCCTCCTCCGACGGCCTCGCACGGGATCCCCGCACCGGGCTGAACACCCGGTTATGGGCGGACGCCGTGATCGGGCACTGCGGCCTTACACTTAGAAAAGATAAGTGAATCACCTGCTTTCAAGTTATCTACAAACAACAGGATACAGGAAAATGATACATCACCGACAGAGCCATGAACTTCATTTCATGCAATACTTTGACTAAATGGGTCTCGGGTTTCAGCCAGGCAAGAGAGACTTTCTCAGTCAGGAGACTTCTAGGCAGTGCACATGTTCACGCCATAGATGGGACCCTTTTTTCGCTCTCCTGCCTGAAAAAAGCGCTCATTTTATCCTATTGCAAGAGCAACCAGTAATTTCCATCTGGTGACATACACACAGTTGGGGAATAGTAATATCAATAGCATTGATATCATATCATTAAACTGGTCGCATCAGCAGTTAATTTGGAATGCAAGATTCACTTCTTATTACTGCCTTCTTTTTTTTTAGCGTTACATTTACTCCTTACATTGGACTTTTAATTTCCTTTTTCATTTTTGCACTGATGTCATTCTCACTGGTCTTGTGCAAGAATTGTTAATTGTAAACCGCACTGATATTAAAGAGCGCGGTATAAAAAAGCTTTTAAATAAAATAAATAAATATGTAAATTTTAGGTTTTTTGACCTCTTACCTTTATAAGGCGCAAATATCCGCGGTATTTTTCTAGGTCGCTGTGTAGCATTGGATGATCAACTCACATTACAGGTATACGTTGTTTCCATTCTCCAATAATTGGTTTCTTTAGCGTGTGTTGTAGCAGCTCTGTTTCATTTTTAAGATACTCACTTTGCAGCCACGGGCTCTACAATAATTGGTAGCACAAACAATTTGGTGGTAGAGACTTATTTTTTGACTATGGAGCTGCATCCCATTTCATAACGCATCGGCTCCACAATGCTTTGGCATTATCTATGATCTTTTTCATCTACGGAGCTGCAATCTTTATTATACCACTTTGGTATACATTAGTTCACAGGTTTCTTCATTCACTGAGACTTTTGTACAGCTATTACTTTTTCTAAGTCGCGCTTCAGGTTTCACTATCATCTGCTGCATTCTCCCTTTGCTCACAGCTAAGTTAATTATGTCAGTCTCGCTTAACTTTTAGCTATTCCCAGCGTACTTTGCCAATGACACTCATAATATTATTCCCTTTTACATATGCCACTTTTTGACATTATTCATAATGTTTTAATTTTCTCCCCGCCCCCCCAGGTTTTGCTAATACCATGATACTGTCTTCTGTGTACTGGTTTTAACTAATTGTTCTTCTATTACCAAGATACTGTCCCTCTGAATACTGGTTTTAATTATTTATTTATTTATTTATGGGTTTCACATACACATATTTTTATATCTTTTTATATAATTATTTCATAGACATTTTTTATTATTAATATCAGATGAATTATAATCTTTTCCATGTTTTTATCTGTTTTCCCCTATTTGATCTGGTTTGATACAATTTTTACTATTTTTATTTTTGCTTCATGGTCTATTATGGACTTCCCGTTATTACTACTATTGCATGTGAAGTAGTCTCTATGTATGTTGTGCCTTTCATTTATTTTGTTACATTAGTTATTCATTTAACATCATTTTTTAAAGAACCTTTCTATATTACACCAAATTCTTTATCTACATGATTATGTTTTTGAAGCTCTTCTTTATCATAGAGGTGATTCACTCACTGGAAGTTACTGTATGCTGTGTGTTACTAAGTGCCATTTTGAAATTTACACCTTAGTGTGGAATTGTAAGTATTTTTACACTTATTTTATATGTCTGGTTTTTGGTTCCTCCTCTTCTCCAGGACCAAGCAGGAAGTCAGTCCTCACAAATGGGTGACGTCGGCACCGACGGAGCCCTCACGGAGCAATTTTCCCCAGCTTTCAAAGAAAGCCTTTGGGAATTGCAGAGCGCATGCGCGGTCCTCTTCCCGCCCAAGGGTGCCATCTTGCTCAGTCTTCTTTTTTCCGCGGAGCCCTACAGACGTTGTTTGTGTATCCCCGCAGAAAAGTTGATTTATTTCTCTTTTTTTCTCTCGGTTTCGACGCCGGTTCTTTTCCCGCCCGGACTCGCGACGCCGGTTGCGAGTCCGTTCTTTATTTTTTGGTTTTTTGTCCTTCGTGACAGATTTCGCGCCTTTTTACTTTTTCACTGGCAGCCCGGTCTTTCGACCTCGCAGGGGCCATTTTTCCCCCGATGGCTGCCAGCGGGTTTAAAAAGTGTGACCTCTGTAAGAAACTCATGTCTCTTACAGACACACACGACTTCTGCCTCCGCTGCCTCGGACCCGATCATGACCCGATGATCTGTGGTCCGTGTGGCAAGATGTCCTCAAAAGCGTTGAGGAGTCTGCAGCATCAGCGGGAACGTATCTTCTCTGACTCTGGCCGGGCTCGGACCTCGTCAGAGGCTTCGACGTCTCGGGACTCTGGTCCTGAGCATTGTCGAAGTTCCTCTGAAAGGGGGTCTCCTAGCCGGGAACATCATCGGAAGAAAAAACCCGCGAGGGCGGGATCAGTGGACGCTCCTGGTTCCTCGAGGGCCAGGTCGCATAGCCCCGATTCCCGTCCCGGGTCCTCGGAGGTGGAGAGGCCTTCAAAACATCCTCGTCTCGAGATGGACTTGCCCGCTCACGTGAGTACTGTTGTCCTCATAGACTCGCCTCCGAAGGAGCCGACGTCGGGCCCGACGCCGTCGGGGCCCGAGTCGGGGGCTGCTGGGTCTCCTGAGCTCGGACTCCGGTTGACGGCCTTGGAGAGCAGTCTGACTGCCTTCATGGACCAGCAGCGGGCATTGATCGCTGGCCTCGCCGGTGCTTCTGCCCTGACCGCCGGGATGTCGACCTCCAAGTCGACCCCGGAGACCGAGCCGATCCTCGAGTCCATGAGGGCTCGAGTCGATCCTCGGTCGCGGTCTCCTTCGGCCTCCCGTTCGGGACCGAGGTCGTCGACGCCGACTCCCTCTGCGTCGGGGCGGATGGCATCGGTGCCCGCCCGACCGGAGCCGCTCGACTCCTCCTCCGAGGAGTCGGCCTGGGAATCCGAGGACGAAGAGTCACCTGGTTCCATTCGGACTCGGTGTGTCCCATCGGACTCCCCCGAGTCCTAACCTCGGAGACGGTCCCCCACGGAGGATACCCAGTTCTCGGACTTCGTGCGGGATATGGCCAAGGCCTTGGCCTTCCCTGCGGATCCCAAGGAGGAGCCTCGCGTCGAAGAACTCGATGCCCTCCACTATGACTCTCCCCCGAAGGAGGCCTTTATTGTACCGGTTCCTCCGATTCTGGAACGACTTCTCTTCCGCATGTGGGAGAGCCCGGCGTCGTCGCCGGTATTAAGCAAGCGGGTCGATTCCATTTATCGAGTCTGCAAGAGCCCCGGCTTCCAAAAGACACAACTACCGCACCATTCCATGGTGGTGGAATCGGCCATGCATAGACTTAAGAGTCAAAAAATGCACTCCTCGGTGCCCCCCGGTAGGGAGGTCCGAAGCCTGGATGCCCTCGGTAGGAAGTGTTTCCAGGGCTCTATGCTTGCTTGTCGAGTCCAGACCTACCAGCTCTACATGGGCATGTATCTCCGGGACCTGGCTAAAGAAATAGCCGGGTTCTCTGCTGGTCTCTCCGACGAACCTTTGCAGAGGTTCCAAACCTTGTCAACTGGTATTCGAGAGTGCTCAAAGTTTATCTCTCGAGCAGCCTACGATGGTTTTGAGGCATCGGCTCGAGTAGCCGCAGCCGGCATCGGTGGACGCCGCCAGGCTTGGCTTCAGACGTCCGACCTCGAGCCATGGGTGCAGGACAAGTTGGTCGATGTCCCCTGCCAAGGTGAAAACCTCTTTGGCAAGCCCATGGATGAGAAGGCTGCACAGATCGAGACCGAGACTCTCACCAGGACTCGTCTCTCAAGGAAGACCTCTGCCCCTTCTCAAAAGAAGAAGGGCTCGGGGAAAAAGCCCTTTTACCCGAGGAAGGCGGCTGCCTATAAATACTACCCTCAGTATCAGGCCTCAGCAACTCCCCCACAGGGAAAGCAGGCCAAGGGACGGGGTAATGGGTCCCGTAGGCAGCAAGCCCCCAAGCCTGCACCACCGGCCCCTGCTCAGCAGGGTGGGGGTTTTTGACTTCATCAGCATAGCCTCTCCCCCTCAGCTGGTTTCTCTCAGCACAGGAGGCCGGCTGGTCCACTTTGCCCAAAGGTGGTCCAACATCACCACAGATACCTGGGTACTTCACATAGTTCGGGAGGGCTATCTTCTTCACTTTCACCAGGTGCCTCCCTCCTACTTTCCAGGGGAGCCTCCGAGACTCCCTCTGCACAAGGACTTACTCCTTCAGGAGTTAGCAAGTCTCCTTCAGGAACAGGCTGTGGAACCGGTGCCCCATCACCTGAAGGGTCAAGGGTTTTACTCCAGGTACTTTCTGATACCAAAAAGAACAGGAGGCCTCAGACCCATCCTGGACTTGCGAAACCTCAACAAGTTCCTTGCAAAGGAAAAGTTCAAGATGCTTACCCTTGGAATCCTGCTGCCCTACCTCCAGCAGGGCGACTGGCTATGCTCCTTGGATCTAAAGGATGCGTATACTCATATCTTTATTCATCCAGACCACAGACAATATCTCAGGTTTGTTGTGGGAGGAAATCATTACCAGTACAGAGTACTGCCCTTTGGCCTATCCTCCGCCCCCAGGGTGTTCACCAAATGCCTGGCAGTGGTGGCGGCCTATCTAAGACTTCAAGGCCTTTTTGTGTTCCCATACCTGGACGACTGGCTCATCAGAGCCCAGTCTTCCCAAGAGGCCACTCAGGCCACTCATCGCACTGTGACTCTACTCCAGCACTTGGGATTTGTCATAAACTTCGCAAAGTCCACTTTGCTCCCCTCTCAAAATCTCGAATTCATCGGCGCCAGGTTGGACACTCTTCAGGCGCGGGCCTTCCTCCCTCTGGACAGGGCCAAGCGCCTCATGGAACTCGCCAGCCACTTTCACAGCAATGCCCTGGTCTCGGCCAGGCAATTTCTGAGACTGCTCGGCCATATGCCTTCCACGGTCCATGTGACCCCCAATGCCCGCCTGAACATGCGACCTGCTCAGTGGTGCTTCGCACACAATGGCATCAGGCCACTGGGAGCCTAGCGGACTCCGTACAGATCTCCGACCAGCTGGTCTCTTTTCTACAATGGTGGCTTCATCTGCCAAACCTAGTACTAGGAGTGACTTTTCAGCCCCCTCCGCATTCTCAGGTCCTAACGACCGATGCTTCTCTCCTGGGTTGGGGAGCATACTGCCAAGGGACATGTACTCAAGGTCTCTGGACTCCTTGGGAGTCTGCTCAGCAGATAAACTTCCTGGAGCTCAGAGCCATCCGCCTAGCGCTCAAAGCATTCCCTCACCTGATTTCTCACCAGTCGGTGCTGGTACAGACGGACAATCAGGTTGCAATGTTCTACGTGAACAAACAAGGCGGAACAGGCTCCTTCCTTCTCTGTCGGGAGGCACAGAAACTATGCTCTTGGGCCGTCCACCATGGCATCATAAGAACATAAGATATGCCATACTGGGTCAGACCAAGGTCCATCAAGCCCAGCATTCTGTTTCCAACAGTGGCCAATCTAGGTCATACGTACCTAGCAGTTTCCCCAAGGGACACAGGTTCCACAATGCTTGTACTGGTTCAAGCATTGATATCCTGGGTCCCTTCTTAATAATGGTTTATGGACCTTTCCTCCAGGAACTTGTCCAAACCTTTTTTAAACCCAGCTACACTAACAGCCTTTACTACATCCTCCGGTAACAAATTCCAGAGTTTGATTACACGTTGAGTGAAAAAATATTTTCTTTTATTAGTCTTAAATAGTTTAACCTGTAGCTTCATTGCATGTCCCCTAGTCTTTCCATATTCTGATAAGGTAAACAATCGATCTACTTTTACCCGTTCCACTCCGTTCATTAATTTATAGACTTCTATCATATCTCCCCTCAGCCGTCTCTTCTCCAGGCTAAAGAGCCCCAACCTTTTTAGCCTTTCTTCATAGGAGTAGCCTTCCATCCCCTTTACCATTTTGGTGGCTCTTCTCTGAACCTTTTCTAAAATCGCTATATCCTTTTTAAGATACGGCGACCAGAATTGCACACAATATTCAAGGTGCGGTCTCACCATGGAACGATATAGAGGCATTATAATATCTTTTGTTTTATTTTCCATTCCTTTCCTTATCATACCTAGCATTCTATTTGCTCTCTTGGCCGCCGCTGCACACTGGGCCGAGGGTTTTAACAAGGTATCCACAATGACACCTAAATCTTTTTCCTGGGTGGTAGTTCCTAATGTGGAACCTTGCATCGTGTAACCATAGTTTGGGTTGTTCTTCCCTAGGTGCATAACCTTGCACTTCTCCACATTAAATTTCATCTGCCATTTTGATGCCCAGTCTTCCAATTTATCAAGATCCTCTTGCAATTTTCCACAATCCTCCTGGGTTTTAACAACTTTAAATAGTTTTGTGTCATCTGCAAATTTGATAACCTCACTTGTTATTCCACTTTCCAGGTCATTTATGAATATGTCAAAAAGCAGCGGACCCAGCACAGATCCCTGGGGTACACCACTATTCACCTTTCTCCATTGGGAAAATTAGCCATTTAGCCCTACCCTCTGCTTTCTATCTTTTAACCAGTTCCTGATCCACAGTAGTACACTGCCTCCTATCCCATGACTCTTTAGTTTTGCCAAAAGTCTCTCATGAGGGACTTTGTCAAAGGCTTTCTGAAAGTCCAGATACACAATATCAACCGACTCACCTTTGTCCACCTGTTTATTCACTCCTTCAAAAAACATAACAGATTAGTAAGACAAGATCTTCCTTGTCTAAAGCCATGTTGGCTGTCTCCCATTAGGTCGTGACTATCTACATGCTGAGTAATTTTATTCTTTATGATGGTTTCTACCATTTTTCCCGGTACTGATGTCAGGCTCACTGGTCTGTAGTTTCCCGGATCACCCCTCGAACCCTTTTTAAAAATTGGTGTTACATTGGCGATCCTCCAATCCTCAGGTATTAGAGATGATTTTAATGATAGTTCACAGATTACTGATAGCAGGTCTGCAATCTCAAATTTCAGTTCTTTCAACACCCTTGGATGTATACCATCCGGCCCAGGTGATTTGCTACTCTTCAGTTTATCTAATAGTTGTAAGACATCTTCCCGATGTATCAATATTTCCTTCAATTCTTCCACACCTTTAAATACCACTTCAGTCATGGGTAACATCCCTACATCTTCCTCAGTTAAGACCGAAGCAAGGAATTCATTCAGTCTTTCCGCTATCGCCTTGTCGCCTCTTAGTGCTCCTTTAACCCCTTTATCATCTAATGGACCAACTGACTCTCTCACAGGTTTTTTGCTACGAATGTACTTGAAAAGGTCTTTATTTCGCGTTTTTGCTTCCGCAGCAAGCTTCTTCTCAAATTCTCTCTTTGCCTGCCTTATCAATGCCTTGCATTTGACTTGCCAGTGCTTGTGCTGTTTCCAGGTTTCATCGTTTGGCTCTTTTTTCCATTTCCTGAAAGATGCTTTTTTGGCAACAACAGCCTCTCTGACCTCACCTTTAAACCATGCTGGCAGTTTTTTGGACTTCCTTCCACTTTTCTTAAAGCGTGGAATACAGCTGGTCTGGGCTTCCAAGATAGTATTTTTCAACAACACCCAAGCTTGATGTACGTCTTTAACCTTTGCAACTGCTCCTTTTAGTTTTTTCTTAACTGTTTTCCTCATTTTATCATAGTCTCCCTTTCGAAAGTTAAAGGGTAGTACTGTGGATTTCCTTACTATCCCTCCTCCACTAATTAAATCAAAGGTGATCATGCTATGATCACTATTGCCAAGTGGCCCCAACACCCTTATCTCTTGCACTACATCTGGTGTTCCACTAAGGACTAGGTCTAATATTGCTTCACCTCTGGTTGGTTCATGAACCAGCTGCTCCAAGAAGCAGTCATTTATTTCATCTAGGAACTTTATCTCCCTAGCATGTCCTGTTGTGACACTGACCCAGTCGATGCCGGGGTAATTGAAATCACCCATTATTATTACTGCACTGTAACTTTTGCTAGCTTCCTTGATTTCTTTGAGCATTTCATCATCCATTTGTTCATTCTGGCCAGGCGGACGATAGTACACCCCCACTGCCATCGCCTTCCCCTTTTTACATGGAATTTCAATCCATAGAGATTCTACAGCAAATTTAGTTTCTTGCAAAATTTTAATCCTTTCTGACTCAATGCCCTCTCTAACATAGAGCGCAACCCCTCCACCAATTTGGTCAACTCTATCATTACGATATAGTTTGTACCCAGGTATCACAGTGTCCCACTGGTTGTCCTCCTTCCACCATGTCTCTGATATTCCAATCATATCTAACCTCTCGTTTAGTGCTATATATTCTAACTCTCCCATCTTGTTTTGTAGACTTCTAGCATTTGCATACAAGCATTTTAGAGACTGTATTTTATTCATATTAATTTGGCTATTGGTAGACATGGGTAATTTGGGATCTTTAAGTTCTGTCTGCTCCATATTCGAGGGCATTTGGGCTACTTTACTCTTTTTTGGAACTTCTCTGCTTTTTGTAGTATCCTTCAAGGATACATTCTTCCGAACCATGCGCTCTTGGGCGACTGTCGGCTTTCCCCTATTATCTAGTTTAAAAGCTGCTCTATCTCCTTTTTAAAGGTTAATGCCAGCAGCCTGGTTCCATCCCGGTTAAGGTGAAGCCCATCCCTTCGGAAGAGCCCCTCCTTTCCCCAGAATGTTCCCCAGTTCCTAACAAATCCGAACCCCTCATCTCTGCACCATTGTCTCATCCACGCATTGAGACTCTGGAGCTCTGCCTGCCTTTTGGGTCCTGCGCGTGGAACGGGAAGCATTTCGGAGAACGCTACCCTGGAAGTTCTGGATTTCAACTTCCTACCTAAAAGCCTAAATTTAGCTTCCAGAACCTCCCTACCACATTTTCCTATGTCATTGGTACCGACATGTACCAAGACAGCAGACTCCTCCCCAGCACTATCTAAGACCTTATCTAGGTGGCGTGTGAGGTCCGCTACCTTCGCACCAGGCAGGCATGTTACCAGGCGATCCTCACGTCCACCAGCCACCCAGCTATCTACATGCCTAATGATCGAATCACCAACTATAACTTCTGTCCTAACCCTTCCCTCATGGGCACTTGGCCCTGGAGAAACCACCTCGGTGCGAGAGGGGTTTACATCACCTGGAGGACAGGTCCTAGTTACAGGATCACTTCCTGCCAACACCAGGGTGATGCTCTCCTGTCACGTGACCTCTCTCCTCCCTGGCAACAGGGATGCTGCCAGACTGGAGGTGGGACTTCAGGACTATATCCCTGTAGGTCTAGTCTATGTACCTCTCTGTCTTATGTCTTCCAAGTCTGCTACTCTAGCCTCTAGAGAACGGACTCGTTCCCTGAGAGCAGAGAGCTCCTTGCACCTAGTGCACACGTAAGACCTCTCACCAGCTGGGAGAAAATCATACATGTGACACTCAATGCAAAAGACTGGAAAGCCCACATCCCGCTGTTGGACTGCTGTCTGCATCTTAGTTTTAAGTTTGTGTTTAGATCTTTAAGTTCTTTATGTACTAAAGGGTGCTATGGATATTTATACCACTAAAACTGTACCTAAGAAGTTTAATATACCTTGTTCACCTGAAGCTTAATTAATCTCAGGTCCTTAGTGTATGACTGATTTGGGTAATGAGCTTCACCTGAGAGCACCTCCTGTCTTTTAAGTTGTGCAAGTACCCATAAAGCTGTGATTATCCCAGGGGAGGGTGGGTGTGGGGAGGGAAGGAGGGATATAACACTTATTAAAAAAGGGCTGCTACACAGTACCTTGTCCTGTGCCGCTGAGGTAAGCTATATTCTGATTTGATTTAAATTATAGCTCTTTGCTGCTACTAGGCTCTAACCTATTAAGAAATTTAAACTACAAGCTCTCTGCTGGATTCTAAATTTAACCAGAAAGCTTTCTTCTGTGTTTTAATTTGAAACTAAAAGTACTTTGCTGATGCTAGGCCCTGAGTGACTATGAAATTTAAACTACAGCTATCTACTGGGTATGAAAGCTAACCAGAAAGTTCTCTTCTGTGTTTTAAATTGAATCTTAAACTGTTGCTACTAGGCCCTGACTAATTTAACAAAAGAATAGTGGGTTCACAGATTAATTAGCTTTAAAAGAAAAAAAATTCCTTTCAGAAAAATTCCCAGAAGTATATACTCACAATTTCAGATTTCTCTCCAGAAGTAACAGCCCCCCTTTCTAGTCCTTCAAGACTCCTCAAAGCTGTCTATCTCCCAGGTCAAGAAAATTACCTGGCCGACAAGCTAAGCAGGATCCTCCAGCCACACGAGTGGAGATTGGATCCGATGGTGGTTCAGCGGATCTTTCTCAAGTGGGGCCTCCCCACCATGGATCTGTTTGCCAGTCCTCTGAACAGGCAACTTCCCAGATTCTGCTCTCGACAACCGCATCCTCTCAGAGTAGCGGCGGATGCTTTTCTGATTCCCTGGTCCACAGGCCTCTTTTATGCCTTTCCTCCCATGCCGCTGGTGTCTCGGACACTCTTCAAGGTTCTCAGAGACAAAGCCTCGATGATCCTAGTGGCTCCCCGGTGGCCGAGACAACCTTGGTTCCCGCTTCTAATGCAGCTGGCGGTGGACACCCCTCTTCCTCTGGGGTTTCAGCCCGACCTCCTGTCACAGGATCAGGGGACTCTCCTGCACCCCAACCTCCGGTCCCTTCATCTGATGGCCTGGCTGCTGAAAGGGTAGTCCTTGCTCCCCTCTGCCTGCCTCCAGATGTGGAGGAGGTCATCTTGGCCTCCAGGCGGCCCTCCACCCGGAAGTCCTACGCTCTTAAGTGGCGTCGGTTCTCCGCCTGGTGTGCTCAGCAGTCTCAAGATCCCTTCTCCTATTCAGCATCAGTGGTCTTGCAGTACTTGCTTTCCCTCTCCAATCTTGGACTTAAGTCCAACTCGGTCAAGGTCCACCTCAGTGCTCTTTCTGCGCATCACATGCCGGTGGATGGCAGACCTCTTTCTAGCCACCCTCTGGTGGCTCGTTTTCTCAGAGGCCTCCTTCTCCTTAAACCACCTTTGGTTTTACAGCGGATTACCTGTCCGCCTTTTGAACCTATGGCTACCTGTCCTCTTCGTTTTCTTTCTTGGAAAACATTGTTCTTGGTAGCCCTCACTTCTGCTAGACGTGTTAGTGAGCTGCAGGCCCTGGTGTCTGATCCTCCGTACACTAGGATCTACAAGAACCGGGTAGTCCTACGGACTCACACTAAGTTTCTTCCCAAAGTGGTTTCCCCTTTTCACATCAACCAGGAGGTGGTGCTTCCGACCTACTTTCCCAGGCCACACTCCAGCTGAGCTGAAATGGTCCTGCATACCCTGGACTGTAGAAGGGCGTTGACCTTCTACCTTGACCGTACGCGGGAGCACAGAAGGGCTGTTCAGCTCTTCGTCTCTTATGACCCCAATAAGTTGGGGCTCCCTGTCTCCAAGCGTACTCTGTCCATCTGGATTGCTGACTGTATCGCTTGGGCTTACGAGGCAGCCGGCCTCTCGTTGAAAAGTCGAGTCACGGCCCATCGTGTTCGGGCGAAGGCTACGTCAGTGGCTTACCTCCGCTCTGTTCCATTGGCAGATATCTGCCGGGCCGCTACTTGGTCTTCAAGCCAGACTTTTGCGGCCCATTACTGCCTGGAGAGGGAGTCCCGCAGGGACAGTGCTTTCGGACAGGCAGTCCTCCGTAACCTCTTCGAGGTATAGGCAACTCCTACCCTCCATCCCGGATGTTGGGCTACCGGTTGGAGACGTATTCAGAGAAGATTCCTTCCTTCTGGGCTACTGAGCTTGAGGGAGCTCCTTTTTGTGCTTAGGGTCTCTGGTAGCCTTAAGCTTGGGAGTCCCATATGTGAGGACTGACTTCCTGCTTGGTCCTGGAGAAAGCGTAGTTACTCACCTGTAACAGGTGTTCTCCAGGAGCAGCAGGAATCAGTCCTCACAACCCTCCCTCCTCCCCTTGGAGTTGCAGTTCTATGCTTTCGTTTTTTTTGCTAATTTTTGCTGTCTTTAGCTATGTCATCAGACTGAGCAAGATGGCACCCTTGGGCGGGAAGAGGACCGCGCATGCGCGCTGCAATTCCCAAAGGCTTTCTTTGAAAGCTGGGGAAAATTGCTCCGCGAGGGCTCCGTCGGCGCTGACGTCACCCATATGTGAGGACTGATTCCTGCTGCTCCTGGAGAACACCTGTTACAGGTGAGTAACTACACTATCTCTGTTTCTGTCTTTGTCTGTTAAGCTCTAATGAGTTTCTTATCTTTTGGTGTGCTGACCCTTGCGATTAATATTATTGTTTTTAACTTATTATTATATTATAGATATATTTATGTAGATATTTGTATTTTATTTTTCATGTTTTGTCTTTTATTGAATATAACAACCTTTTATATATATATTTCTTTATGTTTATAATTATCTTGTTTTTATTTATATTTTTATACAGTTATGTTTCTTTGCATTCCATCCAACGGGCCACTATTGTGCAGTCCTTCACCATCATATTACTCACAGCTTGTTGATTGGCCATTGTAGTCTCCAATGTATTAATTCTTCCAGCTAGTACATCAATTGCCTTGGACTGATCAAGTACAGTCTGAGAAAGTACATTAATGTCCCCCAAAACTCAACATGAAAGGCTTTGAAGGGGGGGATTAAATCCCTGAATCACAGTCCACAGTGACTCCAATGTCACTGTCTTAGGTCTTCATACCTCCTCAATAACCCTGTGAAGGGCCGTCTCTCCCCGCTCCTGATGGACTTCACAGGCCTCTCCAGAGCAGCACTTCCTTCTCCAAATGTTCTCACTTCCAGGTGGGATGAAGCAACAACTGGAGCACCTCCTGGTAGAATCCCCATACATGCCTTGCGGAATTGCAGGAGACCCAGAGCACCAGTAGGCAAAATGCTTCCAGGGTTAGGAGACAATGTCCGCAATACAGGGCTCAACGAAACCCCAATACTGCTGGCCCAGGAAACTCTCCCTAGGCAAGACCAGAGGTGCTGAAGCCAAAGATGCGGGGAGAACACCAAAAGCTTCCATGATCATCTGCCGTGAGGTCGCAGAAGAGGCGCCCTCCAGGAGCAGAAACCTTCCTTTCCTTTTTCTCTTCTCCATAACAGGGGCCGAGGAGTCCTTGAAACAGAAAACCAGCAGCATTAACAGATACGTCTACCCATGGATGTCCTCAAAGCGCCATCTTGAATCTCTTACTCGACATCCTTGGTCTTTGGGATTTATCAGTTCTAACCAAAAACAGCAATTAGAGCATCGGGTGTGTTCTATCGGTAGTTATCAGTTTTAACCGGAAGCCCTAACTATATGTTACAATTTTGTAGCTACTGCTGATCATAACATAGAATAAGCCCTTGTAACCGCTGGGTAAACCAGTTCTCTCCCCTAACCTAACCTTTATAAACTCCTTCCGCCTCACACCAGCCACCCCCATCCTACCTCTACCTCTACCCCCTTTACTTAGCACCCCTCCATATGAGGAAATGAAGATACCCAATAGTAGTTCCATCATGTCCCTCCCTATCCCAGCTAATTTCAGACAAACCCCCCTTATCATCCCAAAACCAACAACCCATAACTGTCAATTCGCTTCTTACCCCATACTCATGATGCATTCAACTATTCCCATTCTCCATCATCCACCCCACTTACACCACCCACATCCATAACCAATAACACATGACCAGCCTGTAAATTGTATATATTGTTATTGTATATAGTTACCCTGTTAGCCAAGTTGATTCTCCTGTTCATATGTAAACACAAAGTACTATTGGAAATGTGTATGTTCGTTGTTTATTGTAAACCGCACTGATGCTGAATAGCGCGGTATAAAAGAGACTTTAAATAAATAAATAAATAACACACTCACTCAGTTCCTCCTAAGCTACCTCCTCCACTCCAACCATAGTGAACTCTTAGCACACCCAGCACTGCTATTTAGAAACCCAAAACAATATGCTTCAAACCCTATCCAAAATCCATATCCACAAAGCCATCCTCAATCCCAGTAATAATGCAGGCCTTCAAATCCAACAACCAAGGCCTGTACCATACTCGCCTATCCTCTTGAACTACCCTCTCCGCCCATCCCTCTCCTCCCATAAAGTACCTAACAGAACTTATGAGAGCCAGGGCAATTGCTCTTCAGGCCACATCAATGGCGCCAATAGAATTCCCTTGAAAAAATTAGTTATATGAGTCCATTGCACCTCTCAGCAATTCACCATCTGAACTCCACTTAAGATGTCCTCTTCCATTTTCAACTTGCTCCCATTTCCGCGGAGACTTCTCAGCAGTTCCGTTGACTTCCAAAACCACAATGTTCAACTCCCACAGGATTTTTACTAACTCCAACCTGGTACAGCTCAGTGTTTTCTCTTCTTTGGAAGCAGCTAATGAAAATGAGATTAATCAGTGCTATTTCACTTGCTCCTCTCTGAGTTCATTGGTGATGTCCTGCATTTCCCACCTCTTGTGGAGCATTGTTAGAGCCTCAAAGATCTCTATAGTAGGCGAGTTCCACTTCAGCCCTTTGACCACCAAAGCTCACACTGCAACTTTTTCCTTCAATCCAAACTTGTGGAAGCAAACCACGTCTCTTTACAAGTTGGCCTGGGGAGCACCTAAGGCCCTGATGTGTGCGATCTAGTTCCACAACTCTCTCAGCCTGTCCTTCCGCCTCCTGCTCCAACAGTGACTTCACAATGCTGGTTACCACCTCAAAGCAGTTTTCGAAGGCCAGCTCCTCAGGGACCCCCCCAAAACCACAGATTGCTCTCCTTTGAGATTCTCTAATTTGTCAATGAGCTCGCCATTAACTTGCTCCAAATCTGACAACTGTTTATCAGCTTCAGACACTGTCTCTCCCTGCTCTTCCATGTACAACCCGAAGTCAGCCAGCTCTGCTCTCAGCTCTACTTCCAGGCTCGCTATGTTGCTCCAAACTGTGCGCAAGTCATTTTTTAGCTCTTCAAACCACTGTCAAAATTCTCTGGGCAATATTTGCTGCTCCTCCTCCTCTGATTCAGAATCACTCTCTCTCTCATGCCAGTCCCTGCTACTTCTCCCCAGTTCCGGGGGACTCATTAGCACCATTGTGTTCCCATCTCTTTATGGATTACTCACACTGGAAGAAGCAAAATCCTTTAAATCTACCACCCACTTCCTTTGCATCTTCTGGCTTTTCAACACACACAGGGGAATTGCACACGAGGGTTCTCACTTGAAATACCAGCAAATTACTTGGGTTATCTCCTATTTTGCATTATGGGACTGCAGATCCTCAGGTCTAAACTGCTATCTCATGTGATGACATGATTTCCTCACAATTTAATTTAATCTAATTTAATTTTGTTATATCCCATTTTATCCCTTTCAGTCCAGAGCAAGTTATGAAGAATTCAAAACATCCATCATAAATTCATATCATTATATAAAACAATCACAATCTCTTTTAAAATAAAAATATAAAATAACAAAGATACCAACAGGGAGCATATATTATGTCAAATATTTTTTGAATAAAAATGGCTTAAAGCAGCAAAATAACATGAAATTACTCAGAACGCAAATTCTAGATTGAAGTATAGCACCTCAAAACATCTCAAATAAAATCAGAGAATCCAAATTTTTCTTGTGAACTGATAACCAGATTGTTAGTATGAATAAAATACAACTTCTAAAATGCCTGTATGCAAATACTAGAAGTAAAAAAAAATTAAGATGGAAGAGCTAGAATATATGGTACTAAATGAAAGGTTAGATATAATTGGCATCTCAGAGACCTGGTGGATGGAGAACAACCAATGGGGCACTGTGACAACTGGGTACAAATTGTATTGCAATAATGACAGGGTAGATCAAATTGGGGGAGGGGATGCGCTCTATGTTAGAGAGGGCATTGAGTCACATAGGATAAAAGTTCTGCAGGAAACAAAACACACTGTAGATTCGCTCTGGGCAGAAATTCCATGTAAAAAGGGGAAGGCAATGGCAATGGGGATGTACCATTCACCTGGCCAGAATGAACAGATGGATGATGAAATACTAAAAGAAATCAGGGAAGCTAGCAAAAGTTACAACACAGTAATAATGTGTGATTTCAAGGACCCGGTATTGACTGGGTCAATGTCACAGCAGAACATGCTAGGGAGATAAGGTTTCTAGATAAAATAAATGACTGCTTCTTGAAACAACTGGTTCATGAACCAACAAAAAGGGAAGCTATTTTGGACCTAATCCTCTGTGGAACACAAGATCTGGTGAAAGCGATAACAGTGTTAGGGACATTCGCATGATCGTATTTGATTTAATAAATGGAAAGAGGATGGCAAGGAAATCCACAGTATTACCTTTTAACTTTCAAAAGGGAGACTATGATAAAATGAGGAAAATAGTTAAGAAAAACTAAAAGGAGCAGTTGTAAAGGTTAAAAGGTTTACATCAAACATGGGCGCTGTTTAAAAAAATAACCTTGGAAGCCCAGATCACATGTATTCCGCGCTTTAAGAAAGGTAGAAGGAAGGCCAAAAAACTGACAGCATGGTTTAAAGGTGAGGTCAGAGGGGCTGTTGTAGCCAAAAAAAGCCAAAAAAGCATCATCTTTCAGGAAATGTAGATAGTCATGGTTTAATGGGAGAAAGCAAACATGGATTTAGCAAAGGAACATCTTGTTTTACTAATCTGTTATCTTTTTTGAAGATGTGAATAAACAGGTTGATAAAGGTAAGCTGGTTGATATAGCGTATCAGGATTTTCAGAATGCCTTTGACAAGGTCCCTCATGAGAGACTCTTGGCAAAATTAAAAAGTCATAGGATAGGAGGCAGTGTACTCTTGTAGATTAGGAACTGGTTAAAAGAAAGAAAGCAGGGAGATCACCTGATGCATTGAGCTGGGCAGCTAACGTTTTGCCTAGCTCCAGGGGTTCCTACCCAAAATGGCAATTAAAACTGCATATATCAATCAGAAGAGTGCCCATAATGATTAAGCGATTGCCACGACCCACTTCCCTATACAGAGGGTGAACTAGCCATTTTCCACCTGTTGGCAGCAAAAACAACCCATAAAGAAAAGAATCAGGTACTAGAAGACAAAATGGTGGCCAATCCCTTACCTAGCCCACGCTCTGACCAACCCTCCAGCATGGCGTAAGAAGTCACTAGCGTGATAGTGGCGGCACTGGAGGGCCAGTTCCAAACATTGTCTGAGTAGCTAACGCAGGTGGGACAAGCTATTATTGAATATGGGGACAGAATAGATCAGGCTGAATGGCATATCTCAGATGTGGAAGATACACAACAGCAGGCCCGGAGGAACTGCTCACAAAACAAGAAGAGAAATTGGACGATTTGGAGAACCGTGGTCACTGCAAGAATCTGCGTTTTATTGGTATCTCTGAAATTGTAACTGACACCAAAATTGAGAGGATATTTAGAAACCTGGTTGCCTCTGAATTATACACTGGATTCCTCTCTGGGATCAGTGATTGTTGAACGTCCACATCGGCTGCAAGCTTGATCGGAAGCTGGCGATCGGCCCCGGGTTCTAATCGCATGTTTCCTCAATTACGTGTGCAAGGAGGCTATATTGCGGGCAGCCCGAAGCCAGCATCTGCAAAAGCAAGGAAGCACAAAAGTACTGGTATTTCAGGACTATTCCCTCCTGGTGAGAGACACAAGGAATTTGCTGCCATTTGTGATACACTTGTGAAGAAAGGAATCTGGTTTGGTTTGCTTTATCCAGCACAGCCCAGAGTGGAATATCAAAACCCACAAAGGTTTCTTGTATCCCCGGCAGAGCTCTAAAACTTCCTGACTAAAATAATGGAAGTCTGAACGCGGAAAACCCCTGTTCGGGAACTTAACAAGCTCAAACAAAAAACTGGGTGGAGGTGATATATTCTTTTAAATCCATGTCTGCCATTCCACTCGACCTCACCTTATAAATGCATGAGTGCAGGACAGACAATGCAGTGGATATGGGTGTGTCTCATGCCACAATAATGTGCCCGCTGTGACTAGAGGTTATTTACTTTATCTAATGCCCTTGCAATAATGGGATATATGGCAGTTGCTCCACCTGTGCATGAGGGTCCAGGCCTCACGACACTTACTCATGATCCATGCCACCTGCTTTTTCAAGACCATGGCAGTTGCTACTCAAGAGAGCTGTCTCTGCACATTGTTCCAACCATTTTTATACTTTAAAACTAGTCTTTCATAGATATGAATGCAGTTGTGTTGTTATAGACTCTGTATCCATATCATCTTACAATTTTATCTGCCACTGATATTTGATATGATAGTGGGATTGGAAGATCAAGCGGTGGTATTTTTCAAACAGCGGAAATGCCTTTTCCCTTGTTTTCCTTCAGCTCCCTCCCCCTCTTGTCCCTCGTATTGAATATGCCCATAATTACACGTCCCTTAGTTATCACTCAATTATTATTTATGTTTCAGGTAAAATTTTATTTCTATTTTTATTTATTTGTGTGTTTTATATATCGCTATATCAAGTAATCATAATGGTTTACAATTAAAACTGATACATTAAACATTGTAACAATAAATGGTGCAATAACAGGCAATCAAGAAAGTACATGATTCAAGATAGTTTTAACTTATATACAGCATATTTACAGTTCTGTTGATCGATCATATCCGTCAGTACAGGATGGGGTTAAGGGATGGGTGATTTATTGACCAAGTTGATTGGTTGGATAGCCTAGTGGCGAGGAGGGGGGAAAATTATGTTGGGTCAGTGAGAGTTGTAGTTTCATTTTGACCAAAATGTTCTGTGAAGAGATGGGGTTTGATTTGGGTGTGGAATGAGGCTAAGTCTGATAATTGTTTTATCCCGTCCCGTTCTTTCTTTTCCAATTTGGGTGGCGTCCCAAGGGACTTCCTGCGGAAGACTGGTGCACATCAACGTGCAGGTGGGCACCAGTCTTCCACAGGGCCATGCCCCTCCCTTCTCTATTGCCTCCGCGATACCCCACCCCCCCATGACTTATGTTTTCTATACTGTGCCTCCTAGGTTTGGATAGCAATATTAGTACACTTAGTCTTTTGAACATAGAGGTACTGGTTAAGTCATATCCCCCTAGGCTAATCTGGTTACTTATTGGGTGGTATGTTGAGCGGATGAGGGAACCTGTCCTTCGCTCCAAGAGTTTGCTTGGCTGGGAGGGTGGGTTCCCCCTGCGTTTAACATGTTGGGGAATAGTAATGCAAGCATTGATATCGTATCAAAGTGATCTGGTTTATTCTGCATGTATAGTGTGAGTGGAGCAGGAAGTGTGGATCAGTGGGGGGGAGGGGGAAAGTTGAATGAATGTGGTGCAAGGGAGGGGTTGCGTAAGGAGGGCTAAAGTTATGGGCAGCAGAAGAGGAAGAAGTAGTGCGTGCAGACGGGGGGGGGGGGGGGTCTCTTGATCCTGCATTGATGAACCATGAGTGGGGAAGATTGGGGAAACAGACAGAATGGAGGGTCTGAGGTAATAGGTCTGGAGGAGTGTTCAGGTATCCCAAAGCCCTATGTGATCGCCACACTACACATAATGAGGCACCTAGTGGGGGTAATGAGGAGTAATTTCCAGATATGCATTTAAGATGTACTGTAGCATATTTGATGCAAGAAAAGGAAGAAGGTAGTGTAGGGTAGATAATAGAGGGGAGGCACACCAGAGAGATTGTCAACATTAGGGGGGGAGAGATTGGGAGGAGAAGCTGAAGAAAGGGCTCCGGTATGTCAACATTAGGGGGGGAGAGACTGGGAGGAGAAGCTGAAGAAAGGGCTCCGGTGAAGCTTGAATACTTGAGTGGGACCCTGATGCACTATCGTAAATCTCTAGAGTGGACTCCACTAAGGAGTGTGATACAGGATACAGTGGGAATGAAAAGGGGAAGGACAGGACGGGGGAGGGGGATTTTTATCAATGTTATCCAAGGATGCTGAAGCTTCCTTTCATGAGAACATGGCTATTTTGGGGAATTAGTATACAACTTATGGGGTTCGCAATGGGGGGGAGACCTGGGATGGGAGGGCGGTGAAAATGTTGAGGCTTTAAAGGACGAGCTTTGGAAGACTAGATCTTGCCTGATGGGAGGCGGGGGGCCTAGGCTGGGGGGGGGCCAACCCTATTGCAGAGATGTGATCTTCAGCATGTAAACCACAATGGACCGAGGCCTATAGATAATGGATGGAGTGCTTCGTTTGGTGTCCTAGGAATGTCTGCAGCTTGGGTAGCCCTATCAAATGGCATAAGCTATTGTGCATACTTTGTGATAAACACATGGACTTTGTTTTTTTGCAAGAAAACCATCAGACTGAAGCTGAACATATCAAGCTTAAGAGATGGTGGGAAGGGGATGTTTTTGGAGCATCATCTGGGAGGAAACAAACAGGGGTAATTATACTTGTGCATAAGCAAGTGGGCTTAGTGGCAGAGCAGAGTATCATTGACCCTGAGGAACAATTTATTTTTGCTGTTGGGAAAATTAAGGGACAGCAAGTGGCACTGGTTAATCTCTATGCACTCAATATATATGAACCCTTTTATATATCAAGGTCAGCAAATGCTTGACTGAAGCTGGCTCAGCTCCATTCCTTATTGGCAGCAATTTCATTTGCGTCATGGAGGAGTCTGGACATATCGTGATACTATACTCGGACGAGAGATCAGAGAATGCAATAGATGCGGAGTGTTTGTGAAGGCCATGAATTAGTAGATTACAGGTTGGCTCTACATCCACTGGACACGGATTACACAATTTGTCTAGGGCTCATGACATGTTTTCAAGGCACTAGAATGCTTTTCAACCATGTGATCAAAGCGGAGATTGGCCCCATAGCATCTCTGATCATGCCCTTGTATGGATTGACTTGAAATGGGGACCACTCCCCACAGGTAATCTCTGGCGCTATCCCCTTGGGGTTAACTCAGATACACAATTTTGGGACTTTTTACAGGCCCACTAGGAGGAGTATGCTCAGAACAATGCGGTGCACAGGGACAATCCAACGCTGTTTTGGGAAACAGCCAAAGCAGTTCTGCAAGGTCAGATAATTGAATATGTAGCTATGACATACAAATTACATTGCAAACGCTTGCTCCAATTGGAGAAAGAATTGTGTCTGGTACAATGAAGTTTTGCCATGCATGCCACCCCTCGCAGGAGGGTCATTTTAGAATGGCTTCAGAAAGAAGCTAACTCCGTACTTCAAGAGTGGGTCACCCATTCTGTATTATATTAATGACGTAAATTGTACAAATTTGGGAATAAAGCCGGGAAACTTTTATCTGGATTGAATAGGACCAGTAGAGGACAATGCCACATGGGTACGCTATGGGATACAAGGGGCCAAATCCGAAACACAAAGTCACAAATTGAGGACATTTTTCAGGAATTCCTACGAGTCCTTATATGCAGTGCAGCCAGATACCACTGACGCAGCTGCAGACTTTCTCCGGCAGGTTCACTTGCCATGCCTGTCACCAGAACAGCGAGAAACACTTAATGCCCCGATTGCTGCCTTGGAAGCAGGGACAGCAATTAAAACTCTACACCGACACTGAGCTCCTGGGCCTGATGGCTTCTGTGAAGAATTTTATAAATTGACCATTACACACTTCAAAGGCTCGCTGTTGGCCTATTACACTGATTTG
The DNA here is from genome assembly GCA_033557465.1 of Ichthyophis bannanicus. Classification (NCBI taxonomy): domain Eukaryota; kingdom Metazoa; phylum Chordata; class Amphibia; order Gymnophiona; family Ichthyophiidae; genus Ichthyophis; species Ichthyophis bannanicus. The sequence continues at coordinate 713,768,741 of CM066033.1, read as the reverse complement.
GTGACATGACAGACATTCTCGTATGAGGCAAACTGAGCGATTATTACTGTGCTCCCCAAACCCGACCGGGATCCTTTATTGCCAGGCTCTTACCGATCAATCTCTCTCAAGTGTAGATATAAAACTACTGGCTAAGATAATGGCAGAGTGACATTGCACCATTTATGCCTCATCCATACATGGACTTTGGTAAATTTTCTGGCTTAAAATTAAATTTAAAAAAAATCAGAAGCATTGGCCTTACATCCATTAGTCTGGACAGGATGGACTGGCAATTTCACTTTGAAGTGGGCCTCTACTGTTTTTAAGTACTTGGGCATCCAATTACTGGCAGACATTGGGAGATTGCAGGAATTTAATGGATGCACGTGACCGTTTAGCCTTGTGGAAGGATCTTCCCCTATCACTGGGAGGCCACATAGTGCTCTATAAGATAATATTCCTCAAATCATTATATACCCTGTAGGTCCTACCCATACTAATAACTTGCAAGCAATTGCATACTTTTGAGAATACTCAATTTTTTTTTGGAGAGGACAGAGACCTAGGATCCGCCTTCGACTTCTTCAGCAGCCCTGAGATCGAGGAAGGATGGGAGTGCCTGACCTCCGCTGTTACAATATGGCATTTCTGCTACAAAATATGCATGATTGACTTGGTACAATGGCAGATTATACCCCACTTTCATTAGAGCGAGAAGTGGCATTTCTGTTGGCACACTGGTATGTATTGCCTGCCCCTAATGCTGCTCTTCCCAGAGAGCTCCCCACATATACAGTTTTCATGGTTATGCGACAGGTGTGGCGGTTGATTTGTAGGTGTTGTCGGGGCAATCCTAGGACCACCCTGCTTCTTCCCTTTTATGGCAACAGGGCCTTTCTGCCAGATATGGAGGGAGGGGCATTTTATTGATGGGAATTTCTGGGAATAATGGCTATTGAGCAAGTAATAGATGAAGTGGGAGTGGTACCCTTTGCTGAGTTGCGGACCTGATATGGACTTGCTCGGAATGATTACTTTCAATCTCCAGGAACAAGCAGGAATGTAATCTTCACATACGGGTGACGTCGGCACCGACGGAGCCCACGCGGGAATGCTCCCCAACGTCCTATAGGAAAGCTTTTGGGAGCATCCCACTGTGCCTGCATAGCTGCCTTCCCACCTTTCCCACTCTCCCACTCTCCCTCTCTCCCTCCTCAGTTTTTCGTTTTCCGTGGAGCCGACAGGGAGCAATTCCTGTCACCGCAGAAAATGTACTTCTTTTGTGGTCGTGTCTGCCTTCCTGTCGACGCTAGCACCAGCATCGTCGGTGTTTCTTCTGTTTCTATTTCTTTCCTTAAAAAAAAAAAAAGAAAAAACTCAGTTTTTTCCCTGAGGGTATTTTGCCCTCCAGGTGCTTAGGTGCCATTTTGGCCTTAAGCCCCTTTTTCCTTTAAGATGGATAAACCAGCTAGTGGTTTCAAAAAGTGCTCCAAATGTAGCAGTACCATCTCTGCTATCGACACCCATGATTGGTGTCTCAAATGTTTGGGACCAGACCGTCTCCTGTCGGAATGCCTTCTCTGCAGGAAGATGACAAAGAGGGACCTGCAGAATAGAGCTGCGAAACTTGGCACCCTCTTTGCCACCGATGCAATGTTGGTTGCATCGACATTGTCGAAAGCTTCATCTTATATACACAGTTGACTGTAGATACATACACTATCACCAGAGACCATTAATCCCTGCAGAGCTCCCTCTCACTCAACCCCCTACTTAAAAAATATAAAATAAAATAAAAATCAAACACAATGTATCCTACTAAACCTGCAAACCTCTCTCTCACTCTCCTGCTGACAACACTCCTAACCCAACACATATATACATACAAAACCAACCAAAGCCCTTACAATAACATCCCCATCATCCACAATCACTACCGGAATCCTTATAATAATTTCCCAACCACCTATAACCAGTATCAGAACCCAACACAGAGCACTACATACACAAACCCCCACAATCATCATTCGCGCAACGACTCAGACAAACGCCTTCACAGACTCATTCAAATAAAACACCAACCCTATAGTGCAATAAATGAACAAGCTGATAACACAAACTCTAACCTAAAACTCATCCTAATAAACATCCGATCCATACGAAACAAAATACCAATAACACAGGTACACTACCAAAAAACTGCCTCCAGTTTTGCAACCGATTCCTATAGATTTTGGGGTGCTGAATCCAGGAAAAATAGCCAAAATGTTCCATCACGTCACGTTTTCTTGCAAAATTAGATTTCTTACCCATATAAGGAATGTTCACATCATTTCTTTTTAGCCGACTGCAGTTTATTTTCTTGGCCCAAAATAGAGGTTGTAATGGTTAACTAACTAGAAACACTCCCTCATGATATTTTAGAGTGTTTTGTATTCATTTTATACATTAACAGGACAATTGGGAGGCGGGGGGCTAAATCCAGTACTCGTGCTGGCACATGTTCTTTCCTGTTCGCCTCGCCTCGTTCGCTCGCTCAAACACGGTGGTTGCGACATGAACGTTCCTGTCAAATTTCAGTTTCTTGCAAGTTCATTATTACCTTTTGTTTGCTCAGTCGTAATCCAGCTTTATTCCGAAGTGGTTCACTACAGTTGCAGTTTGCAGTGCTGTGTATTTGTGATGGCTCACAGAGCCAGAGGTTGCGTCAACTCTCCGGACAGTTTTTGTTTTATTTGTGGGGAATATACCGTGAAAAAGCGGCAGAGGAACATTTCTGCATTTATTAAAAAAGTATATTTCGCCTATTTCGGTTTGAAGTTAGGCGATCAAGACAAACCGTGGGCTGCTCACAAAGTGTGCAAGACATGTGAGGAAGATCTACGCTTATGGATGAAAGGTAAAAAACAAGCATTTCGTTTCAGAATACCTATGATGTGGCGTGAACAAAGAGACCACAGCAGTGACTGCTATTTTTGCTCTTGCATTGTGAAGGGATACAACTTAAAAAATAAGAACGTAATAAGTTACCCCAACCTTCCCTCAGCAATTAGGCCTATGCCTCATAGCAACTAAGTACCTGTGCCTGAACCACCAAAATCTTTGGATCATATTTGTGTGGACGGTTCTGATCATGATGAGACTCATCAGATGGCTTTTCCCGATGAGTCCAGTACTTCCGAGCTTGAAACTGAACCAGATCCGAAACCTGAACTTTTCTCTCAAGCTGAATTGAATGATTTAGTCTGGGATTTAGGACTCCCAAAAGATGCTGCCCAACTGCTAGGTTCTCGGCTTAAACAGAAAAATCTATTGTCACCAGAAACAACTTTTTATTGGTACCGCAACCGCGAGACACAATTTTTGAAGTATTTCAGCAAAGAGGAAGATTTGGTATTTTGCAACGATATATACGGAGTGATGGAAAAGTTTAAACTCAAGTATGATCCTGCTGAATGGCGGCTGTTCATTGATTCGTCAAAAGACAGCATAAAAGGTGTTCTTCTTCATAATGGCAACACATTCGCTTCAGTTCCTATTGCTCACTCTGTTATTCTCCAAGAAAAATACGAGAATTTGGCCCTGATTCTTCAGAAGATTCGTTATGATGAGCATAAGTGGATGATTTGTGGAGACTTTAAAATTCTGTCCATGCTATTAGGGCAGCAATCCGGTTTCACCAAATATCCCTGCTTCCTTTGCTTGTGGGATAGCCGGGCCCGCGACCTACACTGGGGGAAAAAAGACTGGCCAATTTGGGAGTATTTGAGACCCGGTGAGAAAAATGTTCTTCATGAGAGCTTGGTACCTCGTGATAAAATTCTATTACCGCCTCTCCACATTAAGTTGGGTCTCATTAAGCAATTCATCAAGTCCCTTCCAAAAGATGGTGAGTGCTTTCGGTACCTTTGCTCAAAGTTCCCCCGACTTTCTGAAGCAAAGCTAAAGGAAGGAGTGTTTGTTGGCCCTGATATAAGGAAACTCATTTCAGATGGAGCATTCGCTGAAACGATGTCTGAGAAGGAACAAGAAGCCTGGGATTCCTTCAAGGATGTTGTTCTCAAATTTTGGGGAACAGGCGGGATGAGAACTATAAGGATATTGTTGCCAGGATGCTCAATGCCTTCAAAGAACAAGGCTGTAACATGAGCCTCAAAGTCCATTTCTTGCACTCCCATGTGAACTACTTTCCCGAAAACTTGGGGGCGTACAGTGAAGAACAAGGTGAAAGGTTTCACCAGGACATCAAGGACGCAGAGAGAAGGTACCAAGGAAGATGGAACACCACTATGATGGCTGATTTCTGCTGGTTGCTGCTGCGGGAAACCCCAGATGAAAAATACGCCAAGCAGCGCACCAAGAGAAGCATTCGGGGGAAGAAGAAACTGGCCCACCAGGAGATTGATTGACCCAAGAATGACTTTAAAATCTAAACTGTGTTGACAAATATCGTGTTTTTACTAAACTTTGAAATAAAAATTTGCTAGTTATTACCACAGTGTCGGATCTCATTTATTAGAATTTTATTTTCACACCATCGGGTGTTTGTCTTCATGTATTGCAATGGTGCGGTTTGCGTTTTCTATTCTTACATACATACCTGTACAACATTTTTTGCACATTTCTTTGCTTTGCTTTGTGTCTAACCTCGCTCTTATATGCTCAATGTTTGTGCACATGTATGTGGCTGTTTTAAGTGCAGACAATTTTGCTACCATCACAGTGTGTTTTGTTGACATTACTCTATTCTTATGTGCTGCCTTGTTACAATTTTCTTTATTCTTATTTGAATAACTACTAAACAATTAGTATAAAGAATTCATGCAAGAAACTTTTATCTCGATCGCACTCAATCTGAAACGTTCACCTCAAACTGCTAACCCAATGTAGCAAAACATCTGTACGTGATGGAGCAAATTGGTTACCAGATTTGGATTCAGTGCACCAAAAAACGTAAAAATCAATCAAAACAGAGGCAGTTTAAAAAAAATTTTTTTTAGTGTACCTGTGTAATCAATGACATAATAAAGGACACAACCCCAGATATCATCTGCATTACTGAAACATGGCTCTCACCCACAGACACCATACTACTAAACCAATTAGACACACAACAATATGACATATTCAACTGTCATCGGAATATAAAAAGAGGTGGAGGCGCTTTAGTACTCACCAAAAAAGACCTAAAATTCACCCTAACAAACTTAAATAACATAGACGGAATGGACATTGTCAATATAGAAAATAGAACCCTTGCCCTCGCCCTCATCTACCGGCCCCCATCAACCGATCAAAAAAACCTCACCCCTATCCTTGAACTTGCATGCACAGCATCTCAAAGCAAACCACTCATACTCCTTGGTGACCTGAACCTTCCATCGCTGAACCACTCACAATCGAATAACTTCATTGAAGCTATGACGCAAATGGGTTACACACAGATAATACAGACTCCCACACACAAAAAGGGTAACATACTTGACCTAATCTTCCTTCCCTCTATGCTTTACAGTCACCAGCCAAACACCACTACAACTATGATCGAAGTACCATGGTCCGACCACCACCTTATTACAACCTACCTACCAGTACAAGCTCCAAAAAACACTACAAGCACATCTCCACATACCTCACGCTTCGCGCACTTTAATAAAAATACATTCCTCAACGAAGTATTACCCAAACTCAACACAAACTCACCAGACATCAACTCAACCATAACACATTGGAATTTAACCATTCAAAATGCAGCTGTTACCACACAAGTATCACATAGAAAAACAAAAAAGACGGAAAAATGGTTCACGAAAGAGCTAGCAAAACTAAAAAAGCAACTGAGGAAACAAGAAAAGAGATGGAGGAAAACAAAATCGGATGAAAACAGATCCCAATACATGTTGCTACTTACTGAATACAAAAATGCAATCAACAAATCAAAAAGAGACTACCACTCTAAAGTACTAAACTCAGCCATCAACCGCCCGAGAGAACTATTTGCGATAGTAAAAACACTAACTAAAACCAATAACACTGAGCCTAAACAACCAGCAATAAGTGTACAAACACTAGCAACACATTTTGCAGCGAAACTAAAAAGCAAAACCACTACTCCGACACCAATATTTACAAGCACTAAACTCATAAACGAATGGACAAACTTCCACATAATAGATCAAAAACAACTCCTTAGAATCATAACAATGATCAACACAACAACCTCCCCACTCGATCCATGCCCTGTATCATGGATTAAATGTGCAAAGGATGAACTGGCGGAAAATTTACAACACATAGTGAACCAATCCCTTTCACAAGGCATAATTGCCTGATGCCTTAAAACTCACAAGACTAAGACCAATAATAAAGAACAATAAGCTTGACCCAAAAGACCCGAACTCATACAGACCCATAGCCAGCATCCCATTTATAGCTAAAATAATAGAAAAAACAATTCAAATACAGTTACAAGAACGCATTGATGAACATAAACAACTTGACTCACACCAATTTGGATTCCGCCCCTTCCATGGAGTAGAAACTCTATTAATCACCCTAATGGATTTCCTCATCAGAGGTACAGATGACAACAACCAAGGCTTCCTACTTCTTTTCATAGATATTTCTGCCGCCTTCGATAACATTAACCACCCCACACTAATCAACAGACTACAAAGCTTAGGAATAGGCGGGACTGTCCTTGAATGGTTCAAGTCCTACATCTCAAACAGACTAATACGCATCCAAACTGACCAAGAGGCGTCAGAATCATTCCCCCAAGGCCAAGGAATACCCCAAGGATCAGCCCTCTCCGCCCTCCTATTTAACCTGTACCTACAACCTATAACAAACATATTTAAAAAACACAAGATTAACCACTTCATATATGCTGATGACATCATGCTCGCTATCCCCATAACCACTAAAAACCCTTCATATGACACACTATCAGAATGCATGACTGAGACCTCCTCCTGGTTAGAATCTAACTACCTCAGCATCAACCTCAAAAAAACGGAAGCAATGTTCTTAACAAGGTCATCAACCACTGAGAACACCTTCCCAGAAACAATCACAATCAACAAAACATCCATACCTGTTAGAAAAGAGGTAAAATATTTAGGTGTAATAATAGATCACACACTTACCATGCTACTACACATAAAACAAACCGTAAAAACCATCTACTATAAACTTAAAACTATTCAGCACCTAAGGCCACTCCTCGAAACACAAGATTTTAGATCTGTAGTAAATACACTAATCACCCCCCACTTCGACTACTGCAATAGTCTATTAATAGGCCTCCCTCAAAAAAACACATACCTCCTCCAAAGAGCTCAAAACATCTGTGCAAAAGTAATAGCTAAAGCCCGTCTATCGGACCACGTAACCCCAATACTGCTAGAATTACACTGGCTCCCAATAAACAGCCGAATCAGATACAAAATTATCCTAACAACTCTTAAACTCATAAAAGACATAGCCCCCTCACACCTATCCACACTACTGCATTCACCAACCGAAACTAGATCACACAGACAAAACGCAGCCCATTCCCTTATCACACCAAAAGCTTTCAGGAAGACAAAGAAAACCACTAGCTCCAGAGCATTCATTCACATTCACTGCCCCTACGCTCTGGAACGACCTCCCAATAGACCTTCGCATCATAAAAGACCTCACTCAGTTCAGGAAAGAACTAAAAACTTACCTATTTACTGAACACTTTGAAATCCCATATTCCCCCAAAACACCTCCATAACAACCATGGACTTACACGCACAAAACCCCCATACTCAAAACTAAATAACTCTTATTCCCTGACTGCCACCCCCACACACACTCCCGACTCACGACATAAAAGGAAATAAATTCCAATACCTAATTACACATGCCCTACACACAACACATTCCCTACACACAACACTCAACCACTGTAAATATCCAATGTAAATAATTGAATGGTTGTTTGTATTATTAATATCTCAAAGTTGAAGTTTATTGTTCAATGTAAATAGTTGAACCTGACCGTTCAATGTAAATAGTTGAATCCGATTGTTCAATGTAAATGTATACAACTGTGTACAATTGTTAAGATGTTTCATGTAAACCGCCCTTGATCGCTGGAAGGGGCGGTGTAGAAGAAATTAGATAAATAAAAAAAATAAAATAAATCTTATTTTATTTTATTTATTTATTTATTTATAGTCTCTTCTATTCCACACTATTCAGCATCAGCGCGGTTTACAATGAACAAAGAATTTACACATTTCCGATGGTACTTTGTGTTTACAGTTGAACAGGCAAAACAACTTGGATAACAGGGGTAACTATTTACAATTTAGAACATAATCATGAAAACTTCTTCATTTCAGTCTTAGGGATGGATCTCAGGAATCGAAACCCAAGTCTTTCTCAAAGGCTGGCCAGTCTTCAAAGGGTAGATCTCCTTCTAAGCATCGAGATGCCTTAGGCGTTGCCCTGGAAGGGAATAAACCAGCCAAACAACCCCGGCGGGAGGTCCTTGCCTCCAAAGCGGTAACGGGGTCCCAAGATGCTCCTGAGGCCTCCACCTCTGAAGAGCTCTTGGTGCCATGCTCTGGGGTTGTGGCCTGCTGTTCCAATACAGATACCCAGGCATTGGCTGGCTCCATGGATCAACGTATCCTGGCCATTGAGAGGAGTTTAGCGGCCTTGCTAGAAGCTTTGGTACCGCTAAAGCCTCTACAATCGGTTCCGCAACTATTAGTACAGACATCAGTATTGAATGTGTCTGCATCGACCGTTGTGCCCCTCTCCATGCTACTACCCATGCTGGCCTTAGAATCAGTGTCTGGCATCGAGGCATTCCAATGCCAATTTTGATTGGTACCGTCGACAGGCTGGGTGGGAGCACCTGGCCCGCCGGAACTTCGAGCCCTCCGATTCAGACTCATCCAATGAATTGACCGGTACCAGGGAAAGGGAAGGTCTTCTGGAAGATCCTTCTCCTTCCCTGCAATGCTGTATGTTTCCTTCGGAGGACATGTCTTTTCAAGACTTTATACGGGACATGGCTTGGAGCCTCTCCATTATGGTGACCTTGGAAAAAGAACAGAGAGCTGAAGAACTTGAAATTCTTCAGTATCCAGCAGCCCCGAAGGAGGCTGCTACCCTCCCTATTCACCAGATACTGCATGACTTTATGCTTAGAATGTGGGAGACACCCTTAACTACTCATCCTTGCTCACAAGGCCCTTCACTCTGATACCCCCCAGTACTTAGCCAATATTATCCATCTTCAGCCCTCTCCCCGCCTTCTCCGTTCATCCCATGGCAATCGTCTCTTCCTTCCCTCACCTTCACAGGCCCGCCTCGAATCCACTCGACACTCCGCTTTCTTTTTCTTAGGCCCCGCCCTTTGGAACTCTCTTCCCCTCTCACTCCGCACCGAACTTTCTTACACTCATTTCAAGGCCCTTCTTAAGACACACCTTTTCTGTCAGGCTTTCGATCTCCCCCTCACTACTGATGGTGCTCTTCCCCCTAGTTGCGCCTCCCAGCCCCCTTAGTTTTCCCGTGCTCCCCCCTCCACTGATGGTGTTTTATCCCCCTAGTTGCGCCTCCCATCCCTTTTAAATTTGCCCACGTTCTTCCCCCTCATCCCCTTTTGCCCTTCTTGCGTTCTTATTGTCCTCTCTCTGTTCTTTATTGCCCCTCTTCCTGTCCTATTATTTTTGGCGTTCCTTTCTTCCCTTCTTTTCCAGCGACTGTCATTTTTTATGATTGTACACCGCCCTGATGCTTCGGCCTGGGCGGTCTATCAAGTGTTTTAATAAAGATAAAGATAACTGTCTCTCCACATTCTTGGAGGCTCGATACCTTGTACCGGGTACCATAGTGTCCCGGTTTCCAGAAGATGCAGTTACCACACCACTCCATGGTAGTGGAATCAGCAATGCATTGATTCAAAAGTGCCAAGACACATTCCTCAAATCCTCTGGGCTGGGAGGCGAAAACTCACGATGCCTTCGGTCGTCAATGTTTTCAGGCCTCCATGTTATCGGCCAGAATAAGTTCTTACATACTCTACATGAGTATGTTCCTTCGGGAAGTTGCTAAGGAATTAGAACTAATGGCTCCTCTTCTTCCTGATGACAAGAGGGCTGATGATTACCTGACACTTGTAAAACATACCCAGAATGTTTCCAAATTTATGAACAGGGCAACCTTTGACTGCTTTCAGTGTATTAGCAGAACCTCTGCTATTTGCATCGGTGCACATCAGATTGCTTGGTTACAAGCATCCGATCTTGAACAGTGGGTGCAAGATAAGCTGGGGAACATTCCTTGCCCAGGGGAAAACCTTTTTTTTGCAAGGATTGGCAGGATAAGGCTTCTCAACTAGAATCCGAGAATATCACTCTCAATAGGCTGTCTAGAACCACTGCCAACCCAACTAAGAAAAAGGCTATAAAGAAGCCTTTTTTCAACAAGAAAAAGACGTTTTACCCTTCTTAAACCCACGCTATGCACTGCCTGGTCCATGCTTCCCAGAAGGGACAGCAACAACCGAAGCAAGGAAGGCTCAGACCCCCAGGGCTCAGCCAACTCAACAGAATCAGCCTCCTCCTCAAGGTCTTTGACTTCTTTCTAGGGATCTTAGCTGTCCTACCTCTGGAGATTCCAGAGCAGTCAACATTCCAGGCAGACTATGTTACTTTGCCCAAAGGTGGCACCAGATAACATTAAAATATTGGACTCTCTCCATAGTAGCAGAGGGGTACAAACCACTTCCACAGTATGCCCCCTCCATCTACTCCAAGAGAGTTCAGCTTTCGGCCTCAGCTTACCACTCTCCTGTTCCAAGAGATTACCACCCTTCTTGTTCAGGGTGCGATAGAGGAGGTGCCACTTTTTCAGCAAGGCCTGGGCTTCTACTCCCCTTACTTCCTTATCCCAAAGAAGAAAGGAGGATACAAGCCCATTCTGGACCTCTGAGAATCGAAGTATATGCTCCAAAAGAAATTCAAGATGATCTCTCTCAGAACTCTTCTCCCTTACCTCCAGAGTCAGGACTGGCTTTGTTCTCTAGATCTAAAAGATGCATATACCCATATCCTTATTCACACAGAACACAGGAGGTTTCTACGATTCCTCTTTCAAGGAAGACATTACCAATACAGGATTATACCCTTCAGCCTGGCCTCTGCCACAAGAGTCTTTACAAAATGCATGGCAGTGGTGGTGGCATTCCTAAGATCTCTAGGGATATTTGTCTTCCCTTACTTAGACGACTGGCTCATCCAAGCAATGACAGCTTTAGAGGCCAGCTCTGCTCTCTCTCGCACAATACAGGTTCTTCAATACTTAGGATTTGTAATAAATCTTCCAAAATCCCAACTCACCCCTTCTCAAACCTTAGAGTTCATAGGGGCTCTCCTAGACATGCAGCAGTCAAGGGCTTTTCTACCACAGGCCCGCTGCACTCAAATCATTCAGCTAGCTTCTCAGGCATGCATGAAAGCATTCCTAACTGCTCGAGAAATGCTTCAACTGCTGGGCCATATGGCTTCCACTGTACATGTGATCCCCTATGCTCATCTGCATATGCGTGCAGCTCAATGGACCCTGGCTTCGCAGTGAACTCAAGCATCAGGTCATCAGAGGACAGAATCATGACCTCTGCAAGTCTCATTTCATCTTTACAATGGTGGCAATCACCAGAAACCTTCTCGTAGGGTCACCTTTTCAGATGCCACCACACCAATCTACCCTGATGACCGATGCGTCCAAATTAGGTTGGAGAGCTCATCTGGATAATTTCTCCACTCAGGGTCTTTGGACTCAGCAAGAGGCATAACTTCACATAAATCTATTGGAACTCAGAACCATCCACAATGCTCTCAGGGTATTCCAAGGCCACCTTCGCTCCCACACAGTTCTAGTCCAGACAGACAATCAAGTAAGCTATGTTCTATGTGAACAAGCAGGGTGGAACAGGTTCTCAAGTGCTGTGCAATGAAGCCCTACATCTATGGTCTTTTGCCGTATGCCATCAGATCCACCTACTAGCGGTATATCTCCCCGGCAAACAAAATCTCCTGGCAGACAGACTCAGTTGAGTACTATTTCCTCACACGTGGTCTCTCCATGAGGATCAGATTGCTCGAATTTTTCAAATCTGGGGAAACCAAATATAGACCTGTTTGCAAGTCCTCAGAATGCCAAACTTCCCTGCTTCTGTTCCAGAACACCTTCTCAGGACAGTCAGGCGATGGATGCTTTCCACCTCCACTGGGGTCAGGACTTCCTATATGCGTATCCTCCCATTCCTCTTATTCCCAAGACTCTTTTCAAACTCCAGAGAGACAGGGGCTACATGATCCTCATAGCCCCGCGTTGGCCACAACAAATGTGGTATCCACTACTTCTGCATCTCTCTCAGCCAAACCTCTGGAGTTGGGATGTGCTCCGGATCTCCTATCTCAGGAGAACAGAACCCACAGTCCTTACATCTGACAGCATGGCTGCTGAGAGCTTAGAACTCCGGGACATCAACCTCTCTCAACAGGTTAGAGATATCCTATTGGCTTCAAGGAAACCTTCCACAAGGCGTTCTTATGCCTTCAAGTGGCAAAGGTTTTCAATCTGGTGTTCAAAAAAAGATCTTAATCATTTCTCCATTCCCGTGGAAGCGTTACTTGAGTATCTCCTCCACCTCTCGTCCTCTGGACTCAAAGCCAATTCGGTAAGAGTCCACCTAAGTGCCATTGCGGCATCTCACATACCCTGAGATGGAGAACCTGTCTCCTCTCAGCCATGCTTCATGAGGGGCCTACTCTTAACTAAGCCTCCCATTAGACCACCACCAGTGGCATGGGACCTCAATGTTGTCCTCAGACAGCTTATGAAGCCACCCTTCAAACCCCTAGCCACTACATCTCTGAAGTTTCTTTCTTGGGAAGTCACCTTCCTAATTGCCCTCATTTCTGCAAGACGCATCAGTGAGCTCCAGGCTTTAGTGGCAGATCCTCCTTATACACAGTTTCACCATGATAAAGTGACCACCAAGAACAAGCAGGAATGTAGTCTTCACATATGGGTATCGTCGGCACCAACGGAGCCCGCACGGGAACGCTCCCCAGCATCCAATAGGAAAGCTTTTTGGAGCATCCCACAGCGCCTGCGTGCTGCCTTCCTGCCTTTCCAACTATCCCTCTCCAGTTCTTCATTTTACGCGGAGCCGACAGGTCACATACCCTGTCACCGCAGAAAAATTTCATGTTTAATCTTTGCTTTTGTGGTCGCGCCATACCGGTACCGCCGGTTCTTTCTTCTATCTCTTAAAAAAAAAAAAATTATATATTGAGGTGTTTTACTTTTAGAATCTTTTTTTTCCTTGGTGCTAGGCGCCATTTTGGTCACTATGCCCAATTTCTTTCCTTAAAAATGGAAAAAACCTGCTTCAGGTTTTAAGAAATGTTCTAAATGTGGCGGTACCATTTCTGTCACCGACCCCCATGATTGGTGCCTCAAATGTTTATGTCCTGACCACTATTTCAGAGTGCCTCTCCTGTGAAATGATGTAAAAAAAGGACCGGCAGAACTGAGCTGCTAAACTTAGCACCCTTTTTCCCTTAGACACGGCGTCGGTTGCATCAGCGTCCTCCAGGGCCTCATCTTCCTTCCATGGATCTCAGGTAACTAAACATAAATCTAGCCGGTCCTCAAAGGGTAGATCTCCTAAGTATCGAGATGCCCCTGGCATTGCCCTTGAGGAATTTTCACCGGCAAAACTGCCCTGGCGGGAGGCTTCGGCTTCCAAAGCACTAACGGGGTTCCAGGATGTTCTCGAGGCCTCAACCTCGGCAGAACTACTGGCGCCATGCTCTGGGATTGCGACTGCTTCTACCGGTACCGACACCCAAGCATCGGTAGTGTCGATAGACCAGAGATTTCTTGCTATCGAACGCAGTCTAGCGGCTCTTCTCACGGCTTCGGTACCGTTGAAACCGCTTCAGACACCTCAACCAATACCGGTACCGACTGCATTAACATCGGCGGGTACGCCACCCATACCGAGTCATGCGTCTGTCTCCAGCATCGACAGATAGGTACAGGAAGAACCCGACGCCTACTTCAATCGATACCGGTACCGTGCTTTGCATGATCACCGGGATTGGAGGTATTTTGAATCCTCTGTGTCTGAAGACTCCAAAGACTCTGCCAATACAAGAGTACTTCTCCCCGAGGATTCCTCTTCTCCTCAGCACAGAATGTCTCCGCCAGAGGATATGTCCTTTCAGGACTTTATCCGTGATGTGACCTGAGGCCTTTCCATCACAGTAGCTCCTGAAAAAGAGCCTAGGGCAAAGGAGTTGGAAATTCTCCAATATACTAAGGCTCCCAAAGAGGCAGCTACTCTGCCTATTCATGAGATCTTACATGATCTTATGCTAAGGATGTGGGAAACACCTTTAACCACATCTTCTCATTCTCGAAGACTCGATACCATGTATCGAGTTCCACCTTGTCCTGGCTTTCAAAAAACTCAATTACCACACCATTCAATGGTGGTGGAATCAGCCATGAGAAGGATGAAAAGTGCAAAGAGACATGCATCCAATCCTCCAGGTCACGAATGTAGGACTCTCGATGCCTTTGGGCGTCGATGCTTCCAAGCTTCCATGCTCTCAGCTAGGATCAGTTCCTATATCTTGTATATGGGAATGTTGCTTAAAGAGGTCACAGGAGACTTGGAGCTTTTGAGCTCCCTCCTTCCTGATGACAAAAGGCAAGTCTATCTTACTCTAGTCAGACATGCTCAGGATGTTTCCAAGTTTGTAAATCGTGCAGCCTTTGACTGTTTTGAGTGCATAAGCAGGACCTCTGCTATTGTCATTGGTGCACATCGAATTGCCTGGCTTCAGGCATCTGGCTTGGAAATTTGGGTACAGGATAAATTAGGAAACATTCCTTGAACAGGAGAAAATCTCTTTGGCAAGAACTGGCAGGAGAAGGCTAATGAGATAAAATAAAAAATAAAATAAATCTATTTAACATTTCTTATATACCGCCTTTCATGATATCAAGGCGATTTACATTGAACAAACTGAAATTACATTGAACAGGGCATTATAACTTGTAGATAACTATTTTACAGGGAACATGGGCTATGGAGGGTTAAATGGCTTGCCCAAGACCACAAGGAGCACCTGTGGGCTAGAAACCCCAGTCCTTCCGGCCCAAGGTTGCTGTCCTCTAGTGAGATTTGAACCCCCAACCCTCCGGCCTGAAGTACCTTGCCCCAACCACTAGGCCACTCCTCCACTGCTGACAATATCACTTTGGATAGTTTGTCCAAATCTACAGCCGATCCTGCAAGGAAAAAAATCCTCTAAGAAATCATTTTTCAATAAGAAAAAGAAGTTTTATCCTTCCTATACCCAACAAGGACACCGTCCAGGTCAGACTGCCCAAAAGAGACAACAGCAACAACCTAAACAACAAAAGAAGCCAAAAGCTGCAAAACCTCAGTCAGCTCAGAAGGCTCAGCCTCCTCAGGGGCTTTGACTCCTTCCTAGAGAACTTTGCCTTCCTGTCCCTGAACGGTCCAGAACCCTTGACCATCCCAGGCAGGTTATGTCATTTTGCCCACGGATGGTACCAAATAGCAGCAGAAAATTGGACTCTGTCCATTGTACGAGAGGGGTACAAGCTTCATTTTCACAGCATGCCGCCTCCTACAATTGTAAAATAGTTCAGTTCTCAGACTTCTCTCGACAGTCTCTTCGGTCAAGAAGTCACAACGCTCCTTGCTCAAGGAGCAATAGAGGAAGTACCCATCCCCTATCAGGGTACAGGGGATGGGTACTTATTCCAAAGAAAACAGGACGACACAGACCCATTTTAGACCTCAGAGAATTGAACAAATATTTGTTCCGAGAGAAATTCAAAATGGTCTCTCTAGGACCTCTGCTGCCATACCTTCAAAGTCAGGATTGGCTTTGTTCTCTAGATCTCAAGGATGCGTATACTCATATTCTCATCCATCCAAATCACAGGAGATTCCTCCGATTCCTGTTTCAAGGAAAGCACTACCAATACAAGGTTCTTTCCTTTGGCCTGGCTTCTGCGCCAAGAGTGTTCACAAAATGCATGGCTGTGGTAGCAGCATTTCTCCACACTCTGGGTATATTCGTCTTCAATTACTTAGACGACTGGCTCATTCAAGCCCCTACAGTGCCAGAAGCCAGCTCTGCTCTGTTTCACACAATGCAAATCCTTCAGTATTTGGGACTGGTCATAAACCTCCCAAAATCCAATCTTGGTCCCACTCAGTCCCTAGGAGCTCACCTGGATACCAGACAGGCAAGGGCTTTCCTTCCGCAGCCTGGCTGTCTTCACATAGTACAACTAGCTTTCCAAGCAATGCTCAAACCTTGTCTCACTGCTCGGGAAATGCTACAATTGCTAGGCCACATGGCATCCACTGTGCATGTGGTTCCTTATGCTCACCTCCATATGCGAACAGCCCAGTGGACTTTATCCACTCAGTGGATACAGGCCTCAGGCTGCCTGTCTGACAAAATAAACTCAAACCGTCTTATTTTGTCCCTCCAATGGTGGCAATCACCCAGAAACCTTCTGGTGGGGTCTCCTTTCCAGCAACCCCTATCCCAAGCCACCCTAACAGATGCATCACAGGTGGGATGGGGAGCCCACCTGCCCGATCTCTCTACCCGGGGTACCTGGACTCCACAGGAGGTCTGTCTTCACATCAACCTCCTGGAGCTCAGAGCAAACTTCTTTGCTCTTCGAGTATTTCACGCCCAGCTCAGCTACAAGACAGTCCTAGTTCAAACGGACAATCAGGTAGCCATGTTCTATGTGAACAAGCAGGGCGGAACAGGCTCCCTGTCGCTATGCAAAGAAGCTGTCTGACTATGGGCCCTCGCCAGAGAGCATCAGATTCATCTCCTTGTGGTGTATCTTCCAGGCATTCAAAACTCTTGGGCAGACAAACTCAGTCGAGTTCTGCTTCCACACGAATGGTCTCTCCATGCAGACCAGGTTGCCTGAATATTTCAGATTTGGGGAACCACGGACATAGACCTCTTTGCAAGTCCGCTGAATGCCAAACTTCCCCGGTTCTGTTCCAGAATTCCGGCTAGATGTTGTCAGGCAAGAGATGCCTTCCTCCTTCACTAGGGTCAGGACTTCCTCTATGCCTTCCCACCCATTCCCCTCATCCCCAAAACCCTATTCAAGCTTCAGAGAGACAGAGGTCATATGATCCTCATAGCTCCACGTTGGCCACGGCAAACGTGGTATCCTCTGCTCCTACATCTCTCTCAAGCTCCGCCTCTGGAATTGGGATCCGCTCCAGATCTTCTCTCCCAAGAGGACGGGATGCTCTGGCATCCGAATCCCCAGTCTCTGCATCTCATAAGAACATAAGATATGCCATACTGGGTCAGACAAAGGTCCATCAAGCCCAGTATCCTGTTTCCAACAGTAGCCAATCTAGGTCATACGTACCTAGCAGTTTCCCCAAAAGACACAGGTTCCACAATGCTTGTACTGGGTCAAGCATTGATATCCTGGGTCCCTTCTTAATAATGGTTTATGGACCTTTCCTCCAGGAACTTGTCCAAACCTTTTTTAAACCCAGCTACACTAACAGCCTTTACTACATCCTCCGGTAACAAATTCCAGAGTTTGATTACACATTGAGTGAAAAAATATTTTCTTTTATTAGTCTTAAATAGTTTACCCTTAGCTTCATTGCATGTCCCCTAGTCTTTCTATATTCTGATAACGTAAACAATCAATCTACGTTTACCCCTTCCACTCTGTTCATTAATTTATAGACTTCTATCATATCTCCCCTCAGTGCCTGGTTGCTGAAAGCCTAGAACTTCAGGATCTTAATCTTTCCTAACAGGTAAAGGATATCCTTCATGCTTCTAGGAAACCCTCCACAAGACGCTTGTATGCCTTTAAGTGGAAAAGGTTTACCATATGGTGCTCGCAGAAGGGTCTTAACTCTCTTGCGATACCTCTGGAATCGATACTGGAGTATCTCCTTCATTTGTCAAATGCGGGTCGCAAGACAAATTCAGTAAGAGTCCATCTTAGTGCTATTGCAGCTTCTTACAAGCCTCTAAGTGGACAACCTATTTCCTCTCATCCTCTTTTAGCGAGATTTATGAGAGGCCTTCTTTTTACAAAGCCTCCCTTTAAGCCACCACTGGTGGCATGGGACTTAAATCTGGTGCTCGGGCAGCTCATGAAACTGCTCTTTGAACCATTAGCCACTACACCTTTGAAATTCCTTTCCTGGAAAGTCATCTTCCTCATTGCAATCACATCAGCATGTCGCATCAGTGAATTGCAAGCTTTAGTGACTGATCCTCCTTATACAAGGTTCCACCATGATAAGGTAGTTCTTAGGACTCATCCACACTTTTATGCCAAAGGTGGTTTCCCCTTTCCATTTAAACCAAGCGGTTTACCTTCCTGTATTCCTTCCAAGGCCTCATGCCTCCAGTGCAGAAAGGAACCTTCATACCTTGGACTGTAAAAGAGTGTTGGCCTTTTACTTGCAATGGACACAGCAACATAGAAAATCTTCTCAACTCTTTGTTTGCTTTTGGGACGTCCAGTTTCCAAAAGAACTCTAACAGGATTGCTCAGTGCATATCCTTTGCCTATGAGAGTAAGAACCTTCCTCTTGAAGACCATGTTACAGCTCACAATCTGAGAGCCATGGCAGCCTCAATGGCTCATCTTCACTCTGTGTCTATTGACGACTTCTGTCGAGCAGCTACTTGGGCTTCGGTACATACCTTCACAGCCCACTACTGCTTAGACAAGGACTCCTGCTGGGACGCCTTGTTTGGCCAGGCTGTTCTTCAACACCTTTTTCAGACTTAATCAACTCCTACCCACCGTCCCTGGTAGGATGCCCGAGATCCATGGGAGGAAGTATGGCCCTTTCACAAGGGCTAACAACTTCCTGGGGCCATCTCCCTGTCATATGCAGCTAGGGAGTCCCCATATGTGAAGACTACATTCCTGCTTGTTCCTGGAGATAGCGTAGTTACTCACCTGTAACAGGTGATCTCCGGGAACAGCAGGAATTTAGTCTTCACAACCCGCCCACCTCTCCTAGGAGTTGTATATCTCTGTCTCTCTCCCTCTTTTGTCTCAGCTATAAACTCAACTGGAGAGGGACAGTTGTAAAGGCAGGAAGGCAGCACACAGGCGCTGAGGGATGCTCCCAAAAGCTTTCCTATTGGACACTGGGGAGCGTTCCCACGCGGGCTCCATCGGTGCTGATGATACCCATATGTGAAGACTAAATTCCTGCTGTTCCCAGAAATCACCTGTTACAGGTGAGTAACTACACTGTCCTTAGAACTCATCCTCATTTTATGCCAAAGGTGGTTTCACCTTTTCATTTAAACCAATCGGTTTACCTTCCTGTTTTCTTCCCTAGACCTAATGCCTCTAGTGCAGAAAAAAAGCCTACATACTCTGGATTGCAAACGTGCCTTGGCCTTTAATCTGCAGAGAACTAGGCAGCACAGGAAAGCTTCACAGCTTTTTGTTGCTTTTGATTCCAGTCACTTAGGTCTACCATTTTCCAAGAGAACACTCTCCAAATGGATTGCAGACTGTATATATTTTGCATATGAGTGCGTGGGACTTTGCCTCGAAGGTCATGTCACAGCACACAATGTGTGAACAATGGCTGCCTCCATGGCAAATCTACGCTCAGTGGCAATTGATGAAATATGCAAAACAGCAACCTGATCCTCTGTCCACACCTTTGCGGTCCATTGCTGC
Organism: Ichthyophis bannanicus; assembly: GCA_033557465.1. Taxonomy (NCBI): domain Eukaryota; kingdom Metazoa; phylum Chordata; class Amphibia; order Gymnophiona; family Ichthyophiidae; genus Ichthyophis; species Ichthyophis bannanicus. The sequence goes on along the minus strand of CM066033.1, from coordinate 713,748,920 downwards.
TTGGACAAGGACTTCAGCCGGGATGCTTCGTTTGGCCAGGCTGTTCTCCAGCATCTCTTTCAGACTCAGAACTCCTCCTACCCCCCGTCCCGGGTTTTGATACCAGACATCCTTAGAAGATACATAATCTACTCAGGCCTGTGTTTCACAGCTCTCTGTGGTCATCTCCCTGGCATCTCCAAGCTAGGGAGTCCCATATGTGAAGACTACATTCCTGTTTGTTCATGGAGATAGCGTAGTTACTCACCTGTAGCAGGTGATCTCTGGGAACAACAGGAATTGAGTCTTCACAGCCCACCCTCCTCCCCTAGGAGTTGTATTTCTCTCTCTCTCTCTTTCTCTCCTTTTATCTCAGCTACATTCAACTGAGGAGGGAGAGTGGGAAAGGTGGGAAGGCAGCTCCGCATGTGCAGTGGGATGCTCCCAAAAGCTTTCCTATAGGACGTTGGGGAGCATTTCCACGCGGGCTCCGTTGGTGCCGAAGTCACCCATATGCGAAGACTCAATTCCTGCTGTTCCCGGAGATCACCTGTTACAGGTTAGTAACTACGCTATACTGCAGATATTTTATTTATGCAGCTTGGAAATACAGGATTTGCGGGATGGGATTTGTACAAGATTAGAGGAACTCTTATATTCTGTTACGACATCTCAGGCTTGAATAACCTCTTTACAAAAGGAATATCTTGCCCTAGAGGGGGAACCACAGGAGCACCGAATGGCCAACGCCACCTGAAATTGAACTCTTGAGGGAGGATATGCTTGCAGCATTCACTTCCATTCCCAAATCTAGTACTAACTCAGACTTTCAAGATATGCAGTACACAATACTTCAGAGGAGTCATTTTGCTCCACACCAAGCATTCCGAGCAGGCAGTAGCCCTCGCTGTGGCTCAGAGGGAGCTCATCAAGGGCATATGTGGTAGAACCGCCCAATGGTTATGCACTTTTGGGAGGAGGTACATGGGTATTTGACATTACTTCTGGGATTTAATGTACCAGTAGACCCAAGAGTCACTATTGTGGGGTTGTTAGTTTATATCGAGTTGATCCAGGGCCCCCCAGAGGTGCTGGTTTGGCCGCCTGCCAGCTCCTCTTAAAAAACCGGCTGTTCCCAATGGGTCCTACATTAGCTTTGTGGAAAAAGGATCTAAATGCTCTCTTAATCCTAGAGAAGGTTGGAGCGTGGATTAATGGACAGCTTAAGGATACGTTTTTGGTAGAGTGGGGGCTATATGTTCAAACACTGACCTTGAGAGCTCAAAGCTGCATTCTTTTTTTTTTTTTTTTTTTTTTTATTATCTATTTATGCAATATACAAAAATAATCAGGCAAAAGCTTGTACAGAAACAACAACTTGTTACAGCAATAATACAAAGAAAACTGTACAATGAAACTCAACAAACAAGAGTATAATTAGCCCACTATTTACTGGGGAGCAGCATCGGAAAGGAACAGCCGAGGATAGGTGGATCACTCGGAAACCATCAAAAGGAAAAAAACATAGAATCTAAAACAGAGGTGGAGAACAGAGCAATAATAAATGATGAGACCTTACTCACGAAGGGGAAGATGTCAACAAATGGGAACTGACAAATGAAGATAACTCCTCTGGTTGAAAAAAGACATACTTAATTGCTCTAAAGGAAATTATACATTTACAAGGAAAACGTAATAGGAAAGAGGCATCAATCTGAAGAACACCAGGCCTTAATAACAAGAAGGCTCTACGCCTTCTCTGCGTCTCTCTAGAGACATCTGGGAATATCAGAATTTTTTCCCCCATAAATAAAGCAGTACGTTTTTTGAAGTAAAGCTTTAGTATCCACTCCCTATCAGATGGAATTGCAAAGGTCACTAACATAGTGGAAATCAATAAATCTGATTCTTTAGGCGACTGTAAAAGAGCTGAAACATCCCAAACATCCATATCTAATGGACCCACAGTCATCTTCCCTTCCTTCTTACCACTTGGCAAAAAATATGCTTTAACAGGGGGGGTTAAGTCAACAGGTACCATTAGAACTTAATGTATATATTTTTTAAACAGCTCTACTGGGGAAATCCCCGACACAACTGGAAAATTTCATAATCGAATATTAGAAGCTCTTACAACATTTTCCAAGTTTTCCACTTTCATCCTTATTGCAACATTGTCTTTTATCATAGAGTCAGTTACCAATTTTATTTATTTATTTATTTACATTTCTTATATACCGCGCTATTAAAAAATCAGTGCGGTTACAGTGAACAGAACAATGCTACAATGCGACAACGACACAATGCGCTTACAGAGAACAGGGTAATAGCTTAGGGGAGAACTTGGGAAAAACTATATACAGTGCAATGAAACCTGAGTCACTTTCTGATCAAAGCTGCATTCTTAATGTCCTTTAGGCATACAGATAAGTAGGAAGGTATTGGGGGGAAGGGAGAGATCCCCTTACTGCAAACTTCAGAGGTACATGGGGTGGGGAAGTGGGATATAAGGTAACACTGTCGCTGCAAACACAGGGTAAGATTTTCAGAACACTATCCCTTGGCCACTTGGGCAGTGGGCTTGCTCTCGGGCTAAATATTGATGCCCGGGAGCAAGTTGGACACAGGACAGATAAGTGAATATCATTCTGCGACTGGCAGGATTAGTACACACTGTGTCTTGGCATGGCCACTGGAGGGAGATAGGAGGGGATATGAATTGCAAAAGAATATGAGGGGTCTATGGGGTACTGGGTCACCCTGGCTGTGTAAGAAACACCACAGCAAGGCTGAACCCTATTTTGCAAGACATATGAGGTGATCTATCGCCCCCATGATGTGATGGCACAAAAGAGATGGGGGGAGGAATACAAAGGGGAGGGGGTAAAAATATGAAAAAGGTGGGACTACAAGCTCAAAGTGATTTTGTCCTAAAGTTGATGTTTAAATATATTATAGATGGTTTATAGTTTGTAATTCATGAATTCCCAGTGTGTTTTGGAATGTGTAGCATTTCTGTCTCAATAAAAGATAGAAAGCAGAGAGAAGGGCTAAGCAGCCAATTTTCTCAGTGGAGAAAGGTGAATAGCGGAGTACCTCAGGGACCAGTGCTGGGCCCACTGCTTTTTTCATATTCATAAATGATTCATAAATGCAGATGGCACAAAATTATTCAAAGTTGTTAAAACACAAGAAGATTGTGAAAAATATCAAGAGGACATTGATAAAATGGAAGGTTGGATGTGCAAGGGGCAAATGAAATCTAATGTGGACAAGTGCAAAGTTATACACCTAGGAAAGGACAAACCAAACTATGGTCACACAATGCAAGGTTCCTGTGGTAGAGTGGCGTGCAATGTGAAGAGGCTTTCTTTAAAAAACAGGCCAAACAGCAGTTCAGGGAAAACAGTTTTTATTCTGTCCCAGTTTGTTAAACCTCCACAAACTAGTTCTCTGGCCCATCCTCCAGCCCCTGTTAAAGCTCCTACCTCAGAACTCCTTGGGACAGCTCGTCTTGGAAGGGCTTCTAGCTCCACAAGCCTCTCTCCCTCCTGCAGCCTGCTGGGTTTTTAACCTCTCCCTGTGATCCACACCTTCCCAGCCCTGAACTCTGGGCTGTAGACTCTCTTAAAGAGGACTGTTGATAATCTCTTTGGAGAGGGTTGGGTAATATTCTATAGACCCCATCACAGTTCCACATTAGGAACTACCACCCAGGAAAAGGTTTAGGGTGTCATCATTGTTAATATATTGAAACCCTCCGCCTAGTGTGCAGTAGCGGCCATGAAAGCAAATATAATGCTGGCAACCATAAAGAAAGGAATGGATATTATAATGCTCTGTATTACTCCATGGTGCGACTGCACTTTAAATATTGTGTGCAATTCTGATAACCATATCTTAAAAAGTATATAGTAGAATTCAAAAAGGTACAGAGAAGAGCCACCAAAATGGAAAAGGGGATGAAAGGATACCCCTATAAGGAAAGGCTTAAAAGCTTAGGTCTCTTAGAAAAGAGATGGCTGAGGGGAGATATGTTAGAGGTCTATAAATTCATGAATGGAGTAGAACGGATAAACATATATCGGTTGTTTACTCCATCAAAAGTAGAAAGACTAGGAGACACACAATGAAACTACAATGTAATCCATTTAAGAATAAGAGAAAATATTTTTTTCACTCAACATGTAATCAAACTCTAGAATTCGTTACCGGAGGATGTAACAGTTTATGATGGCAAATAAAGACCCATCATGGTCCATCTAGTCTGCCCAGCAAGTTGCCAAGAGTAGGTGCACCTGCCACTCCGTGCAGGTCACCCCTCCCCATGCATTTGTTTAGGGATGTACCCACTGCTCTGTGCAGGTCACCCCTATTTGTTGAGATAGCAGAGACAGTTAAGGTTATTTTGATTTTATCTTATTGCTATAAAGGGATCCACTGTGTCTGCCCCATTCCATTTTGAATTCTGTCACTGCATTTGTCCCCGCCATTTCCATCGGCAGGGCATTCCAAACATCTACCACCATTTCAGTGAAAAAGTATTTCCTGATGCTGCCTTTCAGTTTAACCCCTTGCAACTTGTCAGACGGCTGCCTAGGGTGAGAACTTACACAATCTTGACGATGCATATATTCATATGATTCTTGCAAGGTATTGTGGGTATTGTAGTTCATTCACTCCCAAACACAGCTGATGACAATAATTTGAGTTGTGAAACCAAGTGGTAAGATCAATAAAATACTTCTTTTATTGATGGGGTTTAATTCACCCAGCACATGTATGCTTGATAGCACTATAAATGAGGTTACTTGCTTGCAGTGTTTAAATGGATAACAAAAAGTCACAAAGTAAACCAGAAAACAAACTTCAGCTTGTCAGGCAATTAGCTAATGTTTTCTTAGCAAATAATTACCAAATACAAAGGCACAAAGTAAAGAATAAACTTTGCTGGTTAGGTTAACTTCTGCTTATTTTCCACGCCGATCTCAGCAGTGATTCTCCCTTGCTCACACACACAATCAGGTGCAGCCCTAATTACTATCAATGGGCCAGCTGTAAGCCTTTAGCTGGCTGGCTGCTACTGTGTGAACCCAAATCCTGCTTTAAGAGCTGTTTGCAGTGGAAATAAAGAACAAAGTTAGGTTTCTTTGTGATGGCTGATGTGTTTGCTCATAGAAAACTAGCAATAGCATTTAGATAAAGAACAGTCCATGTAAATAGTTTCATCTGCTGTATTTCCCCCTGCATCAACCATCATAGGGTCAATATCATACATTGGCACAGATGAGTCTTTCATTAAGGCACTATCATGAGAATGCTTATTCCCTTGCTGCCATTCTCTATTATAGATAGGGTCTGGATCAGTGTTCATACCTGAGCCTCTCCTGCTATCATTATTCCTCTCTGTATAGTCTGGCCAATATGTAATCCAATTCTGATGTCCAGCCTTCCAATCTTGATCCCTGGACACTGGATCTTCTCTCACATACCTTCTGGCCTTGGTCTGAAAGTCCCTTCCACATGCAGTCTTCTCTCTTCCAGGTATCCACTGGTGATTCCTATCTCTGCCACTCCATTCCTCTGGCTGAATCCAGTCCAATGGACTCTGCTGGCTTTTGGAATACCTCCCAGTATGAGTACTGCCTTGGAATCTCCCAGACCTTCCAATGGGCTTTCTTCTCTTCCTTCCAGAGAGTTTCCTTCTCTCTCTATCTGCTTGGCTTGGCTTCTGATTCTCCAGGTGATACTGGTGCTTGAGCTTGTAGCCGTTGCTGTCTCTGTATCTCTTTCTGAAGCTGTTTCTGGAGCTCTCCCTGAAGCTGGGCTGGAGCTTGTAGTAACTGTTATCTGAAGAATAATCTCTATTCTTATTCTTTCCTAATGTGTGCTGCTCCCTAACACAGTGCAGCTGTCTTGAATCAGGCCCTGCCCTTTGAGATGAGTGCTTAGGGATTACCTCATAGCTCTCTTGATTGCACACACATTTCCTCACTTCAGCCCCTCTCATGGCTGCTGGAAACCTGGTGCATTCTGGGACTGGTAGTCTTTTATGTGAAAACTCTGTTTTCTTGCTTCTACCAGAACTGACAGGTTGCTTGTTCAGAGTCACATCATCTTTTTTATAGCTCCTACCTGAGCTATGATAAGCTTCCTTATCACAAACTTCATGTTATGTCCTCTAGTTTTGTAGCTTCCCCATCTCTGAAAAGGGTTTGTTTCTTCATTAATGCCCTTTAAGTATTTAAAGGTCTGTATCATATCTCCCCTGTCCCTCCTCTCCTCTAGAATATACATATTTAGGTCTTCAAGTCTCTTCTCGTATGTCTTCTGACGCAGGCACCAAATCATTTTGGTCGCCTTCCTTTGAACCGTTTCCAGGCTTTTTATATTCTTTGTGAGATATGTTTTCCAAAACTGAACACAATATTCCAAGTGAGGCCTCACCAGCGAGTTGTACAGTAGCATTAGTAACTCCTCCTTTCTGCTGTAATCCCTCTGTGTGAAACTCAGCATCCTTCTGGCTTTGGCCACTGCCTTGTCACACTGTTTTGCCACCTTGAGATCCTCAGAAACAATCTCTCCAAGGTCCTTCTCCTGGTCCATGTACATCAACTTCTTACCCCCTATTGCATACTATTTCCTTGGATTTCTGCATCCCAAGAGCATGACTTTGCACTTCTTCACATTAAATCTTAACTGCCAAGCATTAGACCATTCTTCCAGCTTTTGCAGCTCTTTCCTCACGTTATCCATTCTCTCAGGGGCATCCACTCTGTTGCAAATTTTCGTGTCATCTGCAAAAAGACAGACTTTTCCATTCAGTCCTTCAGCAAAATCACTCACAAATACATTGAACAGTACTGGTCTCAGGACCGATCCCAGGGGCATGCCACTAATCACCTTCCCTTTCATCATCACGGGCACTGCAAGATCAGACCACATCACCCCAGTCCTACAACAGCTACACTGGCTCTCAATCGCCAGGGCCAAATTCAAAACAATCCTGAACATCTTCAGAATTTTCCACCACCGCTCCGTGGATGCACTCCAGGATATAATATCCAAAGACGCCAGCAGCAGACCCAGGAGGACCAACAGTGTCAACAAGATAAGCACACCAGCAGGGTATCACAGAACTAAAAAAGCAACGTCTAAGAGAGCACCCTCGCTGCTAGCCCCTGTAATGTGGAACTCCCTCCCTATGGAATTAAGGGCCCTGAATGACTCTAAAGACTTCCGTAGGGCACTCAAAACCTTGCTCTTTACTGAGGCCTACACACAAGCACCATAAGTTGCTATACTTATACCAACCACATGGCCCAACACCTACCTATATAAGAAATGTTAAATAAATAAATAAATACCTACAATACCTGACCCCACCCCTCCACACCCAGACATAATTACTTCGTATTACGTTTGTGAGCCCCACCCTATCTGTTGAATGTAAACCCATTTGTGTTGTAACCACTTTGATTGAAGGATAAGGTGGTATATAAAACTGTCTAAATAAATAAATAAATCGGAGTTCTGTTTACCATCACCTTCTGTATTCTGTCAGTCAACCAATTTCTGATCCAGTTCACCACCTTGGGACCCATCCCCAGGCTGTTCAGTTTATTGATAAGCCTCTAATGAGGAACAGTATTAAAGGCTTTGCTGTAATCTAAATAGATCACATACATGCCCTTGATCTAGTTCTCTGTTCACCCAGTCAAAGAACTCAATCAGGTTTCTTTGGCATGATCGTCCTTTGGTAAAACCATGTTGCCTCGGATCATGCAGCCTATTAGTTTTGAGAAAGCCCACTATTCTCTCTTTCAGGAGCAACTCCATTACTTTTCCCGCCACCAAGGTAAGGCTTACTGGCCTGTAGTTTGTCACTTTTGTGAAGAGGTACCACATCAGCCCTTCTCCAGTCCTGCAGAACCTCTCCTGCCTCCAAGGATCTTTTCAAAACATCCTTTAAAGGCCCTGCCAGAATCTCTCTGAACTCATTCAGTATCCTGGGATGTATCCCATCCAGTCCCATGGCCTTATTCATGTTTAGTTTTGCAAGCTGTTCAAAACACTTCTTCTATGAATAGTGTGGTATCTACACCTTTCTCATTTGTATATTTGTCAATCACAGGTGGTCCTTCTCCAGGATTTTCTTTAGTAAAAGCAGAATAGAAGTATTTGTTTAGCATTTTTGCTTTTTCAATGTCACATTTCATGAATCTGTTCTTGGCACTTTTGAGTCTTGCAATTCCACCTCTGATCTTCCTCTTCTCCCAAATATTGTAGGGCTCGTACCTGTTCAGATACTAAAGTCTGAACCAAGAGCATGACTTCCTGTTACAAGTTGGGACATGCTCTGAACCAAAGACTGAATTGGATTCCTGTTTTGTTATAACTCAGCATTAAAACTTGCAGATCAAGCAATTATGCAAGTTTATGTACTTCACAGCAGAAGTATTATTCCAGCTATGTGCAGAACAACATTGTTGAGACCTTCACTGTGCTACTGGTACTAGCATTTGCAACAGCGTATGGACTTGCATCCCAACAACTTTCACACCATAGACCTTTGTTTGCAGAAGGACCACCTATTAACTGTTACCGGATTTGCTGAAGATGACATACAGGATTTGAGACCAGCCAGTTAGGACAAAGAATTATATGCTGGACACGGAGAGTCAGGGCAGATGCAGCCCAGAAAACACCTGCAGCACTCTGCAACACGCACAGAGGCTGGCAGAACACATAGGAACTTTAACTTCTGACACAGACTGTTTTGTTTGCCTGTCTCTCTGGCTGTAAAGTCAGATAGTGTCCAAGGGCAAAACCTCCGGAAGGAGTGAATCTTTCCCACAGACCTGCAGCTCGGTGTGCCCATGCAGTTCATAGAAACCTAGAAAAATGATGACAGAAAAAGGCCACATGGCCTACCTAGTCTGTCCTTCCATATCAACAACTACAACAGTCCCCTTTTTCCTTTTTGAAATCCTCTATGTCTGTCCCATGCTTTTTTTAAATTCAGATACTGTCCTCATCTCTACCACCTCCACTGGGAGACTATTCCATGGATCCACCACTCTTTCCATAAAGAAATATTTCCAGATATAATAGTAACATAGTAAATGACGGCAAATAAAAACCAGTATAGTCCATCTAGTCTGCCCAGTAAGATGGCAAGAGTAGGTGCACCTGCCGCTCCGTGCAGGCCACCCCTCCCCATGTCTTTATTTAGGGGTGAACCCACCGCTCCGTGTAGGACACCCCTGTTTGTTGAGAATTTAGATAATTAAGTTTATTTTGATTTTATCCTGTTGCTGTAAAGGGATCCACTGTTTGTGTCCCATGCCATTTTGAATTGTCACTGTATTTGCCCCCACCACATCCATTGGGAGGGCAAAAGGATAATAACAGCAATCTAGTTGTTCTCTGCCTTTGTCTGTTGCTAGGGGGGCAAAACGCAAGCATTTGGACAGGTCTGATGGATCAAACAGAATAATGATTTTGAAATTAGATCTATTGATGACTATGTTATTGTATCCATGATACTTGTTAAATCTGTAAATTAGCACTGGCTTGTTGCAGAGATGATAAATATACGAGTTTAAGGCAGTGATCACTATTTTTCAAAAGGGGGCCACTGTGGTACAAAATTCAGTGTGAGAGCTAGGACCATCACAGAACAAAGTGGCCAATGCCCCATGCAAGGGGGGATATTCCTCTGCAACGATGAGGCTGATCTGGAGCTATCTGTACTGTATAACTAAAGCAAAGTCTGCTCCCCCAAACTCTCTCTCGGCCCACTCCTCCCCACATGTTTTCCCCGTTTCTCTCCCCAACACACACTTTCTCCCATTCTTACTCTCTCCTCAGCTCCAATTCCCCACACACACTTCCACCATAAACACACACCCTCTAACCACAGTTCCAAACCTCACCTGCCTCTCCCACAGTCGGTCCCCATCCTTTTATTGCCCCCAAGCTTGCTCAACCCTCTGGTTTGCTAATGCCCTTCCAGCCTTCCCTGCAGGTATACTTCTGGCAACATGTAACTGTCAGTAAGTTTGAACCACACAGTGCCCAAACTCCTGCACTGTTCTCACAGTCTCAAGAGAATAGTGTGGGAGCGCAGGCACCATGTGGCTCAAACTCCATGACAGCCTTGCAATGCAGGAAGAAAAAAAAGAAACTGCTGTTCTGGGGGCAACACCAGTTGCAAGACTCCAGAGAGGGTGAGGTAGAGTGTGTATTGGGAAAGAGGTATGGAGTAACTCTTGGGGTCGATTGGGGATACCACTGGCTCCCAAATCTTACAGTGAATAACACTGTTCTAAAGGAATAGGAGATAGTAAATCTAGTCTCGTCTGGCTGCTTATATTATGAAAATAAGGCATCCTATAAATTACAATGGTCTGCAATTGCATAGACATCTTAATACTGCATTTTAAAATACTTCATTTTAACGGGTAACAGAAATACTGAAACGCTAATCTTTTTGTAGATTTTGTAAAAATATCTGAAATATAGTAATTTATAGGGATTAGTTTAGAGGTTGTTAAGTTATTGAAGGTTTTTGAGGAGGGCTGAAATGTGTTTGTCTCCCCATGAACCTTACTTACCAACTTCCCTTGTTCTGATGGATAAACGTTCACTCCAATTGCTCCATTTCCAAAAGTGCTTAGCTACACTATAGTGCACTCTCAAGGAATAGTTTGTATATGGCTGTAAATGACCTATGTTGATACTGTATTTTGAGATTGAAGGCTTTACTGATACATTGTGCAGCATCACTCCTGAATCTATCCACTTTCATGATGAAATGCTCAAAGAAATCAAGGAAGCTAAAAAAAGTTACAGCACAGTAATAATAATGGGTGATTTCAATTACCCTGGTATTGACTGGGTCAGTGTCACGGCAGGACATGCTAGGGAGATAAAGTTCCTAGATTAAATAAACGACTGCTTCTTGGAGTAGCTGGTTCATGAACCAACCAGAGGGGAAGCTATATTGGACCCAGTCCTTAGCGGAACACCAGATCTGGTGCAAGAGATACGGGTGTTGGGGCCACTTGGCAATAGTGATCATAGCATGATCGCGTTTGATTTAATTAGTGGAGGAGGGATGGTAAGGAAATCCACAGTACTACATTTTAACTTTCGAAAGGAAGACTATCATAAAAGGAGGAAAATAGTTAAGAAAAAACTAAAAGGAGCAGTTGCAAAGGTTAAAGACTTACATCAAGCTTGGGTGTTATTGAAAAATACTATCTTGGAAGCCCAGACCAGCTGTATGCCACGCTTTAAGAAAAGTGGAAGGAAGTCAAAAAACTGCCAGCATGGTTTAAAGGTGAGGTCAGAGAGGCTGTTGACAAAAAAGCATCTTTCAGGAAATGGAAAAAAGTGTGAAATGACGAAACCTGGAAACAGCACAAGCACTGGCAAGTTAAATGCAAGGCATTGATAAGGCAGGCAAAGGGAGAATTTGGAAGCAGCTTGCTGCGGAAGCAAAAACGCGTAATAAAGACTTTTTTAAAATACATTCGTAGCAAAAAAGAACCTGTGAGAGTCAGTTGGTCCATTAGATGATAGAGGGGTTAAAGGGGCACTAAGAGGAGACAAGGCAATAGCGGAGAGACTGAATGAATTCTTTGCTTTGGTCTTTACTGAGGAAGAACTGAAGGAACTATAGATACATCGGGAAGATGTATTACAACTATCTGATAAACTGAAGAGTAGCAAATCACCTGGACCGGATGATATACATCCAAGGGTGTTGAAAGAACAGAAATATGAGATTGCAGACCTGCTATTAGTAATCTGTGAACTATCATTAAAATCATCTGTAATACCTCAAGATTGGAGGATGGCCAACGTAACGCCAATTTTTAAAAAGGATTCCAGGGGTGATCCGGTCAACTACAGACCGGTGAGCCTGACGTCAGTAACGGGAAAAATGGTAGAAACCATCATAAAGAACAAAATCGCTGAACATGTAGATAGTCATGGCTTAATGGGAGACAGCCAACATGGCTGTAGACAAGGAAGATCTTGTCTTACTAATCTGTTATGTTTCTTTGAAGGTGTGAATAAACAGGTAGACAGAGGTGAGTCAGTTGATATAGTATATTTGGGCTTTCATAAAGCCTTTGACAAGGTTCCTCATCAGAGACTTTTGGCAAAACAAAAGAGTCATGGGATAGGAGGCAGTATACTATTATGGATCAGGAACTGGTTAAAAGATAGAAAGCAGAGGGTAGGGCTAAATGGCCAATTTTCCCAATGGAGAAAGGTGAATAGTGGTGTACCCCAGGGATCTGTGCTGGGTCCGCTGCTTTTTGACATATTCATAAACAACCTGCACATAGGAAAGAACAACTCAAACTATGGTTACATGATACAAGGTTCCACACATTGCGAACCACCACCCAGGAAAAAGATTTAGGCGTCATTGTGGACAATATGTTAAAACACTCCACCCAGTGTGCAGCAGCAGCCAAGAGAGCAAATAGAATACTAGGTATCATAAGGAAAGGAACGGAAAATAAAATAAAGGATATTATGATGCCTCTGTATCGTTCCATGGTGCGACCGCACCTTCAATATTGTATGCAATTCTGGTCGCCGTATCTTAAAAAAGATATAGCGTTGGGGGCGCTCTTGAGCCCGCAGCGAGATGGCCGCACTTTTCTAGAGCTCCATCCCCACAACCCCAAAACCTTAGCAAACATGCGCTAAAACCAGCAATTTGCCCCCCTCTACCTACCCTGGGTCGGCGCGAGCAGGCGGCCCCCCTCGGAGTCTGGTTTGGTGGCCGGGTGGGTTCTCGGAAGACTGGAGAATCGCGGGGATCACCCCTGGAGCGCGGCCTACTGAGTGCCTCTGCTTGTTGAAGGATCCGGGCCTGACTGCTCCCGCGGCTGACATCTGAGCCCTACACGGGTTTGAACATTCTTGGAGCGGAGCCCTGCAGGATCGAGCGGCTGCTTCCTGGGCGCCGTGTTGAGGAGCATGTGGCAGCCCGTTGGTTGGGGGAGATGGCTGCTCCTGGCGCTGAGGCCTCTACACGTGCCGCTAAATCCTTGCCTGTGAGGCCTGCGGCGACGACGTGGAGACCGCGTGGCAACTACCGGCGTCTGCTATCCTCTCCTGCAATTGCGAATCACCCCGAGGGGGGTAAGTCTGAGTGTCCACTCTCTTCTCTCCCGCACCTTGGTTTGCATCTGGAGCTGGTGACAGGGGCTATCCTCTAGCAGCTTGGAGTCCCGCCGAAGCTTATGTCCCCCCCTGCGTGGACCTTGGGGGCCCTGTTAAATGCTTGTTGCCCTAGGAGGGCTGGGGCAGCTTTTTTCTACTGCCTCACTGTTTCTCCAGTGCCCTAAGCCTTGCTGACATTGTTTGTACCTGTCTCCTGACACTGTGTGGTGGTGACTGCGCTGCGGATCTGTGAGAGCCTGGACGCTGCTGTCTCCTGGGTGTCCCCATTTTTGCTGGCATTGGATATATCTCTCTCCTACCACTGTGTGACTTTGGTGACTTTGTGAGATGGCTGCTAAAGCCAAAAGCTCTGAAACTCGGGAGGGGATGCGCTCCTCCCAGCGCCTGCAGAGCAAGTCCGGAGCCCCAAGTAGCCCGCACGAACAATCCCTCCCATCAGGTTCTGATGATGAGACTGTCAGCGAGGAGGACTTGGATCCGCATAAGCAACTCTCATCGGCTCAACTCAAACAAGAACTCCGTAGGGGCTTTGTGGAATTAGCTAATGAGTTTCACGCGCTACGGGAGGACCTGATGAAAGATGTCGCCGAGCTCAGGACCGACGTCAAGGAGCTGGGAGCTCGAGTGGAAGACGTGGAGACCAAGGTGGTAGAACAAGATGGGACTCTGATGGATTTACAATGTGCTTTAGACCGCAACATGCGCAAGCAATGGAACTGACCTATAAAATTGATGATATTGAAAACCGTGCCCGCCGCAACAATGTGCGTTTCCGAGGAATCCCAGAGGCGGTCGGGGGTGGAGAAGACCTACCAACTGTACTTAAATTGCTGATAGCGGAATTGCTCACGACGGAGGACTTGGCTGCACACACCTCTGATATGGAAATTGAACGAGTTCACCGCGCTTTGGGGAAACCCCCCAATAACCAACCTCGTGATGTCATTGCGAGATTTCTGCGCTACTCTGATGCTGAGCTCCTTATCCGTCGAGGCCGGGAGAAAAAGACGGTCCGATTTCAGGATGCGACAGTGTCCATCTACCAGGACCTCTCGACGTTCACCCTGGCGCGGCGGAGGGAGATGAAGCCAGTCTCAGCGGTCCTGAACATCAAGGGGATTCGCTATTCCTGGTCCTTCCCATTTAGGATGAACTTTCTCTTGGGCAACAAGAAGATCTCCGCAAAGGACTACACTGAAGCTTGACGAGCCCTTCGCCAAGCGGGTTTAGTAGATGACAATGCTCAGCCTCACCCGCCGCCCCCTAAGCCCCAGCACTCCAGGTGGACTCGGGTGGGCAAGTCCACTTGATCTCTTTTTGTGGACTTGAGGAGCTCCTCTTACTTTTTCTTTTTTTCGGGAGTCTCATACTGTGGGTCCCCTGATTTTTGGATATCGGGTGGTGGGAATTAGCTTGGGGTCCCTACCTCTTTGATACATGGGGGGCGGCGGATGATCTGCAAATGTTTTGTTGATGTTATTGCTTTGATAGAGGGGCATGGTGAGTTTGATGACCCGGGGGAGGTGGAGGAGTAGTGGGGGGTATGTTTTTCTCTGTCTTTCACTGTTTAGGTTGAGATTTTGCCTTGAGGGGTTCTGGGGGGTTCGGGGTTTGTGGTCAATTTACCGTGTCCTGTAATAATTTAAACAGGCAGGTGGTATTGACGGGAAGGGGGGGGAGATGGGTGGGAGGGGCGGTTCTTTTGCAATATGGAATGGGGGGGTGTGCTTGGGCTTGGGAGGAGGGAATATGGCTCTTGTTCCTGGAAGGTGGAATGGGTGGGCCCGACTAACTAATTCCCCGGGTTTGATGGGGGGAGCTACCATTGGGACCTTCTGGATAGCGGGCGGCAGCGAGGGAGTGGATTGTAATTGCTAATGGTGCGCTTTATCTCTTTGAATGTTAAGGGCCTTAATTCCCCGAGGAAGAGATCCCTGTTGTTCTCAGAATTGCGCACTTTGCAGGGGGACATTGTTTACTTACAGGAGACCCATCTTCAGAACTGTAAGCAGGGCTGGCTAAAGAGGTCCCCGTATACTGAGGTGCGGGTGGCCTCAGATGCACAGGGACGGAAGAAGCGGGGAGTGGCCTTACTATTTCACCAGAGCCTCTCTCTACAGATAGAGGAGATAAAGCAAGACACACTGGGGCGGTGGCTTTTCTTGAATATCCGTTTAGAAGGGCACTTGCTAACTTTTAGCTAATGTTTACGCTCCCAATACAGGTCAGGGGGCCTTTTTTGCACGATTGAAAGCCTTACTGGCGGATTTTGCAAGGGGTCCTATTGTACTGGGGGGGGACTGTAACACGCACCTGGTGCCCCACCTGGATTCCACAAGTCGCGCTGGGGGGCGAGTGGGGGGGTCGGCAAGAGCCCTGCAACGTTTTATGCTTGATTTAGGTTTGAGGGACGTCTGGAGGGACACCCATGGGGGGGAAAGAGGCTATACGTATTACTCTCCGGTCCATCAGGTTCACACTCGCATTGACTATTTTTTATTGGATCAGCGCCATGGACGGGACGGAGAGTGAAGGCTGGACATGGAGCGCTGACCTGGTCAGATCATGCTCCGTGCTGGCTTGCTCTTCCGGCCGGATTGTACAGTGAGCACCAGCAGCTTTGGCGCCTAGACGTGAGGTTCCTACGGCGGCAGGGTGCAGTGCAGGACCATGTCCGTTTTATTACGGAATTTTTTGAGCTTAACAATTCTGGGGATGTACCTCTCTCCACGGTGTGGGATGCTTATAAGGCTACGGCTCGAGGTCAACTTATGGCGGAGGCGGCCCGCACGCGCAAAATGTGGACGCGTGACCACGATCAATTGGTGGAGGAGGCTACCCGCCTAGGTTTGGAACATGCCTGAACTGGTTCACGACAGGTCCTGCGCCAGTGGCGGACTGCTCGAGCCAATTTGGATGCGTGTTTGCAGAAAGAATTAGATAATAAACGCCGGAAGTTACGGCAAACTTTTTATGAGCATGGGAATAAAACAGGCCGCTTCCTGGCCTTGCGTCTTCGCCAACAACAATCCGCGAGAGTGGTGCGCGAACTGCGCGATGCTGGGGGACGGAAGAGGGTTATTTCCCGGGAGATACGTGAGCTTTTTGCTGACTTTCTGGAGCAGCTTTATAAGGCGGAGCCCTTTGAGCGGGATCGTGTACAGGATTATTTGCAGGGGATTGATCTGCCGCATCTCTCCGATCCTGATCGGGCTCAGTTAGACTCTGAATTAACGGTAGATGAAGTGGAAACCGCAATCTGGCGATTGAAAACTGGTAGTGCGCCGGGTAGTGATGGCTTTCCAGCAGAATATTATAAGAAGTTTCGGATACAATTAGCGCCAACCTTGACTATCTTATTCAATGAGATCTTGGGAGGGATCTCCTTACCACCGTCCCAGCGCGAGGCATTGATCGTGATGATACCGATGCGGCATCGTACCTCCCTATCTCCCTGTTAAATGTTGATGTTAAAATATTTGCCTCTGTGCTGGCGGCGCGCCTGAATCGGGTCCTTCCGGGCTTGGTTCACCCAGATCAGGTTGGATTCGTGCCCGGTCGTCAGGCTGCAGACAACATTAGGCGTATGTTGCAGGTCATTCACGTAGCCCAATGGGAACCACAACCAGCCCTGCTGGTGGGGATTGACGCAGAAAAAGCTTTTGATCGGGTCGATTGGGAATACCTATGGTGTGTTCTGGAGAAAATGGGCTTTGGCTCTAACTATATCTGTTGGGTTCGGAGTCTTCATCAGATGCCCCAGGCGTGCGTTCGGATCAATGGGGGACACTCGAGACACTTTTTGCTGGAACGGGGCACGCGACAGGGTTGCCCGCTCTCGCCCCTACTCTTTGCACTCGCGATGGAACCCTTGGCTCAGAGCTTCCGAGAACATCTAGGCTTGAGGGGGGTCCATATTGGCCCTGCGGAATATAGGATTGCACTCTTTGCGGATGACATCATATTGTCCCTGGTGGATCCGTCCACTTCCCTTCCAGTTGCGATGCAGTTGTTCGAAAACTATGCTCGGGTATCCGGTTTTAAAATTAATTATATACTAAATCGGAGATCTTGAATGTTGGGGTCCCTGGGGCGGTTTGTGTGGAGCTTCAAGCGGCTTATCCTCTTCGCTGGGTGTCCGGAGCTTTACGTTATTTAGGGGTGCATCTGACTGTGGAGCGAGCAGACCTCTTTAAGGCCAACTATGATCCCTTGCTTCGTCAGATTCGGCGGGACCTAGAGGTTTGGAATGGCCTGCTTCTGTCCTGGTTCGGGCGTATCGCCGTAGTCAAGATGGTGGTTGTTCCCCGCTTTCTCTACTTTTTTCAGGTTCTGCTGCTACCCATCGCGCGGGCTACCTTGGCGACCTGGCAGCAGCTGCTTATGAAATTCATCTGGCATTATCGTCGTCCGCGCTTGGCGCGACAGGTTCTGTATGCCCGTACGCGCTCTGGAGGTATGGGCATGCCCAATTTATATTGGTACTACGCGGCGGCGCAATGTCGGGCGGGAGTGGAGTGGATGATTGCTGATAGCACTAAGCGATGGGTACAACTGGAAATGAACTTGGCGGGGGGAGCCGGCTTGGGAGACTGGCTGTGGCTTGGTCCAAAACTACGCCGTGGTAAGCGCACTAGCAATCCCTATATTCTTCATACCCTCCGTTGTTGGGATCAACATTTTCGATCTCGAGACATGGACTTAACCCCTTTAGCTCCTATAGTAGATAACGCCTCTTTCCCGCCGGGGTTAAATGATACAGTCTTTCGACAGTGGGGACATCACGGCCTCAGTCGGGTCGGACAACTTTTTGAGGATGGTCAATTACAATCTTTTCGTGCGTTACAAGCTGAATTTGACATTCCGGACAGGCAACATTATCAATATATGCAAGTGACACACTGGGTTCGATCGAGGCTTGTTCGGCCCCAGGTTGCTCGGGCTCTGACAGATTTGGAACGTTACTGTGAGGGTGCACTACCACTAAGGGACTCGTGGCGACCCTGTATGCCCACTTGCAGGGATCTCAATCGTCTTCTACTAGACACCGGGAACTTTGGAACTCCGACTTGAACCTCTCCTATACTGAGCAGCAGTGGGAAAAGGCAGAAACTCACTTGTGGAAGAGTGCGGTAGCGATTAATACCCGTGAAACCAATTATAAAATATTGTACCGTTGGTACATGACTCCGGCGCGGATTGCGCACATATATCCTGGGGCGGTGGACCTCTGCTGGCATAGCTGTGGGCAACGGGGTACCCTAGGGCACATTTGGTGGGATTGCCCCCGCATTCGCGCCTTTTGGAGGGGTATACAATTCCGGATGCAATTGCTTTTGGGAGTGAGTGTCCCTTGGGATCCGGGGATTTTCCTGTTTGGGGCCCCGGTGCCGGGTGCACGGGCTCCGCAGTTGGCTCTGCTGCGCCATGGCCTGAATGCAGCTAGGCTATCCCTTGCAGCAGCTTGGAAGCGTGCCTTGGCCCCCTCCTTTCAGGCTTGGCTGGAACGGATGTGGGATATGTATACCATGGAACGAGGGGTAGCGGTCAGTAGGATGCGCCTGGCGCGCTTTGAGTTGGTGTGGGCACCCTTTGTCTCTCGTTACGGTACATGACCGTGCTGGATAAGAGGGGGGGAATATGAAAACTTTAAAGGAAGCTAGCCCCCTGAGTGTGTCTTTTGCTCACCACTTTCCCGTCCTTGAACGCTAGCAAGCCATAGTTGGGGGGACTGGGAGGTTGGGTGGGAGGGGGGTCCTGGGTTAGGGAGGTTTCGGGGGGGGGGGGAAAGGGAGGCTGGGGGGTTACTGTTCCCCATTTCCTTATCCTAAAACTGCAAAAATGAAGGCATATTGTTGTATGATGTTGTGATCTGAAGTTATGTTATTTCTGTCGCATCTTCTTTGAAGATCTTTGTGGTTTATGATTCTATGTATTCTTTGGAAGCCTTTCAATAAAAAAAAAAAAAAAAAAGGATATAGCGTTATCAGAAAAGGTTCAGAGAAGAGCCACCAAAATGGTAAAGGGGATGGAAGGATACCCCTATGAAGAAAGGCTAAAAAGGTTAGGGCTCTTTAGCCTGGAAAAGAGATGGCTGAGGGGAGATATGATAGAAGTCTATAAATTAATGAACGGAGTGGAACGGGTAGACATAGATCGATTGTTTACTTTATCAGAATATAGAAAGACTAGGGGACATGCAATGAAGCTACAGGGTAAACTATTTAAGACAAATAAGAGAAAATATTATTTCACTCAACGCGTAATCAAACTCTGGAATTTGTTACCGGAGGATGTAGTAAAGGCTGTTAGTGTAGCTGGGTTTAAAAAAGGGTTGGACAAGTTCCTGGAGGAAAGGTCCATAAACCATTATTAAAAAGGGACCCAGGATATCAATGCTTGACCCAATACAAGCATTGTGGAACCTGTGTCTTTTGGGGAAACTGCTAGGTACGTATAACTTAGTTTGGCCACTGTTGGAAACAGGATACTGGGCTAGATGGACCTTGGTCTGACCCAGTATGGCATATCTTCTGTTCTTATGTTCTCATCCCATGACCCCTCATAGCAGAACTTGGCTTTCAATTGAAAGAGGCTCTCCCTCTGTGCATTTATGCCACGGCGCTATTTAAACGTCTCAATCACATCACCTCTATCACATCTTTCCTCTAAGGTGTACATATTAAGATCCTTAAGTCTGTCCTCATATGCTCTATAATGAAGACCATTAACCATTTTAGTAGCCACCCTCTGTATTGACTCCATCCTGTTTATATCCTTTTGAAGGTATAGTCTCCAGAATTGCACACAATACTCCAAATGAGGTCACACCAAAGACTTATACAGAGGTACTATCACCTCCTTTTTTCTGCTAGCCATTCCTCTCCCTATACACCGAAGCATCCTTCTAGCTTTTGCTGTCGCCTTTTCTACCTGTTTAGCTACTTTAAGATCATCAGACACAACCACGCCGAGGTCTCGCTTTTCTTTAGTGGACCAAAGTACTTCACCCCCTATACTATATCGCTCCCTTGGATTGCTGCAGCACAAATGCATGACCTTGTATTTTTTCACATTAAATCCCAGCTGCCAAATTCTAGACCATTCTTCAAGCTTAGTAAGATCCCTCCTCATGTTATCTACACATTCCTGGGTGTCTACTGCCACAAGCACAATGCCCGAAGTCACTTGCCTCTAGTGGTCGAGGGGCGTGGTGGTTGAGGATTCCTTCTTCTATCAGCTCCTAGCAGCCTATTTCTTCGTGTTGGTTTCTGGGAAGTGTAGTACTGCTAAAAATATGTTGGTGCTTTAAGTAGGTGGTTTGTAGTTGAGGTAACCGAGGGTAAGGCTTGTAACAGAAAGTTTATTTCCATAACACAAAACACAGCAGGTTCAAGGTATCATTTACAGGATTACAACTGTAGGATTTGCTTAAGGTACAGCAAATAATGGCAAACCAAAAGAACTCAAATGGCTTTTTAAAGTCCTCTTACTTGCAGAAGCAATTGCCTTTAGAAACTAGGCTGCCACTTTCCTGTTTAGTCCTTGTTAATCAGAGCATAAAGAAAAATTCAGGCTTAATTCTTCTACAGCAGTTTGGTTTCTGCCAGCCTCAAAAAAACCTCTCTAGGTTGCATTTCTACGTGAAACCAAACTTAGAACAAAATAAACATTCCAAGCTGTTATCAAAACTCTTAGCAGGTTTTTCATATAGGAGAGGAGCAAGCAAAAACTCTTATAGCAGCTAACTTGGCTTTTCTTGCCGTTGCACAGTTCAAACACAGGTGTCAAACAAGCATGAATCAGAGTTTCCTGATCAGGCTTACGTTGCAGTAAATTTCCCTTTTAAAACAGACAGGAATTTACCTCCACACTGCTTCTGCCATATGTTTAACTTCCAAGGAGAATTACTTCTTTCAGGGCTAGCTTTTCCTCAAGACCTCCTGTCTAGAGCTTGGCATAGAGAGCAATCCATAAAGCAATCTTCTTCCCCCAACTCTGACACTGGTTCTTCCAACTGCATGGGTTCTGACTCACCGACCTGGTCAGAGTGCTCAGCTGACAACCTCTCTGACTTGTCCCCACCACTTCCTGGTCCCCACCTCTGTTGCCAACCTGTTGCAGGGAATCCAGCTCTCTCAGCTCTGGGTAGCTCAGCTCTTCTCCAAGAATCCACTCCTCTCTGCTTCTGTCTCAGCTGCTCTCCCGGCTGCTCTCCTTCTCGTCTCTCCCTCTCTGCATAATCTAACCCAGGTTTATACCTCCAGGGTCTTAACCCCACCTCTTTCTTTCCCAGGTGTTGGTAATCCCCCTGCCTTCTGATCAGTGCACTTGTTAAAGTAAGGGCTTTGGTCCACGTGCTTGCAATCCCTCTTTCTTACTTTATCAGTCATTGGCTGAAACCTGTTCCAGCTGGGGGTTTTCTGTCTTTGAAACCTGGCTTTGGCTTTCTCTCCCTGCACTCCTAGAAGGGGACCCTTAACTAGGGTGAATTCATTATGCTTCTCACCTCCCCCACTCTCAGGATAACTGACTTTGCCACATACCCCCCTGCTTAAGATATTACTGACTGTTGGAGGTGATTGGGGTTCCTCCAAACAGTCGGTAATTCGGGATAAAGCATCTGCATTTTGATATGGCCTTCTTGCCCAATGCTGTACTTTAGATAAGCTGGCGACTGCTGACCTTTCCTGCCAGGGCCTAAGCACATTTATATGATAGACTTGTCTGCGTCGCGAACTACTCTCCAGGTTACTGGGCCTACTTGTCTGATCACTTTCCATGGTCCCTTCTATTGGGCCTCATATTTTGGTGTAGCCCCTGCCACCATTACCAGGACTTTCTCCCCCTGGACTAACTGAGGAGGTTTTGCCCTCTGGTCATATCGCTCTTTTTGGCGAGTTTGACTGGCTTGTAAATTCTCTTTAGCAGCACGGGAAGTCCTATTTAACTGCCCCCTTAAGTCTCGTAGAAAGTGTGGGACTCCCAAAACCTCCTTCTCTGGCTCTATCCATTGCTCCCTTAAGATGTCAAGGATTCCTCGAGGTGCTCGTCCATACATTAATTCATAGAGAGACACGCCTAAAGAAGCCTGTGTGCGCTCCCTACAGGCGTAAAGCACGAAAAGTAGCAATACATCCCAGTCCGTCACGTTCCCATCTAATCCCCATCTTAGCATCTGTTTTAGTGTTTGATTCAACCTCTCTACCAGACCATTAGACTGGGGGTGATAGGCAGCCGTTTTCACGTGCTGAATCCCAAAAGCGTCCAAAACCTGGGCCAAATATTTGGACATAAAGTTGGTCCCACGATCCGTTAACACTTCCTGAGGAAAACCCACCTCACAAAACAGTTTCACTACCTCTAACGCAACTGTTTTGGCAGTGATATTATGCAAAGGGACTGCCTATGGGAATCTGGTGGCCTGATCCACCATGACTAAAATATATTGAAAACCCCAAGGTGTTTTAACCAAGGGCCCAACTATATCCATGGGAATCCGTCCAATGGGATCAGATATTGTGGGGGTCAGAATCATGGGTACTACTGGTGGCCGGGCAACTGTGACCCGCTGACATGAGGGGCAAGCATCACAAAACCGTGAGGTTTCTTTAAAGACCCCGGGCCAGTAGAATCGTGCAAGGATCTGATCCAGTGTCCCTTGTACCCCTTTGTGGCCACCCACCGGATGGTCATGGGCAAGCTTTAAGATTAACCCCTTAAAAGCCGCCGGCACCACCAGCTGTTTACGGACTGTCCCTGTCTGGTGATCGTGACTTTCCCTGTATGATCTCTCTCTGTCTAACAGAAATCTTGGAAGGGTATCTCGCACCATTTGTGCATATTCAAATGCCCGTGTGAGTGCTGGGTCTGCCCGTTGTTCCTTTGGAAAGGTTGGAAACTTCTCAACCAACTCCGCAGGCACCCAAGGTAACCCTTGGCCTGTTAGTATCCCAGCCCTCCCCTGGGCCCGCCATCGCTTCTCGTGGCATTTCGCAGCTTTCCCCTTCTTAATCTTAGAGGACGGGGAAACCACCAGGTCATCATGTGAGGGCAAAACCTTTAGGGAACCCTCTGGGGACCCGTCCCTTGGTCACTGGCCAAAGCCTGGGACCGGGTAGACACAAAGCCAACCTTCTGTTTAACCTGGAGATCTCCTCCCGGGGACTTTTCAGTTGGTTTTCTGGGATTCCCAAACAAAAGGCCAGGGACCATTGTTACCATCCCTCCTGCCTTTTGCTCAAGGCCTTTCTCTAGCCCTTTCCTAAACTGGGGCCAATCCCTTCCTAACACTAGGTCGTGGGGAAGCTTTGGTTCCACAGCCACGGGAATACTTTTTTGCACCCCTAACCCTTTTATCTCCAATGTATACACGGGGTAACAAGAGGCAGCCCTGTGGATGCAACGGATCTGGACATGACCTTCTGGTCTCCTCTGGACATACTTTGCTTGGGCCTCAATGGCCTGCCAAAGTTTCTGGGATACCATACTTTGGTCAACCCCAGAGTCAAACAAAGCATTGGTAGGGATCCCCTGTATAATCACACTTAGGAGAAAACCTTCTCCAAGAGACTTCCCACTTGTACCAACCAACCCAGTACGAGCCTTGCATCCTCTTTGTAAGTGTCCTATCTCCCCACAATGAAAACACTTCTTTTTAGGCCACTTTTCCTGCTGAGCAGGCACATAAGTTTTCCCAAAGCTTGTTTTATCTCCCTGTTTCATTTCTGATGAACCAAAACTGGCTTCAGCCTTCACTTTTGGAGCGCCCCCTTTTAGCTGACGCACTAACTCAGCTTCCATGTAGCGCTCAGTTAACAGAGTTGCCTCCTTTGTGCTCTGGCAGTTTTGTTGAATCAGAAATGATTGTATTTCCCTTGGCACTGCTGCCATAAACTGCTCCAATACTATCAGATCTTATACCATATCCATATTTTTTCTATCTGGGGTCAGCCACTTTAATGCCAGGCCCCAAATCCTTTGGCTTAATGCCTTTGGAGTTTCTCCAGCCTTAAGGGCTGTGGCTCTGAACATCCTGTGATATACACTCTTTGTCAACCCCAAACGGTCTTTAATAGCCGTTTTTACAGTATCATAGTCCAGGGCTTGGGCAGCTGGAATAGCCCTATATGCAGCCAGTGCTGCCCCTGTTAAAGAGGTCGCTAACCGCACTGCCCATTGGCTAGCTGGCCATCCCACAGCTTGTGCTACTCTTTCAAATGATTCTAAAAAGTCATCTATATCGTCCTCAGATGAAAGCTTGCCAAAATTAAAGGCCCCACTTGCGGGTGGGCCTACCAGCCTGTCCATTTGAAGAACTGATGGTCCTGCTGGTACCGGCTCTCCTCAAGTTTCTTGCCTTTTGGATGCAACCAGGGCAGCCACTAAGTCCAAGACAGGTTGCTGTTGCTCCCTGATAGCTGCAACTGCTCTCTCCTGAGCTTGCTGTGCCAACTCTTGCTGGCGCTGGAACTGCATTGCCATCCATTGAATTAACTCCTTGGACTCCATCTTCAAGGATACCTGCAAGAAAAACACAAGACACCAAGGGCAGCACCACTCAACAGCCTCCTTGTCCCCTTTGCCTCAAAAGCATTCACTATATATTTTTTTCTTTATCCGAGCCAACCCCCACCTGGGTACGCTTTACCTGACTCAGGTGTTGACTCTTGCTTCCAAAAGGTTGTCTTTATGATGCTTCACAGCTGGCCTGCTCTGCCCTCCAGCTGACTCCACCGGTGAATCCACCTGAAGCTCCAGCAGTCGTCCGTGCTGTGTACCTTACCGCTGTATATCCTTTGTATATCCTGAAGGCCAAAATCCGAAAAACTACACCACTGTCACAAGCACAATGCCCGAAACCACTTGCCTCTAGTGGTCGAGGGGCGTGGTGGTTGAGGATTCCTTCTTTTATCAGCTCCTAGCAGCCTATTTCTTCGCGTTGGTTTCTGGGAAGTGTAGTACTGCTAAAAATATGTTGGTGCTTTAAGTAAAAGGTTTGTAGTTGAGGTAACCGAGGGTAAGGCTTGTAACAGAAAGTTTATTTCCATAACACAAAACACAGCAGGTTCAAGGTATCATTTACAGGATTACAACTGTAGGATTTGCTTAAGGTACAGCAAATAATGGCAAACAAACCAAAAGAACTCAGAAATGGCTTTTTAAAGTCCTCTTACTTGCAGAAGCAATTGCCTTTAGAAACTAGGCTGCCACTTTCCTGTTTAGTCCTTGTTAATCAGAGCATAAAGAAAAATTCAGGCTTAATTTTTCTACAGCAGTTTGGTTTCTGACAGCCTCAAAAACACCTCTCTAGGTTGCATTTCTACGTGAAACCAAACTTAGAACAAAACAAACATTCCAAGCTGTTATCAAAACTCTTAACAGGCTTTTCATATAGGAGAGGAGCAAGCAAAAACTCTTATAGCAGCTAACTTGGCTTTTCTTGCCGTTGCACAGTTCAAACACAGGTAACAAACAAGCATGAATCAGAGCTTCCTGATCAGGCTTACATTGCAGTAAGTTTCCCTTTTAAAACAGACAGGAATTTACCTCCACACTGCATCTGCCATATGGTTAACTTCCAAGGAGAATTACTTCTTTCAGGGCTAGCTTTTCCTCAAGACCTCCTGTCTAGAGCTTGGCATAGAGAGCAATCCATAAAGCAATCTTCTTCCCCCAACTCTGACACTGGTTCTCCCAACTGCATGGGTTCTGACTCACCGACCTGGTCAGAGTGCTCAGCTGACAACCTCTCTGGTGGTCTGAAAGATTCTCCACTTCCTGATCCCCACCTCTGTTGCCAACCTGTTGCAGGGAATTCAGCTCTCTCAGCTCTGGGTAGCTCAGCTCTTCTCCAATAATCCACTCCTTCTCTCTGCTTCTGTCTCAGCTGCTCTCCCGGCTGCTCTCCTTCTCATCTCTCCCTTTCTTGTCTCTCCCTCTCTGCATAATCTAACCCAGGCTTATACCTCCAGGGTCTTAACCCCACCTCTTTCTTTCCCAGGTGTTGGTAATCCCCCTGCCTTCTGATATTAGAATAATCAGTGCACTTGTTAAAGTAAGGGCTTTGGTCCTCGTGCTTGCAATCCCTCTTTCTTACTTTATCAGTCATTGGCTGAAACCTGTTCCAGCTGGGGGTTTTCTGTCATTGAAACCTGGTTGTGGCTTTCTCTCCCTGCACTCCTAGAAGGGGATCCTTAACTAGGGTGAATTCATTATGCTTCTCACCTCCCCCACTCTTAGGATAACTGACTTTGCCATACTACTCTATTGCAGATTTTGTTATCATCCACAAAGAGGCAAACCTTACCCGACAGCCCTTCCCCTATATCACTAACAAAGATGTTAAAAAGAATCGGACCAAAGACAGATCCCTGGGGCACACCACTGGTAACATCCTTCTCCTCAGAGTGAGCTCCATTTACCTGTACTCTTTGTCACCTCCCACTCAACCAATTTCTAACCCAAGCAGTAACTTTAGGGTCCATACCTAGGCTGCTCAGTTTATTTATAAGTCGCCTGTGAGGAACGGTGTCAAAGGCTTTACTGAAATCTAAATACACCACATCTAGGGCTCTCCCTTGCTCCAATTCCCTGGTCCCCCAGTCAAAGAAAATCAATCAGATTTGTCTACCAAAGCCTGCCTCTGGTGAATCCATGCTGCCTCGGATCTTGTAATCAGCTGGACTCCAGAAACCTCACTATTTTCTCTTTCAGCAGTGTTTCCAATAATATACTCACCACCGAAGTTAAACTAACTGGCCTGTAGTTTTCAACCACATCCTTACGTCCGCTTTTGTGTAAAGGGACCACATGAGCCTCTCTCCAGTCCTTTGGCATTATTCCCGACTCCGAGGCATTGAAAAGGTCAGTCAGTGGAGCTGCTAGAACGTCCCCTAGTTCCCTCAGTATTCTACGGTGTATCCCATCCAGTCCCATCGCTTTGTCTTCTTTAAGTTTAGCTAGTTTCTCATGAACACAGTCTCCTGAAAATTGTTCAAGATGCCCCTCACTTCTGTTCCTGCTTGTGGGTGTTTTCTGAGGTCCTGTTCCTGGTTCTTCATCTGTAAACACAGAACAGAAATATTTGTTAAGTAATTTTGCTTTATCCTCATCAGCTTTCTACATATTCCTCCCCTTCACCCTTGAGTCTGACATTACCACTTTTTCCCTTCCTCTTCTCACTAACATATCTGAAAAATGTCTTATCCCCCCCATTTTATTGCATTGGCTATTTCCTCCTCTTTTAGAATCTTTGCTTTCCTGACTACTTTGCTAGCTTCTCTAAGTTTTTCCAAATATAGATGCCTGTCTTCCTCTCTCTGTGATCTCTTGTATTTCATGAAGGCCTCCCTCTTTTTCTTCACCTTTTCAGCTACTTCTTTCGAAAACCATAGCGGTCTCCTTTTCCTTTTACCTTTACCATTTTAACAAAGGTTGGTTGCCCTTAAAATATCCCCTTTCAGTTTTGCCCACTGTTTTTCTACATCCTCCAGCTGTTCACATCCCGCTAATGACTCCCTAAGGCAGGGGTTTCAACCCAGTCCTCAGGGAACCCTAGGCCAGTCAGGTTTTCAGGATTCCCAGAATAAATATGCATGAGAAAGATTTGCATGTTCTACCTTCATTGTATGCAAATCTATCTTATGCATATTCATTGTGGGAATCCTGAAAACCCGACTGGCCTAGGGTTCCCCGAGGACTGGTTTGAAAACCTATGCCCTAAGGTATTGGCCCATCTTGGCAAACTTAGTGTTCCTAAAGTCTAAGACCCTCGCTTTTAAATGGTGATCACTGGATACAAAATGATCTCCCACTATAACATCAGAAACACTTTCACCATTGGTAAGCACCAAGTCTAGTATGGCCCCTTCACGTGTGAGGGTCTGTTCCCAATTGCCTGAATAGTTCTCCCTGTAGAGAATCCAGGATCTCCTTACTTCTAGATGATACTGCAGCAGGAATGTGCCAAACAACATCTGGCATATTGAAATCCCCTATCAGTAGCACTTCCCTGTTCCTAGCAACGCTGCATATGTCTTCAATTTACTCTCCATCCATCTCTTCCTCTTGTGAGGGAGGTCTGTATATCATGCCAATGGAAATAGATTTCTCTTTCCCTCTTTCTAGTTTAATCCACAGTGCCTCCTCTCCCTTTTAAGCTCTGTAATTCCAAAGCTTTAATATTATTTTTTACATATAGTGCCACTCGTCCTCCCCTTCTTCCTACCCTGTCCTTTCTGAATAAAGTATAGCCTGGTATAGTTACATCCCAGTCATGGTTTTCTCTGAACCATGTTTCTGTAACTGCTACTAAATCCAAGTCAGCCACTCCCATTAAAGCTTCAACATCTGGGATCTTATTTCCCATGCTACTGGCATTTATACATACTGGTTTCCATATGTTGCCCCCTTTTACCAATTTCCATAAAGGAATTTAATGTCTCACTTACCTGGGGGCTTTCTTCACCCATCCCCAACAAATCTAGTTTAAAGCCCTCTTCAGTAGATTAGCCAATCTGCTACTGAAGATACGCTGACCTTTCTTGGACAAATGGACACCATCTCTGCTCTGCAACCCTTGGAACAGCATCCCATGGTCCAGGAAACCAAAATGCTCTCAATGACACCATCCACACAGCCATGCATTCATCTCCAGGATGCGAGCTTCTCTGCTTTGGCCTTTACTCTCAACAGGAAGGATTGAAGAGACCACCACCTGTGCACATATCTGCTTCACTCTCTGCCCCAGAGCCATGAAGTCACTTTTGATATGCTCAGAGGGATACCTGGCAGTATCATTTGTGCTGACATGGATTAGCAACATTGGGTAGTAGTCAGTGGGCTTGATGAGTCTCGGCAAACTCTCCCTAACATCTCAGATTTTGGCACCTGGCAGAAAGCATACCTCTCTGGACATAAAGTCTGGTCGGCAGATGGATGCCTCAGTACCCCTCAGAAGAAAGTCACCAACCACCACTACCCTTCGCTTTCTTGTGGTCACTGATTCTGCAACTTTGGGGTATTTGAGCTCTGGTTCTTCCCTTTCCAGGTCAGCTGACATTGGACCTCTGCCATACTTTGACTTTGTGCCATGCCTGAGACAATTTCTCTGACTCAGCCTCAAGTGTTCTGGCAAGAGCAGAGGTACTGGTCTTTAATTCCCCCCTCCCCCCCCCACTCCCAAGGTTGGGGCTAGCTTAGACAGACAATGTCTGAGTGCTGAGAGAATCAGTAACGTTGGTTCCTAAAACAGAGATTAGGTCTTTTGGTAATTGTAACAGGGCTGCATAACATACTACACCTCAGAAAACTAATTTATGCTAATATTTACACTATTTTTGCTATCATAAATAAAGTCTAATTTATATACAAACACAGAGTTGGTTCTTGTTTTTTCATGTGGTTTGTTTGCCAGGTAGTCCTACGGAATCCTGGGTAAATGGAGAGTAGCAGTTGGCCGAGTCATCAGAGAAGACGAGACTTGGGTCTTCCAGTATGACCCTGAAAGCAAGAGACAGATCCTGCAGTGGAAGATTCGACTGTCACCCAAACCCAAGAAGGCGTGCATGTCCAAATTAAGGATCAAGGTCATGCTGATCGCATTTTTGAACCAGAAGGGAGTGGTCCATCATGAGTTTGTGCCTGAGGGTCAGCAGTCAACCAGCACTTCTACCAGCAGGACCTTAATCGCCTCCATGACTGGGTTCGGCACAGCAAGTGTGCTCTGTGGAGACACAAGTCATGGCTGCTCCACCACAACGTGCCCACACACACCACGCTCAGTGTCAGGCAGTTCTTGACCAACAAACAAATCACAGCTCTCGACCACCCTCCTTATTCCCCAGATCTCGCAATGTGCGACTTCTGGCTCTTCCCCAGGTTGAAGACCATGCTCAAAGGAACTCATTTTGCCTCTGTAGAAGAGATCAAGTCCACTGTGACGAGGGACCTCAAGGAGGAGGACTTTACCAAGTGCCTCCGTACGTGGCAGAAGCGAATGCATAAGTACATTATCTCGGGGGGGGGGGATTATTTTGAAGGAGACAATGCGTAATTTCTCTGCAGATTTTGTAATGAAACATTTATGGAACAGTCTCATTTCTTTTTTGTCACACCTCCTACATAAAAAAGAAGTTGCTGGAAGACTTGCAAGGTATGTAAGTATTGTATAAGCAATTCCTTAATGATCTAACTCTGCTCAAACACAGTTAGATGAAGTGACTGCCAAATTTCATACCTGTGAATCTGAAAGATTACAGCTTTTGTCACAAGTGACTGAGGCAAAGTATGAATTGAGAGACATTTTGCAAATTGCTGGAAAGATGTTTCCTTTAGTCACTGAGCAGAAGAAACTTTTGCAGTGGGGGCAGCTCATACAAAAACACATTCCTTGCCTGTTTGAAAGGAACAAAGCAGTTGTGTGTGAGCAAGATTCTTTAGCAGGGAAAAGGGATCTGTTAAAAGTAAAGATCCTTGGGATGGCTACATATCTCCCTTGAAATGGAAATCAGGGAGAAATCTGTAATTTTCTCTGAGCCAGAGCCTGATTTTAACTCCTTCCTGCCTTTAGAAACTGTAGAGATTGGGAAATTTCTAGAGGATAGATTTGAGGCAAAGTCCCACCCATCTCCCAGTATTATAGTTTTGGAAGCGGAGAGCCATGAATTCTCTCCACTGACCCTGGTAGTGCAGGACGGTCAGGGAGAAAAGCAAAGTCTTTCCGCTTAACAGAGAAGAGCCTTTGCCAGAGGTGGAAGAAAAATCTCTCGGTTTCTCTCCGAAAACAGCTGTGGCAAAGTCAACCATTTTGAGCATGGGGGAGGTGAACAGCATAAGGAATTCACCTTAATCAAAGGGCCTCTGTTAGGTGTGCAGGGTCAAAAGGCCAGAGCCACAGTTCAAAGGCAGAAAAAACCCAGCTGGAACAAGTTCCAGGAAATGCTTGACAGTGTAAGAGGGATAGATTGCAAGCACGAGGACAAAAACCCTCACTCTAATAACTGTACTGATTATTCTGATGTCAGAAGGCAGGGGGATTACAAACACCTGGGAGAGAAAGAGGTAGGGTTGGATCCCAGTGAGTATAAACCTTGGTTAAACTATGGAGAGAGTAGCAGGAGTAGAAGCTGGAGGAGCAGAAGTAGCTGGAAGAGGAGTGATTGGAGAAGGAGCAGAGGAAGCAGCAGAGGACAGTCTTCAGAGCAGCAAGGACGATGGAATGCTGGAGAAGCCAGAGCAGGTGCTAACTTCTGGAGACAGGCTATGCTACCCATTACTGAGAAAGGTGATTTCCCTGAATCACGTTTGCAACAAAGGTGGGAGCCTGGAAGGAGAGAAGCTTTCAGACCACCAGAGAGGTTGTCAGTAGGGCACTCTGATCAAGTGGGTGAGTCAGAACCTATGCAATTGGGAGAAGCAATGTCAGAGCTAGGGGCAGAAGAAGATATGTTGATGGATTGTTCTTTATGCCAAGCTCTAGACTTGAAGGGTAGAAAAGAGCCAGCCTGGAAAGAACTGTTCCTCTTGCTGAAGTAACCTCAGAGCTAAGCAGTGAGAAAGTAAATTCCTGTGTGTTTTGAAAGGAGGAATTTACTGCAGCATAAGCTAGTTGAAGTAAGGCTGTGATTCATGCTTCTGTGTCAGCTGTGTTGAAACTCCACAACGGAGAGAAAGTTAATTGGCTGCTAGAAGTGTTTGTGCTTTGCTCCTGTCTCATATGAAAAAGCCTACTATAAGAGTTTGTGCTTTGCTCCTGTTTATAAGAAAAAGCCTGCTATAAGAGTCTTGAGGACACTGTGAATGCTTATTTTATAACCTAAGTTTGGTTCTTCACCTGGAAGTGCAGCCTAGAGAGAATTATGGCTGAGTGAAGATAAATTTGCCATAGAAGTAGTAAAGTTTGTTTTTCTATTGCTCTTATTGACAAAGGACAATTAAGAAAAGTGGCATCTTGTTATATGTGAAAAGGCTAAGCTTCTGCAGTGAAGAGGACTTTAAAAGCCAATGCTGAGTTCTGTTTGTTTTGCCACCAACTTGCTGAACCTTAAGCAAAAATCCTATAATTTGAAATTCTGTAAATGGTACCAGGAACCTGATCTGTTCTATTGTGTTCAAAATAAAAAAAATTTCTGTCATAAGCCTTACCCTTTGTTTAACACGACTACAATCCTTCTACTTAAAGCATAAATATAACAGCTGATAGAAGAAGGTTCTCAACCACCACGCCCTCAACAACTAGAAGACTAGTGGTTTTGGCATTGTGCTTGTGACACAGCCCAGCTTTGGAACTCCAACTTGGAGTTAAAGCACAATGTTTCATTGCCTGTTAATATGAACAGAAGTCAGGAAATTTCAAACCAGTTCACTGTTGTAGGAGAGATGTTTTCACATACAGAGAACGGGCAGATAACTGCTCAACTGGCCAATTTCCCAGATTGTAACTTGTCTATAAAAGAGATGGAGTCTTTGTTCTCTGTGCATCAGGAAGAGCTGGAATATGTACCAGAATCCATTCCTGAGTGCCATTGAAAGCTAAAGTTTAAAACTTTTCTTCTTGGCGCACAGCCAATAAGACTGCTTTCACAAATGGACAGGAATAATGAATTACTTGTCCATACCCGAAAGAAATTAAAACACGCTTGCAAGTAGACTAGGAAAAGTCCTTGCATGCAAGGTTTAAATTTTCTGCTGAGAAATCTTGCAGTCAAGAATGCAACAGTCTGAATTTGATTTTAGCTCCTTTCAGTGTGGAAGATTCTGACACTCGGCATGTTCCGCCACTGCTAGTGATGCAAGTAAACATGTTCATGATTTAACTAATCATGTATTTTTCTTCTTTGTTCATAGGTTCCAGAGAAGAAATTTCTTTGTTAAAATAAAATTAACAGTGTTATCTTAATTGTTTTAAGGCCATATCATGTTGGGAGACTTTAATCTACCCAATGTGGATTGGAGTATTCCTTGTGCAAATCTGGAAAGAAGTAAAAAAAATTGTGAATGCATTTCGAGACGTGTTACTTAGACAAATGGTGATGGAACTGACCAAGGAAAGCTTGATGCTGAATTTAGAGCTCACCAACAGAGATAGCATGTCAAATGTCTGGGTGGGTGCCCATGTTAGCAGCAACGATCATCACACAGTGTGGTTTCAGACAAAAGCTAAGGTGCAGTCCAATCACAGCAAACTCAAAGTCCTAGACTTCAAACACACAGACTTCAGTAAAATGGCCAGTTGGCAGGGTGGGAGGGGAAAAGGGAAGTGGAATTGCAATGGGCTATCTGAAAGAGGCAATAAAAGGGGCAACAGATACATATGTAAGGAAAGTAAATAAAAACAAGAGGAAAAGGAAACCTATTTGGTTCTCCAAAAGAAATGGCTGCACTAATAAAGACAAACCCCCCCCCCAGATTTCACAAAATTCAGAAGTTCGCAGAGGAACACAGAAAGGAATACAGGATCAAACTAAAGGGTATATTTACTAAACGGCGTTAACGTAGCAATGGCAACGTTAACGCACGATAATGTTACCAAATGTAACGTTAACGCACGCGCAAACGTTACCAGATGCAACATTAGCGCGCGTAATGTCTCCGGCAGCGTTAAGTCCCGCAGAGGGTGGAGAGAGGGCGGAGAGAAGGGATCAATGGGCGGGGAGAGACTCCTACTACACTAACGCAGTGAAATGAAGGGCTGAACATTACCGTGAGTGAAAACCTGTCGTTAGATGCACATTTGTAGGAGAGAGAACCCATTTCAGTGTCAGCAATGTACAGCATAGGCAGGGAGCCCAAAAAAAGTGATAGTAATGCTACATGTGCAGCAACAGCATAGTGCCCAGGTATGAAAGGGTACTATGGCAATGCTGCAAATGGGGCATAGGGGGCTGCAGACGGGACATACAGTAGGGCACAGGGTAGGCTAGGCAGATGCCTAGGTGGCACATAGGAATGCAAAATCTAGAAGTCAGCAAGACAGCAACTGACCAAAGTCAAAGATGCCCACGAGTCTGTGCCCCACAGTGTCCCATCCAGGGGACATTACCCAGCAGGTACCCCAAAGGGCACATAACATTGGCAGGCAGTGCCAGGGGGAAGCATGGATGTCTATATAGGAACCCCTACCCCACACCCTAGGCAGCCACCTACCTGCACATTGGACGGCCTGAGACTGCGCACCACCAGCACCACCAGCATATGGGCATGTCAGCATGGTGGGGGAGGGGTGCTGGTGGTGGAGGGGGCAGTGGCATCTGCCCACAGCAGACCAAGGCCAAGCCCTGTTCAGGTGGGTGGCATGCAGTACAACAGACAAGGTCTGTCTGATGAACAGTCATGGTATCCCCAGGGACTGACTTGCCTCTGTGGCAACAGTATGGTGCAGTACACACAGCCAGTGTGTCCTGGGGCAGAAGGTCACAGGTTCGTCCCAGCTGTGGCTCCTGCAGACCATGTCCCTACATTTTACCCCACCATTGCACATACAACAAACATGTGCACTCCCTAGAACATCGGCCAACAGGGGCACAAACACCCATACCCACAGGCTCCACTATCCAAAGCCTCATGGAGAGTCAGGCTTCTGGGCCCGGCACGGAGCAACACTTACCACCAAAGCACTACTACTAGCACCTGCATACCTTAGGAATGCCTGCACTGTGCTCAGCACTAGTGTTGCGGGCAGGGCTGCCAACCACCCCTATCTTTGCACAATGCTGAAATAGGAGTGGGAGTGTGTTTATGTCTATCCATTGTTTTGTGGCTGCCTACTCCTCACTGGGCCCACAATGCTTACACTGTTTCCAGTGTTAGCCTGCCAATGAGGAGCAAGGTATTGTGGGTATGGTCCGGACTGGGCAGGATGCATCTGCACAGGGTGTGGGGCAATGGCTGGGACATTGTAGTGCCCGACCATCACCTACATGGACAGGGTGGCCACAGCATGTCATGCTGGGAGGTCACTCTCACCCTGACTGAGGAGTGACCATGGCATGTCTAGGTTCCCACAGAGTGCTATACAGTGTTTCTCTCAAGTGATATCTGTGTGTTCCCTGTTCTGGGGCCCAATCACTGAGATACCTCCTTGGTGTCTCTGCTTACATCCCACTTATGGGTGCACATAGTCCCTCTGGGGACATGCACTATGGACTGGCTAGCGGACTGTCTTCAGTCAGCATGTGTATGGCTGGAACGCCTTGCAGGGTGCAGCAGGTGCAGACTGACTGTGCCCTCTGCTGGTGAATGTCAGATCATGGTGGGGGGCAGCTGAGCTTTTCCCAGCCTACTGCCTGTCTGCCAGTTCCTGTGTGATACGTACAGATCTGCATCAACTGCCCTGGACGGCGCCCTTTCGCCAGCAGGACTGGGGTTGATGGTCCCACAGCCCTTCATCATGCCCCTCTAATGCCTTCATTGCAAAGATGTAGAGTGTGGGTCTGTTGGGGGCAGATCTTGTCCACCATCTTAACCCATACAGGGCAGGTTGGTAGGTGGTGCTACATAATCCGCATGTGGGTCCAGACACACCCCTGCTCTTATAACAATTGACCATGGCAACCACACTGGATATGCTTAACTTGGGTGGTTCCTGGTCCCTAAGGGCTAGATGTGACTGGGGAATACAGATGAACACAGGATTATCTTAGGTGTGGCTGCAAGGACTACCTGTCACACACTGGCAATGATAGGGCCCTGCAGCAAAGCCTATCTCAAGCAACCCGGGTACTGCGGACCTGGTGCAGGCTGCCCCACCTCACCCTCAGGGTGAACACAGAACCGGTACAATGGCATGGTGTGTGGCTACTCTGTGCCAATATCACACACAGTCAGTTCCTCCTACCACACTGAGGTGCTGGAGAGCTGCATACCTCATCTGGTGATCAGATGTAGACTGCTGTTCTGCATGTGCATTGTATCATGGGCACTGGTGGGTTTAATTTATCCTGGTGGACACAGCAGACAGTTTGTGCGGTGACCTGCAGTCTTTCTGTAGCCAGCCATTGCTGAGACAGAAGCCATAGAAGTATAGCCCACTGGTTAATATAATGATGTCCTAGGCAGAGGTCATGGGTTCAATTCCTCCATGGTCTCATTTTATTAGGCCTGTCCGAGGCAAGTCCTTTTCATTCCTGTGAGTCATATCTCTGCAGATTTGTGCTGCCAGCACATAGTACCCTCATCACAGTTGCAAGCCATCCTTCTGTCCGTCTATCTGCGTCTGTTAGCTGTGTAGCGTCCTGTCTTCATGTGCTGGCTGCTACCCCATGTTCTGCACTGGTACCCTTTTCTGCATTGCGGCTCATCATGCTTGCCTCTCCTCTTTCCTCCTATCATTGCAAATATATTGCCACCTCTACCTCCACTGGCAGACACGTATTCCCATCCTCTTCCACCCACAGTCATTGTAGCACTTTACACTGCCAACACCCTGTGCATCGGTACAGCTGCCTCCAATATGTTTGTCCATTTTGCTGGCTGCCACATCGGCTGCACACAGATTTGGCAGGTCCATCAGCTCCCACCTCTACTTCCTTCCATCACTTGTCCATTGCCTTTCCTTGGTGCTCTGTGCAGTGTTAGGGTTACATCAGTTTTTTGCCCTTACATTTCATGCTTGTCAACTTTGGGTACCTTACTGCCCTTGGGCACCATATCTTGGTCACCTTAACATCCTTAGGGCACTTTAAATGGCACCTTAGGTTAAGGCGCCCTCCAAGGCACCTTGTAAGGCGCCCTCCAAGGCACCTTATAAAGCGCCTTGTCAGCCTTGTAACGTGTTTTGTTTCTCAGCTTTAATGTGCAATATCCCGTTAATGTGTGCTAACTGGCAAAGGCACCCTTTAACATGCGTTACACGGCCATTGCTATCTTAACACTGGTACGCCCACTTCCTTATATGGCATTACTCACGTTAACACTGCACTTATCGTCAGTAACGTTACCGTGGTTTAGTAAACATATCCCTAAGAGACAAAAAGAGAAATAAGGATAGCAAAAGCAAAAGCAAATATGGCTAAAGATCTGAAGCATAAAGACAAAACTTTTTTTAGGTATATTCGGGAGAAGAGGAAGATCAGAAGTGAAATTGCAAGACTCAAAGTGCCAAGAACAGATTTATGGTAAATGACATTGAAAAAGCGAAAATGCTAAACAAATACTTCTGTTTTTGCTAAAGAAAATCCTGGAGGAGGACTATCTTTGTTTGTCAAATATACAAATGGGAACGGAGTAGATACTACATTATTCACAGAAGATGATGTGTTTGAACAACTTGCAAAACTGAAAGTGGACAAGGCCGTGGGATCAGATGGGCTACATCCCAGGATACAGAAAGAACTCGGAGAGGTTCTGGCAGGACCTTTAAATAATGTGTTTAATAGATTCTTGAAGACTGGAGACATTCCACAGGACTGGAGAAGGGCTGATGTTGTACCTCTTCACAAAAGTGGAAATAGGAAAGAAGAGAAACTATGAGTCATTAAGCCTTACCTCGGTGATGGGCAAAGTAATGAAGGCATTTCTGAAAGAGAGAACAGTGGAATTTCTCAAAACCAAATAGGTTGCATGATCCGAGGCAACATGGTTTTACCAAACGATAATCTTGCCAAACAAATCTGATTGAGTTCTTTGACTGGGCGACCAGAGAACTAGATCAATGGCATGCGATGGATGTTATCTGTCTGGATTTTAGCAAAGCCTTTGATACTGTTCCTCATTAGAGGCTTATCATTAAAATCAACAGCTTGGGGATGGGTCCCAAGGTGGCAAACTGGATCATAAATTGTTTGACAGAAGGTGATGGTAAACGAAACTCACTCGGATGAAAGAAAAGTGATTAGTGGCATGCCCCAAGGTTCAATCCTGGGACTGGTACTGTTCAATATATTTGTGAATGATATTGCTGAAGGACTGAATGAAGAGTCTGTCTTTTTGCAGATGACACAAAAATTTGCAACAGAGTGGATTCCCATGAGAGAGTGGATAACTGAGGCATGATCTACAAAAGCTGGAAGAATGGTCTAATGCTTGGCAGTTAATGTGAAGAAGTGCCATGTCAAGCAGTTGGGATGCAGAAATCCAAGCAAATTGTATGAGATAGGGGGCAAGAGGTTGGTGTGCACGGACCAGGACGATGACCTCAGAGCGATTGTTTCCGAGGATTTCAAGGTGACAAAACAGTACAAGAAGGTGGTGGCCAAAGCCAGAAGGATGCTGATTTTCATACAGAGAGGAATTACCAGCAAAATGTAGGAAGTATTAATGCCACTGCACAAATCGCTGGTGAGGCCTCACTTGGAGTATTGAGTTCAGTTTTGGAGACCGTATCTCAGAGAGGATATAAAAATACTTGAAACAGTTCAGAGGAAGATGACCAAAATGATTTGGAGCCTGTGTCAAAAAAACATATGAGAAGAGATTTGAAGACCTAAATATGTATACTCTATAGGAGAGGAGGGACAGGGGAGATATGATTCTGACCTTTAAATACTTAAAGGATATTAATGAACAAACCTTTTTCAAAGATGGGGGAATTGTAAAACTAGAGGACATAACATGAAGCGGCAAAGCAGTAACATAGTAAATGACGGCAGATAAAGACCAGTATGGTCCATCTAGTCTGCCCAGTAAGATGGCAAGAGTAGGTGCATCTGCTGCTCCATGCAGGCCACCCCTCTTCATGTCTGTTTTAGGGGTAAACCCACCGCTCCGTGTGGGACACCCCTGTATGTTGTAAAATTTGCTAAGTTTAGTTTGATTTTATCCTGTTGCTGTAAAGGGATCCACTGTGTCTGTCCCATGCCATTTTGAATTCTGTCACTGTATTTGCCCCCACCATTTCCATCGGGAGGGCATTCCAAGCATCCAACCGGTCTGTTCTTTTTTTTGTAATTGATTTGCAGTCCATGGTTATGTAACCTTTGAGTGATTTCTTGGAAACAAGTTGATATTTTGTTGTGGTTTGGGTGCAGGATGTCATAGGGTGCAAATATGTCATCTGCGTAGATTCTGTATTGTATGTCGTGTTTGCGGAATATGGTGCATATTGATTGCAGGAAGATATTGGTGTAACTGAAAGGTAATGTTAAGGAAATACCTTTTCACTTAAAGGGTGGTGGGGCAAATACAGTGACAGAATTCAAAATGGCATGGGTAGACACAGTGGATCCCTTCATAGCAACAGGATAAAATCAAAATAAACATATCTCAACAAACAGAGGCAACCTACATGGAGTGGTGGGTACACCCCTAAACAAAGGCATGAGGAGGGGCGACCTGCACAGAGCGGCAGGTGCACCTACCCTTGCCGCCTTGCTAGGCAGTCTAGATGGACCATGCTGGTCTTTATCTGCCGTCATATACTATGTTACTATGTCAAATAGAAACTACATAAACAGAGTACTTCTGCTCAGTTACACATGCAGAACATGGGTATCGTAGTGTTGTTTAGGCTAAATGATGGAGAGGGTATAAATCCAGTGTTTCTCGTGATGAGAGCTTCAGTCGTTTTGTAGTCTATTTTTAGGTTGTGTTGTGTTGTGTTAGCCAGCATGTCATCTCTTCGAGGCAAGCTCCTATTTTTGAGTAGTCCGGGTTGTCTAGGT
Organism: Ichthyophis bannanicus; assembly: GCA_033557465.1. Lineage (NCBI taxonomy): Eukaryota > Metazoa > Chordata > Amphibia > Gymnophiona > Ichthyophiidae > Ichthyophis > Ichthyophis bannanicus. The sequence goes on along the minus strand of CM066033.1, from coordinate 713,709,126 downwards.
TGATCAGAGTGTAGATTATATCGTCAGTGTATATAGTGTAGTGGATCTCATGTCTTTTGATGATGGAGCAGATTGGTTGTATGTATATGTTCAACAATAGTGCAGAAAGGGATGGAGCTTGTGGCACACCCTGTCTTGCTGTGCTCCAAGGCATGTTCGTGTACTGTTGTACCCAATCTCCACATGGATATATCTTCATCAGCCCTTGAGATTGTTTAATCATTTCATGACTGTATAAGCCATCACCAAGGACGTCAAAGGCAGAGTTCATTTCCTATCAGCTATATGAGTAATTCCACCTATGTTCACCCATTTCCACTGGATTTCCCGCAATGGAAGGAATGGTGTGGTCTCCGGGGCCATCCTAGTTTGCTACATGGAGCATATCTTTTGGCAACCAAGGTGATGTTGGAGAAGCATGTATTAGGTACCTGAAAGTGGGGCCACCTGTGCCCGTTCACTTTCCTCTGACACACAGAGCCAATCTTTTAAGTGTCTACACACACAAGCCAAATTGTATTCCATTATATTTGTGTCACAATCCATACTCCTAAATATTTAATATGACCCTTCACCCATTTCAATGGAAACTGCCCTGGCCATTCCCATTGCATGCCAGGCAACAGTGGAAGCGCTTCTGATTTATCCAGATTTAGTTTCAGTCCTGCAGAAGTTCCATATACCTGGAATTCTTTCAGCAGCATACTGGTTAAAAGATAGAAAGCAGAGGGTAAGGCTAAACGGCCAATTTTCCCAATGGAGAAAGATGAATAGTGGAGAACCCCAGGGATCTGTGCTGGGTCCGCTGCTTTTTGACATATTCATAAATGACCTAGAAAAGGGAACAACAAGCGAGGCTATCAAATTTGCAGATGACACAAAACTATTTAAAGTTGTTAAAACTCATGAGGATTATGGAAAATTGCAAGAGGATCTTGATAAATTTGAAGACTGGGCATCCAAATGGCAGATGAAATTTAATGTGGACAAGTGCAAAGTTATGCACCTAGGAAAGAACAACCTAAACTATGGTTACACGATGCAAGGTTCCACATTAGGAACCACTACCCAGGAAAAAGATTTAGGCGTCATCATGGATAACATGTTAAAACCCTCCACCCAGTGTGCAGCGGCAGCCAAGAGAGCAAATAGAATGCTAGGTATTACAAGGAAAAGAATGGGAAATAAAACAAAGGATATTATAATGCGCCTGTATTGTTCCATGGTGCGACCGTACCTTGAATATTGTGTGCAATTCTGGTCGTCGTATCTTAAAAAGGATATAGCGTTATTAGAAAAGGTACAGAGAAGAGCCACCGAAATGGTAAAGGGGATGGAAGAATATCCCTATGAAGAGAGGCTAAAAAGGTTATGGCTCTTCAACATGGAAAAGAGATGGCTGAGGGGAGATATGAAAGAGGACTATAAATTAATGAATGGAGTGGAACGGGTAGACGTAGATCGATTGTTTACATCATCAGAATATAGAAAATCTAGGGGACATGCAATGAAGCTACAGGGTAACCTATTTAAGACTAATAAAAGAAAATATTTTTTCACTCAACGTGTAATCAAACTCTGGAATTTGTTACCAGAGGATGTAGTAAAAGCTGTTAGTATAGCTGGGTTAAAAAAAGGTTTGGACAAATTCCTGGAGGAAAGGTCCATAAACCATTATTAAGAAGGGACCCAGGATATCACTGTTTGACCCAAAACAAGCATTGTGGAACCTGTGTCTTTTGGGGAAACTGCTAGGTACTTATGACCTAGATTGGTCACTGTTGGAAACAGGATACTGGGCTTGATGGACCTTGGTCTGATCCAGTATGGAATATCTTATGTTCTTATCGTGTTCACCAGATTCTTCAAACACACCAACATATCATTCACAAAGGCCGATAGCCGGAATTCATTCCCCTTAAATAGGGATGGGAGCAAATCCTTTCCAACAGAGGCTCCAACTGCAGTACAAACAACAGCGGCAATGAATGACAACCCCATTGGGTGCCCTTTTCCAATGGGAAGGAGCATAATTTCTGTCCATTGACCAATAGCCCTCCACAAGGTTTTGTATATAGAAGATGAATCATATTGACAAATTTTCCGCTTATTCCAAATTTTTCCAGAACCATGTACATATAAGGCCCATTGAACCCGGTCAAATGCTTTTTCTGCAACAAAGTTGATAAGGAGAGCTGGGCACTGTTTCTTCACTGCTTCCTGCTGAGCTGCTAGGATCTTCCAGATATTCCATGCTATTGCACGCCCCCTGGACACATCTCACCTGGGATTCCCCTATTAGCTTCGGGTGCAATGGAGCCAACAGCTCAGCCATTACTTTAGCCATTATCTTGATATCTATGTTAAGGAGCGAGATAGGCCTATATGAACCTGGGAGTGTCTGATCTTTCCCTGATTTAGGAAGGATAGTTATGAGAGTTTGATTGGGCTCATAGGGAAAGTCTCTTCATTGGACTAGATCTGTAAAATATTCCATCAGTGGCACAGCCACATTATCTAACAATATTTGGAAGAATTCTGCCCGATAGCCATCTGGTCCTGGAGTCTGTCCTTTCCTTAGCTTCCTAATACTTTGCTGAATCTCTAAAGGCGTTATCAGACTATTTAATTTCTCAAGTTCATCTGCGCCCAGTACCGGCAGATTCAGTTCCCAAAAATGTTTTTGCTGCCTGTTTGTCGCAATGGTTGGCCTTATAAAGATTCATATAGTAATCCCTTAGATCATTTTCCAAATCTTGTTGCTCCGTTTGGTATCATCCTTTATTGTTCCAAAGTACTTTGATCATTTGTGGTCTGCCATCCGCCTTTACCAATGCTGCCATCAGCTTCCCAGTTTTGTTTCTGTATCAATATAAGTAATATCGATGGTAAAACATTGACTGACATGCTCTCTGGTGTAATGCATTGTTTAATTCTGCTTGAGTAGCTAGCAGGGAAGCTTTATGATCTTCAGTGGGGCAACAGCCAAAGTCTCATTGGGCCTTTCTCAAATCCTTCTCTAGCTGAAGGAGATGTATTGTTTGTGCCTTCCTTCTGGCCTGAGTATAACACATAATGTGCCCTCTCAAAACCACCTTGGCAGTTTCCCAGAAGAGGGTCAGGTTGTTCCTATATATCCCATTCTGCTCTTCAAAGGCCATCCACTGCTTCCTCAAAAATCTTTGAAAATATTTGTCCTCTGCCAGTTTAAGAGGAAATCTCCACTGGTTCATTCCACAAGGCCATCTCCAATCCAAATCCAAGCTAACCCAAGCATGGTCCAACAGGGCCATTGGACCTATCTCCACTCGATGCACTCTGCTCACCATCAAGCTCGCTATTAAAAAATAATCCAATTGGGATCCTGTACCATGCGCTCTGACTACACACATTTTCTGCTCAAGATGGGATCAGTTCTTAATTACTCTTTAATTGACAAAAGTCATGGTTTCAGAATGCCCAAAGGAATGCTGTGTGTTACTATTGATGTATGCAACATGTCACTGTAGTTTTTATTATTCGGCTGCTCATTACCATATTTCTTAACAAATCTTCACAGAAAGATATGACCAGCATCACAGTTTAATAATCACCAATATTGGATGATAGCATTTGGATATCACTTCTATGACTGCATATGTTATGGTTTAGAAAGGAGATAATCCCTTGGACCTTGTATCCTCCCTTTTGTAATTTTCACTGACCACTAATGTTGGTTTTCTCCATGTAGGAACTACATTGGAATACTTTTATACCCTGTGGTACTCTACTGTGTTTCAGTATGTAAGTCCCTCCACACACAGCCTTTTGAAGTCCAACATATGGATGAGCTTTGTTTTTATTTTTATCCTAACATGTGCCTCTCTTCTTGTTTCCTTTGCATATATCTTTAGTTATGATTTTAATGTATCGACCCTACTGATTATGGTTTTATTTGGATTTATCAATGTATTTTATCATTTTCATTCTTGATAATCTCAGGGAATGGAGAAAAAAACAAGGATATTAGAATGCTTCTGTATCATTCCATGGTATGACTGCACCTTGAATATTGTGTGCAATTCTGGTTGCCATATCTTAAAAAGGATATAGTAGAATTGGAAAAGGTACAGAGAAGAGCTACCACAATGCTAAAGGGGATGGAAGGATATCCCTATGAGGAGAGACTTAAAAGGTTAGGGATGTTCAACTTGGAATAGAGACTGCTGAAGGGAGATAGGATAGAGGCCTATAAATTAGTGAATGGAGTGGACCAGGTAAGCATAGATTGGTTGCATAGTCCTTCAGAAAGTAGAAAGACTAGGGGACATTCAATGAAACTACAATGTACAATATTTTTTCACTCAACAAATAATGAAACTCTGGAATTGGACACCAGAGGATGTAGTAAAAGCTGTTAGTGTAGCTGGGTTTAAAAAATGTTTGGACATGTTCCTGGAGGAAAAGTCCGTAAACTATTATCAAAGAGGACCAGGGAAATCCATCGTTTACCCCGGGATAAATATTGTGGAATCTGTGTGCCTTTTTGGGAACCTGACAGATAATTGTGACCTGGATTGTGACCTTATGTTCTTCTAGTTTTTATATCTATATCTATATATATATGTGTGTGTGTGTGTTTTATTTTGTAGTCTAAACCATTACCCCTGTTAAAGGCTCAGCCAAAACACAGCTGTGTTTGGTAACTTTTTGTGTGCATTCCAATAAAATCTTCTTTTTGACTATTATCTGCTCCAGACTTGTGCTTTAAGATACAATAAACCAGAAACCATACTGATGCTTGGGACAGGAGCAGTCTGAGCAGGAAAAAAGCAGGGCTCCTATTTTGGTTTTATAATCACAGCAGCACTGGTACTGCATTACCACAAAAGAAAAGGTGCAAAACAGGTGGCATGACTACAACGATGTGCCAAAGCTGCCCCTCGTAATCATCTGCAGGCCAGGAGGAGATTATTTCTAGATGTGTATAGGCAAAACATGGTAACATAGTAGATGACGGCAGATAAAGACTAGCATGATCCATCTTAGTCTCCCCAGCTAGGTGGCAAGGGTAGGTGCGCCCGCTTCTCCATGCAGGTCACCCCTCCCCATGCCTTTGTTTAAGGGTGTACCCACTCCTCCATGCAGGTCACCTCTACTTGAGATATCAGAGACCATTAAGTTCATTCTGATTTTATCCTGTTGCTATAAAGGGATTCACTGTGTCTGTCCCATGCCATTTTGAATTCTGTCACTGTGTTTGCTCCCACCACTTCCATCAGGAGGGTATTCCAAGCATCCACCACCCTTCAGTGAAACAGTATTTCTTGATGTTGCCTTTCAGTTTACCCCCTTGCAGCTTCATGTTATGCCCTTTATTATTACAGCTTCCCTGCTTTTGAAAAAAGTTTTTGTGTTCATTAATATGCCTTAAGTATTTAAAGGTTTGTATCATATCTCTGTTGTCCCTCCTAGAGTGTACATACTCAGGTCTTGGAGGTGTAATTTAGTCTTTTTAAGAAAAAGATTGTTGCAATGAATCCATCTTATAGGCAATCAAGCTCAGCATCTTGTGTCAGTGGCCAATCTGGGTTGTTTGGAAGTAAATAGGTGAGATTAAATCACTGTTCTCTTTCAGCAAGAGGTGGTTAAGATTCACAAGCCTATCTGGCTAATGATAAATGTAGCTGGATTTATAGGTCTAACAAGTTTGACACAGCTACATGGCCTTTAGTAAATCCCCTGGAAACATACATTTATAGTCTAATTTTGCTCTGTAAGAGTGTCTTACCACCAGATAGTTTCAGGACATGCCCCCTCATTTGAGTACTATTGAAAAAAGTCAACATTTATGAACTTGCAATCCTCCGCATCACATCCGGTTCTCTAAGCTGAAGAGCTCTAACCTGTTTAGCAGCTCTTCAGAGGGCAGCTGTTCGTTCCACTTTATACCTTCAGTTCCAATATTTCTTTTCATTGGAGAGACATTTAAGATATATTGATATTGGCATGATTAAAAAAAAATATACATTTAACTGCACTTGATATACCGCACCAAGAACTGATGTCAGTCTACACAGCTTAGAAAGTACTAAAAACGGAAATTTTGGGAAAGACCAAAGAGACCAAAGGCAGAAGAGACAGCCAGTGAAAGAAGGGGAGGGAGAAAAGAAACAGAACAAAGCAAGCAAAAATGATTAGGGAGATATTGATTGAGGAAGGGCTGCTGAAATAGTCAGGCTTTCAGGTTCTTTTTGAATTTTGGGAGGGAAGGTTCGAGGCAGAGAAGTATTATGGAATTCCAGAGAAAGCCCAAAGTAAGAAAATTAGGAGTTTCTAGAAATGACTGAGCAGAGGGCTGTTTATTTTCCTCCTTTCGAAATAATCACCGTTTGCTTTTTTTTTTTTAACCACTGCTCCACAAATCCAGCATTATGTACATGTTTGGGATCTCTTCGCCCTCCCCTCAATGGACATCACTTTGTCAGTTGGCCATATTAACGTTTCATCTCTATTCCAAGCTCTTCCTTCAGTCTTCTTCCATTTGTAGCCTACTCCTTTCACCAAATTAAATAAGCAACACTGGTCCCTGTACAGATCCCTGAGGCACTTTTTCACCTCTGCACTGGAAAATAGGCTATTTAGTCTTTTTTCCATCCTTTAACCAGTTAGTAGTCCTCAATAGGACAATCTTGTATTCCATAGCTTTTTAAAATTTCCTGAGCAGAAAACAAAAACTGTTAGAGAAACACAGATCAGCTGCTCAGAAGGTGAGCACATCCTCAAAAGGAAAACCACATCCTTAACGACCTGCGTTGTTTGCAGGTTTTCAATTTTGTTTGTATAAGTTCTTATTTCAAGGCAATTTTGTTAAGTAAAAAGGGGTTGTGGCTGCTGCCCAAAAATAAAAATTGATACAAAAGGGTACTAGAGTCTTCCAGGCAAACAAAACAAGCAGTTTTTGTTGTATACAAATCTTTTTATTAGGATTCAACTTCGAATACAACATCTTTCATTAATGGCACATACTGATATGCTCCAGAACAAATAAACATAATTAACAGTGCCAAAAAATTTTTTTTCATTTTTCACCCTCACGTCCCCCCCCCCCCACCTTCCCCCTCCAATGAGTCAGCTATACTTCCAAGTGGCTCCTAGAACACAGTGGGCATTCTTACACCATGCTCCGCCTCCCTGTGAGCAGCCAATCGTTAACATCCCTGCTCTCTGCTACCTTCCTATAGCTCCCTCCTCCCCTCCCCCTACCCTCCAGGTGTTCTGCAGATAGACCCCAGTACACTCATTCCATGAGTTCACGTCCACGATTAAGCAATTCCCCATTAGTCCTCTTCCCCTCCTGGGAGTACCTCTATGTGGGACTCGCCCACCATCAAGAGCTCATTCTGAGCCAGTTGTGACAAGGTACCTATATAACCGCCCCACAAATTTAAAAACGTAACCCATCTCTTGGGATCACCTTTAACTGCCATGCGTTACATTAACATCAAATGATGATAGCCATTGTGCCATTCACAATAGGTTGGTGCAGTGGCCTCCCTCCAGTACCGCAACACCAGTTGTTTCCCAATTAGACATGCTTTCCACACAAGAAGCCGAGCCCAAGGGCCCTTGGGGCAGGATGGAGTCAGTTCATCTGGTGCGACTAGCATGCCTGTCCATTGCACAGGCTGCCCCAGCAAAGTCTCCACATTCCTTTGTAACTGATGCCAATAATGTTTTATTCCACTGCAGGTCTACCACACAGCCTATATTGGCTGATCTCCAGGAACAAGCAGGAATGAGTCTTCACATATGGTACGTCGGTACCAACGGAGTCTGCGCGGGAACGCTCCCCAGCGTCCAATTAGAACACTTTTGGGAGCATCCCACCACGCCTGCGTGCTGCCTTCCCGCCTTTCCCAACTGCCTCTCCTCAGTTTTCTTTTTTCCGCTGAGCCGGCAGGACGTACTCCTGTCACCGCAGAAAATTCTTCCTTTAATTTTGTTTTTTCTTGTGGTCACGTCTGCCTTCCCTCGACGCACCGGTACCGCCGGTGTTTTCTTTTTCTTTCTCCTAAAAATTTTTTCTTTGGTAGGGAATTTTCTCCCTGTTTAGTGCCTGACAGTTTTTGGCCTACTAGGCCTCTCCACTTTCCTTCATGGAAATGCCAGCCACTATCCCTAAAACATGTTCCAACTGTGGCGGTACCAAGTTAGTTTTAGACACCCATAACTGGTGCCTTCCATGTTTGGGTCCTAACCACTATCCACTGGAGTGTCCCTCCTGCAGTAGTTCTTCCAGAAGAAATCTTCAGCATCGAGCTCAACTCGATACACGGTTCCCGTCAGACCTGAGGGTACCAGCTACAACTTCTTTTTCACAGGATCAGGTAACCCAACAAAAGTCTGTAAAGACTAGCCAGTCCTCGGGTGGTAGATCTCATGTTCAACATCGAGATGGCTCTGGCCTTGCCCCCGAGGACATTTTGGCTTTAAAACCCCGGCAGGAGTCTTCGGCCTCCAAAGCATCAACGGGGTTTCAGGTTGTTCCCGAGGTTGCTACCTCTGCGAACATACCTGAGCCATGCTCGGTGGTGGTATCCGCTGGGAGCAGTGCCGGTACCCCGGCATCGGCAATGGTGTTTGATGAAACACTCCACACCGATGATCGCAGTCTAGCGCTCTCGGTATCTTCGGTGCCATTAGAGCCGCTACAGATTGATCTTCCAGCATCGGTATCGATCCCGGTACCGATTCTGGCATCCATGTTGGTACCCTCCAGGTCTGTTTCGATAGATTCACTGCTTTCGAAGCCGAGTCTAGAATGGATCTCTAGCCTGGACGATTGGGTACCGACTCGTCTCGGTATCGACCTCTGACAGTGCCGAAGACATTGTTCCGGAGATCAAAGTCTACTGCTCTCGGTACCTGCGGTCAGGGCCGGATTTACCTTGAGTGAGGCCCTACGCCAACAAAAGTTGTGGGCCCCCAGCAGGGGCGGCCCAAGGGGGGTGCGGGGCCTTATTTGCATAAGGGGCCTCATTTGCATAAATATTTGCATGATGTTACCATATATATACTTTTAGTAAACGTGCCTCTTAATGAGTGTATGGATAAAGAAAGACTAAAAGATTTCTACATTACTATAATCCAGTGCCAACTGCCAGACACATTAGGAACTACTATAAACACTGCCCATTTAGAACCCATAGCAAACCCGCCGTATCCTAACAGCACTACCAGGACTCACAAAGCACCATACTCTACCTATCAAAAGGCAACACTGCAAATATTAAACCAATACATTTCAGAGAACAATACATGACCTACTAGGGAAAGAGAACAGATTGCATGGCAAAAGCCAGCTCTGTGGGAAAAAGTGCTTTACAATTAAAGTTCGTATTAGGAGCAATTTCAGATTTATACTATACTTCTGAACACAAATCATAAGCAGTTTTCACAGACACTAAATTACAGAAAAAAAGGCAGCTAAGCATATTCCAGCAATTAAGCTATTCCAAACTCACACTGTAAAATTAGTCATGTGAATCAAAATAAGTAAAATGCCAGCTTACAATACAAACATACCAAACTGACAGCATTGGAACATGAAACACTCCAGTTTTTATGGACAGGACTTTGAACCAGCATCACGGGGGGTTTTTCTGGCATTTCAGAAACTATAATGCTACACATCCAGTAATTTGACTGTAAAAAGCTAAGAAATTATAATATTCAGCCTCAAAGAATAACACGAATAACTTTACTTAAAAATAATATCCAAGAAAGCAAGATAGATTCACCTTACATTAAAGGGGGGGGGGGGGGGAGTGTCTCGCATCTTGTTTAACATACAATGGAGCCAAGTGAATATATCAGCTTGCCATTACGGTTAAATGTAAAACAGCTGAAAATATTAGCATTTGTTTAGAATCGACACATGTATTCCTACATGTTCACTGAGGCTATCCTGTATAAATTTTACCACCGATAGAAAACTTGTCAACTAGAATGTTTCCATTATTGACCCCCCCAGAGCAACGTCTAAAAGTGACCCATCTGATCATTCATCTCACCATTTACGTTTCACAGTAAAGTGAAAATTTTTGAAACCATGTCCTTCAGTTTTAAATTAAGCTACCAGCCTTTATAGTGATGTATACCAAATTCAGCAAAAATGAGTTGTCACCAACTTAAAAAAAATCGTTAATGTTTCTTAGTATTACACAGCACTTGAGTAAGAGATTTTTTGCAACCGTTTCTCTTAAAGCTTTCATGTGCTCGTGCCCATGCCCATGCCCATGCCCCCCCTCCCCCCCCCTCAATTCTCACTCAATATAAGTGAATGGCAAGATCTTCAATCTCGCAGAGTGTTCCCTTTCAAATACGATACTGTCAGTCTGCTTGGGTCATATATGTAATCTGCCCATGTTATAAGATTTGTTTGTAGGAAGAACTTGTCAAAAAGTGAAAGTACGCCTGCTTGAACACAAATCACATCTCTGTACTCAAACCATCAGTGTACCAATGGTACAGCATTGTCTACAATTCTGCCATCTTTGGGAAGACTTACGCAGATTTGTTATAGATATTGTACATGAATCAACGTGTGACGATAGACTTCGGAAGCTCACTAGACTTGAATTAAAATGGATATTTACCCTTAATGCAGTACAGCCAGCAGGTCTCAACGAGTCATTGGATTGGCTGACAGCCTGTTGATTTCATTGGTGGAAGAATGTTGGCCGTTTTAGTCGCCACTGTATAATTAATGAGGGGGCTCTGTTCCGTCATTCTGAGGAACTTGAACAGAGTTGGTAACCTTGTCCTGATGCAGCCTGATTAAAATTGGAGAGTGAAACTCAAATCAACTCATATCCAACTCGAATGGAATGCTGTTGCTTTTGACTGAAGGGCCCTTGAATTCAGTTAAGTGTTTTCTTTTCCTTTAAATGTATTTAAAAAATGGTTTAAAACAGACTAAAAGCCTATGAATCACAGGGGGAAAGCCGAAGACCCGAAGAACCATGAGAAGAGAATGAGATGACAAGAGGAAGAAAAGGACCGCACCTACCGCTTCCGGTGCAGCTGAGCAGGCTGCCGGCATCGTGGAGGCTGAGGAGTTCGGCGCTGTCACTTTGGAGCGGAGGGGAAGGCTGACGCTGGCCGGAAGTGACGTCAGAAGGCTCCGGAAGTGAAGAGGAGCCGGGTAAGATGGCCGCCGCCATCGGAGGTAGCATGGAAATGGGAGCCCCATGTTCACTGCGGCGGGAGACGGAGGCCTGGGAAGGCGCGTCTCCGGCCGAGCTTGCGACCTCGGCGTTTTCGCCGGGAACAAGTTACTCTTCTCCGCCGCCCGCCGGACTTTAAACTCTCTATAGAGAGCGAGGGATGGGGACTCTTGTGGGCCCTTGCAAGCTGTGGGCCCTACGCCATGGCGTACATGGCGTATAGGTAAATCCGGCCCTGCCTGCGGTACCGTTAGAGTCGCCTCAGATTGATCTTCCGGTGTCAGTACCGGCTGCGATACCACTGCCGGTACAGTTTTCTACGTTCGCATCGGTACCGGTTCCTTCCATGCTTACTTCCACAAGCTCGCTTCCTTCGGTACCGAGTTTGGAGTCCATCCCTGGCATGGATAGTTTTCCACCGACTTGTCGCGGTACCGGCCTCGAGGGGTACCGCCGACTATCCTTTCAGGACAATTCGATGCTCCATCCTTTTGGGTCTGATACTCCAATGGATCAATCCATTAGTGCCAAGACTAGATCTTCAACAGATCTAACCTTTACTCCTCATGATAGAGGATCCCCTTCTGGGGAAATTTCTTTTCAAGCATTCCTGCTTGATAGGGCAAGGTCACTTGCCATTTCTATACCTAATCAAGATCCTGCACCAGGGGATTCAGAATTTCTGCATATCCCTGAGAATGCAAAGGAGGTCATCATGCTCCCTTTGCATCAAACCTTAAAGGATCTTTTATTTAGAATGTGGGAAACTCCTTTAAAGGTATCCCCACCTTCAAGGGCCACTGACTCTCTGTACAAGGTGCCCCCTTCTCCAGGTTTTCAAAAGACTCAACTTCCACATCATTCTATTGTTGTGGAATCAGCAATGAGGCGTGTGAAAAGTGCTAAAAAACACTCTTCTTATCCGCCAGGTCGTGAGTCTAGAGCTTTAGATGCCTTTGGACGTAAATGCTTCCAGGCATCCATGTTTTCAACAAGAATTCTCTCATATATTTTCTATATGGGACTATCTCTTGAAGAGGTCAGAGTTTGCTGTTTTTGACTCCTTTTCTTCAAGATCACAAAAGAACAGACTACTCTTTACTGATTAGTCATGTTCAAAATATCTCTAGGTTTCTTACTCATGCTACCCTGGACTGTTTTGGGTCTGTTAGCAGAACATCTGCTATAGCCATAGGGGCACGACGCATGGCCTGGCTCCAAGCTTCTGACTTGGATAAATCGGTGCAAGAAAGGCTGGGAAATACTCCTTGTACTGGGGAGAATCTCTTCAACAAGGAGACTTTATGCCAAGCTGCTCAGTTAACCACTGACACTATTGCTTTCAGAGGATTGTCAACACCTTCCTCTATCCCAGGTGGTAGGAAATCTTCTACCAAACTTTATTCCCCCAAGGGGAAAAAGTTGTATCCTTTCTCTACCCATCATACAGCTGTTTCCAAACAAGGGAAACATCAAACCAGGCTAAAGAAACCACAACCTCAACCGCTTCAGCAAACCCAGCAGCCGCAGGGTTGCTGATAGACTCTTTACTGAATCCTTCCTCCTGTTTTGAGGTTTAGAACCTGTAGTTTGCTTCTTCTCATCACAAGCAGCTACATCGGTTCCATCCAAAATTTTACATTAAAGATACTTTTAGCTCATAGAGCTTCTTAGCATGATTATGCTTTACAGGTAGTAAAGTTACTCCTCTTCCTTCTAAATAGATAGAGGGTAACAACTATCAATAAGGTCGTCTATGCCTTTACCTTTGACAGTTTCTCCTGTATCAGCATGTCTCATATTATTCTTTTCAGAGATTTACTCCATCGTAAGTCTTTTTCAACTCTGTCCCTCTTACTAAGACATTTTGGTCTGTAAGAGTGATACAACTTAACTGAAGGCTTATCCCTAAGCCCCTGAGTTTCTTTTCAGAGTTGTCTCCCCCTTGCATTCTTGTTTTGTGGCAGCTTCTCAGACAATGACAGAGTCTTACCACTCCTACTTATGTCTGTGGATCTTTTTCCAATCTTGGGACCTAAGATTTGTTCTGCTGCCCTAATAGTTAGAATGCAGGGGCTCATAGTGGTTAGACCACTGACTTGCTGACAAAGCAACCAGGGCTTGATCTCCAGTGTCAATCTTTCTGGCCTTAGTACTAAGTCCCAGACTAAGAACCTTTTCTGGTTTTCTTGTTGCAGACACATCAGCATACCTTCTATCCTTAGCTTTCCCCAATCCTTGGGCTTGGCGGAGTAGTTCAGCTTACATACTGGCTCTTAAACAGCCAGTTTTTTCTTCTAACCAACCTGCAAAATGCTCTCTGCATCTCTACAGAGCAACTCTGCACTATGGGCCCTTGCTAGAGAGCAAATAATTCCAGATGGTTAGGAAGGGCTTTACTGGGTTCTTCCCTACCCTTACCATTTCCATTAAAGTCTCCTTCAATAAAGGACACAGACCTATAATTAAGTGAAGATCTAAAGAGTTATCCCTTCCCCTGGGTTGGTTCACATCCCCAGTGAACCCCTTCACCAGGGATGGTTTTCTTTTAGTAACAGCCAGTCCTTGTCTTCTATTTCCTTCCACCCTCAATTTTTCAAGGGCTAATTCGTATTGAGTGCAAGAATGCATCATACTCATTTTGCCCTCATAGAAGGGTAAATATGGTATCTCATTCATTGCATCTTCTTCTCCAGCTGCCATGCTGGAGTTATGGAAGGATCCAGACGTACTGTCTGCGAATTAAAAACATCCTCCATTCCTGGTTATTCAAGGGCTAGAGTTCTTAGAACACTCTAGACTTCTCCTGTCAGTGAGAGCACTACCTTAGCTCTCCCACCCATAACCAGGGAGAATGGATTCTCTAAACATCTTCTCAAGCAGGTATTCCCTTCTTGTTATTAGATGAATCTTTCTCTCTCCACATATCCCTATGTGGGGACAGAGGTATATATATATGTATACATGTATATAGACATATGCATGTCTGTACCCATATAGCACAGTTACTTACCTGTAACAGGTGATTTCTGGGAACAGCAGGAATAAGTCTTCACATATGGGTACGTCGGTACCGACGGAGCCTGCGCGGGAACGCTCCCCAGCGTCCAATCAGAAAGCTTTTGGGAGCATCCCTCAGCGCCTGCGTGCTGCCTTCCCGCCTTTCCAACTGTCTCTCCTCAGTTGAGTTTTATAGCTGAGACAAAGAGAGAGAGAGGAAAGGAAAGATAGATAGAGAGATACAACTCCTAGGGGAAGTGGGTGGGTTGTGAAGACTTATTCCTGATGTTCCCAGAGATCACCTGTTACAGGTAAGTAACTGTGCTATCTCCAGGAACAAGCAGGAATGAGTCTTCACATATGGGGACTCCCAAGCTAAGATGCCTGGAGTCCTAGCATGTTGGAATTTGAAAACATGCTACACCTCATATGGCCAGGCATCCTGAGGATGGAGGGTAGGAGTTGAAAAAGAGAGGAGCTGTAGAAAACAGCTAACCTAAGAGAGGACTACAGGCAAGGAGTCCTTGTATGTATGATCATTATCATGAAATATATTGAAATGAACAATTACAATACGGATCTCACCTACTGGATTGCAGGAAGTAGAGAGGCTGATGGAGTCTACTGGGGATCCAGTAGAATAATCTTCAAGGTGACCTCACTGGCGTGAAGGGGGAGGTCAACATCTGGAAGTGACAGGTGACCTCAGGATTCAACTGGGGTAGTACAAAAACGGTAGGTCTTTAGTGGGAAGCTTCAAGTAAAAAGCTGGAAACTTGTCTACAGAATTACTCACAGTTAGGAGCAAAAGAGGAAGACTGACCGATTTGGACAAACTGGCTAGTCCTTGAGGGAAGAAAGGGTATGGAAAAAACCCTGTATTCCCAAAGAAAGGACAGATGTCTGAGGAGTTGAACCTCAGATCTATTGAAGATCCACCATGTCTTTCCTAACTGGTGAGAGGTAGGAAGATATTGGAGCATGGAGCTTCAGGGATACCTAACCTGGGGTTATGGTAGGAGCTGCTAGTACCACAGCAGTGGTTGTGTGCATATCTCAAACATACTGTGGAACAGTATGAACATGTGCAAAGCCCACTGTCTAGAACATATGGGAAGGTAAAAACCTTTATGAACATAGACAGCTAGAGAGATAAGTATGTGAATACATACACATATATATACATATATATACACATATACATACATATATATATATATGTCTGTAGTGAGATGTAGAGGGGCATAACATATGCACACGCAGCTGACAGACATATGTATCTATAGAGATGTATATAGATATTGTGACGCTCGCACCCCTACCAGGCAGTTGCCTAGTAGGGACGGCTGGCCATCTGTATCCCTTCGAGGGTTGTAGTTGTGTCAATAAGAAAAAGCCAAGTGGTATTTTAAAGCGCACAGGAAATTTTTATTCGGTTTCCAAAGTTGGCAAGTGATGAACATAAAAATTCTTTAAGCACTTTTTCCAGACAAAAGAAATACAGGATAATTTCTCCAAATCAAAAATATCCAAACAAAACTCACAGCAGTTTCTATTCTTCACTGCACTTGCTTGACACTTACAAAACAAAAACATTTGTAAAACTCTTCACAGCTTCCAACCCGCTGTTGCCACGCCCCATATAAACAGTTCTAGCTGTTTGGGCCTTCACTGAAGTTTTTGCAGTTTTGTCTTCCTAAGAGATTCCTAACCTCTTGCCTTCAGGGTTACTCTTCTCTTTCAACTCTTGAAAACTGCTTTCAACTTGCAACAGCTTCCTTTGGTATTTCACTGTATTCTAACACACATTACTATTGTATTTTAGTGCACAGCTCACATTCCATCTCAGAAGCTTCTGACTCAATAACACTTTCTTCAGGGCCTACCTCCATGCTCTCAAGTGAGCTACAGCTAGGTGCTCTTTGAAAGTGCTCTGGTAACTTTTCCTTAAGAGTCTTTGCAATGTTAAACAGTCTCTCACACTGCCTGGCCTTGGCTCCTCCAAGCCGGTCTCCTGTGTGTCTCTCCTGCTTAACCTCCCTCCTGAGATACTTCTTGCTGTGCTGAGGCTTCAGGTGTCTGAAAGTCTCCTCTAAGTCAGAGCAAGAACTATTCTGGTGGCACTGCTCATTCCCTGTGTACCTTTCTTGGCTGCCTTTATAATGGTTCCTCCGTTTGCTGCTCTCCTTGGCTGCAAGGGTTTTCCACAGCTTGGCCAAAGACCTCTCCTGTCTGTGCCTCCTGGGAATTGGACTTGAACCTGGGCTAGGCCTTGAACTGCAGCTGCCACTGGTGCTTGCTCCTGCACTCCTCCTGGACCTTCTGCTCACAGCTCCTTCCTCCTCCAACCTCAACCTCAAACTGTGTCTCTCTCTTTTGTTTGTTCTTCCTCTGTTAACTGTTGAGCTGGGCAACTCCCTTCCTAGCTCCTCCCACTTGGACCTCCTACTCCTCTGCAGGGTTGTCCTGTGGTCTGTGATTGGCTTAACTTTGGCTCTGCCCTCTAGGTTTCTTTCAGTGCTTCTAGTATGGAGCCTAGGATTTTGTGCTCCCATCCCCCGCAATAAAGAAAAATCCTTCTTTTTTCCGGTTTTCCCTAGCTGGGCTGCACTCACCTCATCACTATATATAATATATATGAATATATAGGTCTAAAGATAAATGTCTGCAATTAAGCAGACAGATATGCCTATAAGAAGATTCACATGGAAATGTGAAAAGGAAAGATTCATCCAATGACAAGGAGGTGGAACCTACTTGGGAAGATATATAGAGAATCTATTCCTCCTGGTTAAGAAGGTGCAGGAATGCTATCCAGTGGAATAACCAGGATGGTTGCGTGAAAAAACAGAGGATAATATCAGTCTGTAAACAGCAAGTCCTGAGTCCTGGAGAACACTAGCATGGTAAATGGACAGAAAAACGCCTAGGATGAGATATCAGGTTGACCCCCTTGAAGGACAAAAAGGGTATCATGTGCTTTTTAGTTAAATATGTGCTGTCCATGAAGGATTAGGATACCATGAGGACAAGCTGCAAGGAAAAAGAGCATATTCCCTGTAGGAATTGGACAACTCTTTAGGAGTTAGTAGGGTTTGAAGAACCCTCACAGTCATAGGGGATGACTGAGGAAGCCTTTTTCAACCATATAGGATAGTCATTAGAGAAAAATTCCCATGCTCTCTAGCAAGGGCCCATAGTGGAAAGCTTCTCTGTAGGGTTGCAGAGAGCATTATGTAAGAGAATTGGGAGATAGAACTGGCTGTCGGAGAACCCCAGCAGCCAAGTCGACTATGCTGCCAAACCCAAGGGATTGGAGATGGCAAAAATAGAAGACAGTGCACTGTCGTGGACTCACCACCAAGACCAGACAGAAAGTAGTGGGGGGACAAGACTGGAAACTTGTGGAAAAAGTACCAGTAGTCCAAGCATTGGAACTTCTGCATGGGCAGCTGCTGAATAAGACAGCAGAGAGAATCTTTCTGTGTAAAACAGAAAGAACAGACAGAACAAGAGAAAAAATTCCTGTCCCTGTCTGATGAGCTGCCCAGGCCAAGGAGGGAGTTTACTCGAGAGAAAAAATTCCACACTGGAATGGAAAGAAAGACTAGCAGGCTAAGAAGCTCTCCTAGTGGTATGGTACCACTCGTACAGGGGCAACCCTGGATAAGAGGGTAGAGAAAATAGGAGCTGAAGGGTGACTTACCATATGTTAAGTCAGTGAAAGGAAAAAATTCATGTTGGTACAGAGAACTATCATGAATAGTTGTTAAACCTCTCTTCTTAGCAGGAAGAAGAGGAGAAATCTGTGACCTATAGACATGAATATCCTGACAGCTCAGCATACCTGGGAACAATTGGATGTCCTGAGGAAAGGAATCCATGTAGAGAACTTTGAACAAAAAAACAGTGAAAAACTTCTGCTGAGAGGAAGTCAACTGTAGGTTGTAACTCCAAAGAAAACAGATTAACCAGAACCCTATGGTTGCTAGGTTTATTCAGCCTGGCAAGGGTTTGGATTCTTTAGACCAGGGCGAAGTTTCCCCTGCTTGGGAACATCTGTATGATGGGCAGGAGAAAAGTAAAACCTTCTTCTCCTAGGGAAAGAAGGTTTGGTAGGGCATTTCCTACCTACTGGGGAAGGAGAAGGCTTAGGATAGCCTTGAAAAAGAAGGAAGTCAGTGGACCACTGAGCAACCTGATGTAAAACCTCCTTATTGAAGAGATTTTCTCCAGTGCAAGGAGTATTACCCAGTCTTTGTAGTGCCCATTTGTTTACGTCTGAAGCTTGAAGCCAGGCTCTACGTCGTGCCCCTATGGCTATAGCAGAAGTTCTGCTAATAGACTCAAAAGAGTCTAGGGAAGCACGAGGAAGAAACCAAGAGATATTTTGGATATGACTAAGTAGTAAGGAATAGTCTGCAGTCTTGGGTTCTGAAAGAAAAGGAGTCAAAAGAGATAATTTCTTTGTGACTTCCTGAAGAGATAGACTCTCATAAAAATATATGAGAGAATCCTTGCTGACAGCATGAATGTCTGGAAGGTTTGACGTCCAAAGGCATCTAGTGTCCTAGACTCACAACCTGGTGGGTAAGAAGAGTGCGTCTTCTTACTTTTCATCTTCCTCATTGCTGATTCCACTACAATGGAATGATAGGGAAGTTGAGTCTTTTGAAACCCTGGAGAGGGGGGCACCTGATACAGAAGATCAGTTGCTCTAGAAGGTGAGGGTACCCTTAAAGGTGCTTCCCACATTCTTAGAAGAAGATCCCACAATGCATGTTTAGAGGGTACCGACGTCGGTGGTAGTATCGGCGTTGATGCTGATACTGGAGAGTCAATCTGGAGCATATTCACCGGTCCCGAAGGTACCGAGAAAGCCCGATGACGATCCCTGGTGAGGAGAGTATCCAACACCAGTGCCGATGCCGGGGTATCGGTACCGCTCGAAGCGGATGCCACCACCGAACATGGCTCAGGTATGTTCTGTGAGGGGTGAGCCCCAGGAACAACCTGAAACCCCTCATAGGCTTTAGAGGCCGAAGACTCCCGTCGGGGTTTTGAAGCCAAGGGACCCTCGAGGGCAAGGCCGGAGCCGTCTTCATGCTGTGCATGAGACCTACCACTCAAGGGTTGGCTAGTCTTAACAGACTGTTTGGGGGTTACCTGATCCTGTGTAGAAGAAACTGTAAGTGCCCTGACACTGGAAGGGAACCTGGTATCGAGGGAAACTCGATGTTGGAAATCTCTTCTCACAATACTGTGGCCCGAGGGCTCCGGAGGAAAGCGGTCAGGACACAAACAGGTTAGACACCAGTTGTTGGAGTCTAAGAATAAAGCTGTACTGCCGCAGCTTAGACATTTCTTAGAGAAAAAAGCTGACGGTTCCATGACATGGACAGGCCTAGAAGGCCTAAAGATTTAAGACAAAAAACTGAGGGAAAAAATTCCCTGAAGTTCAGAAAAAGAAAAAAGAAAACACCGGGGGTACCGGTGGAGTCGGGGAAACAGCCGCGACCACAAGAAAAACAAAGAATTAAAAAATAATTTTCTGCGGTGACAGGAGGACGTCCTGCCGGCTCCGCGGAAAAACGAAAACTGAGGAGAGACAGTTGGAAAGGCGGGAAGGCAGCACGCAGGCGCTGAGGGATGCTCCCAAAAGCTTTCTGATTGGACGCTGGGGAGCGTTCCCGCGCAGGCTCCGTCGGTACCGACGTACCCATATGTGAAGACTCATTCCTGCTTGTTCCTGGAGATATATCTATATATTCATATAAATAGATATATCCGTATTTACCTATATTATATATATATATATATATATATATATATATATATATGATAGTAGGTGGATATGTATCTATATACTTTTTCTACCTGTCTGCCTAGGTTCATATATATATATATATATATATATATATATATATATATCCTATACAGCCCCGACAGATAGTCACTATCCCTTTCAATGCTGCCCCAGCATGTTTAGGGTTCTACAGAATGTCGCCCACTCACCCTCCCAGAGGCCTTAGTGTGAGTAAGGTGAGCGGGGAAGTGTTCTTCTTGAGGCTGTGAACCACTATTTTGAGGCTTGGTAAAGCCTTCTGGGTATTGTAGTTCAGTAGCTTATGAAGTAAATAGTTGTGCACGAGATAGTAAGGTAAAAATAGGATTTATTCCCTTCCCAGGGTTGGATTTTAACCTTGAAAATACAGCAACATAAAGTCCATACTTCTGGTACAATGAAACAAAAGGATAACCAAACTTAGGCAGTGCTTGTCTTCAGCTTCTTAAGGTAACACAAAAAGGCACAGAAAACAGTTTAACTTCCAAACACTCTTTGGACTGTTTTCCTTCTTATAATAATGTAGCAATACTAGCATAGAGAGTGTATGCTGTCTGACAGCGTGTACGTACAGTCCATCAACATCTCCGTGTCTGGAGCTTGGTAAAAATCACACTGCATACCATCAACGTCCTCCTCAGCTTCCCGTGGGGTGAACTCTTTTCCCTGCTTAATCACTTCCTCTGCAAAGGGTAAAGGGTTCCCTTCCCCCAACAGCCTAGAGGAGCCTGGGTGTTTACCATAATTACTGTTGGCTCTTTCACACAGCTCCTGGTATGTACAAGGAACTGGGTTAGATTCCTCTGCTCTGCTATTAGGTGGTATTTTCCTACCTTCCAGCAAACTCCTTTCCAGGAACCTCCCTTGGCTGCAACACGGCTCAAGGTAAAACTTTTCCTTTCTGCTTTGCCTGGGTTTTCTCACAGGCAGAAGCTCTGCTTCAGGGAAATATACTTTTCCTTCAGAGTACTTAGCATTATAAGGCTGAGACTGCCTTACCCGGGTTTTAAAGCAATGTTCCTTGCTCTCTGGGGAATAGAGTTCCTCAGTGCACTGACCAGCCGTGCACTGCTTCCTACAGCGTGGAACTGTCTGTCTCTTTGGGTCAGCGTGCCTCCCATGGCTCCCTTCTTCAGAGGAGCTTTCCTGGGTGAGATTGGGACTCCCTTCCCTTCTCTTGTCCTTCCCCTCTGTTCCCAAGACAGTTCTCCTTTGGCTGGGTCCTTGGTTAATTCTTCTCCTCCCTCTCTCCTCACTACTCCCTGCTAGGGGATTTTTAAATGTGTTGCCTTTCCCGTTTGCTTGGGCTCCGACCCTCATCAGCTGCCTCCCCTCTCCTAATGAGTCATGGGTTAGCTCCTGGCTTGGGCGTTCCCTAGTACTGTGTGACATAGTTTGTTTGGGGTTTCTATGCCAACCTTCCTCCATGTTTTCCTTTGACCTGTCAAAAGTGGATTCATTCTGAAGTACATTCTCTGTCTCCATAGGCTCTGATCCTTGTGCCTCATGACAAGAAACAACCACTTCCCTGTGGTAGTTAAAGGGGTTTCCACCATGACCTTCAGTTTAGGTACATCTGAAGCCCTCCATGTACCATCTTTTTTCCTAAGTGACTTCAATTAAGAAGGACATTCTGTATCTTCAGAGAATAAGAGGCTACAATGCCTCATACTTCTGTCCTTCTTTGTTATCGGATATAGGGATCTTCAAAGTCCCTCTTCTCCTATAAGAACTATGTCTCTTTAAGGTCAAAAGAGCTTCAGGCTTATCTAATAGGGACTTCTGCGTTTTCCTGCAAAAGTCCTGACTCATTGAACTACCCCAGTTCCCCCTGGGACTTTTCTTGCCCTAAGGGTTCAGACCTCAACCTGTCTTTTCCACAGTTTATTACCTCTGCTCTACATTGAGGTACTCCTTGATAATATTCTGCTGGTTCATATTAGCAGATCTATATGAACCTCCATAAACTTTTTTCAATACCACCAGGTGAGGTCCATATGGGTATATTGCAGTTCAATATTTATTACTGGATATTGTCCACACAAGGTCGCCTATCTAGGCGACCTGTTTGGTCCAGCTGTCCATAGCACATCTTTTTCTTCCAACTCCTACCCTCCATCCCCAGGATGCCTGAGGTTCTGTCGAATAGCATGGCCTTTTTCAGATTTGCAGCATGCTGGGACTCCTCCAGGCATCTTAGCTTGGGAGTCCCCATATGTGAAGACTCATTCCTGCTTGTTCCTGGAGATAGCACAGTTACTTACCTGTAACAGGTGATCTCTGGGAACATCAGGAATAAGTCTTCACAACCCACCCACCTCCCCTAGGAGTTGTATTTCTCTATTTCTATCTTTCCCCTCTCTCTCTCTCTTTGTCTCAGCTTTAAAACTTAACTGAAGAGAGGCAGTTGGGAAAGGCGGGAAGGCAGCACGCAGGCGTGGTGGGATGCTCCCAAAAGCGTTCTAATTGGATGCTGGGGAGCATTCCCGCGCAGACTCCGTCAGTACCGACATACACGAATGTGAAGACTTATTCCTGCTGTTCCAAGAGATCACCTGTTACAGGTAAGTAACTGTGCTTTACTGACACACATCGGGGCAGTTGCTGTTCTGGGTCACTACTTCGAAAAGCATTTCTAGGGGAAAATTGGGCCTGATTAAATGCTCAGAATTGCAGTTCCTGAAGTTGCGCCCTCTTCACTAAAGTTGGCATGTGAGCTATAGCCCGTCTCACTGCTCCTGGTTCTACTATAATCCCCAGTTCTGCTGCCCAACAAGCCCTCCGCTCACGAGTCGTTTCGTGGTGGGGACCACGCCTGCAGCTTACAAAAAAATTGTGAAATTGACATTCACTCCCAGTTCCAAATTCAAAATATTGTAAAACTCGAGCAGATATTGCCACTGCAAAACCCTTAGAGAGGGGGGCTTTTATGTAATGGCTGAGCTGCAGGTAGGCAAATATGTCTGTGACTTTCAAATCAAATTCTTTACAGAGTGAGGGGAAGGATTTATCCTGGTTCCACCATGTGGTCCAAACTGCATAGGTCATGACTTTCCCAATCATAGAGCACCCGATTCTCTATACCTAGTGTAAAACAAGAGTTCCCCCCGATGGATAAAAAACTGGTACTCTTCGGGAAGATATGCTACTGGGAGCACATCAATTTCCATAAGCTCCGGAGGGGACTAACCAAGAGACTACACGTAATCCACAGTAGGAGGTCCATCCATGTGCACCACCATTGACAAGGAGAAGGGTGCTGCAAAGTCCTCCTCCATCTCTCATGCAGAAAATACTTCCATTTGCCCAAGTCAATCCCAGAGATGTCTCAAATGGCAGGCGGCGCATGTTGTATTACATCAGGGACCTCCATGCTTCCAAGGACCTCGCAGTTCGGACAATGCTATCTTCACCAACTCTGCCTTCCCCTCCCCTCCCCCGCCCCATCCAAATGAATGGCAAAGATCCCGTTAAAAAACTGAAATCTTTCTGCAAAAGTAGAATAGGTAGAAACTGTAAGAAATATAAATTTGGGAAGGTCATACAAAACACAGCTATCCGTCCCATCATTGACAGTGGCAGGAGTGTCCAATCTCACATTTTGGTTTGCAGGTGGCAAAGCAGTGCCCTACAGTCACTGGGCAGCTGGATGCAAAGATGTTGAAATGATTGGCTAGCCCCCAGAGGGAGAAGGTCATCTGCCATCTGGCTCATAGATTCCCTGAAATATCTAGTGTTTCGGACTTATTCATATTAGGAGTGGAGGAGTGGCCTAGTGGTTGGGGCAAGGTACTTCAGGCCGGAAGGTCGGGGGTTCAAATCCCACTAGAGGACAGCAACCTTGGGCCAGAAGGACTGGGGTTTCTAGTCCCACAGGTGCTCCTTGTTGTCTTGGGCAAGCCACTTAACCCTCCATAGCCCATGTTCCCTGTAAAATAGTTATCTCCAAGTTATAATGCCCTGTTCAATGTAATTTCAGTTTGTTCAATGTAAACTGCAGTGATGCAGAATAGCACGGTATATAAGAGAATGTAAATAAACAAACAAAAATTAAGTTGAAGTTCCAAAATCTGACCAAAGCATGTAAAGTCAGATAGTAAGCTCTTCAGGGATGTAAGTGGTTAGGCGAGATGGACCAGCAAATCGTCTGTGAAGGCTGATAAAATTCTGAGCAGCCAATCCTGACCCCAGCCATCCCCCCCCCCCTCCACAATCGTTCTTACAAAGTGGATTAGGGATAAAAAACAAACAAAAGGGAGGACAGTGGGCAACCCTGTCTCGTGCCACATTGTAAATCCAAATACTGTCATAAACCATAATCTCTGCGGTCAGCTTGGTATACAGAAGATGTGTCATGTGGATAAATTGTAAGGCCATTGTAAGGTAAGAGACAGAAGAGATATTCCCAGCCCACTCTATCAAAAGCCTTCTTGGCATCAAAGCTGATTAAGAATGGTGTTTATTTGGTGGGCCTGTACCCACTCTAAAGAAGTTCCACATCTTGTTAAATGGCATACTGGCCCTGAACAAAACCTACTTGTGAATTCTGCACCAAGCACAGAAGAAATGGTACCAGTCGGTTTGCAAGGATCTTTGCCCAAATTTTTAAGACAAAATATAGCAGCAAGATTGAACAGTATGATTCAGTCTTCAGGGGGTCCTTGCTGGGCTTGGGTAGTAGCGTTATATGAGCACAATTGTCACCTCAGACAAAAAAAACCCTTTTTGCACATGATCTTAGTATGTTGCTGCCAGAGGGTTTGCCACTTGTTCTTGTAAGAGTTTATAAAATTCAGCGGTAAAGCCTCTGGGCCTGGTGCCTTGCAGCATTGTGCCCTACTAGTAATTAGGAGCCCCCAAAATGGCCACCTGCTGTTCTGTGAGACAAGGCAGCATGAGGCCTAGAAGATACTCTGTTACCCTGAAAGACGATATTGGACTATCTTTGTACAGGGTTTTGTGATAGGTCTTAAAGAAACTGACTATCGCTGGGGTATCGTTGCACAAGTGCCAAAAGAGACAGACTATCGTTGGGGTATCCTTACACAAGTGTATCATTGCACAGGGCCTGAATGGCACATATTCCCCTGGGACCTCTTAGGCAACGTTCAAGCAGGTTTTCCATCTTGTCCCCATATCAAAACAGTCAGAATTTGTAGTACATTGATTTTTTGCTCTCTGATGTAGGACTTCGTTAAGTGTGGCCTGGCCTCGAGGAGGCATGCCCTCAATTCAAGTCTTGGAGAGCTGGCACACTGTCATCTGGCTTTCACTACCTGGCACTCAAGGCACACCACCCAGGCACTGAGAAGTCATTGATGCCAGGCCATATATGCCATGACATCTCCCCGAAGCATCACCTTGGCTACTTCCCAGAACAGCTCAGGGGCCCATTATGGTGGTGCCCATTATGGCACAGGTAGGCCTGCCATCTCTCCATGATGTAGAGTCAGAACTGTTCTTCTGTATATAATTCCATAGGGAAACACCACAGGCAAGAACCTTGGTCCACCATATGCCATGCCATGCCATACTAATAACTCCCTTACTGGACTTCTGCAACCCAATCTACCTTGGACTAGCAAAACAAACACTCAAACCACTACAACTAGCACAAAACACGGCGGCCCGCATAATATCTGGATCAACAAGACATGAAAACATTACACCTGTTCTGAAAGACCTACACTGGCTCCCAATCAGTTCATGCATCAAATACAAAACAATCATAAACATATTTAAGATCAAACAACACACTTCAGCCAACAGCCTGCACACCCTCATACAACCAGACAACAGCACATGCCCAAGAAGAAAAGGAACTTCCAACCGAGTTAACACCCCTAGAGACTTCAGAAAAACACGCAAAGACACCAAAGAAAGAGCACTCTCCCTGGCTGCTCCAACAATCTGGAACACCCTCCCAGACGAGCTGAGATCGACGATGGACCTCAAAGACTTTCGCAAACAGCTGAAGACAACGCTGTTCATAGAACACTATGGACACATCACATGACCTAACTACCAGGAACTACCAACATACCCCCCTCCGACCCCCTGATAAGAGAATATATAACAGCACATGATATTTCTTAACACTCAGTGTACAGAAGAATGTATTATAGCACACAATGTATCATAGCGCACAATGTACATAGATCAACCTAATCAAACACACTACATCTTACACACAAATCACAATATAACCTTCACTGCATGAAAAACACATTCACTCCTTTTGATTGTTTTGCTGTGATACCGCCTTGATTGTAGGATAAGGCGGTATAGAAATAGTTAAATAAATAAATAAATGTCCACCCAAACAAGAGCATGATCAGAAATTTCCATCAGACCGATTGTGGCATCCTCAACATGAGAAAAAACAAGAGTCGACACCAGAGGATAGCCAATACGTGCACTGGATCCGTGGGCTCTGGATAGGCGAGTATAGTATCTTTCTCCAGGTTTGAGAAGCCTCCATGGATGCACCAGATCCATTCGACGCTGGAACCACTGTAATATACTTGTGGTCCTACTCTGTTTTCTCAAGTCCTGATGCAACGTGTCTAGTATGGGATCCAATACTCCATTAAGGTCTCCTCCTACTATCAAATTATCATCAGGGAGTTGTTTTAGGTGAAGGCCACTCGGGCATAGGAAGCAGCTTTGGGGCTATAGACATTACAGAGGACCAAGGGGAGGCTCTCTAGTTCTCCTTTTACTATAATATAATGCCCCTGTGGGTCTGCATAGTTCCTGGTACACACAAATTTCACTCGTTTGTGTATTAAAATCACCACCCCACCCTTTTGGACCACTGCCAGTGCACCATAGACCTGGCCAACCCAGTCCCTACAGAACTTGGCATGCTCCTGCCTCACATTTGGTGTATCTCACAGGAGGAAGGCCACATCACACACATGGCGCAGCAAGGCTTGTAGAATTTTGGAATGTTTAATTGGTGTGCCCAGACCACAGACATTCCAGGATAGAACCCTCAACCCTTTACCGGCTCTGTCCTCTCTAGGATATAGTTATGCAGCTTGTAAACACCAGGGACTCCCCCCTCTCCACCTCTAGACTTTCAACTCTTGTAGCCATTTGCTTAAGAACATAAGATGAACCTTGGTCTGACCCAGTATGGCACATCAAGCCCAGTATCCTGTTTCCAACAGTGGCCAATCTAGGTCATAAGTACCTAGCAGTCTCCCCAAAAGACACAGGTTTCCTCAATGCTTGTATTGGGTCAAGCAGAGATATCCTGGGTCCCTTTTTAATAATGGTTTATGGACCTTTCCTCCAGGAACTTGTCCAAACCTTTTTTAAACCCAGTTACACTAACAGCTTTTACTACATCCTCTGGTAACAAATTCCAGAGTTTGATTACACGTTGAGTGAAAAAATATTTTCCCTTATTAGTCTTAAATAGGCTACCCTGTAGCTTCATTGCATGTCCCCTAGTCTTTTTATATTCTGATGATGTAAACAATCAATCTACATTTACCCGTTCCAGTCATTCATTAATTTATAGACCTCTATCATATCTCCCCTCAGCTATCTCTTTTTCAGGTTGAAGAGCCCTAACCTTTTTAGCCTTTTCATAGGAGTATCCTTCCATCCCCTTTACCATTTTGGTGGCTCTTCTCTGTACCTTTTCTAATAACACTATATCCTTTTTAAGATATGGGGACCAGAATTCCACACAATATTCAAGGTGCGGTCGCACCAAGGAACGATACAGAGGCTTTATAATATCCTTTATTTTCCATTCCTTCCCTTATGATACCTAGCATTGTATTTGCTCTCTTAGCTGCCGCTGCACACTGAGCGAAGGGTTTTAACATGTTATCCACAATGACGCCTAAATTTTTTTCCTGGGTGGTGGTTCCCAATGTGGAACCTTGCATCGTATAACATAGATTGGGTTTTTCTTTCCTAGGTGCATAACTTTGCACTTGTCCACATTAAATTTCATCTGCTATTTGGATGCCCAGTCTTCCAATTTATCAAGATCCTCTTGGGTTTTAACAACTTTAAATAGTTTTGTGTCATCTGCAAATTTGATAACCTCACTTGTGGTCCCTTTTCTAGGTCATTTATGAATATGTCAAAAAGCAGCAGACCCAGCACAGATCCCTGTGGTACTCCACTATTCACCTTTTTCCATTGGGAAAATTGGCCATTTAGCCCTACCCTCTGCTGTCTATCTTTTAACCAGTTCCTGATTCACAATAGTACATTGCCTCCTACAGTATCCCATGACTTTTTAGTTTTGCCAAAAATCTCTGAGGGACCTTGTCAAAGGCTTTCTAAAAGTCCTGATACACTATATCAACTGACTCACCTTTGTCTACCTGTTTATTCATGCCTTCAAAAAACATAGCAGATTAGTAAGACAAGATCTTCCTCGTCTAAAGCCATGTTGACTGTCTCCCATTAAGCCATGACTATCTACATCAGAGGTACTCAAATCCAGTCCTGGAGGGCCGCAAACCAGTCAGGTTTTTGGGATATCCCTAATGAATATGCATGAGATATATTTGCATGCACTGCCTCCATTGTATTTGAATCTATCACATGCATATTCATTAGGGATATCCCAAAAACCTGACTGGTTTGCAGCCCTCCAGGACTGGATTTGAGTACCTCTGATCTACATGTTCAGTAATTTTGTTCTTTATGATGGTTTCTACCATTTTACCCCAGTACAGACGTCAGGCTCACCGGTCTGTAGTTTCCTGGATCACCCCTGGAACCCTTTTTAAAAAATGGCATTATATTGGTGATCCTCCAATCTTCAAGTATTACAGATGATTTTAATGATAGCTTAAAGATTACTAATAGCAGGTCTGCAATCTCATATTTTAGTTATTTCAACACCCTTGGATGTATACTGTCTGGTCCAGGTGATTTGCTACTCTTCTGTTTATCTAATAGTTGTAAATACATCTTCCTGGTGTATCGATATTTCTTTCAAATCTTCTACAGTATCCCCTTTAAATACCACTTCAGTCATGGGTAACCACCTTACATCTTCCTCAGTAAAGACCGAAGCAAAGAATTCATTCAGGACACCCTTGTCCCACCCCCTCACACTCTTTTCTCCCATTTTCTCCCATCCAAATCTTCTCCTTCCACCATCCACACTGGGATTCACTACCGGAGTCCATCATGAGTAAGGCCTGCCCACTCCCCTTCCACTAGGACTTCCTATCTTCATCCAATACCCAATCATGCAGCCACCCCAACTTTCAGCTATTCATTCTCATTCATCTTCTGTTCTCACTCATGACATCCAACCAAAATATAGTAAACAAAGTTACAAATGTTAGGTAGCTCAAACTGGTACAGGTGATGGTCCTTTTGATCCCACCTGAGGAAGGGTCCTTAGTAAAGGTTCATATTGAGCTAATGGGTGGCGGGCCTGCTGAGGCACTGTTGGAAAACTGCAAAGAATTGCCAAAAATGCCCAAGATTGTCCCATTCCAAAACAGGAGGCAAAGCCTGTGCACTCTGCAATATAGTCAAACTTCCCCCATCTTTTCATTTTCCCATCCACGTCTATTGGTCCCCATTCTATCCCAATGCCATACCATGTTCCCTTTCTGAGGATCCACCTCAGTGCACTCTTACCCTTCCCTAATCCTGTTCCCTCCCCCGATCCCTCCGTAGCATTGTAGGACGACTGCTAAACTCAAGGGATACTTAGGTGCGGCGTTAGCCTGTGATACCAGGAGATAATATTGGGTGTTCTATCGAGGCAGACATACCCGATAGGGAGTGTATAATACCTTCGATCTCCTTCAAATTACAAGAACAGATAGTAACATAGTAAATGACAGCAGATAAAGACCAGTATGATCCATCTAGTCTGCCCAGTAAGATGGCAAGAGTAGGTGCACCTGCCGCTCTGTGCTTGCCACCCCTCCTCCTGTCTTTGTTTAGGGGTGAACCCACCGCTCCATGTATGACACCCCTGTATGTTGAGAAATTAGTTAAGTTTATTTTGATTTTATCCTGTTGCTGTAAAGCGTAGTTACTCACCTGTAACAGGTGATCTCCAGGAACAGCAGGAATTTAGTCTTCACATATGAGTATCATCGGTACCGATGGAGCCTGCACGGGAACGCTCCCCAGCGTCCAATAGGAACACTTTTTGGAGCATCCCACAGCACATGCGCGCTACCTTCCCGCCTTTCCAACTGTCCCTCTTCAGTTAAATTTGTAGCTGAGTGAAAGGATAGAGGAAAGAGACAGAGATAGAAAGACAACTCCTAGGGGAGGTGGGTGGGTTGTGAAGACTAAATGCCTGCCGTTCCCGGAGATCACCTGTTACAGGTGAGTAACTACACTATCTCCAGGAAGAAGCAGGAATGTGTTCTTCACATATGGGGGCTCCCTAGCTGAAGATGCCAGGAAGATAGCCCCAGGAAGCTGCCACCTATCGTAAGGTGGGCCATGCTTCCTCCCATGGATCTCTGGCATCCCACCAGGGTTGGTGGGTAGGAGTTGAATTAGATCTGAAAGAGATTTTGAAGAACAGCTTGGCCAAAGAAGGCATCCCGACGGGAGGCTTTATCTAGGCAGTAGTGGGCTGTAAAAGTGTGTACCGAAGCCCAGGTGGCTGCTCGACAAATGCCATCAATAGACACAGAGTGAAGGTTAGGCATAGAGGCTGCCATGGCTCTCACATTATGAGCTGTGACATGGCCTTGAAGAGGAAGACTCTTACTCTCATAAGCAAAGGATATGCATTGTGCAATCCATTTGGATAGAGTTCTTTTGGAGACTGGAAGTCCCAAATGACTAGAATCAAAAACAAAAAGTTAAGACCTTTTATGTTGCTGTGTTCTTTATAGATAAAAAGCCAAGGTTCTTTTACAATCCAAAGTATGAAGGTTCCTTTCTGCATTAGAGGCATGAGGCCTCAGAAAGACTATAGGAAGATAAATCGATTGATTTAAATGAAAAGGCGAAACCAGCTTTGGCATAAAGTGTGGATGAGTTCTGAGAAAAACCTTATCATGGTGAAACCTAGTGTATAAGGAGGATCAGCCACTAAAGCTTGCAATTCACTAATGCGACGTGCAGAGGTGATTGCAATTAGGAAGATGACCTTCCAGGACAAAAAGCTTTAGGGTTGTAGTGGCTGAAGGTTCAAAGGGTGGTTTCATGAGCTGCCCGAGAACTAGGTTTAAATCCCATGCCACCGGTGGTGGCCTGATGAGAGGCTTTGTTAATAGAAGACCTCTCATCAATCTTGATATGAGTGGATGAGAGGAAATAGGTTGTCCATTTAGAGGTTTGTAGGAAGTTGCAATTGCACTAAGATGGACTCTTACTGAATTTGTCTTTAGACTAGAATTTGATAAAGGTATAATAAGGGGGTTTAACCCCCTTTGAAAACACCATATTGTAAAACGTTTCCACTTGAAGGATTAAGAGCATCTTGTGAAAGGTTTTCTAGAAGCCTGAAGGATATCTTGTACCTGTTGGGAAAGGTTGAGATCCTGGTGGTCTAAGCTTTCAGCAACCAGGCCCTGAGATGCAGGGACTGGGGATTCTGGTGCCATAGCATCCCGTTCTCTTGGGAGAGAAGATCTGGAGCAAACCCTAACTCCAGAGGTGCAGCTTGAGAGAGATGTAGAAGCAGGGGATACCACGTTTGGCGTGGCCACCGTGGCGCTGAGGATCATACAACCCATCTCTCTGAAGCTTGAAGAGTGTTTTGGGAATGAGGGGAATGGGTGGGAAGGCATAGAGGAAGTCATGACCCCAGTGAAGGAAGGCGTCCCTTGCCTTGCAATTTTGAGCCGGAATTCTGGAACAGAACCGGGGAAGTTTGGCATTCAGTGGACTTGCAAATAGGTAAATGTCTGGGTTTCCCCAGACCTGAAATATCTTGGCCACCCGGTCTAGGTGGAGAGACCATTCGTGAGGCAACAGTACTCGGCTGAGTTTGTCTGCCCAAAGGTTTTGAATGTGAAAGAAAGTAGAACCAAATCTGAATTACCCAAAATCACCAAACCACAAAAAAATTCCGAATATCAAAAACATCCCCTGGAACCTTAAATTCTCTTTTTGTCGGAGCCGGTCAGCACAGTGCTGAGAAAGTGTTCATAGCACCACCGTGACCTCTCCTTTTATTAAATAACTTTATAAAAGTAGAAATTTCTTAACTTAGCTTTTGCCAAAGCACTGCCAAAACGCCAGAAAGACAGACGACGTGGCTCACGTTCGGGTTTTCTTCCAATTTTTCAAGAAACCCTGCTTCAGGTCCAAATAATCGGCTGTTGACAGATCTCCAGCTAACAACCACATGGGAATGTAATATGCCTTATAGTCGACGGCGTCTGACGTCATGATGACATGAGGAGCAATTAAACCAATCATGTTTTACCTACAGTGTGATCATAGGTGGACTCCCACTGCACAGAAAACCCCCCGATGGAATCACAGAGGGAATCCACATCAGATAATGGTATGCCAGTCTATTTGAAGATTCAAACCACTCGGGACCACAGAATTTAAAAGATGAATCCAAAGCTGTTCATGCAATTGCAGCTTCTGCTCACGATCACCTCCTCTAGGGTCCACCGGGATAAAATCCAACACTCTCCAACGCAGAGAATCAAAGGCATGACCCATCATCAAACAGTGTTTGACCATAGGAGCCGAAAGAGATTTTGTCCTCAACCAGGAAGCATGTTCAGAGAGCCAAATTCGTATGCCCCGCTTAGTTGGCCGTACTAAGCAGGGCATACGAATTCGGCTCTCAGAACTGTGCCACTACTCCAAACATGAAAGAGCGCACACAGGGTTGCTCATTTATATAGTAGGGGTTCAAGTATTAATAAATAGGCTGCACTTGATATATTTGGTGCACATGATAATGTTTTGTAGGGTAGTGCTTTGCCCATTGTGATGAGATGGTATTCCCCGCTCCTCCTATTATCGCCAATAGTGTGTCTGGATTGTTAATCTAGTTCAGGTCTCGACAGACAGGATGATGGGGGAGAAGGGGCCTACAAAGAGCCGGGTGGGGTGGGGGGTGTTGGGGATTTGTTCTTGGTGTATTGGTTAAAGGTTGTGAAGGTGTTTTGTAAAATCTTAAATACATTAACAAAAAAAATGATAGAAGGAAGGCCAAACGACTGCCAGCATAGTTTAATAGGGAGGTCAGAGATGCTGTTGCACCCAAAAAAGCATCTTTCGGGAAATGGAAAAAGGAGCCAAATGAAAAAATGGGAAAAATCATAAGCACTGGCAAGTTAGATGCAAGGCACAGTTAAGGCAGGCAAAGAGAATGTGAAAAGAAAATTGCTTTGGAAGAAAAAACGAATAACTTTTTAAAATACATTCATAACAAAAAATCCCCCCAAAAAACATGAGTCAGTCGGACCATTAGAAGATAGAAGGGGCAAAAGGGATGTTAAGGGAGGACAAGACTATACCGGAGATACTGAATGAATTCTTTGCTTCAGTGTTTACTCAAGAAGATGCAGGGAAGCTGAATAAAGAAAGAAAAGTTAACCCATGCTTGTTGCGCAATGGACTATGTAGACAAATATAGAGTGGGTGCACCAATGGTGTCTCAAGGGGGGGGGGGAGAGAAAGAAGATGAGGACGACAAAAAATTATGTAAAAATATACTTAAAAGGATCCAAGTTACTTTCTAAAATCTTGCTGTTGTATTAGAACAAATACCGCTGGAAAATAAAAATGTAAATTCAATCATATGAGCGCTATATTCTGTCCTATTGTAAAATAAATCGTGAAATTAGAAAGGACCTTACCGCACCAAGGTGCTGTGGTAATCTCTCAAGTCAAATGACCAGGAAGGAAATACCTGCTGTCTTGGACGGCTTATGAAGCGCTGTGCCCGCCGCCAAAAGGTTAAAAGTTACAAGTATACTATCGGCTTTAAAGCAGAGTAAAAATAAAATAAAATGAAATAAATGTGCAAGTGAGCAAGAAAAAACTATAAAGAAGAAATAATGATGAAAAAAAACAACTGTTGACATTTTTTCCATGAATGTGTTCGCCAAAACAACCGCTGTCATCAGAAATGTGCTCGAGACGTCCTGGCCAAAATTATGGCATTTTTCATATAAAGATATTATAGTTATACGATTTGTCTTAAAGAGAGACTAACGGATGACGATGAGTGTGTCGATTGCTGTGACAGCCACTTTCAACAGAAATGTGCACGGGAAATTACTCAGCATGTAGATAGTCATGACCTAATGGGAGACAGCCAACATGGCTTTAGACAAGGAAGATCTTGTCTTACTAATCTGTTATGTTTTTTTGAAGGAGTGAATAATCAGGTGGACAAAGGTGAGTCGGTTGATATTGTGTATCTGGACTTTCAGAAAGCCTTTGACAAGGTCCCTCAGAGACTTTTGGCAAAACTAAAGAGTCATGGGATAGGAGGCAGTGTACTATTGTGGATCAGGAACTGGTTAAAAGACAGAAAGCAGAGGGTAGGGCTAAATGGCCAATTTTCCCAATGGAGAAAGGTGAATAGTGGCGTACCCCAGGGATCTGTGCTGGGTCCGCTGCTTTTTGACATATTCATAAATGACCTGGAAAGTGGAATAACGAGTGAGGTTATCAAATTTGCAGATGACAAAACTATTTAAAGTTGTTAAAACCCAAGAGGATTGTGGAAAACTGCAAGAGGATCTTGATAAATTGGAAGACTGGGCATCAAAATGGCAGATGAAATTTAATGTGGACAAGTGCAAGGTTATGCACCTAGGGAAGAACAACCCAAACTATGGTTACATGGATGCAAGGTTCCACATTAGGAACCACCACCCAGGAAAAAGATTTAGGCGTCATTGTGGATACCATGTTAAAACCCTCGGCCCAGTGTGCAGCGGCGGCCAAGAGAGCAAATAGAATGCTAGGTATGATAAGGAAAGGAATGGAAAATCAAACAAAAGATATTATAATGCCTCTGTATCGTTCCATGGTGAGACCGCACCTATAATATTGTGTGCAATTCTGGTTGCCGTATCTTAAAAAGGATATAGCGATTTTAGAAAAGGTTCAGAGAAGAGCCACCAAAATGGTAAAGGGGATGGAAGGATACTCCTATGAAGAAAGGCTTAAAAGGTTAGGGCTCTTTAACCTGGAAAAGAGACGGCTGAGGGGAGATATGATAGAAGTCTATAAATTAATGAACGGAGTGGAACAGGTAAACGTAGATCGATTGTTTACCTTATCAGAATATAAAAAGACTAGGGGACATGCAATGAAGCTACAGGGTAAACTATTTAAGACTAAAAGAAAATATTTTTTCACTCAACGTGTAATCAAACTCTGGAATTTTTTACCGGAGGATGTAGTAAAGGCTGTTAGTGTAGCTGGGTTTAAAAAAGGTTTGGACAAGTTCCTGGAGGAAAGGTCCATAAACCATTATTAAGAAGGGACCCAGGATATCAATGCTTGAACCAATACAAGCATTGTGGAACCTGTGTCCCTTGGGGAAACTGCTAGGTACATATGACCTAGATTGACCACTGTTGGAAACAGAATACTGGGCTTGATGGACCTTGGTCTGACCCAGTATGGCATATCTTATGTTCTTTATGTGGGCCGAGGAAACAGGAAAGAGTACAGAATTATTCAGAGAGGCTGAGAAAGGAGGAAGAGGAGGAGAAGTTTTAGGGGGAAAGGTAAGTTCAGTCTTGGCCATGTTCAATTTCAAGCAGCGGTGAGACATCCAGGCAGCAATGTCAAAGGCAGGCAGAGATCCGGGTCTGGATTGCCAGAGAGATTTCAGGCAGAGAGGGGTAGATCTGGGAGTCATCAGCATACAGATGGTACTGAAAGCTGTGGGAATAGATAAGCGTGCTAAGGGACTGGGTACAGAGAGAGAAAAGGAACAGACCCAAGACAGATCCTTGGGGTACGCCAACTGAGAGTGGGATAGCAGAGGAGGAGCCACCAGAACACACACTGAAAGAGCAATGAGAGAGATAGGAGAACCAGGATAGTACAGAGCCCTTAAAACCAAGCAAGGACAGGGTATCGAGAAGGTTGTGGTCAACAGTGTCAAAAGCAGCAGAGAGGTCAAGAAGGATGAGGACAGAGTAAAGGCCCTTGGATTTAGCCAGGAAGAAGTCACTGGAGACTTTGGCAAGAGCCGTTTCAGTAGAGTGTAAAGGACGAAAGCCAGACTGTAAAGGATCCAGGAGGGCATGAGAGGAGAGGAAGTTGAGGCAGCAGCGGTGAACCGCACATTCAAGTAGTTTAGAAATGAAGGGAAGAAGGGAGATGGGTCAATAATTAAAAGGAAGGGTGGGATCAAGTGAGGGTTTCTCGAGGAAAGGTGTGATCACAGCATGCTTGAAGTCTGCAGGGACTGTTGCAGTGGAGAGCAATAGGTTGAGAATATGAGAGATGGAAGGGACAACGGTGGAGGAGATGGGGCTTAGGAGACGAGTAGGGATAGGATCAGAGGAGCAGATGGTGAGTTTGGAGGAGGAAAGGTGGTGTGTAGTTTCCTCTTCAGAGATCACAGGAAAGGAAGAGAGGGTAGCAGAGGTGTGTGTGGGGGGGGGGGGGAGTTGGGAGTGAAGAGCGGGGAGGGGAAGTAGCTGACTTTGTGGGGAATTGGAAGGTGATCTTGTGGATTTTGTCATGGAAATAGTCAGCCAGGGTTGGGCAGAAAGGGGGGGGGGGGGGATCAGAAGCAGAGGCACTTTGAGGAGAGAGCTGAGAGTAGTAAAGAGACGGCGAGGATCAGAGGCAAGAGTTAGTCAGATGGACATAATAGCCTTGTTTGGCAAGAGTTATGGCTGACTGGAAAGAGACAAGCATGAATTTGAAGTGTACAAAGTCTGCAAGGGAGCGGGATTTGAGCCAAGCACACTCAGCAGAACAGGCACAGGAACGCAGATAGCGGATGAAAGCCAGGGCTGGGGTGCAGAACGTCTCATAGGACGTGGCATGGGAGGAGCGAGAGCATCCAGAGCAGAGGAGAGTGCAGCATTATAGGAAGTTACTACCTCAACAACAGACTTAGATGACAGTGGAAGAGAGAGATGAAGAAATAGTGGAAGAGAGAACCAAGGGATCAATAGCATGAAGATTCCAAATAGGTTGGAAGAGACAGGAAGCAGTTGAGGCAGCGGGTGATGAAGATTAAAGCTTAAAAGGTGATGGTTAGATAAGGGAAGAAATGAGCTACAGAAGTTCAAGGGTGAGCAACTAGAGAAAAATACCAGATCAAGGCAGTGGCCATGCTGGTGATTGGGGGCAGTGGAACAAAGCTGGAGGTCAAACGAGGAGGTGAGAGAAAGGAGCTTTAAAGCATAAGGATCAGAGGAGTTATCGACATGAATGTTAAAATCACCAAGAATAAGAGTGGGGGAAGAGGAATCCAGAAAGAAGGAAAGCCACGAGTCAAAGTCAGTGAGAAAGGTAGAAGCAGACTTGTCAGGAGGTCGATAAATAACAGCTACCCGGAGAGGTAGTGGAGTAAAAAGGTGGATGGAGTGGACTTCAAAAGAGAGAAAGGAGTGAGACTGAGGCAGCAGGAGGGGTTGGAATTGGCAGGAGGGAGAAAGTAGAAGCCCAACACCACCACCACGGCCAGTGGGACGAGGCATGTGGAAGAACTGGTAGCCGCCATGACAGAGAGCAGCAATAGATGCAGTATCATCTGGGAGGAGCCAGGTCTCAGGTAGAGCAAAAGATAGAGAGCATTAGAGATAAAGAGATCATGAGTAAAAGCAAGTTTATTAGAGACAGAGTGTGCGTTCCACAAGGCACATGAGAAAGGGAGAGTGGAAGGGAAAAGGAGAGGTATATGAATAAGATTAGATGTGTTGTGTGAAGATCTCTTCTCAAAGTCTAGGAGGTCCAGGATTGGGGTTGATATCTCTGGATGAGAGGACGAGTAGCAGCAGAGTACGGGATAGAGAGGGTGAGGTTGCCTTAGAGAGAGGAGATGGTTGAATGAGAGGGAGAAAGCGATGAAGCTCAAGAGCTGATGATAGGGTAGAAGATGGAATGGAGGGGTGAGGATGGTAAAGGGGAGATAAGGAGGGGAGGAGTGAGGGTGCTGGTACGAGGGGAGACAGTTAGGGAGTATGAAGACAATGTGATGAGGAGCCATAGAAGAGAAATAGAGAGGAGAACAAAGGCCAGAGGATATAGAAGGTGTGAGAGCCAAAGAGATTGGGCTTACCTGTGCGTGAAGTAGCTAATGAGCAGATGACAGCTATAAGAGACAGCGAGTCACGGGGTGGGTGGGGTATAAGTTATACAGCTGAGAAAGCTGAACGAAAGTGCAAAATAAGGCACAGAGTTAAGAGAGCACACTAATAATGACAAATAAATAAGTGGAGACTCCGATTTCAGTAAAGCCTTTGACACTGTTCCACACAGTCAACTTATATATAAATTGAGCACTCTTAAGGATGGATGCTAAAGTGACTGACTGCGTTAGAAATTGGTTGAGTGGGAGGTGTCAGAGTGTACAGGTAAAAGGAGCTCACTCCGAGGAGAAAGATGTTACCAGTGGTGTGCCGCAAGGATCTGTCCTCAGTTCAATTCTTTAACATTTTTGTTAGTGATATTGTGGAAGGGCTGTCAGGTAAGGTTTTTGCCTGTTTGCAGATGTTACTAAACTCTGCATTCCATAGCTTCCCTCCAGTATAACCCAGACTAATGGGTTTACATCCCCTTCCAGCAGATTGGAGATGGAGAATTCCAAGATTTGATAATAGCATCACATTCCCTTTATGGGATGACATTACCAAGCCAATATCTTCAATCTCCAAGCAGGAAGGGGATGAGCCTTG
The DNA here is from genome assembly GCA_033557465.1 of Ichthyophis bannanicus. Classification (NCBI taxonomy): domain Eukaryota; kingdom Metazoa; phylum Chordata; class Amphibia; order Gymnophiona; family Ichthyophiidae; genus Ichthyophis; species Ichthyophis bannanicus. The sequence continues at coordinate 713,670,250 of CM066033.1, read as the reverse complement.
CCTAGTTTGGGCAGCTCATTTGAGAATTCCAGTCCTTTTAAATAAATTGGTATAGAGAAAAGCTTGTTTAAAGCACTTGAAGAGTCGGCCCCAGAGCTGTTTTAGAAAGCAAACATATGGAAAGTTATTTAGCCCAAACCCATTCAGTTGGGGGCAGGCTCTGCTGGTGAGTCTTACAAACTTTTTAATATTTTCAATGATTCTCAGCTGTCCAGCAGGTATAATAGCTGATTTCAGTCTCTGTTGCTGTGCTTTAGTGACAGCTGATAAAGCCTGACAGTTATTCTCCGCTCTCAACATTCGTGAGGCGACAGTTGCGGGGGCAGCTCTTCAGTAAGTCAGCTCTTCAGTAAGCCGGTTTCAATTTTACTTTCACTTTTAAGTTCAGAAGCTCCGTTTTCAATTCAGGTGTGTCTTCTTACTTGTTTTCCTCACTGATTTCACTGCTAATAAGAATTGCTTTTTAAATAACAATGTCTTCAAAATCTGTTTGTGCTACATGTGGCTTCATAGGGGATATTTGTCAACTCTAGGGCTGTGCCGGCCTTGTGAACAAGCTGATCTTGAGGCAGGGAACAGTCTGCTTAAAATAACTTAAAGACATAATACTTCAGTGGCAGAAGAGATAGATACTCTATCGCATAATTCTAAAGAGGCTCAAATTTCTCATATGGAATTAATAGCAAATGAGCAATCACAGAGTGCAGCATAGGCAGATGAAAATCCTTTTTCGCCAGACTTTGTGCTATTAATGCACAAAGCTTACTTAATGGAGAGGTTTAAGGCAGCAAGGGGCTTCTTTATCCTCTAATATTCAACAAGATTCTCTTTTGTCAGTTGGCTCCACTGACAAACTTTAGAGGGAGCCTCAGATGTGTCCAGAGAATCAGATCCTTTTGAAGGGACTTCAGGTGTAAATGAGAAAAATATTGCATCAAAGGACAGAGTCTAGTAGGAGAGGAAGAGTATGTGAGGGTCTTTCGAAAGGAAGAGATTGGAGGTCTAATTACTCACATTACTCTAGAGGAGCTTCACATTCCAATTGAATCACAAGGACCGGCTAGAGGATCCCTTATTGCAGGGAATTCGTAACAGAGACAGCTTTTCCTATCCATAGAGCAATTATGCAAATGTAGAGGCTGAATAGGAATCACCAATCTACATGGGGTCAGACTATGGCTCGTCTATATCCCGCACCATTAGCAGAGAGAACTTTTACGCCTTCCTAGAATAGATGGTTTTACCAAAGGACGATCTTGCCAAACAAATCTGATTGAGTTCTTTGACTGGATGACCAGAAAACTAGATCAAAGGCATGCGATGGATGTGATCTGCCTAGATTTCAGCAAATCCATCATTTAAGGGTTTTTAGAGCAATATAACCAGAAAAATTAGAAAATTGCCCAAAATATTGCAAATACTGATATACACAATCCTAATGTATCAAAATGTGATCAAAAAAATGTGATCAAGAACATATAACCAAAAAGTTTTGAATTTTTTGTATTTGGATATAGATCTCAGAATGAATGGGGGAGGATAGCTACAGGCCACAGCAACTGAAAAGCCTGAGAAATTCCTGACCCCTTCCTTACATCAAGGACCTTTACAATCCAATTTTTTCTTCTAACTAATAATGTCTTTTAGAACTTTAAATTATCAACAGCAGATTTAACAAAAATATGAGCTCTGCAAACTCTCTTCAGTAGATGACTACTAACTATTTATCTGTTGTTTTACTTATAACACATCAAGAGAGAGACTGTTGGTTTTTGAAAACAAGTCCAGGTTATTAACATCCCCTCTATAATAGGAGAAAAGCCAGAGCGGTTTCACAACTCCCTGAATCCTTTCCGTCATAAATGACCTATGACATTTCAGGGCCGAGGCTATTGGCTTGAAAGAGTCCAAACAACTTATCTGTGATAAAGATGAAAAATCCAGCCAAGTCTCTCTATTCCCGACGCAGACTTCCAGCGCTAACGCGTTTCACCGCTTCCGCGGTTTCATCGGGAGAGATAGGATTGTCACGCGTGTTATGCAGGTTTGTAAAAAATCTTTTGGTTATATGTTCTTGATCACATTTTTTTGATCACATTTTGATACATTAGGATTGTGTATATCAGTATTTGCAATATTTTGGGCAATTTTCTAATTTTTCTAGATTTCAGCAAAGCCTTTTATATTGTTCTTCATAGGAGGCTTATTAACAAACAGCTTGGGGATGGGTCCCAAGATGGTGAACTGGATCAGAAATCGGTTGACTGACAGACAGAAGGTCAGTGGTTTTCTTGGAGAGCCTGAGCCTCGTTCTGGTCCTGGATCAGGAACTTGGACTCCAGCTTGGCGGTCTTGTCTGTTTTGGGCTTGCTAAAGATATTCTCCCCCCGACATGGGACATCGACCAGCTTGTCCTGCACACATTGGTCCAAGTCGGAGGACCTTAGCCAGGCCTGGCGGTGGGCACTAATGTCCACCGCAGCTACTCTGGTCATCGATTCAAAGAAGTTATAGGCTGCACAAGTGAAGAATTTGAAGCACTCTGTTGAGGCTCTTCTGCTAGACCAGCCAAGAACCAGCGAGCTCCCTTGCAATGTCTCGCAAGTATATGCTCATATAGAACTGGTAGGCCTGGATCTGGCCGATGAGCATTGAGCCCTGGTAGCACTTTCTGCTCAAGGCATCGATGGAGGGGACCTCCCTGCCAGGGGCAATGAGTGCATCTTTTGGCTTTTAATCCTACACAAGCAGATTTCACTCTTAGGGAGTTACGGGGCAGCTGTGCCTTTTGGAACCTGGGACGCCGGTGGACTCACAATTGGCAGAGAGGCCGGGGTCTCCCATATGCAGAAAAGAAGCTATTCCAGGATGGAGAGAACTGGCACTGTGAGCGCCTCCTTCAGAGGGGCGTCATACTGGAGGATCTTGGGGTCCTTCACCCGAGGCTCCTCCTCAGACTCCATGATGAAGGCCAAGGCCTTTGCCATGTCCCAAACTCCAGAAAGGAGAGGTCCTTGGAAGTGCCAAGAATGGGGCCTGGAATCACCTCAAGGCTGACAGTGCTCGAGAATCGGTTTCATGACCTCTGGGGAAGCCCTTGTGGTGGAGGGCGTCAGTGGTCGGGGCCGATGATCCAGAGGAACTGGACATCAGTCTCTGCTGCAGGGCCAGGAAGGAAGTGGCCCACCATCCTGATCTCGAGACCAGGAGGCTCCGCAGCCACTGGCATGGGCACCAAAGGCTTCAAAGCTCGATGCTGGCTCAGTCGAGGGGGTGTCCTTGACGAGGATGGGTTCAGGAGACTAGGGTCAATCTCCTAATGCCGTTGGCACTTTCTCCCACTGGGGCAGTTTGGAGGGCCACACTCAGACATCGGCCTCTGCATTGCACCAAGGGCTCTGATACTGGTGACTGAGACACCCACAGCTCTGGCGTCATCTCCCGATAATGCCACCAACAACATCCGGCTCTTCAGCGGATGACCCTCAGAAGAGGATCCCCTGTCAGACACCCTGTGACTCGGGGCTCAGAACAGGCATGGCCATCATGCGAGGCTGGGGTCCTCCATGGCAGCCCCTGAGGGCGCCAACTCCACAACTGATGCTGGGGCTGAAATGGAGGTCTTCCCGAACATGAACTCTCACTGCATAGCATGGTTTTCCCGTCCCTTGCTCATCATTTGCTAACAGGCCTACAGGAGTCATCGTGGTCCGCACAGAGATAAAAAAAAAGACAGCAATTGTGAGGATCTGTGTGGGACATGGTATGCCTGCAGCGGCCGCACTGCTTGAACCCACTGGCCAAGGACATAGCAGGGAAGACAGTGCCTGCAAGATCAAACTCAAGTGTCCTGGCCAGGGAGGGCATGAGGATTCTCGTGCACAGAGAAAGACCCCGAAGGAGAAGAAAACCCAAGAAAAATGTGGCACTGAAGCAGCAGTGGACCTGGGAGTGCGAGAAGGCACCAGTACACATACTGGAGAAGGAAAAAAGAGAAAAAAAGAAAAATCAACCTTTTCTGGGATGCAGATGAACGTCCAATGGGCTCCGTGGAGAAAAAGGAGACTGAGGCAAGATAGCACCCTTAGGCATGGTGGATCTCCCAAAGAATTTCTTCGACAGCTGGGGAGAGGTTACCGCGTAGGCTCCGTTGGTGCTGATATCACCCATACGTGAGGACCAACTTCCTGCTTGTTCCCAGAGAACATAGCTTTAGGCCTAAAGTCACAGTGTTGAAGCGCTCCTAACATCTCTAATGGACAGGCTCATACAGGGCATCTAGAAGCCCCACCAAGGCTTTATCCTCATGTTCTTAGAGGTAACATCTGAATTTGATTCAGTTCTCAAGGATGCTCATTTCAGCTTAAACAGGGCATCCCCCAAGGGCCCACACTATTGGGCACTCCTCAATATCTTTATACAGCCTATATGCTCATTAATATAGTCATACAATGTATTATCACATCTATGCCAATGATATACTGCTCTATATGCCCTTCTCCACACTGCAACCTACCTACACACCTCTGAAAAGATGCTTCAAGGAGATCATGCAATAGCTCAATGACCATGGTCTGTTAACCTCAAGACAGAAATTCTATTCATATCCAGAGACACCAGCTTCTGCCCTCCAACATACATGACAATGGCTGGTACACAACTGCAAGTCAAATCAGAGGTTCACTACCTTGGGATAATCATGGACCAAAACCAAACTATGCAATCACACATCAGAAACACTGTTCGATTCACATACCAGAAGATAAAAACAGTCCATCTACGACCTTTACATAACTCACATGATTTCTGCACAGTATTCCAAACGCTTGTATTACCCTCATATGGACTACTGTAACATCCTCCTCCAAGACCTTCCTGATTATGTAATCCACCCTCTATAGCTGGCACAGAATACTGCTGCGTGAATACTTCATGGCGCTTAAAACAGTTTTAGCTATAGTTACATATACATGTACAACTATAGCTACATGTTACGTTATATGTATAACAAGTTCTCCATGTTATACTCCTAACTGTTCAATGTAAATCTCAACATGTTTCTATGTTAAGACCCTAACTGCTCCCTGCAAGCTGCCTTGGCTTTAAGATAAGGTGGGAAATAAAAAAAAGTTAAATAAATCAAATCTCCTCCAATCCCACCCTAATAGCAAGTCATAGGGGAGCCAGATAACTACAGCTGCATTCAAGTCATACCCTGGCTTTGACTGGGTTCCCTCTAGGGCCAGCCCAAGAGTTTCTGCTGCCCTAGACTGTGCTGCCCCTCTCGTGCCCCCCCCATGCTGAGCCATGCTACTGCCAATTCCAGTGGTGGGAGTTGGGGGGGCCACAGCTCAGCGGAAGGCTATGTGCTTCAGCACACATGGCCAGCTGCTTCTGACCCCCTCTGACATAACTTCGGGGGTTCAGAAGTAGCAGGCCATGTGTGCTGAAGCACATAGCCTTCTGCTGAGCCTAGCTATCCCCCCTGCTGCTAGAATCAGACGGCAGAGTGCAGCAATGTGGCGTGGCTCAGCATGGGGGGGGAGGGAGGTGTGTGTGTGTGTGGGGGGGGGTAGGCCATGTGTACTGAAGCACATGGCCTGCTACCCACAGATATCTGCCACCCAAGGTGGCCGCCTAGTCCACCTAGAGGACAGGCCAGCCCCGATTCCCTCTATGACGACTTCATGTGAATACTATGAGAAAGGATCTTCTCTGGATTTAGCACCCCCCAGCATGTTAATCTTCTTTATACAATTCCTTTTAAAATGATCCTCCTGCCAACATGTGAAGCATTTTCCTCCCTGGGTTTGCTGAGGTCAGCCTCCCTCTTTCCCACCCCACCTTCCTGGTTCCTCCTGGGGAAGTCTCTCACTATTTCTAAGATGTGTCTATCTCACCTTCCCGCTTACTAACTTGAGCATTCCTCATGGGTCCTCTGTTTTCTGAGAATGGGCACCTACTCTCAGACTGAGCTTCCAAATAACATTCAAAAGAAAGAATAGTCTGTCCTACCATAGTTGCCCCTTGCCTTAGTATCCACTCCTTTAATTCATGGGACACCACATAGAGGTATTGCTCAGATACTAGGTTGGAGATTATCTCCACCACAGACTTGCCTTCCTGCTCTAACCACTTACAGACTAAGTTAGGGAGTCTTTGGGCCAATGCATTTGGTTTCTCATGGAGCTTCTGCTTAGCAGCTCAGAAATCCCTATGGTAGTGATCCAGGGGTAAACCCTAGGTGATCTTTAATGACAGCCTTCACTGTATCATAATTTCCTGATTGCTCATTGTTTAGGGCTCCGTAGGCAGTGCTTCTGCTTGCACTACATGTTCAGGCATCACACAAAAAAAAGCTTCTAGATCATCTGCTTCCCTAAAGCCTGCTAATATATGCAGTTCCAAGCCCAGTTAGGCCTACTGCAGCCCTTGGCAATGCCAGACACTTGACTGCAGGAGCTGGCTTCTCTAGCAGGGCAGTCTGTTGCACTTGATCCTTCAGGAAGTCCAAAAGAGGTTGCTACTGATCTCTGGTAGCAGTCAGGGTCTGCTGCAATAACCTCAGAGTCTCCTTTTGCTGCTCTTGGGTTTGCTGGGCAAACCACTCCATCTGTTGAAATTCCATTGCTCCACCAATCCACCTGGAGGACTAGTCAAATGCATCTTACTGAGAGTAGGCTGGGTCCTTACAGCTGCCACATAGGGTGTGTGCTGATCCATGGATCCCACAACTTGTCACCAGGCATTGGTCTGTCCACTACAGTTCTGGCTTTGCAGGGACACTTCATAAGCTAGCCTTGCATTCTCATCCAAGAAGTAGCAGCCACCAGTGCCAGGGTACAATTGGAAGTGGAGAATGGTGAGGAAAGTCTATTATCCAACTTGTCAAAGAACTTTTTTTGGAAGAGGCTGGCCACCTTCAAGGGAATCTTTGGAACTTTTAAACCTCATTTGGCTGGGCTCCTCAGTTGTAGGTCAGCTTGTCCCAGGGAAACTCAGTCTCTGGCCCTTCCCCCTGTTTTCTATGTTACAGCAGGTTCCTTGGCTACAACATATACTGGCTTTGCTTCCAGGGGAACCACAGATCTTCCTCATCGCCCCCTGTTTCCCAGGCTACAGCAACTCCCCTGCCCTGGGGTGAATGCAGAGGACTTTCCCTACCTGCACAGGAGTGCTGGTATTCTCTTTCCCACCATCTGTAGATTTCCCTAGCTGCAGGAAACAGTCTTATCCCCTTTTTGCCCTAGGAAAGCATAGTTACTCACCTGCAAAAGGTGTTCTCTGGGGACAGCAGGTATCAGCCCTCACATTTGGGCGACATCGGCACGAAGGGAGCCCTCGTGGAAGCATCCCCCCAGCTTTCAAAGAAAGCCTTTGGGAGATGCTACCATGCATATGTGGTCCCCTTCTCACCCAAGGTGCCATCTTGCTCAGTCAGATGAAATAGCTAAAAGATGGCAAAAAAGAAAAAATGGTAAAGAAGCAACTCCAAGAGGAGGGAGGAGGGTTGTGAGGACTGATTCCTGCTGTCCCTGGAGAACACCTACTACAGGTGAGTAACTACGCTTTCTCCAGGAACAAACAGGAAGTCAGTCCTCACATATGGGACTCCCCAGCTACAGGTTACTGAAAGCCCATAGTGAAAAAACACGGTCGCCCTCAAGGGGAGCCGTGAGCAGCAGCAACTGAGTCTATGGCTACAGACTACAGTAGGACCCCTGTGTCCGATGGAAATCAGCACTCTGGTAACCTGAACACAGAAGGGTCGGAGGGTAGAAGTTGCCTAAATCCCGAAAAGATTACAGAGCACAGCCTGGCCGAAGGCACTATCCCGTCGGGACTCTCTTTCCAGGCATAATGGGCTGCGAAGGTATGGACTGAAGACCATTTGGCAGCCCGGCAGATGTCCACCATGGGGACGGAGTGCAGGTTTGCCACCGAGGTCGCCATGGCTTTGACAAAGCCTTCCAGCAGGAGCCCTGTCTGCTCATAGGCAAGGGTGATAAAGTCCACTACCCAGGTAGACCGTGTACGTTTGGGTCACCTCCTCCCCCAGATGACTGGGGTCATATGAGACAAAAAGCTGAGCAGCTTTGCGGTGGCCCTGAGTATGTTGGATGTAGAAGGACAAAACCCTCTCAGTTCAGAGTGTGAAGGACAATCTCACCCCTTCTGGTGTGAGGTCTTGGGAAGAAGGTGGGAAGTAACACCTCCTGGTTGAGGTGAAAGAACGATACCACCTTCAGAAGGAATTTAGGGTGTGTGCAGAGCACCACCCTGCTTTTGTAGAACCTGGCATATGGCGCCTCCGCCACTAAGGATGAAGCTCGCTGACTCTGCAAGCAGAGATTAGCGCAAACAGGAATGCCACCTTCCATAAGAGGTACTGCCGGTGGCAGGTAGCCAGAGGCTCAAAGGGTGGGCGAGTGAGCTGCCCCAACACCACATTGAGATCCCACTGGTCGCCAGAGGGCAAACCGGGGGCTTTGATAAGAGCATACCCCTTAGGAAGCAGGTCACCAATGGCTAGACCAAGAGAGGTTTGCCATCCACCAGGTGGTGGTGTGACACCAGGGCACTGAGGTGTAGCCTGACAGAGTTCGATTTAAGCCCAGATCGCAATAGACGGAGAAGGTACTGTAGCACCAGTCCCACCGGGCAGAACGGGTCTGTCCCGTGCTCTGCACACCAAGTTGAAAACCTGTGCCATTTGAGCGCGTAAGCTTTCCTAGTGGAAGCCTTACGAGAGGCCAGCAGGATCTCTTCTACCTCACCCGAGAGGTTGAAAGGGGCTAGGGTCACCATTTCAGCAGCCACACCATCAGTGACAGGGACCACAAGTTGGGGTGCAGAAGAGAGCCTCCCTCCTGAGATAGGAGCCCTGGAGAGTTCCCCAACAGGATGGGAATCTCCACCGATAGCCAGAGGAGTAGTGGGAACCATGGTTGCCTGGGCCATCGAGGGGCTATCAGGATGAGTGAGGCCTTGTCGCGGAGAGTCCTGAACAGTGTCTTGGCAATTAGCAGTGTTGGAGGGAAGGCGCACATGAGGTCCTACGACCACGAGACGAGGAACACATCCACCACACCCTGGAGGGATGGGCCTGCTGGGAGCAGAAGCAGGGCAACTGGTAGTTGCCTGGGCTGGCGAACAGGTCCATCATGGGTATCCCCACCCCCCCGAGTTGGAAGAGCTGGTCAGTCACACTGGGGTCCAGCTGCCATTCGTGCGGCTGGAGGACCCTGCTCAATCTGATGGCCAGTAGGTTCTGGTCTGGCAGGTATACTGCCCATAGGAGTATACCCTGGTGGACTGCGTAGGAGCAGAAAACCACTGCCTATTGGCAGAGGGCACAAGACCCCATGCCCCGTTTGTTCACATAGATCACCACCACCTGGCTGTCCGTCTGGACCAACATCAGCTGGTGACATAGGCGGTGGCAAAAAGCTTGGAGGGCTAAATATATCGCCTGTAATTCCAGGAGGTTGATCTGATGGTTGCTCTTGTCCTGCTGCCCTGGGTGTGGAGCTCTTCGCAGTGGGCCGAGCAGGGAGGCATCCGTGATGAGGACCCTCAAGGGGCTCAGGGCTTGAAAAGGCATCCCTGCCTCGAGGTACTGGGGAGTCTGCCACCAGGTCAGTCTGCCAACTGGCGGGTCACTGAGACCTTTATCCCGGAAGAGCCCCATGGCCTGTATCCACTGGACCAGGAGGTACTATTATGCGGCCCTCATGTGGAGGCAGACATCAGGGGGTGATGTGGACAGTGGAGACCATGTGCCCTACTAGGCGCAGGAGGAGCTGGGCGGGTATCAAGGAACAGTGCTGTATGTCCAGGGCCAGGGCCCTGAGATGGTTGACTCCGTCTACAGGCAGGAAGGCCATTGCCTGGAGGGTGTCCAGTTTTGCCTCTATGAACTCCAGACATTGTGTTGGAAGGAGGTGGGACGGGGTAGTTTATCACAAACCCCAAGTGTTGCAGGGCCTGGATGGTGTGCGCAGTTGCCTGCGCCACCTCTGAGGCCGTGCCTCCCTTTATGAGCCAGTCATTCAGGTAGGGGAAGACCAAGACCCCCTGGAGGCAGAGGAAGGCGGCTACAACTGCCAAGCATTTTGTGAAGATGTAGGCCAAGCCGAAAGGCAGCACCCTGTACTGGTAGTGTCTACCCCCCACCATGAACCACAGGTACTGCCGGTGGTTGGGGTGAATGAGCATGTTGGTAAAGGCATCCTTCAGATCCAAGGAGCATAGCTAATCTCCCTGCTGGAGGTAAGGCAGTAATGTTCCAAGGGAGGGCATCTTGAACCTCTCCCTTGCCAGGAACTTGAGGTTGTGTAAATCGAGGATGGGCCTTAGTTCTCTTGTCCTTTTTGGCATGAGGAAGTACCAGGAGTAGAACCCCTTACCCTTGAGATGGTGGGGGCATTGGTTCCACCGTTTTCTCCTCAAGAAGACCTGCAAGTTCCTTCAGTAGAAGGTCCCGGTGAATGGGAGAACTGGGGGGCTCTCCTGGAAAATAAGGGGGGGGGGTCCTCAGTCAGACTGAGGAGGTAGCCCTCCTCGACCACTTGAAGTACCTAGAAATCGGTGATGGTTAGCCACCTTTGGGCATAAGTGGATCAGATGTCCCCCTGTGGGCTGCTGACCTCTTTGGGATAGAGACACTATGCCCAAGGAATCAAAAGCTCCCTCCTGGCTGGGCTGGGGCTGACACCTGGAGTTTGGGTGTCTTCTGCTTATGAGGGCTATGCCCATGTCCCTTGGCCTGCTGACCCTGCTGGGGAGCCAGGGAAGCCTGAAAAGGTGGGTAGTTTGTGTAAACAGCCCCTTTTCTCAGGTAGAAGGGCTTTTTACCTGAGCCCTTCCATTGGGGAGGGGCAGTGGTCTTTTTAGAGAGCCTAGTCCTCATCATGAGCTCAGTTTCCAGTTCGGCAGCTTTGTTGGTCATGGGCTTGCTAAAGAGGTTCTCTCCTTTGCATGGGACATCAACCAATTTGTCCTGAACCCATTGCTTGAGCTCAGATGACTGTAGCCAAGCCTGGCGTCGGGCACCGATACCCACCACCGCATCTTGAGCAGACTCTAAGCAGTCATAGGCTGCCTGAGACAAATTTGGAGCACTCATGGATGGTCTTGGCCAGGTTCTTGAACCACTGCAGGGTTACTCAGACAGACCAGCTGAGAACCAGGCAAGTTCCTTCGCCAGGTCTCTCAGCTACATGCCCATGTACAGCTGGTAGGCCTGGATGCAGCCAATGAGCATCGAGCCCTGGTAACACTTTCTGCCCAGGTCATCAAAGGTGCATACCTCCCTGACGGGGAGGGGGGGGGGGCACTGAGGAATGAGTCTTCTGTCTCTTCAGTCGACGCATGGCCAATTCCACCACCATGGAGTTGTGCAGCAGCTGCGATTTCTGGAAGCCCTGGCTCCGGCGGACTCGATACATCGAGTCCAGCCACTTGCTCACTGTCGGCATCGATGCCGATGTCTCCCACATACGAAGCAACCGTTCCAGGATGGGAGGGATGGGCACCGCAAGCGATTCCCTCTAAGGGGCCTCGTACTGGAGGATTTCTAACTCATCCACCTGAGGGTCCTCCTCCGATTCAGTCAAGAATGATAGGGCCTTGGATATGTTCTTGACAAAGTCCAGGAACCTCATTGTCCTCTGGCAGAGACCACCGCTGAGGTTCTGAAGCAGGAGAGTCTGAGGGGATGTCACATGGCGATGAGTGTCGGGCAACTTCTCATCCTCCATCTCCCACTCAGAGTAGTCTGTTGAGGACTCGAAGGCAGGATGGTCCACGGGTCCCGTGGCGGTGCTGAGGGCACTGGCTGGGGACGATTGTAGCTCCATCAAGTGGGAACCAGATTGAGATCGCGGCCAAGGATCGACTCGAGGCCGAAGGGTCTCGAGGATCGGCTTGGACTCCAGGGAAGTCTTCAACGTTGAGGGCTCGGTGGTCGGGACGGATGAACTGGTAGTACCGGACAACAGCACCCGCTGCTAGTCTATGAAGGCAGATAAAGGTAAATTCACTCAATATTCAACATAAGAAACTCAAAACTTATACATAGTTATATCAAGCCTTTAGTATGTGTACGAAGGTCTCAGACTAATAGCATTTTAATTTGGACCAGAATAAAGTCCTATTATTGTGCTAATTAACATCAACGACCTTCAAAAGTGGAATTAACATGTTCTTAGTGAGAGGAACTTTACCCAATAAGTTTTTATAAAAATACTTAGCTCAGTTTGGCTCACTCTTTTTTGGGTTACCTTCTCACAAGTTCAACGAGATCCCAACGCCTTCTTTGCCCATGCGTTTCACTAAAATTAGTTTCTTCAGGGGATAACCAACCACCACCTAACACTAAATGATAAAAAATAAAACATAAGTCAATAACATATTGCCCGTTCCGTGTTTCATATTAAATATATATTCCACTCTTACATAAAACCACACATTGAAATCCCACCTATAAGTCAATGCTGCACACGTATCCAGAAGCCGAGCTATTTCACCATATCGGGATTCACCCCTTCTCGCCCAGGCTAGAAACGCCACGCATGCGAACTATAATAATCCATCTCATTTAAAGAACCATACTCCTCCCCTGCCTACGTGGATCAACCCCCATATCATCCTACGTCTTCGACGTATGCGAACTAGAGAAGCACACATTGATATCTTAACACATTCACTCTGTCTAGTTATATCAGTCTTCAAATAATACTCCTCCCTCCCGACATCATCAGCCGTCTACTGTATCGAAATACTATGATGACTATATGTCACGTGTTTTCTTTAAATTCCCAAGTAGCTTTAAATACACGCTGTGATAAGAAAGCTTATCAGGACCCAGGAGATAGGGATAAAGAGAAGGAATTCACCCTTATCAAAGGACCTATTTTACAAGGTCAGAGACACAAAACTCCATTTACACCTAGAAAGTAGGTAATTCCTAGCTGCAATAGGTTGCAGAATGCCCCTAGTGGAGAAAAGGAGAGGGAATGCAGGCCCAGGGTAAGGAACCCTTACGTCACTGAATTCCCCAATCACTCAGCTGCCCCGAGGCAGTTTGATCTCCAACACCTGAGAGGAGAAGGGGTGGGGCTGGAGCCTGAGAGGTGTAAGTCTAGGTCAGATTATCCAGAGAGGGAGAGGAGTAGGAATGCTTACTGGAAGAGGAATGGAGCTGGAACAGTAAGAACAGCAGGAACAAGGAACACAAGTTGGAGGATAGGACGAGGAAGCTCAGGTGAATGGTGGCCAGAGCATGAGCGAGGAGAAGCTGGTACAAGCCTTGACCCAGGTAGGAGCATTGGAAGCTTGTCTAATTTGGAGCACTACAGGGTTGCAAGAGACAGCTGACTGCCTTCCCTTAGGGCAAAAGCTAAGCCCTCTGAGCCAGAAACTAAAGGTAGAGCCAATGCAACTGGGTGAACAAGACCTGGCTGTAGAAGAAGATTCATACATGGATTGCTCTTTATGCCAATCTTCAAATACAGAGGGTTTGGAAGGGAGTCAACCGTAAGGAAAACCTCCAGAGTCTGGTAACCCTGAGAGACTGTAGTTAACTTGTGAAAGTCCTGTATTAAAGGAGAGATACCTTTGCTGAGCAAACTGCAGCTGTCTAATTACAACTTGTTAAACAGCTGCTAGCCAGTGCAGTGCACAGCCTGAAGCCGTGCTGTCGGTGAAAGTAAGGAAAGCTTTGATTTTGGTTTCACTACTCCTAAAAATCTTGCATAGAGAATTGTTTGCCTATGAAGAGTTTAACTTCTTGTTGAAAGTTTTCCTGTGCTTAAGGAGACAAACAGCCGGGAAGTGTACTAGACAGAGAAAAGAAATCTGTTCTAGGAAAAGCTGTTTCTGTTTGTTTTAAAACAGCACTGCTAGCCATGTCTGGTAGCATTAGCTGTTGAAAGGACTTTTCTTTATGCTGAAGAAACATTATGAGCTGTTTTGTTTTGAGTTCAGTTATATCCTGATGTATTTCTGAAAGAATCCTGGAGAAGCAATCCAAAGGTGTTATTTTGTGAACTTTGCGTTACCCCATAAATAAATATCTGTCAAAGCCTTACCACTCAAGCCAACTACAAATGTGTTTTTTTTACCTGAAGCCAAGTACCTTCTGACTGGACTACATTTCCCATGAGGCATTACAAGGTAGCCAGTCAGGTAAAGGCTAAATGGTGAATCTCTCCTATGACAAGCACACCCCTCCATACTGTCTGTAAGGGGCTAAGGGCGTGACAACGCCGGCCATTCAATCTTCGCATTGAGCCCCCAAGGAGTTATTGAATTCAAAGTGAATATCCATCGTTGTTCCTTGATTAGTAGAACTTGTTCCAGCGTTTTTCCCATTGTCCCTAAATCCACCTTATCGATGCAAAAACAACGTAATTGTTCAAAAATATGTCCTTTATTAAAGGCAATGCTGCACCAATGGCGCCTCTTATTTTACATGTTCTCTTATCCTTATCTTAAATGATCGAATTTTTTTTCCCCACATAAATCAATTCACAAGGACATTTTATTACATATATCGCATTTGATGAGTCACAAATTGTGCCCCTCTTCAACTTGTGGGATACTCCATTCCACACAAAGGACTCTAGTTCCACAGTGATGTCACATATCACAATTTCCGCATTTTCTGTGTCCTATCATATCACCAGATGTTATTAAAGACTTCACCGGCTGCAAAATTGCCGGACTTAACCGTTCTTTGATATTCATACTCCTACGCCAGACACACTGTATTCTTTTATTCGTTAATCCTGGAACTGTTTGAAGGACGTTACTATGTTTTCTCACAATCCTTTGTATCTAGGAGCTCAATGGAGAAAAACGGGTAATTAAATTAATCTGGTTCGAGTCCAATAAGCTCTGACTGTTGTCTTTTCGGGCCTTCAACAACAAATCCAGATCATTATATAAAGCCCTAGAATATGATCGTTTGACCACTCTTTTCAGATACCCTCTCTCTTGGAAGCTTCTCGCTAACTGCATCGATAAATACTTAAATTCCGTTACACTTGAGCAATTCCTTTTATACCGTAAAAATTGAGACAACAGGAGACTCTCCTTCAATTGCACTGGATGTGCACTCCCAAAGTGCAAAAAAGTGTTACAATCATTTTTTTTACGATAAAGAGTCGTCTCCCATTGTACTCTACCCCTTGATATTGATAAGTCTAAATATGTTGCTGAATCTCTATGATATGCATAGGTAAATGTTATATTAGAATCACACTGGTTAATCCATTGAAAAAACTCCAATCGTGATTCGGTACCTTGCCACATCAAAGAAACATCATCAATATAGCGATGCCATGCTATGACATTAGCCTTATATGGAGATTGTGTTAACCATTGTTTTTCAAAAGTACTCATATACAAATTCGCTATCGACGGTGAGCACGAAGCCCCCATCGCTACTCCTGATATTTGTTGATACACTACCCCTTCAAACAAAATAATTCTGGTGGATGGCTAAATATACCAATTTCAATAGAAACACATGACATAGTCATAATAGTATTTCGATACAGTAGACGGCTGATGATGTGGTCGGGAGGGAGGAATATTATTTGAAGACTGTGATATAACTAGACAGAGTGAATGTGTTAAGATATCAATGTGTGCTTCTCTAGTTCGCATACGTCGAAGACGTAGGATGATACGGGGGTTGATCCACGTAGGCAGGGGAGGAGTATGGTTCTTTAAATGAGGTGGATTATTATAGTTCACATGCGCGGCATTTCTAGCCTGGGCGAGAAGGGGTGAATCCAGATGTGGTGAAATAGCTCAGCTTCTGGATCCATGCGCAGCATTGACTTATAAGTGGGATTTCAATTTGTAGTTTTATGTAAGAGAGTGGAATATATATTTAATATGGAACACGGAACAGGCAATATGTTATTGATTTGTTTTATTTTTTATCATTTAGTGTTAGGTGGTGATTGGTTATCCCCTGAAGAAACTAATTTTAGTGAAATGCATGGGCGCCTCAAAGAAGGCGTTGGGATCTCTTTGAGCTTGTGAGAAGGTAACCCAAAGAAGAGTGAGCCAAACCGAGCTAAGTATTTTTATAAAAACTTATTGGGTAAAGTTCCTCTCACTAAGAACATGTTAATTCCACTTTTGAAGGTCGCTGATGTTAATTAGCACAATGATAGGACTTTATTCTGGTCCAAATTAAAGTGCTATTAGTCTGAGACCTTCGTACACATACTAAAGTCTTGATATAACTATGTATAAGTTTTGTGTTTCTTATGGTGAATATTGAGTGAATTTACCTTTATCTGCATTACTTGAAGTGCTCACTCAGAAAAGTGACCAGTCTATGAAGGCAGACAAACTGTACTCCAGGGCTGCCATTCTGGACTCCAGGCCAGAAGGCTCCGCAGCCATTGGCACAGGCACACAGGGAATCGGGCCCGACGCTGGTTCCCCCGAGGGCAAATCCTCGACGAGGATGGTGTCTGGCAACTGAGGCCAGTCTGAGGTCGAGGCCTTCCGGGGACCTTTGCAGGCCACTCCTTCTCCGATCCCTCAGACGAGCATCTTGGACTGCAGGACCTGGCTTGGGACATACCTGGCCTGTCTGATCCATCTAGGGACACCGCCTTCAAAGTTTTCTTCTTCTTGGGGTCCCTCAAGGGAAAACCCCTTTCTGAAGAACAATGGTGCCACTCTGGTTCAATAGGGCCTCCCCCTCCGAGATGTCGTGGCTTTAGATGAGGCCCTGGCCTGCGGAGGTACCAGGGGCTCAGGGAAAAACTTATTGTGCTGTTGCTGGCAGCTCTTGAGGGCCTTTGCTGGACAACCTTTTGCAGAGACTGCATGCTGTGGGGTCTTGGTCCGGCCCAAGACAGCAAAGGCAGCAGTCATGTGTGTCGGTCAAGGACATAATTTTGGTACACTTCTTGAAGCTACTGGCAGTCATGGGGGGAAAAAGTACCCCAGCGAGGTCGAAGACCTGACAGGCAGCCAGTTGTAAAAAAGGCACGAAGATGCCAAAAAAATGAAAAACTACAAAAAGGACCCGAACTCTATGCTGAGACAGCAAGGTCAGGTGGCAGGAAGAGTACCGGTGCAGTACCGGAGGCGAGTATCAAACTCAGGCAGAAAAAAAAAATCAACTTTTTCCCGGAGACAAGTCAGACAGACGTCTGAAGGGCTCCGCAGGAAAAAAGGAAACTGAGCAAAATAACAGGAAGAGGACCACGCATGCATGGTAGCATCTCCCGAAGGCTTTCTTTGAAAGCTGGGGGATGCTTCCGCCAGGGTTCAGTTGGTGCCAACATCACTCATATGCGAGGACTGACTTCCTGCTTGTTCCCAGAGAAGAGGCAAGATATTGCCATGGAGAGGAATTCTCTCATTCACCCCTAGTTGCCTTGATTCCTAAGAGAGCCTTTGGTGCCACAATATATTGCTTTAATCGATTCCTAAAAATAAAAAAAATCCAACTATAAATTTAGCCTGCTTGGAACGCATGGTGCAAATATACTTATTCAGTCTTTTGAAGTGTCTGATGTCCCATTTATGGCAGGATGGCTGGGATGAAAATTGCATTTGGATACAAGAGGTATTTTGCGAAGGTAAGTATACCCCTCTAGGTAAATATTCCATATCTGATTATTCAGGAGTCTGGTTTGGTGTTTGGGAACGACTCTACTCTTACTCTGAAACCACAGGTTAGAATATAAGATATGCCATACTGGGTCAGACCAAGGTACATCAAGCTCAGTATCCTGTTTCCAACAGAGTCCAATGTAGGTCACAAGTACCTAGCAGTTTCCCCAGAAGAGATAGGTTCCAGAATGCTTGTATTGGGTCTCCTTTAATAATGATTTATGGACCTTTCCTTCAGGAACTTTTTTAAACCCAGCCACGCTAACAGCTTTTACTACATCCTCTGGTAACGCATTCCAGAGTTTGACTACGTGTTGAGTGAAAAAATATTTTCTCTTATTAGTCTTATATGTATTACACTGTAGCTTCATTGCATGTCTCCTGGTCTTTCTACATTTTGATGGCATAAACAAATCTACATTTACCCATTCCACTCCATTCATTCATAGACCTCTATCATCTCTCTCCCTCAGCTGTCTCTTTTCCAGGTTGAAGAACCCTAGCCTTTTTAGACTCTCCTCATATGGGTATCCTTCTAATTCTGCTATATCCTTTTTAAAATAGTGACCAGAATTGCACACAATATTCAAGGTGCAGTTGCACCATGAACCGATACAGAGGCACTATAATATCCTTTATTTTATTCTTCATTCCTTTCGACTTCTAGCATTATATTTGCTTTCTTGGCCACCACTGCACACTGGGCAGAGAGTTTCAATGTGTTATCCATGAAGACACCTACATCTTTTTCTTGGGTGGTGGTTCCTAATGTGGAACCTTGAATCATGTAACTCACAGCTTGTGTTGTTCTTTCCTAGGTACATAACTTTGCATTTGTCCACATTAAATTTCATCTGCCATTTGAACGTCCAGTCTTCTAATTTATTAAGATCCTCTTGCAATTTTTCACAATCTTCTTGGGTTTTTAACAACTTTGAATAATTTTGTCTCATCTGCAAATTTTATTACCTCACTCATTTCCATTTCCAGGTCATTTACGAATGTGTTAAAAAGAAGCAGACCCAGCACACATCCCTGGGGTACTCCGTCCATTGGGAAAATTGGCCATTTGGCCCTACCTTCTGTTTTCTATCTTAACCAGTTCCTGATCCACAATAGTACACTGCCTTCTATCCCATGAATTTTTAATTTCACCAATAGTCTCTCATATGAGACCTTGTCAAAGGCTTTCTGAAAGCACAGTTACTTACCTGTAACAGGTGATCTCCGGAACAGCAGGAATTAGTCTTCACACGTGGGAGACATCGCCGACGGAGCCCGCACGGGAAAATGCTCCCCAGCATCCAATCAGAAAGCTTTTGGGAGCATCCCCCGCGCCTGCACGGTGGCTTCCCGCCCTTCCCACTGCCTCTCCCCAGTTGAGTTTCATAGCTGAGCCAGCAGGAGAGGAGAGGAAGGAATAGAGAAAAAGAGAGATACAACTCCCAGGGGAAGTGGGCGGGTTGTGAAGACTAATTCCTGCTGTTCCGGAGATCACCTGTTACAGGTAAGTAACTGTGCTATCTCCAGGAACAAGCAGGAATGAGTCTTCACACGTGGGGACTCCCTAGCTTAGGATGCCCGGGGAGATCCCATAAGCGCAGCCCAGACGGGATGCCATTTGCCCAGCCTGAATCTCCGGCATCCCCTGAGGTATGGAGGGCAGGAGTTGAATAGAGGAACAGCGAATCCAAAGACTACGGAGGCAAGTCTTTAGAGTGCAGAACAGGTACCATTAGGATACAGCAAAAAAGGAAGAGAATCATTAAGCATATAATGAGTAAATGACCTAGTACTACACAGAGCTTACCGGCCATTAAGTTTCTACTGAATTAATGGTTTAGAATCCTGTACTGCTTACCCACCGGGCTGTCGGAAGTAGTCCTGTGATGAAGGCACTGTAGACGCAGTAGCGAGGTCATCAAGGAAACTTCACTGCAGCAAGGAGGAAGTTCCAAATCCGGAAGGCCATGGGATCCAGGCGTCAGCTGGGTCAGGAGAAGGACGGCAGGTCTTCCAGGGGGCTCACGGCAAGCTGAGCACTCCCTTAGGAGTAGAGTCCATAACTCAGAGGACCAACAGTGGAAGACGGGCCGAATTAGAGAGCCTATCCCGGAGAAGAGAAGAGGTGTACCCCGGAGCAGAAGGGGTACACAGTCTGCCCTAGCGAGAGATAGGGAGACAAGGGTCCGAGCCTCCGGGAGGAGGGCCCAACCGAAAAGGGACTGTTGACTTCACAGCAGTAGGGTGCCACCAGTCCGTGGCCCGACGGGAATTAGGCAGGCGGACTGGCCGGACCCCCTGGGGGGGGGGGGGTGAGTACCAGCCATAGGGGGAAAAGGCAGTAAACACAGGTACTGTGGGGATCCACCAAGGCACATGCCAAGCAGGTGATATCTAGTATATCTAAGCCGGTGGACATGGGGACGCCCCCTCCGGTACTAACGCAGGCACGCCGGGGGGCCTGCCTCCATGAGCAGCACTCAGGTAGGCGGATCTGCCATGGATCTCCAGAACGTCCACCTGGAGAGGTGGCCGCAAGATCCGTCAGGGGAGGGATCTTTCCCGGAGGGCAAGGGCAGATCGGCGAGCTAAGAGCGCGGTAGACGGAGATAGCATCAGTCCGGTAGAATGCCGCAGGGGTTGGAGGCCCTAAAGTGTCCCCAGGACCTGCGCGTAGAAATTGTCCCCCGCACAATCGGGGACATGAAGGTATAGTCCCTGGAGAGTATAGGGGGACTATAGCGGCTGAAGGGGATTCCAGTACGGAAGCAATCAGCAAGAGGATACTGGCTGAGAGGGGTTCGGGGACATACCGAAGAGTAAGTAGGGTGACCGTGGGCCAGAGCGATCACGGCGTAGGGTGGTCTCCCTTTCCCACGGAGGAGAAGACCTGAACCCCTAGATAAGTCCCCAAACATTTTCCAACTGAACGAGCCCCAGAGTAGAGCTCTAGTCTAAACTTCAGGTAAGGAGGTTAAGAGCAGGCAGCCGCCCACCTGAGCCTAAAAATGCTTAGTATGAGAGTCCTGGCGCGGGCCCAGGGACATCAACCCGGGGTTAGAGGTCCCTTGCTTGGGCGCGCCTGGAGGGTGGGCGGAGGGCTGACATTTCCTCTTCCTAGGGAAGGGGGGTCTGGAGGGGCGTTTACCACCACCGGGGGGAAGGCGGGCCCTAGGCTGGCTGCTAACTCTGGGAAGGTTAGCAAAGCACTGTGCGACCTGCCGTAAGGCTTCGCTATTGAAGAGGTGATCTCCGTCGCAGGGAGAATTACCCAGGATGTGTTGTGCCCGTCGACACAACTCGGACGCCCGCAACCATGCCGTGCGGCGTGCTCTAATGGCAACAGCAGAGGCTCTGCTGACCGACCGGAAGGAGTCCAGCAAAGCACAAGAAAGGAACCCGGAGATATTCCTGCAATGATAAAGAAGCAGGGAGTATTCAAAGGCCTTGGTTGCAGATACGAAGGTGGATAACCGAGATAACCTCTCGGTGACCTCCCGAAGCGACAGACTCATAAAATATATATGAAATAATTCTGGCCGCCAGCATAGACATTTGGAAGGCTTGACGTCCTAGAGTATCTAGCGTCTTCGAGGCGCGGCCTGGAGGGCGAGAAGCATGCCTCTCCTTGCTTCCAGCCTTCCTCAGCGCCGATTCCACCACAATGGACCGATGTGGAAGCTGGTGCTGCCGAAACCCCGGGGACGGAGGCACCCGGTACAGAGCCTGCGTCGCAGTCGGCACCGCCGGAACCCTCAGAGGCGACCGCCAAGCCCCCAGCAGGAGATCCTGCAGGGCGGGATGCAGAGGAAGCATTGCGGCTGCCTGTTCTGCTCGGATCCGGGATAGGGATGGCCAGCAAGTCCGCCATGTCAAGGAGGAAATCCTGAAAAGGCGGCTCTGCCGGAGCAGTTATGACGGGAGAGGTCGCCCGGGCACTAAGAGGCTGCTCGGGCCGATGCCCGCTGGGCAGCAGAGGGGACCAACCGACCTGGCTCGGGGCAGTCAACATGGTGTCGTCGGCTCCTGGAATTGATTCCAAGCTAGGCATCGAAGAAGTCGATGGCACCGACGGCACTGCAGGAACCGGTCTCGGCCCCGAACCCGGGGGCGGAGCTTCCCCCCATGGCTGGAGCGCATCCGCGGCCGCCGGAGGGCAGGTGCCAGCGGTCTCTGCCCTGCGCCAGATCCCGAGACGTGCCGTGGCCAGGCTTTCAAGGCTGGACAACGACTCCAGGCTGGGCATCGAACAGAGCGAGGAGATCGACTCCGTCCTCGAGGCCCCCGGCGGGAGTGATCGCGCCGGTGGTGGAGATCCCGGAGCGCGGATCGGAACCGCGCTGACCAGTGCCGCGAACATCAAGGGCCCCCGAGGACGGTGCTCGGAGGAGAGAGGGTCATCTGACGCCGGCGCCGATGTCAATCGGCGGGCACTGTCCGGCGCCGGGCTCCCTCTCGAACCCGTCCGACCCGGAGAGAAATCCTTCCGGGGCATACAACCCGTCCCCGAGGGGACCCCGGTCACCCGACGACGAGTCCCTGCAGGGGGGGGGGGGATGGAAAGCCCCTGCGCCGTCGGGGTACCGTAGCGGGGCGGCGCAGACCCAGATTGGGTTGAAGCGGTTGAAGACCCCGAGGCCCCTTTTCTAGGGAAGGGAAGGGGAGGGCCCTCGACGGCCGCGTCGATGCCGGGGAGTCGCCCGTGCGCTGGCCGACATACCCCGAGGTCCCCGGGGAAGGTCGATGGCGGTCCCTCGTGCTCGACGCCCCTGCCGTCGCCGGCGGAGCGGCGCCGCTCGAACCCGGTACCACCCTTGCGCAGGGCTGGGATACCGGCGACCCGGCACGGGTCGAAGCGAGCGGCCCCGAGGGGAGGGAGGCCAGATGACCATCCCCGGCGCGGGGCGGAACCACAGACGCCCGCGCTCTCAAAGCGGGTACTACCCCCGCGCATGACCTAAACGTAGGGCCGTCAGACAGTGTCGAGTCGATCGGCCCCCGAGGTGCCGAGGGCAGCGGCTGACGATCCCCAGAGGGGAGCGGGTCACTCGACATTGACGCCGATGGGTCGGCACCGCCCAAAGCGGATACCACCCCCGTAGGAACGCCATACCGGCGCGAGTCGGTCAGCCCCAAAGGCGCCGAGGACCGCAGCCGCCAATCCCCGGTGAGGAGCGGAGCGCTCGACACCGACACCGAGGGGGCGGTACCGCCCGCACGCACGCATGGCAGGGCTGAAGGAACGCCAGGCTGGACTGAGTCGATCGGCCCCGGAGGCGCCGAGGACAGCAGCCGACAATCCTCGGTGAGGAGCGGAACGCTCAACACAGATGCCGATGCCCGGGGCTCAGTACCGCCCGGAGCGGCTACCACGCCCGAGCATGGCTTGGATGTAGGGAGGTCAGACCCGGTCGAGCCGATCGGCCCCGAAGGCGCCGAGGACACCGGCTGACGATCCCTGGTGAAGAGTGAAACACTCGACGCCGACGCCGGGGAATCGGCACTGCTCGAAGCGGGTACCTCCCTCGGGCATGGCTCAGGAATGTTCTGTGAGGAGCGAACCTCAGGAACATCCCGAAACCCCGTAAATGCTTTGGAGCCCGAGGACTCCCGCCGGGGCATATCAGCCAAGGAGGACTTGAGGGGTTGGCCGGAGCCGTCGCCATGCCGCGCATGAGACTCGCCCCTCAAGACTCGGCTAGTCTTAACAGACTGTTGTGTGGTTACCTGATCCTGGAGAGAAGGACAACCCGACGACCACGCCCTTGGCGCAAAGACATCGTCAAGGGATACCCGAAAGAGGGAGGGTCTTCTCCTGACACTGTAGCCCGGGGAATTCGGGGAAAAAGGGTCAGGCCCCAAACAGGAGAGGCACCGGGCATTGGAGTCCACGTGGAACTTAAGTCCCCGCCGTGAGGCTGGGAGGAAGGAGGCTCCATGCCCCGGTCCTCAGCGCCCAAAGGGGGCGACGAAAATTAAATGAAAACAACTAAAGAAAGAAAGGGGGGGGGGGCACAGAGGTGCCACCGTCGGCGGGAAGCCGCTACTACAGAAAAAAGGAAAATTTTCTGCAGTGGCAGGAAGGACGTCCTGCCGGCTCCATGGAAAACGAAAAACTGGGGAGAGGCAGTGGGAAGGGCGGGAAGCCACCGCGCAGGCACGGGGGATGCTCCCAAAGGCTTTCTGATTGGATGCTGGGGAGCATTTTCCCGTGCGGGCTCAGTCGGTGACGTCTCCCACGTGTGAAGACTCATTCCTGCTTGTTCCTGGAGATAATCCAGATACATTACATCGACCGACCCACCTTTGTCTACTTGTTTATTTACACCTTCAAAAAAATATAACAGATTAGTAAGACAAGACCTTCCCTGGCTAAAGCCATGTTGGCCGTCTCCCAATAAACCAAGACCATCTACGTGTTCAGAAATTTTGTTCTTAATAATGGTTTCTACTATTCTTCCCGGTATGGACGTCAGGCTCACCGGTTTGTAGTTTCCCGGATCACCCCTACAACCCTTTTTAAAAATTGGCGTTACATTGGCCATCCTCCAACCTTTAGGTATTACTGATGATTTTAATGCTAGTTCACAGATTAGTAATATGTGGTCTGAAGTTATTTCAACACCTTTGGATGTATTTCAGTTTTTTCAACATCCTTGGATATATACCATCCGGTCCAGGTGATTTGCTACTTTTCAGTTTATCAACTAGTTGTAATATATCTTTCCAGTTTATTGAAATTTCTTTCAAATCTTCTGCTACATTAGCTTTAAATACCATTTCAGGTATGGGCAACTTCCCTACATCATCTTCAGTAAAGACCAAAGCAAAGAATTCATTCAGTCTCACCGCTTTGCCCTTGTCCCCTCTTAGTGCCCCCTTCTATCATCCATTGGTCCAAATGACACACACAAGTTTTTTTGCTATGAATATACTTGCATGAAGCCATGGTATAGCAACAGGATGCAATGCCACCGCCACTCCATGCAGGAACCTGGCTGAGCTAACCATGCAGTGGTTAAATCAGTTTTAAGGAAGGCAATGAATATATATTGCATCTGGTTAGGTGGTTAAGAACCATCAGTGCAGTTTGCCTTTTTACTTCGGGGGGAGTGGGGGTCAAAGGGTAAGGAAGCCATACTGCCAGGGGAGGGGGGGGGGCGGTGGCAGAGGAACCAGTTCACCATTAGTGCCTGCAACATTTGGGGGGGGGGAGGCACTGACCCCCATGCCCTTTTGAAACTACATCTATGTTAAGAACTTAGCTGTGATCATAGAACGTCTATACAGTTTTGCATGCGATCATCTCTTATTTACTTTGGGGGTCATTCTAAACTGCATTTAGTGGGTCTGCATGTCAGACACGGATGTCCAGACCCATTAAACACCGGGAAGGATATCCTGATGACAGAGCTCCCCACATGTATAGGCAGCATGTGCAGGGAGCTCTGTTCATGGGCGGGAAGGGGTGGTCCCGAGGAGTAAGGGGGGGGGAATGGGCGGGTACCTGACCCAGACATACAGCACCAATTCCAAGGTCAGCCCTGTATGTCTGGGGTTGACCATGGAATAAGTCCCCCTAGACAGGGGCACTTGTAGCAGCTACAGTGGAGAAACAGGCCTGATTGGGGGTCAGGCTGCAGGAAAATTAGATTTTGCCCGTTGGCCAGGGATTACAGCTCCTGCATGGAGCCATGGTGACCTGGCAATAGGATGCCATGCTACTGCTGCTCCATGCAGGAGCCTGGCTGGGCTAGCTGTGCAGTGGACTGGATGTCCAGGGCACAGAATCAGGTCCCAGCCTGAACATCCGGCCCATTGAACCTGATTTTGACTCCGCAGGCATGTCTAGCCCCTGTGGGATAAGACTTGGATGCAACTGAGCACATACAGATTCTGGGCTCATTCACAGGCAGGGGACCCCCAGAACAGAATTGCCCTCTTTGGGTCCAATGTGTTAAGAGTAACAGTTAGCAGCCTTTTATCCAGGAGCATTGGGGCATCCCAGGGGTGGCGCCTGGCCAGCAGCAATATTGAGTCACTGCCCAGTTATGCAGTGAGATCAAGGTGCAGCAAAGGCTGGCCTAACTTTCTCCGCAGAGGCTGACCAGGAAGTGGCTCAATATTGCCACTGCCCGGTTAGCTTCCTGCAAATGCAGGCAACCTGGATATTCAACGCCGGGGCAGGAAATGATCCCAGCATTGAATATCTGGATTTAAAGTTCAGCGGCAGTAGCAGCTAGCCACCGCTGAATATTGGGCCCTTTTGTTATTTAGCTCATGCCTTTCCAGTACCAGTTAAAGGTGAGCTACATTCAAGTGTAACAGGTTATTTCCCTGTCCCTGGAGGACTTACCATTTAAGTCCTTACCCAAGGCAATGGAGGGTGAAGTAACTTGTCCAAGGCCACAAGTAGTATCAGTGATATTTCAACCATGATTTCTCTAGCTCTGGTCTGCTGCTCTAAAAACTCGACTTCTCCTTTACTCCATCATATTCCATTTCAGTTACTGGAAAGCGTAGTTACTCACCTTTAACAGATGATCTCCGGGAACAGCAGGAATTTAGTCTTCACATATGGGTATCGTCGGTACCGACGGAGCCTGCACGGGAACGCTCCCCAGCATCCACTAAGAATGCTTTTGGGAGCATCCCTCAGCACATGCCCGCTGCCTTCCCGCCTTTCCAACTGTCCCTCTTCAGTTAAGTTTGTAGCTGAGTGAAAAGGATAGAGGGAGAAAGGAAAGAGACAAAGAGATAGAGAGACAACTCCTAGGGGAGGTGGGTGGATTGTAAAGACTAAATTCCTGCTGTTCCCAGAGATCACCTGTTACAGGTGAGTAACTACGCTATCTCCAGGAACAAGCAGGAATGTAGTCTTCACATATGGGACGACTCCTTAGCTGAAGATGCCAGGGAGATAGCCCCAGGAAGGTGCCACCCTGGAAAGGTGGGAATCCTTCCTCCCATGGATCTCTGGCATTCCACCAGGGTTGGTGGGTAGGAGTTGAATTAGGTCTCAAAGAGATTTTGAAGAACAGCTTGGCCAAAGAAGGCATCCCGACAGGAGGCTTTATCCAGGCAGTAGTGGGTTATGAAGGTGTGTACCGAAGCCCAGGTGGCTGCTCGACAAATGTCATCGATAGACACAGAGTGGAGATTAGCCATGGAAGTTGCCATGGCTCTCACGTTATGAGCTGTGACATGGTCCTGAAGAGGAAGACCCATACTCTCATAAGCAAAGGATATGCATTGGGCAATCCATTTAGATAAAGTTCTTTTGGAGACTGGTGGTCCCAAATGACTAGGGTCAAAAGCTATAAAAAGTTGCAAGGACTTTCTATGCTGCTGTGTTCTCTGTAGGTAAAAGGCTAAGGCCCTTTTACAATCCAAAGTATGAAGGTTTCTTTCTGCATTAGAGGTGTGAGGCCTCGTAAAAAAATACAGGAAGATAAATTGATTGATTTAAATGAAAAGGCGAAACCACCTTTGGCATAAAGTGTGGATGAGTTCTAAGAACAACCTTATCATGGTGAAACCTAGTATAAGGAGGATTAGCCACTAAAGCTTGCAGTTCACTAATGTGACGTGCAGAAGTGATTGCAATTAGGAAGATGACCTTCCAGGTCAAAAACGTAAGGCTAAAGGCTAAAGGCAGCTTCATGAGCTGCCCCAGAACTAGATTTAGATCCCATGCCACCGGTGGTGGCTTAATGGGATTTTGGTTAATAGAAGACCTCTCATAAATCTGGATATGAGTGGATGAGAGGAAATTGGTTGTCCATTCAGAGGCTTATAAGAAGCTGCAATTACACTAAGATGGACTCTTACCGAACTGGTCTTTAGACCAGAATTCGATAAGTGAAGGAGATACTCTAGTATCGATTCTAAGGGTATGCCAAGGGGGTTTAATCCCTTCTTGGAGCACCATATGGTAAAAAGTTTCCACTTGAAGGCATAAGATCTTTTTGTGGAAAGTTTCCTAGAAGCCTGAAGGATATCCTTTACCTGCTGGGACACGTTGAAATCCTGGAGGTCTAAGCCTTCAGCAAACAGGCCGTGAGATGCAGGGACTGGGGATTTGGGTGCCAGTGTCCCGTTCTCTTGGGAAAGGAGATCTGGAGCATGCCCTAACTCCAGAGGTACAGCTTGAGAGAGATGTAGAAGCAGGGGATACCACGGTTGGCGTGGCGCTATGAGAATCATGCGACCCCTGTCTCTCTGAAGCTTGAAGAGTGTTTTGGGGATGAGGGGAATGAATGGGAAGGCATAAAGGAAGCCCTGACCCCAGTGAAGGAGGAAGGCATCCCTTGTCTGATAATTGTGAGCCGGAATCCTGGAACAGAACCGGGGAAGTTTGGCATTCAGTGGACTTGCGAAGAGGTCTATGTCTGGAGTGCCCCAGAGATGAAATATCTTTGCCATCTGGTCCAGGTGGAGGGACCACTCGTGAGGCAGCAGTACTCGACTGAGTTTGTCTGCCCAAAGGTTTTGAATGCCTGGAAGATATACCACTAGAAGGTGAATTTGATACTTTCTGGCAAAGGCCCACAGTCGTAAAGCTTTGTTGCATGACGACAGAGCCTGTCCCGCCCTGCTTGTTCACATAGAACATTGCTACTTGATTGTCTGTCTGGACTAGGACTGTCTTGTAGCTGAGCTGGGAATACTCGAAGAGCAAAATAGATTGCTCTTAATTCCAGGTGGTTTATGTGTAGACCAGCCTCCTGTGGAGTCCAGGTTCCCTGGGTAGAGAGATGATCCAGGTGTGCTCCCCAACCCAGCTGCGATGCATCTGTTATGGTGGCCTGAAAAAGGGGTTGATGAAAAGGAGACCCCAGTATCAGATTTTCTAGGGATTGCCACCATTAGAAGGACAAAATTAGTCGGTGAGAGTTTACTATTTTGCCCAATAAATGACCTGTAGCCTGTTGTCCACTGTGTGAATAGGGTCCACTGAGCTGCTCGCATGTGGAGGCGAGCATATGGGACTACATGAACTGTGGATGCCATATGTCCCAGCAACTGTAGTAGCTCTCGAGCAGTTAGGGAGGATTTCCCTGCTGCTTGAGAAGCTAGTTGCATTATGCAAAGACACCGGGCCTGTGGAAGGAAAGCCTTTGCCTGTCTGGTATTTAGACAGGCCCCTATGAATTCCAGGCATTGGGAAGGAACAAGTTGGGATTTTTGGAAGTTTATTACCAACCCCAAGTATTGGAGGATTCGCATTGTGCGAGACAGTGCAGTACTGGCCTCTGCAACTGTAGGGGCTCGAATGAGCCAGTCGTCTAAGTAAGGGAAGACTAATATCTCCAGGGTTTGTAGAAATGCAGCTATTACTGCCATGCATTTCGTGAATACCCTTGGTGCTGAAGCTAGACCAAAGGGAAGAACCCTGTACTGGAAAGGTTTTCCCCTGAAAAGGAATCGTAAGAATTTCCTGTGATCTGGATGGATCAGAATGTGAATGTATGCATCCTTAAAGTCTAGAGAGCAAAGCCAATCCTGGCTTTGAGGGTATGGCAGAAGAGTTCCTAGAGAAATCATTTTGAACTTCTCTCAAAACAAGTATTTGTTCAATTCTTTGAGGTCTACAATGGGTCTGTCCCCTCCTGTTTTCTTTGGAATAAGAAAATAGGGAGAGTAGAACCCTGCACCCCGTTGAAGAATGGGTACTTCCTCTATTGCCCCTTGGGCAAGAAGTGTTGAGACCGTGATCTAGCAGATTGTTTGCGGAGGTTTGAGAATTGAATTGCTTTAGAATTGTAGGAGGGGGCATGCTGTGAAAATTAAGCTTGTACCCTTCTCCTACAATGGACAAAGTCCAATCTTCTGCTGTTATCTGATGCCATCTGTTGGCAAAGTGGCATATCCTGCCTGAGATAATGGGGGGTTGGGTCCCCTCAGAGGCAGGAAGGCTAAGCTCTCTAGGAAGGAGTCAAAGCCCTTGAGGGGGCTGAACCTGCAGAGCTGGTTGGGCTCTGGGGCCTTTTGGCTTCTTTTGCTGTCTAGTTTGTCCCTTTTGGGCAACCTGACCCTGAGATCGACTCTGCTGGGTATAGGAAGGATAAAATTTCCTCTTTTTGCTGAAAGAGGTTTATTTTATAAGACTTCTTTTTGGCTGGAGTGGCTGTAGATTTCGACAATCTAGAGTAGTATTGTTGGCATCCAATTCGTTAGCCTTTTCCTGCCGAAGAGATTCTCTCTTATGCAAGGAATGTTGCCTAACTTGTCCTGCACCCAAGTCTCCAAGTCTGATGCCTGAAGCCAGGCAATCCATCGTGCGCCAATGGCAATGGCAATAGCAGAGGTTCTGCTGATGCATTCAAAGCAGTCAAAGGCTGCACGATTTACAAACTTGGAGACATCTTGAGCATGCTTAACTAGAGCAAGAAAGTCTTGTCTCTTGTCATCTGGGAGAAATGGGCTCATAAGCTCCAAATCTCCTGTAACTTCCTTGAGGAACATTCCCATATACAGTATATATGAAGTGATCCTAGCTGAAAGCATGGAAGCCTGAAAAGTTTGGTGCCCAAAAGTCCTGCATTCACGACCTGGAGGATTGGATGCATGCCTCTCTGCACTTTTCATCCTACACATGGCTGACTCCACCACCATTGAATGGTGTGGCAGCTGAGTCTTTTGAAATCCAGGACATGGGGGAACTCTATACATAGTATCAAGTCTCCTAGAGTGAGGAGATGTAGTCAGAGGTGTCTCCCACATTCTGAGCATCAAATTATGCAGAATTTCATGGATGGGCAGAGTGGCTGCCTCCTTTGGAGCTTTAGGATATTGGAGAATGTCCAATTCCTTTGCTCTGGGTTCCTCTTCAGGAGCTACAGTAACTGAAAGGCCCTTGGCCATATCACAAATAAAATCCTGAAGAGACATGTCCTCTGGAGGTGACATTCTGCATTGGGGAGAAGAGGGTTCCTCGGGGAGAAACCCTCTAGTACAAGCAGAATTTTCAGAGTCTTCGGAATCGGAGGATTTGAAGTATTCCTGACCACGATGCTCATGCAAAGCACGGTGCCGGTATCGATCGAAGTTGGTACCAAGTTGATCCGGTACCGACCTGTCGATTCCAGCCAAAGATGGCGTGGGAAGAATTCCCATCGGGGCCGGTACCGTTTGTACCGGTACAGGTACCGGCATCGGTGTCGATGATGGTGCCCATTGGACCAACGGTACCGCAGCTGAGAGAAGAGCTGCGATGCTGCGTTCGATAGCAAGGAACCTCTGGTCTAGCGATGCTGCCGATGCCTGGGTATCGGTACCGGAGAAGACGGCCGGAAACCCTGAGAATGACACAGGTAGTTCTTGCAAGGTCAGGGCCTCGAGAACATCCTGGAGCCCCACTGATGCTTTGGAAGCCTAAACCTCCCGCCGGGGCTGTTTTGCCGGTGTGGTTCCAAGGGTAATGCCAATGGCCTCTCGATGCTTAGCAGGAGAGCTACCCTTTGAGGACCGGCTTTTATGTTTAGTTACCTGAGATCCATGGGAGGAAGAGGAGGCCCTTGATGTCGATGCAATGGATCTGGCATCCGAAGAAAGCACAGTTACTTACCTGTAACAGGTGATCTCTGGGAACAGCAGGAATAAATCTTCACATATGGGTATCGTCGGTACCGACGGAGCCTGCGCAAGAACACTCCCCAGCGTCCAAAAGGAAAGCTTTTGGGAGCATCCCACAGCGCCTGCGCGCTGCCTTCCCGCCTTTCCTAACCGCCTCTCTCCAGTTTGAGTTTTAAAGCTGAGACAAAGAGAGTGAGGAAAGGAAAGATAGAAAGAGAGATACAATTCCTAGGGGAGGAGGGTGGGTTGTGAAGACTTATTCCTGCTATTCCAAGAGATCACCTGTTACAGGTAAGTAACTGTGCTATCTCCAGGAACAAGCAGGAATGAGTCTTCACATATGGGGACTCCCCAGCTAGAGATGCCTGGGAGATCACCCAGGTTGTAAGTCCCTGGGAAGGGCTCAACCACCACCCATGAATCTCAGGCATCCAGCCAGGGATGGAGGGTAGGAGTTGATTAGTAAAGGAACAGGTGTTTGAGAACAGCCTGACCAAACAAGGCATCCCGGCGGGAGTCCTTGTCCAAGCAGTAATGGGCTGTGAAGGTATGAACCGAGGCCCAGGTGGCCGCTCGACAGATCTGGTCGATGGACACAGAATTTAGATGAGCCATAGAGGCTGCCATGGCCCTCACATTATGAGCTGTGACATGGCCCTCCAGAGAAAGGTTCTTACTCTGGTAGGCAAAAGAAATACACTGAGCAATCCAATTGGACAGAGTTCTCTTAGAGACTGGAAGTCCTAAATGAGAGGGATCAAAAGCAACAAAGAGTTGAGAGGACTTTCTATGTTGCTGTGTCCTCTGTAAGTAAAAAGCAAGAGCTCTTTTACAATCCAGGGTATGAAGATTCCTCTCTGCACTTGATGCATGAGGTCATGGAAAAAGGACAGGTAAATAAACCTCCTGGTTCAGATGAAAAGGTGAGACCACTTTAGGCATAAAGTGTGGATTAGTCTTGAGGACTACCTTGTCATGATGGAACCTTGTATAAGGAGGATTAGCCACCAAGGCTTGCAGTTCACTGATGCGGCGAGCTGAGGTGACTGCAATGAGAAAAATAACCTTCCAGGAAAGGAATTTCAAGGAGGTAGTGGCTAAGGGTTCAAAGGGTGGCTTCATAAGCTGGCCAAGAACCAAGTTCAAGTCCCAAGCCACTGGAGGTGGTCTAATGGGAGGTTTAGTTAAAAGAAGGCCTCTCATAAATCTTGTAATAAGAGGATGAGAGGAAATAGGTTGTCCATTGAGAGGCTTGAGGGATGCTGAAATAGCACTCAAATGGATTCTTACTGAATTTGTTTTGAGGCCTGCATGGGATAAATGCAGCAAATAGTCTAGTAAAAAATTCAGAGGTATTGCAAGAGGGTTAAGACCCTTCTCTGCACACCAAATTGTAAACCTTTTCCATTTAAAAGCATAGGAACGTCTGGTGGAAGGCTTTCTAGTAGCATGAAGGATATCCTTCACCTGCTGAGAAAGATGCCAATCTTGAAGGTCTAGGCCCTCAGCAACCAGGCCCTGAGATGAAGAGACTGGGGATTTGGGTGCCACAACGTTCCCTCCTCCTGGGATAGGAGGTCTGGAGCAGATCCCAAGTCCAGGGAGGGAGCTTGAGAGAGATGCAGAAGTAGAGGGTACCACACTTGGCGTGGCCAATGTGGTGCTATGAGGATCATAGACCCCTTGTCTCTCTGAAGTTTGAACAGTGTCTTGGGAATTAGGGGAATGGGTGGAAAGGCATAGAGGAAGTCTTGCCCCCAGTGGAGGAGGAGGAAGGCATCCCTGGCCTGAACTCCCTGACACGGAATTCTGGAACAGAACCAGGGAAGTTTGGCATTCCACGGACTTGCAAACAGGTTTATGTCCGGGGTTCCCCAAATTCGGAAGATCCTGGCTAACTGGTCCCCATGGAGGGACCATTCGTGTGGAAGCAGAACTCGACTGAGTCTGTCTGCCCAAGAGTTTTGAACCCCTGGAAGATACACTGCCATGAGATGGATTTAATGCTCTCTGGTGAAGGCCCACAATCTCAGAGCTTCATTGCAAAGCGACAGAGCCAGTCCCCCCCCCTGCTTGTTCACGTAGAACATGGCTACTTGGTTGTCCATGTGGATGAGGACTGTCTTGTAGCTGAGCAGGGTGTGGAAGACTGAGAGCCAGAAATATTGCTCTGAGCTCTAAAAGGTTGATATGTAGAGATGTCTCCTGTGGAGACCAGATGCCCTGGGTGGAGAGATCTTGTAGATGAGCTCCCCAACCCTTTGGAGAGGCATCTGTTGTAAGGGTTGCTTGGGGTAGCAACTGTTGAAAGGGGGACCCCAGCAACAGATTTTGAGTGGACTTCCACCACTGGAGGGACCAAAACAGGCAACTGGAGGTTGCTATTTTGTCTGACAGGCATCCTGATGCCTGGGTCCATTGGGTGGACAGAGTCCACTGAGCTGCCCTCATGTGAAGGCGAGCGTAAGGAACCACATGCACAGTGGATGCCATGTGGCCTAACAGTTGTAACATCTCTCGAGCAGTTAAATGGGACTTTAACTGAATTTCTGAGGCTAACTGCACCAAGCGTAGGCAACAGGCCTGGGGAAGATAGGCCCTTGCAGTGGTGGTATCCAGCAGGGCCCCTATGAACTCTAGGGATTGAGTAGGGGTGAGATGGGATTTTGGGATGTTTATTACAAGTCCCAGATACTGAAGGATACACCTTGTGCAGACTAGGGAAGCCTGGGCCTCTGACTGGGATGGAGCTCGGATGAGCCAGTCGTCCAAATATAGGAATACAAATATTCCTAGAAAGCGTAGAAATGCAGCTACTACTGCCATGCATTTTGTGAACACCCTTGGTGCAGAGGCCAGACCGAAGGGAAGCACTCTGTATTGATAGTGCTTTCCTTGGAAAAGAAACCGAAGGAACCTTCTGTATGTTGGATGGATGAGGACATGAGTGTACGCATCCTTGAGATCTAGAGAACAAAGCCAATCCTGACTCTGGAGGTATGGAAGGAGAGTACCGAGAGAAGTCATCTTGACTTTCTCCTTGCATAGAAACTTGTTCAATTCTCTGAGATCTAATATGGGTCTGTAGCCCCCCGTTTTCTTTGGGATGAGAAAGTAGGGGGAGTAGAACCCTGAGCCCTGTTGAAGAAGGGGTACTTCTTCTATTGTCCCTTGGGCAAGAAGGGTAGCAATCTCCTGACCCAGAAGGTCGAGGAGAGATGTTGGAGAATTGAACTGTCTCACCATGGTGTGAGGGGGAAGGTTCAAGAAATGAAGCTTGTACCCTTCCCTTATGATGGAGAGGGTCCATTGCTCTGCTGTGATTTGTTCCCATCTGGGAGCAAAGTGAGCTAACCTTCCTGGAATGGTGAGAGGCTCTGGATGTTCTAGAGCCAAAAAGGCTAAGTTCTCTAGCTGTAAGTCAAAGGCCCGGAGGAGGCTGAGGCTGTTGGGCCGTAGCAGTCCTAGCAGCCTTAGGCTTGGCCTGTTTGGGTTGTTGCTATCTCTTTGTAGCAAAACGACCTGTAGAAGATGCCTGCTGACCATAAGCAGAATAATATCTCCCTTTTTTGGGAAAAAACCCTTTTTGAACAACCTTTTCTTGAAAGGAGCAGAAGTAGACTTTGAAAGTCTATCTAAAGCAGAATTTTCAGCATCCATCTGGGTGGCCTTTGCTTGCCAATCTTTGCCAAAAAGGTTTTCACCTGTACAAGGAAGGTTTCCTTGTCCATCCTGAACCCAGGGTTCCAAATCAGAAGCTTGTAACCAAGCAACTCTGCGTGCACCTATGGCAATAGCCGAGGCTGTGCTGGCACACTCAAAAGAGTCAAAGGCTGCACGGTTGGAAAATTTGGAAACATCCTGGGCATGTTTGAGCCAGGTGAGAAACTTCCCTTTTATCTTCTGAAATAAAAGGAGATAAAGTTTGCAGATGATCTGTAACCTCTTTTAGAAACATCCCCATATAGAGACTATAGGAGTTGATTCTGGCAACAAGCATATTGGCCTGGAAAACTCTCCTGCCAAAGGCATCTAAAGTACTGCATTCTCTTCCTGGAGGATTAGAAGAGTGCCTTTTTGTATTCTATCTTCTTCATAGCAGACTCCACCACAATGGAGTGGTGAGGAAGCTGAGTCTTATGAAAGCCAGGACAAGGAGGAACACGATACATGGTGTCCAACCTACGAGAATGAGGAGAGGTGGTGAGAGGAGTCTCCCATATGCCCAACATGTGATCATAAAGAATCTCATGAATTGGTAAAGTGGCTGCCTCTTTAGGAGCCTTAGGATATTGTAATATATCTAATTTTTTGTCTCTAGGCTCTGCTTCAGGGGCCACTGAAATGGAAAGGCCCCTGGCCACTTCCCTAATGAAGTCTTGAAAAGACAAGTCTTCTGGAGGAGACATTCTCCTTTTTGGAGAAGAGGGCTCCTGAGGAAGGATCACCGATGCTTCGACAGAGGCCTCTGAATCGTCAGAATCTTCAGAGGAATCGAAGTATCGTCTGTCTGGATGCTCCTGCAGAGCCCGATACGCGTACCGGGTGGTATCGACATCGGGAGTGATCGGTACCGAATCGGTACCGATGGGCATCACAGAACAGTGTACCGCTGCAGTCGACACCGAAGCCGATGTCGATGCAATCGGTACCGGCACCGGAACCGACATCGGTACCGACAACTGAGTTTGTTGCGGTACCGAAGGCGTCGCAGCTTGTATGAATGCCGTGATGGCACGCTGCATGGTCAGGATATTCTGATCCATCGACGCCACCAATGTCTGGATGTCGGTACCAGTGGGAACCACCGGTACCCCAGAACATGGCAACAGGTGATCAGTCAAGGCCGAGCCATCGATGTCAACCTGTGACCCCATAGATAAAGCTTTGGAAGCCGGAGCCTCCCGCCGGGGTAATTTTGCCCGTGCGGATTCCTCGAGAGCAAGCCTGGAGGCATCTCGATACTTTGAGGGAGATCTACCCTTCGAGGACCGGCTGGACTTAAGTTTGGTTACCTGAGATCCATGGGAGGAAGCAGCAGCCCTGGAAGACGTCGATGCCACCGAAGCTGCATCAGAGGGAAAAAGGGTACCGAGCTTGGCTGCTTGATTCTGTAAACCTCTTTTAGACATCATGGAACAGGACTCACAATCCGTAATGGAGTGATCAGGACCTAAACATTTTAGACACCATTCATGGGTGTCGGTGACAGAAATAGTGCCGCTGCACTTCGTGCACTTTTTAAACCCGGAGGCGGGCTTTTCCATGTGGAAAGTTTTCCTAGGCCTAAGGCTGAAGAAAGAAAAAATGCACTGAAGTGAGAACAGTAGGTTTTTTTTTTTTTTTTTAAATAAAGAAAGACCGGCGGTACCGGTCCGGTGTCGAAGAAGGCAGACACGCGACCGAAGAAATAAAAGAAAATAAAGAAATTCTTCAGCGGTGACAGGAACACGACCTGCTGGCTCCGTGGAAAAGAAGAACTGGAGAGAGGTGGTTAGGAAAGGCGGGAAGGCAGCACGCAGGCGCTGTGGGATGCTCCCAAAAGCTTTCCTTTTGGATGCTGGGGAGCGTTCCCGCGCAGACTCCGTCGGTACCGACGATACCCATATGTGAAGATTCATTCCTGCTTGTTCCTGGAGATAAGAGGGTACCGAGCTTCGCAGCCCGGTTCTGTCTTCCTCTTTTAGTCATCCCCATACAGGAGAGACGTTCAGATGGAGAATGTTCAGGCCCTAAACATTTAAGACACCAATCATGGGTGTCAGTGACAGAAATAGTAACGCCACACTTAGTACATTTTTTAAAACCACTAGTTGGTTTTTCCATGTTTTAGGAATATAGGGCCTAGTGCCCAAAATGGTACCTAGCACCAAAAAGAAAAGTTTCTGAAGAGAAACAGCTCAAAGTATAAGGTTTTTTTTTTTTGGAAAAGAAAAGAACCGGCGGTACCGGTAAGCGTCGTGTGGCAGGCAAATGCAACCACAAGAAAACAATTTTAAAGACGGAATTTTCTGCGGAACGAAGAACTGAAGAGGGACAGTTGGAAAGGTGGGAAGGCAGTGCGCATGTGCTGAGGGATGCTCCAAAAAGCGTTCTTATTGGACACTGGGGAGCGTTCCCGCACAGGCTCCGTCGGTACGGACGATACCCATATGTGAAGACTATATTACTACTTGTTCCTGGAGATTTCTATTTACTTGGAATTGTAATAAAAGCCATTAAGCAGGCTTGAAATGTGTGCAAAACACTGCAGCCAGGATGGCAACTTGTAACGCAGGATAGAGGCACACTGCTTTTGAGGGCCTTGTATTGACTACCTAAAGAGAAGCAGGTTGCACTTAAGATTCTGTGTTTTATATTTTGGTTATTACATCAACTAGCTCCATCACTTAATTAGTGCTATATAGTACACGTTGTAATTTGCAATCTAGCCAAAGCAGCAGTCTGCTTACCAGCACTTGTGGCTTTCATTTAATCACAAGTAGTCATTTAGGGGGTGGGTTCCACTTCTTTGGAATATACACCCTTTGGATTTTATGTAAAATGATAAATTCTGATTTCATCAACAGCTTAACACATTTTTTTTCCTAGAACTGGGCTTATGCCAGGCTGATCTGTGTGCTCTGGTTTACTAAAGTATTCTAATTTTTCTTCTTTTGGACATTTGAAATTGTTTCTTGCAATTGTGTTTTTCATTTTTTGCTGTGATTGTGTCAAATTGTGGGTAGTGTGGTTTTGGAATTTCAATTGTTAAAAAGCTGTACTTATGTTGATGTAGCCTGCTTTAAATTAACTTGAAAAAGCAGGCTATAAATGGTTAAATTTAAAATGAAATATGGCTGACTTCTCCTAATAAAGACATTTCACCTTCTTAGGAGACTTGCTGCCAAGCACACTCACCAGAACAAGCTGTGCCATTTCTTACCTGCACTGCTCAGGTCTCAGTGTTTGAGCTGCACAGTACTTTAACTTGACATTTCCATGAAACTTAATGCTGCAGGATATTGGGCATTGTGCAGCTCAACTTACTGAGGGGGCCAGAAGAAAAATTGTTCCAAAGGCAGTGCCAGCAGCAAGTCTGCAGAGTGAAGGATTCTGGGAGAGGGTACGAGTGTGGGTGCAAGAAGAGCAGCAGACTAGGAGGGATAGGGAATGGGGACTGCAAGGTGAAGCTAACTAGTCAAAGAGGCAGGTGGGATTGAGACTAGCTAGGACAGGGCTAGGAGAATGTATTAGGGGAAACTTTGTTTGGGAAACCTGGGGGGGGGGGGGGGTGGTGTTGAATCAGGTAGAAATGGACTGAGGGATAAATTGTCTGTGGAGGGTAAAGGGCCTGGAAGATTGGGGCAGGGGTATATAAAGGGGAATATACTTCATTTTGGTTATATGGTTCACTTGAACGGCTGGGCCACTGGTATCAGAGGAGAGCTCCCCTTTTTTTAGGGGAGGGCTTTTTTGTCTATAGGGCCTCCATCAAGTGATACTATTTAACATGTTAGTACAGTATTTTTGTTCTTTAGTTCATTTTATTCTGCTGCTTGTCTTTAGCTGAAGTTGTAATATCTTCTCTTAGTGCTTTCTGGAAGGACTGCTGCATACTGTAATTCATACTGTCAAAATTTACAGTCATTCCAGTGGTCTCTAATATGCTATTGTTCATGTTCAGCCAGTGACATTTAGTCAGTCCCACCAGGACAAACAGCTATAAGAGATGAACAACTCAATACTTAAGAAATCATTGTAAATGAGCTTTATTTATGAATTAAAATGTTTCACTTTGCTAGATTGGTAAGAAAGCAGAATAAAAAAATACAGAACAGAATGAAAAACAGAAAGACCACCTGTAGCCAATCCCTCCCCTATCAAAACCATTCACATAGTGTTCTTTATAAAACAGCCATAATCATTCTTAAAATGCTTTAAAAATATATATATATAGTACCAGAAATTATCCCACAGGATTTCTTTAATTACTTCCTATTTGATTTGTCAGTCTATAGTGCAGCAAAATCTCTTGGTATTACCTGTCAGACATACTAAAAAAAGTATTCAAGGTGATAAAGTTATTAAATGTCCTAGTGTCTGTTCCTAATGGCATTCTGGTTTAGTACATGTTCAAGTCTTATAGGTCAGACTCAGGTGGGCTTTAGGCTTAAGAATTAGGGACTTAAACATGGAGAGGGGCTCACTCAGATTTCTCCTCCGTCCTGCCCTCCCCCCCCCCCCCGACTGCTTCAAGCCTCTAAGGGCTTTCTAGAAAAGAGAAATAGGAGGGGAAGAGGAGGAATAAAGGAAAAAAAATCAGCTCCCTCTCCCCATCTTAATGCTTAG
Organism: Ichthyophis bannanicus; assembly: GCA_033557465.1. Lineage (NCBI taxonomy): Eukaryota > Metazoa > Chordata > Amphibia > Gymnophiona > Ichthyophiidae > Ichthyophis > Ichthyophis bannanicus. Next base: position 713,630,683 of record CM066033.1, on the reverse strand, counting down.
CTCCTCTCGGCAATTACCAATCTCCCTCCCTGCAACATTTAGCATTGACAGATTACTCTGGACATCATTCAACTGGAGTTCAGGCCATTAAGAATGTCCTACTAATATGAAAAAAGAAATCAGACTGCTGACATGGGGGGGGGGGGGGAGAAAGATAAGGTAAAGATAAACTGCAAAAAATTAATTTATCACAAAACACTAATTGCTACATAAGTCAGGACAACACTTGGAAGTATAAGTAGTAGGACATTTTAAAAAAGTATTTTAATTACCTTTATGTCCCTATCTGGTAAAGGAAAGCTCAATGCAGTTACACTCATAATTGTCGTTTATAAAATACCTCAAATATTAGTGTCAATTTAACAAGTTTAGACAAACAAAAAGAAAGATTTAAAAATAAGGGAGCAAAAGTTGATCCCATCCCAAGAGATACAATGGAATGTTAAAGTTTTACGTTTCAGAACCTACAACTGTTGAATTATATTTCCCCAATATTGCTTTGAAATGACAGCCAGCAAAAGGAATGCTGGTGTCACAGGACAGCAAAGTGCTGGATTTCTTTAAACAATTCCAGTTTGTAGTAAGATTTTTCACACAGGCAAATTTACAAATTATTCCTCCATTCAGGTTAAGTAAAATGGAAAAATATACACCTACAACCAGCACTCTATTCTAACCCTGGACTAATTCAAACAGCAAATGCTGTAACATTTATTTCTGTTTACAGAAGATCTGCACACTGGGCCTTAATGTGCTTTAAAGTGCATGCTGCGTTTTACACAATCACTAAATACACTCTTTTTTTTAAACAGGATTACATTGTTATATTGGGTATGGGTCTCGTTTCACTGTACTAATTAACAGAAAGCCTGGATTTTGGCAGCTCACTAAAACTGGTTGGTATATACTTGTTCAAACTTGTGTGCCACAAATCCCAGGCACTGAATCATTAGTACTAACAGTACTGTAGCAGCTGAAAAGGTTGCAGAATAAGTTAGGAATTTAATCTTACTGGGCAGTGCAAGATAATTTACTCAATATTGACTAATATAATTAAAAAGATATAATTTTGATACAAGGAGCTGGGGATACATTGGCACCAATATGGGTGTTCCTAAGTTTCTGGCATGGGGTCAAGAGAAGGTTTCTGCACATCAAGATACACAATTAATGGAAGCCATTAGTTGTTCCCTTACATGGTTTGGAAATGAGTGGAAGGAATCTTTCAGAAAGGAAAGCTGCCTTCATAAAGCTGAGCACCAATGTACAACCCAACACCTCGAAGCATCAAAACATCCAGTGACCGGATGATCACTCATCCTCATCCTCTTCTTCATAGCAACGATTCCTTTTGATCTGCTCTTCCAAAGACAGAGCTTCCATATCTTCTTCTTCCCAGAAACCAACATCCTGTGACTTACGATTTTGATCAGGGGACAATTCCTTAGTTGTCAAGTCATCTACAATGGAATGCTGAGGAGACTGCCGTTTCAAGTAATCACTCATAAAAGGTTCAGATTCTTCTGGAGGTGCCCCTTCCTCTTTGGTATCTCTAGACAGTTCACCATTCTCTAACCATTTCTCCTCCTCCTCTCCTGCAGGACAGATTTCCTTCTTGCTCATCTCTATTCTCTCTTCCCTTAAATCTCTTTTTTCTTCTTTCTGTTCTGCTTTTTCCAGTTCTATAATTTCTTTGTCTCTTGCTGTTTCACTCGTAAGTTCCACATCCGGGTTCATCACACTTACAGTTTTGCTGACATCTGAGGAAGTGATCTTCAATTTCTCTGATTCTTTATGGTCATTAATGGTCACGTTCTTGAAAAATGAAGATACTGTAAATGGACGACTCCTTTCTTTCAAGGACTGGCTTCTTCTTAGCTTCTTGAGATCACCATCTTCCTCACTTTCTGACTTGTGTATTTCATCTACAGGAGGCCACTTTGGTTTGAACACTTTAATGCCATCATCAGAGGCACTTCCTGATTTTCCCATTTCTGATGATGGTGGCCAAGCAATTCTCAATTTCTTTGTCTCTGTTGGTTTCTCTTTTTCAAGAGGTGGAGGCACAACCAGAGCTTCCATTGTAGCGGCTAGAACTCCCACCTTCGCAATTGGTGCATCTTCCACTCCTGGACTTTGGACTTCCTCTCTAGGTGGAATTGATTTCTCAGGGGATTCTTCTTCACTTTCATTTTTGCTTGTCCATAGTTCCTTGTGCTGCTTGTGTCCAAAACCTTCATCGTAATTGCCTTTGGATTTGAATAGCTGGTTGAAGTGAGGTTTGCAATAGATAGTTCCATGCAAGGAAGCATAGTTTCCAAGGCTGTGCAAAATAAAAGGATAAATATAGATGGATTATAGATTTTATCCAAGTTTTAGACAATCAACTAAAAAACTGGAGCACTACTCAAATACAAATATCTATTTGACAATGTGGGAAGTGAGCATCTGCCCAATTATACAGAAACAGTCTCCTTCCTCAGACTTTTCAGCGTTTTAAAAAAAATAACTAAATTTACTGTCTCCAGTTCTCTACAAAACTGAAAAAGGATGATATGTCAAAGACGAGAGGCGGTGGAAGGAACTCTGCCAAGTAGACCCTAAACTACTTACTGGAAAAACGTATCACATTAACACACACGTGGTGTATGGGGACTGAATGGTTTACACTTTCACAGGTGACCACTCTCTGCATTACAGTATGTGGATTTTGTAAAGAGCTTATGTTAGCATGCTCTTTGTAAAGTTTGGAGTTCCCAGAAAGACCACACTCTCCCTATCTTTGAGCTGTGATTTCTGATGGCCTGCCGCCCACAGGCTTACAAGTACAAGGGGGGCAAAAAGAGACTGTTGGTTGAGAGTGGTTGGGTCAGACCATGTGGAGTTCAGTGGTCATTCTTCTCAGTCTGTATACTCATTTACTAAAACTGAATAAAATGTAGCTGGAAGAACTTTAACAAGGATGAACAATGAAGAAACTAATAGGATTGCCTTTGTGTCCCTACCTCTTACCTGAGTTTGCTACTGCAATATGAACAGCGAAAGCAGCTATTGTGGAACACCTGCCCACTGGCAAACAATCGCTCCATTGGGTACACAGTTTTCTGACATCCTGTGCAGCTCTCTCTGGCTGGCAGCTGAAACTTCTAATGGGAAGAAAATTTATTCACAAATTAAAAATAGAGTGATCAAAAAGTCTATACATGCACTTATAGCACACTGATGGAATTAAATGTTAATGTTTCTTACTGCTTATCATGACAATTTCAATTACGAAGAGGGCGTAAGCTGATATCAAGGCATTTCCACCAAGAATGGTATTGCTTTCTTTAATATTTTATAACATAACAGGTATGCGCTTGTGTTACATCTCCACAACAATGGTTCACAATACAATACAGAGCTCTCCAATTCCAAAATATTTTTTGTTACAATTCCTTCTTCCTCCTATTCAGGATCATTAGCTATTATTCTTTCACTTTCAGATATGCGAAAACCACCAAAGATCTTGAGCTAAAATGAAAATTACATCTGAACTATCATGCCTTAAATTTTCAGTGGGCTAGCCATGTTAGTTTAGAGTAAAAAAAAAAAAAAAAGAGGCAGGTGGCGCCTTATAGGCTAACTAATTTGAGGCATGAGCTTTCAAGGACCAGAGTCCACTTCATCAGATGCATTTGACAAAGTGGGCCCTTGTCCTTGAAAACTCATGCCTCAAATTTAGTCTGTAAGGTGCCATCTGCCTGTCATATCCTGCCTTAGATTATTTTACACGATCTGTTTCTGCATTTAAAATAATTAAGATCAGGGTTGTGTTTTGAGGGGGTACTCTGTGGTACTGAATACTGGCACTTTTTCCATTGCCTGTATTAATGAAAGAGCCCTGCATATGAGTACCAGCACTGTTTTTGCTAGGCAGAATGCACCGATTAAGATAAATACATTTATTTATTTATTTTCTCTTATATACCACGCTATTCTGCATCAGTGCGGTTTACATTGAACAAACTGAAATTACATTGAACAGGGTATTATAACTTGGAGATGACTATTTTTACAGGGAACATGGGCTATGGAGGGTTAAGTTGCTTGCCCAAGACCACAAGGAGCACCTGTGGGACTAGAAACCCCAGTCCTTCCGGCCCAAGGTTGCTGTCCTCTAGTGGGGTTTGAACCCCTGACCTTCCAGCCTGAAGTACCTTGCCGCAACCACTAGGCTACTCCTCCACTCCATACCCAAATGGAGACTTAGGATGCTTTTAACTTAGACCCATGCATGAAAAGATTCCAAATTTCATGCAATTGACCTAGTCACTGTGTTGTGTAATAACTATAACACTGCATAGTTTATATAGGAACCATATATGTGCAAGTATTTGCTTATTTGGCAGTCAGGGCATCTTCCAGAGTACCATGATTTTGCTTTGGGCTGCTACAATACACACCAGATAAAAATTCCTTATGTAGGAATTAATGCCCTCTGGAAAAATATGTAATAACATCTAGGGCAGCGATGGCAAACCTGTGGCACGCGAAGGCCTTGCAGCTGGCACGCGGGAAGGTCCGCAATTAAGATATGCGGCGCCGCGTTCTCTCTTTGGGATTTTTGAGGGGAAAGAGATTTATTTCGGGGCTGTTTCTCCAAATGCGCTACTGTGGAGAGGTACTTATGTCTATCTACCTAGCTATCTCCTGCACTCTCTTCCCAAGTGGTCCAGTCTCTCCTTGCCGTGATGCATAACTCGCTTCCTGCTCTTCTTGAAATACTGCATCTCGGACCAAACAGCCCAATTATTTTTAGCACCTCTTTTAAATGTGTTCTTCTCCCCCCCCCCCCCCATGTTAGCAATTTAATGGAATTGATATCCTTAGCTGTAAAACTGCGCAGGCAATCGCTGATGGAGAATTAAATATCCCGACTTCCTTGTAGTGTTTAACAAGACATATAAGTGGACGAGTGCTTACAATTCCCCCCATTCTATTCGGTCATGGATATGAAATATCTATAATATAACAATGACTTGGCATGTAAGACAGAAGTTATGTATATCTAAATAATGGAACTACCTTATTATAGTTTATATATAGGTCAGAACAAATTAAAGGTATAAAGTCCGGCACTATATAGCAAGCTGTAGTCTCGTATGAACAGGGCCTCCTAAAACCAACCTGAACTGAATATTAATTATCAGTAGTTGAGCAAAAAGAAAGGGTTCAAAGTGGGGGCGATTCCTTACGGGTTATGTTGTACAGTGCTTCTACGTTCCCTTATGTCTCCTAAAGAGCAGAAATGGTGGGATTTAGTGCGCTCAGATAGCTTTTGGCGTTGGAAGCAATCATATGAGCCTTTTACCTGAAAAAGGAGTCCTCGAGGTGCAAACTGCGAACCGGGCTTAAAGTCCCTAGTTGCGAGGTCAGGGGGAGAGCCATCTGAGCAGACTGGCCCAGGGCTCTAGGGAAGAGTCAACCCTTGGGAGCTTGGCTGAGTAAGACCATTGCGCAGGCCCATATAGCAAAGCCTTTAAATTACAAGGATCTCCCATGTTTATGATTATACTGATAAGTTAAGGTGCTCCTTGACCATCGAAAGGAACTGGACTTGTTGTACTCACATTTGGTTGCCTATCTGAAAGTCCGCGGCTGGATCCTAGCATCTGTTCTCTTCAATAAGAAGCTGGACTCTCGCTAAAGCTTCCTATGACAGGACTATCAGATACATCCTCATCTACCCTGGCAGGCTCATGGGTCGCAGATTTCCCCTGAGATGATTTCAGGGCAAAGATAAAACCTCCCCTGCTTTATCTCTGCAGGAACCCCAGTCTGAGTTCCTTCACAGCCCTCCCCGAGTTTTCAGGATAGGGGTGGAGGGAGGCCCAGCTAGTTTCCATAATTCAGTTGTATCTATTGTGGAGTTGTCTCAGCACGAAATCTCCATGGGAATATGCGCTGTCTTTGGGTTAGGTGGGCTCACATGTTATACTTTGTCTCCTGAGTGGCACTGCTCCGGGTGTTTACATCGGATCTGACTTGGGACAAGTATAAAAGGAAATCTACAGTGTTATTTCTGATAGACAATAAATGTATTTCTGTCTGGATGCTGACCGTTGGAATTTAGGGAGCTCTACAACTTACTGGCTCATATTAGTTCTGGAAGGTAGGCAAGTATTAACTCTACCGGTGGTATCTTGCCATTGAGGCTCTATCTCTCCAGGAGAAATCGCTAATCTTACAACATAGCGATATAGGGATTATCAGCAGAAAATCACAACCCTCCAGGGGAAATACGACTGTGCCGAATCAGCTTTATATGCGATGCCCCCAGATTCCTCGGAGGCAGGTGCTTTCCCAGGGTGGTAACCTCCCTGTAAGAGCACCTCTTTCCTGCTTACAGTGGTTGGATATTCAAAACTTGGAAATGGAGCTACTGGAATTTCAGGAAAGCTCTATCTGGAAAAGTAAATTCAATGACCTGCGTGCGGCTCTTGAACGTATTGAGTGTGAAAGGGTGACAAATGAAATCACTGCTAGCAGTTCTGAAAATGAAATCCTAAAAGCGTGGAATTCTCTGCCAGACAATTTTAAGTCCATGAAAGCACTTGGGATTGCTCTTCTTACTTTGTTTGGGTCATCCTATGCTTGTGAGCAGCTGTTTTCGGCTTTGAATCATATAAAATCTGATGCTAGAAACAGATTAACGGATGACATGAGTGCTGCATGTGTTGCTCTGAAATTAACGCATTATGAGCCAAGGATTGACAAGTTATCAGCATGCATGCAACAACATCACATTAATTTTTTTCATGTATAGATTCTTTGGGAATACACACCGAGTCCTGACACAGTTAACAGTTTTAAGAAGTTTATCTTTTTTTTACTCAGGATACATTTGACATGTTATGTGAATAATACATTTAAAATATATTGTGTAACTGAATCAAATTCTTCCTAAATTCATTAAATTGAATGAAATCATTAAAACATTATAAATTGCCAATAAATTGAAATGAAAACCAAAGGATTGTGAATCAAATTGATTCTCTGACAATACAAAGATTCCAACCTTTACAAATGATGTTACATAGTTCAGGCAACTTTATAAAGAGATTTTAGATACTAAAATCTTGTTAAGGTTTAATTGATGTGCTGGCACTTTGAGGAAATTCTTTGGTTTTGTGCGGCAGTTTGGGCACTCGGGCTCAAAAAGGTTAGCCATCACTGATCTAGGGTCTATCATCCATTCCAACTGTGTCACTTTGTTAATCTATTACCAGGGATACTTCCACCACAGATGGATTAACCCTATTTGACCATATTTGCATCAGCGGTGCTCATCTGTAGTTTTAAATATCTTTTAATTATGAGGTTATATAGATAAGGTATATGACTTTGTACCTATTTTCCAATAGAACAGCTGGCAAAGAACTTAGTCAATATCAGACCATCTATCAAACTCCTAAAAGATCCTCCAACCAATCTCTAATACGGGCTGGTGCACTCTTTATGGAGAGTAAAATCATAGCATACAATTGTGAGAATATCCCTCTGGTTCCATTATGCTTACAATATAGCTCCTCAAAAGCTGTCAATTAGGTTTTCAAATCACTCAGAATCTGTTGATCTGTTAAATAGCAACAACTGCAGGTTATATATAAAGTTTCTTATGTGGGAGGTAATATCCCGTTTGCAATTGTTCGTAACTTCATTATATTCCCATCCTCTAATTGTCCTAGTCTATGCAAGGTTCTCTCACACCACTCAATGAACCATATATTAATACCAGGAGGAAGGTTTTGTTAAGATTAATACTGTAACTGAGGTTTCTCTCCCCACCTCTTGATGTAGTTAGAACATAACTTCAAATGATATGCCATACTAGGTCAGACCAAAGGTCCATCAAGCCCAGTATCCTGTTTAACAGTGGCCAACCCAAGTGGCCAAGAACAAGCAAATCCACATCCATGAGAGCCTTCTCTCTTGCTGCCCCTGCTATCTGGAATGTCCTCCCAAATAAACTAAAATCAACAGATATAAAAGAATTCAGGAAACTACTAAAAACCACCCTATTCATTGAACAAGTTAATGATGACCACCAATTACCCTAATCACTTCAAGAATATCACTATCCCTGGCCACTCCCACGCTCTGGAACTCACTCCCCGACAACCTGAGAACAAAAGACCTCAAAGACATCCAGAAGATGCTAATAATTATGTTCTTCACAGAACACTACAAGGACATCACATGAACTGTCCAAACAAACTCCCTCTCTACCACCAAAATGTAAAAATGTAAATAGTTCCTGTACATAGCTCATACTGTATATAGCTCACCACGCAATCAACCTCACACCACTCACGCACACACGACTTGATTTATCACTGCATGCCCACACCCACACACCTGCCACTTGATTTGTTTGCTGTGTAATCCACTTTGATGTTAGGATAAAGCGGTATATAAATCTGTCTAAATAAATAAAAATAAAGTCACAAGTACCTGTCAGGTTCCAAAAGGTGTACAGATTCCATGCTGCTTGTCCCATGGGTAAGCAGTGGATTTTCCCGGTCCTCTTTAATAATGGTTTATGGTCTTTTCCTCCGGGAACTTGTCCAAACTTCTTAAATCCAGCTACACCCGTGGTTCTCACCCAGTCCTCTGGGACCCCCAGGCCAGTCAGATTTTCAGGATATCCACAATGAATATGCATGAGGTTAGGATCTGCATGCAAAGTGCATACAGATCTAACCTCATGCATATTCATTGTGGATATCCTAAAAACATGACTGGCCTGGTGGTCCCAGAGGACTGGGTTGAAAAACATTGAGCTATATTAACCGATTTTACTATATCCTCTGGTAATGAATTCCAGAGTTTGATTATGCGTTGAGTGAAAAAATATTTTCTCAGATTAATCTTAAATGGGCTACAATGTAGCTTCATTGCATGCCCCCTAGTCTTTCTTCTTTTTGAGGGAGTAAACAACGATCTACATTTACCCATTCCACTCTATTCCTTATTTTATAGGCCTTTATATCATCTTCCTTGGCAGTCTCTTTTCAAAGCGGAAGAGTCCTAAACTTTTAAACCTTTCCTCATAAGGATATCCTTCCATCCCCTTTACCATTTTGATGGCTCTTCTCTGTACTTTTTCTAAATGTGCTATATCCTTTTTAAGATATGGCGACCAGAGTTGCACACACTACTCAAGATGTGGTTGCACCATGGCATTATATCATCTTTCATTTTATTCTCAATTCCTTTCTTTATGATTACTAGCATTCTATTTGCTTTCTTGGCCACCGATGCATACTGGGCAGAGGGTTTCAACATATTATCCACAATGGTGCCTGGGTGGCAATTCCTAATGTGCAACCTTACATCATGTAACCATAGTTTGGTTGTTCTTCCCTAAATGCCTAACTTCACACTTGTCCACATTAAATTTTATCTAGCATTTAGACGCCCAATCTCCCAATTTATCAAGATCATCTTGCAATTTTTAACAATCCTCTTGTCTTTTTAAGAACTTTGAATAATTTTCTCTCATCTAAAAATTTGATCACCTCACTTGTTATTCCTATTTCCAGGTCATTTATAAATATGTTAAATAGCAGACCCAGCACAGATCCCTGGGTTACTCCACTATTCATAAGAACATAAGATATGCTATACTGGGTCAGACCAAGGTCCATCAAGCCCAGTATCCTGTTTCCAACAGTGGCCAATCTAGGTCACAAGTACCTAGCAGATTCCCTAAAAGACACAGGTTCCACAATGAAAATTGAGACATACAATATGAACCGGCTCAGCTTTATCTACTTATTTATTCACACTTTCAAAAACATAGCAGATTAGTGACACCCGACTTTCCTTGACTAAATTCATGTTGATTGTGTCCTATTAAACCATGACTATCTACATGTTCAGTAATTTTGTTCTTTTATAATGGTTTCTACCATTTTGCCTGGTACTGACATCAGGCTTACCAGTCTGTAGTTTCCAGGATCACCCTTTTTAAAAATGGGCATTACAATGACCACTCTCCAGTCTACAGGTACTACAGATAATTTTAATGATAGGTCACAAATTACTAATAGTAGCTCTGCAATCTATTTCAGTTCTTTTAAGCACCCTGGCATGTATGCCAACCGATCCAGGTGATTTGCTGCTCTTTAGTTTACCAATTACCATATTTCCCAGCTTATAAGTCACCCTGGTGTATAAGTTGCAGTGTCTCAATTTGGCGTTTTGACATGTAAATTACTAGTTAAGTCGTCCCTGTATATAAGTCACAACTACAAAAGATAAAGCACAAGACAACATTGCTGTTTCTTAAAACCAGATTTATTCTGTTTCACTTTACACCACTCATTCCACATCAACTTTGTTCTGTATCACTCTCAGGAAAGCCATTTAAGTCTTCATCTTCAGTGTTACTGTGAAATTTCTGCAATTTCTGGTGGCAGTTCGTGTTTGTTATTGTCTTCTTCATCTTCACGGTTATCAGGGCTCTTTAGGATCTCAGCCTTCACAAAACCTGATTTGATTATTTTAATTGCTCACAACCCCCACTATGCTGGCACAACCCACCAGGTAATTCCTGCAAATGTGGCATGGCATATACAACCAGTAGCCGTGAAACTGCTTTCCGTGGCACATCCAGTTTTCCCATAGGCCATGCAACACAGCTTTTAATCTTTTGCTGATGGAAATGTCAAACGATTGAAGCATTTTTGTCATACCTCCAGGAATAAAAACCAGGACAGTGTTCAGAGATTTTATTTTCTTCTTTATTCTTCAGTGGAATGGGCTCTCATACTATCCATGAGTAGTGCTTTCTGTCTCTTGAAAAACCCATCCAGCTGCTTACTAAAGCTGCACTGGAGCCATTTCAACATCATGCTCTCATTCATCCATCCTCTCTCATTCACATCAGCAACACTGGTTGGTAGAGATTCACGTGGCATTGTCTTCCTTTTGAATATAATCATTGGTGGCAGCTTCTTTCCATTTGCACAGCAGGCCAGCAGCAGTGTAAAAAGTGTGTCTTTTCATGTCACTGTGTATGTGTTGAATTCTTTGTTTACAAACTCCCTGAAATTACATACTTTATCCAAGAAATCAGCAGGGAGCTGCTGAAACATTGTTCTTTGTTTAATGCTTAATTTGCTTATCATAAATCAGTCAACTCAATTAGAATACCAGAAATTCCCTCACAATAAATTTTTTCTTGTCGGGTATAAACCGCCAGAGCGAGAGAATTGCGCTCCCCCTCCCCTGCAGTACATACCCCTTTTATTAATTTTTTTAATTAATGCTTATTGATGTAGCAATTCAACAGTCCAAGCAAAATTAAAACCACATTTGGCACGTGTGGTTTTAATTTTGCTTGGACTGTTGAATTGCTACATCAATAAGCATTAGTTTAAAAAATTAATAAAAGGGGTATGTACTGCAGGGGAGGGGGAGTGCAATTCTCTCCCTCTGGCGGTTTATACCCAACAAGAAAAAATTTATTGTGAGGGGATTTCTGGTATTCTAATTGAGTTATTTGTGGCTTGAATACCACATTTCGGGGTTTACTGTTTTGATTATCATAAATCAGTAGCACCACGAATGACCAGTCTTGAATCCCTCTATATTCATTTCCCTTATATCAGCTGCACATGGAAAACACAGACCATCACCAATTAAAAAGAAGAAACTACAAAAGACAAAAATTAAAATGGAAAACCCCAAAATCAGACACCAAGCTGTGAAACATGGAAGAAAAATAGAAAAGCATTTCCTCCTGTAATGAACTATAAGACATGCACATTTTGAAAGATGACATTTTATTCTCTAAAAACTGACACTTGTACCTTTGTCTGATCATCTTATCTTTCCAGTTGGATTGGTCCCAGTCTTTTCTACTTCCTTATTGGTTTTCTTCTAAATCCTTTCCCAAGATCCCATTTTTCACCTTCATCCTTTCCTTCGTTACATCACACTCTGACATTGATCCTTCTCTTTCATTTGCCTTTTACCTAACCACAGCTTCCTTCCATTCCTCTTTCTCCCCTACAAACTTCAGTCTTCCTCTTTTCACCGTTCAGCTACTTACCAGCTTTCCATGTCCTAATCTTACTTCTAGTCCTTCTATTCCACATCAGTCTCATTCCTTTGCTAGAATCCTATCCTCCCCCTCCCCCATCTTTCACCCACTTTCTAGTCTTATTTCCTCTCTGTACTCATCTCCTCCCCATTCTCATTTACCACCTTCTGCTTCCCATCCCTTTATCAGCCCCAGCTCTCTCCATCTCCAGACACTATGTCTTATCACCACCCAGGCTTCCATTTCCCCTTTCACTTCTCCCATCTCTACCCTCTTTCACCTGCTTCAAAGACAGACCTATCCCATCCTTTAACTCATCCACTCCACAGCACTCCATCCTTTTCAACTGCCCCAACAGGTACTTCAAACCTTCTCCCCTCCCCATATTTCTGCACTTGGTCTTGAGGTCCTACTTACATTCACTCACCAAATCACCTTGTCCCCGCGTAATCTCTAGTCAATTTCTTAGTCCCCATTATCCCGCCAAGCAACTCCAAGTTCCCATTTAGAATCCCACCCAAGCCCCAAATCCCCACTTAAAATCCCAATACCCAGCCTTAGAGTCTTCTTTGTTTGCTCTTACAATCTTCGAGTCCCCACTCGCCACAATAGCTGTCCTCATCTCCCTTCTTATTCCCCCCCCAGCAGCTCCCTTTTTTTTCCCCACCTCCAATCCTAGCATTTGCCAGCATTAGCCCCATTTCAAACCCAGGACCAAATCCCTAGAATTAGCACCCTTCCAGTTCTGGCCCTTTTCCAGTCCCATCTTCCCAGACCTAGTATCAGTCCATTTCCATTACCAGTCCCTCAATCAACCCATTTCCAATACAAGTCCCCAACCCTGTATCAACCCATTTCCAGTCTACCCCCTCCCCAGTATTAGCCCATTTCCAGTCCCAGCCCACATTTCTAGTATCAGCCCATTGCCAGTTATCAGTCAGACCCCCAAACCCCTTTCCAGTCTCCCCATCCCCATTATCAGCCATTGCCAGGACCACCAAACTAGAAATGCACCCTGTGCAACTGGGGAACGTGCCCCCCACCAGTTCATACACAGAAGCTTGCTCAGTTTAGTTATGAGAATGATGCTCCTTCTGTACTTGTGCCCTGTGTGGATGCACTGCTCACACAGCTCTTGGTACAAGCCCTGCCCCATCTCCCAGGCCCAACCTCACCCGCCTCATTCTGAGTATCAGCCCATTTCCAGCCCTGTTCCTGCCGCCCCCCCAACCATTGCAGCAACACAGCTGCATTAGCTTTTGCTCCTGCAGTTGTATTAAATACAGCCATGGGAGCAATAGCCAATGCCCCCCAGCTGTATTGAATATTAATACAGCCACAGGAGCATTTTGCTCTCACAGTTGTATTAATGCTCAGCACAGCCGTGGAAGCATTTGCTTTTGCTCCCGCGGTTTGAGTATAGGACAGCTGCAGAAGCAAAAGCAAATGCTTCCACAGCTGTGTTAATGCCATGGCTGGCAAGGCAGAGGACAGGTAAGAAGTGTGCCCATATTAGTGAGCCCTGAGCCATGCCTCACCTCTTAATCCAGCCCTGGTGTTCTTGCAATAGGCACTGCAACTTGTGTACTGATGTCCAACTAAGCATATATTCTGTTCATGTGTCTATGAAAAACAAGTAGGAAATCATACAGAGCATTGCTCTTGGAATTCTTTCCAATCCCTCTGCATGTGTATACGTGCATGTGAATGTATATTTATATCTGTTTTGACCTTTACAGTCAGGACAGCAGATGAGGGGGGACAGCAGCTCGAAAGGTGCAATTTCCTGCATTATGAGGCCTATGTTTAAAGGATTTGTGCTCCTACCTTTTCAGAGTTATTAAATTGGCACCTCTGAAAATTTACTAGAACTGAGCACCTACATTTACACACAAAATATCACTAAACTCCTAAATTTAGGAAAACAAAGTGGGTGACAATGTGTGTATTTAGGATAGGGAAAAAGTTAGGAGTTTAGCATTCATTTTCAGCACTAAGTTCAACTCTAAGCAAACGAACATCATAACATAAGAACATGAGGAATGAGATGGGCACGTGGTAAGGCGAGCAGAGTTAAGAGAGACGGAGTACATAGTTTACAACCTGAGAGACTTTGTACATAGTTTACAACCTGTTAAATGTAAGTTTGAATTCTTGCACATAGTTTACAACATGTTTAATTGTAAGTTTGATTTTCTTGTAATCGCCCATTGTTATATGTAAAAACAGCATTGCTTGTTTAACTGTTCCATGTAAACCGCAACTGATCATTGGAAGGTGCGGTATATAAAAACGCGCTAATTAAATTAAATTAAAGAGCACATATTCAGGACTTGGCTGTGTTCTGGTTGAAAGCATGGAGACTTGAGGCTTGGATGGGGGAGAGGGAACTGATTTTTGAAATGGAATCCAGGCATTAAGAGGATAGTGGGAACTAGGCAACTGAATGTGAAGAATAGAAGGAATGTGAGCCAGAGTAAGAACCATGGGAAGGGTAGTGAGACAGTAGAAGGGTCATGGAAAAGGTATGATAGAGGAAAGGGGCAGGTCTTTGACAGGAATGAGGCAAAGTGGAAATGGAAGTAATAAGAAGGGAATGGAAGTCTTGATAGAGAGTGACAGAAGGGCCTGGAGGTATGGAAGCAGCAGAGGCTGAAGAAGAGGATGGCTAGAGGAAGGGAGCAAGTATGGAGTTGAAGGGGAAAATGAATCCCCCTTCAGGTACCCTTGTCTCAGGTTGGATCTATATTGTGCTAATGTCTACAGCTTCAGGCCTAATTAAGAAATAGCCTGCTGACCCTTTTCACCCTGGAATTGCAGAATTAGCAAGTTTGAGCTATGAAATAAGCTAACATCCTGAAATCACAGAGCTGACACAATGAGAGGCTCTGATAGCTACACAGCTAGTGAAAATTGCCACCTGGGCCCCTCGAAAGAACAAAGGGGAGCAAAACAAGAAAGGAGAACTTTATCAACATCAGGTCTAAAGTTAATCTGCAGGAAACATGGTTAGCACAAGGCGAAGAGGACTACCATGAGAATGGTGAGACAGGATGCCACAAGGGAAAGCAAAGGGCAAGAGGGCAAAAGATTAAGGAGCAGATTTGCTTGAAAAAATAGGGAATATGAAAAGAAAGGAAATCTGCTTATCAGCAATTTAAGCCTAAAAATGAATATAAATATAGGGGAGAAATTCTGATAGGGGGACAGACACTAGCTGATCTCAACTAGAGTGATGCTGTCTCTCTCTCAGGACCCTTTACACTTAAGTCAGGTGCTTTGCTCGTTATAGACATATTGATGCTATGTATTGATATTGAAATTTGTACCTTATTTAAAAAAGTGAAGCTTGTGATGTTACAGACCTGGCAAAATAAATAAAAGGTTTCCATGCTCTTACGGTGGCACGAGCAATTTGTTTAAGGTGGGTCCTGTATATATATGTTGGGGGTGAACACAAGCAGCCAATAACAAAAAAATTGAAAATTCCCCAAATAATCGTAGGGGAAGCCCCCGAAAACCCCAACATCTTGGTGACCCCAACACGATCACTGACATCACAGTGCAGTGACATCACCAGGAAGTGTTCTCCCATGTTCGCTGGACAAAGCACAGGTCGAGAAGGAGGTAAGCGTGATTTTGAATTCCTGCAGAAGAACTATCCGGACAAAACTTATAGCTTAAACGAAATGACGATCCAAGCTCTTATGCCCAAATACCTTCACATGTATATAGTTGCATATGTTATGATCTTTTTTACGCTGTTCGACACTACACTACGTTAGTTAACTTGTTACACACGGTTCTAGCTTAAATATACTGTTTGTTTATTAAACTGTGTTTGTTTAATTTATGATGTTCTATGTAAAAGTTATGACGTTCTATGTAAAACAAACTGCGCTTTGTTAGTTGTTAATTTGTACACCGCAACTGAACTTTGGAAGATGCGGTATATAAATGTTAAATAAATAAAATAAATAAATAAAATAAATAAAATATATGTTTTTCACTCTGCATAGGTATATAGTTATTAGCAGAAAATTTTGCATAAGTAGGATATTGTAGACTAGTTAGGATGTTTAAGAAAAAGACAAAATAAACTGATTCTGACACTAGAAAAGTGGATGTACAAGAGCAGACTGCATTACAGAAAGTTATTAAGAGATATCCACTAGCTGCTAAAACTTTAGAACAGTTCTGCAAGAAGTGGCATAACTGGGCACTACGGGACTCTGCTTTTGCCTGGCCAGCAAGCGGTATCCTAGACCCACGTTCGCTACATTACTTGCAAACTAAAATAGAAGGACAAAACCCTCCATAGCCCATGTTTCCTGTAAAATAGTTATCTCCAAGTTACAATGCCCCGTTCAATGTAATTTCAGTTTGTTCAATGTAAACTGCACTGATGCAGAATAGCGCGGTATATAAGAGAATGTAAATAAATAAATAAATAAAACAGGATAGAAATTAGTGGAACACTTACATGTCACATTATGGGTGGAGGTTGCAAGAGAATGTTGCGAGTAACCACTTCCTTATAACCACACACAATCTGGGAGAAACAGGACTATATCCTGCCTTAACTGCAGTTACAGCTATAGGATACCAAGACCCTATTCCTAGAGATAAGGAACCTAAACATTCCAACGGGACCCTCCACAGTAACTTGAAGGAGACCTCACCCGAAAGGAGATTTTGTGACCAAATGCTCCCAGGCCCGATAGAAGATCCTGAGATGAGGACAGCGTGTGAGGATATAGGGAGAGAGAAAGAAGAGTGGGCAGAAATATCAGGCACAGTTAAACTGGAATATTGTAAGCAGCCAATTTGTGAGAACGAATTGGCACAATGGAAAACAAAAGCCAGTTCTGTTAGAAGCCAGTTCTGGGAAATGGAAAAAGACTCGTCAAGAACAAAAGGAACAATTTAGAATGAGCCTAGAAAATCAGCAGGCTGAGTGGGAAGAGAAAGTTGAGAAGGAAGAACAGGATAAATGTAAAGAACAAGAACAAAAGAAATTAGAAGAGTCACGAGTGGAGGAGTGGCCTAGTGGTTGGGGCAAGGTACTTCAGCCCGGAAGGTCGGGGATTCAAATCCCACTAGAGGACAGCAACCTTGGGCCAGAAGGACTGGGGTTTCTAGTCCCACAGGTGCTCCTTGTGGTCTTGGGCAAGCCACTTAACCCTCCATAGCCCATGTTCCCTGTAAAATAGTTATCTCCAAGTTATAATGCCCTGTTCAATGTAATTTCAGTTTGTTCAATGTAAACCGCACTGATGCAGAATAGCGCGGTATATAAGAGAAAGTAAATAAATAAATATTGGGAGGAGCGGAAGTCAGAACTGGAGAGGTGGGAACAGCATAACAAAAAGGAGATGGACTGGGTGAAAGAGGAGTGGG
The DNA here is from genome assembly GCA_033557465.1 of Ichthyophis bannanicus. NCBI lineage: Eukaryota > Metazoa > Chordata > Amphibia > Gymnophiona > Ichthyophiidae > Ichthyophis > Ichthyophis bannanicus. The sequence goes on along the minus strand of CM066033.1, from coordinate 713,613,189 downwards.
ACAAGTTAAAAACAGCTCAAGAAAGACTGGACTCTGAGATCCAGCGATGAAAACAGGGGAAGTAGTAAAATGAATATTGGGATTGCAAGAAATAACAGTCAGGCTGGAACCTCACTGATGCCTAAGAAAATAGTAGCTAAGGGTGAGGGTAGTTACTTCATCGACCGATGGAATGACAATATGTATGGCTGGACGTTAGAGAACCAGCCGCAAAAGTTGCAATGGCCTTCCGAGGGAGCACTTGATACTGCACATTTGAATACTGCTAGACTTTGCATTCATGGGGGAACGGGAGGGCCCACAAAGGGATTTAGATTACATGAAGACAGGATTGGAGGTATGGGAAAAATATGAAGAAAAACTGTGCTTGCCCCTCTTGCATTCAAGAGGAACTATTCGATATGCCCCTTGGAATTTTACTGATATGGATAATATAGCTAATGCCTTACCGCCTCTTAGTAGACAGGGTGCTTACTGGATTCAAAAGTTTGAGCGGGTTACGGCAGGGTATACTTTAGGGCTAGGGGATGTTAAAGCACTATTAGCAAAACTCCTGGGAACTCATGCAACAAATCAAGTTTTTGCCAGAGCTAATTTACCCCAGGTTACTGTAGCAGAGACACGATATGATGGGTCTGAGTTTAATGAGCACACACCCAGAGTTTGGAATGCTAGAAAAGAACTATACCCCACCAGAAGAATTTAGGACCACTACTGAAAATGTATTTTAAGATAGAAGATATTAGTGCATATATTGCCCGATTTCAAGATTTGTGGGAAACCCAGACTGGGATGGTTTATTCTGACCCAGGTTTCCTGCCTCTAATTTTCCAAACACTTAGCAATACTTCGCCTAAATCAGTTCAATCAAGACTTGACACGATTGTGGGGTTAGAAGATGAGTCCTGGGCAAGACAGCAGTCACATATACACCATTTTGTCAAATTAGCTGAACAGGTAAAACCTGAGAAGGATATGAAAAGTTTGCAGACAAAATTAATGGCATTACAACAGAGAGCTGCAGGAGGATCTTGATAAAAGTAAGGTTAAAGAGAAGGACAAGGAAAAGGACGATGAGAAGGAAAAAGAAAGGGAAGGGTCAAATAAAACAGAAAAGCAGCATGAGGCAGAAAAGCAAAAACTTAGGGCCAATATAAAACAGAAAAATGAAATTATTAGAGATTTGGAACAGTATGACATTGAAGAAGACCCCTGGGAGAATTTTGGCTTATATGCTCAGGCTTGGAACCAGACAGGACCAAACAGTGGGGGTACTTGGAAAGGGGGAGGGGCAGGACCACTTCAGTCACAGCATTTTCAGAGAAGCACCCTTAGTTGCTGGAACTGTGGCAGAAGGGGACATCTTCAGCGTGAATGCTGAAGCTCCCCAGCCCGAGGATCAGCAAACCCACAAGGGCCACCCAATGCCTATCAGGGTCCTCAGAGCAGGTTTCCCCAGTGACAACCTCCTCAAGGGGAACCATAATGACTCTCTATGGTGATGCGGGCCATGCTCAATGAGCGTGAGCCGATAACTGAAGTCCGTCTAAATGGGTATAAAGTGCAGATAGCACAGTTACTTACCTGTAACAGGTGATCTCTGGGAACAGCAGGAATTAGTCCTCACATATGGGTACGTCGGAACCGACGGAGCCTGCGCGGGAAAGCTCCCCAGCTTCCCAGAAAGGAAGCTTTTGGGGCCTCCCACTGCACATGCGCACGCTGCCTTCCCGTCTTCCTGACCAGCTCTCCTCAGTTCGAGTTTATAGCTGAGACAATAGAGAGAGGAAAGGAAGATAGATAGAAGATACAACTCCTAGGGGAGGTGGGTGGGTTGTGAGGACTAATTCCTGCTGTTCCCAGAGATCACCTGTTACAGGTAAGTAACTGTGCTATCTCCAGGAACAAGCAGGAATAAGTCCTCACATATGGGGACTCCCTAGCTAAGATGCCTGGGAGATCCCCTTCCAAGGGTTCGCCATCTTCGTATGGATCTCAGGCATCCATCCTGGGAAGGTGGGCAGGAGTTGTTCAAGTATGGAACAGGTGTTTGAGGACAGCCTGACCAAACAAGGCATCCCGGCGGGAGTCCTTGTCCAAACAGTAATGGGCTGTGAAGATATGAACAGAGGCCCAGGTGGTGGCTCGACAGATCTGATCTATGGATACAGAGTGAAGATGAGCCATAGAAGTGGCCATGGCTCTCACATTGTGAGCTGTGACATGGCCTTCCAGAGAAATGTTTTTACTCTGGTAAGCAAAGGAAATACACTTAGCAATCCAATTGGAAAGTGTACGTTTGGAGACTGGAAGTCCCAAATGAGAAGGATCAAAAGCCACAAAAAGTTGGGAAGACTTTCGATGTGGCTGAGTCCTGTTGAGGTAAAAGGCGAGAGCTCTTTTACAATCTAGAGTATGAAGGTTCCTCTCTGCACTGGATGCATGAGGAGCCGGAAAAAAGACAGGTAGATATACCTCTTGATTAAGATGAAAAGGCGAGACCACTTTGGGCATAAAGTGGGGATTCGTCCTGAGGACCACCTTATCATGATGAAACCTAGTATAAGGTGGATGAGCCACTAAGGCCTGTAGTTCACTGATGCGGCGAGCCAAAGTGACTGCAATAAGGAAAAGGACCTTCCAGGAAAGAAATTTCAAGGAGGTAGAAACCAACGGTTCAAAAGGTGGCTTCATAAGCTGACCTAGAACTAGGTTCAAATCCCATGCTACCGGAGGAGGTCGGATGGGAGGCTTAGTTAGAGTCAGGCCTCTCATGAACCTTGCAATAAGAGGATGAGAGGAGACAGGTTGTCCATTTATAGGTTTTAAGGATGCTGCAATAGCACTTAAATGGACTCTGAATTCGTCTTAAGGCCTGCATTAGAAAGATGCAGGAGATAGTCTAGTAGAGAATTCAAGGGAAGTGCCAGAGGGTAAAGACCCTGTTGAGCACACCAAATGGAAAAGCGTTTCCATTTGAAAGCATAGGAACGCCTCGTGGAGGGTTTCCTAGAGGCATGAAGGATATCTTTCACTGGTTGAGAAAGATTGAAGTCATGAAGGCTTAGGCCTTCAGTAACCAAGCTCTGAGGTGTAGAAACTTGGGGTTTGGGTGCCACAAAGTCCCCTCCTCCTGAGACAGAAGGTCTGACGCAGCTCCCAGGTCCAGGGAGGGTCCCTGGGAAAGATGCAGAAGTAGAGGGAACCACACTTGGCGTGGCCAGCGTGGAGCTATGAGGATCATCGATCCGTGATCCCTCTGGAGTTTGAACAGAGTCTTGGGAATCAAAGGAATGGGTGGAAAGGCATATAGGAAGTCCTGACCCCAATGTAGGAGAAAGGCGTCGTTGGCCTGAGCTCTCTGACACGGAGTCCTGGAACAGAACCGGGGAAGTTTGGCATTGCACGGACTTGCAAAGAGGTCTATGTCCGGGGTTCCCCATTCCTGAAAGATTCTGCGTATCTGGTCCATATGCAAGGACCATTCGTGTGGAAGCAGAACTCGACTGAGTCTTTCTGCCCGAGAGTTTTGAACCCCTGGAAGATACACTGCCAGAAGATGAATTTGATGCTCTCTGGCGAAGGCCCATAATCTGAGAGCTTCGTTGCAAAGCGACAGAGAGCCTGTCCCTCCTTGTTTGTTTACGAAGAACATGGCCACCTGATTGTCTGTTTGAACTAGGACGGTCAGGTTGACAAGGAGGGTATGGAAGACTTTGAGGGCAAAGAAGATTGCTCGCAGTTCCAGGAGGTTGATGTGAAGGGTGGTCTCCTGTGGAGACCAAGTACCCTGAGTGGAGAGGTGTTGTAGATGGGCTCCCCACCCTGTTGGGAGGCATCTGTTGTGAGGGTTGCTTGGGGCAACAAAGGTTGGAAGGGGGCCCCCAACAACAGATTCTTGGTGGACATCCACCATTGGAGGGACCAAAACAGACGCTTTGAGGTGAGTATTTGGTCGGAGAGCGCTCCTGATACCTGAGTCCACTGGGTGGCCAAGGTCCATTGAGCTGCTCTCATATGAAGACGAGCGTAGGGCACCACGTGTACCGTGGAGGCCATGTGGCCCACAAGTCGCAGCATTTCTCTGGCTGTCAAGTGACTGCTGGACTGAGCTTGGGAGGCCAAGCACAGCAGACGTTGGCCCCGGACTTGAGGTAGGTAGGCCCTTGCAGTGGTGGTGTCCAACTGGACCCCTATGAATTCCAGAGACTGAGTAGGGATAAGTTGAGACTTGGGAAGGTTTATCACCAGTCCCAGATACTGCAGAATGTGCCTTGTGCGGTCCAGGGAAATCTGGGCCTCTGACTGAGATGGAGCTCGGATGAGCCAGTCGTCCAGATATGGGAATACAAAAATTCCCAGACCTCTTAGAAATGCGCCAACAACTGCCATGCATTTGGTGAACACTCTTGGAGCAGAGGCTAGACCGAAGGGAAGTACTCTGTACTGGAAATGTTTTCCCTGAAACAGAAATCTTAGATATTTTCTGTGGGATGGATGGATGAGTATATGTGTGTACCCATCCTTGAGATCTAGAGAACAAAGCCAATCCTGACTCTGAAGGTAAGTAAGGAGAATGCCTAGAGAAAGCATTTTGAATTTCTCCTTGTACAGAAATCTGTTCAATTCTCTCAGATCTAGGATAGGTCTGAATCCCCCTGTCTTCTTTGGTATGAGAAAATAAGGGGAGTAGAATCCTGTCCCTTGTTGAAGAGGAACCTCTTCTATTGCCCCTTGGGCAAGGAGAGAAGAGATTTCCTGACCCAACAGGCCCAGGAGAGATGGGGGAGAATTGAAGTGCCTCACCATGGTATATGGAGGAAGGTTGGAAAAATGAAGTTTGTAGCCCTCTCTGATGATAGAGAGGGTCCATTGCTCTGATGTAATTTGCCCCCATCTGGGAGCAAAGTGAGCTAACCTTCCGGGAATGGTGAGGGGCTCTGGTTGTTCTAGAGCCAGAAAGGTTAAGTTCTCTAGGGGCAAGTCAAAACCCCTGAGGGGGTTGAGCCTGCTGAGGAGTGGCAGACACTGCAGGCTTTGACCTTGCCTGTTTAGGCTGCTGACGTTTAGCAGCAAAGCGAGGCTGAGAAGATTGTTGGCCAGTATTTGAGGAAAATCTGGCCTTCTTGTAGTAAGGCCTCTTGAAAGACTTTCTTGGCAGGAGTAGAGGTAGACTTAGAAAGTCTATCTAATGTAGCATTTTCTGCGTCCATTTGAGTGGCTTTAATTTGCCAGTCTTTACCAAATAAGTTCTCACCTGTACAGGGCAGATTCCGTAAGCCATCCAGGACCCAGGGTTCTAGGTCAGAGGCCTGGAGCCAAGCAAGTCGTCGGGCTGCAATGGCAATGTCCGAAGCTCTACCGGCACCTTCAAAGGAATCAAAGGCTGCTCTGTTGGAGAACTTAGAAACATCTAGAAGCTGTTTCACCAGAGAAATGAACTCCTCCTTTCTATCCTCAGGGATAAATGAGGTAAAATGCCGTACCTTTAGGGCAAGTTCCCTTAGAAACATGCCCATATACAGACTGTATGAATTAATCCTGGCTATAAGCATACTAGCCTGGAAGATTTTCCTACCAAAAGAGTCTAGGGTCTTACATTCTCGCCCTGGAGGGGTAGAAGAGTGCCTTTTGGTACTCTTAATCTTTTTCAGCGCAGACTTCACCACAATGGAATGGTGAGGCAGCTGAGTTTTTTGAAAACCAGGAGGAGGGGGGACCCGGTACATGGTGTCCAACCTACGAGAATGAGGAGACAACGTTAGAGGAGCCTCCCATAAGTCCATCAAGTGTTCTTGAAGGATTTTAGGGTATCCTAAAATATCCAATTTTCTTTGATCTAGGTTCTTTTTCAGAGGATGTAGTAATAGAAAGTCCTTTAGCTACTTCTATAATGAAGTCTTGAAAGGACAAATCCTCTGGTGGAGACATTCTCCTCTTTGGGGAAGAAGGCTCTTTAGGAAGAACCAGAGACAGCTCATCAGAGTCATCAGAGGAGTCAAAATCCTCAGAAGAATCAGAGAATCCTCTATTTGCTTCCAACGCACGATACGCATACCGATCGACATCGACATCGGGCGTACCGGGTATGGGATCGGTATCGGGTGAAAACCCGGATCCGGCATGCGGAACCGATCTGCGTTTGGAAGATGATGGTCTCGGTTCCAGTATGGAAGACAGTACCGGAACCGGACCCGGAACCGCTAGATGCGGTACCGAGGGCGTCGCAGCTTTAATGAAAGCCAGAACGGCCTGCTGCATGGTCTGGACAGTATTGCCCATAGACGCCACTGCTGCCTGGATGTCGGTACCGGCATGGGCCGGTACCCCAGAGCAGTCTAACAGGTGATCAGTCGAGGCGTGCCATCGATGTCAACCTGTAACCCCATAGATGGTGCTTTGGAAGCCAGAGCTTCCCGCCGGGGTTGTTTGGCTGGGGCAGGATCCTCAGATTCAAAAGTGAGAGCCTCTCGATGCTTTGAAGGAGATTTGCTCTTTGAGGACCTGCCCGAAGAAGGTTTGGTTACCTGAGATCCATCCGGAGAGGAAGACCTGGATGACTGTGATGCTGGATTATCTGAAGCAAACAGCACATGGAATTTGTTGGCCCGGTTCTGCAAACCACGTTTAGACATTTGGGAGCAGGATGGGCAGTCCGGAATGGAGTAGTCAGGCCCCAAACATTTAAGACACCAGTCATGGGTGTCTGTAACAGAAATAACAGCACTACACTTGGTACACTTCTTGAAACCAGGGGCTGGTTTCTCCATGAGGAGAATTTGTGTAGGCCTGAGGCCTAACCGAAGTCACCAAGTTGCTAAATAAAAGTTTTTTGTTTTTTTTTTTAAAAGAAAAGAAAAGAGACCGGCGGTACCGGTTTCGGTATGGGGAAGGCAGGTACGCGGTCTAAAGAAACAAACTAAAATAAGAATTTCTTCAGCGGTGACAGGAACACGACCTGCTGGCTCCGCGGAAAAAGAGAAACTGAGGAGAGCTGGTCAGGAAGGCGGGAAGGCAGCGCGCATGTGTAGTGGGAGGCCCCAAAAGCTTCCTTTCTGGGAAGCTGGGGAGCTTTCCCGTGCAGGCTCCGTCGGTTCCGACGTACCCATATGTGAGGACTTATTCCTGCTTGTTCCTGGAGATGTTGTTGGATTCCAGAGTCACAACATCAGTACTGAATTCCCTACCCCCAGGTGTAAAACTCTCTCAAACTACTGTGATAACAGGATTTAATGAGGACCCAATTACTACCAAAATGACAGTACCAACTGAGGTAGAACTCATGGGGCAACATATCTGTAAAACCCCTATTGTATGCCCCACACTGTCCAGTTAATTTGATGGGACGGGATCTACTATCCGCCTTTGAGGTACAGATGACCTTTATCAGCACACCATCTGTTTTGCTCCTGTAGACAGAGAATCAACCAAATTTTGCTAATATCCCACCTGACGCTTGGGCTACCTCAGAAAACCCTTTTGGCCTAATAAGGTCTGCATCACCTGTCCGAATTACGTTAAAGGAAAATTGCCAGGGTCCAAAAGTTGCTCAATATCCCATACAGCCAGAAGCTGTAGCAGGAACAAGTGAGGAAATTGATGTTATTGCAAAATGGTATTATAGAACCCAGCACTTCTCAATTCAATACACCCCTGTTTCCTATTAAAAAGCCCAGTGGTAAGTGTAGAGTGGTCCATGATTTGAGAAGTCTTAATTCAGTGATGGAGGCAGAGTTCCCTCTTGTGGCCAACCCAGCTACATTGTTACAGCAAAACCCACCAAGGAAATATAGTACTGTCTTAGATTTATCAAATGCATTTTTTGGGGTCCCGGTCCATCCAGACAGTAGGCCATTGCTGGCATTTCAATATAATGGACAACATTTTCAGTGGACTAGATTACCTCAGGGATACACAGATAGTCCCTCAATTTTCACTCGATGGTTAGACAAAGATCTAGCTCCTTTTAAACGCAAGTTGCCTAAATCAGTTTCACTTGTCCAGTATGTAGATGATTTACTTTTAACATCAGACACTGAGGAATTGTGCAAACAATATACCCGAGAATTGTTAGTGTTATTGGTTAAGGGTGGTTACAGAGTAAACAGGGAAAAGCTTCAGTACTGTAAATTGCAGGTGACATTCCTTGGCATGACACTCAGTGAAAAGGAAAAGCTATTAGGACCCACATTTCAGGAAGCTGTGCTCCAGGTCTCTGAACCTCGCACTGTGAAAGAGTTACGGGCACTCTTGGGACTGTTAAACTATAGCCATCTCTGGGTGCCAGGATATAGTGTGAGGACTCAGACATTCAGGAGACATTTGAAAGGGAACCCGAAAGGGTCCCAGCCTATAACTCTCAGTGAGGAAGAAAGGTTATGTTTGCAAACATTATTGAAGGATCTGAATGATTTGCCATCACTCTATTTACCTGATCACAGCCTCCCAGTGGATGTCTATATGTTTCACAGCCCCACTCCCTGGGTAGCAGTTGCCACGCAGGGAGATGGTAAAGTAGTGGGACTTTTGTCAGGGCCTTTTTCTCTAGTAGAGCAAGGATTCACAAATTGTAAGCAGGGATTAGTGGCCACCAGTGCAGCAATTGAAAAATTGTATGGTTATATGACTTAGTATATACCCTTACAGGTAAACTTATATACTGATCATACACTGCCTGCGCATTTCTTACCCGCAAGGGTAGGTAGGTGTGTGGCTGCGCAGCCATATTAGACACCAATTGGTTCCAAAGCAGAATCCTTTTAGGGATTTACAGGACCTCCTCCAGGTATCTACTGTCACACACAACTGCCTGCAGCAAGTAGAAGATTTCAGACCCATGTTAGGGATAGTGCCACATTCAGATGTGCCTCAAGAGGCTGGTTGGTTCATAGATGGATCCCAGAGAGAAGGCAGAGCAGGTTTTTCTATCTGTAGAGTAACCCCACAGGGAGCAGTTGCTGCCACAGCACAGTATGAGATGCCCCTAGGATACAGCGCACAAAGTGCAGAAATTGCAGCACTAGCACAAGTCCTGAGAGAAAATGAAAACAAAATCTAGTAATTTACACCGATTCTCAGTTTGTAAGTAGCTCAGTACACATATATAATACCATTTGGGCCAAGAGGGGATATTTGTCAGCTAAAGACCAGCCTCTCCAACAAGCTGAGATCCTAATAGAAGTTTTTGAAATGCTCAGAGAAAGAGCAGAGCAGGGCTATTTGACAGCATGCTAGTGGGTTGCAGCACATCAGGACGTTAAGATATGGGAGCAGTACGGAACCGCGATAGCTGACAGCCTAGCACAAGAAACCACCTGTCCTGAAGTCCCCGAGACTATGGTAGTAACCCGTCAGCAGAGTAGCCAGCATGACTTTTACAAACTGGAAGATTTACAGGAGAATGTGTTACAGAACGAATTACAGCGATGGGTAAATGCTGGATGTACTAAGATCCACAAAGTATGGATGCACCCTTCGGGGAAAATGTGTGTTTCCTCTGCTGCTTTGATAAATTTGTCAACTATGCTGCATTATGCAGATCATTGCAGTGTGACAGCCATTGTCTCCCATCCTGGGGATACATTGTGGTGTCCTGATATGCGTAAGCTGGTTCAAGCACTAGTTAGTGGCTGCCACACCTGTATCACTAGCACCCCCCATGCACATCTTAAACCAAGTGGGGGTGCAATACCAAGACCACAAGGACCTTTTCTGTATTGGCACATTGATTTCACGGATATGCAGGTGAAATGTCAGGGCAGACGATACCTATTGGTTCTGGTCTGTCCTTACTCACAATGGGTTGAAGCATTTCCATGCAAGAAAGAGACCGCTGCTGAAGTCCTAAAAAGTATTGATGGAACATATAATTCCCCTGTATGGTATCCTTGCCCAAATCTTATCAGATAATGGATCCCATTTTAAGAATCAATTAGTCAAATAATTTTCTGAAAAATTGCCCATTAGACGGAACTATGTTGCTGTCTATTCTCCAAACTCAAATGGCCTTGTAGAAAGGTGCAATGGTCTTATTAAAACACAGTTAAGAAAGCTAATGATTGGGAGTGGCCAGACCTGGCTGCAAGCATTACCTCTTTGCCTGTCTGTATCTGTTGAGAAATAATCCTATCAAGCGGTTAGGTCTAACTCCTCATGAAATCATAACAGTTATGAATTCAGGTACCCAAAATCTGCCCGACTTGTTTTCTGCTTATCTTACAGGACTTCAGACCAGTGTATCCTTGATTCAACCGAAGTTGGCTTCCTGCGTACCACCAACAGCGTTAGTCCCATATGCTTTTGAATTGTGTGATCTTGTCTACCGTCGGATCCAAGTGAGGGACAAGTGGTACCATCCTATCTACTCTGGACCACGTACTGTTACAGCTGTAACTCCCACCGCTGTTCAACTTGATAACGGCACTTCATGGATACACAGCAAAGATTTTTTCCAGCTCCTACCACAGCAGTGTTCAACTGTGGGTACAGAACAGTGATATCATTCGTGACGGACACTTCTCCAAGAGATCTGGAAAAAGAGAAGCTCCACTTAGACCCACTATAAAGACATTTACCTAGTGCCTGTTTGAGATATTAGTATAACTGATTAATGTGTATACTATCTGAACCCTATTTATCTCCTGTCAGTCCCTCTGTGTTAGATCCGCCTCCTGTAATTTTCATTTTGTTAGTAAACATATTTGTTGTACTTTGCTTGGTATTGCTGTTTTTTAGATTATATTCAGGAAACAAGTAACCCTATATGAATTTCCTCTTTGCAAATTCCCTATGTTAGGTATAGAATTAATGGGATTCAGATCTCATGTGGCAACTTTGTCTTGTCATGTCTCCATCTCTTCAGTGAGTGTCACTGGATTTTCCGGATGGCCGAGTGTAGAAGGGCACACTATGGGGACAGCAGAAGGGACCTGAAGTGGGATTCAAGAGGGGAATGAAGGGGAAAATGAATCCCCCTTCAGGTACCCTTGTCTCAGGTTGCATCTATCTTGTGCTAACATCTACAGCTTCAAGCCTAAGTAAGAAATAGCCTGCTGACCCTTTTCAATCTGGAATTGCAGAATTAGCAAATTTGAGCTATGAAATAAGCTAACATCCTGAAATCACAGAGCTGACACAATGAGAGGCTCTGAAAGCTACACAGCTAGTGAAAACTGCCACCTGAGCCCCACGAAAGAACAAAGGGGAACAAAACAAGAAAGACGAACTTTATCAACATCAGTGTCTAAAGTTAATCTGCAGGAAAGCACAGTTACTTACCTGTAACAGGTGATCTCTGGGAACAGCAGGAATAAGTCTTCACATATGGGTACGTCGGTACCGACAGAGTCTGCGCGGGAACGCTTCCCAGCGTCCAATCAAGAGCTTTTGGAAGCATCCCAGCACGCCTGCGTGCTGCCTTCCCGCCTTTCCCAACTGCCTCTCCTCAGTTCAGTTTTAAAGCTGAGACAAAGAGAGAGAGAAGGGAAAGGAAAGATAGATAGAGATACAACTCCTGGGGAAGTGGGTGGGTTGTGAAGACTTATTCCTGCTGTTCCCAGAGATCACCTGTTACAGGTAAGTAACTGTGCTATCTCCAGGAACAAGCAGGAATGAGTATTCACATATGGGGACTCCCAAGCTGAGATGCCTGGAGTCCCAGCATGTCATAGGTTGGAACATGCTATCTCCCAGAACACCAGGCATCCTGAGGATGGAGGGTAGGAGTTGAAGAAAGAAAAATGCTGTGGAACAGCTAACCTAGCATAGGACTGCAGAGAAGGAGTCCATGTGTGGATGATTGTCATCAATGATGCTGCAGAAAAGATTGCAATAGGGACCTCCCCTAACAGGATTTCACAGAGGTATGGAGGTTCATGGATCTACTGGGAACCCAGTAGAGGAACCTTGAAGAGGACCTCACTGTAAAGTGGAGGTAATAAACCTGTAGGAAAAATAGTGGAGGTCAGAATCCTGAAAGGAATAGGTAACCCCAGTAGGAAAAACTGGGGTAGTACAAAAACGGTGGGCCTTCAGAGGAAGGGTTTATGACAAAAACCTAACTCTTTTGGCGGGAGCGTGGCTCACTCTTAGGAGCAAAAAGAGAAAGGCTAACCGATTTGGACAAACAGGCATAGTCCTTGTGGGGGAAAGGGTATGGGGACCCCTTGTATCCCAAAAAGAGAGGACAAATGCCTATGGCGTTAAAGCCTGTGATTAACTGAAGATCCACAATGTCTCTAACTGGGGTAAGCTAGGAGAGATATTGGGCAGGGAGAACTTCAGAGGTACCTAAACCCTCAGGTTACGGTATAAAAATGGTTGATTACCACAGGAGTGGTTGTGTGTATAGAACCCCAAACCTGCTAGATAGCATAGGTATGGGTAAAGCCCCTCTGTCAGAATCATATAGCTATATGAGGATAGACAGTGAGATAGATAAGTATGTGGATACATATCTATAATAAAATATCTCGACAGATACATATATATATATATATATATATATATATAGATATAGATATATAGATAGACATATAAGAATATATCTATAGTGAGATATGGAAGGGCATAAAATACACACAAAAAATAAATATGGATATGTAGGCTTACATATGGGTGTCTGCAATTAGACAGATATGCCTACAGCAGTGATCACATAGGATATGTGGAGAGGAAAGATTCATCTAACAAGGAGGTGGAACCTACTTGAGAAGACACAGAGAATCTATTCCTCCTGGTCATGACCTGCAAGAATGCTAGCTAGTGAAAAATAACCAGGACTGTTACGTGAAAAACAGAGGATAATATCCATGTGCAGCCAGCAAGTCCGGAGTCTTCCAGGACTCTAGCATGGTAAGTAGACAGAAGACGCCTAGAGAAGAGATACCATGTTGACCTACTTAAGGGCAAAAGTATCATGCGTTCTTACCATGAGGACAAGCATATCCCCGATTGGGAATACTATGGACCAAAGCAGGGAAGTGGCAACTCCTTGAGTTTTCACGTAAGAGAAGGCCTATGTCCTTTATATCAAAAAAGGAGATAGTAAAAGAAGGGAGAACCTTCTAGTCATGGGAGACATGACTGAAAAGCCTTTTCTAACCAGCTAGGATAGCTGTTGGAGAAAACCCCCCATGCTCTCTAGCAAGGGCCCATAGTGGAAAGCTTCTCTGTAAGTGCAGAGAGCATGATGCAGGAGAATGAGGAGATAGAACTGGCTGCTAGAGAGCCAGTATCTCTGCCAACTATGCTGCAAACCCAGGAAAATGGAGATGGCAGAAATAGAAGACAATCTAGAAAGCTTGCAGTAAGATAGTCTCCAAGAGAGATGAAGCACTGACTTGGAGCCACTACTAAGACTAGAGAGAATGTTAGTGGAGGACAAATCTGGTTGTTTGTGGACAAGAACCAGTGGTCCAAACATTAAGGCTCCTGCAGAGGCAGCTGCTAGCAAGACAGCAGAAAGAATCTTACTGTTCAAAACAGAAAGAACAGACAGAACAGGAGTAGGAAACTCTGGACATGTCTGATAAGCTGCCCCAAAGCAAGATTGAAACAGAGGAGGTAACTCAGAGAGGAAAACTCCACACTGGAAAATGAGAAAACTAGAGAGGCTGAAGAGAAGCCTCCCAGTAAGTAATTCCGCTCTTACAGAGGAAAACTTGGTAAGAGGGTGAAGAGAATGGAGCTGAAGAAGACTTACGTAGTAGTAAGTCTATAGAAAGGAAAAAATACATGCTGGCACAGGAACTATCATCTGATAGTGGTTAGACCTCTTTCCCTAGCAGGAAAAAGAGGAGAAACCTGTGACTTATAGGCATGAACATCCTGACAGCTCATAGAAATATAGAAAAAATGGATATCTTTTGGAAAGAGATCCATGTGTGGGGGTTAGAATAGAGGGGTGGAGTGCCTCTATTGAGAAGAAGCAACTGTAGATTCTAACTCCAAGAGTCACAAGCATCTGATGATGAATGATCAGAAACCCTGCAGGTGCTGGGTTTACCGAGCCTGGTGAGAGGTTGGATTCTTCAGACCAGGACGATGCTCCCCCTGTTGAGGAACATCTGTATGATGGGCAAGTGATGAATAAAACCACCTCCTGTGGGAAGAAAGTTTGGTAGGACATTTCCTACCTATTGGGACAGAGGAAGGGGTAGAACAACCCTTAGGAACAGGTAACTCAGTGGACAACTGAGTAACCTGACGTAAAGACTCCATGTTGAAAAGATTTTCTCCAGTGCAAGGAGTATGTCCCAGCCTTTGTTGTGCCCATTTGTCCAAGTTTGAAGCTTGGAGCCAGGCTCTGCGTCGTGCCCCTATAGCTATAGCAGAAGTCCTGCTAACAGACTCAAAAGAGTCTAGGGAAGCACGAGAAAGAAACCAAGAGATATTCTGGATATGCTTAAGCAGTGAGGAATAGTCTGTACTCCTGGAATCTGAAAGGAAAGGAGACAAAAGATGTAATTGCTTTGTGACCTTCTCAAGAGAAAGACTTATATAAAAAATATATGAGAGAATTCTTGCAGAAAGCATAGATCGCTGGAAGGTTTGACGTCCAAAGGCATCTAGTGTTTTAGACTCATGACCTGGCGGATAGGAAGAGTGCTTTTTCTTACTCTTTACCCGCCTCATTGCTGATTCCACTACTATGAAATGATGAAGAAGTTGAGTCTTTTGAAACCCTGGAGAGGGGGGCACCTGATATAACAGATCAGTTGCCCTGGGAGGTGGGGGTACCCTGAAAGGTGTTTCCCACATTCCTAGAAGGAGATCCTGCAAGGAATGATGCAAAGGAAGCATTATGTTCTCCTTTGCTTTGGTAGAAAGAGAGCCTTGTGCAGGATCATGTCCTGGGATAGGAATGGCAAGAGATCCTGCTATATCCAGGAGGAAACTCTGAAAAGAGGGATCCCCAACAGGAATCTCTCTTGGACAGGTTTGATTTAAAGAACTAGCCTGAGCACCCCCAGAGATATTCAAATGTATAGGAATAGAAGATCCTGCACAGTGCAGTGTGGAATGCTGAAGGGATGGTTGCTGGTACTGGGTATCAGGAGCAGCAACCGTCCTTACCACATTGTCCATGCCAGGTATCGACTCCAAGCTTGGTATAGAATGGAGCGATCCTGTTGAAAAAAGAATGGCAGGAGTTGGCCACGATGCTACTGTGGATACCGGTACCGATGCCAATACCGGTACCGATGTCGGAGTCGAGCCCAACAAAGACATCGGAGCAGTCATCGGTGACAGTTCAATCAGTACCGAGGTGACCGAAAACCTACGGCCACCATCCTCGGTACCGAAGCACCGGTACCGATCGATGTCAGTACCAAAACCTATTGGTACTGAGTCTTCTAGACTAGAGATCGATTCCAAACTCGGCATCGAGGGCAGAGTGGAAGGCACCGACCGTAAAGGTAAAGCACAGTTACTTACCTGTAACAGGTGATCTCTGGGAACAGCAGGAATTAGTCCTCACATATGGGTATGTCGGTACCGACGGAGCCTGCGCGGGAAAGCTCCCCAGCCTTTCAGATGAAAGGCTTTTGGGGCCTCCCACTGCACATGCGCGCTGCCTTCCCGCCTTCCTGACCAGTTCTCCTCAGTTCGAGTTTATAGCTGAGACAATAGAGAGAGGAAAAGAAGATAGATAGAAGATACAACTCCTAGGGGAGGAGGGTGGGTTGTGAGGACTAATTCCTGCTGTTCCCAGAGATCACCTGTTACAGGTAAGTAACTGTGCTATCTCCAGGAACAAGCAGGAATAAGTCCTCACATATGGGGACTCCCTAGCTAAGATGCCTGGGAGATCCCCCTCCAAGGGTAAACCATCTTCGTATGGATCTCAGGCATCCATCCAGGGAAGGTGGGCAGGAGTTGTTTAAGTATGGAACAGGTGTTTGAGGACAGCCTGACCAAACAAGGCATCCCGGCGGGAGTCCTTGTCCAAGCAGTAATGGGCTGTGAAGGTATGAACCGAGGCCCAAGTGGCTTCTCGACAGATCTGATCTATGGACACAGAGTGAAGATGAGCCATAGAAGTGGCCATGGCTCGCACATTGTGAGCGGTGACATGGCCTTCCAGAGAAATGTTCTTACTCTGGTAAGCAAAAGAAATACACTGAGCAATCCAATTGGAAAGTGTACGTTTGGTGACTGGAAGTCCCAAATGAGAAGGATCAAAAGCCACGAAAAGTTGGGAAGACTTTCGATGTGGCTGAGTCCTGTTGAGGTAAAAGGCGAGAGCTCTTTTACAGTCAAGAGTATGAAGGTTCCTCTCTGCACTGGATGCATGAGGAGCCGGGAAAAAAACAGGTAGATATACCTCTTGATTAAGATGAAAAGGCGAGACCACTTTAGGCATAAAGTGGGGATTCGTCCTAAGGACCACCTTATCATGATGAAATCTGGTATAAGGTGGAGTAGCCACCAAAGCCTGCAGTTCACTGATGCGGCGAGCCGAAGTGACTGCAATAAGGAAAAGAACCTTCCAGGAAAGAAATTTCAGGGAGGTAGATACCAACGGTTCAAAAGGTGGCTTCATAAGTTGACCCAGAACTAAATTCAAGTCCCATGCTACCGGAGGAGGTCGGATGGGAGGCTTAGTGAGGGTCAGGCCTCTCATGAATCTTGCAATAAGAGGATGAGAGGAGACAGGTTGTCCATTTATAGGTTTTAAGGATGCTGCAATAGCACTTAAATGGACTCGTACTGAATTCGTCTTGAGGCCTGCATTGGAAAGATGCAGGAGATAGTCCAGTAGAGAATTCAAAGGAAGTGCTAGAGGGTCAAGACCCTGTTGCGCACACCAAATGGAAAAACGTTTCCATTTGAAAGCATAGGAACGCCTAGTAGTGGGTTTCCTAGAGGCATGAAGGATATCTTTCACTGGTTGGGAAAGATTAAACTCATGAAGGCTTAAGCCTTCAGTAACCAAGCTCGGAGATGTAGGGACTTGGGGTTTGGATGCCACAAAGTCCCCTGCTCCTGAGACAGAAGGTCTGGCGCAGCTCCCAGGTCCAGGGAGGGTCCCTGGGAGAGATGCAGAAGTAGAGGGAACCACACTTGGCGTGGCCAGCGTGGAGCTATGAGGATCATGGATCCGTGATCCCTCTGTAATTTGAACAGAGTCTTGGGAATCAAAGGAATGGGTGGAAAAGCGTACAGGAATTCCTGACTCCAATGTAGGAGAAAGGCATCGTTGGCCTGAGCTCCCTGACACGGAGTCCTGGAACAGAACCGGGGAAGTTTGGCATTCCACGGGCTTGCAAAGAGGTCTATGTCTGGGGTCCCCCATTCCTGAAAGATTCTGCGTATCTGGTCCATATGCAGGGACCATTCGTGTGGGAGCAGAACTCGACTGAGTCTGTCTGCCCGAGAGTTTTGAACTCCTGGAAGATATACTGCCAGAAGATGAATTTGATGCTCTCTGGCGAAGGCCCATAATCTGAGAGCTTCGTTGCAAAGTGACAGAGAGCCCATCCCTCCTTGTTTGTTGACATAGAACATGGCTACCTGATTGTCTGTCTGGACTAGGACAGTCAGGTTGACAAGGAGGGTGTGGAAGACTGTAAGGGCAAGGAAGATTGCTCGCAGTTCCAGAAGGTTGATGTGAAGGGTGGTCTCCTGAGGAGACCAGGTGCCCTGAGTGGAGAGGTGTTGGAGATGAGCTCCCCACCCTGTTTGGGAGGCATCTGTTGTGAGGGTTGCTTGGGGCAACGAAGGTTGGAAGGGAATGCCCAACAACAGATTTTTGGAGGATGTCCACCACTGGAGAGACCAAAACAGTCGTTTTGAGGTGAGTATTTGGTCTGAGAGCAGTCCTGATGCTTGAGACCACTGGGTGGCCAAAAGCCATTGAGCTGCCCTCATATGAAGACGCGCGTAGGGCACCACATGGACCGTGGAGGCCATGTGGCCCAGAAGTTGCAGCATTTCTCTGGCTGACAAGTGACTTCTGGACTGAGCCTGGGAGGCCAAGCTTATTAGCCTTTGGCCTCGGACCAGAGGGAGGTAGGCCCTTGCCGTGGTGGAGTCCAATTGGGCCCCTATGAATTCCAGGGACTGAGTAGGGATGAGTTGGGACTTGGGAACGTTTATCACCAGTCCCAGATATTGAAGAATACGCCTTGTGCGGTCCAGAGAAATCTGGGCTTCTGACTGAGATGGAGCTCGGATGAGCCAATCGTCCAGATATGGGAAGACAAAGATTCCCATGCCTCTGAGAAATGCGGCTATGACTGCCATGCATTTTGTGAAGACTCTTGGAGCAGAGGCCAGACCGAAGAGTAGTACTCTGTACTGGAAATGTTTTCCCTGGAACAGAAAGCGAAGATATTTTCTGTGGGATGGATGGATGAGTATATGAGTGTACGCATCCTTGAGATCTAGAGAACAAAGCCAATCCTGACTCTGAAGGTATGGAAGGAGAATGCCCAGAGAGAGCATTTTGAATTTCTCCTTGAATAGAAACCTGTTCAATTCTCTCAGATCTAGGATAGGTCTGAAGCCCTCTGTCTTCTTTGTTATGAGAAAATAAGGGGAGTAGAAACCTAACCCCTGTTGTGGAGGAGGAACCTCCTCTATTGCCCCTTGGGCAAGGAGAGAAGAGACTTCCTGACCCAACAGGGTCAGAAGAGATGGGGGAGAACTGAATTGCCTCACCATGGTATGGGGAGGAAGGCTGGAGAAATGAAGTTTGTAGCCCTCGCTGATAATAGAGAGGGTCCATTGCTCTGATGTGTTTTGTTCCCATCTGGGAGAAAAATGAGCTAGCCTTCCAGGAATGGTGAGGGGCTCTGGTTGTTCTAGAGCCAGAAACGGCAAGTTCTCTAGGGGCAAGTCAAAACCCCTGAGGGGGTTGAGCCTGTTGGGGTGTAGCAGACACTGCAGGCTTTGACTTTACTTGCTTAGACTGCTGACGCTTAGCAGCAAAGCGAGGCTGAGCAGATTGCTGGCCAGTATTTGTGGAAAATCTGGCCTTCTTATAGTAAGGCCTTTTAAAAGACTTCTTTTTGGCAGGGGTAGAAGTAGACTTAGAAAGTCTATCTAGAGTGGCATTTTCTGCATCCATTTGAGCAGCTTTAATTTGCCAGTCTTCACCAAATAAGTTCTCACCTGTACAGGGCAGATTCCTGAGGCCATCTACAACCCAGGGTTCTAGGTCAGAAGCCTGGAGCCAAGCGAGACGTCGGGCTGCAATAGCAATTCCCGAAGCTCTGCCTGCAACCTCAAAGGAATCAAAGGCTGCCCTGTTGGAGAACTTGGAGACCTCTGAAAGTTGTGTCACCATAGAAAAGAAGTCCGCCCTTTGATCATCAGGGATAAAGGGGGCAAAATGCTGTATCTTTAGGGCAAGTTGTCCAAGAAACATGCCCATATAAAGGCTATAAGAATTGATCCTGGCTATAAGCATACTAGCCTGGAACATCTTTCTACCAAAAGAGTCCAGGGTCTTACATTCTCGCCCTGGAGGGGTGGAAGAATGCCTTTTAGGACTCTTTATTTTCTTCATGGCAGACTTCACCACAATAGAGTGGTGAGGCAGCTGAGTTTTCTGGAACCCAGGAGAAGGAGGGACCCGATACATGGTGTCCAACCTACGGGAATGGGGAGACAGTGTTAAAGGAGTCTCCCACAAATCCATCAAGTGTTCTTGAAGGATTTCATGGATAGGCAGAGTGACTGCCTCTTTAGGAGCTTTAGAGTATCCTAAAATATCCAATTTTTTGATCTGGGTTCTTTTTCAGAAGATGTAGCAATAGAAAGTGCTTTAGCTACATCAACAATGAAATCCTGAAAGGATAAATCTTCTGGAGGAGACATCCTCCTCTTTGGAGAGGAGGGCTCCTCAGGAAGAGCAAGCTCAGCAGAGTCAGAGGAATTGAATTCATCAGAAGAATCTGAGTATTCTCTCTGTGCTTTCAATGCACGATACGCATACCGATCGGTATCGACATCGGGCGTATCGGGCATGGGATCGGTACCGGGCGAAAGCCGGAATCCGGCATGCTGAACCAATCGACGTTTGGAAGTCGATGGTCTCGGTTCCGGTGTGGATACCAGAACCGGGGTCGGTACCGATGGAATCGGTACCGAGGGCGTCGCAGCCTTAATGAATGCCAGAACGGCCTGCTGCATGGTCTGGACAGTATTGCCCATAGACGCCACTGCTGCCTGGATGTCGGTACCGGTATGGGCCGGTACCCCAGAGCAGTCCAACAGGTGATCAGTCGAGGCCGTGCCATCGATGTCAACCTGTGACCCCATGATTGCTTTGGAGGCCAGAGCCTCCCGCCGGGGTTTTTTGGCCTGGGCAGAATCCTCGAACTCAAGATTGAGAGCCTCTCGATCTTTAGAAAGAGATTTGCTTTTAGAGGATTTGCCCACAGAAGTTTTGGTTACCTGAGATCCATCCGGAGAGGAAGACCTGGATGACTGTGATGCTTCTGAAGGAAACAGCACATGGAGCTTGTTGGCCCGGTTCTGCAAACCACGTTTAGACATCTGGGTGCAGGATGGGCAGTCCGGTATGGAGTGGTCAGGTCCCAAACATTTAAGACACCATTCATGGGTGTCTGTGACAGAAATGACAGCACTGCACTTGGTACACTTTTTAAAACCAGGGACTGGCTTCTCCATGAGGAGAATTTGTGTAGGCCTTAAGGCCTAACAAAAGTTACCAAGCTGTGCTGAAGAAAATAAAAGTCTTTTTTTTTTTTTTTTTTTTTTTATAAAGAAAGAGACCGGCGGTACCGGTTTCGGTATGGGGAAGGCAGGTACGCGGTCTAAAGAAAAACAAATTTCACAATTTCTTCAGCGGTGACAGGAACACGACCTGCTGGCTCCGCGGAAAAAGAGAAACTGAGGAGAGCTGGTCAGGAAGGCGGGAAGGCAGCGCGCATGTGCAGTGGGAGGCCCCAAAAGCCTTTCATCTGAAAGGCTGGGGAGCTTTCCCGCGCAGGCTCCGTCGGTACCGACGTACCCATATGTGAGGACTTATTCCTGCTTGTTCCTGGAGATTGAGGACATCGGTACCGATTTCGGTACCGTGTCTGACACCGGTGAAGGAAGGTCAACCAGTGGCAACTCAATCGGCCTCGGGGGAACCGAGAGTTGTGGATCCGAATCATCGGAACCGAGCCTTCGGTACCGCTGGAAACCAGTACCAAGGCGAGTCGGTACCCAGTCCTCCAGACTGGAGATCGATTCCAGACTCGGCATCGAAGGAAGCGAGGCTATCGATGCACGTCTGGAGGGTACCGACGGCGGTGGTAGTATCGGTGCTGGTACCGATAATGGAAAGTTAGTCTGGAGAGAATCCATCGGTCCCAAAGGCACCGAGGACTCCAGATGACGATCCCTGGTGAGGAGTGTTTCATCCAACACCAGTGCCGATGCCGGGGTACCGGTACCGCTCGAAGCGGATGCCACCACTGGACACAGCTGAGGTATGTTCTGTGAGGGGTGAACCCCAGGAACAACCTAAAACCCCTTATCTGCTTTGGAGACCGAAGACTCCCGCCGGGGTTTTGAAGCCAGTGGGCCCTCAAGGGCAAGGCCGTGCATGAGACCTACCACTCGAGGACTGGCTAGTCTTAACAGACTGTTTGTGGGTTACCTGATCCTGTGTGGAAGAAGGGGACGGTGCCCCGAAGTTGGAGGGCAACCGTGTATCGAGGGAACCTCGATGTTGAAGACCTCTTCTCACCAAACTGTTGTCAGGACCCAAAGCAGGTTAGACACCGACTTTGAGGGTCTAAAAATAAAGTTATACCGCCAGTGTCTGAACATTTCTTGGAGAAAGTGTCTGGCGGTTCCATGAAGGAAAAAGAAGAGGCCTAGGAGGCCTAAAAAACCGTGGGACACTATGAAGAAAAAATATCCTGTGGAAAAGGAGATTTTACACGAAGAGAAAAGAAAAACACCGGCGGTACCAGTGGCATCGGGAAGACAGCCGCGACCACAAGAAAACTAAGAAATAAAAAGAAAAATTTTCTGCGGTGACAGGAGGACGTCCTGCCGGCTCCGTGGAAAAACGAAAACTGAGGAGAGGCAGTTGGGAAAGGCGGAAAGGCAGCACGCAGGCGTGCTGGGATGCTTCCAAAAGTTCTTGATTGGACGCTGGGAAGCGTTCCCGCACAGACTCCGTCGGTACCGATGTACCCATATGTGAAGACTCATTCCTGCTTGTTCCTGGAGATACAGGGTTAGCACAAGGCGAAGAGGACTGCCATGAGAATGGGGAGACAGGATGCCACAAGGGAAAGCAAAGGGCAAGAGGGCAAAAGATTAAGGAGCAGATTTGCTTGAAAAAATAGGGAATATGAAAAGAAAGGAAATCTGCTTATCAGCAATTTAAGCCTAAAAATTAATATAAATATAGGGGAGTATTCTGATAGAGGGACAGACACTAGCTGATCTCAACTAGAGTGATGTTTCTCTCTCAAGACCCTTTACACTTAAGTCAGGTGTTTTGCTTGTTATAGACGAATTGATGCTATGTATTGATATTGAAATTTGTACCTTATTTAAAAAAGCGAAGCTTGTGATGTTACAGACCTGGCAAAATAAATAAAGTTTCCATGCTCTTACGGTGGCACAAGCAATTTGTTTAAGGTGGGTCCTGTATATTTTATTTATTTATTTATTTACATTCTCTTATATACCGCGCTATTCTGCATCAGTGCGGTTTACATTGAACAAAATGAAATTACATTGAACAGGGCATTATAACCTGGAGATAACTATTTTACAGGGAACATGGGCTATGGAGGGTTAAGTGGCTTGCCCAAGACCACAAGGAGCACCTGTGGGACTAGAAACCCCAGTCCTTCCAGCCCAAGGTTGCTGTCCTCTAGTGGGATTTGAACCTCCGACCTTCCAGCCTGAAGTACCTTGCCCCAACCACTAGGCCACTCCTCCACTCCAATATGTATATATGTTGGGGGTGACCACAAGCAGCCAATAAAAAAAAAAAGAAAATTCCCCAAATAATCATAGGGGAAGCCCATGAAAACCCCAACAGAGTGTAGAAATGAGGGACCAGAGTGGGTAAAAGGGAGAAATAGGAGACTAGGAAAGGAGTGAAAGAAGAACAAGAGGTAAGTGCTCTTAAATGAGAGCCAATGCTCAATCTACTGTTAATGCACCAAAGAAGAAAAAAAATCACAAAACAGAAAACTAGTACTACTTGGAAATTCTATCATCAGAGGCACCAACTTCGGAACACAGTTAAAAGGAGAGAATATGGTCAAATGCCTCCCAGACTCTTCAGCCAGCAGGAATACAAACCAAATTGTTGGTATAGTTAGTGCAGAAAGGGAGCACTCCAAAATTGATGTCATCCACTTGGGTACAAATGACCTGGTTAGAAACAGTGCCTCTACAGTTCAAAGGGACTTCCAAATTCTGGGAGACAAACTCAAGCCCATTGTTAACACTATTTTTTAATTTTTATTTAAAATGTTTTTATATACTGCTCCTTCCCAGGAACAGGGGTAGTTTACAATGAACATCAAGGAACATTTTTTCTATGTTTCTATCAGAGGATCTCTAAAGGAAAAAAGGGGACTGTTGCAGTTGTTATGGAAGGACAGACTAGATATGCCATGTGGTCTTTTTCTGTCATCATTTTTCTATGTTTCTACATTAAAACTTCTGTAACTTATGTACATTTAACATAGCATAAACATGTAAGAACTATAGCATTCTCAGAAGTTCTAGGGAAGGGGGGCAGAAAGGCTGCATTGCATAAACAACTTTAATACATGGCAGATAACTGGGGAAACAGATGAATCAACAAGAGAAAATACTGTGCTGACAGTCTACATCTCTCTGTTGCGAGGAAAAGGATCCAGAGAGAAAAATTCAGGCAGTATGTGGACAGGCATTTAAACTAGGGAAAGGAGGCGACAGATGGAAGAGGACAAATTCAGGACATGTCACTCCAAGCAAAAGCATAACATTGGAAATAGCCATACTTTTAAACCGCACATCAATGGCAGGTGGGAAGAGGCGTGTAGAACAAAATCCATGCAAAATACAGGCAAGTTAGTCAACAAATGCTGGAAAGCAATGAGCACAAATGCTCTCAGCCTAACCAACAAAGTTCCTGACCTGGAAGCCCTAATGGTGGAAATGGACTTGGACATTATGGCCATTACAGAAACATGGTTTAACGATTCACATAAATGGGATAAATGGCTATAATCTATTTAGAAAAGACAGAGAGGGTAGAAAAGGAGGAGTAGTAGCCCCATATGTCAAAAGAAATATTAAAGATTCTGAAACGCAGGGGACGTGTGGAAAAGAAGCAGCGCTGTGGATTGTGTTGGAAAGAGGAGATGGCACTGTCGTCCATACTGGTGTAGTCTACAGGCCTACAACTCAAACAGAAGAAATGGATAGAGACTTGATTATTGATACTGCAAAGATAACCACGAAGGGGGAAGTGACCATATTGGGTGACTAATGTACCCAATGTGGATTGGCGTATTTCTTCTGCAAATCTGTAAAGTAAAAGAAATTGTGGATGCCTTCTGAGATACATCACTTAGATAAAAGGTGATGGAACTGACCAGAGAAAGCTCGATGCTGGATTTAGTGCTCACCAACAGAGATAGTGTCAAATATCTGGGTGGGTGCCCATGTGAGCAGCAGCGATCACCACATGGTGTGTTTGAGATAAAAGCCAAGGTGAAAGCCAATCACAGCAAGCTCAAAGTCCTAGACTTCAAAAACACTGACTTCAGTAAAACGACCAAGTGCCTAAAGGAAGAGTTTATTTAACCGGTTTTCTATACCGCCTTATCTTTCAATTAAAGTGGTTTACATTGTGTAATCACTACAAACAGGTACTGGATACATTTCTCTTGTCCCCAAAGGGCTCACAATTTATGTGTAGCTTAGGCAACAGAGGGTGAAGTGGCTTGCCCAAGAACACAAGGAGTGCCTATAGGATTAGTCTTCACATATGGGGACTCCTTAGCTTTAGATGCCAGGGAGAGACCCCAAAAGTTGTGTGTCCCTGTGAAAGGGCTCCACTTCCCCCCATGGATCTCTGGCATCCAACCAGGGATGGCGGGTAGGAGTTGCTTAGGTATGGAACAGGTGTTGGAGAACAGCCTGACCAAACAAGGCATCCCGGCAGGAGTCCTTGTCCAAGCAGTAATGGGCTGTGAAGGTATGAACCGAGGCCCAAGTGGCTGCTCGACAGATGTCGTCGATAGAGTGCAGATGAGCCATTGAAGCTGCCATGGCTCTCACATTGTGAGCTGTGACATGGCCCTCCAGAGGAAGGTTCTTACTCTGATAGGCAAAGGAAATACACTGTGCAATCCAGTTGGACAGTGTTCTCTTGGAGACTGAAAGTCCCAAATGAGAAGGATCAAAAGCAACAAAGAGTTGAGAGGACTTTATGTTGCTGTGTTTTGTAAGTAAAAAGATCTTTTACAGTCCAAAGTATGAAGATTCCTTTCTGCATTTGATGCATGAGGCCTTGGAAAAAACAGGCAGGTAGACCACTTGGTTAAGATGAAAAGGCGACACCACCTTTGGCATAAAGTGTGGATGAGTCCTAAGGACTACTTTGTCATGATGGAACCTTGTATAAGGTGGATCAGCCACTAGTGCTTGCAACTCACTGATGTGACATGCTGATGTGATTGCAATGAGAAAGATCACTTTCCAAGAAAGGAATTTCAACGAGGCAGTAGCTAAGGGTTCGAAAGGTGGCTTCATGAGCTGGCCAAGAACCAGATTTAAGTCCCATGCCACGGGTGGTGGCTTAATGGGAGGCTTAGTTAGAAGGCCTCTCATAAATCTTGCTATGAGAGGATGGGAGGAAATAGGTTGTCCATTTAAAGGCTTGAAAGAAGCCCCAATAGCACTTAAATGGACTCTGAGTTAGTTTTTAAGTCCTGCATTGGATACATGAAGGAGATACTCTAGTAATGATTCCAGAGGTATCACAAGGGGGTTAAGACACCTCTGCGAGCACCATATGCTAAACCTTTTCCACTTGAAAGCATAAGAACGTCTTGTGGAAGGTTTTCTAGAAACAAAGGATATCCTTTACTTGCTGAGGAAGGTTAAGATCCTGAAGATCTAGGCCTTCAGCAACCAAGCCCTGAGATGCAGAGAGTGGGGATTGGGATGCCATAACATTCCGTCCTCCTGAGACAGGAGATCTGGAGCAAAGCTTAACTCCAGAGAGGGAGCTTGAGAGAGATGTAGAAGCAGAGGGTACCATACTTGCCATAGACAATGTGGAGCTATGAGAATCATATGGCCTCTGTCTCTCTGAAGCTTGAACAGGGTTTCGGGCTTCAGGGGAATGGGTGGAAAGGCATACAGGAAGTCTTGACCCCAATGAAGGAGAAAAGCATCCCTGGCCTGAGAGCCCTGAGCTGCAATTCTGGAACAGAACGGGGAAGTTTGGCATTCAACGGACTTGCAAAGAGGTCTATGTCCGGGGTTACCCAAATTTGAAAAATCTTGGCCACCTTGTCTACATGTAGAGACCATTCGTGTGGAAGCAGAACTCGACTGAGTCTGTCTGCCAAAGAGTTTTGAATACCTGGAAGATACACTACCAGGAGATGAATCTGATGCTCTCTGGTGAGGACCCATAGTCGCAAAGCTTTGTTGCAAAGCGACAGAGAGCCTGTTCCTCCCTGCTTGTTCACGTAGAACATGGCTACTTGATTGTCCGTATGGAAGAGGACTGTCTTGTAGCTGAGCAGGGTGTGGAACACTCACAGAGCAAGGAAGATTGCTCTGAGCTCCAAGAGATTGATGTGTAGAAGTCTCCTGTGGCGTCCAAGTGCCTTGGGTGGAGAGGTCTTGCAGATGAGCTCCCCAACCTATTGGTGATACATCTGTTGTGAGAGCTGCCTGGGGTAAAGGCTGTTGAAATGGGGACCCCATCAACAGGTTTTGAGTGGACTGCCACCATTGGAGGGACAAAATAAGGCGATTTGTGTTTGCTATTTTGTCTGACAGGCACCCTGATGCCTGGGTCCATTGAGTGGATAACGTCCACTGAGCTGCTCTCATGTGAAGGCGAGCATAAGGAACCACATGCACGGTAGACGCCATGTGGCCTAGTAGTTGTAACATTTCTCGAGCAGTGAGATGAGGCTTTAGCACTGCTTGAGAAGCTAACTGCACCATACGAAGGCAACGGGCCTGGGGGAGATAGGCCCTTGCTTTTCTGGTATCCAGCAAAGCTCCTATGAACTCTAGAGACTGAGTGGGAGTTAACATAGTAACATAGTAAATGACGGCAGATAAAGACCAGCATGGTCCATCTAGTCTGCCCAGCAAGATGGCAAGAGTAGGTGCACCTGTCACTCTGTGCAGGCCACCCCTCCCCATGTCTTTGTTTAGGGGTAAACCCACCACTCCAGGTAGGACACCCCTATTTCTTGAAACTTTATATGGTTCAGAAGTTAGATGGTACCGTTTATTTTGTTTTTATCCTATTGCTGTAAAGGGATCCACTGTGTTTGTCCCATGCTGTTTTGAACTCAGTCACCGTGTTTGCCCCCACTACTTCCTTCGGGAGGGCATTCCAAGCATCCACCACCCTTTCAGTGAAAAAATATTTCCTGATATTGCCTTTCAATTTACCACCTTGCAGCTTCATGTTATGCCCTCTAGTTTTACAGCTTCCCCGTCTTTGGAAGAGGTTTGTTTGTTCATCATTTCTCTAAGTATTTAAAGGTCTGAATCATATCTCCCCTGTCCCTCCTCTCCTCCAAAGTGTACATATTTAGGTCTTCAAGTCTCTTCTCATAAGGCTTCTGACGCAGGCTCCAAATCATTTTGGTCGCTTCCCTCTGAACAGTTTCCAGTCTTTTTACATCTTTTGCAAGATATGGTCTCCAAAACTGAACACAGTATTCCAAGTGAGGCCTCACCAGTGACTTATACAGTGGCATAAGTACCTCTTCCTTTCTGCTGGTAATCCCTCTCTGTATGCAGCCCAACATCCTCCTGGCTTTTGCCACCGCCTTGTCGCACTGTTTTGCCACCTTGAGATCATCAGAGATAATCACACCAAGGTCTTTCTCCTGAACCGTGCATACCAACCTCTCGCCCCCTATCGCGTACATTTCCCTTGGATTTCTGCTACCCAAGTGCATGACACTGCACTTTTTCGCATTAAATCGTAGTTGCCAAGCATTAGACCAGTCTTCCAGCTTTTGTAGATCTTTCCTCATGTTAACCACTCCCTCGGGGGGAGTCCACTCTGTTGCAAATTTTTGTGTTATCTACAAAAAGACACTTTTCCATTCAGTCCTTCAGCAATATCACTCACAAATACATCGAACAGCGCCAGACCCAGGACCGAACCCTGGGGCACCCCACTAATTACCTTCCTCTCATCCGAGTGAGCTCCATGTACAATCACCTTCTGTCGTCTGTCAGTCAACCAATTTCTAATCCAGTTTACCATCTTGGGACCCATCCCCAAGCTGAGTTTGTTGACAAGCCTCCTATGAGGAACAGTATCAAAGGCTTTGCTGAAATCCAGGTAGATGACATCCATCGCATGCCCCTGATCTAGTTCCTTGGTCACCCAGTCAAAGAACTCAATCAGATTTGTTTGGCAAGACCGTCCTTCGGTAAAACCATGTTGCCTCAGATCTTACATCCTGTTGGTTTTGAGAAAGTTCACTATTCGCTCTTTCAGGAGCACCTCCATTACTTTTCCCGCCACCGAGGTAAGGCTCACGGGCCTGTAGTTTGACACTTCTTCCCTGTCACCACTTTTGTGTAGAGGTACGACATCAGCCATTCTCCAGTCCTGAGGAACCTCTCCTGTTTCTAAGGATCTGTTGAAGACATCCTTTAACGGTCCTGCAAGAACCTCTGAGCTCTTTCAGTATCCTAGGATGTATCCCATCCGGTCCCATGGCTTTGTCCACTTTCAGTTTAGCAAGTTGTTCTAACACCTCGTCTTCTGTGAATGGTGTGGTATCTACTTCATTCCCATTTTTATATTTGGGAGTCACAGCTGGTCCATCTCCAGGATCTTCTTTAGTAAAAACAGAGCAGAAGTATTTGTTTAGCAATTCCGCTTTTTCAGTGTCACTTTCTACAAGTCCTTTCCCAGCACTTCTGAGTCCTGCAATTCCAACTCTGATCTTCTTCCTTTCCCGAATATACCTGAAGAAAGTTTTGTTGCTACCCTTAACATCTTTAGCCATCCTTTTCTCTGCCTTTGATTTTGCTATCATTATTACTCTTTTAGACTGAGTTGGATCCTGTATTCATTTCTGTGTTCTTCTGTTTGCAAGCTTTTGAATTTTGCGAAAGTTGTGTTTTTTGCCTTGATTTGAGCAGCCACCTCTTTGGAAAACCAAATAGGTTTCCTTCTCCTCTTGTTTTTATTTACTTTTCCTACATATTTATCTGTTGCCCCATTTATTGCCTTCTTTAGTTTAGCCCATTGCAATTCCACTTCATTTATCTCCTTCCAACCCGTCATCTCCTTTAAGTACTCTGCCATTTTATTGAAGTCAGTGTATTTGAAGTTTAGGACTTTGAGCTTGCTATGATTGGCCTGTACCATGGCTTTTATCTCAAACCACACCGTGTGATGGTCACTGTTAGACTGGATTTTGGGATGTTTATGACCAGACCCAAATACTGAAGGATACGCATTGTGCAAGATAGAGAAGTCCTGGCCTCTGACTCTGATAGGGCTCGAATGAGCCAGTCGTCTAAGTAAGGGGAAGACGAACATTCCTAGAGTGCGAAGAAATGCTGCTACCACAGCCATGCATTTCGTGAACACCCTTGGTGCTGAGGCCAGGCCAAAAGGAAGCACCCTGTATTGGTAGTGCTTTCCTTGAAAAAGGAACCGAAGGAACTTTCTGTGAGTTGGATGGATGAGAACATGAGTGTACGCATCCTTGAGATCTAGGGAACAAAGCTAATCCCGACTATGAGGGTATGGCAGCAGAGTTCCCAGAGAAACCATCTTGAATTTCTCTTTGAACAGGAATTTGTTCAATTCCCTGAGGTCTAGAATAGGTCTGTGTCCCCGTTTTCTTTGGGATAAGGAAATAGGGGGAGTAAAACCCTGTACCCTTTGAGGAATGGGTACCTCTTCTATAGCCCCTCGGGCAAGAAGCATAGTGACCCCTTGATCTAACAGGTTGATGAGAGAGGTCTGAGAATTGAACCGTCTTACCATTGTGGGAGGGGGAATGCAGATAAAATAAAGCTTGTACCCCTCTTTTATAATGGAGAGAGTCCAATGTTCTGCTGTTATCTGCCCCATCTGGGGGCAAAATTACACAACCTTCCTGGAATGGTGGAAGGCTCTGGTCCATTGAGAGCCAGGAAGGCTAAGTTCTCTAGATGAAAGTCAAAGGCCTTGTGGAGGCTGAGACGGTTGAGGCTTAGCAGTCTTTACTTTCCTTTGTTTAGATGGCTGCTGACTCTGGCCATGTTTTTTTTTTTTTTTTAAACTTTTATTTTCATTTTGCAACAAACAAAAGAAACAACACACCAAAAGAGACAAAACAAGTATACAATAAGGAAAAGTAAACCCATTACCCCCCACCCCGATGCTTCTTCTCTACCCGATTATATCAGCATGTGAGCGCTTCCAATTAACAGTGATTATACATCAAACGATCAAAAGAGTATCTACAATACAGCATGATCATGGGACAGAGATATATACAAAGTTAGACAGTCAGATGAGAGCATTTAGCAAAATGTACATAGTCATTGAGCATCTTCCATTGAGACCAATGAGAAGGAGTCTGAACGGAAGAAGCGAACAGACGAGGTATTTGGTCATATTTACTGTAAAGACAGGCATGATTCCACCATTCATTGGGGCTCAAATGGGAGCTAATTTTCCAGTATTACTTAATTAGGGAAATAGCAATGCCAAGCATAAAGTTCGAAAGGAGATAAGCCATTTTTGGGAGAGAGGGGATCCCCGCAACTGGGCGAAGTCCCACTATCCTCCAAGAAAGGGGCTCCTGAGAGTGCGAGATAGACTAAATACGACCCCAGACCCGACGCCAGTAATACTGTAGTGCGGGATATTCATGCATAACATGAGGCAATGAACCAATGGCCGCAGGACGTGTCCAGCAACCATTGCCCTGAGTAGTGTTCCATTTGTCTAATCTGTGAGAAGTGTAAAAACACCGGTGGGCTAGAAAGAAGAGGGTCTGAATGAGTGAGGCGGATCGGGAACCCATGTCCCTCTACTCCAGATAAGGCTCTATTGCTCCGAGGTCAAAGTCACATGCAATTCTCTCTCCCATACTTTCTGCGCTATAGGGGTATCTCTAGTTATAGCATTACAGAAGGTTTAGTAAAATTGGATGCTACACCCGGTGAACTACCGAGAGATCGGAAAGTCTCCAATCAACCTTATGTAGAGAATGCCGATGGCGGGAGTACTCTAGTGCACCGAAGGCGATGCTGAAGTTGCACTGACCAGAGTCGGGAGTCTAAAGATTGCATAAGAGTATTAAAGGCACCTAAAGTGTCTAAAAGCATTGGTGGATAGTGGGAGTCTGATGGGAGAGTCATACCAGGGAGAAAGGTAAGAGGAATCGGTTTGCAAAGGCCCGCTTCTATATCTAGCCACACAGGTCTACTCGGTACTGGATCTTCCAACCAACGAGCACCTTGTTTGAGAAGAAAAGATTGAGGGAACACTTGAGTAAAATCGCCACCAAGTATTAATGGGGCATTGGCAGAGGCCAAGGCCAACTGCGCAATATTTGCATAGTAAGCAGGGTTGTCCACATTCGGGGCATAATGCAAATACACGTGAATTCACTATCTCCAATCTCAAGGTGTACACGGGCCCATCTACCCTCCTTGTCAGCGCTAATATCAGGTACAGTAGCGTGCTAAGACTTCTTAACCAGAGTGGCTATCCCGTACCATTTGAAAACGGTGGGAGAATAGGCAGCTACCATGCGAGGCTTAGCATTGAGTTTCAGTGTTTCAGCAGAGTTTAAATGCGTTTCCTGAAGAAACACTAAATCAACATGCTCATGGCTAAGATAGCTAAGGATTTTCTTTCCTTTGAGTGGACCATTAATGCCTTTGACGGTGAATGATAAGATTTTACATAAGGCCATTCAGAAAAGTTAAAAATTCTGAGCATGATAGCACACATAATTTCACTATGTCCCTCAAACTGACTGTATCTGGCTGTACACATGACATAGGAAAAATAAACTAATATAATACAATGAAGCGCCCCACATTAACAAAGAAAACCGCAGTACGGTAGAGGAGAAGCAAAACCCCAAAATTACTGGCGACCATGTGTCTGCGGGGAGAAACCCCCGAGAAGGCCGAAATTGAAAAAACACATAACCTGTAGGACTGTGCGTGCTCCGAATCCGACCGAGGCACACATCATGAAGGGATAGGAGACCAAAAAACAAAAGTCATATAGAGAAAGAAAGAAAGTCCAGGCTATTTCTGTGCTTGGCTATGACCGCCGCATCGGGCCCTTCAAAATGGCGGATAGAGCCGGCAAATAAGAGTCCAAGATTTGGGATTAGCGCATCTGCTCTGCTTCTTTGGAGTCTAAAAATGTTGATAGTAGATCAGGATCTTCGAACGTCCTGGTTTGGTTGTGGAGAGTCACTCGGAGCTTCGCTGGATACAACAGGCCAAAGCGAGCCTGTAGCTGTTGAAGTCGAGGGCGAAAAGCAAGGAGTTTCTTCCGCCGGTCAACGGTAGGCTTTGCCAAATCAGGAAAGAAGGAGACCTTACAACCTTCAAATTCCAAATGATGATTCGCTCGGGCAGCATGTAAAATTTGTTCCACTTGTTGATATCGTAGCAAGCTAAAGACAATAGGCCGGGGGGTCGTGCGGTTGAGCGCCATGTGGGCAGGAACACGGTGTGCTCGATCGATTTCCAGTTCTCTGTGAAAAGTGATCTTCAGCAAGGAGGGAAGAGTTTTGAGCAAGAATTCTCTTATATCTCCTGCTTCCACCCCCTCCGGCATTCCGAGGAGCCTCACATTGTTGCGACGGGCTCGATTATTGCTATCTTCTAACTCCTTTTGAAGATTCTGTATCTGGCGCTCAGCCTCGTCCAGTTTGCCCAAGCGCACCTCGTGCGAGTCGAGGACCCCCGCCATGTTGTCCTGCCGTAATGAAAGACTTTCAAGTCGGTCCTGGAGCACTCCAAAGTCTTCTCGCATGGCTCGAAGCGCTTCTCCATTGGACTGCACCAATTCCTTCACGCCGCGTATTTCCTCCAAAATCTCCAGGTGCATCTCGGGGTTTTCACGAAATGGAACCATCTTCTGTGGGGAGGACACCTCTGTTTTGGAGCGTTTTCCGTGAGAAGAAGAAGGAGACCCGAAGTCCAAGCGCGCTGGTTTATGGGCCGCCATTCCCCCCGAGGTGCCCCGGTCAGCTCGGAGCGAAATAGTAAATTTGTATAGGTATTAAGTCAGGATTCTAAGTAGGCCTCTCGGGAGCTTCAACGCAAAGCGTCCTACCCGCTGGACATCAGGCTCCGCCCCCCGACTCTGGCCATGTTTAACCAGAGTGAGAAAATCCTGCCTCTTATCTTCAGGAAGAAGAGGGCTTAGAACCTCTAAATCTCCTGTGACTTCTTTAAGGAACATTTCCATATATAAAATATAGGAACTGATCCTGGCAGAAAGCATGGAAGCCTGGAAAGTACGACGTCCAAAAGCATCCAAGGTTCTACACTCACGTCCTGTAGGATTAGAGGCATGCCTCTTTGCACTCCTGATCCTTCTCATAGCTGATTCCACTACAATAGAGTGGTGAGGAAGCTGAATCTTCTGGAAACCAGGACAAGGAGGGACTCGATACATGGTATCCAGTCTACGAGAGTGAGGAGAGGTGGTAAGAGGTGTTTCCCACATTCTTAGCATGAGATCATGTAAGATCTCATGGATAGGCAAAGTAGCTGCCTCCTTAGGAGCTTTGGGATATTGAAGAATCTTCAACTCCTTTGCTCTGGGCTCTGTTTCGGGAGCCACAGTAATGGAAAGGACCTTGAGCCACCTCCCTGATAAAATCCTGAAAGGAGATATCTTCTGGAGGAGACATCCTACGTTTAGGAGAGGAAGGCTCCTCCGGGAGAAGTATTCCGGTACCGACAGAATCCTCAGACTGCTCCGAGGATTCAAAGTACCTTCTGTCCGGATGCTCTTGTAGAGCACGATACCCGTACCAACCGAAGTCGGTACTGGGGGGGAATCGGTACCAGAAGGCATAGCATGACTGGGTGTCGACAAAGCAGACAGCGATGCCGATGCTGTCGGTACCGATACCGGTGCCGGAGTCGAGGCCGATACTGGTTGAAGTGTGACGCGGTTCCGAGGGTGTCCATGCCGCAAGGAGAGCCACCAGACTGCGTTCAATAGCCAGGAACCTCTGGTCTATTGACGCTGCCTGGGTGTCGATACCGGAGAAAGCAGCCGGTACCCCAGAGCATGGCACCAGTAGTTCTGCCGAGGTTGAGGCCTCGATAACATCCTGGAGCCCCGATAATGCTTTGGAAGCCGAAGCCTCCCACCGGGGCAATTTTGCCGGTACAGAACCCTCAAGGGCAACGCCAGAGGCATCTCGATGCTTAGAAGGAGATCTACCCTTTGAGGACTGGCCAGACTTATGTTTAGTTACCTGAGATCAATGGGAGGAAGATGAAGCCCTGGAAGACATCGATGCCACAGAAGCTGCATTGGAGGGAAAAAGGGTGCTGAGCTTAGCAGCTCGGTTTTGTCGACCCCTCTTGGACATCATGGCACAAGCCATACACTCCGAGATGGAGTGGTCAGGACCTAAACATTTAAGACACCACTCATGGGTGTCGGTGACGGAGATGGTACCACCACACTTGGTGCACTTTTTGAAACCCGAAGTGGGTTTTTCCATGGTAGAGGAAATTTTGGGCCTAAGGCCCAAAATGGCACGTGCACCTGGAAAAGAAAAGTATGGAATAAAATACTATATATATATATTTTTTTTTTTTAAAAGAAAGAATGAACCAGCGGTACCGGTATAGCGTCGAGGAAGGCAGACGCGACCACAAAAAAAGAGGAGCAGGAGGAAACATTTTCTGCGGTGACAGGAACAACGACCTGCTGGCTCCGCGGAAAACGAAGAACTGGAGAGAGGCAGTTGGGAAAGGCGGGAAGGCAGCACACAGGTGCTGTGGGATGCTCCCAAAAGCTTTCTAATTGGACGCTGGGGAGCGTTCCCATGCAGGCTCCGTCGGTACCGACGATACCCATATGTGAAGACTACATTTCTGCTTCTTCCTGGAGATACAGGACCAAACTAAAAGATGAAAAGAGAAATAAAGACAGAAAAATCAAAGGCAGAAGAAAAGATGGCGAAAGATGTGATGTGTGGTGACAAAACGTTTTTCAGGTATATTCTGGAGAGGAGGAAAATCAAGAGATGGAATTGCAGGACTCATAAGTGCTGGGAACAGATTTATGGAAAGTGACACTGAAAAAGCAAAAATGCTAAATACTTCTGTTTTTTACTAAAAAAAATCCTGGAGAAGGATCACCTGTGATTGACAAATATACAAATGGGAATGGACTAAATACCACACCATTCACAGAAGATTATGTGTTCGAACAGCTTGCAAAGCAAAGTGGACAAGGCCATGGGACCAGATGGGAATACATCCCAGGATACTGAAAGAGCTCAGAGAGGTTCTTGCAGGGCTGTTAAATGATGTTTTAATAGATCCTGCATCCTGGGAAGGGAAAATCTACGTGGCTAATAACACGTAGCCTGTCACAGGTGCGGAAGTACAAAGAAGTGGGGTGAGACAATTAACCAATGAATGATAGACATGTTTGAAGTAGTTGAGAACCTATTGTAATATAAAAGGACTGTGAAACAGAGGACAAGTGTGAATTCTCATTTAAGCATTTCACCCTTCCTTGCAAGAAAGTGATTAATTAAAATAACTCTGCATCACTGAGGAGTCTGTTATTGTGTAAAAAGTTATGTTTTCTTACATTGGGGACAGGAGAGGTTCCACAGGACTGGAGAAGGGCTGATGTGGTGCCTCTTCACAAAAGTGGTTATAGGGAAGAAGTGATAAACTACAGGCCCGTGAGCCTTACCTCAGTGGCGGGAAAAGGTAATG
This sequence comes from Ichthyophis bannanicus, assembly GCA_033557465.1. Taxonomy (NCBI): domain Eukaryota; kingdom Metazoa; phylum Chordata; class Amphibia; order Gymnophiona; family Ichthyophiidae; genus Ichthyophis; species Ichthyophis bannanicus. Next base: position 713,577,024 of record CM066033.1, on the reverse strand, counting down.
GAGGCGCTCCTGAAAGAGCGAATAGTAGACTCTCGAAACCAAAAGGTTGCATGATCCGAGGCAACTTGGTTTTACGAAAGGATGATCTTGCCAAACAAATCTGATTGAATTCTTTGACTGGGTGACCAGAGAACTAGATTAGGGGCATTCGATGGATGTCACTTACCTAGATTTCAGCAAAGCCTTACTGTTCCTCATAGGAGGCTTATCATTAGACTCAACAGCTTGGGGGATGGATCCCAAGGTGGTGAACTGGATCAGAAGTTCCTTATCGTTCCTCCAGTTTAGTCCTCCACCTCTGGGGTAGTGCACCTCCTCCTGCAGCATGGAGACTGGACCAATCAAAATCTTGTCCTAGTATGTAGCGTACTGGAACTCCCATCAGCCCTCAGTGTGTCCAGTCTCCATGCAGCAGGAGGACTTGTGAGTCCGGGTGCTGGGCTCACTGGGGCAACTTGATAAGAGCAGGCTAGTTAGGTTCAGTCTTTCCATTTGATTTTTTGCTATTGGTTTCCTTTTCTTTGGGTGACCTTAGCTTGACATTGTGGATCTTGTGCTTAATTCTTTTCCATTTGGGCAGTGCGTGCCTGCCCCTTTAAAAAAAAAAAAAAAAAAAGAGCAACGGAGAAGAAATAAGTGGGATTAATTGGTTTAAAGCGGTGTTTTTGGTATCTTTTAAAGTGTAGGACTTTGGTATCCAGGTCCTGCCTCTGCCTAGCCACGCAGTTTTCCTGCGTTTTCTCATTGAGATCTTTCCCCTGGACGGAGCGGGGTAGAGAGCTCTAATCGGCAGTCAGTCAGCCAGTTCGCCTTTCAGTTGCAAGCGTCAGCTGCGGAAGCGACTTCTCCGGTGCACAGCTGATTTCACGAGAGACCGGTATTCAGGTATTTTCAAGTTTTCAGAGCTGGTTGTTTGAGAGCGGGCGGCCCGTGAGCGGTGTCTCGACTCCTCGGGGCTACAAAGCTTTTCCTCAGTTCCCGCCTAATCGGTGTGTGAAACTGCGGCCATTTTAAGCATGCGGTATCTCCAGCGAAACTGTTTCTCCTGCCGGCAGTGCTATTGCCCGGGGCAGAGGGCTCTCGGGAGTCCGGTTAGAATTTTCCCTCGACAGGGGGGTTTCATTTTTTGCTATTTGTTTTCTTTTCTTTTATACTTTCTTTGTTTATTTTTTGGTTGCCTGGGCTCTTGTGGGTGCTGCTTTAGACTCCGATCTAAGCTGAGCTGCCATTGATTAAAAGTAGAGAACATGACATCTTCAGGTTTAAAAAAAAAACCCGTAAGAAGCTCTAGGGACCGCTGGCTTTTCCCTGTCCTTTTCTTTACCCATGTCAATCAGTTCCCAGTGCATAATTTGTGGCTCCTGTAAGAGCACTGGGGGAGGGGACAGGTGTTTGTTTCAGCTGTGTAGCAGGACCTGTTAGTGCAGAACAGCAAATGCAGAATCCCACCCCCTCCTGTACCTCAGGAAGCAGTAGCGGGGATGGAGAGGGATGCTTGGATAGCAGATCCTTTCACTTCAGATCTGGAGGTAGCTTCAGGTTCTTCTGGAGCAGCTGCAGAGCTTGGGTCTGTTGCGCTAATGGAGGATTTTTCCCCGGATTTTATTTTGCTCATGCATCAAACTTTCTGTTGTAGAAGACAGGGTCAGCTACCTGCTTCCCTCCCTTTGCCCGCCCCTGCCCTGACGTCCGAACTTAGGGAAGGTGCGACGTTACCATTACGGGCGGTCAAGAGGCCGCGGCCTCCTGAGCCTCCTAACCCAGACTTTGGTTGGCAGGAGGTGGAGGATTATGAAATGGAGGCAGATAGGAATGAATTAGAAGAGGGAGAGATTCCTGAGCCGGAAGATCAGGCGCAGATTATTCGGGTATTTAGGAGAGAGGAGTTGCCGGCTCTGATTGCAGAAACTTTAAAAACCCTTAGACTGTATTTCGAGCAGCCGGATGTGGAAGACGATAGCGCAGATCCCATTATTCAGGCGGTGCGTCAAGCGCAAGTGGTCTTCCCTATCCATAAGGTAATAGAACAGATGATTCAGGGTGAGTGGGACCATCCGGAGTCGGGATTGAAAGGGATTAGGATTATGAGTAAGCTCTATCCCTTGGCTGAGAAGGACAAAGAGAGGTTCTGTTCTCCAAAGGTTGATGCTGCGGTTTCGGCGGTCACTAAGAAAACCACGATTCCAGTAGAGGGCAGCGCGGCCCTGAAGGATGCTCAAGATAGGAAGGTGGATGGTCTCTTGAAGCAGTCTTGAGGCGGATGCGATTTCTTTGCAGGCATCTATCTGTGGTGCTTGGGTGGCGCGAGCCTGTCCCCGTTGGGTTCAGCACCTGAAGCAGTTGGCTTCTTTGGGGCCTGACGAAGTCGGAGAGGTGCAGAGATTGGAGTCGGGTTCGGCATATTTGGTGGATGTGCACTACGACCTCATTAGAGCTCTATCAAATAGTATGGCTTCGTTGGTAGCGGCGTGCAGATCTCTTTGGCTTAAGAATTGGGCGGCCGATGGCTCTTCCAAGTCGCGACTCGGTAAACTTCCATTCAAGGGGATGCTGTTGTTCGGGGAGGGTTTGGATAAGTTGGTTAAGGACTTGAGGGAGTCCAAAGGAGGTAAGCTTCCGGAGGATAAGCCTAAGCAAGGGAAAGGTTTTTCAGTCTTCCGGAGGCAGTATAGAGACTTTCGGAGATTTCGATCTCCCCGTTTCGCAGGGTCCCAAAGGGGACGTTTTGCCTCCCGAGCCCAAGGGTTTCATGGGTTTCGGGGTGCCAGTAGAGGATTCGCAGCGGCATCTTCTGGGGCCGCTCGAAGACCACAATGAGTGGCAGCGGGTCCCGGCAGAAGGGCAATTGATCAGGGGTCGCCTTCGGGGTTTCCTTTCTGCCTGGACCCACATCACGTCCGATCAGTGGGTGTTAGAGATTATCTGCGACGGTTATGCTCTAGATCTGGCAAAGCCGTTGCTGGAATCATTTGTGATTTCGCCCTGCAGAGATCTGCAGAGGGCTGCTCAAGTGCGTCAGATGTTAGACCGTCTGCTGCAGCTAGGAGCCGTCATTCCTGTACCGCCAGCGGTCTACGGTATGGGTCGTTACTCTATTTCGTGGTGCCAAAGGAGGATGGGTCTCTTCGTCCTATTCTAGATCTCAAAGGGGTGAATTGTTGTCTTCGGGTGCAGCATTTTCGCATGGAAATGCTCCGATCAGTTATTGTGGCAGTTCGTCAAGGAGAGTTCCTCACATCCCTCGATCTCAAGGAGGCCTATCTCCATGTTCCCATCAGAGAGGCGCATCAGAAGTTTCTGCGGTTTGCGCTTCCGTGGGGGCACTTCCAATTTCAGGCTCTACCCTTTGGCCTCGCCACTGCTCCGCAGGTGTTCTCCAAAATTATGGTCGTGGTAGCGGTGGCGCTGCGGAAAGAAGGCGTATTAGTATATCCTTACCTCGACGATTGGTTAATCTGGGCAAAGTCCAGAGAAGAGAGTGAGAAGGTCACGAGGAAAATGATAGCTTTCCTCCAGAAGCTCGGCTGGGTAGTAAATCCCCTCAAGAGTCATCTGGAGCCTACTCAAGTTCTCGAGTACTTGGGAGTGTGCTTCGACACTCGACGGGGCTCAGTGTTTGACGGACAGAAGGGTCCTGGCTCTCTGGGTTCTAGTGCTAAGTTTCAGGAAGCTGGCCGCACCGACAGCATGGAAGTACCTGCAGGTGCTCAGTACAATGGCAGCGACACTGGAAGTAGTTCCCTGGGCCAGATTTCATATGAGGCCGTTGCAGAGGGCCTTGCTTCACCGCTGGTGCAACCAGTCCGACTCGTTAAACATGCGACTCCCCTGTCCTCTTCAGGTCCGCCAGGCACTGAAATGGTGGCTGATTCCGGAGTCCTTGCGGGCCGGGATGCCCTTGGAGTAACTGGCGTGGATTCATCTCTTCACGGATGCAAGCCTCACGGACTGGGGAGCACATTGCGGAGCGAACTATGCGCAGGGACAGTGGTCGTCAGAGGAGAGCGGCTGGTCGATCAACCATCTGGAGCTGAGAGCAGTGTTTCTAGCCCTCCAAACTTTCGAGGCTCTGCTAAAGCAGGGTGCGGTGCACGTGCTGTCAGACAATGCAGCGACCGTAGCTTACATAAATTGGCAGGGCGGGACCGGAAGCGCAGCCATGGAAGAGGCCGAGAGGCTATTCTCTTGGGTAGAGTCCCGTCTGCTGGTGATATCGGCAGCGCACATTGCCGGAAAAGACAATGTGGCAGACGATTTTCTCAGCAGGGTTCGAGTGGATTTATTTATTTATTTATTTAGTATACACTTATATACCGCTACTTCCAGCGATCAGTAGCGGTTTGATTACAAATTTGGGAGTTGTCAAATCAGGACAGAAATTTGGGAAAATATTCACATAGATTTGAGGGAATGGCACATCACACAGAATTAAGCACTTAAAGTGTAAATATGTAAAGTCTAACCATTACCATATTTACAAAGAACATTTCTACAGATCAGGTTCATGTTTCGTTTGCTTTATCTGGTGGTCCACTGTTGATTACATCCGGTTGTAGTGACATTGAAAAAGATGGGTTTTTAGTTTCTTCCTGAAAGCATTGATATCTTTAATTGCTCGTAGTTCGCATGGTAGTCGATTCCAGATGGTAGGGGCAGAGAATGAGAATGCTCTGCGGCTAGTACTGGCTTTTACTGATCTGATGTTATTAGGAACTTGTAGTGTGTCTGAGTTGATAGTTCTCCTTTCTCTGTTGGTTGGTTGTGTGCTGACAAGGGTTGAAAGGAATGATGGTGCTAGGTTATGTATGAGTTTGAACGTGGTTACCAATGTTTTATATTGTATCCTGGCAGCAATGGGTAGCCAATGTAGCTCGATCAATACAGGTGTGATGTGTTCAGCAATGCTTGTCCGCATGATGATCCTTGCTGCCACATTTTGGGCCATTTGCAGGATATTTAGAGCTTTCTTTGGCAGACCCTGTAGGATGGCGTTGCAGTAATCTAGGTGAGGCATAATGAGTGCTTGCGCAACAGACCGAAAATCAGTGGGTTCGATTAAGTTTTGCAGGGGTTGTAGGACTCTGAGTTTGTGGAAAATGGCCTTGTTGGTTTTGCGCAGGTGTTTTTCCATTTTTAGCTTGCTGTCGAGTATGACTCCCAGGTATTTGATCTCATTCTTTGTGTTATACGTGTTGTTACAGAGGGTGATTGTCGGGGGAGGTTCAAAGTTAGGTTTACTTGATATATACATCACTTCAGTTTTCTTGTGGTTGATTGTCATGTTATTTTGCTGTAGCCATGCTAGCATCTCGTACAGGCAGGTTTCGAGCTGGGTATACTTCGGGTCAGTGGTGTCCAATTGTGTGTATAGCATAATATCATCTGCATAGATATGGTAGTTGATATTATGTGTTTTGAAGATGACACAGAGGGGCTGCATATAAATGTTGAATAGTAGCGCCGAGAGGGCCGATCCCTGAGGTATGCCTTGAGTTTGTGTGAATGCTTCTGCTTTCTCGCCGTTGAATTGGACCTGTGGCCTTCTGTTCGTTATGTAGGAGGAAAACCATTTAAGGGGGGTTTCCAAAATTCCTATTGACTCAAGTTTGTTCAGGAGGATTCCATGATGGACAGTATCGAAGGCGGCAGAGATGTCAATGAAAATGAGCAAAAACATTTTCTTCCTGTCTTCAAGGCCTTTGTGGAGGTTGTTAAGCAGTGCTATTAAAAGCGTTTCGACCCCATGGTTTTGTCTGAACCCGTACTGTTGCATGTCCAGTGTGTCATGGTCGTCAAGGTGCTCTTGAAGTTGTATGAGGGCTGCTTTTTCAATGATTTTTGCTAGGAAAGATATGCTGGAGATGGGGCGGTAGGATGCTGGGTCTGCTTTGTTGAGTGTGTTGTTCTTTAGTACTGGCCTTATTATGGATTTCTTGAGCTGGTCGGGCATAGTTCCTTGATACAGTGATAGGTTTACAATGTGTGAGACTTGGTGGACTATATCTTTTTTCGCTGCCTTGACCCATGCAGTAGGGCAGGGATCTAGTGGGAAGGTGGTGGTATTGATGTTAGTTATTATGTTGATTGGATGCAGGGGAATGGGAGCTGCATCCCGACGTGTTCGCGCAGTTGTTCTCTGGTGGGGATCGCCGGTCATGGACTTGATGGCCACTTACCAGTTGGCGAAAGCGAGTCGATTTTTCAGCAGGAGACACGAGCCCATGTCGGAGGGCATAGACGCCTTGATGCAGCCGTGGCCGTCGTCGGGTCTTCTCTATGTGTTCCCGCCGTGGGCACTCACAGGTAGGGTGCTTCAGCGCATCGAGTCGCATCGCGGTCGGGTGCTATTGGTGGCGCCGGACTGGCCCAGACGGCCGTGGTATGCCGACCTAATGAGGTTGCTGGACGGTTCTCCGTGGCGCCTTCTGGTGTCGCACAAACTCCTCTTGCAGGGTCCACTTCTGATGCCGCAAGTGGATTGTTTCTCGCTTATGGCTTGGCCATTGAAAGGGCGCGGTTGAGAAAGAGAGGTTATGCTCGGTCGGTTGCCAACACTCTTCTTCAGGTGCGAAGGCGCTCTACCTCGCTGGCCTATGTTCGCATCTGGCGGATTTTTGAGGACTGGTGTTCTAGCCATAACATCCGTGCTGCCACGGCTTCAGTACCATGGTACTGAATTTTTTGCAGGATGGCTTCGAGAAGGGTCTGGCCACCAGTTCTTTAAGGGTGCAGTTGGCGGCCCTGGCCTGTTATAGAGGAAAGGTGCACAGTGTGGCACTCGGGGGCTCATGACGATGTGATTCGTTTTCTCAGAGCAGTTTCTCGGTTGCATCCTCTGCGTCGGGTTTCCGTTCCGCCGTTGCGAGCGCTAGCTAAGGCTCCGTTTGAACCCTTAAGTCAGATCTCGGTCAAGGATTTAACTCTCAAAACGGTGTTTTTGGTGGCCATTTGTTCGGCCCGGCGAATCTCGGAGTTACAGGCTCTTTCCTGTAGGGAGCCCTTTCTCTGTTTTTCTAAAGAAAAAGTGGTACTGCAGCCGGTGCCTTCCTTTCTTCCGAAGGTATCTTCTTCTTTTCACGTGAATCAGACCGTGTCTCTTCCAGTTTTGTGGTCCGAGGTAGGCCACGCTTCTGATCAAGGTTTGCATCGTTTAGACTTAAAGAGGGTGTTACGTCGATATTTGGCCATCTCCCAGTCTTTTCGTAATTCGGATCATCTGTTTGTGTTATTTGGGGGGCCTAGAAAAGGTGACACAGCGGCGAAGGCTTCCATTTCCAGATGGATTAAGGAGACCATTAGTTCTGCTTACATGCTGCAGGGGCGCTTGGCGCATGCGGGGCTGCGGGCACATTCCACTAGGGCGCAGGCAGCTTCCTGGGCAGAGCACAGTCTAGTGCCGCCGGTTGAGATTTGTAAGGCGGCAACCTGGTCATCGCTTCATACTTTCACGAAACACTACCGTCTGGATGTACTGGCGGCGAGGGATGCTTGTTTCGAGTCGGCGGTATTGCGTGCCATCTGGCAGGATCCCTCCCATTAGTACTGCTCTGTTACATCCCAGAGGTGGAGGACTAAACTGGAGGAACGATAAGGAAATGAAAATTACACTTACCTGGTAATTGTTGTTTCTTGAGTGACGACAGTTTAGTCCTCGTTCCCGCCCGGGAGTGTCATTTCTTTTATTAGATCGGCACACATTCAGGGGCGCGATGCGCATTTACAGGTGAGCTAGTCATTTGATTAATCAGTTCTGTTCTGTCTTTTTTCTAAGATTCTTTCTTTTCCTCTATCTCTTTCCTGGCTCGGCAACAGGGAGGAAGCTTTGATATCAGAGTTCTTACTCTTTTCCTATAAAGGAGAGTTCCTGTCTTGCTAGTTTGGAAAACAAAATGGAGTTTATAACCATTGTACATACTTATTGTTGCTCGTTTGAGTCTGCTTTGTCAATAGTTCACTGAGGGCTGATGGGAGTTCCAGTACGCTACAAACTAGGACGACAAGATTTTGATTAGTCCAGTCTCCATGCTGCAGGAGGTGGTGCACTACCCCAGAGGTGGAGGACTAAACTGTCGTCACTCAAGGAACAATTACCAGGTAAGTGTAATTTTCATTTGGTTGACAAGACGACAGTAAGGGAGGGAGGACTGGTCTAATGGTTGGGGCAAGTTACCTCAGGCCAGAAGGTCGGGGGTTCAAATCCCACTAGAGGACAGGCCACCTTGGGACGGAAGGACTGGGGTTTCTAGTCCCACAGATGCTCTTTGTGGTCTTGGGCAAGCCACTTAACCCTCCATTGCCCATATTCCCTGTATGTGTTAGTGTATGTATCTCATATCCCCTCATGTTTATTTTTATTTATTTATTTACATTCTCTTATATACCGCGCTATTCTGCAGTGCAGTTTACATTGAACAAACTGAAATTACATTGAACAGGGCATTATAACTTGGAGATAACTATTTTACAGGGAACATGGGCTATGGAGGGTTAAGTGGCTTGCCCAAGACCACAAGGAGCACCTGTGGGACTAGAAACCCCAGTCCTTCCGGCCCAAGGTTGCTGTCCTCTAGTGGGATTTGAACCCCCGACCTTCCGGCCTGAAGTACCTTGCCCCAACCACTAGGCCACTCCTCCACTCCATGTTAAATGTATCCCCAAATTGTGTGTTGTGACCACTTTGATTGAAGGATAAGGTGGTATACAAAACTGTCTAAATAAAGTGATGGTAAACTGAACTCACTCAGATGAAAGGAAGGTGATTAGAAGTGTGCCCCAGGGTTTGGTCCTGGGACCGTACTGTTCAATGTATTTGTGAGTGATATTGCTGTAGGACTGAATGGAGAAGTCTGTCTTTTTGCAGATGACATGAAAATTTGCAACAGAGTGGACTCCCCTGAGGGAGTGGATAACATGAGGAAAGATCTACAAAAGCTGGAAGAATGGTCTAATGTTTGGCAGTTAAGATTTCATGTGAAGAAGTGCAGTGTCATGCACTTGGGAAACAGAAATCCTAGAGAATTGTATGTGATAGGGGGTGAGAGGTTGGTGTGCATGGACCAGGAAAAGGACCTCGGAGTGCCTGTTTCTGAGGATCTCAAGGTGGCAAAAACAGTGTGACAAGGTGGTGGCAAAAGCCTGAAGGATGCTGGGTTGCATACCGAGAGGAATTACCAGCCAAAAAAAGGATGTACTAATGCCACTGTACAAATCGCTTGTGTGCCTCACTTGGCATACTGGGTTCAGTTTTGGAGACCATATTTCGCAGAGGATATAAAAAGGCTGGAAGCGGTTCAGAGGAAGGCAACCATAATGATTTGGAGCCTGCGTCAGAAGACTTATGAGAAGAGACTTGAAGACCTAAATATGTACACACTAGAGGAGAGGAGGGACAGGGGAGATATGATTCAGACCTTTAAATACTTAAAGGTAAATAATGAACAAACCTCTTCCAAAGACGGGGAAGCTGTAAAACCAGAGGGCATAACAGGAAGCTACAAGGCAGTAAACTAAAAGGCAATATCAGGAAATACTTTTTCACTGAAAGGGTGGTGAATGCTTGGAATGCCCTCCCGACGGAAGTGATGAGGGCAAATACAGTGACAGAATTCAAAAAGGCATGGGACAGACACAGTGGAATAGCAACAGGAAAAAAATCACAACAAACATAGCTATCTCATATCTCAACAACTAGGGGTGACCTACACTAAGTGGTGGGTACACCCCTAAACAAAGACAAAGGAAGGGGTGACCTGCATGGAGCAGCAGGTGCACCTATTCTTGCCGCCTTGCTGGGCAGACTAGATGGACCTTACTTGTCTTTATCTGCCGTCATATACTATGTTACTATGTATGTAAGGGTGGGAAATGAAAAGTTGGTATGTAGCTGGGAAGAAGATTGAAAAATGGAAGGTGAGAGAATAGTTTATTTCGTAAATTGATCAGACAAGTACAAAAAAAGCACCTTTTATTTTGAATATTTTTACTGACTGGAATACGGCATCTTATACATTTGTATTTAAGAGAAAGTGCCTCTTCAGTGTTCAACTGCTCACTATCTGACGACTTGGGAACTCCATGTTTTTTCTTTCTAGTATCTTACTCAGTGTTAGGTAAGGTTCAATCTGTGTTCTCTGTGTGTGACTGAGGTACAATAATTCTAATAGCAGCTTCTGTGTAGGAAGCAGTTTGGCTTGTTCTATATTCACAGGAGGTGGTATACTGGGACTCCAGGGTCTTGGGTAAAGCGCAGTTATTCACCTGTAACAGGTGATCTCCGGGACCAGCAGGAATTTAGTCTTCACATATGGGTATCGTTGGTACCGACGCAGCCAGCGCGGGAACGCTCCCCAGCGTCCAATAGGAACGCTTTTGGGAGCATCCCTCAGCACATGCATGCTGCCTTCCCACCTTTCCAACTGTCCCTCTTCAGTTACATTTGTAGCTGATTGAAAGGATAGAGGGAGAGAGGAAAGAGACAGAGATAGAGAGAACAGCTCCTAGGGGAGGTGGGTGGGTTGTGAGGACTAAATTCCTGCTGTTCCTGGAGATCACCTGTTACAGGTGAGTAACTACGCTATCTCCAGGAACAAGCAGGAATGTAGTCTTCACATATGGGGACTCCCTAGCTGAAGATGCCGGCCATGCTTCCTCCCATGTATCTCTGGCATCCCACCAGGGTTGGTGGGTAGGAGTTGAATTAAGTCTGAAAGAGATGTTGAAGAACAGCCTGGCCAAAGAAGGCATCTTGACGGGAGGCTTTATCTAGGCAGTAGTGGGCTGTGAAGGTGTGCACCGAAGCCCAGGTAGCTGTTCGACAGATGTCATCGATAGACAGAGTGAAGGTTAGTCATAGAGGCTGCCATGGCTCTCACATTATGCGCTGTGACATGGCCTTGGAGAGGAAGACTCTTACTCTCATAAGCAAAGGATATGCATTGTGCAATCCATTTAGATAGAGTTCTTTTGGAGACTGGAAGTCCCAAATGACTAGAATCAAAAGCAATAAAAAGTTGAGAAGACTTTCTATATTGCTGTGTTCTTTGTAAGTAAAAAGACAAGGCACCTTTACAGTTCAAAGTTTGAAGGTTCATTTCTGCCTTAGAGGCATGAGGCCTCGGAAAGAATACAGGAAGGTAAATTGATTGATTTAAATGAAAAGGCAAAACCACCTTTGGCATAAAACGTGGATGAGTTCTGAGAACAACCGTATCATGGTGAAACCTTGTATAAGGAGGATTAGCCACTAAAGCTTGGAATTCACTAATGCGACGTGCGGAGGTGATTGCAATCAGGAAGATGACCTTCCAGGATAAAAACTTTAGAGCTGTAGAGGCTAGAGGTTCAAAGGGCGGTTTCATGAGCTGTCCCAGAACTAGATTTAGATCCCATGACACCAGTGGTGGCCTGATGGGAGGCTTTGTTAATAGAAGACCCCTCATGAATCTCGTTATGAGTGAATGAGAGGAAATTGGCTGTCCATTTAGAGGCTTATAGGAAGCTGCAATTGCACTAAGATGGACACTTACTGAATTGGTCTTTAGACCAGAATTTGATAAATGACGTAGGTACTCTAGTACCGATTCCAAAGGTATCACAAGGGGGTTTAAGCCCTTTTGAGACCACCACATAGTAACACGTTTTCACTTAAAGGTGTAAGAACATCTTGTGGAAGGTTTTCTAGAAGCTTGAAGAATATCCTTTACCTGTTGGGAAAGGTTAAGATCCTGCAGGTCTAGGCTTTCAGCAACCAGGCCCTGATATGCAGGGACTGGGGATTCAGGTGCAATAGCATCCCGTTCTCTTGGGAGAGAAGGTCTGGAGCACAGCCTAACTCCAGAGGTGCAGCTTGAGAGAGATGTAGGAGCAGGGGATACCACGTTTGTCGTGGCCCACCGTGGCGCTATGAGGATCATACGACCTCTGTCTCTCTGAAGCTTGAAGAGTGTTTTGGGAATGAGGGGAATGGGTGGGAAGGCATAGAGGAAGTCCTGACCCCAGTGAAGGAGAAAGGCATCCCTTGCCTGGCAATTGTGAGCCAGAATTCTGGAACAGAACCAGGGAAGTTTGGCATTCAGTGGACTTGCAAAGAGGTCTATGTCTGGGGTCCCCCAGATCTGAAATATCTTTGTCACTTGGTCTAGGTGGAGAGACCACTCGTGAGGCAGCAGTACTCAGCTGAGTTTTTCTGCCCAAATGTTTTGAATGCCTGGAAGATATACCACGAGAAGGTGAATATGATGCTCTCTGGTGAGGGCCCATAGTCGTAAAGCTTTGTTGCATAACGACAGAGATCCTGTTCCATCCTGCTTGTTCACATAGAACATGGCTACTTGATTGTCCATTTGGACTAGGACTGTCTTGTAGCCGAGTTGGGCATGGAATACTCGAAGAGCTAGATAGATTGCTCTTAATTCTAGGTGGTTTATGTGAAGACAAGCCTCCTGTGGAGTCCAGGTACCCTGGATAGAGAGATGGTGCAGGTGTGCTCCCCAACCCACCTGTGATGCATCTGTTAGGGTGGCCTGGAATAGGGGTTGTAGGAAAGGAGACCCCACTAAAAGGTTCTCAAGTGATTGCCACCATTGTAGGGACAAGATCAGTTGTTGAGAGTTTGATATCTTGTTTGACAGATGTCCTGTGGCCACTGTGTGGATAGGGTCCACTGGGCTGCTCACATGTGGAGGCGAGCATAGGGAACTACATGAACTGTGGATGCCATATGTCCCAGTAATTGTAGCAGTTCTCGAGCAGTTAGGGAGGATTTTCCCGAGCTGCTTGAGTAGCTAGTTGCACTATGGGAAGACATCGGGGCTGTGGGAGGAAAGCCCTCGACTGTCTGGTATCTAAACAAGCTCCTATGAATTCCAGGGACTAGGAAGGAACAAGTTGGGATTTTGGGAAGTTTATTACCAATCCCAAGTATTGGAGGATTTGCATTGTGCGAGACAGTGCAGAAGTGGCTTCTGCAACCGTGGGGGCTCGAATGAGCCAGTCGTCCAAGGGAAGATGAATATCCCTAGGGTTTGCAGGAATGCAGCTACTACTGCCATGCATTTTGTGAATACTCGGTGCCGAAGCCAGACCAAAGGTAAGAACCCTGTATTGGAAGTGTTTTCCCTTGAAAAGGGATCTTAATTTCCTGTGATCTGGATGTATCAGAATGTGAGTATATGCATCTAGAGAGCAAAGCCAATCCTGACTTTGAAGGGATGGCAGAAGAGTTCCCAGAGAAATCATTTTGAACTTTTCTCGGAACAGATGTGTGTTCAATTCTCTGAGGTCTAGAATGGGTCTTTGTCCTCCTGTTTTCTTTGGAATAAGAAAATAGGGGGAGTAGAACCCTGTACCCTGTTGGAGAATGAGTACTTCCTCTATTGCTTCTTGGGCAAGGTGTGTTGAGACTTCTTGATCCAGTAGATTGTCTGTAGAGGTTTGGGAATTGAACTGTCTTACGATTGTAGGAGGGGGGGCATGCTGTGAAAATGAAGCTTGTACCCCCTCTCCTATAATGGACAGAGTCCCTGCCGTTGCTGTTCTGCTGTTTTGCTGTATGCTGCCTTCTGTTTGTTTTTCCCCCCTGCAGATTCCCCGGGTACCTTCCAGCCTTGGATTGCCTCCTTGCTCGTTCTCCAGTGAGGTCCCGCCTCCTGGACGTGACGCGGATGCATGCAACGTGTCCGCGTCATCATCCAGGTACCCAGAACTACTTAAAGACCCCTGGAGCGGCGTCGCGCGCACAAGGAGCGGGACATGCTCCTTGGGCGAGCTCCTTGGGGCGACTGGGGCGATCAGCACCTTCATCTCTCTCCCAGCTCCTTCTTCCATTGGTTGTGCTGCTTTCTCTCTGCACTCTCTACCACCCTGCTTTTTCTTCCGTACTTCTCTCCATCTGTAGCCGTATCCTCCCCACCCATGCCTGTCTGCCCTGCCTCGCTGAGCATGGCTGCTATCCCCATCTTCTGGGGCCACCACCCGCCGCCACTTGCTCCCTCTCCCCCTGGTCCTGTAGCACGCAACCCGTTTAATCTCCTCCCCTGTTGTTCTCGTCTGGCTCCTCCAACCTTTGCCCTCTCTACATCCATATCCTCCCCGGCTGTCCCCCTCGTTACACTCTCACTGGCTCTTCTAAACTGTCGCTCTCTCCGCTCAAAGACCCACCTAGTCTATGATCTTCTGATCCAGCATTCCTTGGACGCCCTCTTCATCACGGAGTCCTGGCCACTGTGATGGAAAGACCCCTAGCCACCTCCCTGATAAAATTCTGAAAGGATATATCCTCTGGAGGAGACATCCTACGTTTAGGAGAAGGCTCCTCAGAGAGACGTACTCCGGCATCGACAGCTGTCAGAGTTCTCAGAGTCATCGGAGGATTTGAAATACCTTCTGTCCGGGTGCTCTTGTAAAGCACGATACCGATACCGATCGAAGTCGGTACCAGAGGGGTCTGGTACCGGCCTGTCGATACCGGAGGAAATAGCATGACTCTGTGTTGGTAGCATAGTCGCTGATGTTGATGCTGTCGGTACCGGTACTGTTATCTGTGCCGGTACCGGTTGAACTGTCTGAAGCGGTCCCGAAGGCACTGATGCCACAAGGAGAGCCGCCAGACTGCGCTCAATGGCCAGGAATCTCTGGTCAATTGACGCTGCTGATGCCTGGGTGTCGGTACCGGACGAAGCGGTCTGTACCCCAGAGCATGGCACCAGTAGATCTGCCGAGGTTGAGGCCGCGAGAACATCCTGGAGCCCCGATAGTGCTTTGGAAGCTGAAGCCTCCCGCCGGGGCAATTTTGCCAGTACAAGTCCCTCAAGGGCAACGCCAGAGGCATCTCGATGCTTGGAAGGAGATCTACCCTTTGAGGACCGGCCAGATTTATGTTTGGTTACCTGAGATCCATGGGAGGAAGACGAAGCCCTGGAAGAGTCAATGCCACAGATGCTGCATCGGAGGGAAAAAGGGTGCTAAGCTTAGCAGCTCGGGGTTCTGCCAATCCTTCTTCGACATCATCCCACAGGCAACATACTCCGAGATGGAGTAGTCAGGACCTAAACATTTGAGGCACCACTCGTGAGTGTCAGTGACGGAGATGGTACCGCCACACTTGGAAGACTTTTTAAAACCCGAAGCAGGTTTTTCCATGTTGAGGAAAAATTGGGCCTAGTGCCCAAAATGGCGCGTGGCACCCGAGAGAAAAAAGGCTGGAAAATCCAGATAAAAGATTAGAATTTTTTTTTTTTTTAAAGAACGAATGAACGAACGAACGAATCAGCGGTACCAGTATAGCGTCGAGGAAGGCAGACGCTACCACAAAAAAGAATGAAAAATATGGGATAATTTCTGCGGTGACAGGAAAACAACCTGCTGGCTCCGCGGAAAATGAAGAACTGGAGAGAGGCAGTTGGGAAAGGTGGGAAGACAGCACGCAGACACTGTGGGATGCTCCGAAAAGCTTTCTAATTGGACGCTGGGGAGCGTTCACGCACAGGCTCCGTCGGTACCGACGATACCCTATATGTGAAGACTACATTCCTGCTTGTTCCTAGAGATTGTTGCTTTCACAATGTGTTAAGGTTCTACAAGCAGAAAACCTGTAGCTGCTGCAGAAAGACCAGTTGCCTCAGTTAGGGACATAAGAACATAAGATATGCCATACCAGGACAGTCCAAGGTCCATCAAGTCCAGTATCCTGTTCCCAACAGTGACCAATCCAAGTCATAATACCTGTCAGGTTATGCTGCTTAACCCAGGAGAAAGCAGTGGATTTCCCTGGTCCTCTTTGATAATGGTTTCTGGACTTTCCTCCAGGAACTCATCCAAAACTCTTAAACCCAGCTATATTAACAGCCTTTACTACATCCTCTGGTAAAAAATTCCAGAGTTTGATTAGTCTTAATGTGCTACACTGTTGCTTCATTAGGTGTCCCCTACTCTTTCTACTTTTTTTGAGTAAATGACTGATCTACGTTTACCTGTTTCACTCCATTCATTATTTCATAGACCTCTATAATATCTCCCCTCAGGAAAGCCAGGTAAGAGCACCCTAAATATAATTCCAGCAGCGAGACAGGTGGACTTATTCTGATAGATCTCTCCCTATGTGTTAAAGCTGCTGAAAAGTATACTATGCTGGGACCTAAGCCTGGCCATGGGTAGAAATGAAGTGAGCCCAAACTGTTAACTACCTGCCTCACAGCTTCATGGGTAGCATGTACGCAGGGGCAGCCCAAGGGGGGTGCGGGGCCATGTGCAGAGACTCATTGCAGGGCCTCATTTGAATAAACGAGGAAGGAGTGGCCTAGTTGTTGGGGCAAGTTACCTCAGGCTGGAAGGTCAGGGGTTCAAATCCCACTAGAGGACAGCAACCTTGGGCCGGAAGGACTGGGGTTTCTAGTCCCACAGGTTCTCCTTGTGGTCTTGGGCAAGCCACTTAACCCTCCGTTGCCCATGTTCCCTGTAAAATAGTTATCTCCAAGTTATAATGCCCTGTTCAACGTAATTTCAGTTTGTTCAATGTAAACCGCCTTGATATCATGAAAGGCGGTATATAAGAAATGTTAAACTAAAAAATAAATAAATATTTGCATAATGTTAACGTGCACTAAGTTTTAGTAAACATGCCTCTTAATGAATGTATGGATAAAGACAGACTACCAGATTTCTACATTACTTTACTTCAGTGCCAACCGCCAGGCACATTAGGAAGTAATACAAACACTGCCCATTTAGAACCCATAGCAAACCTGTCTTATCATAACAGCACTACCAGGACTCACAAAGCACCATACTCTATCAAAAGGCAACACTGCAAATATTAAACCAATACATCTCAGAGAATACCAATATCTCTCCTACTGGGGAAAGAGAACAAGTGGGACTGTTAAATAGAAACTACATGAACAGAAAACCTCAGCTTGGTTACACACGCAAAACATAGACCGTCACCAAACAAAGAACAAGGGATCAGAACTTAGAAGTAGGGAGACAATAATTAAACTGGGAACCCCAAAAAGCCAAACTTGGAATGTACAACACTGGAGAAATAAAACTATAAATTAATATCCTCTTGTACTAAACAAAACACAAAGACATTAATGATGCATATTTCCCAGAGCCGACATTCCAATTAAAAAATTCAAAAAGTATTTTTCTATCTTTTGCTGTTTGTGCATTTTATTTTTCAATTGCAATTGCTCCAGTCATTTTCTTCTGGTTTCTTCGTGTCTTCTGCTAACTCTCCATTGTCTGCTGTCCATTTGTCCTTTCTCAGTTTTTTTCCATTCTCTCTCCATCTGCTTTAACATATTGATCTTTCCCCTTTTGCTTTTCCCTCCATTTCTTTCTTTATTCCTTTTTCATCATTTCAAATTTCACCCCTCCATCCTCAATCCCCACTTACTCTCCCAATACCTGGCTAATCGTAGATTTTTCTTCCCTCCCACACAAAATCTCTCTTCCCCTTTACATCCTCACTCCCCCAGCCCCATTCCCTTCTAGTTCCAGCCCCACCCAGCATCTGCTCCCTTCTAGTCCCATTCTTCCATCCCCCATCATCAGCCCATTTCCAGTCCTAGCCCATCTCCATCAACCATTTCCAATCCTAGCCCCCCCATCAGCCCATTTCCAGTCCTATCCTAGCCTCCCTTCAGCCCGTTTCCAGTCCTAGCTCCCCATCAGCTATTTTCAGGCCTATTCTAGCTCCCCATCAGCTATTTACAGTCCTATCATAGCCCCCCATCAGCCCATTTCCAATACTAGCCACCCCCCATCAGCCCATTTCCAGTCCTAGCTTCCCCATCAGCCCTTTCTAGTCCTATCCTAGCCTCCCCCATCAGCCCGTTTCCAGTCCTAGCTCCCCATCAGCTATTTCCACTCCTATCCTAGCCCCCACATCTG
This sequence comes from Ichthyophis bannanicus, assembly GCA_033557465.1. Classification (NCBI taxonomy): domain Eukaryota; kingdom Metazoa; phylum Chordata; class Amphibia; order Gymnophiona; family Ichthyophiidae; genus Ichthyophis; species Ichthyophis bannanicus. Next base: position 713,559,132 of record CM066033.1, on the reverse strand, counting down.
CCCATTTCCAGTCCTATCCTAACTCCCCCCCCCATCAGCCCTTTCCAATCCTAGCCCTCCCAGACATTTCCAGTCCTAGCCCCCCCCCATCAGCCCATTTCCAGTCCTAGCCCTCCCATCAGACATTTCCAGTCCTATCCTAGCCCCCCCATCTGCCCATTTCCAGTCCTATCCTAGCCCCTCCATCAGCCCATTTCCAATCCTTGGCCCTACATCAACCCATTTCCAGTCCAGGTCCTCCCCACTCAGCCCATTTCCAGCCATAGCCCCCCCATTAGCTATTTCCAGTCCTAGTCCCCCTCCCCACCCCCAAAGAGCCCTGCAGCTGTAGAGGGCAACCACAGGCCCCGGCTCACCTCTGACAACCGCCAAAGTGAAGAGTGCTGTTTTTCTTCACTTTGGTAGCTGTGTTGTAGCATAGGTCGCTGGTGCACTGAGTGCCAGGAAACAGGTATTTCCCTTTGACCTACAGTGCACCAGCAGCCTATACTACAACACAGCTTCTGAAGTGAAGAAAAACGGTGCTCTTCACTTCAGCAGCTATCAGAGGTGAGCCGGGACCTGCCAGAAGCCTTCTAAAGCAGACCCTGCCGGTGCCAAATATGCAAGATGATATTGGTGCAGGGCCCCTGAAGCGCAGGGCCCTGTGCGAACAACGTTCTTACACAATGGACGGGCCAGACCTGCATGTACAGTACTTAGGAATTATTTCTCTGAATGACCACTCAGAGAAAGGATGCTGGGGTTTATGGACCTCTGATTTTACCAAGCTTGGCTCTTCTCATGCTCGTATGATTATTTCTGTTTACTGTACTTATGTCCTCTGCCTTGAGTGCTCTGAAAAGGGGATTTATCAAATACATTGATATTTATTTTATTATGTGATGGTTGGATCTGCTGTTTCTATCATGGGTTCTTTGCTTTTTGACATGATATTCCTGTGTATTTAGAAAAGTGAAAAGACTTGAAAAGGTATTTAACTATTAATGTAGGTTAAGGAATTTATCATTGTCATAAAAAGCAGTTGTTACTACTAGTATTCAGCACTTATAAAGAGCCACGCAAGCAGCGCTGCACAGCTAACTTACAAGAGGTAGCCAACATAGAAGAGACAGTCCCTGCCCGTCAGAGTCATGCTCATCGGAGCTTACAATCTAGTTAGAACAGTACAGAGCATTAGTCAGTTCTGCGCAAGGTACGGTGTGGTACAGTTTGGTCTATAGTTTGGTCATAAATGTTGATGGGGGTTAGGGTCAGATGAGAATGGAGTCAGGATCTGAATGCAACGGTGAAGAGGTGGGTCTACAGCCTGGATGTGAAGAGGGCCAGGGAGGATGCCTGGCGCACAGATGCAGGTAGGCTGTTCCAGGCATATGGTGCAGCAAAGTGAAAGGAGCACAGTCAGGAGTTCGCGGTGCAGGTGAAAGGCATTGATAGAAGTAATTTGATAGCGGAGCGCAAATTTCGAGAGGGGATGTAGGGGGAGATATAAGGTATTGAGGGGCCATAGAGTGAATGCATTTATAGGTCATTAGGAGAAGCTTGAATTGTATGCGGAATTGGACAGGGAGCCAGTGAAGCGACTTGAGAAGAGGAGTAATGTGGGTATGGTGAGTCTGGCAGAAGATTAGACGAGCTGCGTGGTTTTGTATGGATTGAAGGGGGAGGAGGTGGCTCACGGGGAGACCAGCGAGGAGTAGGTTGCAGTAATTGAGGTGAGAGGAGATTAAGGAGTGAATAAGTGTTTTGGTAGTGTGTTCAGAGAGAAAGGGGCGGATTTTGCTGATGTTGTAGAGAAAGAAGCGGCAGGTCTTGGCTACAAGCTGGATATGAGCGGAGAAGGAGAGAGAGGTGTCAAAGATAACCCCTAGATTGCAGGCAGAGGGAAAAGGAAGGATAGTAGATCCATCCACATGGACAGAGAGGGGGAAGTGGGGGGGAGGAGTTGGTTGGAAAGACAAGGAGTTCAGTCTTGGCCATGTTCAGTTTCAATCGGCGAAGAGACATCCAGGCAGCGATGTCCGAGAGACAGGCAGAGATCTTGGACTGGGTTGCCAGAGAAATATCAGGTGTAGAGGGGTAGATCTGGGAGTCATCCGCATAGAGATGGTACTGAAAGCCATGGGAGGAGATAAGCGCGCCAAGGCCTTGTGTATAGAGAGAGAAGAGGGGGCCCAAGACAGATCCCTGGGTACACCTACATGGAGCGGGGTAGGGAAGGAGGAGAAGCCACCAGAGCATACACTGAATGAGCGATGGGGAGAGGTAGGAGGAGAACCAGGATAGTATGTAGTCCATGAAGCCAAGCGAGGAGAGGGTGGTGAGGAGAAGGTTGTGGTCAACCGTGTCCAAGGCAGCAGAAATGTCAAGGAGTATGAGGATAGAATAGAGGCCCTTAGATTTAGCCAGGAACAAGTCATTGGTGACTTTTGTGAGTGCCGTTTCAGTGGCGTGTAGGGGACGGAAGCCGGATTGTATTGGGTCCAGGAGGGCCTGGGAGGTGAGGAAGTCTAGGCAACGACGATGGACTACTCGTTCTAATAGATGGGATATGAAGGGAAGGAGGGAGATGGGTAGATAGTTAGAAGGGCATGTGGGATCAAGTGAGGGTTTCTTGAGGAGTGGTGTGACATCAGCATGTTTGAAGTCAGCGGGGACAGTTGCAGTGGAGAGTGAAAGGTTGAGGATATGAGTGATGGAGGGGACAATGGTGAGCGAGATGGAACGTAGGAGATGGGTGGGGATAGGGTCTGATGAACAGGTGGTGGGTTTGGAGGAGGAAAGGAGGAGTGTGGTTTCTTCTTCAGAGATCAGGGGAAGGAGGAGAGGGTGGAAGGGGGAGTATGGATGGGGGAGGAGAATTGGGGAGGAGGGGAGGTAGATGAGGGGGTAGGGAATTGGAGGGTAATCTTGTGGATTTTGTCGTGGAAGTAGTCGGCTAGGGTTTGGGCAGAAAGGGAGGGGGGGATCGGGGGCAGGGGGACCTTGAGGAGAGAATTGAGGGTATTAAAGAGATGGCGAGGATCGGAGGCAAGGGAATTGATCAGCTGGATGTAGTAATCTTGTTTGGCAAGTGCCAAGGCTGACTGGAAGGAGCCAAGCATGAATTTGAAGTATAGGTGGTCTTCCGGGGAGCGGGATTTGGACCAAGCTCACTCGGTAGAACGGGCGCAGATGCCTAGGTAATGGATTGTGGGTGAAAGCCAGGGTTGGGGAGCAGATTGTTTAACAGGACGTGGGGTGGGAGGGGCAAGGGTGTCAAGGGCTGAGGATAGTGTAGCATTGTATGAAGATAATGCCTCGTCGACGGATTCGGAGGATAAAATGAAGGAGAGAGATGGAGAAACGGTGGAAGAGTCACGGGATCAATATTATGAAGGTTTCTAAATAGGTCGGAGGATACAGGACGAGGTTGGGACAGCGGAAGCTGAAGAGTAAATGTTAAGAGGTGATGGTCAGATGAGGGAAGGATTGATTTGTGGAAGTTTGAGGAAGAGGAATTGGAGTAGAGCATTAGGTCAAGGCAGTGGCCGTGTAGATGTGTGGGGGCCGTGGAACAAAGTTTGAGGTCGAACAAGGAGGTAAGAGCGAGGAACTTTGAGGCATGGGGGCCGGAGCCTGTGTGTAGAGACTGAACCCTGGAGCAGAACAGAGGAAGCTGCGTGCTTTATGGAGTGGCAAAGAGATCTTTGAGTGGGGTTCCCCATGTTTGTAAGATCCAAGCAGCCATCTCTCGATGCAAGGTCCATTCATGTGGATGAAGGATACGGTTTAATTTGTCTGCTAGGACATTGACTTTGCCCAGGAGATACACTACTCTAAGGTGGATGCGGTGAGAGATGGCAAAGGACCAAAGGCGAATTGCCTCTTCGCAGCGTGGACAGGATCCCATTTCCCCCGTTTATGTAAAACTTGGCAACCTGGCTTCCCCCATAGCTCTAGCAGGTTGATCTGCAGGGCAGATTCTTCTTGTGTCCACAGTCTGTGTGGTTAGGTCATTCAAATGAACCCCCCAACCCTGTTTGGATGCATCCATCGTTAGAGTGCATAGAGGTGGAGGCATCTGAAAAAGTGGCCCGACGAGTAGTTTTTGTTGGAGACACCACCACTGACAGGATGTGATAAGTTGAGATGTGATGTGGATCTTGTCTCTTAGGAGACTCTTCACTTGTGTCCACTGGGAAAAGAGTCCACTGCGCTTGATGCATGGTAATCGAGCATAGAGGACAACATGGATCATGGAGGCCATGTGTCCCAATAGCCGAAGCATGTCCTGAGCTGTTGCACAGTTCTGTTGTACCTTTTTTGCCAGCTCGATGAAGCGGGGACAGCGATCCTCTGGGAAGAAAGCTCAGACTGTCAAGTGTCTAGGAACATTTCGATAAACTCCAGTCGTTGGACTGGAGTGAGGTGGGGACTTTGGGAAGTTTATGACGAAATGTTGGAAGCACCATGATGGTGCGATGAAGGAAGTGTTACCTCTTGGGGGAAGTCTACTCTGATCAGCCAGTCGTCCAAGAAAGGAAAGACTAATACTCACAGGGTGCATAAATAGGCAGCAACGACCAAAATGCCATGCATTTTGTGAAGATCCTTGGGGCAGAGGCTAGACCAAAGGGGAGAACCCGGTATTGATAATGGTTTCCTTGAAACAGGAAGTGCAGATACTGTCGGTGCAAAGGATGCATCAGTAAATGCACGTATGCCTCTTTTAGGTCTAGAGAACAGAGCCAATCGTGTCTCTGGAGGTATGGCAGAAGAGTTCATTGGAAGATCATTTTGAATTTTTCTTGGACCAAGAACTTTAGGTCTCAGATCTAGAACAGGCCTGATGCCTCTGGTTTTCTTTGGAATGAGAAAGTATGGGGAGTAGAAGCCCAACCTTTGAGGAGGAAAAACTCTTTCCATGGCACCCTGGGACAACAGGATGGCCAGCTCTTGTTGTAAGAGGGTGCTGTGAAGGGGTTGTATGGGACAGTGCCCTCTGAAGCATGAGGGGGGGGGGGGGTAAGATTTTTAAGTGAAGTTGATAACCCCTTTAGACAATCTGAAGTGTCCACTGCTCTGATGTTATGAGGTGCCATCAGTGGGCATAGTGAAGAAGTCTGTCTGCAATGTGGAAGGGCTAGGGGCCTTCCAGGAGCAGATTGGCAATGCTCTCTAGGAAGGAGTCAAAAGCCCGGTGCAGGCTGTGCTTGTGCAGCTGATTGAGGTTTAGGAGTTCTAGGTTTCTTAGGCTGGCGAGAGCCCTGCTGCTTCTGCTGAGGTTGATAGACAGTAGAAGGCAGGGAAGGAGGATAGTATCTCCTCTTTTTAGAATAAAAAGATTTCTTGGGAAGGGCCTCTTTTGGATGGGTCAGCTGTCTTCTTTGAAAGGTGTTTCAGGACGAGATCATCTGTTTCAATCTCCCCTGGTTTTTCCATTCAATCCTTGCCAAAAAGGCTTTTGCCAGTACATGGGATGTTGGCCAGTTTATCTTGGACCCCTTACTTGAGGTCCGAGGCATGTAGACAGGCCATTCTGCGAGCCCCGATGCAGATTGCTGAAGCTCTGCTGGTGAAATCAAAGGCATCAAAAGTGGCCCTGGTAAGATCCTGGAGGCTAACATGCATGCTTGGAAACTTCAATGCCCAAAAGCATTGAGGGTTTATCCTCTGCTAGGAGGCATGGATAAATGGTTTTTGACGCTCTATTTGGCGCATCACTGTTTCCACCACCACTGAGTGGTGGGGAAGCTGAGGTTTTTGGAAACTTGGGCACTCGGTACATGGTATCAAGGAGAAATCACGAGCGGGGCTTCCCATATGAAGAGCTTAAGGTCCTGAAAAATACAATGAACCGGTAAGCAGCCTCTTTGGGTGTTGGAGGGTATTGGAGTATCTCAAATTCCTTGGCCCTCGATTCCTTTTCCGAGGTTACCATGATGGACAGTGCTGCTACCATGTCACAGATGAAGTCCCGAAAGGACATATCCTCTGATGGGGACCGCTGCTGTTCATGAGGCAGTGAAGGGTCTGATAGGATATCAGGAAGTTCCCGGGAATCGAGTGACCTCATGTCAGATTTTGAAGAACTTGATTCAGAGTCCAGCAAGAAGTCAAAGTATCAGCGATCATGGCTTCGCCCTTATGCTTTGTGGAAGTTGACAGTCTATGCCGATACTCCAAGATATTGGAATCTAGAGGAATGGAAGCATGAGTCTGTTGGATACTGAGGGCATTGACCAGTTCCAACTGAGGAATCGGCCTTGAATGCTGACGATTCCAGCTCGAGGGCCAATATCAGGGCCAATATGGTGCTCGGTACCGAAGCCTGAACTCCTGAAGATCTCGAAGTTACTGGTAATGAGGCTGCTAGGAGTGCTGCCAAACTCTTGAGAGCCAGCATGTGCTGGTTCAGGGAGATGGCAGATGTCTAGGTGGAATCACATATAGGGCTCTGATCCACCGTCCCATTACAAGGAACCGGTAGCTCTCTGAAGGTCAATGCCACGGGAGCATCCCAGAGCCCCATTTGTGCTTTGGAGGACACATCCTCCCGCTGGGGCTGTTTGGCTGGTCAATCTGCATCGGAAGTATCTCTAAGGGAGTCATGATGCTTATGTTGGATCTTTTTTCTGGCATTGGATTGGCCTTCGATGCTGAATATTTGGAAACAGCCACAGATTTAGATAATTACTTCTGTGTTTGGATTTTGAAGAAGCCTGGGATCCATGAGAAGTCTATGTCCTCAATGAAGTGGAAGCTGCTGAAACAGAGTCCAAAGAAAACAATCCAAACTGCTTGGCTCTTTATAAGTGCTGAATACTAGTAGTAGCAACTGCTTTTTATGACAATGATAAATTCCTTATTAACCTACATTAATAGTTAAATACCTTTTCAAGGCTTTTCACTTTTCTAAATACACAGGAATATCATGTCAAAAAGCAAAGAACCCATGATAGAACCAAACTGCTTGGTTCTTGAGGATACTCTGTTATTTGTTGGCACAAAGGACAAGAAATGGGTTCATGGTCAGGACCCAAACATGCTTGTCAATGGCCAAAATGGTACTAGCATACTTGGTACTTTTTTTTTTCTTTTTTAAATTTTACTCCAGAAATTGTTTGCAAGGTTCTTCCTTAAATATGGGGTTTGTTTTATTTCATTTTATATATTTTTTGTTTTCAATAATCAACTTCCTTGTTCCGCATCTTACATGGTTGGTAAATTCATTAACAACCTCTATATTTTAATTTTTTATAATATTGATGTCGGCTTCATAAATATTAGATCCAGTTTAAGCTCACTCTTGCTTTAGCAATGATTGTTCTGATAGTTTTTTCCTCTTCCTTTGTTTTAGCACAAGGTCATTCTGATCGCTTTTATTTTACAAAAAGAGGTATCGTTTATGAAGTTTTTATTTGTTTAACACACCCATACATGTTCTGTCTTTGTTCTATATTTATTAATATTAATTTTATTTGTGTTTTATTAGTGTTCATTTTATTTATTTTGGACATTTCTAGCATTTACCAATATGTGATGAGCTTATTTGATGTTTTTTATTCATTTTATTCATTTATTTGATAATTATAAGTATAGTATGTTTACTATATGTTTTCATTGATACTAGCCAATTATTTTGTGTTTTTATTAATTTTATCTATTCACGAACTATTTTTGTGTGTATATATTTATTGTTTGTTCATGTGTTTATGGATATAGTATGCCAGAATTCCCCTGAAGATGACAATTCGAAACACGGCCTGTGTCGGGTGTTTATGGCGTGTTTATTTTATCTGCAATAAAGGTTCCTTCTCTATTACCACAGTTTAGTACTCAGCCTAGAGGCCTAGGCCAGTGGTGAGAACCATGGTGAGAATCACTGGAAAAAAGGGGAAAAAAAAAAACAAAAAAGAAATTTCGGAACTGGTGTCTGACTCGAGGATACCGGTGTCAACAGGCAAAAACAGTATGGCGTACCCCAAAGGGCACAAAAAAGGGTTTTTCAGTGAGGAAAGGTCGGTGCGTCCTAATGGCTCTGCAGAAAACAAAGAACTGAGGAGAGAAGTTGGGAAGGCGGGAAGACAGGCGTGGAGGAGCGCTCCCAAAGGCTTTTCTATTGGATGCTGGGGAGCATTCCCGAGTGGGCTTCATCGGGGATGTCATCCATATGTGAAGACCGTATTCCTGCTTCCTTCTAGAGATATAATGTGCCTCTAAATCTATATACCTAGTGCCCACCCATGTTAACCTTGCCCCCCCCTCCCAATGTGTCAGTGTATGTTATAAGGATGGTGACAAAGATGTGGTGGGATGTGTGCTTCAGCTGGAGGTGATGACTGAGAAAGCTATGGGATATGTGTGTGGGAGTTTGACAGAACTTTGTGCGTGTTGCAGGACATAAGTACAAAGCCTTGTAGTTATGCAAATGTTTATGTTTAAGACTTATTATACCGCCCATAACATGAGCTTCTGAGCGGTTTACAATCATAAAAAAATGCAAAGGCTGCAGGAAAGCAGGAAAGGAACGCCACTAAAATCGGGAGAGTAGGATAGAGAAAGAGGCAATGAGGAACATGTAATCATATCTATGCAAATGAGGCCCCGCAATAAGTTTCTGCATATGGCCCTGCAGTCCCCTCAGGCAGATCCTGCCTCACTCATGGGGAAAGATGGAGGATTAGAGAATTGTAGAGTTTTTAAACTCTGAAAAATGTCCAGACACATCAGCAATCCTACTTTCTGGATGTTAATGCAAATTTCTGAAGAATGACAAAAAAAAGTCAGACATTTAGCAATTCTAACCTTCTGCATAAGGATCCTCCTAAACCAGGCGTATCAAAATTAAGGCCCATTGTCCACTTTACACCCAATAAGCCTCTTCAACTGGCTTGCAGGATCAACGTTCCCTTCAATCACCCCCGCACCACATCTTCTGCCTCTCCTTGGGAGCTGCGGCAGCATCAACGAAACAGTAAGAGATCATGGGGCCTCTGAGACTATGCCGACAGCTCTGACACTTCTGCCCTTCAGAAACAGGGAGTCTATCAGAGGGGTGCAAAGAGCAGGGTTTTCAGTGTATGCACAATCTCTAAAGCCCTGTGTTTTCCTATTTTAAATGTCCTGCTGCACATCTGGGGAGCAGTAGTGAGGGTGCAGGAGATGACTAAGGCAGGATGACATGGGAAGGGGAGAGCTGGGGAGATGCTGATCCGAGGAAGAGATAAAGGAGAGATGTTCAATGGGGAGAGGTGAGGAGGAGATGCTGGACAGGGAGTGTAATGAGGGGGAGACAGAGGAAGGCTGGGGAATAAGAGGGAGTAGTGAGGACAAGAGAAGAGGAAGGTCAGACAGGACACCAAAAAAAAGTTAGACACCAGAAAGCAGAAAACATACTAGTACCACCACATTTAGAAAAATAAAGAGGCCAAAGATAGAACAAAATAGTATTTTCAATTTAGTGACAGAGATATGGCTGTTTTTGACATGCATGTCCTAACTATTTTGCAAAGTACAGAAGGAAATGTATCTATTTCTCTGCTGTTGCACTTCATGCAGAGTCTGGTTTCTTGTTTAGTTATACTCACAGACCATAGAAACAAAATTAAAGGTCAGATATTGTGGTAAAATGGAGTTTCTGGAAGGTGGACCCAGGGAAGGAGGCAGCAGGGAGAAGGGGGACAAAAATTAACTGGATGCACAAGTAAATTATTTTTTAAAAATTAAAATATATTTACATAAAATTTAGTAGGCAAATATATGCATATGTCCACCTCCTTAACCCCTTCCCTCCATGCCACTCAATGTTCATTTTTTTCTAATGTGGCCCAACATCAAAATGGATTTAATATCCGTGGCCCTAAACATTTGGGCCCAAGTGTATAGTTTGTCAATGCTTTAATCCTGCCCTGCCCATGGCAATGGGTTTTAGAGGCAGTACATACTGCAGCCAAAAAAAACCTGATTCAGAAAGACATTTTCACAGTAGAATTAACTGCTAAGAAAACGAAATGTAGATGAGAATGACCAAAATGCATCGCTTCAGGGAGAGGGAATTTATTTATAATTTGTGAATTTGTGTTTATCGGACAATTAGCTGGGAGTAGTAGGAGAGCTGTGTGTGAGAGAGGCAGCAGGTTGGTGCAGTTAGTTTTTGGAGCTGGGGTAGATGCATGAGGGCAGTTCGTGGGGAACTGGGAGAGTAGAGAAAGCATAGTTACTCACCTGTAACAAGTGATCTCTGGAAACATCAGGAATTTAATCTTCACATTTGAGTGACGTCGATGCCGACGGAGCCTGCAAGGGAATGCTCCCCAGTGTCCAATTGGAAAGCCTTTGGGAGCACTCCGCTGCACCTATACAATTGCTTTTCTGTCTTCCCAACTTCCTTTCTTCAGTTGAGTTTGTAGTTGAGAAAGGGGCTAGGGGAGGAAGGCGGGTTGTGAAGACTAAATTCCTGCCGTTCCCGGAGATCACCTGTTACAGGTGAGTATCTACACTATCTCCAGGAACCAGCAGGAATGTAGTTTTCTCATATGGGAGGAGTGGCCTAGTGGTTGCGGCAATTTACCTCGGGCCGGAGGGCTAGGGGTTCAAATCCCGCTAGAGGATAGCAACCTTGGGCCAGAAAGACTGGGGTTTCTAATCCCATAGATGCTCCTTGTGGTCTTGGGCAAGCCACTCAACCCTCCGTTACCTCAGGTAAAAAAAACCCCAAAAAAACCAAACAAATTGAGAGCCCTTCGGGGACAAGAAGAAAAATATATATACAGTACCTGAATGTACACCGCTTTGACTGGTAGAAAAGCGGTATAAGCGCCTAGTTAAATAAATAGCTCCCAGATGAAGTGACCTCAGAACCGGTGGAGTAGGCATGAGGTCATGAATCCTATATGGATTTCTGGTATGTTCAAAGTCTGGGATAGAGGGTAGGAGTTGCATCTATCTGAAAGAGGTGCTGGAGTACAGCCTGATCAAACATGGTATCCTGACAGCAGTCCTTGTCCAGACAATAATGGGCAGCAAAGGTATGGATGGAAGACCAAGTTGCTGCTTTGCAAATTTCATCAATGGCTAAAGCAGCAACTTGGTCACATCGAGGTGGCCATGGCGCGAATGTTGAGCAGTGACATGCCCTTTGAGGAAGAGTCCTGCTTTGTCATAGGCAAAGGAAATGCGGTCCGCTATCCATCTGGAGAGTGTATTCTTAGAAACAGGTAATCCCAGGTGACTAGGGTCAAATGAGATAAACAACTGAGGTTTCATGATTATCTCAAGTCCTTTGGAGATAGAAAGCCAGGGCACATTTGAAAATCAAGAGTGTGTAGAATTGCTTCCACTCGAGACTGCATGCAGTTTAGGAAAGAAAACTGGAAGGCAAACACTACCTTTAGCATAAAGTGTGGGTGAGTCCGAAGGACTACATAGTCATGGTGGAAACGGGCATAAACGGATCCACCATGAAAACCTGAAGCTCACTAATGCATCTAGCTGAAGTGAGGGAAATTAGGAAGATTACCTTCCATGAGAGGAACTTAAGTGAGGTCGTGAGTAATGAATCAAAGGGAGGCTTGAGAAGCTGCAGTAGAATGACACTGAGGTCCCAAGCTACCGGAGGTTACTTAATGGGTGGTTTGGACAGGAGGAATCCTCCATGAAATGCGCTATAGCAGATGCGTGGAGATGGACTGTCCATCTAGTAGGCGGTGAGAGGCCACAATGGCACCGAGGACTCCTCTCACAGAGTTTGTCTTTAGACCTCTCGAGGACAAGTGGAGGAGATACTGGAGGAGTGACTCCACTGAAGCAGAAAAGGGATTGAGATCTTTCTGGGAACACCAGACAGAGAATCTACGCCACTTAAAAGCATATGAATGTCTGGTGGAGGGATTTCTAGAAGCAAAAAAGATATCCTTAACCTCTTGAGTAAGGTCAAAGCCTTGTAAAGCTATGCTCTCAGCAGGCAAGCTGTGAGGCAGTGAGACTGTGGATTGGGATGGAGCAGTGAGCTGTCATCCTGGGAGAGGAGATCAGGCGCAGATCCCAATTGCAGAGGATGAGTGAGTCAGAGGTAGTAGCAGTGGAAACCAGTTGTCACAGCCAGTAAGGAGCTATGAGAATCATGGAACCCTTGTCGGACTGAAGTTTAAAAAGTGTCTTGGAAATGAGGGGTATAGGAGGGAAAGCATAAAGCAGATCCTGTGTAGGGGTAAGGCATCCACTTGTTGGTTGCTGAATGTCAGAGTTCTTGTGCAGAAGTGAGGAAGCGCGGCATTTTGTGGCGTCGCAAACAGATCTATATCTGAAGTTTCCCAGGTCTGGAAGAAGTAGGACTTTGTGTCCGGATGGAGAAACCATTCGTGGGGAAGGAGGATACGACTCAGTCTGTCTGCCAAAACATTGAACTCCCCTGGGAGGTACACCATTTGGAGGTGTATTTGATGAGCAATGGCAAAGAACCACAGGTATATAAGCCTCACTCACAGAGGGCCTAAGAGCCTGTCCCTCCTCCCTGCTTGCTCACAAAATAAGGCAACCTGATTGTCCGTCCTGACTGGGATTTCTTGTGCTCTGAAGTGATGTTGAAACACCTGGAGGGCATTCAAGAAAGCACTAAGTTCCAGGAGATTGATCTGGAGTTGTGCCTCTTGCATTGTCCATAGACCCTGTGTAGTCAAGTTGCCTTGGTGTGCTCCATAACCCAGTTTGGAGGCATCCATTATCAGAGTGCATTGAAGTGAAGGCATCTGAAAAGGTGACCCTATGAGAAGATTTTCTGGAGAACACCATTGAAGGAATGTGGTTAGAGGGGCAGTGACTTGGATTCTGTCCTGGAGATGGCCCGAGGCCTGCTTTCATTGGGAGGCGAGAGTCCACTGGGCTGTCTGCATATCTAGTCGGGCATATGGAATGTGTACTGTAGAGGCCATGTGCCCAAGGAGCTGCAGCATCTCTCGGGCGGTCAGATGGTCTCATAGGAGCATCTGGGACGCTAGTTTGACTAGACAGGCACAACGGATCTCGGGCAGAAACGCCTTGAACTGTTGGGTCTAATAGGGCTCTGATGAACTCTAGCTTTTGAGTTGGAGTGAGCTGGGATTTTGGGAAGTTTATCACAATTCCCAAGTGTTGTAGTACTGTGATGGTACAATGCAAAGAAAGCAGAACCTCTTTGGAGGTCTCTGCTTTTATTAGCCAGTCGTCTAAGTAAGGGAAGATGAATATTTCCAGAAATCTTAGATATGCGACTACGACCGCCATGCACGCTGCAGACTCTTGGGACAGAGACGAGTCTGAAGGGAAGGACAATGTTTTTCTTGAAAGGTGAAGCGTAGATATTTACTTTGTCCTGGATGAATTAGGATGTGTGTATGCTTCTTTTACATTTAGAGAAAAGAGCTAGTCTTGACTCTGGAGGTAGGGAAGAAAAGTCCCAAGAGAGATCATATTGAACTTTTCGCGGACTAGAAACTTGAGGTTTCTTAGGTCCAGAATGGGCCTGCATCCTCCAGCTTTTTTTGGAATGAGAAAGTATGGAATGTAGAAGCCCATTCCCTGTTGGGACATCTTCTATGGCGCTCTGAGACAGAAGGGAGAACACCTCCTGTAAGAGAGCAGCGAGTGAAGGTTGCATTTGATATTCCCCCGAGAAAGTGGAAGGGGATGGAGTTTACAGATGAAGTCTTTACCCTTCCTGGACTATGGTGAGTACCTACTGCTCTGAGGTGCCATCTGTGGACATAGTGACAGTCTGACTACTATGTAGAGGGGGAGGGGTGGGTGTCTTCCAGAGGTAGGGTGGCAATGTTCTCTAGGAAAGAGTCAAAAACCAGGCGCAAACTGTGGCTGTGGTGCTGGTTGAGATTTAGCCACCCATGGTTTCTTTTGTTGTTTAGGAGGCTGCTGCCTCTTCTTTAGGGCCTGACCCTGGTACTGGGAAGTAGGAGGATAAACAGAGAAGAATCTCTTCTTATTGTAGAAAGACCTCTTTGTAGGTGTCTTTCCTAGCAGGGTCAGCTATTACTCTGGACAGTCGCTTTAGAGTAGTATTTTCTGACTCATTGAGAGGCCTTATCTTGCCAGTCTTTGCCAAAGAGGTTTTCCCCTGTGCAAGGTATGTTGCCCAGCTTATCTTGAACCTACTGTTCAAGATCTGAGGCTTGAAGCCATGCAATTCTACATGCACCAATGCATATTGCCGAGGCTCTGCTTGTGCATTCAAAGGCATCGAAGGTAGCCCTATTGACAAACTTCAAAACATTTTGGGAATGCTTTAAAACTAAAGCAAGATAATCTGCCCTCTTATCTAGATGGAGAGGGGTTAAAGCTTTAAGATCCCTGGAGACTTCTTTGAGAAACATTCCCACGTAGAGCATATAGGAGTTGATCCTAACAGAGCATGGATGCTTGGAAGCATCGACGCCCAAAGTATCGAGAGTTCTCGATTCTCTACCTGGAGGATTAGAGAAGTGAGTCTTCGAGCATTTGATTTGGCACAATGCCAATTCAACCACCATAGAGTGGTGGGGAAGCTGGGGTTTTGGAAGCCGGGACACTCCAGTACCCGATACATGGTATCGAGACGTTAACTTTAAGGTGAGACCGCGAGAGGCATCTCCCACATATGGAGCATAAGGTCATGCAGGATGCAGTGCACTTGTAAAGTAGCTGCCTCCTTGGTGGCTGTTGGGTATTGGAGGATCTCTAATTCCTCCACCCATGGCTCCTTCTCAGATGTTACCATGATAGAGAGATCCTTAGCTAGGTCTTGAATTAATTCCTGCAAGGTAATGTCCTCCTGAGGCAACATGCGTTGCTGTTGAGGTGGGGAAGAGTCTGAAGGAAGGACCCGGGGCCCCTGAGAATAGTGACTCCACATCCGAAATGGGGAAATCGGCATTGGAGGACTCGAAGTATTGACAGGCACGGTGTTCGCCGGAAGCTAGATGACTGTACTGATGCTACAAGTATTGGCCTCAGTGAGCCGCTTGGGTTTTGTACTGGTACTGGTGAGAGTTTCAAGCCAGGGCATGGGTGGAAGCAATGTCTATGTCATCTGCAGCAGTCCAGATGTCGTGCCCGGAACTGGTGTCGATATCAGTACTTGTAGCCATAGGTTTTATAGGTACAGAAGCTGCAAGGAGTGCTACCAAACTGCGCACTGTTATGGCATGTATCCTTGTTGGAGTGAATCTGGCTTTTTGTGGCTTTGATCCTAGACACTGGGCATGGGTCTGATGGTGATGTTGTGTTTAGTCCAGATATATGTCTTCTATTTGCTGTTTTGTTGGTATATTGAAGCTTTCCCATGCTTGATGTTGCTTTTTTATCATGTGATTGTGGTGAAGCAGAGTATGTTTGGTTAGTGTTTTTTGACTTCATGTAGTCTGCATATTTTTGTGGGTCAAGATGGTGGGTGCTTTGTTGCATGTCATCCTTGGTGAGCTTTTGGACAATGCTAAAAAGTTCTCTTGGTCTATTGGTAGAATTTATGATTAGGTTGGTATGGTGTTGCTGTTTACACTCATTTATTAGATTATTATATTCCCATTGTTTGTCTCTGTATTGCGTCAGTAGGATGTGTGATTTGTTCCGTCTCCATTTTCTTTCTAGTCTTCTTAGTGTGCGCTTTGCGACTCTGATTTCGTGTGAATACCATGGGGCATTAGATCTTTTGCGATTTTGTGGTTCTGTAATGGCTGGGGCAGATGCTGCGTTGGATATTATTGTGTTCCATTCTTCTATATTTAGGTCCAGGGTGTTGTGATCCTGTTGAAGTTGTAGGGTGATGTCATTTATGAATGAGTCTCTGTTAAATGTTTAAACAGTATGATTATTCTTTCATCTTCTTTGCGTTGGATGGGGTTATTAAGGGTCATGGTGGTCTGACCAAGGGACAGGGGTGATTGTTGGTTTTGTGATTTTGTTCTGTTCCACTAGTTGTGTTGGCATGAATACCATGTCTGGAGTTGTACCATGTTGGTGCGCTGGGGCGTTAATTGTCTGGCAGTATTTTAGTGACTCCATGGCTTTTAGGAATGTTGCAGATTCTCTGGTGGGTGTGGATGTTAGGTTGTAGTCTCCTAGTGCAACGAGGGGTTTGTGTTTTCTGCTATGAGCACATATCGTTTCAATGACTGTGGATAGATATTCAGTTGTGGTTCCAGGTGGTCTGTATGTGAGGGAGATGGTTAGATACTTGTTGGTTATAGTGAGTGTGTTGGATTCGCTTGTGTTGGTGGTGGCGATTGTTTTGAATCTGTATTCCTTTCTGGTTAGTATTAGTACTCCTCCTCTCTTTTGTGCTCTGTTGCAGTTAAATGCCGAGTATCCTGTTGGGGTTACTTGATTTAATATGACTTGGTCTGAATCATCTAGCCAAGTCTCGGTGATGCATATTATATCAAGCTTCTTGTCGTGGATTAGGTCAAGGATAGTATTTGGTTTGTTCCTGATAGATCTGGCGTTTAGTAGGGCACACCTGATGTTTGTTGAAATGATTGGGTTTGTATGATCATTATTTGTGTGGTGAGAGGGTGCGTCACGTGTGGCATTGTATGGTTTGTGGGCTATATTCTTTGATTGTTGGCGCTCTTTGTATATGTGTACCTTTGTAACGTTATCAGAATATAGAAAGACTAAGGGACATGCAATGAAGCTACAGGGTAAACTATTTAAGACTAATAAAAGAAAATATTTTTTCATTCAACGTGTAATCAAACTCTGGAATTTGTTACCGGAGGATGTAGTAAAGGCTGTTAGTGTAGCTGGGTTTAAAAAAGGTTTGGACAAGTTCCTGGAGGAAAGGTCCATAAACCATTATTAAGAAGGGACCCAGGATATCAATGCTTGACCTGGTACAAGCATTGCAGAACCTGTGTCTTTTGGGGAAACTGCTAGGTACGTATGACCTAGATTGGCCACTGTTGGAAACAGGATACTGGGCTTGATGGACCTTGATCTGACCCAGTATGGCATATCTTATGTTCTTATTTGTGATGCTGGTGTGCATCTGGGTTGGGTGGTATGTGGGTTTATCAAGGGGATTTGTTCATTGAGTCTGATGCTGTGTGTGCAAAGTGCAAACATGTGGAGGAATGTGAGGTATGCCATGAGGTAGTGAGTAGTGGAGTGCATTTTATAACTTGTATTGACTGACCTGGGATAGGGTTTGTAGTTTACTGACCTGGACTCGACTTGATTTGTGTTGAATTGATGGGGTAATGGGCTTGTGCAGCTGAGTTGTTTTACAAACTAAGCTATGCAAGATTGGATAGCAAGTTCTATGCAATTAATCCTGCAAGCAATGGATTGTACAAGGTTACAGCATTAACTTAAGCAAGCAATGGATTGTCCAGGCAAGGTTACAGCATTAATCTGTTCTAGCAATGGATTGTCCAGGCAGAGTAAGGCAGCAGACTTACAAGCAGTGAAATGTCCAGAAAAGGCATGGCAGCGGATTTGATTTCGATGAGGGCTTGGAGTGCCGCTCTTTGGCCGCTACTCAGCCCACGCCTAAGGGCCACGCCAAAGGGCCCTCTGGCAAGGACCTTAGGCGCGGGCCCGCCTGGCGACGGCGCTCTCTTTGAAGCTCCTTTGCTCCTCCCACAGCCCCAATTGGGCTGGAGTCTTTGAGCGGGAGGGCTTGCTGGCCCGCTCAGTTGCTCGACCCCAATCAGGGGAGCCTGGTGATGTCCGCGGGTTTAGGTATGTTCCCGCTGGCGGTGGCATTGTCTATAGAAATTGCCGATGCTTGGGTGTCTGACAGGTATTTGCACTACCGTCCCAGAGCATGACACCAATAGCTCTCTGGAGGTCGAGGACTCAGGAGCATCCTGGGGCCCCTTGATGGCTTTGGAGGACAGGGCTTCCTGCTGGGGCTGTTTAGCAGGCCGATCCACCTCCGAGGCAACACCCAAGAGGTCGCGATGCTTTAAAACAGATCTTCCCCTGGGAGGTATTGTCAGACTTCAGATAAGGCCTTGTGCTTGGACTTCGAAGATACCTGAGATACATGGGAGGATGAGGCGGCCTTGATGAAGTGGATGCCATTGATACCGCGTCAGAGGCGAAGAGTGCTCCAAATTTAGAAGCCCAGTTTTGTAGGCCTCTCCGTGTCATTTTTTTGACAGAGGGGACAGTCTTTTGGCTGGTGGTATGAGCCAAGGTATTTTATTTATTTATTTTTTAATTTATAAAGTTTTATTAATTTCACAACATTCAAGTGAAACAAGAATGACAGAAATATGATACACTATAATCAAAGAGAAGCATAAAAACAAATACAGAAATCATCATATTTAGACCACAATAATAATAGGCAATGCCAGGGGCCCCAGGTAAAATTTAACATAACAGAAAAGAGAAAACTTAAAGGATGAGACTTATATGTCAGCCGTGTTGAGTGCGGTATTTAAAATTTCCTCCCTAGCTACCAGAAAATCCAGTAAAGAAAGTTTTCCTTTTTTTTGAGCCAAGGTATTTTAAACACCAGTCATGTGTGTCAGTCACCAAGATGGTGCTGGCAAAATTAGAACATTTCTTGAAACCTCTAGTTGGTTTCTCCATGCCTTCGACGATGTGAAGGCTATGGTAGGCTTAAGGCCTAAAAAGGGCATTGATGCCCAAGTCGTCTTTTTTTTTTTTTTTAAAAGAAAGATAAAGAAAGAATTAAAAGAAAAGAATAAGGGAACCAGTGATATCTTCGACTGTGCCGGTGTCGACAGGAAGGCAGAGGCGCTATCCACAAAAGGTTTTCTGTGGCAATAGGATTTGCTTCCTGCTGGCTCCACGGAAAATGAAGAACTGAAGAGAGGGAGTTGGGAAGGCAGTCGTGCAGGCGCAGTGGAGTGCTCCCAAAGGCTTTCCAATTAGACGCTTGGGGGGCATTCCTGCACAGGCTCCAATGCTACAGATGTCACCCATATGTGAAGATTACATTCCTGCTTGTTCCTGGAGAACAGAGGAAGTTTGAATTGCTATGTTTTACGACATGTAAGCTTCTATGCTATAGAAGTTGGAACGTCTAATGGATAAGGCTATTTCGGGGTGTTTATTTCTCTTGAACTCTGTCTAAATTAGCACATTTTTGAACAATGTGTCTTTTTAAAAGGTTTTCCTCACATGCCAAGTCTCATCCCATTCCATTAAATTTTTGGAGCGTTATTTTGCCCCAGACATTTCTCCATCCCTGTTATAATTCTTTCCAACTTTCGTTGTATGTAGGATATAGCTTAACAAGTAGCCATGTGTGTAAACAGCTTTTTAGGTTTTCAGTTTACATTTTATCCTGACATTTGTTAGTGTACTACAATTAAGAGCATCTTATTTGATATTTCTAGACCTACAACTAAGCTGCATTTAAGGTAGAGCTTTCTGTTCAGGCAAAGATTGAGTTTAAGTAACTAAAAAATCCTTAGCTTAGCAGTTCCCCTAAGGTGGCATTTTATTTACCAGTTAATGTCCTTTTCTGGAGTCCTGCTAGACCAGTCCAGACAAATGGGTTATGTTCCTCTACCAGCAGATTGGAGGAAATAAAGAACCAATGAAAAGCCCAGGTTTCAATGACATTACTCCTATGTCCCTATATGCCTCAGCCACCGGAGGTCCCCTTCAGTATTCGTCCCAAAGCATATGGGAGAAAAATGGCAAGCCTCACGCAACCTTAATCATGGGCAACAATGAGTGAAGGATATTACCAGTGGGGTGCCCCAGGGATCTGTCCTTGGTCCGATTCTTTTTAACATCTTTGTTAGTGATATAGCGGAAGGGCTGTTGGGTAAGGTTTGCCTCTTTGCAGATGATACCAAAATCTGCAATAGAGTAGACACCCAGGAAGGTGTAGATAACATGAGGAGGGATCTAGCTAAGCTTGAAGAATGGTCTAGAATTTGGCAGCTGGGATTTAATGTTAAAAAATGTAAGGTCATGCATTTGGGCTGCAGCAATCCAAGGGAGCAATACAGTATAGGAGGTGAAGTACTTTTGTCCACTAAAGAAGAGCGGGACCTAGGCGTGGTTGTGTCTGATGATCTTAAAGTAGCTAAACAGGTAGAAAAGGCGAAGGCAAAAGCTAGAGGGATGCTTGGGTGCATACGGAGAGGAATGGCTAGCAGAAAAAAGGAGGTAATAATGCCTCTGTATAAGTCTTTGGTGCGACCTCATTTGGAGTATAGTGTGCAATTCTGGAGACCGCACCTTCAAAAGGATGTGAACAGGATGGAGTCGGTGCAGAGGGTGGCTACTAAAATGATTAGTGGGCTTCATTATAAAGCATATGAGGACAGACTTAAGGATCTTAATATGTACACCTTAGAGGAAAGGCGGGATAGAGGCGATATGATTGAGCTGTTTAAATACCTCCGTGGCATAAATGTTCAGGGAGAGCCCCTCTTTCAATTGAAAGCATGTTCTGCTACGAGGGGACATGGGATGAGGGTGAAGGGAGATAGATTCAGGAGTGATATGCGGAAATATTTCTTTACGGAAAGAGTAGTGGATCCATGGAATAGTCTCCCAGTGGAGGTGGTAGAGATGAGGACAGTAACTGAATTCAAAAAAGCATGGGACCAACACAGAGGATCTTTAAAGGTAAAAAGTGGACTGTTGTAGTTGTTGATATGGAAGGACAGACTAGATAGGCCATGTGGTCTTTTTCTGTCATCATGTTTCTATGATCAACACTCGAGGACTTTACTGACAGCCTTATGTTTATGCTTTTCTGTACAGACGATGAACCTGCAGAGCCAAGGATAAAAATCATACCAGACACAATGGTATCGCAGCAGAAGAACAAAGCAAATACAGTTTCAGGGGCAGGCCCTGGACTGGTGTAGCAGGACTCAAGGAATGGACATTAACTGATAATAAAAAGTCACCTTAGATATCATCCTGCTGTACAGCGCTGTGTACGACTGGTAGCGCTATATAAATGCTCAATAGTAGTAGTAGTAGACCAGTCCAGACACGTTGGATGTACCAAAGCTACAATGCCAATGGGCGGGAAGAAAGCCTTACTCACCTGCAATAAGTGTTCTCCAAGGACAGCAGGAATCAGTCCTCACGTATGGGTGACACTGGCGTCGACAGAGCCAGCATGGATCCACTCCCCAGCTTTCAAAGAAAGCTTTTGGGAGTTACACTGCACATGCTTGGCCACCTTCCCGCCCAAGGGTGCCATCTTACCTCAGTATGATGACATAGCTTAATCAAGAATATAAGAAAAAAAAGAAAACTCCTCCATGGGGAGGAGAGAGTTTTGAGGACTGATTCCTGCTGTCCCCAGAGAACACCTGTTACAAGTGAATAACTATGCTTTCTCCAGGAACAACAGGAAGTTAATCCTCACATATGGGACTCCCAAGCTACAGGCTACTGAAAAACCTGTAGAAGCCACGGGCAACCCAAAAACTGGACCGTAAAGCACAGCAGGGAGTGCTGGTTTGCTGGAGGTCTGACACTGCAGCAGCAACATCGAAAATACAATCACACCTCCAGTAGCCTGAACACAAAGGGCTTGATGGAAGGAGTTGCACTATTCCCCAAAGAGGTAATGAAACACTGTTTGGCTGAAAGCACTATCATGCTGTGAGCTCTCTTCCAAGCTGTAGTGTGCTGCAAAGGTGTGCAACAGAGGACCAGGTAGCAGTCCGGCAGATGTCCAGTAAGGCCACTGAGCGCAGACTGGCCACAAAGGCTACCATGGCACGCACATTGTGTGCTGTAACATGATGTTCCAAAGAAAGCCCTGCCTGCTGGTAGACCAGGGGTCACCAACCTGCGGCCCGAGGTCCCTTCGTGCGGCCCGCGAGGCTCTACCCCGGTTAACATTACGTGCGGCCCGCTAAGGATTCCCGCCATTGTATCCACGCGCTCGCAGCTCACCGACGACCACCTGCAAGCGTCCCTTCTCCTGTCAGTGTCATCTGTGAAGCCGGACTTTAAGCGTTTGTCTGCTAGCATGAATCATCAGCCATCTCATTAAATTCAATAAAGGTGATCAGCCATTGTTTTCATAATTTTGCGTTTGTTGTTTTTTTTCGCGGGGGCGGGGAGAAGGGGGTGCGGCCCGCGGCCCTCTGGAGGTTGGTGACCCCAGTGGTAGACAAAGGAAGTACAGTCGGCCACCCATTGTGAGAGGGTGCACTTGGAGAATGCAACCCCAAGACGATTGGGGTCAAAGCAGATAGAGCTGCACTGAGCGGCGGTGGGGTTGTGTTCTCTGGATGCAAAAGGACTAGGCCCTCTTGAAGTCAAGCATATGCAGGGAGACCTCCGCCCTGGAGGAGTGAAGCCTGGGAAAGAAGATGGGGAGCACCACCTCCTGAATCAAGTGGAAGGCAGAGACCACTTGGGGTGAGTCCAAAGGATGAAACTGTTCCTGTGAAATCTAGTGTGGGGCGCATGGGCAGTTCGCTTATGAGAATGTTAGAGGTGAGCGCCACTAGGAAAATGACCTTCCAAGACAGGTACTTGAGATGTCAGGTAGCCAAGGAATCGGGGGCCAGAACACACCTCTATCTTCATTCACGACTGAGAAAAAACATGTGGGGCATTACTTTCTGAACAACCAAAAAGTTCCTTCATATCTACTCAAACAAACTTTAATAATCCTTCACTCAAACGGCATGAAAAATATAATCAAATACCTTTTGTCCTCCATCAGAAGCTTGCACTCTGGCAAAAGTAACTGTTCTGGCTTCTGCACTTTGCTTTTGTTTGGCATCAAAAACTCCAGGGTTTAAAGGAGGAAATTGCTGAGGGGAATGTTTTTTTAAAATAATCTTTTTAGCTGTGTTTCCTTAATTTATGATTATATAAATGGAAATGAAACCGTGGGTAAAAGTGAAAGGAACAAAAAAGTAAAACGCTGAAGTGGTAGCTGATAGTTCTTTGAGTTGATGAATATGCAAATCTCACTCCTATGGATAAGAACTCTACCTTATTTGGAGACCTGGACATACGCTTCCCACGCTTCTGCAAACATCGTGCTATTAAACTTAATTTCCTCTCATCTTCTATTTATGGATTTAAACAAACAGCCAACACTATTTCTAAACTTACGATATAAGAGCTCATACACGTCTTACTGTTAACATCTCACCCATTCTCAGCCATTGGTGCTTAATTTGAATGAATGAGCAGCCGACACCATTTCTCTGTTAATGACCAATTAAATCATGCAGTGACATTTTTGCCCTGATCAAACAAAAATTATGATTTAACTTACTAAAAGGGTGCAGATAAAGGGTGCGATGAAAAACAGATAGGAACAAACCATTGAATTAAGAGATCCCCAAAAAGGGGTATGAAGGGTAACCATTGTGTTACGCTAAAATAAAGAAACTAAAAGCGACATAAAAAAAGTGCTGTAAAAGAGTGTTCCAAAGTTATACCTAAAAGGTAAAACGATAATCGTTCTCACTGATGCATCCTTAGTATAGGAGACATTACTAAAATGACCACAAGGGGCTAAAATCAAATGAAACGTATCCTCATCAGGAAGTTTAAGAAATCTAAAAAACCCTTTTGCATAAACCATCCAAAAAAAGAGAAATTAAAAGGTGTGAACAAAAAGAGGAGTTAAAAAATAAGTAAAATGATACCAACATCAAATAACCAACACACTTAAAACCACTAAAACTAAAATCATTAAACCTAGGAGGGGAGGAGGGGGAGAGGAGAAAAGGAGAAAGGGGGGAGGAAGGGGAAAAGGAGGAGGAGAAGAGAGAAAAAACAAATCTGTTTCTAAGTTAAGGTCATTAGGTGTCAAAGTATTTAAGAGAAATATATAATGCTGTTCTAATCTCAGCATTACTTTGTTCAAATCACCTCCTCTCCAGTTCGTTTTGACCTTCAAAACAAAGAAACAGATCTGAAACATTATGTTGGTGCTCCTTCCAATGGAGTACCAGGGGTTTGTCAGTCAAACCCCTTTTGACACAACACCTATGTTCTATAATCCGTATGCGTATACTTCTATTGTTTTTCCCACGTAAAGTTTCTTACATGGACATTGGATAATGTAAACCATGACGTTTATTGAATACAAACAGCCAGCCTGGCAACTTGAACAGGAAACAGAAGAGTCACCCTGATGGCCCTCGACTCAAAGCAGTTGATGAACTACACTGCTCCCCTCTGGTTTCAGTGGCCTTGAGCCATACGGTCCTGGCAATGGGCTCCCCATCCCAAGAGACTAGCATCTGTCATCATGGAGGATTGAGGAGAAATTGTCCAGCAGAACACCCTTCCTCAGATGACAGGGCTGCTGCCACCACTGCAGGCCAGACTTCACTATCAACAGGAGAAAGAGTCTGTGCTTGAACTGAGAACTCGGGGACCACCGAGCCAGCAAGAAACAATGGAGAGGTCCTAGGTGAGGATGTGCCCAAGGCACCATCTCTATGATCGCCACCATCAATCTGAGCAGCTGAAGATAATCCCACTCTAGGAGTCTGCTGCACACAGAATAGCACCAGGCAATCCAACAGTCTTTCTCCTCTGGCAGGAAAACTCTGCCAACTTGAGAATCGAAACGTTTCCAGAACTCAAAAGACTGGGGAGGCAAGAGCTGGCTCTTTCCCTGATTGATCACCCAGCCAAGGCTCTCCAAAAAAGGACACTACTCAGGATGCTACTCAAGATGCAATAACCCAGTGCAACCAGACAACAGTAAACAGAGCTTTCAAATTCTGTGCACCTAGATGCTGGAACACCCTCCCACCCAGCATCTGAGCAATTTCTGATCTAGCACAGTTCAGGAAAGCACTAAAACATCTCTTCCTTTTATATTACTCGGAAGACAGTACCACCAGAGCCCCTTCAACTAGCTAGCCAATGAAGTACAAAGGAAATATTCTATACTAGATTGTCAAGATATAAATAGCTACCCTAGTTATGATCCAAGTTCAATTACCTGTTCATTGTAAACGCAGATCAACTTTGAAATGTGTAAGTCCTGATGTTCCATGTAAACTGCACTGATGCTGAATAGCGTGGTATATAAGAAAATGTAAATAAATAAATAAGATGCCTTCAAATGGGAACAGGCCCAGATGAGCCAGTTATCCAGATAGGGACAGACACAGATCCCTTGGTGCCACAGCTGCTACCACCATGACCTTGGAGAACATCCTTGGGGTGCTGGATAGCCCAAAAGGGAGGGTGACAAAGTTATAGAGAATGAGCCAAGCCTGGCAAAACTCAGATACTTGCTGATTTGCCTGTATTGGGATATGAAATTACACCTTGGCCAGAACCCAAAGAAGCCAAGAACTCCCCTCAGTGCACTGCTTGAATCATGGAGTGCAGGTTTTACATCCAGAATGGGCAGACAGGAACTGTCCTGTTTTAGGCACCAAAAAATAGATGGAGCATCTGCCCTCATCTCGCTCGTCTAGGACAGGCACCACCACCTTTAGGCGCAGGAACTTGTCCAAGCTGGCACACACAGTGGCACTTTTGATTGCAGACCAAGCAGAGGAAATGAAGACATCAGGAATTAGCCCTTTTCATCCAAGGACAGTCAAAATGAACAGTGTCTAGCACCTAGCAATCTTTGGTAACCCAGGCCCATTCCTGAAAGAAAAGGTGAAGCCTTCCTTTAAGTGGAGGAACCAGGGAATGGACCTCCAAACCTTCACTGCATAGCTTAGGAGTGTCCTCCTCTGAGTGGAACAGAGTCCCTGGGCCTACGCACTCCACAAAGGACTGAGAATGAGCCCTAGAAAACCCTCAGTTGATGGACAGAGGCTGACGAGAAAGGGGCACCAGCTCACCTTACAGGCCCCTTGGACCTGTCTTCCCAGAAGGTGGTAAGTTTTTGTCTTGCCCAGGTCCTTCACCAGCTTCTCCAAATAGTCTCCAAAAAGCAGCTTTCCCTTAAAAGCCAGGTGGGCCAACCAGGCTTTGGAAGATGTATTTGCTGCCCAGTGCCAAAGTCAAATCCATAGACACGACACCGTCATCAGGGCACCCTCCCTGGCCGACAAATGTACCAGATCATACATGGCATCAGAAAGGAAGGCCGTAACCAACTACAAAGGTGGCTAGAAATTTCCGGCAGAAGAGTGAATCCAGTGGAGCAAGGCTTGAGACATCAGGCCTGCACATACTGCAACCTGAAGAATAGCAACCACTGCAGCGAACACCACAAATCCACCTTTTGGTGATCCTTCAAAGCCAATCCACCTGCCACAGGAATGGTGGTCCATCTAGTAACCACTGTGACCTGCATATCCACCTTGGAAATAGCAATCACACAATGCACTACTTCTCCAGGAGAGCATACATCTTATACACCCTTAGCCCCTTAGACAGAGAGTTGGGGGAATACCACTCCGACCGCAATAGGCCCTTCAGCATTTCTGATAACAGGAGACAGTAGTCTATTTCCATAACCCTTGCAGGAGTGGATTTCCTCTTGGTTCCTGCTCTGTGTCGGGAGCATCCGTCAAGCTCAAGATGGATAGGACCCTGGGATCCACATTTATGCCTACCCCCAGAACATGCAGATAACACTGGCCTCTTCATAAGCTTCTGAAAACAAGAGTACTCCATCACCATCAAACATTGCAATACAAGTCATCCAGCTGATCCGCATTCTCCAGAGGAAGCCCTTTGCCAGGGACGCCTAGCCATCAATCAAACAGGGCTCCCACTCTCAGCCAGCCCCTCATGAGACTGTGCTTGGGAGAAACTAGAGGCCACAGGGTCAGAATTTCCATGCCAGAATGACCAGGCCTACTGTACATGAAAGAACAATCTGGGTTCCGGAAGCTCTCTTTGTAGAAATGACCCCCCCCCCCCCCACACACACACACACACAGTTGGAGCCTCCAGTCATCTGAACATCCTTACCCACAGTGACATCTGAGGCAGGCAAGGCTGGACTAACTGCATCCCCCAGCTGAGAGGGGGGGAGCAGGTCCCTCCAGGGATGACTCAGAGGCTACCATACAGGACAGAGTACAGAATCCGGAGATGAGGCCTGCCGCTTGCCACAGGTCAAATAACATTTCCTGGAAGATGACAGTTAAGGAAAGTATCACAACAGCGCATGCTAAGGTCACGGTAAGTTTTGCACCACTACAGGAGAGGCATCCCCAGACACTTCCAGAAAGCCAGGAGGGAGCGGTGGGGTACGCTCAATTGAGCTTAAACTTGCACCCTCTGTGGCAGGAACAAGAGGCACAGTACCTGAAATGGCAGGTCGCGGCATGGAGACCAGGTGTTTCTCAATTGCTCCCGCTTGAGATTCGTCGGCTGAGGGCTTCTTCTTGCGCTTGCCGCCTGGCATATCACTCAACTGACACCAAACGGCACCAAACTGGCTCCAAAGGGGCTCTCAAGGGGCCAAACAACCCCCTTTGAAACACGCCCCTTGGAAAACGCGCCGACGGCTGAGCGCCGTGCAAAATTAAAATATGTAGAAGGACCGGATGGTGACGTCAGCCGAGTGCCCGCAGAGCCGCCAGCCACATTTTACTAGCTTTGGAGCACTTTAAGATAACTGGCAGGCAGGCAAATCCCTCTGACAGCCTTCTGTAATCTTCGGGAGAGCAAGGGGGAGAGAGGAAGAGGTAGGGAGTGCTGAGGTTGTGTAAGGCTACTGCACTCTTTCAGAGACTTCCAGTTTCTGGAAAAAACCTGTGAAAGAGTCAGTTGGTCCATTAGATGACAGAGAGGTAAAAGGGGCAGTAAGAGGCAACAAGGCGATAGCGGAGAGACTGAATGAATTTTTTTGCTTCGGTCTTTACTGAAGATGTAAGGATGTTACCTATGACTGAAGTGGTATTTAAAGGTGCGGAAGAATTGAAGGAAATATCGATACATTGGGAAGATGTATTACAACTATTTGATAAACTGAAGAAAAGCAAATCACCCGGACCAGATGGTATACATCCAAGGGTGTTGAAA
Organism: Ichthyophis bannanicus; assembly: GCA_033557465.1. Classification (NCBI taxonomy): domain Eukaryota; kingdom Metazoa; phylum Chordata; class Amphibia; order Gymnophiona; family Ichthyophiidae; genus Ichthyophis; species Ichthyophis bannanicus. Next base: position 713,531,229 of record CM066033.1, on the reverse strand, counting down.
GAACTGAAATATGAGATTGCAGACATGCTATTAGTAATCTGTGAACTCTCATTAAAATCATCTGTAATAACTGAAGACTGGAGGATCGCCAATGTAACGCCAATTTTTAAAAAGGGTTCCAGGGGTGATCCGAGAGACTACAGACCGGTGAGTCCGACCTCAGTACCGGGAAAAATGGTAGAAACCATCATAACAAAAATACTCAGCATGTAGATAGTCATGGCCTAATGGGAGACAGCCAACATGGCTTTAGACAAGGAAGATCTTGTCTTACTAATCTGTTATGGTTTTTTTGAAGGTGTGAATAAACAGGTAGACAAAGGCGAGTAGGTTGATATAGTGTATTTGGACTTTCAGAAAGCCTTTGACAAAGTCCCTCATCAGACACTTTTGGCAAAACTAAAGTCATGGGATAGAAGGCAGTGTACTATTGTGGATCAGGAACTGGTTAAAAGATGGAAAGCAGAGGGTAGGGCTAAATGGCCAATTTTCCCAATGGAGAAAGGTGAATAGTGGTGTACTCCAGGTATCTGTGCTGGGTCCGCTGCTTTTTGACATATTCATAAATGACCTGGAAAAGGGAATGAGTGAGATTATCAAATTTACAGATGAGACAAAACTATTTAACGTTGTTAAAACCCATGAGGATTGTGGAAATTTGCAAGAGGATCTTGATAAATTGGAAGACTGGGCATTGAAATGGAAGATGAAATTTAATATGAACAAGTACAAAGTTATGCACCTAGGGAAGAACAACCCAAACTATGGTTACACGATGCAAGGTTCCACATTAGGAACCACCACCCAGGAAAAAGATTTAGGCATCATTGTGGATAACATGTTAAAACCCTCTGCCCAGTGTGCAGCGGCAGCCAAGAGAGCAAACAGAATGCTACGTATCATATGGAAAGGAATGGAAAATAAAACAAAGGATATTATAATGCCTCTGTATCATTCCATGGTGCGACCGCACCTTGAATATTGTGTGCCATTCTGGTCGCTGTATCCTAAAAAGGATAAAGCGTTATTAGAAAAGGTTCAGAGAAGAGCCACCAAAATGGTAAAGGGGATGGAAGGATACCCTATGAAGAAAGGCTAAAAAGGTTAGGACTAACTTGGAAAAGAGATGGCTGAGGGGAGATATGATAGAAGTCTATAAATTATTGAATGGATTGGAACGGGTAAACTTAGATCAATTGTTTACCTTATCAGAATATAGGAAGACTAGGGAACATGCTACAGGGTAAACTATTTAAGACTAATAAGAAAAAATATTTTTTCACTCAATGTGTAATCAAACTCTGGAATTTGTTACCGAAGGATGTAGTAAAAGCTGTTAGTGTAGCTGGGTTTAAAAAAAGGTTTAGACAAGTTCCTGGAGGAAAGGTCCATAAACCATTATTAAAAAGGGACCCAGGATATCACTGCTTGACCCAATACAAGCATTGTGGAACCTGTGCCTTTTTGGGAAACTGCGAGGTAGACAGATCGCCCAAGTGGGCCCCCCAACCCAACTTGGATGCATCTGTCGTTAGGATAGCCTGAGGTATGGGTTGCTGAAAAGGAGAGCCTACTGTGAGGTTTTCCAGAGACTGCCACCAATGCAGAGACATAATCAGGGGTGTGGTAACCCTGATCTTGTCAGACATGCATCCTGAGGCCTGGGACCATAGGGATGCTAAGGTCCACTGGGCTGATCGCATGTGAAGGTGTGCATAAGGAATCACATGGACTGTAGATGCCATGTGTCCTAGAAGCCGAAGCATCTGTCGAGCAGTGAGGAAGGTTTGTAGCACTGCTTAAAGATGCCAGTTTGATGATGCGGAGACATCAAGGCTGAGGGAGGAAAGCCTTTGACTGCTGTGTGTTCAAGCCAAGCAAGACCCTATAACCTCGAGGGATTGAGATGGGGTGAGTTGAGACTTTGGAAGGTTTATGACCCATCCCAAGTAGTGCAAAATGTGCATTGCTCGGGAAAGAGCATGACTTGCCTCTAGAGCTGATGGTGCTCGAATGAGCCAATCGTCCAAGTAAGGGAAGACAAAAATTCCTAGAGTCCTCATAAATGCTGCTACTGCCATGCATTTTGTGAAGACCCTTGGAGCAGAGGCCAGTCCGAAAGGAAGGACCCTGTATTGAAAATGTCTTCCCTTGACTAGGAATCGAAGGAATTTTCTGTGATCTGCATGAATAAGGATATGCATGTAAGCGTCCCTTAAATCTAGAGAACATAGCCAATCTTGCTCGTGGAGGTATGGAAGAAGTGTACCAAGGGAGATCTTGAACCTCTCTCGGACTAGATATTTATTCAGTTCTCTGAAGTCCAGGATTGGTCTTAGTCCCCCTGATTTCTTTGGAATGAGAAAATAGGGGGAATAGAATCCTGTGCCCTGCTGGGACATTGGAACCTCTTCTATAGCTCCTTGAGCCAGAAGAGTGGTGACCTCTTGCCACACCAGGTCTGAGACCGGTGATTGAGATCGGAACTGCTTTATTAACGTGGATGGGGGCAAGCTGAGGAAATAAAGCTTGTATCCCAGACTCACGATAGATAAGAGTCCAATTTTCTGATGTGATATGTTGCCATCTTTTGGCAAAGCGGCAGATACGGCCTGGAATATTTAAAGGTTCTGGGCTTAGAACAGGAAGAATGGCTAAGTTCTCTAGACAACAGTCAAAGACCCTGAGGAGGCTGAGCTTGCTGGACCTTCTGAGGTTGTCTCTTTGTCTAGTTTGTTGTTGCCCCCCCTTCTGGGGAACATGTGTTTGCTGGGTGGAAGACGGATAGAATTATTTCTTCTTAGAGAAAAAAGTTTTTTTAAAAAACTTTTTCTTGGCTGGCTTAGCTGTAGATTTTGACAATCTGTCTAAAGTTTTATTATCAGTGTCAATTTCGTTAGCCTTGAGTTGCCAATCCTTGCCAAAGATTTTCTCCTGTGCAAGGAATGTTACCCAGCTTATCTTGCACCCAATTCCTCCAAGTCTGAAGCCTGGAGCCAGGCAATATGACGTACTCCTATAGATATAGCAGAAGTTCTGCTAATACATTCAAAACAGTCAAAGGTAGCATGATTCATACATTTAGAGACATTCTGAGCATGTTTGACCAAAGTCAAATGATCTGTCCGTTTATCCTCCTGAAGAAAAGGGTTCAAAAGTTAAGCCTTTTGTAACCTCTTCAAGAAACAGTCCCATGTATAATATATAGGAACTGATTCTTGCTGACAGCATGGAGGACTGAAAGCATCGACGACCAAAGGCATCCAGTGTTCTAGACTCACGACCTGGTGGATTGAAAGAATGCCTCTTAGAACTCTTAATCCATCTCATGGCGGACTCTACCACCATAGAATGATGTGGTAACTGAGTATTTTGAAACCCTGGACAAGGTGGTACTCGATACATAGTGTCAAGAGGTCTAGAATGTGGAGATACTGTTAAAGGAGCTTTCCACATCCTTAACATTAGATCATGTAAGATCTGATGTATAGGAAGCATAGCTGCCTCCTTTGGAGCCAAAGGATACTGAAGAATTCTCAATTCTTCTGCCTTAGGCTCCTTTTCAGGTACTACTGTCATGGCAAGACCCTTTGCCATATCACGTACAAAATCATGAAAAGACATGTCCTCAGGAGGGGACATTCTGCGTTGAGGAGAAAGAGTTGAATCTTGCAAATGTTCAGCTCTGGTACCGGTGGAATCATCCGAGTCATCGGAGTCGGAAGACTTGAAAGGAGGAAGCACTGGGGTCTCCTGAAGCAGATGGCATCGGTACCGACACAAGTCGGTACCTAATCCCCCATACTAGAGAGAGATTCCAAGCTCGGCATCAGGGGAAGCATGCCTGTTGAGACAGGTACCTAAAGGTACTGGCACTGGTACCGGCATCGGTACCGGTGCCTGTGGAACCATCTGCAGCGACCTTAGCGGTACCGAAGTAGCTAAGAGTCGCTAGACTGCGTTCGATAGCAAGGAGTCTTTTGTCCATCGCTACTGCCGATGCTGGGGTGTCAGTACCGGTGGGAGCGGCCACAACCCCCGAGTATGGCACCAGTAGTTCCATCAAGGTCGAGGTCTCTGGAACATCCTGGAGCCCTGATAAAGCTTTGGAGCCCGAAGATGCCCGCCGGGGCTGTTTTGCCGGTAAATTGTCCTTGAGGGCAACGCCAATGGCATCTCGATGCTTAGAGGGAGATCTACCCTTCGAGGACTGGCTAGTCTTAGAAGACTTGTGTTTAGTTACCTGAGATCCCTGGGAAGAAGTTGAAGCCCTGGAAGACATCTGAAGCAAATAGGGCACTGAGTTGATTTGCTCGATTCTGAAGACTTCTTTTAGTCAACTTCCTGCAGAAGAGATACTCTGCCGGGCAATGGTCAGGACCTAAACATTTAAGACACCAGTCATGGGTGTTGGTAATAGAAATTGTACCGCCACATTTTGAACGTTTTTTAAATCCAGTGGCTGGTTTTTCCATGGTAAGGAAAAAGAGGGCCTAATGCCCAAAATGGCACCAGGCACAAGAGCAGAGGAAAAAAAACCCCTGAGAAAAGCACTAAAAAGAATTACTTTAAAAAGAAAGCAAGCACCGGTGGTACTGGTAGGCATCGACGGAAGGCAGACACGACCTCAAAAAATATAAAATAAAAGATTTTCTGCGGTGACAGGGGACACGTCCTGTCAGCTCCGTGGAAAACAAAGAACTGAAGTGAGAGAGGTAGTTGGGCGGGAAGGCAGCACACATGCGTGGTGGATGCTCCCAAAAGCTTCCTTTTTGGGATGCTGGGGAGCGTTCCCGCGCAGGCTCCATCAGTGTTGATGGTACCCATATGTGAAGACTACATTCCTGCTTGTTCCTGGAGATAATACCTTGCATATATAAAAAAAACCTATTAAAACCTGAAAAGTTATGAGTGTTTATGTATTCATCCCTTTTGCTATGAAACCCCTAAATACGATCTGGTCCAACCAATTAACCTCAGAAATCACAATTAGTTGATTAGGATCCACTTGTGTGCAATCAGTGTCACATGATGCCTGTATAAATATACCTGTTCTGAAAGGTCCCTGACTCTGCAACACCACTAAGCAAGCAACAAGACCACCAAGGTGCACTCCAAACAGGTCAGAGACAAAGTTGTGGAGAAGTATACAACATTGGGCTATAAAAAAATATCCCAAATACTGAAAATCCTACAGAGCATCATTAAATCCATTATAACAAAATGGAAAGAATATGGCATCACTACAAACCTGATAAGAGAATGCCCACCAAAACTCACAGACCAAGCAAGGAGGGCATTAATCAGAGATATCACACCAAGAATAACACTGAAGGATCTGCAAAGATCCACAGCGGAGATGGGAGATCTGTCCATAAGACCACTTTAAGCCATACATTCCACGGAGCGAAAAATGGCCAGAAAAAAGCCATTGCTTAAAGAAATAAGAACACACATTTGGAGTTTGCACAATAGCATATGGCAGATCTCCCCCCCCCCCCCCAAAACACATTGAAGAAGGTTCTCTGGTCAGATGAGATGGAAATTGAATTTTTTGGCCATTGTGGGAAACGCCATGCGTGGCGCAAACCCAGCATTTCCCATTAACCCGAGAACACCATTTCCACAGTGAAAAATCGTGGTGCAGCATCATCATGCTGTGGGGATGTTTTTCATCGGCAGGGATAGAAAAACTGGTCAGTACTGAAGGACTGATAGATGGCACTAAATACAGGGCAATTCTTGGGAAAAACCTGCTTCGGTCTGCCAGAGATTTGAGACTGGGGACAGACTCACCTTGAAGCAGGCAATGACCCTAAACATACTGTTAAAGCTACATTGGAGTGGTTTAAAAGGAAACATTTAAATGTCTTGGAATAGCCTAGTCAAAGCCTAGGCCTCCATGCAATTGAGAATCTGTGGCATGACAGTTTGCTGTACACCAATGCAACCCATCTAACAGAGTTGGAGCAGTTTTGCCTTGAGGAATGGGTGAAAATCCCAGTGGCTAGATGTGCTAAGCTAATAGAGACATAACCCAAGAGACTTGCAGCAGTAATTGCAGCAAAAGGTGGCTCTACAAAGTATTGACTTTGGGGGAGAATACCTATGCACACTCATGATTTTTGGTTTTTTTTGTCACTTATTGTTTATGTCACAATTAAAGATATTTTGCAACTTCAAAGTGTAGGCATGTTTCTCCATTTTAATTTGAGGTTGTAATGCGACAACAGGACACACACCGAGGGGATGAATACTTTCACAAGGCACTATACATGCATATATTACAACTTAGCCCAAATTATACTCCCAGGAACATCTATAGGCAGATCACGTGCTACTATTCACACCAGTCAACGTATTGAAACCTGATTATACCACACTAACCACCTGCTTCAATGCAATCTCAGACTGGCTGCTCTCACAAAACCTCCGAATTAACTTTAAAAAAACGGAAGTTCTGATTGTAACAAGGAACAAAGACTTTTCCCCCACCAACTCTAAGAACAAGAGATGCCGATTTACCACTCAAATCAACAATACGTTACCTAGGCGTTATACTCGACCAGCGACTTGAGTTCAAAGAACATATAAAAAATACAGTTAAAGCCATCTATCACAAGATCAGAATTCTACGACACCTCAGACCAATGCTTGATCCACACGACTTCCGAACAACCTTCCAAGCGTTGGTCACCCCACACTTCGACTACGCAAATATTGTGTTACAGGGCCTACCGAAGAGTACACTTAATCCACTACAATTGGCCATGAATACGGCTGCCAGAGTTCTACACGGAGCCCCAAGGAGTCATCATATCACTCCCATCCTATTTGAACTTCACTGGCTCCCGATATCATATAGGATTTTATACAAAGCCCTCCTCATTACCTTCAAGGCAGTTCACCAAATCTCATCATCTTCATTATCTGACCTCCTGCATCACCCACAAAGCTCCAGATCCCGACGCTCCGCAACAGAAAACACACTAATGATCCCAGAATACCTAGCAAAACTCAACCAGACAACTACCACAAGAGCATTCTCATCCTTCGCCCCTAGATGTTGGAACATGCTGCCACCCAACATCAGATCACAAAAAGACCTCTCACAATTTAGAAAAGCTCTAAAAACACACCTCTTCCTACAACACTTCCCTCAGAGTATGAACTCCCCAAGCCATTCCCTCCCAACACGAACCAATGATCATGGTTAGTCCAGTAAACCCCTAACTTCATTTCTCACCCCATATCAAACCCTCTTAGATCCCCAAGCTTTAGAACCATAAACATATGATATTTTGCTGTAAATAGTTTGAATTCTTGTTATTTAACCCCAGTTATCCATGTTCATTCCCTGTTATCTGTAAACTTAACATATGTTCATGCTTAAGTACAATTTGTTAAAATGTAAACCGCGCTGATGATGAAGAGTGCGGTATATAAAAACTGTTAAATAAATAAATAAATGTTAAAGTAGGTGCTATCTTTTGATATATTGAGTATTTACATCAGTAGATACCCTCCACTATTTTATAACCACTATTTTCCATGGGTAAAATATGCTTTGCAGGCAGAAAATGCTTTATTGGAAAAAAAAAAAAGTTAGCTTCTGACCTGGGCCATAGTAAATAAGGAGTCGATCTAGTCAGTGCCAGGCACTATGAAGGTCTGCCTCGGGGGACTTCAAGAGGGTCTCAAGGCAATTGCTCTTCTCCCCCCCCCCCCAAAACAATCCTGACGCCAAACAGCACAAAATAGTGGTTCCCAAGCCAGTCTTTGAAAACCCTCAACAGATCTGTGCTCAGGGTGAAACAATCATACAAAAATATTTAAAAATGTCAATTTTCCTTGTGAATATCCTGAAATCCACAACTGTTAGAGTTTCTTTAAAATCAAATTTTGGAATCCCTGGAAGCTCAAACCCTTTAAAAAAGGTGAAAGGTTTGAAAAAATGTAGTTGGGGAAGAAAAATGCAAATCAATTAATAAGATTAACTGTGTCTAATACCTGGGAAGTACACAGTTGTCATACCTTTGCTGTTTTAGGAGGAGAGGTCTCGGATTCTCCATCCACTCTAGTGGTAGAGTTCGATGCACATACCCCGGCAGATTTTAGGAGTTCATCTTCATATTCTGCTTCTTGTGTGTCAGTTGATGACCAGATAGAAAACAAAATTGTTTACCTTAACAGATATTCAAAAAAAACATTTCAGTCATGCACTATTCACATGACTGCACTCAATACTGAATGTACAGAATTCTTCAGAGCTCCCTGGAAAAAGACAAACCTCTCTGCTCGTGCACAATAGTTCCCATGTAAGCATGGTCTGTGGCTCTCCAGAGTTTTTAGTTTTGAGTGGATGAAAGGGGTGTGTGTTTGTGACTGGTGAACTGTTTTCAGAGAATATCCATTACAGGTCAGCAACTCTGAAGACAAGCACTTTACCATAGAGCCACACATGGGACTTCCTTCTAAGGATTATCCAACAAAAAAAAAGCAACCAATGTGTGAATTTATTTTTGTTAGGCATCAACTCTAATTTTGTTTTCAAAGACGACCCATCAATTATAAAATAGATCTAAGGATAAATTCAGTTAGGATCCACCCTTCAAAGAGACTGGAGAACCATCAGTCCAAGCCTACAATCTTGCCAGGAGAACATATCCAGACAATAGCAGGATGTAAACGTGCAATGAATTCCATGATACAACCTTGAAAGTAAACCTTAGATGGGTGACTAATCTGCCATGGCGGAACTTAGGACATTTATTCAAACAAGCATTTGATCTCCCTAATTAGTTAGGTATGACCAGAACAAGTACAGCGACAGTGACTGCCTGCAAGACTATGCTTGTATGCCTGTTTCACTGGAATGATTGATTTGTTATGATCACTGTACGATTCTCTGACTCTTCTCTCCTGTCCTAGCAACTGTTAGTAGTTCTCTTTTATCCCCTTGATTTCTTTTTAATTTAATTTTAAATTTGTAAACCGCTTTGCATACCCCAAAAAAAGGCAGTATAGCAAATACAATAAACCATATCCATCCAGGGTCAAGTCTGTCCGGTACCTGGGCATAACAGACAATCTGCCACCTAATTAGAAATACTGCATTTTAATAGTGTACTCCCAGACCTATTGAGTCAAATGAAGAAAATAAAAGTGGGTGGATTTTCTATTGGTCAAGTGACAGGCCTAATGGCAAGTACTGTTACGCCTGCTAGAATTCTGCACACCAATTTAAAAATTTAGCACTTTTTGGTGATTTTTTTTTTCCGTATTGTATTTTAAATTAGTATTACTCAAAGACAATATGCTCTTATTTTGACAAAAAGAACACAATTTTGCATGGCAGACCTTTTGACACAAAAGTTTGAACTGCATGCACAGAATTCTAACAGAAGCAATGCTGTGAGCTATGTTGAATGTCCCTGGTTCTCGCTACATAGCACCTTCCATTTTGCAGGAGAGCAGGGGATGCAGTGAAGGGTATTCACTCTCAGTTTCAGAGGAAGGAGGGGCTGAAGTCATTGCATCAAGTTGACACCTAGTGGAGAGATTCACAGCCCATTATTGTAGAGCTCACAATCAGCCCTGGTGCATTCTCCTGACCAAAGATAGCCACTGGAATGACTAGGCTAGGAATGTGGGGTGGGCATACAGAGGGAATGAGAAGATATCTCCGGTCAGTTGAAAATGAAAGCTTACATGCCAGATCACAGCATAAAATAGGGATAACATTTTTCAGGTAGTTGTGAATGGAAATTTCTGGAGCCAGATCCTAGCTCTGGTTCTGAATGAGCTGGAAGTATGAAGGAACAAAAGCAAATTCACATGTAAAAAAAAAAAAAAAATTATAGCTCTTGCAATCCAAAAAAGTGAAGATCCTTCTATTTGTAAAAAAACATGGCCTAAGAAAAATTTTCTAAAAGATAACTAAGGCAGAAAGCAAAGTTGCTTACATGTAATGGAGCTCTCTGTTAAATCAGACATGTGGGAGATGCCAACACAGCTCAAGTTTTGGTCATGTTCAATTTGAGATGGAGGTGAGACATCCAGACACTAATGTCAGATAAGCAGGCAGAGATCAGGCCTTGATTCCCAGAGAGTTTTAAAATGCAGAGGTAGATCCAAGAGTTATCTTAGAGATGGTACTGAAAAACATGGGAGGAGATGAATGCACCAAGGGGCTGAGTGTAGACACACAAAAAGGAGAGGTCCCAAGACGGAGCCCTGGGGTACACTGATTGAAAGCACAATAGCAGTAGAGGATGATCCACCAGAACATATACTAAAAGTGCGGTGGGACACATAGGAGGAAAACTAGGACAAGACAGAACTTCTAAATCCAAGCAAGGACTGGGTATTGAGAAGCAGGTGGTGATCAAAGGTATCAAGAGCAGCAGAAAGGTCAAGAAGGATGAGGATTGAGTAAAGGATTTGGTAAGGAACAAATCACTGGAGACTTTGGCAAGAGCCGTCTCAGTAGAATGTAGAGGGTAAAAGTCAGATTGCAGTGGATTCAGAAGGGACTGAGACCAGAGAAAGTCAAGAAAGCAGCAGTGAACCACATGTTCATGTGGTTTAGAAATAAAGGGGAGGAAAGAGATGGGTCAATAATTAGAAAGACAAGTAGGGTCAAGGGATGTTTCTTGAGGAGAGATGTAACCACAGCATGCTTAAAGGCTGCAGGAACTGTTGCAGTAGAAAGTGAAAGGATGAGAATATGACAGATGGAAGGGATAACGATGGAGGAAATTGGGTTTAGTAGATGGGTGGGGATCAGATCAGAGGAGCAGGTAGTAAGTTTAGAGGAGGAGAGAAGATAGTTGGTTTCTTCCTCAGTGATCTTAGAAAAGGAGGAAAGGGTGGCAGAGATTGAGGTAAGAAGGGGGAAGGGAGGATGGCAATGAGGCCTGGGGGAACTCAAGAGTAATACTGTGGACTTTGTCATGGAAGTAGTCAGCCATAGTCTTGGCAAAAAGGGAAGGAGGGGTTGGAGGCGGAGGCACTTTGAGGAGAGAGTTAGAGTTGTAAAGAGATGGTGAAGGTCAGAGGCAAGAGTCAGATGGACATACTACTCTCTGCTTGGCAAGTGCTATGACAGACCAGAAAGAAGCTAGCATGAATTTGAAATGTAGGTAGTCCGCAAGGCTGGGGACTTGAGCCAAAGGCGATCAGCTGAGCAGGCACAGGAACGAGTGGTTTTAAAGGAGAGCCAGGGCTGAAGTACAGGATGTGAAATGGGAGGAGCAAGAGCATCCAACGCAGAGGAGAGCACAGTATTATAGGAAGATATGGTCTCATCAACCGATGATAGTGGAGGAAAGACATAGTGAGACAGCAGTGGAGAGAGCCAATGTGTTGATAGCGTGAAGATACCTAAAGATGGTGGAGTGGATTAGGCAAGAGAGGTGGGTGGTGGTGAAGAGTGAAACTCATTAGCTGATGGTCAGATACGGGAAGAACTGAAGTGCAGAAATGAGAGGGCAAGTAGCTAGAGAAGACAAGATCAAGGGAATGGCGTAGCTGGTGAGTAGGGGCAGTAAAGCATAGCTGGAGATTGAATGAGGTGGTAAGAGAAAGGAACTTTAAGGCTTGAGGGTCAGAGGGGTTAACATGAATGTTAAAATCCCCAAGAATAAGAGGGGAAAGATGCATCTAGAAAGAGAGACAGTCATGAGTCAAAGTCAGTGAGAAGGACAGAGGTGGACTTATCAGGGGGTTGATAAATGACAGCTATCCAGAAAGATGGTGGAGTACAGAGGTGGATGGAGTAGACTTCAAAGGAAGGAAAGGTGAGAGACTAAGGCAGGAGGAGGGGTTGAAACAGGCAGGAATAAGAAAGTAGAAATACCACCGCAACACCTAGCTTGTTTATTGTTTGATCTATATTTCTGTTTTGGTCAGTGTGTATCCTATCTTCAATCTGCCCTTTATCCAGCTCCTACTCTCTGCAGTGCCGTGTCTACTTTCTCAACACTTTATTGCCTGTTCTCCGACTGCACATTTTGGAGTACTTTTTTTTTCTCCTCCTTATTCCTCTAGAAGGCCTGTCTTGTAGGTATCTACATTTTTTTTAAAGGATTTTTTTTTTTTTACACCTTGCTTGAGTTTTACTGGTTCACTTCCTGTGGAATCTGCCTGCTTCCTCTTATCTGTCTTCAGAACTTGCCCAGCCCCTTCCCCTGCTGGGGCCTTTGTTCAGAAGCATTCCTCTGAGCACATGAGCAGTTGACCCTCCATTTCGAGGTTCCTGCTTGGTGAGAGCACCTCATTGCAAGCCTCTGCTAACTTTGTATGCTTTGTTAAGCATCTCCCTGTGCCTGTTTAGAATCTAGCTTGTTATTTATTGTTCAGTCTATATTTCCATTTTGGTCAGTGCCCCCCCTTTCTCCAGTCTGTCCTTACCCAGCTCCTGCTCTCTGCAGTGAGGTGTCTCACTTCTCACTTTTTTACTCCCCCCCCCCCCCCCCCAGCTTAACATTCTTTCATAGCCTTCCTCTGCTCATTTATTTTATTTATTGAATGGTTTTATATACCACATTTCTGCACAAAGTGGTTTTACAAATAACTAGTAAGGAACAGTTACATCTTAAGTTTCAACAGGTAACATCAGAGTACAAATAAGAAAGTTTGCACCTGATTAGTGCCAAAAAAACCAATGTAACTTATTTACAAAGTAGGAATATACGTACAAGCAGATTTATTTACAAGGATATTCTTATTTATATCTTATAGATAATTCTAATAGTGAAGCAAGGGCTGATCCCAGAAGAGTTACCTTACCATGAATGTAATCGATAAGGCAAAAGGGAGAGGGGTATAGGAGTGAGAGGGGGTTAGTGTTGTATATGTGACAGATTGCTATCTCAGTGTTGGGTAGGGAAGAGGTTTTGCGTTGGTTCGGATGAGTCAAAATGTTCTATGAAAAGATGCATCAAGTTCTTTTCTGAATGTTAAGTCAGTAGTAATCTAAGTTTATCTGGGAGGGCATTCCATAACATTGGTACAGTAAAGCTAAGGGCTCTATTGGTGGTCGTCCTGATAAATTTTCGATAGAATGAGAGTACTAGAAGTGTGTTTTGCACACATTCCCTTCTTAAGTCTGTCATTAGAGGGACTCTTTATGAGTTCAGTTAGATATGAAGGTGATAATTCCCTAATCAGTTTGAAGGTGGCCATTAGTATTTTATACTTGATTCTATTGTGTATGGGCAGCCAGTGCAGATTATATAAGACAGGAGTAATGTGTTCTGGTGGGTTTGCTTTAACGATAATCCTGGCAGCAGCATGTTGAGCAATTATAAGGTGGTTTATAGCTTGTCTCAGGAGTCCTTGTAGGATGCTGTTGCAGAAGTCCATAAAGCAGAAAATCATGACTTGCAGTACAGATCTGAAGTCCTGGTGTGGAAGTAGGGGTCTAAGGTGTTTGAGGAGCCTTAATTTGTTACAGATTATATTAGCTGTTTTCAGGTAAATGGTTAAGCTTAAAGAGCCATCTAGTATCACACCCAAGCACCTTACCTCATTCTTTGGGTTTGGTAGTGGTGTAAAATTCTGGTTTCTTGTAACAAAAAGGACCTCAGTTTTCTTGAAATTGCTTTTGAGGCTATGGTCATTTAACCACTGTAAAATTTTGGTGAAGCAAGAGTTGATGCTGGTAAAACTAGGCTGTGATATATCAAACGGGAGGAATAGCATTACATCATCTGCATAGATGGAATATCCGATATTGAATCCTTCAAATGCTGCAGATAGGCTGCAAGTATATATTAAATAGGAGAGCGGAAAGGGCAGAGTCTTGACGTATCTCTTGTTTCTGTGGGAATGCTTTGATGTTTGTTGTCCTATTTTAACCTGCTGGGATTGGTCGGAAAGGTAGGATTGAAACCATAGTAATGTGGTGCCATAAAACTCAAAATTGCTTTTCAAATCAGGCAAAAGCAGCTGCAATGTCTAAAAATATTAGAATAACTGCTCATTTAGGGTTATCCATGATCTTTATCAGGTTATCAAAGAGTCCAGAAAGAAGGGTCTCAACATTATGGTATGGTCTGAAATCATACTGGTTATGTCTAGAGGAGCATGTGTATCAATGTGGTCCTGTAGATGTGTGTAAACAATCTTTTCAATGATTTTGGCCAAAAATGGCAGGCTGGATATATGCCTGTAGGATATGGGACAGTTTATCCAGTGATTTATTTTTTTTTAATAGTGGGCATATTGAGGTTCGCTTCAGGATTTTTGGCATTATTCCCTGAGAGAGTGACATGTTGACCATTTCAAGGATGTAAGGTGCTAATTCTGTACAGACCACTTTTAACCAGCTAGCTGGACAGGGGTCAAGACAAGAGATAGTGGTGATGATGTTAGAGATAACTGTTTAGTTCTTTAAGGGATAATTTATGGAAATTAGACCAAATTAGTTTGGGTGGTGTTTGATTGAGAGTAGATGGTATTGGACAGCTTGATATAGGTGAGAGTTTGGTAATGTAATAGTTTGCAAGCATTTGAGGTGTTATGAGGGGGTTATTTAGTTGGTTTGGAGCACCTGTTAGATTTTTGACAATCAAAAGGTTCCCTGGGCCGGTTCAGTGAATTCATAAGGATCTTATGGTAGTTTTTCTTGCTATCGTTTATTATATTTTGGTAAATTTTAAGTTTCTCATATAGCTGTCTTTCATGGGGAGTGTTAAAAATTCTCCATTTGCATTTAAGTTTCAAATGTATTTTTAACTGCCTTATATCTTGGAAATACCATGGGTCAGATGCTTTTTGTCTTATTTTAGGTTTATTTGTCTATGATTTTGGGAGGACTGCCGCTCTCTGTATTGTATTGTTCCAGTTTACAATGTAGCTATCAAGATCAGTATGTAAGGAGGAGAAATCCAGTATGATTTCTTTTAGGAATCTATCCTTGTCACATTTTTTATATCTTGTGTGTTATATGTAGGAGGGTTTCAGATGTAGGTACTTTAACACTAGAAGCCCCAAAGTGCGTCAATTGACGCAAATGCATCTTCGAAATTTATACCAGCGCCACTGCTAGAACCATGTCAGTCATGTTCCATGACTGTTAGCAAGGTCAATATGTTCAAATATGTGCATCGAAAATTAATGACAGATGCACCACCTAGCGGGAAAATGAATTTATACCTAGAAGCCCCAAAGTACGTCTATTGATGCACTCAATTGTCTTGGATGCATCAATTGACATACTTTGGGGCTTCTAGGTATAAATTCATTTTCCCGCTAGGTGGCGCATCTCAATCACTGTTTACAGTTTTACTCCGACATTACAAACAAACACACGATGACATCACATAATGACATCACATACTGCACGTATTTAACAAATAAGTAACTTCATATTAATTCACATCTGCATTTCATGCTAAACGCAGTCGTGATAATGCGTCAATTGACGAACTTTGGGGTTTCTAGGTAAAATTCCTTTTGGGCCTTCTAGTGTTATGATATTTTAAAGTTGATTAGGTATTAGTCTGTCCATGGAACAGGGGTAGCTTTGGGGAGGGGGGGTACGAAGATTAGGTCAAGTGTAGTCCCTTTTCTGTGTGTTGGGAAGTTTAGAATTTGCTGAAAATCCAACTCAGTCATGATGTTGAGGACAATTTTAGCGTGGTTGGTATTGAGGGGGGGGGTGTTTAAAATCCCCTAGTAATATTAATTAATTGTTGTGTTGTAGTGGTGGAACAAGCTGCTTCTAGAATGGAGGCAAGGCTTTTTGTTTGAGCAGACAGGGGTCTGTAAAGCAGACATAGTGAGAGATTTCTATCATGAGCATGTCCATTTCTTCAATGTTCTCAGTGTAAGATAGGGAGGCTTTAAGATGGGACTTAATGAGTACTCCACTACCTCTCAGAGATCCGAGGGCAATGACAGAGGTCATAGTTAGAAAGTTTCAATTGGTTCAGTAGTACCCTATCCAAATCAGACAGCCAGGTTTCAGTTATGAAAGGATATCTGGATTTCTATCAGAGAGTAAGTCAGCGATGACTGGGATTTTATTCTTTTAAGACCTGGCATTTATAAGGTAGCAAATTGAGTGTAGTGGTGGTGGGCTTGACCTTTTGCTCAGTATGAGGAAGGGAGGTTATAGGTGTGATGCAGGTGATACTTTGTCTCTGTCCTCTGTTAGTGATATAGCAGAAGGGCTGTCTGGTAAGGTTTGCCTCTTTGCGGATGATACCAAAATCTGCAATAGACACCCAGGAAGGCGTAGATAACATGAGGGATCTAGCTAAGCTTGAAGAATGGTCTAGAATTTGGCAGCTAAGATTTAATGTTAAAGAAATGCAATGTCATGCATTTGGGCTGCAGCAATGTTTGTTTATGCAATCTCTTGATATACCACCCAGGCTGAAGGGCATCAGAGTGGTTTACAATTACTACAATCAGGTACTGGATACATTCCTTGGTCCCCAAAGGGCTCAGAAACTATGTGTACCTGAGGCAAGGGAGGGTTAAGTGGCTTGCCCAAGGCCATAAGGAGTGCCTATAGGACTAGAAACCCCAGTCCCTCCGGCCTGAGGTACCTTATTCTAACCACTAGGCCACTCCTCCCTCTCACAGGTAAAGGCAACAGCAAAAGCTAGGAGGATGCTTGGGTGCATAGGGAGAGGAATGGCCACAAGAAAGGAGGTGATAGTGCCTCTGTATAAGTCTTTGGTGCAGCCTCATTTGGAGTACTGTATGCAATTCTGAAGACCACATCTTCAAAAGGATATAAACAGGCTGGAGTCAGTACAGAGAGTGGCTACTAAAATGGTTAGTGGTCTTTATTATAAAGCATATGAGGACAGACTTAAGGATCTTAATATGTACACCTTAGAGGAAAGGCAGGCTAGAGGTGATATGATTGGGACGTTTAAAAACCTCCGTGGCATAAATGCACAGGAGGAGAGCCTCTTTTGATTGAAAGCAAGCTCTACTACGAAGGGACATGGGATGAGGGTGAAAGCAGACAGATTCAGGAGTGACATGCAGAAATATTTCTTTACTGAAAGAGTGGTGGATCCATGGAATAGTCTCCCAGTGGAGGTGGTAGACATGAGGTCAGTGTCTGAATTCAAAGAAGCATGGGACAAACACAGAGGATCTCTAAAGGAAAAAAAGGGGATTTTGTAGTTGTTGATATGGAAGGGCAGACTAAGAACATAAGATAGGCCATGTAATCTGTCTGTCATCATGTTTCTATGTTTCTATTATATTGTGCTTGTAAGCATCTCTAGCAGTGCAGAGGTGTGGGCTTTGGACCTTGTAGTGGTATATAATTGGAAAGGTATAATATACATTTGAATAGGCTTGTGTACAAGTATGGACAATTAGGAACAACAAAAAAAAATGCAAGACAAGACTCTAGCATTAATATTAGCAGCCATGATGGAAGATAAGCATCCAGTGGAGTTTTCTTTTCTATAGTGGATATATTTGCTGTGTTCCTGATGAAAGTCTACGATTTTCTGTACATAAGGCAAGAGGAGATCTGCTCAAGTTCCCTGCTCAAAGGCCACGCCTAAGAGCCCTTTGACGCAGGCATGCTGAGGTGCAGCAGACTTTAAAGGTATTGAGTTAGCAGGAAGTGGAGTCAGAGCAGGAAACGAGTGTATGCAGCATGAGAGGGGGATTCCTAGACCCACTAGGGCTTTCTCCTCCCTCTCCGCCTGTATCTCCTCTGATTTGCATTCTCACCTCTTTTCCCTCTTATGGCTCCATACCATTTTGCGTTCTTGATGTTAATCCTCCCTAATATTTTCTCCTCATTCCAACAATTCCATGGCCCTACTTCGCATTACCTCTCATTACTGTCCCCACCTCCCCTACCATTTGTCTTCTATGTTATGTGCTCTCAAGCTTCACCATTTTCTTCCTCTCATTCAGCCATCTCCACTTTGAGGGCATCTCACTCTCGTTTCCATCGTGCCTCTTACTCTTTCCCCTATTATCTCCTACTTCTCCTCTCATCTAGTGATGTCAACCCCAACCATAATCCTGGCCCCCCTAGACTTTTTTTTTTTTTTTTAAACATTCCCAGGGCAGATCAATGCATAATCTTTCTAATCTTGTTCATATCCCTCTCTTCTCTCTCTTTTTCATGCACCTTGTGGAATGCAATCTGTCCAATAAACTTGCCTTCATCCATGAACCTCTTTCTAATACACTGCATCTCCTCGCTCTTACTGAAACTTGGCTTCTCCCTGAAGATTCTACTTCGGTTGCTGCCCTTTGTCATGAAGGCTACCTATTTTCCCATACAGGTCGGCCCATTGGCGGCGGTGGTGGTGGTTTCATACTCTCTCTCCTGCCAATTTCAGCCCCTTCTGCCTCCATCTAATTCCTTTGCTTCCTTTGAAGTCCATGCCATCTGCCTATTTTCTCCACTATCTCTCCGGACAGCTGTCATTAATCGACCCCACAAGTCCACCTCTATCTTTCTCACCGACTCCTGGCTCTCCTGCTTTCTGGATGCAACTTCCACTTCCTTTATTCTTGGGGATTTTAACATTGATGTTGATGACCCTTCTCACCCTTATGCCTTAAAGCTCATAAAAACATAAGATATGCCATACTGGGTCAGACCAAGGTCCATCAAGCCCAGTATCCTGTTTCCAACGGTGGCCAATCTAGGTCATACGTATCTAGCAGTTTCCCCAAGACACAGGTTCTGCAATGCTTGTACTGGGTCAAGCATTGATATCCTGGGTCCCTTCTTAATAATGGTTTATGGACCTTTCTCCTCCAGGAACTTGTCCAAACCTTTTTTAAACCCAGCTACACTAACAGCCTTTACTACATCCTCCGGTAACAAATTCCAGAGTTCGATTACACGTTGAGTGAAAAAATATTTTCTTTTATTAGTCTTAAATAGTTCACCCTGTAGCTTTCATTGCATGTCCCCCTAGTCTTTCTATATTCTGATAACGTAAACAGTCGATCTACGTTTACCCATTCCACTCCATTCATTAATTTATAGACCTCTATCATATCTCCCCTCAGCCGTCTCTTTTCCAGGTTAAAGAGCCCTAACCTTTTTAGCCTTTCTTCATAGGAGTTTCCTTCCATCCCCTTTACCATTTTGGTGGCTCTTCTCTGAACCTTTTCTAATAACGCTATATCCTTTTTAAGATACGGTGACCAGAATTGCACACAATATTCAAGGTGCGGTCTCACCATGGAACGGTATAGAGGCATTATCTTGTTTTATTTTCCATTCCTTTCCTTATGATACCTAGCATTCTATTTGCTCTCTTGGCTGCCACTGCACACTGGGCGGAGGGTTTTAAAATGTTATCCACAATGACGCCTAAATCGTTTTCCTGGGTGGTGGTTCCTAATGTGGAACGTTGCATTGTGTAACCATAGTTTGGGTTGTTCTTCCCTAGGTGCATAACTTTGCACTTGTCCACATTAAATTTAATCTGCCATTTTGATGCCCAGTCTTCCAATTTATCAAGATCCTCTTGCAATTTTCTAAAATCCTCTTGGGTTTTAACAACTTTAAATAGTTTTGTCTCATCTGCAAATTTGATAACCTCACTCGTTATTCCACTTTCCAGGTCATTTATGAATATGTCAAAAAGCAGCAGACCCAGCACAGATCCCTGGGGTACACCACTATTCACCTTTCTCCACTGGGAAAATTGGCCATTTAGCCCAATCCTCTGCTTTCTATCTTTTAACCAGTTCCTGACCCACAGTAGTACACTGTCTCCTATCCCATGACTCTTTAGTTTTGCCAAAAGTCTCTGATGAGGGACCTTGTCAAAGGCTTTCTGAAAGTTCAGATACACTATATCAACCGACTCACCTTTGTCCACCTGTTTATTCACACTTTCAAAAAAACATAACAGATTAGTAAGACAAGATCTTCCTTGTCTAAAGCCATGTTGGCTGTCTCCCATTAGGCCATGACTATCTACATGCTGAGTAATTTTATTCTTTATGATGGTTTCTACCATTTTTCCCGGTACTGACGTGAGGCTCACTGGTCTGTAGTTTCCCGGATCACCCCTCGAACCCTTTTAAAAAATTGGTGTTACATTGGCGATCCGCCAATCTTCAGGTATTAGAGATGATTTTAATGATAGTTCACAGATTACTAATAGCAGGTCTGCAATCTCATATTTCAGTTCTTTCAACACCCTTGGATGTATACCATCCGGCCCAGGTGATTTGCTACTCTTCAGTTTATCTAATAGTTGTAATACATCCTCCCAATGTATCGATATTTCCTTCAATTCTTCCGCACCTGTAAATACCACTTCAGTCATGGGTAACATCCCTACATATTCCTCAGTAAAGACCGAAGCAAAGAATTCATTCAGTCTCTCCGCTATCGCCTTGTCACCTCTTAGTGCCCCTTTAACTCCTCTATCTAATGGTCCAAATGAGACTCACAGGTTTTTTGCTACGAATGTACTTGAAAAAATCTTTTTGCATTTTTGCTTCCGCAGCAAGCTTCTTCTCAAATTCTCCCTTTGCCTTCTTTATCAATACCATGCATTTGACCTGCCAGTGCTTGTGCTGTTTCCAGGTTTCATCGTTTGGCTCTTTTTTCCATTTCCTGAAAGATGCTTTTTTGGCAACAGCCTCTCTGACCTCACCTTTAAACCATGCTGGCAGTTTTTTGGACTTCCTTCCACTTTTCTTAAAGCGTGGAATACAGCTGGTCTGGGCTTCCAAGATAGTATTTTTCACCACCACCCAAGCTTGATGTAAGTCTTTAACCTTTGCAACTGCTCCTTTTAGTTTTTTCTTAACTATTTTCCTCATTTTATCATAGTCTCCCTTTTGAAAGTTAAAAGGTAGTACTGTGGATTTCCTTACTATCCCCTCCTCCACTAATTAAATCAAAGGCGATCATGCTATGATCACTATTGCCAAGTGGCCCCAACACCCTTATCTCTTGCACTAGATCTGGTGTTCCACTAAGGACTAGGTCTAATATGGCTTCCCCTCTGGTCGGTTCATGAACCAGCTGCTCCAAGAAGCAGTCATTTATGTCATCTAGGAACTTTATCTCCCTAGCATGTCCTGCCGTGACACTGACCCAGTCGATACCAGGGTAATTGAAATCACCCATTATTACTACCGTGCTGTAACTTTTGTTAGCTTCCTTGATTTCTTTAAGCATTTCATCATCCATTTTTTCATTCTGGCCATGCGGTCGATAGTACACCCCCAGCGCCATCACCTTCCCCTTTTTACATGGAATTTCAATCCATAGAGATTCTACAGCAAATTTTGTTTCCTGCAAAACTTTAATCCTTTCTGACTCAATGCCCTCTCTAACAGAGCGCAACCCCTCCACCAATTTGATCAGCTCTATCATTACGATATAGTTTGTACCCAGATATCAGTGTCCCACTGGTTGTCCTCCTTCCACCATGTCTCTGATATTCCAATCACATCTAACCTCTCATTTAGTGCTATATATTCTAACTCTCCCATCTTATTTTTTAGACTTCTAGCATTTGCATACAAGCATTTTAGAGACTTTTATTCATATTAATTTGGCTATTGGTAGACATGGGTAATTTGGGATCTTTAAGCTGTCTCTGCTCCATACTCTAGGACATTTGGGCTACTTTACTCTTTTTTGGAACCTCTCTGCTTTTGGTAGTATCCTTCAAGGATACATTCTTCTGAACCATCGGCTCATGGGCGACTGTCGGCTTTCCCCTATTATCTAGTTTAAAAGCTGCTCTATCTCCTTTTTAAAGGTTAATGCCAGCAGTCTGGTTCCATCCTGGTTAAGATGAAGCCCATCCCTTTGGAAGAGCCCCTCCTTTCCCCAGAATGTACCCCAGTTCCTAACAAATCCAAACCCCTCATCTCTGCACCACTGTCTCATCCACGCATTGAGACTCCGGAGCTCTGCCTGCCTTTTGGGTCCTGCATGTGGAACGGGAAGCATTTTGGAGAACGCTACCCTGGAAGTTCTGGATTTCAACTTCCTACCTAAAAGCCTAAATTTAGCCTCCAGAACCTCCCTACCACATTTTCCTATGTCATTGGTACCGACATGTACCAAGACAGCAGACTTCACCCCAGCACTATCTAAGACCTTATCTAGGTGGCGCGTGAGGTCCGCTACCTTCTCACCAGGCAGGCATGTTACCAGGCGATCCTCACGTCCACCAGCCACCCAGTTATCTACATGCCTAATGATCGAATCACCAACTATAACTGCTGTCCTAACCCTTCCCTCATGGGCACATGGCCCTGGAGAAACGTCCTCGGTGCGAGAGGGTTTTACATCACCTGGAGGACAGGTCCTAGTTACAGGATCACTTCCTGCCACACCAGGGTGATGCTCTCCTGTCACGTGACCTCTCTCCTCCATGGCAACAGGGATGCTGCCAGACTGGAGGTGGGACTTCAGGACTATATCCCTGTAGGCCTCGTCTATGTACCTCTCTGTCTTTCTTATGTTTTCCAAGTCTGCTACTCTAGCCTCTAGAGAATGGACTCGTTCCCTGAGAGCAAAGAGCTCCTTGCACCTAGTGCACACGTAAGACCTCTCACCAACTGGGAGAAAATCATACATGTGACACTCAATGCAAAAGACTGGAAAGCCCCCATCCCGCTGCTGGACTGATGTCTGCATCTTAGTTTTAAGTTTTTGTTTAGATCTTTAAATTCTTTACTTACTAAGGGTTGCTATGGATATTTATACCAATAAAACTGTACCTAATACGTTTAATATTCCTTGTTCACCTGAAGCTTAATTAATCTCAGGTCCTTAGTGTATGACTGATTTGGGTAATGAGCTTCACCTGAGAGCACCTGTTTAAGATGTGTAAGTACCTATAAAGCTGTGATTATCCCAGGGGCAGGTGGGTGTGGGGAGGGAGGGAGGGAAATAACACTTATTAAAAGAGGGCTGCTACACAGTACCCTGTCCTGTGCTGCTGAGGTAAGCTATATTCTTATTTGATTTAAATTATAGCTCTTTGCTGCTGCTAGGCTCTAACTTATTATGAAATTTAAACTACAAGCTCTCTGCTGGGTTCTAAATTTAACCAGAAAGCTCTCTTCTGTGTTTTAAATTTAAACTAAAAGTACTTTGCTGATACTAGGCCCTGAGTGACTATTAAATTAAAACAAGCTCTCTGCTGGGTATGAAATGTGACCAAAGTTCTCTTCTGTGTTTTAACCCTTTCCAGGCCGAGCCCAAAACTCTCGGGATCCAAAATTGACTAAATATTCCTATCAAATGGTATATAATACATGACCATAGCAGAAGGAAAATCACTATTAGAACATATTGAATAAGACGGGTACAATTTTCCTGAAATATGCAAAAATTAACCCCGCTGCAGAATGTGGATTAAAAAGTTTAAGTAGGCCTTCAAAGGGTTAAATTTAAACTTAAACTGCTGCTACTAGGCCCTGACTGATTTAACAAAAAATAGTGTGGTCACAGATTAAATAGCTTTAATAGAAAGAATTCCTTTTAGAAAATTCACAGAAGTATATACTCAATTGCAGATCTCTCTCCAGAGGTAACAGTCCCTTTTTCTAGTCCTTCAAGCACCTTTCCCTAACCTCCTCATTCATCCTCCAGCTGTGTTCTACCGCACATACTCAAGCCTGGCCACTGCCTTGACCTTGTCTTCTCCTCCAATGGCACACCCTCAAACCTCTCCACTTCAGTTGTGCCCTTATCTGACCATCAGTTGCTAACCTTCACCCTTAACCAAGCCCCATCTTGGTCTTGTCCAATCTCCAACATGTTTAGGAATCCTCACTATCGATCCCTTCAGCTCTCTCCATTGCTGTCATCACCTCTTTCCTCCATTATGTCACCTGAGTCTGTTGATGAGACAGTATCCTCCAATAACACTATACTCTTCCTCTGCTCTGGATGCACTTGCCCCTTCCATTTCACACTCTGAGGTGTATTGTACTTCAACCCTGGCTGTCCTCAACCTGCTACCTGCATTCCTGTGTCTGCTCAGCTGAGTGCCTTCGGGTTAAATCACATACCCTTGCTGCCTACCTACATTTCAAATTCATGCTAACCTCTTTCCAGTCAGCCATAGCACTCGCCAAACAAGAGTATTATGTCATCTAACTTTCCTCTGACCCTCGCCGTCTCTCTACTACGCTCAACTCTCTCCCTTAAGGTCCCTCCTCATCCCACTCCCTCCTTCACTTTCTGCCCAGAACTTGGCAATTATTTCCATGACAAAGTCTAGAAGATTAGTCTTGAATTCAATGCAGGGTCACCTCCACCTCATCTTCCCCTTCAATCCCAAATCCTTCCCTCATCTTTTATCACTCCTTTTTCCTTTTCTGAAATCATTGAGGAAGAAACTGCAAATCTGCTCTCCTCCTCCAGACAGCCTGTTTTTCTGATCCCATTCCTACCCGTCTAAGCAGTTCTCTTCCGTTGTCATCCCTTCCATCTGTCATATTTTTAACATATCGCTCTCCACTGCAAATGTTCCTGTGGCCTTCAAACATGCCATAGTTACACCTCTTCTCAAAAAGCCTTCACTAGATCCTGCCTGTCCTTCCAGTTATTGGTCTCTCTCTCCTTCCCTTTGCTTCAAAACTACTTGAAGGAGCGATTCACCGCCACTGTCTTGACGTTTTCCTCTCAACCCCTTCTAGATCCACTGCAATTTGGCTTTCATCCTCTACATTCCATAGAAATGTGTCTTGCAATATCCAAAGGCTTTTACTCAATCCTCATCCTTCTTGATCTTTCTACTGCCTTTGACATGGTTGATCACCCCCTTCTCGATATCCTGTCCTCGCTTGGATTTAGGGGCTCTGTTCTGTCCTGGTTTTCTTTTTGTCTCTCCTATCGCACTTTTAGTGTATGTTCTGGAGAATCTTCCTCTACTGCCATTCTGCTTTCAGTTGGTGTACCTCAAGGCTCTGTCTTGGGACTTTTCTTTTCTCTACACTCAGTCCCTTGGTGCACTGATTTCCTCCCATGCTTTTCAGTACCATCTTTATGCTGACGACTTTCAGATCTCTCTCTCCGCACCTGTAATCTTCTCCAGGAATCCAGGCCCAGAAAGAGATCTGTTTGACATTGCAGCCTGTATGTCTCACTGCTGTCAAACTGAACATGGCCAAAACTGACCTCCTTACCTTTCCCCCTAAACCCACCTCCCTTCTCTACTTCTGTGGATAACACTACTCCCTGTGTCCTCAGCACACCACTTTAGGATCATCTTTGACTATCTGCATACATCCAACAGATAGCTAAAACCTGTTGCTTCTTTCTCTATAAGATTGGCAAAAGTTGTCCCTTCCTTTCTACACACACTATTAAGACCATCTTCCACTTACTAGTCACCTCCCATCTTGACTATTGTAACCTGCTCCTCGCTGGTCTCCCTCTGAATCATATTTCTCTCCTTCAATCTGTTCAAACCTCAGCTGCACAGCTTATCTTCTACCAGGGTTGCTGTGCTCATGTAACCCCTCTTCTGAAGTCACCTCACTGGCTCCCAGTTTCTGCATCCAGTTAAAATTTCTACTACTTGCAAGTGCATTCATTTTGCAGCTCCTCACTACTTTTCCTCTCTTATCTCACTCTACACTTTTCCTTGGGAACTCTGCTCCTCTTACAGATCCCTTTAATCTGTGGCCTTCTGTTACTGCCAACTCCAGACTTCATTCATTCTACCTTGCTGCTCCATATGCCTGGAGCAAACTATCCGAATTAGTGTGTTAGGCTCCTTCTCTAGTCCTATTCAAATCCAGGCTAAAAACCCACTTCAAGGCTGCTTTTGTATTCTGATGCTCCTCATTCTCTTGTCCATTACTTATGTATATTTTACCATACTCTAGTCCCCAGTTTTGCAATGTTTTTTTCGTCTTGATTACAGTGTAAGCTCTGATGAGCAGGGACTGTCTTACATCTATATGTACAGTGCTGCATACGCCCCGTAAAGCACATTTACTTACCTGTAACAGGTGACCTCTGGGAACAGCAGGAATAAGTCTTCACATATGGGTACGTCGGTACCGATGGAGCCTGCGCGGGAATGCTCCCCAGCTTCCCAAAAAGGAAAGCTTTTGGGAGCATCCCACAGCGCCTGCGCGCTGCCTTCCCGCCTTTCCTAACCGCCTCTCCCCAGTTCGAGTTTGAAAGCTGAGACAAAGAGAGAGAGGAAAGGAAAAATAGATAGAGAGATACAACTCCTAGGGGAGGTGGGTGGGTTGTGAAGACTTATTCCTGCTGTTCCCAGAGATTACCTGTTACAGGTAAGTAACTGTGCTATCTCCAGGAACAAGCAGGAATGAGTCTTCACATATGGCGACTCCCTAGCTAGAGATGCCTGGGAGATCCCCAAGGTTATAAGACCCTGTGAAGGGCTCTATCTCCTCCTATGGATCTCAGGCATCCATTCAAGGAAGGAGGGCAGGAGTTGATTAAGCATGGAACAGGTGTTTGAGAACAGCCTGACCAAACAAGGCATCCCAGCGGGAGTCCTTGTCCAAACAGTAATGGGCTGTGAAGGTATGAACCGAGGCCCAGGTGGCCGCTCGACAGATCTGGTCGATGGACACAGAATTTAGATGAGCCATAGAGGTGGCCATGGCCCTCACATTATGAGCTGTGACATGGCTTTCCAGAGAAAGGTTCTTACTCTGGTAGGCGAAAGAAATACATTGAGCAATCCAATTGGACAGTGTTCTCTTAGAGACTTGTCAGACGGCTGCCTGGGTGAGAATCTTCACAGTCTTGTCAAGTGCATATATCTATATGATTTGCAAGGTATTGTGGGCAATGTAGTTCATTCACACCAGACACAGCTGCTGACACTAATTTAGTTGTGCTCTTGGGTAAAGCCAATAAGATATTTATGGGGTTATTTCTCCCAACACAGATATGCTTGGTAGCACATAAATTAGGTAACTTGCTTTCAGTGTTAACTTGGAAAAACAAAGTCAAAATCAGGAAAACAACAAATGAAAAGCTACAAAGCAAGAAAAACTGTTCTTTTCAGGTTAACTTCTGATTACTTCCCACATAGATTCAGAAGTGATTCTCTCCTAGCTCACAAGCAATTAGGTAAGGCTTAATTGCTAGTAGTCACCAGCTGAAACCCCTTAGCTGGCTTGCCTTCCACTGTGTGGGTCAAATCCTGCTTCAGGAGCTTTTCTGAGTAGATTAAAGAACAAATTTGTATTTCTTTGTGATGGTTGCTGTACTTTATAACAGAAAGTTACCAACGGAGTTTAGACAGAGAACAGTCCATATAAACAGGATCCTCATCTGCTATTATTCCCCCTTGTTCAACAAGCATGGGTTCAATATCATGGATTGGCACAGATGAATCTCTCAATGGAGCATTTTCAGGAGAATACTTGTTTCCCTGCTGTCTTTCAAGGTTATAGCTAGGGCACAGATCAGTGTTCATACCTGAGCTTCCATTGCTGCTAGAGTTCCTCTCTATATAGCCTGGCCAGTATGTAGTCCAGTTCTTATGTCCAGCCTTCCAATCCAGATCCCTGTACACTGGATCTCTCTTCACATACCTTCTGGCACAGGTCTTAGGGTCCCTTCCACGTGCAGCCGTCTCCCTCACAGGTAGCCTCTGGTGATTCCTAGCTCTGCAGCACCATTCCTCTGGCTTTCCCCAGTCCAATGGTGTATGCTGGCCCTTGGAATACCTCCCAGTATACGTACTGCTTTGGACTCTTCTAGACCTCTCAAAGGCTTTTCTCTTCCTTCTTCCAAAGGGTCTCTTTCCCCTCTGTCCGTCCGGTTTGGCTTCTGCTTCTGATGATCCTTCAGATGAAACTGATGATCAAACTCAAGCTGATTCTCAGGATACTGAGGACAATTCTCTGGATATCCAAGGTGATCATGAAGATGGTCATCTGTAGAATAAACTCTACTCTTATTCTGCTTAGATGAGTGCTCCTCCCTAATACAGCGCAGCTGTGCTGAATCAGGCCCTGCCCTTTGAGATGAGTGCTTAGGGATTACCTCATAGCCCTTTTGATTGAACACACGTTTTCTCACTTCAGCTCCTCTCATGGCTGTTGGAAACCTGGTGCATTCTGGGACTGGTAGTCTTTTATGGCAAAATTCTGTTTTCTCATTTCTACCAGCACTGACAGGTTGCTTGTTCAGAGACACTTCACCTTTTCTATAGCCCCTTCCTGAGCTATGATAAGCTTCCTTATCACAGACTGGAAGTCCCAAATGAGAGGGATCAAAGGCAACAAAGAGTTGAGAAGACTTTCTATGTTGCTGTGTCCTTTGTAAGTAAAAGGCAAGAGCTCTCTTACAATCCAGGGTATGAAGATTCCTCTCTGCACTTGATGCATGAGGACCTGGAAAAGAGACAGGTAAATACACCTCTTGATTAAGATGAAAAGGTGAAACCACGTTAGGCATAAAGTATGGATTGGTCCTAAGGACTACCTTATCATGATGGAACCTTGTATAAGGTGGATTAGCCACTAAGGCCTGCAGTTCACTGATGCGGCGAGCTGAGGTGACTGCAATGAGGAAAATAACCTTCCAAGAAAGAAATTTCAAGGAGGTGGTGGCTAAGGGTTCAAAAGGTGGCTTCATAAGCTGACCAAGAACCAGATTTAAGTCCCATACCACTGGACGAGGCCTAATGGGAGGTTTAGTTAAAGTTAGGCCTCTCATGAATCTTGCAATAAGAGGATGAGAGGAAATAGGCTATCCATTGATAGGCTTAAGAGATGCTGCAATAGCACTCAAATGGACCCTTACTGAATTCGTCTTGAGGCCTGCATTGGAGAGATGCAGGAGATATTCCAATAGAGAATTCAAAGGTAGTGCTAGAGGGTCAAGACCCTTCTCAGCACACCAAATGGAAAACCTTTTCCATTTAAAAGCATAGGAACGTCTAGTAGAAGGTTTTCTGGAAGCATGGAGGATATCCTTCACCTGCTGAGAGAGATTGCAACCTTGAAGGTCTAGGCCTTCAGCAACCAAGCTCTGAGGTGAAGGGACTTGGGGTTTGGGTGCCACAAAGTCCCCTCCTCCTGAGACAGAAGGTCTGGAGCAGCTCCCAAGTCTAGGGAGGGAGCTTGAGAGAGATGCAGAAGTAGAGGGTACCACACTTGGCGTGGCCAGCGTGGAGCTATGAGGATCATGGATCCTTGATCCCTCTGAAGCTTGAACAGAGTCTTGGGAATTAAAGGAATGGGTGGAAAGGCATACAGGAAGTCTTGACCCCAGTGAAGGAGGAAGGCATCCTTGGCCTGAACTCCCTGACACGGAATTCTGGAACAGAATCGGGGAAGTTTGGCATTCCACGGACTTGCAAAGAGGTCTATGTCCGGGGTTCCCCACTCTTGAAAGATTCTGAGTACTTGGTCCATGTGCAGGGACCATTCGTGTGGAAGCAGAACTTGACAGTCTGTCTGCCCATGAGTTTTGGATTCCTGGGAGGTATACGGCCAGGAGATGGATTTGATGCTCTCTGGCGAAGGCCCACAATCTTAAAGCTTCGTTGCAAAGCGACAGAGAGCCAGTTCTTCCTTGCTTATGTAAAACGTGGCTACCTGATTGTCCGTATGAATGAGGACTGTCTTGTAGCTGAGCAGGGTATGGAAGACCTTGAGAGCTAGAAAAACTGCTCGGAGCTCCAAGTGGTTGATATGTAGAGAGGTCTCCTGTGGAGACCAAGTGCCCTGAGTGGAGAGGTCTTGTAGATGAGCTCCCCAACCTGTTTGGGAGGCATCTGTTGAGGGTTGCTTGGGGCAACAACTGTTGGAAGGGGGACCCCAGCAACAGATTTTGGATGGACATCCACCACTGGAGAGACCAAAAGAGGCGTTTGGAGGTTGCTATTTGGTCTGAGAGAGCTCCTGATGCTTGAGTCCACTGGGTGGACATAGTCTATTGAGCTGCTCTCATGTGAAGGCGAGCATAGGGTACCATATGCACTGTGGATGCCATGTGGCCTAACAGTTGTAGCATCTCCCGGGCAATTAAATGGCTCTTTGACTGAATCTGGGAGGCTAACTGCACTAGGCGCAGGCAACGTGCCTGAGGAAGATAGGCCCTTCCAGTGGTAGTATCCAGCCAGGCCCCTATGAACTCTAGGGACTGAGTAGGGGTGAGCTGGGACTTTGGGAGGTTTACCACAAGTCCAAGATACTGCAGAATGCGCCTTGTGCAGTCCAGGGAAGTCTGGGCCTCTGACTGAGATGGAGCTCGGATGAGCCAGTCGTCCAGGTATGGGAATACAAATATTCCCAGAGTGCGTAGAAATGCAGCTACTACTGCCATGCATTTGGTGAACACTCTTGGAGCAGAGGCCAGACCGAAAGGAAGCACCCTGTATTGGTAATGCTTTCCTTGGAAAAGAAAACAGGAACCTTCTGTGAGATGGATGGATGAGGACATGTGTGTACGCATCCTTGATATCTAGAGAACAAAGCCAATCCTGACTCTGAAGGTATGGAAGAAGAGTGCCCAGAGAAAGCATCTTGAATTTCTCCTTGCATAGAAATTTGTTCAATTCTCCGAGATCTAATATGGGTCTGTAGCCCCCTGTTTTCTTTGGGATCAGAAAGTAGGGTGAGTAAAACCCTGACCCTTGTTGAAGAAGAGGCACTTCTTCTATTGCCCCTTGGGCAAGAAGGGTAGCCACCTCCTGACCTAGAAGGTCGAGGAGAGATGTTGGAGAATTGAAATGTCTCACCATGGTGTGAGGAGGAAGGTTTGAGAAATGAAGTTTGTAGCCCTCTCATGATGGAGGGGGTCCACTGCTCTGCTGTAATTTGCTCCCATCTGGGAGCAAAATGAGCTAACCTTCCTGGAATGGTGAGAGGCTCTGGCTGTTTCAGAGCCAGAAAGGCTAAGTTCTCTAGCATCAAGTCAAAAGCCCTGAGGAGGCTGGGCCTGCTGAGTTGCAGCAGCCCCTGTAGGCTTAGGCCTGGCTTGTTTAGGTTGCTGGCGCTTAGCAGCAAAACGACCTGTAGAAGATTGTTGGCCAGAAGCAGGATGGAATCTGCCTTTCTTGAAGAAAGACTTCTTGAAAGGTTTTTTCTTGGCAGGAATGGAGGTTGACTTTGAAAGTCTATCCAAAGCAGAATTTTCTGCATCCATTTGAGTGGCTTTTATTTGCCAATCTTTGCCAAACAGGTTTTCACCTGTACAGGGAAGATTTCCCAAGCCATCCTGAACCCAAGATTCTAGATCAGAAGCCTGGAGCCAAGCAATTCTGCGAGCAGCTATGGCAATGGCCGAAGCTCTGCTGGCACCTTCAAAGGAGTCAAAAGCTGCATGGTTGGAAAACTTAGAAATATCTTGAGTATGCTTAAGCCAAATAAGGAATTCTTCCCTTTTATCCTCTGGAAGAAAAGGGAGGAAAGTGTGCAGTTTATCTGCAACTTCTTTCAGAAACATACCCATATAAAGACTATAGGAGTTGATTCTGGCAATGAGCATACTGGCTTGGAAGATTTTCCTACCAAAAGCATCCAAGGTCCTGCATTCTCTTCCTGGAGGAGCAGAGGAGTGTTTTTTGCACTCTTTATCCTTTTCATAGCTGACTCCACCACAATAGAATGGTGAGGAAGCTGTGTTTTATGAAACCCAGGACAAGGAGGGACACGGTACATAGTGTCCAATCTACGAGAATGAGGAGAGATAGTGAGAGGAGTCTCCCATAAGTCAATCATGTGATCATAAAGAATCTCATGAATTGGTAAGGTGACTGCCTCCTTAGGAGCCTTAGAATAACCTAAAATATCCAATTTTTTAGCTCTAGGCTCTGATTCAGAGGTTACTGAAATAGAAAGTCCTTTAGCCACTTCTCTTATGAAGTCTTGAAAGGACAAGTCCTTTGGAGGAGACATTCTTCTTTTTGGAGAAGGCGGCTCTTCAGGAAGGGCTATGGATACTTCAGCAGACTCCTCCGATGCATCAGAATCTTCGGAGGAATCAAAGTATCGACTGTCAGGGTGCTCTTCCAAAGCTCGATATGCGTATCGAGCGGTATCGACATCGGGCGTCATCGGTACCGGTGCGGTACCAATGGGCATCCCTGGACAGGGAACCGCTGCAGTCGGCATCCTGGTCGATGTCGATGCAGTCGGTACCGGTACCGACAACGGAGTTTGTTGTGGTATCAGCGGCGTCGCAGCTTGAATGAAGGCCGTGATAGCCTGCTGCATGGATAGAACATTCTGATCCATCGACGCCATGAATGCCTGGAATTCGGTACCGGAAGGTTGCGCCGGTACCCCAGAGCATTCTAACAGGTGATCGGTCGAGGCCGTGCCATCGATGTCAACCTGTAACCCCATAGGAGGAGCTTTGGAAGCCGGAGCTTTCCGCTGGGGTTGTTTTGCCGGTGCGGAATCCTCGAGGGCAAGCCCGGAGGCATCTCGATGCTTGGAAGGAGATCTACCCTTCGAGGACTGGCTGGATTTATGTTTGGTTACCTGAGATCCATGGGAGGAAGTAGAGGCCCTGGAAGACGTCGATGCCACTGAAGCTGCATCAGAGGGAAACAGCACATGGAGCTTAGCTGCTCGGTTCTGTAAACCTCGTTTAGACATCAAGGAGCAGGACGGACAATCCAAAATGGAGTGGTCAGGACCCAAACATTTAAGACACCATTCATGGGTGTCGGTGACAGAAATAGTACCGCTGCACTTAGTGCATTTTTTAAACCCGGAGGCTGGTTTTTCCATGAGGAAAATTTCTCGTGAGGCCTAAGGCCCAAAGAAGAAAAAACACACTAAGTGAGGGAAAAATATGTTTTGTTTTGTTTTTTTATAAGAAAAGAAAGACCGGCGGTACCGGTCCGACGTCGGTGAAGGCAGACGCGCGACCAAAGAAATAAAATAAAACAAAACTTCTTCAGCGGTGACAGGAACACGACCTGCTGGCTCCGCGGAAAAGAAGAACTGGGGAGAGGCGGTTAGGAAAGGCGGGAAGGCAGCGCGTAGGCGCTGTGGGATGCTCCCAAAAGCTTTCCTTTTTGGGAAGCTGGGGAGCGTTCCCGCACAGGCTCCGTCAGTACCGACGTACCCATATGTGAAGACTCATTCCTGCTTGTTCCTGGAGATTGCTATTTAAATGATTAGTAGTAATAGTATCAGCAATGGCATTTGTGAGCTTGAAAAGCAACAGAGCTGCTTTTTTCAGCAGAGAAAAGTGAAGGTAAGGACTAAAGGTCCTTCATCTAGTCCATGGGGACCATCTTGGTTTCTTAACCATTATTTGAGACATTGTGATTCAATTCCAGACAACGGCAACATGGTTGGTGGGTGTATGATGGGCATCTTCTACCTATAGGAGTTATCTTAAGTTTCCAAGTGCCTTAAGACACTCACTAGGATAAGATACATCTTGAAGGAAAAACGTACTAAACTAGGAACCAAGAAAACTCAAGGAGCGGGAGAGGGGGAAAATCTCTTTACTATCAAATAAAACTTCCTAGAAAGAGCAAAAACCCAGTTGTGAGAAAACAAAAAATAAATAAATAAAAGCAGCAACTATATGGGAATTCCTAAACATGCTCAGAAAAACATTTAATCTGCATCATCAGATGGTCAACCACTTGTGTGGCTGATTCATTTTCCTTGATGAGATCTTATTTGCGGGTAGGGAGAGGAGGGCAGGACAGGGCAGACGGGACACTACATCTTAGGATGCATTTGGACCACCACCCTATTATGGTGAAATGTACTGTAAGCGGATAATCAGTAGGATGCAGGGTTCACTGGCATTGTGGACCGAATTGACCATCAAAAATGCAACTTTCCAGAGCATGTAATTTAGTATGAGTAAATATACTCATGTCCTCTGGCACCGCCAAAGGCTTCAGCTGAAACTAATTGTATGAATGACTAGAGACTTTACAGATTTCCCTTCTATGTGTTTATATTAACATTCACTCAATGCTTAAAATTGGAATTTAGGTCAGATTCTGAAATAATTCTATTCAAGGAGCTTTTGTGTGGGGCAAAATGAGCCCTCGTACCTTGCCCTTAAACCAGATAGTAAATCTCCAATTAAAACCCCTTAAAGTCTTCTGGCCAGAGATGGATGCTGAAGTAGAGCAATGTCTTCAGATTTTATATGATGTGAGATAACTTACAAAAGGCATGGAAACTAAATTTGTCACAGCTGAAAACTAGCAATAAGCTCATGGGCTCACTTAGAGTTCTAGTAATGTTTTGGCCTAGCGGTACACAGAAGATAGTCCCCAATGAGACAGCACCTGCAGAGAATCAGTCTTATTATCTCCTCCAGGACTGCTACAAACAAGACAAGCTGGGGAATGCCCCCCCCCCCTCAAAAATATCTTCATTACCATCTCCTAAACTAAGAACCATCTGGGAAGGTCCAAGTATTCAGTGTTAGGATGTCCTGCCTCCAAGCTCTATGCTTTTAGGATATAATGAAAGGTGGCCCAGTTCTACACCTTAGTTTCCACATACTGAAGTATCACATTGGTTTCTCCCTACTTGTTCAGGTATAACATTTACAACTCAATTGACCTATTCTGTTAACCAACAAACCTCTGAAGATTCAGAATGTTCAGAACTGCCTGTTGTCCCAGCAGATGGTGTACTGACTAATCCTAGAGAGACTGTTGTACTGGGGGGGGGAGGGGGGGGGTAAGCTCTCCTAGACTAATAAGGAAGGACCTGTGGGTTTGAACAATTTAGGAAGAAGTTAGAAAAAGCTAAACAAAGTCAAATTGGAATGAGACAGCCACATAAATGCTCTCCTGCTATGTCCTTGTAACATTTGAATCCCTCGAATGTCAGGTTCACTGGGCTTGCCTTATATGAGATAGGCCATGGGTGCGTGAAATATGGAAGCCTAAGGCCCAGCACTTTCAAAGATGAAGCTGAAGTATGCAGATTCTGAAATTCCTTTCTCCACAACAATTGTTAGCCTTGATGGAGAAATAATCCATGGTTTGAGTCATGTTTTCAGAGCTCCTATAACATCCTCTGAAGAAAAGGCCTGGCAATCTATTTCTGGTGATACATTGCCAAGAAACCCCAGAGGAAGCTGGGTCATCAGGAGTCAGCACCTACTTGATGGCACAAAAAAAAATTTGAACTGCAGTTTTGGGTTCAATTTGAATCTAGAGTAGTTGATAGGGGGAGAGGGAATAACTCTAGTGGATGTTGTGCTAAGATAGGATTTGTCTGTTTTTTGCCCAGGATGTACTCTTGACCAATCATCCAAGTATGGAACGTATACATTGTAGATTATGAGTTAAATGCTTTTCACACACTACCAGTTTCCATGATATTATAATCACCATCCTTTGCTCTGTAGTGAAGAACTGGGTGAATTCCTGCCACTCTACTAGGACTATGAGCAAGAACTGTAACAATCTAAATCTGTTAAGCAGCTTTATAAGGCTGAAGTAGAGTGCTGTGTGGTAATGCCTCCTTCCAAGAGGTCCAGAATTTAAGAGCCAAGTCCAAGAGGAACCAAGACCAAAGTTCAGTTTCTTGGCTCTTTTTAGAGCAGATTCAACTAGCACAATTTGGAAGGATAACTGCTGAATCCCTGAGGTAGATAACCGATTATGTATGACATTGGGAGTACATGGACCACTAGCAATGGGAATATGGCGGGGGGGGGGAGGTGTAGGCTAGAAAGGTGAAGGGAGGGCATGGAGTGGGGAAGAAGGGAGGTTGGGGGGGAGGGGGGACAAAGGAGCAAACAGTTGGATCGTGGGATGGTAGTTGAGGTATAGTTGAATAGAGGAAGTGAATGGACCCCTGTTCAGAGTGTAAGAGTCACCACCCGCCAGGGGAGTGGGTATGGGGTAGGGGAGGAGGGTAGAGGCACACCGTAAGGTAGGTATTGGGGGAATCGGGGGGGGGGGGGGGAGAGACAAAAAGGGGGGAGGGAGGGGTGGAGGGGGGTTATTAGTGAAAGGGGGAGGAGGGATAAAATAAATGATTTAGGCAAGAGAATGGTTCTGTATTTGTTCTTGATGAATAGTTTACCATGTATATTCTGATATGATACAGTGACAATGTTATTTGGATACGGAGTCTACCTAATAAAAGAAAATTGACATAAGTAGAAAAAATAGATCATGCCTGCCCTTTTCAAACATAGCTATGGTATATAAAATCTCCCATTTTCTCAACAGCCTGGAAAAAAAGATAGTTTTTAAGGGCCTCATATTTTGGAGTCAGTTTAGAGGGCCTTAGCCATAATTTGAACAAAGCCTGGAAAGAAAATGTCTTCAGGCAGAGACAGGCTGAGGGGGCTTCTGACACTCCAGATAGCATAGTTACTCACCTGTAACAGGTGATCTCCGGGAACAGCAGGAATTTAGTCTTCACAAGCAGAAATGTAGTCTTCACATACAGGGGACTCCCTAGCTGCAGATGCCAGGAAGATGGCCCCAGAAAGTTGTGTGCCCTTGTGAAAGAGCTCCACTTCCCCCCCATTGGATCTCTGACATCCTACCAGGGATGGTGGGTAGGAGTTAAGTATGGAACAGGTGTTAGAGAACAGCTTGACCAAACAAGGCATCCCGGCAGGAGTCCTTGTCTAAACAGTAATGGGCTGTGAAGGCATGAACCGAAGCCCAAGTAGCTGCTCGACAGATGTCGTCGATAGACAGAGTGAAGATGAGCCATTGAGGCTACCATGGCTCTCACATTGTGAGCTGCGACATGGCCTTCAAAAGGAAGGTTCTTACTCTCATAGGCAAAAGATATACACTGTGCAATCTAGCTGGACAGTGTTCTTTTGGAGACTGGAAGTCCCAAATGACTAGGATCAAAAGCAAAGAGTTGGGAGTGTTGCTCTGTCCTTTGTAAGTAAAAGGACAAAGCTCTTTTACAATCCAAAGTATGAAGATTCCTTTCTGCATTTGAGGCGTGAGGCCTTGGAAAGAATAAGGAAGGTAAACCACCTGGTTTAGATGAAAAGGCGACACCACCTTTGGCATAAAGTGTGGATGAGTCCCAAGGACTACCTTGTCATGATGGAACCTAGTATAAGGAGGATCACACACCAATGCTTGCAATTCACTGATGCAACGTGCTGAAGTAATTGCAATGAGAAAGATGACTTTCCAGGAAAGAAATTTCGAAGAGGTAGTGGCTAATGGTTCAAAGGGTGGTTTAATGAGCTGCCCAAGAACCAGATATAAGTCCCATGCCACCAGTGGTGGCTTAATGGGAGGCTTAGATAAAAAAAAGGCCTCTCATAAACCTCGCTATGAGAGGTTGAGAGGAAATAGGTTGTCCATTTAGAGGCTTGAAAGAAGCTGCAATAGCACCCTCACTGAATTGGTCTTAAGCCCTGCATCTGATAAATGGACGAGAAATTCCGGTAATGATTCCAGAGGTATCGCAAGAGGGTTAAGACCCTTCTGCGAGCACCATATGGTAAGCCTTTTCCACTTAAATGCATAAGAGCGTCTTGTGAAAGGCTTCCTGGAAACAAAGGATATCCTTTACCTGCTGGGAAAGGTTAAGACCTTAAAGTTCTAAGCTTTCAGCAACCAGGCCCTGAGATGCAGAGACTGGGGATTGGGATGCCACAGCATCCCGTTCTCTTGAGAAAGGAGATCTGGAGAAATCCTAACTCCAGAGGCGGAGCTTGAGAGAGATGTAGGAGCAGAGGGTACCACATTTGCCTTGGCCAACGTGGAGCTATGAGAATCATATGACCTCTGTCTCTCTGAAGCTTGAACAGGGTTTTGGGAATTAGGGGAATGGGTGGAAAGGCATACAGGAAGCCCTGACCCCAATGGAGGAGGAAAGCATCCCTGGCCTGACAACCCTGAGCCGGAATTCTGGAACAGAACTGGGGAAGTTTGGCATTCAGCGGACTTGCAAAGAGGTCTATGTCCGGGGTTACCCAAATTTGAAAAATTCTGGCCGCCTAGTCTGCATGGAGAGACCATTCGTGTGGAACCAGAACTCGACTGAGTCTGTCTACCCAAGAGTTTTGAATGCCTGGAAGATACACCGCAAGGAGATGAATCTGATGCTCTCTGGCGAGGGCCCATAGTCGCACAGCTTCATTGCAGAGCGACAGAGAGCCTGTTCCGCCCTGCTTGTTCACATAGAACATGGCTACTTGACTGTCCGTTTGAACTAGGACTGTCTTGTAGTTGAGCTGGGTGTGAAATACTCAAAGAGCAAGGAAGATTGCTCTGAGTTCCAGGAAATTGATGTGGAGATAGGCCTCCTGTGGAATCCAGGTACCCTGGGTGGAGAGGCCTTGCAGATAGACTCCAACCCACCTGTGAAGCATCTGTTAGAGTGGCTTGGGGTGGGGGTTGCTGAAAAGGAGACCCCACCAAAATGTTTTTGGACGACTGCCACCATTGGAGGGACAAAATAAGGCGATCTGAGTCTGCTTATTTTGTCTGACAGGCAACCTGACCCCTGAATCCACTGAGTGGATAAGGTCCACTGGGCTGCCCTCATATGGAGGCAAGCATAAGGAATAATATGCACGGTGGATGCCATGTGGCCTAGCAATTGTAACATTTCCCGAGCAGTGAGGTGAGGTTTTAGCACTGCTTGGGAAGCTAACTGCACAATGCAAAGGCAGCGGAGCTGCGGAAGGAAGGCCCTTATCTGCCTGGTATCCAGCAGAGCTCCTATAAACTCTAGGGATTGAGTGGGAGCAAGTTTGGATTTTGAGAAGTTTATGACAAGTCCAAAATACTGAAAAATGCGCATTGTGCGAGAGAGAGCAACCTTGGCCTCTGGCTCTGAAGGGGCTCGAATGAGCCAGTCGTCTAAGTAAGGGAAGATGAATAATCCCAGGGTGCGAAGAAATGCTGACACCACAGCCATGCATTTTGTGAACACCCTTGGTGCAGAGGCCAGGCCAAAAGGAAGAACCATGTATTGGTAGCGTCTTCCTTTAAACAGAAAGCAAAAGGAACTTTCGGTGAGTTGGATGGATGAGAACATGAGTGTACGCATCCTTGAGATCTAGAGAACAAAGTCAATCCTGACTCTGAAGGTGTGGCAGCAGAGTTCGTAGAGAAATCATTTTGAACTTCTTTGAACAGGAATTTGTTCAATTCTCTGAGGTCTAAAATGGGTCTGTGTCCTCTTGTTTTCTTTGGAATAAGGAAATAGGGGGAGTAAAACCCTGCACCCGTTGGGGAATGGGTACCTCTTCTATTGCCCCTTGAGCAAGGAGCACAGTGACCTCTTGACCTAAACAGTTGTTGGGAGAGGTCTGAGAATTGAACTGTCTTACCATTGTGGGAGGGGGCATGTTGAGGAAATGAAGCTTGTACCCCTCTCTTACAATAGACAGAGTCCAATTTTCTGCTGTTATCTGACACCATCTGGGGGCAAAATGACAACCTTCCTGGGATGGTGGAGAGTTCTGTGCCGTTCAGGGCCAGGAAGGCAAAGTTCTCTAGAGAGGAATCAAAGCCCCTGTGGAGGCTGAGTCTGCTGAGCCGGTTGAGGCTTAGCTGCTTTTGGCTTCCTTTGCCTAGTTTGTTGCTGCTGTCCCTTTTGGGCAAACTGACCTAAACGATGTCCCCCTGCTGGGTATAGGAGGGAAAATTTTTTTTCTTCTTGCTGAAGAATGTTTTCTTAGGAGGATCTTTTCCTCGTAGGATCAGCTGTAGATTTAGACAATCTATAACAAAGTAATATTGTCAGCATCTATCTCATTAGCTTTTTCCCGCCAATTCTTGCCAAAGAGATTTTCTCCTGTGCAAGGAATATTCCCTAATTTGTCCTGTACCCAAATTTCCAAGTCAGATGCCTGGAGCCAGGCAATCCTACGTGCACCTATGGCAATGGCAGAGGTTCTGCTTATACACTCAAAGCAGTCAAAGGCTGCACAATTCACAAACTTGGAAACATCTTGAGCATGTTTGACAAGGGCAAGATAATCTTGCCTTTTATCATCAGGCAGGAGAGGGCTCATAAGCTCTAAATCTCCTGTGACCTTTAAGGAACATTCCCATATACAAGATATAGGAACTGATCCTAGCAGAGAGCATAGAAGCCTGGAAGGATAGACGTCCAAAGGCGTCAAGAGTCCTACTCTCACGTCCTGGAGGATTAGATGCATGCCTTTTTGCACTCTTTATCCATCTCACGGCTGACTCCACCACCATGGAATGGTGTGGTAATTGAGTCTTCTGAAATCCAGGACAAGGAGGAACTCAATACATGGTGTCGAGTCTTCGAGAGTGAGGAGATGTGGTCAGAGGCGTTTCCCACATCCTTAACATGAGATCATTCAAGATCTCATGAATAGGTAAGGTAGCTGCCTCCTTGGGAGCTTTAGGGTATTGTAGGATTTCTAATTCCTTTGCCCTAGGCTCTTTTTCAGGAGCCACTGTGATGAAAAGACCTCAGGCCACATCTCGGATAAAATCCTGAAAGGACATATCCTCTGGTGGAGACATCCTATGCGGTGGAGACATCCTATGCTGAGGAGAAGAGGAATCCTCAGGAAGAAGTACTCTGGTATCAGCAGAACTTTCAGAGTCTTCAGACTCATCCAAGGATTCGAAGTATCTCCGATCCGGGTGATCGTGCAAATCACGGCACCAGTACCGATCGAAGTCGGCATCAGAATGGTCCGGTACTGACTTGTCGATGCCGGACAGACGCATGACTCGGTCCTGGTAAAATACCTGCCGATGTCGATGCAGTCGGTGCCGGTACTGGAGTCGGTACCGGTTGAATTGTCTGAGGCGGTCTCAGAGGCATCAAGGCTGTGAGAAGAGCTGCCAGACTGTGTTCAATAGCCAAGAATCTCTGGTCTATCGACGCTGCCGATGCTTGGGTGTCGGTACCGGATGAAGCTGCCGCAACCCCAGAGTATGGCACCAGTAGTTCTGTCGAGGTTGAAACCTCGAGAACATCCTGCAGCCCCGTTAGTGCTTTGGA
Organism: Ichthyophis bannanicus; assembly: GCA_033557465.1. Lineage (NCBI taxonomy): Eukaryota > Metazoa > Chordata > Amphibia > Gymnophiona > Ichthyophiidae > Ichthyophis > Ichthyophis bannanicus. Next base: position 713,490,339 of record CM066033.1, on the reverse strand, counting down.
AGCCGAAGCCTCCCGCTGGGGCGATTTTGCTGGTGAAAGTCCCTCAAGGGCAACGCCAGAGGCATCTCGATGCTTAGGAGATCTACCCTTTGAGGACCGGCTGGATTTATGTTTAGTTACCTGAGATCCATGGGAGGAAGACGAAGCCCTGGAAGACGTTGATGCCACAAAAGCTGCATCGGAGGGAAAAAGGGTGCTAAGTTTTACAGCTCGGTTTTGCCGGCCCCTTTTTGACATCATCCCCACAGGCAAAACACACTGAAATAGAGTGGTCAGGACCTAAACATTTGAGGCACCACTCATGGGTGTCGGTGACAGAGATGGTACCGCCACACTTAGAACACTTTTTAAAACCCGAAGAGGGTTTTTCCATTCTGAAGGAAAAAGTGCCCAAAAAGGCGTGTGGCACCTGAGGAGAAAATTACTGGAAGACTCCAGAAAGTAAGTTTTTTGGTTTTTAAAAAAAAAAAAAGAACTGGCGGTACCGGTGTAGTGTCGAGGGAAGGCAGACGCGACCACAAAAAATGATAAGAGGGGAATTTTTTTCTGCGGTGACAGGAAGTGCGACCTGTCGGCTCCGCAGAAAAGAACTGGAGAGGGACAACTGGGGAAGGCAGCACACAGGCACTGTGGGATGCTCCCAAAAGCTTTCCTATTGGATGCTGGGGAGCGTTCCCGTGCAGGCTCCGTTGGTACCGACAATACCCATATGTGAAGACTACAATTCCTGCTTGTTCCTGGAGATTAAACTGAAACTGCAAAACTGTTCTCTGGAAAAAGAATGGGGTTGGAAGATGGTGGTTTGTAAGAGTACTTCAGAAGACAAATCTGTCAACTTTATGGACAAAGTGAGGAGTTCTGGAAAAGGATTTGAAGATAAGAGAAAAAAGGGGGCGGTTAGAGGATAAAGCGTAGTTACTCACCTCTAACAGGTGATCTCCAGAAACAGCAGGAATTTAGTTTTCACATATAGGTGACATCAGTACTGACTGAGTCTGCGCAGGAACACTCCCCAATTTCCAATAGGAAAGCTTTTGGGAGCACTCCACTGCACCTGCGTGACTGCCTTACCAACTCCCTCTCTTCATTTGAGTTCGTAGCTGAGAAAAGAGTAAATGAAATTCTAACATTCCTAGGGGAGGAGGGCAGGTTGTGAAGACTAAATTCCTGCACTCGGAGATCACGTGTTACAGGTGAGTAATTACGCTATCTCAAGGAACAAGCACGAATGTAGTCTTCAAATATGGGACTCCCTAGCTCCCAGATGAAGTGACCTCATAACTTGTAGAAGTTCGCCTCAAAGAAGGCATGATATCATGGACCCCACATGTATTTCTAGTATCTTAAAAGTCCGGGACGGAGGGTAAGAGTTGCATCTAAGTCTGAAAGAGGTGCTGGAATACAGACTGACCAAACATGGTATCCTGACGGGAGCCCTTCCACATAATAATGGGCAGGAAAGGTATGGACGAAAGACCAAGTTGCTGTTTTGCAAATTTTGTTGATTGCTACCGAGCGTAGGTTTGTCACTAAGCTGGCAGTGATGCGAATGTTGTGAGCAGTGACATGCCCTTCCAGGGAGAGTCCTGCTTTGTCATAGGCAAATACAATGCAGTCTGCTATCCATCTGCCAAGTGTACACTTAGAAACAAGTAATCACAGGTGACTGAAGTCAAATGGGAAACAGCTGCGAGGCGTTACGATGATTGAGTCCTTTGGAGATAGAACACCAAGGCATGTTTATAGTCCAGAATGTGCAGAGTTACCTCCGATCTAGATGCATGCGATTTAGGAAGAAAACTGGAAGGGACTGGTTTAAATGGAAGGGAGACACCACTTTTGGCATAAAGTGTAGTTGGAGTCTGAAGGAATGTCGTGGTTGAAGCGGGTATAAGGAGGATCCACCACTAAAGCCTGAAGCTCATTAATGCGTCTAGCTGACGTGAGAACAATTAGGAAGATTACCTTCCAAGAGAGGAACTTAAGTGAGGTCGTCGCTAATGGTTCAAAGGGCAGCTTGAGAAGCAGTGCTAGAATGACATTGAGGTCCCAAGCTACCAGAGGTGGCTTAATGGGCAGTTTGAACAGCAGGAGATCTCTCATGAAATGCGCTACCAGCGGTTGCATGAAGATGGGATGTCCAGAGTAAATGGCGAGAGGCCACAATGGCACGGAGGTGGACCCTCACAGAGTTTGTCTTTAGACTTGTCAAGGACAAGTGGAGGAAATACTGAAGGAGTGATTCCACTGGAGCAGAAAATGGATTGAGATATTTCTGGGAACATCAGATCGAGAATCTATGCCACTTAAAAGCATATGAACGTCTGGTGGAGAGCTTTCTAGACGTCCTTAACCTCTTGAGTAAGGTCAAGCCTTGTAGAGCTATGCTCTCAGGAGCCAAGCTGTGAGGTGGAGAGACTGGATTAGGATGGAGTACTGAGCCATCATCCTGGGAGAGGAGATCAGAGGCAGATTCCAATCGCAGAGGATGATTGGAGTCAGACATAGTAGCAGTGGAAACCAAAGTTGACATGGCCAGTGAGGGGCTATGAGTATCATGGAGCCCTGGTCAGTCTGAAGCTTGAAAGCATCTTGGGAATGAAGAGTATAGGAGGAAAAGCATAAAGCAGATCCTGAACCCAGTGTAGGTGGATTTTGTTGGTTGGTGGATTTTGGAGTTCTTGTGCAGAAGCGAGGAAGCTTGGCATTTTGAGAAGTCACAAACAGATCTATGTCTAGGGTTCCCCAAGTCTGAAAGATGTAGGATGTGTCCAGATGGAGAGACCATTTGTGGGGAATAAGGATGCGACTCAGTCTGTCTGCCAAAACATTGAACACCCCCTGGAGGTTTACGGTTTGGTGGTGTGTTTGATAAGCAACGGCAAAGGGCCACAGGTGTAGCGCCTCCTCAAAGAGTCCCGGGAGCCTGTTCCTTCCTGCTAGTTCAGAGCATGGCAACCTGTTTGTCCTGACAAGGACTTGTGCTCTGAGGTGGTGCTGAAACACCCAACGGGCATTCGTGATAGTACAAAGTTCAGGGAGATTGATCTGGAGCTATGACTCTTGGGTTGTCCAGAGCCCTCTGTAGTCATTTTGCCCAGATGGGCTCCCCAAACTAATTAGGATGCATCCGTCATCAAGGTGCATTGAACTGGAGGCATCTGAAAAAGTGAACCTAAGAGCAGATTTTCTGGAGACCACCATCACTGAAGGGATGTGGTTAGACGGGCATTGACCTGGATCCTGTCCCGAAGAACGCCCAAGGCCTGCTTCCACTGGGAGGCAAAAGTCCACTAGGCTGTCCATATATGTATACTACAAACCAACCTACGTCACTTTTCGGAGCTTTATGCTATACAGCTGCAAATTGTAATTTAAGCTCCACTAATTTACCAGAGACTAACTTGTTATTAAATTAACATGCATTAGCGATCAGGTCTCAGAGTCAAACGTGGCTATACACTGAACCTGCTTGTGTGGTGCAGTGAGACGCCCTTAACACATCAATGACCCGTATATATCGCTATTTTTTAGAAACATTAATATTTGCTTTATCTTTTTTTTCCTTTTCCTAAAAAAATAGCACGAACTGTACTGAAGTTTATAACCGATGATTCTGGAAAAGGGTGACTTGTTGAAATGTTGAAATACTTCTTAACACTTGAAAACGTCCTATATTTCTACAAGGAATATCTAACTGCTTATTTCATACAATTATGTCACTTGAATCTTCACCTTTCCATATCCGGGATTATGGCTTCAACTAAGATCGCTATCCACAACATACGCTGGCTATCTCTCGTTCTTAGATTGCGTATGTTAGGCTCATATCATCCCGTCATTGGTATATTATCAACAGCCGTTGTTTTAACTTCTATTCCCAGGCATTTTGCTCTTAGGCAACATTCACAATTTATGCTCCCTAAATTGCATAAATTGTGAATGTTGCCTAAGAGCAGAGCAGGAAACAGACAGACTGCAGGTAAGACTCGGAGCTTCACCGGCGTGCGACTGTTACATCCGCCATCTTGCCCCAGGCAGGATTAAATTAGAGTGGGGAGAGATCTTTAAAGGAATGTTGTGTGGCTTTGCAGCAACTAAGCATGTAGAGCATAATTATAAAATGCTATACTGCCGGTATATCACACCAAAGTGCTTCATACAAGGGAGGGGTTCCACTGGGAATTGCTGGAGGGGATGTGAGGAGGTAGGGGATTATGGCCATATGTGGTGGTGATGTCCCAGGATACAGTCCTTTTGGGAAATAGTTTGCCAGGAAGTGAAGGGGATGACGGGGAAAAACATTGTCTGGGGGAAGGAGAATGTGATGTCAACCATGAAAGGACAAGGATGGGAGGAAGAAGAGGGGAAGATGGTGGGCTTTTGTGCGATCGCAGCTTGAAGTGAATTAGTGAAAGTGTGGAAAGAGGGGGAGATGTCCACTCAAACTGGTATAAACGTTTGCATGAGATTTATTGCTATGAACAGCTGACAGCCAACTGCAAAGACAAGCTGGAGGTTTTTGAAAAGATATAGGCACCCTTTAGGAAACATTGCAACTGGAAGAGAAAGAGGGGGGGGGGGGGAGTATCTGTTGAAGGCTGAATGGGGAATCTGGCCTGGCTGGCTTAATTGGCGAAGTATATCATTCATGAGAATGTTCCAAAAGTAAGGATGCTGAAATAAGGGCATACTGTTGTGATAATGTTACATACTATTGGCAGTTTGGCATTGCTAACCTCTTTAGATATGAAATAGGGAAGGAAGGTATGGGGGGGGAGGGAGAGGGGGTGAAAAAAAGGTAGAATGTGTAAATAAAAGAAAAGAAGCAGACTGTTTATGAATTGTAAAATACTGTCTATTTAATAAAAAATTGTCAAATTAAAAAAAAAAAAGAAGCTTCAGCAATACTGGCGGAAGAAAGTACACCTGATTGAAGAGCTTAAGGACGTTAACCACAGAAGGTGTCTGACTGCAATCACAAAGGGAGATTCTGAAGAGGTCTTTAAGTGTCACTCATCTTCTGCAAGCATGGCAGCTACATATGAGCTTCATAAGAAAGATTGGGCAAACTTAACATGGGTTAAAACGTTTAGCAAACTTCCTCAAGTGTAACTGTGCCCATAGAAACATAAGGGCTGTGAATACTTAATTTCATCAATGCGTGTTAATGATCAATAGTAGTAGTAGGTAAATATGCCCCCAGGACTTTCTGAAAAGGTGAAATTAGACTTACCTGCTAATTGTAGTTCCTGAAGGAACTCCAGTCTAGTCACGAACATCTGGGGTCTTGCATCTCTTCTAGCAGCCTTGGAGACTGAGTACGTCACCTTTTTAATGATCCCGGAATAAATAGCAGAGGGACCGCCTCCTTGCTCTAGTAACCTATTAACAAAGCAGACTCACCAGAGCAACAATTAAGTAGTCAATACCACAAATAACCTGAAAACTATTATAACTAGTAAGTAAATGAAGAATGAGGAAATCCCCCATTTTGCACCCCTTTACCGGGGTTACAGCAAACTCTTGGCATTGCCCAGGTCTGCCCTCCCCCTCACGGGAATCCTGAACTAGTGCTGCAATTTTATTACAGTCCTACCCCCTTCGGAAATGCAATCTCTGAAGCTGCTCCACTCACCTGCACCCGGAAATACCTCCTCGCTTCAGGCTGCAGATCACAGGAAGAAAGCCAGGTAGGGAAGCAGGACTAGACTGGAGTTCCTCCAGGAACTACAATTAGCAGGTAAAGCACAGTTACTTACCTGTAACAGGTGATCTCTGGGAACAGCAGGAATAAGTCTTCACATATGGGTATCATCGGTACCGACGGAGCCTGCGCGGGAACGCTCCCCAGCGTCCAAAAGGAAAGCTTTTGGGAGCATCCCACAGCGCCTGCGCATTGCCTTCCCGCCTTTCCTAACCGCCTCTCTCCAGTTCGAGTTTTAAGCTGAGACAAAGAGAGAGAGAGAAAGGAAAGGAAAGATAGAGAGATACAACTCCTAGTCTTCACATATGGGGACTCCCCAGCTACAGATGCCAAGGAGATCCCCAAGGTTGTGAGTCCCTGAGAAGGGCTCTACCTCTCCCTATGGATCTCGGGGATCCAACCAGGGATGGGGGGTAGGAGTTGATTAGGTATGGAACAGGTGTTTGAGAACAGCCTGACCAAACAAGGCATCCCGGCGGGAGACCTTGTCCAAGCAATAATGGGCTGTAAAGGTATGAACCGAGGCCCAGGTGGCCGCTCGACAGATTTGGTCGATGGACACAGAATTTAGATGAGCCATAGAGGCTGCCATGGCCCTCATATTGTGAGCTGTGACATAGCCCTCCAGAGAAAGGTTCTTACTCTGGTAGGTGAAAGAAATACACTGAGCAATCCAATTGGACAGAGTTCTCTTAGAGACTGGAAGTCCTAAATGAGAGGGATCGAAAGCAACAAAGAGTTGAGAGGACTTTCTATGTTGCTGTGTCCTTTGTAAGTAAAAAGCAAGAGCTCTTTTACAATCCAGGGTATGGAGATTCCTCTCTGCACTTGATGCATGAGGTCCTGGAAAAAAGACAGGTAAATATACCTCCTGGTTCAGATGAAAAGGTGAGAGCACTTTAGGCATAAAGTGTGGATTGGTCCTGAGGACTACCTTGTCATGATGGAACCTTGTATAAGGAGGATTAGCCACCAAGGCTTGCAGCTCACTGATGTGGCGAGCTGAAGTGACTGCAATGAGAAAAATAACCTTCCAGGAAAGGAATTTCAAGGAGGTAGTGGCTAAGGGTTCAAAGGGTGGCTGCATAAGCTGGCCAAGAACCAGATTCAAGTCCCATGCCACTGGAGGTGGTCTAATGGGAGGTTTAGTTAAAAGAAGGCCTCTCATGAATCTTGCTATAAGAGGATGAGAGGAAATAGGCTGTCCATTGAGAGGTTTAAGGGATGCTGCAATAGCACTCAAATGGACTCTTATTGAATTCATTTTAAGGCCTGCATGGGATAAATGCAGCAAATACTCTAGTAAAGAATTCAGAGGTATTGCAAGAGGGTTAAGACCCTTCTCTGCACACCAAATGGTAAACCTTTTCCATTTAAAAGCATAGGAACGTCTAGTGGAAGGCTTTCTGGAAGCATGAAGGATATCCTTCACTTGCTGAGAAAGATGCAAATCTTGAAGGTCTAGGCCTTCAGCAACCAGGCTCTGAGGTGAAGAGACTGGGGATTTCGGTGCCACAACGTTCCCTCCTCCTGGGACAGCGAGTCCACACAAACCTTTATTAGTGTTCTTTAAAAATAGCGGCCAAAAACACTACACAGGCTGTGTTTCGTATTGTAACTTCGTCAGGGGTTAATCAAGGCACACTACAAAATCATAAAAACATAAATAGATAAATGCATTAATAAATAGATAAAAATGAATAAATTATAGTGACATCCTGGATTTGAAACTCAAAACATGTGTAAACAATGTAATAATGTAAACACACGTAATATACAAATACATATTGTTAATCAACATATCAAAAAATGACAACCAAGATGAACAGTATCAATAAAAAGGTTCATAAAAACAAACATACATATAAATAAACCCTTTCAATAAAAACAAAGTAGAAGAGCAAATGCATACAAAAAGGTACATAAACATAATACACGCAGGGGAATGAAGAGATGAGGAAGAAACAAATCTGGAGTATCGAGGAGCAGGATAAATTAGAGAAACACGGAGCAGGAGTGAATTGGAAGCAATTACCTCATTGTTATGTAATCATACCACCGAAAATGCCGCGGCAAAACTAAAGGGGTGCTGTAAAACTACCCGTAGTTAAACAGCCATGGAGTTGTGTGTAAAAAGAATTAAAAAATGAATGAATGTGTGCAAAAAAAGAAGCAGGCTATTCTCTAGATACTAACTCATTAATAAAACTAAAACTTAAATAAAAAGATGAATGTGTGCAAACAAAAAAAACCCTACAAACTGATCTAAAAACCTCTTCATTTGTGAAGAATTATGCTTCAGTAATGCTGAGCATTACCTAAAACTGTCACAACTTTATGTACTTGTACGGTATGTGCAAAAACGGCTGCAAAAAACCATTGTAACACCCCTTATCATAAAATTGCTTGCAGATCATGACATATGTACGTAAATAAAAAATGTAATAAAAAATGGTCAGCGATGTACACACATCAAAATTAACACAACCTTAAAAGGACAAGAGTAAACAATAAGTGTAAAAAACGGCTTACCACTCTTAACGCAGAGAAGTATTGGATAATCCTGAAAGGAAAACCCTTCAAAAGATAACAAACATGTATGAGAGGCAGGGGAATGACAGGAAGGCAAACCGCAGGTGTAATTTAAAAAAAGAGAGCTGTACTACCTTCAAACAGAATGGTTGTCTTCTTGGTAACAGCAGAAACTGCAGCATCTACCTTTGGGGATTTGAATAAATCTCTCTTGATCTGACAAGGGATAAAGGTGACCCATCACTCTGCCCCCTTTCAGACTTGCCTCCGGCATGTCCCATTCATCCTGAATCATTTCTCAAAATACTTTATGTACCGGAAAAACCCTCTAAGCTTTCCGTACCGCCTGCAACAACGGATCCTCCAAGGAAGCCTCCTCCTCTGGACCTGTGACCGGCATATTAAGAGCCCTAAGCATCTCCGTAATGAGCGCTGGTAACTCTTCTCACCTAAAAACTTGAACTACCCGAGCCTGATCCTCATGGTCTGCGAGTTCTCCTTCCTCAAGTTCCTCTTCGCTCTACATCCGGATGCGGAGTCTCAGAAGCAACCGAAGGTTCTGCTGGTCCTGGACGATCTTAGACCTCTAGGCCGGTAGCTCCCCCGCTCCAGAGTCCAAGAGACTGCCCAGACGCTTACCCGGTAGCATCCGTTCTGCCGCACTGTCCCCCGCCCCCTTTGCGCAGGACTGTTGTAGCAATAGCATAAACTCTTGAGAAAATATCACTGCCAAACCTCCAGGCATAGGCCCCTGAGGCGGCGGCAGATCAGGCACCGAGGATGGCCTTGCTACGGGCTCTAGCGGGTTCATTATGGGCGAAACGGGTTCTTGCCCAGCTGTAGAGGCTCCTCTGACTCCCAGCATTGACCTCCAACTGCTGATCCAGAGGAGGTGCTTCATGGACGCAGTCCCTACTGATCCCCTCTTTGCCCTGCATACCATGCAGAGCGGCTTAGAAGGCATCTTGAACCAAAATCACTATCTCTATGTTCAAGAACTGTTTTAAATGGCGGTAGGCTCCAGACCCAGCTGCCACTGGCCTGTCCCTAATTCAATCAACCAAAATTCCAAAGTATTGTATCTACAAATTTTTTTTTAAATATATAACTATGGGAGGGATACCCCCCTGTTCTAACTCTGACTAAAACTGGTCACAACGAAGCTCCCTGCCTTCTCACTACCTCTAAGCAGGAACCGTTGTTAAACTGTTTTTACCACGCGAGAAACAAGCGGCCGGGCCTGCTGCCCTCCGCGATCGGGTATCATGCTGAGTACCGGACCTGCCTGAAATACACTGCGTTATCCTCCTTACCTCAGAGGAGCCGCTCCCCTGGTGCCATACCCACTCTTCTTGTGATCCAGACCTGCTCTCTCTACCCGCACTTAGCCGGTTATCTGCGGCTTCTGCGCCGTGGAGGAGTGAAGAGCTGAAAGGGAGCTGCTGCAGTGATTCACCTACTCCTGTCAATGCCGTTATCATCTGCTCCTTGCTACCGGCTCCTCACCCAAAATTGTGGGTTCGGGAGCCAGAGCCTTCCCCTGCAAAGCGCTCTACTTCAGCTGGTCAGAAGCAATGGCAGGTAGATGAGGGGGGGGAGGGAGGGTCTTTCCAACACTCCTCAAAGCCCCAATAAATCAGTGGATCTGAGGATAGTTCTAATTTCACAAAGTAAAAATAAAATATTTAAGCAATCAATTTAACTAAATCTCCTTAATTGTCCCTGAAGCAAGTCCTGAACCTCTGGGCTCACTACTCCTAGCTGCTTCGAGACAGATACTGGAGCAGGGAGGTGGTCCCTCTGCTATTTATGCCAGGATCATCAAAAAGATGACGTACTCAGTCTCCAAGGCTGCTAGAAGAGATGCAAGACCCCAGATGTTCGGGACTAGACTGGAGGAACGATAACAAAATACCTCTACATGATCCATTATATGCATACTATTTTATCATCTTTCATTATGAACATAGCTGAAGTCCACCAGTATCAATGGCTTGCACATTACAACATTTACAGCTCAATCCAGCAAGTTAGCTCAGTTGAAGGAGAACAGACTTTCCCATCTGAGCTTTCAGGTTCAGCAATGCTCAACTCTGATCATTACCATTTCTAGTAGTAGTTGCTTATAGTTTAACACAATAGTATCGAATTTCAAACCCCCAAATTTGGTTGCTCAAGGACTAAATAAACCATACTGGCACTATTTCATAAAATAAGGTCCTTCAAGAAATTCACTGGACAAGTCAGCAACTGAAGTCTGTTTATCTGAGGGTCACTGTTTAAAGATTCAAGAATCTGAGGTTGGCTGGCTCAGTAGCAGAATTGCCCTTTTGTTTTGAAACATACACAGTGGATCTATTTCACTCCTGCACTTACCATCCCATTTTGAGCCCAGCTGGGTTTACTAAGCAGAGATTTACCCTTTTATCCATCAAGACAATTCAACTCCTGGGTACTGTAGCCTGGCAAGCTTGAGCCCACAGCATCGAAGATAGGCAACAGAACTTTATCCTGACATGAAATTTAAGGACTTAGTAAAAAAAAAAAAAAATTACAATTACTAAATAGTAACAGTTAGCTCTTCTCAGTTGTCAGGGGGGAGGAGATCAGGCTCAGTTCCAAGGTATTGCTTGGCTTTGGCGGTAGTATTCTCTACCTCAGTGGGAAAGATATGTCCAGTATTGAATAAGCTGAAACAAATGGCCAGACTTAAGCACACAAACCAAATTCCATGGTGAGCTGCAATCTAGCTGAGCAAAAAAGGAAACAAGCAGGCAGAAAACTAGAAACAGGGGACATACCCTAGTTGTTGTGAAATGGGCAGGTACTACTATAAAGGCATTTGATAAATATTTTAGGGGCTAGTGCAGTGACCCCATTACAGGCCAGTTCAGTTTAAGCTGGAAGCCTAAAAAGCATGTGGAAACTGCCTAAGCAACACTACCGTCCTACCCCCCAAAAAAGCCATATTGGTTTATTGTATAGCACAATTAGTTCCACAGTAGACATGCCCATATTGTTGGGGAAGTGTATGCTGAGCTCAGAATTGTTGCAACACTCAAACTGTTAAAAGATAGAAAAATCCGCATCCCCCCCCGGTACCACTCACTTTTATCCACAGTGTTCAGGAGTAGAAATGGGCCATTCTCTGTCTTAGATGCCTGCAAATATTAAAATATAACACAACATTGTAAAACCAGCATAAAGTCAAGCGCAAAAGTTTTTTATATCACTATTCATTAACTATTGAAAAATATATTTTAACTTTTTTCATATTGCACCAATGAGTACCACATATAGGTTTAACAACTGCTTGAATATCAGAGACATCAACATGAAGCAATGATAGTGGTCTAAATTACTGTTTCAATTTATTTGTAAAAATGTCTTCAGTATTCCAGGTACAGAAAGTGAACAGACACAAAGAGCCTGAGAGATGTTCCATTTGAAAGTTTTGTTTTTAAATACATTTAAAAATAAAAATAACTAATTTGGATGTTTGCATTTGCTAAAAGAGTGATGTTAGTTTATAGATGCGTGTAGATTTTTAAATTTCATATTTTGTATTTTTGATCTCTATGCTGTACCTCATTTTGGCTGCATTTACAAGAAGGCAAGAAAGCTAGATTGCTTACCTGTAGCAGGGGCTCTCCATGGACAATGGGATAAGCCAGCCACACACAGGTTGACATCTGATGGCTCCAGCTCAGATCTGCTCTCCTAGAGCCCAGAAAAGTCTAGGAGACTGAGCACGTGTTAGTCTCCTCCTACTGATAATTACCACAGTCCTTTAGTTTGTTGCAGAGCTGATTGTAGGTATTTTGGAGATTGATATGATACTGCTTCAACCAAGAGGGAAAGGACAACAGGGATTATGTGGTTGGCTTACCCTGTTGTAATAATGGTTCTCGGTGGACAGGTAAGCAATCTGAAGTAGTATTAGCAGAAGACATGCGATAGCTGGGAAGAAATCTGCGCTTGTGAGTATTTAGCTGCTTGCCTTAATGCTTGGGGGGAAAGGAAAGTCTGGGTAAAACTGAAATTTTGTGTTTATTGAAAATAATATTTAAATAGTCAGTAAAGACATAGCTTAGTTGCAAACTTCCTTTAGGGTTTAATTCCTACCCTAACTCCCACTCACCCCAGGCTCAGTCTGATTTATAAGCTCTTAAGACAAACCAAAAAGAACCCTATTCAGAGTGAAATAAGAACATCCAAAAAGTGAACTCTTGTACTACAAGCCTGATGCAGGGTCAAAAGATTCTTCAGACCCGAAACGTGCCATGTCGTAAATTTTGGTTCTGTGGTGAAAATGAGCTTGGGGTAGATTACAGCTAAGTAATACAATTTTGTCAAATAGTTTACTTTTTTAAATGATTAAAAAGGAGTAAATACAGCGAGGGTGGTTTTGCTTCCCCCACTTTCTGTGAGTTACACCCCGACAAAAAAGATAGAGAGGCTTTTCGCTATTCTTTTCAGAGTTCACTTATAAGCTCTTAAGCCAATTGAAAAGATAGAAGGGCATTTTTTCTCTTTTCTTCAGCAACAAGTTTAATTGGACATCTTCAGACAGTTAATAGCCCTTAGTAATAGTTCTAGGCCCTTGCAGTTCGCCTTGAAGCAAAAACAGAGCATACAATATACCTAATCAGCTTAAGGGACTTTAGTTATTTAAGGCTGCTAAGGGAGAAGGGATATTTAATGATAGAAACAACTTATAAATGCTAAGATATGGACAGCAATCCAGCAAAGAGATTGGGCTATCTTGTCTTTTGCATTGAGTACCACATGTATGACTATCTCCCAATTGGTGAGAGGTTGTACAAGTGTACTTGATGCAAAGAGCTCCTAGCTCTCAGGCAATGGAGTCCCATCTCTGGAGGCTAGAGCAACAGAGGAGCTAAAGCAGACAGAGGTATACTGAAAAGACCTTCGGGGACATAGTAGAGAAATCTCATTACCAGTCTGGCAGATTTTTTTTTTAAGCCTCAAACAAAATGGCCACCTTGGAGAGACACCACAACAGCATGGTAAGGATGTGACAGTTGCTACAGGAAGAAACTGGGTTATGCTGGACTTAAAGAATAAATAGCAAGGATGGAAGAGACATTAGATCAGATACTGAGGAGACACAAAATAAATGGTTCTTGATGTGGGAATGGAATTTATGCCCGATACAGCACAGTTACTTACCTGTAACAGGTGATCTCTGGGAACAGCAGGAATGAGTCTTCACATATGGGTATCGTCGGTACTGACGGAGCCTGCGCGGGAACGCTCCCCAGCTTCCAGAAAGCAAGCTTTTGGGAGCATCCCACAGCGCCTGCACGCTGCCTTCCCGCCTTTCCTAACCACCTCTCTCCAGTTCGAGTTTTAAGCTGAGAACGAGAGAGAGAGAGAAGGAAAGATAGATACAACTCCTAGGGGAGGTGGGTGGGTTGTGAAGACTTATTCCTGCTGTTCCCAGAGATCACCTGCTACAGGTAAGTAACTGTGCTATCTCCAGGAACAAGCAGGAATGAGTCTTCACATATGGGGACTCCCCAGCTAGAGATGCCAGGGAGATCTCCAAGGTTGTGAATCCCTGAGAAGGGCTCTACCTCCCCTCATGGATCTCAGGCATCCAACCAGGGATGGGGGGTAGGAGTTGATCAGGTATGAAACAGGTGTTTGAGAACAGCCTGACCAAACAAGGCATCCCGGCAGGAGTCCTTGTCCAAGCAGTAATGGGCTGTAAAGGTATGAACCGAGGCCCAGGTGGCCACTCGACAGATTTGGTCGATGGACACAGAGTTTAGATGAGCCATAGAGGCTGCCATGGCCCTCACATTGTGAGCTGTGACATGGCCCTCCAGAGAAAGGTTCTTACTCTGGTAGGCGAAAGAAATACACTGAGCAATCCAATTGGACAGAGTTCTCTTAGAGACTGGAAGTCCTAAATGAGGGATCAAAAGCAACAAATAGTTGAGAGGACTTTCTATGTTGCTTTGTCCTTTGTAAGTAAAAAGCAAGTGCTCTCTTACAATCCAGGGTATGAAGATTCCTCTCTGCACTTGATGCATGAGGTCCTGGAAAAAAAAACAGGTAAATACACCTCCTGGTTCAGATGAAAAGGTGAGACCACTTTAGGCATAAAGTGTGGATTAGTCCTGAGGACTACCTTGTCATGATGGAACCTTGTATAAGGAGGATTAGCCACCAAGGCTTGCAGCTCACTGATACGGCGAGCTGAGGTGACTGCAATGAGAAAAATAACCTTCCAGGAAAGGAATTTCTAGGAGGTAGTGGCTAAGGGTTCAAAGGGTGGCTTCATAAGCTAGCCAAGAACCAAATTCAAATCCCATGCCACTGGAGGTGGTCTAATGGGAGGTTTAGTTAAAAGAAGGCCTCTCATGAATCTTGCAATAAGAGGATGAGAGGAAATAGGCTGTCCATTGAGAGGCTTAACGGATGCTGCAATAGCACTCAAATGGACTCTTACTGAATTTGTTTTAAGGCCTGCATGGGGATAAATGCAGCAAATAGTCTAGTAAAGAATTCAGAGGTATTGCAAGAGGGTTAAGACCCTTCTCTGCACACCAAATGGTAAACCTTTTCCATTTAAAAGCATACGAACGTCTAGTGAAAGGTTTTCTGGAAGCATGAAGGATATCCTTCACCTGCTGAGAAAGATGCAAATCTTGAAGGTCTAGGCCTTCAGCAACCAAGCCCTGAGATGAAGAGACTGGGGATTTGGGTGCCACAATGTTCCCTCCTCCTGGGACAGGAGGTCTGGAGCAGATCCCAAGTCCAGGGAGGGAGCTTGAGAGAGATGAAGAAGTAGAGGGTACCACATTTGGCATGGCCAACGTGGTGCTATGAGGATCATAGACCCCTTGTCTCTCTGAAGCTTGAACAGTGTCTTGGAAATTAGGGGAATGGGTGGAAAGGCATAGAGGAAATCTTGCCCCCAATGGAGGAGGAAGGCATCCCTGGCCTGAACTCCGAGACACGGAATCCTGGAACAGAACCGGGGAAGTTTGGCATTCCACAGACTTGCAAACAGGTCTATGTCCGGGGTTCCCCAAATTCGAAAGATCCTGGCTATCTGGTCCCCATGGAGGAACCATTCGTGTGGAAGCAGAACTCGACCGAGTCTGTCTGCCCAATAGTTTTGAACCCCTGGAAGATACACTGCCATGAGATGAATTTGATGCTCTCTGGCGAAGGCCCACAATCTCAAAGCTTCGTTGCAAAGCGACAGAGCCAGTCGCACCCTGCTTGTTCACGTAGAACATGGCTACTTGGTTGTCCGTGTGGATGAGGACTGTCTTGTAGCTGAGCAGGGTGTGGAAGACAGAGCTAGAAAAATTGCTCTGAGCTCCAAGAGGTTGATATATAGAGATGTCTCCTGTGGAGACCAGATGCCCTGGGTGGAGAGATCTTGTAGATGAGCTCCCCAACCCCTTGGAGAGGCATCTGTTGTAAGGGTTGCTTGGGGTAGCAACTGTTGAAAGGGGGACCCCAGCAACAGATTCTGAGTGGACTTCCACCACTGGAGAGACCAAAAGAGGCGACTGGAGGTTGCTATTTTGTCTGACAGGCACCCTGATGCCTGGGTCCATTGGGTGGACAGAGTCCACTGAGCTGCCCGCATGTGAAGGCGAGCGTAAGGAACCACATGCACGGTGGATGCCATGTGGCCTAACAGTTGTAACATCTCTCGAGCAGTTAAATGCGACTTTAACTGAACTTGTGAGGCTAACTGCACCAATCGTAGGCAACGGGCTTGGGGAAGATAGGCCCTTGCAGTTGTGGTATCCAGCAAGGCCCCTATGAACTCTAGTGACTGAGTAGGGGTGAGATGTGATTTTGGGATGTTTATTACCAGTCCCAGATACTGAAGAACACGCCTTGTGCAGGCTAGGGAAGCCTGGGCCTCTGTCTGGGATGGAGCTCGGATGAGCCAGTCGTCCAGACTTTGAAAGTTTATCTAAGGCAGAATTCTCAGCATCCATCTGAGTGGCCTTTGCTTGCCAATCCTTGCCAAAAAGGTTTTCACCTGTACAAGATTTCCTAATCCATCCTGGACCCAGGGTTCCAAATCAGAAGCTTGTAACCAAGCAACTCTGCGTGCACCTATGGCAATAGCCGAGGCTCTGCTGGCACACTCAAAAGAGTCAAAGACTGCACGGTTGGAAAATTTGGAAACATCCTGGGCATGTTTAAGCCAGGTGAGAAACACTTCCCTTTTATCTTCTGAGATAAAAGGAGATAAAGTTTGCAGATAATCTGTAACTTCCTTTAGAAACATCCCCATATAGAGACTATAGGAGTTGATTCTGGCAACAAGCATATTGGCCTGGAAAATTCTCTGGCCAAAAGCATCCAAGGTTCTGCATTCTCTTCCTGGAGGATTAGATGAGTGTCTTTTTGCACTCTTTCTTCATAGCAGACTCCACCACAATAGAGTGGTGAGGAAGCTGAGTCTTATGAAAGCCAGGACAAGGAGGAACACGGTACATGGTGTCAAACCTACGAGAATGAGGTGATAGTGAGAGGTGTCTCCCATATGCCCAACATGTGATCATAAAGGATCTCATGAATTGGTAAAGTAGCTGCCTCTTTAGGAGCCTTAGGATATTGTAAAATATCCAATTTCTTGGCTCTGATTCAGTGGCCACTGAAATGGAGAGGCAAAGTCTTGAAAAGACAAGTCTTCTGGAGGAGACATTCTTTTTGGAGAGGAGGGCTCCTGAGGAAGGATTACCGATGCTTCGACAGAAGCCTCTGATTCATCAGAGTCTTCGGAGGAATCGAAGTATCGCCTGTTTGGATGCTCCTGCAGAGCCCGATACGCGTACCGAGTGGTATCGACATCGGGAGTGATCGGTACCGATTCGATACCGATGGGCATCACAGAACAGGGTACCGCTGCAGTCGACACCGAAGCCGATGTCGATGCAATCGGTACCGGCACCGGAACCGGAACAGATATCGGTGCCGGTGCCGGAACCGGTACCGACAACGGAGTTTGTTGTGGTACCGGAGGCGTCGCAGCTTGTATGAATGCCATAATGGCACGCTGCATGGTCAGAATATTCTGATCCATCGACGCAACCAAAGTCTGGATGTCGGTACCAGTGGAAACCACCGGTACCCCAGAACATGACAACAGGTGATCGGTCGAGGCCGAGCCATTGATGTCAACCTATAACCCCATGGACGAAGCTTTGGAAGCCGGAGCTTCCCACCGGGGTAATTTTGCCGGTGCAGGATCCTCGAGAGCAAGCCCGGAGGCATCTCAATGCTTAGAGGGAGATCTATCCTTCGAGGACCGGCTGTACTTATGTTTGGTTACCTGAGATCCATGGGAGGAAGAAGCAGCCCTGGAAGATGTCGATGCCTCCGAAGCTGCATCAGAGGGAAACAGGGTACTGAGCTTGGCCGCTCGATTCTGTCGACCTCTTTTAGACATCATGGAACAGGACTCAATCGGTGATGGAGTGGTCAGGACCCAAACATTTTAGACACCACACATGGGTGTCAGTGATAGAAATAGTACCGCTGCACTTCGTGCACTTTTTAAACCCGGAAGCGGGCTTTTCCATGAGGAAAAGTTTTGTAGGCCTAAGGCCCAAAAGGAAAAAATGGACAGAAGAGGGAAACGGTAGGTTTTTTTTTTAAAGAATGAAGAAAAGACCGGCGGTACCGGTCTGACATCGAAGGAGGCAGACGCGCGACCAAAGAAATAAAAGAAAATAAAGAACTTCTTCAGCAGTGACAGGAACACGACCTGCTGGCTCCGTGGAAAAGAAGAACTGGAGAGAGGTGGTTGGGAAAGGCGGGAAGGCAGCGCGCAGGCGCTGTGGGATGCTCCCAAAAGCTTTCTTTCTGGACGCTGGGGAGCGTTCCTGCGCAGGCTCCGTCGGTACCGACGATACCCATATGTGAAGACTCATTCCTGCTTGTTCCTGGAGATCACCTGTTTCACCAGATTCATCTGATGTGCTATGAGATCAATCTGCAGCTGTCGTAACTCCCCCCTCACCCGGCTCTACCTCCTTCCGTGCCCGAGCCCCCCCAACCCTCTGGAACTCCCCTTCAGCAAGCTGCAGCCGCAGCTCCTCTTCCCGCACCCCCCTTTCTTTAAGCTTCGCCCCCCACATTATGAACCTCTCCCGTATACAGGCCTTCAGCCCTTCCCACACCATTACCGTCCGTACTTCTCCGGTGTCGTTCAACTCTAAATATTCCTTAATCGCCCCCTTAATGTCCGCCACCACCTCCCGCCTCCTAAGTAAGCTCTTGTTTAACCGCCAAAATTGCACCCCTTCCTCCCTCCTCCCCCGCACATCCACCCATACCGCACTATGATCCGTCCATACCACCTGATCCACCCCCACCTCCTCCACCCTCCCCAACCATTCTACATCCACCAGCATCATATCAATCCTACTCCAACTGCCATGGGGCGCAGAATAAAACGTGTACTCCCGCCTGTCGGGATTATGCGCTCTCCAGGCATCCACTAAATGAAAGCGCTTCATCACCCGTTTTAATCCTTTCCTATTTGTCCCCCCCCCCATCCACCCCTCCCGACTTCCTGTCCAGCCCGGGGTGCAACACCACATTAAAATCCCCCCTAACCACCAGCATCCTTGCCCTTCTCTACTAGCAGCAGGACCACTTCCTTCCAAAAGCTCCCCTGTGGGCCATTCGGCCCATACACCGAAACTATGGTAAACTCCTCATCCCCCAACTTCCCCCATATCCCCACCACCCTAACCTCTCCATCCCGAAAACCTCCTTGGACCTGCACCCCGCACCCCCCCCCCTCACCAGAATAGCAACCCCCCCTCTTTTACCCCCCCCCCCTTTACTGCAAGAGTAGAACTACTCGGAAACCTCCCATGCTTAAGCCTCCCAATATCCCCCCCATCTTAAATGCGTTTCCTGAAGGAGCACCACCTCCCATTCCCGCTGCTGTAGTTCTCTATAGAGCTGCCGACGCTTAAGGGGTGTATTTAATCCCTTAACATTCAAGGATCCTATCCGCACCATGATAAACCGACCCCACCCACCACTCCCCCTGACCTCGAGCTAAACCGTATCACTGCAACCCCCCCACCCACCCCACCCCCATCCCCCTACCACCTATCACCAACCCTTCCATGTGCGTCTAGTACTTATCCCACCTCCCTCTCCCAGCCATCATCCCCCCCAACCACCTCACCCGTTATCCCTTAACCCCGTACATGTACATCCTGAGTTATATACTTCACAGACAAATCTACTCAGTAATGTCCACCAACGAGCATGACCCGTTCTCCACCGGTCATCCACCACCACCGATGCAGCTGGAGCCTGTCACACGCCCTCCTTCTCCGGCAACCTCATACGTTCCTGGGACTGGCGCTTCAGCCGCTTCCCCTGATCATAAGAACATAAGATATGCCATACTGGGTCAGACCAAGGTCCATCAAGCCCAGTATTCTGTTTCCAACAGTGGCCAATCTAGGTCATACATACCTAGCAGTTTCCCCAAGGGACACAGGTTCCACAATGCTTGTATTGGTTCAAGCATTGATATCCTGGGTCCCTTCTTAATAATGGTTTATGGACCTTTCCTCCAGGAACTTGTCCAAACCTTTTTTAAACCCAGCTACACTAACAGCCTTTACTACATCCTCCGGTAACAAATTCCAGAGT
Organism: Ichthyophis bannanicus; assembly: GCA_033557465.1. NCBI lineage: Eukaryota > Metazoa > Chordata > Amphibia > Gymnophiona > Ichthyophiidae > Ichthyophis > Ichthyophis bannanicus. The sequence goes on along the minus strand of CM066033.1, from coordinate 713,470,409 downwards.
TTGATTACACTTTGAGTGAAAAAATATTTTCTTTTATTAGTCTTAAATAGTTTACCCTGTAGCTTCATTGCATGTCCCCTAGTCTTTCTATAGTCTGATAAGGTAAACAATCGATCTACGTTTACCCGTTCCACTCCGTTCATTAATTTATAGACTTCTATCATATCTCCCCTCAGCCGTCTCTTTTCCAGGTTAAAGAGCCCCAACCTTTTTAGCCTTTCTTCATAGGAGTAGCCTTCCATCCCCTTTACCATTTTGGTGGCTCTTCTCTGAACCTTTTCTAAAATCGCTATATCCTTTTTAAGATACGGCGACCAGAATTGCACACAATATTCAAGGTGCGGTCTCACCATGGAACGATATAGAGGCATTATATCATCTCTTGTTTTATTTTCCATTCCTTTCCTTATCATACCTAGCATTCTATTTGCTCTCTTGGCCGCCGCTGCACACTGGGCCGAGGGTTTTAACATGGTATCCACAATGACGTCTAAATCTTTTTCCTGGGTGGTGGTTCCTAATGTGGAACCTTGCATCGTGTAACCATAGTTTGGGTTGTTCTTCCCTAGGTGCATAACCTTGCACTTCTCCACATTAAATTTCATCTGCCATTTTGATGCCCAGTCTTCCAATTTATCAAGATCCTCTTGCAATTTTCCACAATCCTCCTGGGTTTTAACAACTTTAAATAGTTTTGTCTCATCTGCAAATTTGATAACCTCACTCGTTATTCCACTTTCCAGGTCATTTATGAATGTGTCAAAAAGCAGCGGACCCAGCACATATCCCTGGGGTACACCACTATTCACCTTTCTCCATTGGGAAAATTGGCCATTTAGCCCTACCCTCTGCTTTCTATCTTTTAACCAGTTCCTGATCCACAATAGTACACTGCCTCCTATCCCATGACTCTTTAGTTTTGCCAAAAGTCTCTCATGAGGGACCTTGTCAAAGGCTTTCTGAAAGTCCAGATACACAATATCAACCGACTCACCTTTGTCCACCTGTTTATTCACTCCTTCAAAAAAACATAAGAGATTAGTAAGACAAGATCTTCCTTGTCTAAAGCCATGTTGGCTGTCTCCCATTAGGTCGTGACTATCTACATGCTGAGTAATTTTATTCTTTATGATGGTTTCTACCATTTTTCCCAGTACTGATGTCAGGCTCACCGGTCCGTCACTCGTTGCCACTTGGAGCCCGACCGGCTTACTCCCTATGTCCTTGCTGGCCTGACCGTGTCCCTGCTCCACCGGCTTCGGCACCTGCTCACAGCCCAACTCCTCCAACGCTCGTCAGGCCTCCTCCGCAGTCTTCACCTTCCTCGAGGCACCCCCCATGGTCAAGAGCAACCCAAAGGGGAATATCCACCGGTACCGGTAGCTCTTCTCCCACAGAAACGCAGTCACTTCCATCATGCTGCGACGTCTGTCCAGTGTCCTGCGGGACAAATTATACACCTCGACCTTGCAGTTCTCCCACGCTATCCGCCCATATTTCCAAGCGGCTGCCAGCACCTTCTCTTTGGTGGGAAAATGGCTCAAGCACGCAATAATATCTCTGCCCTCTTTTTCTCTCCTGGGGCCGAGACTCCGGTGCGCTCTCCACTCTGATCCCCTCTGGCCGCACCTCAGCATTCCCGGCCAGCTTCAGTATATGCGCACAAAGCCCTTGAACCACCTGGCAGCAGTCCTTAAATTTGTCCATCTCTGGAATCCCTCGAATCCGAAGATTATTGCGCCGAGCCCGGTCCTCTATTTCTTCAAGTTTCTCCTGCAGCTCCTCCTGCCCTTGCGCCAACTTATTCTGCGCCGCCACAAGGTCTCGGAGCTCACCGGCCTGGCCCTCCACGTCCTCGATCCGCTGACCCATACTGCTCAGATCTTGTCGCATGGAATTGAGAGTCTCTTTTAGATCCCCTCATAGCTGCCAACTCCTCCTTCAGCTCCTCTTTAAACTCCCGGAGCCAAGCTTTAAGCTCCACACCATCGAGGGGCATCCCTCCTCCTTCCTCCTCCTCGTCCACGCTCTCATGGCCTTCAGGCTCCGCGGCCTCACAGGAGTTTCGCCGACCCCCTTCCTCTGCGGGCGTACGCGGACTGGAAACTTGCCAACTTTTTGCGGACGGACATCACCTCCACTTTAAGCTCTCCCCGGGTTGCCAACTCTGCCGGGAACCAGCATCTGATAGCAAAGACGGTGGGATTAGTACGGAGCTAGGCTAAGCTGCAGCCATTTGCTCTCCGACGTCACCGGAAGTCCCGTAAGAATTTATTCTGGCGGCTAACATGCATGCTTGGAAGCATTTTCGCCCAAAGGTATCGAGAGTTCTGCAATCTCTGCCTGGTGGCATGGAAGAATGATTCTTGGAGCTCTTAATTCAGTGCATCACTGATTCCACTACCACTGAGTGATGTGGGGGAGGTAATGTTTTTGGAAGCCTGGGCACGGCGGTGCTTGGTACATAGTATTGAGTCACTGACAGACAAACATGAGTGGTGCTTGCCACATGTGGAGCAATATATCCTGAAGGATACGATGCACTGGTAATGTAGCAGCCTCTGGGAGTGTTGAAAGGTATAAAAGTATTTGCAATTCTTCGGTCCTCTGTTCCTTCTCAGAGGCTACTATAATGGCAAGCGCTGCTGCCATATCCTGGATGAAGTCCTGAAAGGACATATCCTCCGGAGGGGACAGACGCTACTTTTGAGGTGGTGAAGGGTCCAAGGGGATGTCTTGAAGATCTCAGGAACAGAGCAATTCCCCTTCAGATTCGGAAGAACTAGAATCTAAGTTGGGTAAAAAAACAGATCCTTGTTTTGACCTCGATGCTTCATGGATGTTTAAGATCGATGCTGATATGGATAGTCTGAGGTATCAGAACAGAGTGCCTGCTGGACACCGGGGCTATTGATCAGTTCCAACAAGGGTAGCGATGATGCCGTCTCGAGAGCTGGCATCAGCCTCAGTAGGCCTGGCTGCAGAGCCAGTACTGAAGCCTGCACTCCCAAAGCTCTCAATGTTATTGGTATAGAGGCCACTAGGAGTGCTGCCAAAGTCCTCTCAAAGGCCAGCATATGTTGATCCAGGGAGATTGCAGATGTCTGGATGGAGTCGCAGGCGGGGCTGTGCACTACAATCGCAGAATATAGCACTGGTAGCTCTCCGGAGGTCAAAGCTTCGGGAACGTCTTGGAGCCCCTCTTGTGCTTTGGAGGAGAGGTCATCCCACCGGGGCTGTTTGGCTGGCTGGTCTGCATCAGAAGCACCTTTATGCTTTTGTTCTCTGGCGCCTCTCGTTTTTTCATGCCGATGCCAAGGATTTGGGCACAGCCAGATATTATGGCTTACTCTTACGTTTGGACTTGGAAGAAACCTGAGATCCTTGAGAAAAAAACGATGCCCTCAAAGGTGAGGCCACTGAAACAGAGTCCGAGGTGAACAGCGATACCAGCTTGTTGGCTTGGTTCCTGAGGCCTGTCTGTCATTTGCTGACATAAATGACAACAGTTAGGCTCATGGTCAGAGCCCAAACATTTTAAACACCAGTCATGTTTATCAGTGGCTGAAATAGTGCCGGAGCACTTGGTACATTTTTTTTAAAACCAGTGAATGGTTTGTCCATGCTTTCAAACAGAAAAGTGTGAAAATAAAAGCATAGCTATTTGCCTTCTATATAAACCCCCCACAACCAAGAAAACAATTCTTGAATCCGCTTGTACAACTCAGATAAGAAAGCCCCACACTATTCTAGGGGACTTCAACTTAACTTCCCTCCCTAATGCTCAGACAACCACATTCTTAGACTCTATGGAAGACACAGGTTTCCAAAAAACAAAATTAACCCACATTAATCTAGTGTTCCTCCCAAATCATAAAACTGAACATTCAAATTACACCCCTGCGCAAATAACTCAAGTTCCATGATTAGACCACTTCCTTATAAGCTTCTCATTTCCTTTGCCATTGCCACTAACCACCTCTACACCCCCACCCACCGTCCACCAGAATACTCGATATAGACCCTTTGACAGAGATACATTCTTAACACCATACCACAGCTTGATACTACCTCAAATGACCTCAATGAAGATGGAATTCCACAATTAATAAAGCGGCCAAACCTACACCATCAGCAAAATCCCCTCGTAAACACTCTAAAAAATGGTATACCCCAGATATAGCTAAGAAAAAAAAAAAAGAACTCAGAAAACTAGAACAAATTAAGAAAACCATAGAATCCAAAACACACTACACGACAACACTGAACACATATAAAGAAGCCATAAATGAACTTTTTGAAACTGTCAAATCACTATCCAAATCTCAAGACTCTCACAAAATAACCATCAACCCCCAAATTCTAGCGAACTACTTTGCCAACAAGCTGAAACGAAATAGCCCACCTGACGCTCCCCCCATAATGATACCTCCAGCTAGCCCCAATGAATGGTGCTCTTTCCACCCCATTGACTATAAACTACGTCTAGACACAATCACAAAAATCAATACAATCACCTCCCCCCTAGATCTGAATCCTGTAGCATGGATCAAAAACAAAAACTGAACTTGCTCCGTACTTAAATATTGTTAACCAATCCTTACACCAAGAACTAATGCCAAACGAACTACAACGTACCATAATCCAGCCCACACTAAAAAATAGAACTCTTAATAAAGATGACCCATTCTCCTATAGACCCAATGCCGGTATCCCATTCATAGCCAAAGTCATTGAAAAAGTGGTACAACTACAAGATTCCTAAATGCACCATTAGATGAACCTGGACCTTTCCATGGAGTGGAAACACTCTAGCATTATTTGATATCCTCATTCGAGGAATGGACACCACAAAACAAGCATTCATTCTTGTTTTTTTGGACATCACATTTGCATTTGACAATGTGGATCACAACATCCCTCTCTCCAGACTTAAACACAGGTATAAAAGGAGCAACCCACAATTGATTCAAATCATATCTCCGACCGTGCCCAATTCATACAAATAGAACATGAAATATTTGGAACAAGATATACCCCAAGCTCAGCCCTATCAGCCCTCCTGTTCAATCTATACCTCCAGCCAATATGTTCCATATTCAAAAAACACAGAATAGGATACCATATATACACTGACATTATGTTGTATACCCCATTGGGCAAGACAAATCCCAACTACATAACACATCAGAATATCTCAAAGAAGCAGAAAACTGCTCCTCTCAAATATGAGCATCAACTTCAATAAAACAAGTAATGTTTACATAAAAAAAAAAAAAAACAGAACTTCAACCCCCCGCCAACAATCTACCTTTACAACCATACACTCCCAGTAAACCAAGAAGTCAAATATCTAGGAGTCATCCTTGATAAAATCCTCAAAATGACCTCCCACATAAAGCAAACGGCCAAAACCATATTTTTCAAGCTAAGGATTATTCAACAGCTTCGACCACTTATAGACAAAGGATTTTAGATCAGTAATCCAGGCTCTAATCACACCACATTGACTACTGTAACAGTATATTACAAGGAACAAAAAATAATCTAAACATTCTTCAAATGGCACAAAATGTTACTGACAGAATTATCTTTAAAGCTTGTCTATCAGATCACATCACATCATGCCCATACTGTATGAACTTCACTGTCTCAGTTGCCAGTAGAATAAAATTCAAATCGATAATGACCACTTTCAACATAGCCCCCTCTTACCTCACATCACTAATCCATTTCCAGACAGACACTAGATCCAGAAGACGAAATAACCAAAACACCCTTACAGTTCCAACTTCAATCCGTAAGACCAAACAGGGCATATTCATACATGCCCCCACCCAATGGAATGCCTTCCCGGATGCTTTCAGAGAAATAAGACTTTCAAACATTCCGAAAAGAGTTAAAAACATACCAAAATTTTTTTTAAAACATTCCTGTTCATTGAACATTTCAACAATCCCAATCCCATCTTAAATCAAAATACAAATTACACCCCTACCACAACGCTCCTTAACACTAACACCCCCCAAATCTTCCTCCATCAAACCCCCAATAGTACAGCACAATATGTACCAAAATGTAAATTGCTATATATGTTTCGCCTGTACACCTATCACCACCCAGTTTGATGTATAAATGTTAATAGTTATATTGTATATAGTTAATTCTGATTGTAATGTCCAATATATACTATTGGTTACAATGTAAACCACCCCGATCTCTGGAATGAGCGGTATATAAAAACATTCTAAATAGATAAAAGTGAAGGCAGCTACGGAGGCCCCGAGGACTAGTTTGGCGGTGAAAACTGAAGAAAATAAAAACAAAAAAAAATTAAAATTATCTGGACCGGTGTCAGGTTCAATGTAACAAGCATCGACGGGAAGGCAGAAGCACAATATTATATAAAGAAAAGTTTTTCTGCGGTGACAGGAACGGTGTTTCCTGCTGGCTCCGTGAAAAATGAAGAACTGAGGAGAGGAGTTGGGAAGGCGGGAAGGCAGTCACACAGGTGCAGAGGGCTCCCAAATGTTTTCCTAATGGATGGTGGGAAGTGTTCCCGCACAGGCTCTGTCGGTGCCAATGTTACCCATATGTGAAGACTGCATTCCTGCACGTTCCTGGAGATGGTAATATTTTAGTAAAGAACTGCTCAATACGGTACTGGCAGGGATCTATCACCACACATTCTATGCTTCCTTGACCCTACAGCAACAGAGCCGAGCACAACAAACTGCTAATTCTCGAGTAATGCAAATGTCATAAACTAATTGCATAGAAGAGATGCCACAAGGTGGGGGAATTTGTGTACTTATAACTATTACAAAATAAAAACTTGCTTCCCTTTTTTGAAATTGTGCTAAAGCTGTTAAAACTAGCAGAAACTAATGCTCAGCCTTTAAGGAAACATTTATCATTAACTGTATTAGTTTTCTTGGGGAAATTCACCGGAGTATGTGGAAGGAACAAGGCAGGCAGGTTTTCTGCTGTTTGAGTCATATGCTGGAAATATGTTAGTCTTAATACAGACTGCAAACAAATTTACAGCAATCCAATGCCTGAGCCACAGGCAAGCCCTTTCTATGGATTCTCTACAATTAACATATGACTCATGAACATTTCCCGTTAGAGGATTTCCTTGTCTTGTGTGCTGTCACAGGCAACCTAACTCAGTACTTTTCCTTTCATAACTAGAAAGAGTTCCCCCAGAGGAATAAGAACATATTAGTAGGGAAACAGACAAAAGACAAGAGCATAAGACCAAGACAATCTCAAAATATCAATAAACTTAATACTCCTTTGAACTTCAACAAATCAAAACAAATGACTTCTAAAAGAGCGTTTTCCTTTATGGCACCAGAGTTATGGAATTCTATTCCTGAAGACTTAAGAACTCGGGAAGACCTTAAGGACTTTCGCAAATCTTTAAAGACGTATTTATAGAATCATTTGGTGAAATAAATTAAATTAACCATTATGTATATTTAATTTCACTATGATATAGTATTATAACATACTGTTTTGTATTTATATTGTAATGTATCGTTTTTGTTTTCCCATACCTTCAATATGTAAGCCTTTGTTGTCTTGTCAACCACTTTGATTGAAGGATAAGGTGGTATACAAAACTGGTTAATTAAATAAATAAATATCCTGTTCTTTCTTGCAATATAAATTTGCCTTGTACAGCTCATTAAAGGATGCTTATGGCAAAATATTAAAGTTAAAATTTTCTTCTTTATCATGGTAAAAATAAGCCATATGACAACAGGAATAACCCCTATGGCCATGATGAACAATTCTAGTCAAGTAAAGCATAGTTACTCACCTGTAACAGATGATCTCCGGGAACAGCAGGAATTTAGTCTTCACATATGGGTACGTCGGTACCGACGGAGCCTGCGCAGGAACGCTCCCCAGCGTCCAATTAGGAAGCTTTTGGGAGCAACCCACAGCGCCTGCGTGCTGCCTTCCCGCCTTTCCCAACTGCCTCTTTCCAGTTGAGTTTAAAGCTGAGACAAAGAGAGAGAGAGGGAAAGAGAAAGATAGAGAGATACAACTCCTAGGGGAGGTGGGTGGGTTGTGAAGACTAAATTCCTGCTGTTCCCGGAGATCACCTGTTACAGGTGAGTAACTATGTTATCTCCAGGAACAAGCAGGGATGTAGTCTTCACATACGGGGACGCCCTAGCTTTAGATGCCCGGGAAAGACCCCAGAGGTTGTGTCCCCCTATAAAAGGGCTCCACTTCCCCCCATGGATCTCTGGCATCCAACCCCGGATGGTGGGTAGGAGTTGATTAGGTATGGAACAGGTGTTGGAGAACAGCCTGACCAAACAAGGCATCCCGGCGGGAGTCCTTGTCCAAGCAGTAATGGGCTGTGAAGGTATGAACTGAGGCCCAAGTGGCTGCTCGACAGATGTCATCGATAGACACAGAGTGTAGATGAGCCATTGAAGCTGCCATGGCTCTCACATTGTGAGCTGTGACATGGCCCTCCAGAGGAAGGTTCTTACTCTCATAGGCAAAGGAAATACACTGTGCAATCCAGTTGGACAGTGTTCTCTTGGAGACTGGAAGTCCCAAATGAGAAGGATCAAAAGCAACAAAGAGTTGAGAGGATTTTCTATGTTGCTGTGTTCTTTGCAAGTAAAAGGCTAAAGCTCTTTTACAGTCCAAACTATGAAGATTCATTTCTGCATTAGATGCATGAGGCCTTGGAAAAAACACAGGCAGGTAGACCGCTTGGTTTAAATGGAAAGGCAAGACCACTTTCGGCATGAAGTGTGGATGAGTCCTTAGGACTACCTTGTCATGATGGAACCTTGTATAAGGTGGATCAGCTACTAATGCTTACAACTCACTGATGCGGCATGCTGATGTGATTACAATGAGAAAGATAACTTTCTAAGAAAGGAATTTCAATGATGTAGTAGCCAGCTTCATGAGTTCACCAAGGACCAGGTTTAAGTCCCATGCCACTGGAGGTGGCCTAATGGGAGGCTTAGTTAGCAGAAGGCCTCTCATAAATCTTGCTACAAGAGGATGGGAGGAAATAGGTTGTCCATTCAGAGGCTTGAAAGAAGCTGCAATGGCACTCAAATGGACTCATACTGAGTTAGTCTTAAGTCCTGCATTGGATAAATGAAGGAGATACTCCAGTAATGATTCCAGAGGTATCGCACGGGGGTTAAAACCCTTCTGCGAACACCATATGGTAAACCTTTTCCACTTGAAAGCATAAGAGCATCTTGTGGAAGGCTTCCTGGAAGCATAAAGGATATCCTTTACTGGCTGAGGAAGGTTAAGATCATGAAGATCTAGGCCTTCAGCAACCAAGCCCTGAGATGCAGGGATTGGGGCTTGGGATGCCATAACATTCCGTGCTCCTGAAACAGGAGATCTGGAGCAGACCCTAACTCCAGGGAGGGAGCTTGAGAGAGTTGTAGAAGCAGAGGGTACCACACTTGCCGTGGCCAATGTGGTGCTATGAGAATCATATGGCCTGTCTCTCTGAAGCTTGAATAGGGTTTTGGGAATTAGGGGAATGGGCGGAAAGGCATAAAGGAAGTCCTGACCCCAGTGAAGGAGGAAGGCATCCCTGGCCTCAGAGCCCTGAGCCGGAATTCTGGAACAGAACCGGGGAAGTTTGGCATTCAACGGACTTGCAAAGATGTCTATGTCCAGGATTCCCCAAATTTGAAAAATCTTGGCCACCTGGTCTGCATGTAGAGACCATTCGTGTGGAAGCAGAACTCGACTGAATGTCTGCCCAAGAGTTTTGTATGCCTGGAAGATACACTGCTAGGAGATGAATCGGATGCTCTCTGGCGAGGGCCCATAGTCGCAAAGCTTTGTTGCAAAGCGACAGAGAGCCTGCCCCCCGCTTGTTCACGTAGAACATGGCTACTTCATTGTCCATATGAATGAGGACCGTCTTGTAGCTGAGCAGGGTGTGGAACACTCGAAGAGCAAGGAAGATTGCTCTGAGCTCTAAGAGATTGATATGTAGATGAGTCTCCTGTGGAGTCCAGGTGCCTTGGGTGGAGAGGTCTTGTAGATGAGCTCCCCAACTCATTGGTGAAGCATCTGTTATGAGAGTTGCCTGGAGTAAGGGTTGTTGAAAAGGGGACCCCAGCAACAGGTTTTGAAAGGACTGCCACCATTGGAGGGACAAAATAAGACGATTTGTGTGGATAAAGTCCACTGTGCTGCTCTCCTGTGGAGGTGAGCATAAGGAACCACATGCACTGTGGATGCCATGTGGCCTAGTAGTTGTAGCATTTCTCGGGCAGTGAGGGATGGTTTTAGCACTGCTTAAGAAGTTAACTGCACCATGCGCAGGCAACGGGCCTGGGGGAGATAGGCCCTTGCCCTTTTGGTATCCAACAAAGCTCCTATGAACTCCAGAGTGAGTAGGAAATGGGATGATTATGACCAGACCCAAATACTGAAGGATACGCATTGTGCAAGATAGAGGCCAGGACTTCCCTGACTCTGATGGGGCTCGAATGAGCCAGTCGTCTAAGTAGGGGAAGACGAACATGCCTAGAGTGGGGAGAAATGCTGCTACCACAGCCATGCATTTCATGAACACTCTTGGAGCTGAGGCCAGGCCAAAAGGAAGCACCCTGTATTGGTAGTGCTTTCCCTGGAAAAGGAACCGAAGGAACTTTGTGAGTTGGATGGATGAGAACACGTGTGTACGCATCCTTGAGATCTAGAGAACAAAGCCAATCCTGACTCTGAAGGTATGGCAGCAGAGTTCCTAGAGAAATCATTTTGAATTTCTCTTTGAACAGGAATTTGTTCAATTCTCTGAGGTCCAAGATAGGTCTGTATCCCCCTGTCTTCTTTGGGATAAGGAAATAGGGGGAGTAAAAGCACAGTTACTTACCTGTAACAGGTGATCTCTGGGAACAGCAGGAATAAGTCTTCACATATGGGTACGTCGGTACCAACGGAGTCTGCGCGGGAACGCTCCCCAGCGTCCAATTAGAACGCTTTTGGGAGCATCCCACCACGCCTGCGTGCTGCCTTCCCGCCTTTCCCAACTGCCTCTCCTCAGTTAATTTTTAAAGCTGAGAGAGAGAGAGAGAGAGAGAGAGAGAGAGAGAGAGAGAGAGAGAGAGAGAGAGAGAGAGAGAGAGAGAGAGAGAATGAGAATTTATTTATTTAACATTTCTTCTATACCGTGCTATTACAATCAGTGCGGTGTACATTGAACAAGAAACATACTACAATGCATACAAGCAACATTGAGTTTACAATGAACAGGGAACCAAACAAGGGACAACCGGGGTAACTATGTACAAGTTAGCTTAATGCTATTTACAATAGTGTGAACTCGTTTAGATATTGCATGTGCTTTTCGGGTGGTTCGCCGTGGACTGGAGGGAAGGTTGACCAACTAGAATGTAGGCTAACCTTTTTCTGATTGTATTGACGTGCTAGTTTTGGCATTGTCTGGGATGGTTTCTCGGTAGCATTTTGTGAACAAATGGTATTTCAAAGCTTTTCTGAATAGGATTAGGCTTTTGATGGCGCGGATTTCATGGGGAAGCGCATTCCAGTTCAAAGGAGCATATATGGAAAAGGCCCTGTTGGAGGTGGCCCTAGTGTACTTCGTTATCATTTTGGGGACTATCAAGGTGTTCAATGCAGTGGGTCTCCTTTTTCTATTTTCCAGGGTGCTGTGAATAAGCTTGCTGATTGGCGTGGGGGGGTGGTTATTTAGTGCCTTGAACGTAAGGACTAGTGATTTATATTGAAGTCTGGCATGTAAAGGTAACCAATGTAGATCTTTCATGATAGGTGTTATATGGTCAGATCTTGATGAGCCAGAGAGGACTCTAGCAGCTGTATTCATAGCCAGGCGGAGCGGATTTAAAGTTGATTGAGGGAGACCATGGAGGATGATGTTGGCAAAATCCAGGTGTGGGAGGACTAATGCCTGGAAGGTTGTTCGGAAGTCGGTGGGATCTAGTAGGGGGCGGAGGTGACGTAACGTTTTGATCTTATGATATATAGTCTTTGTAACGTTCTTCACATGTGTTGTCATGTCTAGGTGCTGGTCCAATGTGATGCCGAGATAACGGATTGTAGCTTTTGATTTCAACTCTATATTGTTGACGAGTAGTGATGGGGGAGGTATGAACTTACGATTCTTTGTGACGAAAAGAACATCAGTTTTGCTATGGTTAATCCGTAGGTTTTGTGATAGCAACCACTCGGTTACAGCTTCGAAGCAGTTGATTATTGGGGAGAACACTGGATGATCAATTGCAAACGGCATGTATAGGAGGATGTCATCTGCGTACACGAGGCATTGTACGTTGAAGGAGCAGATCAAGTCGCATATCGGCTGCATATAGATATTGAACATCAGTGCCGATAAGGACGATCCTTGGGGTACTCCCTGTGATTGTAGGAATGGTTCTGAGGATGCATGGCCTGTTTTGACTTGTTGCCACCTGTTAGATAGGTAGGATTTGCACCATTCAAGTGCAGTGCTTTGAATCCCCTTATCTTTCAAGCATTGTAGGAGTATGTCATGACTCACAGAGTCGAAAGCGGCGGAGATATCCAGGAAGATGAGTATGAATCCTTGTTGTATGCTGTTTATTCCTGTTATCAAGACGTTGAATAGGGTTGTAAGGACTGTGTCGACTCCATGTGTTTCCCTGAAGCCGTGTTGAGATGGATCTAGTGGTGCTTCATTGTCGATATGATGCTGGATTTGTTGTTGGGCGGCTTTCTCAATGATTTTTGCAAGTTGGGGGATGCTCGAGATAGGCCTAAAGGATTCAACTTTGGATGGGTCAAGCCTGCTGTTCTTCAGTAGGGGCCTGATGGAGGTGTGTTTCAGACTCTGCGGGAATGAGCCTGTTAAGACTGATTCAGTATTTTGCTCAATATTTGACTTAGGTCATGTCGCAGGTCCTTGAACCAGCTGGCTGGGCAGGGGTCATTAGGTGCTGTGCTGGGATTGATAGAGGCAATGATGTTCACAATCTCTCTGTTTGATACCGTGGAGAAATTATGTAGTGGCGTTACTTGGGATGCCTCAGGTAAGGTGGAGGCATTATTGACACTTATATTTGTGTTGGTTCTGATCATCTTTGATTGCAGGTAGTTTGCATAGTCCTGCAGCTGAGGCATAGGGGGTTGGGCTGAAACCGGTTCTCCTGTTATGGATTTTACTATATTGAACAGGGCATGAGGTTTATTGATGGAGCGTTTTAATAAGTCTGTGTGGTAAATTTTCCTGCTCTGTGTTATCTTCGCACGGTGGGTATTTAAGTATGAGTTGTATGTTGCCAGCGCTTCAGGGGAGTGAGTTCGTCGCCATCGTCACTCAAGTTTGCGTAGATGGTGGAGAGATGTACGAAGGTCTGTAGAGAACCATGGTGTATGTTCACGTTTTCGAATTTTCTTTTCGGTGGGTGATGGACAGGAGGCAGCTCTCAGGCCCTCGTCCCATTTGGATATGAGATCATCTAATTTAAGGGTTGTGTTGGCCATGAGTGGTCGGAGATTCTCTAGGACTACGCTCTGGTTGAGTGGTCAGAAGCGGGCTGTGTGGGTTCCAGATGTGTTTGAAGACTTTCGGCTCTTGCAGGATGTATTAATGGGTATATTGAATCTGAGTAGACTGTGATCTGACCAGGGCACTGGTGTTACAGACAGTGCAAGAGTTTGGGGTGTTGTGACGTTGGAGAGAGGTGCGAAGATGAGGTCCAGTTTGCCACCCTTAGCGTGAGTGGAGGAATCGACATGTTGTTTGTAACCTAGGTCTTCCAAGGCGTCAAGGAATGCTGCTGAGTGGCTGTCTAGAAGAGATGGGAGGTTGAAGTCACCAACTAACCAACTTGGGGAGTGAGAGGTGGATGTAGTACATGCATGCTCAATTATTGTTGGGAGGTCATCTGGTGATGGAGTGGGTGCCCGGTAGAAGAAGTTGATTGTGCAGAGCTCATTAGATATGGTGAGGGAATCCAGGTGGGTTGAGCTAGAGGAGTTGCACAACTTGAAGTGTAAATCGGTTTTGGCAAGGATGAGGGTCCCACCTCCTTTCTGAATGGATCTGTGGGATGTGTGTAGCACAAATCCTGGTGGCAGCATCTGATTCAAGAGGACATTATCACATCAAGATGTCGAGATTATATTGGTGTATCAGGTCAGTGGCTGCGGGCCATTTTGATCGTACTGATCTGGCATTTATCAACGCACATTTCAGTAGGCATTGGTGATGTTGCTTCTCGTCTTGTGTCTTTTGGATGATTTGGAGAGGAATGCTAAGTAAATGGGAGTGGGGTGTAAGGTTATTTTTTGCTGTGGTGTTGTGGGGGAATTTGGACCATCTCCTTCCATATGTGCGTAGGATTGGTATGTAATTAGTATCATGGTTGAAAGCATTTGAGGTGTAAGGGAGACCAAGGGTAAGGAAGGTCATGAATAAGAGCAGAATTTTATACATGCTTACAATAAGGTCCTAATTAATGGTAGACGGTAAATTAATTGCAGAGATTGCAAGAAAACAGAGTAAAGAGAGATAGAGAGATACAGCTCCTAGGGGAGGTGGGTGGGTTGTGAAGACTTATTCCTGCTGTTCCCAGAGATCACCTGTTACAGGTAAGTAACTGTGCTATCTCCAGGAACAAGCAGGAATGAGTCTTCACATATGGGGACTCCCAAGCTAAGATGCCTGGAGGAGTCCCAGCATGCTGCGAATCTGAAAAAAGCCATGCTATTCGACAGAACCTCAGGCATCCTGGGGATGGAGGGTAGGAGTTGGAATAAAAAGATGTGCTATGGATAGCTGGACAAAACAGGTCGCCTAGATAGGAGACCCTGTGTGGATAATATCCAGTAGTAAATATTGAACTGCAATATACCCATATTGACCTCACCTGGTGGTATTGAAAAAGGTTTATGGAGGTTCATATGGATCTGCTAATATGAACCAGCAGAATATTCTCAAGGAGTACCTCAATGTAGAGCAGAGGTAAATAAACTGTGCAAAAGACAGGTTAAGGTCTGAACCCTTAGGGCGAGAAAAGTCCCAGGGGGAACTGGGGTAGTTCAATGAGGCAGGACTTTTGCAGGAAAACGCGGAAGTCCCTATTAGATAAGCCTGAAGCTCTTTTGACCTTAAAGAGACAGTTCTTATAGAAGAAGTGGGGCTTTGAAGATCCCTATATCCGATAACAAAGAAGGACAGAAGTATGAGGCATTGTAACCTCCTATTTTCTGAAGATTCAGGATGTCCTTCCTAATTGAAGTCACTTAGGAAAAAAGATGGTACATGGAGGGCTTCAGATGTACCTAAACTGAAGGTCATGGTGGAAAACCCTTTAACTACCACAAGGAAGTGGTTGTTTATGTAGAACCCTAAGCATGCTGGAGCAGCATTGAAAGGAATAGTGACTGTCAGGGCCGTATAGGAAATATATAAATATATATATATATCTATGAACCTAGGCAGACAGATAGAAAAAAGTATATAGATACATATCCACCTACTATCATATATTGCAATATATATAGATAGGTAAATACAGATATATATGGGTATAGACATGCATATGTCTACACACACACACACATATATACATACACATACATATCTACCCATGTCCCAACATAGGGATATGTGGAGAGAGAAAGATTCATCTAACAAGAAGGGAAATACCTGCTTGGAGATGTTTAGAGAATCTATTCTCCCTGGTTCATGCGGAGAGAGAGATTAGAGAAAGACATCATGCTTGGCAAGATAGAAGGTCAACGCAAAAGAGGAAGGCCAGCAATGAGATGGATCGATACAACAGCAGCAGCTACGGGTACCAGTCTGTCAACAATGAGCCGCCTGACTGAAGATCGAACACAATTTAGGATAGCTATCCAGAGGGTCGCCATGAGTCGACTCCGACTCGACGGCACTTAACAACAGAGTCTAAGAACTTTAGCCCTTGAATAACCAGGAATGGAGGATGTTTTTAATCTGCAGACAGTAAGTCTGGATCCTTCCATAACTCCAGCATGGCAGCTGGAGAAGATGCAATGAAATGAGATACCATATTTACCCTTCTGAGGGCAAAATGAGTATGATGCATTCTTGCGCTCAATATGAATTACGCCATGAAGAATTGAGGGTGGAAGGAAATACAAGATAAGGACTGGCTGTTACTAAAAGAAAACCATCCCTGGTGAAGGGGTCCACTGGGGATGTGAACCAACCCAGGGGATTGGATAATTCTTTAGGTCTTCACTTAAAGACCTGTGTCCTTTATTGAAGGAGACTTTAATGGAAATGGTAAGGGTAGGGAAGAACCCAGTAAAGCCCTTCCTAACCATCTGGAATTATTTGCTCTCTAGCAAGGGTCCATAGTGCAGAGCTTCTCTGTAGAGATGCAGAGAGCATGTTGCAGGTTGGTTAGAAGAAAAAACTGGCTGTTTAAGAGACAGTATGTAACCTGAACTACTCCGCCAAAGCCCAAGGATTGGGAAGGCTAAGGATAGAAGGTATGCTGATGTGTCTGCAACAAGAAAGCCAGAAAAGGTTCTTAGCCCTGGTTGCTTGGTCAGCAAGTCAGTGGTCTAAGCACTAAGAGCCCCTGCATTGTAACTATTGTTAGGGCAGCAGAACAAATCTTAGGTCCCAAGATTGGAAAAAGACCTACAGACATAAGTAGGAGTGGTAAGACTCCGTCATTGTCTGAGAAGCTGCCACAAAACAAGAATGCAAGGGGGAGACAACTCTGAAAAGAAACTCAGGGGCTTAGGGATAAGCCTTCAGTTAAGTGGTATCACTCTTACAGACCAAATGTCTTAGTAAGAGGGACAGACTTGAAAAAGACTTACGATGGAGTAAATCTCTGAAAAGAATAGTATGAGACATGCTGATACAGGAGAAACTGTCAAAGGTAAAGGCATTGACGACCTTATTGATAGTTGTTACCCTCTATCTACTTAGAAGGAAGAGGAGTAACTTTACTACCTGTAAAGCATAATCATGCTAAGAAGCTCTATGAGCTAAAAGTCAGGATGTCTCTTTAATGTAAAATTTAGGATGGAACCGATGTAGATGCTTGCAATGATAAGAAGCAAACTACAGGTTCTAAACCTCAAAACAGGAAGAAGGATTCAGTGAAAAGTCTATCAGCAACCCTGCGGCTGCTGGGTTTGCTGAAGCGGTTGAGGTTGTGGTTTCTTTAGCCTGGTTTGAGGTTTCCCTTGTTTGGAAACAGCTGTATGATGGGTAGAGAAAGGATAAAACTTTTTCCCCTTGGGGGAATAAAGTTAGGTAGAAGATTACTTACCACCTGGGATAGAGGAAGGTGTTGACAATCCTTTGGAAGCAATAGTGTCAGTGGTTAACTGAGCAGCTTGGCATAAAGTCTCTTTGTTAAAGAGATTCTCCCCAGTACAAGGAGTATTTCCCAGCCTTTCTTGTACCCATTTATCCAAGTCAGAAGCTTGGAGCCAGGCCATGCGTCGTGCCCCTATGGCTATAGCAGAGGTTCTGCTAACAGACTCAAAACAGTCCAGGGTGGCACGAGTAAGAAACCTAGAGATATTTTGAACATGACTAACCAGTAAAGAGTAGTCTGCTCTTTTGTGATCTTGAAGAAACTGTTTTCCCATACCTGCAAACTGTTTGTGACCTCTTCAAGAGATAGTCCCATATAGAAAATATGAGAGAATTCTTGTTGAAAACATGGATGCCTGGAAGCTTTTACGTCCAAAGGCATCTAAAGTTCTAGACTCACGACCTGGCGGATAAGAAGAGTGCCGTTTAGCACTTTTAACACACCTCATGGCTGATTCCACAACAATAGAATGATGTGGAAGTTGAGTCTTTTGAAAACCTGGAGAAGGGGGCACCTTGTACAGAGAGTCAGTGGCCCTTGAAGGTGGGGATATCTTTAAAGGAGTTTCCCACATTCTAAGTAGAAGATCCTGTAAGGTTTGATGCAAAGGAAGCATGACGACCTCCTTTGGATTCTCAGGGATATGCAGAAACTCTGGATCCCCTGGTGCAGGATCTTGATCAGGTATAGAAATGGCAAGTGACCTTGCCATATCAAACAGGAATGCTTGAAAAGAAATTTCCCCAGAACGGGATCCTCTATCATGAGGAGTAAAGGTTAGATCTGTTGAAGATCTAGTCTTGGCAATAATGGATTGATCCATTGGAGTACCAGACCTAAAAAGGTGGAGCATCGAGTTGTCCTGAAAGGATAGTCGGCGATACCGCTCGAGGTCGGTACTGCAACGAATCGGTGGAAAACTATCCATGCCAGGGATGGACTCCAAACTCGGTACCGAAGGAAGCGAGTTTGTGGAAGTAAGCATGGAAGGCACCGGTACCGATGTGAACGTAGAAAATGGTACCGGCAGTGGTATCGTAGCCAGTACCGACACCGGAAGATCAGTCTGAGGCGACTAACGGTACAAAAGGTACCGAGAGTGGTAGACTGATCTCCGGAACAATGTCTTCGGCACCGTCCGAGGTCGATACCGAGACGAGTTGGTACCCAATCGTCCAGGCTAGAGATCGATTCTAGACTCGGCATCGAAAGCAGCGAATCTATCGAAACAGACCTGGAGGGTACTGACATGGATGCCAGAATCGGTACCGGGATCGATACCGATGCTGGAAGATCGGTCTGTAGTGGCTCTAACGGCACCGAAAATACCGAGAGCGCTAGACTGCGATCGGTGTGGAGTGTTTCATCCAACACCATTGCCGATGCCGGGGTACCGGCACCACTCCCAGCGGATACCACCACCGAGCATGGCTCAGGTATGTTCGCAGAGGTAAAAACCCCGGGAACAACCTGAAACCCCGTTAATGCTTTGAAGGCCGAAGACTCCCGCCGGGGTTTTAAAGCCAAAATGTCCTCGGGGGCAAGGCCAGAGCCATCTCAATGTTGAACATGAGATCTACCACCCGAGGACTGGCTAGTCTTTACAGACTTTTGTTGGGTTACCTGATCCTGTGAAAAAGTCGTTGTAGCTGGTACCCTCATGTCTGACGGGAACTGCGTATCGAGTTGAGCTCGATGCTGAAGACTTCTGGAAAAACTACTGCAGGAGGGACACTCCAGCAGATAGTGGTCAGGACCCAAACATGGAAGGCACCAGTTATGGGTGTCTAAAACTAACTTGGTACCGCCACAGTTGAAACATGTTTTAGGGATAGTGGCTGGCGTTTCCATGAAGAAAAGTGGAGAGGCCTAGTAGGCCGAAAACTGTCAGGCACTAAACAGGGAAAAAATTCCCTGCCAAAGAAAATATTTCTTAGGAAAAAGAAAAACAAAACACCGGCGGTACCGGTGCGTCGAGAGAAGGCAGACGCGACCACAAGAAAAAACAAAAATAAAGGAAGAATTTTCTGCAGTGACAGGAGTACGTCCTGCCGGCTCCGCGGAAGAACGAAAACTGAGGAGAGGCAGTTGGGACAGGCAGGAAGGCAGCACGCAGGCGTGGTGGGATGCTCCCAAAAGCGTTCTAATTGGACGCTGGGGAGCGTTCCCGCGCAGACTCCGTCGGTACCCATATGTGAAGACTCATTCCTGCTTGTTCCTGGAGATAACCCTGTACCCTGCTGATGAATGGGTACTTCTTCTATTGCCCTTTGGGCAAGAAATGTAGAGACCTCTTGATCTAACAGGGTGATGAGAGGTATGAGAATTGAACTGTCTTACCATTGTGGGAGGGGGCATGCACAGAAAGTGCAGCTTGTACCCCTCTCTGATAATGGAGAGTGTCCAATGCTCTGCTGTTATCTGCTCCCACCTGGGGGCAAAATGGCATAACCTTGCGGGAATGGTGGAAGGCTCTGGTCCATTGAGGACCAGGAAGGCTAAGTTCTCTAGATGAAAGTCAAAGACCCTGTGGAGGCTGAGACTGCTGAGACGCTTGAGGCTTAGCAGTCTTTGCCTTCCTTTGTCTGGGTGGTTGCTGACTTTTCCGGACAGGTTTATTTATTTATTTACTTCTCTTATATACCGCATTATTAAAAGGTTGAACTGCAGAACGTGCCTGCTGAGAATAAGCAGGATAAAATTTTTTCTTTTTAGAAAAGAATGGTTTCTTAAAAGATTTTTTTCTTGCAGGATCAGCTGTAGACTTGGACAATCTGTCCAAGGTGGAGATTTCAGCATCCATCTCGTTTGCTTTCTCTTGCCAAACTCTACCAAACAGGTTCTCACCAGTACAAGGAATATTTCCGAGTTTGTCTTGTACCCAGAGCTCCAGATCAGATGCCTGGAGCCAAGCAATTCTACATGCACTTATGGCAATGGCAGAGGTTCTGCTTATGCACTTAAAACAGTCGAAAGCTGCACGGTTGACAAACTTTGAAACATCTTGGGCATGTTTGACCAATGTGAGAAAATCCTGTCTTCTATCCTCAGGAAGAGGGGGGCCTAGAGCCTCAATCTCCTGTGACTTCTTTTAGGAACATCCCCATATATAGACTATAGGAACTGATCCTGGCAGAAAGCATGGAAGCTTGGAAGACACGACGTCCAAAAGCATCCAAAGTTCTGCACTCACTTCCTGGAGAATTTTAGAGGCATGCCTCTCTGCACTCTTGATCCTTCTCATAGCTGATTCCACTACAATAGAGTGGTGAGGAAGCTGAGTTTTCTGGAAACCAGGACAAGGAGGGACTCGATACAGAGTATCCAGTCTACGAGAATGAGGAGAGGTGGTAAGAAGTGTCTCTCACATTCTTAACATGAGATCATGCAAGATCTCATGGATGGTCAAGCTAGCTGCCTCCTTAGGAGTTTTAGGATATTGTAAAATTCTGAACTCCTTTGCTCTGGGCTCTGTTTCTGGTGCCACAGTAATGGACAGACCTCAAGCCACCTCCCAGATGAAATCCTGAAAGGAAATGTCCTCTGGAGGAGACATCCTACATTTAGGGGAGGAAGGCTCCTCTGGGAGAAGTATTCCTGCATCGACAGAACTGTCAGAATCCTCAGACTCCTCTGAGGACTCGAAGTATCTTCTGTCAGGATGCTCTTGAAGAGCCCGATATGCGTACCGACCGAAGTCGGTACCGGGGTAATTGGTACTGGAGTATCGGTACCGGAGGGCATTGGATGACTGGGTGCCTGCAATGCGGACACCGATGTCGATGCTATCGGTGCCGGTACCGGCTGAAAAGTCTGACGCGGTTCCGAGGGCATCGATGCCGCAAGGCGAGCCGCCGGACTGCGCTCAATAGCCAGGACTCTCTGGTCTATCGACACTGCCGATGCCTGGATGTCGGTACTGGAGAAGACCGCCGGTACCCCAGAGCATGGTACCAGTAGTTCTGCCGAGGTCGAGGCCTCAAGAACATCCTGGAGCCCCGATAATGCTTTGGAAGCCGAAGCCTCCCGCCGGGGCAATTTTGCCGGTGCAGAATTCTCAAGGGCAACGCCAGAGGCATCTCAATGCTTAGAAGGAGATCTACCCTTTGAGGACCGGCTAGACTTATGTTTAGTTATCTGAGATCCACAGGAGGAAGACAAAGCCCTGAAAGACGTCGATGCCACCGAAGCTGCATCAAAGGGAAACAGGGTACTGAGCTTGACGGCTCAGTTCTGTCGACCTCTTGGACATCATGGCACAGGCCATACACTCCGAGATGGAATGATCAGGACCTAAGCATTTCAGACACCACTCATAGGTGTCGGTGACGGAGATGGTACTGCCACACTTGGTGCACTTTTTAAAACCAGAGGATGGTTTTTCCATTATGGAAAATATTGTGGGCATGGTGCGTGCACCTGGAAAAAATGGGAAAGTACTGAGGAACTTTTTTTTTAAAGAAAAGAAATACAGAAATAAAGAAAAAACTGCGGTACCGGTAAAGCGTCGAGGAAGGCAGACAACCACAAAAAGAAGGAAAATTTTCTGCGGTGACAGGAACACGAGCTGCTGGCTCCGCGGAAAACGAAGAACTGGAGAGAGGCAGTTGGGAAAGGCGGGAAGGCAGCACGCAGGCGCTGTGGGATGCTCCCAAAAACTTCCTAATTGGACACTGGGGAGCGTTCCCGCGCAGGCTCCGTCAGTACCCATATGTGAAGACTACATTCCTGCTTGTTCCTGGAGATAGCATGTTCACTTTCACCTGAAAAAAAAGTCCTCATCCTCTAAGGGGAAAACGCAGAATTGGGATCCTTAAGCAAGATGTAAATTGCAAGGTGCATGGTTAGGTGTCAAAATTTATACAATTGTTATTGTTGTAATTGTGCTGTCTGCCTCAGCCTGCAAAAAAACGTTAAGAGCTTTTTTGCAGACTGGGGCAGACAGCGCCAGTCTAGGTCACTACAGCAGTCCTTTGCAACACTTCTGCATGTTTCTAAAAGTTAGAGGCAGGGGGAATTTGCTGTACAGATGGCTTAACAAATTTAAAGGGGCAGTAGCTTAAATAAAAATGGTGGGACAAATGGAGGGCAAGGGATTGTGCACAAGGAGTTGGATGGTGAAGAGATGAATGCATACAAAGAGCATCCCTCTTCCCCACCAGCAACACACAAACCTCCACAAGCATAGCTTAAAAGGCCAGTGTGCAGTGGTCCATTAAGAACATGATTAAGCTTTTTTCCATAGCAAATGGGAAAGGTCTCAGTCACCTAGGCTCTAAATGCTTTGGGGGGGGGGGGGGGCAGGAGCATGCACTGTGACCTGGGTTTCAGCAGCCAGCTCCTAGGTTTTTAGGCTGGCTAGTAGATTCCAAGCAAATTTGTCAAGGCCTGATTTCAGCATAATTGTTCAAACATTTATGGCTCTATAACTTGTACACAAAATTCATTTCTTTGCCTCAGACAGCACATAAAATATCTCCTTTCTGCTCTAGATTAGAATTAGAATGTTACCCTACACTAATGCAGAAGGAATTTGCATAGCATATTCCAATAATTCAGTTCCCATCCAGAGCAATGTCCAGCCCTGAAATCCAGCCAGAGTATCTTATGTTCATTCCTCTCTGCTCCATTTAACACATGTGGAAAAGTACAGTACTTAAATACTACCTGAGAGACTCTGCTGCCCTGCTTGGACACAGCAGCCTGATACTTCGCCAGCCTGTCCTTTAGTGGTGTTTCCAGCATGTGAGGAATCTCCAAGCTTTTCTGGTTTGTCATCTTACTGGGGCTATATCCCGGAGAACTGGAGGACAAGAGATCTGGGAACACATAGCAGTACAGTTAAAGGAAGCAATTAAACCCTCTATCAGGCAGGAAAAACACTCTAGGGAACTTACTACTAGATGTGCAGTTGTAACTTACACATAATAAATGTGCGTGTGTGTGTGTATATCTATATATTTATTTATTTATTTATTTATTTTAATTTCATGATTTTATTTAGCTTTTTATATAATACCACAACCACCTTCCATATCAGCTCTACAACATTACATATGTATTAACATATTGATTAAAGACTAATTAACCAACCTCTCCCCAACTTCCCCCAGCCAACTCTACCCTACACCACCATCCCCCTTCCCTCCCCCCCTGCCCAAAGCCTGAAGTAGTACCATCCAATTCTGTCCAAATCACTCCATTTGCTGTCGCCTGTGGGCCATCCATCCATCAACATCTGTCTAACTCAGACCTCACACTGTTCAAGTTCAAGGACCTCCAGGTTTCCAATGGGAGACCACCTAAACGCGCTGCACACAAACATGCCAGGATCACTCTTCCCTTCCCCTCTTTGTCCTTGTCCCCACCAAGAGCAAAAAGATCCCCGGTTCAAGGCTTAATTGTACTACAAGCAATTTGCCAACCCACCCTTGTACCACTGCCCAGAATCCCTGGATTTTAGGACATGTCCACCATATAAGGTTCCCCTCTCCATGTACCCCCTCCAACATTCCAGGGATACTGCTGGGGACATTCTGGTGTAGTTCCTGCGGAGTGTAATACCACCTCATCAAGACCTTGTAGCAATTTTCCCTGAGGACTACTGACAGGGAGGTCGGCCTAATCTGGTCCACTATCTGCTTCCAGTCGTCCTGCGTATTGTCCCTTCCTAAATCCCTCTCACACTTCCACATATAGGGTAATTGTCGAAAGCTTGCACCCCGCACTGCTCTATACAGCATGGAAATTAATCCCCAGGAGTGTTTTTTTCCCATACCACATCACCTCCAGTTCAATAAAACCACACTTTAATCCCTCTTTCCCTAATTTACTCAGTAGAAAATGGCAGACTTGCCCATAGTAGAAATGATCCCCATCCCATAAGTCATAGGACTTCTTTAATTCCTCAAAATTGATGAATTCTCCATCTTCAATAAACTGACAAAAGGACTTGCAGCACTTGCTTCTCCCATCTGGAATATATCCCCCCTTCCCATCCTGGGTTAAACTCCCGTGTTCCTCTTAGTGGAGTTGGTGCAGTCAGTGGCGGAAGGCTCGAAGGGCCAAGAATATCGCCTGGAGCTCCAGAAGGTTGAACTGCAACTAGCATTCTGCCTGGGACCAACTGCTTTGTGCGCGGAGCTCCTCAACCCATCAAGAAGACATCTGTGGTAAGGACCCTCTTGGATGTGGGTGCCTGGAAGGGCATCCCAGCTTAAAGGTGGCGTAGAGCTGCCAATCGAGGGAATCCGCCAGGTGGTGGGTCGTCACTCTTATCTGTCCCAGAGCCTGCACGTCCACCAGAAGCACCATTGGGCCACCCTCATACGGATACAGTTGGGCATACATGTGGACCAGCAGGCGGAGAAGGCAGCAGATGGGCAGCAACCGGCAGTGCTGTACCTCTGCAGCTAGCGTCCTGAGGTGTTTGACCTCTCCAGAGAGAGGAAGGCCTTGGCCTGGAGAGTGTCCTAGCTGAGCCAGGGAGAGGTGGGATTTGGGATAGTTGATGTAAACCCCATGTGCTGCAGGGCGTGGATGGTGCGCTCAGTGGCATGGTGCACCTCTGCAACTGTGCCTTCCCTTATAAGTCAGTCACCCAGATAAGGAAAGACAAATGTGGACTGCAACCACCAGTAGGCACTTGAAGATCCTTGGTGAGAATGCCAGCCTGAAGAGCAGCACCCTGTATTGGTAGTGACCTCCTTCCACCATGAACCGGAGATATTTTCGGAGGCTGGGATGGATCAGGATGTGTGTATAAGCATCCTTCAGGTCTAAGGAGCATGGCCAGTCTCCCTGCTAGAGATATGGCAGTAGTATTCCAAGGGAGAGCATCTTGAACTTCTCCCTCACCAGTTATCTGTTCAGGTCCCATAGGTCTAGGATGGGCCTGAGGACCCCTGTTCGTTTGGGAATGAGGAAATATCTGGAGTACAAGCCTTTGCCCCAGAGGTGTTTGGGCACAGGCTTTACCGCCTTGTCCTTGAGAAGGCCTGTGAGCTCTGAGAAGAGCAGAGCCTGATGAAGAGGAGGCCCGGCAGGCTCTCCTGGAAAGTAAGAGGGTGGCATCTGTTTACAGGTGGAGGAGGCAATCCTCCCTGATAACTTGCAGTACCCAGGAATCGGTGGTAATGGAGGACCACATGTGGGTAAACAGAGTCAGATGCCCCCCTTAGGGGACCTCCGGGGGGGGGAAGGCGGTTGTGGCCAGGGAGTGTCTTCTGCTTGTGGGGACTGTGTCCTTGCCCCTTATGCTGCTGGCCTTGCTGTGGAGCAGAGGCAGGCTGGAACTGTGGGGCACTGCAAACCTCCCCATTTTTCCCCTCGGGAAGGGCGACTTCTTCCCCCGGGCCCTTCTTGCGGGAATATACAGAAGTCTTTTTAAAGTCTGGTCCCTGTCAGGAATTCAAATCTCTATTTCAGCAGCTTCGTCTGCCATGGGCTTCAGGAAGAGATTCTCTCCGATACAGGGGACATCGATGAACTTATCCTGAACTCATTGCTCAAGGTCAGGCGACTGCAGCCAGGCCTGGCGTCTGGCCCTGATGCCCACAGTGACTACTCTGAGGACTCAAAGCCATCATATGCAGTTTGAGATAAGAACGTCGAGCACTCCTTGACAGCTGAGACCAGTGACTTGAACTGCTGGAGAGATTTCCCATTGAGGCCTGCTGAGAAACCAGCAAACTCCCTCGCCAGCAGCTTGAGATATATGCTGATGTATAATTGATAGATTAAACTTGGCATGCAAGCATCAAGCCCTGA
Source organism: Ichthyophis bannanicus (assembly GCA_033557465.1). Classification (NCBI taxonomy): domain Eukaryota; kingdom Metazoa; phylum Chordata; class Amphibia; order Gymnophiona; family Ichthyophiidae; genus Ichthyophis; species Ichthyophis bannanicus. Next base: position 713,444,268 of record CM066033.1, on the reverse strand, counting down.
AAGGTCTTTCGCCCAAGGGCATCGAGGGTTCGGGCCTCCCTACTGGGTGGCAAATACAAATAGGTCTTTTGATAAACAGGTGGACAAAGGCGAGTCGGTTGATATAGTGCATCTGGACTTTCAGAAAGCCTTTGACAAGGTCCCTCATTAGAGACTTTTGACCAAACTAAAGAGTCATGGGATAGGAGACAGTGTACTATTGTGGATCAGGAACTGGTTAAAAGATAGAAAACAGAGGGTAGGTCTAAATGGCCAATTTTCCCAATGGAGAAAGGTGAATAGTGGTATACCCCAGGGATCTGTGCTGGGTCCGCTGCTTTTTGACATATTCATAAATGATCTGGAAAGTAGAATAACGAGAGAGGTTATCAATTTTGCAGATAACACAAAACTATTTAAAGTTGTTAAAACCCAATAGGATTGTGGAAAATCGCAAGAGAATCTTGATAAATTAGAAGACTGGGCATCAAAATGGCAGATGAAATTTAATGTGGGCAAGTGCAAAGTTATGCACCTAGGGAAGAACCACCCAAACTATGGTTACACGATGCAAGGTTTCGCATTAGGAACCACCACCCAGGAAAAAGATTTAGGCGTCATTGTGGATAACATTTTAAACCCTTGGCCCAGTGTGCAGCAGCGGCCAAGAGAGCAAATAGAATGCTAGGTATCATAAGGAAAGGAATGGAAAATAAAACAAAAGATATTATAATGCCTCTATATCGTTCCATGGTGAGACCGCACCTTGAATATTGTGTGCAATTCTGGTCACCGTATCTTAAAAAGGATAAAGTGTTATTAGAAAAGGTTGAGAGAAGAGCCACCAAAATGGGAAAGGGGATTGAAGGATACTCCTATGAAGAAAGGCTAAAAAGGTTAGGGCTCTTTAACCTGGAAAAGAGATGGCTGAGGGGAGATATGACAGAAGTCTATAAATTAATGAACGGAGTGGAACACGTAAACGTAGATCAATTGTTTACGTTATCAGAATATAGAAAGACTAGTGGACATGCAATGAAGCTCCAGGGTAAACTATTTAAGACTAAGACGACAATATTTTTTCACTCAACCTGTAATCAAACTCTGAAATTTGTTACCGGAGGATGTAGTAAAGGCTGTTAGTGTAGCTGGGTTTAAAAAAGGTTTGAACAAGTTCCTGGAGGAAAGGTCCATAAACCATTAAGAAGGGACACAGGATATCAATGCTTGACCCAGTACAAGCATTGTGGAACCTGTCTTTTGGGAAAACTGCTAGGTACGTATGACCTAGATTGGCCACGGTTGGAAACAGGATACTGGGCTTGATGGACCTTGGTCTGATCCAGTATGGCATATCTTATGTTCTTATGTTGATTCTAGTCTGTGCATGGCAGACTCAATGAACATCGAGCTGTGGGGAAATTGGGTTTTCTGGAATCCGGAGTTTTGGTGGACTCAGTACATGGAGTTGAGCTGTCTGTTTACTATGGACACAGACGCTGGTGTTTCCCACATACGGAGGTGGTACTCGTGGATCGGAGGGTCGGGGCACTGTGAGGGCCTCCTTCGGAGGGGCCTCATACTGAAGAATATCCATTTCCTCTGTGTGCGGGTCCTCCTCTGCTTTGGTCTCGACAAGCACCTTAGCCATGTCCCATACAAAGTCAAGGAAGGTGACCTCCTCAGGCGGGGAACGGCAGCAGTACACCAGGGGAGAGTGGTCCAAGGGCATGTCTGTCACCGAGTGTTGGGGGTACTGCTCGTCCTCAGTCTCCCAATCCGACTTGAAATCTAAAAATCCTAGGCTGCCCTCCAGGCCAAATGGAGGGCCTGCAGTCCGAGCTGTAGCAAATGGCCAGGGAGGACTAGTGCCATGAGGAACGGGATCAGGATCTCGTCCTCTGCCGAAAGCTCTCCTCTCAAGGCCTGTGGTGCTCGAAGATCAGCTCGACTTCCAGGGAGCCCTCGATGTTGAGGGTCCGATCGTCGGGACGGATGAACCAGAGGAATTGGACATGAACACTCGCTACTGGGTCATGAGGGCAGAGATACTGTGCTCCAAGGCCACCCATCCTGGTCTCCATGCCAGTTGATTCTGCAGCCTTCGACCTGGCATCAGAGAGCTTCGGGCCTGGCATCTGTTCTGTCAAAGGGGAGTCCTCAATGAGGATGGCCTCAGGTGTCCAAGACTGGTCACCAGCTGCAGACTCCTCCTTCTAGGGCAGCTTGTGAGGCCGCTAATGCTCAGTCTCCTCAGACTCGCACCGATCTGTGCCGACATCACCCATATGTGAGGACTGACTTCCTGCTTGTTCCCGGAGAAAGCTCTTTTCCTGCTGCAGCTGAAGGCTCTTGACGGCCTTTGTGGTCATTGCCTTGCAAAGTTCAAAGTCCGAGTCACCGTGGTCTGGCTCAAGAAAGTGGAGGCAGCAGTCCTGTGGATCGGCAAGGGACATCTTACTGCACTAATCACATTTTTTGAAACCGCTAGAGGCCATCAGGAAAACAAGGGGGCCCCGCCACCCAGGCATGGGTCAGTCCTGTGGCAAAAAAAGGGCACAAACACCAGTTGAGGGAGACCTTGAGAAAACAACAACAAAAAAAGGACAAACCAGAGGAGCAATGCCGAGGCAAGCTGGGTCGGGGGCAGGAAAGGAACCGGTACACATACTGGATAAAATAAGAGAAAAAAAGGGCATTTTTTTCTGGGGGAATGTTGACAGACGTCCGAAGGGCTCTGCAGAAAAAAGGACACTGGGGAAAGATGGCACCTTTGGGTGGGAAGGGGACCATGCATGCATGGTGCATCTCCCAAAGGCTCTCTTTGAAAGAAGGGGAGATGCTTCTGCGAAGGCTCTCTCGGCACCATCACTCCCCATATGTGAGGACTGACTTTCTGCTTGTTCTCAGAGAAAATGTAGTTACTCACCTGTAACAGGTGATCTTTGGGAACAGCAAGAATTTAGTCTTCACATATGGGTGACATCAGTACCGACAGAACCCATGTGGGAATGCTGCCCAGCGTCCAATAGGAAAGCTTTTAAGAGCATCCCACTGTGCCTGCGTTGCTGACTTCCCACCTTTCCAGCTCTTCCTCCTCAGTTGAGTTTGTAGCTGAGATAAAAAGAGAGAAGAACAACAGAAAAAGTACAACTCCTAGGGGAGTAGGGTGGGTTGTGAAGACTACATTCCTGCTATTACAGTTGAGTAACTATGCTATCTCCAGGAACAAGCAGGAATGTAGTCTTCACATATGGGACTCCCTCGCTTTCAGATGCCAGAGGAATATCCCCAGAATCGGTAGATATGCCTCAGAGAAGGCCTCAAGAGGGCATGGATCCTTCATGAACGCCTGCATTGAAAGTCCCAAGACAGAAGGTAGGAGTTGCCCTAAGTCTGAAAGAGGTGCTGGAGTACAGCCTGACCAAACATGGCATCCCGGTAGGAGTCCTTGTCAAGACAGTAATGAGCAGCAAAGGTATGTACCGAAGACCAAGTGGCTGCTTTGCAGATTTAGTCAATGGCTACAGAATGTAGGTTTGCTGTGGAGGTAGCATGGCACGAACATTATGGGCAGTGACATGACCTTCAAGGGATAGTCCTACTTTATCATAAGCAAATGAGATGCAATCTGCTATCCATTTAGAAAGGGTACGTTTCTAAATGGATAGCAAGCAACTGGGATCAAAGATGAATAACAGAGCCTTTATGGTGCTCAGCTGTCCTTTGAAGCTAGAATGCCAAGGCTCATTTGCAGTCAAGGGTATGGAAAGGAGACACCACTTTGGGCATGAAATGTGGGTGAGTCTGAAGGACTACCTTATGGTGGAACCGTGTATAAGGCGGGTCTGCCACCAACGGCTGAAGCTCACTGATGCATAGAGGTGAAGTGAGTGCAACAAGGAAGATGACCTTCCAGAGAAACTTTAGTGAAGTTGTGGCTAAGGGCTCAAAAGGTGGCTTAAGGAGATGCCCTAACACGACATTAAGATCCCATGCCACCGGTGGTGGTTTGATGGGAGGCTTGGTTAATAAGAGCCTTCTCATGAAACGAGTCACAAATGGTTGAAAGGAGATAGGCTGCCCATCCAAGTTTGTTTTGAGATCAGAAGACGAAAGATGGAGGAGATACTGAAGGAGAGCCTCCACAAGAGCTGAAAAGGGATTAAGATCCTTCTGGGTATACCAAGTGGAGAACCCATGCCATATGAAGTCAAAGGAACATCTGGTGGACAGTTCCTGGAGGCTAGCAGTATATCCTTTACTTCCTGAGGAAGGTTAAGATCTTGCAGCACAACGCTTTCAGCAGCCAAGCCATGAGATGGAGAGCCTGCAGGTTGGGATGGAGTAGCGTCCCTTCCTCCTGTGAGAGGAGATCGGGAGCTGACCCAAGACTCAGGGGGGCGAGTCTGGGACAGACATAGAAGAGGATACCACAGTTGACATGGCCAACATGGGATTATAAGGATCATGTGGCCCCTGTCTGCTTGAAACTTCAAAACATTTTGGGAATCAGGGGTATGGGAGGAAAGGTATACAGGAAATCCTGACTCCAGTGAAAGTGGAAAGCGTCCACCTGTTGGAAGCTGGGCATCAGGGCTCTGGCGCAAAAACCAGGTAGTTTGGCATTTTGCGGAGTGGCAAAAAGGTCCATCTCCAGAGTTCCCCAGGACTGAAAGATGTAGGAAATTGTTTCCTGATGGAGGGACCATTCGTGCGGAAGGAGGATGCGACTGAATCTGTCTGCTAAGACATTGTGCTGCCCTGGCAGATACACTGCTTGGAGGTGTATTTGATGAGCAATGCAAAGGGCCCAAGAGCCTATTCCCCCCTGCTTGTTCGCGTAGAACATAGCTACCTGATTGTCCATCTGGACAAGAACTCTGTGGCCCTGTAGTAGTAGTTGAAACACTGAGGGCATTCAAGATAGCATGAAGCTCCAGTAAATGTATCTGGAACTGCAACTTCTGCTCCATCCAGAGGCCTTGAGTGGACAGTGTTCAAGGGGGCTCCCCAGCCCAGCTTGGAGGCATCCGTTGTTAGGATGCATTGATGTGGAGGCATCTGAAAAGGTGAGCCTAAGAGGAGATTTCCTGGGGTAGACCATCACAGAAGGGAGTCTATGAAAATGTCTGTGACTTGGATCTTGTCTCTGAGGGTCCCAGTGGCCTGCTTCCACTGGGAGGCCATTGAGCTGTCTGCATGTGCAGACAGGCATATGGGACTCTACATGCACTGTAGAGGCCATATAGACTAGCAGTTCCAGCATCTCCCTGGCCAAGAGATTATCTCTGAGCTTTACTTGAGATGCTAGATGTACTAGTTAAGTATAACTGTCCTAGGGTAGAAATGCCCTCAACTGTCTAGAAGAGCTCCTATGAATTCTAGTGTTTGAGAGAACCAAATGAGATTTTGGAAGATTTAATCACAAATCCCAGATGCTGCAGTATCAGTATTGTACAAAGGAGGGATAGATGAATCTCCTGAGAAGTGGCTGTCCTTATTAGCCAGTCGTCTAAGTATGGGAAGACTAATATTCCACGAAGTCCTTAAATATGCTGCAACAACCGCCATACACTTTGTAAAGACTCTTGGGGCAGTAGTAAGTTTGAAGGGAAGGACTGTATTGATAGTGATTTTCCTGGAAGATGAAGTGTAGATACTTCCTGTGTTCTGGATGAATGAGGCTATGTGATATAAACAAATGTGATATGTTATTTTTACAATGTAATATAATGCTTGTATTCCATTTATTCACCATTCTGTAATATAATTTTGTATGTAATGCCTAGCTGACTCACTTTGCTGTATGCCTGCATCCTGGGAAGGGAAAGTCTATGTGGTTAATAACACGTAGCCTGTAACAGGTGCGGAAGTATAAAGAAGTGGAGTGAGACAATCACCCAATGGAATATTGACATGCTGGAATAGTATTTAATGACTCACAGTGAGAATTATTAGCCAATGAAATATTGACCTGCTATAAGTAGGAGGGGACCAGTTATACTATAAAAACTGTGAAACAGAGGATGTGTGCGAATGCTCAGTCAAGCATTGCGCCAGTTCTTGCAAGAATGTAATTAAAATACCTCTGCCTCACTTAGGAGTCTGTTATTGTGTAAAAAGTTGTGTTTTCTTACAGATTGGGGGCCGTCCGGTATTGTCTCATCGCTGGAGGCGACCCCCGGCCCTGAGGATGGGGAGACGCGTCCTGTTGAGTTCAACGGCCTCATTTATCAGTGACGGAGGGCTCCAACAGTGGACTGACAGTAGAATCCTGAGACCATGAAGGAAAGCAGTTACTTACCCATAACAGGTGATCTCTGGGAACAGCAGGAATAAGTCTTCACATATGGGTACGTCGGTACCGACGGAGTCTGCGCGGGAACGCTTCCCAGTGTCCAATCAAAGAGCTTTTGGAAGCATTCCACCATGCCTGCGTGCTGCCTTCCCGCCTTTCCCAACTGCCTCTCCTCAGTTAAGTTTTAAAGCTGAGACAAAGAGAGAGAGAGAGGAAAGGAAAGATAGAGATACAACTCCTGGGGAGGTGGGTGGGTTGTGAAGACTTATTCCTGCTGTTCCCAGAGATCACTTGTTACAGGTAAGTAACTGTGCTATCTCCAGGAACAAGCAGGAATGAGTCTTCACATATGGGGACTCCCAAGCTGAGATGCCTGGAGTCCCAGCATGTCATAGGTTGGAACATGCTATCTCCCAGAACACCAGGCATCCTGAGGATGGAGGGTAGGAGTTGAAGAAAGAAAGGTGCTGTGGAACAGCTGACCTAGCATAGGCTTGCAGACAAGGAGTCCATGTGTGGATGATAATTGTCATCAATGATATTGCAAAGAAAAAATATTGCAATAGGGACCTCCCCTAACAGGACTTTAGAGAAGTATGGAGGTTCATGGGATCTACTGGGGAACCCAGTAGAGGAACCTCGAGAAGGACCTCACTAAGTGGAGGTAGTAAACCTGTAGGAAAAATAATGGAGGACAGAATCCTGAAAGGTAACAGGGAACCCCAGTAGGAGAAAACTGGGGTAGTACAAAAACGGTAGGCCTTCAGCAGAAGGCTTTATGATAAAAACCCAACACTCTTGGCAGCAGAGTGGCTCACTCTTAGGAACAAAAAGAGAAAGGCTAACCGATTTGGACAGATACCCTTTCTCCCCACAAGGACTAGGCCTTTGGGAACCCCTTGTATCCCAAAAGGACAACGTCAGAGGCGTTAGAGCCTGTGAGTAGCTGAAGATCCGCAATGTCTCTCCTAACTGAAGTCAGCTGGGAGAGATATTGGAACATGGAGAGCTTCAGAGGTACCTAAACCTTAGGGCTATGGGAGGTGTTAACTACCACCAAAGTGGTTGTGAGTGTAGGACATGCTGGATAGCATAAGTATGGGTAAAGCCCATCTGTCAGAATCATATGGCTATATGAGCTTGGACAGTCAGGTAGATAAAGCAGAAACATATCTACCGATAGTAAAATATCTCGACAGATACATATACATATACACATATGAGAATATATCTATAGTGAGATATGAAGGGCATAAAATACTCACACATGATAGACAGACATCTGTAAGATGTGTGCTATATATATATACCTCTATATGGAAGTCTGCAAGAAGCAGACAGATAAGCCTACAAAGGGTATTCACAAAGGAAAACGTGGAGAGGAAAGATTCATCTAATAAGAAGGTGGAACCTACTTGAGAAGACACATAGAGAATCAATTCCCACTGGTTATGGCTACAGGAATGCTAGGTAGTAGTATTATTATTTATTTATTTAACATCTCTTATATACCGCGCTATTAAAATCAGTGCGGTGTACAATGAACAAAATATACTGCAATGTGTACAGGTAACATCGAGTTTACAGAGAACAAGGGAATATATAACATGGAATAACAGGGATAACTATGTACAATCAACATTATACTATGAATATGCTTTTATTATATACCATATTTAAACTCGAGTGGATATTGTACGTGAATTCATGGGTGGCATGGGTCAGTAGTAGTAAAGTGAAATATCGTGGGAACTAACCATTTTCTGATTGGATAAAGGTGCTAAAGTGTTTGGTGTGAGTGGGAGGCCTGTTGGCTGTGTGAGTGTCTGTGGTCACTTCTGGGTAGTATTTTGTGAATAAGTGATGCTTTACGGCTTTGTGGAATTGTAATAGGCTTTTGATGCCGCGGATTTCATGGGGAAGTATATTCCAGTTCCTGGGTGCGAATAATGAAAAAGCTCTGTTTGATGTAGCTTTAGTACATGATATCATCTTGGGAACTATTAAGGTGTTCATAGTTGTAGTCCTTCTGTTTCTATTTTCAGGGGTGTTATGGATTAGTTTTCTGATTGGTGTTGGTGGGTAGATATTCATGGCTTTGAAGGTCAAGACTAGTGACTTATATGAGAGTCTGGCTTGTAGAGGTAGCCAGTGTAGGTCTTTCATGATAGGCGTTATATGAGCAGACCTTGGTGATCCAGAGAGGACTCTTGCAGCTGTATTCATAGCCAGACGAAGTGGATTTAATGTTGATTGAGAGAGCCCATGGAGGATGATGTTTGCAAAATCTAGATGTGGGAGGACTAGTGCCTGGAAGGTTGATCGGTAATCAGTATAGTCCAGTAGTGGACGGAGGTGGCGTAGTGTTCTGATCTTGTGATATATATTCTTTGTCACATTCTTCACATGCATTGTCATATCCAGGTGTTGATCTAATGTTATGCCGAGGTATCGGATCGTGGGTTTGGACGTCAGTTCTATGTTGTTGATCAGCAGCGACGGAGGAGGTACGAACTTAAGATTCCTTGTGACAAATAGGATATCAGTTTTGCTATGATTTATTCTTAGGTTTTGAGTCAGCAGCCATTCAGCTACTGCTCCAAAGCAGTTGATTATTGGAGTATACACTGGTTGGTCAGTTTTGAACGGCATGTATATGAGGATGTCATCAGCGTATGCCAGGCATTGTACGTTGAAGGATCTGATCAATTCACATATCGGCTGCATATAAACATTGAACATTAACGCCGATAGTGAAGATCCTTGTGGTACACCTTGAGACTGTAGGAATGGTTCTGAGGATTCCTGGCCTGTTTTAACTTGTTGCCACCTATTGGAAAGGTAGGATCTACACCATTCCAGTGCTGTGCTTCGAATCCCCTTTTCTCTCAGGCGTTGCAGTAGTATATCGTGGTTCACAGAATCGAATGCAGCGGAAATGTCTAAAAAGATGAGAATAAATCCTTGTTTGATGTTGTTTATTCCTGTGATCAGATCGTTGAATAGGGTTGTAAGGATTGTGTCGACTCCATGTGCTTCTCTGAATCCATGCTGTGATTTGTCTAGTGGTGCTTCTGTGTCAATATGATGCTGGAGTTGTTGTTGGGCAGCTTTCTCGATGATTTTTGCAAGCTGGGGGATGCTTGAGATTGGCCTAAATGATTCAGCTTTGGATGGATCAAGCTTACTGTTTTTTAGTAGAGGCTTGATAGAGGTGTGTTTAAGACTCTGGGGGAATGAGCCTGTTAGAAAGGACTGGTTCAGTATTTTGCATAGGATTTGGCTTAGATCATGTCGCAGGTCTTTGATCCAGTTGGCTGGGCAAGGGTCGTTAGGTGCCGTGCTAGGATTGATGGAGGCGACAATTTTCTCAATTTCATTAGATGATATAGTATTGAAGTTGCAAAATGGAGTTATTTGAGATGCCTTAGATGATATAATGGGGTCGATGGTATTTATGCTTGTGCTGGTCTTAATCATTTTTGATTGCAGGTAGATTGCGTAGTCCTGTGGTCGAGGCATTGCAGGTTGGGCTGAAACTGGCTCTCTTGTTATGGATTTTACTAAGTTGAATAGAGCATGAGGTTTATTGATGGAGCGTTTCAGTAGGTTTGTGTGGTATAGCTTCTTACTCAGTGTTACCTTCTCACGGTGGGTAGCTAGGTGTGAATTGTATGTTTCAAGGGCTTCTGGTGAGTGGGTTTGGCACCACTGTCTTTCAAGTTTGCGTAGGTGGGTGAGAGATGTACGAAGGTCAGTAGAGAACCATGGTGCGTATTCTCGTTTTCTTATTTTCTTATCCTTGTGCTCTGGACATGAGGCGGCTCTGAGGTTCTCGTCCCATTTGGCTACCAGGTCATCTAGGTTGAGGGAGGTGTCCGTCAAGAGTGGTTGGAGGTTATCTAGGACCTTGTCACGGTTGAGAGGTTGAAAACGGACTGCGTGGGTTCTGGGTGGGTTAGATGGTATTTGACTCACGTGAGTGGTATGGGTGGGTATATTGAATTGGATAAGGTTGTGATCAGACCATGGTACTGGTATAACCGATAGTTCAAGGGCTTGGTGTGTTAAGGTGTTGGAATGGGGTGCGAAGATGAGGTCTAGTTTACCTCCTTTAGTGTGGGTGGGAGAATCAACATATTGTTTGTAGCCTAGATCCCCTAGTGCATCTAGAAATGCTTCAGAGTGGCTGTCATGGAGAGATGGGAGGTTGAAATCACCAACTACCCAATTTGGAGAGCGTGAGGTGGATGTTGCGCATGCAAGCTCGATTATTGTTGGAAGGTCATCTGGTGATGGGGAGGGTGCTCGATAAAGCAGGTTGATTGAGCAGAGTTCATTAGATATAGTGAGGGAGTCAAGGTGGGTTGAGCTGGAGGAGTTGCATAGTTTGAAATTAAGATCTGTTTTGGCGAGTATGAGCGTTCCGCCTCCTTTTTGAGTGGATCTGTGGCTTGTGTAGAGGTCAAATCCAGGAGGTAGCATCTGATTCAGGAGGATGTTGTCGCAATCAGATAGCCATGATTCCGTGACCATCAGGATGTCAAGCTTGTATTGAGGAATCAAGTCCATGACTGCAGGCCATTTTGATCGAATGGATCTGGCGTTTATCAATGCACATTTTAGGAGGCATTGTCGATGGAGTTTCTCATATTGTGCTTTGTTGATGACTTGAAGGGGAATGTTAAGTAGATGGGAGTGGGATGTGTGGTTGCGTTTTGCAGTTGTGTGGTGGGGGAATTCAAACCATCTCCTTCCATATGTATGTAGTATTGGTATGTAGCTAGTATCGTGGTTGAGGGCGTTTATGATGCGGGGGAGCCCAAAGGTAAGGAGGGTAGTGAGTGATAACAGGACCTTATACATTTTAGATTAAATAGAAATAGTGCAATGACTAGCAGCAGTGCAGTGACCCGCAATTGCTATCAACAGTACAATGATTAATTGTTATTGGCACAGTTAAAGGACTATAGACAGTGGTAGTACAATGTGCTAAGTTAGTATTGGCAATGGTATAAAGGTTATTGAGTTGCAAATAACATTATAGCTTTTGAGAGGCTAATTAGTACTGACAACAGTATTGTACTGACTGGTGATAGCTTCGTACTGACTGGTGATAGGTTCTACTGACAACAGTAGAATAACCAGGATGGTTACGTGAAAGCAGAGGATGATATCAGTCTGCAGCCTGCAGGTCCCGAGTATTCTAGAATGCTAGCATGGTAAGTGAATAGAAGACGCATAGGAATGAGATACCATGCTGACCTGCTTAAGGGCAAAAAGGTATCATGCGTTCTTACCATGAGGACAAGCTGGAAAGAGAAAACATATTCCCTATTGGAAATACTATGGACCAAAGCAAGGAATTAGCAACTCCTTAAGCTTTCACGTAAGAGGAGGCCTATATCCTTTATATTAAAAGGAGAACTTTTCTAGTCATGGGAGACATGACTGAAAAAGCCTTTTTCAACCATCTAGTATGGCCGTTGGAGAAAAAGCCCCCCCCCCCCCATGCTCTCTAGCAAGGGCCCATAGTGGAGAGCTTCTCTGTAGAATTGCAGAGAGCATGATGCAGGAGAAATGGGAAATAGAATGGCTGCAAAAGAGCCAGTAGCTATGTCAACTATGCTGCCAAACCCAGGGGAATGGAGATGGCAGAAAGAGAAGACAATCCAGCAAGCTTGTAGTGAAAAAATTTTCAAGACAGACGACAGCACTGACTTGGAGCCACTACTAAGACCAGACAGAATGTTAGCGGAGGACAAATCTGTTGCTGGTGGACAAGAACCAGTGGTTGAAAGATTAAGGCTCCTGCATTGGCAGCTGCTTGCCAGACAGCAGAAGAATGGTACTGTTTAAAAACAGTAAGAACAGACAAAACAAGAGTAGAAAACTCTGGACGTGTCTGATGAACAGCTTCAAAGCAAGATTGAAAAAGAGGAGTCAACTCAGAAGAGAACTCCGCACTGGAAAAGTAAGAAAACTAGAGAGGCTGAAGAAAAGCCCTCAGTGAAGCAATACCGCTCTTACAGAGGAAAAACCCTGGTAAGAGGGTAAAGAATGGAGCTGAAGAAAACTTACAAAGCAGTAAGTTTATAGGAGGGAGAAAAGACATGCTGGCACAGGAAACTATCATTTGATAGTGGATAGACCTCTTTCCCTAGAAGGAAAAAGAGGAAAAATCCTGTGACCTAGAAGCATGAACATCCTAAGAGCTCATAGAACATAGAAAGAATGGATGTCTTTCGGGAAGAGATCCATGTTTAGGATTTAGAATGACAGCAGTGGATTGTCTCTAATGAGCAGAAGCAACTGCAGATTCTAATCCCAAGAGTCACAAGCATCTGATGAATTGATCAGAAACCCTGTGGTTGCTGGGTTTGCTGAGCCTGGTGAGAGGTTGAACTCTGTAGACCAGGACGATGCTTCCCCTGTTTGGGAACATCTGTATGATGGGCAGATGATGCATAAAACCTTCTCCTATGGGAAGAAAGTTTGGCAGGACATTTCCTACCTACTGGGACAGAAGGTGCAGAACAGCTCCTAGGAACAGGTAAGTCAGTGGAGAACTGAGTAACCTGACGTAAAGACTCCTTGTTGAAAAGATTGTCTCCAGTGCAAGAAGCATGTCCCAGTCTGTGCTGTGCCCATTTGTCCAAGCCTGAAGCTTGGAGCCAGGCTCTACGTCGTGCCCCTATGGTTATAGCAGAAGTCCTGCCAACAGACTCAAAAGAGTCTAGGGAAGCACGAGTAAAAAACCAAGAGATATTCTGGAGATGCTTGAGTAGTGAAGAATAGTCTGCACTCCTGGACTCTGGAAGAGGAGGAGTCAAAAGATGTAATTGCTTTGTGACCTCCTCAAGAGATACTCACATAGAAAATATATGAGAGAATTCTTGCAGAAAGCATAGATGTCTGGAAGGTTTGACGTCCAAAGGCATCAAGTATCTTAGACTCACGACCTGGCGGATAAGAAAAGTGCTTTTTCTTGCTCTTTACCCGCCTCATTGCTGATTCCACAACTATGGAATGATGAGGAAGTTGAGTCTTTTGAAACCCTGGAGAGGGGGGCACTTGATATAAGAGATCAGTTGATCTGGAAGGTGGGGGTACCCTTAAAGGTGTTTTCCACATTCCTAGAAGGAGATTCTGCAAGGAATGATGCAAAGGAAGCATTATGTTCTCCTTTGCTTTGGTAGAAAGAGTCCTGGTGCAGGATCATGCCCTGCGATAGGAATGGCAAGAGATCTTGCTATATCTAGGAGGAAACTCTGAAAAGAGGGTTCCCCAACAGTATTTTCCCTTGGACAGGTTAGATCTGGAGAACTAGCCTGAGCACCGACAGAGCTATCCAGATATATAGGAATAGAAGATCCTGCACAGTGCAGTGTGGAATGCTTAAAGGATGGTCGCCGGTACTGGCTGTCAGGAGCAGCGACCGTCATTACCACATTGTCCATGCCAGATTTTACAAGAAAAGAAAAGAAAACACCGGCGGTACCGGTGGCGTCGGGAAGACATCCGCGACCACAAGAAAACTAAAGAAATAAAAGAAGAATTTTCTGCGGTGACAGGACGACGTCCTGCCAGCGCCGCGGAAAAACGAAAACTGAGGAGAGGCAGTTGGGAAAGGCGGGAAGGCAGCACGCAGGCGTGGTGGGATGCTTCCAAAAGCTCTTTGATTGGACGCTGGGAAGCGTTCCTGCACAGACTCCGTCGGTACCAACGTACCCATATGTGAAGACTCATTCCTGCTTGTTCCTGGAGATAAATCAATACAGACTCAGTGAAGCAGACTAGGTATTAGACAAAGATAAATGACAACCAAGTAACTCTGTGCACAGACCAAGGTAAAACACAAAACTGTAAAATATTACCTTGGTGGTTGGTTATTGAGACAGACTGTTGTGTGTATGAGACATGTCCTAGACACAAAGTGAGTGCGGAGTCTCAATACGCGGTTCCAACACATCCGCAAGGAGTGTGGCCAGAGAGAGACGAAGTGAAAGGCACATTGGTGAAATAGGTCTCAATGGGTGTCAGGATTATTAAATGAAACTCGAGTAAGGATGGGGTCAGCGATAAGGACCCCGGGGACATTCCTCTAGACAGTCTATTAGAAAGAATGTTGAAATATTAGAAAGATAAGAATACTCAGGATAAAGATAAAATATTGTTATTTTACATAGAAAAAAAAAAGAAAGCATAAAAGCTAGCTGCAGTCTTCTGGCACAGACGAAGGGTGGTTATGTCAAATCCTTAACTTATATGTAAGCAGTGAAAAGATTAATTCAGCAAGTGTTTGCTACTGCCAGAAAGGAATAGCAGTGGTGCATGAAAATGGTCATTAAGCAGGGAATTCTTTTGAAGCCAGAGAAACAGATTAGCAGATGAGACTAAGGGAGCTGCCTTAGAGGTAGATTTAACTCCTATATACAATTTAACCCCAGAAATAGGGAGTCAGGCAGCAAATCCTCATCTTAAAAAGGATATAGCATTATTAGAAAAGGTAAAGAGAAGAGCCACCAAAATGGTAAAGGGGATAGAAGGATACTCCTATGAAGAGAAGCTAAAAAGGTTAGGGCTCTTCAACCTGGAAAAGAGATGGCTGAGGGGAGATAATGATAGAAGTAGTATTTTTAGTAGACACAGGAGCTGCCCGGACATCCTTAAATTATATACCAGAGGGAATGAGATTAACAAATCAGAAGCTTACAGTCTCAGGAGTAAAAGGAGAGGGTTTTTCGGTCTCAATATTTGAGCCCACCCTGTTAAAAATGGACCATGAGGAGGTAGAGGGACAGTTGTTGTATATCCCAGAAGCAAGGAGTAATCTATTAGGAAGGGATATGATTACACAGTTAAACTTAGAAATAAAGGTGAAAGACCGCCATCTCATTGTAGAAATGGCTGTCCTCACCGAAGAAGAAGAGAGTCAAATAGACCCTATAGTCTGGGCAAAGGAAGGAAATAGAGGAGGATTAAAGATCCCGCCACTGAAAGTTGAACTGAACAAGGAAGGCGAGGTAGTGCGCCAAAAACAATACCCCATTTCATTGGAAGGTCGTAAGGGCCTCCGGCCTGTTATAAGTTTGTTAAAAGATGCACTATTAGAACCATGCATGTCCCCCTTTAATACTCTCGTCTTGCCAGTAAGAAAACAAAATGGATCGTATAGGCTAGTACAGGATTTGAGGAGACTGAACCAAATAGTACGGAGAAGGCACCCAGCGGTACCAAATCCCTACACAATACTGAGTAAAATACCCCATGAGCACAAATGGTTTAGTGTTATAAATTTGAATGATGCATTTTGGTCCTGTCCCTTGGACCCAAGTAGTAGGGAACAGGTGTTAGAAAAATTTTCTACACCATCCGGCGTAACTCTTTTGCAATATGTAGATGATCTTTTAATATCAGGGAAAAAGACGACCCAAGTAAGTGAAGCTACCAAAGCTCTATTAGAGTTTCTGGGAAGACAAGGGTTCCGGGTTTCAAAAACTAAATTATAATTTGAAGAAAGCGAAGTAAAATACCTTGGACATTTAATTATTGAAGAAAAAGGAGAATAGGTCCAGAACGAATAAAAGGGATTACAGATTTACCCCTATCTAGGACAAAAAGGGAACTAAGGAAGTTCTTAGGACTAACCGGGTATTGTAGATTATGGATAGACTCATATGCCCAAAAGACTAAGAGATTATATTCAAAATTGTTAAAAGAGCAACCTAATATTATAATTGAGTCTCAATGCGTGGATGAGACAATGGTGCAGAGATGAGGGTTTTGGATTTGTTAGGAACTGGGGAACATTCTGGGGAAAGGAGGGGTTCTTCCGAAGGGATGGGCTTCACCTTAACCGGGATGGAACCAGGCTGCTGGCATTAACCTTTAAAAAGGAGATAGAGCAGCTTTTAAACTAGATAATAGGGGAAAGCCGTCAGTCGCCCAAGAGCGAATGGTTCGGAAGAATGTATCCTTGAAGGATACAACCAAAAGCAGAGAGGTTCCAAAAAAGAGTAAAGTAGCCCAAATGCCCTCAAGTATGGAGCAGACAGAGCTTAAAGATCCCAAATTACCCATGTCTACCAATAGCCAGATTAATATGAATAAAATACAGTCTCTAAAATGCTTGTATGCAAATGCTAGAAGTCTAAAAAATAAGATGGGAGAGTTAGAATATATAGCACTAAATGAGAGGTTAGATATGATTGGAATATCAGAGACATGGTGGAAGGAGGACAACCAGTGGGACACTGATACCTGGGTACAAACTATATCTTAATGATAGAGCTGATCAAATTGGTGGAGGGGTTGCGCTCTATGTTGGAGAGGGCACTGAGTCAGAAAGGATTAAAGTTTTGTAGGAAACAAAATTTGCTGTAGAATCTCTATGGATTGAAATTCCATGTAAAAAGGGGAAGACGATGGCAGTGGCAGTGGGGGTGTACTAACGACCGCCTGGCCAGAATGAACAAATGGATGATTAAATGCTCAAAGAAATCAAGGAAGCTAACAAAAGTTACAGCGCAGTAATAATAATGGGTGATTTCAATTACCCCGGTATCGACTGGGTCAGTGTCAAGGCAGGACATGCTAGGGAGATAACGTTCCTAGATGAAATAAAAGACTGCTTCTTGGAGCAGCTGGTTCATGAACCGACCAGAGGGGAAGCCATATTAGACCTAGTCCTTAGTGGAACACCAGATCTAGTGCAAGAGATAAGGGTGTTAGGGCCACTTGGCAAAAGTAATCATAGCATGATCGCCTTTGATTTAATTAGTGGAGGAGGGATAGTAAGGAAATCCACAGTACTACCTTTTAACTTTCGAAAGGGAGACTATGATAAAATGAGGAAAATAGTTAAGAAAAAACTAAAAGGAGCAGCTGCAAAGGATAAAGACTTACATCAAGCTTGGGTGGTGTTGAAAAATACTATCTTGGAAGCCCAGACCAGCTGTATTCCACGCTTTAAGAAAAGTGGAAGGAAGTCCAAAAAACTGCCAGCATGGTTTAAAGGTGAGGTCAGAGAGGCTGTTGCCAAAAAAGCATCTTTCAGGAAATGGAAAAAAAGAGCCAAACGACAAAACCTGGAAACGGCACAAGCACTGGCAAGTCAAATGCAAGGCATTGATAAAGCAGGCAAAGGGAGAATTTGAGAAGAAGCTTGCTGCAGAAGCAAAAACGCGAAAAAGATTTTTTCAAATACATTCAAAGCAAAAAACCTGTGAGAGTGTCAGTTGGTCCATTAGATGATAGAGGAGTTAAGGGGGCACTAAGAGGCGACAAGGCGATAGCAGAGAGACTGAATGAATTCTTTGCTTCAGTCTTTACTGAGAAAGATGTAGGGATGTTACCCATGACTGAAGTGGTATTTAAAGGTGCGGAAGAATTGAAGGAAATATCGATACATCAGGAAGATGTATTACAACTATCAGATAAACTGAAGAGTAGCAAATCACCTGGGCCGGATGGTATACATCCAAGGGTGTTGAAAGAACTAAAATATGAGATTGCAGACCTGCTATTAGTAATCTGTGAACTATCATTAAAATCAGCTCTAATACCTGAAGATTGGAGGACCGCCAATGTAACGCCAATTTTTAAAAAGGGTTCCAGGTGTGAGCCGGGAAACTACAGACCGGTGAGCCTCACGTCAGTACCGGGAAAAATGGTAGAAACCATCAAAGAATAAAATTACTCAGCATGTAGATAGTCATGGCCTAATGGGAGACAGCCAACATGGCTTTAGACAAGGAAGATCTCGTCTTACTAATCTGTTATGTTTTTTTGAAAGTGTGAATAAACAGGTGGACAAAGGTGAGTCGGTTGATATAGTGTATCTGGACTTTCAGAAAGACTTTGACAAGGTCCCTCATCAGAGACTTTTGGCAAAACTAAAGCGTCATGGGATAGGAGGCAGTGTACTACTGTGATCAGGAACTGGTTAAAAGATAGAAAGCAGAGGGTTGGGCTAAATGGCCAATTTTCCCAATGGAGAAAGGTGAATAATGGTATACCCCAGGGAACTGTGCTGGGTCCGCTGCTTTTTGACATTCATAAATGACCTGGAAAGTAGAACGAGTGAGGTTATCAAATTTGCAGATGAGACAAAACTATTTAAAGTTGTTAAAACCCAAGAGGATTGTGGGAAATTGCAAGAGGATCTTGATAATTTGGAAGACTGGGCATCAAAATGGCAGATGAAATTTAATGTGGACAAGTGCAAAGTTATGCACCTAGGGAAGAACAACCCAAACTATGGTTACACAATGCAAGGTTCCACATTAGGAACCACCACCCAGGAAAAAGATTTAGGCAGGCAGATGAAACAAACAATGAGAGAAATTATGGCCATTCTACATCAAGAATGAAGGAGTAGCCTAATGGTTAAGAACATTGGATTGGGAATCCAGAGACCAGGGTTTGATTCCCACTAGCACTCCTTATGGTCTTGGGCAGGTCACTTGGCCCTCCATTACCTCAGAAGAATCCAAGTTATCAATGTCCCTGTTTTAGTGTATGTTACCAGGTTTGGGTTTCAATGTAAACCGCTTTGATTGAAATGATAAAGTGGTATATAAAACCTGTTAAATAAATAAGAGTCATTGGGGTATATGGGAATATACACAGTAGCCAAGCAAGTGTGTGAGAGGTGTATAACCTGTAAGAAAAAAAACAAAATGGTCCTTAAGGAAACAACTTCAGGGAGACAGAGACCCTGGTCTTAGTCCATTCTAAAGTATACAGGTTGATTTCACTGAGTTGCCCTTGGTTGGGCAGATGAAGTAACTTTTGATAATTTGATGAGAATGGTGGAGGCATATCCCATGGTAGCTGCCACAGCAATAGGAGTAGCAAAAATGGTTATGGAACAAATCATTCCAAGATGTGGGACGATAGGTCACTGACTTGGACCAGGTCAGTCACTTCACAGCCAAGGTATTGCAAAACAAACTCTGGGAGTATCCTGGGATTTCCATACTCCATGGCATCCACCCGCCTCAGGGAGAGTGGAATGCATGAATCAGACAATAAAGCATAGTTACTCACCTGTAACAAGTGATCTCCAGGAACAGCAGGAATTTAGTCTTCACATATGGGTATTGTCAGCACCGACGGAGCCTGCGCGGGAACGCTCCCCAGCGTCCAATTAGAAAGCTTTTGGGAGCATCCCACAGCGGCTGCGTGCTGCCTTCCCGGCTTTCCCAACTGTCTCTCTCCAGTTGAGTTTAAAGCTGAGAGGGGGAGAGAAAAAGAGAGAGAGATAGAGAGATACAACTCCTAGGGGAGGTGGGTGGGTTGTGAAGACTAAATTCCTGCTGTTCCGGGAGATCACCTGTTACAGGTGAGTAATTTTGCTATCTCCAGGAATAAGCAGGAATGTAGTCTTCACATATGGGGACTCCCTAGCTACAGATGCCAGGGAAAAACCCCAGCAGTTGTGCGCCCTTTTTGGAAGGGCTCCACTTCCCCCCATGGATATCTGGCATCCTACCAGGGATGGTGGGTAGGAGTTGATTAAGTATGGAACAGGTGTTGAACAGCCTGACCAAATAAGGCATCCCGGCAGGAGTCCTTGTCCAAGCAGTAATGGGCTGTGAAGGTATGAACCGAGGCCCAGGTAGCTGCTCGACAGATGTCGTCGATAGACACAGAGTGAAGATGAGCCATAGAGGCTGCCATGGCTCTCACATTGTGAGCTGTGACATGGCCCTCCAGAGGAAGGTTCTTACTCTCACAGGCAAAGGAAATACACTGTGCAGTCCAGTTGGACAGTGTTATCTTGGAGACTGGAAGTCCCAAATGAGAAGGATCAAAAGCAACAGAGTTGAGAGGACTTTCTATGTTGCTGTGTTCTTTGCAAGTAAAAGGCTAAAGCTCTTTTACAGTCCAAAGTATGAAGATTCCTTTCTGCATTTGATGCATGAGGTCTTGGAAAGAACACAAGCAGGTAGACCACTGGATTAAGATGAAAAGGCGAGACCACTTTTGGCATAAAGTGTGGATGAGTCCTAAGGACTACCTTGTCATGATGGAACTTTGTATAAGGTGGATCAGCTACTAGTGCCTGCAACTCATTGATGCGGCGTGCTGATGTGATTGCAATGAGAAAGATCACTTTCCAAGAAAGGAATTTCAATGAGGTAGTAGCTAAGGGTTCGAAAGGTGGCTTCATGAGCTGACCAAGAACCAGGTTTAAGTCCCATGCCACCGGTGGTGGCCTAATGGGAGGCTTAGTTAGAAGGCGGCCTCTCATAAATCTTGCTATAAGAGGATGGGAGGAGATAGGTTGTCCATTTAGAGGCTTGAGAGAAGCTGCAATAGCACTCAAATGGACTCTTACTGAGTTAGTTTTAAGTCCTGCATTGGATAAATGAAGGAGATACTCCAGTAATGATTGCAGAGGTATCGCAAGGGGGGTAAGACCCTTCTGAGAACACCATATGGTAAACCTTTACCACTAGAAAGCATAAGAGCGTCTTGTGGAGGGCTTCCTGGAAGCATAAAGGACATCCTTTACTTGCTGAGGGAGGTTAAGATCATGAAGATCTAGGCCTTCAGCAACCAAGCTCTGAGATGCAGAGATTGGGGATTGGGATGCCATAACATTCCATCCTCCTGAGACAGGAGATCTGGAGCAGATCCTAACTCCAGGGAGGGAGCTTGAGAGAGATGTAGAAGCAGAGGGTACCACACTTGCCGTGGCCAATGTGGAGCTATGAGAATCATACGCCCTCTGTCTCTCTGAAGCTTGAATAGGGTTTTGGGAATTAGGGGAATGGGTAGAAAGGCATAAAGGAAGTCTTGACCCCAGTAAAGGAGGAAAGCATCCCTGGCATCAGAGCCCTGAGCCGGAATTCTGGAACAGAACCGGGGAAGTTTGGCATTCAACGGACTTGCAAAGAGGTCTATGTCCGGGGTTCCCCAAATTTGAAAAATCTTGGCCACCTGGTCTGCATGTAGAGACCATTCATGTGGAAGCAGAACTCGACTGAATCTGTCTGCCCAAGAGTTTTGTATGCCTGGGAGATACACTGCCAGGAGATGAATCTGATGCTCTCTGGCGAGGGCCCATACTCGCAAAGCTTTGTTGCAAAGCGACAGAGAACCTGTTCCTCCCTGCTTGTTCACGTAGAACATGGCTACCTGATTGTCCGCATGAATGAGGACTGTCTTGTAGCTGAGCAGGGTAGGGAACACTCGAAGAGCAAGGAAAATTGCTCTGAGCTCCAAGAGATTGATATGTAGATGAGTCTCCTGTGGAGTCCAGGTGCCTTGGGTGGAGAGGTCTTGCAGATGAGCTCCCCAACCTATTGGTGAAGCATCTGTTGAGTTGCCTGGGGTAAGGGTTGTTGAAAAAGGGACCCCAGCAACAGGTTCTGAGTGGACTGCCACCATTGGAGGGACAAAATAAGGCGATTTGTGTTTGCTATTTTGTCTGACAGGCACCCTGATGCCTGGGTCCATTGAGTGGATAAAGTCCACTGGGCTGCTCTCATATGGAGGCGAGCATAAGGAACCTCATGCACGGTAGATGCCATGTGGCCTAGTAGTTGTAGCATTTCTCGGGCAGTGGGATGAGGTTTTAGCACTGCTTGAGAAGCTAACTGCACCATGCGAAGGCAACGGGCCTGAGGGAGATAGGCCCTTGCCCTTTTGGTATCCAGCAAAGCTCCTATGAATTCTAAAGACTGAGTGGGAGTTAGACTGGATTTTGGGATGTTTATGACCAGACCCAAATACTGAAGGATACGCATTGTGCAAGATAGAGAAGTCCTGGCCTCTGACTCTGATGGGGCTCGAATAAGCCAGTCGTCCAAGTAGGGGAAGACGAATATGCCTAGAGTGTGGATAAATGCTGCTACCACAGCCATGCATTTCGTGAACACTCTTGGAGCTGAGGCCAGGCCAAAAGGAAGCACCCTGTATTGGTAGTGCTTTCCTTGAAAAAGGAACCGAAGGAACTTTCTGTGAGTTGGATGGATAAGAACATGGGTGTACGCATATCCTTGAGATCTAGAGAACAAAGCCAATCCTGACTCTGAAGGTATGGCAGCAGAGTTCCTAGAGAAAACATCTTCAATTTCTCTTTGAACAGGAATTTGTTCAATTCTGAGGCCCAAAATAGGTATGTATCCCCTTGTTTTCTTTGGGATAAGGAAATAGGGGGAGTAAAACCCTGTACCCTGTTGATGAATGGGTACTTCTTCTATTGTCCCTTGGGCAAGAAGTATAGTGACCTCTTGATCTAACAGGTTGCTGAGAGAGGTCTGAGAATTGAACTGTCTTACCATTCTGGGAGGGGGCATGCACAGAAAGTGCAGCTTATACCCCTCTCTTATAATGGAGTGTGTCCAATGCTCTGCTGTTATCTGCTCTCACCTGGGGGCAAAGTGACAACCTTTCTGGAATGGTGGAAGGCTCTGGTCCATTGAGGGCCAGGAAGGCTAAGTTCTCTAGATGAAAGTCAAAGGCCTTGTGGAGGCTGAGACTGCTGAGATGGTTAAGGCTTAGTACTCTTTGCTTTCCTTTGTTTAGGTGGTTGCTGACCCTTCCGGGCAGGCTGACCTGCAGAACATTCCTGCTGGGAATAAGAGGGATAAAACCTTTTTTGAGAAGAAAAATCTTTCAAGAAGCCTTTCTCGCAGGATCAGCTGTGGCTTTGGATAGCCTATCCAAAGTGGAGTTGTCAGCATCTAATTCATTGGCTTTTTCTTGCCAATTTTTGCCAAATAGATTCTCACCTGTATAAGGGATATTGCCCAGTTTGTCCTGTACCCAGAGCTCCAAATCGGATGCCGGGAGCCAGGCAATTCTACATGCACCTATGGCAATGGCAGAGGTTCTGCTTATGCACTCAAAACAGTCAAAAACTGCACGGTTGACAAACTTAGACACATCCTGGGCATGTTTGACCAGTGTGAGAAAATCCTGCCTTCTATCCTCAGGAAGAAGAGGGCTCAAAACCTCTAAATCACCTGTGACTTCTTTAAGGAACATTCCCATATATAAAATATAGGAAATGATCCTGGCACTAAGCATGGAAGCCTGGAAAGTATGATGTCCAAAGGCATCCAAAGTTCTACACTCACATCCTGGAGAATTAGAGGCATGCCTCTTTGCACTCCTGATCCTTCTCATAGCTGATTCCACTACAATAGAGTGGTGAGGAAGCTGAGTTTTCTGAAATCCAGGACAAGGAGGGACTCGATACATGGTATCCAGTCTGCGAGAGGGAGGAGAGGTGGTGAGAGGTCTCCCACATTCTCAACATGAGATCATGTAAGATCTCATCGATAGGCAAGGTAGCTGCCTCCTTAGGAGCTTTGGGATATTGTAAAATCTCCAACTCCTTAGCTCTGGGCTCTGTCTCAGGAGTCACAGTAATGGACACTCAGATGGCTGGTGATCTGGGCCGAAGCATTTAAGACACCAGTCATGGGCATCAGTAGCAGAAATAGTGCTACCACACTTGGAACATTTTTAAAAAACCCTTGCTGGTTTTTCCATTGTCTCAGTAAACCAGATGGAAGGCCTAAGGCCTGAAATGGAGTTGATGCACCTGAAAGAATTAAAGTTCTTTTGGGGGGGGGGGGGGTGGTGTTTACAAACAGAAAGAAGTAGAAATCGAAGAGATTGGTTCTGGTGTCGACGGAAAGGCAGACGTGACCACAAAAATAGAACTAAGAAATTTTCTGCATTGACAGGATTTGCTTCCTGCTGGTTCCATGGAAAATGAAGAACTGAAGAGGGAGAGTCACAAAGGTGGGAAGGCAGCAAAGCAGGCGCAGTGGGATGCTCCCAAAGGCTTTCCTATTGGGTGCAGGGACTGTTCCCGTGTGGGCTCTGTCGGTACCGACGTCACCCATATGTAAAGACACATTCCTGCTTGTTCCTGGAGATCAACATTTGCATCACAGTCATACAGTCTTTCAACTCCTCCATTTGTTAAACCCCTCACCTTCATATTACATCTGCGGAGCCTATCCTAAACGTTTTCCATTTTCTCCTGCAGTTGTTCCTGTCCCTTCCGTAGGCTCTCTGATCCACTTGTCAGTTCCACCAGCTTGGTGATGTGATGCTCCACATGGTCCTCCATTTCCATCACCAGACCTCCCAGTTCAGTCAAATCGTGCTATAATGTAGCAAAGTACAGTCTTTAATCCCATTCTGAGGGAGCTGACCTCCATCTCTTTCCAAAACTCCTGCAGCCAGCTTTTAAGATTCTCTCCAAGTCACAGATTGCTTCTCCTAGGCCTCTTCAGAAAAGCCATCTGAACTGGTCAGAACTCCACCCTTGGGATTGATCCCACCACACAATTAGACTGAAAGGCATCTAATTTCTTCCAGACCAACATGTGTTCAGCTCCGTATAGGGAAGAAGTTCGTTCTCTGTGCTGTGGAAACTTTAGCATAGTTACTCACCTGTAACAGGTGTTCTCTGTGAATAGAAGTAACCACTCCTCACATATGGGTGACTGAGCCCGCGCGGAGCATTTCCCCAGAAAGCCTTTGGAAATGCTACTACGCAGGCATGATCCTGTTTCCACTAAAAGGTGCCATCTCGCTCAGTCAGATGACATAGCTAAGACGGCAGTCAAATAAAAAAAGGACGGCAACTCCAAGGGGAGGGAGGGAGGGTTCTGAGGACTGATTCCTGCTGTTCCCAGAGAACACTTATTACAAGTAACTAAGCTTTCTCCATGAAAAAGCAGGAAGTCAGTCCTCACATATGGGATTCCCTAGCTCTAGGCTACCGAGGACCGAACAACGACAGTGCCAACGGTAACCGGTCAGGTGACCGTGAGTTGCAGAAGGTGAGTCCCCAATGAAAGACTCTGCAAGACCCTAGCATCCAGCAACTCTATCACTCCGGCAGCCTGACCACAGAAGGGTTGGAGGGCAGGAGTTGCATACACTCCAAGATTATTACACAGTACTGCCTGACCAAAGGTGCTATCCCTGCAGGATTCGCTTTCCAGGCAGTAGTGTGCTGTAAATGCGTAAATGGATGACCAAGAGGCGGCTCTGCAAATTTCTGTCACCAGCACAGAATGGAGGTGGGCCACTGATGTGGCCATCACCCTCATACAATGCGCTGTGATTTGGTGCTCCAGGGAGAGGCCCGCCCGCTCATAAGCGAGGGCGATGCAGTCTGCCACCCAAGAGCATAGGGTACGCTTGGTGACAGGGATCCCTAGTCTGCTGGGGTCATAGGACACAAAGCGCAGTTACTCACCTGTAACATGGGTTCTCTTGGGACAGCAGGAATCGGTCCTCACATATGGGTGACGTCGGCACCGACGGAGCCCTCGTGGAAGCATCACCTCAGCTTTCAAAGAAAGCCTTTGGGAGATGCCACCTCGCATGCGTGGTCCCCTTCCCGCCCAAGGGTGCCATCTTGCTCAGTCAGATGACATAGCTAAGAGACAGCAAAAATAAAAGATGGTAAAGGAGCAACTCCAAGGAAAGGAGGGAGGGTTGTGAGGACTGATTCCTGCTGTCCCCAGAGAACACCTGTTACAGGTGAGTAACTACGCTTTCTCTAGGAACAAGCAGGAAGTCAGTCCTCAAATATGGGACTCCCCAGCTACAGGCTACCAAAAGCCCATAGCAAAAATAGGGGCTCCCTTATGGGGAGCCACAAGCAGCAGCAATGTAGTCCGCTAACAGACACCACAGTAGGACCCCTGTGTCAGATGAAACCAGCACTCCAGTAGCCTGAGCACAGAAGGGTTGGAGGGTAGAAGTTGCCTTAACCCCGAAAAGGTTACGGAGCACAGCCTGGCTGAAGGCACTGTCCCGTCGGGGCTCTCTTTCCAGGCAGTAATGGGCTGCGAAGGTATGGACTGAAGACCAGGTGGCGGCCCGGCAGATGTACACCATCGGGACAGAGTGCAAGTTTGCCACTGAGGCCGCCATGGCCCTGACACAGTGTGCCATGACGTGGCCTTCCAGTGGGAGCCTCACCTGCTCATAAGCGAAGGTGATACAGTGCCACCCATGTGGACAGTGTACGCTTGGTCACTGCCTCCCCCAGCCTACTGGGGTCATAGGAGATGAAAAGCTGAGCAGCTTTGCAGTGGCCTTTAGTGCATTGGATATAGAAAGACAAGGCCCTCTTACAGTCCAAGGTGGGAAGGACAGATTCCACCCAACTGGAGTGAGGTCTTGGAAAGAAGGTAGGAAGCACCATTTCCTAAGTGAGATGGAAGGGTGACACTACCTTCGGCAGGAATTTGGGGTGCGTGCAAACCACCACTCTGTTCTTGTAGAACCTGGTATAAGGCGCCTCTGCCACAAGGGCCTGGAGCTTGCTAACTCTGTGAGCAAAGGTGAGCGCAACCAGGAAAACCACCTTCCAAAAGAGGTAGCAGGTAGCCAGAGGCTCAAAGGGTGGGAGAGTGAGCTGCCACAACAATGTTGAGGTCCCATCCTGTTGCCAGCTGGGGGGCGAACTGAGGGCTTCGGATAAGAGCAGGTCCAGAAGGAAACAGGTCACCAATGACTGGATCGAGAGGGGCTTACCATCCACCGGATGGTGGTGCACCGACAGGGCACTCAGGTGCACTCGGAC
The DNA here is from genome assembly GCA_033557465.1 of Ichthyophis bannanicus. Lineage (NCBI taxonomy): Eukaryota > Metazoa > Chordata > Amphibia > Gymnophiona > Ichthyophiidae > Ichthyophis > Ichthyophis bannanicus. Next base: position 713,417,407 of record CM066033.1, on the reverse strand, counting down.
GGAGTTAGACCTGAGCCCAGACAGAGGTGGAGAAGGTACTGTAACATCAGAGCCAACAGGCAGGATAAAGGATCAGCTCTGAGTTCAGCACACCAAGCAGAGAACCTGCACCATTTGAGGACATAAACCTTCCTAGTAGAGACCTTGCAAGAGTCTAGCACAGCGATGGCGAACCTATGGCACGCGTGCCAGCTGTGGCACGCGAAGGCCTTGCAGCTGGCACGCGGGAAGGTCCGCAATCGAAAAAAAAAAAACCCGTCTGCTGCCGTTGTCGGGGCCGCCGTGGCAGAATCGAGCGTGCCGCGGGGCCCCCCTGTACCCGGCAGATCCTGCCCTCCCCGTAGCAGCTCTCTTTGGAGCTACAGTCAGACGCGCCGGCTTGCAGAGCGCGAAGGGAAGAGTTTCCCTTTCGCGACTCTGTTAAGCCCGCGGGGGCTGATGGGAACTTCCCATCAGCCCCCGCGGGCTTAACAGAGCAGCGAGGGAACTCTTCCCTCGCGCTCTGCAAGCCGGCGCGTCTGACTGCAGCTCCAAAGAGAGAGTACCAAATTCCTATTTGACGTTGCCACTTGTTCTCTTTCCCCAGTATTCACTGAAATGTATTGGTTTAATATTTGCAGTGTTGCCTTTTGATAGGTAGGGTATGGTGCTTTGTGAGTCCTGGTAATGCTGTCAGGATACGGCGGGTTTGCTATGGGTTCTAAATGGGCAGCGTTTGTAGTAGTTCCTAATGTGCCTGGCGGTTGGCACTGGATTATAGTAATGTAGAAATCTTTTAGTCTTTCTTTATCCATACACTCATTAAGAGACATGTTTACTAAAAGTTAGTGTATGGTAACATTATGCAAATATTTATGCAAATAAGACCACTTATGCAAATGACGTGCTGGCACTTTGAGGAAATTCTTTGGTTTTGTGCGGCAGTTTGGGCACTCGGGCTCAAAAAGGTTAGCCATCACTGGTCTAGCAGAATGGCCTCCACCTCAACCGGAAGGTTGAGATGGGCCAAAGTCACCCTCTCAGCAGCCACGCTTGTCAGCAACAGGGACCCCCAGGTTGGGGTGGAGGATCGAGCCCCCCTCCTGAGATAGGAGTCCCGGGGCGATCCCCAAGGGAATGGGGGCCTCCATCATCAACTGGAGAAGCAGCAGGAACCACGACTGTCTGGGCCACAGAGGAGCTATCAGGGTCCTGAACAAGGTCTTGGGGATCAGTGGCGTCGGATGAAAGGTATACATGAAGCCTTCTGACCATGAGACCAGGAACGCATCCGCTGACACCTTGGAGCAGAAGCAGGTCAACTGAAAGTTGTCCGGACTAGTGAACAGGTCCATCACGGGCTCCCCGCAGAGCCAGAAAAGCCAACTGGCTACCCCTAGAGTCCCAGCTGCCACTCATGCAGCTGGAGAACTCTGCTGAGTGTCAGCCAGCAGGTTGTCCTGGTCTGGCAGGCACACTGCCCGCAGGACACCCTGTCGGATTGCATACGAGCAGAGGGCTAGAGCCTCCTGACAAAGGGTCCGAGACCACCCCCCTTTCTTCACGTAGAAGATCGCCACCTCGTTGCCTGTCTGGACCAGAACTGGCTGGTGACGCAAGTGGTGATGGAAGACCCTCAGGGCTAGGTATATGGCTCGGAGCTCCAGAAGGTTGACCTGCTAGGTGCTCTCAGTTGGTGACCAGTTGCCCTGGGTGTGGAAATCTCTGCAGTGGGCTCCCCAGCCAAGCAGGGAGGTGTCTGTGGTGAGGACCCTTGAGGGGCTTGGGGTCTGAAAAGGCATGCCCGCCTCAAGATGCTGGGGCAACTGCCACCAGACCAAGACGTCTGCCAACTGGCGGGTCACAAAAACTGTCTCGGAGGCAACCTGTGGCCTGGGACCACTGGTCCCGGAGACACCACTGCACTACCCTTATGTGGAGGCAAGCGTCTGGGGTGATGTGGACTGTGGAGGCCATGTGCCCAAGGAGGCAGAGGAGAAGCTGGGCAGGCACCGAGGGACGGTACTGTACATCCTGAGCTAGAGACCTGAGACGATCGGCTTGGTCCCTGGGCAAGAAAGCCTTCAACTGAAGAGTATCAATCTTTGCCCCAATGAACTCCAGACACTCTGTCGGGAGGTGGTGAGATTTGAGGTAGTTTATGACAAAGCCCAAGAGTTGCAGAACCTGGATGATGCGTGCGGTGGCCTGCTGCACCTCTGAGGCTGTGCCTCCCTTTATGAGCCAGTCCAGGTAGGGAAAGACGAAGACCCCTTGGTGCCGGAGGAAGGTGGCCATGGCTGCCAGGCATTTGTGAAGACTCTTGTGGCAGAGGCTAGGCCAAGGGGAGCACCCTGTATTGAAAGTGCCTGCCCCCCCATTACGAACCGCAGGTACTGCCAGTGGCTGGGGTGGATGAGGATGTGGGTATAAGCATCCTTGAGGTCTAAGGAGCATAGCCAGTCTTCCTGCTGGAGGTATAGCAGCAATGTTCCAAGAGAGCATCTTGAATTTCTACCTCACCAGGGATTTGTTGAGGTTGCACAGGTTGAGCCGAGCTGGTGTCTGCAGTTTGGGGGCTTTCGGCTTCCTGGGTCCATGTCCCTGGCCCTTAGGCTGGGATCCCTGTTGCTGTTAGCTTGGGAAGGCTTGGTAGTAGTGACTCTGGTGGAAAGGGTCCTTCTTCCTCAAGAAAGTTGGCCTTTTCCCTGAGGTTTTCTTATGGGGGAGGAAAGAGATCATCTTTGAGAGCCTCTGCCTGGTCACCATCTCGGACTCCATCTCAGCTGCCTTGTCAGCCATAGGTTTCCCAAACAGGTTCTCCCCGGTGCAGGGGATGTCCAGCAGCTTTTCCTGGACCCCTTTGTTCGAAGTCTGAGGTCTGCAGCCAGGCCTGGTGCCGAACACTGATGCCTGCTGCTGCTGCTCAGGCTGCAGCCTCAAAATCATAGGTGGCCCGGGACAGGAACTTAGAGCAGTCCTGGATGGTCACCAAAGTCTGGAACCGTTGCAGAGGTTCCCCAGTGAGCCCTGCTGAGAAGCCCGCGAACTCCTGAATGAGGATCTTAAGATACATCCCTATGTAGAGCTCATAGGTTTGTATCCAGCAGCCCAGCATGGACCCTTGAAAGCACTTGCGCCCCAGGGCATCGAGGGCTCTGGCCTCTCTACCCAAGGGTACAGAAGAATAAGTCTTCCGACTCGGAGGCATCTGCATTGAAGATTCCACCACCATGGAGTTGTGGGGAAGTTGGGCCTTCTGGAAGCCTGGACTCCTTGACATGGTAGATGGTGTTGAGGCACCAGCTGACCACCAGCACCGAGGCCGGGGTTTCCCACATCTGCAGGAGCAGCTATTCGAGGATGGGTTGCACCAGCACCGACAGACTCCTTTGGCAGGGATTCATACTGAAGGATCTCCAGTTCTTTGGTGTGCTGGTCCTCCTCGGACTCTGTCACGACCGAGAGGGCTCGGGCCATGTCCCGGATGAAGTTGTGGAATGCCACATTCTCGGGTGGGGAATGGCACTGGAGTTCTGGGTGAGACAGCTCCGAGGGGATGTCTCGGTGTCAAGAGGTCTCAGATGAGGCTCGACATCTGTCTCCCAGTCTGAACACGAGGGTGTCAAGGAGTCAGAGGCTTGGAGCTCCCATGACAGGTGGCCTGCAATAGGGAACTGGGATCCCCGACAGGTCTCAGGTCAGACACCTGGAAACTAGTCGGGGAGGACTGGGACCTCGATTGGTACTGAGGGCTCACCTGAAGCAGATAGCACTCGGGGCCCAGCTCGATGCCTGGGGACGTCACTGCAGTCGGGGGTCCTGTTGTCAGGTTCATCTGCATCATCTGCCCTATCATTGCCTGCTGCATGGCCAGGGTGTCAGACATTCTGCTCCAAGACTGCCATTCTGGCCTCGATACCAGAAGGCTCCGCAGCTTTTGGCGTGGGCACAGAGGATTTCAGGCCCGGCACTGGCACTCTTGTAAGCATGTCCTAGACAAGGACCATGGCCTCAGGGAGCCTCAGTGACTGCTGGCTTAGGACTCCTTCCTAGAGACCTTAGGGGGGGCGCTGCTTGAAGTTGTCCGAGTCCCGCTGTAAGACTTTACCGGGTTTCCCCGGTAGAACCTCGACTGGCTGAGGATTTTTTTTTCTTTTTCCTGCCAGGGTCTGGTGTCTTTCCGGAGGCGGCACCGGCGCAGGACTTCTAAGCTGAGCCAGACCATGGGAACATCTCCTGTAACTTAGACCTTTTATTTATTTTTATTTATTTACATTCTCTTATATACTGCACTATTCCTCATAAGTGCGGTTTACATGGAACAAACTTACACATTTCAATTGGTTGATCTGTGTTTACAATTAACAGGTACTCGAAACTGGGATCAAAACTTGGGTAACTATTTACATCTGTACAATCTAGTATTGATGAATCCTTCTCTTGTTGGTTCTCAGAGTCATGGCCTGGCACAGGTCGCAGGAGGTACTGTCATGGTCCAGGCCAAGGCAGTGAAGCAGCAGTTGTGGGAGTCTGTAACAGACAATTTGAATGCAACAATTACACTTTTTAAAGCCACTGGGAGACATGGTGGATCACGCCCGGACGGGGTCCACAACCCCCAGGCGAAAAAGGGCATGAGCACTGGTCAAATCAAGCCTCGATGGAAAAAGGAAGGGGAGCAGAGAACAGCACCAGCTCGAAACGGTAAGAGAACCGGAAAGCAAACCAGGAAAAACTCAACTATAGAGGATAATTTTTAAGGAATTTTTCCGGGGCACAGGACAGGAATTTTTCCGTTGGGCTCCGCGGTAAAAAGGAGACTGAGCAAGATGGCACCTTTAGTTGGGAAGGGGACCATCATGCGTGGTAACATTCCCAAAGGCTTTCTTTGAAAGCTGGGGAACTGCTCTGCATGGGCTCTGTCCGTGCCGACAACACCCATATGTGAGAACTGACTTGTTCCTGGAGAACAATCGCTACAGCGGAGAGTGTGTAGACCAGTGATGGCTAACCTTTTTGAGCCCGAGTGCCCAAACTGCCGCACAAAACCAAAGAATTTCCTCAAAGTGCCAGCACGTCATTTGCATAAGTGGTCTTATTTGCATAAATATTTGCATAATGTTACCATACACTAACTTTTAGTAAACATGTCTCTTAATGAGTGTATGGATAAAGAAAGACTAAAAGATTTCTACATTACTATAATCCAGTGCCAACCGCCAGGCACATTAGGAACTACTACAAACGCTGCCCATTTAGAACCCATAGCAAACCCGCCGTATCCTGACAGCATTACCAGGACTCACAAAGCACCATACCCTACCTATCAAAAGGCAACACTGCAAATATTAAACCAATACATTTCAGAGAATACTGGGGAAAGAGAACAAGTGGCAACGTCAAATAGGAATTTCCTCTTGTACCAAACAAAGCGCAGATGTTAATGATGCACATTTCCCAGAGCTGACATATTCCAGTTAATAAATTCAAAATAAAGAGATATCTTTCTACCTTTTGTGCATTTTTTTTTTCAGTTGCAATTGGTCCAGCCACCTTCTTCTGGTTTCTTCATGTTTTCTGCTAACTCTCCATCGTCTGCTGTCCATTTGTCCTTTCTTCTCTCTTCTAGTTTTTTTTTCCATTCTCTCTCTCTCTACATCTGCTTTAACATACTAATCTTTCTCCTTTTGCTCTTTCCTCATTCCTATTTCATCCACACAAATTTTACCCCTCCATCCTCAATCCCCAATTACTCTCCCAATACCTGGCCAATTGTAGATTTTTCATCCCTCCTACACAAAATATTTTTTCCCTCTCCATTTTACTCTCCCAGCCCCATCCCATTCTAATCCTCCCCCAACATCAGCTCCCTTCTAGTTCCAGTCTCACCCAGCATCCATTCCCTTCTAGTCCCTGCATCAGCCCATTTCCAGTCCAAGTCCCTTCATCAGCTCATTTTCAATCCTAGCCCCCCCATCAGCCCATTTCTACTCATTTCCTAGCCCCACCATCAGCCCATGTCAAATCATAGCTCCCCTCCACTCAGCCCAATTCCAGTCCAAGCCCCCCCATGAGCCTACTTCCAGTTCTAGCCCCTCCATGAGTCCATTTCAATTCAAGCCCCCACCACAGCCCATTTCCAATCTTAGCTCCCCCCAACAGCCCATTTCCAGTCCTATCCTAGCTGTTCCATCAGCCCATTTTCAGTCCTAGCTCCCTTCCCTCACAGCCCATTTCCATTCCAAGCCCCCTCCCCATCAGCTATTTGCAGTTCAAGCCTCCCCTTCCACTCAGCCCATTTCCAGTCCTAGCAACACCCCAACCCATTACCAGTCCTAGCCCCCCATCAACTTCCAGTCCTAACCCCCATCACCCCACTTTCAGTTTAAGCCCCCCCCCCATAACCCTTTACCAGTCCTAACCCCCCATCAGCCCATTTCCAGTCAGCCCCCCATAGCCCATTGCCAGTCCTAAACCCCCCCATCAGCCCACAGCCCATTACCAGTCCTAACCACATCAGCCCACCTCAAGTCCTAACCCCTCCCCATCAGCCCATTTCCTGTCCTAGCCCCCCCATAACCCATTATCAGTCCTACACCCCCATCAGCCCACTACCAGTCTTAACCCCCCCATAGCCCATTACCAGTCCTAACCCCCCCATCACCCCATTTCCAGACAGCCCTCATCAGCTCATAGCCCATTGCTAGTCTTAACTCCCCCCCATAGCCCACTGCGTCTTAACCCCCCTCCCCAGCCCACTGCCAGTCTTAACCCCCCCTCCCTAGCCAATTGCCAGTCTCAACCCCCCCTCCCTAGCCCATTGCCAGTCTCAACCCCCCTCCCTCCCTAGCCCATTGCCAGTCTCAACCCCCCTCCCCCCCTCCCTAGCCCATTGCCAGTCTTAACCTCCCTCCCTCCCTAGCCCATTGCCAGTCTTAACCTCCCTCCCTCCCTCCCTCCCTAGCCCATTGCCAGTCTTAACCCCCCTCCCTCCCTCCCTAGCCCATTGCCAGTCTTAACCCCCCTCCCTCGGCTCATGGCAATAAAAAAAAAAAAAAAGCTGCCCGCTGCCGCCGCGGCTGCATGGAGTGTCCCGCGGGGCTCCCTCTGCCCGGCGGGACTCTCCCGGCGCTGCTCAGCCCCTCTCTGCCGGCTTGCAGAGACGCGAAGGGAGAGAGAGTCTCCCTCGCGTCTCTGTTAAGCCCGCAGGGGCAGATGGGAAATTTCCCATCAGCCCCTGCGGGCTTAACAGAGACGCGAGGGAGACTCTCCCTTCGCGTCTCTGCAAGCCGGCAGAGAGGGGCTGAGCAGCGCCGGGAGAGTCCCGCCGGGCAGAGGGAGCCCCGCGGGACACTCCATGCCGCCGCGGCGGCAGCGGGCAGCTTTTTTTTTTTTTTAATGTGCGACCTTCCCGCGTGCCAGCTGCAAGGCCTTCGCGTGCCACAGCTGGCACGCGTGCCATAGGTTCGCCATCGCTGGTGTAGACTGAGCTTCACCAAGCTGTGTCCATTCAGCTTGCTGACGCCACTGAAAGTCAAATGTATATATTTGATACGATTTCACCATCGCCATGTCCTACAGTCTAACGTTTTTATGACGCACATATTCTTAGTATTGCCATCTTTTGCTTTTGTCCTTGTCTGAGGAATTGGGTTTTAGCTCCTAAAAGCTAGACAAAAAATGTATTAAAACATCTTATATTCCTTTTTTCTAGTTTTTATGGAACCTTTATTGTCACACACACATTGCCTTTGGCAAAGGATTTTTTTTTTTTTTAATAAAGGCCCAGATGTCAACAACTGTCTCAGAGAAGCAACCCCGAATCCCACTTACCAAAACTACCATCCAGGTCTTCTGAAGAAAGGCTATTTTCGGAGATCCTCCTTCCAATACCCATCTTGCCAGATCCTCGAGTACCCTGATAAAAAACATGAGTCTTACATATGAGTTCTCTCTGTACCTTTCGCAAAGATATGTAGTCAAGTCAGAAAATCTTAAAAGTGCAGTTGAATAATAAAGATCACTTCAACACTAAACATATTGAGGTAGGTTTACTAAGCGGCACTGTGTGTGCGCCTTTAAGTCAATGCTGACCCCCGATGACCCCGGCAGCTCCTGGGATTTCTTGGCAGTGTGACCACAAGCAGATTGTCAGGCCTTTCTTCTGAGGCAGTGGAGGGTTAAGTGACTTGCCCAAGGTCATAAGGAGTGCAAGTGGGAATAGAACCCTGGTCCCTTGGTTGCCAAGTCAGTGCTCTAACCACTAGGCTACTCCTCCACATGCCCTGCTAGCATCATTTAGTAAACCTACTCCATTGTGGGAGGATGTACTACCCATTCTTTGATGTATGCACAGAGTATGGAATCAATGGTGATGTTGGTGCTAAATGCAGCCTTCATTCAAAAATGCATGGCACAATGACACCAACAAAGTTGCTATAAGCACTTTATTAGAAACCTCAAGGGTGGCTCAAGGGAATCTGCTGCCGGTGGGGTGGGGTGGGGTGGGATGGTGCGCGCCCCCCCCCCCCCACGACTTTCAGCAAGGGAAATGTAATTCACTGTAGTGAGTGATCAGTGGAGCCGAATTTCACCAATAAAGGCTCAGCTGAAAGGAAACGGTATAGGCAGTTCAGACAATGTCAGTGGATTTGTAAATTATGGCCACTCTTCCTCCTTTATGGGAAAGGATCAAGGAGCAAAAGCCACCAGGTAGCCAGGTGGGAGACAGTGGAATATGTCTCCTTCCCCTCCCGAAGCCATGTTTCTGTGAGGCAAAGAATATCCAATGAGTGAGACAGAATTGTATCTAAGTGGGGATTTTGTTTTAAGCGACTGGAAATTCAAGAGAGCAATACGGATCAGTTGCTCATGCCTCTGTGGGATACAGGAGGTATTACTGCCTGCTTGGAGACCTGAAAGAACCATATGCAATTCACAGATAAGGTGCAGGAAAGAACAAGAATTGACATAACCGAATTTAGGTGTCCAGTGTAATGGCAAGCTTTTTATCTTTATGAAATCCCAGCATATATATCATTTCCATGTAGGCTAGGAGATCAATTGCTAACTTGTCCACTTTCTGATCCTTTTCCAGCATATCCTAATAAATTGGTTTCTGTATCCTGCTAGACCAATCCATATGTGTGGGTGATGCTCCTTTTGCCCGCATGTAGAGGCAGATTTGAGCAACTTAGTAATGTTATCACTTGGTATATCCATAGTACAGCACACAGAGAAGCCAGTATTTGTCTGCCTCCAGCAGGTGGCAAAGTGTTTGGACTGGTGCAGCAGTACAGATAGACCTTTCTCCCCTGGCCCACCACATAGTACTGAGGCCTGTGAGACTCAGCCTGTAGGTCCAACATTGCTCTGAGCTTGGGAATGCCCCGTCTTTTGGAACAGACAGCTTGCCCTGTATCCAGCACTATTACCTGTGGGTTCCTAGCTCTTGGTGATTCAGAGAGGAGCAGGAGGGCCCTAAGGGGCAGGGCCGGCCTGATCATTGTGCAGTTATGTTGTCCACACATGGCCCCACACCTCAGGGTCTTGTGCATGCCTGACTGGCTTCAGAGGGAGCTGGTGAGGCCCGAAGCTCGGTGCCACAGCTCACCTCTGCACAGCCATGGGAGTAAACAGCAGCATTCTGTTTTATTCCTGTGGCTGTAAGTCAGATACTGGCACCACTGAGCTCAGGAAGTTAAAAAAAGGCTCTTCCTATCTTGCACAAGACAGGAAGTGCCCCTGTTTAACCTCCTGGCACTCGGCACGCTGACAGGCTGTGACATACCACAGCCGCAGGAGTGAAGAAAAATGCTGTTTACTCCCATGACTGTGCAGAGGTGAGATGGGCTTCGGGCCTCACCGGCTCCCTCTGAAGCTAGTCAGGCATGCATGGGGCTCTTTGTGGTGGGGCCATATGAGGGGGGGGGGTGGAGGAGAGAGCCGCTGGCCCTTTAAGAAGACTGGGGGATAGAGCGGGAAATGGGCTAATGGTGGCGGATGGGGAGACTGCTATTGCAAGGGAGATAATGCTGAAGGGTGCTGGGACTGGAGGGGGCCAGGAATGGAAAAGTTCTGATGTGGGGGAAGGACTGGAACTGGAGGAATACTAATACTGGGGGTCTAGAACTAGAAATGGGCTGATGCAGGGGGATGGGGAGCCTGGGACTGGAAGGGAGATGATGCTGTTAGAGATTGGATTGGAGGACGACTGGATGGAGCCTGGGACTGGAGTAGAGGATGCTGGGGGGGGGGGCGGGGCTGGGACTGGAAAAGAGCTGATGCTGGGGGTTGGAGTGATACTGCCGGGGGGTAGGACTGGAAATGGACTGATGCTGGAGGGGACTAGGACTGGAAAAGAGCAGATGCTGGAAGGGGTTGGAACTAGAAGGTAGCTGATGCTGGAGAGGATTAGAAGGGGTGGGGTGGGGTTGGCAGGAGGAAAAAAAGAAGTGGGGGGAGTGAGGATGGAGAGAAGAAATCTATTGTGTGGGAGGAAAGAAAAATCTATGGCTAGGTATTGGGAGAGTACGTGGGGATTGAGAATGGAAGGGTGAAATTTGAGTGGATGAAAGGAATGAAAAATGGAGAGCAAAAAGGGAAAGATCAGTATGTTAGAGGCAGACGAAGAGAAAGAAAAAAACTAAAAGGACAAATGGACAGCAGACAATGGAGAGTTAGCAGAAGACAGCGATTGGGGCAACAAAAGGTAGAATTTTTTTTTTAAATTTATTAACTGGAATATGTCGGCTCTGGGAAATGTACATCACTAACATCTTTGTGTCTGGTTTAGTACAAGAGGAAATTTATAGTTTTATTTCTCCAGTGTTGTACATTCCAAGTTTGGCTTTTGGGATTCCCAGTATAATTATTGTCTTCATATTTCTAAATTCTGATCTATGTTTGGTGACAGACTATGTTTACCATGTGTAACCGAGCTGCCGTATTCTGTTTATGTGATTTGTGTGATAGTCCTACTTGTTCTCTTTCCCCAGTAGGAGGTGTTGCCCTTTGATGGGTAGGGTTTGGTGCTTTTTTGAGCCCTGGTAATGCTGTTATGATACGGCATGTTTGCTATGGGTTCTAAATGAGCAGGGTTTATAGTACTTCCTAATGTGCCTGGCAATTGGCACTGGACTAATGTAGAAATCTAGTAGTCTTTTTTAATCCTCACTGCCCATGCAAATGGTATTTAGACACTCATTAAGAGGCATATTTACTAAAAGTTAATGTGCATTCACAAGTGTTAATGCGCGCTAAGTTCAGCGATGCCCATTTATTTCTATTGGTGCAGTGGCACTTAGGGGCATGTTTACTAATTATTAATGTGGTTAAGTCATTGCCAGGGCAAAAAAAGAGGTTTGGGAAGGGCTGCTTTGAAAGCTGCCTAAAATTTTTAGATGGTCAACATATACACTTTTTTTTGAATCTGTTTATTAATTCACATCAATGCTTCACACAACAGTTTGCATATACATAGCGCCCCTGGGCGGGGCTGTCTCTTGTCCACCGCCCCGGAGCCAACAGTCCATGGGGTGAAATACAATATTTACCTTCCCAACCCCTCCCTCCCCGTCTCTTACCCCTCATCCATCACTAGCAATACACATTATTACTTTACCCACTTATTAACCCATGCAACAGTATATTATCAAATACCCACCTACCTGCCTACTGGATCGCAGCCCTAACCCACTTGTAGCACTTCGTTGCGAGTATGTGGTCTTAATTTTTGAATGTAAGGCTCCCAAACCAGCAAAAAGGAGATCCAACGTGGAACACTTCCCCTAGCTCCCTTCCTCTCGAAAAGCATCAATTGATGGAAACTATTATGCCATTCCCAAAAGGTAGGGGAGATGGGCCCTCTCCACCTATGAAGTATCGGACATTTACCCACCAGACATGCCTTCCTCACTATCGCTCCCACCTCCCCTTCGGGTGGAGTGGTCCAAGCTGATCCAAAACTACCAAAGACCCCGTCCAGCTAATCTGCTGTTGAAGTAAGCTGATCATATAAAGCGTAGTTACTCACCTGTAACAGGTGTTCTCCAGGAGCAGCAGGAATCAGTCCTCACTTATGGGTGACGTCGGCGCCGACGGAGCCCTCGCGGAGCAATTTTCCCCAGCTTTCAAAGAAAGCCTTTGGGAATTGCAGCGCGCATGCGCGGTCGTCTTCCCGCCCGAGGGTGCCATCTTAGCCAGTCAGATGACATAGCTAAAAAAGACAGCATAAAAAATTTGCAAAAAGAACATAAGCAGACGATTGCAACTCCAAGGGGAGGAGGGAGGGTAGTGAGGACTGATTCCTGCTGCTCCTGGAGAACACCTGTTACAGGTGAGTAACTACGCTTTCTCCAGGACCAAGCAGGAAGTCAGTCCTCACTTATGGGACTCCCAAGCTCAAGGCTACCGGAGACCCTAAGCACAAAAATGAGCTCCCTCTAGCTCAGCAGCACAGAAGGACAGAATCTTCGCTGAATTATCACCCACCGGTAGCCCACATCCGGGATGGAGGGTAGGAGTTGCTCAGACCTCAAAGAGATTACGGAGGACTGCCTGTCCGAAAGCACTGTCCCTGCGGGACTCCCTCTCGAGACAGTAATGGACCGCAAAAGTCTGGCTCGAAGACCAAGTAGCGGCCCGGCAGATGTCTGCCAGCGGAACAGAGCGGAGGTAAGCCACTGACGTAGCCTTTGCCCGAACGCAATGAGCCGTGACTCGGCTTTCTAAGGAGAGTCCGGCTGCCCCATAAGCCCAAGAGATACAGTCCGCAACCCAGGTGGACAGAGTACGCTTGGAGACCGGGAGCCCCAATTTATTGGGGTCAAAAGACACAAAAAGCTGAGCAGCTTTACGGTGCTCCCGCGTACGGTCAAGGTAGAAGTTCAAAGCCCTTCTACAGTCCAGGGTATGGAGGACCGTTTCAGCTCGGCTGGAGTGTGGTCTGGGAAAGAAGGTTGGAAGTACCACCTCCTGATTGATGTGAAAAGGGGAGACCACTTTAGGCAGAAATTTTGGGTGAGTCCGTAGGACTACCCTATTTTTGTAGAACCGAGTGTAAGGGGGATCAGACACGAGGGCCTGCAATTCACTTACGCGTCTAGCGGAAGTGAGGGCTATCAAGAACAGTGTTTTCCAAGACAGAAAACGGAGAGAACAGGTAGCCATAGGTTCAAAAGGCGGACAGGTGATCCGCTGCAAAACCACATTCAGGTCCCAGTCAGGCGCTGGCGGGCGCAGAGGTGGTTTAAGTAGAAGGAGACCTCGGAGAAACCTCGCTACGAGAGGGTCGCTGGAGAGAGGTCTACCGTCCACCGGCACATGATGTGCCGAAAGAGCACTGAGGTGAACTTTGACGGAGTTGGACTTAAGTCCCAGATTAGAGAGGTGTAGCAAGTACTGCAAGATCACAGACACCGGGCAGGAGAAGGGATCCTGAGACTGTTGGGTACACCAGACTGCAAAGCGACGCCATTTAAGGGCGTAGCATTTGCGGGTAGAAGGCCGTCGCGAAGCCAAGACAACCTCCTCCACCTCCGCCGGCAGGAGAAGGGGAGCAAGGACTACCCTCTCAGCAGCCAGGCCATGAGGTTGAGAGACCTGAGGTTGGGGTGCAGTAGGGACCCCTGATCCTGAGTGAGGAGATCCGGTTGTACCCCCAGAGGGATTGGATCCTCCACCGCCAGTTGCAGTAGGAGCGGAAACCACGGCTGCCTGGGCCAGCGAGGGGCCACCAGGATCATGAAGGCTTTGTCTCGGAGAACCTTGAAAAGAGTCCGAGAGACTAGCGGGATGGGAGGGAAAGCGTACAGAAGGCTCCCCGACCATGAGATCAGAAAAGCGTCTGCCGCAAGCCGAAGGGGGTGTGGCTGACGAGAGCAGAAGCGAGGAAGCTGCCGGTTGTGAGGACTGGCAAAGAGATCCACCGTGGGGAGGCCCCACTTGAGGAAGAGCTTCTGAACTACCAAGGGATCCAGACGCCACTCGTGCGGCTGGAGGACCCTGCTGAGTTTGTCCGCAAGGCAATTTTCTTGGCCCGGGAGATAAACTGCCTTGAGGAGAATGCCGTGACTGACGGCCCAAGAGCAGAGCTTCTGTGCCTCCCGGCAGAGGAGGAAGGAGCCCGTGCCCCCCTGCTTGTTCACGTAGAACATGGCAACTTGATTGTCCATCTGGACAAGGACGGACTGGTGGGAAGTCAGGTGGGAGAAGGCCTTGAGAGCTAGGCGGATCGCCCTGAGCTCCAGGAAGTTGATCTGCTGAGCAGACTCCCACGTGGTCCAGAGGCCCTGAGTACGTGCCTCTTGGCAATGTGCTCCCCAGCCCAGGAGGGATGCATCGGTGGTCAGCACCCGGGTCGGCTGAGGTGACTGGAAAGGCATTCCGAATATCAGGTTCGGCTGCCGGAGCCACCACCGGAGAGACGAGATCAGCGGCTCGGAGACGCGCACTAGGTCTGCTAGGCCGCCTGTGGCTTGTCGCCACTGCTGGCGGAGACACCATTGAGCAGACCGCATATTCAGGCGGGCATTGGGGGTCACATGGACGGTGGAAGCCATATGGCCGAGTAGTCTCAGGAAGCGCCTGGCGGAGACCAGGGGCTGGCTGCGAAAGCGGTCGGCTAGGTCCATGAGCCGTTGAGCCCTGTCGAGCGGTAGGTATGCTCGCGCCTGAGGAGTGTGCAGCCTTGCGCCGATGAACTCGAGATCCTGTGAGGGGAGCAAAGTGGACTTTGCGAAGTTTATAACAAAGCCCAAGTGCTGCAGAAGAGTCACCGTGCGGCGCGTGGCGTTGGTGACCTCCCGAGCGGACGCTGCTCTGATGAGCCAGTCGTCGAGGTACGGAAAGACATAGAGGCCGTGAAGCCGGAGATGGGCCGCCACGACCGCGAGACATTTTGTGAAGACTCGCGGTGCGGAGGACAGGCCAAAGGGCAGTACTCTGTACTGGTAATGATTTCCTGCCACCACAAACCTTAGGTATTGGCGGTGGCTTGGGTGGATGAGGATGTGCGTGTAGGCATCCTTTAGATCCAAGGAGCATAGCCAATCTCCCTGCTGGAGGTAAGGCAGAAGGATTCCAAGGGTAAGCATTTTGAACTTCTCCCGCACAAGGAACTTGTTGAGGTTGCGCAAGTCCAGGATGGGTCTGAGGCCCCCTGTTCTCTTTGGTATCAGAAAATACCTGGAATAAAAGCCTTGACCTCTCAGGTGGTGTGGCACCGGTTCCACTGCCTGTTCCTGCAGAAGACCTGCTAACTCCTGAAGGAGTAATTCCCTGTGCAGAGGGGGTCGCGGAGGTTCTCCCGGAAAATAGGAGGGAGGGACCTGGTGGAAGTGGAGAAGATAGCCTTCTCGCACGACTTGAAGCACCCAGGCTTCTGCGGTGATGCTGGACCACCTGTGGGCGAAGTGAGCCAGCCGGCCTCCGGTGCTGGGAGGAACCAGCGGGGGGGGGAGAGGCTATGCTTTGTGAGTCAAAAACCCCCACCCTGCTGAGCAGGGGCTGGTGGTGCAGGCTTGGGGGCTTGCTGCCTACGGGACCCGTTACCCCGTCCCTTGGCCTGCTGGCCCTGTTGGGGAGCTGCAGGGGCCTGATAATGGGGGTATTGTTTGTAGGCAGCCGCCTTCCTCGGGTAAAAGGACTTTTTCCCCGAGCCCTTCTTTTTCTGGGAAGGGGCGGAGGTCTTCCTAGAAAGCCTGGTCCTGGTGAGAGTCTCAGTCTAAATTTGTGCAGCCTTTTCCGCCATGGGCTTGCCAAAGAGGTTTTCGCCTCGGCAGGGGACATTGACCAACTTGTCCTGCACCCAGGGCTCAGGGTCTGACGACTGAAGCCAAGCCTGTCGGCGGGCACCGATGCCGGCTGCGGCCATTCGAGCCGACGCTTCAAAGCCATCATAGGCTGCCCGGGACATGAACTTTGAGCATTCCCGAATGCCAGTGGACAAGGCCAGGAACCTCCGCAAGGGTTCCTCGGACAAACCAGCGGAGAATCCGGCTAGCTCTTTAGCCAGATCCCGGAGATACATGCCCATGTATAGCTGGTAAGTCTGGACACGACATGCGAGCATAGAGCCCTGGAAACACTTCTTACCAAGGCCATCCAGGTTACGGGCCTCCCTGCCAGGGGGCACCGAGGAGTGCATCTTCTGGCTCTTAAGACGATGCATGGCCGATTCCACTACCATGGAATGGTGTGGTAGCTGTGCCTTTTGGAAGCCAGGGCTCTTGCGGACCCGATAGATAGAATCGACCCGCTTGCTCAGGACCGGCGAGGAGGCCGGACTCTCCCACATGCGGAAGAGTAGTCGTTCCAGCATAGGAGGAACCGGTACAGTAAAGTGTTCCCTCGCGGGAGAGTCATACTGGAGGGCGTCGAGCTCTTCGGCTCGAGGCTCCTCCTCGGGATCCGCAGGGAAGGCCAAAGCCTTGGCCATATCCCTAACGAAGTCCGAGAACCGGGCATCCTCCGGGGGGGGACTGCTTCCGAGGCTCGGACTCCGGTGAGTCCGAGGGGACACACCGAGTCCGGAAAGAATCAGGCGACTCTTCCTCTTCAGACTCCCAGACCGACTCCGACGAGGACTCGGTGGGGTCGGCCCGGGCAGGGCGCGGCGCCTGCCGCCCCGACGCCGAGGGAGTCGGCGTCGGCGACCTCGGTCCCGAACGGGAGGCCGAGGGTGACCTCGACCGAGGATCGACTCGAGTTCTCATCGACTCGAGGATCGGCTCGGTCTCCGGGGTCGACTTGGACGTCGACGTCCCGGCGGTCGGGGCAGCGGCGCCAGCGAGGCCAGCGAGCAGTGCCCGCTGCTGGTCCATGAAGGCAGACAGTCTGCTCTCCAAGGCCGTCAACCTGAGTCCGAGCTCAGGTGACCCAGCAGCCCCCGACTCGGGCCCCGACGGCGTCGGGCCCGACGTCGGCTGTCGCGGAGGCGAGTCCAGAAGGACCACAGGACTTACCCGAGCAGGCATCTCCGACTCCAGGCGAGGTCGCTTCGGGAGGTGTTCCTTCTCCAAGGACCCGGGGCGGCTATCGGGGCTATGCGACCTGGCCCTCGCGGAACCAGGAGCGTCCACCGACGCCGCCCTCGCGGGTTTCACCGTCCGACGATGGTCCCCGGAGGGAGAACCCCGGTCGGAGGAACTCCGGCGACGGTCCGAGCTGGAGCCTTTTGACGCGGAGGCCTCCGACGAGGTCCGGGTACGGCTGGGGTCAGCGAAGATTCGATCGCGCTGATGCCGCCGACTTCTCAACGCTTTTGAGGACATTTTGCCGCAGGGCCCACAGATCAGTTCCTCATGATCCGGGCCCAGGCAGCGGAGGCAAAAGTCGTGTGTGTCAGTTAGTGACATATTTCGGTCACACTGACCACACCGCTTAAAGCCACTGGCAGCCATCGGGGGAAAAAGGGCCCCTGCGAGGTCAAAGGACCGGGCTGCCAGGGAAAAATCGAAAACGAAAGCTGACAAAGTCAGAAAAACCGAAAAAAGTAAGAGGACTCGTGACCGGCGTCGCGAGTCCGGGCGGGAAAAAGATCGGCGTCGAACCGAAGGAAATAAGAATAAAATAATGAAGAAAATCGACTTTTTCGCGGGGACAAGACGGGGACGTCTGTAGGGCTCCGCGGAAAAAAGAAGACTGGCTAAGATGGCACCCTCGGGCGGGAAGACGACCGCGCATGCGCGCTGCAATTCCCAAAGGCTTTCTTTGAAAGCTGGGGAAAATTGCTCCGCGAGGGCTCCGTCGGCGCCGATGTCACCCATAAGTGAGGACTGACTTCCTGCTTGGTCCTGGAGAATTACTAATCCGCACCCAATAAAGGCAAATTTTCTGACACCCCACCACATATGACCCAAATCTGCCAGGGAGCAGGAACACTTTGGGCATCCCCCATACAAGGCGAGGTGACTTCGCAGTGTTCGTCTTGAGAAATATGCCCGGATAATACACAAACTATCTCTTGCCACCTAGCCCCTTCTACCAGCCCTACAATCCGACCTAGGGCTTTTCTAACTAAGCCTGGGGCCACCTCCTTATTCAATTCCTTCGCCCACAAAGCCTCTTCTGCCGAATAATCTGGCGGAGTATCATACCCATCTAACTGGCTCTTCAGATCCAAGATTGTGGGCGGGGACTCGGTCCCTAATGCAAAGAATTCTAAGATCTGTGCAGAGCTTTCCACCGTTAACTCACCCTGTGGAAGGGAAGCAACCATAGTGGGAGAGCTGGGCATACACAAAGTAGTGACGGTTGTTCAGCTCATACTCCCTACAAAGGGTCTCAAATGGCTTAACACTGTCCCGTCCGATCTACCACATGCCCAATGTTCCGAATCCCTAAATTCCCCCACTTCCGAAATATGGCTGTGTCAGACCCAGGGGTGAACTGGACATTACCTTGTAGAGGCAGCCAACTTGATACCACTGGAGACCTACCCCAGTACCTATTCAATTGCTGCCACATATGTCACGCCAAAACCACCAAGACACTACTAGTTACTCTCCCCGGCAAAATTGAGCTCTCCAAATGCAAGACCGCCATCAAAGTCTGTGGGGCCACAAAGGCCTCTTCCAGCGCCTTGGGCATATACACTTCTGTGTTCCCTAACCAATCCCCTATATGCCACGCTTGACAGGCCAAAGCGTAAAACCGTAGATCCAGGACTCCTATCCCCCCTTTTCTCAAACGATTTAACGGGATAGGTGCCCTCACCCCTTTCCATAAAAAAACCCGGATCTCCCGGTCTATACAATTTAGGTCCCGCCGCAATAACCACACAGGGAGGGTTTGCATCCAGTAGAGCACTCATGGCAAGATCACCATCCCTAACACCACCGCCCTACCTAGCAAAGACAACGGAAGAGGGCTCCATGCCTGCAATTGTGCATGGGTTCTGAGAAAAATCCTCTCAATTTCGCTTATACAGCTCCTTCGGTTCTCTGGTCAAGAGAATATCCAGGTATACAAATGAATCATCAGCACACTTAAGCAGGAAGGTACCTCCCCAGTTCCCCCTAAGCATACCTACCACATCCAATGCCTCATATTTATCCGTGTTGATACGAAGCCCTGCAAAACTTCCATACAAGGAAAATTCCTCTAACAATCTAGGCAGCGACTGTTAAGGAGAAAGCAAATGCACCATCATCAGCAAAGGCGGCCATCTTAAATCCATGCAATCTAATTCTCACCCCTCGTATTTTCTTGGATGCCTCTATCCTCCGCACCAGAGGATCTAATGACAACACAAATAACAGGGGGGAGAGCGGGCAGCCCTGTCGTGTACCTCTCTCCAGGAAACATTTGTCCGACAGTACTCCATTACACAGCACTCCCGCAGTAGGCCCCGTGTAGAGAAATTCCACCATATTGCAAAAAGGAGCCCCCAGACCATAGTATGGCAAAAGGAATCTCAAATATTGTCAGTTCACCTGATAAACGCTTTCTCCGCATCAAAGCTGATCAAAAGTGACTGCAGCTCCCGCACCCACTCCGACGATGCAAGGATTTTGTGCAAATTATACACTGCATATCGTCCTTTCAAAGCCCACTTGCGAATCATGCACCAGTTCACCCAAGACCCGGGCCAAACGATCTGCCAATATCTTAGACAGCACCTTTAAATCAAAATTTAACAAGGAGATGGGCCTATAGGAAGCACCCTGCGTGTGATCCTTTCCCAGTTTAGGTATTAATATAATGTGCGCATGGTTTGCACCCCAAGTAAAAACGCCCTGCTCCGCCCTCTTGTGATACACCGTCACTAGAGAGGGGGATACCAAGTCGCCCAGCAGCTTATAAAATTCAGCCCCAAAGCCATCCGGACCAGGGGCCTTATAACAGCTCACCTTCTGGATGACCTGTTGTACTTCACAGAGCATTACCGTATTTTCGCGCATATACCGCGTGCGCTATACACTTTACCTACCGCGCAACCCTCCTGTGCGGTATTTGCGAGGGCGCGCTATACCTAAACTTTATTACAAGTAACCGATCCCAAAAAAGAGGCCTTACAAGAACATATTGGTTTAAAAATATATTTAATTAATTTTCATCATCCGATTCCATAAAACCTTCGAAATCACTCCCCTCATCAACATCATTGAAATAATTTAAAACCGTCTGGAGACGCTCTTTCGTAACATATGCACTTTCATCGTCACTCCTTTCGACGTTTTCATCATCATCTTCGTCATCACTGCGCACCCGATCCTCGTTCTTATAAACAATGCTGGCTTTTCGGAATCCATTTCTGATGGTTTCCGGGGATATTTTGTCCCAAGCAGAACACAACCAATTGCAGATTTCCGTTAATGTAGCTCTCTTTAATTGTCCCGATGGAGTGAATTCATGAATTCCATGCTGCATCCAATTTTCCCACTCTTGTCTGATGAATGTTTTGAAGGGGGTGATTAACAGCTATATCTAGCGGCTGCAGCTTGCAAGTAAGACCACCCAGTATCACTGCGATATGGGCACCAGCCGAATTAATATAATTTTGCACATTTGTTTCTTTATGGGCAGCCATGGAATCGAATATCAACAAAGACCTTTTAGAAAAGAAACCTCCAGGCCTGGCCCTATAACATTTATCAATCCATATTTTCATGACCTCAGAGTCCATCCACCCCTTTTTGTTACAGTGAACAATACCTTGTGGAAATTTTTTGCGGGGCATGGTTACTCGCTTGAAAATAACCATTGGCTTCAATTTATGCCCACTCGCTGTGCAACCCAGGACTACAGTGAAGCAAGCCCTCTCGTGTCCAGTTGTTACTGCGACAATTTTTGAACCCGAAGCAGCTACAGTCCTGGTTGGTGGAATGTCAAAAGACACAGGAACCTCATCTGGCCTGCTTGGGTTGACGCCGCTTAGTAGCAAAGCGACCTGCAGAAGACTGTTGACCAGAAGTGGAAGGAAATCTGCCCTTCTTGTAAAAAGTCTTTTTAAAAGACTTTTTCTTGGCTGGAGTGGAGGTAGACTTAGAAAGTCTATCAAGAGCAGCATTTTCTGCATCCATTTGCGTGGCTTTAATCTGCCACTCTTTGCCAAATGGTTTAGGAAATCTACCCTGTACAGGTGAAAACCTATCTTGAACCCAGGGTTCTAGATCAGAAGCCTGGAGCCAAGCAATTCTACGAGCAGCTATAGCAATGCCTGAGGCTCTGCTGGCAACCTCAAAGGAATTAAAGGCTGCTCTGTTGGAAAACTTTGAGATGTCTTGCGTATGCTTAAGCCAAAGAAGGAATTCCTCCCTTTTATCCTCTGGAATAAAAGGGAGAAAGTTGTGCAGCTTTTCTGCAACCTCCTTCAGAAACATACCCATATAAAGGCTGTATGAATTGATCCTGGCAGTAAGCATGCTAGCTTGGAAGATCTTTCTACCAAAAGCATCCAAGGTCCTGCATTCTCTTCCTGGAGGAGTAGAAGAGTGTCTCTTGGTACTCTCTATTCTCTTCATAGCTGACTGCACCACAATAGAATGGTGAGGAAGCTGAGTTTTTTTGAAAACCAGGAGGGAGGGAGGGACACGGTACATAGTGTCCAATCTACGAGAATGAGGAGAAAGGGTGAGAGGAGTCTCCCACAATTCAAGCAAATGTTCTTGGAGAATTTCATGAATTGGCAAGGTGACTGCCTCTCTGGGAACTTGAGTATCCCAAAATGTCTAATTTTTTTGCTCTAGGTTCTTTTTCAGAGGTTACTGAAATAGAGAGTCCTTTAGCTACTTCCAAGATGAAGTCTTGAAAGGACAAATCCTCTGGAGGAGACATTCTCCTCTTTGGAGAAGAGGGCTCCTCAGGAAGAGCAAGAGATACTTCAGGAGAGTCATCCGATGAATCGGAATCATCAGAAGACTGGAAGTATCGTCTGTTGGCTTCCAGGGATCGATACGCGTATCGACAGGTATCGACATCGGGCGTACCCGGAACCGGATCGGTATGGGGAAAAGCCCCGGAAGCGGGAACCGGAACCGGTATCCTGGTCGATGTGGATGCCCTGGGTACCGGTATCGATTGTGGTACCGGAACCGAGGTCGGTACCGCTTGTTGCGGTACCGTGGGCGTCGCAGCCTTAATGAAAGCCATTATGGCCTGCTGCATGGATTGAACTGTATGATCCATGGACGCCACGACTGCCTGGATGTCAGTACCGGAAGAGTGTGCCGGTACCCCAGAGCAGTCTAACAGGTGATCGGTCGAGGCCGTGCCATCGTGTCAACCTGTAACCCCATAGGAGGAGCTTTGGAAGCCGGAGCTTCCCGCCGGGGTTGTTTGGGTGGGGCAGGGTCCTCAGGGTCAAGCCCGGGGGCATCTCGATACTTAGAGGGAGATTTGCCCTTTGAGGACCTGCCAGAGGAATGTTTGGTTACCTGAGATCCATCAGGAGAGGAAGACATGGAAGATGTCGATGCTGGAGTATCTGTGGAAAACAGCATATGAAACTTGGCTGCTCGGTTCTGTAAGCCACGTTTAGACATCAGGGAACAGGACTGGCAATCCGGAATGGAGTGGTCAGGCCCCAAACATTTAAGACACCATTCATGTGTCGGTAACAGAGATGGTACCGCTATACTTGGTGCATTTTTTAAAACCAGAAGCTGGTTTTTCCATGAGGGAAAATTGTTCTCTAGGCCTAGGGGCCTAAAGAGAGAAAATTTCACCAAGTAGTGAAAAGGAAATATATATATATATTCTTTTGAAAAGTAAAAAGAAAAAAGACCGGCGGTACCGGTCCGGTAGTCGGGGAAGGCAGACACGCGGCCAAAGAAACAAATTAAAATAAGAACTTCTTCAGCGGTGACAGGAACACGACCTGCTGGCTCCGCGGAAAAGAACTGAGGAGAGTTGGTGAGAAAGGCGGGAAGGCAGCGCGCATGCGCCGTGGGAGGCTCCCAAAAGCTTTCTTCTGGGAAGCTGGGGAGCTTTCCCACGCAGGCTCCGTCGGTACCGACGTACCCATATGTGAGGACTTATTCCTGCTTGTTCCTGGAGATTACATTAAACATTTTTTGGTCTTCCAATGGAGCAATTCATTAAGGGCCGTTTGGGCCTCCCACAGCCTCCTCTTGTTTGCCGCACATGGGCTATTTGCACACCTCCGTCTTTCTTTCACCGCTTGTCTTTCCAGTCGAACAATCTGTTCCGTTAGTAATCTCAGTTTCTGTGCCACATACCCAATAATGTCCCCAAGCAGGACAATTTTTGCAGTCTCCCAGAACTCCGGATCCTCTTGATGTCATTCGTTATGGAACGCAAACTCTTGCCACCTATGTCTAAGATAGATGTGAAATTCGGTATCTCTATATAAGTAATAGGAACTGCCAAATTCTAGCCTGTGAGGTATCATGATGCCATTCAACTACCCAAATCAGAGCATGATCTGAGATCTCTGTAGGACCAATTTGTGTGTCTGCTATCTGGGCAAAAAGCCTTTCAGATACAATATAATCAATCCTAGCACTTGAACTATGTGCTTGCGACTGATGAGTAAAATCTGTATCCATCAGGTGTAGCAAACACCATGGATCCAGGGCCGGCCCGTCCATTGAGCAAGAATGTTTTTTGCACAGGGCCCCGCGCTTCAGGGGGCCCCGCGCAAAACACATTTTTCATCATCCCAAGTTTAAAAAAAAAAAAAAACAGCTGCTTCTGCCGCGGCAGCATCAAGAGTGCCGCCGCAGGCCCCCCCCCCCCCTGCCCGGCAGAGCCTCCCTGCATCGTAGGCTAGCATTGAATCCCCGAACGCGGGCTTCTTTCAGAGCCGCGAGAGTTTCCTTTCTCACGGCTCTGTTAATCCGGCCAGAGATTTCCCATCAGCCCCGGCGGGATTAACAGAGCCGCGAGAAAGGAAACTCTTGCGGCTCTGAAAGAAGCCCGTGTTCGGGGATTCAACGCTAGCCTACGATGCAGGGAGGCTCTGCCGGGCAGGGGGGGGGCCCCGCGGTGGCACTCTTGATGCTGCCGCGGCAGAAGCAGCTGGTTTTTTTTATTTTTTAATTTGGGATGATAGGGGGAAAGGGGGTTTAGGTCTGGTAATGGGCTATGGGGGGGAGGCTAAGACCGGAAGTGGGCTGATAGGGGAGGGTTAGGACTAGTAATGGGCCATGTGGGGGGGTGCTAAGACTGGAAGTGGGCTGATGGGGGGGGGGTAGGACTGGTAATGGGCTATGGGGGGGCGGACTGGAAATGGGCTGATGGGGGGGTTAGGACTGGTAATTGGCTATGGGGGGGCGGACTGGAAATGGGCTGATGGGGGGGTTAGGACTGGTAATGGGCTATGGGGGGGAGCTAAGACTGGAAATGGGCTGATGGGGAGGTTTAGGACTGGTAATGGGCTATGGGTGGGGGTAGGACTAGTAATGGGCTATGGGAGGGGTTAGGACTGGTAATGGGCTGATGGGGGTTAGGGACTGGTAATGGGCTATGGGGGACTAAGACTGGAAATAGGCTGATGGGGGGGCTAGGACTGGAAATAGGCTGATGGGGGAGCTAGGACTGGAAATAGGCTGATGGGGGGGGTTAGGACGTAATGGGCTGATGGGGAGGTTTAGGACTGGTAATGGGTTATGGGGGGGCTAAGACTGGAAGTGGGCTGATGGGGGCGGGTTAGGACTAGTAATGGGCCATGGGGAGGGTGCTAAGCCTGGAAGTGGGCTGATGGGGAGGTTTAGGACTAGTAATGGGCCATGGGGAGGGTGCTAAGACTGGAAGTGGGCTGATGGGGAGGTTTAGGACTGGTAATGGGTTATGGGGGGGCTAAGACTGGAAATGGGCTGATGGGGGTTAGGACTGGTAATGGGCTATGGGAGGGGTTAGGACTGGTAATGGGCTGATGGGGGGTTAGGACTGGTAATGGGCTGGGGGGTTGCTAGGACTGGAAATGGGCTGAGTGGAAGGAGGGCTTGAACTGCAAATAGCTGATGGGGACGGGGGCTTGGAATGGAAATGGGTTGTGAGGGGGAGGGAGCTAGGACTGGAAATAGGTGAGTGGGGGGCTAGGACAGGAAATGGGCTGATGGAGGGGCTAGAATAGGACTGGAAATTGGCTGTTGGGGGGTGCTAAGATTGGAAATGGGCTGTGGTGGGGGCTTGGATTGAAATGGACTCATGAAGGGGCTAGAACTGGAAGTAGGCTCATGGGGGGCTTGGATTGGAAATGGGCTGAGTGGAGGGGAGCTAGGATTTGACATGGGCTGATGGGCTCATGGGGGGCTGGGATTGGAAATGAGCTGATGGAGGGACTCTGATGGGACTGGAAATAGATGGGGGAGCTAGGACTGGAAATAGGCTGATGGTGGGTCTAGGATAGGACTGGAAATGGGCTTATGGGGGGCTAGGACTGGAAATGGGCTGATGCGGGGACTAGAAGGGAGCGGATGCTGGGTGGGACTGGAACTAGAATGGAGCTGATGTTGGGGAGGATTAGAATGGGATGGAGATGGGAGAGGGAAATGGAGGGAAAAAATATTTTGTGTGGGAGGGAAGACAAATCTACAATTGGCCGGATATTGGGAGAGTAAGTGGGGATTGAGAATGGAGGGGTAAAATTTGAGTAGATGAAATAGGAATGAGGAAAGAGCAAAAGGAGAAAGATTAGTATGCTAAAGCAGATGTAGAGAGAGAATGGAAAAAAACTAGGAGAGAAGAAAAGACAAATGGACAGCAGACGATGGAGAGTTAGCGGAAGACAAAGAAACCAGAAGAAAGTGACTGGAGCAATTGCAGCTGAAAAAAAATGCACAAAAGGTAGAAAAATCTCTATTTTGAACTTATTAAATGCAATATGGCAGCTCTGGGAAATGTGCATCATTAACGTCTGCGCTTTGTTTAGTACAAGAGCAAATTAATGTATAGTTTTGTTTCTACAGTGTTGTACATTCCAAGTTTGGCTTTTGGGATTCCCAGTTTAATTATTGTCGTCCTGTTTCTAAATTCTGATTCCTTGTTTGGTGATGGTCTATGTTCTGTTCATGTGTAACAGAGCTGAGGTATTCTGTTTATATAATTCCTATTTGACATTGCCACTTGTTCTCTTTCCCCAATAGGTCATGTATTATTCTCTGAAATGTATTGGTTTAATATTTGCAGTGTTTCCTTTTGATAGGTAGGGTATGGTGCTTTGTGAGTCCTGGTAGTGCTGTTAGGTTACAGCGGGTTTGCTATGGGTTCTAAATGGGCAGTGTTTGTAGTAGTTCCTAATGTGTCTGGCGGTTGGCACTGGATTATAGTAATGTAGAAATCTTTTATTTATTTAGCGTACATTTGTAACCCGCTGCTTCCAGTGATCAGCAGCGGTGTCTATACATAGGTGGTGTAGCTGTACTGGCCAGGATTAAATTATATACAATGTGATTTGGGGAGGGGGATAGTGCACCGCAAGCATAGGGTTACATGATTTACAGTAGATTGAATATTGCAGTTA
Organism: Ichthyophis bannanicus; assembly: GCA_033557465.1. Taxonomy (NCBI): domain Eukaryota; kingdom Metazoa; phylum Chordata; class Amphibia; order Gymnophiona; family Ichthyophiidae; genus Ichthyophis; species Ichthyophis bannanicus. The sequence continues at coordinate 713,390,994 of CM066033.1, read as the reverse complement.
CATACAGGTACTTAATACATATTTACAGTTGCTGCCTGTTAGGACTTTACAAATGATGACCCTTATATACAAATTTACACATTGTTGAGTTTGCTTCAGGAGGTTAACATATTTCATGCGGTTAAGTTGTAATGTGCTTGGAAAAGATGCGTCTTGAGTAGTTTTCTAGTCTTTCAAATCACTGACTTCACGTAGTTCGGTTGGCAATCGGTTCCAGAGTGCTGGAGCTGTAAAGGAGAAAGCTCGGTTGCTGGTGCAAGCATTAACCTTTGCGAAGCACTTCGGGATACAGAGGGTGTTGAGGTTCTGTGTTCTTCTACTTCTATTGCTAGGTAGTTTTGCTATCAGGCTGTTGAGGTGTGATGGCGCTATATCATGTATGAGTTTGAACGTAGTGACTAGGACTTTGTATTGAATGCGGGCTGTGATGGGGAGTATTGAATGCGGGCTGTGATGTGTCTTTCTTTATCCATACACTCATTAAGAGGCATGTTTACTAAACGTTAGTGTATGGTAACATTATGCAAATGAGGTCCCTTATGCAAATGAGGCCCCGCACCGAATCTCCGCACATGGCCCCGCACCCCCCTTGGGCCGCCCCTGCATGGACCACCCTCAGCTCTAAGGCACTGGACTGATCTCCTATGGGAGTGCCGCTGCACCAAATGGCTCCGATGCTTCAGGGAAAGATCTTCTCCAAATGCAATCTATACCGATATTGGACAGACATCGGTTGATGTTGATACTTTTCAGAGTCTATGATAACCCCATCCCCCCCACAGCTAGTCATAGAATCTCAAGTATCAGCTCAATAGCACAATGTTGCTGCAAGAGAGGAGTTTGAGCCAGCATCTCCCATATCTACAGCACGTGCATGAGTTTCTCCTCCATTCTCTTAGCCAAGTGGTCCTTGAGAGTTGCCATGAGCCAAGACATGGCAGCCTTCAGCAGTTTCAGTCAATGGCTTCAGGCCCTTAAGAAATGAATCAGCTGGTGGCAGTCTGCATGGACCCCTCTGAAACCATGGAGGATGATCTGACCTCATTTCAGGGCTGCTTTGGGGGTTCAGTAAGTGTATTTACTCACTTCTAACAGGTGTTCTCCGCAGCAAACAAGAATCAATCCTCACAAATGGGTGACATCTGCACTGACAGAGCCCTCATGAAAGCATCCCCACAGCTTTCAAAGAAAGCGTTTGGGAGATGCCACCACTCAAGCATGATCCCCTTCCCACCCAAGGGTGCCATCTTGCTCAGTCAGATGACATAGCTAAAGACAGCAAAAATAAAAGATGGTATAGGAGCAACTCCAAGGGGAGGAGGGATGATTGTGAGAACAGATTCCTGCTTTCCCTGGAGAACACCTGCTACAGGTGAGTAACTATGCTTTCTCCGGGAACAAGCAGGAAATCGGTCCTCAAATATGGGACTCCCCAGCTACAAGCTACCGAAGCCCATAGCAAAACCAGGGCTCCCTCACAGGGAGCCGCAAGCAGCAGTAATTGCGTCTGTGTCCACAGACCACAGCAGGACCCGTGTCCGATGAAACCAGCACTCCAATAGCCTGAACATAGAAGGGTCACAGAGTAGGAGTTGACTAGACTCCGAAAAGGTTACGGAGAACAGCCTAGCTGAAGGCACTGTCCCATCAGGACTCTTTCCAGGCAGTAATGGGCTGCAAAGGTATGGACTGAAGACCAGGTGGCGACCTGGCAGGTGTCCACCATCGAGACTGAATGCAAGTTTGCCATCGAAGCCGCCATGGCCCCGACATGGTGTGCCGTGACACAGTCTTCCAGCAGGAGCCTTGCCTGCTCATAAGCAAGGGCAATACAGTCTGCCACCCATGTGCACAGCCTACGCTTGATCACCCCCTCCCCCAGCCTACTGGGGTTGTAGGAGATGAAAAGTTGAGCAGCTTTAGTGTCCCTGAGTGCGTTGGATATAGAAGGAAAAGCCCTAACAGTCCAAGGTGTGGAGGCCCATCTCCGCCCAACTGGAGTGAGATCTTGGAAAGAAGGTAGGAAGCACCACTTCCTGGTTGAGATGAAGGGCGACACTACCTTCGGCAAGAATTTGGGGTGCGTGCAAAGTACCACTCTGTACTTGTAGAATCTGGTATAAGGCGCCTCCGCCACAAGGGCTTGGAACTCGCTAACTCTGCAAGCAGAGGTGAGCGCAACCATGAAAACCACCTTCCAAGAGAGGTAGCGAAGGTGGCAAATAGCCAGAGGCTCAAAGGGCAGGCAAGTGAGCTGCCCCAACACCACATTGAGGTCCCATTCAGTTGCTGAAAGACGAATCGGAGATTTAGATAACAGCAGGCCCCGGAGGAAACAGGTCACCAAGGATTGGACCGAGAGGGGCTGGTAGTGCGCCGCCAAGGCACTCAGGTTAGACTTGAGCCGGACAGAGAGGTGGAGAAGGTACTGTAACATCAGAGCAACTGGGCAGGAGAAAGGATCAGCCCCATGTTTGGCGCACCAAGTAGAGAACCTGCGCCATTTGAGGGCATAAGCCTTCCTAGTAGAGGCCTTGCGAGAGGCCAGCAGAATGTCCTCCCCCTCAGCCAGAAGGCTGATGGAGGCCCAGTCATCCTCTCAGCAGCCACACTGTCAGCGAGAGGGACCCCAGGTTGGAGTGCAGGAGAGAGTCCCCCTCCTGAGAAAGGAGTCCTGGGGCAGAACCCAAGGGGATGGGGGCCTTCACCAACTGCAAAAGAAACCACGGCTGCCTGGGCCACCGAGGAGCTATCAGGATGAGTGAAGCCCAGTCGCAAAGGGTCCTGAACAAGGTCTTGGCAATCAACAGCAGCAGAGGGAAGGCGTACATGAGGCCTTCTGACCATGAGACTAGGAACGCATCTGCTGCCACCCTGGAGGGGTGGGTCTGCCAGGAGCAGAAACAGGGCAACTGAAAGTTGTCCGGACTGGTGAATAGGTCTATCATAGGTTCCCCCCAGAGCTGGAAAAGTCGACTGGCTACCCTGGGGTCCAGTTGCCACTCATGCGGCTGGAGAACTCTGCTGAGTGTCAGCAAGCCGGTTGTCCTGGCCTGGATACCCTGTTGGATTGCATACGAGCAGAGGAGTAGTGCCTTCTGACAATGGGTATGAGATCCTGTGCCCCTGTTTATTCATGTAGAACATTGCCACCCTGTTATCCATCTGGACCAGCACCGGCTGGTGACGCAGGTGGTGACGGAAGACCTTCAGGGCTAGGTGTATGGTTCGGAGCTCCATGAGTTTGATATGCTGGGTGCTCTCCTCTGGTGACCAGTTGCCCTGAGTGCAGAGATCTCCACAATGGGCTCCCCAGCTGAGCAGGGAGGCATCTGTGGTGAGGTTCCTAAAGTGGCTTGGGGTCTCAAAGGGCATGTCAAGATGCTGTGGGCAACTGCCACCAGACCAGGGAGTCCGCCAACTGGGAGGTCACCGAAACTCTGTCTTGGAGGTGTCCTGTGGCCTGATAACACCGGTCCCGGAGACACCACTGCGCTGTCCTCATGTGGAGGCAAGCATCTGGGGTGACGGACCGTGGAGACCATGTGCCCGAGAAGGCACAGAAGCAGCCAGGCGGGCATCGAGAGATGGTGCTGCACGTCCCGAGGTAGTGATCTCAGATGATCGGCTCGGTCCTTGGACAAGGCGGCCTTTGATTGGAGGGTGTCTAGCTTTGCCCCATGAACTTCAGGCACTGTCAGGAGGTGGTTAGACTTGGGGTAGTTTATGACAAAGCCCAAGTGTTGCAGAACCTGAATGGTGCAGGCAGTGGCCTGTTGCACCTGAGACTGTGCCTCCCTTTATAAGCCAGTCATCCAGGTAGGGAAAAACAAAGACCCCTCAGAGCCGGAGGAAGGCGGCCACGACTGCCTGGCATTTTGTGAAGACTCTTGGGATAGAGCCAGTCTCCCTGCTGGAGGTAGGGCAGCAATGTTCCAAGGGAGAGCATCTTGAACTTCTCTCTCACCAGGAATTTGTTGAGGTTGTGCAGGTCGAAGATAGGCCTTAGGCCCCCTGTCCTCTTTTTGGCATGAGAAAGTATCTGGAGTAGAACCTCTTGCCTGTGAGATGGTGAGGCACAGGTTCCACTGCCTTGTCCTCGAGAAGACCTGCCAACTCCTTTAGAAGACTGTCCCGTTGGAGGGGAGACCTGAGGGGCTCTCCTGGGAAATAAGGGGGAGGTGTCAGACAGGTGGAGGAGATAACCTTCCCTGACCACCTTTATGCCCAGAGGTGGGTGGCCATCACCACCAGCTCCTGGGCACTAGAGGGCCAGACGTCCCTCTGTGAGCTGCTGATCTCCTTGGGAAAGAGCTATGATCAAGGAGTCAAAAGCTCCCCCCTGGCTGGGCCAGGGCCAGTGTCTGGGGTTTTGGAGCCTTCGGCTTACCTGGGCCATGCCTATATCCCTAGGCCTGCTGACCCTGTTGGGGAACTGGGGAGGCCTGATAGGGTGGGTAGTTTTGGTAAGCAGCACCCTTCCTTGGGTAAAAGGGCTTTTTACCCAAGCCCTTCCGTCGGAGGGGCATTGTTCTTCTTAGAGAGCGTGGTCCTCGTCAAAATGTCTCCAGCTCGGCAGCCTTGTTGGTCATGGGTTTGTCAAAGAGGTTCTCTCCTTGGCATGGGACATAGACCAACTTGTCCTGAACCCACTGCTCGAGGTCAGATGACTGAAGTCAAGCCTGGCGGCATTCACCAATGCCTGCCACAGCTACCCAGACCACCAACTCTAACCAGTCATAGGCCACTCGAGATGGCCTTGGTCAGGCTCTTGAACCGCTGCAAAAGGTTCCTCGGAGAGACCAGCCGAGAACCCGGTGAGTTCCATTGGCAGGTCTCTCAAGTACTTGTCCATGTACAGTTGGTAAGCCTGGATGAGGCAGAGGAGCATCGAGCTCTGATAGCACTTTCTGCCAAGGGTATCCAATGTGCAGGCCTCCCTGCTGGGGGGCACCGAGGAGTGCGTCTTCTGGCTTTTCAGCCGATGCATAGCAGACTCCACAACCAAGAAGTTATGTGGCAGTTGTGATTTCTGGAAACCCGGGCTCTGGCAGACCAGATACATCGAGTCGAGCCGTTTGCTCACCACTGGCACAGACGCCAGCGTCTCCCACATGCAGAGCATGAGCCGTTCCAGGATGGGAGGCATGGGCACCGTGAGCGAGTCCCATGGAGGAGCCTCATACTGGAGGATCTCTAACTCATCCACCCAAGGGGCTTCAAACTCGGTTGGGAATGCCATGGCCTTGGACATGTCCTTGACAAAGTCCAAGGAACCCACGTCCTTGGGCAGGTACTGCCGCCGAGGTTCTGAGACAGGGGAATCCAAAGGGACATCATGGTGTTGACTGGTATCAGGGGACTCGTCATCCTACGTCTCCCATTCACAGTAGTTTGTGGAGGACTCGTAGGTGGCATGCTCCACGGGCTTCGAAGAGCCTGATGCCCTACGGCCGGGCACCCGGTAAACTTGCTGGGGACGACCGTGGTCCTGTCAAGCAGGACTCAGAATGCGACCTCAGCCGAGGATCAACTCAAGGCCAAAGGACCTCGAGGATCAGCTCGGCCTCCGGGGATGTCTTGGATGTCGATGGCCCAGTGGTCGGGGCGGATGAACAGGTCATGCTGGACAACAGCACCCACTGCTGGTCAATGAAGGCAGACAAACTGGACTCTAGGGCGCCATTCTGGACTCCAGACCAGAAGGCTCCGAGAGATGCAGGCTGATACTGCCTCCCCCGAAGGGGAATCCTCGATGAGGACTGTGTCTGGGGACAGAGGCCGGTCCCGTGGCCAGATCCTTCCGGGGGACCTTTGCAGGTCATAAGAACATAAGATACGCCATAATGGGTCTGACCAAGGTCCATCAAGCCCAGTATCCTGTTTCCAACAGTGGCCAATCTAGGTCATACGTACCTAGCAGTTTCCCCAAAAGACACAGGTTCCGCAATGCTTGTACTGGGTCAAGCATTGATATCCTGGGTCCCTTCTTAATAATGGTTTATGGACCTTTTCTCCAGGAACTTGTCCAAACCTTTTTTAAACCCAGCTACACTAACAGCCTTTACTACATCCTCCGGTAACAAATTCCAGAGTTTGATTACACCTTGAGTGAAAAAATATTTTCTTTTATTAGTCTTAAATAGTTTACCCTGTAGTTTCATTGCATGTCCCCTAGTCTTTCTATATTCTGATAACGTAAACAATTGATCTACATTTACCCATTCCACACTGTTCATTAATTTATAGACTTCTATCATATCTCCCCTCAGCCGTCTCTTTTCCAGGTTAAAGAGCCCTGACCTTTTTAGCCTTTCTTCATAGGAGTATCCTTCCATCCCCTTTACCATTTTGGTGGCTCTTCTCTGAACCTTTTCTAATAACGCTATATCCTTTTTAAGATACAGCGACCAAAATTGCACACAATATTCAAGGTGCGGTCTCACCATGGAACAATAGAGGCATTATAATATCTTTTGCTTTATTTTCCATTCCTTTCCTTATGATACCTAGCATTCTATTTGCTCTCTTGGCCGCCGCTGCACACTGGGCCGAGGGTTTTAACATGTTATCTACAATGACGCCTAAATCTTTTTCCTGGGTGGTGGTTCCTAATGTGGAACCTTGCATCGTGTAACCATAGTTTGGGTTGTTCTTTCCTAGGTGCATAACTTTGCACTTGTCCACATTAAATTTCATCTGCCATTTTGATGCCCAGTCTTCCAATTTATCAAGATCCTCTTGCAATTTTCCACAATCCTCTTGGGTTTTAAACAACTTTAAATAGTTGTGTCATCTGCAAATTTGATAACTTCTCGTTATTCCACATTCCAGGTCATTTATGAATATGTCAAAAAGCAGCGGACCCAGCACAGATCCCTGGGGTACACCACTATTCACCTTTCTCCATTGGGAAAATTGGCCATTTAGCCCAACCCTCTGCTTTCTATCTTTTAACCAGTTCTTGATCCACAGTAGTACACTGCCTTCTATCCCATGACTCTTTAGTTTTGCCAAAAGTCTGACCTTGTCAAAGGCTTTCTGAAAGTCCAGATACACTATATCAACTGACTCACCTTTGTTCACCTGTTTATTCACACTTCAAAAAAACATAACAGATTAGTAAGACAAGATCTTCCTTGTCTAAAGCCATGTTGGCTGTCTCCCATTAGGCCATTACTAAATCAAAAATGGGTCTGTCTTCGTGAATGACCGCTGTATGGCAATTAGAAAAAATACCTCATTCAACAATTTACCAAATCAATCTTGCTCAGTAGTTCTCAGTTGTCACAACACAGCCTCAGAATTAACCATTGGCACTAAAACTCTGGGTTTGATTAATTCTTCTCCCAGACATGTGCCGGTTTAGCATCAATGGCATATGTTGATAACGCATATAGTATCACGGTATATTATGAGCTAACTGTAATGAATAACTGAAAAAATACTTAGCTCATTCAAATGTGATACTTCATGTGATACTTCATGGTTCTTATGTATTCATTTGAAAATTTTTTTAGTATTGTAGATTTTCTTCCACTTACAATTTTTAACTTAAAACGTGTCCCAAAGCCAACCTTGATGAGGCGCCCATGCGTTTCTCCATGAAGGGTTTCTCAAGGGACTAAAAAAATGACATCATAGGTGACTGAACTGTGCTGATATATACTAAAAGATCTACCACATTATCCAACTTATCACTGATTATTAAATAGAACAATTTCTTGGTAAAAACCTGACAATGTCGCGGCTGGCAGCTCAATCCGGCTTTCACCATCCCATGCTCTGAAGGGATCCAAAACACACCACGCATGCGAACTAGAGATGGAAAAACCCTGATTTAAATGCCCAAAAGGACCTTCCCTCATTGGTCAAACATTACCCGCAAGCTGCACAATCTATGCTTTGATTCAATCCTTCCAGCTGTACTGTAGCCAGCGTATGGATCCACCACTGTTCTCTATAGATCAACCACTGATCGCGAGTTTTACCTAATGCTGATTTTGTTACCATTTCAATGCACCAACAACGAAGCTGAGAAAACACATGATTCTGTAACAAACAGTGTTGAACTAGGGGAGCTTCTCTGCGGGCGCATCGGAGTCGACTTGCATGTTCCTGCATCCGAACCCGAAAGGAACGAATCATTTTTCCTACATAAAGTAGAGCACAGGGGCATTGCACAGCATAAACCACATGGCTGAGTCCTACTAGATTGAGAGCTCTCACATCGTCTTTGTCAGATGCCTTGGAACTTGGTCACAAAAAATGTGGAAATTGCGCGATATGCGAGATCACTTTGTAAAGGACGAGTTTCATTCATAATGTCGTCACCTATAAATTAAAAAATGCCACAACTTGCGAGTCCACTTATGTGGTCTATGCTGTGCAATGCCCCTGTGCTCTACTTTATGTAGGAAAAACGATTCGTTCCTTTCGGGTTCGGATGCAGGAACATGCAAGTCGGCTCCGATGCGCCTTTAGTTCAGCATTGCTTAAAAGAGAGTCATATTTTTGAGCAATTACGATGTTTTGTCATTGATCATGTGATGACACCTATGCGAGGTAGAACTCTTGCCGAAACATTGCTCTGGAAAGAACAGAAATGGATCTTCACGTTAAAATCAGTATTTCCATCAGGTCTGAATGTACGCTTGGATCTGTCACTTTGTTTATAACGGACTTTGTTTTTAACGGATTGTTCCGTTGATGCTTATGGCTTGTACTACATAGGTTTTTACTATTGGACTATGACAACCAGTTCAAGTCACATGATCACCCCTTTAAAAATGGCGATCAGGGTCAACTCCGCATGCGCGGCGTTTTTGTGCACTACAGATTGAGAGAAACCTATTCAAAATATGTGCACTGATTATGCTGGTCTTGTGGTTAATAAAGGTTTGATTTTACCTAGGTTTTTCAAGATTGAAATGTTACAACTAGCTTCATGATATTAATTTCACGTTTTTATTTTCTAGCCGGTAATGACAATTCCCTGAGGAAACGTCTATAGTGAAACGCTTGGGCAGCCTGGATGGAGGCGTTGGAATTGCCTTATCTCTGATCACCTGGCTGAAGTTTAAAAACAGCTAAGTTGGATTTTTTTCTTAGATCAATCGTATCATCATTCAGAACATTGAGTTATTGGACTTTTTCATAAAAAATTATCAAAAATTTGTTCCAAAAAAAACATAAAAAAAACATAGAAAGTTAAAGGGTCATTGATGTAAAAAACAGGCACTGTTAAGAGGCTTTGTGCCCGAGATTATGTGCTGGTAGTTTTTTCTGAGACCCGGTTCCTAGTGAAATGAACAGAACAGCTAGTATGTTGTTTAGTTTAAATGTTTGACGGGGTTTGTGCAGTTTGATTTCCATATGATGCGTGGCAATTTGCTGTTCTTGATGCTATCAAAATCTGGATGAAGCTTGCTCTTCCTCTGGGTGGAATTGGTAGGGGACAAATCCCTGGTGAACCTACGAATGCTCAGTGGATAGAGAGCTTGAGCACTCCTATGCAGCATCAATGTCTGGTGCTGCTCCTGGATCCATGGCGATTGATGCCACCAATGTCAATGAGCTTATCTGAGCATCAAAAATTCAAATACACTTCTCCTCGTGACCCTTAAGCCCTCCATAATCTGTGAATGGAATTTATAAAGAGGGGATATGGCTGGACCCCAAATAATATAAAGCACTATTTATGGGAGCCCGTGATAAACATGGTCCTATAGCACTGGGTGCACTTTGTAAACCCACTGGCAGGTTTCTGTGACATATCAGCTAGAAAAATAGCCAAAGCGAAATAAAACTGCTCAATGATTGAAAAGAAAAAAAAAAATGAAATCCTGAGTGCACATCAGACCTTAATACAGCCTACATGGCACCAGACGAAAAATCAAGGAAACCTAAAATAATGACGAAAACCAGTCTAGGGAACACTAAGAGGGAGAAAATGGAATAGCAACAGCAGGCCAGAAGAAAATATGTACAATAAATGTACAGAGTACATAGTACCATAGGTAACGCTGAAAAAAACCTCAGCACTTGGGGAAAATAGATCAGATGGGCTCAGTGGAAAAACAGACTGACCTCCTCAGACGCAGCAATAGAATGCAGGAACAGGCACACATGCAAGGATAACTTTCCAGAAGTTTTAGAAAGGTAACTCGAGAAATGTATCCATGGACTGTCATTGATGTCAGCCAAGTGTGAACTTATCCTGCTTGGTCATGGAGAATAAATTTCTAACAGGATGTGTTTAGGTTCAACATTTGTATGTCTTCATTTTTGGACACTGCATGTGCACAAGTCCTAAACATAGTCATGCTATATTAAAAAAAACCAATTTGTTTTAATTGCATATATGCTGTAAAAGCACTACCTTCCCATCATCACTTTAGATACAACATATTCCAACCCCTCAATAGAAACTGGTTCTTTCCCCAAGTCTGAGAAAAATGTTTAGGATATTTTATCTACATTATGCACATCCCTTAAATCTCTTCTGGCGATCACTACTCTTGGCATTGCCAACTCAGCATGACCACATGAGGTTTTTCCCATTTTGTCCCTATGGGAACATGCTTGGTACACAGGGCCCTTAAAGGGGCAGCAACCTCCTGAAAGATCTTGGAATGCTCCTTTAAAGCAGTAACTAAGCTCAGCCTGCCCACTTTAATGGAAGCCATCCTATCAACGCTCCTAATGCAAAAAAAGCAATCGCATCCAGACTGTTTCAGAGCAGTATCACCCATGGTCAATTTTTAGTCATACACTGAGGGAAGCACAAAAAAAGAAAATTAGCTTTAGATAAGTTATATGGCAGATCCTATTACGGCCAAATAATGCAGTCATAAAAAATGAAATACTTCACTCTTTTGGTTACTTTGAATTCAGAACAAGATAAGAGTACTATTCTGAAGTTATACTTTCCTAAGAAATCAGTTTCATTTTTTGTCAAGCCATTAGAATATTTTTTTATGTTGCAAGGGCTATGCAGCTCCAGTGCGGAGTCTTCTTGCAAATGAAGTCAAGCGATAGAATGTGGCCCCAATAGCACTATCTTAGGGTTTCCCTGTAAATATATTATTTCTATTGCTGGTAAAAAAAACCCCCAAATAAAATATAAAAAATTACGGATGTCTCTTTTGGAGAGCTTCTGGGCATTCAATTAAATGATCCTCCTGACTTATTTGAATAAAACTGATTTGGTTTGTGCAGATTCATTCTTAATGTAGGTAGGTTAAATTGGGGATTTTGATTTTCCCCACTAAGGTATACGCCTTCCCATGATGTGGGCTATATATGCTTTTGTAATTTGTCCCCTTCTTAACTTTTCCTTTGCCTTGTGGATCCATGAGCATGTGTTTAATGTTGCTTTTGTAATAAGTTTGATAAACTTCAACTAAAAAAAATAAAATAAAAATGATATACTGAGAATCATCTAACAAATGCTTTAAAATTTGGAATTTGTTTTTAAAATTTGGATAATGAGTTCTGAGACTCTGAACACAAAAAGTGTCAAGGGAACAAACTGGAAAATGCAATGACCCCCAGGCCTCTAAGTCATTCACATATGCAACTCATTTTCTAGTTAAATTTTCCCTAGGGATACATGGCCTACAGTCCACAAAAAAGATCATGTTCTACTACTAGCAACTACACCAAAAAGCAAGCATTCTGCATTTGCCAGGCAAAACTAGTAGATACTCTTCTCTGGGAGATTTTAGTTGTTGCTGGAGAATAACTTTGAAATATACAATTGAACAAAGAAAAAGGGAATAGTCTTAATTCAACACCTGAATGAACCACTTATTTTGTAGCTTCAGCAAAAATTCTTGCATCATAGTGAAAGAATTACATGCCAACTGTTCTAAAATGCATGCTGAATACAGACTTGCTAAAGAAAGTTTTGTATAAGTATGCTTTAGGATGACTGGGATCTTCTTGCACTGCTGATTTATGCCACAAATTGTGCTCACTATAGCTTCTAATTTTAGCTATTACTTCTGTACAAACAGATTACAGACCTGAATGAAAACCAAGTTAGCTATTTATGTATTTACAAGAAAAGTCAGATCAGCAACACTCACTTCAAACCCTTCCAGGATGCTAAACTTTAATAGTACTTTATATAAACTATTTAAACAGTTGGCTTCCATGTTTTTAAGTCCTGCACTTACCTTGGTCTGCATTGTATCTCCCTTCTCAAACATCATCTTTAGGCTCGTTAGTGGGACATTATATTTTTCAATCTTCCCAGAAGGCTCGTAGTTCTCACTTGGAAACAGTTTACCCTCTTCTGTGCCATCCTCAAGATGATTTTCCATTTTACTGTTTTCCACAGATGATGTTTTTGAATCCTCACTACCAACACTGGGATAGCGAAAGCGGCCGACAGTTGCTGGTGGGGATCCAAGCTTGGATCGGTCGCCAACTTCCAGCTTATGATCAGCCTCTGTTGAGGAAGCAGGGACTGTTTCCGCTACAGTGCTGGGACTGGTGACCTTCTGCCTAACTTCAGCACAGCTGCTTGGTTGGACTTCTTTCCGAGATGTCAATCCTAAAACTGGATTCTCCCACTTCTTCTTTAACACACTCAGTGCCCCCTTTCTAAAGTTTGGGGGAAGGTTTTCGGTGTTCTAAAAATGAACAAGAAGTTAATTCCAGTTATAACTTGCCTAGTGAAAGCACTGAAATACTTTCCTGCCTTATGTGCATAAGGAAACGGAAGGCTCCAGAGCTGATCCTTATCCCGAGCAGTTTCAGACAGCTGTGAATAGTTAGATCTGTGCCACATGTAGCAAGCATCCACCCCTGAAGGGATAGGGTGGGGGAGATGGTGAAAATCAGCAGCTGAAGCAGGAAGTGATAAAATAGGAGAGCCTTATAAGGAAAAAAGGCAGGAAGAATGAGATTAAAATATTGTTAGTTGGTATTTCATAATTTGTAAAATGCAATGAAGATTTAGATTTGTAAAATGCAATGAAGTTTAAATGAAGAGAAGCCATGCAAACATACTAATTGCTTGGGAGGAAAAAACATAAGAATGCTGCTACAGATTCCGTTCCTTTCACCACTCCTACATAGCCTTTACAGACCAATATCCTTAGCACATTTTTGCACTAACGTGACATGGAGTATAACTCCAAAACAGATACCAAATGTATTAGATTAGTCCAATAAAGTGTTATCGACATTTTAGATTCACACTCTTCAAACTGTATCCCATGGATTAAGGGACCTATGTGGTCTTGAAAGATCATGTAACATTTCTGGATAATTATGTTCCAATAAGAGATATTACATGCAAAATTAGAGACTAGGAAAACAAAAAAAAATAGTATTCTTTAAATTAGAAAATAAATATGCTTTATATTTAAACTGCCTGCAAGTATAATCATGCATAAAAATTAAGTTTATATCGGTACTGGAAATTTAATCTTATACCCAAGCATTTGTATTTTAGGGGAGAGCCAACTAAATTTTGGAAAACTAAGCCAGAATATTGGGCAACAGATATAGTAAATGACGGCAGATAAAGATCAGTATGGTCCATCATCTGCCCAGTAAGATGGAAGGAGTAGGTGCACCTGCCACTCTGTGCAGGCCACCCCTCCCCATGTCTTTGTTTAGGGGTGAATCCACCACTCCATGTAGGACACCCCTATTTGTTGAGAAATTAGATGGTTCCGTTTATTTCGATTTTATCCTGTTGCTGTAAAGGGATTCACTGTCTGTCCCATGCCATTTTGAATTCCGTCACTGTGTTTGCCCCCACCATGTCCATCAGGAGGACATTCCAAGCATCCACCACCCTTTCAGTGAAAAAGTATTTCCTGACATTGCCTTTCAATTTACCACCTTGCAGCTTCATGTTATGCCCTCTGGCTTTACAGCTTCCCCGTCTTTGGAAGAGGTTTGTTTGTTCATTATTTCTCTAAGTATTTAAAGGTCTGAATCATATCTCCCCTGTCCCTCCTCTCCTCCAGTGTACATATTTAGGTCTTCAAGTCTCTTTTCATAAGGCTTCTGACGCATGCTCCAAATCATTTTGGTCACCTTGCTCTGAACAGTTTCCAGTCTTTTTACATCCTTTGCAAGATATGGTCTCCAAAACTGAACACATTATTCCAAGTGAGGCCTCATTAGTGACTTCTACAGTGGCATTAGTACCTCTTCCTTTCTGCTGGTAATTCCTCTTTGTATGCAGCCCAACATCCTCCTGGCTTTTGCCACCGCCTTGCCACACTGTTTTGCCACCTTGAGATCTACAGAAGTAATCACACAAAGGTCCTTCTCCTGGTCCATGCACACCAATCTCTCGCCCCCTATCACATACATTTCCCTTGGATTTCTGCTACCCAAGTGCATGACACTGCACTTCTTTGCATTAAATCTTAATTGCCAAGCAGACACATGGAAATTTTGAGAAAGGTCCCAAAATATAAAGTTCAGTGCCAAAGCACAAGTATAATTCTTATTCTTTGCTCTTCACGGCCCTTTATAACCCTGCCAGATGGAGCCATGCTCAGGGAGTAGTACCGCATAAGATGAACCCTCTGTTTGGTGATAAATATACTAAAATCTACAATCCTAAAGAATCACCAAACTAAATGAACCCTTTCTATTACAATTATTGTTGGAAAAAGCCGAAGGAGGAAGGAATAAAATATCCACCCACACCAGATGGCTTATTCCCTTTTAATCATTTTTTGTAATATTTTAAATAAATCCTTATCTGTGTCAGCATATTCTGTTGGTAACGTTATTTCAGTAAACTTCGACGGTATTATCTTCAAGCATACACGACGTGCACGTTTCGGGACCACTGCCCTTATTTATTTATTTATTTATTTAACATTTCTTATATACCGCGCTATTTGTCATCAGCGCGGTTTACATCAAAACAATAGAACACTTGACCAGAGATTGGCCGTCGTTTACATGAAACGGGGAGTTAACATGGAGGAGAACTTGGGGAACTATTTACATTCAAGCAACTATTTACATTCAAGCAACTATTCAAGCAACTATTTACATTCAAGCAACTATTTACATTCAAGCAACTATTTACATTCAAGCCCTGTTTCAAGTGCCACCTTCCTTCAGCCAGCAAACCCGTGATGTGCATCCGGCTGAACACCTCTGCTGGTTCTAAAGGGCCTCATGTAAAAATTGGCTAATACCATCTGTCACTCATTAGGGAACACCAGTAGGATGGCAGGGAAACCCCACTCAACCAGGGAGTCCCATAGCGTCATTGATGACATGACAGTAAGCTCGACCATTCAATTTCTTTTAAGTTCTGATGAATGAACTGTGTTAAATTTAAAGATTAGTCGTTGTTCCCGTTGTTGTAATAAAGCAATACCTAGGGGAGGCAATCATGTATGCTTGAAGATAACACCATCTAGTGTGGGTGGATATTTTATTCCTTCCTCCTTCGGCTTTTTCC
Organism: Ichthyophis bannanicus; assembly: GCA_033557465.1. Lineage (NCBI taxonomy): Eukaryota > Metazoa > Chordata > Amphibia > Gymnophiona > Ichthyophiidae > Ichthyophis > Ichthyophis bannanicus. The sequence continues at coordinate 713,375,537 of CM066033.1, read as the reverse complement.
GACAATAACTGTAATTGAAAGGGTTCATTTAGTTTGGTGATTCTTTAGGATTGCAGGGAGTAGTACCAGCATCAGCCTATAGTTACATTTCTGTACAGTGTTTCAAAGATCATAGCAGGTGAGCCACATCCTGGGCCATCCTTCGTGCCCCCTTGTCTTTGGGTGGGGGGGGGGGGGAGGCACACCAAACCCCAGGGTTACTCTTCCCCCCATTCTTGAGAGCAAGGGCTTGCCTGCTTTCCTCCTTTTCCTGGACCATGCAGATGCTCCTTCATGCGCTTCCCCATTGTGCATGTGGTGGGAGGAGGGGCAGGGCCAAGCCAGCATATTATGCCATAGCTAGACAGGAGAGCAGCTTTCTGCTGGCTGTATGCCCAGTTTTACATCCTATGGCCCCAGGTTCACCTATTGGATGACAGGCCTTCGCCTGTTGCTTTTATCTGCTTCCCAGCACACCCTTGAGTTCACTTGTCCTTGCATGCCTTATTGCAATGTAGAGGAAAGAAGGGTTAAAGGGAAAAGGTGGAAGAAATGCCCGATAGGCTGGGGATGGAGGCAGACTAGGCCCCACATGAGCTGCTCAACCAAGTCTTCCTAGAGAGGCAACATGGGCCAGCAGAGCGCAACAAGTGAGGGACCAAATGGATTGACAAATGGGAGGCCCTATTGAGGGCTTGAAGTTGATGAGAAAAGAGTTTTCAGTCAACTCTTTCAGTGGTGAATTGTTCACCATGCCTCAGGCAATCTGTGGATGTGGCAAGCACCACATATGGAGTTGCAGTATCAGCCAAGGCTGCCTTGGCTGGTCATTCCGTTAGAGAGACCGGCAAGGACACTGCAGCAACATCTGAGGCTGCGTTTGGGGATACCAAGGGGGTAGCAGGGATGCCAGAGAAAAAGGGGTGGACAGGGATCAGTTGGTGCAGTTGTAGTGTTGATTGAGGCGATGATCTCCACAATGGTTTTTGCTGAGGGAGGTGAGATTTTGGTGAGTGGAAACTGCATGTGGGGAGTTTTGGAGGGTTCATGTGTTGTTGTGGTGATCTTTATTGCCTTGGATTGAATATAGTTCGTGTATGCCTGTGGTTGAATGCTTTCTTGCTGAGGTGGGGAAGGTTGCTTGGTAAAGGATTTTACTAGGTTGAATAGGTCTCTTGGCTTATTTAGTGAGCGGTTGAGGATCTCAGTGTGGAATTCCTTCCTCTTGGCCCATGTTGATTCGCGATGTTGTTTCAGATATTCTAAGTAGATGATTTAGTCAGAGGTTCTACGGGTAGTTCTCCATTTTCTCTCAGGTTTTCTGAGGTGGAACAGGGAGGCTCGGAGATCAGGGGAGAACCAAGAAGCGGACTGCTTTTTAGTGATGCCACTGTCGGGTGTGGTTTTTTTTTTAGTGATGGCTGGTTGATGAGCATATGATGAGGGTATCATTCCAGTTAGAAACATAGAAACATGACAGAAAAAGACCACATGGCCTATCTAGTCTGTCCTTCCATAACTACAACAGTCCACTTTTTACTTTTAGAGATCCTCTGTGTTGGTCCCATGCTTTTTTGAATTCAGTTACTGTCCTCATCTCTACCACCTCCACTGGGAGACTATTCCATGAATCCACTACTCTTTCTGTAAAGAAATATTTCCGCATATCACTCCTGAATCTACCTCCCTTCACCCTCATCCCATATCCCCTCGTAGCAGAACTTGCTTTCAATTGAAAGAGGCTCTCTCCCTGAACATTTATGCCACGGAGGTATTTAAACATCTCAATCATATCACCTCTATCCCGCCTCTCCTCTAAGGTGTACATATTAAGATCCTTAAGTCTGTCCTCATATGCTTTATAATGAAACCCACTAATCATTTTAGTAGCCACCCTCTGCACCGACTCCATCCTGTTCACATCCTTTTGAAGGTGCGGTCTCCAGAATTGCACACCATATTCCAAGTGAGGTCGCACCAAAGACTTATACAGAGGCATTATCACCTCCTTTTTTCTGCTAGCCATTCCTCTCCGTATGCACCCAAGCATCCTTCTAGCTTTTGCCGCCGCCTTTTCTACCTGTTTAGCTACTTTAACATCATCAGACACAACGACGCCTAGGTCCCGCTCTTCTTTAGTGGACAAAAGTACTTCACCTCCTATACTGTATTGCTCCCTTGGATTGCTGCAGCCCAAATGCATGACCTTACGTTTTTTTAACATTAAATCCCAGCTGCCAAATTCTAGACCATTCTTCAAACTTAGCTAGATCCCTCCTTATGTTATCTACACCTTCCTGGGAATCTACTCTATTGCAGATTTTGGTATCATCTGCAAAGAGGCAAACCTTACCCGACAGCCCTTCCGCTATATCACTAACAAAGATGTTAAAAAGAATCAGACCAAGGACAGATCCCTGGGGCACACCACTGGTAACATCCTTCTCCTCAGAGTGAGCTCCATTTACTTGTACTCTGTCACCTCCCACCCAACCAATATCTAACCCAAGCAGTAACTTTAGGGTCCATCCCTAGGGTGCTCAGTTTGTTTATAAGTCGCCTGTGAGGAACAGTGTCAAAGGCTTTACTGAAATCTAAATACACATCTAGAGCTCTCCCTCGGTCCAACTCCCTGGTCACCTAGTCAAAGAAATCAATCAGATTTGTCTGACAAGACCTGCCTCTGGTGAATCCATGCTGCCTCGGATCCTGTAATCCGATGGACTCCAGAAACCTCACTATTTTCTCTTTCAGCAGCTTTTCCAATAATTTACTCACCACTGAAGTTAAACTAACCGGCCTGTAGTTTTCAACCACATCCTTACTTCTGCTTTTGTGTAAAGGCACATGAGCCTCTCTCCAGTCCTTTGGCACCACTCCCGACTCCGAGGCTTTGAAAAGGTCAGTCAGTGGAGTTGCTAGAACGTCCCCAAGTTCCCTCAGTATTCTAGAGTGTATCTCATCCGGTCCCATCGCTTTGTCTACTTTAAGTTGAGCTAGTTTCTCACAAACACAGTCTTCTGAAAATTGTTCAAGATGTCCCTCGCTTCTGTTCTTATTTGTGGGTGTTTTCTGAGGTCCTGCTCCTGGTTCTTCATCTGTGAACACAGAACAAAAATATTTGTTAAGCAATTCCGCTTTATCCTTATCAGCTTCTACATATTCCCCCCTGCACCCTTGAGTCTGACAATACCACTTTTGCCCTTCCTCTTCTCACTAATATATCTGAAAAATGTCTTATCCCCCCATTTTATTGCATTGGCTATTTCCTCCTCCTTTTGAATCTTTGCCTTGACTACTTTGCTAGCTTCTTTTTCCAAATACAGATGCCTGTCTTCCCCTCTCTGTGATCTCTTGTATTTCATGAAGGCCTCCCTCTTTCTTCACTTTTTTAGCTACTTCCTTCGAAAACCAGTGGTCTCCTTTTCCTTTATTTACCATTTTAACAAAAAGGTTGGTTGCCCTTAAAATACCCCCTTTCAGTTTTGCCCACTGTTTTTCTACATCCCCCAGCTGTTCCCATCCCACTAACGACTCCCTGAGGTATTGGCCCATCTTCGCAAAGTTAGTCTTCCTAAAGTCTAAGATCCTCACCTTGGAACGGATTCTAACAGCCCTAGTCCTAATACTGAACCACAGCATCTGGAGGTATTTAAACATATTGGAGACCATTTCGTTGAGGCTGACTGAGGGTCGGGCGAGCTTTGGAATTGCACAGTTAATGAACATCTCACTGTCGAGTTGCTTGAAGCGGGAGGCTCTCGATATCTCCTTTTTGTTTGAGCGGTGGCATGTGGTTAGTTGCATTGGTATATGAAATGTTATCAGGTTATGGTCTGACCATGGAACAGGGGTGATGGCAATGTTGAATTGTTTTGTCATTCTCGTAACTGGGTGGGGTACGAAGTTTAGGTTCAAGAGGTTCCCTCCTTGATGGGTGGGATCAATCACTACTTGCTTGTAGTTAAGGTCGGACATTGCTTCTAGGAAGGTATTGACTAGGGTGGGTTGAGTGGAAGCTAGATTAAACTCTCCCAACAGCCAGTTAGGTTTGGAGGGGTTTTCTGGGTTACAGGCTAAGTCAATAATGTCTGAGAGCTCATCTGACTCAGACCCTGGTGCCCTATAAATGAGGTTAATAGTATTGAGTTTATTGGTAATGGTTAGTGTGTTAAGGTGCTGTGTGTTCCTGGTCAGGTTAGCTCGATATTGTAGCGCTGTTTTTGCAAGTACCAGTACACCTCCGCCTCTTCTGTTTTCCCTGTTACAGGTGTAGATTGAGAAGTTAGGTGGTGTGAGGTGGTTTAGAATTACGTTCTCCGTGTCGGAAAGCCATGTTTCCGTGACCATTAGTATGTCTAAATTGTGGGTGGCTATTAGGTCCGTGACTACCGGCCATTTATTACAGACCGAGCGTGCGTTGATGAGTGCATATCTAAGATCCTGTTGAGGCTTAGCTCCCTTGTCTTTTGTGGGGGTTGTGATTTCTAGGCATACATAAAACAAGTGTGACTGTCTTTTATGATGAGGGCTTGGGGGTGCCTGGTATTGTTGTGGCATCTCCTGCTGGCGTTTTGGATTAGTTGGATAGGGTTGTAGCCATTTGCAGCAGCATCATGGAGTGTTAGCTAGTGTGTAGATTAGGGCAAGAGTAAATAAGGAGGGGGCCATTATGTTGTTCTAGAGGTTTGTTTCATGTCAATGAGTACTGTGTAGAGGGGTTTGTGCGTTTCTGGTGGAGAGCAGGGTGGGAGTAGGTAGGTCAGAATGCAGATAGTTTAGCTCTACTTAGTTCAGCAGTTCAGTTACTTAGTAGCAGATGTTTATAAACGGTACATGTCTAGATACTTTGTAACAGAGGTCTGTAATTAACTATGTAACATACTTTGTAACAGGTACTTTCAAGAGATACTTTGTACGGCAGTCAAAGATACATCAGGCTAGTAGCAGGGGTATGCAGACTTTGTAAAGCAAGCTAAATTACAACAGGCAAGTAAATAGACTTATGGTAGTGGTAGGTGGTGTCTGCTTTACGAAAATTTGATGCAGTGCATGTGTATTACAGGTTAGAGTTCAGGTACCGTGGGCTTTCTGAGCTAGTCGTTTTGCATCCAGTTCTTACGCTCTGTTGCTGTGGTGGTGAGGAAGGCTGTGTTGACTGTGTAACATTTGTGAAGAGGCTGAGACGTTGGAAAGGAGCGAGCTCGACCGTGGGGGAGCTCAAGCTGCTGAATCGTTGAAGTGATGCAGATATTTCCTTGAGATTTTGGTTGGATTCTTGGTGCTCATGTGTGTGCCACTGCCTAAGGGCCATGCCAAAGGGCCCTCTGGCGAGGCCCTCAGGCACGGGCCCGCAAGGTGCGGGTGCGCCCTCTGGCGCTCCTGTTTTAAACTTGCTGGGCTGCCTCGATTGGGCAGGAGCAGGCTGGAATGTCGGCGATGGCCCAGGATGGAAAAAAGCACACTCCCTCCGGGGAGCTGTGGAGGGCTGAAGAGAGGGTCGCTGTTTCTGGCGCTCCTGTTTTTAACTTGCTGGGCTCAAAAGCAACGAAGTTGAGAGGATTTTTTACGTTGCTGTGTCCCTTGCAAGTAAAAGGCCAAAGCTCTTTTACAGTCCAAAGTATGAAGGTTCCTTTCTGCATTTGAGGCATGAGGCCTAGGAAAGAATACAGGAAGGTAAACCGCTTGGTTCAAATAAAAGGGCAAAACCTCCTTTGGCATAAAAAGTGGGGATAAGTCCTAAGGACTACCTTATCCATGACGGATCAGCCACCAAGGCTTGCAATTCACTGATGCGACGTGCTGTGATTGCAATGAGAAAGATAACTTTCCAGGAAAGGAATTTCAAAGAGGTAGTAGCTAATGGTTCAAAGGGCGGTTTCATGAGCCCAAGTACCAGATTCAAGTCCCATGCCACCGGTGGTGGCTTAATGGGAGGCTTCGTTAAAAGAAGGCCTCTCATAAACCTCGCTATGAGAGGAAATAGGTTGTCCATTGAGAGGCTTGAAAGAAGCTGCAATAGCACTCAAATGGACTCTTACTGAATTAGTCTTAAGCCCTGCATTTGATAAATGAAGGAGGTACTCCAGTAATGATTCCAGAGGTATCGCAAGAGGGTTAAGACCCTTCTGCGAGCACCATATGGTAAACCTTTTCCACTTGGATAAGAGCATCTTGTGGAAGGTTTCCTGGAAGCAGGAAGGATATCCTTCACCTGCTGGGAAAGGTTAAGACCATGAAGTTCTAGGCTTTCAGCAAACAGGCCCTGAGATGCAGAGACTGGGAATTGGGATGCCACAGCATCCCATCCTCTTGAGAAAGGAGATCTGGGGTAGATCCTAACTCCAGAGGCGGAGCTTCAGAGAGATGTAGGAGCAGAGGGTACCATATTTGCCATGACCAACATGGAGCTATGAGGATCATATGACCTCTGTCTCTCTGAAGCTTGAAGAGGGTTTTGGGAATCAGGGGAATGGGTGGAAAAGCATACAGGAAGTCCTGACCCCAATGGAGGAGGAAAGCATCCCTGGCCTGACAACCTCGAACCAGAATTCTGGAACAGAACCGGGGAAGTTTGGCATTCAGCAGACTTGCAAAGAAGTCTATGTCCGGGGTTCCCCAAATTTGAAAAATTTGGGCCACCTGGTCTGCATGGAGAGACCATTCGTGTGGAAGCAGAACTCGACTGAATCTGTCTGCCCAAGAGTTTTGAACGTCTGGAAGATACACCGCAAGGAGATGAATCTAATGCGCTCTGGCGAGGGCCCATAGTCACAAAGCTTTGTTGCACAGCAACAGAGAGCCTGTTCCACCCTGCTTGTTCACATAGAACATGGCTACTTGATTGTCTGTTTTAACTAGGACTGTCTTGTAGCTGAGCTGGGTGTGAAATACTCGAAGAGCAAGGAAGATTGCTCTGAGCTCCAGGAGATTGATATGGAGATAGGCCTCCTGTGGAGTCCAGGTACCCTGGTAGAGAGGCCTTGCAGATGTGCTCCCCAACCCATCTATGAAGCATCTGTTAGAGTGGCTTGGGGTGGGGGTTGCTGAAAACGAGACCCCACCAAAAGGTTTTTGGGTGACTGCCACCATTGGAGGGACAAAATAAGGCGATCTGAGTTTGCTATTTTGTCTGACAGGAAACCTGATGCCCGAGTCCACTGAGTGGATAATGTCCACTGGGCTGCCCTCATATGGAGGCGAGCATAAGGAACCACATGCATGGTGGATGACATGTGGCCTAGCAACTGTAACATTTCCCGAGCAGTGAGGTGAGGTTTTAGCACTGCTTGGGAAGCTAACTGCACAATGCAAAGGCAGCAGGGCTGTGGAAGGTAGGCCCTTGTTTGTCTGGTATCCAGAAGAGTTCCTATAAACTCTAGGGATTGAGTGGGAGCAAGATTGGACTCTGGGAAGTTTATGACAAGTCGCAAATATTGAAGGATGCGCATTGTGCGAGACAGAGCAACCCTGGCCTCTGGCTCTGAAGGGGCTCGAATGAGCCAGTCATCTAAGTAAGGAAAGACGACTATTCCCAGGGTGCGGAGAAATGCTGCTACCAGCGCCATGCATTTTGTGAACACCCTTGGTGCAGAGGCCAGGCCAAAAGGAAGAACCCTGTATTGGTAGTGCTTCCCTTGAAACAGGAATCCAAGGAACTTTCGCTGAGTTGGATGGATGAGAACATGAGTGTACGCATCCTTGAGATCTAGAGAACAAAGCCAATCCTGACTCTGAAGGTTTGGCAGCAGAGTTCCTAGAGAAATCATTTTGAACTTCTCTCTGAACAGGAATTTGTTCAATTCTCTGAGGTCTAGAATGTGTCTGTGTCCTCCTGTTTTCTTTGGAATAAGGAAATAGGGGGAGTAAAACCCTGTACCCCGTTGTGGAATGGGTACCTCTTCTATTGCCCCTTGAGCAAGGAGCAGTGACTTCTTGACCTAACCAGTCGATGAGAGAGGTCTGAGAATTGAACTGTCTCACCATTGTAGGAGGGGGCATGCTGAGGATATGAAGCTTGTACCCTTCTCTTTCAATAGACGGAGTCCACTTTTCTGCTGTTATCTGACCCCATCTGGGGGCAAAATAACACAACCTTCCTGGGATGGTGGAGGGTTCTGGGCCATTCAGGGCCAGGAAGGCAAAATTCTCTAGACAGGAGTCAAAGCCTCTGTGGAGGCTGAGTCTGCTGAGCCGGTTGAGGCTTAGCTGCTTTTGGTTTCCTTTGTTGCCTAGGTTGTTGCTGCTGTCATTTTGGGCAGACTGAACTAAACGATGTCCCTGCTGGGTATAGGAGGGATAAAACCTTTTCTTCTTGCTGAAGAATAGTTTCTTAGAGGATCTTTTCCTCACAGGATCAGCTGTAGATTTAGACAATCTATCCAAAGTAATATTGTCAGCATCTATCTCATTAGCTTTTTCCTGCCAATTCTTGCCAAAGAGATTCTCTCCTATGCAAGGTATATTCCCTAGTTTGTCCTGTACCCATATTTCCGAGTCAGATACCTGGAACCAGGCAATTCTACGTGCACCTATGGCAATAGCAGAGGTCCTGCTTATGCATTCAAAGCAGTCAAAGGCTGCACGATTCACAAACTTGGAAACATCCTGAGCATGTTTAACAAGAGCAAGATAATCTTGCCTTTTATCATCAGCAAGGAGAGAGCTCATAAGCTCTAAGTCTCCTGTGACCTCCTTAAGGAACATTCCCATATACAAGATATAGGAACTGATCCTAGCAGAAAGCATGGAAGCCTGGAAGGATCGACGACCAAAGGCGTCAAGAGTCTTACACTCACGTCCTGAAGGATTAGATGTGTGTCTTTTTGCACTATCAGTCTCACGGCTGATTCCACCACCATGGAATGGTGTGGTAATTGAGTTTTCTGAAACCCAGGACAAGGAGGAACTTGATACATGGTGTCGAGTCTTCGAGAGTGAGGAGATGTGGTCAGAGGTGTTTCCCACATCCTTAACATAAGATCATGCAAGATCTCATGAATAGGTAGGGTAGCTGCCTCCTTGGGAGCTTTAGGGTATCGTAGGATTTCTAATTCCTTTGCCCTAGGCTCTTTTTCAGGAGCCATTGTGATGGAAAGACCTTGGGCCACATCTTGGATAAAATCCTGAAAGAAACCACAAAACAAGAGCACTGCTCGCAGAGACGACTGAAGAACCACAGGAGCGAGTAGATATGGAAGTCACATGCGCTTTATTAATTAAACCCACCCCAACGCGTTTCGGCGATTGCCTTCATCAGGGGGTGCTGGAGGACAGCAAAACAATATAATAAAATAGTGAAATATGGAATATACATGAGAAATGTTCTTTGATTCATTACCACTTTGTTTACCCCTCTTTTTTGGGTTTATATGTTTAAAGTGGGTTTATTTAAAAGAATGTGTTTTTTCAATTTAGGTCTGGGTTTTCCATTTTTTAATTTTTAATTTCTAATCTATATTATGTTAGTATTGAATCTTGATTGCCAATTTTAACTGTTGAATCTTATATTTATGTTTTTAATGGTTTTTACACAAACATATTTTTTAGCATTGTCCACCACATGATTGGTTTTGTGCCACATCTTTATTACTATTTGCGCTACATCTAGTGTACCAATAGAGATCACCTGTGAGTATGTTATGATTTTATTATCTTACATTGTTGGTTTTTCAATTTGTATGGTGTGGTTTTATGTGTATTTATGTTTTTGTTATTTTAATAATTTTTGTATTTCTCATGTATATTCCATATTTCACTATTTTATTATATTGTTTTGCTGTCCTCCAGCACCCCCTGATGAAGGCAATCGCCGAAACGCGTTGGGGTTTGTTTAATTAATAAAGCGCATGTGACTTCCATATCTACTCGCTCCTGTGGTTCTTCTAAAATCCTGAAAGGACATATCCTCTGGTGGAGACATCCTACGCTGAAGAGAAGAGAAATCCTCAGGAAGTAGTATGCTGGTATCGGCAGAGCTTTCAGAGTCTTCAGACTCATCCGAGGATTCGAAGTATCTCCGATCCGGGTGATCGTGCAAGGCACAGTACCAGTACTGATCGAAGTCGGCATCAGAGTGGTCCGTTACTGACTTGTCGATGCCGGATAGAGACGCATGACTCAGTACCGGTAGAATACCTGCTGATGTCGATGCAGTCGGTGCCAGTACCGGAATCGGTGCCAGTACCAGTTGAATTGTCTGAAGCGGTTTCAGGGGCATCGAGACCGTAAGAAGAGCCGCCAGACTGCATTCAATAGCCAATAACCTCTGGTCTATCGATGTTTGGGTATCGGTGCCGGATAAAGCGGCTGGAACCCCAGAGCATGGCACCAGTAGTTCTGCCGAGGTTGAAGCCTCGAGAACATCCTGGAGCCCTGTTAGTGCTTTGGAAGCCGAAGCCTCCCGCCAGGGCAATTTTGCCCGTGAAAATCCCTCAAGGGCAACGCCAGAGGCATCTCGATGTTTAGAAGGAGATCTACCCTTTGAGGACCGGCTAGATTTATGTTTAGTTACCTGAGATCCCAAGGGAGGAAGATGAAGCCCTGGAAGACGTCGATGCCATGGAGGCTGCATCGGAGGGAAAAAGGGTGTTAAGTTTAGCAGCTCGGTTCTGCTGGCCCCTTTTCATCATCCCACAGGCAACACACTCTGAAATAGAGTGGTCAGGACCTAAACACTTGAGGCACCACTCATGGGTGTCTGTGACGGAGATGGTACCGCCACATTTAGGACACCTTTTAAAACCCTTCTTGAGGAAAAAGGGTGCCACGCGCCATTCTGGGCACTAGGCCCAATTTTTTCCTTCTTGAGGAAGAAATTGGGCCTAGTGCCCAAAATGGCACGTGGCAACCGAGAAGAAAATTACTGGAGAAAGACTCCAGAAAAATAGTTTGTTTTTTCAGAAAAAAAGAAAAGAACCACTGGCGGTACTGGTATAGCGTTGAGGGAAGGCAGACGCGACCACAAAAAAGAAGGGGAATTTTCTGCAGTGACAGGATGTGCGACCTGTCTGCTCCGCAGAAAACGAAGAACTGGAGAGGGAAGTTGGGAAAGGCGGGAAGGCAGCACGCAGGCGCTGTGGGATGCTCCCAAATAGCATTCCTATTGGACGCTGGGGAGCGTTCCCGAGCAGGCTCCGTCGGTACCGACAATACCCCATATGTGAAGACTACATTCCTGCTTGCTCCTGGAGATTACTGAGTACTAAACTGCCCAAAGAATAAATCAAATTGGTACTACAGGCAATCAAACCTAAGCCTTCTTTAGATACTCAAACATGACTGAAGGAGAGTCCTCGGCAAGGATGGTGTCTGGCAACCGAGGCCGGTCCGAGGTCTATTCCTTCTGGGGGACCTTTGCAAGCCGCTCCCTTTCCGATCCCTCGGATGAGCGTCTCGGACTGTGGGACCTGACATGGGACGTACCCGACCTGCCGGATCCATCCAGGGATGCCACCTTTGAGGTTCTTCTTGGGTTCCCTTGGGAGACCTCCCCCTCTCTGAAAAACCACAGCGCCACTAATGTTCGGAGGGACCCACCCAATATACCATGGTTTCAGATGAGGTCCTAGCCTTTAGAGGTACCAGGGACTCGGGTGGGCTCTTGAGGGCTTTGCTGAACATTTTGCAGAGATTGCATGCTATAGGGTCGTGGTCCAGCCCAAGGTAACGAAGGCAGTAGTCGTGTGTGTTGGTCAAAGACAATTTTGGTACACCTATCATACTTCTTGAAACCACTAGCATCCATAGGGGAAAAAAGTACCCCAGCGAAGTCGAAGACCCGCCGAGCTGCCAGTTGGGAAAAAAAAGGCACGAAGATGACAAAAATGAAGCCCAAACAATGCCAAGACAGCGAGGTCGGGTGGCAGGAAGAATACCAGTGCAGTACCAGAGGCGAGTATGAAACTCAGGATAAAAAAAAACAAAACAACTTTTTCCATGGACAAGCCAGATGGATTTCTGAAGGCCTCCATGGAAAAAAGGAGATTGAGCAAGATGGCACCCTTGGGCGGGAAGGGGACCACGCACGTGTGGTAGCATCTCTCAAAGGCTTCCTTTGAAAGCTGGGGGGATGCTTCTGCGATTGCTCAGTCGGTGCAGATGTCACCTATATGTGAGGACTGACTTCCTGCTTGTTTCCAGAGAAAGGCCTGGATCCGGCTGATAAGCATCAAGCCCTGGAAGCATTTCCTGTCCAGGGTGTCTATGGCATGGGTCTGGGGCACTGAGGAGTGTTTTCTGGCTCAAGCCTCCACATGGCCAACTCCACCACCATGGGAGTTGTGGGGCAGTTGAGGTTTTTGGAAAAGACAGGGCTCCAATGGACTCGGTACATTGAGCCCAGCCGCCTGCTTATGATGGGAACAGAAGCTGGGGTCTCCCACATTCAGAAGAGCAGCCGCTAAAGGATAGGAGGAACAGGCACTGCGAGGTCATCTTTGGGGGGAGCCTTGTACTGGAGGATCTTGAGGTCCTCTGCCTGAGGCACCTCCTCTGACTTGGCAGTGAAGGCAAGGGCCTTCGCCATATGAAGCCATCGACCAATTGGGTTTCCAACAAATAATAAGCAACCCCACACACGATAGAGGAAACATCCTAGATATGATTTTCATACCCAGAAATCCACAACAAAGCAATGAACCACCTATAATAAACATAACTCAAGTACCATGGTCAGACCACCACCAAATCAACTGTAAACTTAAACTACAGTGCCAACCCAAAAACTCAAAGGAGATGAGAATGACCAACCCCATTAGGAAATTCAGCAAACTCAACGAGGAACACCTCATAAGCACCATTGCATCCCACATAAACCTAGAGTCCACAGACCTAGACGAACTAACTAACAGATGGAACACACACATCCAAAATACATCTAACCCAACTCTGAAACACACATCAAACCCACATAAGATCAACTCGGAACCCCGGTACACAGGAACTCTAATAAAATCAAAAAGGGAGCTCCGTAAAATAGAGAGAAAATGGAGACAAACCAAATCCTCCGATCTCAAAACTAAATACATGGCCCGTCTCGCAAAATACAAAGACGTGAACAATGCAAAAAATTACATCACACCAACATCCTAAACAAGGCAATCAATCGCCCACGAGAGTTATTTGAACTAGTCAAATCACTAACCAAAACCGACCAAAATGCAAACCTCAACAAATCCATCAAGGTCCAAACACTGGCAAACCACTACGCGACCAAACTGACGGCCCCTGGTCCTCCACCCCCCCCACCAACACCGCAAATCAGAAGTGAGAACACCACAACGCAAAACCAGTTATGGGAGCACTTCCACAAAATAGGAACCAAGCAAATCACAGCCATTGTCACAAGCCTGAAAAGCACCACCTCCCCACTAGATCCCTGTCCTGCATCCTGGATCAAGGCAGTGAAACAAGACATAGCACCTCACATAGCACACATAGTTAACCTATCCCTACAACAAGGAATCATGCCCTCAGAACTAAAGAAATCAGTCATTAGACCGATCCTAAAAAACACTACACTCAACGGAGAAGACCCAGCCTCCTACCGTCCCATATCAAGTATCTCATTCCTGGCAAAGATCATAGAAAAAACGGTCCTTCTACAACTCCAAGACCATCTGACTGACAGTGCTCCTCTTGATGACCAGCAATATGGCTTCAGGCAACATCATGGAGTTGAAACCCTGTTACTAGTTCTACTTAACAACCTCCTAAAGGGCCTTGAAAACAAAAAGAAAATGTACATTCTTGTATTCATTGACATCTCAGCTGCCTTTGATACAGTTAATCATGGGACCCTCATAAATAGGATAAAATCAATAGGAATAACAGGAACCCCACTAAAATGGTTCTCATCCTACATCTCAAATCGAACACAACAGGTTCAATTCAACGGAGAAAAAGCAGAATCTTTCTCACAAACACAGGGAATCCCCCAAGGCTCTGCTCTCTCAGCACTTCTGTTTAACATATATATGCAGCCACTATGCAAAATTTTCTCACGGCACGAAATTAATTACCACATCTATGCCGATGATATCATGCTATACACACAACTAGACACTAATAACCCAGACTACAACCCACTGGAGACATGTATCGGAGAGATGCAAGACTGGTTACAACAAAGTAGTATGTCAATTAATCACAAAAAAAACGAAGTAATGTATATCTCCAAAGAACCGAATTTTGACCCTCCCACATCAATAACACTATGTAACAACACTTACCAAACAAAAAAAGAAATAAAGTATCTAAGAGTCACATTTGACTGTGACCTAAAGATGGAAAAACACCTCCGAAAGACCAACAGAGCAGTTTTCCACAAGCTTAGAGTGCTCCAACCCATTCGGAATATTATTGATCCCCAAGACTTCAGAACAGTGGGCCCAAGCACTCATCATGCCACATTTTGACTACTGCAACGCCATCCTACAAGGTTTACCTAAAAAAACCCTAAACATATTACAAATGGCACAAAATGTAGCTGCCAGGGTCATAATGAAGAAAAATCTAAGTGACCACATCACACCAGTACTAATTCAATTACACTGGCTACCCATAACAGCTCGCACAAAATACAAAATACTAACAACCACCTTCAAACTCATCCACAACTTAGCACCTTCCTTCCTCAACAACCTAGTAAGATTGCAACCTCCTACCCGAAACAGAAGAACCCACAATTCCAACATCCTTCACACTCCAACAGATATAAGATCTGCCAAAGCTAACACCAGCCACAGGGCTTTCTCATATGCGGCGCCAACACTGTGGAACCAACTCCCACCAGAACTACGAGCTAGCAATGACCTTCTAGACTTCAGAAAGAAACTCAAAACGCACATTTTCCAATCACATTTCAACCTGAACTAAACCCACAGATGGAGCAGCCCCTGACCACTGTGTCCAAGAAGATTATCCTGTATATATGTATTTATGTATATATGTAAATGAACTCCCCCATAGCTAAGAAGTGTTAACTCTGTATGATGTGCTTTTCTGACAATCTGTATGTAAACAAAATTTGTACCTGCCTTGATTCGGCAGTTTCACAATAGTAATCCTACCCGCTTCTGATCGCTGGAAGGAGCGGGCTACAAATGCTTGCTAAATAAAATAAAAATTAATAAATAAATAAATAAAAATATCCCTCACAAAGTCCAGGAAGATCAGGTCTTGGGTGGGGACTGGAGCAGGGTCTCTGGAGGGCACGGGTCTGAGGGCACATCCATGTGGAGCTGGGTGTCCGGGGACTAGTCGTCCTCTGTCTCCCAGCCTGAAACAGAGTCCAAAGAGACTGAAGGTTCCCTGGGCCTCAGGCTGGAGCCCCAGCTCCAATGGCCTGGGTGTCCAGATGCCCTGAGCCCCGAATCAGGTGCACTGTGTGGGAATGTCCTTGGCCCAGACTGGGACAAGGACACCTCTCAATGTCAATCACACTCGAGGATCGGTTCCACCTCCGAGGAAGTTCTCTATGTAGAGGGGCTGGTGGTCGGGAGTGATGACCCGGAGGAACTGGACATCAGAGCCCGCTGTTGGGCTATGAAGGCAGACAAACTACATTCTAAGGCTGCCATCCTGACCTTGATGCCCGATGGCTCCGCAGCCACCAGCACAAGTACTGAGGATTTCAGCCCCGACACTGGCACCATCAAGGAGGTGTCCTCGATGGAGGATGGCCTTGAAGGACAGAGATCAAGCCCCAGACACTGATGGTGCTTACTCCCGCCAGGACAGCTATGAGGGCCGCTCCCTATCACCCTTGGCCGCCATTGAGGACTCCAGGGGGCGGGTACTTTGGGTCTTCCCCACAATCCTGAATTCATCACCTGAGGCGGCCACGGAGGATATCAGGCTCTTTCAGGGGCGTTCCTCCTTGGAAGGAGTCCTGATTTGGCACAGTGTCTGAGACTCTGAGGCAGCATGGTCACCATGCAAAGGGGCAGCCTCCGCTGCAGCAGTCGAGGGTGCTGACCCCGCAGACGACTCCAGGCCCGAGACAGTCTTGTGGAAGATACTAGTGCTGCTTCTTGTGGCCTTGGGGGTCATCTGCTGGCAGAGATCATACACCAAGGATTCATGATCTGGCCAGATGCACCGAAGGCATCATGCGAGTCCATGCTTGACATTGTGAGCACAGCGGTTGCATGGCTTTAAGCCACTGACTGAGGCTATGGCAAGGAAGACTGTCCCCATGAGATCAAACTCTCTAGGCCCAGCCAGAAAGGACGCAAAAAACTGCACACCAAGGAAAAAACTGCTGAAGGAGAAAAAAAAAGGAACCTGAAAAAACATGACACCAGAGGCAAGTGGAATTGGGAGATTAGAAGGAACTGGTACACAACTGGAGAAAGACAAAAAGATAGCAAAAATAAAACTTTCTAGGGAAGGCAGACACATCCGATGGGCTCCATGGAAAAAAAGGAGAATGAGGCAAGATGGCACCCTTAGGAGGGAAGAGGACCACACATGCGTGATACATCTCCCAAAAGCTTTCTTTGAAAGCTGGGGAGAGGTTACTACGAGGGCTCTGTTGGTACAGACATCACCTAATTGTGAAGACCAAATTCCTGATGCAGAGAAAGGAGGAGTTTTGTCAAAGACAGTCTGGCTCTTAATTACAACCTTGAAATGGCAGAAAATTTAAATAGGTCAAGAACTATTACAGTGTCAATCTAAAGACTTGTGGAATATGTATCTTAAGGACATTTTGAAAATATCTGCTCCGGAGGAAATAAGTCACCAAGTTGTTTTACCTGTCTACTAGGAAGAAAGAAAAGGTGGAATTATTAAAGGGTGGTATGGGCTCACTGGTATAAAAACTGACAGTCTAGATCAGCGATGGCGAACCTATGGCACGCGTGCCAGCTGTGGCACGCGAAGGCCTTGCAGCTGGCACGCGGGTAGGTCCGCAAAAAAGAAAAAGCTGGCTCTGGCTGCTGCCGCGGACGCGGCAGCGGCAGAGTGCAGTGTCCCGCGGGGCCCCCTCCGCCCGCTAAGCCCCTCTGCAAGGGCTTTCAGATTCGCGAGGGAGAGCGTCTCCCTCGAGTCTCTGGTAAGCCCGCAGGGGCTAATGGGAAATTTCCCATCAGCCCCTTTAGACGCGAGGGACTGATGGGAAATTTCCCATTAGCCCCTGCGGGCTTAACAGAGACGCGAGGGAGAAGCTCTCCCTCGCGAATCTGAAAGCCCTTGCAGAGGGGCTTAGCGGGCGGAGGGGGCCCCGCGGGACATTGCATTCTGCCGCGGCAGCGGCAGCAGCCAAAGCCAGCTTTTTTTTTTGTTTTGTAATATGCCATGGGGAGGGGGTTAGGACTGCTAATGGGCTAGGGGGGGGGGTGTAGGACTGCTAATGGGCTGGGGGGGGGTTAGGACTGCTAATGGGCTATGGGGGGGTTAAGACTGCTAATGGGCTACGGGGGGGTTAAGACTGCTAATGGGCTTTGGGCTGATGGGGGCTGTCTGGAAATGGGGTGATGGGGGTTAGGACTGATAATGGGCTATGGGGGGGGCTAGGACAGGAAATGGGCTGATGGGGAGGGGTTAGGACTGGATGGGCTGTGGGCTGTTGGGGGGGTTAGGACTAGTAATGGGCGATGGTGGGGATAAGACTGGTAATGGGCTGTGGGCTGATGGGGGGCTGTCTGGACATGGGGTGATGGGGGTTAGAACTGCTAATGGGCTATGGGGGGGGTTAGGACTGATAATGGGCTAAGGGGGGGGCTAGGACAGGAAATGGACTGATGGGGAGGGGTTAGGACTTGAGGTGGGCTGATGTGGTTAGGACTGGTCATGGGCTGTGGGCTGATGGGGGGTTAGGACTGGCAATGGGCTGTGGGGGCTGACTGGAAATGGGCTGATGGGGTTAAGACTGGAAGTGGGCTGATGGGGGTTAGGACTGGTAATGGGCTATGGGGGGTTAGGACTGATAATGGGCTATGGGGGGGTTAAGACTGGTAATGGGCTTTGGGCTGATGGGGGATGTCTGGAAATGGGGTGATGGGGGTTTAGGACTGGAAGTGGGTTGATGGGGGGCTAGGACTGGTAATGGGTTGGGGGGTTGCTATGACTGGAAATGGGCTGAGTGGAAGGGGAGGCTTGAACTGCAAATAGCTGATGGGGAGGGAGCTTGGAATGGAAATGGGCTGATGGAGCAGCTAGGATAGGACTGGAAATGGACTGTTGGGGGGAGCTAAGATTGGAAATGGGCTGTGGTGGGGGCTTGAATTGAAATGGACTCATGGAGGGGCTAGAACTGGAAGTAGGCTCATAAGAGGGCTTGGACTGGAATTGTACTGAGTGGAGGGGAGCTATGATTTGACATGGGCTGATGATGGGGCTAGGAAATGACTAGAAATGGGCTGATGGGGGGGCTAGGATTGGAAATGAGCTGATGAAGGGACTCAGACTGAAAATGGATGGGGGAGCTAGGACTGGAAATGGGTTGATGGGGGGCTAGGACTGGAAATGGGCTGATGCAGGGACTAGAAAGGAATGGATGCTGGGTGAGACGAACTAGAAGGGAGCTGATGTTGGGGGAGGATTAGAATGGGATGGGGCTGGGAGAGTAAAATGGAGAGGGGAAAAATATTTTGTGTGGGAGGAATGAAAAATCTACAATTGGCCGGGTATTGTGGGAGAGTAAGTGGGGATTGAGGATGGAGCGGTAAAATTTGTGTGGATGAAATAGGAATGAGGAAAGAGCAAAAGGAGAAAGATTAGTATGTTAAAGCAGATGTAGAGAGAGAGAATGGAAAAAAAGACTAGAAGAGAGAAGAAAGAACAAATGGACAGCAGACGATGGAGAGTTAGCAGAAAACATGAAGAAACCAGAAGAAAGTGGCTGGAGCAATTGCAACTGAAAAAAAATGCACAAAAGGTAGAAAGATATCTTTATTTTGAATTTATTAACTGGAATATGAAACCTCTGGGAAATGTGCATCATTAACGTCTGTGCTTTGTTTGGTACAAGAGGAAATTAATTTATAGTTTTATTTCTACAGTGTTGTACATTCCAAGTTTGGCTTTTGGGGTTCCCAGTTTAATTATTGCCTTCCTGTTTCTAAATTGTGATTCCTTGTTTGGTGATGGTCTATGTTCTGCATGTGTAACTGAGCTGAGGTTTAATTGACGTGCTGGCACTTTGAGGAAATTCTTTGGTTTTGTGCGGCAGTTTGGGCACTCGGGCTCAAAAAGGTTAGCCATCACTGGTCTAGATCTTTCTGCATCTCTGGAATCCTCAATGGATAACTATACTAGAGCAACTATGGTTGCGACATTGTTTACAATGATAAAACCAAATTGTTTAAGTGTTACTTTATTATTTATTTAGCTATTTCTTCTATACCGCCCCTTCCAGAGATCAGGGGCGGTTTACATGGAACAAGTAAACAAATTTGTATACTAATGTATACATTACATGAAACAGAGATTTTTTTAACTTTATACAGATAATAGTTGTTAACAGAGATTTATAACATTGTAACTTTATACAAATAACTGTGCATTAAGTTTTGTTTTGCAAAATTTTTGCAAAATTTTCTTTCATGGTCAAAATGGTTTAATGTTCCCTTACAGTATGTGGCTAAGGACACAAGCTAGGAGGAAGCTTTTCCTCCAGCATTAATCCAGATTAGGAGCGATAGGGGTGTCTGTCTAAGATCTCCTGTAAATGCCTGATCAGATATCAGGGTAATTCTTATACTTTGACTAAGCTTGGGGTTTTTTTGTTTGTTTTGTTTGAGTTAAAAATCTAGTTAATGTTCCCCATTTTTCAGATTTTTAGCTAGGGCATAAAACTGAGGTAATATTTTATTGTTTGGCACTGGTATTCTATCAATACTGATATTTCCTGATAATGATTTTGTTAAATTTGGCCCCCTTCCCCCCCTTATGGGCTACGGGACATTTTGGGAATTTTGTTTATTTTGGCTTTGGGTTCTTCTACTGGAATGCTTTAATATACCTTAAGTGCTTGGAAGAATTGTAAAAAATTGAAACTTCAAAAGGTTTCCCCAGCCAGGAACGTGCAAGGCCTAAATGCAGCCTATAGCAGGGATGTGACAAAAAAATAAATAAAATCAAGCAAAAACAGAGTAACTAAACGTAAAAAGATGCAGCAACAGAGAGAAAAAGTAGAATAGGAAACTATTCAAAACACAGGGATACCATGTCTTGTTAGCTTGGTAGAATAAAGCGTAGTTACTCACCTGTAACAGGTGATCTCCGGGAACAGCAGGAATTTAGTCTTCACATATGGGTATCGTCGGTACCAACTGAGCCTGCGCGGGAACGCTCCCCAGTGTCCAATAGGAATGGTTTTGGGAGCATCCCTCAGCACATGCGCACTGCCTTCCCGCCTTTTCAACTGTCCCTCTTCAGTTAAGTTTGTAGCTGAGTGAAAGGATAGAGGGAGAGAGGAAAGAGACAGAGAGGGAGAGAGAGAGAGAGAACTCCTAGGGGAGGTGGGTGGGTTGTGAGGACTAAATTCCTGCTGTTCCCGGAGATCACCTGTTACAGGTGAGTAACTACGCTAACTCCAGGAACAAGCAGGAATGTAGTCCTCACATATGGGGACTCCCTAGCTGAAGATGCCAGGGAGATATCCCCAGGAAGGTGCCACCAAAAGGTGAGAATCCTTCCTCCCATGGATCTCTGGAATCCCACTAGGGTTGGTGGGTAGGAGTTGGATTATGTTTGAAAGAGATTTTGAAGAACAGCTTGGCCAAAGAAGGCATTTTGACGGGAGGCTTTATCTAGGCAGTAGTGGGCTGTGAAGGTGTGTACCGAAGCCCAGGTGGCTGCTCGACAAATGTCATCGATAGAGAGAGTGGAAATTAGCCATAGAAGCTGCCATGGCTCTCACATTATGAGCTGTGACATGGTCCTGAAGAGGAAGACCCTTACTCTCATAAGTAAAGGATATGCATTGGGCAATCCATTTAGATAAAGTTCTTTTGGAGACTGGAAGTCCCAAATGACTAGGGTCTAAAGCTATAAGAAGTTGTGAGGACTTTCTATGTTGCTGTGTTCTTTGTATGTAAAAAGCCAAGGCTCTTTTACAATCCGAAGTATGAAGGTTTCTTTCTGCATTAGAGGCGTGAGGCCTCGGAAAAAATACAGGAAGGTAAATTGAATGATTTAAATGAAAAGGTGAAACCACCTTTGGTATAAAATGTGGGTGAGTTTGAAGAACAACCTTATGATGAAACCTAGTTTAAGGAGGATCAGCCACTAAAGCTTGCAATTCACTGATGCGACGGGCAGAGGTGACTGCAATTAGGAAAATGACCTTCCAGGTCAAAAACATAAGGGCTGCAGAGGCTAAAGGCTCAAAAGGCGGCTTCATGAGCTGCCCGAGAACTAGATTTAGATCCCATGCCACCGAAGATAACAATTTCAGAACGGTCCTACAACCTCTAACACCACCACATAGATTACTATAATAGTATCTTACAAGGACTTCCCAAAAAAAAAAAAAAACACTACCCACCAGCTCCAACTAGCACAAAACTTTACTGCAAGCATAGCAACAAAAACAAGGCGAGTTGAACACATCACCCCCATTCTCTACGACCTCCTCTGGTTACCAATCACCTCTAGAATAAAATAAATACTAATGAACATATTTAAGCAGCATAACTGCCACAACCCCACTCTCAGCCCTCCTCACAACACCTAACTCTTCAAGGGAGCAAAGAAACTGTTCCCAAAACACCTATAAAATCCCCTTCCATATCCACAACACAAACCAATGTACTAGTTCTCAAGCCTTATCTTACATTGCTTCAGTATTGTGGAACTCGCTTCACAATGACTTAAGAGCAACAAAGGACCTCCTGCAATTCCGTAAGGACCTAAAAAACATTTTTCATTGATTTCGGTGATCCAAATAGTATGAATTTATTTATTTATTTATATTCTCTTATATACCGCACTATTCAGCATCAGCGCGGTTCCCATAGAACAAAAATCTCAGTACAGTCAACATGCATGAGTTTACAGATAACAAGGGAACTTGGATAACAAGGGTAATTATTTACAATCTATTTACAAGGATAATACTACTGCATAGGTACCTGTTACTAGGAGCGGTTACTAAGAATATATTCATTACTTCTAGAGAATCAGCCTTGGCGTGTTATTGAGACACCAAGGAATTGTATTACTGGGTGGAATCACTGAGGTCTATGGGTGTCGACTCTATAAGGTACTTGTTGAAGAGATGGAATTTGAGGGCTTTCCTAAATTGTGTTGAGCTGTTGATAGCCCGGATGCCAGGGGGTAGTGCATTCCAGCACTTTGGGGCACAGAGGATAAAGGCTCTGTTGGCTGTAGACGAAGAGCAGCTTGTTAGGGCCTTTGGGAGCTTTAGGGAGTTGATGGTCGTGGATCTTCTTGCTCTGTTTGGTGTAGTAGTGTGAATAAGGGCAGATAAGGATGCGGCGGAGAGCTTATTGAGAGCTTTGAACGTGAGAAGTAGAGTTTTGAAGATAATTCTGGCCTGGATGGGTGGCCAATGTAATTGAATCAGCAGAGGTGTAACGTGGTCAGTTCTGGCGGCTCCATGAAGGACCCTTGCTGCGGCATTCATTGCCAGCTGTAACGGGTTCAAGGTGGATTGCGGAAGACCTTGAAGAATGACATTGGCATAATCGAAGTGGGGTATGATCAGTGCTTGGTAGATTGTCCTGAAATCTTTTGGCTCCAACATGGAGCGTAGGTGTCTCAGTGAACGGATCTTATAGTATATTGTTCTGACTGTGTTTCCTATGTGGGACTTTATATCCAGGCGTTGATCCAGATTGACTCCCAGGTAACGTATTGAGGGTTTGGATTGCAATTCAGCTTCCTTTGTTTTGAGATATTGTGGTGGGATGAAGTTGGGGTTCCTCGTGATGAAGAGGACTTCTGTTTTCTTATGTTGTATATGGAGGTTTTGGGAGAGAAGCCAGTCAGATACTGCATTGAAACAGTTTATTAGAGGGGAGAGATCTAAATGGTCAGTGGAGAAGGGGGTGTAAAGTAGAACATCATCGGCATAAAGCATGCAGGCGACATTAAATAACCGGATGATCTTACAGATTGGTTGCATGTAGATGTTAAACAGAAGGGCCAAAAGTGAGGAACCTTGTGGGACTCCCTGGTCTAGGTGGAAGGGTTCTGAAGTTCTGCCTCCTGAGCGGACATGCTGCCATCTTCCGGATAGGTAGGACCTGCACCATTCAAGCGCTGTTCCACTGATGCCCTTCTCAATTAGTCTCGCTAAAAGGAGTTCGTGATTCACTGAAACAAACGCTGCGGCGATATCCAAAAAGATGAGGGCAAATCCTTGGCGGATGTTATCTATGCCAGTAATTATCTTGCTGAAGAGTGTGGTGAGGAGAGTTTCGACTCCATGGTATTCCCTGAAGCAGTGTTGGCAGGGGTCTAGCGGTGCAGTGGTGTCAATATGGTCCTGTAACTGTCGTTGGACCTTCTTTTCGATGATCTTAGCGAGTAGAGGTATGCTAGAAATGGGTCTGTAGGAATCTACCCTTAGGGGGTCGAGCTTGCAGTTTTTCAACAGGGGTCTAATTGAAGTATGCTTAAGGGCTGAAGGGAATGATCCTGTTGAAAAGGAGAGGTTCATTATGTTGGCAAATACTGGGCTGAAGTGACTGCGGAGCTCCTTGATCCAGAAGGCAGGGCATGGATCGGACTAGGATGTAGTGATGTTAAGGGCTGTAAAGGTGTCTTCAATTCCTTTCTTAGAGGGGATAGAGAAAGCAGAAAGGGCTCCTGGGCCGTCATGCACAAGGGTGGTGGTTGTTGTAATGGTTCTGTTGATAAGGCACATCTTAGATTGTAAGTGGGTTGCAAAGTCTTGAGGGTGTATCGCAACTTGAGGCCCAGAGGATGGCTCCTTGGATAGAGACTTAACTAGGTCAAAAAGGTCAAGTGGCTTAATGAGAGATCTCATCAAGGTATCCGAGTGGTACCGTTTCATTGACTCGGAGATTGCCTTGCGGTGAGCAGCTAGGTGGATATTGTATGCTGTCAGGTCATCAATAGCATGGGAGCGACGCCAGCGTTTTTCGAGTTTCCGTAATTGGATGAGGGATTCTCTAAGGTCCGCTGTGTACCAAGGAGCATTCTCTCTCTTCCTTGAATGCTTGTTGGTTGGAGGATGCACAGCAATAGCACTGAGACTATTGTTCCAGTGAGAGACTAGGTCCTCAAGGTTCATGGTGGTGGTATTGATGAGCTGTTGAGTTTCCGCGAGGACGCGCTCTCTGTTAAATGTCTTAAAAGATCTAATGGTCGGTCTCGCTGTGTTGGCCGATGTCTTGATGCTCTTGGTATGGATTTTGCTTGAAGGAATCTGGAGGATGATCAGTTTGTGATCTGACCAGGGAACAGGGGTTATGGATGTTATGGGATCAAGAGATGGGTTGAGGGATGACTGTGGGGCGAATACCAGGTCTAGGGTGTTGCCTTTAATGTGAGTGGGAACTTTCACTAGTTGCTTGAAGCAGAGGTTCTCAAGGGCTTCTAGGAATGAAGCTGCTTGATTATCCTGTAACGTTGGTAGATTGAAGTCATCTAGGATCCAAGTTGGGGTGTGTGGGCTATGAGTATTGGAGGCGAGCTCAATGATAGTGGCAAGATCATCCAGTGACGTTGAGGGTGCTCTGTAGAGCAAGCTGATTGAGCAGCATCTGAATAAACCCAAGACATCTAAAACATTATAAAAATAACCAAGTGGTAATGCAAAATTCGTAATATAATTACACAACACATGATACCAATGTATACAACCATACCACACACAGAATATTGTATATAGATATAAAAAGCTTATTGTAATAAGTTAAATATTGTGATAAGGAAGCTTATCATAGCTCAGGTAGGAGCTATAGAAAAGATGATGTGACTCTGAACAAGCAACCTGTCAGTTCTGGTAGAAGAAAGAAAACAGAGTTTTCACATAAAAGACTACCAGTCCCAGAATGCACCAGGTTTCCAGCAGCCATGAAAGGGGCTGAAGTGAGAAAATGTGTGTGCAATCAAGAGAGCTATGAGGTAATCCCTAAGCACTCATCTCAAAGGGCAGGGCCTGATTCAACACAGCTGCGCTGTGTTAGGGAGGAGCACACATTAGGACAGAATAAGAATAGAGCTTATTCTACAGATAATAGCTACAGAAAGAGCTTCAGGAAAGGAGACAGCAACAGCTTCAAGCTCAAGCACCAACATCACCTCGAGAAGCAGAAGCCAAGCGGATAGAGAGAGAAGGAAACTCTCTGGAAGGAAGAGAAGGAAGGCCATTGGAAGGTCTGGGAGAATCCAAGGCAGTACCCATACTGGGAGGTATTCCAAGTGCCAGCAGAGTCCATTGGACTGGAGTCAGCCAGAGGAATGGAAGGGCAGAGATAGGAATCACCAGTGGTTACCTAGAAGAGAGAAGACTGCACGTGGAAAGGACTTTCAGACCTATGCCAAAAGGTATGTGAGGGAAGATCCAGTGTCCAGGGATCAAGATTGGAAGGCTGGACATCAGAACTGGATTACATACTGGCCAGGATATACAGAGAGGAATTATGATAGCAGGAGAGGCTCAGATATGAACACTGATCCAGACCCTATCTATAATAGTGAATGGCAGCAAGGGAATAAGCATTCTCATGATAGTGCCTTATGGAAAGACTCGTCTGTGCCAATGTATGATAGTGACCCTATGCTGATTGATGAAGGGGGAGATACAGCAGATGAAACTATTCATTACATGGACTGTTCTCTATCTAAATGCTATTGCTAGCTTTCTGTGAGCAAACACCTCAGCCATCACAAAGAAACCTAACTTTGTTCTTTATTTCCACTGCAAACAGCTCTTAAAGCAGGATTTGGGTTCACACAGTAGCAGCCAGCCAGCTAAAGGGTTTCAGCTGGTCAATTGATAGTAATTAAAGCTGCACCTGATTGTGTGTGTGAGCAAGGGAGAATCATTGCTGGGATCTGCGTGGAAAATAAGCAGAAATTAACCTAACAAGCAAAGTTTATTCATTTCTTTGTGCCTTTTTATTTGGTAATTATTTGCTAAGAAAACATTAGCTAATTGCCTGACAAGCTGAAGGTTGTTTTCTGATTTGCTTTGTGACTTTGTTATCCATTTAAACACTGCAAGCAAGTAACCTCATTTATATTGCTACCAAGCATATTTGTGCTGGGTGAATTAAGCCCCATCAATAAAAGAAGTATTTTATTGGCCTTACCACTGGTATCACAACTCAATTATTGTCTTCAGCTGTGTTTGGGAGTGAAAGAACTACATTACCCACAATACCTTGCAAGAATCATATGAATATATGCATCGTCAAGATTGTGTAAGTTCTCACCCTAGGCAGGCGTCTGACAATATACATAGTTTCAAAGTTTAATGTAAAAGATATGATGTTTCATGTAAACCGCCCTTGATCTTAGGGAGGGGCGATATATAAAAGCTTGTTAAATAAAATCTAGTGTCACCAATGGGCACCCTGAATTTTGCATGCAGAGCAATTCCCATGACAGCTTTAAGCATTTAGCTTTAGCTACGACAAGTGCTAAGCTACACTCCCAGGTAGGTGATACATTAAAGATCTTTATGGAAATGGGTAATAGGGGTAACATATGGAAAGCAGTGTGTATAAATGCCCGTAGCATGGGAAATAAGATCCCTGATGTTGAAGCTTTGGTGGGAGTGCCCGACTTGGATTTAGTGGCAGTTACAGAAACATTGTTCACAGAAAACCATGATTGGGATGTAACTATACCTGGCTATACTTTATTCAGAAAGGACAGGGTAGGAAGAAAGGGAGGAGTGGCACTATATGTAAAAACTACTATTAAAGCTTTGGAATTACAGACCTTAAAAGGGAGAGAAGAGGCATTGTGGATTAAACTAGAAAGAGGGAAAGAGAAATCTATTTGCATTGGTGTGATATACAGACCTCCCTCACAAGAGGAAGAGGTGGACAGAGTTAATTGAAGACATACGCAGCATTGCTAGGAAAGGGGAAGTGCTAATGATAGGAGATTTCAATATGCCAGATGTTGATTGGCACATTCCTGCTGCAGTATCTAGAAGTGAGGAGATCCTGGATTCTTTACAGGGAGAACTATTCAGACAATTGGTAACACGTGAAGGGGCCATACTGGACTTGGTGCTTACCAATGGTGAAAGTGTTTCTGGTGTTTCTGATGTTGTAGTGGGAGATCGTTTTGCATCCAGTGATCACCAGACGGTGTGTTTCAGTACTACGACTAGGGCTGTTAGAATCCATTCAAAGGTGAGGATCTTAAGAACATAACATAAGATATGCCATACTGGGTCAGACCAAGGTCCATCAAGCCCAGTATTCTGTTTCCAACAGTGGCCAATCTAGGTCATACGTACCTAGCAGTTTCCCCAAGGGACACAGGTTCCACAATGCTTGTATTGGTTCAAGCATTGATATCCTGGGTCCCTTCTTAATAATGGTTTATGGACCTTTCCTCCAGGAACTTGTCCAAACCTTTTTTAAACCCAGCTACACTAACAGCCTTTACTACATCCTCCGGTAACAAATTCCAGAGTTTGATTACACGTTGAGTGAAAAAATATTTTCTTTTATTAGTCTTAAATAGTTTACCCTGTAGCTTCATTGCATGTCCCCTAGTCTTTCTATATTCTGATAAGGTAAACAATCGATCTACGTTTACCCGTTCCACTCCGTTCATTAATTTATAGACTTCTATCATATCTCCCCTCAGCCGTCTCTTTTCCAGGTTAAAGAGCCCCAACCTTTTTAGCCTTTCTTCATAGGAGTAGCCTTCCATCCCCTTTACCATTTTGGTGGCTCTTCTCTGAACCTTTTCTAAAATTGCTATATCCTTTTTAAGATATGGCGACCAGAATTGCACACAATATTCAAGGTGCGGTCTCACCATGGAACGATATAGAGGCATTATAATATCTTTTGTTTTATTTTCCATTCCTTTCCTTATCATACCTAGCATTCTATTTGCTCTCTTGGCCAAGATGGGCCAATACCTCAGGGAGTTGTTAGTGGGATGGGAACAGCTGGGGGATGTAGAAAGAAAAAACAGTGGATAAAACTGAAAAGGGATATTTTAAGGGCAACCAACCTTTTTGTTAAAATGGTAAAATAAAGGTAAAAGGAAAAGGAGACCACTATGGCTTTCGAAAGCAGTAGCTGAAAAAGTGAAGAAAAAGAGGGAGACCTTCATGAAATACAAGAGATCACACAGAGAGGAAGACAGGCATCTATATTTGGAAAAACTTAGAGAAGCTAGCAAAGTAATCAGGAAGGCAAATATTCGAAAGGAGGAGGAAATATCCCCCTATTTTATTGCACTGGCTAAGACATTTTTCAGATATATTAGTGAGAAGAGGAAGGGCAAAAGTGGTATTGTCAGATTCAAGGGCGCAGGGGAGGAATATGTAGAAGCTGAAAAGGATAAAGCGGAATTGCTTAACAAATATTTCTGTTCTGTGTTCAGATGAAGAACCAGGAGCAACACCTCAGAAAACACCCACAAACAGGAATAAAAGCAAGGGACATCTTGAACAATTTTCAGAAGATTGTGTTCGTGAGAAACTAGCTCAACTTAAAGCAGACAAAGCGATGGGATCGGATGGGATACACCCTAGAATACTGAGGGAACTTGGGGACATTCTAGCAGCTCCACTGACTGACCTTTTCAATGCCTCTGAGTCGGGAGTGGTGCCAAAGGACTGGAGAGAGGCTCATGTGGTGCCTTTACACAGAAGCAGAAGTAAGGATGTGGCTGAAAACTACAGGCCGGTTAGTTTAACTTCGGTGGTGAGTAAATTATTGGAAACGCTGCTGAAAAAGAAAATAGTGATGTTTCTGGAGTCCAGCGGATTACAGGATCTGAGGCAGCATGGATTCACCAGAGGCAGGTCGTCAGACAAATCTGATTGATTTCTTTGACTGGGTGACAAGGGAGTTGGACCGAGGGAGAGCCCTAGATGTGGTATATTTAGATTTCAGTAAAGCCTTTGATACTGTTCCTCACAGGCGACTTATAAACAAACTGAACATCCTAGGGATGGACCCTAAGGTTACTGCTTGGGTGAGAAACTGGTTGGGTGGGAGGCGACAAGGAGTACAGGTAAATGAAGCTCACTCTGAGAAGGATGTTACCAGTGGTGTGCCCCAGGGATCTGTACTTTGTCCGATTTTTTTTTTAACATCTTTGTTAGTGATATAGCAGAAGGGCTGTCGGGTAAGGTTTGCCTCTTTGTGGATGATACCAAAATCTGCAATAGAGTAGACACCCAGAAAGGTGTAGATAACATGAGGGGGGATCTAGCTAAGCTTGAAGAATGGTCTAGAATTTGGCAGCTGGGATTTAATGTTAAAATGTAAGGTCATGCATTTGGGCTGCAGCAATCCAAGGGAGCAATATAGTATAGGGGGTGAAGTACTTTTGTCCACTAAAGAGCGGGACCTAGGCGTGGTTGTGTCTGATGATCTTAAAGTAGCTAAACAGGTAGAAAAGGCGACGGCAAAAGCTAGAAGGATGCTTGGGTGCATACGGAGAGGAATGGCTAGCAGAAAAAAGGAGGTGAATGCCTCTGTATAAGTCTTTGGTGCAACCTCATTTGGAGTATTGTGTGCAATTCTGGAGAATGCACCTTCAAAAGGATATGAACAGGATAGAGTAAGTATGGAGGATGGCTACTAAAATGGTCTTCATTATAAAGCATATGAGGAAAGACTTAAGGATCTTAATATGTACACCTTAGAGGAAAGGCGGGATAGAGGCGATATGATTGAGATGTTTAAATATCTCCGTGGCATAAATGCACTGGGGGAGAGCCTCTCTCGTTTGAAAGCAAATTCGGCTATGAGGGGACATGGGATGAGGGTGAAAGGGGATAGATTCAGAAGTGATATGTGGAAATATTTCTTTACGGAAAGTGTGGTGGATCCGTGGAATAGTCTCCCAGTGGAGGTGGTAAAGATGAGGACAGTATCTGAATTCAAAAAAGCATGGGACAAACACAGAGGATCTCTAAAGGAAGAAAGGGACTGTTGTAGTTGATATGGAAAGACAAACTAGATAGACCATGTGGTCTTTTTCCGTCGTCGTTTTTTCTGTTTCTATGTGTGCCAAAGTACATGGCTTACCACCAAGTAGAGTTGTGCCCCCACTGACCTCGGAATCAGTGGTAACATGGCTCGGTATGTGGGGCAGGGCGACCCAGCTCAGGGGTGCGGCAGGACCATGGCTACTTCCTAGGGCAGCAGAAACCCTTGGGCTGGACCTGGATATATTTTCAAGGGGTTTGGTGTATCAAGCAGTGGTTACGAGTCATGGGTACAGTCAGGAGTTACTAGAAACATAGAAAAATGAGGACAGAAAAAGACCACATGGCCTAGTCTGTCCTTCCATATCCTTCCGTGGTAAGAACTATTGTATATAATCTGTCGATACTGGTTGGTGAAGTTTAAGTTTAAAAATGCTTGGAGAGGTACTGATACAACACTTCACTTTTTTAGATTGTTTCTCTAAAAACCATTGCGGAACTTAACCCCTGAAGAAACTGATAAGAGTGAAACACGGAGATGTGCCAATAAGAGGCGTTGGGAAGAAGACACGTTAAGAAAAAATGAAAAAATTTAAAGGGAAGACAATCCATTAAGATAAGCACGTTTTTACACATACAATATATAAATAAGGACAAGAAATTGGAATATTAAGGTTAATATACACACATTTAAGAAAAAAAAGGACTGCACAATAATTACATTGAATGGATCATTGATGCAAGCAGGCATCGACTATTCTGACAAAGTCAGTAAACATCTGCCGATAAGTGAGACACTGGCACAAGTCCAAGCATTCTACAATTTAAAGTGAAGTGAATTCAATACTCAGATAAAAATAGGATTATGGTTTTTATAGAGTGATTTTGATATTTAACTGTGATAATATATATTGCTCTGAGAAACACCCATTAGACTTTGTCCTTCCATATCAACAACTACAACAGACCCCTTTTTTCCTTTCGAGATCCTGTTTGTTCCAAGATTTTTTGAATTCAGATACTGTCCTCATCTCTACCACTTTCACTGGGAGACTATTCCATGGATCCACCACTCTTTCCATAATGAAATTTCCTCATATCACTCCTGAATCTATCCCCTTTCATCCTCATCCCATGTCCCCTCATAGCAGAATGTGCATTTATGCCACGGAGGTATTTAAATGTCTCAATCGTATCACCTCTATCCCGTCTTGCCTCTAAGGTGTACATATTAAGATCCTTACGTCTGTCCTCATACGCTTTATAATGAAGACCACTAACCATTTTAGTAGCCCCTCTTTGTACCGACTCCATCCTGTTTATATCCTTTTAAAGGTGCGATCTCCAAATGAGGTTGCATGAAAGACTTAAACAGAGGTACTATCACCTCCTTTATTCTGCTAGCCATTCCTCTCTGTATGCACACAAGCATCCTTCTAACTTTTGCTGTCACCTTTTCTACCTGCTTAGCTACTTTAAGATCAGACACAACCATGCCTAGGTCTTCTTTAGTGGACAAAAGTACTTCACCCCCTATACTATAACGCTCCCTTGGATTGCTCCAGCCCTTGCATTTTTTAACATTAAATTCCAGCTGCCAAATTCTAGACCAGGGGTTCTCAACCCTGTCCTCGGGACCCACCTAACCAGTCAGGTTTTCAGGATAACCACAATGAATATAATGGAGGCAGTGTATGCAAATCTCTCTCATACATATTCATTGCAGTTATCCTGAAAACCCAACTGGCTAGGTGGGTCCCGAGGACAGGGTTGAGAACCCCTGTTCTAGACCATTCTTCAAGCTTAGCGAGATCCCTCCTCATGTTATCTACGCCTTCCTGGGTGTCTACTCTATTGCAGATTTTGGTATCATCCACAGAGGCAAACCTTATCCGACAGACCTTCCGCTATATCATTAACAGATGTTAAAAAGAAATGGACCAAGGACAGATCCCTGAGGCACACCACTGGTAACTTCCTTCTCCTCAGAGTGATCTCCATTTACCTGTACCCTTTGTCGCCTCCCACTCAACCAATTTCTAAAGTTACTAGAGTAACTTTAGAGTCCATCCCTAGGGTGCTCAGTTTATTTATAAGTCACCTGTGAGGAACGGTGTCAAAGGCTTTACTGAAATCTAAATACAGCACATCTAGGGCTCTCCATTGGTCCAAATCCCTGGTCACCCTGTCAAAGAAATCAGATTTCTTTGACAAGACCTGCCTCTGGTGAATCCAATCTGCCTCAGATCCGCTAGACTACAGAAACCTCACTATTTTCTCTTTTAGCAGCTTTTCTAATAATTTACTCACCACCGAAGTTAAACTAACTGGCCTGTAGTTTTCAACCACATCCTTACTTCCGCTTTTGTGTAAAGGGACCACGTGAGCCTCTATCCAGTCCTTTGGCACTACTCCCGACTCTGAGGCATTGAAAAGGTCAGTGGAGCTACTAAAACGTCCCCAAGTTCTCTCCGTATTCTACGGTGTATCCCATCCAGTCCCATCGCTTTGTCTAGTTTAAGTTTAGCTAGTTTCTCACGAACATAGTCTTCCTTCTTCAAGATGCCCCTCACTTTTGTTCCTGTTTGTGGGTGTTTTCTGAGGTGCTGTTCCTACTAGGAATATAACCACCTTTGATTTATTCTGAACAATGGTAGCATTGGAAAATTTGGAAGGGTGAAGGGGTGCTTAGGAGACCATCTACTTTTTCAGCTGCAATAACTTGGGGATGGTACGTCAAACTTACTGTCTGCCATGTACTCGAGGATGGCAGCATTGCAGCAAGCACTGAGACGCTTACAGTTGTGTATTCATTCTAGGCTAGACATGTCCCTGGAGGTGGAAAATTCATTTGATTCACTTTGTTTCGAGTGATCAGCCACTTGAAGCTCTGCTCTGGAGAGCATTTGCCCATATTGGCTGCATTTTTGCTTGGTGGTACAGGTGCCCAAGTCAGAATCTGCAGCATGAAGTGGAACCAGCTGATTGCCACCCTTAAGGAGCGCCTTCAAAGTAGGGAGCCACTCTCAATGATCTTGGACGGTGGTCCTGCAGGAAGATTTTGGTGGTGTCCAGAAAGATTCTATGAACTCTAATTTCATTAATAAACAAGGTTGGCAAAGGAAACATCTTGCCTAGGTCCAAGCTTGCCAACCAGCCGATATAGCAGAGCAAAGTTAAAAGCGAGTCAAAACATTTGAGCTCTTGGTTGAAGGCTCAAGGTAGTTTTAAGAAGGAATAAGTGGGCGGTGGAGAGCAGTTCAGGTTTGTACTAGTGATGGAATTCACTTGTCAGATGTGGTCCATGACCTGTTGAATAATCTGCAGCCAGCTTTAGAGGGAGGAAGGAAGGTAGTAGGTTGTCAGTTTGGGAGAACCCAAACTTTGTTATAGGTGGCAGGAAGCTCCTTAAACTAGTCAGAAGTTACAGCTTGAACATGGCTGGGAGTGCTACCTTGTAGACAAAGTTGTTTCTGGTACATAAGGCACCTGAAACCTAGGGAAGTTAAAGGTTGCCACTACTGGGATGTAGCAGTAGGGTGTGATCCAAGCACCTGATGCTGCCTGGGGGGAAGGAGAGGGAGAGGAGTGTGATGTAATGGCAAAAATTATGGGGGATGGAGTGGCATGGCAGAAGGGAAAACTGTTTTAAGGGCTCGGGTTTACAACTAGCTGACCAAGGTTAATAAAGCTGTGGCCCTTGTTAATTCCATTTAGTACTTATCCCTGAGATGAGCAGTCTAATCCTGCTGCCCATGTTACTGTAACCAAAATGGTCAAAGACGTTCAATACATAACTTTAAATCTGAAACCAAACCCAAACTTGTTGGTGAAAGAAAGGTAAGGGAGACTGCTACTTAAATAACAGGTCAAGGCAAAAAACTGTCTGCAGTCCTTTCAAGAGGACTAAAAAATTCCACACCTATCACAAAATGTGTTAAAAGCCAGATTAAAATGTTCTGCAGTGGCATATTGCTATAGATTTATTTTAATTCTGAAAGGTTCTGTTTGCATGCTGCTCTCGATTAGAAAATTTAATCCTTTAAGATACTTCAGACAGAAAACAAAAACACAAAAAATAACTTGTCTATTTCTTGCCATACCCTCCTTCCTTCCCTTAAAACAGAACAGAACACAAACCGAAACAATCACAATCATACAGGCAGCTCTACTAGCATACTGTGTCAATACCTGCCAGAGCTGCACTACTAGCACTTTCACTCTCCCAAAGGGTTTAAGTGTGCTGGGCAAAATAGAACACGACCTGAAAGCTTTCGGGATTTAAATCCTAACATAGCTACTAATCCTTTTTAAAGTCTTCCTCTTTATTTATTAATTTATTTATTGTTTTTTTTTCTATACCACACTATTCATCAGTGCGGTTCACAGGAAACAATTGTGCAATGTAGGAATCTACAATGCACTTACAATAAACAGGGTGTTTAACAGGGCTAACGGGTTAATCTATGTACAAGTTGGTAGGTGAGATTCTACATGAAATTCAGCAATATGTACAGATCAAACAAAGAATTTTACATACATTCGGCTGCCATGCATGCTCTTCCATGCATGGCACTTCTGCCACATTCTGCACACTGCTTTGAAACCAACCAGAACTGATCTTTGCTTTGGCCTTCTTTGCTGACTTGTTTTACACATTTAAGTGGACTGTAACAAGTTAATTTTCACTGCTCTCAAGAGGACAAAATGATCCTGATGTGATACTAGGATGCAACCAGTTAAGTGCTGAGATGTTTCTGTATAATTTTGATTAGGGTCAAAAACGGCATTTCTTTTGATTTCTCACGGTTTCCTGATGGTGTTGATTTTCTTATTGTTTCTTGCGCTTAGAGATAGAATTGTAGGATTAGTTATTCAATGAAAAAAAACCAAACATCTTTCTGATACCATAAAACAACCTACGACCCACATAGAATTCTATCTTTCTAATTTTTTTATACAGGCTCATGTGAGAATTGTTCTGAGCCTCTCATTATGGGTAGGACTGCAGTTACTCATGATACATATTAAAAGGGGGGGAGGGGTCCACTCTCAGGCATTGCCCCCAAGTCCGAGGAGAACCACAATCTTAAGCTCTCACTCACCCCAGTGCCATGGTCAGACCATAACCTCATCACATTCCAAATTACCTCTACAGCTTCGGACTCCAGCTGTCACCACAGAAACAGCCCTTACAAAAAAGGCTTTCCGCTCCAAACCCCTGAACACAGAAGAGTTTATTAATAAGGTCCTCCCAACATTCAGCCAACCTGCGCCGAATCTGTATGATATGATTGACTTATGGAATTCCACTCTAAAATCTTGCTCACAACTCCCCCCTTCAAGTGTGATCCCCACTTCCAATTTCTCATCGAAGAACAGAAAACAAGCTCCATGGTATTCTGCCGAGATAAAATCATCCCTGCAACTTCTAAGGAAACAAAGAAAATGGCGATGCTCCCGCTCTCCAGAAGACCAAGCATCTTACAATAACCTCCTTATGCATCACCGTGAGCTCATCTCTGAAAAAAGGAGAGAATACCACACTGAGCTCCTCCTTCGTTCGATCAACAAACCACGTGACCTTTTCAGCATGGTCAAGTCACTTACCAAAGCCACTCCTGCGCCTCAATCTCCATCGATACATCCACAATCATATGCAAGTTACCTACAATCCAAAATTCTTACAACAAATGCTGTCATGAGCCCAACGACTAGCCATGCCCCTACCATTCAATCTACACTTACAGAATTCAGTACCCCAGATGTTAAATACATCTCTGATCTTATCTCAGCAATCAACATTACCACTGCACCCAATGATCCATGTCCAGCCTACTGGATCAGGATGCTGCGCAAAGAAATTAGTCCTACCCTAGCGCACATAATGAAGCTTTCATTCAGATCTGGAGTCTTCCCTACCTCGCTCAAACAAACATCTATCCGTCCTCTCCTGAAAAATAATCGCCTGGACCCATCTAAGTCTGAATCATATCGCCCGATCTCAAGCATACCTCTTCTAGCTAAACTCATAGAGAAGGTCGTCCAAACTCAGATGCAACAACATATTGATACAACAGCCCCCCTCGACCCTATTCAACACGGATTCCGTGAGGCTCATGGTGTAGAATCTTTGCTCACTATACTCACCAATACAATATCCAGAGGCTTAGATAACATTGAGGATGGGTTTATTTTAATCTTCCTCGATATTGCCGCGGCTTTTGACTCCGTTAACCATGATCTACTTCTATCCAGACTGCAAGAAAAAGGAATACACGGACGTGCTTGGGAATGGTGTAAGTCTTATCTATCCAACCGCTGGCAATATGTCCGGACAGGATCATCATCTGAACCTTTCCAACAATATCAGGGAGTCCCTCAAGGTTCCTCCCTATCTGCCTTACTTTTTAATATCTACATGCAGCCGATTTGTGACATCATCCGCGCATTTGACATACTTAGCCTAATCTACGCTGACTATACTCTAAAGATCATTCACTGTTCCATTGAAATCTTCAACGCTGAAATGTAACTCTAAAAGCTACCGAAACTCAGAAAAATACAATTTTTTTGTCGGATCGCCTGTTATGAGGGTGTACAAACACTCTCGAGACAGGCCCTCCTTTTATTCAACTTATTTTTCTAAAAAGGTCAGTATAACCTTAGGTCCACACAACCTGAAGATGCTAAGGGCTATGACAGG
Source organism: Ichthyophis bannanicus (assembly GCA_033557465.1). Taxonomy (NCBI): domain Eukaryota; kingdom Metazoa; phylum Chordata; class Amphibia; order Gymnophiona; family Ichthyophiidae; genus Ichthyophis; species Ichthyophis bannanicus. The sequence continues at coordinate 713,338,767 of CM066033.1, read as the reverse complement.
CCCAAAAGGACTAGCCCATGCATAATAAAGATGCTAACCTGCATCGCAAGGAATTTTTAACAGGACATTTCAGTCTCCCAAAACTGAATTTATATGGAAGGTGTGGTACTTAGCTGAATAGCTGAATAGCAAACAAAATGGAGCGTTCCAAACTCGCTGTCATTCACATCAGGAGAACAATAAGCCAAATTAATGGTTCTTCATAAAGTCCCCGAAGAGATGTTTCAAGTCCAGTCCACACTCCAAAGTACAGCCAAATTTTCTTTATAATACCGGCCACAGTCACTTCCTACTATACTGGTAATCTGTTCTAATGACAGTTTGAAATGGTGAAAAGTTTAAATGCAGTAAATTTTTCATCTTCTACCGTCAGCTTCTCTATAGATCCTGAAAAAAACTGTCCCCTCCAAATAAAAAAACCCACCCACATACCAGTGTTAACATTGTACCTACAAATATTTTAGAACCAGCTAGGTCAAAATAGCTTGTCGTGCTGTGAGGGCTTTTGTGCATCAGTGATGCTGAGAGCTAAACTATCGGTATTTAACTACTGGCAAGGTCTCCCAAGATGGACAGGTCTCGGCTGAGGTGCCAGACCAAGACAAACTCCCATCTGGGCAGCAGCAGAATGGGATAGTTTTGACGGCACAGGATCACATTTCTGTGACAACGGCAACACCACCAAACAAACTGCGCGGAAGAAAGGTCCGGCAATCTACTTCTGTATCTTGCCATGAAAACCCAATGGATAGTTACAGCACTACAGCACAATTTGTTTTGTTGTAAGATGAGACCCCCAGGGTGGAAGGCACTCAACTAGCTATTGGGGAAGAGCTGAAGACTTTTCAGAGTAAAGCCAGCATTTATGATGTGGTTGGATCAAAGCCCTCAGGACGTCTGACTGCTGATGTAGCTGCGCATGAAATGAGAGTCAGAAGCTGCACAGATGTCTTACGCAGTGGAACATGGAACGTACGAAGCATGAACCAAGAGAAGTTCGAGGTGGTCAAGAATGAAATGAAACGTGTACAACTTGATCTGTTGGGTGTCAGCGAACTGAAATGGACTGGCATCGGGCACTTTGCATCACATGATCACATGGTCTACTATGCTGGAAATGAAAGGCAGAAGAAATGGTGTTGCGTTTATAATAAAGAAGAAACTTGCAAGAACTGTAATGAAATACAATGCAGTCAGCGAACGCTTAATCTCTATTCATCTACGAGGAATGCCTAACACCACAACTATAATTCAAGTATATGCCCCAACAGCTGCAGAAGAGAATGAAATTGAAGAGTTCTATGAACAAGTACAAGCTGAAATTGACAGAACATACAAACAGGATATCCTGATAGTCATGGATGACTGGAATGCAAAAGTTGCCAACAAAGAAGACAAAGTAGTTGGAAAATATGGACTTGGCAACAGAAATGAAGCTGGAGAAAGACTGATAGAATTCTGCAAGACCAATGATCTATTCATCTCAAACACCTTCTTCCAGCAACACAAGCGGCGACTGTAAACCTGGAGCTGACTGGTACAGATCATCAACTACTAGTATGCAAACTCAAGCTAAAGTTGAAAAAGAGCAAACCACTCATGAATGCAGCAAAATATGACCTTGAGAATATACCACTGGAATTTAAAGACTGCCTGCAAAATCGATTTGCTGCTTTAGATATAAATGACAGAGCTCCAGAAGAGTTATGGAATAACATCAAGGTTGTGTTGGAAGAAAGCGAGAAGTCTACAAAAGGTGAAATAGCAAAAACAGACAAAATGGATGATGGAAGAAACTGAAAATTGCCCAGAAACGCAGAGAACCTAAAGCCAGAGGAGAAAGAAAGAATCACAGAACTCAGATTTCCAACATGCAGCAAGACAGGACAAGGAAAAGTACTACAATGACACATGCAAGGAAATGGAAGCAGAAACTATTAGAGGAAGAACAAGATCAGCTTTCCTAAAGATACGAGAGTTAAAGAAGAAGTTCCAGCCTCGAATTGGAATGTTACAAGATGCTCAAGGTTCTATGTTGAATGATGCTGAGAAGATCAAGAAAAGATGGAAGGAATATACAGAGTTTTTATATGATAAAGATCAAGTGGACCAACAGCCGTTTCAACCTGTACCTTATGATTGGGAACCATTGGTGATGAAAGAAGAAGTTGAAGCAGCACTGAAAGCCTTATCAAAGAACAAAGCACCAGGCATTGATAGCATTCCCATAGACGTATTACAGCAATCTGATGCAGCTGTTACCGTACTTACAAGGCTCTGCCAAGAAATATGGAAGACATCATGGCCAACTGACTGGAAAAGATCTGTGCTTATACCAATACTAAAGAAAGGTGATTCAACCGACTGTGGAAATTATCGCACAATCGCTCTGATCCCACATGCCAGCAAGATTCTACTGAAGATTATTCAAAAGAGACTACAACCATACCTGGAACAAGAACTACCTGAAGTGCAAGCAGGGTTCAGGAATGGGCGAGGAACGAGCGACATCATTGCGGATGTGAGATGGATCCTTGAAAAGACTAAAGGATACCAAAAGGATATCTATTTGTGCTTTATCGACTATAGCAAAGCTTTTGACTGTGTAAACCATGAGAAACTCTGGGCCACATTAAGCAGCATGGGTATACCAGAACACCTGATCGTACTCTTGCATAATCTGTACATTGATCAAGAAGCAACAGTTCAAATGGAACAAGGAGAAACAGAATGGTTTAAATTAAGCAAAGGTGTAAGACAAGGCTGCATACTTTCCCCCTACCTGTTTAATTTATATGCAGAACAAATCAGAGAAGCAGGATTGTATGAAGACAACAGAGGTGTGAAGATTGGTGGAAGACTCAACCACCTTCGCTATGCTGATACCACATTACTGGCTGCAAGTGAAGATGATCTGAAACACTTGCTTCTCACAATCAAAGAAGTGTCTCAAAATGGGCCTGCACCTTAATGTAAAGACAAAGATCATGACAACTGGCATAATCAACAGTTTCATCATTGAAGGAGAAGAAATTGAAATCGTGAACAACTTTAAACTACTTGGATCAACTATCAATAAAGAAGCAACAAGCAGGCAAGAAATCAGACGCATTGCTCTTGGCAGAATGGCTATGAAAGACCTAGATAAGATTCTCAAGAGCAGAGATGTCTCTCTCCATACAAAGATTTGACTTGTTCAAGCCATGGTATTTTCAATATCATATGGATGTGAAAGCTGGACAGTGAAAAAGACAGACAGGAAGAAAACAGATGCCTTTGAATTATAGTGCTGGCGGCGAATACTGTGTATACCATGGACTGCCCGAAAAACAAACCAGTCGGTACTAGAGGAGATCAAACCTAAGCTTTCTTTAGAAGCTCAGATGACAAGACTTCGACTTTCATTCTTTGGACACATCATGCAAAGAGAGATCAGAGAAAGACATCATGATTGGCAAGATAGAAGGTCAACGCAAAAGAGGAAGGCCAGCAATGAGATGGATCGATACAATAACAGCAGCTACGGGTACCAGTCTGTCAACAATGAAATGCCCGACTGAAGACCGAACACAATTTAGGATAGCTATCCAGAGGGTCACCATGAGTCGACTCCGACTCGACGGCACTTAAGGTCAAAATGATTACGTTTAAAGGCTCTTCCTACATTCCTTTAGCAGTTTAGTACTTGCTCCACTGCCGTCTTAACCCCCCCCCCCCACCTGCCCCTATGGGCTGGGCATTTGGCTCAGACAGCAGGCTGCCCTCAGGGATCCCATCTCCCATGGGCAGAAGAGAATGAGGGATCGCAGCAACAGCCCCTCCTGTCTGCCCACGGGAGATCAATCCCTGCAGGCAGGACAGGAGGGCAAGGCTCGGAGGTAGCAGGCTGTCCGCAGGGATCTCATCTCCAACAGGCAGAAGAGAAGGAAGGAACGCAGCAAAAGCTCCTCGTGTCTGGAATGGAAAGCCTGGTAGGCCTACTGAAAAGATTAGACGGGGGGGGGGGGAAGGGTGGAGTGGGGCAGCAAATATTTAAAGGGGCAGTAGTTTTATTTTTGCTTTTTTAAAGGGAGGATAGGACAATGGAGGGCAGGCGGTCGGAGTACTAGGAGGGAGAGTCTGGAAGGGGAAAGGAAGAATGCCGGGTGTTGAAGGTTAAAAGGATGACTACAAAGACAAAAGGGCACAATGTGTATATATATGCACAAAGGTGCATTCCCCACACAGAACACAAACACACACACACCCTCCTCACCTCCATACCACAGGCACACACTCGTACCCCACCCCCATATGACAGAGGCACACACACAGGCACCCCACCTCCACACCACAGACCTACACACAGGCACGCGCGCACACACTCATACTGGCACCACCTCCATACCACACAGGCACGCTACCTCTGCCCCACCCACACACAGGCTCCCCAGCTCTGCAGCACACGCATACATTCACCAGAGCCCTGCACCCCACCCATACAAGCACCACAGTCCTGCACCCCACCCATACAAAAGCATCCACCACCACCACCACATCCTATGCACAAAGATGGGCAAACCATCATTGCACCACAAAAGTACACATGGACGTTTTCTACATATTTCTATCTAAAGATGTCTCAGTCCCTACTATCATAGTAATACACAATATCATTTCTCTTCAAACTCTTCCGCCCTCCTCAGATGTGTATGAGTTTGCAAATGGAGGAACATCTGTGGAGGATGAGGGTAATGGGGGGGGGGGGGGGTGGTCAAGGAGGTCGCAGCCACTGGCTTAGAAGACTTTGGATTGCCTCCTCATTACAAACTAAATTTGTCAAGGTCTAGGCAGAAGTATAGATTCTGTCATTCCACCACTTATTTCTGCTCTGTGCCTCTGCAACCATATTAACATTTAACAGACATGGGAGCATTTTTGTTGGCTCCCACGGCTATGCTGTACTGAAGCAGCCCAGCCATGGCATTTTTAGTAAGCAAAATAAGCACTTTCTGCTTTACTAAGAATGCTGTGGCCAGGTTGCTTTAGTACAGCACAAAAATGCCCCCTCAGCTGTGCTAACCTAGGTACAGGCAGGGAGAAGTAGAGAGGAAGTAGCTGATTGCAAATGATGTGGTGGTAAGTAGTGGCTAAGGGACAGACCTAATGGGGGTGGGGTCCCTGGGACTAGGGGACTGATGTAGGATGAGGGACTGGAAAGGGGTTGAGGCACTAGAATGGTGGTGGAAGGCAGCCAGTGCTGGGATGAAGGGGGCAGTGACTGGGTCTGGAAATAGGCTTATGCTGGAAGGGGACTGGGTCTCAAAAGTGTCTAATTTTATGGTTGGGAGGCTTGGTACTGAAAGGGCACTATGCTGGGGTCAGGGTGGGGAAAAAGAATGATGCTCAGATAGTGAGAAGGGAGAAGACGACAACAGATTGTAGAGGCTGGGGAAGACAAAAACCACAGCCAACACAGGAGTAGTCCAAAATAAACTTTATTGAAGACTTTATTGGGTCTTCAATAAAGTTTATTTTGGACTACTCTTGTGTTGGCCGTGTTTTTTGTCCTCCGCTACTCTGCCCTTTTTTTGCGGAAGACAATCTTCTCTCTCCTTTGAGGCTGGGGAAGAAGCAAAATCATAACCAGGGGAAGGTTGAGAGGGTGGGGTATAAGATCAGATGCTGAGATAAGGAGGAAAGGAAAGGTTAATAGGCATTGGAGGAGGTGGTAGATGGGTGGGCACTGGGGACATGGGGATGTGAGAGCAGGATGTGAGAGCAGGATGTGTTTATGTAGAGAATATGATTGGGTGAGAAAACAGAAGAAAGTAACGTACACTAGGTTTGGGACGTGTAAATGGGGACTCAGCTTGGATGGGATTGTGAATGAGGACTGGGTACAGTGAAAAAGTGGGAACTTGGGTTGTCTGGGAGGATAATGGAGACTAAGAAATTGACCAGAGATTAGGAGGACAGTGGAGACAAGGTGACTAGGTGGGGGGTATGAGTAGGGCTGTGAGACCAAGTGCAGAAATATGGGGAGGAGCAAAGTTTTAAATGGACCTTGGGGGGATTGGGAAAGGATTGGGTGTGGTTGAAAAGGACAGAGGGCTATAGAGTGGATGGAAGCCACAGGAAGGGACAGGTCTTCCTTGAAGGAAGTGAGGAGTAGAAATGGGGGAGGTGAAAGTGGAAATGAAAACCTGGATAGGGGTTAAGACAGAAAGGGCCTGTAGATGGAGAGGGGATAAGTGCTAGGGAATGAGCTGGGGCTGATTAGGGAATGAGAGGCAGAAGGCGGTAGATGAGGTTGTGGAGGGGATGCATACAAAGGGTGGAATGGGGGACTAGAAAGTGGGTGAAAGATGAGGACATAGGAGTCTGGCAAAGGAATGAGACAGGTGGGGGAATGGAAAGGTTAGGGAAGTAAGGTTAAGGAATGGAAAGAAGATGAAAGGTGAAAAAAGGAAGGCTGAAGATTGGAGTGAGAGGGAGGAATGGAATCTATAGTTAGGTAAAAGGCAGATGAGAGAAATGGAGACAGAAGGATCAGTGTCAGAGATGTAGAGAAGGAAAAGATGAAAATAGGGAGAGTAAAGAAACAGAAAATGGAACGGAGATCCTGGAAAAGGACTTAGAAGAAAACCAACAAGAGGAAGTGGAAGAGACCAGGAACAGCTAGAAAAATTAAATTATCAAAGGTACAAAAGAGTGGCTGTTTTTAGAGAATGAAGTGTGTCGACTTTGAAAATGTGCATTTCTTAGAATTCAGTAGAGAAGGAAATGCATTTCTGTTTTGAGGGGGGTTCCATTTCATTTTTTGTCTGCGTGATTTCTAATTTTTTTCTTTACTAAGTAATGATCTGGTTTTATCATGTGCAACCAAGGTGAGGGATTCTATTAACATGTTGGTTCTGTAGTAGTGTGGTTTGTTCTTTTCCAACTAGAGGTTACTGGTGTTCTAGATGTTTGCAGTGCTGATTTTTCATAGGTAGGATTGAGTTCTTCGATTTGGTGCTGGCGTTGAGTGTCTATTTGCAGGAGTTTGTGTTATGATGCACAACATTTTACAGAAGGAGTTGGTGGTATTGTCACTGATTTAAGACCAGAATTTGAATGGAATCATTTTTTGTATATTGATTTGTAAAGTGAAAAACCCTACTTCTGCTCTGCATCTGTTGCTGGGGGAGTTTTATTGGTGAATCTAGCTAGGAGTGCTGTATATGAATGAAAAATTATACCTTATCAGACATAAATAAATATGACCCATTCAAAGGCAATTATACATTTGCTGGAATATGCATAATTAGTCTGTCTTTTCAAAAAATATACAGATAGACTAAATTGCCAGAAATTATCCATACATTTATGGGCCATATTAGAGAAGGATCAAGAGTAGGCCAGAAAATTATCCAGATAGTGGCAATATTAAGCCACTATTCAGGTAACTTATATGTTCAGTTTAGGCTTGCCAAATAGCAGGCCTAGCCTAAGCAGATAGTTTATTCACCAATGCTGTAAACAAAACGTATGCAAACACTTCAGGTCCTGGTCCTGCCCCCATAGGTCACCTCCGGCCCCCTCCACAGTTCCATTTCTTTTTTGTCTACAAATGAAGCCCTGGATACATCCCCTGACTTAATACTTCAATCATCTAATTATCCATTCTATGATCTCCTTAGGTGCTTTGTTAGGCAGGCATGATATGTATCTAGCATGCTTCCCTTTGTGAATTTAGACACTAGAGGCCTAATTTCCTCACCATCAATTGCCTTAAAGAAGGACTAACAGATCTATTTTTATTTTCCCTTTCCTTTTCATAACCACCTCCTTTATCATCAAATTTAATTGAATACTAGTCTTCTTTAGCTTCTATGGAACAGATGTTGTGCCCCAGGGATCTGTCCTTGGTCAGATTCTTTTTAACATCTTTGTTAGTGATATAGCGGAAGGGCTGTCGGGTAAGGTTTGCCTCTTTGCTGATGATACCAAAATCTGCAATAGAGTAGACACCCAGGAAGGTATAGATAGCATGAGGCGGGATCTAGCTAAGCTTGAAGAAAGGTCTAGAATTTGGCAGCTGGGATTTAATGTTAAAAAATGTAAGGTCATGCATTTGGGCTGCAGCAACCCAAGGGAGCAATATAGTATGGGGGGGGGGAAGTACTTTTGTCCACTAAAGAAGAGGCATGGTTGTGTCTGATGCTCTTAAAGTAGCTAAACAGGTAGAAAAGGTGACAGCAAAAGCTAGAAGGATGCTTGGGTGCATAAGGAGAGGAATGGCTAGCAGAAAAAATGAGGTGATAATGCCTCTGTGTAAGTCTTTGGTGCAGCCTCATTTGGAGTATAGTGTGCAATTCTGGAGACCGCACCTTCAAAAGGATGTGTACAGGATGGAGTCGGTACAGAGGGTGGCTACTAAAATGATTAGTGGTCTTCATTATAAAGCATATGACAGACTTCAGGATCTTAATATATCCACCTTAGAGGAAAGGTGGGATAGGTGTGATATGATTGAGATGTTTAAATACCTCCGTGGCATAAATGTTCAGGGAGAGAGCCTCTTTCAATTGAAAGCAAGTTCTGCTACAAGGGTACAAGGGATGAGGGTGAAGGGAGACAGATTCAGGAGTGATATGCGGAAATATTTCTTTACAGAAAGAGTAGTGTATCCATGGAATAGTCTCCCAGTGGAGGTGGTAGAGATTAGGACGGTAAATGAATTCAAAAAAGCATGGGACACAGAGGATCTCTAAAGGTAAAAAGGGGATTGTTGTAGTTTTTGATATGGAAGGACAGACTAGATAGGCCATGTGGTCTTTTTCTGTCATATTTCTATGTTTCTATGTTTTTAGTTTACCTACTTTTTGTTTCAAAAAATGTTACTAACTGCCTATTCAGATGTGTTTCTTCCTTACTAGCCCCCTCTAACTCTACAGGAGGAAACAATTCTCTGAGATTCTGACCCATTATAATCTGTTTATAACAGCAACTTTTTCTGTTGTATCATCTTTTTATATTCCTTAATTTTACTTAGCCATTCCAATTTAAACTACCATACTTGCATTTTTCCAGTCTTTCAATTTACTTGGGCCACAATGACAGCACTATAAATGGTCTACAAAGTGTGCTGGTGCATAGGCTAACTAAATTAATATTCAGACAGGAATGCTAAAGCTGCTCCTCCAGTAGGATGAGACTTGCCCTTCAATCTAGTAGTTATTAACATTGGATTGTAACTCTGGAAGACTTCAAACATTTACATTAGCAAATAGCTACCATTTATCAAAGATATCAATCAATACCTTCCTCCATTTACAATGAATACAATCCCTGTTGACAGTATTCGCCTAAAGGTTTAATATAGTTTTAACAGAATTGTTTTACCCTAGTCAAACAGGCTTTGTCAAAGGTTGGAATGCGTCAACCAATCTATTGAGAATGCTGGCAGCTATCCAGGGCGATGGGGACCTGTCAGGAGCTGCCTTTGAGTTTGGACGCTAAGGCAACCTTCAGCAGTCTCCTGGGAGTACTTGAGTTCTAGAAACTTTTGGGATTCAAAGAGATCTCTTACAACGGATCAAGTTTTTATATACGAGGCTGCAGGCAGTTATTTGTTAATGGGAAACCCACAGAGATTTATATTGTAGCAGGAAGCACTGCAGGGTTATCCTCTCCCCCGACTTTCCTTTATTTTATCCCTAAAGACATTATTTATTTTATTTATTTATTTATTTTATTTAACAGTTCTTCTATACCGCTCTATTTTAGATAAAAATGAGCAATATTAGCAATAAAAATGAGAGAACTGGAGGTTTTTAAGGGACGAAGTTTGGGGGGGGGGGGGGAGGTTTAATAAAATAAATCTTTAAGCAATGGACATGTTTTAATTTCTGAGTGATGCCCTTACTGATTGCTTTGATAGTTTTTCAGGCCGTAAAGTCAGTCACAAGTCAGAAGCTTTGGCGCTAGGCAAAGGATAACAGTGGGGATGCTGGCAAAACTGTCCATCAAAGTAGGTAGCAGGCAATATGAAACAAAGGAATTAAGTCAAAATTACAAACGTTTTTATCAAAACACTGCCTAATTTGTTCAATTTTATTCTCAATATGCATTCGGTGGAAAAATTTACCTTTAACACTCCTAGGCAGGGCGGCTTTGGTAAAATAGGTCATTTTCCCTAGGCTGTTGAACACTCTTCAAACTCTTGCACTTTGGGGAAAAATTGGAAGAAATGCGATATGAAAGTGACATTTGGAATTATTTGGAATGTGAAAAAGGCTCATACTGCTTACTCAAAATAAATTTTATAATGAGATTGGGAGGGGAGGGAAGGGGGAGTTAGGTTGCCTGATCTGAGGCCCTACAATGTGGCTGTCTTGATGCAGGGTATACAAACACTTGGTAGTTTTTGTCACAGCAGTGAGCCTCTGGGAATTTTATAAATTAACTGATCCAACATTCTTGAAGCACTACAAAAAGGGACTGCTACTTCTGGAGAGATATCTGCCCTTGTTAAGTATTTACTTCTGGGAATTTTTTCTAAATATTGGGAAAAAGGGAATTCTTTAGATTAAAGCTGATTAATCTGTGTAAACTAGAATCCAGTGTATTTGTTAAATCAGTCAGGGCCTAGTATCAGCAAAGAGCTTTAAGTTAAATTGAAAACTCAACAGGTAGCTTTCAGTTTAAGTTTAAAACTGAGTGGTGGAGTGGCCTAGTGGTTGGGGGTTCAAATCCCACTAGAGGGCAGCAACCTTGGGCCGGAAGCCACTTAACCCTCCATTGCCCATGTTCCCTGTAATATAGTTATCTCCAAGTTATAATGCCCTGTTCAATGTAATTTCAGTTTGTTCAATGTAAACCGCCTTGATATCATGAAAGGCGGTATATAAGAAATGTTAAATAAATAAAATAAATAAAAAAAACAGCAGAGGGTTTTCAGTTTCAAATCAGAACACAGAAGAGAGCTTTCTGGTTAAATTTAAATCCCAGAGAGCTTCTAGTTTAAATTTAATACTCAGTCAGGGCTTAGTACCAGCAAAGCACTTTCAGTTTAAATTTAAACACACAGCAGAGAGCTTTCTGAGATTAGTTAAGCTTAAGGTGAACAAAGTCCATTAAACGTATTAGGTATAGTTTTATTAGTACTAGTATCCCCAGCAAACCTTAGTAAGTAAACAACTTAAATACCTAAACACAACCCTAAAATTAACATGTAGACAGCAGTCCAGCAGCGAAATGGGGGCTTTCCAGTCTTTTGCACTGAGTGTCACATGTATGATTTTCTCCCAGATGAGGGGTCGTACGTGTGCACTAGGTGCAAGGAGCTCCTGGCTCTCAAGGAACAAGTCTGATCTCTGGAGGCTAGAGTATAGGACTTGGAGAACATAAGAGACAGATACATAGACGAGACCTACCAGGATGTAGTACTGAAGTCCCAGCTACAATCTGGCAGCATCCCTGTTGCCATGGAGGAGAGAGATCATATGACAAGAGATCATCATCTTGGTGTGGCAGAAGTGATCCTCTAGCTAGGACCTCTCCTTCAGGTGATGTAAAACCCTCTTGCACCAAGGTGGTTTCTCCAGGGCCATGTGCCCATGAGGGAAGAGTTAGGACAGCCGTTATAGTTTGTGATTCGATCATTAGACCTGTAGATAACTGGGTGGCTGGTGGATGTGAGGATCACCTGGTTAACATGCCTGCCTGCTGTGAAGGTAGTGGACAACACACACCACCTAGACAAGGCCTTAGATAGTGCTCAGGAGGAGTTTGCTGTGTTGCTATATATTAGTACCAATGACATAGGAAAGTGTGGTAGGGAGGTTCTGGAGGCTAAATTTAGGCTTTTAGGTAGAAAGTTGAAATCCAGAACTTCCAGGGTAGCATTCTCCATAATGCTTCCCGTTCCATGCACAGGACCCAAAAGGCAGGCAGAGCTCCAGTCTCTCCATGCATGGATGAGACAATGGTGCAAGGAAGAGGGTTTTGGATTTGTTAGGAACTGAGCAACATTCTGGGGAAAGGAGGGGCTTTTCCAAAGGGATGGGCTCCACCTTAAGTGGGATGGAACCAGGCTGCTGGCATTAACCTTTAAAAAAAAAAAAATAGAGCAGCTTTTAAACTAGATAATAGGGGAAAGCACAGGAGCACCATGGTTCAGAACTATGTATCCTTTAAAGATACCAGCAAAAGACTGAAGTTAGCACATATCAGCAGGGAGGATCCAATAAAGTCAAAAGTAGCCCAAATGCCCTTGAATAGAGCAGGCAGCTTAAAGATTCCAAAATTACCCGTTACCGATAGCCAGATTAATATGAATAAAATACAGCCTCTAAAATGCTTGTATGCCAGAAGTCTAAAAAATAAGATGGGAGAATCAGTATATGTAGCACTAAATGAGATATTAGATATGATTGGTATTTCAGAGACATTGTGAAAGGACAGCAACCAGTGGGATACTGTGATACCTGGGTACGAACCATTTTATAATGATAGAGCAGATCAAATTGGTGGTGGGGATGCACTCTATGTTAGAGAGAGCATAGAGTCAAAGGATTAAAGTTTTGCAGGAAACAAAATTAACTGTAAAATCTCTAAGGATTGAAATTCCATGTAAAAAGGAGAAGGCAATGGCAGTGGGGGTGTACTATCGACTGCCTGGCCAGAGTGAACAAATGGATGATGAAATGCTCAAAGAAATCAGGGACGCTAACAAAAGCATCAGTGCAGTAATAATGAGTGATTTCAGTTATCCTGGTATCGACTGGGTCAGTGTCATGGCAGGACATGCTAGGAAGATAAAGTTTCTAGATGAAATAAATGACTGCTTCTTGGAGCAGCTGGTTCATGAAATAACCAGAGGGGAAGCCATTTTGGACCTAGTCCTTAATGGAACACAAGATATGATGCAAGGGATAAGAGTGTTGGGACCACTTAGCAATAGTGATCATAGCATGATCGTGTTTAATAAATGGAGGAAGGACAGTAAGGAAATCCACAGTACTACCTTTTAACTTTCAAAAGGCAGGACTATGATTAAATGAGGAAAATAGTTAAAAAAATAGAAGGAGCAGTTGCAAAAGTTAAAGACCAACATCAAGCATGGGTATTTAAAAATACTATCTTGGAAGCCTAGACCAGTTGTATGCCACGCTTTAAGTGGAAGGAAGGCCAAAAAACTGCCAGTATGGTTTAAAGGTGAAGTCAGAGAGGCTGTTGTAGCCAAAAAAGCATCTTTCAGGAAATGGAAAAAGGAGCCCAATGATGAAAACTGGAAACATAAGCACTGGCAAATTAGATGCAAGGCATTGATAAGGTGAGCAAAAGCTTGCTGTGGAAGCAAAAACGTGTAATAAGGACTTGAGTACATTTGAGGCAAAAAATCTGAGTGTGTCAGTTGGTGATAGAGGGGTAAAAGGGGCACTAAGAGGGGACAAGGCCATAGTGGAGAGACTAAATGAATTCTTTCCTTTGGTCTTTACTGAGGAAGATGACTGAAATGGTATTTAAAGATGATGCTGCAGAAGAATTGAAAGATCTGTCAGCATACAGCATGACATTATGCCTAGCATAGGTTTCATGGCTTTTCCCAGACCTTGGCCTGCAGGCAGCTCTGACACCCTGGTGATGTCAGGTAGGACGTCTCCAGACTTGATGGGCTTAGCATATCTGATGAGCTTAGTCTGCAGGACAACAGCCCCTCCTTGCTAATCAGGTGATAACAGACCTCAAACAGACCAAAGTATGACAAAGGGAGGTGCTGGAAAAGGAGAACTTCACTATAAATAGAGGACAAAAATACTCGCTTCCTATTCATCGGACACTTCTTACTATGAGACTGACACACACTTCTCTTTACCCCCCTCCCCCTTTTTCTCTCCCCCACACCCAGGCACACATCTAAAGTCATTGATATACACGGAAGCAGCTCGGTAACCACTATATACCTCTGTTCTGTACCCATGTAAGAGGCCTATTTCTATATAAAAACCTTTTTTTCAAACCACACTAGTTTTGGTTGTCTTGTTGTGCTACAAACCCTACTGCCTCTGCAAAGTGGACCCAGGACCAACAGGAGAGTAACCGAACGTAGGAAGCGGCGAAAGGTTACATTTATGGAGGCTCGTCTCAGGTTTCGCAGTGGATCTCCAGTTGGGTAAGTAATAATTTTGTTTGATACATTAAAGTAGATTTCAGACAGGGTGCGATAGGAAAATCAAAAGCCCTTGTGACCATTTATAATTTTGGGTTACAGGCTGGATGACACGTTAGTGAAAAGACTCTGTAGACAGGCAGAGTGCCACTATTTAGTGAAATATTCCAGTGATACCTTTGTTTTGTGGGTTTAGACAAGGTGAGATTTTCATTGTCAAAAGGCTCTGTAATAATCCTGGATTTTAATATTACCTACACCTAGTGACATTACATAGGGTGGCTTGCAATTTTCTTATTTTTATATATAAGCTTGCAAAGGTTCAGTACAAAGCACAAATTTTCTAGAGTATTTGAGCAGCTAAGGAATAGAGCGATAGCCCAGCTTTGTTTGGGAAGTGGTACACAATTAAACAGTCCCTCATTGAATATAAGTTAATCATAAAATTCCACCCTGTTAATGGTTGGTAAGCACTTTTTATTCAGGTATAATTTTAAGGCATTGTCTTTATGCCAATACTCTGTACTGAACACCCATAAAATTTATGTCATTCCAACTATAATTCCCACATCTTCATAAAAGTGAGCATTCCTCTTTCCAAGGTTGCACATTGAGATAGTCGCATAAAACAAAATAAACACAAATAAGCGTAGACCCCGGTACCAATTACAGTCCTTCTGCAGTCTCAAATATGGATGTCTGATTTTAAGGAACTGAAAGAAATGGTACTGACATACTGTAAGAGAAAAGGTGGTCTCTTTGAAGGGGAATTCCCTGAGGCATCATGGTATAATGTTCAAAGACAAATGTTAAACCATTATCAAGAATTCAAAAAGAAAACAAAAGAAAATGCCTTTTTATCCAAGGCATGTGCAGGGGGCTCATTAGCATGGAACAGGACAATACTGAACTGACTACTCAGTGTACACAATTAACCAAAGACCTGGAGGAGGCACAAATTTGCATTTCCATGCAACGTGCTCAGGTGATACAAGCCACAAACTCCTTTATAACTGTTAGTGAGCAATTAGAAGCACTTAAAACTTGAACTGAGGCACGTTAAGGATGAATTGGCCTCTGAAAGACAAAAGAAATATAAGCCCTGCCCAACAACCATTTCTCCCTCAGCCCCCCCTGCCTATGACATACCCTATAAGCCATGCATCTAAGCTATTGAGAAACAAAATAACACAGATGTATGTATAGCAGGGCTTAGGAATGGGAAAAATAAAGATGAATCAGACAGTACAGAGGAAGAAAATCCTAATAGTTTATTCTCAGCCAGAACAGAGCAATAACCAGGACCTGTGTCAGGAGTATAATTTCAACTCAGACTCAGCACCCAGTACCGAACTCAGAGCACCAGTTAAAGTGATGCTCCAGGACTCATTAAAAGATAGGGACATTGAAAGGATAGTTGAGAAAGCTGGCCCTATGCCTTCTAATGTAAATGAATGGTACAAATGGGCCACTGATATTCTGATTCACTGGGGTCTAGGGAAATACAGAAGGAAACATTCAAACTTTGATAGACTTATGCATCTGCTCTGGGGCCACATTATAAATTTGGCTCTCACCCATACCAGTTGGTTAAAAGGGGTAATGAAAAACTATTTCACTGTTCCCCAATGCAAGTATTTAAAATTATTTCACCTCTACCAAACGAAACACTGGAACAGTTTGCATATAGAGCCTGAATTTTAAATGCAGTTCTTAATGAGCAGGAGTCCTGGCCCAAAGCAGAAGATTGGGGAGAGCACGCATAAGGCATTTTTATTAGAATTACTATCCCCTGAGATTACAAAACACCTTTGGTTATTTTCAGAAGACCCTAAAGCAACCCCTTTTGATACTTTAATGCTCAGAATTGGGTCTGTTTGGAAGACCCAGCCCTCACAGGTCATAACAGTATCAGAAGCACAGAAGTGGCAAGCTGAGGGATCCTCTCAATACACAAGAAACACAAAGGATAGAGGACACACACCTTGGAGAGGACAAGGCAGAGGCACTTTTAGAAATTCCTCAGGTTACATTCCCTTTCAAGAGCTCAAAGCATAGAGAGATGGATTAGAAAAGGAGAAAATTAAATGGGAACAGGACAAATACAGCAGGTAGAACTAGATAAATTAAAACAGGACTTACAAGCAGCTCAGGACAAACACAAGGCTAGTGCATAGTGGTGTCCTGACCTCCTGGGTTCAGATATCAAAATGTCTCAAGCCTTCATAGCCCAGCCTGCCTCCGTTCCCTCAGCAGAGGACTCGATTCCAGAGCCTCTGGATGATGAAACGGATACAGGCCCAGAATACAGTTTAAGGCTTGTAACATCCTTGATGCTGGACTCTTGTGGACACCCCAATGTTATCTGCAGAATAGGGGGTCAGGATAAACTAGCTTTGATTGACACCAGGGCTGGAATTAGTTTTACAAACAGAGCTTCTCCCACTGCAGATCAGGAAAATATGGAAATTTATAAAATTCAAGAAATTAATGACACAGCCTCACAATGTGTGGCTATTCCAGTTAAATGGGGTATCCCGGTGCACAGGGAACAAAACAATGAAATGTTGGAAACCACTGCCTCCACTATAGTGAACACACCAAAAGAAATAATTAGAATTGACGTTCTCAACCAGTTAAATCTGGGTGGTGGATATGGCTAATCTTAAATTATGGCAGTATACAGGAACTTCATGCACTAAAGTTTTAGAAGCACTTGAAGTCATTCCCATGCAGTTAGCAACGCAGTGCACCAAGGCAGCTCAGCAGTATGATCTGTGTGTAATTCCCTCAGAGGTGGTTGATATTCCAGTCTGGGCACAAGACAAGTTAGACTGTGGGAAAATGAACACAGAAGTACTGTTGGAAGGCAAGGATCCTCCACCACAGAAATACCCAGTACCTCATCAAGCTATAGAGCCAGTGACTAAAATTGCGAAGATACTGGAGGAGAGGGGTCTGATCAGACCTATTTCTTCCACATGTAATTCACCACCATGGCCGATAGTTAAACCGGGGGGGTTCCTTCAGGCTCACTATGGACTTCCGTGCCCTGAATCAAGTTTCAAAATCTGTAGTGCCCGTAGCAGCCTCATACCCGGAAATGATCTCTAAACTGAATCCCAAATGTAAATTCTTCTCTGTTTTAGACATATCCAATGGGTTTTGGAGTCTGCCCCTGGCCCTTGAATGCCAGTACAAAACAGCCTTTCAGTGGCTGAATAAATAATATGCATGGACCGTGCTGCCACAGGGCTATAAAGACTCACCATCAATCTTTCATAAATACATGCAGGAAGCCCTGTCACTAGTTTTTGCAGAGATAATATAATTCAGTATGTAGATGACATTCTGATTCAGTCTGAGAATGAAGCTGTATACTGGAATCATGTAAGATAAGTTTTAAAAGCCCTCTTACAAGCTGGTCTTAAAGTTAATCCTGCCAAGGCTCAACTGTGCAAATCACAGGTTTCCTTTTAGGGGTTACAATTGGCGAGGATGGTAAATCTGTAGATTCTCAGAGGATAGAGCTGATACGGAAACTTCCACTTCCTACAGATCAGAAATCACTCCAGTCCTTTCTAGGGCTCACGGGGTTTCTGTCGTGACTTCCTGCACAACTATGTGCAGCTCCACTTTATTCCCTGCTAAAAAGTAAAGATTATGTTTGGGAGGAAGAACATACAGAAGCTGTAACTAAATTAAAAGCACATTCTGACTTCTGCTCCGGTTCTTGCACACCCAGATCATACACAACATTTTTTTCTGTACCCTGTAGTTGGAGAGAACAGTATAGGTGCAGCTCTAATACAACGCCTAGGAGGAGTAGATGGCCCTATTGCCTTCTGTTCCAGAATTCTCACTTCTCCCGAACTCAAAATGGTAAACTGTGAAAAACATAGAAACATGACGACAGAAAAAGACCACATGGCCTATCTAGTCTGTCCTTCCATAACTACAACAATCCACTTTTTACCTTTAGAGATCCTCTGTGTTGGTCCCATGCTTTTTTGAATTCAGTTACTGTCCTCATCTCTACCACCTCCACTGGGAGACTATTCCATGGATCCACTACTCTTTCCGTAAAGAAATATTTCCGCATATCACTCCTGAATCTATCTCCCTTCACCCTCATCCCATGTCCCCTCGTAGCAGAACTTGCTTTCAATTGAAAGAGGCTCTCCCTGAACATTTATGCCACGGAGGTATTTAAACATCTCAATCATATCACCTCTATCCCGCCTTTCCTCTAAGGTGTACATATTAAGATCCTTAAGTCTGTCCTCATGTGCTTTATAATGAAGCCCACTAATCATTTTAGTAGCTACTAAAATGTACTGGCTTCCTATGCTGCTTCCTATGCTGCTATGCAGAAATTTACATACATCATTGGTGCTCAAACCACATACATATGCAGCCATCACAACCCACTCAAATTCATTGTAGAGGGAAAGTTAGCATGTAGCAAGATTAGGACTGAGAGAACAGTCCAGTGGACTCTGTTGCAAGCACAGAATGTTAAGTTTGAATTGTTGAAAGAACCTAACGTGCAAGTGGCTGGAATCTTGCTGGAGGGGCAACCTCATGACTGTCAGTCCTCACCCAGTGCCCCTAATCACATGATCTTTAGGGAACTGGGACTAGACAAAATTTCACCTTTTCTTCCTACAGTATATATTGATGGTTGTAGCCAATGTGAAGGAGGCAGGTGACTAGCAGGTTTTGCAATTGTACAATTGGACTCAAATAACCAAGTGGTACTGCAGAGACAGTATTCCTGTGGGTCAGCGTCAGCACAGTACTGTGAGCTGGCTGCTTTTGTGGCTTGTATGCAACATCATCAGGATTCACACCCGGAGATACAAATCATTTTAGATTCTGATTATGTCTTTAAAAGTGCCATTGCCCTGTTACCCTGGTGGCTGGCAAATACATTTAAACCCACAGATGGGTCCACGGTGAAAAATTTGTCACTGTGGACTATGGCACAAGAACTGAGTGAGACGTTTCAGAGAGTACATTTAATTAAAGTGAAGGCACATAGGAAGAAAGGCCCTTTAGTAAAAGGAAACACATTAGCAGACTCGCTAGCCAAGAAAGCATGCCATGTAGGCCTCATATGGCCCTGGTATGAGCAGACACGCATGGTCGCTATTGTTACATGTTCCAGAGTATGAGCAGATAACACCACCAGATTACTTCATAGCAGTGCAGACAAATGACCCTGAACTTTCCAATTTGAGGAAGCTTGTGCAGGACGCCCCAGATAACATATCAGCACACACTCTTTCTCACACTCACTATAGAGAAAGACATTCTATGTACAAAAAGAGAGGAAGGCTTGGTTATAGCTATCTCCAGAGCTCGAGGTAAAGAATGGATGCATTGGGTTCATGGTGCAGGTCCTATGGGACACCCTAAAGCAGAAGAAATGCAGACTATCCTTAATAGGTTGGTATGGTGGCCAGAAATGAAACATGATATACAGGATCATGTTTCCTCCTGTGTAATCTGTGCTTCATTTGGGAGGCAACCTAAGAAGAGAAGGGGACAGTTAATGAGAGCACCTCCTCATGGCCCATTTGAGAGATTGCAAATAGATCATGTGGGCCCTCTTCCGTTAACAGCTAGGAAAAATAGATTTTTACTCACTGTTGATTCCTTTTCTCATTGGGTAGAAGAATTCCCTGTCCCAGATCAAACCGCTCGAACCACTGCAGAAATCCTAACTATGCAATTTTTTTACACGCTGGGGCATCCCTAAGACTATTGATTCTGATAATGATCCTGCATTTGTTTCTCAGCTGATCAAGGAATTGTTTGATTTTCTAGGCAAAGAACAACAACTCCACATTCCATACCATCCACAGGCAGCAGGGCAGGTAGAAAGAATGAATCAAACAATTAAGGCCCACCTCAGCCCTATGCTCAATCTGACTGGGAAAAATTGGGATTGGATGCTCCCGTTAGTCCTTATTCATATCAGAGCTAATGTCTGCAAATCCGCAGGCTTTGCACCCTACAAAGCCTTAATGGGAAGGCCAATGCAATGGTGGGAAAATCTGCTGCATCCTTTTCTTTCAGAAGAGCAGACCGTAAATTCTTACCAATGAGTGGATGACATCCCTGCAAGAACATCTAAAAGAAATTCAGACCACTGTGCTAGCTAACACAGAAAAAGCTAGAGATTATCTGCAGGAGGTACATGCAAAAGATTCCGATTTAAGGCCCCTCAAGGTTGGGAGTAAAGTGATGACCCCGACACCTAGACCAAACCTCCCCTTTGGAACTGCAAAGTGGGAGGGACGTACTTACAGATACCTTAGGCCCAAGCCTATACCAGATCCTAATGCCCAACAACCAGCAGTATTGGAAACATCACCCAGTTGAAACCATATGGGTAATACGTGTTTTATCAGTCTTTGTTTTCAGGTACCACATAACAGCACAGACAGCTGCTTTCTGAACAAAGGTCGCTTGAGGATGGTAACTATTTACTTCTGCTGTATAGTTGATGTGTCCTATATACTGGACATGTGTCTAATAGTTATGTAAATAGTAAACATTATTTCTGTGGTTGCATAGTGTAAGTGGGGAGCACTAGTTTACCCCCTAGTAGAGTGAAACGAGCTAGCTTTTATTATGTCCCGGTTTCCTGTTCTTGTATCTGCTCTCTTCTACCCAAGTCTCATTACAGGAAGTATCATCCGAATATGCACGATTGGTTGGGCTAACTCCACAGATGGTGTATATCGCTATCAAGAAATACCCCCACCTTCCCCGGAAGGAAAGGATCTGGTCATCCTGAGTTTCTGTTCCGTACAGGACAAGCCAGTGTCCTATTCATTAAACATCTCAAGTACAGTGGGCACCACCAGTTTCCACTTCTCTAGAAAGGACACAAGAATTGAGGGCACCTCCAGAACATTACTTTCTAGGTCCTCCTGCCTTGATTTTGTACAATATTTCCTGTCAGGACAAAGGTACTGAGTAATCAACAGCACATCACTGAGACTTCATTCTTTTTTGATGTATCTTGTTTATCTACCACCCCTCATCCCACCCCTCCAACCACTTTGGCTCCTCCTGTACTCTACCTTTCTGATATTCACCCATTTCAGGAAGGACATCCCTTTCAGATCAAATATGATGCACCACACGATGTTTTACATGAGGTAGAATACCATTTCCTTACTTGGCATCTATTTCCTAAATTGTTTGTTACACTCAAATATCCAAATTGCTCTCAGTTTATTACCAACCACATACAAATGCTCAATACTTGGTTTGATATGCAGTAACACCCCAAGCCAAGCAATTACGACACAAGTGAGAATTAATTGATACAATTTTAGGCGGCACAGGGACTGCACTGGGTGCCCTTAATTGATATAGAGGTGCTCCGTAATAAAATGGGATCCACTGCACAGCATGCTTCTGATGGTTTTACCTCACAACATACTATTAATGAAACTTCCTCTAAACTGTCCAATGTAGTTGTAGATACCTTTGCTCTTATATCTCCCATTATAGAACAGAAAATTGTTTACCTTAGCACATGCAGAATACAGATTGGGAAAGAATATTTCCTGGGCTCTGGCCTGTGATCAAGTACAGATTGAGCTTATTACTATATTAAAGGAAATTCTGACCACTGCTAAGTTAGGACACTGGCCACCATCTCTTGTCCATATGGCTAGTACCAAAATACCTGAATTTGCTATAGCTCACCTTGATTGGTGGACAGTTAGTGTTCCCATTTGTTCACCACAAGGCTGCTCTATCTGTACTTTGATCCCATGGTCAGGACAACACCCAGTTATTTACCCTGTTAATATTGGTGCACAGTTTGATAACATGCTTATGTATCCTGTGGACCATCTCACCTGGGTGCAGCCACTGGGCGATACCTTGACTTCATTCAAGCCTATGGACCCCAGTTTGTGTGAGCAGACTACATTTCAGTTCAAGTGTGAACCTCACCAATTTGAAGAGGCTGACACCTCCTGCTGGAATAATTCTTCCTCTTGCTCCCTGACTGTTAAGCTCTCATACTCCCTGACTACCTCACACAGTTTGTATTACCTTGGAGCTGGACACTTGTTTTCATCTGTTCTTTCCCCAGAATGTTTCTTTTTCAATTGCTCCCAGAATGCATGACATTCGCCTTCCTAAGAACACTTTGCTGTACAGTTCAAACTATTTACTAAACAATACCTGGTGCAGTCATACACCACTGGTCTCCATCACCATTAACAGGACAACTTATTCCACATCACTGGTTACCAATGACTTTATTGACATTTCCAGACTCTCATATGTTGTGCATCCATTACCACTTGGCATGGGAGAAGAAACATTACATAAACTGCTCAACTTTACAGAACTCCATGCCTATATTGATCACCTTAAAACAACATCCACCGAAGTTAATCACACCATCACTTATGAGAATGGGCACATTCGACAAACTGTTGAACACTTGCTACAAGATGCTCACGTGTGTGTGTGGGAACTGTTATTTGGTTACTCACCTACTGCTGATCATGTCTAATGTTTTTATTCACCCTATTTTAACTGCTGTATAAATATTGCTATGTATTATCATAATTTTCCTGTGTTGTAAAATGACACACATGTACATCTCTTTGCAGCACATGTCCTACAAAATACCATCAACATTTTAAGGTAGTTACACTTAATTTCTCCAGCATCTACCTCTACATCCACGCTCATTTGGCCTGCTAATTTGGCATTTCCTACTACATTGAATGCCAGAGTTAGCTGCAGTCTAGTATTACTTCCTACCCTCACTCATAGCATCCTGGTACCTTTCGGCTTTAAGCTCCTCAGAAATTCCTGCATCCCTTATGCACTGTTCATTCTCTCTAAGACAGGCACTGAGGTGGCATATTGGGTTTCCCCACCCAGTAGTGGCTGCCCTACCTAAGACAAGGTTTGGACTCATAATGGGACTTGCTCATCTCTAGAACACTAGAGACAGTACTGTGCAGGATAGGGGACCTGCTGGACATAGCAAGGTATTTAAACAGGAGGTAGCAGACAAGCTGCCTACTATCATGTGTATAGTAATTGCAGCGGGGGACAGGTACCACAGGTTTGCTTCCACCATTTCCCAGAAAAAAATGTGGGAGATGTCAGCATACAGCATGACATTATGCCTAGCATAGGTTTCATGGCTTTTCCCAGACCTTGGCCTGCAGGCAGCTCTGACACCCTGGTGATGTCAGGTAAGATGTCTCCAGACTTGATGGGCTTAGCATGCCTGATGAGATTAGTCTGCAGGACAACAGCCCCTCCTTGCTAATCAGGTGATAACAGACCTCAAACAGACCAAAGTATGACAAAGGGAGGTGCTGGAAAAGGAGAACTTCACTATAAATACAGAGAAGGACAAAAATACTCTCTTCCTATTCATCAGACACTTCTTACTATGAGACTGACACACACTTCTCTTTACCCCCCCCCCCCTTTTTTCTCTCTCCCCCACACCCAGAAACACACATCAAGTCATTGATATACACGGAAGCAGCTCGGTAACCACTATATACCTCTGTTCTGTACCCATGTAAGAGGCCTATTTCTATATAAAAACCTTTTTTTCAAACCACACTAGTTTGGTTGTCTTGTTGTGCTACAAACCCTACTACCTCTGCGAAGTGGACCCAGGACCAACAGGAGAGTAACCGAACTTAGGAAGCGGCGAAAGGTTACAATATCAATACACCAGAAAGATGTATTATAACTATTTGATAAACTAAACAGTAGCAAATCACCTGGACCGGATGGTATACATCCAAGGGTGCTGAAAGAACTGAAATTTCAGATTGCAGACCTATTAGTAACCTGTGAATTATTAAAAATCTGTAATACCTGAAGATTGGAGGATTGCCAGTGTAACGCCAATTTTTAAAAAGGATTTCAGGGGTGATCCGGGAAACTACAGACTGATGAGCAACTTCACTACTGGGAAAATGGTAGAAACCATTATAAAGAACAAAATTACTGAAACGAGTAGACTCTACAGTAGATAGTCATGGCTTAATGGGGGACAGCCAGGATAGCTTTAGCCAAGGAAGGACTTGTCTTACTAATGTTACTTTTTTTTGAAGGTGTGAACAAACAGGTAGACAAAGGTGAGTCGGTTGATATAGTGTATCTGGATTTTCAGAAAGACTTTGACAAGGTCCCTCATGAGAGGCTTTTGGCAAAATTAAAAAGTCATGGGATAGGAGGCAGTGTCCTACTGTGGATCAGGAACTGGTTAACAGATAGAAAGCATTATTAAAAGGGACCCGGGATATCACTGCTTGACCCAATACAAGCATTGTGCAACCTGTGTCTTTTGGGGAAACTGCTAGGTACTTATGACCTAGATTGGACACTGTTGGAAACAGGATACTGGGCTTGATGGACCTTGGTCTGACCCAGTATGGCATCTCTTATGTTCTTATGCAGAGGGTAAGGCTAAATGGCAAATTTTCCCAATGGAGAAAGGTGAAGAGTGGAGTACCCCAAGGATCTTTGCTGGGTCTACTGCTTTTTAACACATTCACATAAATAACCTAGAAATAGGAACAAGTGAGGTAATCAAGTTTGCAGAGGACACAAAATTATTCAGAGTTGTTAAAACACAAGAGGATTGTGAAAAATTGCAAGAAGACATTAATAACATTAAGACATTAACTCAAACACTTAGTGGTGGTTATGTTTCCATGAAACTACTGTCATTATGACTCCATGTAATAAATTTTGTAAATAGTTTTCCCCTATTATCCAAGTTTTTATGCCCTGTTACCTGTAAAACTCATACGCGTTCAACTGTACTGAGCATTTTTGTTACATGTAAACCGCGCTGATGCTGAATAGTGCGGTATATAAGAGACTATAAATAAATAAAATAAAATAAATTAGAGGACTGGACATCCAAATGGCAGATGAAATTTAATGTGCTCAATTGCAAATTTATGCACCTAAGAAAGAACCCAAACTAAACTATGGTTACACGATGCAAGGTTTCACATTAAGAACCACCACCAAGGGAAAAAGATTTAGGCATCATCGTGGATAACATGTTGAAACCCTCCGCTCAGTGTGTAGCTAGGTATCATAAGGAAAGGAATGGAGAAAAAATCAAAGGATATTATAATGCCTCTGTAACGTTCCATGGTGCAACTGCGCCTTGAATATTGTGTGCAATTCTGGTCGCAGTATCTTAAAAAGGATATAGTGTTATTAGAAAAGGTACAGAGAAGAGCCACCTAAATGGTAAAGGGGATGGAAGGATACCCCTATGAAGAAAGGCTAAAAAGGTTAGGGCTCTTCAACCTGGAAATGAGACAGCTGAGGAGAGATATGAGAGGTCTATAAATTAATGAATGGAGTGAAACTGTTAAAGATAGTTTATGCTATCAAAATGTAGAAAGACTGGGGACATGCAATGAAGCTATAGTGTAACCTATTTAAGACTAATAAAATATTTTTTCACTCAACGTGTAATCACTCTGGAATTCGTTACCGGAGGATGTAGTAAAAGCTGTTAGCGTTGCCGGGTTTAAAAAAGGTTTGGACAAGTTCCTGAAGGAAAGCTCCATAAACCATTATTAAAGGGGACTTGGGATATCCACTGCTTGTCCCAATACAAGCATTGTGGAACCTGCGTCTCTTAGAGAAACTGCTAGGTACTTGTGACTTAGATTGGCCACTGTTCAAAACAGGATAATGGGCTTGATGGACCTTGGTCTGACCCATTATTGCATATCTTATGTTCTTAGATCAGGTGATGGAAGGCAACTGTTCATTTCTTCAACAACAAAAAAATATGGGAAAGGTAGAGGACTAAAGGAAATGGCGTGCCAGAGATATCCCTATTTTACAGTTTACCAGCAACCAGACTTTGCGGCTAGACAGGGATAAACTCAATATTGGAGACAGAGAAGAGGTGGCAGGAACTAGGAACTAGGGCATATGTTGCAAATGCATAAGAAAATTCTCCCCATTTGATGAAGTGAAACAAAGTGTAGTTACTCACCTATAAGAGGTGTTCTCTGGGGCAGCAGGAATCAGTCCCCACATATGGGTGACGGCACCGACAGAGCCCTCGCAGAAACATCTCCCCAGCTTCCAAAGAAAGCCTTTGGGAGATGCCACCACACATGTGTGGTGCTCTTCCTGCCCAAGGATGCCATCTTGCTCAGTTAGAAAACCTAGCTAAAAGACGGCAAAAAAATAAAAGATGGCAAAGCAGCAACTCCAAGGGGAGGAGGGAGGGTTGTGAGGACCAATTCCTGCTATCCCCGGAGAACACTTGTTACAGGTTAGTAACTACGCTTTCTCCAGGAACAAGCAGGAAGTCAGTACTCACATATGAGACTCCCCAGCTACAGGCTACCGCAAGTCCGTAGAAAAAACACACCGTCACTCAAGGGGAGCAGTAAGCAACAGCAACTGAGTCTGCAGATACAGACTGCAGTAGGACCTGTGTGTCCAACGGAAACCAACATTCTGGTAGCCTGAACACAGAAAGGTTGGAGGGTAGGAGCTGCCTAGACCCCGAAAAGATTAAAGAGCACAGCCTGGCCAAAGGCGCTGTCCCATTGGGACTCCCTCTCCAGGCAGTAATGAGCTGCAAAGGTATGGACCGAAGACCAGGTGGCAGCTCGGCAGATGTCTAGCATCGGGACAGACATTTCCAACGATCACTTTTCAGAGCTGATCTACTACTCAGTAACCAGAAAATTATTAGCTCTACTCTTCAACCTAGAGATTGTAACTTTCTACTATTCCCAATAAATTATCAAACTTATATCACAATAACCATTAAGGCTGAATAATTGTCCATAGCGACAAGGTCTCAGACTTAGTGAGGTCTTGGGAAGAAGGTGGGCAGCACCACCTCCTGGTTGAGGTGGAAAGAAGATACCACCTTCGGAAGGAATTTGGGATGTGTATGTAGCACGACCCTGTTCTTATAGAATCTGGTATATGGTGTCTGTCACTATGGCTTGGAGCTTACTGACCCTGCGAGTGGAGGTGAGCGCTACCAGGAAACATGACCTTCCACGAGAGGTATCTCAGGTGGCAGGTTACCAGAGGCTCAAATGCTGGGCGAGTGAGCTGTGCCCAGACTATGTTGTCCCATTCCGTTCCAGAGGGTGGACAGGGGGTATGGACAGCAGAAGTACTCAAGAAGTGAGTCACCAGAGGCTGAACCGAGAGGGGCTTGCCTTCAACAGGGTGGTGATGTACTGCCAGAGCACTGAGGTGCACCAACAGTTTGATTTGAGCCGGAATTGCAAAAGATGAAGGTGGTACTGCAGCACCAGCTACACTGGGCAGGAGAACAGGTTCACCCATTGTTCCATGCACTAGACCAAAACCTGCACCATTTGAAAATGTAAGCTCTCCTGATGGAGGCCTTATGGGAGGCAAGCAGGATCTCTTCCACTTCTCCTGAGAGGCTGAAAGGGGCTAGGAGCACCCTTTCAGCAGCCAAGCCATCAGTGATAGGGACCCCAGGTTGAGGAGCAGAAGAGCACAAGAGACAAGAGCACTGGGATCGGAGTCTCCACTGACAGTCTGAGGAGCAACAGGAACCAAGGTTGCCTGGGCCACTGTGGAGCCACCAGGATCAGAGAGACTTTGTCACTAAGAGCCTTGAAGAGTGTTCTGGCAATCAATGGCATGGGTGGGAAAGCATACACAAGACCTGCTGACAACGGAATGAGAAACACGTCTGCTGCCAGGAACAGAAGCGGGGCAACTGGAAGTTGTCCAGGCTGGCAAAGAGGTCCACACATGGGGTCCCCCAGAGCCAGAAGAGCTGGGTGGCTACTCTGGGGTCCAACTGCCACTCATGCAGCTGGAGGACTCTGCTCAGTTGTCCTGGCAGGTATACCACCTGTAGGAGTATTCCCTGTTGAATTGCATAGGAGAAGAGTGTCATCGCTTTGGTGCGAGTCCCCATGCCCCCCCTGCTTGTTCACATAGAACACTGCCACCTGATTGTTTTGATCAGAACTGGCTGGTGCCTCAGGCGGTGACAGAATGCTCTGAGGGCTAGATATATTGCCCAAAGCTCCAGAAGGCTGATCTGCTGGTTGCCCTTGGCTTGCAACCAGCTGTCCTGCGTGCTGAGTTCTTTGCAGTGGGCTCTCCATCCCAGCAGGGATGCATCTGTAGTGAGGACACTTAGAGGGCTTGGTGTTTGGAAGGGCATCCCTGTCTGAAGGTGTTGGAGATTTTGCTACCAAGTCAGAGATTCTGCCAACTGGTGGGTCACAGACTGTCTTGGAGACAGCCCATGGCTTGTGTCCACTGGTCCCAAAAGCACCGCTGAGCAGTCCTCATGTGCAGACGTGTGTCTGCGGTGACATGAACCATAGAGACCATGTGCCCAAGTAAGCACAGTAGAAGCTGAGACAGAGATGGTGTTGCACATCTACAGCCAGTGCCCCGAGATGGTCAGCCCAGTCCAGGGGAAGGAAGATCTTTGCCTGAAGGGTGTCCAGCACTGCCCCTACGAACTCCAGACATTGTGTCAGGAAGAGGTGGGATTTGGGATAGTTTATTATGAACCCCAAATGTCGCAGGACCTGGATAGTGCATGCAATGCCTGCTGCACCTCTGTGACCATGCCTCCTTTTATGAGCCAGTCGTCCAGGTAGGGGAAGACAAATACCCCCTGAGGCGGAGGAAGGAAGCCACTACTGCCAGACATTTGGTGAAGACCCTGGGGATGGAGGCCAGGCCGAAGGGTAGTTCCCTGTACTGGTAGTGGCCGGCACTGCCTTTGGCTTGCGTGAAAGAGGATGTGGGTATAGGCATCCTTCAAACCCACTACTGAGCATTTGTATAGTGCTACAAGCCGTACGCAGCGCTGCACAGACATGTAAGAGACAGTCCCTGCTCATCAAAGCTTACGATCTAGTCAAGACAGACAACACATAAGATGTAGGCAGGGATAAAACAAGGGGGAAAGGTAAAGAAAGGAGATCAGGTGAGTCAAGATCCAAAAGTAGCAGCGAAGAGGTGAATGTTCAGCCTAGATTTGAAAAGGATCAGAGAAGGTGCCTGACGTACTGACACAGGTAGTTCCAGCCGTAAGGTGCAGCAAGATGAAAGGAGCGAAGTCTGGAGTTAGCAATAGAAGAAGGGCACAGATAGAATCAGTTTGCCAAAAGAGCGGAGTTCCCGAGGGGGGGTTAAGGAGAGATAAGAGAAGAGAGATAGTGGGGAGCTGCAGAGTGAATGCATTTATAGGTCAGTAGGAGAAATTTGAACTGGATGCGGAAACAGATAGTGAGCCAATTTATTTATTTACTTAATTTAACAGGTTTTATATACCGTTTTATCATTTCAATCAAAGAGGTTTACATTACCAAGTTTAAATTTCAATGTACATTAAAAACAGGGACATTGATAACTTGGATTTTTCTGATGCAATGGAGGATTAAGTGACTTGCCCAAGGCCACAAGGAGTGCTAGTGGGAATCGAACCCTGGTATCTGGGGGTTCCCAAGCCAGTGTTCTTAACCATTAGGCTACTCCTCCACTCAATGAAGTGACTTGAGAAGAGGGGTAATATGGGCACGATGAGGCTGGCAGAAGATTAGCTGTGCAGCAGAGTGTTGAACAGATTTGAAGGGGAGAGAGATGATTCAAAGGGATACTAGCAAGGAGTAGGCTACAGTAGTCAAGACAGGAGGTGATTAGGGAGTGGATAAGCGTCTTAGAAGTGTTTTCAGAAAGGAATGGGAGTATTCTGTTGATGTTATAGAGAAAGAAACAGCAGGTCTTAGCTATCAGATGAATGTGTGTGAAAGAGAGGGGAGTCAAAGACAACCCCAAGGTTGTGAGCCGAGGAAACAGGAAGGAGTAGAGAGTTATCCACAGAGACTGAGAAAAGAGGAAGAGGAGAGAAGGTTTTAGGGGGAAAGATAAGAAGTTCAGTCTTGGCCATGTTCAATTTCAAGCGGCAGTGAGACATCCAAGCAACAATGTCAGAAAGGCAGGCAGAGATTTGGGTCTGGATTGTCAGAGAGATTTCAGGCGTAGAGAGGTAGATCTGTGAGTCATCAAAACAAAGATGGTACTGAAAGCGATGGGAAGAGATGAGCGCACCAAGGGACTGGGTATAGACAGAAAAGATCCTTGGGGTACACCAACTGGGAGCGGAATAGCAGAAGAGGAGGCGCCACCAGAACTAACACTGAAAGAGCGATGGGAGAGATAGGAGGAAAACCAGGAAAGTTCAGAGCCCTTAAAACCAAGCGAGGATAGGCTATCGAGGAGAAGGTTGTGGTCAACAGTGCCAAAAAAGCAGCAGAGAGGTCAAGAAGGATGAGGACAGAGTAAAGACCCTTGGAGTTTGGCAGGAACAAGTCGCTGGAGACTTTGGCAAGAGCCGTTTCAGTAGAGTTTAAAGGACGAAAGCCACACTACTGTAAAGGATCCAAGAGGGCATGAGAGGAGAGGAAGTCGAGGCAGCGGCAGTGAACCATACGTTCAAGTAGTTTAGAAATGAAGGGAAGGAGGGAGATGGGTTGATAATTAGAAGGACAGATGGGATCAAGTGAGGGTTTCTTGAGGAGAGGTGTGACCACAGCATGCTTGAAGGCTGCAGGGACAGTTGCAGTGGAGAGCGATAGGTTGAGAATATGAGAGATGGAAGGGACAACAGTGGAGGAGATGGGTGGGGATAGGATCAGATGAGCAGGTGGTGAGTTTGGAGGAAGAAAGAAGGTGTGCAGTTTTCTCTTCAGAGATCACAGGAAAGGAAGAGGAGGAGGAGGGGGGAAGTTGGGAGTGAAGAGGAGGAGGGGGAAGTTGGGAGTGAAGAGGAGGAGGGGGGGAAGTTGGGAGTGAAGAGGAGGAGGGGGGAGGGAAGTTGGGAGTGAAGAGGAGGAGGGGGGAGGGAAGTTGGGAGTAGCTGAATTTGTGGGGAATTGGAGGGTGATCTTGTGGATTTTGTCATGGAAATAGCCAGGGTTTGGGCAGAAAAGGAGGGAGGAATCAGAGGTGGAGGCACTTTGAGAAGAGGCGAGAGTAGTAAAGAAACGGTGAGAGTCAGAGGCAAGAGTTAGTCAGATGGACATAATAGTCTTGCTTGGCAAGAGCTATGGCTAACTTGAAAGAGACAAGCATGAATATGAAGTGTAGAAAGTCTGCAAGGGAGTGGGATTTGAGCCAAGCATGCTAAGCAGAATGGGCACAGGAACGTAGCTAGCGGGTAGTGGATGAAAGACAGGGCTGGTGTGCAGAATGCCTCACAGGACATGGCATGGGTGGAGCGAGAGTATCCAGAGCAGAGGAGAGTGCAGCATTATAGGAAGCTACGACCTCAGACTTAAGTGAGATAGTGGAGGAAAGAGATGAAGAAAGAGTGGAAGAGAACCAAAGGATCAATAGCATGAAGATTTCTAAATAGGTGAGAGGAGACAGGACGAGGTTGAGGCGGCAGGTGATGAAGATTGAAGCTTAAAAAGTGATGTACAGATAAGGGAAGAACTAAGCCACAGAGGTTCGAGGGTAAGCAACTAGAGAAAAATACCAGGTCAAGGCAGTGGCCAGGCTGGTGAGTGGGGGCAGTACAGCAAAGCTGGAGGTCAAACGAGGAGGTAAGGGAGAGGAGCTTTAAAGCATAAGGATGAGAAGGGTTATCAACATGAATGTTAAAATCCCCAAGAATAAGAGCAGGGGGGAAGAGGAATCCAGATAGAAGGAAAGCCATGAGTCAAAGTCAGTGAGAGAAGTAGAAGTAGACTTGTCAGGAGGTTGATAAAAAAAAAACAGCTATCCGGAGAGGTAGTGGAGTGAAAAGGCGGATGGAGTGGACTTCAAAAGAGGGAAAGGAGTGCTGGGTCCGCTGCTTTTTGACATTCATAAATGACCAGGAAAAAGGAATAACGAGTGAGGCTATTTTGGAACCTGTGTCTTTTGGGGAAACTGCTAGGTATGTATGACCTAGATTGGCCACTGTTGGAAACAGGATACTGGGCTTGGTGGACCTTGGTCTGACCCAGTACAGCATATCTTATGTTCTTAATGAGACTGAGGAAACAGGAAGGCTTGGAATTGGCAAGAGGGAGAAAGTAGAAGCCCAACACCACCACCACAGCCAGTGGAATGAGGTGTGTGGGAGAACTGATAGCCCCCATGACAGAGAGCAACCATAGATGCAGTATCTGGGAGTAGCCAGGTCTGAGCAAGATGGACAGCATTATAGATAAAGAGATCATGAATAAAAGCAAGTTTATTAGAGACAAAGTGTGTGTTCCACAAGGCACATGAGAAAGGGAGAGTGGAAGGGGAAAGGAGAGGGATATGGATAAGATTAGAGGTGTTGCATGAAGATCTCTTCTCAGAGTGTGACAGACATCTAGGGGGGCCAGGGTTGGGGTTGATATCTCCGGATGAGAGAAGGAGTAGCAGAGTATGGGGCAGAGAGGAGACAGTATGGCAGAAACAAGGGTGAGGTTGTCTTAGAGAGAGGAGATGGTTGAACGAGAGGGAGAAAGCGGTGAAGTTCAAGAGCCGATGGATAGGGTAGAAAACAGAATAGAGGGGGAAGTGAGGATGGTAAAGGGGAGATAAGGAGGGGAGGCGTGAAAGTGCTGGTAGGAAGGGAGACAGTTAGGGAGTATGAAGAAAAGGAGGACAACGTGATGAGGAGCCATAGAAGAGGAATAGAGAAGAGAACAAAGGCGGCGGGCGAGTGTCAAAGGGATTAGGTGCACCTGTGCGTGAAGTAGATAATGAGCAGATGTCAGCTATAAGAGACAGCGAACCACAGGGTGGGTGGGTAGAGGGGAGGGGGTGGGGTATAAACTGTAGCCAAGCCTGGCTTCGGGCCCCGAAGCCTGCTGCTGCTACTCAAGTCAATGACTCGAAGTTGTCGTAGGCTGCTGGAGAGGTAAATTTGGAGCACTCAAAGATGGCTTTGGCCAGATTCTTGAACCACTGCAGGGGGTTCCTCAGAGAGACCAGCCGAGAACCTGGCGATTTCCTTCACTAGATCTCTCAGGTACATGCCCATGTACAGCTGGTAGGACTGGATCCGGCCGATGAGCATCGAACCCTGGTAGCACTTTCTGCCGAGGGCATCCAAGGTGCAGGCCTCCCTATCCGGGGGCATCGAGTGTGTCTTTTGGCTCTTCAGCCATTGAATGGCCGACTCCACCATCATGGAGTTATGTGGCAGCTGTGCCTTTTGGAAGCCAGGGCTCCGGCAAGCCCAATACATACAGTCAAACTGCTTGCTCACAACCAGCACAGACGCTGGTGTTTCCCCACATATGGAGCACTAGCCATTTCAGGATGGGTGGAATGAGTACCGTGAGCGATTCCCTCAGAGGAGCCTTGTATTGGAGGATTCCTAGCTCCTCCGTCTGAGGATCCTCCTCCAATTCTGTTGGGAATGCTAGGGCATTTGACATGTCCTGCACAAGTCAAGGAATGCCATGTCCTCAGGCAGGGACCGATGCCAGGCCTCAGAGAGAGGAGAGTCAGAAGGGTCGTCACGGTGGCGAGTATCCAGCGATTCCTCGCCCTCTGTCTTCCATTCTCAGTAGTTGGTTGAAGATTCAGTGGGAAGGGTGACCTGCATGCTCCAGGCCTGAGCCCTTCCCGCATCCCTTAGAGGCCCCAAGGCTGGTGCCACGTGCACCAGCCGGGGAGGACCTCTGTCCCGTCAAACGGAAACCAGATTGAGACCTCAGCCGAGGATCAACTCAAGACCATATGGCCTTTAGGATTAGCTTGGCCTCTGGGGATGTCCTCAACGTTGATGGCCCAGTGGTCTGAGCAGAGGAACCGGTAGTTCCAGACAACGCCCGCTTACTGGTCCATGAAGGCAGACTGTACTCTAGGGCTGTCATTCTGGTTTTGAGTCCAGAAGGCTCCGCAGCCATCAGTGCGGGTCAGAGGAACTCAGGCTCTGCACCAGTTCCCCCAAGGGGGAATCCTCAACAAGGATAGGTTCTGGCATCAGAGGTCGATCTGTGGTTGCTTCCTCCTGGAGGATCTTGGTAGGCTGCTCCCGCTCCGATCCCTTCAACAAGCATCTAGGATTGCAGGACCTGGCTTGGGGCTTACCAGGCCTATCTGAACTGTCCAGGGACGCCACCTTTGAGGCTTTCTTCTTATGTTCTCTCAAGGGAGATCCCTTTCTGAGGAGCCACAGTGTCGATTGGAGTCTGCAAGGGTGCCCTGGGATTCCATGGCTTCAGAGGAGGCCTTGGCTTTCAGAAGCACCGGGGACTCTGGGGGGAAAAAAAAATATTGTGCTGCTGTGGGTAGTTCTTGAGGGCCTTGGTGGACATCTTTTTGCAAAGACCACATGCTGCGGGGTCATGGTCCGAGCATAGGCAACAGAGTTGTGTATCAGTAAGGGACATGATTCTGGCACACCAATCACGCTTCTTGAACCCACTGGTAGCCATGGGGGAAAAAAATACCCCAGTGAGGTCGAAGATCCGTGGTGCTGCCAGCTGGAAAAGAGAACATGAGGGCACCAAAAAAGAAAAAAAAATGTACAAACCTGAGACTGTATGCCAGAACAGTAGGCTCTGGTGACAGGAAGAATAGCAGTGCACAACCAGAGAGAGTATGAAACTCAGATCAAGAAAAAAGTCAACTTTTTCCAGGGGGAAACCAGATTGATGTCTGAAGGGTGCCATGGAAAATAGGAGACTGAGCAAGATGGCACCCTTGGGAAGGAAGGGCATCATGCATGCATGGTGGCATCCTCCAAAGGCTCTCTTTGAAAGATGGGGGAGATGCTTCCAAGAGGGCTCTGTCAGTGCAGACGTCACCCATTGTGAGGACTACCTACCTGCTTGTTCCCAGAGAAATGGGCTCTCTCAATTCACACTTCTTACAATAATATGCAAGTCAAACATTAGTACCAGGTATTAAAGGTGAGATATCCTAAGGGATGGAGGTATCCCCACACAAACACTTTAGCAAACTGGTACTAGATTGGTTAAAGGAAGTTTGAGTGTGAATTATTTGATTGCCTTACGATAACTGGAGTGAAGATAGAACACCTAAAGTTGAAAGATTTAGGTCAGTTCTTTTGGGAAATTTGGAAAAAAGTAGCCCCAGTGTGACCTTACAGGAAATGCAATACAAAATGATTCAGAGGGCTTAAATAACTAGGGAACATGTTTGGGGATATAACAAGGGATACTTGTTTGAATTATAAAATCAGAAGGTGCACCTTTATGCACTCTTTCAGGTTGATGCAGAAACCCTGCGCTAGCACCAGCATCAAAACTATAGCGCAGGACTTCCTAAAACAATTTAGCATACACATTTTGTTCAGCTATGCTGTAAGCCAACAGCATGCAAATGAGCTGTGTGCAGAACCTCTTCACTAAAGGAGAGAAAGCTAGACATGCGCACAGGACCCGTGTTATGTTTGACATCTGTACACATATGCTGGCATGCTTGCAAACATCTCACTTACTGTCAGTACACAAACGAAGGTCATCTCCCTTCTTGTCAGTGCGTGGGCACAATGGTCATCTCCCACCTGATCCCCTTACTCCTGGTGAGAGGTTTGGGGGGGGGGGGAGAAAAATCAGTGGCCCTATCCATCTTGATATTTTACTTCCCTACCTAATTTTCCTCAAAGAAAAGAAATCTTTACAACTGAGACAACCTCCATGGCAGGGGTTGGCCAACTCATTTTGGGAGCCATGACTGGTGTTAAGGGACACTAGGAATCTGAAGAGCAGGGGGTTCCCCTATCCCACCTCTTTCTCAGCCATTCTCCAGCACCCTCCTTTCCTAACCAAGCTGCATTTCTATCCTAAACCCAGCTTCCTCCTCCTGAATGAGCTTCTTTCTTCCATTTGCTGCACAGGGATGTAGTCTACTCCTTTGATTATGCAGACATATGGCTGGCTCCCTCATGCATTGACTGCAAGAAGGTATATGTATGTTTTAGTGCACATGTGCCAGGTAGACTGAGAAAAGGAGGATAAGCTTGAGTAATAAAGGAAGGTTAACAGAGAAAGTGGGTGAGAGGTTTGAGGAAGACTGCATGTGTGAGAAAAATACAGGAAGGCTTCGTAAGTGTCTCAAACTGGCTCAGCACTGGCAGATGCCACCACCATTTCTCCACTGTGGATCTGTCTCAAACATTTCTCCATAACAAAATGGTGCCACGGAAGGCAACGTCAGCAGGTTGCTGAATTGGTGGACTTCTGGCTAATCTGGAGGTTTTGTCACTTCGCTGGGTGGGGAACCAAGGAGAGTTGACTGCATGGGAAAAGGCATGCATCAAGATTACCTTAATATGTCCCCTCTCCTGCTGGCTCAGGGATATTGCAAAACTTCCCTAGACATACATCTTGAACACTTTTAGGAAAAAAAGTTCTAGTGATATCAAAGTTAAATCTCAAACTCAACTAATGATTGCTCAATACGTTCATTTTCAGGACCATATGCTTTTTTGGTCAATTCAGATTTCAGCTTCTGTACTTTGAGCCCACATATTGCTATTTGGTGACATGGTCCACCTAGGGGAGGAAGTGGCATCTCCCACTGGATGGTTAAGAGTTATGCTTATACCAGATATCCTGCTGAGAAATTAATTCCAGTAATTCCTTCACCCAAAGATACTTGAAGTGACTCTACTGCATGTGGAGATGCCTACAAAGCACAAAATGATAGATTTGAAGGAATCTGCCCACCACTATCATAAAGCCAAGAATTGTGAAGCATCACCCATGTATGTTTTAAGAGGAAATCAGCTGTCACCAAAAACTGAAGCAACAGGGCAAAAGGAGTGTTGCAACTTGAAGGGTGGAGGATATACTGAAGACGAACACTCATTTTCTGAGCAGACTTTGAAGACTTAAGAGAAAGAATTCACTTGTACTAACTTTCTCTAAGTATAAGTTGCAGGGTGAAAGTTGTGAAAGATATGATGGAGGTTAGTTTTAAATATGATTTTCTATGTCAGCTTGATTGCTCATGGATGGCAGGTGATAGGGTATTTTGGATTTAAGTGATATATAAGCAAACTGTCAGGAAGCATGAGAGAGTGTAAGAATGGCATATGTATAGGGGTAGTGTGTAAGGTGTGGCAAGGGTTGATGGGATTGATGCGCTGCAAAATGGATGGGAAATATGGGGGTGAAGGGGTATGGTGTTTAAGGGGTTTAGGAATCTTCATGCTATTGATCCACTGATTATCCACTATTGTCTTCTTTCTTCCACTTTCTTCTTTAAGCCTGTTGATGAGGCCATAATTTCCTATAACACCGCTCTCTCCTCTACTCTGGCTACTCTTGCTCCACCCATAACATGTCCCGAGGGGCACATTTCACCTCATCCCTGGCTGTCTTTAACTACCCGCTACCTACACTCCTGTGCCCGTTCAGCTAAATGCAATTGTCTCAAATCCCACTCCCTTTCTGGACTTCCTTCGTTTCAAATTCATGCTTGGTTCTTTCCAGTCCGCCACGGCACTGGCTAAGCAAAACTATTTTATCCGACTGCTTGCTTCTAACACCCACCATTTCTCTACTGTCAATTTCCTTCTTGAGACACCGCCACCTCCAATCCCTCTGCTCTCTGCCCAAATCCTAGCTATTTCTATGACAAAATCCATAAAATTACTCTCCAATTCCCTACTAATTCTTCTTCACCCCTTCTCCAGTATCAAACTTTCCCCTCAATTTCTGCCACCCTTTCATCCTTTTCTAAAATCTCTGAAGATTGACCCAGTTCCCTTTCATTTCCAAACTTCTTGAACATGCAGTTCTCCACCGCTGCCTCAAATTTCTCTCCTCTCAAGACCTCCTTGATCCACTCCAGTCTAGTTTTCTCCCTTTTCATTCTACTGAAACAGCTCTTACCAAAGTCTCCAGTGACTTATTCCTGGCTAAGTCCAAAGGCCTTTACTCAGTTCTTATTCTTCTTGACCTTTCTACTGCTTTTGATATTGTTGACCACCTTCTCCTCCGACACATTATCTTCTTGGTTTTCGAGGCCCTGTGCTATCTTTGTTCTATTTGTATCTTTCCAATCACTTTCAGTGTTTGTTTCTGGTGGTTCCCTCCTCTACTGCATCCCTCTCCTTTTCTCTGTCTGCACCGAAGCCCTTGGTGCCCTCATCTCTTCCCATGCTTTTCAGTATCATTTTTATGCTGACGACGCAAATCTATCTTCACCTGACATTTCTCCTACACTCCAAGCACGTATCTCTGCCTGCTTATCTGACATTGTCTGGACGTATCGCTGCCGCCTGAAATTGAACATGGCTAAAACTGAACTTCTCATCTTTCCCCCTAAACTTCTCCCTTTTCCATTACTGACAATACTCTTCTTCCTGTTTCCTTAGCCCACAACTTTGGGATCATCTTCGACTCCTCTTTCCTTCTCCACACATTCAACAGATTGCTAAAATCTGTAGTTCTTTATCAACAAAATTTGCCCCTTCCTCTCCGCGCACACAACTAAAATTCTTGTCCACTCTTTAGCTACCTCCCATCTTGACTACTGCAAC
Source organism: Ichthyophis bannanicus (assembly GCA_033557465.1). Classification (NCBI taxonomy): domain Eukaryota; kingdom Metazoa; phylum Chordata; class Amphibia; order Gymnophiona; family Ichthyophiidae; genus Ichthyophis; species Ichthyophis bannanicus. The sequence goes on along the minus strand of CM066033.1, from coordinate 713,300,086 downwards.
CTCCTCCTTGCTGGTCTCCCTCAGTATCATCTCTCTCCTCTTCAATCTATTCAGAACTCTGCTGCACAGCTAATCTTCCATATCAATTTCAAATGTCTCCTAACTTATAAATGCATTCATTCTACTGCCTCTCATTACGTTTGTTTCCTCTCTCCCTACACCCCTCCTCATGAACCCAGCTTCCTTCTCTCAATGCCTTTTCTTGTACTGCCAACTTCAGACTTCGATCCTTTCACCTTGCTGCTCCTTATGCCTGGAACAAACTTTCTCTATACATATGTCAAGTCTCATCTCTCCCTCTTCAAATCCATGCTAAAGGCTTACCTCTGAGGCCACTTTTGGATCCTAGTCTCTTGTTCCCCTTGTCTCCTCTCCCTACTGAACCTTTATTTCTTTTGTATTGTACCCGTCTGTCTTAACTAGATTGTAAGCTCTACAAGCAGGGAATGTCTTCTATACGTGTTTGTACAGTGCTGCATATGCTTTGTAGCACTTTATAAATGATTAATAGTAGCAGCAGCAGCAGCAGTGTGTAAAAGGCCTGAAATGAGTGCTAATGGTGGGGCATGAAAGGGTGGAGCACTACTCTACTATGACAGCAGCTGAGGAGAATAACTAAGACAGTGATTCCCAAACTTTTTAGGCCTGCCATCCCCTTGGTTCCATAAATTTATTACAGCGCCCCCTCCTCAATCAGTGAGGCTATTACTCAAATAAATCAATGTCATTCCCACCACAGATTATTTCATCCCACCATCCAAGACTGGCCAATGGCTGTTTTACAAGTTTATCTATCACATTTCGCTTTTATTTATTTATTTAAACGGACTTGATATACCGCTTTCTCATGAAATCAAAGCGGTTGGCACAGCAAACAATCAATGAAAGAGGTGTTGTCAGTAGCATGCAGTGGGTGATTTGTCAGTGTGCTGTGTGAGTGAGTGTGGTTGATTTTGATGTGAAGCTATATACATTGTGCGCTTATGATACATATTTACAGTTACATATTTACAATGATGGCTATGTTAACTTAAATGGTTTTGGTATATTTCGCTCACGCATACCAATCTGATATGCTGGATGCAACTTACCGTTTGTTCTCATCAAATATGCTAGTGAAACATGCCTGGTGTAATCTTGTTAATATAAATATATACACAGGGCCAGCCCGTCCATTGTGCGAGGAAAGAGCAAAAGTGGAAAGATCAGTATGTTAAAGCAGGATGTAGAGAGAGAATGGAAAAAAAAACTAGAAGAAACGAAAAATGGACAGCAGACAATGGAGTTAGCAGAAGACACATGACTGCAGCAATTGCAACTGAAAAATAAAATGCACAAAAAAAGGTAGAAAAATGCTATTTTGAATTTATTAACCAGAATATGTCAGCTCTGGGAAATGTGCATTGCTAACATCTTTGTGTTTTTGTTTAGTACAAGAGGAAATTTATAGTTTTATTTTTCCACTGTTATACATTCCAAGTTTGGCTTTTGGGATTCCCAGTTTAATTATTCTCTTCCTACTTATAAATTGTGATCCCTTGTTCGTTCTTTGGTGATAGTCTACATTCTGCATGTGTAACTGAGCTGAGGTATTCTGTTTATGTAGTTTCTATTTGACAGTGCCACTTGTTCTTTCCCCAGGAGATGATTGGTATCCTCTGAGATGTATTGGTTTAATATTTGCAGTGATGCCTTTTGATAGGTAGGATTTGGTGCTTTGTGTATACTGATAGTGATGTTATCATTCGGCGGGTTTGCTATGAGTTCTAAATTGGCAGTGTGTAGTACTTCCTAATGTGCCTGGCGTTGGCACTGGAGTATAGTAATGTAGAAATCTGGTAGTCTTTATCCAGACACTCATTAAGAGGCATGTTTACTAAAAGTTAGTGCACATCAACATTATGCAAATATTTATGCAAATGAGGCCCTGCAATGAGTCTCCACACATAGCCTAGACCTCCCTTGGGCCGTCCTGCATATACCCCATTGGTTCCCTTGCGACAATGCAAACATACTCATTTAGTATACAGTAAAACTATGCTGCACAACGTGAATACTTTCTTACATGATGTTCACGGTGCTATATTGTGCTTATCCCTCCAGCACCCCCTAGGGTACTGCAGCACTCCCACGCCCTCCCCTAGATTAGCCCAACACCCCCCCATTGGGGCAGTGCAGCCCACTTTGGAAATCACTGAGATAAGGGGACTTACTGTGGAGGGAGGGGATCATCTCTGGGAGGAATATGCTAAAAAAGGTTCCATGTCAGGGTGGAAGCTGAATTCACATAGAAAAATGACTAATGTGGGGGCTATGAGACTGACTGAACTGGTATCTTGCAATGCGAGACGGCTAAACTAAAGATCATTTGTTATGCTGTAAAGAAGTATCCCGTTTTTCTTGCTTCCAGTGTTAAGATGCCTTGGGGGAGGGGCCTGATAACCATTTAATTGAAGTAAAAAAAAAAAGGGGGGTAGGGATCATAATGGACATTTCACTTTACTGAATCTGCTTATTGATGGGATGGCACTGGTACTGGCCTGCCTCTATGCTCTAAATATCAAAGGATTTCTTGTTGTTTTGTTTTTTTAATGAACTGGGTAAACATAAGGATTTAGCTCTGACCCCAATATTCTGGAGAGCACCAGCAATATTGAAAGCGACTCACATGTGGGCAATTAAAGGGGGAGGTAGGTCATGCTGGGGGTGGGGGGAGGCTCAAGCATCAGCAGGGCCGGCCTCTCCATTGAGCAAGAATGTTGTTCACACAGGGCCCCACAAGAACTTCATTCACACACAATGGATGGCTTTGGAGGTGAGCTGGGAAATCCCAAGCAAGGCCCCTGGCTCATCTCTGCCCAACCGCCAGCGTGAAGAGCTGTGTTTTCCCTCATGCTGGCAACTGTGTCACTGTGAAGGGCGTGAGTGCCAGCAAATGCCCTTTAACCTTTCCCAGCATTCAGCACACTTCACAGTAACACAGCCACCAGCGTGAGGGAAAACACTGCTCGTCACACTAGCAGCTAAGCTATGCAGAGGTGAGCTGGGGCCTCACGTGAGCTTCCCTGGCTCCCTCTGCAGCAGCTTAGACAACCACGAGGCTCTTAAGGGAGGGTGTCTAGGACAGGACAGGAAATGGCTGATGGGGGGGCTTGGACTGGAAATGGGCTGATGCGGCTCTGGAATAGGACTGGAAATGAGCTGATGGGGGGGCTTGGACTGGAAATGGGCTGATGCGGCTCTGGAATAGGACTGGAAATGAGCTGATGGGAGGACTAGGACTGGAAATGAGCTGACTGGGGGGGGGGGGCTAGGACTGGAAATGGGTTGATGGGGGGCTGGAATAGGACTGGAAATGGGTTGATGGGGGGCTGGAATAGAACTGGAAATGGGGGATGGGAGAAGGGGACTAGAAGGGAGCAGATGTTGGGGGAGGACTAGAAGGGGATGGGGCTGGGAGAGTGAGGATGGAAAGGGGAAAAGATTGTGGGAGGGAAGAAAAATCTACAATTGGCCGGGTAATGGGAGAGTAAGTGGAAATTGAGGATGGAAGGGTGAAATTTGAGTGAATGAAAAAGGAAGAGGAATGAGCAAAAGGGGAAGATCAGTATGTTAAAGGAGATGCAGAGAGAGAATGGGAAAAAACTAGAAAAGAGAAGAAAGGACAAATGGACCGCAGACAATGGAGAGTTAGCAGAAGACACAAAGAAACCTGAAGAAAGTGGCTGGAGGAATTGCAACTGAAAAATAAAATGTCCAAACAAAAAGGTAGAAAAGTACTTTATTTTGAATTTATTACCTGGCATATATCAGCTCTGGGAAAGCACAGTTACTTAACTGTAACAGGTGATCTCTGGGAACAGCAGGAATAAGTCTTCACATATGGGTACGTCGGTACCGACGGAGCCTGCACGGGAATGCTCCCCAGCATCCAATCAGAAAGCTTTTGGGAGCATCCCTCACGCCTGCGCACTGCCTTCCCGCCTTTTCCACTGCCTCTCCTCAGTTGAGTTTCATAGCTGAGACAAAAGGAGAGAAAGAGGAAAGGAAGATAGATACAACTCCTAGGGGAGGTGGGTGGGTTGTGAAGACTTATTCCTGCTGTTCCCAGAGATCACCTGTTACAGTTAAGTAACTGTGCTATCTCCAGGAACAAGCAGGAATGAGTTTTCACATATGGGGACTCCCTAGCTATAGATGCCAGGGGGAGATCCCATAAAATGTGTGTTCCTGGATCAGGACTGCAGTGCCCACACATGGATCTCCGGCATCCCATGAGGGATGGTGGGTAGGAGTTGAAAGGAGAGGAGCTGTAAGAAAAAACAAAGCTAAGGACTACAGGAGAGGAGTCCTTGGTATGTATGATAAGTACCATTAAAATTAATTAATGAACAATCATAAAATGGATCTTACCTACTGGATTGTAGGAAGTAGATAGCGTGATGGAGTCTACTGGAGATTCAGTAGAGGATCCTCAAGGTGACCTCACAGCAGTGAGGGTGAAGGTCCAAATCTGGAATTGGCAGGTGACCCAGGTGTCAACTGGGGTAGTATAAGAACGGCAGGTCTTTAGTGGAAAGCTTTATGGAATAAAGCTGAAAATTCTTTTAGGTATAGAGTCATTAACATTGAGGAGTAAAAGAAGAAGACTGACCGATTTGGACAAGTAGCCTAGTCCTGGAGGGAAGAAGGGGTATGGAAAAAAGCCCGCATTCCCAAGGAGGACAGATGTGTGAAGGGCTGAAACCTCAGAACTACTGAAGATCTACACTGTCTTTCCTAGCTGGTGAGAGATAGGAAAGATATTGAAGCATGATGTTTCAGGGATAGTGAGACCTAGAGTAAAGTGGAGCTGTTAGTACCACGGTAGTGGTTGTGTGCATAACAGCCCCCACATACCGAGGGACAGTATGAAGATATGCCAGTCCACTGTCTGGAACCTCTAAGAAGGTAAACCTTTATAGCATAGACAGTTAGGGAGATGGTATGTAATACATATCTACCTATAAAAAGCATCTCGACAGATACATATATAGAGGGATATAGATATATATATAAATATAGATATATATAGGGGCATAACCTATGCACACACAGCTTACAGACATATGTATGTATAGAATATATAGATATACATACATGAATATGTAAGTCTGAAGATACATGTCTGCAACTAAGTCCCATGAGAACATTCACATGAGAGATGTGAAGGAGAAAGATTCATCTAACAAGAAGGTGGAACCTACTTGAAAAGATATATAGAGAATCTATTCCTCCGGGCTAAGAGGGTGCAGGAATGCTATCCAGTGAAATAACCAGGATGGTTGCGTGAAAAACAGAGGATAATATCAGTCTGTAGAGAGCACGTCGTGAGTTCTGTAGAACTCTGACATGGTAAATGGACAGAAAAACGCATAGAAGATACCAGAATGACCCACTGGAGGGACACAGGGGTATCATGCGTTACTGGTAGAATATGTGCTGTCCAAGAGGAGTAGGATAGCAGGAGGGCAAGCTGTAAGGAAAAGAGCATATTCCTGCAGGATTGGGAAACTCCTTGGACATTCACGCAGAAAAAGCTTGTGTCCTGTATTATAACAGGAGACAAGAGGGTGTGGAGAACCCTCAGTCATGGAAAATGACTGATAAGCCTTTTCTACTATACAGAATAGCCAGAGACAAAGTTCAATGCTCTCTAGCAAGTGCCCATAGTAGAAAGCTTCTCTGAAGATTGCAGAGAGCATTATGCAGGAGAATTAGGAGACAAAACTGACTGTAGGTCAGCTGTGTTGCCACATCCAAGGAAATGGAGATGGCCAGAAAGAAGATAATGTGAGAAGCCTGAAGTGAGTAGGATTATCCAAGATAGATGAGGACAATCTTGGAAGCACTACTAAGGCTAAACAGAATGGAAACTTGTGGGAAAGTACCAGTAGATGAATCACTGGAACTCCTGCATGAACAGCAACTGAAGGAGACAGCAGAGAGAATCTGCCTGTGAAACACAGAGAACAGACAAAGGGAGAGGAAATGGTCCTGTCCCTGTCTGATAAGCTGTCCAGAGAATTTAGTCAAAGAAAAACTCTACACTGAAATGAAGGTGTACAGTATGGTACCACTCATTCAGGAAAAAACCGGGATGAGAGGGTAGAACAGGAACTGAAGGGTGACTTACCATATGGTGAGTCAGCTGAAGAAGAAAATGTTCATGTTGGGACAGAAACTATCATGGGATAGTAGTTAACTTCTCTTCTTGGAAGAAAGAAGAGGAGAAATCTGTAACCCATAGACAAGAATATCCTGACAGCTGAGTACATCCTGAAGAAAGGAAGCCATGTGTAGAGCTTTAAAGAAAAAAAGTGAACAAACTTCTGCTAAGAAGAGGTTAACTGTAGGTTGCAACCTTTAGTAACCTATGGTTGCTGGGTATGCTTAGACTGGTTAGAATTTAGATTCTTCAGACCAAGACGAGGTGTCCCCTGCTTGGGTACATCGGGATGATGGGCAGAAGAGTGAAACCTTCTTTTCTTAGGGAAAGAAGGTTTGGTAGGACATTTCCTACCTCCTGGGGAAGAAGGCGGCTTAGGATGGTTCCTAGAACCAGGAAAGTCAGTGGAGCAATGAGCAACCTGACGTAAAGCCTCCTTATTGAAGAGATTTTCTCCAGTACAAGGAGAATTACCCAGTGTGTGTTGTACCCATCTGCTCAAGTCTGAAGCTTGGAGCCAGGCTCTACGACGTGCTCCAATGGCAATAGCAGAGGATCTGCTAACAGACTCAAAAGAGTCTAGAGAAGCACGAGAAAGAAACCAAGAGATATTCTGGCTATGACTAAGAAGCAAGGAATAGTCTGCAGCCTTAGGCTCTGATAGAAAAGGAGTCAAAAGAGATAATTTCTTTGTGACTTCCTGGAGAGATAGACTCATAAAATATATAAGAGATAATCCTTGATGCCAGCATAGATGTTTGGAAGGTTTGACGTCCAAAGGCATCAAGTGCTCTAGATGCACGACCTGGCGGATAAGAAGAATGCTTCTTCTTGCTTTTTACCTTCCTCATTGCTGATTCCACTACAATGGAATGATGGGGAAGTTGAGTTTTTTGAAACCCTGGAGAGGGGGGCACCTGATACAGAACATCAGTTGCTGTAGAAGGTGAGGGAACCCTTAAAGGTGATTCCCATATTCTCAGAAGATCCTGCAAAGAATGATGTAAAGGAAGCATTATATTTTCCTTTTCTGCAGGAGAGCCTCGAGTAGGATCACAGCCAGGGATAGGAATAGCAAGAAATATTGCCATGTCAAGGAGAAATTTCTGAAAAGAGGGATCTCCAATGGGAACTATCCCTGGGCAGGCTAAGGTTGAAGGAGCAGCCTGAGTACCAGAGGATGTACTGGTCTGGTGCAGAAAAAGAACCCCACTAGGATAGTGGTACTGGCAGTCACGATTTGAGGCAGTGAGTACTGCATCGTCCATGCCAGGTATCGATTCCAAACTAGGCATAGAAAGGATCGATGGTACCGATGTAACTGCAGGAACAGACATCAATACCGATACCGGTAGCTGAGTCGGAATCGGAGACGGTAACGCCATCGCAGCAGTCATCAGAGGCTGCTCAAGCGGTACCGAGGGAACCAGAAACGCTTGGTGAATATCCTCGGTACTGCGTATCCAGAAACGATAAGGGTCGGTTCCGAGACGCGTCGGTACCCAGTCATCTAGACTAGATATCGATTCCAGACTCGGTATCGAAGGGAGCGAGTCTATTGATGCATGTCTAGAGGGTACTGATGTTGGTGGTGGTATCGGCGATGTTGCCGATACAGGAAAGTCAATCTGGGTCGTATCGATCGGTCCCGAAGGTACCGAGGACGCCAGATGACGATCCCTGGTGAAGAGTAGATCACTCAACACCGGAGCCGATGCCGGGGTATCGGTACCGCTTGAAGCGGATGCCACCACCGAGCATGGCTCAGGTATGTTCTGTGAGGGGTGAGCCCCAGGAACAACCTGAAACCCCTGAAATGCTTTGGAGCCCGGAGACTCCCGCTGGGGTTTTAATGCCAATGGGGTCGAGGGCAAGGCCGGAGCAGTCATCATGCTTAGCATGAGACCTACCACTCAAGAATTGGCTAGTCTTAACAGACTGTTTGTGGGTTACCTGATCCTGTAGGGAAGAAAAGGCCGGTGCCCGCACTCCGGGAGGGAAAACGGTATCGAGGGAAACTCGAAAGAGGGAAGTTCTTCTCACAGTTTCGCAGCCTGATTGTTCAGGGGAAAAAGGGTCAGGACCCAAACAGGTTAGACACCAGGCATTGGAGTCTAAAAAGAAAACTGTTTCCACAGTAAAGGCACTTCTTAGGGGAAGAAGGCTCCATGATGGAGAGGCCTTGCAGGCCCAAAAAATTTAAAGGCAGAAACTGAGGGAAAAATCTCCCAGAGTTTAAGAAAAAGAAAAGAAAAACCCACCGGCGGTACCAGTGGCGGCGGAAGAAACAGCCGCGACCACAAGAAAACAAGAAATAAAGAAAAAAGTTTCTGCGGTGACAGGAGAACGTCCTGCCGGCTCCGTGGAAAAACGAAAACTGAGGAGAGGCAGTGGAAAAGGCAGGAAGGCAGTGCGCAGGCGCGAGGGATGCTCCCAAAAGCTTTCTGATTGGATGCTGGGGAGCATTCCCGTGCAGGCTCCGTCGGTACCGACGTACCCATATGTGAAGACTCATTCCTGCTTGTTCCTGGAGATATGTGCATTGTTAACATCTTTGCATTTTTGTTCAGTACAAGAAGAAATTAATTTATATTTTTTTCTCTCCAGTGTTGTACTTTCCAACTTTGGCCTTTGGGGTTCCCAGTTTAATTATTGTCTTTCTATTTCTAAATTGTGATCCCTTGTTTTTGTTTGGTGACAGTCTATGTTCTGCATGTGTAACCGAGCTAAGGTATTTTGTTTATGTAGTTTCTATTTGACAGTCCCACTTGTTTTCCCCAGGATGTATTGGTATTCTCTGAGATGTATTGGTTTAATATTTGCAGTGTTGCCTTTTTGATAGGTAGGCTTTGGTGCTTTGTGAGTCCTGGTAGTGCCGTTATGATACGGCAGATTTACTATATTACTAGATTTACTAATGTCCTGGCGGTTGGCACTGGAGTATAGTAATGTAGAAATCTGGTAGTAGTTCTTTATCAATACACTCAAGAGAAATGTTTACTAAAAGTTAGTGCACGTTAACATCATGCAAATATTTATGCAAATGAGGCCCTGCAATGAGTCTTCGCACATCGCCCCCTATCCCCCTTGGGCCACCCCTGAGCATATGGCCAGCCTCTACAAAATCAACTGGGCTAACTAATGCTCCCAATGTGTTCCCACCACTAATTGTTCCCCACCTATACCATCTGCAGGGGAAAGCCAACACGTTTAAAAGGTGGGGGTGGGGGGGGGGGCGCTCAATCTTTCATTGCCATTGATATGCTATTGCCAAGAGTTTGAATCATCCAAGGCTTTCCGGGTGTTAAGCATGAATCTAGCCAGAAGGGATGAAAAGAAGATCTGAAAATGAAAAGGAAGATACATTAGATAAGCAGCTACTGGGGGAGAATCCAGGAGCAGTTTTAAATCAACAAGACAGGCGAGGTCACCACACCTACAGTATGGGAGGAGTTTAAGTGATATGAGGCATCTGATTTATGTGGATAGCAATAAAGAAGAGGGAGTAAGTCCAAAAGGTGCAGAGATAGCAGAATAAGGATCTAGAGGAAGAGAGTAGGGTATCCCCATCAGCAGGGGTAAAAAATAGACTGAAGGAAGCAACTAAAGGCTTTGTATGTGGATGAGATTACATTTTAATTTGATTAAAGTGAAAGTATAATTTGAGCAGGGGAACAAAGTAAGATTTTAGCATGTCATCTGAAGCAGTAGAGAGCTTGGGCCAAAATAGGCAGTATAAGTGGTGGCCAAAGCCATGAAGGGATGTTAATATTTTTTTGCTGACCTGTATTAAAGTGCAGGTCAACAGCAAAGCCAGAGGATGTTGAGCATTATTTGTCCTCAGTGTGTCTGGGTTCTTGGGGGGGGGGAGGAGAGGCAGGGCAAAGAAGAGAAACAAGAGTAAGGAGAGCAACCACAGGGGGAAGAGTAAGGATTGCGATTAGTTCTCTAAAAGCAGCTAAAATTGCTGAACTTATATAGCTTCTCGACCCTTGGTAATTCTTTACAATTATGTCATAGTAGGGGAAGTTCTAGCAGAGACCAAGAACTGGGCTGAGATCAGTTATACCAAAAGGGAAAACATCCCCTGGTGGGTCATAGGGGCTACTATTATCATTTTCAATTTTTATATCCAGATTTAACAGCTAGGCTTAGCAAGGTAATAGTGCAAATTTTACCTAACCTTAACTATCTCAACAAATAGGGGTGACCTGCACGGAGCGGTGGATACACCACTAAAAGGCATAGGGAGGGGTGACTTACACACAGCGGCAGGTGCACCTACTCTTGCCACCTTGCTGGGCAAACTTGAAGGACCATGATCTTTATCTGCCATTATATACTATGTTGCTATGATCACTCCAGGTTTAGCCCAGGATGTCAAGAGGCAGATATTAGGAAGATACTTAATTTAATCTGGTTGAGCAGAAGCAGAGGCCTTCGCTTATACTATCTGTCAACACTGAGAAGGCATTTGACAGTTGACTGGGGATTTATTTTTAAATCTTTGGAGAAAATAGAATTTGCACCAATGTTTTTGGGGTGGGTGAGAGCCATGTATCGGAACCCTAGGGTCTATGAAAAGGCAAAATGGTGGATACTCAGTTCCTTAACCTGACAAGGGGCACTAGGCAGGGCTATCCCTCTCTTTTCTTGTTTGCGCTTTCCACCGAGCCCGCAGCAGCTAGGGTCCAGATGAGCATGGACATTTGAAGTATGCAGGTAGGGGATATGGACTATGGATTCTCCCTATTTGCTGAGGACATGTTTATGATCAGCCACTCTCGTATACTCTTTATGAAGGTGGAACTTAGGGCCTGATTTTCAAAAGGCATTTACACTGTTTATAACCCAGTAAACGTCTTAAATTGGGATATTCAACAGCACTTACTCAGTGCCATTCAATATTCCCTTCTAACTTTCCTACGTGCCCCAATGCTATCTGGTTAGCATTGGGGCATGTCGAGGGTATTCTGGGGCAGGGCAGAGGCAGCAGCGATATTGCATGCTGCCCCGTTAGCCATCTGCAACAAAAAGATAGGCAAGGAAAACTCTCGCCTATCTTTAAGGTGCAGGAGCTAACAGGGTAGCATACAATATCGCTGCTGCCCGGTTAGCTTCGGCAGCTTCCAGTGTATGTGTGGTGATCCCTGGATATTCAATGCCATCACTGCGGCATTGAAGATCTGGGTTAGAGTTCGACAAGGAGGGCTATGCGCTGACGAGGTGCATAGCCCTTCAAAAATGAGCCTAGCTCAATAATCGGGCCCTTAATTAATATGGAAGGTTGACTAGCTCTAAAGTTTATATGAACAAATCTGAGCTACTGAAAATTGTATTACAGAACAAACAAGACAGACAAATTTGTTTAACTTTTGTTTTAAATAGACAAAGATTGCTTTTGGATCCTGATCCTCCTAGTCTCCTGCTCACCTTCTATGTTTCCTTACCATTCCCCTGGATATATCCTAGTCCCCACTTGTTGTGTTGTGTGTCTTGATAAGACTCTAAGCTCTTATGAGCAAGGACAGTCTCTTATATGTCTGTACAGCACTGCATATACCTTTTAGAGCTATACTACTACTACTTTTACTAATCATTTGTAACATTAGACAACTGGGAATCCAGATAACGTGGGACTGGATGAAGCTTTACAACATTAAATTACAAACAAGCCAAGGAGGTGTTGGACAGAGAATTAGCTAAATGGTCTATACTGAATCTCTCCTGGGTAGGTAGAATTGCAAACAAGATGATACTTCGAGTCCAATCACAACAACCTCAAAGTCCTAGACTTCAGAAACACCGACTTCAGTAAAATGGCCAAGTGACTGAAGGAGGAGTTGGCAGGGTGGGGGGAGGTAACGGAAGTGGAATTGCAGTGGGCTAAACAAAAGGAGGCATTAAAAAGGGCAAAGATAGATATATAAGGAAAGTAAATAAAACACAAGAGGAAAAGGAAACCTATTTGGTTCTCCAAAGAAATAGCTGCACAAATAAAACGCAGCTTTCACAAATTTTGAAGATCACAAAGGAACAGAACAGAATACAGGATAAAGCTAAAAGACAAAAAAAAATAAGGATTGCAAAATCAAAGGTAGAAGAAAAGATGGCTAAAGATCTGAAGCATAGAAACAAAACTTTTTTCAGGTATATTCAGGACAAGAGGAAGATCAGAGGTGGAATCGCAAGATTCAAAAGTGCTGAGTACGTATTTGTGGAAAGTGATATTGGAAAAGTGAAAATGCTAAACAAATACTTCTGTTCTGTTTTTACTAAAGAAAATCCTGGAGAAGGACCAACTGTGATTGAAAAATATACAATGGAAATGGGGTAGATACACCATCATTCACAGATGCGTTTGAACAGCTTGAAAAACTGAAAGTGGACAAGGTCATGGGACCGGATAGGATACATTTGAGGATACTGAAATAACTTATTAGAGAGGTTCTTGCAAGGACTTTAAAGGATGACAGTAGAAGTTCCACAGGACTGGAGAAGGGCTGATGTGGTACCTCTTCACAAAAGTGGCAACAGGAAAGAAATGACAGACTACAGGCCAGTAAGCCTTACCCTGGTGAGAGAAAAAGTAATGGAGGCGCTCCTGAAAGACAGAATAGTGGACTCTCTTAAAACCAATAGGTTGCATGATCCGAGGCAACATGGTTTTACCAAAGGACCATCATGCCAAACAAATCTGAGTTCTCTGACTGGGTGATCACAGAATTAGATCAAGGGCATGCGATGGATGTGATCTATCTAGATTTCAGCAAAGCTTTTGATAGTTTCCCATAGGAGGTTTATCAATAAACTGAACAGCCTTGGGATGGGCCCAACTTGGTAAACTAGATCAGGAATTGGTTGACTGACAAGACGACAGAAGGTGGTGGTAAACGGAACTCACTCGGATGAAAGAATAGAACAGAAGAAATGCCATACTGGGTCAGACCAAGGTCCATCAAGCCCAGTATCCTGTTTCCAACAGTGGCCAATCTAGGTCATAAGTATCTAGCAGTCTCCCCAAAAGAGACAGGTTCCTCAATGCTTGTATTGGGTCAAGCAGTGATATCCTGGGTTCCTTTTAATAATGGTTTATGGACCTTCCCTCCAGGAACTTGTCCAAACCATTTTTAACCCAGCTACACTAACAGCTTTTACTACATCCTCTGGTAACAAATTCCAGAGCTTGATTACACATTGAGTGAAAATTTTTTTTCTCTTATTAGTCTTAAATACTATAGGTTACCCAGTAGCTTTCATTGCATGTCCCCTAGTCTTTTTATATTCTGATGTCAAACAATCGATCTACGTTTACCTGTTCCACTCCATTCATTAATTTATAGACCTCTATCATATCTCCCCTCAGCTATCTCTTTTCCAGGTTGAAGAGCCCTAACCTTTTTAGCCTCTCTTCAAGGGAGTAGCCTTCCATCCCCTTTACCATTTTGGTGGATCTTCTCTGTACCTTTTCTAACGCTGCTATATCCTTTTTTAAGATACGGCGACCAGAACTGCACAGAATATTCAAGGTACGGTCACACCATGGAACGATACAGAGGCATTATATTATCCTTTTATTTTCCATTCCTTTCCTTATGAAACCTAGCATTCTATTTGCTCTCTTGGCCACTGCTGCACACTGGGGGTGGAGGGTTTTTAACATATCCACGATGCCTAAATCTTTTTCCTGGGTGGTGGTTTCCAATGTGGAACCTTGCATCGTGTAACCATAGTTTGGGGGGTTCTTTCCTAGGTGCATAACTTTGCACTTGTCCACATTAAATTTCATCTGCCATTTGGATGCCCAGTCTTCCAATTTATCAAGATCCTCTTGCAATTTTCCCACAATCTTCATGGGTTTGAACAACTTTAAATAATTTTGTGTCATCTGCAAGTTTGATAACCTCACTCGTTATTCGCTTTTCCAGGTCATTTATGAATATGTCAAAAAGCAGCGGACCCAGCACAGATCCCTGCGGTACTCCACTATTTACCTTTTTCCATAGTGCTAAATGGCCATTTAGCCCTATCTTTTAACAAGTTCCTGATCCACAATAGTACACTGCCTCCTATCCCATGACTTTTTAGTTTTGCCAAAAGCCTCTGATGAGGGACCTTGCCAAAGGCTTTCTGAAAGTCCAGATACACTATATCAACCGACTCACCACTGTCTTCCTGTCACCTTCAAAAAAACATAATAGATTAGTAAGACAAGATCTTCCTTGTCTAAAGACATGTTTGCTGTCTCCCATTAAGCCATGACTATCTACATGTTGAGTAATTTTGTTCTTTATGATGGTTTCTACCATTTTTCCTGGTACTGACGTCAGGCTCACCGGTCTGTAGTTTCCCGGATCACCCCCCTGGAACTCTTTTTAAAAAATTGGCGTTACCTGAAGATTGGAGGATTGCCAATGTATTACAGATGATTTTAATGATAGTTCACAGATTGCTATTAGCAGGTCTGCAATCTCATATTTCAGTTCTTTCAACACCCTTGGATGTATACCATCCGGTCCAGGTGATTTACTACTCTTCAGTTTATCAAATAGTTGTAATGTATCTTCCCGGTATATCAATATTTCCTTCAATTCTTCCGCAGTATCACCTTTAAATATCACTTCAGTCATGGGTAACATCCCTACATCTTCCTCAGTAAAAACAGAAGCAAAGAATTCAGTGTCTCCACTATAGCCTTGTCCCCTCTTACTGCCCCTTTAACCCCTCTATCATCTAATGGTCCAACTGACTCTCAGGTTTTTGCTACAAATGTAACTGAAAAAGTCTATGTGTTTTTGCTTCCACAACAAGTTTCTCCTCAAATTCTCTTTTCCTGCCTTATCAATGGCTTTGAATTTAGCTTGCCAGTGTTTGTGCTGTTTCCAGTTTGTCATTTGGCTCTTTTTTCCCCATTTCCTAAAAGATGCTTTTTTTGCCAACAGCCTCTCTGACCTCACCTTTAAACCATGCTGGCAGTTTTTTGGACTTCCTTCCACTTTTCTTAAAGTGTGGAATACAGCTGGTCTGGGCTTCCAAGATAGTATTTTTAAACACCCAAGATTGATGCAAGTCTTTAACCTTTGCAACTGCTCCTTTTAGTTTTTTCTTAACTATTTTCCTCATTTTATCAGTCTCCCTTTTGAAAGTTAAAAGGTACTACTGTGGATTTCCTTACCAGACCTCCTCCATTAATTAAAGGAAAGTGATTAGTGGCGTGCCCCAGGGATCAGTCCTGGGACTGGTACAGTTCAATGTATTTGTGAGTGATATTGCTGCAGGACTGAATGGAAAAGTCTGCCTTTTTGCAGATGAGACAAAAATTTGCAACAGAGTGGACATTTCTGTGGGAGTGGACAACATGAGGAAAGATCTAAAAACACTGGAAGAATGGTCCAATGCTTGGCAGTTAAGATTTAATGTGAAGGAGTGCGCTATCATGCATTTGGGATGCAGAAATCCAAGGGAATTGTATGCAATACGGGGCGAGAAGTTGATGTGCACAGCTCAGGAGAAGGACCTTGGAGTGACACTTTCCAAGGATCTCAAGGTGGCACAACAGTGTGATAAAGCGGTGGCCAAAGTCAGAAGGATGCTGAGTTGCATACAGACAGGAATTGCCAGCAGAAAGGAAGAGGCACTGATGGCACTGTAAAAGTCACTGGTGAAGCCTCATTTGGAATATTGTGTTCAGTTTTGGAGACCATATCTCTCAAAGGCTATAAAAAGACTGGAAACGTTTAGAGAAAGGTGACCAAAATGACTTGGAGCCTGTGCTAGAAGACGTATGAAGAGAGACTTGAACTAAATATATATTCGCTAGAGGAGAGGAAAGACAAGGGAGATAGTATTTCAAAGTCTGAATCATTAGCGTATTAATGAACAAACCTTTTTCAAAGACGGGGAAAGCTGTAAAACGAGAGAGCACAACATGAAACTGAAGGGAATAAAATGAAAGGAAACATCAGTAAATACGTTTTCACTGAAAGGGTGGTGGATGCTTGGAATGCCTTGCCGATGGAAGTGGTGGGGCAAACAGTGACAGAATTCAAAATGGCAGAGGACAGACACAGTGGATCCCTTTATAGCAACAGGATAAAATCAAAATAAACTTCATATCTCAACAAATAGGGGTGACCTGCATGGAGCGGTGGGTACACTAAACAAAGGCATGTGGAGGGGTGATCTGCTCAGAGTGGCAGGTGCATCTACTCCTTCCACCTTGCTGGGCAGACTAGATGGACTATGCTGGTCTTTATCTGTCATCATATATTATGTTACTGTTTCAGCCTTTACCTATTTGGCTCCTGGAGGTCTTCTTCCACTGGCTGTTAAAGGTCTTTCACTATCTGGCAACAAACAGCCATAGAGTAGAAAAGATCTATGCTGTTTTGCTGTAAGGAGAAAGGAGAAAGGGCAGTACCAAATGTGGCGAATTATTTAGTAGCACAACTATGTGCACTGAGGGATTGGCATAGAGGCCAAGAGAAACAATGGATAGGGAGGGAAAAACTAAACAGCCAGGTGTGGATGGCTAAGAGTAAAATAGTGTGAAATATGGGAATCCATATAAGAGGCTAGATGTAGAGATCTACTATTAGACTAGAAGATGATTTGGGGGCTGGCCCTTATTAAAAATAATCCAGACTTCCCTCCAGGGATGAACTCTGGTATTTTCACACTGAGAATGCGGTCTTTGCATGGTGGGTCAACTATTAAAGGGGCCTTAAGCTCTTTTGAAAACCTCCAGGCTTCAGTATAATATAGAGTAGGTGGGCTAAATGGGACCTATAGTTGTGACATTATCTTTTGGGGAAAAAAAAACGCTTTAGTTAACATTTAAAATGAGATGTAACAGTCAAACTGTTTGGGATGTGGGGAAAGAATAGTTATTCACCTGTAACAGGTGATCTCAAGGAACAGCAGGAATTTACTCTTCACATATGACATGTCTGTACTGATAGAGCACACATGGGAACACTCCCCAGCAGCCAATAGGAAAGTTTTTCGGAGCATCTCACTGCACCTGCACTGCTGCCTTCCCGCCCTTGTGACTCTCCTTCCTCAGTTGAGTTTGTAGCTGAGATAAAATGAGAGAATAGAGAGAAACCCTACAACTCCTTAGGGAGGAGGGTGGGTTGTAAAGACTAAATTCTTGCTGTTCCCGGAAATCACCAGTTACAGTTGAGTAACTACGCTATCTCCAGGAACAAGAAGGAATGTAGTCTTCACATATGGGACTCCCTAGCTCCTAGCTGCCAGAGAAATGCCTCCAGAATCGGTAGATTTGCCTCAGAGCAGATCTCAAGAGGGCATGGATCCTTCATAGATGTCTGGCATAGAAAAATTCCGGGACATAGGGTAGGAGTTGCTCTAAGTCTGAAAGAGGTGCTGGAGTACCGCCTGACCAAATATGGCATCCTGATGGGAGTCCTTGTAACGACAGTAATGAGTCACAAAAGTATATACAGAAGACCATATGGCTACAGAACATAGGTTTGCCATGGATGCAGCCATGGCATGAACGTTATGGGCAGGGACATGACCTTCAAGGGATAGTCCTGCCTTATCATAAGCAAATGAAAAGCAATCTGCTATCCATTTAGAAAGGGTACATTTGGATACTGGCAACCCCAAGTGACTGGGATCAAAGGAAATGAACAGAGCCTTTACTGTGCTCAGCAGCCCTTTAAGATAGAAGGCTAAGGTCCACTTACAGTCAAGGGTAGAGGGTTGCCTCTGCCCTAGAGGAATGCGATCTAGAAAAAAAGACAAAGGTAAACTGATTGAGATGGAAAGGAGACACCACCTTTGGTCTGAAATAAAGGCAAGTCCCAAGGATCACCTTATCATGGTGGAACCAGGTATAAGGTGGGTCCTGTCACCAACTCCTGACCTTCACTGATGCGTCTAGCTGAAATGAGATTAACAATGAAGATGACCTTCCAAGAGAGCGCTTTAGTGAGATTGTGGCTAAAGGTTCAAAAGGCAGTTTAAAGAGCTGTCCTAAGATGACATTAAGATCCCATGCCACTGGTGGTGGCCTGATGGGAGGCTTGGTCAAACCTTCTCATGAAATGCATCACAAGCGGTTGCAAGGAGATAGGCTGCCTATCCAAGGGATGGTGAGAAGCAGCAATTGCATCAAGGTGAACTCTCACCAAGTTTGTTTTGAGACCAGAGGATGAAAGATGGAGGAGATACTGAAGGAGAGCTTCCACAGGAGCTGAGAAAGGATTAAGATCCTTCTGGGAACACCAAGTGGATAATCTACACCACTTGAAGTCATAGAAATATCTTGTGGATGGTTTCCTTGAGGCTAGCAAGATTTGCTTTACTTCCTGAGGAAGGTTAAGATCTTGCAACACTACGCTCTCAGCAGTTAAGCCATGAGATGGAGACTGCGTATTGGGATGAAGTAGCATCCCTTTCTCCTGAGAGCGGAGATCAGGAGCTAAGCCAAGACTCAGGGGGCAAGTCTGGGACAGACTTAGAAGAAAACATGGTCAAAGTGGCCAGTATGGGGCTATGAGGATCATGTGGCCCCTGTCTGCTTGAAATCTGAAAAGCATTTTGGGAATCAGGGGTATGGGAGGAAAGGCATACAGGAAATCCTGACCCCAGTGAAGGTGGAAGGCATCCACCTGTTGGAGGCTGGACATCAAGGTTCTGGCGCAAAAAACAAGGTAGTCTGGCATTTTGCAGAGTGGCAAAAAGGTCTACCTCCGGAGTTCCCCAGATCTGAAAGATGTAGGAAATTTTTCCTGATGGGGGGACCATTCGTGCGGAAGGAGGATCCAACTCAATCTGTCTGCTAAGACATTGTACTGTCCTGGCAGATACACTGCTTGGAGGTGTATTTGATGAGCAATGGCAAAGGACTAAAGACGGAGAGCCTCCCTGCAAAGGGCCCAAGAGCCCGTTCCCTCCTCCTTGTTCAGGTAGAACAGCTACTTGATTGTCCACCTGAATGAGAACTCTGTGGCCTTGTAATTGTTGAAAGACTGAGTGCATTTAAGATAGCACAAAGCTCCAGTAAATTTATCTGGAGCTGTGACTCCTCCTCTGTCCAGCAGCCCTGAGTGGAGAAAGAGTCCAAGTGGCACCCTAGCCCAGTTTGGAGGCATCAGTTGTCACGATGCATTGATGTGGAGGCACCTGAAAGGGTAACCCTACAAGAAGATTTCCTGGGTAAACCACCACAGAAGGGAGTCGATGAGACCAACTGACTCTGATCTGGTCCGAGAACCCCGGAGTAATGCTTCCATTGGGAGGCAAGAGCCCACTGAGCTGTCTGCATGTGCAGATGGACACATGGGACTACATGCACTGTAGAGGCCATATGGCCCAGAAGTTGGACCATCTTCCTGGCCGAGAGATTGTCTGAGCCTTACTTGAGATGCTAGCTGCACTAGTCGAGTACTGCACTGGGGCAGAAATGCTCGACTGTCGAGTGTCTAGAAGAGCTCCGAGTGTCTAAGTGGGAACTAGATGGGATTTTGGAAGATTTATCACAAATCCCAGATTCTGCAGTACCTGCATTGTACAAAGGAGGGATAGATGAACCTCCTGTGAAGTGGGTGCCCTTATAAGCCAATTGTCTAAGTAAGGCAACACGAATACTCCAAGAGTCCTTAGATATCTGGCTATGACCTCCATACACTTTGTGAAGACTCTTGGGGCAGAGGTGAGCCCAAAAGAAAGGAAGGACTCTGTATTGATAGTGATTTCCTTGGAAGATGAAGCGTAGATACATCCTCATTCATCCAGAACACAGGAGGTGAGTATATGCTTCTTTTAGATCTAGAGAACAGAGACAGTCCTGACTTTGGAGATAAGGTAGAAGGGTTCTTAGTGAGACCATTTTGAATTTCCCTCGGACTAGAAACTTGTTTAGGTTCCTGAAGTCTAAGATGGGTCTGTACTCTCCATTTTTCTGTGGTATGAGGAAGTAAGCAGAATAGAATCCCATCCTCTATTGGAATGCTGGAACCTCTTCTATTGCACACTGACAGAAGAGAGTTGATCTCTTGCTGCAGGAGAGCAGTGAGTGGGGGTTAAGAATGATATTCCCCCACCAGAGTGAAGAGATGGGCATTTCGCAGATGCTTATACTCCTTTTGCACTATCATTAGTGTCCACTGCTCCGAGGTGATAAAATGCCACCTGGGGGCATAATGAAAAGTCTGCCTACTATGCGGAGGGGGTGGGGGCATAATGAAAAGTCTGCCTACTATGTGGAGGGAGTGGGGGTTCTCCAGAGGCAGGGTGGCAATGTTCCCTAGGAAGAAGTCAAAACCAGGCGCTGACAGACTATGCAGCTGGCTGGGGTTTAGGAGCCTATGGCTTCTTCTGTTTAGAAGGCTATTGCTTCCTCTGGGTACCCTGAGATTGGTATTGAGAAGCTGGGGGGGGGGGTAAGAAAGGTAAAATTTCTTACCATAGAAAGACTCCTTTGCCACTGCCGCCGGGTTGGCAGTAGCTTTGGAAAGCCTATTGAGGGTAGTATTCAGACTAACTGAGAGGCCTTACCTTGCCAATCCTTTCCAAACAGGTTCTCACCAGTTCAGGGAATATTACCCAACTTATCTTGGATCCACTGTTCAAGATCTGATGCCTGGAGCCAAGCAATCCTACATACACCTATACAGATAGAAGCTGCTCTGCTAGTGCATTCAAAACAGTAAAAAAAAGTGGCCCTGTTGACAAATTTGGAAACATTCTGGACATGTTTGACTAAGGTCTGCCCTCTTATCCAGGAGAAGGGGGAGACATATTCCAGATCCCTAGTTACTTCCCTAAGGAACATACCCATGTAGAGTATGTATGAACTTATCCAGGTTGAGAGCATGAAGGCCTGAAATCAGACACCCAAAGGTATAGAGGGGGTTCTCGATTCCCTCCCTGGGGGATTGGAGGAGTGCATCTTAGAACTCTTAATTCGACGCATAGCCGATTCCACTACCATCAAGTGGTATGGAAGCTTTGTTTTATATAATCCGGGGCTTTCCGGTACTCTATACATGGTATCAAGTCGTTGAGTATGGGGAGAAATGGTGAGGGGCATTTCCCACATCTGAGAGCATAAGATCCTGGAGTATACAGTGAATGGGCAGAGTTGCTTCTTTAGGAGCTGTAGGATATTGGAGAATGTCCAACTCCTCTGCTCCTGGGTTCTTTTTCCGATGTAGGAGTAATGGATAGCCCCCTTGCCATATCTTTGATAAACTCTTGGAAAGACATCTTCGGGAGGGGACATGCACCGTTGCGGCACCGGTTCCTCCGGAAGACTCTGCATCTCTCAGGTACCGATCAAATCATCCAGAAGAATCTGAACCAGTAGAATCAAAGTATCGACGGAAACAATGCTCCTGTTCTTGCAAGGTCCAGTACCGATCAAGATCAGTATCTGCTCGAGAGGCTTGCCATACCAGTACCTCGGAACCCGGAACGGTCTCAAGCGCTGGTATGGGCAGAAGCATGACGAATGGCATGAAGCCCGATGCAGACTGCAGGGGCATTGTGGACAGTACCATTACAGACGATACCACTGATACCTAACAGATACCAACGCTTTTAACAGAGCCGCTAGACTCCTCTCAATGGCCGGCATACGCTGATCCATAGGAGCTTGCCAATGCCTGGGTATCAGTACTGGAAGCATGGGCTACCGTTCCAGAGCATGGCACAAGGAGCTCTCCTGAGGTGAAGACCTCTGGAGCATCCTGGACCCCTTTGGCGGCTTTGGAGGGGAGGTCCTCCCACCAGGGTAGTTTGACCGGTCAATCTACCCTTGGGAAGATAGCCTGTCTTGTGTTTTGATACCCGAGATCCATGTGAGGAAGACAATGCCCTCGATGCCAGTGAAACCACATCTGAGGCAAAAAGGGAGCAGAGTTTTGCCGCCCGATTCTGTAGTCCTCTTTTTGCCATTTTCTTGCAGAGGGGACATTCAGATGGCTGGTGATCTGGGCTAAGGCATTTAAGACACCAGTCATGGGTATCAGTAGCGGAGATTGTGCTACCACATTTGGAACACTTAAAACCACTGGTTGGTTTTTCCATCATGTCAGTAGACTGGATGGAAGGCCTAGGCCTAAGATGGCGCCGATACACCTAAAAGAACTGAAGTTCTTTAGGGCTTTGTTTCGTTTAGAAAAAGAGAAAGAAATAAAATCGAAGTTATTGGTTCCAGCATCGACAGGAAGGCAGTCGCAACCACAAAAAATAATAGAGGTTTTCTGTGGTGACAGGATCTGCTTCCTGCTGGCTCTGTGGAAAACAAAGAACTGAGGAGGGAAAGTCACAAAGGTGGGAAGGCAGCAGCGCAGGCACAGTGGGATGCTCCCAAAAGCTTTCCTATTGGACACTGTGGAGCATTCCCGTGCTGGCTCTGTCGGTACAGATGTCTCCCTTATGTGAAGGTCACATTCCTGCTTGTTCCTGGAGATAAAGAACTTCAATTTCCCTGTGTGCCAACCTTATATGAAATCAAAACATGTGGAACAGCGGGACATGGACTTAGGCATAACTATAGAGGAGAGGAAGGAGGAGTGAAGATTGATATATTGCCATTGTTATGTTTTCTAGAGCAACTAATCTGGTGGAACATGGGTGCAAAAGTATTTTACAGATGGTATTTGATCCCTCTGAAATTACAAATAATTTATAGGACAATATCTGTTAAGTATTAGGCAGGGCTGTATCCAGATTGGTACTTTTGCCTATAGGGTGAAATTTACTTACCATTGATTTCCTTTCCTGCAGTCCTCCTAGACCAGTCCATACAAGTGGTTATGCCCTCCTGCCAGCAGATGAAGACAGAAAAAAAACCCCAACATTCTGATGGCATCACTGGTATAGCACAGTTACTTACCTGTAACAGGTGATCTCTGGGAACAGCAGGAATAAGTCTTCACATATGGGTATGTCGGCACCGACGGAGTCTGTGCGGGAACGCTCCCCAGCGTCCAATCAGAACGCTTTTGGAAGCATCCCAACACGCCTGCGTGCTGCCTTCCCGCCTTTCCCCAACTGCCTCTCCTCAGTTAAGTTTTAAAGCTGAGGCAAAGAGAGCAAGAAAGGGAAAGAGAGATAGAGAAATGCAACTCCTAGGGAAGGTGGGTGGGTTGTGAAGACTTATTCCTGCTGTTCCCAGAGATCACCTGTTACAGGTAAGTAACTGTGCTATCTCCAGGAACAAGCAGGAATGAGTCTTCACATATGGGGACTCCCAAGCTAAGATGCCTGGAGGAGTCCCAGCATGTTGCAAGCTTGAGAGCCATGCTAATCTACTGAACCCCCAGGCATTCCAGGGATGGAGGGTAGGAGTTGAGCTAAAAAGATGTGCTGTGGAACAGCTGGACCAAACAGGATGGCTAGATAGGCTCTGTGGAGGTGATATTTAGTGGTAATATTGAAGAGCAATAAACCAATATGGACCTCACCTGATGGCATTGTAGAGGGGTATATGGATGTTCATGAGGATTTGTGAATATGAACCAATAGAATATCCCCAGGGGGTACCTCAATGTAAGAAGAGGTCAACTGTGCAAAAAAACAGGCTGAGGTAGAACCCTTAGGGTGAGAGAAACAATCCCAGTGGAACTGGGGTAGTCCAATGAGGTAGGACTTAGCGGAAAAACGCGGAAGTCTCCATTGGATAAAACTGAAAACTCCTTTGACCTTAAGAGACCTAGTTCTTATAGGAGAGGGAGCTTCCAAGATCTCCATATCTGATAACAAGAAGGATAGGAGTTACGAGGCATTGTAACCTCCCATTTTCTGAAGATTCAGAAAAAGTCTCTCGTAATGGAAAAGGAAAGTATGTGGAGGGCTTCAGGTGTACCCAAACTGAAGGTCATGGTACAAAAACTCCTGAACTACCACAGGAAGTGGTTGATCATGGAGAACCCTAAGTATGCTGGGACAGCATGGAAATGGATAGAGAGTATCTGTCAGTCCGTGGTGGAAAATATTTTTTATATATTTTGGCAGACAGACAGAAAGAGTATATAGACATACCTACCCACTAAATAGTATATAGACATATACCTACCCACTATCATATATTGTAATACATATCTATAGAGATAGGTAAATACAGATATATACATCACATATGTATATAGATATGGGCATAGACGTGCAGATGTCCATATACATATACATACATATATACCCATGTCCGCACATAGGGTATGTGGAGAAGATTTATGTAACAAAAAGGGAGGTACCTGCTTGAGAAGATATTCAGAGAATCCCTACTTCCTTGTTAAGGGTAGGAAGTGTAGGGAGTTCTCTCATTGGCAAGAGAAGTCTAGAGTCCTCTAAAACCAGGAATGGAGACCTACCTGGAAAATGCAGAGGATGTTTTTAATCTGCAGTGAGTCTGAATCCTTCCATAACTCCAGCAGGTAGCTGGAGAAAAAGATGCTGTAAAAAGGGGTATGGTGCATTCCTGTGCTCAACATGGATCACGCCATGAAGAATTGAGGATGGAAGGAAAAAACCAGACAGGGATGATCTATACTGAAAGAAACAAACCATCTGTGGTGAAGGCGTCCCCTGGAGATGTGAAGCAAACCAGGGAATTGAATAATTCTTTAGGTCTTCTCTTAAAGGCCTGTGACCTTTATTTAAGAAGCCTTTAATGGAAATGGTAAGGGCAAGGAGAATCCAATAAGCCTTACTAGGTAAAACCCTTCCTAACCATCTGACATTACGTGCTCTCTAACAAGGCCCCATAGTGTAGAGCTGCTCCGTAGAGATGCAGAGAGCATGTTGCAGGTTAATAGAAGAAAAGGTGATGTTCAAGAGCCCGCAGGCAGCATGAACTACTCTGCCAAGCCCAAGAATTGGGGAGGCTAAGGAGAGAAGGTAAGGTCTGCAACAATAGCAAGAAAAGGTTCTTAAACCGTCTGGGACTTAGTGGCAAGGCCAGAAACCATTGAAGTTGGAGAACAAGCCCTGGCTGCTTGGACAGCAAGTTAGTGGTCTAAGCAGTAAGAGCCCCTGCAGTTCTAACTATTGATAGGGCAGCAGAAGGTCCCAAGGTTGGGAAAGAAATACAGACAGAAGTAGGAGAGGTAAGACTCCGCTACTGTCTGAGAAGCTGCCAGGAAAAATTAAGAATGCAAGGGGGAGACAACTCTGAAAGAAACTGTTAGGGGCCTAAGGAAAAGCCCTCAGTAAAGTGGTATCACTCTTACAGACCAAATGTCCTGGAAAGAGTAGCAGAGTTGAAAAGAAGACTTATTGTGGAGGAAATCCTCAATAAGTAGTAAGAGATGCTGATACAGGAGAAAAGTCAAAAGGTAAGGGATGGTGACCTTATTGACAGCTGTTACTCCTCTGTGTAGTTCAGAGGACGAGGAGTAACTGTACCACCTGTAAAGCATAATCATCTTGAGAAGCTCATTGAGCTAATAGTTAGGATGTGGATAATAGTGGAGAAGTGGCTTAGTGGTTGGGGCAAGGTACTTCAGGCCGTAAGGTCGGGGGTTCAAATCCCACTAGAGGACAGCAACCTTAGGCCGCAAGGACTGGGGTTTCTAGTCCCACAGGTGCTCCTTGGGGTCTTGGGCAAGCCACTTAACACTCCATAGCCCATGTTCCCTGTAAAATAGTTATCTCCAAGTTATAATGCCCTGTTCAATGTAATTTCAGTTTGTTCAATGTAAACCGCACTGATGCAGAATAGCGCGGTATATAAGAGAATGTAAATAAATAAATAAATGTGTCCTTGAGAGGGACATGTAAATTTTAGGATGGAACCGATGTAGATGCTTGTAGAGGTAAGAAGCAAACTACAGGATCTAAACCTCAAGAGGAAAAAAGGATTCAGGGAAGAGTTTATCAGCAACCTTGCGGCTGCTGGATTTGCTGAACCCGTTGAGGTTGTGGTTTCCTGAGCCTGGCTGGGTGATTCCCCTGCCTAGAAACATCTGTATGATGGGTAGAAGATGGATAAAACCTTCTCCCATTAGGGGAACAAAGCTTAGTAGTAGACTTTCTACAAACTGGGATAGAGGAAGGCGTAGACAAGCCTCTGAAAGCAATATAGTGTCAGTGGTAAACTGAGCAGCCTGGAGTAGAGTCTCCTTATTAAAGGGATTTTCTCCAGTGCAAGGAGCATTTCCCAGTATATCTTGTACAGATTTGTCCAAGTTTGAAGCCTGGAGCCAGGCTCTACGTCGTGCTCCTATGGCTATAGCAGATGTTCTGCTAACAGACTCGAAAGAGTCTAGGGAAGCACGAGTAAGGAACTTAGAAATATTTTGAGCATGATTGACTAGCGCAGAAAAATCTGCTCTTTTAGGCTCTTGGAGGAAAGGGGTCAAAAGTAATAAATCTTTTGTGACCTCCTCAAGAGATAATCCCATATAGAAAATATATGAAAGGATTCTTGCTGAAAGCATGGATGCCTGGAAAGTCTGACGTCCAAAGGCATCTAAAGTCTTAGCCTCACGACCTGGCGGACAAGAAGAGTGCTTCTTAGTACTCTTAACACGCCTCATTGCTGATTCTACAACCAGAGAATGATGAGGGAGTTGAGGCTTTTGAAAACCTGGAGAAGGGGGCACCTTGTATAGAAGATCAGTTGCCCTAGAAGGGGTGATACCATTAAAGGAGTTTCCCACATTCTAAATAGGAGATCCTGCAAGGTCTGATGCAAAGGAAACATAATGACTTCCTTTTGGATTGCAGGGGATCTGTATAGGTTGTGGATCCCCTGGTGCAAGGACTTGACCAGGTACAGAAATGGCAAGTAACTTCGCCATATCAAGCAGAAAAGCGTGAAAAGAAATCTCCCCAGAGGGGAGTCCTCGAGGAAGAGGAGGAAGAACTAGATCTGTTGAAGAACTAGCTCTAGCAGCCACCTGCTCATTCAGATTCTGTGGAATAGCAGATCTGGAGGGGTGGAGCATCGGATTATCCCTGAAAGATAGTTGTGGGTACCGATGAAAACTGGTACCACAACTGGTCGGTAGCAAGTCGTCCATGCTAGGGATCGATTCCAAACTCGGTATGGAAGGAAGCGAGCCGGCTAGCATGGGAGGTACCGACACCGATGCCAATGTCAATACCGGTACCGGGAACGGTACTGTCAGTGACACCGATATATGAAGATCAGTCTGTAATGGCACTATCGGTACCGTGGTAACCGAATGTGGCAGACCTTGATCGGTGGAATGTCTACGGTACCGTCTGAAGTCGGTACCCAGTCATCAGACTAGAGATAGATTCTAGACTCGGTATTGAAAGAAGCGAGTCTATCGATGCAGATCGGGAGGATACCAACGTGGATACCAGCATCGGTACCAGGACCGATGTGAAAAGATCGGTCGGTAGCAGCTCTAGCGGCACCAAAGATACCGAGAGCGCTCGACTGTGATCATCAGTGTGGAATGTTTCATCCAGCACCATTGCCGATGCCAGGGTAGCGGCACCGCTCATAGTGGATACCACCACCGGGCATGTCTCAGGCATGTTAACCGAGGTAAAAACCCCAGGAACCTGAAACCCCGTTAGTGCTTTGGAGACAGAAGCCTCCCGCCGGGGTTTTAAAGCCAAAATGTCCTCGGGGGCAAGCCGAAAGACATCTCTATGAAGGACATGAGATCTACCACCCAAGGACTGGCTAGTCTTTACAGACTTTTGTTTGGTTACCTGATCCTGCGAAAAAGAAGATGGAGCTGGTACCCTCAGGACTGAGGGGAACGGTGTATCGAGTTGAGCTCGATGCTGAAAACTTCTTGCAGAAATAGAAGTGCAGGAGGGACAGTCCAGCAGATTGTGTTCAGGTCCCAAACATGGAAGGCACCAATTATGGGTGTCTAAAAGTAATTTGGTAGTGCCACAGTTAACACACTTTCTAGTGGCTAGAATTTCCATGAGGGAAATGGAGAGGCCTAGCAGGCCGAAGCCTGTCAGGCACCAAATAGGAAAAAATTTCCTACAAAAGGAAATATCTGTAAAAGAAAAGGAGAAAACACCGGCGGTACCGGTGCGTTGAGGGAAGGTAGACGCAACCACAAGAAAAAACAAAATAAAGGAAGAATTTTCTGCGGTGACAGGATGTCGTCCTGCCGGCTCCGCAGAAAAACGAAAACTGAGGAGAGGCAGGTGGGAAAGGTGGGAAGGCAGCACACAGGCTTCCAAAAGCGTTCTGATTGGACACTGGGGAGCGTTCCCGCGCAGACTCTGTCGGTGCCGACAAACCCATATGTGAAGACTCATTCCTGCTTATTCCTGGAGATAAAGGCTGGTACAGCTAGGGAACCCTACAGTATTTTGTACACAGCAAATGGGTAAACCCTCAACTATAAGTTCATGAATCCTTCCTGAAGCAAAAACAAGGAGGTCAAAGCTAGAACACAAACAAAAGAAAAGAACTGTACACAGATGCTATGTACAGGTCAGGAATTTTGTTGGCTAGATTTTGAGCATTTGTACTCATTGCCCTTCAATAATTGTTGGTTGGCTTGCTTGTATTTTGCATGTAT
Source organism: Ichthyophis bannanicus (assembly GCA_033557465.1). NCBI lineage: Eukaryota > Metazoa > Chordata > Amphibia > Gymnophiona > Ichthyophiidae > Ichthyophis > Ichthyophis bannanicus. The sequence continues at coordinate 713,271,373 of CM066033.1, read as the reverse complement.
TTAATTTCAGACTCCTTTTCCCTCGTGTCATTGATGTATGGGTTATTTATGACTATTTCTAGTTCCAATTTTATTATGTTTTTTGCTGGGAGCGACCATCCTGAATTTCTCCCATCTGTCACCCCCTTTCCCTAGTTTAAATGCTTGTTCACATATTACCAGAATTTTTCACTTCGGATCCTTTTTCCTGCCACAGAAAGATGTAATCCATTAATACAGTACAGCCTCTTGTTCCATCTATTACTAGTTGCCTATATATCTAAATCCTTGTTTGAAGCCACATATTAAAGTTGGTTATGCGATTATAGCCACCTGTTCCTTAATCACAAGCATGTCGAACTTCCGAGAATGCTGTATTGTTAATAGGTTTAAGTTTCTCCCCCCAAAGTGTTACCCTTCTCATTTAAAGGCCACTTCAGTTTCTATTAGTTAAGCAACAGGGGAGACTCAAGGCAATCTGCTGCCTGAGAGGAAGGATGAGATGGCGCGCACCCCCTCCCCCCCCCCCCCCCCGGTAGAGGGGGGCAGGGCTTTTTCAGAACTCCAACCAGGGACTGAACCAAACAAAAAGCAGATTAGATTATATGGAGGAAATGCAAGATGTTTGCACACCAAGGAACTAAAAGAGCAAGAACAGCACAGCTTATAAAACTAAATAACTCATTAGTATTTTGTTATAAACTGTGTTATTGTTCTTGCTTTTTCTTTTTCAACATATATTTTGCATCCACAGAACCACCTTCAACAGTGGGTGCAGAGCAGAACCAGGACATTCACCCACAGAACTCAATATTTAAAAAAGAAATCTGATTCTGATCATCTCACTAACAAAACATTCTCCAGTACCAGAGCAAATCTACCATAACATATCAGCACCAATTTCCAAAAACTCGCATAAGGAGCCCGTCCAAAAAAAGCATCACTGTAAATACTACAGTGGGCCCTGGAACATTCATAAACCTATTTGAAAAGCTGAACAAGTCAAATTACTACAGTACAGTATAGATCTTTACGTACAAACTCCATGTTAACAGAACACCTGGCCTCAGTCACACACTCTGAACACAGACCTTCACCAAGTACAGAATAAGTAACCACAATCTAAAATAAAAATAAAAATAAAAATATGTAGACAAAAAACTGAAACCCCAAACAGCCAGACTCTGTATGCAGTGCAACATCAGATAAGATGCAGTTCCCCCATACTGGCCTTGAAACATCACCTTTTCATCAAATATTTCCCAGAAAACATAGTAACACAGGCACACTCAAACAGCAACAACCCCGTTCTTAACACGTAATCCTCTGCTAACCCAGCAACACTTCAGACCTCTCTCTCATACTAACAAGGTTCTTTTCATACATTATGCCTTCCAAATGTAAATAGTTCTATGACTATTTATTGTAAATAACTGCCCCGGTTACCCAAGTTATTGTTCCTGTTTTATGTAAAAAAACAGATATGTATCTTATCTTATCTGATGTTTTCTTGTTCTATGTAAACCGCGCTGATTGTGAATAGTGCGGTATATAAAAGATGTTAAATAAATAAAATAAAAATAAATAAATAAAAAGACAGCACAAAGTCCAGTCACTAAAATTAAAGAAAATTATTTTTTTCTACCTTTGTCTGACCATTTTATTCTCTGATCATGCTGGTCCCAATCTGAGGCTTCTTTTAGCTCTTTCTGTGGTCTATGGTCCATCTGCCATTTCTTATTTCTTCTTTTGTTTTCTTCACTTCCTTTCATCAGCCCATTTCCAGTTCCAGTAACCCTCCCCAGTATCAGCCCCCTTTCCAGTCCTCCCCTCCCAGTACTTTCCAATGTCAACCGCCTTGCATTCCCACGACTGCCACTGGTGTCCTTTCCATTCCAGTCCCCCTCCTTCCCCACTATCCAGCCGCTTCTAGTCTAAATACCATCCCAGGTATCAGCTCACATCCACTCTCAGTGCCATCATCCCCAGTCAGCTCCCTTCCAGTCACCCTACCCTCTGTCAATCCCTCTTCCAGTGTCATTCGCACATGTCAGCTCCCTTCCAGCCTTCTCCCCATTACCCAGCCACCTACCACTCCCATCCCTAAGTGTCAGCTCCCTCCCAGTCCCCCTTCAGTACATCCCAGAGGTCTGCTCCATTCCAGCCCCCTCCTTCCCATGTCCGCTCCCTTCCTGCTCCCTCCTTCCCCTGGCAGACTCTCAGTATCCGCTCCCTTCCAGTCCTATTCTCCCATCCCCCATCAGTCCATTTGTAGCCTTAGGTCCTAGTCTTCTTCCAGGACCAGCAGCACTCCCATCCCTTCCCTCATCAGCCCATTTCCAGTCCTAGCCCCCCCCCCAATCAGCCTATTACCAGTCCTAGCTCATTTCCAGTGCTGGCCCTTCATCAGCCCATTTCCAGTTCTACGCGCCCCCCCCCCCGATCAGCCCATTACTATTCCTAGCCCCCCCCATCAGTCTATTTCCATTCTTAACCCCCATCAGTCCATTTCCAGTTCTAACTCCCCCAATCAACCATTATTAGTCCTAGCCCTCCACCCCTGATCAGCCCATTTCTATTCTTAACCCCTCATCAGCCTATTACTATTTCCAGTGGTACCCCCACCCCCAACCCAGTCCAACCTTCTCAGCTGATATGCTTCTCCAACCGCTTTTGGTTTTGTTTTGTTTAAATTTTGAAGGCCGAGTGAGGCAGCCTTTTTGGGGGCATTTTTTGCCGCCCCCAAAAAGTTGCCACCTGAGGTCACTACCTCACTCGGCCTCATTATAGAGCCGCCCCTGTTAAGCACTCATTTTCCAAGGTAGAGAAGGCATTATATGGGGATCTCTTGATGGAGAGGGTGTCTGTTAGAGGTCGCAACCTACCACTGACCCATTTGTTCTTGGGAAGTTTGATTCTTTGTGGGAGTGCTGGTGGATTATTTTCAGTTTGTACCCTGGGAGAGTCAATTCTTTATTTATGGCAGATAGAGTTTGCCCTGGTGTCTCAAACTAAGACTCCAAATAATTCTGTTTAGAATTAAGGTGCCATATCTATTGCATTGAATACACAACATTCTGGCACTCCTTGTTGCCTCGGGCAAGCCACTTAACCCTCCGTTGCCTCGGGCAAGCCACTTAACCCTCCGTTGCCTCGGGCAAGCCACTTAACCCTCCGTTGCCTCGGGCAAGCCACTTAACCCTCCGTTGCCTCAGGTACAAAGTTAGATTGTGAGTCCTTTGGGGACAGGGAAATGAAAACTATACTTAAATGTAACTAGTCTTGATCTTCTCCTTGAAAAGCATGAGCTAAATACTAAAGTAAATACTGACTGATTGAGTGTGTTATGAAGCAATTTCAGCAAAAAAGAGAAAACGTGGGACTTCCACTTAATTGAGGACAGATGACAGCTGTTAAGGGTGAGCCATCCCAAACAGTGAGATTTACTGCTCCTAAAAGACTGAAGTTCAAAAACAGATTTATTCAAATGGTGTTTTCAGAGTATAAATCTAATAAGATTTAAATGTAGTATTGTTTACAAATGGAAAAACGCAGCATAAAATGATATTTGCCTTTCTTTGGAGCCTCTGAAAGGATACAGACATAATGGAGGCAAAATGGTAAATATGCTGGGATGAAATTTGCTGGTAATGTTGCTAATCCATGTTGGAACAAATGCCTCGTAATGTATCAAAAGTGACTTCATGGCTCTGGGACAGAAGGTGAAGCAGTTAGGTGCACAGGTGGTGTTCTCTTCAATCCTCCCTGTTGAGGGTAAAGGCCAAGGCAGAGAGGCTCGCATCCTGGAGATGAATGCATGGCTGCGTGGATGGTGTCATTGAGAGCGTTTTGGTTTGGCCGGGGTCATAGTACTGAAACTGTCCTCCTTGCACTACTGAATGAATTGCACATCACTCATGACCGCGGTGGTATTACCCTCCTTGTGTCACTTGATTTATCTGCAGCATTCGACCTGATCGACCACCGTACACTCCTGTCCCGGCTTTCAGATATTGGTCTTCGAGGTACTGTCTGGCATTGGTTTCGCTCTTTTCTTTCATCCCGCTCTTTCTCTGTATGCATCAACGGCCAGTCCTCAACTACTCTTCCTCTCACCTGTGGTGTTCCGCAGGGCTCCGTTCTTTTCCCCACTATTGTTTAATATTTTCCTCGCTCCACTTCCCTTGATTATTCAGCAATACAGTCAAACCTCGGTTTTCATTTGCCCCGGTTTTCATACGCTTCGGTTTTCAACGTCTTTTTTGACTGAGATTTTGTCCCGGTTTTCATACATTGCTTCGGTTTTCAACGTCTTTTGACTGAGATTTTGTCCCGGTTCTCGTACATCGCCTCGGTTTTCGTAAAGTACAGTACTGTAAATACATACACCCTCGCGCTGCACACCATTCTGTATACACTGCCAGAACGCCTGCCCGGTCACGGCAGCACTGCCCCCCGGACTCACCGATCGCCAGCGTGATGAGAAGCAAAAGCCAGCTGAGCACGTAAATGAAACATCCTCGAGCCTGGTCAGAGTCAGAGAGGCAAGGATTGCGCAGAGAGGAAGGCCCCGATCTCATCCACCGCCTGCCCGTTCTCTGGAGCGCCCCCTCAGGCTCGGAGGTAGCAGGGAAGAAAAGCTGTCAACGTAAGCAGGAGATGTTGCATGAAAAGTGGGAGGCAGTTCTTTCTCTTGCATGGTACGTCTGAAGCTATATCATTAAGATTTTCTGCCATTGTGAAGCATTGAGCAGATAATGTAAAGGTATTTTAATGGGCTGAATCCAATGTGATTCCGAAGAGAGCTGGGCACAGCAGCTTGTCAGGGGTGGCTAAGGCCAGATGTTAACATACTGTACTGTACAGTACTGAACTTAGCTTGCTTTCAGTGATGTTAAATGTTCATTTATCCATTTCATTAGTCATTTATATTTATTTCTCATTGTTTTCTGTATGTAAAAATATAGTTATTCTCTATAAAATGTATTTTTGTGAATATTTTTGGGTGTCTGGAACAGATTAATTGGATTTACATTATTTCTTATGGGAAATATTGCTTCAGTTTTCATACGTTTCGGTTTTAGTCAGACTTTTTGGAACGGATTAATCATGAAAACCGAGGTTTGACTGTATCTGGTTTCATCATACTTCTATGCAGATGACATTGTTCTCCTCTTCCATACCTCACCATCATCCCCTGATATCTCCCAGCTAAATCTCTGCCTCTCCCACATAGCTTCCTGGCTCTCAGAGAACTTTCTCCACCTCAACCCAGCAAAGTCCTCAGCAATGTGGGTATCTTTGAGCGGCCCATGTCCCACCCTTGCACCTACCATCGGAATATCTAGCGTTCCCCTCACATCTTCTTTTTGTTACCTAGATGTTCTTCTAGACACCTCTGTCCTTCCACGAGCACATCTCTATGATCTCCCGCCGCTCCTTTGCTGCCCTGCGGCAAATTAGGGCTGTCCGGACTGTGTTACTTTCTAGTTACTTAGTCACCCTTGTATTCGCTCTGGTCATCAGCAGACTAGACTACTGCAATGTTTTTCTGGCCAACCTCCCCAATTATCAAGTTCAAAGACTGCAACACATCCAAAACACCGCAGCGCGTCTGATCACCTTTTCTAGTCGATTCGATCACATCACCCCGATTCTCCTCCGGTTACATTGGTTGCCCCTCCGCTACCGCTTTCATTATAAATTCTTGATTTTGATTCATTGAGCTATCTATACCTGCAACCCCCCTCTATTTAGCAGACTGTATCTCTTTACATTCCCCTCACCGTCAACTTCGCTCAATCCATACCAACCGTCTATCCCTACCTTCACCTTCCCATGCCCATCTGGAACAGACACGTCATTCAGCTTTTTTCTTCCTCGGACCTTTACTATGGAACATGTTGCCAACTCTCCTCCGGTTAGAACCATCATATCCCCAGTTTAAGTCGTTGCTTAAGACCCATCTATTTCAGAAAGCATTTGACATCCCCTCTGAGGCCCCTACCTGATTGTTGCCTGTCCTTGTCTTGTCTAAAGCCACTTTTCCTTCTCCTTGTCTTTATGGTCTGTGTTGCCCGGCTGGGCCACCCTGTATTATGATTTGGTATTAGTCTGCAGTGCCTCTGTCCTACTTTTCCCCCCTTTCCTGTCTAGTTTTTTGGCGTTCTTTTTCTTGGTTTGCAGTGTTTAACCGGTCTTTTATTGTACACCGCTTAATGTTCCTACAACAGCGGTCTATCAAATACTGAATAAAGATAAAGATATAGGTTTCCTAGACCATGGGATGCTGTTCCAAGGGCTGCAGAGCAGAGATGGCATCCATCTGTCCAAGAAAGGTCAACACGTCTTCGGTAGTAGACTGGCTAATCTACTGAAGAGGGCTTTAAACTAGATTCGTTGGGGATGGGTGAAGAAAGCCCCCAGGTAAGTGAAAGCCCCCAGGTAGGTGATACATTAAATACCTTTATGGAAATGGGTAACAGGGGTAACATATGGAAAGCAGTGTGTATAAATGCCCGTAGCATGGGAAATAAGATCCCTGGATGTTGAAGCTTTGGTGGGAGTGGCTGACTTGGATTTAGTGGCAGTTACAGAAACATGGTTCACAGAAAACCATGATTGGGATGTAACTATACCTGGCTATACTTTATTAAGAAAAGACAGGGTAGGAAGAAGGGGAGAAGTTGCACTATATGTAAAAACTACTATTAAAGCTTTGGAATTACAGAGCTTAAAAGGGAGAGAGGAGGCATTGTGGGTTAAACTAGAAAGAGGGAAATAGAAATCTATTTGCATTGGTGTGATATACAGACCTCCCTCACAAGAGAAAGAGGTGAACAGAGTTAATTGAAGACATACGCAGCATTGCTAGGAAAGGGGAAGTGCTACTGATAGAGGAGATTTCAATATGCCAGATGTTGATTGGCACATTCCTGCTGCAGTATCATCTAGAAGTAAGGAGATTCTGGATTCTCTACAGGAAGAACTATTCAGGCAATTGCTAACAGACCCTACACGTGAAGGGGCCATACTGGACTTGGTGCTTACCAATGGTGAAAGTGTTTCTGATGTTGTAGTGGGAGATCATTTTGCATCCAGTGATCACCAGATGGTATGGTTCAGTATTACGACTAGGTCTGTCAGAATCCATTCAAAGGTGAGGATCTTAGACTTTAGGAAGACTAACTTTGCCAAGATGGGCCAATACCTCAAGGAGTCGTTAATGGGATGGGAACAGCTGGGGGATGTAGAAAAACAGTGGGCAAAACTGAAAGGGGATATTAAGGACAACCAACCTTTTTGTTAAAATGGTAAATAAAGGTAAAAGGAAAAGGAGACATCTATGGTTTTCGAAAGCAGCAGCTGAAAAAATGAAGAAAAAGGGAGGCCTTCATGAAATACAAGAGATCACAGAGAGAGGAAGACAGGCATCTGCATTTGGAAAAACTTAGAGAAGCTAGCAAAGTAGTCAGGAAGGCAAAGATTCAAGAGGAGGAGGAAATAGCCAATGCAATAAGATGGGGGGATAAGATTTTTCAGATATATTAGTGAGAAGAGGAAGGGCAAAAGTGGTATTGTCAGACTCAAGGGTGCAGGGGAGGAATATGTAGAAGCTGATAAGGATAAAGTGGAATTGCTTAACAAATATTTCTGTTCTGTGTTCACAGATAAAGAACCAGGAGCAAGACCTCAGAAAACACCCACAAACAGGAACAGAAGCGAGGGACATCTTTAACAATTTTCAGAAGACTGTGTTCGTGAGAAACTAGCCCAACTTAAAGTAGACAAAGCGATGGGACCGGATGGGTTACACCCTAGAATACTGAAGGAACTTGGGGACGTTCTAGCAGCTCCACTGACTGACCTTTTCAATGCCTCTGAGTCGGGAGAGGTGCCAAAGGACTGGAGAGAGGCTCATGTGGTGCCTTTACACAAAAGCGGAAGTAAGGATGTGGTTGAAAACTACAGACCGATTAGTTTAACTTCGGTGGTGAGTAAATTATTGGAAAAGCTGCTGAAAGAGAAAATAGTGAGGTTTCTGGAGTCCAGCGGATTACAGGATCCGAGGCAGCATAGATTCACCAGAGGCAGGTCTTGTCAGACAAATCTGATTGATTTCTTTGACTGGGTGACCAGGGAGCTGGACCGAGGGAGAGCCCTAGATGTGGTGTATTTAGATTTCAGTAAAGCCTTTGACACTGTTCCTCAGGCGACTTATAAACAAACTGAGCACCCTAGGGATGGACCTTAAAGTTACTGCTTGGGTTAAAAATTGGTTGGGTGGGAGGCGACAAGGAGTACAAGTAAATGGAGCTCACTCTTAGAAGAAGGATGTTAGCAGTGGTGTGCCCCAGGGATCTGTCCTTGGTCCGATTCTTTTTAACATCTTTGTTAGTGATATAGTAGAAGGGCTGTCGGGTAAGGTTTGCCTCTTTGCAGATACCAAAATCTGCAATAAAGTAGACACCCAAGAAGGTATAGATAACATGAGGGGGGATCTAGCTAAACTTGAAGAATGGTCTAGAATTTGGCAGCTGGGATTTAATGTTAAAAAATGTACGGTCATGCATTTAGGCTGCAGCAATCCAAGGGAGCAATATAGTATAGGGGGTGAAGTACTTTTGTCCACTAAAGAAGAGCGGGACCTAGGCGTGGTTGTGTCTGATGATCTTAAAGTAGCTAAACAGGTAGAAAAGGTGACGGCAAAAGCTAGAAGGATTCTTGGGTGCATACGGAGAGGAATGGCTAGCAGAAAAAAGGAGGTGATAATGCCTCTGTATAAGTCTTTGGTACGACCTCATTTGGAGTATAGTGTGCAATTCTGGAGACTGCACCTTCAAAAGGATGTGAACAGGATGGAGTCGGTGCAGAGGGCAGCTACTAAAATGATTAATGGTCTTCATTGTAAAGCATATGAGGACAGACTGAAGGATCTTAAAATGTACACCTTAGAGGAAAGGCGGGATAGATGTTTTATGATTGAGATGTTTAAATACCTCCGTGGCATAAATGTTCAGGAAGAGAGCTTCTCAATTGAAAGCAAGTTCTTCTATGAGGGGACATGGGATGAGGGTGAAGGGAGATAGATTCAGGAGTGATATGCGGAAATATTTCTTTACAGAAAGAGTAGTAGATCCGTGGAATAGTCTCCCAGTGAAGGTGGCAGAGATGAGGACAGTAACTGAATTCAAAAAAGCATGGGACAGAGGATCTCTAAAAGGTAAAAAGGGGACTGTTGTAGTTGATATGGAAGGACAAACTAGATAGGCCATGTGGTCTTTTTCTGTCGTCATATTTCTATATTTCTATGCTCTCCACTCAGTAGCTAAAAATATGTGCATAAGCTTAACAGCATCTGTACTTTTAGGTACAGGGGAAAAGCGATAGAACAGGAGGAAGCAATACACAGGAAGATGAACTCATTTTTTCTCTCATTAGCTGGGCCACTTGGATTTTCTTAGGGTTTGTGGCTCATGAAAGCAATGGTCAGGATCAGTGCACTGGCACTGATGCTCCACTGCTTGAGATAAGGGGCTCAATTTGTGTGACAGTGAGAAGGACCTCAAACGAGTACGACACACTCCTAATGAGCAAGGCTTGGTGTATCTGCTATATGAAATTTAGACTATATGGGCAAATTCAGCACTGAGGTGGGTGACTGGGTGGGAATTTAAGTGTCCCAGGCCAGTAGACCATATATGAATTGGAGGATACACTCAAATTTCTGAATAAAGGCTAGGAAAGGTATACAAAACAATCTAGATTTTCCCAAGCTTAACCAAAATTTAAGTTGTTTGCCACTAGACTGTAGAACAAGGTTAGTGGGGGGTTTTGTTAAGTAGTATTATGAAAGGTCAAAACAGGTAATAAATAGGCAATGGAAAAGCTATAGCAAGCGCCAATCAAAAAGTAAAAAAGTAAAGTTTCTGTGTGTGTTGGAAGAGGATGTGCTGTGTGCTGTTGAGTCAATGCAGAAGCCTGGCAATCCAGGACCTGGGTTTTCTCAGTAAGGCATGGCAGTCTAAAAGACTTAGACAGCCATGCCTTTCTTCTGTGCAGTAAGTCTACACACTTAGTATTCCAAGATGGTCCCCCATCCAAGTACTAAGGAGGTCTGACCCTGCTTAGTTTCTGAGAGGTGATAAGATTAGACTCATTAGCGTGACATGCTTCAGATGCTGAAACTGCTTTTCTTAGAGATGAATTTAGGCTTTTTATTTATTTTGGTGGTGGGGGTGGGTTTGGGCGTCATTTATCCTCCATCTCCAAAACACAACACAGGAACTTCCAGCATACTTCCTCTTTCCTATGAGGAGAGGAAAATTCCAGTGTTCTGCCCCCACAGCCTTTCCCATTGGCTGGACACTACCCAGTCTCAGCTTCCAGTTACATTGGAAAAATAAAGTGCAGGTTCACTCACACAGGGGAAGGATGACTGGAGAACAGCAGATAGAGGTTTTAAACTCTGAAAAATGTCAGAATGTGTTAGTCTTCCTTCTAGCTTCCAGACATTAAAATGTACAAATCAGTAGAATCATGAAAAAAGCCAGACAGATGTGCTGAGCATTTAGGAGACTAGGATTGAAATCTGACAGCAACCCCCCACACCCACCCCCAAAAAATTTGGATCTTAGGTATGTTCCTAGCTCATCAGTTCCTTAATCTAGCCCTATGGCAACAATTATTAACTGGCAATACAAACAGCAGCCAGTAAGAAAACAGTACAATTCAATCAGCTTTCACAATAGAAAATGGAGAATATGAAATATATATCTGAATAATTTTAAATGTACTACACCAGAGTCTGGTGGGCTAGCAGAGGGTTGGGGCATTTGGAGGTGAATTTTTTGTGGGTGGGCAAATTTGAAGGATGGTGGGGCAGTTGTGGGGAAGTGGTTTTGGAGGCAGGGCAATTGTAGGGTGGTGGGGTAGATGCATGGACAATTTTGAAGTGGCTGGCTAGGTGCAGTGGCATTTTGGGGGTGGGATAATTGCGAGGGGGTAGTTTTTGGGGTGGTGGGAAGGTTGCAAGGGTATTTTATAGGGATAGGGCAGTTTGTGGAGTGATAGGGCAATTGGGAGGGGCTATTTTTTGGGGTGGGGCAGTTTGCAGGTAGCAAATCAGCTGTGAAGGGATAACCTTTTTCATAGTAGCAGTATTTGGTGGGTTGGTAGGGCAGTTGCAAGTGAGTAGAGAAAGCACAGTTACTTACCTGTAACAGGTGATCTCTGGGAACAGCAGGAATTAGTCCTCACATATGGGGTACGTCGGTACCGACGGAGCCCGTGCGGGAAAGCTCCCCAGCTTCTTAGAATAGAAGCTTTTGGGACCTCCCACTGCACATGCGCACTGCCTTCCCGCCTTCCTGAACAGCTCTCCTCAGTTTCGAGTTTATAGCTGAGTCAACAGAGAGAGGACAGGAAGATAGATAGATAAAAGATACAACTCCTAGGGGAGGTGGGTGGGTTGTGAGGACTAATTCCTGCTGTTCCCAGAGATCACCTGTTACAGGTAAGTAACTGTGCTATCTCCAGGAACAAGCAGGAATAAGTCCTCACATATGGGGACTCCCTAGCTTAGATGCATGGGATCCCCTGTAAAGGTTCGCCATCTTCGTATGGATCTCAGGCATCCATTCTGGGAAGGTGGGCAGGAGTTGTTTAGGAATGGAACAGGTGCTTGAGGACAGCCTGGCCAAACAAGGCATCCCGGCGGGAGTCCTTGTCCAAACAGTAATGGGCTGTGAAGGTATGAACCGAGGCCCAGGTAGCGGCTCGACAGATCTGATCTATGGAAACAGAGTGCAGATGAGCCATAGAAGTTGCCATGGCCCTCACATTGTGAGCAGTGACATGGCCTTCCAGAGAAATGTTTTTGCTCTGGTAAGCAAAAGAAATACACTGAGCAATCCAATTGGAAAGTGTACGCTTGGAGACTGGAAGTCCCAAATGGGAAGGATCAAAGGCCACAAAAAGTTGAGAAGACTTTCGATGTGGCTGAGTCCTATTAAGGTAAAAAGCGAGAGCTCTTTTACAATCCAGAGTATGAAGGTTCCTCTCTGCATTGGATGCATGAGGAGCTGGAAAAAAGACAGGTAGATATACCTCTTGATTAAGATGAAAAGGCGAGACCACTTTAGGCATAAAGTGGGGATTCGTCCTAAGGACCACCTTATCATGATGAAATCTTGTGTAAGGTGGATTAGCCACTAAAGCCTGCAGCTCACTGATGCGGCGAGCCGAAGTGACTGCAATGAGGAAGATGACCTTCCAGGAAAGAAATTTCAAGGAGGTGGAAAACATTGGCTCAAAAGGTGGCTTCATAAGTTGACCGAGCACTAGATTCAAATCCCATGCGACCGGGGGTGGTCTGATGGGAGGTTTAGTGAGAGTCAGGCCTCTCATGAATCTTGCAACAAGAGGATGAGAGGAGATAGGTTGTCCATTTATATGTTGCAAGGATGCTGCAATAGCACTTAAATGGACTCTTACCGAATTCGTCTTGAGGCCTGCATTGGATAGATGCAGGAGATAATCAAGAAGAGAATTCAAAGGAAGTGCCAGGGGGTCAAGACCCTGCTGAGCACACCAAATGGAAAAACGTTTCCATTTGAAAGCATAGGAACGCCTGGTAGAGGGTTTCCTAGAGGCAGAAAGGATATCTTTCACTGGTTGGGAAAGATGAAAGTCTTGAAGGCTTAAGCCTTCAGTAACCAAGCACTGAGGTGAAGGGATTTGGGGTTTGGGTGCCACAAAGTCCCCTCCTCCTGAGACAGGAGGTCTGGCGCAGCTCCCAGATCCAAGTAGGATCCCTGGGAGAGCTGTAGAAGTAGAGGGAACCACACTTGGCGTGGCCAGCGTGGAGCTATGAGGATCATAGTTCCATGATCCCTCTGGAGTTTGAACAGAGTCTTGGGAATCAAAGGAATGGGTGGAAAGGCATATAGGAATGCCTGACTCCAATTCAGGAGAAAGGCGTCCGTAGCCTGAGCTCCCTGACACGGAGTTCTGGAACAGAACCGGGGAAGTTTGGCATTCCACGGACTTGCAAAGAGGTCTATGTCCGGGGTCCCCCATTCCTGAAAGATTCGGTTTATTTGGTCCAAATGTAGGGACCATTCGTGTGGCAGCAGAACTCGACTGAGCCTGTCTGCCCGAGAGTTTTGAACTCCTGGGAGATACACTGCTAGCAGGTGAATCTGATGCTCTCTGGCGAAGGCCCATAGTCTTAGAGCTTCGTTGCAAAGCGACAGAGAGCCCGTCCTCCTTGTTTGTTTATGTAAAACATGGCCACCTGATTGTCCGTCTGAACTAGGACAGTGAGGTTGGCTAGGAGGGAGTGGAAGACCTTGAGGGCAAGGTAAATTGCTCGCAGTTCCAGAAGATTGATATGAAGGGTGGTCTCCTGTAGAGACCAAGTGCCCTGAGTGGAGAGAGTTTGCAGATGGGCTCCCCACCCTGTTTGGGAGGCATCTGTTGTGAGGGTTGCTTGGGGTAGCAATGGTTGAAATGGAGCCCCCAACAACAGATTCTTGGTGGAAGTCCACCAGTGGAGGGACCAAAACAGACGATCGGAGGTTTGTATTTGGTCTGAGAGCGCTCCTGACGCCTGAGTCCACTGAGTGGCCAGGGTCCATTGAGCTGCTCTCATATGAAGACGAGCATAGGGCACCACATGCACTGTGGAGGCCATATGACCCAGTAGGCGTAGCATTTCCCTGGCTGTCAAGTGAGTGCTGGACTGAGCTTGGGAGGCCAAACTCAGGAGGCGCTGGCCTCGAACATGTGGAAGGTAGGCCCTTGCAGTGATGGTGTCCAACTGGGCCCCTATGAATTCTAGAGATTGAGTAGGGATGAGTTGGGACTTGGGAAGGTTTACTACCAGTCCCAGATACTGCAAAAGGCTCCTTGTGTGGTCCAGGGAAATCTGGGCTTGTGACTGAGTTGGAGCTCGGATGAGCCAGTCGTCCAGATATGGGAAGACAAAGATTCCCATGCCTCTTAGAAATGCGGCTACGACTGCCATGCATTTTGTGAATACTCTTGGAGCAGAGGCTAGACCGAAGGGGAGTACTCTGTATTGGAAATGTTTTCCCTGAAACAGAAAGCGAAGATACTTTCTGTGGGATGGATGGATGAGTATATGTGTATACGCATCCTGTAGGTCTAGAGAACAAAGCCAGTCCTGACCCTGGAGGTAAGGAAGGAGAATGCCGAGAGACAGCATTTTGAATTTCTCCTTGAAGAGAAATTTGTTCAATTCTCTCAGATCTAGGATTGGTCTGAATCCCCCTGTCTTCTTTGGAATGAGAAAATAAGGGGAGTAGAAACCGGACCCTTGTTGAGGAAGAGGAACCTCTTCTATGGCCCCTTGGGCAAGAAGAGAGGAAACCTCTTGACCCAACAGGGTTAGGAGAGATGGGGGAGAATTGAATGGTCTCACCATATGATGGGGAGGAAGGCTGGAGAAATGAAGTTTGTAACCCTCTCGAATGATAGAGAGGGTCCATTGTTCTGTTGTGATTTGTTCCCATCTGGGAGCAAAGTGAACCAACCTTCCGGGTATGGTGAGAGGTTCTGGTTGTGTTAGAACCAGAAGTGGCAAGTTCCCTAGGAGCAAGTCAAAACCCCTGAGGGGTTGGAGCCTGCTGAGCTACAGTAGCTGCTGCAGGCTTAGCTCGTGCTTGTTTGGATTGCTGACGCTTAGCAGTATAGCGAGGTTGAGAAGACTGCTGGCCAGTATTTGAAGCAACTCTGGCCTTCTTATAGTAAGGCCTTTTAAAAGACTTTTTCTTAGTAGGAATTGAAGTGGACTTTGAAAGTCTTTCCAAGGTGGCATTTTCAGCATCCATCTGGGTGGCTTTGATTTGCCACTCTTCCCCAAATAAGTTCTCACCTGTACAGGGCAGATTCCGTAAGCCATCTAGAACCCAAGGTTCCAGATCAGAGGCCTGGAGCCAAGCAAGACGTCGGGCTGCAATAGCAATGCCCGAAGCCCTACTGGCTCCCTCAAAGGAATCATATGCTGCCCTATTAGAGAACTTAGAAACCTCTAAGAGTTGTTTCACTAGGGAAAGGAATCCCTGCTTTTTATCCTCAGGGATAAAGGGGGCAAAATGCCGCACCTTTTTGGCAAGTTCCTCCAGGAACATGCCCATATAGAGACTGTAGGAATTAATCCTGGCTATAAGCATACTAGCCTGGAAAATTTTCCTACCAAAAGAGTCCAAAGTCTTACATTCCCGTCCTGGAGGGGTGGAAGAGTGCCTTTTGGTACTCCTAATCTTCTTCATTGCAGACTTCACCACAATAGAGTGGTGGGGCAATTGAGTCTTTTGGAAACCAGGAGAAGGAGGGACCCTATACATGGTGTCCAACCTACGGGAATAAGGAGACAAAGTCAAAGGATTTTCCCAGAAATCCATCAGTTGTTCTTGAAGGATTTCATGGATAGGCAGGGTAACTGCCTCCTTAGGGGCCTTTGAGTATCCCAAAATATCCAGTTTTTTGGATCTGGGTTCCTTTTCAGAGGATGTGGTAATAGAAAGGGCTGTAGCCATATCTAAAACAAAGTCCTGGAAGGACAAATCCTCTGGAGGGGACATTCTCCTTTTAGGAGAAGAGGGCTCCTCAGGTAAGTTGAGTGAAAACTCAGCAGAATCATCAGAGGAGTGAAAATCCTCAGAGGAATCGGTGCTTTCCTCTAACGCACGATACGCGTACCGATCGGTATCGATATCGGGCGTATCGGGTATGGAACCGGTATGGAGCGAAAGCCCATACGGTACCGACTTGCGTTTAGAGGTGGACGGCCTCGATACCGGCATGGCGGACGATACCGGTATCGGGCCCGGAACCGCTGAAAGCGGAACCGATGGCGTTGCAGCTTTAATGAAAGCCATGACGGCCTGCTGCATGGACTGTACAGTATCGCCCATGGACGCCATAGCTGCCTGGATGTCGGTACCGGAGTGACCCGGTACCCCAGAGCAGGCTAACAGGTGATCTGTCGAGGCCGTAGCATCGATATCAACCTGAGACCCCTGAATTGGCGTTTTTGGAAGTTGGACTTCCCGCCGGGGTTGTTTGGCTGGGGCAGGGTCCTCAAGTTCTAAGCTAAGAGCCTCTCGATGCTTTGAAGGAGATTTGCTCTTTGAGGACTTGCCCACAGAAGGTTTGGTTACCTGAGATCCATCCGGAGAAGAAGACCTGGATGACTGTGATGCTGTATTCTCTGAAGCAAACAGCACATGGAATTTGTTGGCCCGGTTCTGCAGCCCACGTTTAGACATGTGGGAGCAAGATGGGCAGTCCGGTATGGAATGGTCAGGCCCCAAACATTTCAGACACCATTCATGGGTGTCTGTGACTGAAATAACAGCATTACATTTGGTACACTTCTTAAATCCAGGGGCTGGCTTCTCCATGAGGAGAAATTGAGTAGGCCGAGAGGCCTCTCTGAAGTGACCAAAAAGCTAAAAAATAAGAAAAAAGAATTATAATTTTTTAAAGAAAGAAAGAAAAGACCGGCGATACCGGTATCGGTATGGGGAAGGCAGGTACGCGGTCTAAAGAAACAAATAAAATAACAATTTCTTCAGCGGTGACAGGAACACGACCTGCTGGCTCCGCGGAAAAAGAGAAACTGAGGAGAGCTGTTCAGGAAGGCGGGAAGGCAGTGCGCATGTGCAGTGGGAGGTCCCAAAAGCTTCTATTCTAAGAAGCTGGGGAGCTTTCCCGCACGGGCTCCGTCGGTACCGACGTACCCCATATGTGAGGACTTATTCCTGCTTGTTCCTGGAGATCAGGGAGAGGGAGTTTGAAAGAAGCAATGCCTGAACTGCTGCTTTCACTAAGTTTCTATGCTACATAAGATGAAACTTCTTCCATAGAAAGACACTGTGCTAGTTTTTTTGCAAGGGGGAAGGGCTTATTTCTATAGGCTTATTCCTTGATTTTGCCCATTTTCAAACTTGAGATGTCTTGCCACCTGTTTCCCTCCCCTTCCCAACATACCATGTTTTATTCTATTGGAGTTTGACCCCTTTTATATCATTCTTTACAACTACCATTGGCTTGGAAAGAATCTTGTGCTGTACTGGATAAAATTAAAAGTCTGCAGGCACCCATTTTTATTTAGCAATGCTTATATACCACTTTCACTGGGTCACCCATTCAGTTAAGTCTTTATAACTCATTTGAAATGACTACTACATATACTTACAGGTTTCTTCTTTTCTGCACTTGCTTCCTCTGCAGCCTTTTGATACCTTTGAAAAACAGAAGGCCAGCAATTTAATTTGAATTGCAGAGATCTCTACATTTCCTGCTTTTCATAGAATTTCTTTGTTAAGAGAAGGCGATAGAAAAGAGATACTTAGGCCTTCCTGAAAGCTTGGTGACTATTATGGACTGCCATGCAGAAAAAGCAGTTACTTACCTGTAACAGGTGATCTCTGGGAACAGCAGGAATAAGTCTTCACATATGGATACGTTGGTACCGACGGAGTCTGCATGGGAACGCTTCCCAGCGTCCAAAGAGCTTTTGGAAGCATCCCATCACGCCTGTGTGCTGCCTTCCCGCCTTTCCCAACTGCCTCTCCTCAGTTAAGTTTTAAAGCTGAGACAAAGAGAGAGAGAAAAGGAAAGATAGACAGAGATACAACTCCTGGGGAGGTGGGTGGGTTGTGAAGACTTATTCCTGCTGTTCCCAGAGATCACTTGTTACAGGTAAGTAACTGTGCTATCTCCAGGAACAAGCAGGAATGAGTCTTCACATATGGGGACTCCCAAGCTGAGATGCCTGGAGTCCCAGCATGTCATATGCTGGAACATGCTATCTCCCAGAACACCAGGCATCCTGAGGATGGAAGGTAGGAGGTGAAGAGAGAAAGGTGCTGTGGAACAGTTAACCTACCATAGGATTGCAGACAAGGAGTCCATGTGTGGATGATAATTGTCAATGATATTGCAAAGAAAAAATATTGCAATATGGACCTCCCCCCTAACAGGACTTCAGAGAAGTATGGAAGTTCATGGGATCTACTGGGGAACCCAGTAGAGGAACCTCGAGAAGGACCTCACTGTAAGTGGAGGTAGTAAACCTGTAGGAAAAGCAATGGAGGTCAGAATCCTGAAAGGTAACAGGTAACCCCAGTAGGAAAAACTGGGGTAGTACAAAAACGGTGGGCCTTCAGCGGAAGGCTTTATGATAAAAGCCAAACTTTCGGTGGCAGAGTGGCTCACTCTTAGGAACAAAAAGAGAGAGGCTAACCGATTTGGACAAACAGGCCCAGTCCTTGTGTGGAGAAAGGGTATGGGAACCCCTTGTATCCCAAAAGAAAGGACAAACGCCGGAGGCGTTAGAGCCTGTGATTAGCTGAAGATCCGCAATGTCTCTCCTAACTGAAGTCAGCTGGGAGAGATATTGGAACATGGAGCGCTTCAGAGGTACCTAACCTTAAGGTTATGGTAGGTGTTAACTACCAAAGTGGTTGTGAGTGTAGGACCCCAAAACATGCTGGATAGCATGAGTATGGGTAAAGCCCATCTGTCAGAATCATATAGCTATATGAGCCTCGACAGTCAGGTAGATAAAGCAGAATACATATCTACCAATAGTAACACACACACACATATACACATAACATATAGATATATGAGACTATATCTATAGTGAGATATGAAGGGCATAAAATACACACTAAGATGTGTGCTATAGGTATGAATATATAGGCCTCTATATGGAAGTCTGCAAAGAAGCAGACAGAGATATGCCTACAAAAAGGTATTCACATAGGAAAATGTGCAGAGGAAAGATTCATCTAACAAGGTGGTGGAACCTACTTGAGAAGCTATATAGAGAATCAATTGCCACTAGTTATGGCTACAGGGATGCTAGGTAGTAGAATAACCAGGATGGTTACGTGAAAAGCAGAGGATGATATCAGTCTGCAGCCAGCAAGTCCCGAGTATTCTAGAACTCTAGCATGGTAAGTGAACAGAAGACGCACAGGAATGAGATACCATGCTGACCTGCTTAAGGGCAAAAAGGTATCATGCGTTCTTACCATGAGGACGAGCTGGAAGGAGAAAACACATTCCCTATTGGAAATACTATAGACCAAAGCAGGGAATTAGCAACTCCTTAAGCTTTCACGTAAGAGGAGGCCTATGTCCTTTATATTAAAAAGGAGAACTTTTCTAGTCATGGGAGACATGACTGAAAAAGCCTTTTCAACCATCTAGTATAGCTGTTGGAGAAAAAGCCCCCCATGCTCTCTAGCAAGGGCCTATAGTGGAGAGCTTTTCTGTAGAATTGCAGAGAGCATGATGCAGGAGAATGAGGAGATAGAACTGACTGCAGGAGAGCCAGTACCTATGTCAACTATGCTGCCAAACCCAGGGGAATGGAGATGGCAGAAGACAATCCAACAAGCTTGTAGTGAAAAAATTTCCAAGACAGATGACAGCACTGACTTGGAGCCACTACTAAGACCAGACAGAATGTTAGTGGAGGACAAATGTGGTTGCTGGAGGACAAGAACCAGTGGTCCAAACATTAAGGCTCCTGCATTGGCAGCTGCTTGCCAGACAGCAGAAGAATGGTACTGTTTAAAAACAGACAGACAAAACAAGAGTAGAAAACTCTGGACGTGTCTGATGAACTGCTTCAAAGCAAGATTGAAAAAGAGGAGTCAACTCAGAGAAGAGAACTCCGCACTGGAAAAGAAAGAAAACTAGAGAGGCTGAAGAAAAAGCCCTCCAGTGAAGCAATACCGCTCTTACAGAGGAAAAACCTGGTAAGAGGATAAAGAGAATGGAGCTGAAGAAAACTTACAAAGTAGTAAGTTTATAGAAAGGAAAAAAAGACATGCTGGCACAGGAAACTATCGTTTGATAGTGGATAGACCTCTTTCCCTAGCAGGAAAAAAAGGAGAACCCTGTGACCTAGAAGCATGAACATCCTGACAGCTCATAGAACACAGAAAGAATGGATGTCTTTTGGGAAGAGATCCATGTTTAGGATTTAGAATGACAGCAGTGGATTGCCTCTATTGAGAAGAAGCAACTGCAGATTCTAATCCCAAGAGTCACAAGCATCTGATGGATTGATCAGAAACCCTGTGGTTGCTGGGTTTGCTGAGCCTGGTGAGAGGTTGAACTTTGCAGACCAGGACGATGCTTCCCCTGTTTGGGAACATCTGTAGGATGGGCAGATGATGCATAAAACCTTCTTCTCCTATGGGAAGAAAGTTTGGCAGGACATTTCCTACCTACTGGGACAGAAGAAGGTGCAGAACAGCCCCTAGGAACAGGTAATTCAGTGAAGAACTGAGTAACCTGACGTAAAGACTCCTTGTTCAAAAGATTGTCTCCAGTGCAAGGAGTATGTCCCAGTCTGTGCTGTGCCCATTTGTCCAAGTCTGAAGCTTGGAGCCAGGCTCTATGTCGTGCCCCTATAGTTATAGCAGAAGTCCTGCTAACAGACTCAAAAGAGTCTAAGGAAGTACGAGTAAGAAACCAAGAGATATTCTGGAGATGCTTGAGCAGTGAAGAATAGTCTGCACTCTTGGACTCTGGAAGGGAAGGAGTCAAAAGATGTAATTGCTTTGTGACCTCAAGAGATAGACTCATATAGAAAATATATGAGAGAATTCTTGCAGAAAGCATAGATGTCTGGAAGGTTTGACGTCCAAAGGCATTAATTGTCAGACTCACGACCTGGCGGATAAGAAGAGTGCTTTTTCTTGCTCTTTACCCGCCTCATTGCTGATTCCACAACTATGGAATGATGAGGAAGTTGAGTCTTTTGAAACCCTGGAGAGGAGGGGGCACCTGATATAAGAGATCAGTTGCTCTGGAAGGTGGCGGTACCCTTAAAGGTGTTTCCCACATTCCTAGAAGGAGATCCTGCAAGGAATGATGCAAAGGAAGCATTATGTTCTCCTTTGCTTTGGTAGAAAGAGAGCCCTGTGCAGGATCATGTCCTGGGATAGGAATGGCAAGAGATCTTGATATATCCAGGAGGAAACTCTGAAAAGAGAGTTCCCCAACAGGAATTTCCCTTGGACAGGTTAGATCTGAAGAACTAGCCTGAGCACCGACAGAGCTATCCAGATATATAGGAATAGAAGATCCTGCACAGTGCAGTGTGGAATGCTTAAAGGATGGTCGCCGGTACTGGCTGTCAGGAGCAGCGACCGTCATTACCACATTGTCCATGCCAGGTATCGACCAAGCTTGGCACAGAAGGGAGCGATCCTGTTGAAAAAAGCATGGTAGGAGTTGGCCACGATGCTACTGTGGATACCGGTACCGATGTCGGAGTCGAGCCCGACAAAGACATCGGAGCAGTCATCGGTGACAGTTCAATCGGTACCGAGGTAACTGAAAACCTCCAGGTGCTATCCTCGATACCGAGCCACCGGTATCGATTGGTGTCAGTACCAAAGTGTATTGGTACCGAGTCTTCCAGACTAGAGAGCGATTCTAAACTCGGCATCGATAAGCGAAGCATGGAAGGCATCGACCGTAAGGGTAATGAGGACATCGATACCGACTTCGGTACCGTGTCTGATACCGGTGAATGAAGGTCAGCTAGTGGCAACTCAATCGGCCTCGGGGGAACAGAGAGTTGTGGATCCGAATCATGGGAACCGAGCCTTCGGTACCGCCGAGAGCCGGTACCAAGGCAAGTCGGTACCCAGTCCTCCAGACTGGAGATCGATTCCAGACTCGGCATCGAAGGAAGCGAGGCTATCGATGCACGTCTGGAGGGTACCGACATCGGTGGTAGTATCGGTGCTGGTACCGATAATGAAAGGTCAGTCTGGAGTGTATCCACCGGTCCCAAAGGCACCGAGGACGCCAGATGACCATCCCTGGTGAGGAGTGTTTCATCCAACACCAGTGCCGATGTCAGGGTATCGGTACCGCTCGAAGCGGATGCCACCACCGGACACGGCTCAGGTATGTTCTGTGAGGGGTGAACCCCAGGAACAACCTGAAACCCCTGAAAGGCTTTTGAGACCGAAGACTCCCACCGGGGTTTTGAAGCCAGTAGGCCCTCGAGGGCAAGGCCGGAGCCGTCTACATGCTGTGCATGAGACCTACCACTCGAGGGCTGGCTAGTCTTAACAGACTGTTTGTGGGTTACCTGATCCTGTGTAGAAGGGGAAGGTGCCCCGAAGCTGGAGGGAAACCGTGTATCGGGGGAACCTCGATATTGAAGACCTCTTCTCACCAAACTGTTGTCAGGACCCAAGCAGGTTAGACACCGACTTTGAGGGTCTAAAAATAAAGTTGTACCGCCACAGTTTGAACATTTCTTGAAGTGGCTGACTGTTCCATGAAGGAAAAGGAAGAGGCCTAAAAGGCCTAAGATACCGTGGGACACTATGAAGAAAAAATATTCCTTGAAAAAGGAAGATTTTACAAGAAAAGATAAGAACACACCGGCGGTACCGGTGGCGTCAGGAAGACAGCCGTGACCACAAGAAAACTAAAGAAATAAAACAAGAATTTTCTACGGTGACAGGACGACGTCCTGCCGGCTCCGTGGAAAAACGAAAACTGAGGAGAGGCATTTGGGAAAGGCAGGAAGGCAGCACGCAGGCGTGGTGGGATGCTTCCAAAAGCTCTTTGATTGGACGCTGGGAAGCGTTCCCGTGCAGACTCCGTCGGAACCGACATACCCATATGTGAAGACTCATTCCTGCTTGTTCCTGGAGATAAACAGAGTTCAGCGTTAGCTCCTCAGACTAGCAAGTTTAAACAAAGGTCTTGCATCTCAGTAAAACAAAGGAAACCTTTCCAAGACCTTTATATTACTTTAGGGGAGCTCTATTTCTGAAATGTACAATAAGTTACCAATTACAACATTTATGACCCTCACTATGAGATATGTCATCACCAGCATCTTGAACTGAGCTAAAGAAACAATATGAACAGACTTCCATTGCTGCCATTTCAAAATCAGGATAAACTTATAAAAGCTTGTCCCAAATTTAAATCACTACATTATCATTAAGAGAATAAACCAGGTTAAAAATATCTATTTCTGGTGATGAACACTGCCAGTCAGAATGAAGACATTGATATACAGGAGTTAGGATATGTGTACCTTCCCCTAAGGCAGAAAATAAAGAGATCTCAAGCACACTGCACATGACGCATGAAAGTCTCCCTTTATCAGTAGGCTGCACGGCAGGAAGGACTCGCAAGCACAAGCATTACACTTTCACAAATTTGAAGATTTATTCTTTAAATAGGATAGAGCCAGAGGAGGGAAGGAGCTAACAAAGATGGCTGAAATTTCACAGTGCTGCCCCCTAGCATGAGGCAAGAGGGTAGTACCCAAACCACCCCCCTCCCCCCCCCAAAAAAAAGCAGCTGCAATACACCTTTTTTGGGAGGTGGGGGGCACAGCATAGTTATTCACCTGTAACAGGTGATCTCCGGGAACAGCAGGAATAAGTCTTCACATATGGGTATTGTTGGTACCGACGGAGCCTGCGCGGGAATGCTCTTCAGCGTCCAATAGGAAAGCTTTTGGGAGCATCCCACAGTGCCTGCGTGCTGCCTTTCCAACTCTTCCTCTTCAGTTGAGTTTATAGCTGAGACCAAAGGAGAGAAGTAGACAGAGATAGAGACAACTCCCAGAGGAGGTGGGTGGGTTGTGAAGACTTATTCCTGCTGTTCCCGGAGATCACATGTTACAGGTGAGTAACTATGCTATCTCCAGGAACAAGCAGGAATGTAGTCTTCACATATGGGGACTCCCCAGCTGAGAGATGCCAGGGGTTGACCCCAGCAAGCTGCCAACCCAAGGTGAGATGGGTCATGCTTCCTCCCATGGATCTCTGGCATCAAAACCCAGGACGGCTGGTAGGAGTTGTACTAAGTCTGAAAGAGATGCTGGAGCACAGCCTGGCCAAACAAGGCATCCCGATAGGAGTCCTTCTCTAAGCAATAGTCGGCTGTAAAGGTGTGTACCGAAGCCCAAGTGGCTGCTCTACAGATGTCATCAATGGACACAGAACGAAGATTAGCCATTGAGGCTGCCATTGCTCTCACATGGTGAGCTGTGACATGGCCTTCGAGAGAAATTCCCTTACTGCCATATGCAAAGGATATGCAATTTTCAATCCATCTAGAGAGTTCTTTTGGAAACTGGAAGTCCCAAAAGACTAGAACCAAAAGCAACAAAAAGCTGAGAAGATTTTCTATGTTGCTTAGTTCTTTGAAGATAAAAAGCCAAGGCTGAGGAAGGAAATGACGCCACAGACAGACTGCAGCTTAAGAGCAGAGCTTTGTCGGTACTTTCTAAATACCTGTAAAAAGGGCAACTCCTGCAGGGTGGAAACCCCATGGCGTAGCACCGGAGGGTGTGGAAATTCCCCGGAGATGGCAGCATTGAAGAAGAGCACAACAGATTTAAAAGACTGCTTTCAAAGCCACGAGCGGGGGTGCCACAGGGAAAAGCAAGATGGTGGTGGCATGTGCGCCGAGCGCGGAGGAGGCAAGTATGGTGATGGCAGATGTGCACTGGGAAGGCGAGATTGACGGCCTGAGAGGGGAGTTAAAAGGGTGGTTTTCCACCATAAGACAGGATCTAGCCCATTTTAAGTCTGAAGTCCAAACATGGATGGAAGAGCTGAGAGTGGATGTGAGGGAAGTGGGGCAAAGGCTGGAAGACGTGGAGAGTAAGGTAGAGGAGCAAGAAGGCACAATAGAGTATACAAACGAAATTCAGCGCCATGGTGGGGGAACAAGACGAGCTGTGGCTGAAAATAGAGGACCTTGAAAATAGATTGACAGGCGAATATCAGGATCCAGGGAATCCCTGAGAGTAAAGATAAAGAAGATTGTATACAGCTTGTGGAACAACTAAGTCACCAAATATTGGATCAGGCGGGCATGGATAGGACTGGACTTAGTGGGAAGATAGAACGCGCTCATAGAGCTCTAGGTCCTAAGAGAGATGGACGCATAAGAGATATAATAGCCTGTTTTCATGCGTATTCAACTAAAGATGCTGTTATGAGGGCAGCTAGGAAGTTAACAGGAATAACATGGGAGAATCATAAAATTGAGATCTATGCAGATCATTCCGCAGTTAATGAGGAAAAGAGCTTGCGGGCCTGACAAAACGTCTGCATGAGGAACAAATCAAATATAGATGGACTTTCCTCTAGATTACAATTTAATATGGAAAGGGTCCTCCCATATACGTACTGTAGAGGAAGCAAACAAAATTATGCGACAAGCAGGCTGGATGGAGGGACCAGAAACTGCCGGCACCAAAGCAGGGAAGAGATCGGAGGAAGAAGGCGGGTGGAGACAGGCACCCCTGGAGGATAGACGCCTGAGGAGAGAGAAGAACACGGCACAAGCAGAGGATAGGGGATGAGCAGCTGGACAATCTCGGACATACTCTGCTTGGAAGTGTTAATATGTAAAATATTGAACAGGGAATAAGTAAAGAGATGAGGAGTATGAATGATGTAATAGATGCTGGTATATGTAGATGTGTATAGACACTGATTTAGGACTCCGGGACGTCATGCCTTATATGATTGGGAGGATGGGAGATGACCAGGATAATGGGGGGGAAGGGGGAGAGGGGATTTCCTGCCACATTATTTGTGTTACCTGGTACAAAGCTCATTAAGGAAAATGGATAAAATAAGTGTTAACCATGAATGTGAGGCTTAAATTCCCTGATTAAACGACAACGAATGTATAAGAAAATTAATAGACTTAAAGGAGACATCTTCATACAGGAGACTCACCTGAGGAAAGTGGATGAATGGAGGGTGGCGCATAGGAAATTTTCGGGTCAATGGTATGCATTGAATAGGATTAATTTGAAAAAGGGGGTGTGGGAATTTTGATTCATGGGAGAATTCCATATTCAGTAATCGCAGTGTACATGGATAGGGGAGGAAGATTTCTCCTTCTTAAACTTAAAATTCAAGAACAATTGTTCACTTTGGTGAATATATACGGCCCAAATACTTTACAAGGGGTGTTAGAGCCTGGCATCATCTGTTGAACAATTTGCAGAAGGCCAGGTGATTATGGAGGGGGAATTTTAATCTGACACTTAACCCCCAGCTAGATAATTCAAAAGGGTAGTGAGGGTAATGTGAAAAGTAGGCGAATGTTAAAACTGATGGGGACTCATTTGAGGGTTCAAGACACCTGGAGGGAGTTGAGGAGCCAGGAAAATGATTTTACATTTTATTCCCCGGTACATAACTCTTGCTTAAGGATAGATATGATATAGGTGTCTAGGTCTATGCTGGAGAGCATGGAAAATTGTGAAATTGGGGAACGAACATGGACTGACCATGCACCGGTTTGGACTGATTGTGTAATGGGGAATTTGGTAAAGCAGAGGAGGGGTTGGATTTTAAATGAAACATTATTGGAACAGCCTAAGGTAATACAAAAATAGCACAGGCTATTATAAATTATATGGAGATTAATGATAGAGACAACTGTAAAATTGAAACCCTGTGGGAATGCTTGAAAGTAGTAGTGAGGGGAGAGTTGATCTCCATAGGAACGTATGTGAAAAAGGTCAAAGAGGCTCAAAAAGAATCCTTACGTGAGAAGATTTGCGATTTAGAGGAACTTCAAAATAGGGAGGTTTTAAGTGAGTCAAATTTACGGGAGCTAAGGAAAGTTAAAAGAGAACTAGGTGAATTGGAACTCGCGGAAATTAAATTTGCCAGGATCAATTAAAGCAGCAGTTCTTTGAACTAGGAAATAAACCTACCAAATGGCTAGCCTATAGGCTGAAACAACGTCTCAATAAAAATTTAATAACTAAAATTCAGGATGCAGAAGGGTGGGAAGTAAGATCGAGGGAACAAATTCAAGAACGTTTTGTGCAATTTTATAAACAGTTGTATACGGCAGAAAATCTAAAAAACGGGAGAGGTGATAAATATCTGCAAGGCACACTACCTAAACTTACGGGAGAGGAAGCTACTCAGATTTCAGAGCCAATACGAGAGACAGAAGTATGTGCGGCGATTAAGGCCTTACCTCTGAATAAGGCTCCTGGGTTGGATGGCTTTACTAATAAATTTTATAAAATATTTCAGGATGTTCTGTGTAAACCGCTGACTAGACTAACTCCTTTACCCTTTCCAGGCCAAGCCCAAAACTCAGGATCCAAAATTCTGACTAAATATTCCTATCAAATGGTATATAATACATGACCATAGCAGAAGGAAAATCACTATTAGAACATATTGAATAAGACGGGTATAATTTTCCTGAAATATGCAAAAATTAACCCAGCTGCAGAATGTGGATTAAAATTTTAAAGTAGGCCTTCAAAGGGTTAAAGAAGGTGGGCAAATCCCGGAGACTATGCGAACAGCTGGTATAACGGTGTTGCCAAAAGAGGGGAAGACCCCAATGTTTGTGGTTCTTATAGACCCATCTCCCTATTGGGGACAGATTTTAAAATCTTCACCAAGATTCTAGTTAATAAAGTATTACCATTTATGCCGCGATTTGTGCATGAGAACCAAGCGGGCTTTGTGCCAGGTAGGCAAACTGCTGATAATATTAGGAGGGTATTAAATACTATATGGAAGAGGAGAGGGGGTGAGGATCAAATGATTTTATTGACAATAGATGCTGAAAAAGCATTTGATCGTGTATCATGGCTCTATTTGTTAAGAGTTTTGGAACACATGGGGATAGGGGGGGTTTATTTGAATTGGATCAAGGCAATTTACATGCAACCACTGGCAAAAATCTCTACTAATGGGGAGTACACTGGAGCCTTTGAATTAAAACAGAGGAACTAGGCAGGGAAGTCCGCTCTCGCCCTTGTTTGTGCTCTCAATGGAACCCCTAGCACAGCGCGTGTGGGAATGATCAAATGTTTGCGGGGTAAAGGTGGGGGACAATAGAGAGTAAAGTGTCACTCTTTGCGGACGATCTACTCTTTATGCTGACAAAACCAGAGGACTCATTGACTGCAGTTTATAATATATTGAAGGAATTTGGGGACTATTCTGGATTTAAAATAAATGCTGCAAAATCTGAAATACTAAATCTCAGCAACAATACAGACAGCAGCACATTCAGTGTCAAATATTTGGGAATTAATCTAACGTCCAATGCAGCAGAGTTGTTTAAGGCTAACTTTGGTAGTATGGAAAAGATGAGGAAGAAATTGGAAATGTGGGAGTGTAAGGGGCTGTCCTGGCCGGGGCGGATCTTAACGATTAAAATTATGATCCTTCCCCAATGGCTTTATCTTTTTAAGGCCTTATCTGTGTGGTGTCTAAAAGGTTTCTAATGAGAGTTCAAGGGCGTATTATGAAATGTATAGGCGGGGGAGAAGAAAGAGTGGCCTAGAAGACACTCACTAAGAGTAGGGAGAAAGGGGGGATGGCAATACCTGATATGCAATGATATGTGGAAACGGCGCAACTTAATGCCATTGTGGAATGGGGAGCAGAAGGAAAAGAGTGGGTGCAAATGGAAACTGGTGAACTATCGGAAGGGAAGATGGGGGAATGGTTGTGGATTCCCCATGAGGGATAAGGGGGAGAGCGTTTTAAAAATCCCTATGTGCAACGGACATTTTATTTGTGGAAAAAAGGAAATGTACTTGGCTGGGGACAAAGGGGGTTTCCAGATTGATACTTAAGGGGAATTATGACTTCCCACCATCGGTGGGGAAAAGTGCATTTGAAAAGTGGAAAAAGAAGGGATTGACCCACATAGGACAGCTTTTAGAAGGCAAGCAGATCAAGGAGTTTTCAGTACTGATAAAGCAATATGGACTAGAAGCAGTAGATAATTATCCATATCATCAGATATGTCATTATATTTGCCACAAGATACTACCCGAGCTCAAAGGAGACCCTACAAAAATTGAAATATTAATTATGACCGGTCAGAGGAAAACATTGACTAAATTGAATACTATGATGGAGGGGGACAGTCCCAAAGGGGGGGTTCCAGAAACAATGGGAACAAGATATGGGGGACTGTTGGGATGCGGCCAAGTGGAACCGTATCTTCCATACCAGATATAAGGGGTTGTTAGCTGCTAATCTGATAGAAAATAATTACAAAATTCTGTACAGGTGGCATTTAACACCTGAGAAAGTGTGTCGTATGTATAAGGGGACGGAGGATAAGTGCTGGAGGGAATGTGGCAATAAGGGGAGTTATCTCCATATTTGGTGGCAATGTGAGACTTTATATAAGGTATGAGAGGAGGTTTTTAGCCTACTGAGTGCAATCTTAGAGAGAAATATCACACCACAGCTGGGTGTCACAATGTTGGGGATAAAGCAGGGGAATATAAACAATTCAGAAAATATGTTCCTCAATTTAGGGTGTGTAGCTTTTAGATTAATAATTGCACAACGATGGAAACAAAGAGCAGTGCCAACGTTGGAGGAGTATCAAGTCTCATTGGGTAACGTCTACCTTTTCAGCAAGTTAACAGTATTAAAAAATCATAAAACCAGAGGTTTTTCAAAGTTTGGGGGAATTATATTCGGTGGGAAGCAACGAGCTGAACAGGGGTATTAGAGGAATATGGCGAGGAACTAGGGGGAGGGAGGATGGGGGTGTGGAAAGGGAAGGGGGGTTGGTAGATATTCTATAATAAAAATATACCATATTGGTGATGTGTATACAAAATGATTGTTGCAAGATTCCGTTGGAACGGAGAATGGTTATGGAGAATGTTAATAGATTGTAAATGTAGTTTTGGTTTATAAAATATAAATAAAAATTTAAAAAAGCCAAGGCTCTTTTACAATCTAAAGTATGAAGGTTCCTTTCTGCATTAGAGGCATGAGGCCTAGGGAAGAATACAGGAAGGTAAACCGCTTGGTTTAAATGAAAAGGCGAAACCACCTTTGGCATAAAGTGAGGATGAGTCCTAAGAACTACCTTATGGTGAAATCTTGTATAAGGAGGATCCGCCACTAAGGCCTGTAACTCAATGATGCGTCTTGCAGAAGTGAGGGCAACTAGGAAGATGACCTTCCATGAAAGAAATTTTAGAGCTGTAGTGGCTAAGGGCTCAAAGGGAAGTTTCATGAGCTGCCTGAGAACAAGATTCAGATCCCATGCCACCGGCGGTGGCTTAATGGGAGGTTTTGTTAAGAGTAGACCTCTCATAAATCTTACTACGAGTGGATGAGAGGAAATAGGTTGTCCATCCAGAGGTTTTCAAAAAGCAGCAATGGCACTAAGATGGACCCTTACTGAATTGGTTTTAAGACCAGAATCTGATAAATGGAGGAGATACTCCAGAAGCGATTCCACAGGCACTGTATGGGGGTTAAGTCCCCTTTGAGAACACCATACAGAGGATCTCTTCCACTTAAAAGCGTAGGATCGCCTTGTGGAAGGCTTCCTGGAAGCCACAAGGATATCCTTTACCTGTTGAGACAGGTTGATATCCAGGAATCCTAGGCTTTCAGTAACCAGACCCTGAGGTGCAGGGACTGGGGACTCGGGTGCAATAGCATCCAGTTCTCCTGGGAAAGCCGATTTGGAGCACATCCCAACTCCAGAGGTGTGGCTTGAGAGAGATGCAAAAGTAGAGGATACCACGTCTGCCGTGGCCAAAGTGGCGCTATGAGTATCATATGATCATCTGTCTCTCTGAAGCTTGAACAAAGTTTTGGGAATGAGGGGAATGGGTGGGAAGGCATAGAGGAAGTTCCGACCCCAGTGGAGGAGGAAAGCATACCTTGCCTGACAGTTTTGAGCCGGAATTCTGGAACAGAATCGGGGAAGTTTGGCAATCTGTGGACTTGCAAAGAGGTCTGTATCTGGCATGCCCCAGATTTAAAACACTCGAGCAAGCTGGTCTGAGTGCAGAGGCCATTCGTGTGGCAGCAGTATTCGACCGAGTTTGTCTGCCCAAAGATTTTGAATGCCCGGAAAATATGCCACTAGAAAGTGAATTTGAAGCTCTGGCAAGGGGCCCACAGTTGCAAAGCTTCATTGCATAACGCAGACAGTCTCTTCCGCCCTGCTTGTTCACATAGAACATGGCTACGTGATTGTCGGTCTGGACCAGAACTGTCTTGTAGCTGAGATGGGCCTGAAAAACTCGGACAGCATGGAAAATGGCTCTGAGTTCTAGGAGGTTTATGTGAAGACAAGCCTCCTGTGGGGTCCAGAGACCCTGAGTTGATAGATCGTGCAAGTAAGCCCCCCAACTTGGACGCATCTGTTAGGGTGGTTTGGCATAGAGGCTACTGGAAAGGAGAGCCCACGAGAAGGTTTTCCAGCGACTGCCACCATTGCAGGGACAAAATAAGACGTGTGAAGTTTCTGATTTTGTCCGTTAGCTGACCCGAGGCCTGTGTCCACTGAGAGGATAGGGTCCACTGGGCTGCTTGAATATGAAAGCAAGCATAGGGAACCACATGGACAGTGGATGCCATATGCCCCAGAAGCTGAAGCATCCCCCGAGCAGTCAGGAAGACTCATGGCTGCTTGGGAGGCCACCTGTACTATACGAAGACAACATGGCTGTGGCAGGAAAGCCCTTGACTGCCTTGTGTCTAGACGAGCCCCTATGAATTCTAGAGACTGAGAAGGGGTGAGATGAGATTTTGGGAGGTTTATGACCAGTCCCAAATACTGGAGGATTCGCATAGTGCGAGAAAGAGCAAAGCTGACTTCTGGAGCTGTTGATGCTCAAATGAGCCAGTTGTCTAAGTAGGGGAAGACGAATATTCCTAGAGTTCTCAGGAATGCTGCTATTACTGCCATGCATTTTGTGAAGACTCTTGGGGCAGAAGCCAGACCGAAGGGAAGAACCCTGTTGGAAGTGTCTTCCCTGGAAAAGGAATCAAAGGAATTTCCTGTGATCTGCATGGATGAGAATATGCATCCTTTAGATGTAGAGAACATAGCCAGTCCTGACTCTGAAGGTATGGCAGGAGTGTTCCGAGGGAGACCATTTTGAATTTTTCCCGGAACAGATACTTGTTTAATTCTCTGAGGTCCAGAATAGGCCTGTCTCCCCCTGTTTTCTTTGAGATGAGAAAGTAGGGGGAGTAGAACCCCATACCCTGTTGGGATATAAGTACCTCTTCTATTGCTCCCTGAGCAAAAAGTGATGCGACCTCCTGACCCAAGAAATTGGTGGCAGGGACCTGAGAATTGAACTGTCTTATGATTGTAGAAGGGGACATGCTGTGAAAATGAAGTCTGTACCCATCTCGTATAATGGACAGGGTCCAGTTTTCTGATGTTATTTGTTGCCATCTTCTGGCAAAATGGCATAATCTGCTCAGGATGGTAAGGGGTTCTGGACCTTTCAGGGGCAGAAAGGCTAAGCTCTCTAGGAAGGAGTCAAAGCCCCTGAGGAGGCCGAGTCTGCTGGGCCGGTTAAGCTCTAGGAACTTGTGGCTTCCTCTGCTGTCTGGTCTGTTGCTGCCCCTTTTGGGGAACATGGACAATGGCCCTGATGGGTGTAAGACGGGTAAAACCTCTTTCTTGTTGAAAAAGGGTTTCTTGACTGACTTTCTTTGCTGGGTTGGCTGTAGACTTTGATAGTCTGTTCAAGGTAGTATTTTCAGATTCAATCTGATTAGCCTGGGTCTTGCCAATCCTTGCCAAAGACATTTTCTCCTGTGCAAGGAATATTTCCCAGTTTATCTTGCACCCATTGTTTTAAGTCTGATGCCTGAAGCCAGGCAATACGAAGTGCACCAATGGAAATAGCAGAGGTTCTGCTAATGCATTCAAAGCAAAGGTTGCATGGTTTACAAACTTAGAGACATACTGGGCATATCTCACCAGAGTAAGGAATTCCCCCCTTTTTTCCTCGGGGAGAAGAGGGCTCATGAGCTCCAAGTCTCCTGCAACTTCGAGGAACATTCCCATATAGAGAATGTAGGAGCTAATCCTGGCTGCCAACATGGAAGAGTGGAAACATCAATATCCAAAGGCATCGAGTGTCCTCAATTCGCGGCCCGGAGAATTGGAAGAATGTGTTTTAGCACTCTTAATCCTACACATCGCTGATTCCACTACCATTGAATGGCGTGGTAACAGTCTTTTGAAAGCCAGGACAGCTTGGAACGCGATACATGGTATCGAGTCGTCGAGAGTGTGGAGACACCGTTAAAGGAGTTTCCCACATTCTTAGCATAAGATCATGCAAGATTCTGTGAATGGGCAGGATAGCTGCCTCTTTAGGAGCCTTAGGGTACTGAAGAATTTCTAATTCTTCTGCTCTAGGTTCCTTCTCTGGAGTCACCATGATTGCAAGACCCCGAGCTAAATCACGTATAAAATCCTGGAAGGACATGTCTTCTGGAGGAGACATCCTCCGTTGAGAAGGAGACGAATCCTCCGGAAGGATAGCTCTGGTACCGGCAGAGTCAGAGTCATCGGAATCTGAGGATTCAAAGTATCTCTGTGTCGGGTGTTCTGAAGTCGGTATCGGGGTGTCTTGGTACCGGTCCATCAATACCTGAGATACTCAAGGCTTGGCATGGGGGGGAAGCATACCAGCCGAGGCACTCAGTACCGGTACCAATACTTGTGGAACCATCTGTAGCGGTCTTAGCGGTACCAAAGCTGCTAAGAGGGCCACTAGACTGCGTTCGATAGCGAGGATTCTGAGCCATCGCTCCTGCCAATGCCTAGGTGCTGGTACCGGTGGAAGCCGCTACGACCCCAGAACATGGCACCAGTAGTTCTGCAGAGGTGGAAGCCTCTGGAACATTCTGGAGCCCCGTTAATGCTTTGGAGACCGAGGCTTACCACCGGTGCTGTTTTGCTGGTGAACTTTCCTCGAAGGCAACACCAATGGCATCTCGATACTTGGAAGGAGATCTACCCTTTGAGGACCGGCCAGTCTTAGAAGACTTAAGTTTGGTTACCTGAGATCCATGGGAGGAAGATGAAGCCCTGGAAGACGTCAATGCAACCGACATCGTATCTGCGGCAAAGAGGGTACAGAGTTTTGCAGCTCTGTTCTGCAGGCCCCTCTTGGTCATCTTTCTGCAGGAAAGACACTCCGATGGAGAATGGTCAGGATATAAACACTTAAGACACCAGTCATGGGTGTTGGTGACTGATATGGTACCGCCACACTTAGAACATTTCTTGAAACCCCTATCTGGTTTCTCCATGTTTGAAGAAAAGTGGGCCTAGCACCGAGAGGGGAAAGGCCCCTGAAAGAAAAAATCTTTTAGAAAGCTAGTTTTTTTAAAAAGAAAAAAAAGAGAACCGGCGGTACCGGTAGGCGTCGAATGAAGGCAGATGCGACCACAAAAAAACAAAAGAATAATGATAATTTTTTCTGCGGTGACAGGGTATGCATTCTGTCGGCTCCGCGGAACACGAAGAACTGAAGAGGGAGAGTTGGAAAGGCAGGAAGGCAGCACACAGGCGCTGTGGGATGCTCCCAAAAGCTTTCCTAGTGGACGCTGGGGAGCGTTTCCATGCAGACTGTCGGTACCGACGATACCCATATGTGAAGACTACATTCCTGCTTGTTCCTGGAGATGCACTGTGACCTAGGTTTCAGAACCGGCACCTATATTTTTAGGCTAGCTCCCAAATTCCAAAAAAAGTTTTTCAAAGCCTGATCTCTGGACATCATGAAACATTTACTTTATGAGGCAGGTTACTTTCAAAATGCAGACCAGTTTAAGGGCCAAACTACTGCTTTAGATTTTGGTCTCTACTAGAATCCCTGAAGGGGGGGGGGGGGGTGAAATACACATCAATTCTCTGTGTGTGTTAAACTTTGAAACAAAGTAACACAAAAGGTGTATAGCAGTACATGGACTAGGGAGGAAACTTAACATACTGGTAGGTTACTTACCTGAAACACTGCTTTAATACAAGTCTTTTCATATACAAAATCTTGCGTTATGAATGCTGTACAATATGCTATAAAACTGAAGTACTGCTATAAGACAGTCTTTATAAAACATTTGGCTTCCAGTCAATGTGTTTTAATAGATCACTATCAATAAAAACAGTTCATGTATTATGCACAGCCCAGCATAATAATGCACCATCCCTAATGAAATGATAGAACTGTATGGGGGTTTATATCAGGCACTTAAGTGCATTCCCCGAGTGGGGAAGCAGCATGTGTGCCTATTTGCCTTAATAAAATAGCCTAACCAAAAGCTCCTCTATAATGTTACACGTGGTGAAATTTTACTTCGTTAAATTTCCTTTCCTGGAATCCTGCTAGACCAGTCCAAACTAGTGGGTTATATCCCCCTGCCAGCAGATGGAGACAGAAAAAGAACCAATCAGAAGTTTCAATGACATCACTGTCACATATACGTGCTCCCCTAGGGGATAGCTTTAGTATGATACTGGCAAAAACAAGAGGACTTCAGAACAGCACTCAGAAAGAGAACCACCTCAGCAGGCTAAACAAAATACTTCTGCACAAACATGCAACTATATACAAGGCATCAGAGCCAGCAGATTCAGTAAAAACAGAAGAATTGCCAAACAGCAGAGCTAAAGACAAGGTCGATAATGAATGTCAGAAAGGCTGGTTCTCTAACGGAGCGGGTGGGTCCTGGACTGGTCTAGCAGGATTCTAGGAAAGGAAATTAATAAGTAAAATTTCACCTTCCAAAATGCCCTCTATGTTAGTACTTGTGACCTGGATTGGTCACTGTTGGAAACAGGATACTGGGCTTGATGGACTTTAGTCTAACCCAATATGGCATTTCTTATGTTCTTAAATAATCCTGCTAGAGCAGTCCATAGCTACACCACCTGAGGGTGGAAAAAGCCAGCTGCTGCCAAAACAGTGGATCCAAAATGGGCCGGCTCACATGCTTGGAGATCTAAGTGATGGTGTCGGGCAAAGGTCAACAAGGATGACCAGGTCGCTGCACAGCAAATGTCAATATGAGCAACCAGAGAGCATTTCGCCCAAGAAACTGCCTGTGCTCTCATAGAATGAGCTTTAAGACCTGCAGGGACTGGTTTACCCTGTGAGATATAAGCCGACTCAAGGGCCTGCTTGATCCACCACACTTAGAAGCAGCAGCCCCTTTATAAGGTCCAGAAAAGAGGACAAACTAGTGATCCGAGAGCTGAAAGGAACAACATTCAGATAAGGACCATGAGACATCTAACAATCGAAGATCAATGGAGCCTGTAGAAGACTCCCCTCTGAAAAGGATGGAAGCGAGATGAACCGATTTACATAGAAGTCAAACAGAACTTTCAGTAAAAAGGAAGGAACTGTCCTGAGCATCACCCCTTCCACAGAGGAGGAGTCATCCCAGAAGGAAGATGCCTGCAGCTCAGAAACATGCCAGGCCAATTTTTTTTTTTAATTTTAATTTAATATTTAATCTTTTAAGTATTCCTTTACATTCATAGAAAGTAAATAAAGTAAATTTGGCAGCAAAACAAATACTCAATTAACAATAAGGAAATATACCATAGCCAAAAATTAGTCCACAATGATAAAGGAGGCATCAGGAAATATAAACAAGGTAAAAAAGGAAAGTCATTACATTAGCGGTGAGAGACTTATACATCAGCCGTATGGGAGTCAACAAGAACCACACGATCTTCCCTAGCCACAAGAAGTTCCACTAGCTGCTGGGGTTCAAAAAACAAATACATCATTTCGTTATAGGAAACATGACATCTAGCAGGAAATTTCAACAAAGACCCGCCAATAGAAAGGACCCTGGATTTCATCCACAGGAATTCCTTTCTCCTTAGCTGGGTATCCCTAGCAAGATCGGGGAAAATGCAAACATGAGAACCCAAGAACTGCACAGTGAAATTTCTAAAATATAATCAAAGAATTAAAGATTTATCAGATTCGAGAGCCAGGGTAAAACAAGGAGAGTGGAGCAAGCCGTAACAAGCTCCAGAGAACTCTCCAGAAACCCAGTAAGGTTTCTGGGTTCTGCTGGTGCTTGTCCCAGAGCACCCAGATTGCTCTGGCCCACATCAAGGTACTGAGCCCTAGTTAATGGTGGCAGGTCCTCCCTGGATATCTTCAAGACCTCCTGGAAGTACCTACGAACCATCTCTAAGGGTGAGTATAATGGAGACCTAGGGAAATTAATCAGTCTCAAGTTGTTCTTTCGGACTTCATTTTCCAGATATTCCAGTCTCCTAGAGGTCACATTCCTTTCTTTAATGTGGGTCCTGTGCAACTCCTGGAGCTGTTCTAGCTCTCCCTCAAGCCTCTCCAACTTCCCCGCTTGCTCCTGCTGGACTCTGGATCGTTCTTGAATATATGTACAAAGAAAATCACTCAGTACTTACAGAAGTAGAAATAGCCACAAGAGAAGAATGCATGGTCAAAATGGCATCCCATAGCACCTCCAAAGTAATTTTCTGGGGCTTCACCAACACACCCGCTCGACTGATGGCCACCACAGCACCACCAGCCTGGGTTGGGCTGTCCTCTGGGAAGGGAACAGCCTCTGCTCTTAATCCAACTCCAGATGGCAACAACGAGTGAAAACCGCCAGCTACGGAGCCATCTTCACTCCCCTGTACCGGCGTGCTAGCTCTCACACCGTCGGGAAGCACTCCAGAAGCTGTGGCAACACTTCCAGGGCATGGCCAGGGGGGGGGGCCTGCTGTTCAGGGGAAAGTACTACCCCTGAAGTGCTCAGGTCTGGAGACAACGCCAGACCCGCCAAAGATGCAGCTCCAACAACCGGGGACACAAACCCACACATCATGAGCGTTTTCTGCCCGACAGCTCCACTAAGGGGCTCCCCCCAGGGTAGAGGAGCCTGCTTACGTTTCCTTCGCCCCATCTCCTCCATGGAAGGACCACAACCGCCAGGAAGGGAACGCCTCTGAGAGGGCCGGATCACCCGAGGTTGATCACCACCATCATCTTGCCTCCAC
The DNA here is from genome assembly GCA_033557465.1 of Ichthyophis bannanicus. Taxonomy (NCBI): domain Eukaryota; kingdom Metazoa; phylum Chordata; class Amphibia; order Gymnophiona; family Ichthyophiidae; genus Ichthyophis; species Ichthyophis bannanicus. The sequence goes on along the minus strand of CM066033.1, from coordinate 713,233,486 downwards.
AGGCATTTCTGAAGCTAATTGTAATTTTTTTTTTAAAGTGTCATTAAGTCAATGCTGATTCATGGTGACCCAGCAGCTCCCTGGGTTTTCTTGTCAAGGTATGACTGGAAGTAGATGCTAGGCCTTTTTCTTCTGAGGCAATGGAGCGTAAAGTGACTTGCCCAAGATCTTAAGGAGTGCCAGTGGGAATTGAACCCAGAGCACCTCACTAGGCTACTCCTTCATTCAATGCAATGGCTACTACAGTCTTGAGGGCCAAGTCCTTCAGAGTGGCCCTCTAAGTGCTCAAAGGGTGGCCGCTTAAGCACCTGGAGACCCAAAGACAAGTCCCAAGAAGGGACAAGCAGATGAACTGGAGGATGCGAGGCACATACTCCATGCAAAAAACACCAGATATCCAAATCTGAGGTAAGCGAGCAATCCCCTCCAGGGTCACGAAAACAGAGCCGCCACCTGCACTTTCAAAGAATTCAAGGCAAAGCCTTTGTCAAAGCCACCCTGCAGAAAGGGCAGATCAGATATTTGGGCTCGCCACAGTGAAATCGCAAGGGCAGAGCACCAGGAGTTGAACACCAACTCAAGCATAAGCTAGATATGTAGAAGGGTGCCGCGCTTTAAGGTAGCCACAACTTGAGCCAAGTATCCTTTATGAGCTAGACGGCGCCTTTCAAGAGCCAAGTCAAACAAGTTGGGAGCAGGACTGTCCCTGACGATTGGCCACTGCCCCAGCAGGCCCCTGCGAGAGGCAAGCTTCAAAGGCTCTGCCGCTAGGAAGCAAACCAGGTCTGCATACCACAAGCATTGAGGGCAATCTATTATCAGCAGAATCACCCAACCAGGATATATCTCTATACGCCAGAGAACTCGGCCAATCATGGCCCACAGAGGAAAGGGCATCTGCGAAAGAGGCCAGGGTTGGACCAGCATATTTTAGACACAGATTTCGGCTCTCCCCAACAACTGAATAAAGCAAGGCCCCTGGCAATCACTAAGATGGCCATCAAGTACAGGGCGGGATGAACTCGTTGGTTCACAATGCACCTGAATGCCCACTGAGCACGTTCCTACTCGCCCGGGTCAAGAAGGTGACTGAAAAAATCTGCCTGCATCTCTGCAAGAGGCTTTGCTCAGATGAGCCAATCGTCCAAATAAAGATGGACCCATGCCCTCTAATGATGCAAGGCAGCTGGGACCACTACCATGACTTTTGAAAAAGTGTGAAGACCAAAACGACGGGGCTCGAAACTGGAAGAGACATCCCAGTATCGCAAAGCACAGGAAATGCTGCCAGTCCTCTCAGATGGGAATACGTTAGGCGGCCTCCGCAAGGTCCACGGAAGCTAGAACTCACCCTCAGACCGCTTGAAGCACAAACTTCAAGGTTTCCCTGTGAAAACATGGCACGTGGAGACAGCGATTGACCCCTCAGAGATCCAGGATGGGCTGGAAGGAACCATCCTTCTTGGGCACAACGAAGTAGACAGAATAACAGCCAGATCCAACCTCTGAGGGGGAAACAGACAAATTGCTCAAAACTGCTGAAGAGTGTCTCACACCACAGCCTCTCTTGCAAGTCGACCCACAAGGGGAGATCAGAAAGGCATCCCTGATGGGTCTGGCACAGTTGAGAACGTAACCCTGGGATATTATGTCGAGGACACGTCTGTGATAACCTAAGCCCATTGGCAAAAAAAAAAAAAAAGGGGGAGGTTCAATTACCAATTAATTGTGGCACCCCAGAACAGACCCCGGGCCCGTCAGTGGGAGGCATGTGCAAGTCCTGGAGAACTTGTTTGAAGAAGAGTAATTGTCCCAAGACAGACTCCTCCTCGAAAGGGCCGTGACTTGATTTGTCAGGCCAACAGTGGCACAAATCTTGAAAGTGCACACTGAAGACCAAGACAATGTCCCTTTGAGTTGTCTTTGAGCAAATGCGGGACTCCCCCTGGTAATTGGTCACAGATTATCTTAGAAGCACAGGACAGGGTACTGTGTAGCAGCCAGCTTTTAATAAGTCTTTTTCCCTTCCTCACTCAACACCCACCCCTGGGATAATTGTAGTTTTATAGGGGCTTAAAACTCTCAAAGGAAAGGAAGTGCCATATTCACTCTCAGGTGCAGCTGTTTGTCCTCATCAGGTATAAAGGACCTGAGATTAAGCAAGCTTCAGATGAAAAAAGTACATTAAATGTATTAGGTGTAGTTTTATTAGTATAAGTATCCCCACCAACCCTTAAGTAGGTAAAGAACTTAAATACCTAAACACAACCTTAAAACTAAGATGCAGACAGTAGTCCAACAGCAAGATGGGGGTTTTCCAGTCTTTTGCATCGAGTGTCACATGTATGATTTTCTCCCAGTTGGTGAGGGGTCTTATGTGTGCACTACGTACAAGCAGCTCTTTGCTCTCAGGGAACGTCCAATCTCTTGAGGCTAGAGTACCAAACTTAGAGGACATAAGGAAGACAGAGAGGTACATAGATGAGACCTACAGGCATATAGTCCTGAAGTCCCACCTCCAATCTGGCAGCATCCCTGTTGCCATGGAGGAGAGAGGGCACGTGACAGGACAGAATCATCCTGGTGTAGCTAGGACCTGTCCTCCAGGTGATGTAAAACACTCTCGCACAGAGGAAGTTTCTCCAGGGCTGTGTGTCCATGAGGGAATGGTTAGGACAGACATAGTTGGCGATTTGATCATTAGGCATGTAGATAGCTGGGTGGTTGGTGGACGTGTGGATCGCCTGGTACATGCCTGCCTGGTGCGAAAGTAATGGACCTCACGCGCCACCTAGACAAGGTCTTAGATAGTGCTGAGGAGTCTGTTGTCTTGGTACATATTAATACCAATGACATAGGAAAATGTGGTAGGGAGGTTCTGGAGGCTAAATTTAGGCTTTTAGGTAGGAAGTTGAAATCCTGAACTTCCAGGGAAGCATTCTCTGAAATACTTCCCATTCCAAATGCAGGACCCAAAAGGCAGGTAGAGCTCCTGAGTCTCAATGCATGGAAGAGACGATCGTGTAAGGATGAGGGTTTTGAATTTGTTAGGAACGGGGGAACATTCTGGGGAAAGGAGGAGCTCTTCCGAAGGGTTGGGCTTCACCTTAACCAGGCTAGAACCAGGCTGCTGGCACTAACCTTTAAAAAGGAAATAGAGCAGGTTTTAAACTAGATAATAGGGGAGGGCCGACAGTTGCCCAAGGGCGCATGGTTCAAAACAATGTATCCTCGAAGGATACTACTAAAAGAATGAAGTCAGGGCATATCAACAGAGAAGTTCCAATAAAGACAAAAGTAGCCCAAATGTCCTTAAGTAAGGAGCAGACAGAGCTTAAAGATTCCAAATTATCAATGCCTACCGATATACAGATTAATATGAATAAAGTCTCTAAATGCTTGTATGCAAATGCTAGAAGTCTAAAAAATAAGATGGGAGAGTTAGAATATATAGTACTAAATGAGAAGTTAGATATGATTGTTCTCAGAGACATGGTAGAAGGAAGACAACCAGTGGGACACTGATACCTGGGTACAAACTATATCGTAATCATTGAGCTGGTCAAACTGGTGGAGAGGTTGCACTCTATGTTAGAGAGAGCATTGAGTCATAAAAGATTAAAGTTTTGCAGGAAACAAATTTCACTGTAGAACCTCTATGGATTGAAATTCCATGTAAAAAGGGGAAGGCAATGGCAGTGGGGTTGTACTATCAACCGCCTGGCCATAATGAACAAACGGATGATGAAATGCTTAAAGAAATCAGGGAAGCTAATAAAAGTTACAGAACAGTAATAATAATGGGTGATTTCAATTACCCCGGTATTGACTGGGTCAGTGTCACGGCAGGACATGCTAGGGAGAAAGTTTCTAGATGAAATAAATGACTGCTTCTTGGAGCAGCTGGTTCATGAACCAACCAAAGGGGAAGCCATTCTGGACTTAGTCCTTAGTGGAACACCAGACCTGGTGCAAGAGATAAGGGTGTTGGGGCCATTTGGCAATAGTGATCATAGCATGCTCACTTTTGATTTAATTAATGGAGGAGAGAAGGAAATCCACAGTACTACTTTTTAACTTTCAAAAGGGAGACTATGATAAAATGAGGAAAATAGTTAAGAAAAAAAACTAAGAGCAGTTGCAAAGGTTAAAGACTTACATCAAGCTTGGGTGTTTAAAAATACTATCTTGGAAGCCCAGACCAGCTGTATTCCACGCTTTAAGTGGAAGGAAGTCCAAAAAACTGCCAGCATGGTTTAAAGGTGAAGTCAGACAGACTGTCGCCAAAAAAGCATCTTTCAGGAAATGGAAAAAAAGAGCCAAATGATGAAAACTGGCAACAGTACAAGCACTGGCAAGTTAGATGCAAGGCATTGATAAGGCAAGCAAAGAATTTGAGAAGCAGCTTGCTGTGGAAGCAAAAACACATAAGACTTTTTCAAGTACATTCATAGCAAAACACCTGTGAGTCAGTTGGCTCAATAAATAATAGAGGGGTAAAAGTCTAAAACAAAAAAAAAAACAAAAAAAAAGATGGGAATACGCCTCAAAAACAGAGCGCCATCTCAGCGGTGAGGTGAAGGGAGCAGCAACAGCCGGAACATCCGCCCCGCAGCCGGAACATCCGCCCCACCTCCATCCAGACCTGCATCAAGCAGGAGAGTGGGAAGGAGATCCCCTCCCTGCACACAGGCCCGAGGCCAATCCGGGCGAGTCCCACTGCCTCAAAAACAGAGCGCCATGGTGCACGTCCAGCAGGCCCACGCCTGAGGGCCCTTTGGTGGGGAACACAGGCGGCAATAAGAAAAGATGGGAATGCAGGCAGAAATAAAAGGAAACCACCCAATCCAATAGTTAAGTACCAGATGCCGAAGAAAGTCATCCCAAAACCGCAAGACGTCAACAGCAACCAAGAAAGGCCACATGGAGGACACTAACATGGAACACCAACCCCATCACGCTCTTCCTGTACACAAGAACTGCAAACTCCTACATGGACAGCAAAAGCACACACACTTGTTCTAAAAATGTATGCTTGTATACTAATCCTATGCTCTTACCAAACAGATGCATTTGACCTCACCAACTACTTTACAATCTTACAAGCTCCCCCTATATATACACAGGGTGGCCCAAAGAAAGAGAACATCTTGTAGCATATAAGTTATTTAAAAATTCAAAGAGACAGATGTAAACGATTGACAAATTAAAAAAACAAAGATGGTGACCGGAGATTGTCGAAATAAAGGCGTTATATAGCTAAAAAAGGTAAATAAGTAAACTATTTAAGCTTTTAATTTATGAGATGTTCTCACTTTTTTTGGGCCACCCTGTATATCATACTTCCCTACCATATACCGACCTTTATACACATCTGCACACTACAGACCTCACAGCAAAATACCTACCAAATATAGTCAAACAGAACCAACATCACAAACATACATGCCTCAATCGCACTCTCCACATACTATCCGCTTAACCATAGGCCTGATAAAGCGTAGTTACTCACCTGTAACAGGTGATCTCCGGGAACAGCAGGAATAAGTCTTCACATATGGGTACCATCAACACTGACAGAGCCTGCACAGGAACACTCCCCAGCGTCCAAAAGGAAAGCTTTTGGGAGCATCCCACCACGCATGCGTGCTGCCTTCCCGCCCAACTACCTCTCTCACTTCAGTTGAGTTGGAAGCTGAGACCAAAGGAGAGAAGTAGAAGAAAAATAGAAAGAGAGAAAGACAACTCCTAGGGGAGGTGGGTGGGTTGTGAAGACTTATTCCTGCTGTTTCCAGAGATCACCTGTTACAGGTGAGTAACTACGCTATCTCCAGGAACAAGCAGGAGTGTAGTCTTCACATATGGGGACTCCCCAGCTAAAAATGCCTAGGGATGACCCCAGCATGTTGCGGATCTAAGTAAGATGGGCCATGCTTCCTCCCAAGGACCTCAAGCATCCAAGAGTGGATGATGGGAAGGAGTTGATCTAGGAATGGAAGAGATGCTGTAGAACAGCCTGACCGAACAAGGCATCCCGATGGGAGTCCTTGTCTAAACAATAGTGGGCAGTGAATGTATGTACAGAAGCCCAAGTTGCTGCTTTGCAGATCTCATCAATAGCAACTGAACGAAGATTAGCTGTTGAGGCTACCATGGCTCTAACATTATGAGCCGTGACATGGCCTTCAAGAGGGATTCCTTTACTTTGATAGGTAAAGGAAATACAGTCTGCAATCCACTTAGAGAGTTCTCTTAGTGACTGGAAGTCCTAAATGACTAGAGTCAAAAGCCAGAAAAAGCTGAGAAGACTTTCTAAATGGCTGAGTTCTGTGAAGATAAAAAGCCAGGGACCATTTACAATCTAAGGTATGAAGATTTCTTTCCGCACTGGAGGCATGAGGCCTAGAAAAGAAGACTGGAAGATAAACCGATTGGTTTAAATGAAAAGGTGATAACAGCTTTGGCATAAAATGAGGATGAGTCCTCAAGACTACTTTGTCATGATGAAACCTCGTATAAGGTGGGTCAGCCACTAAAGCTTGTAGTTCACTAATGCGTCTTGCAGAAGTGATAGCAATTAGGAAAATTACTTTTCATGAAAGAAACTTTAGCTCCGAAGTAGCTAAGGGTTCAAAGGGTGGCTTCATGAATTGACCCAGAACAAGATTAAGATCCCATGCCACAGGAGGTGGTTTGATGGGAGGTTTTGTTAAAAGGAGACCCCTCAAATCTTGAAACAAGAGGATGAGGGGAAATTGGCTGTCCATCGAAGGCTTTATGAGATGCAGCAATAGCACTAAGATGGACTCTAACAGAATTGGTCTTAAGACCAGAAGCTGATAAATGAAGGAGATAGTCCAGAAGGGACTCTACTGGTACCAAGAGGGGATTAAGTCCCCTCTGGGAACACCAGACTGAGAACCTCTTCCATTTAAAAGCGTAAGAATGCCTTGTGGAAGGTTTTCTGGAAGCTAGAATATACTTCACTTGTTGTGAAAGGCCTAGATTTTGAAATTCTATGCCTTGAGCAGCCAGGCCTTGAGATGAAGGGACTGGGGATTGGGGTGCAGTAGGGATCCATTGTTCTGGGACAGAAGATTCCAAGCCCTCCCCAACTGCAGAGGAGTGGCTCGAGAGAGACCTAAGAGAGAAGAGGATACCATGTTTGCCTTGGCCAACAGGGAGCTATGAGTATCATGCAACCTCTGTCTCTCTGGAGTTTGAATAAGGTTTTGGTAATTAGTGGAATTGGTGGGAAGGCATAGAGAAAATCCTGGCCCCAATGGAGCAGGAATGCATCCCTCGCCTGACAGTTTTGAGCTGGAAGTCTAGAACAGTACCGGGGACGTTTGACATTCTGTGGACTTGCAAAGAGGTCTATATCTGGTGTTCCCCAGACCTGAAATACTTGAGCAAGTTGTTATGAGTGGAGAGACCACTCGTGTCTCAAGAGGACGCGGCTGAGCCTGTCCGCCCAAACGTTTTCAATGCCTGGAAGGTATACTGCCAATAAATGAATGTGATGCTCTCTGGCAAAGGCCCACAGTTGCAAAGCTTTGTTGCATAATTGCAGAGAGCCTGTTCCGCCTTGTTTGTTTAGGTAAAACATGGCTACTTGATTGTCGGCTTGCACCAGAACATTTTTGTTTATGAGATGGCAGCAAGAGACTTGAATAGCAATGGAAATGGCCCTTAGTTCTAGGAGGTTTATTTGAAGAGAAGCCTCCTGTGGGGTCCAGAGACCCTGGGTAGACAGATCGCCCAAGTGGGCTCCCCAACCCAACTTGGATGCATCCATCGTCAGGACAGCCTGAGGTAGGGGGTGCTGAAAAGGAGAGCCTACTGTAAGGTTTTCCAGAGAATGCCACCAATGCAGAGACGCAATCAGGCGCGTGGTAACTGATCTTGTCCGACAGGCATCCTGAGACCTGGGACAATAGGGAAGCTAAGATCCACTGGGCCCCTCGCATGTGAAGGTGTGCATAAGGAATCACATGGACTGTAGATGCCATATGTCCTAGAAGTCGAAGCATCTGTCAGGCAGTAAGGAAGGTTTGTAGCACTGCTTGAAATGCTAGTTCAATGATGCGCAGACAGCGAGGCTGAGGTAGGAAACCCTTTGACTGCTGTGTGACCAAGCCCCTATAAACTCTAGGGATTAAGATGGGGTGAGCTGGGACTTTGGAAGGTTTATGATCAATCCCAAGTACTTCAGCATGTGCATTGCTTGGGAAAGACTTGCCTCTAGAGCTGACGGTGCTCGAATGAGCCAATCGTCCAAGGAAAGACAAAAATTCCTAAAGTCCTCATAAATGCTGCTACTACTGTCATGCATTTTGTGAAGACCCTTGGAGCAGAGGCCAGTCCAAAAGGACGGACCCTGTATTGAAAATGTCTTCCCTTGACTAGGAAACAAAGGAATGTTCTGTGATCTGCATGAAGGATATGCATGTAAGCATCCCTTAAATCCAGAGAACATAGTCAATCTTGCTCGTGAAGGTATGGAAGAAGTGTGCCAAGGGAGATCTTGAACCTTTCTCAGACTAAATATTTGTTCAGTTCTCTGAGGTCCAGGATTGGTCTTAGTCCCCCTGACTTCTTTGGAATGAGAAAATAGGGGGAATAGAATCCTGTGCCCTGCTGGAACATTGGAACCTCTTCTATAGCCCCTTGAGCCAGAAGAGTGGTGACCACTTCCCACAACAGGTCTGAGGCTTAGAATAGGAAGAATGGCTAAGTTCTCTAGACAACAGTCAGACCCTGGGGAGGCTGGGTCTGCTGAGCCTTCTGAGCTTGTCTGTCTAGTTTGTTGTTGCCCCTTCTGGGGAAACGTGTTTGCTGGGTGGAAGATGGATAGAATTTTCTCTCTCTTTTTTTTTTTTTTTTTTTGAGAAAAACGTTTTTTGAAAAACTTTCTTGGCTGGGTTAGCTGTAGATTTTGACAATCTGTCCAAAGTTGTATTATCAGTGTCAATTTCATTAGCTTTGAGCTGCCAATCCTTGCCAAAGAGATCTTCTCCTGTGCAAGGAATGTTTCCCAGCTTATCTTGCACCCATTCCTCCAAGTATGAAGCTTGGAGCCAGGCATACGACGTGCTGCCTGCACCATCTCCTGCCCGGCCGCAGCTCTCCCAGGAGGGATCGAGCACGCGGCGAAGAAAAGAACGCCCTCCGGTCCTCTTCAGCCCTATCCGGGCAGCCCAGCTACAATAAAAAGGAGCGCCATCGGGCACAAGCCCCTTTCTGCTGCCTGCACCATCTCCTGCCCGGCCGCAGCTCTCCCAGGAGGGATCGAGCACGCGGCGAAGAAAAGAACGCCCTCCGGTCCTCTTCAGCCCTATCCGGGCAGCCCAGCTACAATAAAAAGGAGCGCCATCGGGCGCACCCGCGCCTGGCGTGCCCGCGCCTGAGGGCCTCGCCAGAGGGCCCTTTGGCGTGGCCCTTAGGCAGCTGGCCCACACAACACAGTGGCCATTGCAGCGAAGTCCAACTCCATACAACCCAGCAGCTTGAGCTCCTATGTGTTGAGCTCGCTCACCAGCAACTCTTTCACTTCTCCTCTTAAAGCCCAGTGCTAGCGAAAGTCTCCAAGCGATAGGAACCGAGCAAACCTCTCAAACCTCTCTCATCAGATGATCCTGCTCTCATGCTGCTTACCGCAAGTATAGTCCCACAATCCTAACCTCCGGATACTAACATCAACAGCCTTATCAATAACAGTTTACATTGTACTGTTGTCAGTAATTCCTTAATGCTATCTAAACATTGCACTGTTAACATTGTACTTTAGTCAGTAATGGTTACTATTGTACTGTAGTCAGTAATAGTACCGTAGTCAATTGTTACTATTGTACTGTAGTCAGTAATTTCTTACTGCCATCTCGCCACTGTACTGTTACCATTGTCCTGTAGTCAGTATTTGTTACTATTGTACTGTTGTCAGTAATTCCTTACTACTATCTAGCCATAGTACTATGGTTAACAATTCCTTAATGCTATCTAGCTAGTTAACATTGCATTGTTGTCAGTAATTCTCCCCACAATACTTGTCCACAATCACAAGGAATTCTGCCCTAATCTACCCATCTCACAATCACACAGTGTCCTGCCACAATGGGTTCCCCCTTCACCACCATAATCGGATGTTACATCCTTGCTAGTTGGTTCTCCTGCTCTCTTACCTTAACCCCTCCTTCCAACCAGATTCCAATATTACAAAGCCATGGAAGAAGATGGTCTGGTGCATCCCGTCACAATGTAAATTGGGATACCCGCGCACGCCACCCGCATCTGCTACACATTGCGCTTCAGCACTCTGTGCAATCCAAGAAGGTGGAAAACTCCTACCCTCATAACCTAAAATGTGCCCTCATTAATGCCCGTTCTATCCGAAAGAAGTGGCCAGCTGTCATCGACATGATTTCCCTCCACGACCTTGATATACTCTTAGTCACTGAGACATGGCTATCCGATGAGGACAACGTCATACTCAACCAACTCCTCCCTCCAAACTTCACAGCTCACACAAGTCATAGACGAGACAAAAGAGGAGAAGGGGTGCTCATCATCACCAGAACAGATCTCCACTTCCAGACGGTTGACGCCACCAACGCTAATCACCTTGAAACAGTCACCATATCCAACAAACGCTGCTCAATCAACCTGCTCTACAGAGCACCTTCAGCTTCTCCGGATGATCTTGCTGCAATAATTGACCTCGCCTCCAACACGCATAACCCAAACATCCCAAACTGGATCCTAGGTGATTTCAACCTGCCAACACTGCAGGACAATCAAGTGTTATCCTTCCTTGATGCCCTTACAAATCTCGGCTTCAAACAATTAGTGAAGGAACCTACACATACTAAGGGAAATATTCTGGACCTAGTATTCGCCCCTCAGATATCTCTTAACACATCACATGACCCTATAACGTCCATAACTCCTGTTCCATGGTCAGATCACAAACTGATCATCCTCCAGATCCCTTCGCACAAAACTGATTCAAAGTTCAATAAGATACCAAGCAACACTACAAGACTTCACTCCAGATGTTTCAAGCCTTTCAACAGAGACCTTATCCTCACGGAAACGCAACAACTCATTAGCGAAACCACCATGAACCTTGACGACCTGATTACTCACTGGAACAAGTGCCTTAGTGCAATCGCCCTACGCACACCAACTAACAAGCCCCCAAGGAAAAGAATGAACGCTCCATGGTACACAGCCAATCTTAGAGCCTCTCTTACCCAATTACGGAAACTTGAGAAGCGCTGGCGCCGATCCCACTCTTCAATTGACCAGACTGCATACAACTGTCATCTGGCTGCTCACCGCAAGGCAACCACTGATGCAATGAAACAATACTACTCAGAGACCTTAAAGAGATCACTTAATAAACCCCATGATCTTTTTGACCTAGTCAAGACTCTATCAAAGGAACCAACCCCCGGACCGCAATTTGAGATTCACCCACAAGATTTTGCTAACTATGCACAATCCAAGATATGCCGGATTATCAACATCTCGACTACAACCACCACCCCTGAACGAGACGGCCCCACAGCTCTAACCATATTCTCTACCCCTACCAAAAAAGGAATTGAAGACACGATTATGGCCCTTACCACCACCACATCTCAGTCTGACCCATGCCCAGCCTTCTGGATTAAGGAGCTCCGCAGCCACTTCAGCCCAATACTATCCAATATAATGAACCTCTCCTTCACAACAGGTTCCTTCCCCTCCGCTCTTAAGCACACCTCTATCAGACCTCTTTTGAAAAACTGCAAACTCGACCCCCAAAAAGTGGATTCATATAGACCTATATCCAGTATTCCGTTACTTGCGAAGATCATCGAAAAAGAGGTACAACGACAACTACAAGATCACGTCGACATTGCCTCACCATTAGACCCCTGCCAACATGGTTTTAGGGAATCCCACGGAGTGGAAACCCTTCTTACCACCCTCTTCTGCAGGATAATCACTGGCATTGATGACATCCGTCAAGGATTTGCTCTCATCTTTCTGGACATCGCTGCAGCTTTTGACTCAGTAAGTCATGAGCTTCTCTTAGGTCGACTATTTGAGAAAGGAATTACTGGTAGAGCGCTTGAATGGTGCAGATCTTACCTGTCTGGAAGATGGCAGCATGTGCGTTCTGGAGGGATGACATCAGAACCTTTCCACCAAAGCCAGGGAGTCCCACAAGGTTCTTCCCTTTCGGCCCTCTTGTTTAACATTTACATGCAGCCAATTTGCAAGATCATCCGATCCTTCAATGTCGACTGCATGTTATACGCTGATGATGTCCTGCTGTACATACCCTTCTCTACGGAACATCTGGACCTCTCTCCACTGACGAGCTGCTTCAACGCAATATCTGACTGGCTTCTCTCCCAAAACCTCCGAATACAACATAAGAAAACGGAAGTACTCTTCATTACAAGGAACACTAACTTCACACCACCACAATTCCTTAAAGTAAAAGAAGCAGAGCTACAAACTAAACCATCAATACGCTACCTGGGAGTCACCTTGGATCAGCGCCTAGACATGAAAGCCCACATAGGGAACACAGTCAGAGCAGTATACTACAAGATCCGCTCACTTCGGCATTTACGATCTATGCTGGAACCAAATGACTTCAGGACTATATACCAGGCATTGATCATACCTCATTTTGATTATGCCAATGCCATCCTTCAAGGCCTGCCCCTATCCACCTTACACCCGCTGCAGCTCGCCATGAACGCTGCAGCAAGGGTCATCCATGGAGCCCCCAGAAGCGACCACGTGACACCTCTGTTGATACAATTACATTGGCTACCTATCCAGGCTAGAATCGTTTTTAAGACTCTGTTACTCACTTTTAAAGCTATTAACAAGCTCTCCCCTGAATCAACAATGGCCCTCATCCATACCATATCTCCTAATAGAGCAAGGAGATCCACAGCTACAAACACCCTAAAAGTCCCGAAAGCATTAACAGTTTGCACTTCATCTACAGCCAACAGGGCGTTTAGTATCAGCGCACCAAGATGCTGGAACGCATTACCTCCAGATATCCGGGCTATTAAGGGCCTTACGCAGTTTAGGAAAGCCCTCAAGTACCATCTTTTCAATAAGTACCTCATAGAACCCAACCTCACCCACCGAGACAGAGATGCAACCCACTAAGCAAATATATGGTTTCCCAACATGCCAAGAAAGATTCTCTAACCCTTAGTGGTGCATTTGTTTCTATAGAATTCATGATCATACAACCTTATGTAGCAATATTTGTAAATAGTTTACAAGCTTATGTAGCAAGTTTTGTAAATAGTTACCCCTGTTATCTAAGTTACTTGCCCTGTTATCTGTAAACTCATACATGTTAACTGTACTGAGCGTTTCTGTTCCATGTAAACCGCGCTGATGCTGAATAGTGCGGTATATAAGAGAATGTAAATAAATAAATAAAATAAATAAATATAGCAGACGTTCTGCTAATACATTCAAAACAGTCAAAGGTAGCATGATTCATAAACAGAGACATTTTAAGCATGTTTGACTAAAGTCAAATGATCTGCCCATTTATCCTCTTGAAGAAAAGGGTTCAAAAGTTCCAAATCTCTTGTAACCTGTTCAAGAAACATTCCCATGTATAATATAAAGGAACTGATTCTTACTGATAGCATGGAGGACTGAAAGCATCCAGTGTTCTGGACTTACGACCTGGTGGATTGGAAGAGCGTCTTTCAGCACTCTTAATCTGCCTCATGGCAGACTACCACCAAAGAATGATGTGGTAACAGTCTTCTGAAACCCTGGACAAGGTGGTACTCGATACATAGTGTCAAGACGTCTAGAATGTGGAGATACTGTTAAAGGAGCTTCCCACATTCTTAACATTAGATCATGTAAGATCTGATGTATAGGAAGCATAGCTGCCTCCTTTGGAGCCAAAGGATATTGAGAAATTCTCAATTCTTCTGCCCTAGGCTCCTTTTCTGGTACTACTGTAATGGAAAGACCCTTAGCCATATCACGTACAAAATCATGAAGAGACACATCCTCAGGAGGGGACACTGTGTTGAGAAGGAGTTGAATCTTGTAAAAGTTCAGCTCTGGTACCGGTGGAATCATCTGAGTCATCGGAATCAGAAGACTCAAAAGGAGGAAGCACCGGGTTCTCCTGAAGCAGATGGCGTCAGTACCGCTCGATGTCGGTACCAAAATGGGTCGGTACCTGATCCCCCATGCTGGAGAGAGATTCCAAACTTGGCATCGGGGGAAGTATGCCTGTTGCAACAGGGACCGAGGGCACTGGCCCCGTTACCGGCATCGGTACCAGTGTCTGCGGAACAGTCTGCAGCAACTTTAGCGGTACCGAAGTAGCTAAAAGAGTCGCTAGACTGCGTTCGATAGTGAGGAGTCTTTTGTCCACTGCTGATGCCGGGGTGTCAGTACCGGTGGAAGCGGCCACAACCCCCAAGCATGGCACCAGTAGTTCCATCGAGGTCGAGGTCTTGGGAACATCCTGGAGCCCCGATTAAGCTTTGGAGCCTGAAGACTCCCGCCGGGGCTGTTTTGCCGGTGAAATGTCCAAGGGCAACACCAGTGGCATCTCGATGTTTAGAGGGAGATCTACCCTTCAAGGACCAGCTAGTCTTAGAAGACTTGTGTTTAGTTACCTGAGATCCCTGGGAAGTAGAAGCCCTGGAAGACATCGATGCTACAGACATCGTGTCTGAAGCAAAAAGGGCACCGAGTTGATTTACTCGATTCTGAAGACTTCTTTTAGTCAACTTCCTGCAAGAGAGACACTCCGCAGGGCAATGCTCAGGACCTAAACATTTAAGACACCAGTCATGGGTGTCGGTAATAGAAATTGTACTGCCATATTTTGAACATTTTTTAAAACCAGTGGCTGTTTTTTCCATGGTAAGCGAAAAAAGGGCCTAATGCCCAAAATGGCACCAAGCACCAGAACAGGGAAGAAATCCCTGAGAAAAAGCACTAAATGAAATATTTTTAGAAGAAAAGAAAAGCAAAGCACTGGTGGTACCGGTAGGCGTCGACGGAAGGCAGACGCAACCACAAAAAATATAAAAATAAGAAAAGATTTTCTGCAGTGACAGGGGACACGTCCTGTCAGCTCCGCAGAAAACGAAGAACTGAAGTGAGAGAGGTAGTTGGGTGGGAAGGCAGCATGCATGCGTGGTGGGATGCTCCCAAAAGCTTTCCTTTTGGATGCTGGGGAGTGTTCCCGCGCAGGCTCCGTCAGTGTCGACGGTACCCATATGTGAAAACTACATTCCTGCTTGTTCCTGGAGATATGCAAGATCAATATGCAACAAAACACTATTACCGACTACATCTATGAAAACAACTTTGACATCCTATGCATTACTGAATCATGACTCAAGAGTACAGACCAGGTAATACTAAACCAAATACCACCACCAGCATTCACACCTTACAAAGGCCCCAGAACCCACAAACGAGGAGGCGGAGTATTAATCCTTGCCCGATCAGAACTAAGGTTCAAGACACACCCTCCAAAAGCTCCAAACACTGAATTCATCAACACTGAAAACAAATGAACATAAGATATGCAATACTGGGTCAGACCAAGGTCCATCAAGCCCAGTATCCTGTTTCCAACAATGGCCAATCTAGGTCATACATACCTAGCAGTTTCCCCAAAAGACAGGTTCCACAATGCTTGTACTGGGTCAAGCATTGATATCCTGGGTCCCTTCTTAATGGTTTATGGACCTTTCCTCCAGGAACTTGTCCAAACCTTTTTTAAACCCAGCTACACTAACAGCCTTTTACCACATCCTCCGGTAACAAATTCCAGAGTTTGATTACACGGAGTGAAAAAATATTTTCTTTTATTAGTCTTAAATAGTTTACCCTGTAGCTTCATTGCATGTCCCCTAGTCTTTCTATATTCTGATAACGTAAACAATCGATCTATGTTTACCCGTTCCACTCCGTTCATTAATTTATAGACTTCTATCATATCTCCCCTCAGCCGTCTATTTTCCAGGTAAATGAGCCCTAACCTTTTTAGCCTCTCTTCATAGGAGTATTCTTTCATCCCCTTTACCACACTGGGCCGAGGGTTTTAACATGTTATCCACAATGACGCCTAAATCTTCTTCCTGGGTGGTGGTTCCTAATGTGGAACCTTGCATCGTGTAACCATAGTTTGGGTTGTTCTTCCCTAGGTGCATAACTTTGCACTTGTCCACATTAAATTTCATCTGCCATTTTGATGCCCAGTCTTCCAATTTATCAAGATCCTCTTGCAATTTTCCACAATCCTCTTTGGTTTTAACAACTTTAGTTTTGTGTCATCTGCAAATTTGATAACCTCACTCGTTATTCCCCTTTCCGGGTCATTTATGAATATGTCAAAAAGCAGCAGACCCAGCACAAAACCCTGGGGTACACCACTATTCACCTTTCTCCATTGGGAAAATTGGCTATTTAGCCCTACCCTCTGCTTTCTATCTTTTAACCAGTTCTTGATCCACAATAGTACACTGCCTCCTATCCCATGACTCTTTAGTTTTGCCAAAAGTCTAATGAGGGACCTTGTCAAAGGCTTTCTGAAAGTCCAGATACACTACATCAACCGACTCACCTTTGTCCACCTGTTTATTCACACCTTCAAAAAAACATAACAGATTAGTAAGGCAAGATCTTCCTTGTCTAAAGCCATGTTGAAGGTCTCCCATTACGCCATGACTATCTACATGCTGAGTAATTTTGTTCTTTATGATGGTTTCTACCATTTTTCCCGGTACTGACGTCAGGCTCACCGGTCTGTGGTTTCCCGGATCACCCCTGGAACCCTTTTTAAAAATTGGTGTTACATTGGCGATCCTCCAATCTTCAGGTATTAGATGATTTTAATAAAAATTCACAGATTACTAATAGCAGGTCTGCAATCTCATATTTCAGTTCTTTCAACACCCTTAGATGTACACCATCCAGCCCAGGTGATTTGCTACTCTTCAGTTTATCTAATAGTTGTAATACATCTTCCCGATGTATCGATATTTCCTTCAATTCTGCCGCATCTTTAAATGCCACTTCCGTCATGGGTAACATCTCTACATCTTCCTCAGTAAAGACCAAAGCAAAGAATTCATTTAGTCTCTCCGCTATCGCCTTGTCGCCTCTTAGTGCCCCTTTAACCCCTCTATCATCTAATGGACTAACAAAAAAGTAATTAGTCCTTACCTGCTAATTAGTGTTCCTGAAGGAACTCCAGTCCAGTCCCTTTACTCTCGGGTTGCGCAACCCTTCCAGCAGCTTGGAGGCTGAGCCCATCATCGTTTTGATGATGGTGTGGTATAAATACCACTGGCACCACCCATAGGCACCAGTAATCTGATGAAAAAGCAGACCTGACAGGTACCCGTAATTATAATGTGTAAAAACAAACTCAAAACTAAAGAAACCAAAGTACTTTCTATTTTTTTTTCTTTTATGACTGACAGAACAGCGGTAAGGGAGGGAGGGGAGGGAAGGAGAAGGCTCACCCGAGGCCGACCCAGCCCCTGGACACTCATCCCCGAACCTCCCTAGCTCTTAACCCCGCCACTTGGGCTCTTCCTACCGGGGTTTCCATCTTCCGCCTCGCTCCGTGCCTTGACTTCGGTCCTTTATTCTCTTCTGACCACTAGAAAGTCGAACCTGGGCGGGATCAGGGACTGGACTGGAGTTCCTTCAGGAACACTAATTAGCAGGTAAGGACTAATTACTTTTTCCTTAGCAGAACTCCAGTCCAGTCCCTTTACTCTCGGGATGTAACAGAGCAGTTCATACCTGGGTGGGGTTCGCCAACCCGGACTGAAGTACCGCACCCGCAAACCTGGTGTCTGCTCTACTCTGGACATCCAGTCTGTAGTGCTTGGAAAAGGTATGCAGCGAGGACCAGGTAGCCGCTCTACAGATGTCTATCGGTGGAACCAAGCTATGCTCTGCCCAGGAAGCCGCCTGCGCTCGAGTTGAATGCGCGCGAAGACCTGTTGGTACCTGCCTCCCCTTGAGGATGTAGGCAGAGGCGATGGTCTCCCTGATCCACCTAGAAATGGACGCTTTGGCCGCCGCTTGTCCCTTGTGTGGCCCTCCAAATTGAACGAAAAGCCGATCGGACTTGCGGAAAGCCGCTGTGCGTGAGAGATACCGTCTCAGCACTCTACACAAATCTAGTAGACGCAGTTTGGTACTCTCTCCTCCCTGTGCTTCTCCTGCGAAGGACGGAAGCGAGACTGTTTGGTTCATATGAAAGGGGGAGGAGACCTTGGGTAGGAAGGAAGGGACCGTCCGTAAGACCACCTTATCCCTGAAAAAGGACAGGAAGGGAGGTCGAGAAGAGAGCTTGAAGCTCCGAGACCCTCCTAGCCGAACAAAGCGCTACCAAAATACCGTCTTGAGTGTCAAGTCTTTTAGGGAGGAACCCCTAGCCGGTTCAAAGGGTTCCCTGGTTAGGGCATCTAAAACCAGGTTTAAGTCCCAAGGGGGAATCACTGATCTTTGTTGGGGTCGTAAGCGCTTGACCGCCCTCAGGAACCTACCCACATCAGCGTGCTCTCCTAGAGACTTGCCCGCACCTTACCTCTATAACAAGAGATGGCCGCTAGCTGGACTCGTAGCGAGCTGTGAGCCAAACCTTTCTCGAAACCTGCTTGTAAGAACTCTAACACCTCCGGAACTGAGGCTTCTGAGGGTTTCTTATGGTGATCGGCGCACCATGCCTCGAATATGCGCCAAACCCTGACATAGGATAGGCAGGTCGAGCGTTTCCGAGCATTCAGCAGAGTTGCAATTACAGAAGCTGAGTAACCTCGCTTCACAAGCCGAGCCCTCTCAAGGGCCAAGTCGTAAGCGAGAATCGATGCACGTGGGGCATGAGCACCGGACCCTGCCGTAGTAAATCCTTTGTCGGGGAGCCTCCAAGGGCGATGAGCCGTAAGTCTCACCAGGTCTGCATACCATGGGCGACGCGGCCAATCCGGAGCTATGAGTATTACCAGACCTGGATGGGCCTCTATTCGTCTTAGCACTCCCCCTATGAGGGCCCAGGGCGGGAACACGTACAGGAGGCCTTCCGAAGGCCACTTCTGGACCAGGGCATCCAAGCCTTCTGACATCCTTTCCTTTCTTCGACTGAAGAACCGACTCGCTTTGGAAGATTCGTAGCACGCCATGAGGTCCATGATCGGTACTCCCCAACGGGCTACCACTTGGTCGAACACTTCCTGCGCTAGTTCCCATTCTCCGTGGTCTATCTTGTGTCTGCTGAGATAATCGGCCGTCACATTGTCTGTTCCCACCACGTGTTGAGCTGACAGGTTCAATAGATGTGCTTCGGCCCACTGTAAGAGGCTGTCTGCTTCCTTCTCCAGCAGAGGGCTGCTCGTCCCCCCTTGGCAGTTGATGTAGGCCACCGTGGTGACATTGTCCGAGAGGACGCGGACCGCCCTTTGCTGCACCAAGGGCTCGAGAGCTGTGAGTGCTAGCGCCACTGCCCTCAGCTCTAACCTGTTGGACCACCGAGCTTCCCTCGGGGTCCAGCTCCCCTGTGCGAACTGTCCCTTGCAATGAGCCCCCCATCCTGCGAGGCTGGCATCCGTCGTTAATTGTATCCATTGAGGTGGGTCTACAGGCATCCCGCATCCAAGGTTCTTTGGGCGCTCCCACCAGAGGAGAGTCCTTCTGACCTGAAGAGGACAGGGCAGCTGCATGGATAAGGGATGAAGCTGCAGGGACCATCGTCGTAACAATGCACGTTGGAGGGGTTGCATATGTGCCTTAGCCCACGGTACTACCTCTATCGCTGCCGCCATGGTGCCCAACAGTTGAAGGTAATGCCAGACGGTAGGATTCATCTTGCAATGAAGCGAGAGACCAGGCTTCTCAGATCTCGTAACCTCTGTTCCAACAGGAAGACTCTTCCTCTCCTTGTGTCGAATCTTGCTCCGAGGTAATCGATCTCCTGCAAGGTAATTAATCTGCTCTTTGCCCGGTTGATGACCTGACCCAACCCAACTCCTCCAGGAATTCCACCACTCTGGCTGTAGCTGCACGACTCTGACTCAGAGTTTGCCCGAATCAGCCAATCGTCCAGGTATGGATGTACTAGAATCCCTTCCTTGCGAAGAGCCGTGGCTACCACTACCATTACCTTGGTGAATGTCCTGGGAGCTGTTGCTAGGCCAAAAGGAAGAGCCTAGAACTGAAAATGACCCCTCAGCACTGCAAATCTCAGGAACTGCTGATGAGATTTTCGGACCGGGATATGTAAGTATGCTTCCGTCAAGTCCAGCGATGTTAGAAACTCCCCCTGCCTTACCGCCGCAATGACCGACCTCAGAGTCTCCATTCGAAAATGAGGAACCGAGAGGCAACGATTGACTTGCTTTACGTCCAGGATTGGACGGAAGGACCCTTCTTTCTTTGGCACCACAAAGTAGATCGAGTATCGACCGGAGCCGTATTGGTCTCTGGGGACGGGGGTCACCGCTCCCAACTCGATGAGCCTTGAAAGGGTGTCTTCTATTGCTGCTCTCTTTTCTGGAGATCCGCAGGGAGATTGCATAAAGGCTGGGGGAACTTGCTTTGTGAATTCGAGGGCATAACCCTCTCTGATTTAGAGTACCCAACGATCCGAAGTGACTCGGGCCCAGGCAGGAAGGAACTGCCTTAACCGGCCCCCCACCAGCAGGCCTTTCTCCTGGGCCCCCGTTGTCTCATTGTGTTTTCCTAGGGCCTGAGGAGGCGGAGGAAGTCCCAAAGCCTCTTCCTGCTCCTCGAAACCCTCGGAAACCTTGACCTCTAGGCAAGGGGCGACCCCTAGTAAAAAAATTCTGTCTGATCGGCCGGAACCTACGAAAGTCCCTCGTCTGGTTGCGAGCAGGAACCGTCGCACCGTTTTGTTTGGGTCTATCTTCCGGGAGCCTACCTCCCTTAGACTCGCCAAGGTCTTTCACTAGCTTTTCCAGGTCTTCACCAAACAGTAGTTTCCCCTTGAAGGGGAGGCGACTCAGGCGAGCCTTCGAGGAGGGGTCCGCCGCCCAATTGCGTAGCCACAGATATCTCCTGGTTGCTACCACCGAGGCCATATTTTTGGCTAGGCTTCTAATAAGGTCGTACTGACTATCTGCTAGAAAGGCGGAACCTGACTCCAAGCGTGCAGCACTAGCTTGCGCGTCGGTGGCGGCGCTATCCGCTAGTTGAAGCTGTTGAGCCCACCTCAGGCAGGCTCTTGCTACCCACGCTCCTGAAACTGAGGCCTGCAGGGCGAGGGCACTAACATCGAAGGCTTGCTTCAATAACAAGTCCAGCTTTCTATCCTGACTATCTTTAAGTGCTGCGCCGCCCTCGACCGAAATGGTCGTCTTTTGTCACAGCTGAAACCGCCGCATCCACCTTTGGGGATTTCAGCAGGTCCTTGTCCGCTTCCGACACTGGGTACAAGCGAGACATGGCTCGTACCCCCCTTAGACTGGACTCCGGTTGATCCCACTCCTCCTGGATCATCTGGCGTACCACCCTGTGGACCGGAAAGACTGTTTTTCTGACGGCTTGGATCAAAGGATCCTCCAACGCCTCTTCTTCGGAAGGGATGTCTGATGCCATATTGAGCACCTTCATGGACTCATTAATCAAAGATGGGAGCTCCTCCCGGTGAAATACTCTAACTATTCTGGAATGCTCTTCTTCTGGGATCTCCCCCTCCTCGAGCTCTTCATCTTCCTCCCCCACTTCCTTGTCTCAGCTCTCCTCATCCGGCGTGGTAGGGGAAGGAGGCGTGAGAGGTTCCTCGCCCATTAGTCTAGAGCACTTAGGGGGGGCTCCGGAGTCCTGGGAGCTTGTCTTCCCTGGACCGGGCCGGCCACCCTCTTTCAGCATTGTAGGCCCCATGACTCCCTGCTGACGCATACAATAAGCTTTGTGTAAGAGAAGGACAAATTCTGGTGAAAAAAACTCCCAGCCTCCCTCCGTTCCACTGGAAGCCAGGGGAAGGGGCTGCGAGGGGCCTGGGCAGACAAATGTAGAGGGCGGGGGAACGGTGGAAGAATCCCCTCCCCCTTCCCTGGGACCTTGAGAGACCTGAGCAGTCTGATCCATGGCCAACTGAATCTCCTGTTCAACAGAAATTGCTTCTGCAGCACAACCCCGGCAAATCCCTGCCTCAGAATCCGCAATTCTGCGGGTGCCGCAGGACGGGCAGCGTAATTTTCCTGTCATTCTTTCCCCTCTCTAGGATTTGTATTCAAGAGCCCCCCCCCTGAGAGAGAAGGATCCGGAGAATCAAAAGCAAAGAACAAAAAACAAACCCGGCAACCAGTGAAATAAACTGAAATTAAACTAAATGAAAACAAAGTTTTCCTAGGTACAGGAAGGGGGGGGGGGGACCTATGCGAGGACCCACACAGGCCCCAAATAACCCAAATCAAAATAATAAAAAGAATAAATTACATAAATCTTAAAATTAAGAATACAGTCAGGGATTCTTTAGACTCTGCAATACTTGCGGTTTCTGTGACCCGATGTTCCCCGGGCCGCGCTCGGCATGCTGGACCCGCTGACTGAAGATAGACTCCACGTGGTAGGCCTCAGCCACGTGGAGTCAGTACGTGCGGCCGGCGACCTCTTTCGCTGCCGGATACCAAGCCGTTAGAGCACCACGCCTCGACGATCTGCCGCCGCCTCTAGCGCTCAGCCTGGGAAGACGCTGAAAGCGCGAGGTGGCAGTGAGGCCGGGAGAAGAGCGTTGCTGTCCCTGTACTCAGCCCCCGAATCGGGGCTTCAGTGTGGGGATGCCTCCAGCGCTCAGTCCACCTCGGGGACTTCGGCGCGAGGCAACAGAGAGAGAGGAGCGGAGACCAAAGCACCGGATGCCGCACCCGCGGGGGGGGGGGGGATGCCCGAAGCGGCCTGCTGCCCAGTGAAAGCCCTCTGCTTCCCACGGACTCCGGAGGACCGGGAAGGGGGGGGGGGGGAGGGGAGAGAAAAGAAGTAGAAATTCACCAACGATTCAGTGAAAGAACACCCGGGAGTAGGAAGAACTCCCTCAACTAAAGTAAAGGCAAATCAAAGCAATTAAATAAAAAAGATTAACAAAGGAACTAAAAGACCAGTAAGCTCTTGGCTTACGGTAGCCCTCCAGCTGCTTGGAGGCTGAGAATACTGGTGCCTATGGGTGGTGCCAGTGGTATTTATACCACACCATCATCAAAACGATGATGGGCTCAGCCTCCAAGCTGCTGGAAGGGTTGCACAACCCGAGAGTAAAGGGACTGGACTGGAGTTCTGCTAAGGAACTCAGGTTTTTTGCTACGAACGTACTTGAAAAAGTCTTTATTATGCATTTTTTGCTTACACAGCAAGCTTCTTCTCAAATTCTCCCTTTGCCTGCCTTATCAATGCCTTGCATTTGACTTGCCAGTGCTTGTGCTGTTTCCAGGTTTCGTCGTTTGGCTCTTTTTTCCATTTCCTGAAAGATGCTTTTTTGGCAACAGCCTCACTGACCTCACCTTTAAACTAACATCTATCCATCTGCCTAATATACCTACTCCCCAATGCCCAGAGGACACATCCAACATCCTGGACATGATATATGCAGCTAACTCACCACACAAGACTCATTGTGCTAGGAGACCTAAACCTCACATCTGCTCAACAACTGAATTCTCATTTCACAAAGCAATGGAATCCATTCAACTCAAGCAAATCTTATCGGACCATCTCATCGCTCTGGCTCTACACCAGACCGCATATTCGTTCCAACACCCTAGATAAAGGTCTCATAACACCACCTAAAACTACACCAATACCATGGTCAGATCACCATGACAAATCATTTGAACTCCACCTCAATACCGAACAGGCAGCTCGGAAAATGGAACAGCCAACAAGACACTTCAAAGCTTTTAACAAAGAGCAATTCCTCAAAGATACCGTGCAGTCCCTACCCCAAGATTTCACCAACCTGGACGAAGCCATCAACTCATGGAATACCACCATATTTGCTGCATCTAATCTAACACCTCGTATGAATTCACACCACAACAAAAACAGGACCAGATCTACACCATGGTACTCGAACACAATAAGACAAACCAAAAGAAAAACTAAGGTAACTGGAACGTCGCTGGAGACGCAACAAATCAGAAACTACACAAACAATACCAAGAGATGCAAAAATAGCCAAACAATACCACACAAACCTTGTAATGAAAGCCTGTAATAAACCTAAAGAACTCTTCATCATCATTCGTACCCAAAGGACCCAACAATGAAAGATGAAAGCAAAATGCACCTGCAAACCTTTGCTGATTACCTAACAGCCAAGAACAGCACCAACACAAAGCATAAGAAAAGCCCCCTTAAGGACACACCAGCAATAGATGGCTCTACAACTACCAATCACTGGAAGAACTTCAGCATTCCATCAACAAAACAAACCATCACTGCTATAAACACTACCATCTCTCCATCGGACCCCTGCCCAGTAACAGATTAAATCCACCAAAGAAGAACTCAACACATTCATCCAAAAGATAGTGAGCACCTCTCACCCAGGCCTACATTCCTAAATCTACCTCATCCAACAGTACCGACACTTCAACCTACCGCCCAATATCCAGCCTCCCATTCCTGGCTAAACTAAAAAAAAAAAAAAAATTGTACAGAGACAGCTCCAAGATCACATTGACAAATTCGCCCCACTAGATCCCCACCAGCACGGATTCCGTCCAAAACATGGCATTGAGACACTACTCATACATCTATTCAACAACATAATCAAAGGAATGGACAAGATAAAGCAGGGCTTCCTACTAATATTTATCATCGGCATTCGACAGTTTCTCATCACATCCTATTGAAGCGCCTAACGGAGATTGGACTACAAGATACCACAATTAAATGGTTCCAATTATACCTTGAAGATAGACAGAGTAAAATCTGGGAACCTAACCTCAGAACCCTTCAAGACTACTCAAGGAGTTTCCCAAGGCTCATCATTATCAGCTCTCCTCTTCAACATCTATATTCAGCCCTTATGCAAAATACTTAATACACACGAGATACAATATGCCATATATGCTGACGACATCATGACATATACCCCTATTCAACTGGATTCCCCAAGACTATACCACTATATCAACCTGCATTCAAGAAACAACCTGGCTAACATAAAAAAAAACTGAAGCAATCATCACGAGAGACTCCAAATTCATTCCTCCTACTGCTAACATATCCAATACTCCGATTACAATAAAAGATGAAGTCAGATACCTTAGAGTGATCCTAGACAAACAACTCACCCTCCAACCGCATATCAACAAGATATCCAGAACATCCGCCTTCAAACTCTCAAAACTCGAGACTAAAACCCCTCCTCAATAAACAACATTTCCGTACAGTATGCCAGGCCATCATTACACCTCTACTGGACTACTATAATATACTATTCCAAGGGCTGCCTAAACCACCCGTCCCCTACAATTAGTCCAGAATACCGCTGCCCGCGTTAATACTAGCACTTCAATACAAGACCATATAACTCCAATACTACAAGATCTACACTGGCTACCAATCTCATCACAGGCAAAATACAAATCAGCGCTCACCATCTTCAAAACTGAAAACATCTCAGCAGGAATACATGAACTCATTGGAACCAAAACAAGCAAAAGACCAGACAAACAGCACCAAACACAATATACCAACACCTACTCTATTCACAAGAACAAACAAATCCATATCCATTTGAGCATTCTCTCTTGCTGCCCCTGCTATCTGGAATGTCCTCCCAGATAATCTAAAAACAACAGATATAAAAGAATTCCGGAAGCTACTTAAAACCACCCTATTCATTGAACAATTAAATGAAGACCACCAATCTACCCTAACCACCCCAAAAAAGGAGCTACACAAGACATGACATCCACAACAAAAACATCCTATTACTCTCAGTAAAATGTATATAGCCCAATGTAGATAGCTTAACATGTATATATTGCACCCCAAGTCAAGATTTACTTATCCACACACTCACGAACACCCCCGCACTACACTACTTGATTGGTTTGCGGTGAAATCCGCGTTGATTCAAGGATTAAGTGGGATATAAATACTTTTTAAATAAATATAAGGGGCACTAAAACAGGTCAAGGCCATAGCAGAGAGACTGAATGAATTCTTTGCTTCGGTCTTTACTGAGGAAGATGTAGGGATGTTACCCATGACTGAAGTGGTATTTAAAGATAATACGGTGGAAGAACTGAAAGAAATATCGATACACCGGAAAAGCACAGTTACTTACCTGTAACAGTTGATCTCTGGGAACAGCAGGAATAAGTCTTCACATATGGTTACGTCGGTACCGACGGAGTCTGCGCGGGAACGCTCCCCAGCGTCCAATTAGAACGCTTTTGGGAGCATCCCACCATGCCTGCGTGCTGCCTTCCCGCCTTTCCCAACTGCCTCTCCTCAGTTAAGTTTTAAAGTTGAGACAGAGAGAGAGAGGAAAGATAGAGATAGAGAAATACAACTCCTAGGGGAGGTGGGTGGGTTGTGAAGACTTATTCCTGCTGTTCCCAGAGATCACCCGTTACAGGTAAGTAACTGTGCTATCTCCAGGAACAAGCAGGAATGAGTCTTCACATATGGGGACTCCCAAGCTAAGATGCCTGGAGGAGTCCCAGCATGCTGCGAATCAGAGAAGGCCATGCTATTCGACAGAACCTCAGGCATCCTGGGGATGGAGGGTAGGAGTTGAACTAAAAAGATATGCTATGGACCAACTGGACCAAACAGGACGCCTAGAGAGGAGACCCTGTGTAGATAATATCTAGTAGTAAATATTGAACTGGAATTTAGCAATATGGACCTCACCTTGAGGTATTGTAAAACGTTTATGGAGGTTCATATGGGACTGCTAATGTGAACTAGCAGAATATCCTCAAGGAATACCTCAATATAGAGCAGAGGTAATAAACTGTGCAAAATACAGGTTGTGGTCAGAACCTTTAGGGCGAGAAAAATCCCAGCGGAGACTGGGGTAGTTCAATGAGGCAGGACTTTTGCGAGAAACGCGGAAGTCCCTATTAGATAAACCTGAAGTTCTTTTGACCCTAAAGAGACAGTCTTTATAGGAGAAGAGGGGCTTCGAAGACAACTATATCCGATAAAGAAAGACAGAAGTATGAGGCATTGTAGCCTCCTATTTACTGAAAATTCAGAATGTCCTTCTTAATTGAAGTTACTTAGAAAAAAAGATGGTACATGGAGGACTTCAGATGTACCTAAACTGAAGGTCATGGTGGAAACCTTTTAACTAACACAGGGAAGTGGTTGCTTATGTAGAATCCTGAACATGCTGGGGCAGCATTGAAAAGGATAGTGACTGTCGGGGCCGTATAGGAAGAAATATAAATATATATACATATACATACATATATACACATATACATATATGAACCTAAGCAGACAGATAGAAATATATAGATACATATCCACCTACTATGATATATAGATATAGATATAGATAGGTGAATACAGGTATATCTATTTATAGAAACAGATGTCTATATACATGTATGCATAAATATATACCCATGTCCCCACATAGGGATATGTGAAGAGAGAAAGATTCATCTAACAAGGGAATACCTGCTTGAGGAGATGTTTAGAGAATCCATTCTCCCTTGTTGTGGGTGGGAGAGCTAAGGGAGTGCTCTCACTGACAAGGAGAAGTCTAGAGTATTTTAAGAACTCTAGCCCTTGAAAAACCAGGAATGGAGGATGTTTTAATCTGCTGACAGTAAGTCTGGATCCTTCCATAACTCCAGCATGACAGCTGGAGAAGAAGATGCAACAAAGAGATACCATATTTACCCTTCTAAGAGGGCAAAATGAATATGATGCATTCTTGCTCTCAATATGAATTACTCCATGAGGAATTGAGGATGGGAGGAAATACACAAAGACTGGCTGTCAGTGAAAACAAACCATCCCTGGTGAAAGGGTCCACTGGGAATGTGAACCAACCCAGGGGATTGGATAATTCTTTAGGTCTTCACTTAAAGGCATGTGTCCTTTATTGAAGACTTTAATGGAAATGGTAAGGGTAGGGAAGAACCCAGTAAAGCCCTTCCTAACCATCTGGAATTATTTCCTCTCTAGCAAGGGCCCATAGTGCAGAGCTGCTCTGTAGAGATGCAGAGAGCATGTTGCAGGTTGGCTAGAAGAAAAAACTGGCTGTTTAAGAGCCAGTATGTAACCTGAACTACTCCAACACCCAAGAATTGGGGAAGGCTAAGGATAGAAGGTATGCTACAACAAGAAAACCTGAGAAGGTTCTAAGTCTGTCTGGGACTTAGTACTAAGGCCAGAAAGATTGATATTGGAGATCAAGCCCTGGGTGCTTGGTTAGCAAGTTGGTGGTTTTACACTAAGAGCCCCTGCATTCTAACTATTGTTAGAGCGGCAGAACAAATCTTAGGTCTTAAGATTAGAAAAAGACCTACAGACAATTAGGAGTGGTAAAACTCCATCATTGTCTGAGAAGCTGCCACGAGAAACAAGAATGCAAGGTGGCGACAACTCTGAAAAGAAACTCAGGGCTTAGGGATAAGCCCTCAGTTAAGTAGTATACTCCTACAGACCAAAATGTCTTAGTAAGAGGGGCAGACTTGAAAAAGACTTACGATGGAGTAAATCTTTGAAAAGAATAGTATGAGACATGCTGATACAGGAGAAACTGTCAAAGATAAAGGTATAGACAACCTTATTGACAGCTGTTACTCCTCTATCTACTTAGAAGGAAGAGGAGTAACCTTACTACCTGTAAAGCACAATCATGCTAAGGAGCTCTATGAGCTAAAAGTCAGAATGTCTCTTTAATGTAAAGTTTTGGATGGAACCGATGCAGATGCTTGTAAGAGAAGAAGCAAACTACAGGTTCTAAACCTCAAAGCAGGAAGGAGGATTCAGTGAAGAATCTATCAGCAACCCTGTGACTGCTGGGTTTGCTGAAGTGGTTGAGGTTGTGGTTTCTTTAGCCTGGTTTGATGTTTCCCCTGTTTGGAAACAGCTGTATGATGGGTAGAGAAAGGATACAACTTTTTCCCCTTGGAGGAATAAAGTTTGGTAGAAGATTTCTTACCAACTGGGATAGAGGAAGGTGTAGACAATCCTTTGAAAGCAACAGTGCCAGTGGTTAACTGAGCAGCTTGGCGTAAAGTCTCTTTGTTAAAGAGATTCTCCCCAGTACAAGGAGTATTTCCCAGCCTTTCTTGTACCCATTTATCCAAGTCAGAAGCTTGGAGCCAGGCCATGCATTGTGCCCGTATGGCTATAGCAGACGTTCTGCTAACAGACTCAAAACAGTCCAGGGTAGCACGAGTAAGAAACCTAGAGATATTTTGAACATGAATAACCAGTAAATCACAGTTACTTACCTGTAACAGGTGATCTCTGGGAACAGCAGGAATAAGTCTTCACATATGGGTATCGTCGGTACCGACGGAGCCTGCGCGGGAACGCTCCCCAGCGTCCAGTAAGAAAGCTTTTGGGAGCATCCCACAGCGCCTGCGCGCTGCCTTCCTGCCTTTCCTAACTGCCTCTCTCCAGTTCGAGTTTTAAAGCTGAGACAAAGACAGAGAGGAAAGGAAAGATAGAGAGATACAACTCCTAGGGGAGGTGGGTGGGTTGTGAAGACTTATTCCTGCTGTTCCCAGAGATCACCTGTTACAGGTAAGTAACTGTGCTATCTCCAGGAACAAGCAGGAATGAGTCTTCACATATGGGGACTCCCCAGCTAGAGATGCCTGGGAGATCACCCAGATTGTGAGTCCCTGGGAAGGGCTCTACCTCTACCCATGAATCTCAGGCATCCAGTCAGGGATGGAGGGTAGGAGTTGATTAGGTATGGAACAGATGTTTGAGAACAGCCTGACCAAACAAGGCATCCCGGCGGGAGTCCTTGTCCAAGCAGTAATGGGCTGTGAAGGTATGAACCGATGCCCAGGTGGCCGCTCGACAGATATGGTCGATGGACACAGAGTTTAGATGAGCCATAGAGGTTGCCATGGCCCTCACATTGAGCTGTGACATGGCCCTCCAGAGAAAGGTTCTTACTCTGGTAGGCGAAGGAAATACACTGAGCAATCCAATTGGACAGAGTTCTCTTAGAGACTGGAAGTCCTAAATGAGAAGGATCAAAAGCAACAAAAAGTTGAGAGGACTTTTTATGTTGCTGTGTCCTGTGTTAAGTAGAAAGCAAGTGCTCTTTTACAATCCAGGGAATGAAGATTTCTCTCTGCACTTGATGCATGAGGTCCTGGAAAAAAGACAGGTAAAAACACCACCTGGTTCAGATGAAAAGGTGAGACCACTTTAGGCATAAAGTGTGGATTAGTTCTGAGGACTACCTTGTCATGATGGAACCTTGTATAAGGAGGATTAGCCACTAAAGCTTGCAGCTCACTGATACGGCGAGCTGAGGTGACTGCAATGAGAAAAATAACTTTCCAGGAAAGGAATTTTAAGGAGGTAGTGGCTAAGGGTTCAAAGGGTGGCTTCATAAGCTGGCCAAGAAACAGATTCAAGTCCCATTCCACTGGGGGTGGTCTAATGGGAGGTTTAGTCAAAAGAAGGCCTCTCATGAATCTTGCTATAAGAGAATGAGAGGAAATAGGTTGTCCATTGAGAGGCTTAAGGGATGCTGCAATAGCACTCAAATGGACTCTGATTGAATTTGTTTTAAGACCTGCATGGGATAAATGCAGTAAATAGTCTAGTAAAGAAATCAAAGGTATTGCAAGAGGGTTGAGACCCTTCTCTGCACACCAAATGGAAAACCCTTTCCATTTAAAAGCATATTTATTTTATTTTATTTATTTAGCAAGCATTTGTATACCGCTCCTTCAAGCGATCAGAACGTCTTGAAAGTCTTGTGGAAGGCTTTCTGGAAGCATGAAGGATATCCTTCACTTGCTGAGAAAGTTGTAAATCTTGAAGGTCTAGGCTTTCAGCAACCAGGCCCTGAGATGAAGAGACTGAGGATTTGGGTGCCACAAGGTTCCCTCCTCCTGGGAGAGGCGATCTGGAGCAGACCCCAGGTCTAGGGAGGGAGCTTGAGAGAGATGCAGAAGTAGAGGGTAACACACTTGGCATGGCCAAAGTGGTGCTATGAGGATCATAGTGCTCTTGTCTCTCTGAAGCTTGAACAGAGTTTTGGGAAATAGGGGAATAGGTGGAAATGCATAGAGGAAGTCTTGCCCCCAATGGAGGAGGAAGGCATCCCTGGCCTGAACTCCCTGACATGGAATCCTGGAACAGAACCAGGGAAGTTTGGCATTCCACGGACTTGCAAACAGGTCTATGTCTGGGGTACCCCAAATCCGAAAGATTCTGGCTATCTGGTCCCCATGGAGGGACCATTCATGTGGAAGCAGAACTCGACTGAGTCTGTCTGCCCAAGAGTTTTGAACCCCTGGAAGATATACTGCCATGAGATGGATTTGATGCTCTCTGGCGAAGGCCCACAATCTCAGAGCTTCGTTGCAAAGCGACAGAGCCAGTCCCTCCCTGCTTGTTCACGTAGAACATGGCTACCTGGTTGTCCGTGTGGATGAGGACTGTCTTGTAGCTGAGCAGGGTGTGGAAGACTCAGAGCCAGAAAGATTGCTCTGAGCTCTAAGAGGTTGATATGAAGAGATGTCTGCTGTGGAGACCAGATGCCCTGGGTTGAGAGATCTTGTAGATGAGCCCCCCAACCCCTTGGAGAGGCATCTGTAGTAAGGGTGGCTTGGGGTAACACCTGTTGAAAGGGGGACCCCAGCAACAGATTCTGAGTGGACTTCCACCAGTGGAGGGACCAAAAAAGGCGACTGAAATTGCTATTTTGTCTGACAGGCAACCTGATGCCTGGGTCCATTGGGAGGATAGGGTCCACTGAGCTGCTCTCATGTGAAGGCGAGCATAGGGAACCACATGCACCGTGGATGCCATGTGGCCTAAGAGTTGCAACATCTCTCGAGCAGTTAAATGGGATTTTAACTGAATCTGGGAGGCTAACTGCACCAAGCGTAGGCAACAGGCCTGGGGAAGATAGGCCTTTGCAGTTGTGGTATCCAGTAAGGCCCCTATGAACTCTAGAGACTGAGTAGGGGTGAGATGGGATTTTGGGATGTTGATTACCAGTCCCAGATACTGAAGAACACGCCTTGTGCAGGCCAGGGAAGTCTGGGCCTCTGACTGGGATGGAGCTCAGATGAGCCAGTCGTCCAGATATGGGAATACGAATATTCCTAGAGTGCGCAGGAATGCAGCTACTACTGCCATGCATTTTGTGAACACTCTTGGAGCAGAGGCCAGACCGAAAGGAAGCACTTTGTATTGGTAGTGCTTTCCTTGGTAAAGGAATCGAAGGAATCTTCTGTGTGTTGGATGGATGAGAACATGGGTGTACGCATCCTTGAGATCTAGAGAACAAAGCCAGTCCTGACTCTGGAGGTATGGAAGGAGAGTTCCGAGAGAAGTCATCTTGAATTTCTCCTTGCATAGAAACTTGTTCAAATCTCAGATCTAATATGGGTCTGTAGCCCCCTGTTTTCTTTAGAATGAGAAAATAGGGGGAGTAGAACCCTGAGCCCTGTTGAACGGGTACTTCTTCTATTGCACCCTGGGCAAGAAGGGTAGCAATCTCTTGACCTAGAAGGTTGAGGAGAGATGTTGGAGAATTGAACTGTTTCACCATGGTGTGAGGAGGAAGGTTTAAGAAATGAAGTTTGTACCCTTCCCTTATGATGGAGAGGGTCCACTGCTCTGCTGTGATTTGTTCCCATCTGGGAGCAAAGTGAGCTAACCTTCCTGGGATGGTGAGAGGCTATGGATGTTCTAGAGCCAGAAAGGCTAAGTTCTCTAGTGGAAAGTCAAAGGCCCTGAGGAGGCTGAGGCTGTTGGGCCGTAGCAGTCCTCGCAGCCTGGGTTTTGGCCTGTTTTGGTTGTTGCTGTCTCTTTGTAGCAAAACAACCTTGAGAAGAGGCCTGACCATAAGAAGAAAATTTCCCTTTCTTTAGGAAAGATCCCTTTTTGAACAACCTCTTTTTAAAAGGAGCAGTAGTAGACTTTGAAAGTCTATCTAAAGCAGAGTTTTCAGCATCCATTTGGTTGGCCTTTGCCAAACAGGTTTTCGCCTGTACAGGGAAGATTACCTAGACCATCCTGTACCAATGTTCCCTCTAATTTTCTGTAGGCTGTGTGCGCATAATATATCAGCTGTGTGCAGCTTTTGAAGGAAGGTTAAATTTTTGTGCGCCACATAATGACACTCGGAGTTATATACTTTAAAATTTGACTACACGTCAGAATACAGTATGTACACCACATTGATTTTAATCTAATTAAATGAAAATAGATTACTAAATGAATCAGGAAATTTCTAGTAATTACAATCATAACTTTTAAATTTTAAGACGTCTGTTTTGTTTTCTATCCGAATTAGAGCCATAATTTTTGTGCGCTCTGTTGTAAAGTATGTGCGCTCACTCGGTGAGGTGGGTGCGCGCGCACACGCGCACAGCTTAGAGGGAACAGTGTCCTGTACCCAGGATTCCAAATCAGAGGCTTGCAACCAAGCAACTCTGCGTGCACCTATGGCAATAGCCGAGGCTCTACTGGCCCCCTCAAAAGAGTCAAAGGCTGCACAGTTGGAAAACCTGGATACATCCTGTGCATGTTTAAGCCAGGTGATGTATTCTTCTCTCTTATCTTCTGACATAAAAGGAGATAAGGTTTGCAGATGATCTGTAACTTCTTTTAGAAACATCCCCATATAGAGACTATAGGAGTTGATTCTGGCTACAAGCATACTGGCCTGGAAGATTTTCCTGCCAAAGGCATCTGGAGTTCTGCATTCTCTTCCTGGAGGAGCAGAGGAGTGCCTTTTTGTACTCTTGATCTTTTTCATAGCAGACTCTACCACAATAGAGTAGTGAGGAAGCTGAGTCTTATGAAACCCAGGACAAGGAGGAACACGATACATGGTGTCCAACCTTCTGGAATGAGGGGAGGTGGAAAGAGGAGTCTCCCATATGCCCAGCATGTGATCATAAAGAATCTCATATATTGGCAAGGTGGCTGCTCCTTTAGGAGCCTTAGGATACTGTAGGATATCCAATTTTTTGGCTCTAGGTTCAGTCTCAGAGATCACTGAGATGGACAGGCCTTTGGCCACCTCCCTAATGAAGTCCTGAAAAGACAAGTCTTCAGGAGGAGACATTCTTCTTTTTGGAGAAGAGGGTTCCTGAGGAAGGATGCCCGATGCTTCAATTGAGGCCTCTGAAGAATCAGAGTCTTCAGAGGAATCGAAGTATCAACTATCTGGATGCTCTCGTAGAGCCCGATACGTGTACCGGGAGGTATCGACATCGAGAGTAATCGGTACCGGGTCAGTACTGATGGGCATCACTGGATAGCATACCGCTGATGTCGATGCAAGCGGTACTGGTATCGGGACCGATATCGGGACCGATATCGGGTCCGGTACCGGAATCGGTACAGGTACCGACAACGGGGTTTGTTGCGGTACTGTAGGTGTCGCAGCTTGAATGAATGCCGTGATGGCATGCTGCATGGTCAGAATATTCTGATCCATTGACGCCACCAATGTCTGATGTCGATACCGGTAGAAACCGCCGGTACCCCAGAACATTGTAACAGGTGATTGGTCGAGGCCGAGCCATCGATGTCAACCTGTGACCCCATAGGTAGTGCTTTGGAAGCCGGAGCCTCCCGCCGGGGTAATTTTGCCGGTGAAGTATCCTCAAGAGTAAGCCCGGGGGCATCTCGATACTTAGAGGGAGATGAACTCTTTGAGGACCGGCCAGATTTAAGTTTGGTTACCTGAGATGGGATGAAGAAGCAGCCCTGGAAGACGTCGATGCCACAGAAGCTGCATCGGAGGGAAAGAGGGTACTGAGCTTAGCTGCTCGATTCTGTAACCCTCTTTTAGACATCATGGAACAGGACTCACAATCCGCAATGGAGTGGTCAGGACCTAAACATTTTAGACACCAGTCATGGGTGTCAGTGACAGAAATAGTGCTGCTGCACTTTGTGCATTTTTTAAACCCGGAGGCGGGTTTTTCCATGAGGGAAAAATATATCTGTAGGCCTAAGGCCCCAGAAGAAAAATGCACTGAAAAGAGTAGAAGGTTTTTTTTTTTAAAGAAAGAAAAGGACCGGTGGTACCGGTGCGGAATCGAGAAGGCAGACACGCGACTAAAGAAAAATAAAAGAAAATAAATTCTTCAGCGGTGACAGGAAACACGACCTGCTGGCTCCGCGGAAAAGAAGAACTGGAGAGGGGCAGTTAGGAAAGGCAGGAAGGCAGCATGCAGGTGCTGTGGGATGCTCCCAAAAGCTTTCTTACTGGACGCTGGGGAGCGTTCCCACGCAGGCTCCGTCGGTACCGACAATACCCATATGTGAAGACTCATTCCTGCTTGTTCCTGGAGATTAAGTCTTCACATATGGGTACGTCGGTACCGACCGAGTCTGCGCGGGAACGCTTCCCAGCGTCCAATCAAAGAGCTTTTGGAAGCATCCCACCATGCCTGCGTGCTGCCTTCCCGCCTTTCCCAACTGCCTCTCCTCAGTTAAGTTTTAAAGCTGAGACAAAGAGAGAGAGAGGAAAGGAAAGAGAGATACAACTCCTGGGGAGGTGGGTGGGTTGTGAAGACTTATTCCTGCTGTTCCCAGAGATCACCTGTTACAGGTAAGTAACTGCTATCTCCAGGAACAAGCAGGAATGAGTCTTCACATATGGGGACTCCCAAGCTAAGATGCCTGGAGTCCCAGCATGTTATAGGTTGGAACATGCTATCCCGCACAACACCAGGCATCCTGAGGATGGAGGCTAGGAGTTGAAGAAAGGTGCTGTGGAACAGCTAACCTAGAATAGGACTGCAGAAAAGGAGTCCATGTGTGGATGATAATTGTCAATGATATTGCAAAGAAAAATATATTGCAATAGGGACCTCCCCTAACAGGACTTTAGAGACGTATAGAGGTTCATGGGATCTACTGGGGAACCCACTAGAGGAACCTCAAGAAGGACCTCACTGTAAGTGGAGGTCGGAATCCTGTAGGAAAAATGATGGAGATCAGAATCCTGAAAGGTAACAGGGAACCCCAGTAGGAAAAACTGGGGTAGTACAAAAATGGTGGGCCTTCAGCGGAAGGCTTTATGATAAAAACCCAACTCTTTTGGCAAAAGAGTGGCTCACTCTTAGGAACAAAAGAGAAAAGCTAACCAATTTGGACAAACAGGCTCAGTCCTTGTGGGGAGAAAGGGTATGGGAACCTCTTGTATCCCAAAAGAAAGGACAAACGCCGGAGGTGTTAACCTGTGAGTAGCTGAAGATCCGCAATATCTCTCCTAACTGAAGTCAGCTGGGAGAGATATGGGATATGGAGAGCTTCAGAGGTACCTAACCTTAGGGTTATGGTAGGTGTTAACTACCACCAAGTGGTTGTGAGTGTAGGACCCCAAAACATGCTGGATAGCATAGTATGGGTAAAACCCCTTCTGTCAGAATCATATGGCTAAATGAGCCTCAACAGTCAGGTAGATAAAGCAGAATACATATCTACCGATAGTAGAATATCTCAACAGATACATATAGATATATATACATATAGATATATGAGAATATATCTATAGTGAGATATGAAGTGCATAAAGTACTCACACACGATAGACAGACATCTGTAAGGTGTGAATTAGCAACTCCTTAAGCTTTCACGTAAGAGTAGGCCTATGTGCTTTATATTAAAAAGGAGAACTTTTCTAGTCATGGGAGATATGACTGAAAAAAGCCTTTCAACCATCTAATATAGCTGTTGGAGAGAAACCCCCCCATGCTCTCTAGCAAGGGCCCATAGTGGAGAGCTTCTCTGCAGAATTGCAGAGAGCATTATGCAGGAGAATGAGGAGATAGAACTGGCTGCAGAAAAGCCAGTAGCTATGTCAACTATGCTGCCAAACCCATGGGAATGGAGATGGTAGAAAGAGAAGACAATCTAACAAGTTTGTAGTGAAAAGATTTCCAAGACAGATGACAGGACTGACTTGGAGTCACTACTAATACCAGACAAAATGTTATTGGGGGACAAATCTGGTTATTGGAGGACAAGAACCAGTGGTCGAAACATTAAGGCTCCTGCATTGGTAGCTGCTTGCCAGACAGCAGAAGAATGGTACTGTTGAAAAACAGAAAGAACAGACAAAACAAGAGTAGAAAACTCTGGAGGTGTCTGATGAACTGCTGCAAAGCAAGATTGAAAAAGAGGAGTCAACTCAGAAAAGAGAACTCCGCACTAGAAAAGTAAGAAAATTAGAGAGGCTGAAGAAAAGCCCTCCAGTGAGCAATACCACTCTTAGAGGAAAAACCCTGGTAAGAGGGTAAAGAAAATGGAGCTGAAGAAAACTTACAAAGTAGTAAGTTTATAGAAAGGAAAGGAGACATGCTGGCACAGGAAACTATCATTTGATAGTGGATGGACCTATTTCCCTAGAAGGAAAAAGAAGAGAACCATGTGACCTAGAAGCATCAACATCCTGAAAGCTCATATAGAAAGAATGGATGTCTTTCGGGAAGAGATCCATGTTTAGTATTTAGAATGACAGCAGTGGATTGTCTCTATTGAGAAGAAACAACTGCAGATTGTAATCCCCAGAGTCACAAGCATCTGATGGGTTGATTAGAAACCCTGTGGTTGCTGGGTTTGCCGAGCCTGGTGAGATGTTGAACTCTGCAGACCAGGACGATGCTTCCCCTGTTTGGGAACATCTGTAGGATGGGCAGATGATGCATAAAACCACCTTCTCCTATGGGAAGAAAGTTTGGCAGGATATTTCCTACCTACTGGGACAGAAGGTGGTGCAGAAGAGCCCCTAGGAACAGGTAAGTCAGTGGAAAACTGAGTAACCTGACGTAAAGACTCCTTGTTGAAAAGATTATCTCCAGTGCAAGGAGTATGTCCCAGTCTGTGTTGTGCCCATTTGTCCAAGCCTGAAGCTTGGAGCCAGGCTCTACGTCGTGCCCCTATAGTTATAGCAGAAGTCCTGCTAACAGACTCAAAAGAGTCTGGGGAAGCACGAGTAAGAAACCAAGAGATATTCTGGAGATGCTTGAGCAGTGAAGAGTAGTCTGCACTCCTGGACCCTGGAAGGGAAGGAGTCAAAAGATGTAATTGCTTTGTGACCTCCTCAAGAGATACTCATAGAAAATATATGAGAGAATTCTTGCAGAAAGCATAGATGTCTGGAAGGTTTGACGTCCAAAGGCATCAAGCATCCTAGATTCACGACCTGGCGGATAAGAAGAGTGCTTTTTCTTACTCTTTACCCACTTCATTGCTGATTCCACAACTATGGAATGATGAGGAAGTTGAGTCTTTTGAAACCCTGGAGAGGGGGGCACCTGATATAAGAGATCAGTTGCTCTGGAAGGTGGGGGTACCCTTAAAGGTGTTTCCTTGCAGGATCTCTTTCTAGGAATGTGGGAATGATGCAAAGGAAGCTTTATGTTCTCCTTTGCTTTGGTAGAAAGAGAGGCCTGTGCAGGATCATGTCCTAGGATAGGAATGGCAAGAGATCTTGCAATATCCAGGAGGAAACTCTGAAAAGAGGGTTCCCCAACAGGAATTTCTCTTGGACAGGTTAGATCTGAAGAACTAGCCTGAGCACTGACAGAGCTATCCAGATATATAGGAATAGAAGATCCTGCACAGTGCAGTGTGTAATGCATAAAGGATGGTCGCCGGTACTGACTGTCAGGAGCAGCGACCGACATTACCACATTGTCCATGCCAGGTATCGACTCCAAGCTTGGCATAGAAGTGAGCGATCCTGTTGAAAAAAGCATGGCAGGAGTTGGCCACGATGGTACTGTGGATACCGGTATCGATGTCAACACCGGTACCGATATCAGAGTCGAGCCCGACAAAGACATCGGAGCAGTCATCGGAGACCGTTCAATCGGTACCGAGGCAACCGAAAACGTCCGGGTGCTATCCTCGGTACCGAGCCACTGGTATCGATCGGTGTCGGTACCAAATGATATTGGTACCGAGTCTTCCAGACTAGAGAGCGATTCTAAACTGGGCATCGATGAACAAAGCATGGAAGACACCGACCGTAAGGGTAATGAGGACATCGGCACCGACTTCGGTACCGTGCCTGATACCAGTGAATGAAGGTCAACCAGTGGCAACTCAGTGGGCCGAGGGAACCGAGAGTTGCGGATCCGAATCATCGGAACTGAGCCTTCGGTACCACCGAGAGCTGGTACCAAGGCGAGTCGGTACCCAATCCTCCAGACTGGAGATTGATTCCAGACTCGGCATCGAAGGAAGCGAGGCTATCGAACGTCTGGAGGGTACAGACGTCGGTGGTAGTATTGGTGTTGGTACCGATAATGGAAGGGCCGTCTGGAGTGTATCCACCGGTCCTGAAGGCACTGAGGATGCCAGATGACCATCCCTGGTGAAGAGAGTGTTACCCCGACATCGGCACTGGTGTTGGATGCATTGGTACCGCTCAAAGCGGATGCCACCACCGGACACGG
This sequence comes from Ichthyophis bannanicus, assembly GCA_033557465.1. Lineage (NCBI taxonomy): Eukaryota > Metazoa > Chordata > Amphibia > Gymnophiona > Ichthyophiidae > Ichthyophis > Ichthyophis bannanicus. The sequence goes on along the minus strand of CM066033.1, from coordinate 713,193,818 downwards.
CTCACGCATGTTCTGTGAGGGGTGAGCCCCAGGAACAACCTGAAACCCTTGAAAGGCTTTTGAGACCGAAGTCTCTGGCCAGGGTTTGGAAGCCAGTAAGCCCTCGAGGGCAAGGCCAGAGCTGTCTACATGCTGTGCATGAGACCTACCACTCGAGGGCTGGCTAGTCTTAACAGACTGTTTGTGGGTTACCTGATCCTGTGTAGAAGAAAGGGACAGTGCCCCGAAGTTGGAGGGAAACCGTGTATCGAGGGAACCTCGATATTGAAGACCTCAAACTGTTGTCAGGACCCAGCCCAAGCAGGTTAGACACCGGACTTCGAGGGTCTAAAAATAAAAGTTGTACCGCCACAGTGTGAACATTTCTTGAAGAAAGTGGCTGGCGGTTCCATGGAGGAAAAGAAGAGGCCCTTAAGGCCTAAGATACCATGACACTATGAAGAAAAATATTCCCTGAAGGAAGATTTTACAAGAAAAGAAAACACCGGCGGTACCGGTGGCGTCGGGAAGACAGCCGCGACCACAAGAAAAATAAAGAAATAAAACAAGAATTTTTTGCGGTGACAGGAGGACGTCCTGCCGGCTCCGTGGAAAAATGAAAACTGAGGAGAGGCAGTTGGGAAAGGCGGGAAGGCAGCACGCAGGTGTGGTGGGATGCTTCCAAAAGCTCTTTGGACGCTGGGAAGCGTTCCTGCGCAGACTCCGTCGGTACCGACGTACCCATATGTGAAGACTCATTCCTGCTTGTTCCTGGAGATAGAGTAGTCTGCTCTTTTGTGATCCTGAAGAAAAGGAGTCAAAAACAGCAAACTGGTTGTGAGCTCTTCAAGAGAAAGTCCCATATAGAATATATATGAGAGAATTGTTAAAAACATGGATGCCTGGAAGCTTTTACGTCCAAAGGCATCTAAAGTTCTAGCCTCACGACCTGGCAGATAAGAAGAGTGCCTTTTAGCACTTTTCACATGCCTCATTGCTGATTCCACAACAAGAGAATGATGTGGAAGTTGAGCTTTTGAAAACCTGGAGAAGGGGCACCTTGTACAGAGAGTCAGTGGCCCTTGAAGGTGGGGATACCTTTAAAGGAGTTTCCCGCATTCTAAGTAAAAGATCCTATAAGGTTTGATGCAAAGGGAGCATGATAACCTTCTTTGGAGTCCCAGGGAGACACAAACTCTGAATCTCTTGGTGCAGGATCGTGATCAGGTATAGAAATGGCAAGTAACATTGCCATATCAAGCAGGAATGCTTGAAAAGAAATTTCCCCAGAAGAGGATCCTGTATTATGAGGAGTGACGGTCAGATCTGTTGAAGATCTAGCCTTAGCACTAATGGATTAATCCATTAGAGTAGCAGACCCAAAAGGGTGGAGCATCAAGTTGTCCTGAAAGGATAGTCGGCGGTACCGCTCGAGGTCGGTACCGCAATGAATCGGTGAAAAACTATCCATGCCAGGGATGGACTCCAAGCTCGGTACCGAAGGAAGCAAGCTTGTGGAAGTAAGCATGGAAGGCACCAGTACCGATGCAAAGGTAGCAAACGGTACCGGCAGTGGTATCGCAGCCGGTACTGACACTGGACGATCAGTCTGAGGCGACTAACAGTACCAAAGGTACCGAGAGCGGTAGACTGATCTCCAGGACAATGTCTTCGGCACTGTGCGAGGTCGATACCGAGACGAGTCGGTACCCAATCGTCCAGGCTAGAGATCTATTCTAGACTTGGCATCGAAAGCAGCGAATCAATCTAAACAGACCTGGAGGGTACCGACATGGATGCCAGAATCGGTACCGGGATCGATACTGATGCTGGAAGATCGGTCTGTAGCGACTAGCGGCACCGAAGATACCGAGAATGCTAGACTGCGATCGGTGTGGAGTGTTTCATCCAACACCGTTGCCGATGCCGGGGTATCGGCACCGCTCCCAGCGGATACCACCGAGCATGGCTCAGGTATTTTCACGGAGGTGAAAACCCTGGAAACAACCTGAAACCCCGTTAGTGCTTTGGAGGCCGAAGACTCCCGCCGGGGTTTTAAAGCCAAATTGTCCTCGAGGGCAAGGCCGGAGCCATCTCGATGTTGAACATGAGATCTATCGAACATGAGATCTACCACCCGAGGACTGGCTAGTCTTTACAGACTTTTGTGGGGTTACCTGATCCTGTGAAGAAGTTGTAGCTGGTACCCTCAGAGGTGACGGGAACCGCGTATCGAGTTGAGCTCGATGCTGAAAACTTCTTTTGGAAAAAGTGCTGCAGGAGGGACACTCCAGCAGATAGCGGTCAGGACCCAAACATGGAAGGCACCAGTTATGGGTGTCTAAGACTAACTTAGTACCACCATAGTTGAAACATGTTTTAGGGATAGTGGCTGACGTTCCCATGAAGGAAGTGGAGAGGCCTAGTAGGCCGAGAAACCGTCAGGCACTAAAGAGGGAAAAATTCCCTACCAAGGAATAACTAAGAAAAAGAAAAATACCGGTGATACCGGTGCGTCGAGGGAAGGCAGACGCGACCACAAGAAAAAACAAAAATAAAGGAAGAATTTTCTGCGGGCACAGGAGTACGTCCTGCCGGCTCCACGGAAAAATAAAAACTGAGGAGAGGCAGTTGGTAAAGGCGGGAAGGCATCATGCAGGCATGGTGGGATGCTCCCAAAAGCGTTCTAATTGGACGCTGGGGAGCGTTCCCGCACAGACTCCGTCGGTACCGACGTACCCATATGTGAAGACTCATTCCTGCTTGTTCCTGGAGATAATGTATTACAACTATTTCATAAACTGAAGAGTAGCAAATCACCTGGACCGGATGGTATACATCCAAGGGCATTGAAAGAACTGAAACATGAGATTGCAGACCTGCTATTAGTAATCTGTGAACTATCATCAAAATCATCTGTAATACCTGAAGATTGGAGGATGGCCAATGTAATGCCAATTTTTAAAAAGGGGTCTAAGGGTGATCTGGGATACTACAAACCGGTGAGCCTGACATCAGCTACTGGGAAAAAAGTGATAGAAACCATCATAAAGAACAAAATTACTGAACATGTAGATAGTCATGGTTTAATGGGAGATAGCCAACATGGCTTTAGACAAGGAAGATCTTCTCTTACTAATCCGTTATGTTTTTTTTTTGAAGGTGTGCATAAACAGGTGGACAAAGATGAGCTGGTTGATATAGTATATCTGGACTTTCAGAAAGCCTTTGACAAGGTCACTCAGACTTTTGGCAAAGCTAAAAGAGTCATGGGATAGGAGGCAGTGTAATATTGTGGATCAGGAACTAGTTAAAAGACAGAAAGCAGGGGGGCGCTCGTGAGCCCGCTACATGATGGCCGCATCCTAACTGAGCTCCGTCTCAGCCACCACAAAAACTACAGCTAACATGCGCTAACATCAGCAAACTCCCCAGAAATCACCTACCCTGGGTCGGCGCCGGTGAGCGGTGTCCTGCGGTGGCCTGATCGGTCTCCCGGTAAGAGCTCTGGCGGCTGGGCGGCGGTGGAGCCCATCTCTGAAGTGTGTCCTGCTGAGTCTTGCTTCTCGGTGCTTGTTTTGGGCCCGGCGCACTCCGCGGCTGCCCCCACATCCTCTGGGTACGCTGAGCGGTGTTTGAGCAGGCTTCCCTGGGGCTATTTCCACGGACCTTTCCATCGGGTTGAAGCACGTGCGAAGGCAGGCTGCCGGGTGGAGCAACTTTTCCGGGGCTGAACTGCCTGCACGCGACTTGTGAGTCACATCAGGGGGCTGAGGAGAAGGCCTGGAGTTTTGGCGGCGAAAATAAATGGCCCAGTATCTCAGCCCTCTAACGCACATCTCCTGAGGGGGATTGGCTTATAGACTGCCCCTCTCTTGCCTCTCCGAATTTCAGACTCTCTGAACAATATGTGGAACCACTGACAGTGATTGCCTGTTCGCGAGTTGGAGCCCTGCTGAGGCCTACACTTATCAACGTGGATTTCCTATGCCCTGCTGGGATTTTCCTGAGTTCTCTGCGAGCCTGGATCCTCTTTTGGAGCACACACCTTGCAGCCAGGGGCTTTTTGTGAACTATTCTCCTCCTGCCCCTCAGAGTTCTTGGAACACCATATCTGGCAGTCCAACTACCCGAGGGGGTCAAAAGCAGCCGTCTCCATCTTTGCATTGCTACTCCCTCTGAGCCTTGGCCTTTGCGGACATTGCCTGTGCTCTTCTCCCAACACTGTGAGTAATAACTGTCCTGCGGCGCTTGTGAAGCCCCGTGCCCTGCAATCTCTCTAGAGCCTCTGCCTTTGCTGACATTGACTCTCTCCTTCTCCTAACGCTGTGTGGCATTGGGGGCCCTGCGGAATGGCCGCTAAAGCTAAAAACCCTGATATCCGAGAGGGGACACATTCTTCCCAGCGTCTGCAGAGTAAATCTGGGGCCGCAGATAGCCCCCCTGAGCAAACCCGTCCACCAGACACTGATGAGACTGTAAGTGAGGATGATCTGGTTTCCTATCAGCCGCTGACATCTGCTCAAATCAAACAAGAACTCCGCAGGGGTTTTGCGGAGTTAGCTAGCGAATTCCGCTCATTACGCGAGGAACTGGTGAAAGATGTAGCAGAACTCCGAAATGACGTCAAAGAGCTGGGTGCCCGTGTGGAAGATGTGGAGACCAAGGTAGTTGACCATGATGGATCCTTGGTGGACTTACAGCATGCGCTTGACCGGCAGCGTGCGCAAGCAATGGAGCTGACCTACAAAATTGACGACATTGAAAACCGATCCCGCCGCAATAATGTGCGCTTTCGTGGGATTCCAGAGGCGGAGGGGGGCGGAGAGGACTTGCCGACTGTGCTTAAGCTGTTGATGACAGAATTGCTCCCGGCGGAGGACCTGACTGCCCGTACTTCCGGGACGGAAATTGAACGAGTTCATCGGGCCTTGGGGAAGCCCCCCAATAATCAACCTCGTGATGTTATTGCGAGATTCTTACGCTATTCTGATGCTGAGCTGCTCATCCGCCGTGGCCGGGAGAGGAAAACTATCCGCTTTCAGGACGCCACGGTATCCATCAAGACCTCTCGACGTTCACCTTGGCGCGTCGGAGGGAGATGAAGCCAATTACGACGGTCCTGAATCGCAAGGGGATTCGCTACTCTTGGTCTTTTCCATTTCGAATGAACTTCCTTCTGGGAAAGAAGTAATTAGATCTTACCTGCTAATTATTGTTCCTGAAGGAACGACAGTCCAGTCCCTTTACTTCAGGGTTGCGTAACCCTTCCAGCAGCTTGGAGGCTGAGCCCAACCTTTTTGGAGGTGGAGCGGTACAAATACCACTGAGACCACCCACCAACCCCAGTAATCGACTGAAAAAGTAGCCTAAGTGAACCTTGTCACAACTAAAAATCAAACCTAACAAACATGCAAAATTTTTTTTTTTTTTTTTTTTTTTTTTTTTCATAAGTAAATAGGAAAAAAAGGAGTAGAGGAGGGAGAGGAGGAAAGGCGCCGAAGGAGGACTGCTCGCCTACTTACTCCTGGCCTCCCTCACCCCGATCTGGTCCCCCGCTCGGTTCGCTGTTCCGCCCTTTTCCGACAGGCCTTCAGGTCCGACATAGCCGGGTGGGATCAGGGACTGGACTGTCGTTCCTTCAGGAACAATAATTAGCAGGTAAGATCTAATTACTTCTTCCTTATCGTCACTCCAGTCCAGTCCCTTTACTTCAGGGAAGTACCCGAGCAGTTCAATTCTGGGTGGGATTCGGCAAACCGGACTGAAGAACCGCTAGGCCAAACCGAGCATCCGCTGAGCTCTGCACGTCCAGCCTGTAGTGCTTGGTGAAGGTATGTAGGGAGGACCAAGTTGCCGCTCTACATATATCCAGCGGGGGGACTAGACTGAATTCTGCCCATGAGGTAGCCTGAGCTCGGGTGGAATGAGCCCGCAGCCCCCCCGGAACCTGCTTGCCTTTCAGGATGTAGGCGGAGGCAATCGCCTCCCTAATCCACCTAGAGATGGAGGCCTTGGCCGCCGCTTCCCCTCTGTGGGGGCCTCCGAACTTGACAAACAGCCGGTCTGACTTCCGGAACGGAGCGGTTCGGGAGAGGTAGCGCTTTAGGGTTCTCTGAACGTCCAATAGCCGCAGCCTGCTATCCTTGCCTGCCAGGCCCCCGGTTGGGAAGGCCGGGAGCGTGACAGTCTGGTTTACATGAAAAGGAGAAATAACCTTGGGAAGGAAGGAGGGCACCGTGCGCAGAACGACCTTGTCCTTGAGGAAGGCCAGGAAGGGGGGCTTGGAGGAGAGAGCTTGTAGCTCGGAGACCCGCCTGGCCGAGCAGATCGCAACCAGGAAGACTGTCTTCAGGGTTAAGTCCTTCAAGGAGGCCCTCTTTACCGGTTCAAACGGTTCCCCCATCAGTGCATTTAGTACCAGGTTAAGGTCCCAGGTGGGTACGACCGACCTCCGCTGGGGACGCAGCCGTCGTACCGCTCTTAGGAACCTGGTGACGTCCGTGTGCACCCCTAACGGCTTGCCGTGGATCTTTCCTCTATAGCATGCGATAGCGGCTAGTTGTACTCGAAGTGAGCTGTGCGCTAGACCCTTGTCGAACCCTGCTTGCAAAAATTCCAGGATTTCTGGGACTGAGGCGGTCAGGGGCTTCCTACGGCGCTCCGCGCACCATGCCTCGAAAATGCGCCAGACCCTTACATAGGCGAGACACGTCGAGCGCTTCTTAGCGCTCAACAACGTTGAGATTACTGCCGCCGAATATCCGCGCTTCAGAAGCCGCGCCCTTTCAAGAGCCAGGCCGTAAGCGAGAACCGATCCACGTGAGGCATCAGGACCGGGCCTTGCCTGAGAAGGTCGCTCCTGCAGGGCAGCCGCCATGGGTGGTCGGCTAATAGTCTCACCAGGTCTGCATACCAGGGGCGGCGGGGCCAATCCGGAGCTATGAGGATTATCCGGCCCTGGTGAGATTCCACTCGTTGAAGAACCTTTCCGATCAGAGCCCAGGGAGGGAATACATAGAGGAGGCCCTCTGCCGGCCACTTCTGAGACAGGGCATCCAGACCCTCGGACATCCTCTCCTTTCGTCGACTGAAGAATCGGTCCACCTTGGCCGAAGAGAATCTTGCCATGAGATCCATTAGTGGGAGACCCCACCGAGCCACTATTTGTTCGAAGACTGCCTGCTCCAGTTCCCACTCTCCGTGGTCTATTCTGTGCCTGCTGAGGTAATCGGCCGTGACATTGTCCGAGCCTGCCACGTGCTGGGCCGAAAGCGCTTCGAGGTAGACCTCCGCCCACTGGAGGAGAGTGTCTGCCTCCTTTTCCAGGGCCGGGCTGCTGGTGCCGCCCTGGTGGTTGATGTACGCCACCGTTGTGATGTTGTCGGAGAGGACGCGGATTGCCCTTCTTCGTACCCGGGGCTCGAGTTTGAGCGCTAGGGTGACGGCCCGTAACTCCAGTCTGTTGATGGGCCACTGAGATTCCATCGGGGACCAGCATCCCTGAACGAACTGGTCCTCGCAGTGTGCCCCCCAGCCTGACAGGCTGGCATCCGTCGTCAAGAGGACCCACTGGGGGGGCTCGAGGGGCATTCCCCGTTCCAGGTTTCTCGGGTGTTGCCACCATCGAAGAGCTCGTTTGGTCCGCGGAGCGCAGGGTAACTGTGTTGTCAGAGGATGACGTTGCGGAGACCACCGACGCAATAGGGATCGTTGCAATGGGCGCATGTGGGCTCTGGCCCAAGGTACTACCTCTATCGTTGCTGCCATCGTGCCCAGGACCTGAAGGTAATGCCATGCTGAGGGGTTTCGCCTGCTTAGGAACCGAGTGATCAGAAGCCTTAGGTTCCCGGCCCGGGAAGAGGGCAAGAACACTCTGCCCCTGCCGGTGTCGAACCTTGCGCCGAGATACTCGAGATTCTGGGAGGGGGTCAGCCTGCTCTTTGCTCGGTTGATCACCCATCCCAATTCTTCTAGCAAGCGAACTACTGTGTCCGTCGCCGAGCGACTTTCTTTCTCTGACTTTGCCCGGATCAGCCAATCGTCTAGATACGGGTGAACCAAGATCCCCTCCTTCCGGAGGAAGGCCGCTACTACCACCATCACCTTGGTAAATGTTCGTGGAGCTGTCGCTAGGCCGAAGGGAAGGGCCTTGAATTGAAAGTGACCCGCTGGTACCGCAAACCTTAGAAACTGCTGATGGGATTTTCTGACCGGGATATGCAAGTAGGCCTCTGACAAGTCGAGGGCTGTCAGGAACTCCCCGTTCCTTACGGCAGCAATGACTGACCGCAGGGTCTCCATCCTGAAGTGCGGGACCCTGAGGCAGCGATTGACCTGTTTTAAGTCCAGAATCGGTCGGAAGGTGCCTTCCTTCTTTGGCACCACGAAGTAAATCGAGTATCGACCTGAGCCGCACTGATCTGGGGGCACTGGAGACACGGCCCCGAGTGCAATTAAGCGCGTGAGGGTAGATTCCACCGCTGTCTTCTTTGCGGGGGTACTGCAGGGGGACAGAACAAAGGCTGGTGTTATTGGTTTCGAAAATTCGAGGGCGTAGCCCTCTCTGATCACCTCTAGTACCCATTGATCCGACGTGACCCGGGACCAGGCGGGAAGGAACTGTCTTAAACGTCCTCCTATGGGCAGCTCTTCCCCCTGGGCTCCCGCGGCTTCATTGTTGTTTTCTGAAAGACGAGGAAGAGGAGAAGGAGGTGGTCGCCCCAAAACCGCGACCTGCTCCCCGAAACCCTCGAAAGCCCTGGCCCCTCGAAGGGAAACGCCCCCTGGAAAAGGAGCTGGATCTGGCGGGGCGAGATCTCCGGAAATCCCTGGGCTGAGTACGTGCCGGGGGAAGTGAGCGGTTTTGCTTCGGTCTATCTTCCGGGAGTCTGCCACCCTTTGACTCGCCCAGATCCTTTACCAATTTCTCTAAATCCTCGCCGAACAACAGTTTCCCTTTAAAGGGGAGGCGACTCAGGCGAGCCTTCGAGGAAGTATCCGCTGCCCAATTGCGTAACCAGAGATATCGCCTGGCAGCCACCACCGAGGCCATGTTCTTTGCCAGGCTCCTGATGAGGTCATACTGACTATCCGCCAAGTAAGCTGTTCCAGATTCCAACCTGCTTGCGTTGGTCCGCGTCTCCTCCGAGGGACTTTCGTCTGACTGCAGGTGTTGTGACCACCTTAAACAGGCCCTAGCCACCCAAGCTCCGGAGACCGAGGCTTGCAAGGCGAGGGCGCTTACGTCAAAGGCCTGCTTCAAGAGAGTATCCAACTTTCTGTCTTGAGGATCCCTTAGGGCAGCACTGCCCTCCACTGGAATAGTGGTCTTCTTGGTGACCGCTGACACTGCCGCATCTACCCTGGGAGACTTTAGCAGTTCTTTGTCAGTCTCTGAGAGGGGATAGAGACGAAGCATGGACCGGACTCCCCTTAGACTTGACTCGGGTTGGTCCCATTCTTCCTGGATCATCTGTCTCACTACCCTATGTACCGGAAAGACCTTCTGGGATCTTCTAATGGCCTGGATCAATGGATCCTCCAATGCTTCTTCTTCTGCAGGTGTATCGGAGGACATGTTGAGGGCCTTCAGGGACTCGTTAATCAAGGCCGGAAGCTCCTCCCGACGAAATACTCTAATTATCCTAGCCTGGTCTTCTTCTGGAATCTCACCTTCTTCTAACTCCTCCTCATCCTCACCAAAGTCCTTGTCCGATGGCGTTTCTTCCGGAGATCCCTGTGAAAGGGTCTCCTCTTCGCTCATCCGGAGGCGCTTAGGTGGGACGTCGGAATCTGGATTGGCCGCCCTCGCGGGCCTGGCTGTCTTGGCCTCCGCTGCCGAGGGCGCCGCACCCGCTTTCCCTGAACCTTGCTTACGTAGGCAATATGCCTTGTGGAGTAAGAGAATGAAGTCCGGGGAGAAGAAATCTCCTACCCCATCCTCCCCTGCCGGGAGAGGGGCGGGGGATAAGGAAGGGGTGGGCAAGTCCGAGGACGTAGAAGGAGGGGCTTGCATCTCACTCTCCCCTACTGGGAGTTCGTCTGACCCTTGGGAGGCCTGGGCCATGGTTAAGGTAATGTCCTGCTCTGCCGAGGCTGCCAGCGCGGTACAGTTCCTGCAGATACCTGTTTCTGCGGAAGTACCCCTGCGGATTCCACAGGAAAGGCAGCGTGCTTTGGTTGACATGACCCGGGGCTGAGGACCTTCCCGTACCAGAACTCCAGGCCCGTGGGGAGGGACTCTTCTCTACTATGGAGGCTAGCTCTACCCTTCTCTACAATGAAGGCTAGCTCCTCCCTGGCCAACCAAACCGAGGTCTCTTTTCCTTTTTCTCCCCTCCCCAAGGGATCCCACAGGGAAGAGACCGGCTATCAATTTAGAGGAAACCAATGAGCAATTAAATGAAACATAAAGTGGATTTAAAATAGAAGGAGCACCCTGTAGCCAAACATTAGTTAAAAATAGAGTAAAGAAATTTAAAAGTTTAAAATTTAAAAATAAGGACTCCAGTAAGCCCTAGGCTTACGGAACCCTCCAGCTGCTTGGAGGCTGAGATTACTGGGGTTGGTGGGTGGTCTCAGTGGTATTTGTACCGCTCCACCTCCAAAAAGGTTGGGCTCAGCCTCCAAGCTGCTGGAAGGGTTACGCAACCCTGAAGTAAAGGGACTGGACTGGAGTGACGATAAGGAACAAAAAGATTTCTGCAAAAGACCATACTGAAGCCTGGCGAGCTCTTCGTCAGGCAGGACTAGTTGATAATGTTCAGCCTCACCCGCCGCCCCCTAAGCCCCATCACTCTAAGTGGACTCGAGTGGGTAACTCCGCTTGATTTTTTTGAGGAGTGGAAGCGATCCTACTACCTTTTTGCGAGCCCCACCTGCTGGGTCCCCCGACCTTCAGCTCTGGGATAACAGGACTGGCTCTTGATGCCTGACCGTTTTGTAATTTCTTCTAATAGTTTTTTTCCACTGAGTTATCGGTCATTGGCTTGAGCTGGCCTGGGCTCCCGCTCTAGTGTACAGGGGGGGTGAGGGGTGATGGGCAAATGTCTTGATGATGATATTGTCTTGCTGAGGGGACGTGATGGAGTTGCTGACTCAGGGTGGGGGGGGGAGATAGAGGGGAGCTGTTATCATTTGCTTTGTTTGCACTGTTGCTTTGTGGGGGTTGGGGGGGGGAACAGGGTTTGTGGTCAATTTACCGTGTCCTTATTATCTTTGACAGGCAGGTGGTATTGACGGGAAGGGGGGGGGATTGTGTGGGTTTGGGTGGAGGGACTATGACTTATGGTCTTGGAAGATGGAATGGGTGGACTCGACTACCTAATTCCCCGGGTTTGCTGGGGGGGAGCTGCTATTGGGACCTTTTGGGTAGCTGGCGGATGCGAGGGGTTACCGTGTCCTGTATTAACTTAGACAGGCAGGTGGTACTGACGGGAAGGGGGGGGTGATGGGTGGGAGGGGGGGTTTCTCAACATGGAGCTGGGAGGTAGGTCTGGGCTGGGAAGGTGGGTCTATGGCTTTTGTTCTTGGGGAGGGTTTAGGTGGGCCCGATCAATTAAATTCTTGGGTTTGCTGGGGGGAGCCTCCATTGGGTCCTTCTGGGTGACCAGCGGATGTGGGGGGGTGGGTACTGTTTCCAAATGGTGCGTTTTATCTCTTTGAATGTTAAAGGTCTCAACTCCCCGCGCAAACGGTCCCTGCTGTTCTCAGAATTGCGCACTTTGCAAGGGGATATTGTTTACTTACAGGAGACCCACCTTCAAAGCTCTAAACAGGATTGGCTAAAGCGATCCCCATATACCGAGGTGCGGGTGGCCTCCGACACGCAGGGTCAGAAGAAGCGGGGAGTGGCTCTACTATTTCACCAGAGCCTCTCCTTGCAGATTGAAGAGATAAAACGAGATCCCCTGGGGAGGTGGCTTTTCCTAAATGTTCGCCTAGACGGACACTTGCTCACTTTAGCTAATATCTATGCTCCAAATACGGGTCAGGGGCCCTTTTTTACACAACTGAAAGCCCTATTGGCGGATTTTGCAAAGGGCCCCATTGTTTTGGGTGGGGACTGTAATACACATTTAGTGCCCCACTTGGACTCTACGGGTCGCCCTGGGGGGGGACGGGGGGGATCAGCAAGAGCCCTTCAACGTTTGATGTTCGACTTGGGCTTATGGGATATATGGAGGGACACCCACGCGGGAGAGAGGGGTTATACCTACTACTCCCCAGTCCATCAGGTCCACACTCGCATTGACTATTTTTTGTTGGACCAGCGTCTGATGGACGGGAGAGTGCAAGCTGGACTTGGGGCGCTGACTTGGTCAGACCACGCCCCGTGCTGGCTCACCCTTCCAGACGGCATGCGTAGCGAGTGCCGCCGTCTTTGGCGGTTAGACACACGGTTCTTACGGCGGCAGGGTGCAGTACAGGATCACGCCCACTTTATTAAGGAATTCTTTGAGTTTAATGATACTGGGGATGTTCCCCTTCCCACGGTATGGGATGCTTATAAGGCCACAGCCCGCGGTCAACTGATGGCAGAGGCAGCCCGTACGCGCAAAATATGGACACGTGATCACGATCACTTGGTGAGGGAGTCTGCTCGCCTAGGCTTGGAGCACGCCCGCACCGGGTCGAGGCAGATCTTACGCCAATGGCGAACGGTCCGAGCGAAGTTAGATGCATGTATGCAGAGAGAACTAGATAAGCAGCGTCGGAAATTAAGGCAAACCTTTTATGAACATGGGAATAAAACTGGCCGCCTTTTGGCTTTGCGTTTACGTCAACAGCAGTCCTCAAGAGTGGTCCGCGAATTACGTGACGCGGGGGGGCAGAAGAGGGTTACTTCCCGTGAGATCCGTGAACATTTTGCCGATTATTTGGAGCGGCTTTATAAGGCAGAGCCCACTGATAGTGGCCAAGTGCAGGACTATCTCCAGGGGGCCGCTCTACCGCGCCTCTCTGACTCTGAACGGGATCAGTTGGACTCAGACTTTACGATTGACGAAGTGGAAAATGCAATTCGGCGTTTGAAAACTGGCAGTACGCCGGGTAGTGATGGTTTTCCGGCAGAATATTACCAAACGTTTCGAGCACAATTGGCACCATCCCTGACCTGTCTGTTTAATGAGATCCTGGGGACAGCCTCTCTTCCCCCATCCCAACGTGAGGCATTGATTGTGATGATACCCAAACCCGGTAAACCCTTGCATGATGCGGCTTCGTACCGCCCCATCTCCTTGTTAAATGTTGACGTCAAAATCTTTGCTTCTGTGCTGGCTGCGCGTCTGAACCGGGTTCTTCCGGGCTTGGTTCATCCCGATCAGGTTGGCTTTGTGCCGGGTCGCCAAGCCGCCGACAACATTCGCCGTATGTTGCAGATTATTCATGTGGCCCAGCGGGACCCACAACCAGCATTGCTAGTGGGAATTGACGCAGAAAAAGCGTTCGATCGGGTGGATTGGGGATATCTATGGTGTGTCCTGGAAAAGATGGGCTTTGGCCCTACTTATATCGGGTGGGTCCGTAGCCTTTACCAACAGCCCCAGCCGTGCGTTCGGATAAATGGGGGTCACTCGAGACATTTCTTTTTGGAAAGAGGCACACGACAGGGTTGCCCCCTCTCGCCCCTGCTCTTTGCCCTAGCAATGGAACCTCTGGCTCAGAGCTTTCGCGATCACCCGGGTTTGCGAAGGGTCCGCATCGGTCCTGTGGAATATCGGATCGCGCTCTTTGCGGATGATATCATCTTATCCCTGGTGGACCCGTCCGTGTCTCTCCCAATCGCAATGCAGCTGTTCACCAATTTTTCTCGAGCTTCCGGCTTTAAAATTAATTATACTAAATCGGAGATCCTGAATGTTGGGGTCTCTAGGGCGGTCTGTGCGGAACTCCAAGAGGCTTATCCTCTCCGCTGGGTGCCCGGCGCCCTGCGCTATTTGGGGGTGAACCTAACCGTGGACCGGGCGGATCTTTTTAAAGCTAATTATGATCCCTTGCTTCGTCAGGTTCGGCGGGACTTAGAAGTTTGGAACGGCCTGCTCCTCTCCTGGTTTGGGCGTATAGCCGTAGTTAAGATGGTGATTGTTCCCCGCTTCCTTTATTTCTTTCAGGTTCTCCCGCTCCCCATCTCGCGAGCTACCTTGGCGACCTGGCAACAGCTGCTTTTGAAGTTTGTGTGGCATTATCGTCGCCCACGCCTAGCGCGGCAAGTTCTTTTTGCCCGCACGCGCTCTGGCGGTATGGGCATGCCCAATTTACAGTGGTATTATGCGGCGGCGCAGTGCCGGGCGGGGGTGGAATGGATGATTGCCGATAGCACTAAGCGGTGGGTGCAGTTGGAAATGAGCTTGGCGGGGGAAGCGGGGTTAGGGGATCGGTTATGGCTTGGACCGCAGCTTCGTCGTGGCACATCCACCAGTAATCCCTACATTTCTCATACCCTCCGGTGCTGGGATCGCCACTTCCGATCCCGTGACGTGGATCTATCCCCATTAGCCCCTATAGTTGGTAACGCCTCTTTCCCACCGGGTTTGACTGATGTGGCCTTCCGACAATGGGGGCACCTTGGCCTCAGCCGGATCGGCCAACTTTTTGATGATGGTCGGCTACAATCCTTCCGTGCATTGCGGGACAAGTTTAACCTCCCGGCTGGGCATCTCTATCGTTATATGCAGGTGACGCACTGGGTCACTTCTAGGTCTGTTCGGCCCCAGGTTGCCCGGGACTTGACAGATTTGGAGCGCTATTGTGAGGGGTGTACTACCACCAAGGGTCTTGTGGCGACCTTATACGCCCATTTGCAGGGGATCCAGACGTGCCCAACACGTCATAGGGTGCTTTGGAACTCTGATTTGAGTCTCTCTTACACTGATCAGCAGTGGGAGACAGTGGAAGCTCGCCTGTGGAAGAGCTCAATAGCGACTAATGCCCATGAAACAAACTATAAACTGCTGTACCGATGGTATATGACTCCGGTGTGGATAACCCGTATGTTCCCCGGGGCTGTGGACCTATGTTGGCGTAACTGTGGGCAGCGGGGTACCCTGGGACATATTTGGTGGGCGTGCCCCCGCATTCGTGCCTTTTGGAGAGGGGTTCAATTCCGGATGCAGATGCTACTGGGACTAAGCATCTGCTTGGGACCCGGGGATTTTTCTTTTTGGAGCCTCCGTGCCAGGGGCCCGGGCTTTACAACTCGCCTTACTCAGGCATGGCTTGAATGCGGCCCAACTATCCCTGGCGGCGGCCTGGAAGCATGCTTTGGCCCCCTCCTTCCAGGTCTGGCTGGAACGCATGTGGGATACATATTCCATGGAACGAGGGGTAGCGGTTAACAGGATGCGTCTGGCGCGCTTTGAATTGGTGTGGGAGCCCTTCGTTTCTCGCTATGGCGCGTGATTGTTCTGGCTATTTAGGCGTGGTATGCTGGCCTCTTCGGAGGTTTGTTCCCTACGTGTGTTTCCTAGCTCACCTTTGTTCCGAACCCTAGCTTTAGCAAGCCATAGTTGGGGGGTGGGGAGGTGGGGGGCCCCAGGATTGGGGTAACTTTGGGGGGGGGAAGGGAGTTTGGGAGGGGGCACCTGGTCTCTTTATTATAAACGAGTAAAAATGAAGACATATTGTAGATCCTTATTGAGATCTGATGTTGTGCTGATACTGTTGCATCTTGTTTGAAGACCCTTGTGGTTTCTGTATCTTTGTAATTCTTTGGAAGTCTTTCAATAAGAAAAAAAAAAAAAAAAGACAGAAAGCAGAGGGTAGGTTTAAATGGCCAATTTTCCAAACGGAGAAAGGTGAATAGTGGAGCATCCCAGGGATCTGTGCTGGGTCTGCTGCTTTTTAACATTCATAAATGACCTGGAAACGGGAACAACGAGAGGTTATCAAATTTGCAGATGACACAAAATTATTTAAACTTGTTAAAACCCAAGAGGATTGTGGAAAATTGCAAGAGGATCTTGATAAACTGGAAGACTGGGCATCCTAATGGCAGATGAAATTTAATATGGACAAGTGAAAAGTTATGCAACTAGGAAAGAACAACCCAAACTATGGTTAAATGATGCAAGGTTCCACATTAGGAACCACCACCCAGGAAAAAGATTTAGGCATTATTGTGGGTAACATATTAAAACCCTTCGCCCAGTGTGCAGTGGCAGCCAAGAGAGCAAATAGAATGCAAGGTATCATAAGGAAAGGAATGGAAAATAAAACAAGGGATATTATAATGCCTCTATCATTCCATGGTGCAACCGCACCTTGAATAGTGTGCGCAATTCTGGTCGCCATATCTTAAAAAGGATATAGCATTATTAGAAAAGGAACAGAGAAGAGCCACCAAAATGGTAAAGGGGATGGAAGGATACCCCTATGAAGAGAGGCTAAAAGGTTTAGGGCTCTTCAACCTGTAAAAGAGACAGCTGAGGGGAGATATGATAGAGGTCTATAAATTAATTAATGGAGTGGAATGGGTAAACACAGATTGATTGCTTATGCCATCAAAATATAGAAAGACTAGGGGACATGCAATGAAGCTATAGGGTAACCTATTTAAGATTAATAAGAGAAAATATTTTTTCACTCAACATGTAATCAAACTTTGGAGTTTGTTACCGGAGGATGTAGTAAAAGCTGTTAGTGTAGCTGGGTTTAAAAAAAGGTTTGGACAAGTTCCTGGAGGAAAGGTCCATAAATCATTAAAAGGGATCTGGGCTATCACTGCTTGACCCAATACAAGCATTGTGGAACCTGTCTTTTGGGGAAACTGCTAGGTACTTATGACCTAGATTGGCCACTGTTGGAAACCGGGCTTGATGAACCTTGGTCTGACCCAGTATGACATATCTTATGTACTCAGTGGGGCTGGCACAAGGGGAGCCGAAGGAGAAGCCACAGCTGATCTATCTGCACTCCCCCTGGGTCAAACATGCAGGAAGTACAGAGGCCAACTATGAAAACCCAGAGCTTGCAGCCACACTCGGCAGCGCTGAAGAGAAGAGGGCATCTGTACAGAAAAAGCCATATCATCCTGTTTCACAAAGAAAAAAAGCAGGTATGCCAAAACCAAGAGCAGCGACAGCCATACACTTGCAGCACAAGAAACCAAAGATGGTACAGAAACAGTGAAAATAGGGCTCCCGCGGTGTACAAAAAAATCCAGGCAACAAACTGCAGAGTGAAAGAACCTAAAAACTGCTGGCCCGGTCAACTTCAGGGGGGAAAAAAAAGGTGGGAAAAACCATGGTTTTAAGTGGAGCAGTTGGCTGAGAGAAATAAAGTGAAGAAATAAAGTGAAGAGAGGGAAGGGATGCCGTAGTACTCAGTTTCTGACCAAACCCTGCAGAAACCAGCTACTGCCCGAGGTCAACTGCTTCACTGAAACAGAGCTCTTATTTTTTAACTTTAATGAAAAAAAGAAATTAAGCCTGACAAACCTTTCTCTCAGAAGACAGGAGCTTGAGTTCAGAGCTCCTCTTGAGCAGGTGCTGCTGCGCCCCCCCCTCCCCCTCTCCCGGTAGCTCAAACTGATCCACTTCATCAGGCACACAGCAGTGAAATCCCTGGAAATCCCAAAGGGGCACCTCCCATGCTCCCTGGGGACATCTGATACCAAAAGAGCTACACTGGACCTGACTGTAGCTCTCAAAGTGACCACAAGAAGCAGAGTAGCCGAAGTCCACCAACTGCTAAGTCACAGAAAATACTGAAGCTATCCCCTAGGGGAGCACGTATAAGTGCCAGTGATGTAGTCACTGAAGTTTCGGATTGGGTCATTCCCTGTCAAATAGTCTAGAGGCCCCCCCCCCCCACCTCATCAGATTTTGATGAAACTGTTTGCGCTCAATCTTAGATGACTCAAACTAACGTTGGCGAAGTTTGAGATCTGCCAGTAGAATGTTTGTGGAGATATAGCTCTTTGGTTGATGGGGTGTCTGTATACACTTTCGCTGCAAAACTTTCATAACTTAAATAACAGGAAATATTTTGACGAAGTAAAACAAATCAATCTTAATGTTCCTATACAACTTTTTATGCTCTATTTAATGAAACAAGGATTTTTATTTTTTTTTTAAACTAGCTTATGTAGAGTCTTAAAGTGGGTCAAAAAATATGGACATGATAAAAAATTTAAAGTTTAGCCTTATGTGGCTCCTATAAATAATGAAGCTATCCTTCTAAAATTTTGTCTGCTATTTTGTGACATAACTTTGTTCTCAAATATACAATTTTAGCTTATAAGCTAATTTTGTTACTTTACAATTTCACTTTAAATTTTGTAATTCTCTGAAAAACGTTAAAAATGGGATATTTTCAAACAGTTTTGCAAGAGTCATCTAGAACCATTTTCAAACCAACTCCATTTGAAAAAGCATATTTCAAACCCCCTACAAAAGTTGGTTTTGTTTTTCAACAAGAGAAAGTAATGCCAGAAATAAGGGTCAAAGGTTAACAAGCTGCTGTACACTTCCAGCATATCTTTCAACATTTGTGATACCTGTATAAATGCATAATGCTGTATGTTGCTATATAATTGTTTGATACAACAGTTCGTGCCGCTGGACTCAAATACACTTCATGTGAGCAAAGTGTCAAATGATACTACCTACTTTGTGGCCAGAATTAATAGGGACACCCTAATACCAAACTTGAGAATATCACGACTGCTCCCCGGTTATTACCGTATTTTACGGCATATAAGACTGGGCGTATAAGACGACCCCCTACTTTTCCTGTTAAAATATAAGGTTTGGCCTATACTCGCCGTATAAGACTACCCCCTCTTCAGCGATCCTGAGCCCTGAGCTGCTTCTCGCGGCCTGAGTGCTGCTGCTTTAAATACCGGTGAGACCGGCGCTGATCCCTGTACCTGGAGCCGCGTTTCAGCTCTCAGCTGCAGAAAAAAGATCGAGTGTGCCGCCTTTCCCCAACGAGTCCAGGGGAGCACGGGCAGGTGATTGCAAGTCGGCAGGGGACCGGAGATCGGCGCGGAGGCGCCAGTGCCTCATTGCCGAATAGCGAATCGCCCGGAGACCCTGGGGCAAAAGTGAAGATAGCTGCACATTGGCGATTCTCCCTGCTTTCAACGTGCGGGAAGCGCGACTTCTGACCGGGAGGAGGCGAGTGCCTTGCTAGAATCCACGTTTGAAGAAACTTGGACTCCCCTGACCGGTGTGAGCGGGCTGGCAGCCATAGCCATGTGCTCTTGGAACGCATAAGCATCTTTGCGTTCCAAGCATTTTTGGCGGGTGTGGAGTGTGCCGGAAGTCCTGGGCTGTGCTGAATTTCCTCCTGGGCATCTGCAGCAAGTCTGGGGAGCACTGTTGTATGAGTCTGCATCTTGTCTCTGCCTCCTGATCACAGCGCTAAACCTGAAGGTCTTTATAAGTGCTGCTGACTGCTCAATACTAATGTTGCAGGACTTCCTTATGTCTATGGATCACTGCTACTAGTTTTGTGAGCGGAGCGCCATCTGATGGTCAAGAGCGGGATTTTGCTTCTCTGTACTTTTAAGTCCTCTCAAACATGTACCGGCGTATAAGACGACCCCCGACTTTTGAGCATATTTTCATGGGTTAGAAAGTCATCTTCCATGTTCCCTGTAAAATAGTTATCTCCAAGTTATAATGCCCTGTTCAATGTAATTTCAGTTTGTTCAATGTAAACCGCACTGATGCAGAATAGCGCGGTATATAAGAGAATGTAAATAAATAAATAAATAAAAATCGTATACGCCGGAAAATACGGTATGTTGCTTGCATTTATGATAATGTTGCCAATCCACCATTTGTTAAGTATCGATGAAAGAAAATGCCTCAATAAAGTTTATGCACCTGCATGGCCCTGCTAATTCATTTTACTGGCCAGAAAGACAAGACATTAGCCGTGTGCCAGAACATCTCATTTTCATGCTCTCTGCTCTATCAGTTACATCATCTGGGCGATATCAGTTTTTGGAAACTATATTGGCAAACGCGGTTCGTAAATTCAACAAAATGTAATGAAACTAGATCATTTTCATCTTTGTCAGAACTTTGGCTTTGGAACCATTGAAGATACCCACTTTAAACCTGGGAACCTAGGTTAAGCTACCCAGTTATTGGCTTGGGAACCAGATACCCATTCAAGGCTTTGGAACCCCGATGAAGAAACCAAGACTGCAGGCTTGGGAACCTGGACCAAGAGACCCACCCGTTGATGGTATTGATGGCTATCAGGCGTGACCTCTACGGTGATGAGGTTGCTGGCTCAGATTCCTTGAAATGGTAGTGACAATGTCACCATGGACCAACACAATCAAATATTTTCCTCAGAACAAAACAAGAAGTGTCGCTTAACAAGCACAAATTGAAAAATCGACCAATGTTAATGTGTGCCGTTACAATGGAAAAAAAACTGATTTGACCCTTATTTTTTGGCACTGCTTGCTCGCATTGAAAAACAAAACCAACTTTTTCCAGGGATTTGAAACATGCTCTAATGAAGCTGGTTTGAAAATGTTTCAAGATGACATTTCTGCAAAAGTTGATTGAAAATACCCCGTTTTAAACTTTTTTCAAAAAAAAAAAATCATAAAATTTAAAGTGAAACTGTAAAGTAATGAAATTAGCTTATAAGCTGAACTTGCACATTTGAGAACAAAGTTATGTCACAAAACAGACAATTTTACAAGGATA
Organism: Ichthyophis bannanicus; assembly: GCA_033557465.1. Lineage (NCBI taxonomy): Eukaryota > Metazoa > Chordata > Amphibia > Gymnophiona > Ichthyophiidae > Ichthyophis > Ichthyophis bannanicus. The sequence goes on along the minus strand of CM066033.1, from coordinate 713,173,161 downwards.
GTTTCATCATTACAGGAGCCACAAGGTTAAACTTTGAAATTTTTTAGCACGTCCATTGTTTTGCCCACTTTGAGACTTATGTATGCCAGTTTTGAAAATGAAAACTCTCGTTAGTTCCATTGAATAGAGCGTAAAAGGTTGTGTATGATCGCTAAGTTTCATTTGTTTTGCTTAAGTAACCGAAGAAATATTTTGACTCAAAGTTGCAAAAATGTCATAGGGATGCTATACAGTCGCAGTATAGTATCAAACAAATCTGTATCTCCACAAGTGTTCCACTGATGAATCAAACTACCAAAGTTTGTTTACTCTTACATTACTCAAACTAAATTTCATCAAAATCTGTGATGGTGAGGTGAGGCACTTCCCTAAAACTTGACATGAAATGACCTGATTGGTTCTTTCAATGTCCCCATCATCTGCTGGCAGGACGACATAACCCATTAGTCTGGACTGGTCTAGCAGGATGATTTGAAAAGCATAGTTACTCACCTGTAATCGTTCTCCGGGGACAGCAGGAATCAATCTTCACATATGGGTGACATCAGCAGCGATGGAGCCCATGCAATAACCTCTTCCCAGCTTTCAAAGAAAGCCTTTGGGATATCCACCATGCATGTGTGGCTGCCTTCCCACCCAAGGGTGCCATCTTGCCTCAGTATGACATAGCTCAAGATAGCAACAAAAAGAAAAGCAACTCCATGGGGAGGGGAGGGAGGGTTTTGAGGACTGATTCCTGCTGTCCCCAAAGAACACCTGTTACAGGTGAGTAGTTACACTTTTTCCAGGAACAAAGTAAGAAGTCAGTCTTTACATTTGGGACTCCTTAGCTACAGGCTACTGAAAAAAAAAAAACAGTAAGCCACAGGCAGCCCCAAAACACAAACTGAGGAACAGTAAGAGTACAGTTCGGTCGCAAGACCTCAGCAAGGACCCCAGCGTCTTCAAGGGAAACCAGCTTTCCAGTAGGCTAGGCACAGAAGGGCCGGAAGGCAGGAGATACCTTAATCACCAAACAAATGATGGAGTACCCCCTGGCAAAAGGCGCTGTCCCACCGGGACTCCCTCTCCAGGCAGTAATGTGCTGCGAAGATGTGAACAGAGGACCAGGTGACAGCCTGGCAGATCTCAAGGGGATCAAGCGGAGGTTCGCCACAGAAGCTGCCATGGCCCGGACATGTGCACCATGATGGGATGCTCCAGCAAAAGACCAGCCTGACCATAGGTGAAGAAAATGCAGTCTGCCACTCAGGTGTACATACACTTGGAGACCACTATGCCCAGGATATTAGGGATGTAGGGAATGAAGAGTTGTGAGGAGCAGCGATGGGGCTCGGTCAACAATAAGTAATAGGCCAATACCTGTTTACAGTCCAGTGTATGGAGAGTGGCCTCCACCCTACTGGCACGAGGTCGCAGGAAAAAAGTGTTAAGAACCATCTCCTGGTTGAGAGACCACCTTTGGGAGGAACTTAAGGTGTGTCCAAAGCATCATCCTGTTACTGTGAAACCTGGTGTAGGGGGCATGAGCCACCAGCACCTGGAGCTCACTGGCCCTACAGGCAGATGTGGGTGCCACGAGGAAGACCACCTTCCAGGACGGATACTTGAAGTGTCAGGAAGCCAGCAGCTGAAAGGTGGAGCAACGAGCTTTGAGAGGACCACAATGAGGTCCCACACTGCTGCTGACAGATGAATAGGTGGTCAAGAAAGCAAAAGGCCCCTCTGGAAGTGAGCCACAAGAGGCTGGGCAGAGAGGGGTTGAGAGCGCACTGAGATTAACTCTGATGGAGTTAGATTTCAAACCAGCATTAGACAGGTGCAGCAGCAGCTGGACCAAACAAGAGAAGGGGTTGGCACCCCTTTCTGCACACCAAACCGAAAAGCAGCACCACCTGAAGGCGTATGCCTGCCGGGTGAAGTCCTTGTGTGAGGACAGCAGGATGCTGGCCAGGGAAGTCTCCCGTCCCAAACAGGACAGAGAATGGGGCCTGACCTCACCTTGAGGCCGGTAGTGCCAGAGGATCAGTTCCGCAACCTACTAGACGCCCTCGCAATGGAGGGGCCGGTGGTTGGGACAGATGACGCAGAGGAACCAGGCATCAAACTGTGCTGCTGGGCCAAGAAGGCAGCGATGCTGCGTTCAAGAACTGCCATTCTGACCTCAAGGCCAGGAAGCTCCACAGCCACCAGAGTGGGCACCAAAGACTTCAGGGCCTGACACCGGCTCCATCAAGGAGGTGTTCGTGATGAGGATAGGTTCGGGAAACAGGAGTCGATCTCTGGACGCCAATTGCACTTTCTCCCACTGGGGCAGCTTGCAGGGGGTGTTGGTGAAGGAGGATATGGAGCCATTGCAACGTTCCTAGCCATTGCCCTCAACATCGGTCTGAGGGCTCCAATGCCAGGGACCGTGGAACTTACCCATGGCTCTGGTGACATCTCCCAACCATGCCAACCAATGACACCTGGCTCTTCAGGAGACAACCCTCAGAAGAGTATCCCCTGTCCGACAACTTCAGGGCTCAGAATGGGCATAGTTGTCATGCGAGGCCAAGGCTCCCGTAGCCTTACTGGAGACTTCCAATTTAGTTGTGCCTTCTCCTGTGGATGATATTACTCTTAAAGATTTATGGACTGCAATTTCAGTTATTGATACTAAATTATCCACTACTGTGGCTTCATTATGTGAATATAGCTTGGTCATGGTAGATAAATTTACAGAACTGGATTCTAGTTTTCATTGTATAGTTCCCTGTCCAAGATGGAAGTTCAGCTGCAGTCCATTAATACTATTCAGGTGACTTCCATTAAGGACTCTTTGTTGGTTCAGACCCGATTGGAGGCATTAGAAAATGCCTCTCAGGCGCGGAACCTGGGTTTTTTAAATTTTCCGGTAACGCGGTTGCTTTCACCAGAGATTTTGCTTGCTAAGTATTTCTGAGGTCTTAAAGATACCTGATCCTGTAGATATAGCTCATATTTATTATGTACCTTTCAACTATCAGATTTCTGCGGATGAGGGGAGGAGGTTCGACACCCTCTGCTCTCCAGATAGTCCGAACCGGAACCAATTTTTGGAAGATTCTACAGATATTATAATAAAATGGAACACTTTATTGGTAATGCTTCCTGCTGAAGCAGTGAAACTTAAGATACTGAAGTTTTTTTAAATATAAAGATGTTCTTTTGTGAACAAAAACTGAATGTTTTTCCTGATGTGACCCGTTCTACACAGGCTCATTGTAAGCTATTTTTAGCTTTGAAGCCGCAAGTTGTTGCTCTTGGGGCAAGTTTCTTTCTGCGGTTTCCTTGTAAATGTGTGATTACTTGATTACTCTCCAAGGGCAGGTTTATGTTTTTCTTGATACATCTCACTTGGAGAAGTTTTTGAAAGACAAGCAGGGCTCGTGGGGCTGTTTAGGGTATGTAATATTTATCCTCTTGAGGTAGCAATGCAGTAAGCAAATAGCATTTCCTTATATAAATTTATAATTATGATCTTTTTGGCTCAATCTTCATAATGGGGGCTAAGTTTTATGACACCATGTTTTGATTGCTTGTATTCAATTTACTTGCTTTTGTGTATTGGCGCCTTTTTTCTTGTTTATGTGGATGTACTCTTCTCTAAAATGAAATCAACCTTTTTCGGGATGCAGACGAACATCCGATGGGCTCCGTGGAAAAAAAGGAGACTGAGGCAAGATGGCACCCTTGGACAGAAAGGCAACCACGCATGTATGGTGGATCTCCCAAAGGCTTTCTTTGAAAGCTGGGGAGAGGTTACCGCACAGGCTCCATCTGTGCCAATGTCACCCATATGTGAAGGCTGACTGCCTGCTTGTTCCCAGAGAAGCAAAGTTACTCCTGCCTCAGAGCAGGCATATGTTCTGGTAGAATCAGCACGGGCATATTTTACAAATATACAAGGATCAATCTCAATCTCAGCCCTGTTCTGTCCATTCTTTGCTCCTAGAAATGCAAATACGAATATCTGAGGCTTCTGATTTTAGGTTTTAAACTGCAACATTAATAAAATGCTCCCAATGCAAAAAAAATTAATAGGTGCTTATCCAGAAAATATCAGGAAAAAGCACACACCACTTTCTAGTACTTTCACCATATCCCAGCTTGTCTTGTACCCTCCACTCAGTTTTTGTGCCTTTGCTGCATTGATAACACTTAAGTGACACAAATGTACTTATCTAACTCAACCGGGGGGGGGGGGGGTACCCTGTGGCAAGGCAACACTGACACACTGATTTTTATGTACCTTCAAAAGAACCCCCTAATTAGTTGGGCCAATACCTATCTACATTTTTCACACCCCTAATAAAAACACATTATATTATATACACACACACACAAAAAACCACAAGTGCTCAGGAAACACCACCTATATTTTTACTTACATGCATATACCCCCCCAGGCAAGTGGAGTACCCTAATGGTTACAGCACTGACTTGACAACCAAGATACCAGGTTTTGATTCCCACTAGCATTCCCTGAGGCCTTGGGCAAGTCACTTAACCTCCACTGCCTCAAAAGAAAGGCCTGGCAATCTACTTCCGATTACACTGCCAAGAAAATAAAGGAGTTGCTGTATTGCCAAGAGTCAGCACTGACTCAAAGGCACACATCCCACTGCACTTCCCAGGAAAATTTGAGTATGTAAAAACCTTACACACCAAGGCCTCAAAGCTGTAAGCACTGTATTAGAATGCTGCACTGAATTTCAGCTCACAGCACTAGTGCTAATTTTTTTTTTTTTTTACAACAATGCAGTATGCAAATAGCATTCCTTAGCGTTCCTCCAGCTTAGTCCTCCACTTCTGGGTTGTGAACCTCCTCCTGCAGCATGAAGACTGGATATGACAAACTTGTGACATCACAGGATATAGCATACTGGAACCTCCCATCAGCCCCAATGTGTCCAGTCTTCATGCAGCAGGAGGACTTGTGAGCCTAGGTGCTGGGCTCACTAGAGGAACAGATAAGGAGTAGCTTAGGATTAGGTTTAGATTTTGGGGTTACTCTGTTTTGTTCCTATACCATTATTTCTTTTGACTATATAAAAAATTTTAAAAAAAAAGGCCAAAAAGAGCTATCGGGAATCATTAAGCTTTGGAGGGGTGGGGGGCTGGTCAGTTCCACTGTTACACCAGGACCTCCAGATCATTTAGGGTATTCTATCCCCAGGCAACGAGGGAGAGCGCCCCTGAGGCGCATTGCCGGTTTCTGTGCATTGCCAGCTTGTTCGGCGCGGCCCCGATGTGCTGCTTCCTGAGCGGGAGCGGGTCGGCGGCGGGATTGCAGACACAGCGGTAAACTCTCGCAGCGCACGTTACTCCTAGGTCGGGGTAACGTCGTTGCTGGCAGGGCTCGCAGTTTCTTCGGTGAGTGCTTATTTTGGGGTCCTCGGGGCCCGTCAGGAGGGCAGAACGGTACGACGGTGGAAAAAGGCGCCAAAACTGCCTCTCGTTTAAGACCGCGGCCATTTTGCAATCGCGGTCTTTCCTGCATGCTGACTTCGGCAGCGGGGTGTGGGGCTCAGGCTTCTGTGGCTGGCAAATTCTAGTTTACTGCTTCTTACCTCGATGGGTGTTTTATTTCCTTTTATTTAGTTACTTTGTTTACTTTTATTTCCTTTCGTTTCTTTACTTTCTTTGCTTCTTCGTGGGATTAGCACTTCCAACTCCCTCAGAAGGATACTCCTTTTAACCAGGCTATTTTCACAGCAGGAATTAAAGGTTCGGGAGCTGTTTCTTCATTGATTTGGGCTCCTTACCAAAAAAAAAACCCCCCGCAAAGGGCACAGACACGCAAACACTCAATCACAGGAAAGTGTATTGCTAAGTCAGCACATGTCGGTGCGCCCACAGTGTGTGGTGTGTGGAACCCACAGAGGCACGGTGGCAGATACTGGCATTTGTCAGGGCTGTGCTGCAGTATCTGTCAGTGTAGAGCAGCAAACTGACAGCGCTGCTTCCCCGCCTTTGCAGAGCCACGGCCATAGGGGAGGATGAGCAGGGGGGGTCTCCCTCTGTTGGCGGTGGCGCCGGAGGCTCTGGCTGGGGGTCCTTCAACATCCTCCGGAGCGGGAGCGGATGCGCAGCAGATGGATTTTTCTCCTGACTTTATGCTGTTGATGCACCAGGCATTTTCTTTGAGGCGTCAGGGTAAGGTGCCAGAGGCCTCTCTGCTTCCATCGGCTGTCTTGCCGGGAGCTGGTACGGATGGGGAGGCTCATTCTCCACGGCCGCCAAAGAGGTCTCGGCCCACCTCGGAGCTCGGGTGGCAGGAGATAGAGGACATAGTTCTCTATGTGGATGCTGATATGGAGGAGTTGAAAGAAGGTGAAATTCAGGAGCCCGAGGATCAGTCCAAAATTATTCGGGTATTCCGGAGAGAGGAGCTCGTGGCCTTAATCTCGGAATCTCTCCAGACGCTGAAGCTCGCCACTGCTCCGCCGGTTGTGGAGGACGAAGGTGAGGACCCTATCATTCAGGCGGTGCGTCAGACTCAGGTAGTGTTCCCGGTCCACAAGGTGGTGGATAAGATGATCCAGGATGAGTGGGATCTGCCCGGAGCGGCGCTCCGAGGGATTCGGACTATGAATAAGCTGTATCCCTCGGTGGATAAAGACAAGGAAAGGTTCCGCTCTCCCCAGGTGGATGCTGTGGCTTCTGCGGTTACTAAAAAGACCACTATTCCGGTGGAAGGTAGTGCGGCCTTAAAGGATGTTCAGGATCGTAAGGTAGATGGCTTGTTGAAACAATCCTTTGAGGCGGATGCAGTGTCCTTGCAGGCTTCCATTTGTGGTGCTTGGGTGGCACGGGCTGTCTCCGATGGTCGCAGCATTTGCGGCAATCGGCTGCCTTGGACCAAGATAGTGTAAGGGAACTTGAGCGCCTGGAGTCAGGTACCGCGTATTTAGCGGATGTGCACTATGACCTAGTCCGAGCGCTAGCGAATAGCATGGCCTCTCTTGTAGCTGCTCGCCGGTCTCTTTGGCTCAGGCAGTGGGCGGCAGATGGGGCGTCCAAGTCTAGATTGAGTAAACTTCCGTTTAAGGGAAAGTTGTTGTTTGGCGAGGACCTTGACAAGCTGGTCAAGGATTTGGGGGAGTCCAAGGGCGGGAGGCTGCCGGAGGACAAACCTAAGCCAGCAAAATTCTCCCCGGCCTCCAGAGGTCAGTTTAAAGATTTCAGGAGATTTCGGTCTTCTCGTTTGGGTGGTTTCCAAAGGGGACAATTTGCTTCATGAGCGCAGGGGTTTCGTGGCTTTCGCGGAGCAACTAGAGGTTTCGCCATGTCATCCGCTGGAACCGCCCGAAAACCACAATGAAGGGAGGCGGGTTCAGGCAGAGGTTCTTCCCATAGGGGGGCGCTTTTGGGGGTTTCTCTGTCTGGGCCCAAATAACGACGGATCAGTGGGTGTTGGAGATCATTCGCGACGGTTATGCTCTGGACTTGGCAAGGCCGATTCGGGACTCTTTTGTACTGTCTCCTTGCAGAGGCCTAGTCAAGACCCGAGCAAGTCAGCAGACACTCTACAGGCTGCTGCAGCTAGGAGCCATGGTTCCAGTGCCGTTGGAAGAGTATGGCACGGGTCGGTATTCCATTTATTTTGTGGTGCCAAAGAAGGACGGTGCCCTCCGGCCTATCCTAGACCTCAAGGGGGTAAACCATTCTCTCCGCGTCCCGCATTTCTGGATGGAAACTCTCAGGTCGGTCATCATGGCGGTGAGGCAGGGGGAATTTGTCGTCCCTCGATCTCACGGAGGCTTACCTTCATGTTCTGATCAGAGCGTCCCATCAACGCTATTTGCGCTTCGCGCTCCCCTGGGGACATTATCAGTTCCAAGCTCTTCCTTTCGGATTGGCGACAGCTCCGCAGACCTTTACCAAGATCATGGTGGTGGTCGCGGCAGCTCTTCGAAAAGAGGGGGGGTTCTGGTTCACCCTTATCTCGACGATTGGTTGATCAGGGCGAAGTCCGCAGCTGAGCGCGCGGCGGCCACGGCCAAGGTGGTGTCGTTCCTTCAGAGCCTTGGTTGGGTGATCAACCCACTCAAAAGCCGGCTGGTACTGACTCAGAGCCTGGAATACCTCGGTGTGCGCTTCGATATGCAAAGGGGAGCAATCTTCCTGCCGGATCGCAGGATAGATGCACTGCAGAGCCTCCTACGGGACTTCCTTTTGCTTCCGGTGCCCTCGGCTTGCAGTTACCTTCGGTTGCTGGGGACGATGGCGGCGACCCTGGAGGTGGTTCCATGGGCCCGCTTCCATATGCGGCCATTACAGAGGTCCTTGCTGCGCCAGTGGTCGCATCAGATGGATTCGTTAAGCAAGCGTCTTCCTTGTCTGGCCAAGGTCAAGCAGGCCCTTCGTTGGTGGCTGCGGCCCCAGTCCCTGTCCTTGGGCATGCCTCTGGAACCGCCGCAGTGGCTCCCTTTGATGACGGATGCCAGTCTGGCGGGCTGGGGGGCCCATTGTGGGGAGCTTTTCGCACAGGGCGTTTGGTCTCCGGAGGAGAGCAGGTGGTCGATCAATCGCCTGGAGCTCCACGCGGTCTGGTTAGCCCTCGACCGGTTCGAGCCTCAGGTGACGGGCCGGGCGGTCCGGGTGTTGTCAGAATGCGGCGACGGTAGCATACATCAATCGGCAAGGAGGTACAGGAAGCGTTGCGATGGAGGAGGAAGCAGACAATCTATTCTCTTGGGCGGAGTCTCGATTGATGGCAATCTCGGCGGCACACATAGCGGGAAAGGACAATGTGCAGGCCGATTTCCTCAGCAGAGTCCAAGTGGATGCGGGGGAATGGGAGCTGCATTCGGAGGTGTTTGAGCAGCTGGTTCAGAGATGGGGCCCACCAATCATGGATCTGATGCCGACTCTTCAGTCCGCAAAGGTGGCGTGTTTCTTCAGAAGAAGGCGAGAGAGAGAGTGTCGGAAGGCATCGACACGTTACTGCAGCCTTGGCTGACGGCGGGGCTCCTGTATGTCTTCCCACCATGGGCGCTCATCGGTCGAGTGCTTCAGAGGATCGAGGCGCATCGGGGTCAGGTACTGTTGGTGGCTTCGGACTGGCCGAGGCGCCCCTGGTATGCCAATCTCATGCGGTTGCTGGACAGAGTTCCATGGAAGTTGCCGGTGTCCGAGAAGCTGTTAATCCAAGGTCCGCTTCAGATGCCTCAGGTGGATCGATTCTCGCTTACGGCTTGGCCATTGAAAGGGCGCATCTGAGGAAGAAAGGGTATTCCAGAGAGGTGATTTCCACTTTGTTTCAGGCACGGAAGCGCTCCACATCGTTAGCGTATGTGCGCGTTTGGTGGATTTTTGAAGATTGGTGTTCGTGTCGGCAGTGTCGTGCAGCTACGGCCTCTGTTCCGGTGCTGTTGGCATTTCTGCAAGATGGTTTCGACAAAGGCTTAGCGGCCAGCTCTCTCAGGGTTCAGTTGGCGGCACTTGCCTGTTATAGAGGAAAGGTTCAAGGGGTGTCTCTTGGAACGCATGTCGATGTGGTGTGTTTTCTTAAAGCGGTGGCCAGAATGCGGCCGGCTCGTCGGATTTTGGTCCCGCCTTGGGATCTTAATCTGGTCTTGGGGGCCCTGGTCAAGGAGCCCTTTGAGCCCCTGAATCGAGCGTCACTTAAGGATGTCACTTTGAAGACGGCCTTTTTGGTGGCCGTCTGTTTGGCGCTGCGTATTTCGGAGTTACAGGAGCTTTCTTGTAGGGAGCCGTTTTTGTGTTTTTCTAAGGAGAAGGTGGTTCTTCGCACGGTTCCGTCATTTTTGCCGAAGGTTTCCTCCCCGTTTCATTTAAAATCAAGCGGTCTCTTTGCCGGTTCTTGGGGCTGGCGGAGCAGACGTGTCCAATCGGGAATTGCGCCGCCTCAACGTCAAAAGAGTGTTGAAACACTATTTGAAAGTTTCCGAACCTTTTCGCAAGTCGGATAGGCTTTTCGTGGTCTTCGGAGGTCAGCGGAAGGGGGAGGCAGCGGCAAAGGCGACTATCGCCAGATGGATTAAAGAAACCATCGTATTGGCCTATGTTTTGCGCGGGCGGCCAGCACCGGTGGGCTTGAGGGCGCATTCCACTAGAGCGCAGGCGGCTTCCTGGGCAGAGCATGGCTTGGTTCCGCCGGTGGATATTTGCAGAGCGGCTACGTGGTCCTCTCTGCATACTTTCAGTAAACACTACCGCCTGGATGTGTTGGCAGCCAATGATGCCTGTTTCGGGGCGGCGCTATTGCGCTCCGGCTGGCATGGTCCTGCCCGTTAGTGCTGCTCTGGTACATCCCAGAAGTGGAGGACTAAGCTGGAGGAACGCTAAGGAAGTAGTAATTACACTAACCTGATAATTGTAGTTCCTTTAGTGACCCAAACGACTGTTATGGGTCTAGTTCTTCAAAGGGCTAATAATTCTATTTATAAATGATACCCTCAAATGTGACCAGAAAGCTTAACTAAATAGGATCTCTATTACTTTTCCGTTGATTATATGCTGGAATAAATCTTATTGAGTATGTACATTTAATTCTTCATAACTTATTTCATCATACTTTATCACAAAAAAATATTTTTTTATTTGTTTTTTCTTTTTTTCTTTTTCCTTCTCAATCACTATAGAAAGGATAAAGTGCGGGTCTCAGACTAACATTGGCAGCGTTTATTTGCTAATCGCAAAAAAACAGCATGTCTTCACGCATCAACGACCCTTAGTGCACTTACCCTAGTATTAAACCAAAATAGCAGCATTTTCCAACACTTCCTATTAAATGCTTTCTGTTGTCATGTTCAGCTTTTGTTTTTCTCCAGTTGCTTAAAACAAACATAAAGATTGTGCTTATCTTTGAAATCTTGAAGTCATTTGATCACCCCGACGCTACCAAAAGGGTACCGCAAAACTGCGTTTCGTATCACTTCTTCAGGGGGGATAGCTTACTTCAAAGCACGTTCTACAATATAGCAAGAAGATAGTGTATTTTACAGCAATCAATCTACAGTTGTTAATGTTCTTACTCTATGAGGAAAAAACAGACTTCCTACGGTAACACTTCAAAATATTTCTACCTCAGGATGAAGCGCGAAAATTCATTGTGTGTGGCTTCTCAAACTTCTCCTTCTTTCATCTGAAAGTCCATTCATCAAACTGCCACAAAACGCCACGCATGCGGGTTACCCTTGCACCTTTGATTTAAATAATGATGTCATATCCATTCACCCACGGCAATGATTAGCAATCTTCTTTAATTGATGATACTCTTCTCATCTACCTAATGTACAGGGGAATCTCTCATCAGTGGTCTGTGTATAGCTCTTATATCCGCCTCTTGGAAATGAGGTGATGATATCATTCAAAGGAACCTTTAAAATATCGATTCTTAGATGTTATCTGTGAACATAGTATGTCAAAAACCAGCACTGGCATTATATACAAGCTCTCCATTCGATTGAATTATTAAGGCCCATTGTGCCTGTAGTGGCTAATCGAAAGATCCATTGTTGTTCTCGAACCAATAGAGATTGTGCTCGCGATTTCCCATTTATTCCAATTAAAACCTGGTCTATGACGAAACACCGCAGTTCTTCAAAACGATGTTTGTTCATACAATGCAAAACCATCGGAGCTTCTAATGTTTTACATTTGAGTTTACTGCGATGTTCAGCCATTCTGATCTTCAATTGGCGCTCTGTCTTCCCTATATATAATAGGGAGCACGGACATCTGACAGCATAGACCACATGGTCAGAGAGGCAAGACGTATTAAATTTAAAAATGTACCTTTTCCCATTATGTATAAAGCTAGTACATTATGTATAAAGCTAGCTCATGAGGCTGTAATGACTGCTTTAATTGACATCGGGAGTCTCTCTTCTGAATTATTATCATTCATTTCAGAGTTGACAAATCTAACCATTTTTCAGAATTTTTTTGAATTTGAAGGGCAAATATATCAACAAATGTCCGGAGTGGCCATGGGCGCGACTTGCGCCCCTTCAGTGGCCAATTTGTTCATGCAAAATTTTGAACGCCAATGGCTCACAAATGCTCCATACCAACATGTGATACTATGGCGAAGATTCATAGATGACATCTTCATGTTGTGGGGAGGATCGATAGATGAATTACATCATTTTGTAGAATGGTTAAATTTGAGAGATTCTAATATACAATTTACATCTTCATTTCACACTCATGAGATAGCATTTCTAGATGTACTAGTCCAAAAGAGTTCATCAGGTTGGCAGACAACTATATATAAGAAGGCAACAGATAGAAATACGATTCTACATTATACCAGCCATCATCCTAAACAGCTGCGTGATGGTTTGCCAATATCACAGTTTATTAGATTCAGGAGGAATTGTTCTTCTATGGCTGACTATAAAATACAAGCTAAGTCTCTAATAAAAAATTTTCAAGATAGAGGCTACCCTTCTACTGTCATAAAAAAAGCCTATAAAAGAGCACTATATTGTAATAGAGCGCTACTATTACAACCTAAACCCCCCATTACAATGAGGGAAGATGACACTATACACTTTATAACGAAATTTTCTCCATTGAGTGGAGCTATAAAAAAGATCTTGCGCAAACATCAAAATGTCCTCACCACGGTGCCAGCGCTATACAACAAATCCATTAGATGTGTCTGGAAGAGAAATCCCAATTTAAAAGACAAACTATGCCCTAGTCGCTTAAGAACATCAGTAGATCTAGCTTCAACAGAACCAACGGGACACAAAGCTTGTGGCAGATGCACAATTTGTGCAATAACAGAAGAATGTACTAGCTTTATACATAATGGGAAAAGGTACATTTTTAAATTTAATACTTCTTGCCTCTCTGACCATGTGGTCTATGCTGTCAGATGTCCGTGCTCCCTATTATATATAGGGAAGACAGAGCGCCAATTGAAGATCAGAATGGCTGAACATCGCAGTAAACTCAAATGTAAAACATTAGAAGCTCCGATGGTTTTGCATTGTATGAACAAACATCATCGTTTTGAAGAACTGCGGTGTTTCGTCATAGACCAGGTTTTAATTGGAATAAATGGGAAATCGCGAGCACAATCTCTATTGGTTCGAGAACAACAATGGATCTTTCGATTAGCCACTACAGGCACAATGGGCCTTAATAATTCAATCGAATGGAGAGCTTGTATATAATGCCAGTGCTGGTTTTTGACATACTATGTTCACAGATAACATCTAAGAATCGATATTTTAAAGGTTCCTTTGAATGATATCATCACCTCATTTCCAAGAGGCGGATATAAGAGCTATACACAGACCACTGATGAGAGATTCCCCTGTACATTAGGTAGATGAGAAGAGTATCATCAATTAAAGAAGATTGCTAATCGTGAATGGATATGACATCATTATTTAAATCAAAGGTGCAAGGGTAACCCGCATGCGCGGCGTTTTGTGGCAGTTTGATGAATGGACTTTCAGATGAAAGAAGGAGAAGTTTGAGAAGCCACACACAATGAATTTTCGCGCTTCATCCTGAGGTAGAAATATTTTGAAGTGTTACCGTAGGAAGTCTGTTTTTTCCTCAGAGTAAGAACATTAACAACTGTAGATTGATTGCTGTAAAATACACTATCTTCTTGCTATATTGTAGATCGTGCTTTGAAGTAAGCTATCCCCCCTGAAGAAGTGATACGAAACGCAGTTTTGCGGTACCCTTTTGGTAGCGTCGGGGTGATCAAATGACTTCAAGATTTCAAAGATAAGCACAATCTTTATGTTTATGTTTTAAGCAACTGGAGAAAAACAAAAGCTGAACATAACAGAAAGCATTTAATAGGAAGTGTTGGAAAATGCTGCTATTTTGGTTTAATACTAGGGTAAGTGCACTAAGGGTCGTTGATGCGTGAAGACATGCTGTTTTTTTGCGATTAGCAAATAAACGCTGCCAATGTTAGTCTGAGACCCGCACTTTATCCTTTCTATAGTGATTGAGAAGGAAAAAGAAAAAAAGAAAAAACAAATAAAAAATATTTTTTTGTGATAAAGTATGATGAAATAAGTTATGAAGAATTAAATGTACATACTCAATAAGATTTATTCCAGCATATAATCAACGGAAAAGTAATAGAGATCCTATTTAGTTAAGCTTTCTGGTCACATTTGAGGGTATCATTTATAAATAGAAATAGAGTTCCTTTAGTGACGACAGCTTAGTCCTCCTTCCCACCCTGGAGAGTGCCAGTTATCAGAGCGCGTTCAATGAAATTCAGTGCAACTGTCAGGTAAGTGGTCACGTTCTTCGTGGCTGTGCCGTGCTCTCTGGCTTCCGTCTTTGGTGTGGCAGAGGAGCTAGAGTACGGCTACGGTCGCAACTCCTTTAGCTCGCTAGAGCATTGCTTGGGCCGACTAGTTATCGTTTCTAGGTTAGTATTTCTAGACATTTTTGGGGTGCGTTATTGCATTATGGTTAATAATCAGCTACTTATTTGTTGCTCTTTTGAGTCTGCTTTGTCAGTAGTTCACTGGGGCTGATGGGAGGTTCCAGTATGCTATATCCTGTGATGTCACAAGTATGTCATATCCAGTCTTCATGCTGCAGGAGGTGGTTCACAACCCAGAAGTGGAGGACTAAGCTGTCATCACTAAAGGAACTACAATTACCAGGTTAGTGTAATTACTACTTGAAATTATTGCTGCATTTCAAGTATGTGCTGCCAGCAAAACCACACAGTGCACACTACTGCAGTAAAATGAAGCAGTTTGCTGCATCAGAAGTTGTTTATCTCCTTAGTGCGTGAGAGGGGATTGGCTTAGATACTGACAAGAAAGAGTGACATTTGACCTGCCGAACTCCCATCCCATCCCCTAACTCTGCAAAAATACCATGATAGCTCAGTAGGCCCCAGATCCTCTCCTGATGCTGCCAATATACCCCAGCTCAGGGGGAACCTTGACTACAACCTCTGGTGTGGTCTAGAAACCGCACCCCCCCCCCCAAGCTCTAAAGCACAGTTACTTACCTGTAACAGGTGATCTCTGGGAACAGCAGGAATAAGTCTTCACATATGGGTACGTCGGTACCGACGGAGCCTGCGCGGGAACGCTCCCCAGCTTCCCAAAAAGGAAAGCTTTTGGGAGCATCCCACAGCGCCTGCGCGCTGCCGTCCCGCCTTTCCCAACCGTCTCTCCTCAGTTCGAGTTTAAAGCTGAGAGAATAGAGAGAGAGAGGAAAGGAAAGATAGAGAGAGAGATACAACTCCTAGGGGAGGTGGGAGGGTTGTGAAGACTTATTCCTGCTGTTCCCAGAGATCACCTGTTACAGGTAAGTAACTGTGCTATCTCCAGGAACAAGCAGGAATGAGTCTTCACATATGGGGACTCCCTAGCTAAGATGCCTGGGAGATCCCCAAGGATATGAGACCCTGGGAAGGGTTCTACGTCCTCCTATGGATCTCAGGCATCCATCCAGGGAAGGAGGGTAGGAGTTGCTTAAGAATGGAACAGGTGTTTGAGGACAGCCTGACCAAACAAGGCATCCCGGCGGGAGTCCTTGTCCAAGCAGTAATGGGCTGTGAAGGTATGAACCAAGGCCCAGGTTGCTGCTCGACAGATCTGGTCGATGGACACAGAATTTAGATGAGCCATAGAGGTGGCCATGGCTCTCCAGAGAAAGGTTCTTACTCTGGTAGGCGAAAGAAATACACTGAGCAATCCAATTGGACAGTGTCCTCTTAGAGACTGGAAGTCCCAAATGAGAAGGATCAAAAGCAACAAAAAGCTGGGAAGACTTTCTATGTTGCTGTATCCTTTGTAAGTAAAAGGCAAGAGCTCTTTTACAATCCAGAGTATGAAGATTCTTCTCTGCACTGGATGCATGAGGAGCTGGAAAAAAGACAGGTAAATATACCTTTTGATTAAGATGAAAAGGTGAGACCACTTTAGGCATAAAGTGTGGATTAGTCCTAAGGACTACCTTATCATGATGGAACCTTGTATAAGGTGGATTAGCCACTAAAGCCTGCAGTTCACTGATGCGGCGAGCTTAAGTGACTGCAATGAGGAAAATAACCTTCCAGGAAAGAAATTTCAAGGAGGTAGTGGCTAAGGGTTCAAAGGGTGGCTTCATAAGCTGACCAAGAACTAAATTTAAGTCCCATGCCACCGGAGGAGGCCTAATGGGAGGTTTAGTTAAAGTTAGGCCTCTCATGAATCTTGCAATGAGAGGATGAGAGGAAATAGGTTGTCCATTGATAGGCTTAAGTGATGCTGCAATAGCACTCAAATGGACTCTTACTGAATTCGTCTTAAGTCCTGCATTGGAAAGATGCAGGAGATAGTCTAACAGAGAATTTAAAGGTAGTGCTAGAGAGTCAAGACCCTTTTCAGCACACCAAATGGAAAATCTTTTCCATTTAAAAGCATAGGAACGCCTAGTGGAAAGTTTTCTGGAAACATGGAGGATATCCTTCACTTGCTAAGAAAGATTCAAGTCTTGAAGGTCTAGGCCTTCAGTAACCAAGCTCTGAAATGAAGGGACTTGGGGTTTGGGTGCCACAAAGTCCCTTCCTCCTGGGACAGAAGGTCTGGAGCAGCTCCCAAGTCCAGGGAGGGGGCTTGGGAGAGATGCAGAAGTAGAGGGTATCACACTTGGCGTGGCCAGCGTGGAGCTATGAGGATCATAGATCCTTGATCCCTCTGGAGTTTGAACAAAGTCTTGGGAATCAAGGGAATGGGTGGAAAGGCATACAGGAAGCCCTGACCCCAATGAAGGAGAAAGGCATCCTTGGCCTGACCTCCCTGACACGGAATTCTGGAACAGAACCGGGGAAGTTTGGCATTCCACGGACTTGCAAAGAGGTCTATGTCCGGTGTTCCCCATTCTTGGAAGATTCTGAGTACCTGATCCTTGTGCAGGGACCATTCGTGTGGAAGCAGAACTCGACTGAGTCTGTCTGCCCAAGAGTTTTGGATTCCTGGGAGGTATACTGCCAGGAGATGATTTGATGCTCTCTGGCGAAGGCCCACAATCTTAAAGCTTCGTTGCAAAGCGACAGAGCCAGTTCCTCCTTGCTTGTTTATGTAAAACATGGCTACTTGATTGTCCGTATGAATGAGGACTGTCTTGTAGCTGAGGAGGGTATGGAAGACCTTGAGAGCTAGAAAAACTGCTCGAAGCTCCAAGTGGTTGATATGAAGAGAGGTATCCTATGGGGACCAAGTGCCTTGAGTGGAGAGGTCCTGTAGATGAGCTCCCCAACCTGTTTGGGAGGCATCTGTTGAGGGTTGCTTGGGGCAACAACTGTTGGAAGGGGGACCCCAGCAACAGATTTTGAGTGGACATCCACCAGTGGAGGGACCAAAAGAGACGTTTGGAGGTTGCTATTTGGTCTGAGAGCGCTCCTGATGCTTGAGTCCACTGGGTGGACAAAGTCCATTGAGCTGCTCTCATGTGTAGGCAAGCATAGGGTACCACATGCACTGTGGAAGCCATGTGGCCTAGCAGTTGTAGCATCTCCCGGGCAGTTAAGTGGCTCTTTGACTGAATCTGGGAGGCTAACTGCACTAGACGTTGGCAACGGGCCTGAGGAAGGTAGGCCCTTGCAGTAGTGGTATCCAACCAGGCCCCTATGAATTCTAGGGACTGAGTAGGGGTGAGCTGAGACTTTGGGAGGTTTACCACTAGTCCCAGATACTGCAGAATGCGCCTTGTGCGGTCTAGGGAAATTTGGGCCTCTGACTGAGACGGAGCTCGGATGAGCCAGTCATCCAGGTATGGGAAGACAAATATTCCCAGAGTGCGTAGAAATGCAGCAACTATTGCCATGCATTTGGTGAACACTCTTGGAGCAGAGGCCAGACCAAAAGGAAGCACCCTGTATTGGTAATGTTTTCCTTGGAAAAGAAAACGTAGGAATCTCCTGTGAGATGGATGGATGAGGACATGTGTGTACGCATCCTTGAGATCTAGAGAACAAAGCCAATCCTGACTTTGAAGGTATGGAAGGAGAGTGCCCAGAGAAAGCATCGAACTTCTCCTTGTATAGAAATTTGTTCAATTCTCTGAGATCTAAGATGGGTCTGTATCCCCCTGTCTTCTTTGGAATGAGAAAATAGGGGGAGTAGAACCCTGACCCTTGTTGAAGGGGAGGAACTTCTTCTATAGCCCCTTGGGCAAGAAGGGTAGCTACCTCCTGACCTAGAAGGTCGAGAAGAGATGTGGGAGAATTGAAGTGTCTCACCATGGTGTGGGGAGGAAGGTCTGAGAAATGAAGCTTGTAGCCCTCTCTTATGATGTAGAGGGTCCACTGCTCTGATGTTATTTGCTCCCATCTGGGAGCAAAATGAGCCAACCTTCCTGGAATGGTGAGAGGCTCTGGCTGCTTTAGAGCCAGAAAGGCTAAGTTCTCTAGCATCAAGTCAAAAACCCTGAGGAGGTTGGGCCTGCTGAGTTGCAGCAGCCCCTGTAGACTTAGGCCTGGCCTGTTTAGGTTGCTGACGCTTAGAGGCAAAGCAACCTGTAGAAGATTGTTGGCCAGAAGTAGAAGGAAATCTGCCCTTTTTGAAGACAGACTTTTTAAAGGGCTTTTTCTTGGCAGGAATGGAGGTTGACTTTGAAAGTCTATCCAGAGCAGAGTTTTCTGCATCCATTTGAGTGGCTTTTATTTGCCATTCTTTGCCAAATAGGTTTTCACCTGTACAGGGAAGATTTCCTAAGCCATCTTGAACCCAGGGTTCTAAATCAGAAGCTTGGAGCCAAGCAATTCTGCGAGCAGCTATGGCAATGCCCGAAGTTCTGCTGGCACCTTCAAAGCAGGGCCGGCCCGTCCATTGAGCGAGAACGTTCGCAGGGGGCCCCGCGCTTCAGGGGGCCCCGCGCTTCAGGGGGCCCCGCGCTTCAGGGGGCCCCGCGCTTCAGGGGGCCCCGCGCTTCAGGGGGCCCCGCGCTTCAGGGGGCCCCGCGCTTCAGGGGGCCCCGCGCTTCAGGGGGCCCCGCGCTTCAGGGGGCCCCGCGCTTCAGGGGGCCCCGCGCTTCAGGGGGCCCCGCGCGAACCACATTCTCGCTCAATGGACTGCTGCAGAGGGAGCCGGGGAAGCCCGCGCGAAGCCCCGGCTCCCTCTGCACAGCCCGCCAGCGTGAAGAGCCTTTACCTTCACGCTGGCAGCTGTTTCAATGAAGCCGCGAATGCCGGGAAAGGTTAAAGGCAATGCCCTGACTGAAAATGGGCTGGGATGGGGAAAACAGACTGGAAATGGGCTGTGATGTGGGGGGGGGAATAGACTGGAAATGGGTTGTGATGGGGGGGGAACGGACAAATTGGGCTGGGATGGGGGAGGACTGCAAATGGGCTGTGATGGTGGGGGGAATGGACGAAATGGGCTGTGATGGGGGGAACAACGACTGGAAATGGGCTGATGAAGAGCTGGATTAGGACTGCAAATGGTCTGTGATGGTGGGGGGGATAGGACTGGAAATGGGCTGTGATGGTGGGGACGGACGGACTGAAAATGGGCTGGGATGGGGAAAACCGCCTGGAAATGGGCTGTGATGTGGGGGGGGAATAGACTGGAAATGGGTTGTGATGGGGGGGGAACGGACAAATTGGGCTGGGATGGGGGAGGACTGCAAATGGGCTGTGATGGTGGGGGGAATGGACGAAATGGGCTGTGATGGGGGGAACTTGGACTGGAAATGGGCTGATGAAGAGCTGGATTAGGACTGCAAATGGTCTGTGATGGTGGGGGGGATAGGACTGGAAATGGGCTGTGATGGTGGGGACGGACGGACTGAAAATGGGCTGGGATGGGGAAAACAGACTGGAAATGGGCTGTGATGTGGGGGGGGGGAATAGACTGGAAATGGGTTGTGATGGGGGGGGAACGGACAAATTGGGCTGGGATGGGGGAGGACTGCAAATGGGCTGTGATGGTGGGGGGAATGGACGAAATGGGCTGTGATGGGGGGAACTTGGACTGGAAATGGGCTGATGAAGAGCTGGATTAGGACTGGAAATGGGTTTATGGGGGCTGGAATAGGGCGAAGTGGGCTGACGAGGGGGCTAGGATTGGAAATTAGCTGATGGGGGAGCGTGGAGGAAATGGGCTGAGGGACTGGAATGGAACTGGAAAAGAGCATATGGGGCTAGGACTGGAAATGGGCTGATGAGGAGTTAGAATAGGACTAGAAATGGGCTGATGGGGGGAACGTAGACTGCAAATGGGTGATGGGCTGGAATAGGACACTGGAAGTGGGCCGATGTGAGTTGGAAAAGGGCTGGAAATGGGCTGATGGGGAGCTTGGAGTGGAAATGGGCTGATGGGGGGCTGGAATGGAACTGGAAAACAGCATATGGGAGGCTAGGACTGGAAATGGGCTGATGTGGAAGCTTGGGAGACTGGGACTAGAAGGGGGCAGATGCTGGGTGGGTCTAGAACTATAAAGGAGCTGATTTTGAGGGAGGACTAGAAAGGGATGGGAAATGAGAATGGAGAGGGGAAAAGATATTTTGTGTGGGAGGGAAGAAAAGTCTACGAAGGGCAGGGTATTGGAAGAGTAAGTGTAGATTGAGAATGGAAGGGTGAAATTTGAGTGGATGATAAAGCAATAAGGAAAGAAATGGAGGAAAGAGCAAAAGGGGAAAGATCAGTATGTTAAAGCAGATATAGAGAAAAAATTTGGAAAAAAATCTAAAAGAAGAAAGGAAAATGGATAGCTCGCAGAAGACACAAAGAAACCAGAAGAAAGTGACTGGAGCAATTGCAACTGAAAAGAAAATGCACAAGCAACAAAAGGTAGAAAAATACTTTATTTTGAATTTATTAACTGGAATATATCAGCTCTGGGAAATGTGCATTGTTAACATCTTTTGTGTTTTGTTTAGTACAAGAGGAAATTAATTTATAGTTTTATTTCTCCAGTGTTGTTGTACATCCCAAGTTTGGCTTTTGGGGTTCCCAGTTTAATTATTGTCTTCCTATTTCTAAATTGTGATCCCTTGTTCTTTGGTGACGGTCTATATTCTGCATTTTAACCAAGCTGAGGTATTCTGTTCATGTACCGGTAGTTTCTATTTGACCATGTCACTTGTTCTCTTTCCCCAGTAGGAGATGCATTGGTATTCTCTGAGATGTATTGGTTTAATATTTGCAGTGTTGCCTTTTGATAGGTAGGGTTTGGTGCTTTGTGAGTCCTGGCAGAGCTGTTATGATATGGTGGATTTGCTATGAGTTCTAAAAGGTCAGTGTTTATAGTACTTCCTAATGGGCCTGGCGGTTGGCACTGGAATATAGTAACGTAGAAATCTATTAGTCCTTTATCCAGACACTCATTAAGAAGCATGTTTACTAAAAATGCATGTTAACATTATGCAAATATTTATGCAAATGAGGCTCCCAATGCAAATGAGGCCCCGCAATTAATCTCCGCACATGGCCCCGCACCCCCCTTGGGCCGCCCCTGCTTCAAAGGAGTCAAAGGATGCCCTGTTGGAAAACTTTGAAATGTCTTGGGTATGCTTAAGCCAAATGAGGAATTCCTCCCTTTTATCCTCTGGAAGAAAAGGGAGGAAAGTGTGCAGCTTTTCTGCAACTTCTTTTAGAAACATACCCATGTAAAGACTATATGAGTTGATTCTGGCAATAAGCGTACTGGCTTGGAAGATTTTCCTACCAAAAGCATCCAAGGTCCTGCATTCTCTTCCTGGAGGAGCAGAAGAATGTCTCTTTGTACTCTTTATCCTTTTCATAGCTGACTGCACCACAATGGAATGGTGAGGAAGCTGAGTTTTATGAAAGCCAGGACAGGGAGGAACACGATACATAGTGTCCAATCTGCGAAAATGAGGAGAGAGAGTGAGAGGAGTCTCCCATAAATCAATCATGTGTTCATAAAGAATCTCATGAATTGGTAAGGTGACTGCCTCTCTAGGAGCCTTAGAATAGCCTAAAATATCTAATTTTTTTGCTCTAGGCTCTGATTCAGAGGTTACTGAAATAGAAAGTCCTTTAGCTACTTCTCTTATGAAGTCTTGAAAGGACAAGTCCTCTGGAGGAGACATTCTTCTTTTTGGAGAAGGCGGCTCTTCAGGAAGGGCTATGGATACTTCAGGAGACTCCTCTGATGTATCAGAATCAGAGGGATCAAAGTACCGTCTTGTCAGGGTGCTCTTCTAATGCTCGATACGCGTATCGAGCAGTATCGACATCGGGCGTCCTCGGTACTGGATCGGTACCAATAAGCAGCCCTGGACAAGGAACCGCTGCAGTCGGTATCCTG
Organism: Ichthyophis bannanicus; assembly: GCA_033557465.1. Taxonomy (NCBI): domain Eukaryota; kingdom Metazoa; phylum Chordata; class Amphibia; order Gymnophiona; family Ichthyophiidae; genus Ichthyophis; species Ichthyophis bannanicus. Next base: position 713,150,898 of record CM066033.1, on the reverse strand, counting down.
GTCGATGTCGATGCAGTCGGTACCGGTATCGGCGCTGGTGCCGGTACCGGAGCTGATACCGACAACGGAGCTTGTTGCGGTACCAGCGGCATCGCAGCTTGAATGAAGGCCGTGATAGCCCACTGCATGGACAGAACATTCTGATCCATCGACGCCATGAATGCCTGGAATTTGGTACCAGGAGATTGTACCGGTACCCCAGAGCAGTCTAACAGGTGATCGGTCGAGGCCGTGCCATCGATGTCAACCTGTAACCCCATAGGAGCAGCTTTGGAAGCCGGAGCTTCCCACCGGGGTTGTTTTGCTGGTGCAGGATCCTTGAGGGCAAGCCCGGAGGCATCTTGATGCTTAGAGGGAGATTTACCCTTCGAGGACCTGCTAGACTTATTTATTTATTTAAAGTTTCTTTTATACCGCGCTATTCGACATCAGCGCGGTTTACAGTGAACAGAAATTACACTTCACAACATTGATCAGTGCTTACAATGAACAGGGAAATACATTAAACAGGTTTCTTAAACGGCGAACATAATAAACTATGTAGACAGGGCAATACATTAAACAGGTTTACATTAAACAGGTTTCTTAACAGCGAACATAATAAACTATGTACAAAAGGCAACTATATACAAAGCCGCTAAGTGCAGCTATATGATTCCTGATGAGAGCGGAAGCAAGGTGAGATTGCGGCTCTACGTGTTAAGACTATAGAGCGCATGGGTTTAACGTGTTGACCTGGGATGTAGAGGTGGGTTGGTGTGAGACGGTGTCGGAAACATTGTAGTGAAGCAAGAACAGGTGGTGCTTCAGTGCCTTCCTGAACTGAGAAAGGTCACTGATGGTTCTGATGTCTGTTGGTAGGGCATTCCAACATAATGGTGCGAAGTAAGAGAAGGCTCTGGATCTAGTGGCTTGAGAGCACTTCGTGATTGCCTTAGGTAATACAAGGGAGTTAGAGGCAGTTGATCTCCTTGCACGATTAGGGGGTGTAATTGATATCAGGTCGGTGATGGAAGATGCGGAGTTATTAATCGCTTTGTGAGTCAAGGTTAGTATCTTGAAAGAGATCCTGGATTGCATCGGAAGCCAATGTAGCTGTTTCAGTATTGGAGTGATGTGAGTTCTCTTGGAGGCTCCATAAAGGATTCTTGCAGCCGAGTTCATGGCCAATTGTAAGGGGTTAATCGTGCTCTTTGGTAGGCCATGGAGGATAGCATTGGCGTAGTCCAAGTGGGGCATTATTAAGGCTTGAAAGACTGAACGAAAGTCATCAGGTTCGAGCAACTGACGCAAATGACGGAGGGTCCGGATTTTATGATAGATAGATTTCGTTACGTTGCTGATGTGAGCCTTCATGTTGAGCTGTTGATCGAGAGTAACCCCTAGGTATCTAACTGTGGTCTTGCAGATGAGCTCAGCATCACGCACCTTGATGGACTTTGGTGGAGTGAATGCAGGGTTTCTGTTCACAAAGAGGACTTCAGTCTTTTTAAAATTTATCTTAAGCATTTGTGATTTTAACCAGTCTGTAACCGCATCGAAGCACTCGATTAGTGGGGAGAGGTCAAGGAGATCTGTTGAGAATGACTTATGTTTGGTTACCTGAGATCCATCAGGAGAAGACCACCTGGATGATGTCGATGCTACCGACGCTGCATCAGCGGGAAACAGCACATGGAGCTTAGCTGCTCGGTTCTGTAAACCCCGTTTAGACATTAGAGAGCAGGACGGACAATCCGGAATGGAGTGTTCAGGACCCAAACATTTAAGGCACCATTCATGGGTGTCTAACAGAAATAGTACCACTACACTTAGTGCATTTCTTGAACCAGGAGGCTGGTTTTTCCATGAGCGAAATTGTCTTGTGGGCCCTGAGGCCCAAAGAGAAAAAATACACTAAGTGAGGAAAAGTATAGAATTTTTTTTTTTTTTTTTAAAGAAAGAAAGAAAAGACCGGCGGTACCGGTCCGGAGTCGGGGAAGGTAGACACGCGACCAAAGAAATAAAATAAAATAAAGAACTTCAGCGGTGACAGGGCTCGACCTGCTGGCTCTGCGGCAAAGAAGAACTGAGGAGAGACGGTTGGGAAAGGCGGGAAGGCAGCGCGCAGGCGCTGTGGGATGCTCCCAAAAGCTTTCCTTTTTGGGAAGCTGGGGAGCGTTCCCGCGCAGGCTCCGTCGGTACCGACGTACCCATATGTGAAGACTTATTCCTGCTTGTTCCTGGAGATAGGTTGAGACACAAGAACAATGCTTACTCAGACTCTGGCACAGACATCTTCCAAAACGGCAGTATCTGATCCCTAGCTGGGCATCAAGGCACAGTGTTACAGGCTCGATCTGTTAAAATAAGACCAAGAGCCACCTAGAGGTTGTTTTGGAGGAGGGGGGAGTGAGACCACTTGAGCTACCAGGGATCTTGTGAAGTTTCACTACCATTTAGCTAGCATAAAAATTCAGCATTAGCATATGGTAAAACATGCCGGATTTTAGGGTTGTTTTGTTTTGTTTTTTTCCTTTATATACATCAGAAGCTATTTTCTTTTATTCAGCTATTTGCATGCTCACTGCGCTATCCTTTAATACTGTGGTTTTACACAGATTTTCCCATGCTAACATTTTACTGCATCAGGAGTAAGATTAGTGCAGAAAAATCAGGAGTAAACAGCTACATTAAAGGATGGCACAGCTTACTGCATTGGGGGCCCAGGTCACACCAGCTTCACTTCCAAAAGCAGAATAAGGGGAAGTGGCAATTAAAAACAATTAGTTACATCATACACAGTTGTCCCTAAATAATATGGCTCTTGTTAAGTACGCACTTAGAGAAGCGCTCCATTAGGGATCCAGACTTCTTGTTGACTAACGACAGCTCTTTAGCAGTTACTCTTAAGGACTGTGAGGACCACTGTCCCCTCTTAAATGGAGATGCTTCCATCGTGTGCGCCAGCACAGAACCACCCTCTGGAAGAAAAGCAAAAAGCAAAAGACAGTATTATACTCAAGAGAACTGAAAACAGGAACCAATAAAAAGGAGAATGTTTCAAGGAGTCTTAGAATCACTCTTACATTAATTTTGGAGAGTCAGCAATTAGTTAACCTTGACATGGATAAATGCTGAAGCCAGAGTATTCTCTCAAGAGGGCCATAACAAAATTAAATAACTGAAGTCAAAACAGTGGGCAGCTAATTAAATAATTTCTGATGAAAACTAAAGGTCTTTCCACCCACAAAATAGGATAGAAACAGCACAGATAGTGACAGGGCAAGCTTCTCACATTGAAAGGACAATGTGCTTCCATTCTGCACTGGACTTTAGTGATGCGGACGACCATCATTCCTCTGCAAGGAACCAGAAATACCAAACAGCTTTCAAGCTATAATAAAATTAGACAATCCTGACTCTATAGACCTGTTATGCCAGCTTAGATAAACCAGACGTTAACCCACCCCCTGAAATATTATAGCATATGAATAACCTGATGGCTAGAGTAGTGGGCTAACAACCAAATCTTCCCTTAGGAACCAGTGAACTGTGAGATAGGATCAGTCCTTAGCAGCAGTTCTAGAACACTGTTTAAAACTGATATTTTATTTTGGATTGTTGGGTATCATTACTTTCGGCTACACATTTTATCCCTAATGGGGGTGGGGGGGAGGGTTGTACATGTATGTTCCTATCTCTTTACTTTTGACTTCTCCCCTTGTGTGTTTTGTGTCACAATCCTAATCTGGCACTGATGGCCCTGCTGATAAAAATATCCTTTCACAAAATACCATTTAAAATATTAAAGCAACAAGGAAAACTAGGTGGTTAGTACAATTTAGTATTACTTCCCAGAGTTATCAGTTCAGACCAAAACTATTTATAGAAGCCCTCTGAGGAAATCTCTTTATGGAAAGAAAGGTGGATCCGTGGAACAGCCTCCCACCGTAGGGGGTAGAAATGAGTACTGTATCTGGATTCATGAATGCATGGGACAAAAATCAAATAAAAATAAGACAGGATCTCTAAGGGAAAGGAAGGGATTATAGAGTTTAGTGGTTGTACGGATGGGCAACATGGTCGTTATCTGCTGTCATTTTTCTGTATAGTACAGCTAAATATGAATTTAACTGTCATAAGTGAGTACAATTTTCAAGAATACTGCTTACACAATATGTGCCTACAAGCCCCAATTTATCACTCTATAAATGCAAAAAAACTGAATTCATCCAAAAAAGCCTATATGAAAGAAAATAGTTTAGCTGCATGATGCTTTTTACAAGTCCTGAAATAGACAAAGAAATCTTAAATATAACCTGTGTCAGGAAATTAGGCTTATTAGAAGAAATCAGCCCAAACTCATCTTGCTGCTGTACATATAGCATCTGAGCTCCTTTTAATTTTTTCCAACCCAACAGAAGCTGGAAAGAATTATATAAAAGAGTTGCTATCTGGAGACAAAATCTGTCTCCAAAAATTTAACAGAATGGGATGAAACAGTATGGCGGGAGGAGGGAGGGGACACAATCAAATGACATGAGCGAGTTCAAAAATGGGTCAAAATCGGACTGAGTTTCAGAGATAAGCTCCCTCAAAAAAGCAGCACAAAGTATTTCTGTGACAAGTTACAGCTTCTGTAGTATAGAAACTCACACAAACATTGCAGTTAAATTGCTCCTTTCAAACTCTCTCCCTGGTTCTCTACTCTCCCAACCCCCAAACCAACCCTCACCCCATGCACACTGCCCCCACCTTTCAAATACTACCTGAACTGCCCTACCTGCCAAACGTTGCCAAGACAAAAAAAAAAAAGAAATCTGCCACACCATCCTGAAAACTGCCCCATTACAAAAACTACACCCCTGCAATTACCCCACCCCAATAAAACCTCCCACAGCATAAAAATTCCCTCACGACTACCCTACCACCCTACAAACTGCCATCCCCCCAATTTCAAAACTACCTCATACTCCCAATACACTACCAATCTTCAACCGCCCCACTCAAACATCCCACCCCCAAGAACTAGCCCCTCAACCACCCCACTGTCCCTAACCTCTTAAAAACAAAAGAAAATTCCTCAGAACTGGCTACCTCCCCACAACTGCTGCAATACCTTCCAAAAATGCCCTACCCCCAAATCCATCCCCCGAATCTGCCCCACCACCCGCACTGTCTCATTTTCAAAACCATCCCCCCTCCAATTGCTCCACCCTCAAACATTTACCACACGCAGATGGCCCACCATCCTGCAAACTACCCCAACCCCCAAAATTGCCTCCTTCAAAAATACATACATACCAACACCCTCAGCTACCCCAACACAGACAACACACGTGCAGCGCACACAAACACATGAATTACCAACCACACACACAGATTACATTTCCCTAGCTATGATGTACTGCATTTTACATTAACATGTGTTTCATTTTTTTTTGCTGTTATTTCTACTGTGAAAGTTACTGACCAAATTGTACTGCTTTCTTATATGTTGCTATCTGTATTACCAAGCTAGTATCTGTTGCCATGGGCAGGGCTAGATTAAGTGGTCAGCTAAGAACATACCTAGGGTTCAAGGTTTAGGGGATGCTGTCAGATGTTTTCAGCACTCAGGAGGTTAGGATTGAGAACGGGGGGGTTTTCAATGATTCACCCAATTATTTCATTAATGTCTGGAAGCTAGAAGGCAGGCTAACATGTCTGGACATTATTCAGAATTTCAAATCTCTAACTGCAGTTCTCTAATCTTCCCCCCTCCCCACCTAACCCTGATGTGAGTGAACCTGCCCTACTTGCTTCCAATATAACTAGCAGCAAAGAATGTGGGTAGGAGCACTGGAATGTTAACTCTAATACAGAAAGGGAAGTGGTGAGCTGGGCAAAGTTCCTGTGCTGTACAAGGTTTGGCTTGTGTGGGTTGTGGGAGATGAAAGAGAAATTAAGCCCCCGCCTTGTAAAAAAATGTCTGGATGCATTTTTCTATGAAAAGCAGTTCCAACAGCTGCAGTATACCAACACTGATACACAGTAATATAGCAATTACGCAATTGTACTTATCAGACACCCGGCCACCCACAAATATACATACACACACAAAAGGATAACGATATGCATGCACTCATGCAAGACTATACTGTTACCAGAGGATGTAGTAAAGGCTGTTAGTGTAGCTGGGTTTTAAAAAAGGTTTGGACAAGTTCCTGGAGGAAAGGTCCATAAACCATTATTAAGAAGGGACCCAGGATATCAATGCTTGACCCAGTACAAGCATTGTGGAACCTGTGTCTTTTGGGGAAACTGCTAGGTAATATGACCTAGATTGGCCACTGTTGGAAACAGAATTGGGCTTGATGGACCTTGGTCTGACCCAGTATGGCATATCTTATGTTCTTATCTTATACTCAAAAGACACACAGAGGTTGGAAAGAATTTGTTAAGCCATACTTTGTATGAAAGTATTGGACTTACCACAATGAAAATGGTGTCAGACCACAGGACTGACCAGGCTTTTACTTGTACCGCAGCCAGAACCCCAGGCCGGGTCCTAGACTGCTATAGCAGGATTAAAATGTAAAAATCAGATATGTTAAATTTATCCTTTTCATCCTGCTAGACCAGTCCAGATGAGTGGGAGGTACCCAAGCAGTCAGGATCAGGGGTAGAAGGAAAAAAGGACGTTCAGGATAGATCCTGCCAAAGACATCATCTGTACCAATCCCCTAAAGCAAACTGTAGGGTTTCACAAAAGCCGAGACTGCCCAGACAGCCTACACCCAGCTGAGTGACCTCTGGCCCACTCCAGCAGGTACTTACCAGACAGAATGTACCCAGACAATGCCTCCTTAAGCCAGAAGACAGACAATCTCTGCCAGTTCTTTCCTTGAATCACTGATGACAGAAAGATACAACCAACAGAAAAGCCCTAATAATTGCCATGCATCTGATCAAACCTCTGCATGTCTTGCAGAGGTAGCGAGGGGTCCTTCCAAAGATCCTTCTCTGTGAAAGAAGGTAGCAGAGTCTGGTCCAAACGAAGAGGGAGAGGAGCAGCACCCTTGAAAGGAGTACATACAGCAAAGATCACAGGACAACAAGCCATCAAGATGACCAGGAAAGGTTCCCTACAAGGCCAGGCCTATAGCTTGATCATCCACCTGGCAGACCCCGGAGCCCCAAAACAACTAAAGGGACCAACCCTTGAGGGAGGCCTTATGCATGGCCCAAAAAGGGGTTCTTTCAGGGCCCTCAACCTCAGAGAAAACCACTGAGGTAAAAAAAAAAAAAAGAGCACACAGGTGGTTAGAACTGCTTTACTCCTGATGAAACCGTCAACATTGAGGGACACCTACCAATAAAATTCCTTGTATGCGATCCCTGTAACACAATAGGACTGCCACCTGAACCTTGATGAGTTCAAGCCAAGCCCTAGTCAGACTACCAAAAGGGCTCCAACACAAGCTAGGGACATATAGGCCCTCCAAGCCCCAAACAGGAAGGCTACTATTGCTCCAGAAAAGCCCTTTTTGGAGGGCCTTTGCACCACGAGGGCCAGGCTATAAGCAAGAAGGGATCAGAAACCATCACCACCAGGAAACCCCACCAGAGCAAGCCCATTTTTGAGACTGCAAGAGGGGGCCACAGAGCAAGAAATCCAAGAACCACAGTCTGCGTGGCCAGTTTGGCGTTACTAGGATCACCCAGCCTGGAAGGGCCCGAAACCTGTGCAAAGACTATTGGCTCACCAGGGGCCAGGAAGAGAAACATACTGCATCCTTTGAGGCCACTCCTAAAATAGGGCATCCAAGCTCACCATCCTAGTATCCTTACTGTGGCTGAAATAATGCCTCATGTTGGCATTCTCCTGAGTACCATTAAGTGGAGAACTGAAAGGCCCTGTCTTCCCACTATGAGATAGAATATGGAAGAGCCAATCTCTCTCCCGCCCAGACTCTCAGAATTCTGACACAGATGGGAGCAGCTGCATCTGCAGGCCAACCTATCAACACAGCTCCGCTACTCTGAGATCCACCCTGGCAGCACAAGTTCTGCCACATTTGTGGACACATGCCATCACCAGGGCAGTGCACAAACACACTCCACTCACTTTGCCCACTAGGAGAAGCCTGAACCTCTCCAGAGTTAACTGATCACTCTAGTCTCCAGCTGGAAGATCCACCAGGCGGCTTCCTGTAGGGGCTCAGAGTACTTGGGCCAACTGGCCCATGCACTGCACTCTCACCCTTTGGACTGACCTCAGAGATGACAAGTGCTCCATCTGGTATTTCCAACAGCACCCTGGGCATCAGATGGCAGAACTGCAACCACCACAACCTCAATTGCTCCTTGATCTCTCCTAGGGGAGGAAGGCCTGGTTGAATGACAAGGAGCATGGAAACCAGAAGATCAGCAGGTGCCTTTGCAATGAGCGTATATATGCACCGCAACTTGTTCTGTATATTTAATTGGTAGACTAAATTATGTTTTTGTAGAGGAAGATACCAAGATATTTCAGAGGGTCTGTCGACCAACAAAAAGCCCCACTGTCCTCTGCTCCCACCTACCCTGTGCTCAGGAAGTGAGCCTCCGATTTTTCAGTATTCATAGTAACATAGTAAATGATGGCAGATAAAGACAAGATGATCCATCTAGTTTGCCAGTAAGATGGCAAGAGTAGGTGTGCCTGCAGCTTCATGGAGGCCACCCCTCCCCATGTCTTTAAGGGTGAACCCACCGCTCCGTGTAGGACACCCCTGTTTGTTGAGAAATTAGATAGTTCAGTTTATTTTTATTTTATCCTGTTGCTGTAAAGGGATCCACTGTATCTATCCCATGCCATTTTGAATTCTGTCAATGTATTTTCCCCTACCACTTCCATCGGGAGGACGTTCCAAGCATCCACCACCCTTTCAGTGAAAGTATTTCCTGACATTGCCTTTCAATTTACCCCCTTGCAGCTTCATGTTATGCCCTCTAGTTTTACAGCTTCTCTGTCTTTGGAAGAGGTTTGTTTGTTCATTATTTCTCTAAGTATTTAAAGGTCTGAATCATAAAGAGAAATAATTAGGCATGTAGATAGCTTGGTGGCTTGTGGACATGAGGATCACCTGGTTAATATGCCTGCCTGGTGCAAAGGTAGCCAACTTCATGCACCACCTAGATAAGATCTTAGTGCTAGGGAGGAGTCTGCTGCCTTGGTAAATGTTAGCACCAATGGCAGGAAAGCTCTCTTATGAAGACTTGCAACAGTTAGCTTTTATGGGAACTGAGGTTTCATAAAGTATAAGAAAGCTGGATAGAACTTTTAGGAATCTCTGGTAAATATTTTAACAAAAGTTCTGAAAGTTTAAAAATGTGTTAAGATGGGGAATGTGTGTGGAAAACGAGAGGAAGAGACAAAGGCAGAGTACTCTGTGCATGATTATAAGCAAAAGCTGAAATTACAGTACTGATGTCAAAAGGTATTGCAAGCTAATGAGATCCATTGGGCCAATGCAGAAACCCTGTGCCAGAGCCCAGCAAGTTTAATCATGACTCACTGCACAATGATGCTATAAGTAAATAGTATGCAAATCAGTTGTATACATAAAGTCAGCGTTAAACAAGGGAAGCAGGCCAGACAGCCCTGTGTGCATGGATTGGCTTGGCCCCAAAAAGTTATCTGAGGTAAAATCTGACATGTCCTCTCAGAAGAACAGACTCCCCAAACCACCCTACCCTCCAAAACAGGCATGATGGCCCAGTGGGGTCCCAAATCCTCCCCCCACCCCCCACCAAAAAAAAAAAAAAAAAAAAAAAGCTGCCCCATGGCCCCAATACCCCTCACAACAGAAAGGCCTGGTGGTCTAATGGACCCTAACCCCCTCTGAACCTTCTTTCCCCAGTACCTCAGAAGTTGCAGATGGGAGCACTGTTCACATACTCAGCACCACCATTCTGTAAAATGCTGGGCTTCAGCAGTGCATCTTGGGATGCACCGGGCAGTGTCAGACGGCCATAAGAGGCAAAAAATGCTTAGATGGCAAGGTAACCCCCCTCACTGCATCCTGGGATAGTCGAGTTTCAGCACAGTGTGTTTGTTTTGTTTTAAACACAATCTGGCAAGATTTCATAGTCCAGATTTTGCATGCGATTAGCATGCTCACCATGCTATATTTTAGCACAGTGATTTTGCTGGTGTTATGGTGCCAGCTCGTTTACTGCATTGGAGTGTAAGACTAGCACTGGAAAAGCACCAGCAAAATGCTGCGCTAGAGCACAGCTATAATCCTCCGCCAGTCTCACCATGCCCACATTACTGCTCTTCTCAAGTCGCTTCACTGGCTCCCTGTCCAATTCCGCATCCAGTTCAAACTTCTCCTGACCTATAAATGCATTCACTCTGCGGCCCCTCTATACCTCTCATCTCTTATCTCTCCTTACATCCCCTCTCGGGAACTTCGCTCCGCTAACAAAATTACTTCTATCTAGGCCTCACACTCACACCGCTAACTCCCGACTTTGCTCCTTTCACCATGCTGCACCTTATGCCTGGAACAGCTTGCCTGTGTCTATACGCCAGGCACCCTTCTCTGGCACTGTTCCCTCTAAGCTGTGCGCGCACGCACGCACCTCGCCGAGCGAGCACACATACTTTACAACAGAGCACACAAAAATTACGGCTCTGATTCTGATAGAAAACAGTCGTCTTAAAATTTAAAAGTGATTGTAATTACTAGAAATTTCCCGCTTCATTTAGTAATCGTCTATTTTCATTTAATTTGATTAAAATCAATGTGGTGTACATACTGTATTCTGACGTGTAGTCAAATTTTAAAGTATATAACTCCGAGTGTCGTTATGTGGCGCACAAAAATTTAATCTTCCTTCAAAAGCTGCACACAGCTGATATTTTATGCGCACACAGCCTACAGAAAATTAGAGGGAACATTGCTCTCTGGCCCTCTTCAAATCCAGATTGAAGACCCACCTCTTCACTGTCGCTTTCAGATCCTGACTATCCTTTATCTCAACCTGACTCCCGTCAATTTTCATAACCGAATTGTAAAGACCATATTGTGCTTTGCACCAATTTGACTAATCCTCTGTATTGTCTCAATTAGATTGTAAGCTCTGACGAGCAGGGATTGTCTTTTGTATGTATGCCTGTACAGCGCTGCGTGCGTGGCGCTATATAAGTGCTAAGTAGTAGTAATGTTTAATGGGCATGCATGCAAGGTGAAAACATGGCCATTAGCAGCAGCCTTTAGTTTTGATCAAATTACTAAAAGCTATGATCTCGTCAGTCATATAAAACTATTAAAAGTATACCAAACATGTGAACTGATTTTTTCTGTTTAAATCTAAGGCAGAACAGTGAGCTAGAATCTGTGATCACAGAATGAAATAAATTTAATTTTTTTTACTGGCTCTTAATATCTGCTTATGGTCAATGAAGATCCTAAAGCAGCTTATAGTTAAAAATCCATACAATACATAGCCAATATGTAACAGTGCAAAAGAGAATATAACTCTCCTTCATATAAACACAGTATTTCTGAAATTCAACTTGCCCCTACTAATGCCTCACGGAACAGCCATGTTTTTATTCCTTTCCAAAACCATAGAATATTTAATTCCGTCAGCACCTTCTCTAAAAGGCTGTTTACACAGCTCCAGCCCAAAACATTGAAAACTGCACCTTTAGGCAATAGATAACCGGACCAGTGGAAATACAGGGCAACTCACCATATGAGGTCAATCACAAGGACCGAGTAAGAACCCTAAGGATACAACAGATCAGCCAAATAGATTTGCACTCCCATCTGTAAATGTTTGACCACCATGCATAAAATCTTAAAATCTGAATCTTTGCCTCACTGGTAGCCAGTGTAATTCTTGCAACAGAGAAGTCACATGTTCATATTTACCCCCTTTTTATTTTTAATTTTTTTAAACCTATAAAGAACCAAAAAAAAAAAAAACCAGGAAGCGGAGAATTTACACACAAATTCAAAGAAACTTTAAACGAGAAAAAATATCTGCCTCTCTAGCCCACATTAAAAGTGGGGGACCCAATTAAGAAATAGAAAGTAAAAATGATAAAGAAAAACAAACTGCAGACTTGGATTCAGGTTATTTTGAGCAGGAGTAACAGTATACAGATTTATAGAAGCAACTGGAACAGCTCCAAAGAAAATACAGGTAACAGACACCTACACATTTAGAAGAAAATTTTATTAACAGCGTACCCAGCTGCTGCACTCCAAACTTCAAAAGCAAAAAAAGGTCCTTCCCTCTTCCTCTATGTATGCCTAAAAGATCAGGGAAGAGCCCAACTACATTACCCATAAAAGACTATTGCCTGTTCTTCAAATACATTTGTAGGAGCTAGTCTATCTGCAGAAAGTGCAAACATAACTAAGTCGCTGGTGTTAGAAAAATCAGAGCCAGAAGTTTGAACAAATGAGTCGCATTTAATACTACAGCCCCCAAATGGGGCTGCAGAAAACTTTGTGGAATCTTCTTAGCAGTCTGTAGATAGTATGAAAAAAGGCATTGCCTCCTATAGCAATCTTCAATATATCCACCATATAAGTTTTAAACATCTCCTTAGGTGAAACCACCTGAGACTTGGGAACGTTCAAAACCCTTATATTCATGGCTCTTGCAGAATATTCCCGAATCTCAACCTTGTTTTTAAGAAAAGTATTCTTGTCCACTGCAGTCACAGTACCTTGCATAGAGGAATTCTTGAGATCCTGATCTGACTAGATTCTGCAACGTAACATCTTGCTGACAAACATCCAACCGGGCAGCGTTTTCTAGGATTTTAAGAGAAACTGTATCTGTGGTTGTAAAGCACTCCCCAGCTGGAGGATAGCTTCCAAAATGATTTCAAAGAAAAACTGATCAGTGTGCTGAAGAGAGAATGGAGCAGGGAAAGCCTTGGAATTCACTCCATCTTAAGCCGAGACAATCCACTTACAGAAATCCGCAACTCCTGTTCTGGAAGTTGAGAAATCTGGCCTCCACAAACCTCAGCGCCAAGTGTATCTTCGCCAGAGTCCCACTGCAAGAGTCAAATAGTGCGTGTGTCATGCCCTCCTGCATGCACCACCTCCTGAATCTCACCGGGGGGGGGGGGGGGGCGGAAGGCAGAGTGTACAGCATCTGGGAAGAAGGCAACAATCGTGGCTGCTGCCAAGGCCTATATCAGGTGACAATAAACCTCAAATCCCAAGGAAGACGCCGAGTCCACTGACAAAGGCATTAATCCAGCTAGGCATGTCTGCAACGCTGCTGTCCAACAGGCCATTGTATAAACGTATCCTTTGAAGCAACTGAGGTAGGTTGATGGGCAGCAGAGGAGCACCTCCACGATTTGCCTTTCCTCTTTCTTGCCCATCAAGGAAGAGCGACCTAGCAGTATCTGCAGGCTGCCGCCATCTCCTTATTTACCCCCTTAAGAAATTAAAGACTTCTGTTAAGAGAAAAAGGTTAGACATTGAAGACAAAGAAAAACCACACTCCTGGTGCTTTTCTTCCTGTGTCTGAATCAGTAGTGCAGCCGGATAATTGACAGAAGATCATCTTTTGGCATGGAGACTGACAGCCCAATACCACTTCCCTGTCAAAAGCTAAGGAGTATTTAAGGCAGTCTAGTATCTCACTCCTGGAGCAAAGTGCTACAAAAGAAGAATCAGGCTTGCCCTTTTCTCCGCCTCCACACAGCAAGTCCAGTATACGACGCTTGCTGGCTAAACTCTGCCCATAAATGCAGTGCTTTGTTAACGTTGCAGATCTCTTCTATACCGAGCTCATTTCAAATTTACCGAAGCAGCAACGCCTGCTCCTGCTCAAACAAATCAGGAGGAAGAAAAAGAACACCTTCTTAAAAGTTTCTTGCTGAAGCTTTCCCTGTTGATTGGGCTAGCATATGCCTGCATCCAGGCATTATGGGACCAAAAAACTAAAATAAAAAAACGGTCCGTTACAGCATATCATTTAGCTCGAATGCAGCCCAGACTGGGAGATGTATTGTGCTCTGTTCATCTAGACATTGCTGCCAAGGATTGGGTACTTTTATGACCCATGGTAGTGACCATTTAACATGCTTTGCAGGCACAAAGAAATAAGGGAAACGCCCACCTGGCACAAGAAAAGCAGAACAGGAGCACACTGTGGATTTAAGGACCTTTAATTTGGAAATAGCAAGGTCAGCCCGAATCGTGTTTTGGCCAATAGGCCTTCAGGGGACTATGACCTCCAAAACAAAACAATTAATTCAAATCAACACATATGTACCCCAATGGCATAAATACATAAAAACAACCATAAAGACAGGAAACAAACATCTACAAATAATTTGTGCGTTAACTCATACGTTAAAATTGTACATAACACAAAAATGGCTCAGATAAAATAGCCGCCATTCTGGCCGAAAGCGGGAGCAAACACGGCTGGGGAAAGATTGCAGAAGACTGCAGAGTTCCCAGCTGACCCTGGAGCCCTGGGACCCCATAACTCTCTTTGCCTTAATACTAGTTTCAGCTGCCTGACCCTCTTCAGTAAAGCTGTGGCAAAAAAACACAGCTGAAAGACTCCGAGCTCCACAAGCCATGCATATGGCCTTTCCTGCCGACATTTCCTACAGCTCCCGTAACGCTGGAATGAGGAACAAAAAGCTTACCTTAAATCACAGCACACTGGGATTAAAAAATGAATAAAGCTGCTTGCTTTTCCTGCCGACGAGAATTACGTCTGCTGACTCACTTGCTCATTGTCTTTTTTTTTTTTAAACCTCACAGAAAATTAAAAGGCCACGCTTCGCCAAAACTCTGGTACCAAAAAATGTGAAGAGGGACAGAACAAGTTCCCCAGCCTATTCAAAGGCTATGGGGCAAACGGCTGACGGACCTGGATCACCAGGTTAAAAACACCCCAAGTAACAGTTTGGGTCTCCCACAGCAGAAGTACAATTACTCTTCTATCTCCAAGCTCTTTCCTCCTCTGACTAAAATTTTTTCTTCCTGTCAGTGGAGTCAAAAAAGGAAGCAAACGTTTAAAATTTGTCCCGTCTCATCACAAAAAAAAAACAAAAAACTGGCTTTTTAAATGGATAGCATTCAATGACCCAAGAGTTTTCCACCCTCCATTCCCTGCATCAGCAAATCTTGTTTATTTTATTTAACAAATTTTGATATACAAGTAGCTTACAAAGAACTGTTTTACTGCCCCCCCCCCCTCAAAAAAAGGCTGGTACAACAGCAGCAGCAGTTGTAGTTTTGCTCCTACTGTTCTCTGCTTCTTCTGCAGGTTCTGTAGCAAACACTACAGGAAGATTTGAAATACAAGAACATGTAGGGCTTGTTACATTTCAAACCCTTTCTAGTGCTAGCAACAGGGTCAGTGAAGCAGCAGGGCATCACAAAAGCAAAAGCTCCCACTGAAAAGTCAAAATGTCAAGGTAGCTGACTATGACATCACCTGGCTGCAATGGCAGCTGCCAAGTGATGTCACTGAAGCACCAAAGGAAGAAGTTGGTTTTTTTTTGGTGGGGGGGGGGAGGAGGTAGGTAGAAAGGAGAATCACAGGGGTTTGTTTATAATTTTAAAAAAAATCAAAAGCACTAAATATTTTTACACTCATCTTCTTGGGAAAAAACTGGATAATAAAGTGGAGTTTGCCACATACAAAGCTAATGCTCCTGTAGGTGGCTATGAATATGTACAGCCACTGTAGCCTTTGAGGTCTTTATGTGCTTTAAAAGCTAAACAAACATCTACAAGTGGTTTTGCTTCTTGCTGAAGCAGAAACAGTATTGTTCTCAGAATGCCCCAAAAGGATCTCTGCTATGAGATGCCCTCAAAAGGGCTTTGTCTTCACTCCCAGTCTAATGGCCACGAACAGATCATGTTTTCTGGTTACCCTTAATATATATATGCATGAGTGTGAACATGCAAATCTATCTAAACTGTATATAACTGATGCATTTATTAGATCCATCCTGAAAACCTGATTTGTTGGAGGTCTTCAAAGAGCAGGAGTGATAACCAAGGTCCTAAGAGGTCTTGTTCTGTGCTAGGGGAAGAGATGGAGGGTTAAGTGCCTTGCCCAAGATCACAAGCAGCAACAATGGAACTTGATCCTGGTTTTCAGCCCACTGCTCTAACCATTAGGTTATTCCTCCACTTAGTTCCAAATTCTAGGAAAGCTTAAGAACATACAAGCCAAGCCAAACTGAACAGACATCCACCAAGTTCAACAGGGACACAAATACACAGCAGATCCCCAAAAGTAGATTTCTTGTAGCCCATTTCCAGGAATGAGCAATACTGTAGCTCTCTCAAATCTAATGATTTATGGACACTTCCTCCAGTAACTTATCCAAACCTATTTTGAACACCATTGTTGGTCACCAACTACATCCTTTTTGGAGGTGGGGCGGCATAAATACCACTGGGACCACCCCCCAACTCCAGTAATCAAATGAAAAAGCAGACCTAAAGAGTTTCCATTAACCATCTAACATAAGAACTTATATACCACAACATCGTCTATGTATAAACACTTTTTTTTTTTTTATATAGAGAATGGATAGCATAAGGGGAAAAAAAGGGAGGACGGTCGGAGGTGGTATGTCTGAGGTTGCCCGATCCGACTTTCTCCCGCGTCCCTCCCCCGAACTGGCCCCACGCTCGGTCCAAAGCTTCCTTCTGACTGGTAGGTCCTAACCGGGTGGGATCAGGGACTGGACTGTCGTTCCTTCAGGAACACTAATTAGCAGGTAAGAACTAATTACTTTTTCCTTATCGTCACTCCAGTCCAGTCCCTTTACTTCTGGGATGTAAAAGAGCAGTTCAATCCTGGGTGGGATCCGGCATACCGGACTGAAGGACCGCCAGACCAAACCGAGCGTCGGCTGCACTCTGGATGTCCAGTCTGTAGTGCTTGGTGAAGGTATGCAGGGAAGACCAAGTCGCTGCCCTACAGATATCCAACGGAGGAACTAAGCTGAACTCTGCCCACGACGTAGCCTGTTCCCGGGTGGAGTGCGCACGGAGACCCGCTGGTACCTGTTTCTCTTTCAGGATGTAGGCGGAAGCAATCGCTTCCCTGATCCATCTGGAGATGGAGGCCTTGGCCGCCGCCTCCCCCTTGTGTGGACCCCCAAACTGAACGAATAGTCGCTCGGACTTCCGGAAGGAGGCTGTGCGGGAGAGGTAGCGTTTCAGGGTCCTCCGGACATCTAAGAGTCGCAGTTTGTTATCCCTACCTTCCAGCCCCTCGGCGGAGAGGACCGAGAGGTGAACTGCCTGGTTCACATGAAAGGGAGAAATGACCTTGGGCAGGAATGAAGGGACCGTTCGCAGAACTACCTTGTCCTTAAGGAATAGTAGGAAGGGGGGCTGAGAGGACAACGCTTGGAGCTCGGAAACCCGCCTTGCCGAGCAGATAGCGACCAGAAAGACTGTCTTCAGGGTTAAATCCTTTAAGGAGGCCCTCTTCTCTGGTTCGAAGGGTTCCCTGATCAGGGCGTTAAGCACTAGGTTGAGATCTCAAGGGGGGACGACCGACCTCCGTTGAGGGCGCAGGCGTCTCACCGCTCTTAGGAACCTGGAGACGTCCGCGTGCGCCCCTAGGGACTTGCCGCGGACCTTACCTCTATAGCATGCGATTGCCGCCAGCTGAACCCACAAGGAGCTGTGCGCTAGCCCCTTGTCAAATCCTGCCTGTAAGAATTCTAGGACCTCAGGGACTGAAGCGGAAAGGGGTTTCCGTCGGTGCTCCACACACCACGCTTCGAAGATGCGCCAAGTCCTAACATAGGAGAGGCAGGTCGAGCGCTTCTTAGCGTTCAACAGGGTCGAGATGACAGCTCCTGAATAACCCCTCTTTAGGAGCCTCGCCCTTTCAATAGCCAGGCCGTAAGCGAGAAATCGATCCACGTGAGGCATCCGAACTGGGCCTTGCTTCAGCAGATCCCTCTTGCAAGGGAGCCGCCAAGGATGGTCGGCGATCAACCTCATCAGATCCGCATACCAGGGGCGGCGAGGCCAATCCGGAGCTATGAGGATTACGTATCCGTGGTGCGACTCCACGCGTTGGAGAACCTTTCCGATCAGAACCCAGGGGGGAATACATAGAGCAGGCCCTCCGGTGGCCACTTCTGGGACAAGGCATCCAGGCCTTCGGACATTCTTTCCTTGCGCCGGCTGAAGAATCGGTCCACCTTGGCGGACGAGAACCTTGCCATGAGGTCCATGACTGGGAGTCCCCAACGGGCCACTATCTGGTCGAAGGTCTCCTGCTCCAGCTCCCACTCTCCCCGATCTATCTTGCACCTGCTGAGATAGTCTGCTGTGACGCTGTACGTGCCTGCCACGTGCTGGGCTGAGAGTGCTTCCAACCGAATTTCCGCCCACTGGAACAGAGTGCTCGCCTCCTTCTCCAAGGCGGGGCTGCTTGTGCCGCCCTGGTGGTTGATGTAAGCCACCGCGGTGACATTGTCTGAGAGAACGCGAATTGCTCTCTTTTGCACTAAGGCCTCGAGAGCTCTGAGCGCTAGGCCGACAGTCCGCAATTCTAGTCTGTTGATGGGCCATTGGGCTTCCAAAGGAGTCCAGCTGCCTTGAACGAACTGGTCCTCGCAGTGAGCTCCCCAGCCTGCCAGACTGGCATCAGTCGTCAGTAATAACCACTGGTGAGGCTCGAGAGGCATCCTGCGATCCAGATTCCTTGGGCACCGCCACCAGCGCAGAGACTGCTTGGTCCGCGGAGCGCAAGGTAACTGCATTGACATGGGGTGACGTTGGGGCGACCACCGACGCAATAGTGCCCTCTGCAAAGGACGCATGTGGGCTCGGGCCCATGATACCACCTCTATTGCCGCTGCCATTGTTCCCAGGACCTGCAGATAATGCCACGCAGTGGGGTTTCGTCTGCCCAGAAACTGAGTGACCAGAAGTCTCAGTTCTCTTGATCTTGATCGAGACAGAAACACCCTGCCTCTGCTGGTGTCGAACCTTGCTCCGAGGTACTCAAGTTCCTTGGAGGGAGTCATCCTGCTCTTTGCTCGATTGATGACCCACCCCAACTCTTCTAGGACTTGAATCACTCTTGTCGTCACAGAGTGACTTTCCTCCTCCGACTTTGCCCGGATTAGCCAATCGTCCAGGTAGGGGTGTACCAGAATTCCCTCTTTCCGTAGGGAGGCCGCTACTACCACCATCACTTTGGTGAACGTCCTTGGAGCCGTAGCTAGGCCGAAAGGTAGGGCCTGGAACTGAAAATGGCCCCTTGGCACCGCAAATCTCAGGAATTGTTGATGGGATGCCCTGACCGGGATATGCAGGTAGGCTTCTGTCAGATCGAGGGACGTTAAGAACTCCCCGCCCCTCACGGCTGCTATGACTGAACGCAGGGTTTCCATCCGGAAATGCGGAACCCTGAGGCAGCGATTGGCCTGCTTTAGATCTAGTATCGGGCGAAAGGACCCTTCCTTCTTTGGAACTACGAAGTAAATCGAGTACCGACCAGAACCGCGCTGGTCTGGTGGTACCGGGACAATGGCCCCGAGCGTTATTAGGCGGGTGAGGGTTGTCTCTACCGCCGCTCTCTTTGCAGAAGAACCGCAGGGAGACTGAACAAAGGCTGGATGTATTTGTTTTGCAAATTCTAGAGCATAGCCCTCTCTGATAACCTCTAGGACCCATTGATCGGACGTGACCCGGGACCAGGCGGGAAGAAATCGCCTTAGGCGTCCGCCCACGGACGGTTCTTCCCCCTGGACCCCCGTCACCTCATTGTTTTCTATTTCCCTGAGAGGAGGAGGAGGATGCCCCGAAACCTCGGCCTGCTCCTCGAAACCCTCTGAAACCTTGTCCCTTCGAGAGAAAGCGGCCCCTGGGAAAGGGGTTTGTCCTGGCTGGACGGAACCTTCGGGCATACCTGGGCTGGTTACGCACTGGGGCTAGGGGTCGCCCTTGCTTCGGTCTATCTTCAGGCAGCCTGCCCCCCTTAGACTCGCCAAGATCCTTTACCAACTTCTCCAAATCATCTCCGAATAACAGCTTCCCTTTAAATGGGAGGCGGCTCAGGCATGCCTTCGAGGATGCATCTGCTGCCCAATTCCGCAGCCACAGATAACGCCTAGCTGCCACCACCGAGGCCATGTTCTTGGATAGGCTTCTGATGAGGTCATACTGACTATCCGCCAAGTAGGCTGCTCCGGATTCCAGCCTAGCAGAGTTGGCCTGAGCCTCGCCAGGTGGTCCCTCTGCAGCCTGCAGCTGTTGTGACCACCTTAAACAGGCTCTCGCCACCCAAGCTCCTGACACAGAGGCCTGCAAGGCAAGGGCACTCACATCAAAGGCTTGTTTCAGGAGGGTATCCAGCTTTCTGTCTTGAGAATCTCTTAAGGCCGTGCTGCCCTCAACTGGGATAGTAGTCTTCTTAGTAACTGCTGATACCGCTGCATCCACCCTGGGAGACTTCAGCAGTTTTGTCTGCCTCTGGAAGCGGGTATAGGCGAGACATGGACCGCACTCCCCTTAAACTAGACTCAGGTTGATCCCATTCTTCCTGCATCATCTGACGCATTACCCTGTGGACAGGGAAGACCTTCTGGGATCTCCTAATGGCCTGGATTAAAGGATCCTCCAACGCCTCCTCCTCTGCTGGCGCGTCTGAGGAGACATTAAGGACCTTTAGAGACTCATTAATTAGAGCCGGGAGCTCCTCCCGCCGAAAGACTAATTATCCTGGCCTGATCTTCAGGGATCTCTTTCTTCCAGCTCCTCCTCTTCCTCATCCCAGTCTTTATCAGAGTTATCCTCCTCCGGGGTGCCCTGGGAGAGGGACGCGAGAGGGTCTTCACAGCCCAGCCGGGGGCGTTTAGATGGGATGCCTGAGTCTGGATTGCTTGCCCTCTTGGGCTTGGCCTCGGCCGTCGAGACAGACTCACCTGTCCCTGAGCCCTGCTTATGCAAGCAATAGGCCTTGTGGAGTAAAAGAATGAAGTCTGGGGAGAAAAAAACCCCGGCGCCCCCTTCTCCGGAGGGAGAGGGTGAAGAGGGTGGAGGAGGGGTAGGTAAATCCGAGGAAGTGGAGGGAGGGAACTGGGACCCCCCTTCCCCTTATAAGGGGTCACCAGACTCCTGAGAGGGCTGAATCATAGCCAAATTAATTTCTTGCTCCACGGAGGCAGCCACTGCAGCGCAACCCCTGCAGACTCCTGCCTCCGAGGAAGTGCCCCTACGCGTGCCACAGGAGGGGCATCTAGGCTTGGCCGCCATGCTCTTGATCCCAGATGAAGCAGGCCTTCCTGCTAGGAAGAATAAGCGATGGGCCTAAGTCCCAGCTAACTGTACAGCCAAAACCGCTGTGTGAGTTTTCCCTTAGGAGCTCCTCCTCTCTAACAGGCCCTCTTTTCTATTAACAGACGATGCTCTTAAACAAAACCAAGATAAGGTAAATTAAAATCAAAATTAAGGAAATTAAAATGAAATTAAAGTAGATTAAAATAAATAAACAGAGAAAGGCTCCTTTTAGTAATGTACTTGCGGTTTGCAGCTTCCGTTGTTGACTGGGCCCGGCTCAGCGATCCCTGCCGTCGGCTCTACACGTGGTAGGCCTCACCACGTGGAGCCTGAACGGGGGATCGCGAGTGTGTCCTCAGGGCTGTTAATTCTCCACCCCGGATGCCGCAGAAGGCTGGGAGCCGACTCCTAAAGCAGAACCGCTGCAATCAACTCCTCCGCCGCAATCGGGAGGTCCGGTGTTCGCCACCGCATCCTTTGGCTGCAGGACGGGTCCGGCGACAAAATTTAACTTCCGGCGTTGCCTCCAGCGCTCAGCCACCAGGTGGGCTTCGGCACGAGGCAGGGCAGTTCGGCAAAGAAATCCTCGGGAATCAGTCGGATTTGCTGCCGAAGAGCTCAGCAAAGGTCCTCCCTGGGGCTGCAAGCCCAGAACCACCTCCGATGCCCGACCCGCCGGTGGGGGGGGGGGGGGGAGAGAGGGAGGAGAGAGCAGGCAGTAGCAATTAAAGGAGCAGAGACTGCTTAAACCTAAAGAACAACAGGTAACTAAGAAATAAAAGTAATAAAGGTAATAAAAGTAATAAAGGAATTTTTTTTTTTTTTTGGTAAAGATTTAGATAAAAGGAAGACTCCAGTAAGCCCTAGGCTTACGGAACCCTCCAGCTGCTTGGAGGCTGAGAATACTGGAGTTGGGGGGTGGTCCCAGTGGTATTTATGCCGTCCCACCTCCAAAAAGGTTGGGCTCAGCCTCCAAGCTGCTGGAAGGGTTGCGTAACCCAAAAGTAAAGGGACTGGACTGGAGTGACGATAAGGAACTGGAACTTAATGTAGGCTTAAGTGATTGCACCAAAATGCAATCTTTCCAATGAAATATTAGCACATGGAAGAATTCTCAGCTACTGGAAGGATGCCAAGATTTGCCCCCAGAGCCTTAAATCTGTGTTTATTTCTGGCTATGGCCAAATTTGCTTGTAACTGGGATATGCCTTGTTCACCTGTAGGCTAAACACTAATCCAGAATGAACTACTGGTATGCTACTGTCAAGCTCACAGCTGACCTATTTGTTACTTGTGCAACATGAATATCTGAACACATATCTGACCTGCTTGTTTTTTAGCAATCGAGTATACCTCACTGAGGCCTTAAGCAGATCCACCTTGGGCGTGCCCACTCAAATATTCCTTTTGCTACATCCCGATCTAGACTAGTATTTCTCAACCTTTTCAAGGCTAAGGCACACCTACATTAACAAAAGCTCTATGGTGTAACAATCTCCAAAAAGCAAGCACTGTAGACACAGACAACTCCTATGGTAAAAGAAAAGTGAGGGAAGAACTGAAAGCCCTTGAGTCTTTCTATCTTTATTTTGCAGTTTAGAAGAGAGGACTGAGATGCACATGGAACTGTCACAATGCAGCAGCATTCCAGTGGCTCAAATGTGACATCTGTGTCATGGCAGAAGACTGATGTCAATTTAGACACATGCATGTAGAAAGAAAGAATGCATAACATTCAGATCAATACTGCTAATTTTGTTTTCATATTACTTCACTTGCCTGTTCCATGGCTCTTGCGGTGCTGGAACAAAATTAATTAAAGTTGCATTTGTGGGTTATTCCACAGCTTTGGCATATTTTTCAGCAACACTTCTTTAATTCTCAATTGCTCCAAAATGGCTTATGTACAGTAATGGGGACAAAACCGCCCCGCGCGGGCCCGCCCCCCCCCCCCCCCCCACACTAGCTGGAGCAACAGGTTGAAAAACAGAGTTCAAATGCTTTTGACATTCCTTGTGACTTGGGCAAGTCATTTCATCCTCCATTCCCTCTAGGAAAAGGAAAATACTCACCGTGTCTCAAATGTAACTCGCCCTGAGCTGCCACTGACAGGCATAAGCTAACACACAAAAATTAAAAAATCCCCCCTTTCTGCTTTTAGTCGTCTTAAAACTAGTATCACTTGTTCCTCAGCCCGCTCCTACTCCCTCCTCTGCTCCACAAAACACAGATTTGAGGTGAACAAACCTCCCCAAGTCAGGACTTCAGCTCCAACATGCAGGAGACAGCAAAAGTTTGCAAGTGCAATGCAGGTGACTGGCTCAGATTCCTCGCCTGCCAGAGCTCCTCCACTGCTGCAGCTCCCAGCAGAATGAGTCACATCTGGTACTCCTTGCTTGTTCTCCTCACCACAACTAGCAGGGATATTAAGGCAAAGACTGTAAAGATTAATGAAGAAGTTCAGTAGTGGGAAGGTGGTGGGTTTGTTTACATAGGTGTATTTTGCCTCCTTGGTTTGGGGGAGGGGGCAAGGGGTTGGGAGGATGATCTTTCCCAACACCCCCCTTAATGACATTTTTACACATACTCACATCCCACCCTCTCATCCCAGGACTGACAGTACCTGCCCCAACTCTCTCCACCTGTTCAGTTGTAGCTGCAGCAAGGTGATAAAGGTTAACATTTTCCATTTCTTAAATCTATTTTATAGCCTTTGTTTCTTTTTTAATTCTTCAGTTCCTTAACTTTCTTTATTTAGATTTAAAATGTGTGTTTCTATACCTTTTCCTCATTTCTTTTCCACATCCTCTCACCTCTGGATTTCTAACTTTCCTTCTTCTGTTATACATTTTATTCTCGTCAATTCCTCTAGTAGTAGTAGATTTTTCCATCCAGTCATCTTTTGATTGTTATTCTTAAAAAGTTACAGTTCATGTGTTCCTCCCCCCCCCCCCCCATGTTTTTCATTCTACCTATATTCTAACTATTCTTCTGTTCTTGCTCACAACCCCCTTGGCTCTTCCCCCATCACCATAAATTCTTATCTTTTCCTCTTCCTCCAGTTCTTCCTTTCTCCTTCACGCTTCTACCCCTTCCTGCTGATCTGCTCTCCCTCCTCATCACCACCCTAACTCTCCCCATAGTTAGGCACACAGCCCCCTCCTCTCAACACTCACTGAGTAGTTTCCTTGCCTCTTCTTGGCATGCTCATCTCCTCCTGGCACAGTGGGGCACATTCATTCAAACCTCTTTTCCTCTCTTGTCTCCCCCCCCCCCACCACCATCCACCCCTCCTTAGCCACTGCAGCCTCCTAGCACATATCAGCAGCATCATGGCTTATTAGTGTCATATGAGGTGTGATCAAAAAGTATCAAAATTTGTTGTGTAGCTATAACAATACATCGCACCATAATGCTATTTAGCATGCAGTGAGCTAGTTATGTGCTCTGCATGTGCAGCGTGTAGAATGGCTGCAGCACACCTGTACTTTTTTTAATCATGTGATGTTTGGTATCGTGTACGATGAGCGAAAACATTCAACAGCGAACTTGCATCAAATTCTGCCAGAAACTTGGAGATTTGTGCAAAGAGACTTATAACAAGTTACAGCACATGTATGGCGATGAATACATGAGTCATGCTTGAATTTATAACTGGTACAAATGTTTCCAAGAGGGCTGCCAAGGGTTTTTAATGACTAACATTCTGGAAGGCCGTCCATGAGAAGGAATGAAGACAAAGTTCAAGCAGTGTGTGCCGCAATACACTCAAATCGTCAAATGACTATCAGTGAGCTTGCTTAGGACATGGACATCAGTTTCAGGTTGGTACAGTCCATTCTTACCATCGATTTGGGGGTGAGACTTGTGTCTGCAAAATCAGTGCCAAGACTTCTGCCCCCTGACCAAAATGAAAATCTGCTATCTGCAGCCAGGGAGTTGTTGGAATGCACTGAAAATGACAGATTTAATCATAAAGATTATTACTGGTGGTGAATCATGGGTTTATGCTTTTGATCCAGAAACTAAAGCTCAATCCTCACAATAGAAGACTCCAAACTCTCCCAGACCCAAGAAAGCCCATCAGGTGAGGAGCAATATCAAGGTCATGCTCAGTTTTTTTTGATTACCAGGGTATTGGTCATCATGAGTATGCCCCAAAAGGCCAAACCATCAATAAGGAGTACTGTGTCCAAGTTCTGACTCGTTTGAGAGATGCAGCTAGTTAAGAGGCCAGAGTTGCACAGAAATGGTGAATAGTTGTTTCATCACAACACCCCAGCTCAAACATCACATTTTGTCCAGCAGTTCTTGGACAAACACCAAATCGAGAAAGTCCATCAGCCTCCATACTCACCTGACCACACACATCCTGTGACTGTTTCCAAAACTGAAATTACCACTGAAAGGAAGAAGATCTGACAACCAATAAGCAAAATTTGACACAGCAATTTCACAGCATAACGAAAGAGGCATTTCAAAATTGTTTCTAGCAGTGGCAGGAACACTGGAGGCAGTGTTTTATCGAAAGGTGACTACTTTGAAGGACACCGAGTGCAATAACTGTCAGTGTTATACTTCTTATGTTATTGTACACATCTTCATACTTTTTGATTGCATCTCATAGATGGCCACAAAATTACCTCACTTCCTCCAATTGCCAATGGCCTGAACCAACATGACTGTACCTAACAGGGTGTGCATGTGGCATGGAGTAGCCGCCTAATAGTTTGGGAACCAAGAGACCAGGGTTTGATTCCCACTAGCACTCCTTGTAGCCTTGGGCAAGTCACTTAACCCTCCACTGCCTCAGAATAAGCCAAGTTATCAATGTCCCTGTTTAAATGTACATTACCAAGTTTCAATGTAAACTGCTTTGACTGAAATAAGGTAGTATAAGAATTAGATCTTACCTGCTAATTAGTGTTCCTGAAGGAACGACAGTCCAGTCCCTTTACTTCTGGGTTACGCAACCCTTCCAGCAGCTTGGAGGCTGAGCCCAACCTTTTTGGGGATGGAGCGGTATAAATACCACTGGAACCACCCACAGACCCCAGTAATCGAATGAAAAAGCAGACTTCACGAACTTCCCTTAATAACCTACATAACATAACATCGCAAAACCATATTTAACCACTTTTTTTTTTTTTTTTTTTTTTTTTTTTTTTTTAAGGATTAGGAGTAGGAGAGGAGGAAGGGCAACGGGAGGAGGCGGTTTACGTGAGCCTGACCGAGCCGTCCTTCAACTGCCCTCCTCCACCCAGAACTGGCCCCACGCTCGGTCCGCAGCTCCGCCCCTGACTAATAGGTCTTAACGGCCGACGGAAACCGGGTGGGATCAGGGACTGGACTGTCGTTCCTTCAGGAACACTAATTAGCAGGTAAGATCTAATTACTTCTTCCTTATCGTCACTCCAGTCCAGTCCCTTTACTTCTGGGATGTAACAGAGCAGTTCAATCCTGGGTGGGATCCGACATTCCGGACAGAAGAACCGCATGACCAAACAGAGTCAGCTGAACTCTGTACGTCCAGCCTGCAGTGCTTGGTAAAGGTATGCAGTGAGGACCAAGTCACTGCCCTACAAATATCCAGGGGGGGGGGGAACTAGGCTGAATTCTGCCCAAGAGGTAGCCTGTGCTCGAGTCGAGTGCGCGTGCAGTCCCCCTGGAACCTGCTTCCCCTTCAGAATATAGGTGGAAGCAATCACTTCTCTGATCCACCTGGAGATGGAGGCCTTGGCCGCTGCCTCTCCCTTGTGCGGGCCTCCGAATTGAATGAATAGGCGGTCGGATTTCCGGAAAGGTGCTGTGCGGGAGAGGTAACGCTTCAAGGCCCTCTGAACGTCTAGGAGGCGAAGCTTGCTATCCCTCCCTTCTAACCCCTCAGCTGAAAAGGACGGGAGAGTGACTGTCTGGTTCACATGAAAGGGGGAGATAACCTTAGGCAAGAAGGAAAGAACCGTCCGCAGGACCACCTTGTCCTTGAGAAAGGACAGAAAGGGGGGCTGAGAAGACAGCGCTTGTAATTCAGAGACCCGCCTGGCCGAACAAATAGCGACCAGAAAAACCGTCTTCAGGGTTAAGTCCTTTAAGGAGGCCCTCTTTACTGGCTCAAAAGGTTCCCCGATCAAGGCATTTAGCACTAGGTTGAGATCCCAAGGGGGGATGACCGACCTACGTTGAGGACGCAGCCGTCTAACCGCTCTTAGGAACCTGGACACGTCAGCGTGGTCCCCCTAAGGGCTTCCCGCGGACCTTACCTCTATAGCAAGCGATGGCTGCCAGCTGGACTCGTAAGGAACTGTGCGCTAGACCCTTGTCAAAACCTGCTTGCAAGAATTCCAGAACCTCCGGAACCGAAGCCGAGAGGGGTTTCCTTCGCTGTTCCGCACACCACGCTTCGAAGATGCGCCAAACTCACATAGGAAAGACAGGTCAAGCGCTTCCTAGCATTCAACAGCGTCGTGATTACCGCTCCTGAATAACCACGCTTCAGGAGCCGCGCCCTTTCAAGAGCCAAGCCGTAAGCGAGAATCGATCCACGTGAGGCATCCAAACCGGGACTTGCCTCAGCAGGTCCCTTTTTGCAGGGAAGCCGCCAAGGCTGGTCGGCCATCAACCTCACCAGATCCGCATACCAGGGGCGGCGAGGCCAATCCGGGGCTATGAGAATTATCAAACCTTGGGGAGTCTCCACCCGCTGGAGGACCTTTCCGATGAGAGCCCAAGGAGGGAACACAGAGAAGACCCTCCGAAGGCCATTTCTGGGACAGGGCATCCAAGCCTTTGGACATTCTTTCCTTCCGCCGACTGAAGAATCGGCCCACCTTGGCGGACAAGAACCGCGCCATGAGATCCATGACCTGGAGACCCCAATGGGCCACTATTTGGTCGAAGGTCTCCTGCACCAGCTCCCACTCCCCGTGGTCTATCTTGCACCTGCTGAGGTAATCGGCCGTAACGTTGTCCGTGCCGGCCACGTGCTGAGCTGAAAGCGCTTCCAACCGAACCTCCGCCCACTGGAATAGGGCATCCGCTTCATTCTCCAAGGCGGGACTGCTGGTGCCGCCCTGGTGGTTGATGTAAGCCGCCACGGTGACATTGTCGGAGAGCACGCGAATTGCTCTTCTTAGCACTAAGGACTCGAGAGCCTTGAGCACTAGGACGACAGCCCGCAATTCCAGCCTGTTGATGGGCCATTGAGACTCCAACGGTGTCCAGCGACCCTGGACGAACTGGTCCTCGCAGTGGGCTCCCCAGCCTGCCAGACTGGCATCCGTCGTCAACAGTAACCACCGTGGGGGCTCGAGAGGCATCCTGCGATCCAGATTCCTTGGGCACCACCACCAGCGGAGGGCCTGCTTGGTCCGCGGAGCACAGGGTAACTGCATTGACAAGGGATGATGCTGAGGGGACCAACGACGCAATAGCGACCGCTGCAAAGGCCGCATGTGAGCCCTGGCCCATGGCACTACCTCTATCGCTGCCGCCATAGTTCCCAGTACCTGAAGATAATGCCACGCTGAGGGGTTTCATCTGCCCAGAAACTGCGTGACCAGAAGCCTTAGGTCCCTTGACCTCGTTCGGGACAGGAACACTCTGCCTCTGTTGGTGTCGAACCTTGCTCCGAGATACTCAAGTTCCTGGGAGGGAGTCATCCTGCTTTTTGCCCGGTTGATGACCCACCCCAATTCCTCTAGAACCCGAACCACTCTGGCAGTTGCCGAGCGACTTTCTTCTTCTGACTTTGCCCGGATCAGCCAATCGTCCAGATAAGGGTGTACTACGGTAGTATCCCCTCTTTTCGTAGGGAAGCAGCTACTACCACCATCACTTTGGTGAAAGTCCTTGGAGCCGTAGCTAGGCCAAAGGGCAGAGCCTGGAATTGAAAGTGGCCTCTTGGCACTGTGAATCTCAGGAACTGTTGATGGGACTTTGACCGGGATATGCAAGTAGGCTTCTGTCAAATCCAGGGACGTTAGGAACTCCCCGCCCCTTACGGCTGCTATGACCGATCGCAGGGTTTCCATCCGGAAGTGCGGCACTCTGAGACAGCAATTGACCTGCTTTAGGATCCAGGATCGGGCGAAAAGACCCTTCCTTCTTTGGTACCACGAAGTAAATCGAGTACCGACCTGTGCCGCACTGGTCTGGTGGTACTGGGACCACGGCCCCGAGCGCTATTAGTCGGGCAAGGGTTGCCTCTATCGCCGCCCTCTTTGTAGACGAACCGCGCAGGGAGACTGAGCAAAGGCTGGGAGTATTTGCTTTGTAAACTCAAGAGAATAGCCCTCTCGTATCACTTCTAGGACCCATTGATCGGATGTGACCCGGGACCAGGCGGGAAGAAACTGCCTTAAACGTCCACCCACCGGCAGCCCGTCCCCCTGGACCCCGTCATCTCATTGTTGTTTTCTAGGCCCCGAGAAGGAGGAAGAGGCCCCAAAACCTATATCTGCTCCTCGAAACCCTCTGAAACCTTGCCCCCTTGAAGGAAAACGGCCCATGGGAAAGGGGTTAGACCTGGCTGGGTGAAACCTCTGGGGGTCCCTAGGTTGGCTACGTACCGGAGCTAGGGGGCGCCCTTGCTTCGGTCTGTCTTCTGGAAGCCTGCCTCCCTTAGATTCGCCAAGATCCTTAACCAGCTTATCTAAATCCTCCCCAAATAATAGCTTCCCCTTAAAGGGAAGCCGGCTCAGGCGTGCCTTAGAGGCATCGGCCGCCCAATTCCGTAGCCACAAATAACACTTAGCTGCCACCACCGAGGCCATGTTCTTAGCTAGGCTTCTGATGAGGTCATACTGACTATCCGCCAAGTAGGCTGCTCCGGATTCCAATCTAGCAGAGTTGGCCTGTGCCTCGTCTGCGGGGCCCTCTGCTGCCTGAAGTTGTTGTGACCATCTTAAACAGGCGCGCGCCACCCAAGCCCCTGAAACGGAGGCCTGTAAGGCAAGAGCGCTTACATCAAAGGCTTGCTTCAAAAGCGTGTCTAACTTTGTCTTGAGAATCTCTCAGGGCCGTGCTTGCCCTCGACTGGGATAGTAGTCTTCTTAGTGACTGCTGATACCGCTGCATCCACCTGGGGGACTTCAGCAGCTCTTTGACTCTGGAAGAGGATATAGGCGAGACATGGATCGGACCCCCCTTAAACTTGACTCCGGTTGATCCCATTCTTCCTGGATCATCTGACGCACCACCCTGTGGACAGGAAAAACTTTGTGATCTCCTAATGGCCTGGATTAAGGGGTCCTCCAACACCTCCTCCTCTGCTGGCGCGTCTGAGGCTACATTGAGAACTTTCAGGGACTCAATTAATGCAGGGAGCTCCTCCTGACGAAAGACTAATTATACGGGATTGATCTTCTGGGATCTCCCCTTCAAGCTCCTCCTCTTCCTCGTCCAAATCCTTGTCAGAGTTCTCCTCCTCCGGGGTACCCTGAGAGAGGGACGTGAGGGGCTCCTCACAACTCAGTCGGGGGCGCTTAGGCGGTATCACGGATTCCTGATTGCTTGCTCTCATGGGACTGGCTGACTTGCCTTCCGCCGCCGGACCCGCAACTCCTGTTCCCAACCCCTGCTTGCGCATGCAATAGGTTTTGTGTAGTAAGAGGATGAAGTCAGGGGAGAAAAAGTCCCCGACCCCCCCTTCCCCAGCGGGGGAGGGGGAAGGGGCGGAGGAGTGGGTAAATCCGAGGACAGAGGGAGGAAACTGGGACCCTCCCTCCACTTCTAGGGGATCTCCGGACCCCTGAGAAGACTGAGCCATGGCCAAGTTAATCTCTTGTTCCACAGAGGAAGCCACTGCTGCACAACCCCTGCAGATCCCTGCCTCAGAGGAAGTACTTCTACGGGTGCCACAGGATGACACCGTGACTTGCCCGTCATGTCCTTGAAAAAGGTACTGAAGCCCTTTCTAAGCTCCGAGACTTAACCAATTGGCCTAACCAAAAGCTGTACAATTCAGGTACAGACACTATCCCGTCTTTTATTGAATGTGCTCTCTCCTCTAACAGTTTAATTAACAGCTCCCCAGGATAAGAAACTACCACATTAAATTAAAATTAAAAGATTAAAATTAAAGTTAAATCAAATATAAAGTTAAATTAAAATTAAATTAAAATTAAAGAGAGCAGAGGTATTAAATAAAGCCAAATCCCTTAATTTAAACCCCAGTACTTGCGGTTTATATTTTCCTCTGCCTTGATGCCTAGGCTCGACTCAGCGATCTCCGACCGTTGGCTCCACACGTGGTAGGCCGCACCACGTGGAGACCTAAATGGGGGACCGCGAGTCTGCCCTCCGATCCGTTCTTCAAGCCGTATGCAGAATCGGGGCTGGGAACCGCGCTTCTCTCTGATCTAGACACCGCCGCTTTTAACAGCTCCTCCGCTGGAACCGGGGCTCCGGAGCTTGTCTCTGCGTCCCTCTGCTCTGGGACGGGGCCGGCGGGAAAAGACAGTCACGGCGTTGCCTCCAGCGCTCAGCCACCAGGAGGGCTTCGGCGCGAGGCAGGGCAGGTCTGCGGGGAGATAGTGCAGGAGCCGGCCGGATCAGCAGCGAGAGGAGATCTGAGCGGTCCTCCTCTCTGCTGCAGGCAGAAAACCACCTCCGATACCCGGCCCGGGCGGGGGGGAGGAAGGAGAGAGCAGGAAGGAACAATTAAAGGTACAGGACCCGAAAAAAGAAACCAAAAGGTAAATAAGCCAAACAGGAATAAGTAAAATCAATAAAGAAATTTAAAGGAAATTTAAATAAAAGGAAGACTCCAGTAAGCCCTAGGCTTACGGAACCCTCCAGCTGCTTGGAGGCTGAGAATACTGGGGTCTGTGGGTGGTTCCAGTGGTATTTATACCGCTCCATCCCCAAAAAGGTTGGGTTCAGCCTCCAAGCTGCTGGAAGGGTTGCGTAACCCAGAAGTAAAGGGACTGGACTGGAGTGACGATAAGGAAAAACCCTGTTAAATAAATACATACATCGATTCAGAAAGGAGTGCCTGCACATTTAAGTCTTGCTGGTATCTTTTGAAACTATAAGGTGCTTACAACACAGCACAAATTCTAGTCTAGATCTGATTAGACCTATTAGCATACTAATGTACATACTAGTTGGGAAACACTAGTCTAGATGACAAGTATTTTAAAAAAGGTACGACTAGGCAGCCATGTTGCAGCTCTACCTATTTCTTTAGTGGAAACTGGAGGTGGGCATACTGCCATGGCTCCTACTTTATATGCCTTCACTGGATCCTTTAGATGCAATACTATTAGGATTCAGCAGTGGAACACGCAGTCCATTAGTCAGTTTGGTAACATTTTTAGCTACTTTAGTTCTTAAATCCATTAAAAACAAAAATTATTAAAAAGTTGAGTGCTACATGGAAAGAAAAATCTGTCAAGTGCTTTTTTTTCGTTTCAGCATGTATAGAAAAGGCTTGGTACCCATCGCCATTTTCACTAACTGTTGGGGGTAATAAGAATGAAATGCGTGGAAGTGGGGAATGGGTGGGTGGATAGATGAATGAATGAATGGAAGACCCGGGTGAGTGAGGGAGCATGGGGAAGTTGAGCAGCATGGGGCTGAGGATAGGTACCCAAAGGGGGGGGGGGCTGGGCAGAGAAGGGGAGATTCCAAACATTGAGTACACGCAATTTGTTGTGGGTAAGTTTCATGGACAGGGGTAGGGGGGAAATGGGGTATATGAAGAGGGGGTAAGGCAGTTAAAGGTGAAGAGGGAGGGAACCAGTCGCAGCCAGACCCATGGGAGACAACAGCTAAGAACAGCTAAGAACATGGGACAGTGAAGCAGAAGAGGGTATTCCAGGCTGGGTGGGTCCTCTCTTGTAGGCCGAATAGTTTCAAATTGTATCATTAGACCTTTTCAATCTTACACTTGATGAAGGGGCAGCGGAAATCATTTTGTACACAGATGTAAGATGGCTAAGTAGGCACAAATTTCTGCAAAGATTTTGTGATTTGCTGAATAAAAATGTTTTTTGAAGGAAAGGGGAGATGACCAAGCAGAGTTGAAAGACGAGGAGTGGTTATGTGATCTGGCATTTCTCGCTGACTTTACAGGCAAACTAAGTGATATGAACCTTGAACTACAAAGTAAAAACAAATGCATTGGCGAGATGAGTACAGTTTCATTCTACAAGAGCAAATTTGAGCTAATGACTGACCTTGCAAACACACTTGATCATTTCCCAAATACGGAGGACCACCTGGGACAATATCCAAATTTTGTTTTTCAGAACGAGAAGCATGTGACAGAAATCTGTTCTGTTATCCAGGGATTCGAAAATAGATTCTGTGACTTCCAAAAGAATTGCAACAGTTGTTGTGGAGTACTTGTCATACCCATTCAAAGTAGATGTGGACATTAAAGAAACTGCAGCTGCTATCAGTAAAAATTACTCACTGAACAAGCCATCTCTTGAAAATGAAATATTAACCCTTAAAAATGACATTTCTCTCAAGACCCGTGCTGAGCAAGAATTGTTTTGTAAACTGGTGCCTAGAGACAAATTTCCCAACTTAAGATGCAGTGAAGCTGTACACTCCCGTTTCAGTTCAACTTGTGTGAATCTGCATTTTCCCCATCTGAAAATGACAGAGTACACAACGTTCCAACATGACTGATGAACATCTCCAGGATTCCCTGAGACTGGCCCTCACGCAATATTCACCCAACTTCAAAAAGCTGGTGGATGAAATGCAGGCTCAGACGTCTCACTAATGAGCAAGAGCGAAATATTAAAGATTGTGCAAGATCAACCTGGATCAACACTACCTAAATTTAACACAAATTACTCAATAAAAGTTAGTTAAGACAGTTAAAGGAAGTTATTACTAAAAAAAAACTAAGAAAAAATGTACTTTCCATTTCCCCTCGCAGTTCTTACTGGATCTTTGTTTTGTTTTTGCTTAATTTGCTTAAAAGCTGATCACATCCAAGTAAATGACAGAAGGTTCATTAAAATGGGGGGGGGAGAATCCTCCAACTTTATTGGGTTAAAATTTAATTTGAAACTTAATTTTCATGGTGGTAGATCACCAGCACTTTTGGCTGGAAAAAGTAGATCATGACCTGTTTGAAGTTGGACATGCCTGCACTATAGCAAGCTTCCATGTTGGAAGCACATATATATATATATCAGCACAAGAAATACTGAAATGCATCCCACAGGCTCATTGTTACAAGACACCAGGTCCAGATGGCTATGGAGTCAAAGTTTTATAAAAACCATGCAGGACCTTGTGGTTCCTCCACTGGTGGAGGTCTTTCGTGCTTGGACTGAGTAGGGACACTTCACCTGAGGTGTGACTCACGCCCATGCAGTCCTTATTCCTAAACCAGGGAAAGACCCAGTGCAGACTTCATTGTATCGACAGATATCCCTGCTTAATTTCAATTTGAAAGTACTCTCCAAGATCTTAAGCCGAGCAGTTGGCACTTTTCCTCCCCAACTTGATCGCAAGTCACAGATTGGATTCATAAGAGGTCACTATGCGACGCAGAATCTGCAGAGAAATTCTCACTTCTCTTGAATGGATCTATCAGAAGGGGATTCCCTCCCTTTTGGACAGTTTTGACACCGAAAAGGTGTTCGATTGGGTAGGGTGGCAATACTTTAAACTTTTGCCAGGTTATGGCCTGGGGGATCAATTTCTCCATATGGTGCAGGTGTTATATTCGGCCCCCATGGCAGCAGCGTTGGCAAATGGCCTGCTGTTGGAACAGTTTGGTTTGGGGTGGGGGATGAGACAGGGATGCCCCCTCTTGCCACTCCTTTCCATCTTGTCTCTCAATCCTCTGACAGCTGACGACATGTCAGAAGGTGCCAGGATTACATATCGGTAAACAAGAGTTTAAAATGTCAGCTTTCGCCAATGACATGTTAGTCCTTTTGACCTCCCTGAAGACATCTTGCCGAGAATGCTTAAGGAGTTGAGGCATTTGGAAGAATAGCAGGGCTACGCATTAAGTTATAAATTGGAAGCACTTGATGTGCTAAGCCAGCTTTGGGCGACCTGGGGGGGCTCCCCCCTTTCCCCTATGCTGGGCTGACATTTTTTACATATTCAGTTAACTAGGGACCCGTGTGAGTTTTACCACTGGAATTGCAATAGGGTCTTGCAGCAGCTTTGAACCCAGTTCCAGGAGTGGAATCCACTGCCATTGTCGCTGATGGGATGGGAAGTAGCCTTTGGTATGCTACTGTTACTTTAAAGTGCTTTACTGGTTGCAGACCCTGAAAGTGAGACTTCTGCGGAGAGATTTGTCTAGTTTTGACCAGGAATTGCATAACTTTTTGTGGAGGGGGAAGCGGGCATATATCCCCCTGTGATGCCTATGTGGGGGTTGGCGGCAGGGGGAGGGGAGGAATAAGCATACCAGATCTGGAACAGTATGCCTTGGCTTGCCAGTTACATCACCCGGGGGACTGACTGGGCTTCACAGAGACCTGGACTTCTAGAGCTTTGGAAAAGTGCTTTACTGTCCCCCCATTCATTGTTGGCTGTTCTACACCACAACAGTATGGTCTTACTGAGATGCCTCACACAGAGCTTGCTAATAGAGACAATCAGCAAAACATGGCATCAGATATGCTCCCATTGGCAGACACCATAGTCTGTTTCTAGTTGGCTGCCCATTCAGGGGAACATTTGTTTTCTTCCTGGCACGGACACCCAAGCGTTTTGGGTTTGGAAGGAACAGCAGATATGTAATGTGGGACACATGGTAGACACTGCTGGCGTATGTAAACCCTTCCTGGCCTTATGTGAGGCATACGAGTTGGGAAGCACCCATATTTTTGCCTACTCCCAGTTACAGCACTATGTCAATTCTTTACTGCGAACAGCTAACTGCAGAGATGTCGGCATGAATCCTGCAGTTTTGCTATGGGGAACAGCATCCCATCTATCTCAGGTTTTAAGCACAAACTGGCTCAATAAGTTAGCTCCCTGGACTATTCTAAGGCAGAGAGATGCTGGGCAGAAGAGTTGGGTTTGTTAGTAGCTGTTGGTACAATTCAGAGTGCAATTCGCCGCATCCCAACTTTAGCGATATCTGCAAAGTTGTGGGAATGCAATTTAAGGCGGTGAGCTGCACCCATTTTTCCTCGACGGGTGTTTTGGAGCCATCTGACTCAGGATGGGAGCTGTCCCCAATGTTAGATGCCACTTGCTGATCTGGGATATATGTGGTGAGCCGTGACAAGATCCATCCCTACTGGTATCATATACAAGATTGTATTTGTTCTATAATTAATCAGTGGGTGGTCTGGACAGGGTCCCTGTTGGTGATTGATCAACTTGAACCACTTCTCCCTAAGGGGC
The DNA here is from genome assembly GCA_033557465.1 of Ichthyophis bannanicus. Taxonomy (NCBI): domain Eukaryota; kingdom Metazoa; phylum Chordata; class Amphibia; order Gymnophiona; family Ichthyophiidae; genus Ichthyophis; species Ichthyophis bannanicus. The sequence continues at coordinate 713,114,269 of CM066033.1, read as the reverse complement.
GATGGCTTTGCATGTTGGTATGTAAAGCATGCTTGGTGGATAAGGTGCCCTTGCTTCGATGTTAGAGGGATCACGTAACGCCCACTTTTTGGGAATGGCAAAACTGCTTTCATCAATTGATGCTGCTTCAGCATATGGAAGCACGGGGAGAGGCTCCACACTGGAACTCTTGTGACACTTTGGGAACCATATATTGCCATGCTAGAGCCTCACATGTGCAATGACAATGGAACATGTGGCCAGGAGTGGGGGTAGCCAGCTCACATATATATGTATGAACTCTGGATAGCTTCCAGAGAATGGAGTAGAAGCGCATGGTGGAGAGATGGAGTTTGTGCTGTGACCGGTGGGGGCAGGGGTGGGAGCAGGGGAGTGAAGAGGGAAAAGGGAAAGGGGGAGGGTAAAAGTAAAAAAAAAACTGTTGTAAAAACTACTGCTACGTTTGAGAATATGTCACCAGGCGGAGTGTAAGTGTCCTATTTGTGGGGGGATGCAAATTCCACCCAGCACTGTAGCATTTTATGCGCATCATGTGCATAAAAAAAAAGTCTTGCTCCACAGACCAATGCAGCCAAAGGAAGAGAAAGTTTGGCAGGCTGCAAATACTTGCTGTGCCGGATAGATGCAGCCCATGGATCCTAGTTGGGGATCCCTATCACAGGAGCAATCAGGTACTGAAGGTAGCCAAGAAGAGATGCTCTATGTAGGCCCTCAACATTCAACTTAAGGGGACAGTCTTAGCTATTCTATGGGCAAAGTAAGGAAAGGAAGGGTTTTCAAGTTAAAGATCTATTCCTGGTATACAGCAGGAGAACAGACAGACATTTGCCCCTCAAATCCTATTAGCTTCAACTAGGGGCAAATGGCACCCAAAAATATTCAAGCCAGACATGTGTCAAATTAAAGTGAAGCACCAAAAAATAAAAAAAATAAAAAATCATGTGACATACTAAGCAATAAAGGTACTCTATGCTGGAGATCCCAACACTGGGTGAGCTAAGCAAACTGATAATAGTCCTATTAGACCGCTGCCTCACAGTGCTAATGCTAACATCAAGTTAGGTACTGTTGAAGAGTGGGCTTCCTCCATGACTCTCTGGATGTCACCATCAGAAAGTGCCAGACTAGACCTTTAGAGACTAGCAATGTTATACATAACCTGGGAGGCAGAGTAACCTCTAAACATGGCCTGCCGGTTCTTGGAGCCATGCAGAAAATCCAGAGTTCAGTACCAAATCTTAAGCTCCTTGTTCAAATGTTCCAAGCCCACAACTTAGTTCAATCCAGGGGACTGAAAATGTTCAATTCCTGAACCTCTCCTCAGACTAAGGATTCAAAGAGATTGCTAGTATGTACAGTATGTTCAGCATGACTCAAGTCAAGCTTTGTTTCAAGTGGCTGGACTTTTAGCCCATCAGCGTGACATGCTGCAAGTAATATATCTTCAGATGTCACAACTGAAAGCACTTTGACCTTGCCCCATTCTCATCTCTCTCCTGAATGAATTGCATGTGGCACATGAACAGGGTGATTTTTCCATAGCAGTATCGCTTGATCTTTCAGCTGCATTCGACCTTGTTGACCACTCTACCCTCCTGTCTCATCTCCACAACTATGGGATTCATGGCACCACTGACCCTACTTGTTCAACAGTCTGGGCTTTCGGCATATTACTATGCCGATGACATTCTTCTTTCACACCAGCTCTCACACCTGATCTCACTCCCCTAAACACCTGTCTGGCTCAGATTGCCTCCTGGCTCTCAAACTACTTGCACCTGAACCCCGCTAAATCGGCTGCCATTTGGTTTACATTTGGTGCTCCCTCCCCCACACTGACCCCCATTCTCTCCGGCACCGCTATGCCCCTGATATCGACCCTTCAGTATCTGGGCATCATTCTTGACTCCTCCCTTTCCTTCCACCAACACATCACTTCTGTTGTGCATCGCTCCTTTCTCACACTATGTCAGTTGAGAGCAGTACATTCTGTCCTCCAACTGTCTTCCCTGGTTACCCTCATGGTCTCTTTCTGTACAGACTCGATCACTAATTCTGTTCTTGCCGGACTTCCCCATTATCAGCACCACCACTTACAGTTGCTGCAAAACACAGCTGCCCGGCTCATTACTCTTGTCTTCCATACTGATCATGCATCTCCCCTCCTTTTTCACCTGCACTGGCTCCCCTCTCCAAAACCGATTTCAGTACAAGGTCCTTATCACTGTGCATCGGGCACTTCATACCGGCACTCCACAATATCTGGCCAACTTATTACATACACACATCCCCCCCACACCTTCCGTTCTGTTCACAGTCTGTCTCTCCTTGCCCCGACCCGTGCTCGCCTGGAGCTCACATCACACTGCATTTTTCTCCAGCCCTTTGGAATTCCCTACCATCTGCCCTTCGTGCCAAGCAGTCCTTCCCCCGATTCAAGGCGATGCTGAAGACCCATTTCTTCGGCATCACCTTTGATCACCCTCCTACATAGGTTCATAAAGTATATCCACTTCGTGTCCTCTGTTTTTTCTGTGTTCGCATACTTATGTGTTCTATCTTTCCTGTGTGCCCTTGTCCTCTTTCCTGTCCTATCACAACTTTGGAGTTCTTTTCTCTCTTAGCAGTGACTATTTGTTTTATTGTACACCGCTCTGATGCCTTGGCCTGAGTGGTTAATAAAATGTGCAAATAAAATAATGTCTGCATTAAGAAATAGGACAGAGGCTAAGACAGACATGGTGAAAAAAATAGCAACTGTGCGATCACGACATTTCCTTCTTTCAGGACCAGCCCAAGAGTTAGTTCAAGGTGTCAGCAACCTAAGCAAACCTTAAGCCTTATGCCCTCAAAATCTATTGTTTAGCTTTGAATGCCTTGCTCTTTGCTGACCACCCTCCTCCCACCCCTAACAAGAGGCTGCCACCGAGGGACCGTCTAGTTGGCCTAGTGATTGAGCCAGCCCTGCATTCTTTACCAAAAAAGATAGCTAGTCTGAAGAGATGCAAGTGTGCCAACTCTATGAAAGAATGAAGAATAAGGAAGCTTAGTGCAAAAGAATCTGATTATCTAGAAAGGTTTTATGCAAACATCCTGAATTAGAAATAAAATAAAAAAAAGTTACAACTCTGCAGGACTGTAATAGAAATGTACTGGCATACACAGTAAAAAAGGTTTCTGCTTTACTGGAAAATGCTATAAGAATTTGCCTATTTCGATGTCAAGTGCAATCACATGACCATCTGATTCGGTGAACTTGCTCATCTTCGGATAATCTTTTGTTCACTATTTATTTATTTACATTCTCTTATATACCGCGCTATTCTGCATCAGTGCAGTTTACATTGAACAAACTGAAATTACATTGAACAGGGCATTATAACTTGGAGAGAACTATTTTACAGGGAACATGGGCTATGGACGGTTAAGTGGCTTGCCCAAGACCACAAGGAGCACCTGTGGGACTAGAAACCCCAGTCCTTCCGGCCCAAGGTTGCTGTTCTCTAATGGGATTTGAACCCCCGACCTTCCGGCCTGAAGTACCTTGCCCCAACCACTAGGCCACTCCTCCACTCACTCCTACTACAGATATACATTAAGCGAGGGTAATATGATAAACTCTCATAAGTTAATGTGTGTTAGTATATGAATATTTGAGGCCCATTTTACAAAAACCAAAGTACACGTGTTCGGCTCCTACATCCCTCCTCAGGAAATCTGCTCCTCTGGCAGATCCCTTATCAGTGCGCTCTTCTATGCCACTACCAACTCAAGACTTCATTCTTTCCAGCCTGCTGCTCCATATGCCTGGAATAAACTAGCTGAGTCAGTACATCAGGCTCCTTCTCCAGCCCTATTCAAATCCAGGCTAAAACCCCACCTAGTCAAGGCTGATTTTGGATCCTGATGCCATTATACTGTTTTATAAAACTTAAGTGATACATATGTGCTCTATCTAAACTCTCCTGTGCATGCCTACACTGAACATATACATAATGTTATACGTGCATACTCCTAGAATAGGGATCATCTAAAGTATATGCATAAGTCCTTGGAAATCAGGACTATCGCACAGAAATTGCATGTACCTTTCCATGGCTCTTATTTAAAAACTACTCCTTAAGGAGTACCCATCTGCTAGAAAAGGCATCCAATCCTGTCTCAGAGAAATGTTTTTAACCTGGACATAATGATACATTTAAACTTTTATGTAAAGTAACTACTGCATTCCAACCACAACAGATTCAGACTGAGGACAGGTGACTGCCCCTTTCAAAGGGTAAGACAATGACAAAATGTATTCAAAAGGCAGCAGGCTGGGTTTTACAATTTCCCCACCTCAACTACTTTTCCATAAGAACAGACATGGCACACATTCTTCATAGTTTATAAGCAGCATGTATCAGCTAAGCAAACCCAAGCTGCTTGTGTCTATTTCCACATCACGTAAGCAGCTATTGCACAATGTAGATAATCACATCAGCAAAAAAAATACCCTACACATACTACTCCCATCCAAGACAACCAAACCTAACTTCACTGACTGATTTAGAAGGTTCGGTCCTCTGCAAGAAAAACTAGGATTTCGTATTTTTCTAAATCTAGATTTTCTCCACATTTTTCTCCCCACACCTGTCAAGGATTTTGTTAGGGAGAACATAACTTCTGCTAAGAGGAAGGGGAAAATGTTAAACTTGAAGCAGCACCAAGATGGTGAAGAGAGAGGAAGATAAGGGCAGGGTAGAAGGAATCGCCTCTCCACAGCAAAGTCATCAGTGCCCACTATTTATTTATTTATTTATTTAGCTGTATTTATATCCCGCTTTTCACCAGGTCAAAGCGGTCAATTGGGGGATACATTTAACACGAGGGGATGAGACACATACGATAATACTTACAGGGAACATGGGCAATGGAGGGTTAAGTGGCTTGCCCAAGACCACAAGGAGTATAGGACTAGAAATCCCAGTCCCTCTGGCCTGAGATTGCTGTCCCCAGGTGGGACTTGAACCCCCGGCCCTCCGGCCTGAAGTACCTTGTCCTAACCACTAGACCACTCCTCCCTATGTTTCCAAACCAATAAAGAGTGCCACTGAAATTTAACTGGAAGTGTTTTAGTCATCCTTAATAGGTTATTTTATATTGTCACAATATATAATGCATCCAGTTGTGTCAATACTGACCAGTAATCAAATACAGAAAAAGTAGTGAAAAATCACCAAGCAAACAGATATAAATTGCTTCCAAAAAGACACCCAGTACTTTAAAAACAAGGGGAAAAAAGTCTCAATGAATCACTTGACCAGTATTATGCTTATACTTAAGTTTTAAATAAACTAAACTCTTTAATATACCACTAAGTCGTAACAAAGTTTACACTAAAAGTACAACATAAGAATTTAAGGAAAAAAACTCCATTAAGAGATATCTTATTGCAAATGATTTGCTATCACAAGTCAAACTCTTGTTTAGAAAAAAGAAAGTTTCACAAATTTAATTGTGAAATACAGTTAACAATTTTGCCATTTATCTTCAAAAAACGAAATCCAGTATACCATCACTTAAACCTGTAAATCACATAAGCACTTCTGCTACTGAGCCTGATGGGGAAGTTGAAGAACAAGGTCAGGAAATGTTTGCTGCAGCAGCAATGTCTCTGAAAGTAAATTCAGTATCCACCATGCTTTGTCACCTGTCAGCCTCAAAAGGCTGTATCTGGCTTGGAGTGGGGGTGGGGGAGGAGATGAGATAGGGTGCCTTTCTCCTGCTCCCAGATTTGAAGATAATGACCCCTACTACTATAGGAGGGCCCTCTGCAAGAATTTGGATGATGTGGTCTAAGGTGAAATTAGGTGCTATATGATAATGGCCTTTCCTCAGGTCCCTCCAAGTCCAGTCGCGTGGGTTATCCCTTCCTATCAACAACTGGGGACTGAACATGTCAGAACTTTCTGATGTCACAGCAGAAGAGCCCTCTCGGACAGCACACTTGAACAAGCTCATCAGAAGTAAGAGTTATCCTATCCTATATTGACATCAGTTTTGGTTTGGTTTGGTTTGGTTTTTGCTCTAGAAACCCAATTAAACTTTTGGTTTCCATTGAGCAAGCGCAATAGGTGTCCTTTTAACGTATATGGTGAAATTAGACTTACCTGCTAATTGTTGTTCCTGGAGTAGACCCAGTCTGGTCCCGGACCTCTGAGTTGTCTATTAATCAGCAGCTTGGAGACTGAGGAACCTCCTTTTTCATGATGTCATCCATATATATCTCTGGAATCCACCTTCCTCCATCAGTACCCTAATGACAAAAGCAGACTCACCAGAGCAACAAATAAGTCAAGACCTCACTTACCACCTGCAAGGTTCCAACCACCCGGCACTGAAACAGAAGAACCGATCACCTAACGAACTGTGAACCCGAAGGGTGCCCAGACTACCCTCTCACCTGTTCGCCCACCCCCCTTAAAGATAACCAAACTTTTTTTTTTTTTTACCTGTCATCACTGAGAACTGTAGACCGTGCTGCAAGCCCCCCCCTAACACCGGGGTGGGATGCGGGACCGGACTGGGTCTACTCCAGGAACAACAATTAGCAGGTAAGTCTAATTTCACCTTCCTGATCGTAGCCCCAGTCTGGTCCCGGACCTCTGAGTAAGTACCAGAGCAGTAAAGTTAACGGGAGGGCCCAGCCACAGCCGCTTGCAGCACCGCCGCCCCGAAACCGGCATCTTGCGCCGACTCAACGTCCAACCGGTAGTGCTTAAGGGATTCAAAGAGGACCACGTGGCCGCCCTACAAATCTCCACCGGCGGCACCGCTTGTAACTCCGCCCAGGACGTAGCCTGGGCCCTGGTGGAATGGGCTCTCAGCCCCTCCGGGACCTGCCTCCCCCTCAGCAAGTAGGCCGACGCAATCGCCTCCTTAATCCACCGGGCGATGGAGGCCTTGGAGGCCACCTCTCCTCGGCGAGGACCCGCGAACAGGATAAATAACCTCTCCGATCTGCGGAATCCCGCCGTACGCCGAAGATACTTTTTCAAGGCCCAACAAACGTCCAGCGCCCGCAACACAGAACCCGCTGCGTCCACCCGGAACACAGGCAAGGAAATGTCCTGATTCAGATGAAACGCCGACACGACCTTGGGTAAGAACACCGGCACAGGCCGCAAGACCACCTTCGACTCGAAAAAAAGACAGGAAGGGTTCCTTACAGGATAACGCCTGCAGCTCCGAGATTCGCCTGGCCGAGCAAATGGCCACCAGAAACACGACCTTCAAGGTGAGATCCTTCAATGAAGCTGAGCTCAAGGGCTCAAAGGGTTCCCGCTCCAGCGCCGCCAGCACCAGCGGGAGCTGCCATTGTGGCACCAGATGACGTCTGGGCGGCCGCAGTAATGCCACCGCGCGCAGAAAACGCTTGACATCCCGATGTTCTCCTATGGATCTACCGGCCACCCGTCCGCGGTAGCACGACAGAGCCACGACCTGCACCCGAAGCAAAGCCGCCGCCAGGCCCTTGTCGAAACCGTCCTGCAAGAATTCCAAAATCTGAGCAAGGGACGCCCTGAGCGCCACCAAGTGTGTCTCACTGCACCACGCCTCAAAAACTCTCCAGACCCGGACATACGCCAAGGACATTGACTTTTTCCGAGCCTTCAACAGCGTGGAAACCACCGCCGAGGAATAGCCCCTCGTCCTCAACCGAGCCCTCTCAATAGCCAAGCCGTAAGCGAGAACCGATCCACATGAGGCATGAACAGAGGCCCCTGCGCCAGCAGATCCGGACGGACCGGGAGCCGCCACAGCCGCGCGACCAGAAGCCTCAGCAGATCTGCATACCAGGGACGAGGCCAGTCCGCAGCTACCAAGATCACCAGCCCCCGGAAGCTCTCCACCCGCTGGAGCACTCTTCCAATGAGTACCCACGGCAGGAAGATGTACAGCAGCTGGCCCTCCGGCCAGGGCTGAATGAGCGCATCGAGACCTTCGGACATCAGCAGGAGAAGGGAGCAGAAGAAGCGGCTGGCCTTCGCCGAGCGGAAGGTAGCCAACAGATCCATCACCGGCGTGCCCCACCGCCGCATGAGCATCGCGAACACGTCTGGATGGAGGACCCATTCCCCTGGATCCACCCGCACGCGACTGAGGAAGTCGGCTTCCACGTTGTCCACTCCTGCCACGTGCACTGCCGACACTGCCAGGAGCTGCCGCTCGGCCCACGCGAACAGAGTCGCGGCCTCTGCCTCAAGAGCCGTACTGCTGGTCCCGCCTTGGCGATTGATGTAGGCCACCGCAGTGGCGTTGTCGGAGAAGACTCTTACCGCCGACCCTACTAGGTCCGGCTGGAAACACACCAACGCCAGCGACACCGCTCGCAACTCCAGACGATTGATCGACCACGAGCGCTCCTGAGGATCCCACTGCCCCTGAGTGAAATGACCCCGGCAGTGGGCCCCCAACCCAGGAGGCTGGCATCCGTCGTTAAGGCTATCCACTCGGGCACCTGCAGGGGCCTCCCCCTCTGCAAGGAGCGGGGATCTAACCACCAGCGCAGCTCCGCTCGCGTCTCGTCCGGACAAGCGAGTCTCCGGGACAGCAGGTCCCGCTGATGCGACCAGCGACTGAGCAGCGCCCTCTGCAAGGGCCGCATGTGAGCCCTCGCCCACGGTACCAGCTCGATGGTCGCCGCCATGGTGCCCAGCAGTTGCAGGTACTGCCACGCCGTGGACTCCCGTCTCTTCAGGAACTTCCAGACTAACGTCCGCAACTTCTGTGCCCTTTGCCGCGGCAGGAACACATGCCCGGTCCCTGTGTCGAAGCGCGCTGCTAAGTATTCCATGTCTTGGGAGGGAACTAGCTGGCTCTTCGCCCTGTTGACCACCCAACCAAGGCTTTCCAGGAAACTGACCACCCTGGACGTGGCCTGCACGCTCTCGTCCTTCGACTTCGCCCTGATCAACCAGTCGTCCAGGTAAGGGTGCACCAGCACGCCTTTTGCGCAAGGCCGCCGCCACCACTACCATAACCTTTGTGAAGGTGCGCGGCACCGTCGCTAGGCCGAACGGCAATGCTCGGAACTGGAAATGACCGAAGGGCACCGCAAAGCAGAGAAACCGGTGATGTTCCCGCCGAATGGGAATGTGGAGATAGGCCTCGGACAGGTCCAGAGCGGTGAGAAATTCTCCCGGCCGGACCGCTGCAATCACGGAACGGAGGGTTTCCATGCGCAAATGGGCCACACGAAGACACCGGTTCACCCCTTTGAGGTCCAGGATAGGCCGGAATCCTCCGTCCTTCTTTGGGACCACGAAAAAACCGTGCTGGTCTTGCAGCACCGGCTCTATCGCCCGGAGGTCTAGCAGCCTCTGGAGGTCTCCCGCATCGCCTCGCACTTGCTTGGTGCCTTGCAGGGAGACCGCACAAAGGCATCGTGCACTGGTCGCTGAAGCTCCAGCGCGTAGCCCTCTTATGACCTCCAGCACCCACTGATCCGAAGTAATTTGGACCCAGGTGGCATAGAACTCCTGTAGCCTGCCTCCTACGGGAACCAGAGGCCCCTGGGTCCGCCGTATCTCATTGCGCCTTCCGGAGGGCAGAAGCGGAGGAGGAGGTAGACGCCGCCCCCCCCCAAAGCCTCTGCCGGCTCCCTGGAAACCCCGAAACCCCTGGTTTCGGGCAGGGAACCTGCCTCTGTCCGGTACCGAACCTTTGAAAACGAAAGCGGCGAAAGTCCCACTGTTGAGTTCTGCTTGACGAGGCGCCACGGCCCTGCTTGGGTTTGTCCTCTGGCAGCTTACCGCCCTTTGACTCGCCCAAATCCTTGACCAACTTCTCCAGATCTTCTCCGAACAAGAGGCGCCCCTTGAACGGGAGCTTACTCAGCCTGGCCTTTGACGAAGAATCCGCCGCCCAGGAACGGAGCCACAGGTACCGTCTGGCGGCCACCGCCATACTGTTGGAGAGACCCCGCATGAGGTCATAGTGAAGATCGGACAAATAGGCCGCACCCGACTCCAGGCGGGCCGCCCCCACTGACTTGTCTTGCACCGAAGACAGGCCCTGGCCACCCAGGCCCCAGATAGCCGCCTGGAGGGACAGAGCATTAGTGTCAAACACTTGACGCAACAGAGCGTCCAGTTTCCTGTCCTGAGCGTCCTTGAGGGCCGCGCCGCCTTCCACTGGGATGGTGGTCTTCTTTATCACCGCTGCCACAGCAGCATCCAGCTTGGGGGGCTTGAACACCTCCCGATCTCGATCCACCAGTGGATATAACCGTCCTAACACCCGTGAGCCCCTCAGGGCCGCCTCCGAGACGTTCCACTCTTCTTGAATCAACTCTTGGAAGACCCTGTGTACCGGAAAGGCTCTCTGAGACTTACGGAAGACCTGCAACAAAGGATCCTCCAGAGACTCGTCCTCCGACGGCCCCTGCGCAGGCATATTCAAAGCGGTCAGCGTCTCAGCGATCAGGGCCGGCAGTTCATCCCTTCGAAAGACTCGGACCACTCTGGCTTGCTCCTCCTTGTCGTCGAGCTCCCCCTCTTCCAAGTCCTCTTCAGGGAGCCCAGTCTCGCCTTCCTCCTCCGACAGACGCCCCTCCGACGCCAAGGAGGGCGCATCCGACTCCGCATCCAACCGCAGCCTCTTGCCGCCGGGTTGACCCTCTGCGGGGAGAGTCTGGTGGACCTGCTTTACGCGGGGCCCTTCTGAAGGATCTGGCTGTGGGAGGGGCAGACCACCCACTGCGTGCTGCAGAAGAGCCACAAAATCAGGGGAAAAAATGGACTCGAGCCCCTTTGCCCAGGGCACCTGGGGCACTGGACCTCCCAAGGCGGCAGAGGGCCCCGCCACCGGCTCCACACGGGTTGAGCCCAGGGAAGGGGCGTCCGGAGGCCCAGCTTCAGACCCCAACAGCTCCCCCACACTCATCCCGGGCGGGTCCAGGGTTGCGGCCTCCTTAGAGCAACTCCTACACACTCCGGAATCCAACAGGGAACTCCTCTTAGCCCCACAAATCATACAATGGGGTTTGGGTGACATAACCCTAATGGGCTTTCCCTTTCCCACTTTAGGGCCTCGCACAACCAACGCCCCCACCCCCCAAGGCAACCGCTGCAGTCAGCAGCCCCCCAGGGAGATTCTGACCCTGCTGTGCCGGGCCTTGCGATGACAGGCTGAAAAATCTTTTTTTTTCCCAACGCACCACAAATAAAAAGGAAGCACCCTAGCTGTCCCCCCCTGAGCCGCTCACACGAACCAACCGCGGCCCTAGAGCAGGGAAAATGAGCAGGGAGGAGTGCGGGAGCTGAAGCAGCACTCCCGCGCGAATGCCACGTGGCCGGGCCTGCACTCTAGCAAGGCGCTCCTGCGCCGCGGCAAAAGAACAGCAAGAGAAAAACCGCTCCCCCAGCCTGCCCTCTTACCTGAGCTGCTCCGCAGCGAAGCAGATGGGCCGAACGCCGCACAGACCGAGGAGGACCAGAGGGCCGCAAATCCGCCCAGTAAACTCCTCGCGGAGGACCGGCTCCAGGCCCCCTCCCCCCTCGTTCAGCCAGAGGAGCGCTCACAGGCAGGTCTTCTGTTTGGCGCTTGGCTGAACGGTAAACACACCTCTGCCAGCTCAGCTCCACTGCAGTTAACCGGGAGCGAACCGGCCCCTCTGACAACCTCGTGTGCCGCACAGAGGAGGGCCTAAGAGAGGGAGAGGAGAGTAAGGCACCGGCAGGCACAGCTCCTAAGCATTAAAGGTACAGGCTACCCTTTTTTTTTTTTTTGATCCTGTAACCAGACTAATAACTCCACTACACTCAAAACTAATCCTTAGTTGTTCCTCCAGTGAGCCTGGACCCCCGGGCTCGACCTAGTCAGCTGCTTGGAGACTGAGGTAACTGATGGAGGAAGGCGGATTTCAGAGATATATATGGACGACATCATGAAAAAGAAGGAGGTTCCTCAGTCTCCAAGCTGCTGATTAAGGTGGACAACTCAGAGGTCCGGGACCAGACTGGGGCTACGATCAGGAATCATTAACTGAACCCCTTCCACCAGGGAATATAACAGTAGCCATACTGGGTCAGACCAAGGTACATCAAGCCCAGTATCCTGTTTCCAACAGTGGCCAATCCAAGTTGCAAGTACCTGACAGGTTCCCAAAAAGGCACACAGGTTCCACAATGCTTGTCCTGGGATAAGAAGTGGATTTCCCAGGTCCCTTTTAATAATGGTTTATGGATCTTTCCTCCAGGAACTTGTCCAAACCTTTTGTAACAGCTACAATAATGGCTTTTACTACACACACTGGTAACGAATTCCAGAGTTTGATTATGAATTGAATAAAAAAAATATTCTCTTATTAGCCTTAAGCAGATTACACTATAGTTTCACTGCATGTCCTTCAGTCTTTCTATTTTTTGATGGCAGAAACAGAATCTATGTTTACCCATTCCATGCCATTCAGTAATTTATAGACCTGTATCATATCCCCCCTGAGCCGTCTCGTTTCCAAGTTGAAGAGCCCTAACCTTTTAAGCCTTTCCTCATAGGGGTATCCTTCCATCCCCTTTACCGTTTTAGTGGCTCTTCTCTGTACCTTTTTTAATTCCGCTATATCCTTTTTAAAATACAGCGCAGAATTACACACAATATTCAAGGTGCAGTCGCACCAAGGAACAAACAATACTGAGACATATCATTTGCTTTATTCACCATTATTTTCCTTATGATTCCTAGCATTCTATTTGCTTTCTTGGCTGCAGCTGCACACTGGGCATGTAGGGCTGGTACCCCTGCAATTCTGCGCCTGCAGATCTCCGGACTACTCAGATGCTGAAGCCTGAACCAAAGCTGACCAAACAAGATGGTTTCCTGCTACAAAGAACTTTTGCTGTGCTTAGCTCAGACCTGACCTTCACACAATTGCTTACCAAGTGATTATATCCAAGCATACAGAAGATTGTTTGTCCAATTAGTTTCCCAGGCCAATTAGTTGTCCACATGCAGAAACATCTGCTTCTCTGATCATCCACTAATGATGCTACTGGCCTTGTGATGTCTGAAACTGTATACTATTATCGTCCCTCATTATGACTCCTAGGCCTGCAGGATGAACCCCTGTTCATTACCTTCTGATTCACTGAAAACACTTTGGACTGACTCATGCCAACCAATCACCAGACCTAGGATGGAGACTACACCAAGAATTACAGTATGCAAGAGAACCTTTGCGCCTTTTGTGCTCTTTATGCCTTTGTGCCTTGTGCTTACTACCTTGCCTATCTGCAAGACAGATACACTGTGTGTGCAAGGCCGTTCTCCTAAGGACAGATTCACAGATATCTTCGATTCTGTGTTCTCATGCGGCTCCCCTCTGAAAGGGCTGGAACCTGCGTTATCTTACCTAGCTGCTTCTTTGGACCCTATGATGCCAGAGACTTCAGACCCCAGAGCCAGCAGAGCTCCGGCAAGAGCTAAGGTATTCTCTTATTTCTCTTCCTCCAGGAGAGCAATGCTTAGAGATTAGCTTCCTATATTTCCTCGGAGTGCAGAGCGAATCAGTGACTTCTGGTTACTAATCGGTGATTTATCACCGTCTAACTGTAATTGCTGTGCTGCTATAACTTGCTACCTCGTATTTCTAATTATATACCTATTGCTATATGTCTGTATACTTTCCTTCTTTGCTACCCATAACAAACATAATATATATATATACAGGTGAGGCTTCTTTTGTGGCTCATTACCGGCACACTCATAGAACTGCAGGCTGGGTATTAGTAGCTAATTTCCCCTGGACATAACAGGGCATAACCTATTTTCTTTGCTACTAATAATTCCTACAGGCAGAGTGTTTCAACATATCCACGATGATGCCTAAATCATTTTCCTGGATGGTGGTTTCTAAGGTGGTACCTTGCATCGTGTAACCGTAGTTGGGATTGTTCTTCCCTAGATGCATAACTTTGCATTTGTCTACATTAAATTGCATCTGCCATTTGGATGCCCAGTCTTCCAATTTATCAAGGTCCTCTTGCAATTTTTCACAATCCTCTTGTTTTAACAACTTTGAATAATTTTGTCTCCTCTGCAAATTTGATTACCTCGCTCATTATTCCCATTTCCAGGTCATTTATAAATATGTTAAAAAGCAGCGGGCCAGCACACATCCCTGTGGTACTCCACTATTTACCTTTCTCCATTGAGAAAATTGGCCATTTAGCCCTACTCTTTGCTTCCTATCTTTTAACCAGTTCCTGATCCACAATACTGCCTCCAATCCCATGGCACTTTAATTTCACCAAGAGAGTTTCTCATGAGGGATCCTGTCAAAGGCTTTCTGAAAATCCAGATACACTATATCAACCGACTCACCTTTGTCAATCTGTTTATTCACTCCCTTCAAAAAAAAAACCCAGATTAATAAGACGATATTTTCCTTGGCTAAATCCATGTTGGCTTTCTCCCATTTAACCATGCCTATCTACATGTTTGGTAATTTTATTCTTTATAATGGCTTTTACCATTTTTCCCCAGTATCGACGTCAGGCTCAGCCTGTAGTTTCCAGGATCACTCCTGGAACCCTTTTTAAAAATTGGAGTTACAGTGGCCATTCTCCAATCTTCAGGTACTACAGATGATCTCAATGATAGTTCAGAGATTACTAATAGGTCTGCAATCTCATGTTTCAGTTCTTTCAACACCCTTTGATGTATATCTGGTTCAGGTGATTTGCTACTCTTCAATTTATCAAATAGTTGCAATACATCTTCCTGGTTTATTGATATTTCTTTCAATTCTTCTGATACATGACCTTTATATACCATTTCAAGCATGGGTAACTTCCATACATCATCTTCAGCGAAGACAGGCATGTTACCAGGCAATCCTCACATCCACCAGCCACCCAACTATCTACATGCCTAATGATCCAATCACCAACTATAACAGCTGTTCCAACCCTTCCCTCATGGGCACATGGGCCCTGGTGCGAGAGGGTTTTACATCTCCTGGCTGACAGGTCCTAGCTACAGGATCACATCCTGCCTCACCAAGGTGATGCTCTTTCACGTGACCTCTCTCCTTCATAGCAACTGAGAGGCTCCCAGGCTGGAGGTGGGACTTCAGTACTACGTCCCTGTAGGTCTTGTCTGTGTACCTCTGACTTCCTTATGTCCTCAAAGTCTGCTACTCTAGCCTTAAAAGATCACACTCCTTCTCTGAGGGCAAAGAGTTCCTTGCACCTAGTGCATACATACGACCCCTCACCAACTGGGAGAAAATCGTACATGTGACACTCAATGCAAAAAAAGACTGGATAGCTTCCATTTGTGCTAGACTGCTGTCTGCATCTTAGTTTTAAGGTTTTGTTCAGCTGTTGAAACAAACTTAGTTACTAGGGATACTTGAACTGACAACTATACCAAAAATGTTTAAGAGACTTTGTTTGCCTCAAGATTAATTAATTTCAGGGTCTTAATTAATCTATGCCTAGCAAGGATAACCAGCTGCACCTGAAAGTGAATTTGAATACCCCTCCCTCTTTAATAGGTCCAAGAGCCTATAAAGCCAAGATTATTCCCCTGGCATAAACACTTAGTAAAGGCTGGCTTGCTTGCTACACAGGTCCAAAACGGTGCTTCTGAAGGTAAGTGGTTAATTTCTTGGGTGATTCACACAGCCCTTGCTTTGATGGAGGGAGCCTTTCAAATTACCCCTTTGATCTGTCACTTGGGTTTAACACCTATCTGAAACAATTTCACAGGTCTCTTTCTCTCTATCTGGAAGGCCTCTTTGTAAGGGTCTCTAGAAACAATTTATTCCTATTCTTCCTTTTATGCTAAGCTATATTCTGATTTGATTTAAATTAAAAGCTACCTGCTGATACTAGACTCTGGCTGAGTTAACAAATACACTGGATTCTAAATTACACAGATTAATCAGCTTTTAATCCAAAAATTTCCTTTTCTCCAATATTTAGAGAATTTCCCAAAAGTAAATACTTACAAGTGTAGAACTCTCTCCAGCAGTAGCAGTCCCTTTGGGTAGTCCTTCAAGACGAAGTTGTGTGTCACAGTCCCCTGGGCTCGCTTTCTTAGCTGATCTAGGGCAGGTTCTGGACTGGATTGGAAGGATTCAAGGAAAGATCATCAGGTAAGACAATTTCACCTACCTTATCGTCCCTCCAGTCCAGTCCAGATGCATGGGATGTACCAAAGCAGTAACAGCCTATCGGGAAGGACCAGAGAGCCCAGCCTGCAGTACAGCCACCCCAAAATGCACATCATTTTGCACTTGCACACCAAGGTGATAACGCAGAGCAAACGTATGCAGATGTCTACCAGAAGTATGAGTCCCATCTCTGCCCAGGACACTGCCTGAACCCGGGTCGAATGGGTACACAACCCTACCGGAAGTGTTCTATGCTTCAATAAGTATGCTGTGGTGACTGCTTCTTTCAATATCTGAACACCGAGTCCTTAGAGGCTGCCTCCCCTTGTTGGGAACCAAAGAACAGCACAAAAATGATCCGATTTACGGAAAGGTTGCATATGTTTTAATATCCGCAAAGTGTTCTTCTGACATCCAATAAGTGCAAAAGTTATTGCTTAGGAGTCTTACCCTTAGCTGAGAAAACTGCGAGACATTGGCCAATTAAGGTGGAAGGGTAATAGCACTTAGGTAAGGAGGGGGGCACTGGTCTAACTACCTTCTCCTTAGAGAAAAGGAGGAACAGTTCCCTACACAACAACGCCTGCAACTCCAAGAGCCTTCTCACCGAACAAATCACCACCAAAAAACAGTCTTCAAAGTAAGACTTCAGCATAGTCATAGCCAGAGGCTCAAAAGATGGCTCAACAAGTACAGAGAGCACTAAATTAAGTCCCAGGGAGACACCAAAGATTGAATTAGTGGACCACATCTGGATGAGTGGCCAAGGAGGCAACCTGCAGCCAGGCCCTATAGCAAATCAAGGCAGTTACTTGAACCTTCGGTGAATTCAGGACCAAGCATTTATCCAGACCCACCTGTAAGGCGGCGAGGATGTCTGGCACCACAGAGAGCATAGAACCTCCCGTCAGCACACAAACTCTCAAACACTCGCCAGATCCAAACACAGGAGAGAGGGGTTCAGCAAGGTCAAAATGACCACAGCCGAATAACCTCTCTTCCCTAGTCTCACTCTTTCAAAAGCCAGGCCATAAGTGAGAAATTGATCCATCTGCAGCATGAGAACTGGATCTTGACAGAGTAGGTCTTTACTTCAAAAAAGACACCATGGCTCATCTACCACCAGTCTGCGCAGGTCCACATACCATGGGCACCTCAATCAGTTGGGTGCTACCAAAAAGCATAGTTACTCACCTGTAACATGTGATCTCTGGAAACAGCAGGAATCTATCTTCACATATGGGTAACATCGGCACTGACAGAGCCCGAGCAGGAACGTTTCCTGACATCCAATAGGAAAACCTTTGGGAGTAATTCCACTGTGCCTGCGTGCCTGCCTTCCAAATTCCTCTCAGTTGAGTCTGTAGCTGAAAGGAAGAGAAAAAAAAATAAAAGGAACCCTACAACTCCTAGGGGAGGGCGGCAGGTTGTGAAGACAGATTCCTTCTGTTCCCAGAGATCACCTGTTACAGATGAGTAACAATGCTATCTCCAAGAACAAGCAGGAATGCAGTCTAAACATATGGGACTCACTAGCTCCCAGATACTGGACTGGCATGAGAAGAGCAGTGATCCGAGGCCAAAAACGTGTAGCAGAAGAGTCTGGAAGAGTTGTGGGCCATTGGACTCTATTCAAGAAGCAATACTCCCCCAATGATAGTCAACTCCTATCCTTCATCCTGGACTTCTAGAAGAGACCAGACTAAGTCCCAAAGAGGTGCTGAGTACAGCCTGGACAAAGACAGCGTCCCAAAGAGAGTCTGTCCAGACAATAGTGTGCAGCAAAAGTATGAATGGAGGATCAGGTAGCTGCCCAACAGATCTCCTCAATGGATACTGAACAGAGATTGGCTACAGAGGTTGCCATAGCCCGCACATTATAAGTGGGGACATGACCCTCCAAAGAGTCCTGCCTGTGCATAAGCAAAAGAAATGCAATCTGCTGTCATAGGGATAGAGTACATTTCGTCACCAGTAGGCCTAGATGACTAGGATCAAAAGAAATGAATAATTGAGAGGATCTTCTGTGATCCTTAGTTCTATCCAAGTAATAAGCCAGCGCTTGCTTGCAGTCTAAAGTGTGTAGTGCTGCTTCAGCCAGAGACGCATGTGGTCTCGGGAAGAAAATCGGTAGGATTACAGACTGGTTTAGATAGACTACCTTTGGAAGGAAATGAGGATGGGTACTCAGAACCACCCTGTCATGGTGGAACC
The DNA here is from genome assembly GCA_033557465.1 of Ichthyophis bannanicus. NCBI lineage: Eukaryota > Metazoa > Chordata > Amphibia > Gymnophiona > Ichthyophiidae > Ichthyophis > Ichthyophis bannanicus. The sequence continues at coordinate 713,095,890 of CM066033.1, read as the reverse complement.
GTGTACATGGCGGATCCGCCACCAGAACCTGCAGTTCACCAATGCGGCGAGCTGACGCGAGGGCAATGAGGATTACCTTTCAAGATAGAAACTTCAGTGAAGTGGTGGCTAAAGGCTTGAAAGAAGGGTTTAGAAGTTGAGTGAGAACCACACAGTTCCCAGGCCACTGGAGGTGGCTTAATGGGTGGCTTGGACAGCAGAAGAGCCACATGAGGTGTGAGGCTGTCCATCCAGTAGTTTGAGAGGCCACAATGGCACTAAGGTGAACTTTCACTGAGTTAGTCTTAAGACCTGTGAAGGATAAGTTGAGGAAATATTGCAAATGGGACTCCATGGGGCAAGAAAAGGAGTCAATGTCCTTTGGGGAGCACCAGGAGGGTAAACCTACACCACTTGAAGGCATAAGATTGCCTGGTGGAATCCTTGCATGATGCAATGACGACATCTTTGACCACCTATGGCAGGTCGAGATCAGAAAGCACTATGCCTTCAGCAGCCATGCTGTCAGGCATAGGGAATGAAGATTGTGATGGAGGAGCGTCCCGTGGTGCAGAGAGGAATTCAGGTGCAAATCCCAGGCAGAGAGGTTGAGCCTGTGCAAGGTGAAAAAGCAGAGGAATCAGTTGATGGGGCCAAAACGGGGACTATGAGAATCGAGCCCTTGTCAGCCTGTAGCTTGAAAAGCATTTTGGGTATCAAGGGGATGGGTGGGAATGCATAGGGTACTCCCTGCCCCCAACGTGGAAGGAAGGCATATGCGGCCTGTTGGTGTAGCGACAGAACCCTGGAGCAGTAGTGTGGAAGATGTGGTTTGCGGCATGGCAAAGAGATCAGTAGGGTTCCCCATTTCCGAAAGATCCAAGTAGCTGCTGAACCCCCCTCCAACAGGCACTTCCGCTGTCTGCTGTAAAAGCATAGCACCTTGGCATTGTCTGCTGTTGCAATGAAATCCATAACTGGTTGACCCCACCGGTGGACGCTCCAGCAACACACATCCCGATTCAGAGACCACTCCTCGGGGTCCAGGCAATGTCGACTAAGGAAATCAGCCTGGATTCTCCTTGCCTGCCACATGAGCCGTAGGCAAGGCCAGACTGTTCTCTGCCCAGAGGAGAAAGGACCATGCTTCCTCCTCCAGCTGCACACTGCCAGTGCTTCCCTGGCAACTGATGTAGGCTATGGTGGTTGCATTGTCTGACCAAAACTGCACTGCCTTGCAGTAAAGCAATGGCTGAAAAAAATAGTGCCAGGAACACTGCTCTCCTCGCCAGTCAATTTCTGGACCAGGTCTGTTCCTCCAGAGACCACCGTCCTTGCACCACCTGGCCCCAACAGTGGGCTCCCTATCCTGCTCGCATCAGTCACAACAATTTACTTGGGAGGTTCCAAGGGTACCCCTGTGAGACGGTTCTCAAACCACAACCACCAGCATAGGTGGTCAGGTCGCCATCGGACAAACCAACTGCCTTGTCAATGGGTGCTTCTATAGAGACCAGTGGGAGAGCAATGCTTGTTGCAACAGTCTCATGCGAGTCCTGGCCTACAGTAAGACCTCCAGGGTCACCATCATGGACCCGAATAACTGGAGACAATGCCACACCAACGATGCTGACATGCACAAGAATTTGCAGACCTGGTTGTGAATCTTTAACACCCTGTCACGCAGCAGACACACTATTCCTTCTGCCGTCCGAAAGTAGGCCCCTTAATAAATTATGTCCTGAGCGGACTGCAACTGGCTCTTTTCCAAACTGGCTACTCAGCCCAGCTGCTGAAGGAGCATCACCACCTTGTTGATGGCCTGTGAGCTCTCCGCCCACGACTTGGCTCTTATCAACCAGTCGTCAAGGTATGGATGCACCAGCACGCCCTTGAGGTGCAACTCCAGTCACCACAAACCATTACTTTTATAAAGATGCATGGCACTGTAGACAGACCAAAAGGCATTACCCTGAACTGGAGGTGACTCATTGGCAGAGCAAACCTGAGGAACCTGTGATGGTTGAGCTGGATTGGAATTGTAAGATGGACCTCACGGAGGCCTAAGGCCATTAAGAACTAGCCTTCGTGCACGGCTACAGTGACCAACCACAGCATCTCCATGCAAGTGTGCAATACCTATCGGACCCAACTGACCCCTTTTGAGGTCCAAAATTGGCCAAAACATCCCCTCCCCTTTGGGAACCATAAAATATGGAGTATCAACCTGCGGCTACAAGAACCATTGAAGAGTATCATGTACTGCCTCCACCTTGGCTAGAACATGGCAAAGAGAGAACATGAAGGTGTCTGGCAGCAGATGCGCAAACTCTAGAGCATAATCATTGACAGTCTCCAGGACCCATTGGTCTAGTGATATTGGCTTAAGCGGAGTAAAAATATTGAAGGTGCCCTTCTACCAGAACTAACTCTGCCTGAGCTGGCCTCTCTTAATTGTGACTTTTTATTTGAGGTGGAAACTGCACAGTAATATTCCTCTGCCTGTTCCCCTTTGTCCTCGAAAGGACTGGCCCCTGGAATGAACATAAGAACATAAGATATGCCATACTGGGTCAGACCAAGGTCCATCAAGCCCAGTATCCCATTTCCAACAGTGGCCAATCTAGGTAATACATACCTAGTAGTTTCCCCAAAAGACAGGTTCCACAGTGCTTGTATGAGAAACATCCTTGCAGAAGGGGAGCAAACCGAGATTCCCAAAGACGGCAGAGTATTTGGGACCCTTGGGCTTATCCTCAGGCAATTTGGCACCCTTAGTGTCTCCCAAATCTTTCACTAACTTCTCCAAGGCTTCCCCAAACAGCTTCCCCTTGTAAGGAAGCTTGCCGAGTCTGGACTTTGACGAGACATCTGCTGATAAGCTTTGAAGCTATAAAGCACTACCATACCACTATCACCAATGTCATGGTCTTAGAGGAAGTGCAGACCACATCATAAAATGCATCCGCCAAATAAGTGGACGCTGTTTCTAGCTTCTCTGCCTCAAAAGATGCCAGTGGCTCCACTACCCCCTCTGGCAGTGCTTGTGCCCACCGAATGCATGCCCGAGTAACCACAGCCCGACAGACAAAAGCTTGCAAGGTTAGGGCCAGTCTCAAAAGCTTGCTTCAAAAAAGGTTTCCAATCTGTGGTCCTGCACATCCTTCAAGGCTGCCCCTCCTTCCCACCCCCCACCCCTTCCATAGGGATAGTAGTCTTCTTGGTGACTGTCTTATCAAGGGCTTCCACGCTTGAAAAGGAGATCTTTTTCCTCCTGTGGAATGGGATACAAATGGCCCTTAGCCCATCCCCCTGCAGAACGGCCTCGGTCACCTCTCACTCCACCTCTATTAATTGCTTAATTGCTCTATGTACTGGAAAGACTTTGTAGGAAGTCTTGAGCCCCAGCAGCAGAGGGGTCTTCCAAGGGATCCTCAGTAGATTGTGGCTGCTGAGCATTATTTAAAGCTGAGAGAGAAAGGGAGATTAAACATGCCAATTCTTCCTTCCTAAACACCCTGACCACATTAGGAACCTCTACAGGTGTTCTCCCCCTCCTCTAACTCCTGAGCAGTGGGATCTTCCCAGAGGTCAGAAGTACTCTCCTCCGCGGAAGCCTCCAAATCGGGAGACCCCTGGCCCTCCCATGATACAGGATCCAAATGCCTACATTTAGCCAGGGGATTCCCCCACCCACCAATCCAGGGAACGGGAGCAGAGCTGCCAGACAGTCCTGGAATTGCAACCCCTTGCAACGCAGTACTGCCCTGAAAATGGTTTCAGATATGCGAGCGTTAAGATAAAATCCGGGGAAAAAACTCCAAGGAGGCTCAGAATTCAAAAATCATAAGAACATAAGATATGCCATACTGGGTCAGACCAAGGTCCATTAAGCCCAGTATCCTGTTTCCAACAGTGGCCAATCTAGGTCATACGCACCAAGCAGTTTCCCCTAAAGTCACAGGTTCCACACTGCTTGTACTGGGTCAAGCATTGATATCCTGGGTCCCTTCTTGATAATGGTTTATGGACCTTTCCTCCAGGAACTTGTCCAGCCCTTTTTTAAACCCAGCTACACTAAACAGCCTTTACTACATCCTCCGGTAAATTCCAGAGTTTGATTACACGTTGAGTGAAATATTTTCTCTTATTTGTCTTAAATAGTTTACCCTGTAACTGTACCTTCATTGCATGTCCCCTAGTCTTACGATATTCTGATAACGTAAACAATCGATCTACGTTTACCCGTTCCACTCCGTTCATTAATTTATAGACTTCTATCATATCTCCCCTCAGCTGTCTCTTCTCCAGGCTAAAGAGCCCTAACCTTTTTAGTCTTTGATAGGAGTATCCTTCCAACCCCTTTACCATTTTGGTGGCTCTTCTCTGTACCTTTTCTAACACTATATCCTTTTTAAGATATGGCGACCAGAATTGCACACAATATTCAAGGTGTGGTCTCACCATAGAACGATATAGAGGCATAATATCTTGTTTTATTTTCCATTCCTTATGATACCTAGCATTCTATTTGCTCTCTTGGCTGCCGCTGCACACTGGGCCAAGGGTTTTAACATGTTATCCACAATGATGCCTAAATCTTTTTCCTGGGTGGTGGTTCCTAATGTGGAACCTTGCATCGTGTAACCATAGCTTGGGTTGTTCTTTCCTAGGTGCATAACACTGCACTTGTCCACATTAAATTTCATCTGCCATTTTGATGCCCAGTCTTCCAATTTATCAAGATCCTCTTGCAATTTTCCACAATCCTCTTGGGTTTTAACAAGTTTAACTAGTTTTGTGTCATCTGTAAATTTGATAACCTCACTCGTTATTCCCCTTTCCAGGTCATTTATGAATATGTCAAAAAGCAGCGGACCCAGCACAGATCCCTGGGGTACACCACTATTCACCTTTCTCCATTGGGAAAACTGGTCATTTAGCCCTACCCTCTGCTTTCTATCTTTTAGCCAGTTCCTGATCCACAATAGTACACTGCCTCCTATCCCATGACTCTTTAGTTTTGCCAAAAGTCTGAGGAACCTTATCAAAGGCTTTCTGAAAGTCCAGATACACTATATCAACCGAGACACCTTTGTCCACCTGTTTATTCACACCTTCAAAAAAACATAACAGATTAGTAAGACAAGATCTTCCTTGTCTAAAGCCATGTGGCTGTCTCCCATTAGGCCATGACTATCTACATGCTGAGTAATTTTGTTCTTTATGATGGTTTCTACTATTTTTCCCCGATACTGACATCAGGCTCACTGGTCTATAGCTTCCAGTATCACCCCTGGAACCCTTTTTAAAAATTGGCATTACATTGGCGATCCTCCAATCTTTAGGTATTACAGATGAGTTTAATGAAAATTCACAGGTCTGCAATCTCATATTTCAGTTCTTTCAACACCCTTGGATGTATACCATCCGGCCCAGGTGATTTGCTACTCTTCAGTTTATCTAATAGCTATAATACATCTTCCCGATGTATTGATATTTCCTTCAATTCTTCTGCACCTTTAAATACCACTTCTGTCATGGGTAACCTCCCTACATCTTCCTCAGTAAAGACCGAAGCAAAGAATTCATTCAGTCTCTCCGCTATCGCCTTGTCGCCTCTTAGTGCCCCTTTAACCCCTCTATCATCTAATGGATCAACTGACTCACAGGTTTTTTGCTACGAATGTACTTGAAAACATCTTTATTTTGCGTTTTTGCTTCCGCAGCAAGCTTCTTCTCAAATTCTCCCTTTGCCTGCCTTATCAATGCCTTGCATTTGACATGCCAGTGCTGTTTACAGGTTGTGTCGTTTGGCTCTTTTTTCCATTTCCTGAAAGATGCTTTTTTGGCAACAGCCTCTGACCTCACCTTTAAACCATGCTGGCAATTTTTTGGACTTCCTTCCACTTTTCTTAAAACGTGGAATACAGCTGGTCTGGGCTTCCAAGATAGCACAGTTACTTATAACAGGTGATCTCTGGGAACAGCAGGAAAGCACAGTTACTTACCTGTAACAGGTGATCTCTGGGAACAGCAGGAATTAGTCATCACATATGGGTACGTCGGTACCGACAGAGCCTGCGCGGGAAAGCTCCCCAGCTTTTCAAATGAAAAGCTTTTGGGGCCTCCCACTGCACATGCGCGCTGCCTTCCCGCCTTCCTGACCAGCTCTCCTCAGTTCGAGTTTAAAGCTGAGACAATAGAGAGAGAGGACAGGAAGATAAGAGGAATAGAGAGACAACTCCTAGGGGAGGTGGGTGGGTTGTGATGACTAATTCCTGCTGTTCCCAGAGATCACCTGTTACAGGTAAGTAACTGTGCTATCTCTAGGAACAAGCAGGAATAAGTCATCACATATGGGGACTCCCTAGCTGAGATGCCTGGGAGATCCCCCTCCAAGGGTAACCATCTTCGGATGGATCTCAGGCATCCATTCTGGGAAGGTGGGCAGGAGTTGTTTAAGTATGGAACAGGTGTTTGAGGACAGCCTGACCAAACAAGGCATCCCGGCGGGAGTCCTTGTCCAAGCAGTAATGGGCTGTGAAGGTATGCACCGAGGCCCAAGTGGCTGCTCGACAGATCTGATCTATGGATACAGAGTGAAGATGAGCCATAGAAGTGGCCATGGCTCTCACATTGTGAGCTGTGACATGGCCTTCCAGAGAAATGTTCTTACTCTGGTAAGCAAAGGAAATACACTGAGCAATCCAATTGGAAAGTGTGCGTTTGGCGACTGGAAGTCCCAAATGAGAAGGATCAAAAGCCACGAAAAGCTGAGAAGACTTTCGATGTGGCTGAGTTCTATTGAGGTAAAAGGCGAGAGCTCTTTTACAGTCAAGAGTATGAAGGTTCCTCTCTGCACTGGATGCATGAGGAGCCGGAAAAAAAGACAGGTAGATATACCCCTTGATTAAGATGAAAAGGCGAGACCACTTTAGGCATAAAGTGGGGATTCGTCCTAAGGACCACCTTATCATGATGAAATCTGGTATAAGGTGGATTTGCCACCAAAGCCTGCAGTTCACTGATGCGGCGAGCCGAAGTGACTGCAATAAGGAAAAGGACCTTCCAAGAAAGAAATTTCAGGGAGGTAGATACCAACGGTTCAAAAGGTGGCTTCATAAGTTGACCCAGAACTAAATTCAAGTCCCATGCTACCGGAGGAGGCCGGATGGGAGGCTTAGTGAGGGTTAGGCCTCTCATGAATCTTGCAATAAGAGGATGAGAGGAAACAGATTGTCCATTTATAGGTTTTAAGGATGCTGTAATAGCACTTAAATGGACTCGTACTGAATTCGTCTTGAGGCCTGCATTGGAGAGATGCAGGAGATAGTCTAGTAGAGAATTCAATGGAAGTGCCAGAGGGTCAAGACCCTGTTGGGCACACCAAATGGAAAAACGTTTCCATTTGAAAGCATAGGAACGCCTGGTAGAGGGTTTCCTAGAGGCATAAAGGATATCTTTCACTGGTTGAGAAAGATTAAACTCTTGAAGGCTTAAGCCTTCAGTAACCAAGCTCGGAGATGTAGGGACTTGGGGTTTGGATGCCACAAAGTCCCCTGCTCCTGAGACAGAAGGTCTGGTGCAGCTCCCAGGTCCAGGGAGGAGCCCTGGGAGAGCTGTAGAAGGAGAGGGAACCACACTTGGCGTGGCCAGCGTGGAGCAATGAGGATCATGGATCCGTGATCCCTCTGAAGTTTGAACAGAGTCTTGGGAATCAAAGGAATGGGTGGAAAAGCGTACAGGAATTCCTGACCCCAATGCAGGAGAAAGGCATCGTTGGCCTGAGCTCCCTGACACGGAGTCCTGGAACAGAACCGGGGAAGTTTGGCATTCCACGGACTTGCAAAGAGGTCTATGTCCGGGGTCCCCCATTCCTGAAAGATTCTGCATATCTGGTCCATATGAAGGGACCATTCGTGTGGGAGCAGAACTCGACTGAGTCTGTCTGCCTGAGAGTTTTGAACTCCTGGAAGATATACTGCCAGAAGATGAATTTGGTGCTCTCTGGCGAAGGCCCATAATCTGAGAGCTTCGTTGCGAAGCGACAGAGAGCCCGTCCCTCCTTGTTTGCTGATGTAAAACATGGCCACCTGATTGTCTGTCTGAACTAGGACAGTCAGGTTGGCAAGGAGGGTATGGAAGACTGTGAGGGCAAGGAAGATTGCTCGCAGTTCCAGAAGATTGATATGAAGGGTGGTCTCTTGGGGAGACCAGATTCCCTGAGTGGAGAGATGTTGAAGATGAGCTCCCCACCCTGTTTGGGAGGCATCTGTTGTGAGGGTTGCTTGGGGCAACGAAGGTTGGAAGGGGGTCCCCAACAACAGATTTTTGGAGGATGTCCACCACTGGAGAGACCAAAACAGACGTTTTGAGGTGAGTACCTGGTCTGACAGCAGTCCCGATGCTTGAGACCACTGGGTGGCCAATGTCCATTGAGCTGCTCTCATATGGAGACGAGCATAGGGCACCACATGAACCGTGGAGGCCATGTGGCCCAGAAGTTGCAGCATTTCTCTGGCTGACAAGTGACTTCTGGACTGAGCTTGGGAGGCCAAGCTTATTAGCCTTTGGCCTCGGACCAGAGGGAGGTAGGCCCTTGCAGTGGTGGAGTCCAATTGGGCCCCTATGAATTCCAGAGACTGAGTAGGGATGAGTTGGGATTTGGGAATGTTTACCACAAGTCCCAGATATTGAAGAATACGCCTTGTGCGGTCCAGAGAAATCTGGGCTTCTGACTGAGATGGAGCTCGGATGAGCCAGTCGTCCAGATATGGGAAGACAAAGATTCCCATGCCTCTGAGAAATGCGGCTACGACTGCCATGCATTTTGTGAAGACTCTTGGAGCAGAGGCCAGACCGAAGGGTAGTACTCTGTACTGGAAATGTTTTCCCTGGAACAGAAATCTTAGATACTTTCTGTGGGATGGATGGATGAGTATATGAGTGTACGCATCCTTGAGATCTAGAGAACAAAGCCAATTTTGACTCTGAAGGTATGGAAGGAGAAGGCCCAGAGAGAGCATTTTGAATTTCTCCTTGAATAGAAACCTGTTCAATTCTCTCAGATCTAGGATAGGTCTGAAGCCCCCTGTCTTCTTTGTTATGAGAAAGTAAGGGGAGTAGAAACCTAACCCCTGTTGTGGAGGAGGAAACTCCTCTATTGCCCCTTGGGCAAGAAGAGAAGAGACTTCCTGACCCAACAGGGTCAGAAGAGATGGGGGAGAACTGAATTGCCTCACCATGGCATGGGGAGGAAGGCTGGAGAAATGAAGTTTGTAGCCTTCTCGGATAATAGAGAGGGTCCATTGCTCTGATGTTATTTGCTCCCATCTGGGAGCAAAGTGAGCTAGCCTTCCAGGAATGGTGAGGGGCTCTGGCTGTGCTAGAGCCAGAAACGGCAAGTTCTCTAGAGGGAAGTCAAAACCCCTGAGGGGGTTGAGCCTGCTGGGATGTAGCAGACACTGCAGGCTTTGACTTTACCTGCTTAGATTGTTGACGCTTAGCCGCAAGGCGAGGCTGAGCAGATTGCTGGCCAGTATTTGTGAGAAATCTGGTCTTTTTATAGTAAGGCCTTTTAAAAGGCTTCTTTTTGGTAGGGGTAGAAGTAGACTTGGAAAGTCTATCTAGAGTGGCATTTTCTGCATCCATTTGAGCAGCTTTAATCTGCCAGTCTTCCCCAAATAAGTTCTCACCGGTACAGGGCAGATTCCTGAGGCCTTCTACAACCCAGGGTTCTAGGTTAGAAGCCTGGAGCCAAGCGAGACGTCGGGCTGCAATAGCAATTCCCGAAGCTCTGCCTGCAACCTCGAAAGAATCAAAGGCTGCCCTGTTGGAGAACTTGGAGACCTCTGAAAGTTGTGTCACCATAGAAAAGAAGTCCACCCTTTGATCATCAGGGATAAAGGGGGCAAAATTCTGTATTTTTAGGGCAAGTTGCCCAAGATACATGCCCATATAAAGGCTATAAGAGTTGATTCTGGCTATAAGCATACTAGCCTGGAACATCTTTCTTCCAAAAGAGTCTAGGTTCTTACATTCACGCCCTGGAGGGGTAGAAGAATGCCTCTTAGGACTCTTTATTTTCTTCATAGCAGACTTCACCACAATGGAGTGGTGAGGCAGCTGAGTTTTTTGGAACCCAGGCGAAGGAGGGACCCGATACATGGTGTCCAACCTGCGGGAATGGGGAGACAGTGTTAAAGGAGTCTCCCACAAATCCATCAAGTGTTCTTGAAGGATTTCATGGACAGGCAGAGTGACTGCCTCTTTAGGAGCTTTTGAGTATCCTAAAATGTCCAATTTTTTTGATCTGGGTTCTCTTTCAGAAGATGTAGTAATAGAAAGTGCTTTAGCTACATCAACAATGAAATCCTGAAAGGATAAATCCTCTGGAGGAGACATCCTCCTCTTGGGAGAAGAGGGCTCCTCAGGAAGAGTAAGCTCAGAGTCATCAGAGGAATTAAATTCATCAGAAGAATCTGAGTACTCTTTCTGTGCTTCCAATGTACGATACGCATACCGATCGGTATCGACATCGGGCGTATCGGGCATGGGATCGGTACCGGGCGAAAGCCGGAATCCGGTATGCGAAACCGATCGACGTTTAGAAGTCGATGGTCTCGGTTCCGGTGTAGATACCGGAACCGGGGTCGGTACCGATGAAATCGGTACCGAGGGCGTCGCAGCCTTAATGAAGGCCAGTACGGCCTGCTGCATGGTCTGGACAGTACTGCCCATAGACGCCACTATTGCCTGGATGTCGGTACCGGTATGGGCCGGTACCCCAGAGCAGTCCAACAGGTGATCTGTCGAGGCCGTGCCATCGATGTCAACCTGTGACCCCATGATTGCTTTGGAGGCCGGAACCTCCCGCCGGGGTTTTTTGGCCTGGGCAGAATCCTCGAACTCAGAACGGAGAGCCTCTCGATCTTTAGAAAGAGATTTGCTTTTAGAGGATTTGCCCACAGAAGTTTTGGTTACCTGAGATCCATCCGGAGAGGAAGACCTGGACGACTGTGATGCTTCTGAAGGAAACAGCACATGGAGCTTGTTAGCCCGGTTCTGCAAAACCGCGTTTAGACATCTGGGTGCAGGATGGGCAGTCCGGTATGGAGTGCTCAGGTCCCAAACATTTGAGACACCATTCATGGGTGTCTGTGACAGAAATGACAGCACTGCATTTGGTACATTTTTTGAAACCAGGGACTGGCTTCTCCATGAGGAGAAATTGTGTAGGCCTTAAGGCCTAACGCCGGGTACCAAGCTGTGCTGAAGAAAAATAAAAAAAAAGTCTTTTTTTTTTTTTTTTTTTGTATATAGAAAGACCGGCGATACCGGTATCGGTATGGGGAAGGCAGGTACGCGGTCTAAAGAAACAAACAAAAGTAACAAATTCTTCAGCGGTGACAGGAACACGACCTGCTGGCTCCGCGGAAAAAGAAGAACTGAGGAGAGCTGGTCAGGAAGGCGGGAAGGCAGCGCGCATGTGCAGTGGGAGGCCCCAAAAGCTTTTCATTTGAAAAGCTGGGGAGCTTTCCCGCGCAGGCTCCGTCGGTACCGACGTACCCATATGTGATGACTTATTCCTGCTTGCTCCTAGAGATTAGGTCTTCACATATGGGTACGTCAGTACCGACGGAGCCTGCGCGGGAACGCTCCCCAGCGCCCAATCTGAAAGCTTTTGGGAGCATCCCTCAGCGCCTGCGTGCTGCCTTCCCGCCTTTCCAACTGTCTCTCCTCAGTTGAGTTTTATAGCTGAGACAAAGAGAGAGAAAGAGGAAAGGAAGATAGAGAGATACAACTCCTAGGGGAGGTGGGTGGGTTGTGAAGACTTATTCCTGCTGTTCCCAGAGATCACCTGTTACAGGTAAGTAACTGTGCTATCTCCAGGAACAAGCAGGAATGAGTCTTCACATATGGGGACTCCCAAGCTAAGATGCCTGGAGCCCTAGCATGGTGAGGATTGGAACATGCTACACCTCATATAGCCAGGCATCTTGAGGATGGAGGGTAGGAGTTGAAAAGAGGAGCTGTGGAAAAAACAGCTAACCTAAGGACTACAGGTAAGGAGTCCTTGTATGTATGATAATTATCATGAAAAATATTGAAATGAACAATCAGAATATGGACCTCACCTACTGGGTTGCAGGAAGTAGAGAGGCTGATGGAGTCTACTGGAGGTCCAGTAGAGGAATCTTCAAGGTGACCTCACTGAAGGGAAGGTGAAGGTCCCAATCTGGAATTGACAGGTGACCCAGGTGTCAACTGGGGTAGTAGAAAAAACGGCAGGTCTTTAGTGGAAGCTTTATGGAAAAAGCTGGGAACTCTTCTGGCTACAGAGTTATCAACATTTAGGAGCAAAAGAGGAAGACTGACCGATTTGGACAAACTAGCCCAGTCCTGGAGGGAAGAAGGGGTATGGGAAAAAACCCGTATTCCCAAGGAGGACAGATGTCTGAAGGGTTGAAACCTCAGATCTACTGAAGATCCACCCTGTCTTTCCTAACTGGTGAGAGATAGGAAAGATATTGAAGCATGGAGCTTCAGGGATACCTAAACCTAGGGTTAAAGTAGGAGCTGTCAGTACCACAGTAGTGGTTGTGTGCATAATACTCTAGACATACTGAGGGACAGTATGAACATATGCAAGCCCACTGTCTGGAACCTATAGGAAGGTAAAAGCCTTTATAAGCATAGACAGTGAGAGAGATAAGTATGTAAATACATATCTACCTATAAGGAAATACATACATACATACAGAGAGAGATCTGGAGGGGCATAACATATGCACACGCAGCTTACAGACATATGAATCTATAGAGAAGTATATAGAGATATATACATACATGAATATGTATGTCTAAGATAAATGTCTGCAACTAAGCAGATAGAGATATGCCCATAAGAACAATCACATTGGAGATGTGAAGGAGAAAGATTCATCTAACAAGAAGGTGGAACCTACTTGAGAAGATATATAGAGAATCTATTCTCCCTTGCTAAGATGGCGCAGGAATGCTATCCAGTGAAATAACCAGGATGGTTGCGTGAAAATACAGAGGATAATATCAGTCTGTAAACAGCAAGTCCTGAGTCCTGTAGAACTCTTACATGGTAAATGGACAGAAAACACATAGGATGAGATACCAGGTTGACCCACTGGAGGGACACAAAGGGGTATCATGCGTTAGTTAAATATGTGCTGTCCATGAAGGATTAGGATAACTCTTTAGACTTACACGCGGAGAAGGCTTATATCCTTTGTACGAAAAGGAGATAGTAGGGTGTGAAGAACCCTCACAGTCATGGGGGATGACTGAGGAAGCCTTTTTCGACCATGATGGATAGTCATTAGAGAAAAAACTCCATGCTCTCTCGCAAGGGCCCATAGTGGAAAGCTTCTCTGTAGGATTGCAGAGAGCATTATGCAGGAGAATTGGGAGATAGAACTGGCTGATGGAAAAACCAGCAGCCAAGTCAACTATGCTGCCAAACCCAAAGGATTGGAGATGGCAAGGATAGAAGGTAGTGTTAGAAGCCTGTAGTGATAAGGATTTACCAAGAAAGATGTAAGTACAGTCTTGGAATCACTACTAAGGCCAGACCGAAAAGTGGTGGACGACAAGACTGGAACTTGTGGAACAGTACCAGCAGCCAAATCACTGCAACTCCTGCATGGGCAGCTACTGAATAGGACAGCAGAGAGAATCTGTCTGTGTTAAACAGAGAGAACAGACTGAAGAAGGGGAGAATCTTGTCCCTGTCTGATGAGCTGCCCAGATAAAAGAAGGGAGTTCACCCCAGAGAAAAAAACTCCACAGTGGAAAGAAAGACAAGAAGTCTTTCAGTGGTATGGTACCCCTCTTACAGGGGAAAAACCTGGAGGAGAGGGTAGAGATACAAGAGCTGAAAAAAAGGCTTACCATATGGTAAGTCCCTGGAAGGGAAAAATTCATGTTAGCACAGAAAAATCATCATGTGATAGTTGTTAAACCTCTCTTCTTGTCAGGAAAAGGAGGAAAAACCTGTGACCCATAGACATGAATAGCCTGACAGCTCAGCATACCGAACAGCAAAAGGATGTCCTGAGAATAGGAATCCCTGTGTAGAGAGTTGAATAAAAAAAAAACAGTGAAAAACTTATGTTGAAAAGATAACTGTAGGTTATAAAGAGATTAATCAGAACCCCATGGTTGCTGTGTTTATTCAGCCTGGCTACAGTTTGGATTCTTCAGACCAGGACGAGGCTTCCCGTGCTTGGGAACATCTGAATGATGGGCAGGAGAAGAGTAAAACCTCTTTCTCCTAGGGAAAGAAGGTTTGGTAGGGCATTTCCTACCTACTGGGGAAGGAGAAGGCTTAGGATTGCCTTCAGAAACAGGGAAGTCAGTGGAGCACTGAGCAACCTGATGTAAAGACTCCTTATTGAAGAGATTTTCTCCAGTGCAAGGAGTATTACCCAGTCTTTGTTGTGCCCATTTGTTCAAGTCTGAAGCTTGGAGCCAGGCTCTACGTCGTGCCCCTATGGCTATAGCAGAGGTTCTGCTAACAGACTCAAAAGAGTCTAGGGAAGCACAAGAAAGAAACCAAGAGATATTTTGGCTATGACTAAGAAGTAAGGAATAGTCTGAAGCCTTGGGCTCTGATAGAAAAGGAGTCAAGAGAAATAATTTCTTTGTGACCTCCTGAAGGGATAGACTCATAAAAAATATATGAGAGAATCCTTGTTGCCAGCATAGATGTTGGAAGGTTTGACGTCCAAAGGCATCCAGTGTTCTAGATTCACGACCTGGCGGGTAAGAAAAATGCTTCTTCTTGCTTTTTACCTTCCTCATTGCTGATTCCACTACAATGGAATGATGGGGAAGTTGAGTCTTTTGAAACCCTGGAGAGGGGGGCACCTGATATAGAAGATCAGTTGCTCTAGAAGGTGAGGAAACCATTAAAGGTGCTTCCCACATTCGTAGAAGATCCTGCAAGGAATGATGTAAAGGAAGCATTATATCTTCCTTTTCTCCAGAACAAAGAGAGCCCTGAGCAGGATCATAGCCAGGGGTAGGAATAGCAAGGGATGTTGCTATGTCCAGGAGAAAATTCTGAAAAGAAGGATCTCCAACAGAAACCATCCCTGGACAGGCTAGATCTGAAGAACTAGCCTAGGCACCGGAGTAGGCACTTGAGAATGTAGGAATAGAAGATCTCGCCCGGTGCAAAAAAGGATCCCTAAGGGATGGATGCTGGTACTGGAGATCATGACGTGAGACAGTCAGTACTGCATCGTCCATGCCAGGTATCGACTCCAAACTAGGTATAGAAAGGAGCAACTCAGGTGAAAAGAAGCATGGAAGGAGCTGACCCCGATGCTACTGCAGGTATCGGCACCGATACTGATACCGGTAGCTGTGCCGGAATCGAAGACGATACCGACATCGAAGCAGTCATCGAAGGCTGCTCAAGTGGTACCGAGGAAACCGAAGGCCTCTGGTAACTATCCTCGGTACCGAGCATCCAGAATCGGTGAGCATCGGATCCGAGACGTGTCGGTACCCAGTCTTCCAGACTGGAAATCGATTCCAGACTCGGCATCGAAGGAAGCGAGTCTATCGATGCATGTCTGGAAGGTACCGACGTCGGTGGTAGTATCGGTGATACCGATACTGGAAAGTCAATCTGGGATGTATCGAGCGGTCGCGAAGGTACCGAGAAAACCAGATGACGATCCCTAGTGAAGAGTGGATCACTCAACACCAGTGCCGATGCCGGTGTATCGGTACCGCTTGAAGCGGATGCCACCACCGAGCATGGCTCAAGTATGTTCTGTGAGGGGTGAGCCTCAGAAACAACCTGAAACCCCTGAAAGGCTTTGGAGACCGAAGACTCCCGCCGGGGTTTTGAAGCCAAAGAATCCTTGAGGGCAAGGCCGGAGCCGTCATCATGCTGTGCATGAGACCTACCACTCAAGGATTGGCTAGTCTGAACAGACTGTTTGTGGGTTACCTGATCCTGTAGAGAAGGAGAAATGGTCGGTGCCCTGCCATTGGAAGGGAACTCGGTATCGAGGAAAACTCGAAAAGGGAAATCTCTTCTCATAATATGGTAGCCTAATGGCTCCGGATGGTCAGGACCCAAACAGTTTAGATACCAGGACTTGGAGTCTAAAAACAATACTGCACTGCCACAGTTAAGGCACTTCTTAGGAAAAGAAGGAGGCGGCTCCATAATGGAGAGGCCTGAAGGCCCAAAGTTTAAAACTGAAACTGAGGGAAAAAAATTCCCTGGATTAAATAAAAAGAAAAGAAAAACACCGGCAATACCGGTGGAGTCGGGGAGACAGCCGCGACCACAGGAAAACAAGAATTAAAGAATTTAAAGAAAACCTTTTCTGTGGTGACAGGAGGACGTCCTGCCGGCTCCGCGGAAAAACGAAAACTGAGGAGAGACAGTTGGAAAGGCGGGAAGGCAGCACGCAGGCGCTGAGGGATGCTCCCAAAAGCTTTCTGATTGGACGCTGGGGAGCGTTCCCACGCAGGCTCCGTCGGTAGCGACGTACCCATATGTGAAGACTCATTCCTGCTTGTTCCTGGAGATAGTATTTTTCAACACCCAAGCTTGATGTAAGTCTAACCTTTGCAACTACTCCTTTTAGTTTTTTCTTAACTATTTTCCTCATTTTATCATAGTCTCCCTTTCAAAAGTTAAGGTAGTACTGTGGATTTCCTTACTATTCCTTCTCCACTAATTAAATCAAATGTGATCATGCTATAATCACTATTGCCAAATAGCCCCAACACCCTTATCTCTTGCACTAGATCTGGTGTTCCACTAAGGACTAGGTCTAATATGGCTTCCCCTCTGGTTGGTTCATGAACCAGCTGTTCCAAGAAGCAGTCTATTTCATCCAGGAACTTTATCTCCCTAGCATGTCCTGCCTTGACACTGACCCAGTCGATACCGGGGTAATTGAAATCACCCATTATTATTACTGTGCTGTAACTTGTTAGCTTCTTTGATTTGAGTATTTCATCATCCATTTGTTCATTCTGGCCAGGCAGTCGATAGTACAACCCACTGCCATCGCCTTCCCCTTTTTACATGGGATTTCAATCCATAGAGATTCTACAGCAAATTTTGTTCCCTGCAAAACTTTAATCCTTTCTGACTCAATGCCCTCTCTAACAGAGCGCGACCCCTCCACCAATTTGATCAGCTCTATCATTACGATATAGTTTGTACCCAGGTATCAGAGTGTCGCACTGGTTGTCCTCCTTCCACCATGTGTCTGATATTCCAATCATATCTAACCTCTCATTCAGTGCTATATATTCTAACTCTCCCATCTTATTTTTTTAGACTTCTGGCATTTGCATACAAGCGTTTTAGAGACTGTATTTTATTCATATTAATTTGGCTATTGGTTATTTGGGATCTTTAAGCTGTCTGCTCCATATTAGAGGGGATTTGGGCCCCCAGCCCACCTAACTCTCCTAAAACTGATGGAGAACTGGAAGTGGAAGGCAAAACTGCCACTGTTCCCACCGAAACCACAGTGGGCAACACGGTCTGAGGTAATTTTACTGTCTGCATCATGCCCCCCCCCCCCCGAGTGTCGCTGTACAAACCCCTGCTTTCTGTTAGTTCAATCTTAGCCACCTTGTCTTCCTTCCCCCCCTCCCCCCCCTGAAAGTGAGCTCCTGCAACTACCAAACATCACAGATGCTTGCTTTTCAACAGCATTGCTCTTGCTGAGACACATGGCTGAAGGAAAGTAAAAAGACTCACAAGGAGGGCAGCAAGCTGCAGCGGAGCAACTTACCACGAGGTGATCAAGCTGCCGTGGCTTCGGTCTAGTAGATGCTAATAACTGAAGTTTGTTTTGTTTTTTTTAACCCCGAAGTCCGCCGCAATTAAGTAGACTCAGCCTGTAATGCCTCCACAGGCAACAGATAGGCTGCGGAGGTGGGGGGGGGGGGAGAGGGACAGACCTGGACCATCAGGTTTACAACCCCAGATGAACTGGGCCAACTCAAATACCCTGGTTCCAACTCCAGCTAATTTCTTTCAGGGCTGCCAAGCAAAACAAACCTGTCAGATTTACTCCACCCATTTATTCATTCTTTTTTTCTCTTAACAGCACCAACTAAGCCAGCTAGAAAGGAAAGCAAAGCAAAACACCCCTACAAGCAACTTTAGGAATATAACACTTCTGGGCTGGTTACTGGCCATGGAGGCAGTCCAAAGGATCTTTTACAGTGACATCAGAAAGTTCTGGCATGCTCAGTCCCCAGCTGCTGTTACGAAGTGATAACCCACGTGTCTGGACTGGGGGGACGATAAGGAAATGCAAAATTCTGGTCCCCCAAGCAGATTCCATGATGTTGTTTGACTATTTCAAAACCTCTATTACATAGTTTACATAGTTAACAGAAAGAAAGCAGCCTCTCTCTTGCACCTGTCAACTCCAGACTTCGATCATTCTACCTTGCTGCTCTTAGTTTGTATTCAGTTTTCTCAAGTCTGCTCTCATTTTCTTCCTCTGTCCACAATGTTCTATAACTAAGCCTTTTCCTCTTTACTTTCAGATCTCTCAAGATCCATCCAACATTGCCTATTCCCACCAGTTTTTATCCTTGTTCTGCAAGGATCCCTACTCACACTTTTGTTCCTTCATTTTGTTTACTATAGCTCACTTCAGTCTTCCAAGAGTTCAGACCCCCTTCCCACCCCAGTCTCATTCATAAATTAGTTCTACGAACTGTTTGCCTTGAGGTTCAGTATCTAACATCTTCCATCAACTTGCTAGTGACCACCTCACGCCTCCGTTTCTAACCATTATCTTCCTGATTCCCTTCTCTTTGACAATTTACCTATGCAGCTGGTGCCAGATTTTTCTCCCTTATTCTCCATAATGACCAATGTGCAGTTTACCAATGCATCACCCTCTTCAAATTCTCTCTGAAGGAGGAGAGGGGAGCTTCTTTTGCCTCAGTTTTAACCAATTCTAATCTATTAAAGTGCAGGTGATTTAAGTGCATTGCCCTTGTATACACACTGCTTGTAAACCCCACATACCTCTGAGAAAAAACAGATAAGTATTTAAAAAGAAAAGAAGACCACACACACACACACAGAACTTAATAGCAAACCTAGCCACCAGCAAGATCATTTTAACTGTCTCACTTTAACCTTTGCTCAGTCTGGTCATTCTCTGATGTCATTTGTAAGACCATACCCACTAGTCACATTCCTACATAATCCAAAAAATATTCACATTGATCAAATCTTAAATAATGCTTCATTAACAAAGCCAAGTTGGTCCAGATTACAAAAATTAAACTATGTTTATTTTTTATTTTTTTTATTTAGCTGTATTTATATTCCGCTTTTCACCAGGTCAAAGCAGTCAATTGGGGGATACATTTAACACGAGGGGATATGACACACATGTTAATACTTACAGGAAACATGGGCAATGGAGGGTTAAGTGGCTTGCCCAAGACCACAAGGAGTGCCTATAGGACTAGAAATCCCAGTCCCTCCGGCCTGAGATTGCTGTCCCCAGGTGGGACTTGAACCCCCGGCCCGAAGTACCTTGTCCTAACCACTAGACCACTCCTCCCACCATTTGTTCATTTGAAAATACAGACATATCTACATCTGAGGTACTGGGAGAATAAAGGGCTTAAATATGTGGGGCAGATTTGGTTTGAGGGGCAAAATAAGGCTATCACTGGTAACGGAATGCACAGCCGATTTATGACAAAATCACGGTAGCTTTATTGAATGTTAAGGCTAGTGTGGATGCCTCAGTGGGTTAATGCTGTAGAACATGCTTTGTTTAAAAGCCACCCTAAGCTTAATAGTATCTCAAATCTACTTTGGGGGGAGGGGGGGCTGCTTGACTCTGTTCTGGGAGGCTGCTTGCAAAACTTGATATCACATTGAAATAATGAGCCTATGACTGATCTGGATAAGAGACCACCACTACTACTACTAATCATTTGTATAGCACTACAAGGAATACACTGCACTGGAGACTAGTGCCTTCTATAGTGCCAGGCTCATCAAATTTTAATATGTAGGAGGTGGACAGATTTAATGAGACTGCTTTGCCAGACTTTTTCTGGCCTTATTTCACCGATTTGACCCTTGTGTTTGATCCCCTGTGCTGAAGGTTCCCAGATCTCAGATTATTCACTTGGACTTCAACTGACCCCAAACTTGTTTTATTTGGCTACTGAAGGGTTCAATTGGTCTCTTTAAAATGAAGCCTTTGGTTTCACAAATGTTATTGGCCACTAAGGTTTGCTACAGCCAAAATTTCAGAAGCAGCCTCCCTCTTTTGAATTATGGAGGAATCAAGTGTTTGAGGTGGCCTGAATCAAAAATACCCTCATTCACTCCTTAGAAAAGTGACATTACCTATAATACAATAGTATGCAAGGCAAAATTAGACCTTACCTGCTGTTTTTCCTTCAGTCCCTCCAGTCCAGTCCTTGTAGGTTCTCTCAGTCCAGCACTTAAGGCAATGGCGCAGCACCCAGCGCATGTCATCTGTGACGTTGACGACCCTCCTCTGTGTCCATAACATGGGAACAACCCACCAGGGTCCGTTTGATTTAGCTGAAAACGTGATACCCCTTTAGGCAGAAAGGATGGTACGGGCAACAGAACCACCTTCTCCTTGGACTGGAGCAAAAAGGAGGCTCTGCAAAAAACAGGGCTTACTATTTGGCGCCACGACGAGCCTAGCAAATGCAACCAAGAATATTTTCAGAGTGACATCAGTAGGGCCTGTGACAGGGGTTCAGATGGCACATCTATTAAGGCCACAAGCAACAAATGGCAATCCCACGGTGCCATCATGGTAAGCAAGCGTGCACAGACCTGTTTCACCACCCAGAAGAAAAAAAAACAGACACACACATCCGAGTGAGCCACCAAGGAGCAACCCTGCACCCGTCCCTGGAAACACAAGAGAGCTATCTGGACCCACAAGGAGTGTAAAGCCAACCCCTTGTCTAGTCCCACCTGCAAAGCAGACAGGATGTCTGAAAGCAAAGCAACAAAAGGCTCCCTATCCCCACACCAACTCTCAAACACACAACACTGATATAGGATAACGAGGTAGAGTACTTGCAAGACTTAAGCAAGGTAGCTATCACCGCCGCTGAATATCCTTTATCCCTCAGCCATGCCCTTTCAATAACCAGGCCATAAGCAGGAAACTATCCACTTGTAGTAGGACAACCAACCCCTGAGAGAGCAGGTTTATCCTGTTAGGGAACTTCCAGGGGGTGCGTCATGTCCCGCCAAAGCAGACTGATATACCATGGTCAACGAGGCCAATCCAGAGCAATCAGAAATCACTAGCCCCCCCATGAGCTTGTGTGTTGCAGCAGACGTCTTATTAGAAGACACTGAGAAAAGCCATACGAAAGACAGTGCGTCGGCCACGGCTGGGCCAGGATGTTGAACCCTTTGTATATGCTTTCCCTGCACCTGCTGAAAAACTGAGCTGCCTTGGCATTGTCCACTCAGGCCATGAACTCCATGACTGGCCCTCCCCCGTGAACAGGTTGTGAAACACTGCCACGTCGAGCTCCCACTCTTCTGGGTTTAACAGACAACTGAGGTAGCCAACTTGAACATTTTCCTTTCTTGCCATGTGAACTGTGGAGAGAGACATCAGATGCTCTTCCACCCCAAGCAGCAAAGCAGACACCTCCTCGGCCAGTGCCACACTGTTTATGACCCCACAAAGTGGTTGAGCTACACCAGCGTTGTCAGAACAGCCCTCCCAGAAATCATGGAAAGTACTGGAGCGCCCAGAAGACTGATCTCTTTTCCAGCCGATTGATGGACCAGGTCCTCAGGAGAGCACAGCCGTTGTGTCACCTGTGACTCATAATGCATGCCCCGCCCCATGAGGCTGGCATCTGCCATCACTAACACTCAGTCCAAAGGCTCCAGTGGCATGCCACCAAGAGAGCTGTGCTCTTATGGTGAGCAGGCAAATCAACCATCATGACATTGGGTGGTTTTGTGGTGACCACCAAGAGCATAGGGCAGTCTGCAAAGGCCTCATGGGAGCTGATGCCCATGGAACTAGGTCCAAGACCACCACAATGGAACCCCAAAGTTATAGGTAATGCCATGCCAAGGGTGCCTTCATACCCAAGAAGCTCTGCACCCAAGACTAGAGGTTCAGGGACCTCTCTAGCTGGGATATGCGCATCCCAGCTTGGTGTAGAAGAACACACCCCAGTACCCAAAGGTCCAGGACCAGCTCGAGTCAACTGTTGGTCAAGTTCATTACCCAACTCAAGCCGTGAAGAAAGGCAACCACTTTGAGTGGCATCCGCAGTCTCAGCCTGCAACTGCGATTTTATCAGCCAATTGTCCAGGTAAAGGCTGAACTAAAATGCCTTCCTGTCGTATAGCTGCTGCCACTATGATCTTGGTAAAAGGCGTGTGGGGCAGTGGCCAGATCAAAGGACAAAGCATGGAACAGAAAACGACTCCACGGCACCGAGAACCTCTGGAACAGATGATCTGTTCAGATTGAAATGTGCAAGTATGCCTCTGTGAGGTCCAAGATCGAAAGGAACTCCCCCCTTCCTGACTGCCACAATAACAGAATGTAATGGCTTCATACGAAAATGAGAGACTTGCAGGGCATGGTTTGTGTTTGAAATCCAAGAAAAATGCACACTCCATTGCCTACACACAGTTGGTGAGGAACCATAAGCAGCCCGCTTAATTGAGGATAACTCAAGCAAACGTTAGATCCTCCTAAAATTCATCTTATATGAAGTCACAAATAAGGCAGAAAATAATCTAACTCGGCCCACCCCAGGCCTGACTTTTTCTATGTAGTGGGCTGAAGCCTTGAATAGCATCTATAAAAGAATAGCTCCTTAAGTCACAGACCCCAGAGTTAATGGTGAAAAAAGACCCAGTCAAAAAACACACTGATGCTCCAAACGAACCACCAAAACCCAAGATTGAAAAGTATTAGCTCATTGACAGGATTCCCCTCTGTGGAAAATCAGAGTATAAAGGAGGGCATGATGAGCTACAAGCCCGCAGATGAACATAGGTTAGCTGAGATCAGCATAATTCAAATTAAACCAGAGCCACTTAGATTGGCTGATGATACGAATTCAAATCAACACAGCTGTCCTCAGAATAACTTAGCTGATATCAGAAATCACATAGAAAAACACAACTTAGGTAAATCCAGGGCAAACAGACTAACCCAGTGCACTCAGGTCACCTCAGTCTATGTTAATACCCACTAAAACAGAGCCACATAGCAGAACCCTGTTTAGACCATTTCAGAGCAAATCAAACAAAAACTGAGACCTTCAGAAAAACCCTAGGTTAAAAAAAAATTTAACAAGAGACCTTCAGAAAAAGAACAGTCCAGAGCACTGCCTACTAACCAGAATAAATCCGAAACACTGAGAACAAAGTAGTAATTAGATCTTACCTGCTAATTAGTGTTCCTGAAGGAACGACAGTCCAGTCCCTTTACTTCCGGGGTTACACAACCCTTCCAGCAGCTTGGAGGCTGAGCCCAAACTTTTTGGGGATGGAGCGGTATAAATAGCACTGGAACCACCCACCGACCCCAGTAATCGAATGAAAAAGCAGACTTAAACTTCCATGAATAACCTATATAACATCGCAAAGCAATATTTAACTTTTTTTTTTTTTTTTTTTTTTTTTATTTTAAGGATTAGGAGTAGGAGAGAGAGAGGGAAGGGCAACGGGAGGAGGTGGATTATCTGAGACTGACCGAGCCGTCCTTCCCCCGCACTTTTCCACTAAGAACTGGCCCCCCGCTCGGTCCGCAGCTCCGCCCCTTACTAATAGGCCATAACTGCCTACGGAGCCCGGGTGGGATCAGGGACTGGACTGTCGTTCCTTCAGGAACACTAATTAGCAGGTAAGATCTAATTACTTCTTCCTTATCGTCACTCCAGTCCAGTCCCTTTACTTCTGGGATGTAACAGAGCAGTTCAATCCTGGGTGGGATCCGACAGTCCGGACCGAACAACCGCAAGACCAAACCGAGAGTCAGCTGAACTCTGGATGTCCAGTCTGTAGTGCTTGGTAAAGGTATGCAGGGAGGACCAAGTCGCTGCCCTACAAATATCCAGAGGGGGAACTAGGCCGAATTCTGCCCAAGAGGTAGCCTGTGCCCGAGTTGAGTGCGCACGCAGACCCCCTGGAACCTACTTCCCCTTCAGGATATAGGCGGAAGCAATCGCTTCTCTGATCCACCTGGAGATGGAGGCTTTGGCCGCCGCCTCACCCTTGTGCGGGCCTCCGAACTGAATGAACAGGCGGTCAGATTTCCGGAACGGTGCTGTGCGGGAGAGGTAGTGCTTCAAGGCCCTCCGAATGTCCAGGAGGCGAAGCTTGCTATTCCCCCCTTCTTGCCCCTCGGTCGAAAAGGACGGGAGAGTAACTGTCTGATTCACATGAAAGGGGGAGATAACCTTAGGCAAAAAGGAAGGAACCGTCCGCAGGACCACCTTGTCCTTGAGAAAGGACAGAAAGGGGGGCTGAGAAGACAGCGCTTGTAATTCGGAGACCCGCCTGGCCGAGCAAATAGCGACCAGAAAAACCGTCTTCAGGGTCAAGTCCTTTAGGGAGGCCCTCTTTACTGGCTCAAAGGGTTCCCTGATCAAGGCATTTAGCACTAGGTTGAGATCCCAAGGAGGGATAACCGACCTCCTTTGAGGGCACAGTCGTCTAACCGCTCTTAGGAACCTGGACACGTCTGCGTGGGTCCCTAGGGGCTTGCCGCGGACCTTACCTCTATAGCAAGCGATGGCAGCCAGCTGGACCCGTAAGGAACTGTGCGCTAGACCTTTGTCAAAACCTGCTTGCAAGAATTCCAGAACCTCCGGAAACGAGGCCGACAGGGGTTTCCTCCGGCGTTCCGCACACCACGCTTCGAAGATGCGCCAAACTCTTACATAGGAAAGACAGGTCGAGCGCTTCTTAGCATTCAACAGCGTAGAGATTACCGCTCCTGAATAACCTCGCTTCAGGAGCCGCGCCCTCTCAATAGCCAGGCCGTAAGCGAGAACCGATCCACGTGAGGCATCCGGACCGGGCCTTGCCTCAGAAGGTCCCTTTTGCAGGGAAGCCGCTAAGACTGGTCGGCGACCAACCTCACCAGATCCGCATACTAGGGGCGGCGCGGCCAATCCGGAGCTATGAGAATTATCAATCCTTGGTGAGTCTCCACCCGCTGGAGGACCGTTCCGATAAGAGCCCAAAGAGGGAACACAGAGAAGACCCTCCAAAGGCCATTTCTGGGACAGGGCATCCAAGCCCTCGGACATCCTCTCCTTTCGTCAACTGAAGAATCTGTCCACCTTGGCGGATGAGAACCGCGCCATGAGATCCATGACCGGGAGACCCCAACGAGCAACTATTTGCTCGAAGGTCTCCTGCTCCAGCTCCCACTCCCCGTGGTCTATCTTGCACCTGCTGAGGTAATCGGCCGTGACGTTGTCCGTGCCAGCCACGTGCTGAGCTGAAAGCGCTTCCAACCAAACCTCCGCCCACTGGAATAGGGCATCCGCCTCCTTCTCCAAGGCGGGACTGCTGGTGCCGCCCTGGTGGTTGATGTAAGCCACCGCAGTGACATTGTCGGAGAGAACGCGAATTGTTCTTCCTAGCACTAAGGACTCGAGGGCCTTGAGCGCTAGGATGACGGCCCGCAATTCTAGTCTGTTGATGGGCCATTGAGACTCCAACGGTGTCCAGCGACCCTGGACGAACTGGTCCTTGCAGTGAGCCCCCAGCCTGCCAGACTGGCATACGTCGTCAACAACAACCACTGAGGGGGCTCGAGGGGCGTCCCGCGATCCAGATTCCTTGGGCACCGCCACCAGCGGAGGGCCTGCTTGGTCTGCAGAGCACAGGGTAACTGCATTGACAGGGGATGATGTTGAGGGGACCACCGACGTAATAGAGCCCGCTGCAAGGGCCGCATGTGAGCCCTGGTCCATGGCACTACCTCTATCGCAGCTGCCATAGTTCCCAGTACCTGAAGATAATGCCACGCTGAGGGGTTTCGTCTGCCCAGAAACTGCGTGACCAGAAGCCTCAGGTCCCTTGACCTGGTACGGGACAGGAACACTCTGCCTCTGCTGGTGTTGAACCTTGCTCCGAGATAATCGAGTTCCTGGGAGGGGGTCATCCTGCTTTTTGCTCGATTGATGACCCACCCCAACTCCTCTAGAACCTGAACCACTCTGGCAGTTGCTGAGCGACTTTCCTCTTCCGACTTTGCTCAGATCAGCCAATCGTCCAGATAAGGGTGCACTAGTATTCCCTCTTTCCGTAGGGAGGCGGCCACTACTACCATCACTTTGGTGAAAGTCCTTGGAGCCGTAGCTAGGCCGAAAGACAGCGCCTGGAATTGAAAGTGGCATCTTGGCACTGCGAATCTCAGGAACTGTTGATGGGACTTTCTGATCGGGATATGCAAGTAGGCTTCTGTCAAGTCCAGGGACGTTAGGAACTCCCCGCCCCTTACGGCTGCTATGACCGATCGTAGGGTTTCCATCCGGAAGTGAGGTACTCTGAGACAGCGATTGACCTGCTTTAGATCCAGGATCGGGCGGAAGGACCCCTCCTTCTTTGGTACCACGAAGTAAATCGAGTACCGACCAGATCCGCACTGGTCTGGTGGCACGGGGACCACAGCCCCGAGCGCTAATAATCGGGCAAGAGTTGCCTCTATCGCTGCCCTCTTTGTAGGCGAACCGCAGGGAGACTGAACAAAGGCTGGAAGTGTTTGTTTTGCAAATTCGAGAGCATAGCCCCCTCTGATAACCTCTAAGACCCATTGATCGGACGTGACCCAGAAACTGCCTTAAACGTCCGCCCACCGGCAGCCCGTCCCCCTGGACCCCCATCCTCTTTGTTGTTTTCTAGGCCCCGAGGAGGAGGAAGAGGTACCAAAACCTCTACCTGCTCCTCGAAAGCCTCTAAAACCTTGTCCCCTTGAAGGGAAACGGCCTCTGAGAAAGGGGTTTGACCTGGCAGGGCGAAACCTCCGGGGGTCCCTAGGTTGGTTACGTACTGGAGTTAGGGGGCGGCCTTGCTTTGGTCTGTCTTCCGGAAGCCTGCCTCCCTTAGAAAAGCTGGTAAAGGACCTTGACGAATCTAAGTCCTCCCCAAATAACAGCTTCCCCTTAAAGGGAAGCCGACTCAGGCGTGCCTTAGAGGCGGCATCGGCTGCCCAATTCCGTAGCCACAAATAACGCCTAGCTGCCACCACCGAGGTCATGTTCTTAGCTAGGCTTCTGATGAGGTCATACTGACTATCCGCCAAGGAGGCTGCTCCGGATTCCAATCTAGCAGAGTTAGCCTGTGCCTCGTCTGCGGAGCCCTCTGATGCCTGAAGTTGTTGTGACCACCTTAAACAGGCCCGCGCCACCCAAGCCCCTGAAACGGAGGCCTGTAAGGCAAGAGCGCTTACATCAAAGGCTTGCTTCAGAAGCGTGTCCAATTTTCTGTCTTGAGAATCTCTCAGGGCCGTGCTGCCCTCGACTGGGATAGTAGTCTTAGTAACTGCCGATACCGCTGCATCCACCCTGGGAGACTTCAGCAGTTCCTTGTCTGACTCTGGGAGAGGATATAGGTGACTCATGGATCGGACCCCCCTTAAGCTTGACTCTGGTTGATCCCATTCTTCCTGGATCATCTGACGCACCACCCTCTGGACGGGAAACACTTTCTGTGATCTCCTGATGGCCTGGATTAAGGGGTCCTTCAACGCCTCCTCCTCAGCTGGCGTGTCTGAGGCTACATTGAGAACTTTCAGGGACTCATTAATTAATGCCAGAAGCTCCTCCCGACAAAAGACTAATACGGGATTAATCTTCTTCTGGGATCTCCCCTTCAAGCTCCTCCTCTTCCTCGTCTAAATCCTTGTCAGAGTTCTCCTCCTCCGGGGTACCCTGAGAGAGGGACGAGAGGGGCTCCTCAACTCAGTCGGGGGCGCTTAGGCGGTATCCAGGATTCCGGATTGCTTGCTCTCATGGGTCTGGCAGACTTGCCTTCCGCCGACGGACCCGCATCTCCTGTCCCCAAGCCCTGCTTACGCAAGCAATAGGCTTTGTGTAGTAAGAGGATGAAGTCAGGGGAGAAAAAATCCCCGAACCCCCCTTCCCCAGTGGGGGAGGGGGAAAGGGGCAGAGGAGGAGTGGGTAAATCTGAGAACGTAGGAGGGGGGAATTGGGACCCTCCCTCCCCTTCTAGGGGATCTCCGGACCCCTGAGAAGACTGCGCCATGGCTAAGTTAATTTCTTGTTCCACGGAGGCAGCCACTGCAGCACAACCCCTGCAGATTCCTGCCTCCGAGGAAGTACCTCTATGGGTGCCACAGGATGGACACAGTGACTTGCCCGTCATGTCCTTGATAAAGGCTACTGAGGCCCTTCCTAAGCTCCGAGGAATAATCAGTTGGCCTAACAAAAAAGGGAGAAAAACTGTACAATACAGATACAGGCTTTTATTCAATGTGCTCTCTCCTCTAGCCGCTTAATTAACAGTTCTCCAGAATAAGAAAAAGGGGAATCCCGTTTAAAAATTGAAGATTAAACTAAAAACAAATTAAATTAAAATTAAATTAAATTAAAGAGAGCAAAGGGATTAAAAAACAAATCCCTTAATTCCAACCCCAGTACTTGCGGTTTGTAGCTTCTTCTGATGCCTGGGCCCGATTCAGCGGTCTCTGGCCGTTGGCTCAACACGTGGAAGGCCGCACCACGTGGAGTCCTAAAACGGGAGCCCGCGATTCTGCCCTCTGGTCCATTCTTCCCGCGGTATGAAGCCTCGGGGCAGGGAACCGCGCTTCGCTTCGATCTGAGAACCGCCGCTTTAAACAGCTCCCCTGCTGGATTCGGGACTCCAGAGCTCGCTCCCGTGTTCCTCTGCTTCGGGACGGGGCCGGCGAGAAAAGGTAGAATTGCGGCGTCGCCTCAAGCGCTCAGCCACCAGGCGGGCTTCGGCGCGAGGCAGGGCAGGTCTGCGGGAGATTTTGCAGGCTCCGGTAGGATCAGCAGTGAGCGGAGATCTGAGCGGAGATCTGAGCGGTCCTCCTCGCTGCTGCAGACAGAAAACCACCTCCGATACCCAGCCCGGCCAGGGGGGGGGGGGGGGGGGGGGGGGAGAGAGCAGGCAGGAGAAATTAAAGGTACAGAACCAAAAGGAAAATGATTTAAATTTTGCTGTTTCACTTAACAAATAAGGAAAACTAAAAAGGGAATTTAAATAAAAAAGGAAGACTCCAGTAAGCCCTAGGCTTACGGAACCCTCCAGCTGCTTGGAGGCTGAGAATACTGGGGTCGGTGGGTGGTTCCAGTGCTATTTATACCACTCCATCCCCAAAAAGGTTGGGCTCAGCCTCCAAGCTGCTGGAAGGGTTGCGTAACCCCGGAAGTAAAGGGACTGGACTGGAGTGACGATAAGGAATGTTGATAATTCAAGCTACATCCCGAGATAGTGTAAACTGAATTAATTTAATTCAGAAAATTCCAATGAAAACAGATGCTCTTTGAGTGACAGATTACATTAACTCCAGCTAAACAAAAGATTTGGGAGTAATCCCAATAAAAAAAAAAAGACACACTTAGAAGAAATATGATTAAACTAGTTTAAAGGAATACAACTGAACCAGAGACCCCAAGGGGGATCCTCAATCCTGATAAACACCCCACAACAAAAGAACGGTATTACCACCACCTCAGGAGACTTTGAGGCCCTGAAAATAATACAAAGATACAAAATAAACTTCAGCAGTTGCCAAAATAGCACCTGAGCCCTGAAAGGAGAACTCCGTGCAAGGAAGCCATTGCCACAAATTCCCTAGAAGATCCCAATAGGAAGAATGCAAAATATGGCCGCATTTGCACCAAAGAGAGAGAGAGAGAGAGAAAATAACCCAACTGCCAATGACACAAAACTGGCTTGAGAGCGCCCTGCTCTCGGGGACAGTACTGTCGTACTTATCTCCTGCAAGTCTGTAAGAGGAAACCAAACCGAGCATAAAGACTAAAGTACCAAAGTCATGGCCAGAGAATCATGCTGTTAGGGAACCCAAATGCCAAACTTAGGAAGCTGAGAGTACTGTTCAAATAGACAAGGGAGTAAAGCAACCGAGGTGCTCTGGTGCAAACCACATGTGCCGCAACAGCCCCACAGCTATGTCTTGCAAGAAAATTTAAAGTCAACTTAGTGATGACCGACTGCCATCCCACCAAAGGGAGCGGCAGCCATCGAGACTCTCCTTGTCCTCACCCTGCTCCTCTTGCCAGAGCCTGCGGCCTATTGTCCCCCACTTACCGGTTTCCTCTTCCACTTAAGGAGACGTCCCCCAGGAAAACCATGGCTTCTTCACCACTTAAGGAGACATCAGCTGGTAAAGCGTAGTTACTCACCTATAATAGGTGATCTCTGGGAACAGCAGGAATTTAGTCTTCACATATGGTGATATTGGTACTGATGGAGCCTGCGCAGGAACACTCCCCAGGGTCCAATAGGAAGGCTTTTGGGAGCATCCCACCGCACCTGCATTGCTGCCTTCCCACCTTCCCAACTCTCCCTCTTCAGTTGAGTTTGTAGCTGAGAGAAGGAGAGCAAAAGAAAACATACAATTCCTAGGGGAGAAGAGCAGGTTGTGAAGACTAAATTCCTGCTGTTCCCGGAGATCACCTGTTACATGTGAATAACTATGCTATCTCCAGAACAAGCAGGAATGTAGTCTTCACATATGGGACTCCCTAGCTCCCAGATGGCAGAGAGAATGACCTCAGAACCGGCAGGTTTGCCTCAGGGCAGAGTTGAAGAGGTCATGAATCCTTCATGGATGTCTGGTACTGTTAGGTTCCGGGTCAGAGGGTAGGAGTTACCATTAAATCTGAAAGAGGTGCTGGAGGACAGCTTGACCAAACATGGCATCCCAGCAGGAGTCCTTGTCCAGACAGTAATGAGCAAAGGTATGTATCAAAGACCAAGTTGCTACTTTGCAGATTTGGTCAATGGCTACAGAGTGTAGATTTGCCATTGAAGTAGCCATGGCATGAACATTATGGGCAGTGACATGACCCTCAGAGATAGTCCTGCTTTATCATAAGCAAATGAGATGCAAATCTTCTTTCCATTTATAAAGAGTATGTTTGAATACTGGCAACCCCAAGTGACGGATCAAAGGAGATGAACTGAGAAGCTTTACGGTGCTCTGCAGTCCTTTGAAGATAAAATGCTAATGCAGTCAAGGGTATGGAAGGCTGCTCTTCCCTAGACTAATGAGGTCTAGGAAAAAAAAGACAGGAAGGTAGACCGACTGATTCAAATGAAAAAAGGGCACACCACTTTCGGCATGAAGTGGGGATGAGTCCTAAAGACCACCTTGTCATGGTGGAACTGTGTGTAAGGTGGGTCTGCCAACAAAGCTTGAAGCTCACTAATGCACCTAGCTGAAGTGAGGGCAATAAAGATGAACTTCCATGTTAGAAACTTTAGTGAGGTAGTGGCTAAGGGCTCAAAGGGCGGCTTGAGAAGTTGCCTCAGAACAACATTGAGACCCCACGCCACTGGTAGTGATCCAACAGGAGGTTTGGTGAGCAAGAGGCCTCTCATGAAGCGCACTATGAGCAACTGTGAGAAAATGGGCTGCCCATCCAAGGGATGATGAGAGGCTACAATTGCAAGTAGATGAACTCTTACAGAGTTGGTCTTGAGACTAGATGAGGATACTGGAGCCGAGAAGGGATTAATGTCCTTCTGGGAACACCAGAGGAAAAAGAAAAAAAATCGATGCCACTTGAAAGCATAAGAACGTCTGATGGATAGCTTTCTAGAGGTTAACAGAATCTCTTTTACCTCCCGAATAAGGTTAAGATCCTGCAATGCTATGCTTTCAGCCGCCATGCCGTGAGGTGGAGAGACTGTGGATTGGGATAGAGCAGCATCCCCTCCTCTTGAGGCAGGAGATCTGGAGCAGATCAGAGATCTAGGGGTTGAGTCTGAGACAGATGTACTAGGAGAGGAAACCACAGTTGATGTGGCCAACACGGGGCTATGAGTTTCATGAAGCCCCTGTCTGCTTGGAGCTTGAAAAGCATCTTGGGAATCAGCCTGGTGTGGCAGGACGTGATCCTGTAACTAGGACCTGTCCTCCAGGTGATGTAAAACCCTCTCGCACTGAAGACGTTTCTCCAGGGCCATGTGCCCATGAGGGAAGGGTTAGGACAGCTGTTATAGTTGGTAATTCAATCATTAGGCATGTAGATAGCTGGGTGGCTGGTGGATGGAGGGATTGCCTAGTAACATGCCTGCCTGGTGCGAAGGTAGCGGACCTCACGCACCGCCTAGATAAGATCTTAGATAGTGCTGGGGAGCAGTCTGCTGTCTTGGTACATGTCGGTATCAATGACAGGAAAATGTGGTAGGGAGGTTCTGGAGGCTAAATTTAAGCTTTTAGGTAGGAAGTTGAAATCCAGAACTTCCAGGGTAGCGTTCTCCAAAATGCTTTCTGTTCCATGTGCAGGGCCCAAAAGGCAGGCAGAGCTCCGGAGTCTCAATGCGTGGATGAGACGATGGTGCAAGGATGAGGGTTTTGGATTTGTTAGGAACTGGGGAACATTCTGGGGAAAGGAGGAGCTCCTCCGAAGGGATGGGCTTCACCTTAACCAGGATGGAACCAGACTGCTGGCATTAACCTTTAAAAAGGAGATAGAGAAGCTTTTAAACTAGAAAATAGAGGAAAGCTGACAGTCACCCAAGAGCGCATGGTTCGGAAGAAGGTATCCTTGAAGGATACTACCAAAAACAGTGTTGAAAAAAAGAGCAAAGTAGCCCAAATGCCCTTGAGTATGGTGCAAACAGAGCGTAAAGATTCCAAATTGCCCATGCCTACCAATAGCCAGATTAATATTAATAAAATAGTCTCTAAAATAATAAGATGGGAGAGTTAGAATATATAGCACTAAATGAGAGATTAGATATGATTGCAATCTCAGAGACATGGTGGAAGGAAGATAACCAGTGGGAAACTCATACCTAGATACAAACTATATCATAATGATAGAAGTGATCAAATTGGTGGAGGGGTTGCGCTCTATGTTAGAGAGAGCATTGAGTCAGAAAGGATTAAAGTTTTGCAGGAAACAAAATTTGCTGTAGAATCTCTATGGATTGAAATTCCATGTATGAAGGGGAAGGTGATGGCAGTGGGGGTGTACTATCGACCACCTGGCCAGAATGAACAAATGGATGATGAAATGCTCAAAGAAATCAAGGAAGCTAACAAAAAAGTCATGGCACAGTAATAATGAGTGATTTCAATTACCCCGGTATCGACTGGGTCAGTGTTACGGCAGGACATGCTAGGGAGATAAAGTTTCTAGATAAAATAAATGACTGCTTCTTGGAGCAGCTGGTTCATGAACCAACCAGAGGGGAAGCCATACTGGACCTAGTAAAGAAATCCACAGTACTACCTTTTAACTTTTGAAAGGGAGACTATGATAAAATGAGGAATATAGTTAAGAAAAAACTAAAAGGAGCGGTTGCAAAGGTTAAAGACTTACATCAAGCTTGGGTGTTTAAAAATACTATCCTGGAAGCCCAGACCAGCTGTATTCCACGCATTAAGAAAAGTGGAAGAAAGTCCAAAAAACTGCCAGCGTGGTTTAAAGGTAAGGTCATAGAGGCTGTTGCTGCCAAAAAAGCATCTTTCAGGAAATGGAAAAAAGAGCCAAACGACGAAAACTGGAAACAAGCACTGGCAAGTTGAATGCAAAGCATTGATAAGGCAGGCAAAGCGAGAATTTGAGAAGGAACTTGCTACGGAAGCAAAAACATGAAATAAAGACTTTTTTCAAGTACATGCGTAGCAAAAGGCCTGTGAGTGTCAATTGGACCATTAGATGATAGAGGGGTAAAAGGGGCAGTAAAAGGAGACAAGGCTATAGCGGAGAGACTGAATGAATTCTTTGCTTCAGTCTTTACTGAGGAAGATGTAGGGATGTTACCCAAGACTGAAGTGGTATTTAAAGGTGACACTGCAGAGGAATTGAGAGAAATATTGCTACAACGGGAAGATGTATTACATCTATTTGATAAACTGAATAGTAGCAAAATCACCTGGACCGGATGGTATACATCTAAGTGTTGAAAGAACTGAAATATGAAATTGCAGACCTGCTATTAGTAATCTGTGAATTTTCATTAAAATCATCTGTAATACCTGAAGACTGGAGGATCACCAATGTAACACCAATTTTTAAAAAGGGTTCCAGGGGTGATCCGGGAAACTACAGACCGGTGAGCCTGACGTCAGTACCGGGGAAAATGGTAGAAACCATCATAAAGAACAAAATTACACAGCATGTAGATAGTCATGGCCTAATGGGAGACAGCCAATATGGCTTTAGACAAAGAAGATCTTGTCTTACTAATCTGATATGTTTTTTTGAAGGTGTGAATGAACAGGTAGACAAAGGTGAGTCGGTTGATATAGTGTATCTGGACTGTCAAAGTCTTTCACAAAGGTCCCTCAGAGACTTTTGGCAAAACTAAAAAGTCATGGGATAGGAGGCAGTGTACTATTGTGGATCGGGAACTGGTTAAAAGATAGAAAGCAGAGGGTAGGGCTATATGGCCAATTTTCCCAATGGAAAAAGGTGAATAGTGGAGTACCCCAGGGATCTGTACTGAGTCCGCTACTTTGACATATTCATAAATGACCTGGAAAAGGGAATAACTAGTGAGGTTATCAAATTGGCAGACGACACAAAACTGTTTAAAGTTGTTAAAACCCAAGAGGATTGTGGAAAACTGCAGGAGGATCTGGATAAATTGGAATACTGGGCATCCAAATGGCAAATGGAATTTAATGTGGACAAGTGCAAAGTTATGCACCTAG
Source organism: Ichthyophis bannanicus (assembly GCA_033557465.1). Classification (NCBI taxonomy): domain Eukaryota; kingdom Metazoa; phylum Chordata; class Amphibia; order Gymnophiona; family Ichthyophiidae; genus Ichthyophis; species Ichthyophis bannanicus. The sequence continues at coordinate 713,060,941 of CM066033.1, read as the reverse complement.
GAAAGAACAACCCACACTATGGTTACACAATGCAAGGTTCCACATTGGGAACCACCACCCAGGAAAGAGATTTAGGAGTCATCGTGGATAACATGTTAAAACCCTCCGCCCAGTGTGCAGCGGCAGCCAAGAAAGCAAATAGAATGCTAGGTATCATAAGGAAAGGAATGGAAAATAAAACAAAGGATATTATAATGCCTCTATCATTCCATGGTACAACCACACCTTGAATATTGTGCGCAATTCTGGTCGCCATATCTTAAAAAGGATATAGCGTTATTAGGAAAGGTACAGAGAAGAGACACTAAAATGGTAAAGGGAATGGAAGGCTACTCCTATAAAGAGAGGCTACAAAGGTTAGGGCTCTTCAACCTGGAAAAGACGGTTGAGGAGAGATATGATAGAGGTCTATAAATTAATGAATGGAGTGGAACAGGTAAACATAGATAGATTGTTTACACTATCAGAATATGGAAAGACTAGGAGACATAATGAAACTACAGGGTAAACTATTTAAGACAAATAAGAGAAAATATTTTTCCACTCAATGTGTAATCAAACTCTGGAATTTGTTACCGGAAGATGTAGTAAGGGCTGTTAGTGTAGCTGGGTTAAAAAAAAAAAAAAAAAGATTTGGACAAGTTCCTGGAAGAAAGGTCCATAAACCATTATTAAAAAGGGACCCAGGATATCAATGCTTGACCCAATACAATCATTGCGGAACCTGTGTCTACTGCTAGGTATGTATGACCTAGAGATTGGCCACTGTTGGAAATGGGATACTGCGCTTGATGGACCTTGGTCTGACCCAGTATGGCATATCTTATGTTCTTAGGGGAATGGGAGGAAAAGCATGCAGATCTCTTAACTCTAGTGGAGGTGAAAAGCATCCACCTCCTGGTTGCCCGACATGGGAGTCCTGGTGCAGAAACAAGGAAGTTTGGCATTCTGCGGAGTGGCAAACAGGTCTATCCCGGGAGTCCCCCAGGTCTGAAAGATAAAGGATGCTGTCTTTGTGTAAAGAGACCATTCGTGGCAAAGAGAGGATGCAACTCAGTCTGCTAAGACATTTTGCTCCCCTGGGAGATATATCACTTGAAGGTGTATCTGATGAGTTATGGCACAGGACCGGAGATGGAGGGCCTCTCTACAGAGGCCAAGATCCTGTTCTTCCTCGTTTGCCCGTCTGGGAGCTTAGATGCCCCTGAAAGACCTTGAGTGTGCTAAACTTACTAGACCTTCGGGCAATCTGGAGCTTGGTCTCTTCTTCCGTCCAGAGGCCCTGAGAGGAGAGGGCCCCTAATGGACTCCTCAGCCCAGTTTGGAGGCTTCTGTCATCAGGGTACATTGATGTGGAGGCATCTGAAAAAGGTGATCCAATGAGGAGAGATTCTCTGGGGAACACCACCATAGCATAGATGCGGCCAAAGGGGCAGACACACTGATTATGTCCATGAGATGGCCTAAGGCCTGTTTTCACTGGGAGGCCAAAGACCATTTGGGCTGTGCACATATGCAGACAGGCATATGGTACTACATGTACTGTTGAGGCCATATGATCTAACAGAGGTGGGCAATTCCGGTCCTGGAGGGCCACACACCAGTATGGTTTTCATGATGTCCCTAATGAATATTCATGAGATCTATTTGCATCCACTGCCTTCCATTGTATGGAAATAGGTCCATGAATATTCATTAGGGCAGGGGTTCTCAACCCTGTCCTCAGGACCCACCTAGCCAGTCGGGTTTTCAGGCTAACCACAATGAATATGTATGAAAGATTTGCATACACTGCCTCCGTTATATGCAAATCTCTCCCATGCATATTCATTGTGGTTATCCTGAAAACCCGACTGGTTAGATGGTTCCCAAGGACAGGGTTGAGAACCCCTGCATTAGGGACATCATGAAAACCAGACTGGTCTGCGGCCCTCCAGGACTGGAACTGTCCATCCCTGATCTAGAAGCTGCAGCATTTCTCGGGTAGTTAGGTGGTCTCCGAAACATAACAGATATGCCAGCTGAATGAGACAAGAACAGTGGGGCTGAGGTAGAAACGCCCTTAACTGTTAAGTGTTTAAGAGAGCCCCTATGAATTCTAGTGTTTGAGTAGGAGCGAGACGGGACTTTGGAAGATTTATCCCAAATCCCAAATGCTGAAGTAGCCGCATGGTACGGGAGAGAAACAGGTGGACCTCTTAAGAGGTGCCTGCCTTTATCAGCCAGTGTCTTAGTAACGGAAGACAATTCCCACTAGCATTCCTTGTGGCCTTGGGCAAGTCACTTAACCCTCCATTGCTCAGAAAAAATCCAAGTTATCAATGTCCCTGTTTAATGTATGTTTACCAAATTTTAAGTTATAATGTAAACTGCTTTGATTGAAATGATAAAGCGGTATAAAAAAACCTTAAATAAATCCCCAGAGATCTTGGAAATGCGGCCAAGACCACCATGCACTTTGTGAAGACTCTTGGGGCAGAGGAGAGTCCGAATGGCAGGACTGTATTGATAATGTCTTCCCTGAAACATGAAGCATAGACATTTCCTGTGTTCTGGATGAATGAGGATGTGTATATACACTTCCTTTAGATCTAGAGAACAGAGCCAGTCCAGACTCTGGAGTGAAGAATTCCCGTGATCTGGCCACAATACCTTGGCTCTTTCGGTCTCTGGTCCCTCAAGCAGCGAGAAACAAGCAGAGAGTAACACAGAACACAATCAAACACAAAGTTCTACTTTCTTTGAGCTCAGAGGGAAGGCAACAGGTGGTCCATGGACACAGCACAGTTCCACTTTTGTTGGATTCAGTCTTCCTCCCTTGAAGCCCTTTTTATTACAGAAAAAGGGGAAGTAACAGAGTCATTAATCATAAACATGAAATAATACAAGGTGTCGCTAGAATTCTTTTACAGAGTAAGAGCCGATTACGATGTATTAGATGAAATTTACTTGATTATGACAGAATTATTTATAATTGCAGAGTTTCAGACATTATGCTGTGCCAGCAGTGACCTATAGTTGACTACAATGAACTATGGTTGCACAGTTCATAGCCTATGTTTACTCTTTATGCCTGCGTTAATGTTCTCAAACTATTTTAAAGATGGTTACACAGAACTCATGATCATGCTATCCTATTCTATTTAAGAAGTAGGTGAAAGGATAAACTTGTGAGTGATGGTCAGTGTTAGCAAAGTTCTTCTATCAGCACATTTTAGAGATCTGTATCAAGAAATTAATCTTCAATTACATATTGGGGATTCTGGTATCCCTTTTACCTGTCCATTCCTACATGGAGATAGGGTAGGGGGGTCCCTAGAAAGACCTTCTTGAATGTCTCACGGATGAGAAACTTGTTCAGGTTTGAGGTCCAGAATGAGTCTGTATCCTCCATTTTTCTATGGTATGAGAAAATACAGAGAGTAGAAACCCCTTCCTTGTTGAAATGTTGGGACCTCCTCTATGGTGCCTTCTGATAGAAGAGAAGTCAGCTCTTGTAGCAAAAGAGCAGTGAGAAGGCAGAGGAGGATATTCCCCTACTAGCATGGAGGGGGGCAGAGTTTCGTTCTGTCACTATGGTCACAGTCCACTGCTCTGAAGTGATTAGATGCCACCTGTGAGCATAATGACAGTTTACCAGTAATGTTGGGGGGGGGGGGGGGGAGGGTGGTCTCCAGAGGCAAAGTGTCTATGTTCTCTAGGAGAAAGTAAAAAACCAGGAGCAGATTGAGCCTGCAGAGCTGGTTGGCTTTTAGGCACCTGTAGCTTCTTTTGCTGTTTGAGAGGCTGTTGCCTCTTCTGAGCACCCTGAGGTTGGTATTGAAAAGCAGGGGTGTAAGAAGGGTAAAACTCTCTCATTGAAGAAAGTTTTCTTTGCAGCTGCTTTCTTCTTAGCCGGGTTGGCAGTGGTTCTAGAAAGCCTATTCAGGGTAGTAGTCTTAGAGTCTAACCAAGCAGCTTTATCCTGCCAATCCTTGCCAAAAATGTTCTCACCTGTGCAAGGAATACTACCCAGATTATCTTGAACCCATTGTCCAAGATCTGATGCTTGAAGCCAAGCAGTCCTGTGTGCTCCAATGCAGATTGGAGTGGCTCTACCGGTACATTCAAAGCAGTCAAAAGTTGCCCTGTTTACAAACTTTGAGACATTTTGGGCAGGTTTGACCAAGGTGATAGTTCTCTTGTCATCAGGGAAAAGAGGGGACTGACTAAAGATCTCTAGTAACCTCCTTGAGGAACATACCCATGTAGAGTATGTATGAACTTATTCTGGCTGAAAGCATTGACGCCCTTTGACACATTGCCTATTCCACTACCACTGAGTGATGTGGCAACTGTGTTTTTGGAAACAGGAGACGCCAGTACTCGATACATGGTATCAAGTTGTTGATTATGGGGGAGATATGGCAGTGGGGCGTCTCCCACATCCAGAGCATGATATCCTGGAGAATGCGGTGAATTGGAGGAGTGGCCGCCTCCTTAGGAGCTGGAGGATATTGGAGAAGATGAAATTAGACTTGCCTGCTAATAATTGTTCCTGGAGGAACGCCCAGTCTATTCCCAGACCTCTGTGTTAAGCACCTCCTCCCGAAGCCTGGAGACTGAGCATGCCACCCTTTTTAGGTGCCACCAGTATAAGTAGCCGAGGGTCTGCCCACCTGCTCAGTAACCTATTGACAAAGTAGACTCACCAGAGCAATAAATAAAAACATACTTTTAAAGTTCATTTAAACAGCATAACTATAAAAAAACACACTGAAACCCGTACTTCACATATTGGCCTGGTAATTCACCCAGGCCCCTTTTTTTTTATATTAATGTTCACATTAAGGCCTACTGTGCCCTTTCCTTAGAAGCACCCAGCAATCACTGCCGACGTTGCTTGAGCCTCACTGAGAGACTTTCCAAATCCCATCCTCCCTACCGGAACCGAAGCCAACCCAGTGGTGACCGACACCAAGCGTTAAACGTTAACCTACTTCAGGCTACCGTCCAAACAATATTAGGGAGGGATAGGGGACTAGACTGGAGGTTCCTCCAGGAACAATTAGCAGGTAAGTCTAATTTCATCTTCCTTATCGTCCCTCCAGTCTAGTCCCAGACCTCTGAGATGTAACAGCAGTGAACACTAACGGGAGGGACCTGCCAGACCAACCTGAAGTATCGCCGATCCAAATCCAGCATCCCCTTGCGCCTGCACATCTATCCTATAATGTTTAACAAAGGAAGATAGCGACGACCACGTAGCTGCCTTACAAATCTCTACCGCAGGAACTAAGCTGAACTCTGCCCAGGAAGCTGCCCAAGCTCTAGTCGAATGAGCCCTTAAGCCCTTCGGAACAGTTTTGCCCTTCAAGATATATGCCGACACAATAGCCTCCTTGAGCCATCTTGCAATTGAAGCTTTAGACGCCGACTCACCTTGCTTTGACCTGCCAAACAAAACAACCGGTCTGTTTTGCAGCAGGAAGCAGTTCTCTGCAAATAAACTCTTAAGCTCCAACTTACATCCAAGCAATGCAAATGACCTTTGTCCCCCTCCTTGCCAGCTTTCGTGAACACTGGCAAGGATACGGCCTGATTTACATGAAACACGGACACCACCTTTGATAAGAAAGAAGGAACTGTTTGCAAGACCACCTTTTCAAAGAACGTCAACAACGGCTCCCTACACGACAAGGCCTGCAACTCCGAAATTCTTCTGGCCGAAGAAATAGCCACCAAAAAGACCACCTTCAGTGTAAGATCCTTCAAGGTTGCTTTGGAGAATGGTTCAAACGGAGCCCCTAACAACGCTTCCAACACCAAGTTAAGATCCCAAGCCGGTACCAGAAGTCTACACGGTCTCAGCAGCACTGTTGCTCTCAAGAATCTCCTAACATCAGGGTATGTCCCTAGCATCACCCCCTGCACCTTCCCCCGATAACAAGCAAGCGCCGCTAGGTGCACGCGTAGCGTAGCTGCTGCCAACACTATCCAAACCATCCTGGAGAAAGGAAAGAATCTGTGGAATCGAAGCACTTAAAGCCACCACGCGCTTCTCTGTGCACCAAGACTCAAATATACGCCGTACTCGAATATGCGCGATTGAAGTTGACCGCCGCCGGGATCTCAACAGTCGAAATGACTGCCGAGTAACCCTTGGCTGTCAACCTCACCCTTTCAAGAGCCAAGCCGTAAGCAAAAACCGATCCACTTGAGGCATATTCAGTGGCCCTTGTAGCAGCAGATTGCTCCTTATTAGCAGCTTCCATGAAGGCTCCACCAGGAGTCGAACTAGGTCGGCATACCACAGCCTTCTCGGCCAATCACGAGACCCCTGTGCATCTCTATGCGCTGCAGGACTCGGCCGATTAATGCCTACGGTGGGAACACGTATAGGAGCTGGTCCTTATACAGGTAATTCTGAAATTGATTTGTAAAGGCCATATTCATAATATGTAGGGAGATGCATAGAAGGGCAATGTAGCCATATATATGACATTAATATAGTTAGCTTAGCGATTCCACTGATTCTGTTGCTCTTTACAACAAGTTCTTTTTCATGATACTCCTGTAGCAACTTAATTACTATCAATTTTGCTCGGGAGTTCCTATATATATAAAAACGTTTTTTTATTGATCTATAGGGATGGATATACTTATACATGTGGATGTTATTCCCTCTTTCTCCCTCAAACGTTATGGAATATATAGAATATGTTGAATAAATGAAACTATATGGACTAGACAAGGATACACAGAGGGAGTTCTCATTTACAGGTCATGTGTTTAAACAAATTGATAAAATGATTAAAGGCCTTTTAATTGTTTTTACTATTTTTTATTTTAATTGTATGTATGCTATAATTGTTTTTGTATGTTTTAGTTAAGCCAGCCCCTGATGAAGGCAAAACGAAACACGGCCTGTGTCGGGCCAGTGGCTTAAATTGATCAATAAAAGATAATCTTCCTTTGCTGTCCAGGTTTTTGGACTGGGTTTAATCATAGCACATGGATTCGTGCTTTTTGTTGGAAGACTTAGTCATACACGGTGGGAACACATACAGGAGCTGGTCCTCCAGCTATCTTTGAATCAGGGCGTCTAAGCCTTCCGACATCCTCTCTCCTTCTGCTGTAAAGCCTTTCCACCTTTGCTGACTCGAACGTCGCCATGAGGTCCATAACCGGAAGCCCCCAGCGACGTACTACTAACTCAAACACCTCCTGGTTCAACATCCACTCTCCTGGATCCACCTGGACTCTGCTCAAAAAAAATAGTCTGTCACATTGTCCACTCCGGCCACGTGGGCAGCCGATAACACTTCCAGATGCGCCTCGGCCCAATCCAGCAGCTCTTCTGCCTCCTCTTCGAGAGCCATGCTGGTTGTGCCCCCTTGTCGATTGATATAGGCCACTGCTGTGGCATTGTCCGACATCACACAAATCGCTTTTCCTTGCACTAACTGCCGAAACTCTCGCAAAGCTAGAGTGACCGCCCGTAATTCCAACCTGTTGATTGACCACTTCTTCTCCATCTTGCTCCACTGACCTTGGGCAAACTGCCTCTCGAAGTGCGCCCCCCAGCCGAACAGACTTGCATCCGTTGTCAGCAATCTCCACTCCGGCGATTCCAATGGCATTCCCTCTTCTAAACACCCTGGAGCTAGCCACCACTGCAAGACTTGCCTCGTCCGCAATGGGCATATCAGCCGCCGCGACAACTGATCCGACTGATGCAACCATCTCCTGAGGAGAGCTCTCTGCAACAGTCGCATGTGCGCTCTGGCCCACGGCACCAACTCTAGTGCGGCTGCCATCATTCCCAACAGCTGCAAGTAATGCCATGCTGAAGGGGCTCTTTTTCCCAAGAAATCACGCACCAGCTGTCTTAGCCGTAGGGCCCTGGAGTGTGGGAAAAACACCTTGCCCCTCTTTGTGTCGAAGCGGGCTCTCAAGTACTCCAGCTCCTGCGAAGACTCGAACTTGCTCTTCTCCACATTCACTACCCAACCTAGACTCTGCAGAAACTGCACCACCCAGAGGGTAACTTTCTCGCTTTCGCTCTAACTTTGCCCAAATCAACCAATCGTCCAGATAAGGGTGCACCAATACCCCCCCTCTCTGTGCAATGCCGCCGCCACCACCATCACCGTTGGTGAAGGTGTGCGGTGCCGTTGCCAAACCGAACGGCAATGCCTGGAACTGAAAATGCCCCAAGGGCACTGCAAACCCCAGGTACCGTTGGTGTTCCAATCTGATCGGTATACGCAGATATGCCTCCGAGAGATCTAGCAAGGTGAGGAATTCCCCCTGCCTGACCGCTACGATGACCAACCTCAGCGTTTCCATACAAAAGTGGAATACTCCGAGACACCGGTTGACACTCGAGGTCTAGAATCAGCCTTAACGAGCCCTCTTTTTGGCACCACATAGTATATGGAGTATCAACCGAACCCGCACTGTTCTACTGGAACTAGTACCACCGACTGAAGAGCTAGCAACCTCTCCAACTGCCTGCAGCCTTGACTTTGTCCTGCATGGAGATAGAACAAACGCATCTCGCACTGGACGCTGGAATTCTAGGGCGTAACCTCTTTGGATGACCTCCAACACCCACTGATCTGATGTGATCTGGGCCCAGGCAGAATAAAACTTTTAGTCGCGCCCCCCCCCCCCATGGGCACTAATCCTGCCTGGACCCCCCCCCCCCCTCACTTCATTGCGACTTCTTGAGGTTCGAGGAAGGAGAGGCTCCAAAACCTCTACCCACTCCTCTGAACCCCCGAAATCCCTGGTATCTGTAATTAAAACGCCCCCTCTGAAACTGACCGAACCTTGACAGACGAAATCTCCGAAACTCCCTTTGTTGGCTCCTAGAAGATACTGGCAGGCGACCCTGCTTCTGTTTATCCTCCAGCAGCCTACCACCTTTAGACTCCGAGGTTCTTCACCAATTTTTCCAGATCCTCCCCAAAAAGGAGTTTTATCTCAAAAAAGGAACTTAGCTAACCTGGTCTTAGAAACACCATCTGCTGCCCAGTTACGCAGCCACAGATATCTGCGTGCCGCTACCACCGATGCAATACTCTTTGCCAGACCGCGAATGAGGTCATATTGAATATCCGCCAAATAAGCTTCCCCCGACTCCATTCGGGCCACTTCAACTACCCCAACTTCCTGATCCCCCTTTATCTTTTGGGACCAACGCAGACACACCCTTGCCACCCACGCTCCACAAATAGAAGCCTGTATGGAAATCCCATTAACCTCAAAAACTTGCTTCAACAAACCATCTAACCGCCTATCCTGCGCATCCTTAAGAGCAGAACTGCCTTCCACCGGAATAAGCGTCTTATTTTGTAACTGCCGAGACCGCTGCATCTACTTTGGGAGCTTTAAAAAAGTCCCTATCCGGTTCCTTCAGCGGGTAAAGCACAGTTACTTACCTGTAACAGGTGATCTCTGGGAACAGCAGGAATAAGTTTTCACATATGGGTATCGTCGGTATCGACTGAGCCTGTGCAGGAACACTCCCCAGCGTCCAAAAGGAAAGCTTTTGGGAGCATCCCACAGCGCCTGCGCGCTGCCTTTCCTAACCGCCTCTTTCCAGTTCGAGTTTTAAACTGAGACAAAGAGAGAGACAGAGAAAAAAAAAGGAAAGATAGGGAGATACAACTCCTAGGGGAGGTGGGTGGGTTGTGAAGACTTATTCCTGCTGTTCCCAGAGATCACCTGTTACAGGTAAGTAACTGTGCTATCTCCAGGAACAAGCAGGAATGAGTCTTCACATATGGGGACTCCCCAGCTAGAGATGCCAGGGAGATACCCAAGGTTGTGAGTCCCTGAGAAGAGCTCTACCTCCCCCTATGGATCTCGGGCATCCAACCAGGGACGGGGGGTAGGAGTTGATTAGGTATGGAACAGGTGTTTGAGAACAGCCTGACCAAACAAGGCATCCCGGCGGGAGTCCTTGTCCAAGCAATTATGGGCTGTAAAGGTATGAACCGAGGCCCAGGTGGCCGCTCGACAGATTTGGTTGATGGACACAGAATTTAGATGAGCCATAGAGGCTGCCATGGCCCTCACATTATGAGCTGTGACATGGCCCTCCAGAGAAAGGTTCTTACTCTGGTAGGCGAAAGAAATACACTGAGCAATCCAATTGGACAGAGTTCTCTTAGAGACTGGAAGTCCTAAATGAGAGGGATCGAAAGCAACAAAGAGTTGAGAGGACTTTCTATGTTGCTGTGTCCTTTGTAAGTAAAAAGCAAGCACTCTCTTACAATCCAGGGTATGGAGATTCTTCTCTGCACTTGATGCATGAGGTCCTGGAAAAAAGAGACAGGTAAATATACCTCCTGGTTCAGATGAAAAGATGATACCACTTTAGGCATAAAGTGTGGATTGGTCCTGAGGACTACCTTGTCATGATGGAACCTTGTATAAGGAGGATTAGCCACCAAGGCTTGCAGCTCACTGATGCGGCGAGCTGAAGTGACTGCAATGAGAAAAATAACCTTCCAGGAAAGGAATTTCAAGGAGGTAGTGGCTAAGGGTTCAAAGGGTGGCTGCATAAGCTGGCCAAGAACCAGATTCAAGTCCCATGCCACTGGAGGTGGTCTAATGGGAGGTTTAGTTAAAAGAAGGCCTCTCATGAATCTTGCTATAAGAGGATGAGAGGAAATAGGCTGTCCATTGAGAGGTTTAAGGGATGCTGCAATAGCACTCAAATGGACTCTTACTGAATTTGTTTTAAGGCCTGCATGGGATAAATGCAGCAAATACTCTAGTAAAGAATTCAGAGGTATTGCAAGAGGGTTAAGACCCTTCTGTGCACACCAAATGGTAAACCTTTTCCATTTAAAAGCATAGGAACGTCTAGTGGAAGGCTTTCTGGAAGCATGAAGGATATACTTCACTTGCTGAGAAAGATGCAGATCTTGAAGGTCTAGGCCTTCACCAACCAGGCTCTGGAGGTGAAGAGACTGGGGATTTGGGTGCCACAACGTTCCCTCCTCCTGGGACAGGAGGTCTGGAGCAGATCCCAAGTCCAGGGAGGGAGTTTGAGAGAGATGCAGAAGTAGAGGGGATGCAGAAGTAGAGGGTACCACACTTGGCGTGGCCAATGTGGTGCTATGAGGATCATAGACCCCTTGTCTCTCTGAAGTTTGAACAGTGTCTTGGGAATTAGAGGAATGGGTGGAAAGGCATAGAGGAAGTCTAGCCCCCAATGAAGGAGGAAGGCATCCCTGGCCTGAACTCCCTGACACGGAATCCTGGAACAGAACCGGGGAAGTTTGGCATTCCACGGACTTGCAAACAGGTTTATGTCTGGGGTTCCCCAAATTCGGAAGATCCTGGCTATCTGGTCCCAATGGGAGGGACCATTCGTGTGGAAGCAGAACTCGACCGAGTCTGTCTGCCGAAGAGTTTTGAACCCCCTGGAAGATACACTGCCATGAGATGAATTTGATGCTCTCTGGCGAAGGCCCACAATCTCAAAGCTTCGTTGCAAAGTGACAGAGCCAGTCACACCCTGCTTGTTCACGTGGAACATGGCTACTTGGTTGTCTGTGTGGATGAGGACTGTCTTGTAGCTGAGCAGGGTGTGGAAGACTCAGAGCTAGAAAAATTGCTCTGAGCTCTAAGAGGTTGATATGTAGATATGTCTCCTGTGGAGACCAGATGCCTTGAGTGGAGAGATCTTGTAGATAAGCTCCCCAACCTCTTGGAGAGGCATCTATTGTAAGGGTTGCTTGGGGTAACACCTGTTGAAAGGGGGACCCCAGCAACAGATTTTGAGAGGACTTCCACCACTGGAGAGAGCAAAAGAGGCGACTGGAGGTTGCTATTTTGTCTGACAGGCACCCTGATGCCTGGGTCCATTGAGTGGACAGAGTCCATTGAGCTGCCCTCATGTGAAGGCGAGCGTAAGGAACCACATGCACAGTGGTCTAACAGTTGTAACATCTCTCGAGCAGTTAAATGGGATTTTAACTGAATTTGTGAGGCTAACTGCACCAAGCGTAAGCAACGGGCCTGGGGAAGATAGGCCCTTGCAGTTGTGGTATCCAGTAAGGCCCCTATGAACTCTAGAGACTGAGTAGGGGTGAGATGGGATTTTGGGATGTTTATTACAAGTCCCAGATACTGAAGAACATGCCTTGTGCAGGCTAGGGAAATCTGGGCCTCTGACTGGGATGGAGCTCGGATGAGCCAGTCGTCCAGATATGGGAATATGAATATCCCTAGAGTGCGTAGAAATGCAGCTACTACTGCCATGCATTTTGTGGTGAACACTCTTGGTGCAGAGGCCAGACCGAAAGGAAGCACTTTGTATTGGTAGTGCTTTCCTCGATAAAGGAACCTTCTGTGTGTTGGATGGATGAGGACATGGGGGTACGAATCCTTAAGGTCTAGAGAACAAAGCCAATCCCGACTCTGAATGTATGGAAGGAGAGCACCGAGAGAAATCTTGAATTTCTCCTTGCATAGAAACTTGTTCAATTCTCTGAGATTTAGTATGGGTCTGTAGCCCCCTGTTTTCTTTGGGATAAGAAAGTAGGCGGAGTAGAACCCTGAGCCCTGTTGAAGGGGTACTTCTTCTATTGCCCCTTGGGCAAGAAGGGTAACCATCTCCTGACCCAGAAGGTCGAGGAGAGATGTTGGAGGATTGAACTGTCTCACCATGGTGTGAGGAGGAAGGTTTAAGAAATGAAGCTTGTACCCCTCCCTTATGATGGAGAGGGTCCATTGCTCTGCTGTGATTTGTTCCCACCTGGGAGCAAAGTGAGCTAACCTTCCTGGAATGGTGAGAGGCTCTGGTTCTTTTACAGCCAGAAAGGCTAAGTTCTCTAGTTGAAAGTCAAAGGCACTGAGGAGGCTGAGGCTGTTGGGCCGTAGCAGCCCTTGCAGCCTTAGGCTTGGCCTGTTTAGGTTGTTGCTGTCGCTTTGCAGTAAAAACGACCTGCAGAAGACGCCTGTTGACCATAAACAGGATAATATCTCCCCTTTTTGGGAAAAAAATCCCTTTTTGAACCACCTTTTAACAGGAGCAGAAGTAGACTTTGAAAGTCTATCTAAAGCAGACTTTTCAGCATCCATCTGAGTGGCCTTTGCTTGCCAATCTTTGCCAAAGGTTTTCACTTGTACAAGGAAGATTTCCTAGTCCATCCTGAACCCAGGGTTCCAAATCAGAAGCTTGTAGCCAAGCAACTCTGCATGCACCTATGGCAATAGCCGAGGCTCTGCTAGCACACTCAAAAGAGTCAAAGGCTGCACCGTTAGAAAACTTGGAAACATCCTGGGCATGTTTAAGCCAGGTGAGAAACTCCTCTCTTATCTTCTGAAACAAAAGGAGATAAAGTTTGTAGGTGATCTGTAACTTCTTTTAGAAACATCCCCATATAGAGACTATAGGAGTTGATTCTAGCAACAAGCATATTGGCCTGGAAAATTCTCCTGCCAAAGCATCTAAGGTTCTGTATTCTCTTCCTGGAGGATTAGATGAGTGCCTTTTTGCACTCTTTATCCTCTTCATAGCACACTCCACCACAATAGAGTGGTGAGGAAGCTGGGTCTTATGAAAGCCAGGACAAGGAGGAACACGGTACATGGTGTCCAGCCTATGAGAATGAGGGGAGGTAGTGAGAGGTGTCTCCCATATGCCCAACATGTGATCATAAAGGATCTCATGAATTGGTAAAGTAGCTGCCTCTTTAGGAGCCTTAGGATATTGTACGATATCCAAATTTTTGGCTCTAGGCTCTGCCTCAGGGGCCACTGAAATGGAGGCGCCCCTGGCCACTTCCCTAATGAAGTCTTGAAAAGACAAGTCTTCTGGAGGAGACATTCTTTTTGGATAAGAGGGCTCCTGAGGAAGGAGTACCGATGCTGTGACAGAAACCTCTGATTCAGAGTCTTCAGAGGAATCGAAGTATCGCCTATCTGGATGCTCTTGCAGAGCCCGATACGCGTACCGAGTGGTATCAACATCGGGAGTGATCGGTACCGATTCGGTACTGATGGGCATCAGGGTACCGCTGCAGTCGACACCGAAGCCGATGTCGATGCAATCCGTACCAGCACCGGAACAGATATCGGTATCGATGCCGGTGCCGGTACCGACAACGGAGTTTGTTGCGGTACCGGAGGCGTCGCAGCTTGTATGAATGCCATAATGATACGCTGCATGGTCAGAATATTCTGATCCATCGACGCCACCAATGTCTGGATGTTGGTACCAGTGGGAACCACCGGTACCCCAGAACATGTTAACAGGTGATCGGTCGAGGCCGAGCCATCAATGTCAACCTGTGACCCCATAGATAAAGCTTTGGAAGCCGGAGCCTCCCACCGGGGTAATTTTGCCGGTGCGGATTCCTCGAGAGCAAGCCTGGAGGCATCTCGATACTTAGAGGGAGATCTACCCTTCGAGGACCAGCTGGACTTGTTTGGTTACCTGAGATCCATGGGAGGAAGAAGCCCTGGAAGGCGTCGATGCTACCGAAGTTGCATCAGAGGGAAACAGGGTACTGAGCTTGGCTGCTTGATTCTGTAGACCTCTCTTACACATCATGGAACAAGGACTCACAATCCGTGATGGAGTGGTCAGGACCCAAACATTTTAGACACCAGTCATGGGTGTCAGTGACAGAAATAGTGCCGCTGCACTTCATGCACTTTTTAAACCCGGAAGCAGGCTTCTCCATGAGGAGAATTTCTCGTAGGCCTAAGGCCAAAAGAAAAATGCACAGAAGTGAAAATAGTTTCTCTTTCTTCTTAAAAAAAAAAAAAAAAAGAAAGACCGGCGATACCGGTCCGACATCGAAGGCGGCAGATGCGCAACCAAAGAAATAAAATAAAGAACTTCTTCAGCGGTGACAGGAACACAACCTGCTGGCTCCACGGAAAAGAAGAACTGGAGAGAGGCGGTTAGGAAAGGTGGGAAGGCAGCACGCAGGCGCTGTGGGATGCTCCCAAAAGCTTTCCTTTTGGACGCTGGGGAGCGTTCCCGTGCAGGCTCCGTCAGTACCGACGATACCTATATGTCAAGACTCATTCCTGCTTGTTCCTGGAGATAGCCACATCAATCACTCTGGAGCCTTTCATCCCCGCCTCTGGCATGTCCCATTCTTCCTGAATCATTTCTTTAAACACTCTATGGACTGGAAAGGCTTTGAGACTTCCTAACCGCCTGCAACAGCGGATCCTCCAAAGAGGAATCCACCGCCTGCTCATCTGCTGGCATATTCAGCGCTTTCAGTGTCTCCTAAATCAAAGCTGACAATTCCTCCCACCTGAAGACCCTAATAGCAGAGCCAGAAGATCAGGCACGGGTTATCTCGCCTTCCTCCAGGTCCATTTCTCCATCCGAATCCTACAAGACTTCCAACTGCCCTTCCGACTGAACAGTCTGGCTCTGCCTTGTCTGGCCCTAACTTAGCTTTTTGCCCAGAACACTATCCGCTGCCCCTCCCAGAGGAGCCCCTGTGCACTTCCTTCTGGGCTCTTCCTCTGCTTCCTCAGGCCCCCGTGTCCCCATAGCCTGTTGAAGCAGTGCCATAAAATCCTGGGAAAAAATTGCCGCCAGCCCCCCTGCAACAGCTGCGAACTGGCGGCCTCTGGTGCCGTAGACGGCCACAGCATAGGCTGTGGAGACGAAACGCCAGGAGAAATAGGCTTCGGAGAGCCAACAACTTTCCCCCCCCCCCAACCACCTGTCTTTCCGCAGCCTCTCCACCTACAGCCACTTCCTGCACACAGGTTCTACACACACACCGTCCTCTGAAACAGACCCTTTCTTGGCCCCACACATTACGCACTAAGGCCTAGAAGGCATAATTACTAGTCAAGTTCCCACCAACAGCCTTGACCAATAAATTTAAAAGCTATTTTTTTTTCCTTCTTAAACACACAGGACCCTTCCAGAACACAACCCCCGAGCCTGCCTATACCTTTCCTGAGCCACCCTGCACTAATCGCATGGCCGCCCTCGCACCCAGCAGCAAAAAGGCCCCTGCACCTTTTTCCCATGCACCTGCCGCATGGCTCTGGCCTGCATTCTTTCAGCCACCTGCTTCACAGCCGCGCCGGCCTTCAGAGGCTGCACGCGGCTCAAGCCGCATCTCCCTGTCGCACTCTCACCGCAGCTTATACACCGCCCGGAGGCCTCGCACCGTGCCGCTTACCTCGCCCTGCTTTGCGGCCACCCCCCCCCCCCCCCCAGGTACTCTTTCCTCTGCTCCAGTCACTACTAGTGCAGGCAGGCAGGCCGCTTCCGCCTTCACGCGTCTCCATTCTCCTCTACGGCCCCTCACCCGATCACGGGTTCGGGAGCCAGAGGTCCCAACAAGCACTCCCGCACACTTCCCTTCGCGTTGGTCCCTGCAGGGAGGAGGAGAGAGGGGGATATTGTCGGCCTGCAGCTCTGCTCCAGCAACTCTGCCAGGGAAACCAGCTGCTGCTTCACAATATTTTACAGGACCTCAGCCCCTTCATATAAAAAGTAATTTTTTTTTTTAAACCAAACACTAATCTAACTCTCTAACCCTAACTCTCCTTAATCATTCCTCCAGTGAGCCCTGGACCTCAAAGCTCACGACTCCTCCAGCTGCTTGGAGACAGACTATTGGAGCAGGTGGGCGGACCCTGGGCTACTTATACTGGTGACACCTAAAAAGGGTGGCGTTCTCAGTCTCCAGGCTGCGGAAGGTGGTGCTTAACTCAGAGGTCTGGGACTAGACTGGAGGGACGATAAGGAATTTCCAATTCCTCTGCTCTAGGCTCTCCCTCTCATGTTACTGTTATGGACAGGCCTCTGGCTAGATACCGAATAAATTCCTGAAAAGACAGCCTCAGGAGGGGACATGCATCGTTCCGGAGGGGGAGATGGATCCTCTGGTATACTCTGAAGTCTTCGGGAATTGATTGATTCATCGGATGAATCTGAAATCGGAAGATTCAAAAGTATCGGCGTAATGTCAGTGTTCCGCTAAAGCTTGGTACCAATCAAAGTCTATATCGGACCAGGGAACTTGCCTGGACGAACCAACAGTACCAGGTATTGATTTGAGGGCAGGCATGGGTGATAGCAGATCAAATGGTACAAACCCCGATGCAGTTTGCATCAGTACTATAGACTGTGCCATTGTTGGCAGCACCACCGGTAAGGATTTGATCAGGACACCACTAAGCTGCACTCGATAGCCAGGATATGTTGATCCATAGAGCCTGCCGATGCTTGGGTTTCGATACTGGACATTTGGGCTATAGACCCAAACAGCATGACACCAGAAGCTCTCCAGAGGTGAAAGCCTCAGGAGCATCCTGGGATCCCTCAATGACTTTAGAGAGAAGGTCCTCTCGCTGGGGTTGTTTGGCTGGCCGATCCACCTCTAGGGCAACCCTCAGGACTCGATGCTTAGAAAGCTTTACCTTTGGGGGAACGGCATGTCTTCGAAGACGACTTATGCTCTGATACCTGAGATCCATGAGAGGAAGATTATGCCCTCGATGATGTCAATACTAAAGACACTGCACATGAGGCAAAGAGTGTGCCTAACTTTGCAGCTCATTTCTGCAGGCCTCTGCCATCTTCCTACACAAAGGACATATTGATGGCTGGTGGTCGGGTCCAAGATACTTGACACCAGTCGTGGGCGTTGGTAGCAGAGATGGTACCGCCACACTTAGAACATTTCTTAAAACCACTAGCAGGTTTTTCCATTATATCAGTAGACACATGATAGGCTTAAGGCCTAAAATGGCATCGATGCACCCAAGAAAGTTATATATTTTCTTTTTAAAACACAGGAATAAGAAAGAAAGAAGAAAGAAAAGAACTGACATTAGTCTGGTCCAGCGTTGATGGGAAGGCAGAAGCAAACCACAAAAAAAAACTCCAAAAGAAATAAAACAAGTTCTCTGTGGCAACAGGATTTGCTTCCTGCTGGCTCTATGGAAAATCAAGAACTGAAGAGGGAAGGCAGCAATGCAGGCACGGAGGGATGCTCCCAAAAGCCTTCTTATTGGACACTGGGGAGCATTGGCACGCAGGCTCTGTCGGTACTGATATCATCCATATGTGAAGACTACATTCCTGCTTGTCTCTGAAGATAACTGAGGTAATTGAGATACTTTTGCAACTTGGCCTTTCCCTTTTTTTTTTGTGTTTAGTCTTTTGGCATCAAAAACTCAAAGAGCCAGGCACTGTGAGGGCTCTATGAAGGCAGTCAGAGAGAAAGAGACAGTCAGCTACTTTATGAAAAGTACTGTGCTGTATGGCTGGGGAGGAAAGGGACCTAGACTATCGGGATTTTAACCCCTGCCCTGTATCCTACCCACTAAAGAGCCTGGGCTCAGGCAAGCAGGCTCTGCCTCTTGCTTTCCTCCACAATAAAACTACATAAATGACCCAGCCAAAGGAAGGTATATCTTGGAGAAGTTTCACCTGCTTGCTGTCATAAGTCTGCCTACCTTTAAAAGTACAAGGAAGGAGAATCATTCCAACTGCGAGTTCATCCAATGGAGCTCAGCCATGCGGAAGCTCCTGCCCTAGCTGCTAGAACAGATACTGGTTTCTGATGCTTGAGGGGGCTATTCTACTGTGACATCAGATATCTGACATGCTCAGTTTCTAGCTGCTGGTGGACAGAGATAACCCACAAGTACTGGGCTGGATGGACGGTTAGTGCATAGAATAGAAAACAAAATAAAAGACGAAGGGAGATAGAGCAAAAATGTCCTATTTCATACTTTCATATTGGGGTGACAAATCGCCATTTTTTTCTACCTTGTCTTGTTAGGTTTGTTTGCTCCTCAAAAGGATACTTTTGAAATAGGGGTTGCTCTGCTGTACTCTTTGCACAGCTCTGTCTACTATATTATCTTGTGACTAATTTTGCAACCTAATCATTTTGTCATTTTGGGATATATTGTTTTGTGCTGTTCATTTTGAATGCTGTTTACAAGCAGCACTGTACCTAGTCCTGGGCGAGCAGTGCAGTCGCACAGGGTGCAAAGAAATAGGGGTGCATTAGTGTTACCTTGGCAGCAGCGTTATCCAATTGAAAAACACCCATGGGTCTTTCTGACTCTCTGCGTTTATGTTGGCCTGATCCCTCCCTTCTCCGACATTCTCACATCAGAGGGGGGAGGGACCAGACCAGCCAAACATGGGTCTTTGCAACTTCATGCTTGAATGGCTGGTCTGGTCCCTCCTTCCTCTGACGTGAGCATACGTTAGAGAGAGGGAGGGATCGGCCAATATAGAAGCATGGAGTCGGATAAACCTTTGGATGTTGTTGCTGCTGCCACCGCCAAGGCAACCTTAAAAGCAGTGGCAGCTGGGCAAGGACAGGCAGCGCAGGGGAGAGCAGGCTGGGTATGGGGGTAAGATGGGGAGAGGCATGGGACACATGACAAGCCTATGATTGGGGGGAGGGGGAAGTTAGGGGGCGCGCCAGATGTGCAAATCACACAGGGTGCATTTATGGCTTGGTACGGCCCTGCTTAGAAGCATCACGTCTCAAAAAACTAATGGTTTAAGAAAAAAAAAAAAAAAGACACACAGACATACCTGAAGAAAGGCAAAGACAAACTGCTGTAAAACAAGGTTATGGTAATGCGCACATGCAATCGTAGAAGGATTAGTCAAACTAGCCTTACTCCCTAAATGTCCTGTTTCTCTTTCAACATCTTAAATGCCCATGTTCTGAAGTTCATTTTGTAGCCTTTCAGCTGCAGCAGTTATGATCTTATTTCAATTTTAAGGATCTGCCGTTCAGTCCTTAATTTTGACACATTATAATTCATTATATCAGTATTGTCAAAATCTAAGCAATTACGACTAATGCAGAATATGGCAGCTAGGTCAAATCTTTTTTTTCCCTGCATGCTGCCAGTATTCAGTGTTCTTCCTGGGACCTGGCTGATTTTACCGACTGCCTGGCTAACTTAATCTGATGGACCGACATGGCAAAATAATGAACAGGAATGGAAAAATGATTTAAGCGATTTTAAAATTAATACTTAAAACATAAAAGTACATGTAAATATATGCATGAACTGGACAAATGAATTTGACAGTGACAAATGCATTGTAAATGGAACTTCCTGAAAGATGACTATTTAGCTGGTTTTATATACCGCCTTATCAAAGTGTCAAGGTGGTTTACAAGTACTACTAGTAATCATTTATATAGCGCTTCAAGACATACGCAGCACTGAGTTAAACTTAAAAAAAAAAATAAAATAAAATAAACTTAGCGTACATGGAATAGAGCAGGCAAACTAGAACATTATAAATCAATGTGGAACAGCGAAAACATTGGTAAGGCTGCTGTAGTTATGTTGTCTGCTGCAGGATGGCTTATAAAGCAGCCACTCAGCCGCCAAAACCTTTGGGGGAGAACACTGCAGCACTGAACACATTACACTGTCTTCTTATACAGGAAGAGAATGTCTCACCTCATTGAAAGTCTATATTCAAACAGTTACAACATAAAACAAAAATAGCAATAAAACCCACCCGACCCATCCCCTTCCAAAATATCATCCTACTGAAGAACTCCACTTCCATCTACACCATAACACGCCCTTTGAGGCTTGGTCTTCAAATGTCTTCATGGCATTGGGCCACAATATTTGGTATCCTTACTTAACTTATACTCCTATTTGTAAATCTGCATTCGTAGCAACAGGCTCTTTTAAACACTCCAGCCTATCCAGCATAAAAGTCTCAGATGACAAAACAAAAATGTGTTTTTTCAACGTTATGTCTGTTTTGTGAGAAACTAAAATGTAAACTACAAAATCTCAGATACTGCTGTTCCAATTAACTGTTTAAAACCTGGTTCTTTGATCATTTATTTTCTTGAAGAAGTTATTTTAGTTGATCATGTCTGAATCCAGTCCATTTTTTTTTATGGAGATGATCTTAACCATCTCTTGACTCAAACATAACCTGATGTTTAACTTTCATGCTTTGTTTAGAAATTAGTGGAAATGAGAATACGCTGATATTTTGAGGGAATTTAGATGAAGTGTATTTGAGTTGTACTGAAGATGGATTTAAACTAGGATTTGTTTGGGATGGGTGAAGAGAGCCCCCAGGTAAGAAGCAGCCCTCAGATAACATAAGAACATAAGATATGTCATACTGGGTCAGACCAAGGTCCATCAAGCCCAGTATCCTGTTTCCAACAGTGGCCAATCTAGGTCATACGTACCTAGCAGTTTCCCCAAAAGACAGGTTCCACAATGCTTGTACTGGGTCAAGCATTGATATCCTGGGTCCCTTCTTAATAATGGTTTATGGACCATTCCTCCAGGAACTTGTCCAAACCTTTTTTAAACCCAGCTACACTAACAGCCTTTACTACATCCTCCGGTAACAAATTCCAGAGTTTGATTACACATTGAGTGAAAAAATATTTTCTTTTATTAGTCTTAAATAGTTTACCCTGTAGCTTCATTGCATGTCCCCTAGTCTTTCTATATTCTGATAACGTAAACAATCAATGTTTACCCGTTCCACTCCGTTCATTAATTTATAGACTATCATATCTCCCCTCAGCCGTCTTTTCCAGGTTAAAGAACCCTAACCTTTTTAGCCTCTCTTCATAGGAGTATCCTTCCATCCCCTTTACCATTTTGGTGGCTCTTCTCTGAACCTTTTTGAATAATGCTATATCCTTTTTAAGATACGGTGACCAGAATTGCACACAATATTCAAGGTGTGGTCTCACCATGGAACGATATAGAGGCATTATAATATCTTTTGTTTTATTTTCCATTCCTTTCCTTATGATACCTAGCATTCTATTTGCTCTCTTGGCCACCGCTGCACACTGGGCCGAGGGTTTTAACAAGTTATCCACAATGACGCCTAAATCTTTTATAAGTGAAATATTTAATCTCTCTGTAGAAATGAGCAAAAGGGCAAGGCCTGGAAAGTAGTGTGCATTAATGCCCATAATAGGAGGCCTAGTGGTTGGGACAAGTTGCCTTGAGCCGGAGGGCTGGGGTTCGAATACCACTGGTGGATAGCATCCTCAGGCCAGAGGACTAGGGTTTCTAGTCCCACAGGTGCTCCTTGTGGCCTTGGGCAAATCACTTAACCCTCCGTTGCCTCAGGTACAAAAAAAAAACCCATACAGATCGTGAGCCCTTCAGGGACAAAGGAAATATATACCGTACCTGAATGTACACCACTGACCCAGTGAAAAGTGGAATATAAGCGTTGCTAAATAAATAGGGGAAATAAGATCCAAGTGTTGAGACTTTAATGGAAAAGACTGACATGGATTTAGTGGCGTTTACGGAGACATAGTTTACAGATAACCATAACTGTGATGCAACTGTACCGGGCTATACTTTATGCAGGAAGGACAGTGTAGGAAGAAGAGGGTGAAATTAGGCCTTGCCTTCTAATTTTCTTCCCTGAAGCCCCCCCAGTCCAGTCCATGACCCACCTGGAGTATGGTTTCTGTGGGTGGCCGTCATGTCTTGTTTTGCAGAGTTAGTTTTGAATGGATGTGAATGGGATGGTGCATGCTAATCTTTGGGATCTCTGCTCTGTTTTATCTTCTGGGCTGTGCGCTTTCTGTTTGAGGTTTTGTGTACCTGGTTTTGTACAAAAAAAAAAAACACACATCTTTGGAATGATACTAGGATTCAGGGGCCCGAGAATACCTGGGGTATTCCCTGAGAAGTGACAGTTACTCTCCTTTATGCAGAAGGTTTGAAGCATGCATAGCTGTTGAAGATCTGGAGTTTGGACTCCCTTTTATTTTTCCTCTGCTCTGTGACGTTCATACTGGCTTAGTCGGCTAGCACAGGCTATTTATAGCACACTTTAAACTGTTTTCAGTCTCCGCCTGCTGGTAGAGGAGCATAACCCACTTGTCTGGCTGGAGTAGGACTCGAAAGAAAATTAGCAGGTAAGGCCTAATTTCACCCTCTTCTTCCTACACTGTCCTTCCTGCATAAAGTATAGCCCGGTACAATTGCATCACAGTTATGGTTATCTGTGAACTATGTCTCCGTAAACGCTACTAAATCCAAGTCAGCCTCTTCCATTAAAGTCTCAACATTTGGATCTTATTTCCCCTATTTTGGCAGTGGAGAAAATAGGTGGACGACATGGACTTCAAAGGAAGTAAAGGGATTAGATGGAGGGAGGAGGAGGAGGAGAACAGGATACAGCTGGGCCATACTCTGACCCACGCACAATCCCACATTGGGGAGGGGGGTTCCACTCCTCCACTATCATAGCCTTCAAAGCCCTATGAACCACGAAAAAGCACAGCGATTTATGGATGCCCTCCATAAGCAGGTCCTCCTGAGACTCCACGAGCAGTGGTCCCAGCTCGTCCTCAAAGCACAGTACTGCCAGGTAATCAGGGAGAGGAGCTCATCCCAGTGAAAGATCCATACTTCTGTTGGATCCTCCTCCCCACTGGAAGCTCTCCCTCCTCCAGCTCTGACGGACAGTCCAAAAGGTTTCACTATAACCTCCAAGGGATTCATAGACTCAAAGGACCCCACAGAGCAGATGTCCTCCTCCAACCTGCCCTCGTGTGGAACTCTGCCACCACTGAAGCCCCCTAGCCCTTGCCCAAAGGTGGCTTCGGTGAGAGGAGCCTCTCCCAAGACTAGTTATAGCAGGACAAATCTGGGGAGGGAAAGGGGAGCCCTTAAGCATGGCCCTCTCCCAGCCATCACCACCAGTGCTCCTGGTGAAAATTCAACCATAGGCTCCAAAAACAAGGGCGCCATACTCACCAGGGCTGCTGACCCCAATACCTTCAAAATGGCGGCAGCAATTCCCACCAAAACCATGGTCCTGCCACCATTCTCAGGAGCACCAGACTGCTCTCCAATGCTTGCCCTGCTTGGTTCCAGCCCTCCCAAGCCTCCCCTGAGGCAATCCACAGCAGCAATATTCTCTCTGAAACAGCCACGGCACAACCAGACTTCAGAGCTGGGCCCTGCGATGGCTGCATGCAATGCACCAGACGTGGTCCGCCAAGCTCAAAAGCCTTCCCTGAAGTCGATCCCGGACTTACCCGGTGCACACCCCACAGATTGGCTGCTGCCTCAGCAGCCAGTCTGAGCACTGCCTGCTCAATGTGTTTCGGAGGAGGGGTGTTTTTCTGTTTTTACAGGAGTCTGATCTATGTCTGGTCACCTCCCAAAAATTGGGGAGACAACAGAAAGAGCCTGCCAAGAGGAGAAGGGGGGGGGGAGGGACCAGGCACCACCTGGTTCTACACCTCAGGCCTGAGAAAACTGACTTCGGCCAACAAAATCACCAAAACAGGCTATGATCCTTTATCATCTGCACCGAGAAGTAGTAATTAGATCTTACCTAATTAGTGTTCCTGAAGGAACGATAGTCCAGTCCCTTTACTTCTGGGTTACGCAACCCTTCCAGCAGCTTGGAGGCTGAGCCCAACCTTTTTGGGGATGGAGCGGTATAAATACCACTGGGACCATCCACAGACCCCAGTAATCAAATGAAAAGGCAGACTTAACGAATTTCCCTTAATAACCTACATAACACCGCAAAACCATATTTAACCACTTTTTTTTTTTTTTTTTTTTAAGGATTAGGAGTAGGAGAGGAGGAAGGGCAACGGGAGGAGGCGGTTTACCTGAGCCTGACCGAGCCGTCCTTAAACTGCCCTCCTCCACCCAGAACAGGCCCCACGCTCTGTCTGCAGCTCCGCCCCTGACTAATAGGTCTTAACAGCCGACGGAAACCGGGTGGGATCAGGGACTGGACTGTCGTTCCTTCAGGAACACTAATTAGCAGGTAAGATCTAATTACTTCTTCCTTATCGTCACTCCAGTCCAGTCCCTTTACTTCTGGAATGTAACAGAGCAGTTCAATCTTGGGTGGGATCCGACATTCCGGACCAAAGAACCGCATGACCAAACCGAGAGTCAGCTGAACTCTGTACGTCCAGCCTGTAGTGCTTGGTAAAGGTATGCAGTGAGGACCAAGTCGCTGCCCTACAAATATCCAGGGGGGGGGGGGGGACTAGGCTGAATTCTGCCCAAGAGGTAGCCTGTGCTCAAGTTGAGTGCGCGCACAGTCCCCTTGGAACCTGTTTCCCCTTCAGAATATAGGCGGAAGCAATCGCTTCTCTGATACACCTGGAGATGGAGGCCTTGGCCGCCGCCTCTCCCTTGTGCGGGCCTCCAAACTGAATGAATAGGCGGTCGGATTTCCGGAAAGGTGCTGTGCGGGAGAGGTAACACTTCAAGGCCCTCTGAACGTCTAGGAGGCGAAGCTTGCTATCCCTCCCTTCTAACCCCTCGGCTGAAAAGGACGGGAGAGTGACTGTCTGGTTCACATGAAAGGGGGAGATAACCTTAGGCAAGAAGGAAGGAACCGTCCGCAGGACTACCTTGTCCTTGAGAAAGGACAGAAAGGGGGGCTGAGAAGACAGCGCTTGTAATTCGGAGACCCACCTGGCCGAACAAATAGCGACCAGAAAAACCGTCTTCAGGGTTAAGTCCTTTAAGGAGGCCCTCTTTACTGGCTCAAAAGGTTCCCCGATCAAGGCATTTAGCACTAGGTTGAGATCCCAAGAGGGGATGACCGACCTACGTTGAGGACACAGCCGTCTAACCGCTCTTAGGAACCTGGACACGTCCGCGTGGTCCCCTAAGGGCTTCCCGCAGACCTTACCTCTATAGCAAGCGATGGCTGCCAGCTGGACTCGTAAGGAACTGTGCGCTAGACCCTTGCCAAAACCTGCTTGCAAGAATTCCAGAACCTCCGGAACCGAAGCCGAAAGGGGTTTCCTTCGGAGTTCTGCACACCACGCTTCGAAGATGCACCAAACTCTCATAGGAAAGACAGGTCGAGCGCTTCCTAGCATTCAACAGCGTCGTGATTACCGCTCCTGAATAACCCCACTTCAGGAGCCGCGCCCTTTCAAGAGCCAAGCCGTAAGCGAGAATCGATCCACGTGAGGCATCCGAACCGGGCCTTGCCTCAGCAGGTCCCTTTTTGCAGGGAAGCCGCCAAGGCTGGTCGGCGATCAACCTCACCAGATCCGCATACCAGGGGCGGCGAGGCCAATCCGGGGCTATGAGAATTATCAAACCTTGGTGAGTCTCCACCCACTGGAGGACCTTTCCGATGAGAGCCCAAGGAGGGAACACAGAGAAGACCCTCCGAAGGCCATTTCTGGGAGAGGGCATCCAGGCCTTCAGACATTCTTTCCTTCCGCCGACTGAAGAATCGGCCCACCTTGGCGGACGAGAACCGCGCCATGAGATCCATGACCGGGAGACCTCAACGGGCCACTATTTGGTCAAAGGTCTCCTGCTCCAGCTCCCACTCCCCGTGGTCTATCTTGCACCTGCTGAGGTAATCGGCCGTAACGTTGTCCGTGCCGGCCACGTGCTGAGCTGAAAGCGCTTCCAACCGAACCTCCGCCCACTGGAATAGGGCGTCCGCTTCCTTCTCCAAGGCGGGACTGCTGGTGCCGCCCTGGTGGTTGATGTAAGCCACCGCGGTGACATTGTCGGAGAGCACGCGAATTGCTCTTCTTAGCACTAAAGACTCAAGAGCCTTGAGCGCTAGAACGACAGCCCGCAATTCCAGCCTGTTGATGGGCCATTGAGACTCCAACGGTGTCCAGCGACCCTGGACGAACTGGTCCTCGCAGTGGGCTCCCCAGCCTGCCAGACTGGCATCCTTCGTCAACAGTAACCACCGTGGGGACTCAAGAGGCATCCCGCGATCCAGATTCCTTGGGCACCGCCACCAGCGGAGGGCCTGCTTGGTCCGCGGAGCACAGGGTAACTGCATTGACAAGGGATGATGCTGAGGGGACCAACGACGCAATAGCGCCCGCTGCAAAGGCCGCATGTGAGCCCTGGCCCATGGCACTACCTCTATCGCCGCCGCCATAGTTCCCAGTACCTGAAGATAATGCCACGCTGAGGGATTTCGTCTGCCCAGAAACTGCATGACCAGAAGCCTTAGGTCCCTTGACCTCGTTCGGGACAGGAACACTCTGCCTCTGTTGATGTCGAACCTTGCTCCGAGATACTCGAGTTCCTGGGAGGGAGTCATCCTGCTTTTTGCCCGGTTGATGACCCACCCCAACTCCTCTAGAACCCGAACCACTCTGGCAGTTGCCGAGCGACTTTCTTCTTCCGACTTTGCCCAGATCAGCCAATCGTCCAGATAAGGGTGTACTAGTATCCCCTCTTTTTCGTAGGGAAGCAGCTACTACCACCATCACTTTGGTGAAAGTCCTTGGAGCCGTAGCTAGGCCAAAGGGCAGAGCCTGGAATTGAAAGTGACCTCTTGGCACTGTGAATCTCAGGAACTGTTGATGGGACTTTCTGACCGGGATATGCAAGTAGGCTTCTGTCAAATCCAGGGACGTTAGGAACTCTCCGCCCCTTATGGCTGCTATGACTGATCGCAGGGTTTCCATCCGGAAGTGCGGCACTCTGAGACAGCGATTGACCTGCTTTAGATCCAGGATCGGGCGAAAAGACCCTTCCTTCTTTGGTACCACGAAGTAAATCGAGTACCGACCTGTGCCGCACTGGTCTGGTGGTACTGGGACCACGGCCCCGAGCGCTATTAGTCGGGCAAGGGTTGCCTCTATCGCCGCCCTCTTTGTAGACGAACCGCAGGGAGACTGAGCAAAGGCTGGGAGTATTTGCTTTGCAAACTCAAGAGAATAGCCCTCTCGTATCACTTCTAGGACCCACTGATCGGACGTGACCCGGGACCAGGCGGGAAGAAACTGCCTTAAACGTCCACCCACCGGCAGCCTGTCCCCCCTGGACCCCGTCATCTCATTGTTGTTTTCTAGGCCCCGAGGAGGAGGAAGAGGCCCCAAAACCTCTATCTGCTCCTCAAAACCCTCTGAAACCTTGCCCCCTTGAAGGAAAAATGGCCCCTGGGAAAGGGGTTAGACCTGGCTGGGCGAAACCTCCAGGGGTCCCTAGGTTGGCTACGTACCGGAGCTAGGGGGCGCCCTTGCTTCGGTCTGTCTTCTGGAAACCTGCCTCCCTTAGATTCGCCAAGATCCTTAACCAGCTTATCTAAATCCTCCCCAAATAACAGCTTCCCCTTAAAGGGAAGCCGCCTCAGGCGTGCCTTAGAGGAGGCATCGGCCGCCTAATTCCGTAGCCACAAACAACATCTAGCTGCCACCACCGAGGCCATGTTCATAGCTAGGCTTCTGATGAGGTCATACTGACTATCCGCCAAGTAGGCCGCTCCGGATTCCAATCTAGCAGTTGGCCTGTGCCTCGTCTGCGGGGCCCTCTGCTGCCTGAAGTTGTTGTGACCATCTTAAACAGGTACGCGCCACCCAAGCCCCTGAAACGGAGGCCTGTAAGGCAAGAGCGCTTACATCAAAGGCTTGCTTCAGAAGCGTGTCTAACTTTGTCTTGAGAATCTCTCAGGGCCATGCTGCCCTCGACTGGGATAGTAGTCTTCTTAGTGACTGCTGATACTGCTGCATCCACCCTGGGGGACTTCAGCAGCTCTTTGACTCTGGAAGAGGATATAGACGAGACATGGATCGGACCCCCCTTAAACTTGACTCCGGTTGATCCCATTCTTCCTGGATCATCTGATGCACCACCCTGTGGACAGGAAAAACTTTGTGATCTCCTAATGGCCTGGATTAAGGGGTCCTCCAACACCTCCTCCTCTGCTGGCGCGTCTGAGGCTACATTGAGAACTTTCAGGGACTCATTAATTAATGCAGGGAGCTCCTCCCGACAAAAGACTAATTATACGGGATTGATCTTCTTCTGGGATCTCCCCTTCAAGCTCCTCCTCTTCCTCGTCCAAATCCTTGTCAGAGTTCTCCTCCTCCAGGGTACCCTGAGAGAGGGACGTGAGGGGCTCCTCACAACTCAGTCGGGGGCGCTTAGGCAGTATCCCAGATTCCTGATTGCTTGCTCTCATGGGACTGGCTGACTTGCCTTCCGCCGCCGGACCCGCAACTCCTGTTCCCAACCCCTGCTTGCGCATGCAATAGGTTTTGTGTAGTAAGAGGATGAAGTCAGGGGAGAAAAAGTCCCCAACCCCCCCTTCCACAGCAGGGGAGGGGGAAAGGGGCGGAGGAGGAGTGGGTAAATCCGAGGACGTAGAGGGAGGGAACTGGGACCCTCCCTCCCCTTCTAGGGGATCTCCGGACCCCTGAGAAGACTGAGCCATGGCCAAGTAAATCTCTTGTTCCACGGAGGCAGCCACTGCTGCACAACCCCTGCAGATCCCTGCCTCCGAGGAAGTACCTCTACGGGTGCCACAGGATGACACCGTGACTTGCCCGTCATATCCTTGAAAAAGGTACTGAAGCCCTGTCTAAGCTCAGAGACTTAACCAATTGGCCTAACCAAAAGCTGTACAATTCAGGTACAGACGCTATCCCGTCTTTTATTGAATCTGCTCTCTCCTCGAACAGTTTAATTAACAGCTCCCCAGGATAAGAAACTACCACATTAAATTAAAATTAAAAGATTAAAATTAAAGTTAAATCAAATATAAAGTTAAATTAAAATTAAATTAAAGAGAGCAGAGGTATTAAATAAAGCCAAATCCCTTAATTTAAACCCCAGTACTTGCAGTTTATCTTTTCCTCTGCCTTGATGCCTAGGCTCGACTCAGCAATCTCCGACCGTTGGCTCCACACGTGGTAGGCCGCACCACGTGGAGACCTAAACGGGGGACCGCGAGTCTGCCCTCCGATCCGTTCTTCAAGCCGTATGCAGAATCGGGGCTGGGAACCGCGCTTCTCTCTGATCTAGACACCGCCGCTTTTAACAGCTCCTCCGCTGGAAACGGGGCTCCGGAGCTCGTCTCCGCGTCCCTCTGCTCCGGGACGGGGCCGGCGGGAAAAGAGTCGCAGCGTTGCCTCCAGCGCTCAGCCACCAGGAGGGCTTTGGCGCGAGGCAGGGCAGGTCTGCAGGGAGATAGTGCAGGAGCCGGCCGGATCAGCAGCGAGAGGAGATCTGAGCGGTCCTCCTCTCTGCTGCAGGCAGAAAACCACCTCCGATACTCGGCCCGGGGGGGGGGGGGGGGGGGGGGGAAGGAGAGAGCAGGAAGGAACAATTAAAGGTACAGGACCCGAAAAAAGAAACCAAAAGGTAAATAAGCCAAACAGGAATAAGTAAAATCAATAAAGAAATTTAAAGGAAATTTAAATAAAAGGAAGACTCCAGTAAGCCCTAGGCTTACGGAACCCTCCAGCTGCTTGGAGGCTGAGAATACTGGGGTCTGTGGGTGGTTCCAGTGGTATTTATACCGCTCCATCCCCAAAAAGGTTGGGTTCAGCCTCCAAGCTGCTGGAAGGGTTGCGTAACCCAGAAGTAAAGGGACTGGACTGGAGTGACGATAAGGAATACTGGCTTAGTCTGTTAGCATAGGCTGCTTATAGCACACTTGAAGCCGTGTTCTTGGTCTCCACCTGCTGGTAGAGGAGCATAACCCACTTACCTGGACTGGACAGGAGGGACATATTGGAATGGCACTATATGTAAAAAAAAAATCATATTAAAGCTACAGCATTACAGGGGTTACAAGGGAAAGGAGGAGGCAGCGCTGTGGGTTAAACTAGAAAGAGGAAATGGGAATCCATTTGCATTGGTGCGATATACAGAACTCCTTCACAGGCAGAAGTGGACATAGATTTAATTGAAGACATTCACGGTATTGCCATGAAAGGAGACGTGCTACTAATAGGCAACTTTAATATGCCAGATGACAGTGCAGCAGAGATGCGCCAATCAACATCTAGAAGATGATCCTGGATTTTCTATAAGAAGAATTATTCCAAGAAAGAATGACAACAGAGAAGATTTTTAAAGGAAAAAAAGTGACTATAGTAGTCGATATGGAAGGGCAGACTGGATAGGCCATATGGTCTTTCTGCAGTCATGTTTTTATGATGATATTTATATTGTATGTAGAATTCTACGTTGGCATACAAAAACAATTTACAAACAGGATTATAGGTAATATATCAAATCTAATAAAGTCTGAAGTCATTTAGGGGGAAAAAGGGGTAGGCCCTCTTGAAGATGTACTGTAGATTGTTGCCCAAATTACCTAAAAAAAACCTTAGGGGCTCGTTTACAAAGCTGCGGTAGCGGTTTCCGCCCTATATCGGAGCCGCGACCATTGAATTCAATGGGGCCGCAGCTCCGATATTGGGCGGAAGCCACTACTGTGGCTTTGTAAACAAGCCCCTTAGTTGCGGTATGCTTTAAAACAGCAGTACTACCATTTGAAGTACATTACACCATATTAAGTTTCCTGGATACTACCACCTTCAGAAACCACCAACATCTCTTGCAGTGACCCTCTACTTGCTCCAGCTTGCTCATCTCTCCCACTACCTTGACACCACCAACTAGAAATGACAGCAAATACCAGTATGTCTGCCACCAAGAAATGCAACAAGAATCTGAAAGCTGTCACGCCTCCCCATCAGTAACTCAAATCACAGCCACCTGGTTTTAGCAGATGAAGCCGTTAACTGTGGGGTACAGGATAGCCTCCTATACTTAAGCATGCCACATTTTTACGCTAAGGTACATACTCAGGAGGGCTAATGTAGCAAAGTGCACTAGGCTTTATGCACATGTTAGAGCAGTTTATGCACACAATTTTGTGCACTACCAATACAGAAAGTACAAAGCCTTGAATTGACAGCAGTATATTCACAGTAAAATTGACAGCTATATTCATAGTAAAAAAAAACAATTAGCTATTGAGAACAAATGCAAAGTGTGCAGAAGACTGAACTCAATATTGAGGCAACATAAGAGTTAATTCAAATCTGCAGTCAAAGAAGAAATAGGCATAATCTGTCACTAGCATTAACTTGAGCATACAGCACATGCAACTTTTTTTCTGGCTTTGCTGAAGGTGTGCTGGAATGCAATTTGGACAAATGTAAAAACCCCTAGACACCAGTTCCAAAATATTCAAAAGTTAAATCAATTTATAAGAAAACATTTTTTGTCGGACTATACTACAGACAAGTACATTAGTGGCTTCCAATGCACCCAGCATCAAAGTCCTTTTAATTTCAGAGTCATTTATATAAATTTCACATATTTAAAACAGCATAAAAGTAAATAACTTGCAGTTAGACGAGCTTGACCAATATCTTCAGTTAAATGAGCTTGAACAGTATCTTCAATATTATCGACGTAGTCATTTGCATGCAACCATGTTCCTGATGCAGATAGCTGAATTAAGCTGTCGAAACATATCAGCCAACTCTGAACTCCAGGTATATATTCTTCCCACCATGAAGCTCCCTTGCTTCCAAAGCTCATCATCAGTCAAAGCCACAAATCTTCAACCTGATAAACCTAGCCTAGTTAGACTTTGTTCATTGCAAACTGCCAGAGCTTCTCATTCAACTAAAACAAGTCTTCCAATAACCTCATATAGCGTCATGACGTTAACATAGAAGCCAATCAGAGAAGACCCACTCACAACACTATCTACGCAGTCTCATAGTTTAAGCCCTCCAGGCTAATACTGCACATTCGGCGTACCCATTCTTGCTTTTTAAAATTCAGGAGGTAATCCAAATCATCTCCATGCCAGGTTTTCTCAACACGATCAATCGCCCTCCAGCGCAGGTACGTGATGCTATGATTAGCGGATATCCAGTGTTAAACCAAAGGAGCCGTCAACGTCTGTGCAGAAAATTCTACTTTTATGTTCATTCAGATGTAATTTAACCTTGCATCTAGTTCTCCCAATATAAATTTGAGAGCAAGAAACAGATGACATGTAGAATCACAATCTCAATAAGATGTGGCATGGAATGAGAAATCTTTTACCACCACCATACTCCTCCATGAATACTTAGTTGACACCAGTAGCAGTGGTCACAGCATGAATAGCACTGCCTCTTGACATAAAAAACCTGAAACATTCTCTTATATTTCTCCCTGTGAGAAATGCAAATCAAGGGGGCTCTCTAAAGATATCCTGTAAGGAGAAAATGTGCCAATGGGAGCTAATAAGTCTAGTAATCTTCCTTGAAAGCTGAAAATATGGTAAAGTAAAGACCATAAGATCAAACATCTCAGTATGCTTGTAATTAAGAAAAAGATAATTAGCAAATTTAACTTGTCTATAGGCACGCTGAATGGCTATCAGAGGATATCCTCTGGATACAAATCATTCTTTCAGTAACGCAGACTGAGCTTTAAAATCACCTTCCCACCATGAAGACCCGATGTAAACATAAAAATTGACTAATAGGTAAATGCTCTAAGTTCCATCAGATGAAAACTATGGGATTGTAAAATAGCGTTATGATCCGTAGGCTTACAATACAGGGTAGGTTGAAAAGAATCCATGTCTTTCATGACATCCAGAAACAATCTCATAGTGAATTGCAACAGGGATCCAGGGTATTAATCCATCTCGAGAAAGAATGTAGCTCCTGCTCTGTTCCAGACCAGAGCATAAGATCATCCAAAAATCTTGTCCACAGTAAAAAAAAAACTTTTGAAAAATAGTCAGAGCCGTAAAGATAAAATGTTCTTCAAACCTAGTCACACAAAGATGCGACCAAAGGGGCAAGAGTAGCATCCATAGCCATGCCACATAACTATTCATAATATATCAATTCAAGTCAAAAATAATTCTGTCAAAACAAGCTCTGCAAACTCCAGTAGTATTAAGACGAAATCCAAGAATGATGGACATCTGTTCATAATGCTTTGGCTATCACATCAAATGATACATGAAACCTAACCTTTTCCACAGCTGTGAAGTTTGTTAAAAGCCTCAGTAGAAATAATTATCTCCCAGCTTGTAACCAATTCGGTATTTTAGGCAAAAAAATATAGATATCTGGTATGGGCAGATGTTTTTCAACAAGAAACTTTGCTTCTTTGGTAGTGAGCATACCAATCTCCAAAGCCCGATTCACCAACCTGGAGATCTCAGTCTGCAGCTCCAGAGTCAGGTCCCCTGAGAGAACTGGTAAAATCTACTACCTGATAGCTGGCAAGGAGCCTCAGCCAAATAATAAAGCCAATCTTGAATTACAATTGTGCCATCTTTATCAGCATGTGAAATAACAAAATTTGTTTGTTTACTGTGTCTTAAGAGCAAGACATTCAAAATGCATTAAATTCCCTTGAAAATTAGAAGAATTCCACTGAGTGGAAATCACTGAGAACTACATCACGAAACGTGCTTATTGCAGGGTCAAGGTTTCCAGGTAGAATCCACTTAGATTTTGGAGAAACAACTGAAGTATCTAGTAAGGGTGGATTTTTATGAGAAAAAAAAAAAAAAAAAAAGAGGCCTCAAGCATGAGCTGCCAAAGGAACGTGTTAAAAGATACATACAAACCCTAAAGGGATCATGCTAACCATAGGGACAAACCCAAGGCCCATATTCAGAACTCTCACCTGGGCAGAAGACAATTGCTAATGGTAAATGTTTATAGTAACATAGTAAATGACAGAAGATAAAGACCAGTATGGTCCATCTAGTCTGCCCAGCAATATGGCAGGAGTAGGTGCACCCCTACCCATGTCTTTGCTTAGTGGTGCACCCCTCCCCATGTCTTCACCCCTCCCCATATCTTTGTTTCTTTGTTTAGTGATGAACCCACCGCTCCTCCCCCCATCGCTCCATGTAGGACACTCTTATTTGTTGAGAAATTAGATGGCTCAGTTTATTTTGATTTAATCTTGTTGCTGTAAAGTGATCCACTGTGTCCCTCCCAGGCCACTTTGAATTCCGTCACTGTGTTTGCCCCTACCACCTCCATTGGGAGGGCATTCCAAGCATCCACCACCCTTTCAGTAAAAAAGTATTTCCCGACATTGCCTTTCAATTTACCACCTTGCAGCTTCATGTCATGCCCTCTAGTTTTACAGCTTTCCCCGTCTCTGGAAGAGGTTTGTTCGTTCATTATTTCTCTTTAAGAATTTAAAGATCTGAATCATATCTCCCCTATCCCTCCTCTCCTCCAAAGTGTACATATTTAGGTCTTCAAGTCTCTCCTCATAAGGCTTCTGACACAGGCGCCAAACCCTGAGGCACACCGCTAATCACCTTCCTTTCATCCGAGTGAGCTCCATTTATCATCACCTTCTGTCGTCTGTTGATAACAGAGTCTTCCTGGTTTGGGAATGAGCAATTGGTCCTCATTTCTCCAATTCTGTTTCCCACTGTCTGTATATGACCTTTCCTTTGTCCTCTGCTCCATTCTCTTATTTATGGGCACGAGCTAAAAAAATCATCTGCTACTCTTCAGGAGTTTCTACTGAAACTTTCATTCTCACTTGACCAATTAGATTTGCCTGAGGTACTGAAGAATACTCTTCTCCTATCAGCAGTGGAGGCTTTATCTTTGGACATCTATGGGTACACCACCTCTAGCATAATCTCTTCAATTCCGCTTCAGCTTTAATGCCTTTAAATTATCATAGAATGTATCAATAGGTTTTTAAAAGCTTCTCATGAGAAGAAAAGTTCTTTGTAGAAGCACAAACCCCTCAGAATCATCCTCAGTCATACATAACCCACCACCGTATCCCCATGAAGATTTGCTCTAATTAACTTTCTTTAGTTTAGATCCTCACAGGAAGATTTGACTATCTGTATAAGCATCAATATTATTCTGCACAGAATTTCTTCAGTGTTTATGAACATTGATATTCTGAGCAGAACGTCAGTCCAGAATAATATTGGTATTTAAGCACCAGATTGCATTCTACCATAAGTGCCAAACGTTGTTTGTACACAAGATACAGATGCTACCATACATTTGTATTACTTGCCTTGTTTAGCACAGACTTTTTGCAGTTTGCTTACAACATCGGAAAACACTTTTGCCTTAGACTTGTTAGAAAACCCTGTGCTATTTTTAATACTAGCCTCCAGTTCAATACCAACTAGGGGTTTAGCACCTGTCAGTTTTCAAAATTGTTACAAAATTTCACATACATCAGAAGCCTAAATAAGACAGACGGCAGCATGAAGTATTCAATTCAAAAGAAAGCTCTCAAATGAGAGACCCAGTGGTCTCTTGTTATTCATCTCTCTCAGCACTTGTTTTTCACTTTACCGTTCAGACAACAAAATAAAGAAAGCAAAACAATGAAGACGCCCTAACATGTCAGGTGATGATTAAAGAAATATGACTGTTCATCTCTGGATTGAACTTTTAAAACTTCACTGTCAAAACACAAATTTTTGTTGGCACCCAAACACCTATATGCCTGCAAGAATCAATTAAAGAACTCTAAGCCTCCCTCTTAACAGCTCTATTTCTGCCCCACAATTTCGACGGCATCAACGGAGTTAAAACGTTTACAATAAAAGCGAACTTAAAAAAAAAGGGGAGACTCCCTTCTAAATTTGAAAGTTAAACACCAAATGCGCACCACTTAGTATTTTACTTTCATATGGATATCAGTGGTGAGCATCAATGAAACGTAGCAGGCTCGCGGTTTATGGAACACGTCCCTCTTCCCAACTCTTAAGGGTTTAGTATCACGTTCCCACCTCTTTTGGGACGACAGACACCGGAAGCATCCAGGATTACCTACCTCTCTACCCTCCTTCCTGAATTTTTAAATACCCCCGCCTTCTTAAGAAAAACCCTCATTTCTCCGCCAGCAACGTTATATTATACTCCTCAGTAAGAGCGTCAGCGCAGCGGCCAGAGAGAGACTAGGGAAGCCAGTAAGTTCCGCCCAGGCTCGCTCTCTCACTTTAGCACCGTCCAGATCCACTCTCCCCGCGCGCTAACGGCTCCTCCTCGGCATGCGAGAGTACGAGCATGCTTATGTTTCTTTCTCTTCCACTCACATATACAAACCTGCAAACTCTCCGCTCTCTTCCCCTCGGTAAGAACGCGAATATCTTTCTACGCGCACCTGCTCTCAGCCACACGTCCTCACCCCACACCTCGCGCACCTGTAATCGTCACAAGTAGGCGGAGCTACCCCAGAGACGGTAATTTACCACCTCCTCTTCCACCAAGCTCTCTAGTTCCAGTCCAGGCTCCGCCCCCTCCTCGGCCGCCGCTACGCTCTTCGTCTTCCAGGCACCTATCAAACGCCCCGGGCGGGGCCGGGGGAGACTTTTTGTTGGGGTTTTGTTTTGTTTATTTTTTTATTTTTTTTGTAGTTAAAAATGAAATAAAACTATGAACATAAAGCACATGTGACTAGGCAAGCGCGTCTCGGCCCATAATATCACCTGTAGCGGGTGCAGGTGGGTCCTGGCACAAAGGAGCAAAGGTGGTGAGGAGGGCGGGACAGACGGAAAGATTAACAGACGAGCATGGAGTGTGTATTACAGGCAGGAACTTGGAAATGACGCACATAATAAACAGGTAGTTTAAGAAAATAAACTTATAGAGCATCACTTTTAATGTATGCAAGTCACATGCACTACACATTTAAAGATCTGTAATATTTTCCATATAATAATGAGAAATGGTGTTGCAGCATTGCCAATTTAGTTCCAGGAGTGAAATTTGAAACCAGTCCTAGAATTCTGACCATCTTATTTGGTTGCATTATGGGATCTGCAACACTGGTTCCAGTGGGTAAAATCAGGGGCTACAAATACCTTACTGCATTACAATGCACATTTAAAATCTGAACTGTCAAAAAATGTCACTCCTGGAACTGAGTGACTTGGTAATTTTGCAGTTGTTTTGTAAGTTAACTTGCTTACATAGAAAGAAAGGTCAACAAGTGTGATTTGGGCTGGTTTTCAAAGGGTCAGGTGACATTTATAGGTGCAAAAACTAGACTTACCTTTACATCTGTGTATGCTGCCCAGCACAAACTGATAAACAGGGGCTTTCTTGTTTAAAGTCAAAGTGGTATGGCTTAGTCTTGCACATGGACGTAGTTTGACTGCTTCATTTTTGGGGGAAGGGGTGAAGGGTGAGGTGACATTTGCATATCATTTACAACTTAGTCATTATAGTTATCTTTTAAAAAAATGCTAGATGGATAGGAAGCCAGTATATCAAACAGGGGAGAGATGAGCTGGCACCTCCAAGATACTCAAAGAGGGACCGAGGCTCTCATTCAGTGACTTTACAAAAAAAAAAAAAAGGGAAAGCAAGCTATATAATTAAAATGCAGCAAAAATTGTAGCTGTTTGGTTATTTAGCTTGGCACTCTTAAGATTAAAAAACTACTGATACCTGTAAATATATATTCTGCAAAAACAAAAAAAGGGAGATGTAAGGTGCTCGCATGCCAAGAAGCAAGAAGAAAAAGAGAGCCACAGCACAGTTTCCTAAAACACCAAAATAAATTACAATTAATTTTATTTTGGCATTAGAAACTGTGCTATAGTTCTCTCTTTTTCTTTTTGAACATCTATTTTGCATCCAGCGAAACCCCTCCTGGAACAGTAGGTGCAGAGCAGACCTAGGACATTTCACCATAGAACCCAGCATATGTTATTAAGCGCTGCCGAGCCACTGCCGACTCCTGGCGACCCCCTGGATAATTGACCTAAATTACTTTGTTCAATCTTCAGCCAAGCAGCTCATTGTTAATAGAGTGATAGCCATAGCTGCTGTCATTTATCAATCCATCTCATTGCCAGCCTTCCTCTTTTACAGTGACCTTTTACCTTGCCAAGCATTATGTCTTTCTCCAATGATCTCTCTCTTTGCATGATGTGTCCAAAATATAAACGTTGAAGTCTGCATCTGAGCTTAGGTTTGATCTCTAGTACTGACTGTTTTGTTCTTTGGGCAGTCCATGATATACCCAGTATATACTGTATATACGCAGCATACAAGAAAAAAAACCCTGATTCCAGTGTCATCTCATTAACATCCTCTCCAGTACCAGGTCCACTGGGTTGCTCTCATATGGAGGCGAGCATAAGGAACCACATACATGGTAGATGCCGTGTGGCCTAGTAGTTGTAGCATTTCTTGGGCAGTGAGATGAGGTTTTAGCACTGCTTGAGAAGCTAACTGAACCATGCGAATGCAACGGGCCTGGGGGAGATAGGCCCTTGCCTTTTTGGTATCCAGCAAAGCTCCTATGAACTCTAGAGACTGAGTGAGAGTTAGACTGGATTTTGGGATGTTTATGACCAGACCCAAATATTGAAGTATACGCATTGTGCAAGATAGAGAAGTCCTGGCCTCTGACTCTGATGGGGCTCGAATGAGCCAGTCGTCTAAGGAGGGGAAGATGAATATGCCCAGAGTGCGGAGAAATGCTGCTACCACAGCCATGTATTTTGTGAACACTCTTGAAGCTGAGGCCAGGCCAAAAGGAAGCACCCTGCATTGGTAGTGCTTTCCTTGGAAAAGGAACCAAAGGAACGTTTTGTGAGTTGGATGGATGAGAACATGGGTGTACGCATCCTTGAGATCTAGAGAACAAAGCCAATCCTGACTCTGAAGGTATGGCAGCAGAGTTCCTAGAGAAATCATCTTGAATTTCTCTTTGAACAGGAATTTGCTCAATTCTCTGAGGTCCAAAATAGGTCTGTATCCCCCTGTTTTCTTTGGGATAAGGAAATAGGGGGAGTAAAACCCTGTACCCTGTTGATGAATGGGTACTTCTTCTATTGCCCCTTGGGCAAGACGTATAGTGACCTCTTGATCTAACAGGTTGATGAGAGAGGTCTGAGAATTGAACTGTCTTACCATTGTGGGAGGGGGCATGCACAGAAAGTACAGCTTGTACCCCTCTCTTATAATGGAGAGTGTCCAGTGCTCTGCTGTTATCTGCTCCCACCTGGGGGCAAAGTGACATAACCTTCCTGGAATGGTGGAAGGCTCTGGTCCATTGAGGGCCAGGAAGGCTAAGTTCTCTCGATGAAAGTCAAAGGCCTTCTGGAGGCTGAGACTGCTGAGATGGTTGAGGCTTAGCAGTCTTTGCTTTCCTTTGTTTAGGTGGTTGCTGACCCTTCCGGGCAGGCTGACCTGCAGAACGTCCCTGCTGGGAATAAGAGGGATAAAACCTCTTCTTTTTTGAGAAGAAAGGCTTCTTGAAAGATTTCTTTCTCGCAGGATCAGCTGTGGCTTTGGATAGCCTATCCAAAGTGGAGTTGTCAGCATCTAATTCATTGGCTTTTTCTTGCCAATTTTTGCCAAATAGATTCTCACCTGTACAAGGTTTATTGCCCAGTTTGTCCTGCACCCAGAGCTCCAAATCGGATGCCTGGAGCCAGGCAATTCTACGTGCACCTATGGCAATCACCTGTGACTTCTTTAAGGAACATTCCCATATATAAAATATAGGAACTGATCCTGGCAGAAAGCATGGAAGCCTGATCAGTGCCTGATGAAGGGCCAGGAGATTTAACGGGCCTGAAACATGGCGCTATGTAGCACTACAATCCGTATGCTGTGAATGGGTGCCTCGGAGACGGAAGTGGTTTCAAACAGCCCAAACCGTTTGTATGATGGTGGTGAAGTTATGCTTCCAGCTATGCAGATGGGAGATTGAAATTGGGTTTACAGATAAGTTTAAAAGCTTTATCATTGTGAACTGGCTGATATCTGCTAAACTGAAAGTTTGAGGGGCTTGCTCGAGCACTTCCCTTGTTTTAAAAGTGCACAGGTAGGTTTAATAAACAAATTTTGAAAAAAAAAAAAAAAAAAGTGCACAGGTAGAGCTGATAGATTTGGCTCGTAAAAACGAGTAAAAAGGAACAGGTTGCCTCGAGAGGGTTCCTCACGGCAAAAAATTTCTTTTGGAAAGGGGACTGAGTTTAGAAACAAAGGTTTTTTTAGTGTGTGTGGATTTTACACCCTTTGAGTGGTTAGTTTGTTTTACTTGTAAACGTCGGCACTGCGGGACTGTTTGCGGCCATTGCTGGTGCTGCATGTCCTGGAAAGGGGTGACAGCAGCAGTAATGGGCACCACAGGAGGGAAGTCAAGAGATGAGGTTCTTCTAGGGCACCTCATCTTGCGTCAACACTGCTTGCAAGATAGCAAAAATGCCAAGGGTGGCTCATCTCAATGAGTGAAATTGAAGGCCAATGAGTGAGATTTCTAGTTGCCAAGTTACCCACATACCATGAGTGAGATATTTTGCAAATTCTGTTTTTAAATTTGCATCGCAGTGCATTATGGTAGTTGTAGTCCTTTATTTTACCCATTGAAATCAGTACTATAGGTCCCATAATGTATCAGGATGAGATTATTAGAAATCCAGGACTAGCTTAAAATCTCACTCCTGGAACTGGGTAAATTTATGCACTCAAACCTCTATCCCCAAGTAATCCCTTCTCATTGGCCTCAGTCAATCACTCACTTCTCTAACATTGCCTCTTAACCTCAATTACTCCCTACATCCATGAATAGTCAGCATCACCCCTTATCCCCCTCCAAGGTGGCCAGCATAATCCCTTCTCTTTCTTTCCCTCAGGTGTCCAGCATTTCTCTTCCTCTCATGTTCAGCTCTTCTCTGTGTCCAGCAGAGATGTTGGAAACGGGTAAGCCACACGGGCCCTGGACCCACCAAAGCCCTGCTGCTTCGATCACCAGGCTTTCCCTCCTGTCTTCCCACGGTGACCTGATCTCCCATGGGCAAACAGGAAGGGTCTTTTCTGCAATTGCAGGACTCTTCTGCAGGTGGGGGGTGGGATCCCCTTGGGCAACCTGTTGCACGCAGGATGGCAATTGTGGCAAAGACCCCTCCTGTCTGCCCGCAGTAGATCGGGTCGTCTCAGATAGACAGGAGGGGAAGGCTGACGATTGCAGCCTTACTGAGTTGGCTCGCCAAGGGCAGAGCTTGCTACCCCCCCCCCCCCCCAACGGGAATGCTGTTCCAGTACCTCTGATGTCAAGCACCTCTCTCCTACCCATTCTCACTTGTGCAGCATCTCTTTCCTCCCTCCCGTTGTTGCATTCACCCTACCGCTTGCTGGTTCTGAAAGCATTATTCTCAACATTGCATGCTACGGGATCTCTGAGCACAAATACATATTTCTTTATCCTGCTGGACCAGTCCAGATGAGTGGGTTTTGCTTCCCAGCCAGAAGATAGAGGCAGACCAGATAAACCTTTGATGATGTCATCACTTGTATATACTAAATATCCCGATAATAAATAACTCCCAGTGTTAGAAATAATTTTTGTCGGAGAGAAATTCAACAAAGCGCTCTATATAATAACAAGGCACCGCTGTGATGTTCTCCTTTTATTAATATATTTAAAATGTTACTTAGCTTCAGTAACGAGTAGTGTCCATGATGCCATAAAAAAGTGAAGGACTGTCAACGCAGCGCTCGTTTCGGGTACAGAATATATTAAAAACCCTGCTTCAGGACGTCCACTTGTAAATATTGGCAACGATGTATTCAGCTAACAAGTTGGAAATGTAGTCAGCCATTTAAGTCTTCAACGTATAACGTCAGCATCACATGTGGAAATTGAACAGCCAATGATCAAAGACCCATTGTAAAAGGGAACACCCACCATCAGGGAATCCCTCATCGGGTACATTCATCAGAGTATAGTATGCCAGTCAATCTGTTGGTTTAGGCCGCCTGGGGAGACTGAATTTAATCTGTAAATCCATCTTTGTTCCAGGTATTGTAGTTGTTGTTCTCGATCGCCACCCCGAGGGTCACATGGGACATGATCAAGTATCCTCCACCGTAGAGATTCAAAAGCATGACCAAAGGACAGACAATGATCCACCATAGGAGCTGAAAGAGATCTCGTTCTTAGTCGCGATGCATGCTCAGATAAACGATGTCGAATAACGCGTATAGTACGCCCCACGTAATAAAGTGCACAAGGGCAAATAATCAGATAGACAACAAAGCAGGATGAACAATCCGTATGCCATCTGGTAGAATAAATTCGAGCAGTATGAATGTCCTGCCAGTCAGATCCAACTATAGAGAACGCACAATAAGTGCAAGAGCCACAAGTGAAATGACCCTTATCACTATGACAAATCTCTGGGCGATCCTGAGAGGCAGTAGTCTTCATCAAGAGGTCTCTAAAATTAGAACCTCTAGAGTAAGCCATCTGTAACGTTTTCCCCCGAAAGCATGTGTGCACGCTTAATACTGGCCAAAATCGTCTAAGCAATGTTGAAACTTGATTGATGCCTCTAACATAAGGTAGAATTCCAGTAATCTTTGATCCTTGATCTAAAGCAGGAACTTCAGGTTGGGAATCCAGCCATTCTACATGTATAAATCGTGCTCGTTTATATGCACGGTTAATAACCCAATTTGGGTAACCCCTGCAAGAAAGACGCTGTGATAGCTCCACTGCATGCTTTTTAAACTCCATTAAAGATGAACAGTTTCGCTTCAACCGAAGGAATTGGCCAAAGGGTAGGCCTTGTTTTAAAGACCGTGGGTGAAAGCTGTCATAATGCAGTAAGGTGTTTCGTTGTACTGGTTTGCGGTATAGGGTTGTTTGAAAACCCTCAGCCGTCAGCCAAACAGTAATATCCAAGAAGTCTAAGCTACAAGGGGAAACATGTGCTGTGAATTGTATCCGAGGCAAATGAGCATTCAATCGAGTGATAAAGGCATTTAACTCACATCGGGAGCCGGACCATAAGAAAAAAATGTCATCTAAGAATCTCTTCCAGAATGGGACCAGCCGAAAGGCAGGGTCAGTATAAATATACTTTAATTCAAAGGCAGCCATATATAAAGTAGCAATCGAGGGGGCCACTGTGGCCCCCATGGCAATGCCGTGGATCTGCTTATAAAAATGTTGCTGGTATAAGAAAAAATTATTATCTAATACCAAATGAAGCAATTCTAATATGAAAGATTTAGGAATCCGGTCTGGAAGATTCAAAGAATAATCCTGTAGACAATGTAAGGCCTCAGCTTGATCTATGTTTGTGTACAATGCCTGAACATCTAGGGATACCAGGAATTTATAAGAATCAACATCTGCACAAGAGTGTAATTGTTGCAAAAAATGCCCCGTGTCCCTAATAAATGACTGGACCCCTGCCGCTACTGGCTGCAGAAACAGATCACAGAATCTAGAAAGGGGTTCTAGTAACGAATCCCTGCATGACACAATCGGCCGGCCAGGGGGATCTATTAAAGATTTGTGCACCTTAGGGACAAAATAAATAATGGGAATCTTCGGATGTCGTTTTTCCAAAAACATGAATTCCTGTTGGGTAATCCAATTCTTGAAAAATGCTGTGGATACCACCAAATGAACCTTATGGCGAATCTCTTCGGAGGGGTCACTAAGTAAAACTTCATAATTACGCCGGTCAGCTAGATGGAGTGTAATACTATTCTGATATTGAGCCGGGGATTGGATCACCGTAGCGCCACCCTTATCGGCCCTTCGTATTACAAGATCCAATTGACGTAGCTGATGTAAAGCTTGAGCCTGTTCATCAGTGAGGTTG
Organism: Ichthyophis bannanicus; assembly: GCA_033557465.1. Lineage (NCBI taxonomy): Eukaryota > Metazoa > Chordata > Amphibia > Gymnophiona > Ichthyophiidae > Ichthyophis > Ichthyophis bannanicus. The sequence goes on along the minus strand of CM066033.1, from coordinate 713,016,552 downwards.
GAATACCTCCGGGCTGGTTGGGCTTCCAAATCCTGCAGATGTTGTATTATAAGATCCTGATAAGTTGTAATTACCGGGTCTGGAATCCCTGGGGGAAGCCATCTAGAGGGATTCCTGATAAGCGATGAGTCATGAGGCTCCGTAACAGAGTCCATGTATTTAATGACCCTCAATCTCCGAAAAAACTTGTGAAGGGCAACCCGCACTTTAAAGCCGTCATACCACGTAGTCGGGACAAACGATAATCCCATCTCCAAAACTTGTAGTTGAACCGGGGATAAAGGTTGGCCCGATAAATTTATGACGGACGACTTTTCGTGCGGGATCGGGTGTCTGGGCCCTCCCAAAAATCCTGTTGATATTGCCGACGAGACCGACGTCCCCTATAGGAAGTGTTCCGTCCCCTTTCATTAATCATTGATTGAGGGGTGCTAATGGTCCCTTGCCCTGGATCACTAAACTCCGTGTCAGTAGAATCCCCCGAATCTGGGTGAAAAGTAACTTTTTTCCCAGAGGAAAACTTCCTCAAAGACGGCCAGTTGTACACACAATTATTGTCATAGTCTGTTTTATCTCTTTTAAATTTTTTAATCTTTAAGCCCTTAATATAGTCTTGATAGGAATCTAACTGTTTTTGTGAATCAAGCCACTGTGATTGAAAAGCCGCCTGTTCAGTTGTTTCCAATATGCTCTTTTTCATGGTCTCAGTCTGTGCTGTTAAAAGTTGTTGTTCATGGGTGGACCTCTCAATTAACAGAGCCACTAAAGCAAAACTACATTTATTTAATATGGAGTTCCATTTCTGCAAAAACTCCTGATCGTCTGTAAATTGCTTGGGGGGTTTTATAACCCGTAATCCACGAGGTAAAATTGCTGACTTTAAATATTGTGTCATAGCTAGACCATGCATCTTAGCCCTAATAAGCTTTTTATTCAGATCTTTCAATTCCATAATGGTAGATGGTAGTTGCCCCATTAACGTTAAAGGGTCTTCATCAAATAACGATTTTTGTTTTTTTAGATTAGTGAGCTGTTCCTCTGTGAATGCAAAAGTAGCAGAAGACATGGTGCTATGGTTCAAAAAACACTAGCTATAGTAAATCCAACATGAACCCAACCGGAATCACCAGTAAATCATAAACCTAAATATCCCGATAATAAATAACTCCCAGTGTTAGAAATAATTTTTGTCGGAGAGAAATTCAACAAAGCGCTCTATATAATAACAAGGCACCGCTGTGATGTTCTCCTTTTATTAATATATTTAAAATGTTACTTAGCTTCAGTAACGAGTAGTGTCCATGATGCCATAAAAAAGTGAAGGACTGTCAACGCAGCGCTCGTTTCGGGTACAGAATATATTAAAAACCCTGCTTCAGGACGTCCACTTGTAAATATTGGCAACGATGTATTCAGCTAACAAGTTGGAAATGTAGTCAGCCATTTAAGTCTTCAACGTATAACGTCAGCATCACATGTGGAAATTGAACAGCCAATGATCAAAGACCCATTGTAAAAGGGAACACCCACCATCAGGGAATCCCTCATCGGGTACATTCATCAGAGTATAGTATGCCAGTCAATCTGTTGGTTTAGGCCGCCTGGGGAGACTGAATTTAATCTGTAAATCCATCTTTGTTCCAGGTATTGTAGTTGTTGTTCTCGATCGCCACCCCGAGGGTCACATGGGACATGATCAAGTATCCTCCACCGTAGAGATTCAAAAGCATGACCAAAGGACAGACAATGATCCACCATAGGAGCTGAAAGAGATCTCGTTCTTAGTCGCGATGCATGCTCAGATAAACGATGTCGAATAACGCGTATAGTACGCCCCACGTAATAAAGTGCACAAGGGCAAATAATCAGATAGACAACAAAGCAGGATGAACAATCCGTATGCCATCTGGTAGAATAAATTCGAGCAGTATGAATGTCCTGCCAGTCAGATCCAACTATAGAGAACGCACAATAAGTGCAAGAGCCACAAGTGAAATGACCCTTATCACTATGACAAATCTCTGGGCGATCCTGAGAGGCAGTAGTCTTCATCAAGAGGTCTCTAAAATTAGAACCTCTAGAGTAAGCCATCTGTAACGTTTTCCCCCGAAAGCATGTGTGCACGCTTAATACTGGCCAAAATCGTCTAAGCAATGTTGAAACTTGATTGATGCCTCTAACATAAGGTAGAATTCCAGTAATCTTTGATCCTTGATCTAAAGCAGGAACTTCAGGTTGGGAATCCAGCCATTCTACATGTATAAATCGTGCTCGTTTATATGCACGGTTAATAACCCAATTTGGGTAACCCCTGCAAGAAAGACGCTGTGATAGCTCCACTGCATGCTTTTTAAACTCCATTAAAGATGAACAGTTTCGCTTCAACCGAAGGAATTGGCCAAAGGGTAGGCCTTGTTTTAAAGACCGTGGGTGAAAGCTGTCATAATGCAGTAAGGTGTTTCGTTGTACTGGTTTGCGGTATAGGGTTGTTTGAAAACCCTCAGCCGTCAGCCAAACAGTAATATCCAAGAAGTCTAAGCTACAAGGGGAAACATGTGCTGTGAATTGTATCCGAGGCAAATGAGCATTCAATCGAGTGATAAAGGCATTTAACTCACATCGGGAGCCGGACCATAAGAAAAAAATGTCATCTAAGAATCTCTTCCAGAATGGGACCAGCCGAAAGGCAGGGTCAGTATAAATATACTTTAATTCAAAGGCAGCCATATATAAAGTAGCAATCGAGGGGGCCACTGTGGCCCCCATGGCAATGCCGTGGATCTGCTTATAAAAATGTTGCTGGTATAAGAAAAAATTATTATCTAATACCAAATGAAGCAATTCTAATATGAAAGATTTAGGAATCCGGTCTGGAAGATTCAAAGAATAATCCTGTAGACAATGTAAGGCCTCAGCTTGATCTATGTTTGTGTACAATGCCTGAACATCTAGGGATACCAGGAATTTATAAGAATCAACATCTGCACAAGAGTGTAATTGTTGCAAAAAATGCCCCGTGTCCCTAATAAATGACTGGACCCCTGCCGCTACTGGCTGCAGAAACAGATCACAGAATCTAGAAAGGGGTTCTAGTAACGAATCCCTGCATGACACAATCGGCCGGCCAGGGGGATCTATTAAAGATTTGTGCACCTTAGGGACAAAATAAATAATGGGAATCTTCGGATGTCGTTTTTCCAAAAACATGAATTCCTGTTGGGTAATCCAATTCTTGAAAAATGCTGTGGATACCACCAAATGAACCTTATGGCGAATCTCTTCGGAGGGGTCACTAAGTAAAACTTCATAATTACGCCGGTCAGCTAGATGGAGTGTAATACTATTCTGATATTGAGCCGGGGATTGGATCACCGTAGCGCCACCCTTATCGGCCCTTTGTAACTTCCTTTGGGGGTGGGACAAAGCTGCACGGGGTCGGTCCTTCACAGACGCGGGAAGGCTCCGCACCGGTTTCCTTTCTATTTAAAACTGAGGGAGACAGGAGGGCTCTGTCGGGGAGGCCACGGGGCACTTCCTGCTGCCGCGGCTGAGAGCAGCTTCAGCAGCCAGGTTCCTTTTTTTTTATTTCCCTGGGGGGTTCAGGACTTGTAATGGGCTGATGGGGGGAGGGGGGTTAGGATTGCTAATTGGCCATGGGGGGTCTAGGACTGGAAATGGGCTAGTGGGGGGGTTGTTAGGACAGGAGGTGGGCTGATGGGGGGTTAGGACTGGTAATGGGCTATGGGGGGGGGCTAGGACTGGAAATGGGATGATGGGGGATGTTTAGGACTGGTAATGGGCTATGGGGGTTTAGGACTGGAAATGGGGGTGTTAGGACTGGAAGTGGACTGATGGGGAGGTTAGGACTGGAAGTGGGGTGATGGGGGGTGTTTAGGACTGGTAATGGGCTATGGGGGTCTAGGACTGGAAATGGGCTGTTGGTGGGTGTTTAGGAGTGGTAATGGGCTATGGGGGGGCTAGGACTGGAAATGGGCTGATGGCGGGTGTTTATGATTGGTAATTGGCTATGGAGGGTTAGGACTGGAAATGGGCTGATGGGGGGGTTAGGACTGGAGGTGGGCTGATGGGGGTGTTTAGGACTGGTAATTGGCTATGGGGATGCTAGGACTGGAAATGGGCTGATGGGGGGGGGTGGGACTGGAAATGGGCTGATTGGGGGGGTTAGGATGGGTAAGTGGCTAGGGGGGGGTAAGGAAAGGTATATGGCTATGGGAAGACAAGGACTGTAAAGGGCTGAAGGGGGGGTTATAGGACTGTAGGTGGGCTGATGGGGAGTTAGGATTGGTAATAGACTATGGGGGGGTCTAGGACTGGAAGTGGGCTGATGGAGGGTTAGAACTGGAAGTGGGCTGATGGGGGGTGTTTAGGATTGTTAAGGGGCTCTGGGGGGCTAGGACTGGAAATGGGCTGATGGGGAGGTTTAGGACTGGTAATGGGCTATGGGGGGCTAGGACTGGTAATGGGCTACAGGGGGGCTAGGACTGGAAATGGGCTGATGGGGGGGTTTAGGACTGGTAATGGGCTACAGGGGGGGCTAGGACTGGAAATGGGCTGATTGGGGGGGTTAGGATTGGTAATTGGCTATGGGGGGGTCTTGGACTGGAGGTGGGCTGATGGGGGTGTTTAGGACTGGTAATGGGCTATGGGGGGTTAGGACTGGAAGTGGGCTGATAAAGGGGTTAGGACTGGAAATGGGCTGCGACTGGAAATGGGCTAATGGGGGAGAGGAGGAGAGTGCTGCTGGCCCTGGAAGAAAACTAGGGGCTAGGGCTACAAATGGGCTGATGCGGGAGGATGGTAGAATGGGACTGGAAGGGAGCAGATAATGGGAGTGTCTGCCAGGGGAAGGAGGGGGCACGAAGGGAGCTGACATAGGGAAGGAGGGGGCTGGAAAGGAGCTGACACCTGGGATATACTGAAGGGGGGCTGGAAGGGAGCTGACAATTGGGGATGGGAGTGGTAGGTGGTTGGGTAATGGGGAGGAGGCTGGAAGGGAGCTGACATGCAAATGGCACTGGAAGGGGGATGGACAGAGGGTAGTGTGACTGAAAGGGAGCTGACTGGGGGGGGTGGCAGCACTGAGAATGGACGTGAGCTAATATCTGGGATGGTATTTGGACTAGAAGGAGCTGGACAGTGGGGAAGGAGGGGGACTGGAAAGGAATGGACACCAGTTGCAGTTGTGGGAATGCAAGGCAGTTGACATTGGAAGGTACTGGGAGGGAAGGACTGGAAAGGGAGCTGATACTGGGAAGCAATGTTCCCTCTAATTTTCTGTAGGCTGTGTGCGCATAAAATATCAGCTGTGTGCAGCTTTTGAAGGAAGGTTAAATTTTTGTGCGCCACATAATGACACTCGGAGTTATATACTTTAAAATTTGACTACACGTCAGAATACAGTATGTACAAGATATTGATTTTAATCAAATTAAATGAAAATAGACAATTACTAAATGAAGCGGGAAATTTCTAGTAATTACAATCATAACTTTTAAATTTTAAGACGTCTGTGTTGTTTTCTATCAGAATCAGAGCCGCAATTTTTGTGCGCTCTGTTGTAAAGTATGTGAGCTCGCTCGGCGAGGTGTGTGCGCGCGCACACACGCACAGCTTAGAGGGAACAGTGCTGGGGAGGGTTACTGGAACTGGAAATGGGCTGATGGAAGGAAATTAAGAAAACAAAAGAAGAGATAAGAAATGGCAGATGGACCTTAGACCACAGAAAGAGAGCTAAGAGAAGACAGGAAAGCAGAAGCCTCAGATCAGGACCAGCATGATCAGAGAATAAAATTGTCAGACAACAAAGGTAGAAAAATCATTTTATTTAATTTTATTGATTGGACTTTGTGCTATTTTTGTATTTTACACAGTATTGGGGAACTGCATCTCTTATTTATCTGATGTTGCACTGCATGTGGACTCTGGCTTCTTGGGGTTTCAATTTAAATTAAATCTACATATTGTTATTTAGATTGTGGTTACTTATTCTGTACTTGGTGAGGGTCGATGTTGCGAGTGTGTGACTGAGTTCAGGTGTTCTGTTAACATGGAGTTTGTACATAAAGATCTATACTGTACTCTAGTAATTTGACTTGTTCAGCTTTTCATATAGGTGTATGGATGTTCCAGGGCCCACTGTAGTATTTACAGTGATGCTTTTTTTGGATGGGCTCCTTACGTGAGTTTTGGAAGTTTGTGCTGATATGGTACGGTAGGTTTGCTCTTTGTTCTAGGGTTTTGTATTAGTTCACAATATGCCTGGTACTGGAGAATAGTGGTTGTTGTTGTTAGTGAGGTGATCAGAATCAGATTTTTATTTTTTTTTTAAATATTGAGTTCCGTGGGTGAATGTCCTGGTTCTGCTCTGCACCTACTGTGGATGCAAAATATATGTTGAAAAAGAAAAAGCAAGAACCATAATGCAGTTTATAACAACAAAATAAAACTAAGTTATAATTTAGTTTTATAAACTGTGCTGTTGGTTCTTGCTGTTTTTTAGTTCCTTGGTGTGCAAATGGGACCGTACCTAGCCCTGTGCAAGTGGTGCAGCCGCACAGGGCGGAAAGGCTTGGGAGGCATATTTCGGCTGTCTGCTGATGCCCTGCCGCCGCCGGCAGGACAATAGCAGGCAGCCAAAATGTGCTCCCCAAGCCTTTTCGCAGCACTTTAAGCAGGTCTGGTCCCTCCCTCCTCCGACTCGATGTCAAGGAGGGACAGATCTTCTTAAAGTGCCGGTGCCTTTCAGATCGGGCGCATGCCCCCCTTCTCCTCCCCATACCTCCATCCAGCGCTGCCTGCTCTTTCCCTCCTGCTTGCGCCTCCGTGAAAAAAACAGAGAGCAGCAGGGAAAGAGCAGGCAGTGCTGGACGGAGGTATGGGGAGAGAGGGGGGGGGCGTGCGCCTGAGCTGCAAGTCTCACAGAGTGTGATTGCAGCTCGGTATGGCCCTGTGTGCAAACATCTTGCATTTCCTCCATATAATCTAATCGGCTTTTTGGTTTGGTCAAGTCTCTGATTGGATTTCTGAAAAAGCCCCACCCCCTCTAAGGTGGGGGCGGGCGCCTTTTCATACTTCACCTCAGGCAGCAGATTGTCTTGAGCCGCCCCTGGGCAGGTGCAAGATTCCCTTACTGAATAGGGGTTTCTTTTTCACATTTTCTTTTCCATCAGGAGTTTTCCTTTGTGTTATGTTTTTCTTTGACCGCCTTTGAGTTCTGCTGCAATGTATGGAGATGTGCTGCTTGCAGCTCCCATCAAGTGTACTTCACAGCTGGCTCTTTTTGTTCCAAGTGCAATGAAGAAGCCTTGGGGCACATTTCTTGGTAGCTGGGAAACCCACATAGTATTCAGAGCCTGATGTCGATTTTGCTGCTTCTACCTCATCTCCCACTATTTTCCTGCTGGCGAGAAGGGCAGCCATCTTGGATGACCTCATGGTCTTGGCTGAAGGAGATCATGGTGAACTAGCTGCAGGCTCAAGCCATCAGGCTCCTGAGGGCCCTTCAGAACCTGATGGCCTGTGCTCGGTCAGCTTGAGTAGCAGCTCATGAAACAGCTCACGGGCTGTTTTCAGTATATGGTAACTGCATGGCAGCCCACCTTATGGGTGTGAGGCCTTGACTTCTCCTATGGGGGAATTGGGGCCCTCTGGCATCTCCCACTCTGGCAGCAAGGGGGTTAAATCCTCCCCACCCTTCATTTTCATCTGTCTATTCCTCAAAAAGCTCAGCCCTGTCCCCTCTTTTGGCAGGGCGGGGGGGGGGGGAGGCTGGGGAGTAGAGGAGGAGGTTCTGTCTCCAATGGGTGAATCACTGGAGGAAGGGAAGCTTCTAGTGGAGGGAGAGGATCCGTCTTTTTCACAAGGAGGACCTTTCCACCCTTATTCAGGATGCTATGACTGCTTTGCAAATTATGGGGCCTCCTCTGGTGGATGTTTAACAAGTGGACCCTATCCTAGAGGGATTGCGATGTCCCTCTGCCTTCATTCCCCTCTCTGAGCCCTTGTGAAAACTGGTGTCCTTTCAGTGGGAGACACAGGATCTGGAGCAGAGAGGTATTAAAGTTCTGGCTCAACTGTATCTTCTACCCCAAGGGGAGATGGACCGCTTTTCAGGGTTCCTAAGGTAAATATGCCCTGGTCACAGTGGTGTGGACGTGTACAATCATTCCAGTGGAAGCTGGTGCTGTGCTGATGGTGTCTTATGATAGGAGGGTGGAACGAAATCAACAATAAAACAAATAAAGAGATTTTTTTTCAAGAAAAAAAGAGGTTGGCAAACCAACTTAACGAGTGTTGTGGCCTGAGTGCTCTTATGTTGGATTCATCAATTGCCAACAACGGAGTCTGGAGCACCATTTCTGGGGGCTGCCCTATATAACTTGATCAGGATCTCTTCTGAGTCATGGCGGCAGCTGTGATTGCAGCTCAGGGGTTTTAGCTCTCAGATAATTCACAGGGCCTGGGACTACCTGCAGCTCTTGGGGTCAAGGTATCAATTCTGGAACTGGTACCTTGTGCACATGCACCCTCTGAAAGGACACTTTCTGACTTACTAGTCTCCCTGCTCCCAGTTGTTCGAACAGTGCTTACCTTTTCCTCAGAAGATTAAGGGTGAATTGGTGTGGTGGCTAAAAACTCACCCACTGATGGATGAAATGCCTTTGAAGCCACTGGATGGGGTGATAGTTACAAGGATGCCAACCTGAGGGGCTGGAGGGCACCTTGTCTAGGTCAGTTTGGGCACTGGTCCCTCAGGAATCCTCATATTCTATTAACAGAGTAGAGGCCAGAGCAATCCACCTGGCTCTGTATAGATTTTGGTTCTTCCTGAAAGACAAAGCAATCACTGTTCTCAGACAATGCAACTATAGTGGTGTGCATCAATAAACAAGGTGGTACTCACAGTGCTGCGGTAGTCACAAAGGTAGTGAATCTCTGTCATCAGGTGAAGGCTCACCCGATGACTGTATTAGTGGTTAAGAACATAAGAACATAATATATGCCATACTGGGTCAGACCAAGGTCCATCAAGTCCAGTATCCTGTTTCCAACAGTGGCCAATCTAGGTCATACGTACCTAGTAGTTTCCCCAAAAGACACAGGTTCCACAGTGCTTATACTGGATCAAGCATTGATATCCTGGGTCCCTTCTTCATAATGGTTTATGGACCTTTCCTCCAGGAACTTGTCCAAACCTTTTTTAAACCCAGCTAAACTAACAGCCTTTACCACATCCTCCGGTAAATTCCAGAGTTTGATTACACGTTAAGTGAAAAAATATTTTCTTTTATTAGTCTTAAATAGTTTACCCTGTAGCTTCATTGCATGTCCCCTAGTCTTTCTATATTCTGATAACGTAAACAATCGATCTTCGTTTAACCCGTTCCACTCCGTTCATTAATTTATAGACTTCTATCATATCTCCCCTCAGCCGTCTCTTTTCCAGGTTAAAGAGCCCTAACCTTTTTAGCCTTTTTTCATACGAGTATCCTTCCATGCCCTTTACCATTTTGGTGGCTCTTCTCTGAACCTTTTCTAATATCACTATATCCTTTTTAAGATACGGCGACCAGAATTGCACACAATATTCAAGGTGCAATCTCAACATGGAACGATATAGAGGCATTATAATATCTTTTGTTTTATTTTCCATTCCTTTCCTTATGATACCTAGCATTCTATTTGCTCTCTTGGCTGCCGCTGCACACTGGGCTGAGGGTTTTAACATATTATCTACAATGATGCCTAAATCTTTTTCCTGGGTGGTGGTTCCTAATGTGGAACCTTGCATCGTGTAACCATAGTTTGGGTTGTTCTTCCCTAGGTGCATAACTTTGCACTTGTCCACATTAAATTTCATCTGCCATTTTGATGCCCAGTCTTCCAATTTATCAAGATCCTCTTGCAATTTTCCACAATCCTCTTGGGTTTTAACAACTTTAAATATTTTTGTGTCATCTGCAAATTTGATAACAGTTCAGAAAGGCACTAAAACATTTCCTCTTCCTTAAATATCTCAATGACAGCTCCGAACATAACCCCCAGGCGAATAGCAGAAGTGGTCAAACAGGCAGACCCTCGCAACAGGCCAACTTCACAATGTAAATAACAAGCAGTTCCATGTACTGTTGTACCACCTATGTATATAGTTAACCATGATATCCCTTATCAGATAAACCACCATTGTATTTAGTTACCCTATTTCTCCAAGTTATACTTCCTGTTAAATGTAATGACCAGACATATGTAAACTGTCGGATGTTTTCTGTTCAATGTAAACCGCGCTGATGTCTAATAGTGCGGTATATAAGAATTGTTAATAAAAATAAAATAATAATAACCTCACTCGTTATTCCCCTTTCCAGGTCATTTATGAATATGTCAAAAAGCAGCGGACCCAGCACAGATCCCTGGGGTACACCACTATTCACCTTTCTCCATTGGGAAAATTGGCCATTTAGCCCTACCCTCTGCTTTCTATCTTTTAACCAGTTCCTGATCCACAGTAGTACACTGCCTCCTATTCCATGACTCTTTAGTTTTGCCAAAAGTCTCTGATGAGGGACCTTGTCAAAGGCTTTCTGAAAGTCCAGATACACTATATCAACCGACTCACCTTTGTCCACCTGTTTATTCACACCTTCAAAAAAACATAACAGATTAGTAAGACAAGATCTTCCTTGTCTAAAGCCACGTTGGCTGTCTCCCATTAGGCCATGACTATCTACCTGCTGAGTAATTTTATTCTTTATGAAGGTTTCTACCATTTTTCCCAGTACTGACGTCAGGCTCACTGGTCTGTAGTTTCCCAAATCACTTCTGGAACCCTTTTTAAAAATTGGTGTTACATTGGCGATCCTCCAATCTTCAGGTATTAGAGATGATTTTAATGATAGTTCACAGATTACTAATAGCAGGTCTGCAATCTCATATTTCAGTTCTTTCAACATTCTTGGATGTATACCATCTGGCCCAGGTGATTTGCTACTCTTCAGTTTATCTAATAGTTGTAATACATCTTCCCTATGTATCAATATTTCTTTCAATTCTTCCGCACCTTTAAATACCACTTCAGTCATGAGTAACATCCCTACATCTTCCTCAGTAAAGACCGAAGCAAAGAATTCATTCAGTCTCTCCGCTATCGCCTTGTCGCCTTTTAGTGCCCCTTTAACCCCTCTATCATCTAATAGACCAACTGACTCTCTCACAGGTTTTTTGCTATGAATGTACTTGAAAAAGTCTGTATTTCGCGTTTTTGCTTCCACAGCAAGCTTCTTCTCAAATTCTCCCTTTGCCTGCCTTATCAATGCCTTGCATTTGACTTGCCAGTGCTTGTGCTGTTTCCAGGTTTCGTCGTTTCGCTCTTTTTTCCATTTCCTGAAAGATACTTTTTTGGCAACAACAGCCTCTCTGACCTCACCTTTAAACCATGCTGGCAGTTTGTTGGACTTCCTTCCACTTTTCTTAAAGCATGGAATGCAGCTGGTCTGGGCTTCCAAGATAGTATTTTTCAACAAACACCCAAGCTTGATGTAAGTCTTTAACCTTTGCAACTGCTCCTTTGAGTTTTTTCTTAACTATTTTCCTCATTTTATCATAGTCTCCCTTTCGAAATTTAAAAGGTAGTACTGTGGATTTCCTTACTATATCCCTCCTCCACTAATTAAATCAAAGGCGATCATGCTATGATCACTATTGCCAAGTGGCCCCAACACCCTTATCTCTTGCACTAGATCTGGTGATCCACTAAGGACTAGGTCTAATATGGCTTCCCCTCTGGTCGGTTCATGAACCAGCTGCTCCAAGAAGCAGTCATTTATTTCATCTAGGAACTTTATCTCCCTAGCATGTCCTGCCGTGACACTGACCCAGTCGATACTGGGGTAATTGAAATCACCCATTATTATTACTGTGCTGTAAACTTTTGTTAGCTTCCTTGATTTCTTTGAGCATTTCATCATCCATTTGTTCATTCTGGCCAGGCGGTCGATAGTACACCCCCACTGCCATCGCCTTCCCCTTTTTACATGGAATTTCAATCCATAGAAATTCTACAGCAAATTTTGTTTCCTGCAAAACTTTAATCCTTTCTGACTCAATGCGCTCTCTAACATAGAGCACAACCCCTCCACCAATTTGATCAGCTCTATCATTACGATATAGTTTGTACCCAGGTATCACAGTGTCAGCAGGTGTTGACAATGTGCAGGCCGACTTCTTGAGTTGGAACATCATGGATCCCAGCAAGTGGGAGCTAAGCCCTTTCAAATTCAACATCCTTGTGCAGAGGTGGGGCTTGCCAGTGTTCGATCTTATGACCACTTAAGTAAGTGTCAAGATTTAAAAAAAAATACACCTTTTCCAACCAAAGGAAGGATCTATAGGTGGCAGGCTTAGATGCTCTTCTTCAGGAGTTACCCCAAAAGAGTTCCTGTGCATCTTTTCCCTGTGGCACTTGGTAAACCAACTTCTGCGCAGAATTTGGTCTCACTCGAGCTTGAGCATTCTAGTAGTATGAGGCTGGTATGCAGATCGACTTGAGCCTGTTAGCAGGAACCCTTATATTGCTTTCGCAGGAGAGGGAACTTCTGCAACAGAGTCCCTTGGACATGGAGGATCCTATTTTTTTTCTCATTTATGACCTGGCCCTTGAGAGGCATAAACTAAGAAGGGGGGGGGGGGGGGTGGGTCCGCTGGAAGTGCAGCTGCAGAGAAAAAGAGCAAACTACTGTAGCTCTCTTGCTGCCTGTGAGTGATGAGCCAATGGCTTTCTGATCCCAGTAAAAGAAGGCTGATCCTGTGTCCAGAAAAGGAGGGGATTATTAATCCCCATTCCTACATTTCCCTCCCCCCTCCCCCCAGTCTGCTAACTGTAAGCCCCTTCCAACTAATCACAGCCAATCAAGCTAGTCCACTAGTTTATCCATACCTATAGTTCCTGTTTTATGCATATTCCTTGTGATTATGTAACTATGTAAATATGTTCTACTGGCGGTCACTCTGCACACTGCCATAAGTTAAGCTATAGTTCCTGTTTTATGCTCCGTGTACATACTGGTTGCATTCAGTATACACCTATGTTCTATGTATAAGTCTTGTTAGTTCTCTGTAAACCACTTAGACTTTTAGATTAGGCGGTATAAAAAACACTTAAATAAATATCATGACAGATCTCTGCCAAGAGAAGCTTGGTTCAATATTTTATTTTATTTAACTAGGCTTATATACTGCTTTTCTACCAGTCAAAGTTGTGTCCATTCAGGTATTATATTTTTCCCTTGTCCCCAAAGGGCTCACGATCTATGTTTTTGTACCTGAGGCAATGGAGGGTTAAGTGGCTTGCCCAAGGCCACAAGGAGCACTTGTGGGACTAGAAACCCCAGTCCTTCCAGCCCAAGGTTGCTGCCCTCTAGTGGGATTTAAACCCCTGGTCCAAGGTAACTTGCCCCAATCACTAGGCACTTCTCCCTTCAATATGAAATGAGGAGGCAATGACAGGGCCAGCATTAGAGGGTGCAACCAGGGCAATTGCCCTGGGCCTCCTTACCACAGGGAGCCCAGGCGTACCTGATGCTGACATAGATAGCCTATTGGCGGGATTTAGGACCCCCTTCCCAAATTTCTGCTCTGGGTTCAAGCATGTGTGACACTGGCCCTGGCAAGAATAAAATGAAAGAAAACAGCAGATCACTATTGATGCTGAGTCTTGTCTGGCAGATCACTTCCACCCAGGGGTGGCTCTACCATAAGGCAGAGTGAGGCAGCCACCTCAGGCAGCAGAGTTTTGGGGGTGGCAAAAATGGCCTCAAAATACCCCAGTGACCGCTGCCTCACTCAGTCTTTTCTTAACAAAAACAAAACAAAACAAAAAATATTTTAAAAAGACCATCTGCCACTGCTTCTGCTGGGTCTGCAGCAGCGGGCGGGGGGGATGCTGCTGCTTCAGACCCAGTAAGAAGCAGCAGCAGCGGGCTGAAAGATCACGAAGGGAAAAAAAGTGTGGGATCTTTGTGACTCCAGCAGGCTGGAAAGCCCAGCAAGTCTCGCTCCCTTCTGACACAAGCTTATGTCAGAAGTGAGTGGGGCAGGCAGGATCTTCCATGCGTGCAGGAGTCATGAAGACCCTGCACTTTCATTTTGTACTTGCCGCTTTGCAGGGCTGGTCCTAGGCATATTCGGCTGCGTTTTCTGCTCCCTCAAGCCAGCAGCTGGAACAACTCACGTAGACAGCTTTTTCTCTCTTTCCCTCTCCCTCCCGGTCCAGCACCTTCCTCCCTCGTGTCCCGCTTCCCAAATCTCTTGCCACCACTATAGGATCGATGGTCAACCAATAAACAAAGCGGGGCCAAGCCTCTCTCCCAGTATCCCCCAAACCTCTTGCACCCTTCTGCAATCACTAAAAAAAACCCCAACTCAGCTCTGAGCAGGGGCGGCATTCTGGCAGCTGCGGTTGTATTTATTTCTGATTTTGCTGCCTCTGCCCTGCCACTGCCTTCCCGCTGCTTTTTTTTCCTGCTCAAGCTCGTCCAAGCGAGAAAAAAAACATCAGGAAGGCAGTGGTAGGCCAGAGGCAGCAAAATCAGAAATAAACACAGCCGCTATTGTTTCCTCCAAGGAATCAGCCTGATACGTCCAAAATCAGGCTGATTTCTTGGAGGAAGCAAGGTGGGCGAGCTTGAGCGGGAAAAAAGGCGGGGGGAAGGCAGTGGCAGGCCAGAGGCGGCAAAATCAGAAATAAACACAGTCTCCCAAAGCAACTTGTGCATCCCAGCACTTTAAGCATGACAATGGACACTGTATTGTAGCTGTTAAAATCAGCAACCGGTTAGATGACTTCAATGATAACAGTGATGAAAAAGGATGTGGTAGGCTATACCGCAATTTTGGGGCGATGAGAAGCTGTGGCATTAGTCTTTAATTGTTTCCACCCTCCTTGAACATACAATCAGCAGCCCCCAAAATCTGTGTGCTCTGTGCCTGATTTTGGCTCCTTTCCTAGTGGGGGTCGTTTACTAATAGTGTGCACTAATGCTATCAATTTTTTTTGTATTTTGGTAGTAATGCATGTTTGCCACAAGACTCATATTACGCAATGCGCCTTTGGTAAAAACAAATGCCTGTTAACTGTCAGTAAATGACCCCCTATGTACCTTCTAAACATAATCCTTCCCTCTTGGTCTTGGCTTTAGCAAAAGTAATAGTGATATTTGGAGACAGCACCTTGTTGTCATTTTGTTGGCTTGTTATATATTTACATGTAGTAGCTTAGAATCAGGAAATACATCTCAAGGTCTTACATTTTATATTTATTTTTTTAGTAAAAATAATCTATGCTTCCTTTCACAGCTATTGAAATAAAAACAAGCTGCTACCTCACAGACTTACTGTTTTTATGAATCACTATAATAAATCCCTATTATAACAGTATAGCAAGTATGACATAGGTATTTTTTAAATTTATTTTTGCATTTATATTCCAGCTTGCCACAGTAGCCCAAAGCAGATTACAGCAAAGCATATAAATGCAGAAAATATATGAATATACATAATAATTATAAAACTATATATCATATTAGAATAGTGATGCTAACTTAAAAGAATCATTATTCTAATATACTGCAACAGGTGAAGTAGAGGGTAATTTTACAATGCAACACCTTGACTGTGAAGGCACATAGGCAAATATGTTGCACTTGTTTTATAAAAGCAACATATCCGTCCGCCTATCTGTCTTTATAAAATAGTCTCCCTGGCAACTCTCACACACCTTTACACCAGTTCCAAGGTAGGCATGACTTTTCCACTTAAGTTTTGTGGATATGTGGGTTTTCTATAACATCTCTAAGAACTCCAGCTCATTTCCACCCAGCTTTACTACCAGTACTATTAATCATTTATATAGCGCTACAAGGCATATGTAGCACTGTACAAGTACGTATAGAAGATGGCCCCTGCTCGTTAGAGCTTACAATCTAATCAAGACAGACAGTACAATACAAGAGAAACAAGGGGTTTAAATAAGGAAAGGAGAACAAGAGATTAGGATCCAAAAGTAGCATCAAAGAGGTGAGCTTTCAGCATAGATTTGAAAAAGGAGAGAGATGAGACCTGACATATAGATTCAGGAAGTTTGTTCCAGGCATAAGGAGCAGCAAGGTGAAAAGATCAAAGTCTGCAGTTGGCAGTGGAAGAAAAGGGCAAAGAGAGAAGAAAGCCAGAGGAAGAGCAGAGTTCACAAGGAGGGGTGCAGGGAGAGAGGAAAGCTGGTGAGGGGCAGTAGAGTGAATGCATTTATAGGTCAGAAGAAGTTTGAATTGGATACAGAAACGGAATGGGAACCAATAAAATGATTTGAGAAGAGGGGTAACATGAGTATACCAGGGCTGGCAGAAGATTAGTCGTGCAGCAGGGTTTTGAACAGATTGAAGAGGAGAGAGATGACTCTGAGGGAGACCAGCAAGGAAGAGGTTGCAATAAGTGAGATGGGAGGTGACCAAAGAGTGGATGAGAGTTTTAGTAGTGTGCAGGACATGGGGGTAATAGGGAGAGAGATGGGAGAAGATAAACATGGGATAAATAGGTTGAGAAAGAGACAGAGAGATGTTGGACATGGGAGTAATAGGGAGGGGCAGGGCCAAATCGAGCTATAATTGTGCCTTGTTCGACTCGCACATCTGGCGCCCCCCCCCCGTCATCATCTCACTACCTTTATGTCCAGCTGCCTGCCTGCCTGCCTTTGCCCTGCTACCGCCACTTTTTGTCTTTTCAGAGGCGGCAGCAGCGAAACAGATCTAACTTCCAGTTTAAAAAAAAATCCACACGGTTCTTGTATGCAGTTCTGGTCCCTCCCTCCCGTCTCTGATGTAGGTTGCGTCAGAGGAGGGAGGGACCAGACCAGCCATTCAGAAGCGGGTCTTTGCAACTCCATGTTTGAATGGCTGGCCTGGTCCCTCCCTCCTCTGACGTGACCTACATCAGAGAACAGAGAGAAGGACCAGAACTGTATACAAGCACAGAGTGAAGGACCCGCGTGGATTTTTTTGTTTTAAATTGGAAATCAGGTCTGTTTTGCTGCTGCTTGTGCTGCCGCCGCTGAGAAAACAAAAAGTGGAAGTGTCAGGGCAACAGCAGGCAGCGTTGGGGGAGCCAAGGCCGGCAGCCCCAAATGCGCTCTTAAGTCTTTGCGCCCTGTGCGGCTGCACTGCTCGCAAAGTGCTAGGTACGGCACTAGGGAGGGAGGGGATGGTATGGTATGGAGATGGGGTAGATGCTGGTTGCAGGGAGATAGGAAGGGAGAGGGCAGACATGGAAGGAAAGAGAGCGCAGAGTTCCTGGATGGAGGGAAAGAGAGAGCTAGAGAGAGAGACATTGGATGATGGGGGGAGAGAGTAAGCAAAAGAATGGGGAATAATGGACCAGGGAAGAAGAGCTGGGGAATGGAAGGACTGGGGTGAGGGTTGAAAAGCGGTAGGTAGATGACATAAAGAATAGGGAGATTGAGAACTAGATAATAAGGAGTAGTGAAATCAAGGTAGACAGAGAGAGAGAAATAAATGGAATAAAGCTGAAAGAAAAAAAATCAATATCCAAGATGGAAGTAAGTGAAGAAAATAAAAGGAGAGGCGAGAAATGGCAGATGGACTAGAGACCATAGAAAGAGAGCTAAGAGAAGACAGAAGAAACCAGCATGATCAGGACCAGCATGATCAGACAATAAAATGGTTAAAAGACAAAGGTAGAAAAAATAATTTTATTTTCAATTTAGTGATAGTGCAAAGTTCAATCTTTATATTTTACACAGTATGGGAAACTGCATCTTTTATTTCTCTGGTGTTGCTCTTCATGTGGAGTCTGGGTTCTTGGGGTTTTCGTTTAATTTTTGTCTACATATTTTTTACATATTCTGTACTTGGTGAGGGTCTGTTTTCTGAGTGTGTGACTGAGGCCAGGCATTCTGTTAACATGGAATTTGTACATAGGGATCTGTACTGTAATAATTTGACTTGTTCACCTTTTCAAATAGATGCATGGATGTTCTAGGGCCCGCTGCAGTATTTATAATGCTGCTTTTTTCTGGATAGGCCCCTTGTATGAGTTTTGGATGTTTATGCTAGTATGGTATGGCAGATTTGGCCTTGTAGATCTTTGGTGACTTTTGTAGGGTTTTGTATTAGTTCACAATCTGCCTGGTACTGAGAATGTTTATGTTGTTAGTAAGATGACCAGAATCAGATTTAAACAAAAAAATATTGAGTTCTGTGGGTGAATGTCCTACCTCTGCTCTGCATCCATTGTTGAGGGAGAGATTTCTGTGAATGCAGAATATATATTCAAAAAGAAAAAGCGAGAACCATAACGCAGTTTATAACAAAATAAAATGAGTTGTAATTTTATAATTTGGCATTATAAACTGTGCTGTGGTTCTCACTTTTTTCTTTCAGTTTCTTAGTGTGCGAGCATATTGCATTTTCTTTGTTTTTTGAGGAATATATATTTACATTAACACCATGCTGGTCCGGTGAGCAGTTTCAGGAGTTATGTTGAGGTTGCCAAACCCTTCTTGGTGTTTATGTTGGAATCACAAAGTCCCTCTTGTTTTTCAGAGGATAGGAAGTGCTATGTTGGGGTGCCAAGTCTCTCTTGTTTTTCAAAGTATAGGAAGTGCTGCTTTGGGGTGCCAAGTTCCTCTTGATTTTGTGGAATTGGGAGGTGTTGCATGGGTGCTGTTGAGCCCCTTTTGTTTGGCATATTTAGCAGCATGTTCCCTAAACTTCGACTACTGAACATTTGTGTAGTGCTACAAGACGTATGCAGCGCTGCACAGACATGTGAAAGATGGTCCCTGCATATCAGAGCTTACAATCTAGTCAAGACAGACAACGCAGTAACTGTAGACATAGGATACATCTAGGGGGAATGGTAAGGAAACACGAAGGAGATCAGGTGAGTCAAGATCCAAAAGCAGCAGCGAAAAGGTGAGTTTTCAGCCTGGATTTCAAAAGGATCAGAGAAGATACCTGATGTACAGACTCAGGTAGTTTGTTTCAGGCATAAGGAGCAGCAAGGTGAAAGGAGCAAAGTCTGGAGTTAGCCATAGACGAGAAGGGCACAGATAGAAGCGATTTGCCAGAAGAATGGAGTTTCTAAGGAAGGGAGAGATAAGAGAGGAAAGGTAGCGAGGAGCTGCAGAAACTACCACAAAAAGCTACAGAAGCAAACCACAACAAAAGCAACCAATGGACTACAGCAACAAGCAACCAACATACACCAACTCACACAGCAAAGCTAAAGCAACACGAGACAGCGTGGAAAAGGACCACCCAACACCCTAAGAAACCAGCGCAGAAGCACATCACAGCCCCAGGACACACAGGTACACCTACAAGCCATGCCACCCTTCCTAGCCCCAATTTACCTCCTAGCACCATCCCTGACCTTTTACCCCTCCACCACAGACACACTCTCCAACCATCCCTTGCCAGACATCACAACCATCCAAACCACAAACACCAACCCCCCCCCCTCTACATGGGGCAACACCCACACACCACCAACACCAATCCATACCCACAACCCCCTAAACAGCAACCCTCTCTCCATTTCACTAATAAATGCTCGCTCACTCAGAAACAAATACCACATGCTCCAAGACCTGATCACAACCCAAAAGATTGACATCCTATGCATAACAGAAACTTGGCTAACAGACACCGACACTGTGCTCATGAACCAACTAACACCGAATGGATACAGTCTTCACCACTGCTCTCGAACACACACCAGAAGAGGAGGAGTAGCCATCACTGCAAAAACCAACCTCCACCTCAGGAACCATGCCTCAGAAACAACCAATGAAGCGGACATACTCACCCTCACCAACAAGCACCTCTCCATATGCCTAATCTACTAAACAACTACCTCAAGCACCGACCTATCAGGTATATTACAACACATATCTGAGAGCGCCATCTCCACAAAAGAACAACTAATCCTCGGAGACTTCAACTTCCCATCACTCCAAGACAAATATGCCAAAGCCTTCATCAATGCCATGGATGCAATGAACCTGACACAGATCATACACGAACCAACACACAAAAAAGGGAATACACTTGACCTCATATTCCTAAACTCTCAAAATGCCACCTCATACAAAACCCCAGAAATCACATGTGTTCCATGGTCTGACCACTATCTCATCAACATATCCCACATCTACCAGCACACCAGCGTCAAAGAGAACAAACAACATACAAGAAGATGTAAACCATTCATCAAAGAGGATTTCCTGGTGCAAATACTACCTAAACTCCAAACAAGCTCCACCAATATCGATGACCTAATCTACAACTGGAAAGCCACGATCTCCACTGCATCCAGTGCAACAGCAAACATGACCAAAACCAGACATACCTCCAAAAAAAGCCCGATGGTTCACCCCCAACCTACAGAAACTAAAGAACATAAGAACATAAGATATGCCATACTGGGTCAGACCAAGGTCCATCAAACCCAGTATCCTGTTTCCAACAGTGGCCAATCTAGGTCATACGTACCTAGCAGTTTCCCAAAAAGACACAGGTTCCACAATGCTTGTACTGGGTCAAGCATTGATATCCTGGGTCCCTTCTTAATAATGGTTTATGGACCTTTCCTCCAGGAACTTGTCCAAACCTTTTTTAAACCCAGCTACACTAACAGCCTTTACTACATCCTCCGGTAACAAATTCCAGAGTTTGATTACACGTTAAGTGAAAAAATATTTTCTTTTATTAGTCTTAAATAGTTTACCCTGTAGCTTCATTGCATGTCCCCTAGTCTTTCTATATTCTGATAACGTAAACAATCGAACTACGTTTACCCGTTCCACTCCGTTAATTAATTTTTAGACTTCTATTATATCTCCCCTCAGCTGTCTCTTTTCCAGGTTAAAGAGCCCTAACCTTTTTAGCCTTTCTTCATAGGAGTATCCTTCCATCCCCTTTACCATTTTGGTGGCTCTTCTCTGAACCTTTTCTAATATCACTATATCCTAAGATACGGCGACCAGAATTGCACACAATATTCGCATCCCTCTCTTTCCCCATCAGTGTGTCCTCAGCCTTTTCCTCAACCCTATCCTTATCACTCTCAAATTCCTCAACCTTTGCTCATTCTGATCTTTTACAGTCAGCTCTATTGCTTGTTGTTGGGAACCGCTGTGCAGTGGAACTAGGAGGAGGAAGAGAATGGAGGCCCATCAGCTGCAAAAAAATTGTTAGCATAGAACAGGTACAAAAATAAAATGGGGGGTGCAAGACAGGTGAGGGGAAGGGTCAAAGTAGTAGGGAAATAATATTTTTCTGATCTTTATCCAATGCCCTTGTTTGTGGTATTGGGAGTGTTTAATCAGTGTTTCTCACTTGAAACCTAACATCAGAATCCTTAGGTGTAATCGCTGCAAATGAGTGCAGAAATCCAAATGAGTTCTGGGCAACAGAGGAGAGGAGGCTGGTGGTGTCTGCTGATTTCAAGGTGGCAGATCCCGGTGATAGTGGTGGCAATGGGTGGTCCGGACAGCCGGCACTCTAGGCGTCTAATGGTAGCGCCAGTCCTCCGGGCCACCCATTGGCACCACTATTGCCCCTCACCGGGACCTACAGTGGCGGCAAAGGCTTGAAACAACCCTGCGGTGCTTACCTTCAAACTTTGGCGCTGTAGGGCTGTTTGCTTCTGCCCCCACTGATGCTGACTTCTTGTTTACATTGGGGCGGAAGCAGTGAAAGGGGAAACATACTATTGTGTATATTTTACAACTTGTTATTTTTTATTATGTCTATGGGCTTCAAAAACTGAAAATGGCCTGGGCCACTCTGAACCTCTGAGAGGGTTTGAAAAACATATACAGTATATATACACAAACAATGAGTTGCCCTACCTCTATCCCAGAGGAGGTTATACACCCATTTCTAAAATGACATAATCCAGGAATACACTGGGATCTTGTTTGGATGAAAGGACATATATAAATCCAGGCAAAAGAAAACCCTAAAACATTACAGAGTGGAAATCCGCTGTGCCCAAGATCAAGGGGGATGGGGGAATTCTGGGCCTCTTCCCATTCCTGCCCCCTAGGAAGCAGATAAATGAATCTGCTCCAGCATATTTCTGTCTGGATCCTGGGTAGGTAAACCTAGCCCTTACGCCTCAGGATCATAACTCTGCCACTGGCAGTGTTAACACTAAGTACTTTGGTAATCATCACTACACCTTGTCTAACAGCCACACAATATTGTTTGGTAAAAGTGTATTCTACAATATGAAAAGACAACACCAATGTGTGTAGTAGAATGAAAAGTGTCAAAGCTAAGAGACCCATGTCACTGGAAGATTTATTTTTCTATTATGCAACTATGGAAATAAAACATAGTAAATCTGGCCCTTAATATCCTTCAAAGCCTAAAAGTGTTCACTATCGGTGTGTAGATATTGTATTATTAATATTCTTGTTATTCATTATCATGCTGGGGAAAGCAATCCTCAGGTCCTGGAGTGAAAACACCCATGATCAGGGGTGATTTTCTGCCAAAGCTAGATCTCTGATCTGAAACTTTTTTGAACTTGGAGGAGTAACCTAAAGATAAGAAGAGTAGGTTGTGAACCAGGGAAGTCCAGTCTGAATCCCACTGCCACTCCTTTTTATGTTGGGCAAGGCACTTAACCCTCCATTGCCTCAGGTACAAAACTTACAGGGCGATGCAGAAAGCCAGTGTTGAAGTTGCACGCTATCAATCCTAGACACCTGTTTGCAGCTAGCATGCGACTTCAGTGCCAGCATGCAGAAAGAGGCTTATATGCAAATTAGTCACTCGTTAGCCATGCGTTAAACTGTGGCGCAATTGGCAGCATTAAACTGGGAAAGCAAACCAAACACATGCGCACAGAAGTCGGCGCAAGTTTGGCATGTTCTCCCAGAGAAACAGGGGCACCATGTGGCTAATTTGTATGTGCGCCCAGACAGTATTTTGATGGCACTGGGGGCTTTCCCCGATGCTTGGATCATCTGAGGGGAAAATCTCCGATGCCATCAATATACTGTCGGGGGGCCAGTGCCCCTGCAGGAAATAAAATCCCTGATGGTGCAGTGGCCCCAATCCCTCGACCTGCCCAACTAAAAATAACCCTGGTGGCCCAGCGGCCCTGATCCTCCCTCCCACTCACCTAACTAAAAATAAACCTGGTGGTCCAGTAGCCCCAATCCCCCCACCCGCCCAACTAAAAATAACCCTGGTGGCCCAGCAGCCCCAAATCCCCCAGCCCCCTCTCTGTACTGTTTACAAAGAGCTGGAGTGCTGCCCACATGCTCCAGCTCCTGCACCACCATCTTGAAAAATAGTGGCACCTGACCCCATACGGTGCATCCTGGGATGCACTGGGCAGGGTCAGACATATAAGGCATTTTCTCATTTGTAAAGGTATGTGATGGATGTCATCTAGCTGGATTTCAGCAAAGCCTTTGATACTGTTCCTCATAGGAGGTTTACCAATAAACTCAGTAGTTTGGAGATGGGTCCCAAGGTGGTGAACTGGATCAGAAATTGGTTGACTGACAGACAACAGAAGGTGATGGTAAATGGAGCTCACTCGGATGAAAGGAGGGTGATTAGTGGGGTGCCCCATGGTTTGGTCCTGGGCCCGGCACTGTTCAATGTATTTGTGAATGATATTGCTGAAGGGCTGCATGGAAAGTCTGTCTTTTTGCAGATGACACAAAAATTTGCAACAGAGTGGACTCCACTGAGGGAGTGGATAACATGAGGAAAGATCTACAAAAGCTGGAAGAATGGTCTAATGCTTGGCAGTTAAGATTTAATGCAAAGAAGTGCAGTGTCATGCACTTGGGAAGCAGAAATCCAGGGGAAATGTATGCGATAGGGGGCAAGAGGTTGGTGTGCACGGACAGGAGAAGGACCTTGGTGTGATTATTTCTGAGGATCTCAAGGTGACAAAACAGTGTGACAAGGCAGTGGCAAAAGCCAGGAGGATGTTAGGTTGCATACAAAGAGGAATTACTAGCAGAAAGGAAGAGGTACTAATGCCACTGTATAAGTCACTGATGAGGCTTCACTTGAAATACTGTGTTCAGTTTTGGAGACCATATCTCGCAAAGGATATAAAAAGACTGGAAACTGTTCAGAGGAAGACGACCAAAATGATTTGGAGCCTGCATCAAAAGCTTTATGAGAAGAGACTTGAAGACCTAAATATGTACACGCTGGAGGAGAGGAGGGACAGGGGAGATATGATTCAGACCTTTAAATACTTAAAGAGAAATAATGAACAAACAAACCTCTTCCAAAGACAGGGAAGCTGTAAAACTAGAGGGCATAACATGAAGCTGCAAGGGGCTAAATTGAAAGGCAATGTCAGGAAATACATTTTCACCGAAAGGGTGGTGGATTCTTGGAATGCCCTCCCGATGGAAGTGGTGGGGGCAAAGCACAGTTACTTACCTGTAACAGGTGATCTCTGGGAACAGCAGGAATTAGTCTTCACATATGGGTACGTCAGTACCGACGGAGCCTGCACGGGAATGCTCCCCAGCATCCAATCAGAAAGCTTTTGGGAGCATCCCTCGCGCCTGCGCGCTGACTTCCCGCCTTTCCCACTGCCTCTCCTCAGTTGAGTTTCATAGCTGAGACAGAAGGAGAGAAAGAGGAAAGGAGATAGATAGATACAACTCCTAGGGGAGGTGGGTGGGTTGTGAAGACTAATTCCTGCTGTTCCCAGAGATCACCTGTTACAGGTAAGTAACTGTGCTATCTCCAGGAACAAGCAGGAATGAGTCTTCACATATGGGGACTCCCTAGTTATGGGTGCCAGGGGAGATCCCATAAAATGCGTATCCCTGGAACAGGACGGCATTTCCCAAACCTGGATCCCCGGCATCCCCTGAGGGATGGGGGGTAGGAGTTGAATAGAGAAGAGCTGTAGAGGAACAGCGAATCTAAAGACTACAGAGAAAAAGAGTCTTTAGAATGTAGGTCAAGTATCATTAAAATATTTAATGAACTAGTACAATATAGAGCTTACCTACTGCATTGTAGGAAGTAGAACTGTGATGGAGTGTACTGTAGACGCAGTAGCGGAATCCTCAAGGGAACTTCACAGCAGTGAGGATGAAGTTCCAAATCTGGAATGGGCAGGTGACCCAGGTGTCAACTGGGGTAGGAGAAGAATGGCAGGTCTTCAATGGAAAGCTTTTTGGGAAAAAGCTGAAAACTCTTTTAGGTACAGAGTTATTAACATTGAGGACTAAAAGAAGAAGACTGACCGATCTGGAGAATTAGCCCAGTCCTGAAGGGAAGAGGGGGTATGGAAAAAAGCCCCTATTCCCAAGGAGAACAGAAGTGTACTCAGAAATACTGAAGATGTACACTGTCTTTCCTAGCTGGTAAGAGATAGGAAGACATTAAAGTCTGATACTTCATAGACAGGGAGATCTATAACAAAAATAGAAGCTGTTGACATCACAGCAATAATTGTATGTATAACCGCTCCCACTTACTAAGCCATATGGGAGTAGGCAAGTGGACTGTCTGGACCCCTTAAGAAGGGAAAAAAGTTTATAGCACAGACAGTTAGGGAGATAGCAGGTAATACTTAGCGTCCTATGGACATCTCCCAATGGGCATATATATATATATATATATATAGATAGATAGGTATGTGTCTCCATATCTATATCTATCTATCTATATATATGTGCATATATGTCTAGATATGTGTGATATATATAGATATATACATGGGCATGACTTATGTCCACACAGACTACAGAAATATGTATGTATAGGACATATACATACATGAATATAAGTCTGAGGATACATGCCTGCAACTGAGCCCCACAAAAACATTCACATGGGGAATGTGATGGGAAAAAATTCATCTAATAATGAGGGGGTAAAAACCACCTGAAGATATATAGAGAATCTATTTCTGCGGTGCAGGAATGTAGTTCAGTGGAATAAACAGTATGGTTGCGTGAAAAAACAGAGGATAATAGCAGTCTGGCAAGAGCACGTCAGGAGTACTTTAGGACTCTGACATGTCCAAAGCACAAAAAAACGCATAGACTAAGATACCAGGATGACCCAGCCAAGTGACACAGGGGTATCATGTACACTAAAGGAGTATGCGTTGTCGAAGTGGAGCAGAAAAACATAATGCCAAGCTGCAAGGAAAAAAGGGGTAGATTCCTGCAAGATTGGGAACTCCTTGGACATTCACGCCATGGAATGATTATATAAACATTTTCTACTATATGGGAAAAACCCTCAGAGACAAAGTTCAATGCTCTGTAGCAAGGGCCCATAGTAGAAAGCTTATCTGAAGATTGCAGAGAGCATTGTGCAGGAGAATTATAAGATAATACTGACCGAAGTCAGGTGTGTTGCCACATCCTAGGAAAGGATATGGCTAGAAGAAGATAACCTGCAGTGAGTAGTATTATGCAAGATAGTTTAAAGTAGCTTGCAATGAGTATTAAAGTAATCACTGGAACTCCTGCATACACAGCAGCTGAACAAAACAGCAGAGGGGATTCTCCTGCATAAAACAGAGAGAAAACCGGCAAAGGGAGCGGAGATATTCCCGTCCCTGTCTGATGAGTTGTTCAGAGCATGCATTGAAGGATAACAAAAAGTCTACACTGGAAGAAAGAGAAGTGTATCAGTATGGTACCAACCCAAGCAGGGGAAACCCTGGAAGAGAGGGGGTTGGAAAATGACTTACCATATGGCAAGTCAGCTGAAGGAAAAGATGTCCATGTGGGGACAGAAACTATCATGGGATAGTTGTAACCTCCCTTCATAGTAGTAAGAAGGGGAGAATTCTGTAACCCATGGACAAAAGTATCCTAACAGCTTAGCATACTGAAAAGGAAAAAACCAGTGTAGGGTTTGAGAATAAACTTCTGCTAAGAAGAAGTTAACTGTAGATTGCAACATACAGGAACCTATGGTTGCTGGTTATGATTAGACTGGCTAGAGTCTGGAGACTTCAGACTAGGATGAGATGTCCCTTGCTTGGGTACATCTGGAGGATGGGCAGGAGAAGGGTGAAACCTTCTTTTCTTAGGGAAAGAAGGTTTGGCAGGACATTTCCTACGTCCTGGGTTAAAAGAAGGCTTAGGATGGTTTCCAGAACCAGGGAAGTCAGTGGAGCAATGAGCAACCTGACGTAAAGCCTCTTTATTGAAGAGATTTTCTCCAGTACAGGGAGAATTACCCAGTGTATGTTGTGCCCATCTGCTCAAGTCTGAAGCTTGCAGCCAGGCTGTACGACGTGCTCCAATGGCAATAGCAGAGGATCTGCTAACAGACTCAAAAGAGTCTAGAGAAGCACGAGAAAGAAACCAAAAGATATTCCTGCTATGATTAAGAAGCAAGGAATAGTCAGTGGCCTTAGGTTCTGACAAAAAAGGGGACAAAAGAGATAATTTCTCTGTGAACTCCTGAAGTGTCAGACTCATATAAAAAATATATGAAATAATTCTTGAAGCCAGCATAGAAGTTTGGAAGGTTTGACGTCCAAAGGCATCAAATGCTTTAGATGCACGACCTGGCGGATAAGAAGAATGCTTCTTCTTGCTTCTTACCTTCCTCATTGCTGATTCCACTACAGTGGAATGATGTGGAAGTTGGTTTTTCTGAAATCCCGGAGAGGGAGGCACCTGATACAGAACATTAATGGCTGTAGAAGGCGAAGGAACCTTTAAAGGTGATTCCCACATCCTCAGAAGAAGATCCTGCAAAGAATGATGTAAAGGAAGCATTATATTTTCCTTTTCTGCAGGATCTTGGCTAAGAGTAGAGCCAGGAATAGAAATGGCAAGAAAGATTGCCATGTCAAGGAGAAATTTCTGAAAAGAAGGATCTCCAATAGGAACTATTCCTGGGTAGGCTGAGGTTGAAGGAGCAGCCTGAGCACCAGAAGACATAGTGGACTGGTGCAGAAAAAGAATCCTGCTAGATGGACAGTGATACTGACAGTTCTGATTCGAGGCAGTTAGTACTGCATCGTCAGTGCCCGGTATCGATTCCAAGCTAGGAATAGAAAGGATCGATGGCACCGATGGAACTGCAGGAATCGACATCGATACCGATACCGGTATCGGAGACGATAATGTCATCGAAGCAGTAATCGGGGGCTGCTGAAGCGGTACCGAGGTAGCCAGAGAACCTTGGTGAATATCCTCGGTACTGCGTAGTCGGAACCGATATGGATCGGTTCCGAAACGCGTCGGTACCAAATCATCTAGACTGGATATCGATTCTAGACTCGGCATCGAAGGGAGCGAGTCTATCGATGCATGTCTAGAAGGTACCGACGTTGGTGGTGGTATCGGCGATGCCGATACAGGAGAGTCAATCGGAGTCATATCGATCGGTTCCGAAGGTACCGAGGACATCTGAAGACGATGCCTGGTGAAGAGAGGAACACTCGACACCGGCGCCGATGTCGGGGTATCGGTACCGCTCGAAGCCGGTACCAACCCCGAGCATGGCGAAGATACAGGAAAGTCAATCGGAGTCGTATCATTCGGCCCCGAAGGTACCGAGGACACCAGATGACGATCCCTGGTGAAGAGTGGAACACTCGACACCGGTGCCGGTGCCGGGTTATCGGTACCGCTCGAAGCGGATACCACCCCCGAGCATGGCTCAGGTATGTTCTGTGAGGGGTGAGCCCCAGGAACAACCTGAAACCCCGTAAATGCTTTGGAGCCCGAAGACTCCCGCCGGGGTTTTATTGCCAATGGGGTCTTGAGGGCAAGGCCGGAGCCGTCATCATGCTGAGCATGAGACTTACCCTTCAAGAATTGGCTAGTCTTAACAGACTGTTTGTGGGTTACCTGATCCTGGAGAGAAGAATAAACCGGTGTCCTCACCTCAGGAGGAAAAACGGCATCGAGGGAAACTCGAAAAAGGGAAGGTCTTCTCCCAATAATACAGCCTGATGGATCAGGGAAAAAAGGGTCAGGACCCAAACAGGTTAGACACCAAGCATTGGAGTCTAAAAAGAAAACGTTGTTTCCACAGTGAAGGCACTTCTTAGGGGAAGAAGGCTCCATGCTGGAGAGGCCTGGTAGGCCCAAAAAAGTTAAGACAAAAACTGAGGAGAAAAAATATCTCTAAGTTTAGAAAAGAAAAGAATAAAGCACCGGCGGTACCGGTATCGGTGGGAAATACAGCCGCGACCACAAGAAAACAAGGAAAATAAGAATTTTAAAGAAAAATGTTTCTACGGTGACAGGAGGACATCCTGTTGGCTCCGCGGAAAAACGAAAACTGAGGAGAGGCAGTGGGAAAGGCGGGAAGTCAGCGCGCAAGCGCGAGGGATGTTCCCAAAAGCTTTCTGATTGGATGCTGGGGAGCATTCCCATGCAGGCTCCGTCGGTACCGACATACCCATATGTGAAGACTCATTCCTGCTTGTTCCTGGAGATATACAGTGACAGAATTCAAAATTGCATGGGACAGACACAGTGGATCCCTTTACAGCAACAGGATAAAATCAAAATAAACTTAACTAATTTCTCAACATACAGGGGTGTCCTACACGGAGCAGTGGGTTCACTCTTAAAACAAAGACATGGGGAGGGGTGGCCTGCACGGAGCAGCAGGTGCACCTACTCTTGCCATCTTACTGGGCAGAATAGATGGACCATACTGGTCTTTATCTGCTGTCATTTACTATGTTACTATATTAGGAGGGGAGTGGAAAGTTTGGGGCTTTTGGGCCACCAGGGTTATTTTTGGTTGGGCAGGTGGGAGGATTGGGGCCACTGGACCACCAGGATTATTTTCAATTGGGTGGTTTGGGGGATCGGGGCTGCTGGGCCACCAGGGTTATTTTTAGTTGGGCCTAGATTTGCTCTAAAACCTGAGTGACTGTAGGGTTTTGTATTACTTTACAATATCCAATCAAAAATATACTCTCAGTTTTGTTGCAGAAAGTAAGAAAACACATGTGTGATCTTAAACCATGTAGTGCCACATGATATATCCAACAGTGCAATAGTGTTTTTGGGAAGGGTGAGGTCTCAGAACTTGCGGGCCGTCTGCGGCTAATTTTTAATGCTCACTGAACAAACCCCTTGCATACATCACCGACCTGCCACCATCCCTTCCACTATTAATTTTTTTTGGAATTTTATCTAAACGAATTTGAATACCTGTGCAGTCCATAAACAATAATCAAAGCTGGCAATCTTTTTTAGAAAAGAAGGTAACAATGCTGTTACTTAGCTTTTTCTGAAACAGCTCAATAGGTAATCGCTTAGAAGCCTGCCAAATCCTTGAAGGTCATTAGCTGCTTTACAATATACCTGGTACTGAGAGGGTTTATGTTGCTGTTCCTGAGATGACACTGGAATCAGAAACATTTTATCTGTTAAATTCTATGAGGAAATAATCTAGCTCTACTCTACACCCATTATTGGAGGAGAGACCGGGGTGGGGAGAGGAGTTCATGTGGGGGAGCATATGTGTGTTGGGCGATTGAGGAGGTGATTGTGATTCATTGGGGGCTAAGAATAAAACCTTGTGTACTCCTCCCCTCATTGTGACTTGAAGGCATTGAAGCCTGCACTACTGCTCTCCCTGAAATTATTTGTTGAGGGTGTGGCAGGGGCAGAGTATGGGCACCAGCAGTTGGCAGGTTTTTCTCTTTCAAAAAGTTGGCAACCCTATATGGTACATAATGAGCACCGCATTAGTGAATCCCATGATAAATATCACTGTAATAAAATGCATTCCTGTCTAGATGCCCTGTTATAAATTTACTCAAGGGTAGCCAGGACTTAATTTGTAAACAAAAAGGAAATAGAACTGTTGAGGGGGGTGTCAAAGGCAACAGGAGAAAAGGGTCTGGAGTAGGGAGTAGAGTAACTGTTCTCTGCTCTGCTCCAAGTTTACTCCCTCCCCTCCTCTTACATGCAGGCTGCCTGTAAAGGAAAGGCTGGAGAACATCCCTGCTGCTCTGCTGGAACTGCATTCCAGGCCATTCCCCCAGAAATTAGACCCTATCTCTCATTTGGTTTGCAGCTTGTCGTGCTGTGAGGGCTTGCGTGCATCAGTGATGCTGAGAGCTAAACTATCGGTAGTTTAACTACTGGCAGGGTCTCCCAAGATGGACAGGTCTCAGCTGAGGTGCCAGACCAAGACAAACCACCCATCTGGGCAGCAGCAGAATGGGACAGTGTTGACGGCAGAGGATCACATTTTTGTGACAACGGCAACAACACCAAACTTAAATTGCGCGGAAGAAAGGCCTGTCAATCTACTTCTGTATCTTGCCATGAAAACCCAATGGATAGTTACAACAAAACAAATTGTGCTATGGTGCTGGAAGATGAGACCCCCCAGGTCGGAAGGCACTCAACTAGCTACTGGGGAAGAGCTGAAGACTTTTCAGAGTAAAGCCAGCATTTATGATGTGGTTGGATCAAAGCCCTCGGGAAGTCTGACTGATGATGTAGCTGCGCATGAAATGAGAGTCAGAAGCTGTAAAGATGTCTTACACATTGGAACATGGAACGTACGAAGCATGAACGAAGGGAAGTTGGAGGTGGTCAAGAATGAAATGGAACGTGTACAACTTGATCTGTTGGGTGTCAGCGAACTGAAATGGACTGGTATGGGGCACTTTGCATCAGATGATCACATGGTCTACTATGCTGGAAATGAAAGACAAAGAAGAAATGGTGTTGCATTTATAATAAAGAAGAAACTTGCAAGAACTGTAATGAAATACAATGCAGTCAGCGAACGCTTAATCTCTATTCGTCTACGCAGATTGCCTATCAACACAACTATAATTCAAGTATATGCCCCAACAGCAGCTGCAGAAGAGAATGAAATTGAAGAGTTCTATGAACAAGTACAAGCTGAAATTGACAGAACATGCAAACAGGATATCCTGATAGTCATGGGTGACTAGAACGCAAAAGTTGGCAACAAAGAAGAAGGCAAAGTAGTTGGAAAATATGGACTTGGCAACAGAAATGAAGCTGGAGAAAGACTGATAGAATTCTGCAAGACCAATGATCTATTCATCTCAAACACCTTCTTCCAGCAACACAAGCGGGGACTGTACACATGGACTTCACCCAATGGATTGTATAAAAATCAAATTGACTACATCTGTGGAAGTCAACGATGGAAAAGCTCTGTAACATTAACAAAGACAAAACCTGGAGCTGACTGTGGTACAGATCATCAACTACTAGTATGCAAACTCAAGCTAAAGTTGAAAAAGAGCAAACCACTCATGAATGCAGCAAAATATGACCTTGAGAATATACCACTGGAATTTAAAGACTGCCTGCAAAATCGATTTGCTGCTTTAGATACAAATGACAGAGCTCCGGAAGAGTTATGGAATGACATCAAGAAGGTTGTGTTGGAAGAAAGCGAGAAGTCTCTACAAAAGGTGAAAAAGCAAAAACGGCCAAAATGGATGACGGAAAAAACTCTGAAAATTGCCCAGAAACGCAGAGAAGCTAAAGCCAGAGGAGAAAGAAAGACAGTCGCAGAACTCAACAGAGATTTCCAACATACAGCAAGACAGGACAAAGAAAAGTACTACAATGACACTTGCAAGGAAATAGAAGCAGAAACTATTAGAGGAAGAACAAGATCGGCTTTCCTAAAGCTACGAGAGTTAAAGAAAAGGTTCCAGCCTCGAATTGGAATGTTACAAGATGCTCAAGGTTCTATGTTGAATGATGCTGAGAAGATCAAGAAAAGGTGGAAGGAATATACAGAGTTTTTATATGATAAAGATCAAGTGGACCAACAGCCGTTTCAACCTGTACCTTATGATCGGGAACCATTGGTGATGAAAGAAGTTGAAGCAGCATTGAAAGCCTTATCAAAGAACAAAGCACCAGGCATTGATAGCATTCCCATAGAAGTATTAAAGCAATCTGATGCAGCTGTTACCGTACTCACAAGGCTCTGCCAAGAAATATGGAAGACAACATCATGGCCAACTGACTGGAAAAGATCTGTGTTTATACCAATACTAAAGAAAGGTGATTCAACTGACTGTGGAAATTATCGCACAGTCGCTCTGATCCCACATGCCAGCAAGATTCTACTGAAGATTATTCAAAAGAGACTACAACCATACCTGGAACAAGAACTACCTGAAGTGCAAGCAGGGTTCAGGAAAGGGCGAGGAACAAGAGACATCATTGCAGATGTGAGATGGATCCTTGAAAAGACTAAAGAATACCAAAAGGATATCTATTTGTGATTTATCGACTATAGCAAGGCTTTTGACTATGTAAACCATGAGAAACTCTGGGCCACATTAAGAAGCATGGGTATACCAGAACACCTGATCGTTCTCTTGCGCAATCTGTACATTGATCAAGAAGCAACAGTTTGAACGGAACAAGGAGAAACAGAATGGTTTAAAATAAGCAAAGGTGTAAGACAAGGCTGCATACTTTCCCCCTACCTGTTTAATTTATATGCAGAGCAAATCATCAGAGAAGCAGAATTGTATGAAGACAACAGAGGTGTGAAGACTGGTGGAAGACTCATCAACAATCTTCGCTATGCTGATGATACCACATTACTGGCTGAAAATGAAGATGATCTGAAACATTTGCTTCTCACAATCAAACAACATAGTCTCAAAATGGGCCTGCACCTTAATGTAAAGAAGACAAAGATCATGACAACTGGCATAATCAACAGGTTCATCATTGAAGAAAAGAAACTGAAATTGTGAACAACTTTAACCTACTTGGATCAACTATCAATAAAGAAGCAACAAGCAGTCAAGAAATCAGATGACGCATTGCTCTTGGCAGAATGGCTATGAAAGACCTAGACAAGATTCTCAAGAGCAGAGATGTCTCTCCATACAAAGATTCGACTTGTTCAAGCCATGGTATTTTCAATAACATCATATGGATGTGAAAGCTGGACAGTGAAAAAGACAGATAGGAAGAAAATTGATGCCTTTGAATTATGGTGCTGGCGGCGAATACTGTGTATACCATGGACTGCCCGAAGAACAAACCAGTCGGTACTAGAGGAGATCAAACCTAAGCTTTCTTTAGAAGCTCAGATGACAAGACTTCGACTTTCATACTTTGGACACATCATGCGAAGAGAGAGATCATTAGAGAAAGACATTGTGCTTGGCAAGATAGAAGGTTAACGCTAAAAAGGAAGGCCAGCAATGAGATGGATCGATACAATAACAGCAGCTACAGGTACCAGTCTGTCAACAATGAGCCGCCTGACTGAAGACCGATCACAATTTAGGGTAGCTATCCAGAGGGTCGCCATGAGTCGACTCCGACTCGACGGCACTTAACAACAACAACAGGTAGCATATATAAATCAAGTAGTATGAGGATAAAGAGAAACCTTGGGGAACTATGCATTCAGCTGTTTTCTCACTAAAACCCTCTGCAAACAACTCCTAAGAGAGAAGTAAAACAATAAGGAACCACCCTTTCTAATCCCAACTTCCTTAACCTTTCATGAAGGATTAGATGATCTATGCAGGTTGTTTTGCAATCCTGCCCTGGGAACATCTTTCCTCAGTCTGGCTAAAGACACCTGTGCTATGGAGCCCTGCCTGTACTTTTATTAAATGCCATCAAGTCGATTAGACAGACAGAATAACAGCAATTTTCAGACAGCCAATTTACCTAGATAAATAGCTTTGAAAATTGTTCTCTGTGAGGGTAATCTTACCTTGTATATAAAGCACATTTTACAGGCGGAAAATGGCTAATATAAAATTGCATGGCAGAATACACATGCATAGGTACACATGGCTCTACTAGTTCACCATAATGTAGCATTGCCAACAAAGGAAAAGTGGAGAGAGCAGACCTCAGAATAGCCCGGAGAAAGCTTTATGCCATTAATAGGCTTCAGGTATTTTAACCGGGACTGATTACATCAATGGTCTGCTATACCTACTCCAAAAATGCAATGTGTGCCTTCGAGTCAGTCCTGACTCCTGGCGACCCAGAAGCTTCTGGGTTTTCTTGGCAGTGTCACCGGAATTTCACAACAAGAAGCAAGACAATACTTAAATCAATATAACTCTCAACAATTTGTTTTAACAGAGTATCAACAATTTTTTTTCTATTTCTTCTGTCGAGCTTCCAAATCAATGGTTCTGATGTCAACCCCGACGCCCGTCTGGACGTCCCTTTAGCGTTTCACCTACGCTGCTTCAGGGGATAAACTAAAAACAATAAAAACAAAAACTTTGCTGTCCTCTATGCTACAAACCTTTGGGAAATGGACCGGTTTATATACAAAGGGAGGGAATATATTTTAAGATCAGATACCTGTTGTGGATCGGATTTTGTGGCGTATGGGATTTTTTGTCCCTGTCAACTGTTATACGTTGGGAAGACAATTCGATCCCTGAGAGTCCGCATTGGGGAACATAAAAGTAGGTTGCGATGCAAAAGGCGGGAAGCTCCGATGGTAGATTATTGTCTTCAGAATGGACATAGCTTTAATGATTTGTGTTGTTTTGGTATTGAACGGATAAGTTCAGGATCCAAAGGTATGATGCGCGAACAGTTTCTAATGTATAGGGAGCAACGATGAATTTTTATGCTTGATACAATCATTCCAGGTGGATTGAATTTTGGCATCGATTGGAAGGCCTGTATTTGATATGAGGGGTTATGCGTCATGGGCGACGTAGGCATGGTATGACATATTTGGCGTTGATGTTAGTCCTTTGACTACGGACGCAGATAATGAAAAGGTTAATGATAAGTCACTTTACTGTGATGGTATAAGTAAGTTCTGTGGAAATGTTTTGTTGGGTAAGATTGTCTTGTCATTTGGTTACGTGGCTTCAAAATACGAGTGCGTCAAGGTTTGTAGCATAGAGGATAGCAAAGTTTTTGTTTTTATTGTTTTTAGTTTATCCCCTAAAGCAGCGTAGGCGAAACGCTAAAGGGACAAGACGGGCGTCGGGGTTGACATCAGGGGGTTGACATCAGAACCATTGATTTGGAAGCTCGACAGAAGAAAGAGAAAATTTTTTTTTGATACTCTGTTAAAACAAATTGTTGAGAGTTATATTAATTTAAGTAATGTCTTGCTTCTTGTTGTGAAATTTCGGGTGGGTGGAGTAGGTATAGCAGACCGTTGATGTAATCAGTCCTGGTTAAAATACCTGAAGCCTATTAATGGCGTAAAGCTTTCTCCGGGCTATTTTGAGGTCTGCTCTCTCCACTTTTCCTTTGCTGGTAAGTTTAATGCTACATTATGGTGAACTAGTAGAGCTGTTTTTGTATGGTATGAAGTATCATTTCATTGGTATTGACCCATGTTTGTTTGTTAGGTACATGGCGACAAGATTGTGTGCACTTGTAAACACACTCAGTATAGGCATTCCTCAGGGCGTGGTTTAGGAAGAGCTGGGGCAGAATACAGAGGTACATCTGTATTTTATTAAAAGCACATGTACACAAATAGAGTACATGTATGAGTACGTGTTTAGACCTGTGGCAAAATGCAGTATAACATGTGCCTTTGAGCCAATGCTGACTCCCGGAGACCCAGCAGTTCCTGGGTTTCCTTGACAAACCAGAGGTAGATTGCCAGGCCCTTCTTCCAAGGCAATGGAGGGTTAAGTGACTTGTGCATGACCACAAGGAATGCCAGTGGGAATCAAACCCTGGTCACTTGGTTATCAAGCCAGTGCTCTAACTACCAGGCTACTGCTTCACTTGTGGAGCATGCATAATTTTATGCATGAAAACTTGTGCACAATAAGGGATAATTCCAAGAGCCTGTTTGAAAAGGCAGAGAGGTGCTTATGTTGCCTTTAGAAAAAAAAAGCTGCTTTCTTGACATTTTATATAAGGTACCTGTTATAAACATGCCCACTTTGTGTCTCTTGGAAAAGTTGCTTTGTAAATTTGCTTTTTTTGGGTGACATGCTTGTGGTTCTATGCTCTCATCTACTTAATTTATTATATTTTAAAAACTGATTATATCTCAATATTTGGCACTTCACTGTGGTTTACAGCGTTTGTGCTGTGTTCTTAAGTATAACATCAGACAATCCAATTGGATTAACAAAGGACAATAAGTGAAGAGAGATTATAGTTAGATTTTAGCTGTGTTGCTGGAAAATCATTAAGTGAGAACTGAGTATGCAAGGACTTTTCAACATTAGTCTTCTGAAAATGCTCTGAAATTCACCAAGCTCTAGGTATTTCCTTTGTTTGTTTTGTTTTATTTTATCCTGCTAGTTCCTCCTAGCAAGACAAATACAAAATAATGGGCTTCTGGGCCTTCATTCACAGCTACTGGTATTTATCCTCTGTTTTAATAGACTCACCCTTCCATTGTTTAGTCTGGCTATTGCAGCAACAGCCGTGAGGCGAGAGGCATGTATCAGGGGCCCCTTCCAGAACCCTGTATCATAGGCCATAGCTTTCATCCTTAACTGTGACTATGGGGCATGTTTACTAAACGGTGGTAGCGGACTCCGTGCGATATCGGAGCAGTTCCGATACCGCACAGAGTCCGCTACCACCGTTTAGTAAACAGACCCCTATGTCTCCCTCCTTCAGGGACTGTGAGCCCTATCTTCACAGCATCTCTGCCTCAACCAACCTGATTCAGGGCTCAAATCAGGGACCTCCCACATGCCAATGCACTGGCTCAGTTTCTGTTCATTTTCAATAGGATAACTTGTATGACAATGGTAGACTTTTTCCTCCAAG
This sequence comes from Ichthyophis bannanicus, assembly GCA_033557465.1. NCBI lineage: Eukaryota > Metazoa > Chordata > Amphibia > Gymnophiona > Ichthyophiidae > Ichthyophis > Ichthyophis bannanicus. The sequence goes on along the minus strand of CM066033.1, from coordinate 712,978,742 downwards.
ATTTAAGCCAATCAGTGTTATTTAGTGGAAGATATTCTGCCTCTAGATGGATGGATGGACAAACAGATGGGTGGACTGAATCATCACTTTAATAATTTTGCATCCTATGTTAAAAGGGCTTAAAACATTCTTCCTAATTTTTCTGGAATTTTCTGCTATTTCCTGTATTTTAAAACATTATATGGATATTTTTTATAACACATTTTCTGCATGCAAAGAATGTTTTACTGTCAGAGACCAGCTCTTATAAAACTGTGCAAAGGTCTACATGCATAAAAAGCTGTTGCACAACACATCAATGCCTACTTTTATGCAATCTGCACATAGGCATTCCTAAGAGGGCAGGGCTGGGGTGTAATTGCAATATAAGCCCATATTTTATAAAAGATGTGTGTATAGCAATAGCATATATGGAGTGGAGGAGACCACAGTTCAAATCCCACTGACATTCCTTGTGGCCTTAGACAAATCACTTGATTCTCCATGGACTAGCAGGATTGCGTCAGCCACACCTGGTGACGTCCTTCGGGTGGCGCCATGCATACGGAAGTGCTCTCTAGATCTCAGAAAGTAAACCTTTCTGAGCATGCCCAGGTAGCCCACCTTACCGGTCCGCCCCCTAGCCTGGCCAGTATTCTTCCTTCCGCCTTGCCAGCAAGACGGACCCTGCTCTCTCAAACACCACAGACTAAAGCTACAACTCTAATCTCAAGACAGACCCTGCTCTTCAATCAGTCTCCAGTCTGCAACTTTGATCTCCAGATACAGCGATGCCAAAGCCTGGCTTTAAGAAATGCTCACACTGCAAGCGTAAGATGAGCAGCGCAGACAACCACGAGTTCTGCCTACGCTGCCTGGGGCCAAACCACAACGTGCAGGACTGCAGTCATTGTGGCAAAATGTCTCCCAGAGCACGGAGAGTGAGAGGCTACGCTCTGCAAGACTTTATCGCAAATGCAAGTACCTCAGCTATTCTGCCTATGCCGCCGGCTTCGGATGTGCCCGCTGCGGCCTCCATCCCCTGCCGTGCCGTCGCTGCATCCTCTGTGCCTCTGACGTGTTCCTGGCAGTCCCCCGCACCAGCGGGATACCCCGGGCTTGCTATCTCCCAGCCCGGGATCCCCGATGACCACGGCCATGCTGTTCAAGATGGCGACGAGTCTGAGTCCTCCCAGCTTCCTCGACAGTCCTCCAACTCCGCCCCCTCTGGCAAGCCTTCAACTTCAGGGAGCTCGCAATGACGCTGCATTGATGAGCCCTGCTCTCTGCGTAATACATCTAACGCCGCCCTCTCCGGGGGCGGAGCTTTCAACGCGGGCCAATCGGAGCTGTGCAGCATCGGGGGAAGCAGTCATCAGCACTGTGCATCTCACCGCGCTGTGAGCCCGCACCCGCGGCAAAACACTCCAACCAGCCTTGTCGGCGCCGTCAAGTCCAGCAGCGCTGGTTCACTGAGCCCCATTGCAAACGCCATCGCATACAGGCACACTAGGAAGAAGCGCAGCAGGAGCATATCGGCCCACAGAGACCATAGGAGGAAACGGTCCAGGACTGCCAGAAGCGGATACAGCAGCAGCAACAGCAGTTACAGCCGCAGAGCAGAGGGAAAACGCCACCATCACTCCCATCGCCACGGGAGTGACCACCACAGCCACAGACACGGGCACAGGAGTCACCAAAGTCCCTCCAGCTCCTCTTCTCCTTACAGACACCACCGCAGCCGTTCCAGAAACTCCAGTAGCCGCAATAGTGAGATTATCAACTTGCTAACTCAACTGCTCAGGCAGCCTGCCTCCATTGTGCCCACGGCGCACCCTTCTCTGCCCACAGAGCCAGCTCCCAGTCAGTACCAGACTTCCACTCCAGACAAGGGAGCCAGAGGATCCTCCCGTAGGCCATCGCCTCTTCCAGAACGGGAGAACCCCTCCCTGGACAGCACCGCAGAGGAGCACGAAATCGAGGCGGCGGTTGTGGGGTCAGCATCGCAAGGGCACGAACATACCAGCTCGGAGCAGAGGCAATACTCGGAGCGGGAAGAACCCCCCCCCTCTGGAGGATCTCACCTACCCCAAGTTCCTAAACAAACTGGCATCCGCCTTGGCTTTAAACGTTTCTGAGGAGGGAGGAGATCCAGTTCCTGAAGTTCTGAAGTACCTTGCGACTCCCAAACCAGCGTTCGCGCTGCCTATCCACAAAACGCTGCTGGACAACCACTTAAAGCTATGGCAAACACCAGCTTCCGGCTGAGCATTTCCAAGACGCCTGGACTCTAAGTATCAAGTAAAGCCTGTGCCAGGGTTCTCGCAGCTACAGCTACCACACCATTCTATTGTGGTGTCTTCAGCTCTCAAGCGCGTAAAGTCCTCACGTCCTCACGCCAATAGCCCCCCGGGCCGAGACCACAAGCTGCTCGATGACATCGGAAAGAAGGTGTTCCAAGGCTCTATGCTCAACGCTAGAATCGCGGCACACCAGTTCCAGCAAGTTCTGTTCCTAGACGCCTGCACAGCATCCTTCAGAGCCGGCGTTGCATCCCTCCCCAAGGAGTCTCAGACACTGCTCTCCAGCGCCCTCCTGGACCTGTCGGAGTGCAGCAAGCATATGGCTAGCACCACCTTTGACTCTTTCGACACAGTGCTGCGCACTGCGGGAACTGCCATTTCGGCAAGAAGATGGGCATGGTTAAGAGCCTCCGGCCTGCGTGAGGACACTCACGACGGGATCGCCGATGCACCCTGCAAGGGTGAATCACTCTTTGGCGACAAAGTAAAGGACGCAGTCAACAATATGAAAGGGCATTGCACCACGCTACAAACCCTGGCAGACGACGGTTCTGAACGCCACAGCGGAGCTCATAAAAGCAGCTTCCAGAGGAAACCCTATTACGCCTCCAGCAAAAAATACCCCTCCAACAGGAGATGGCAGTACAACAAGTACAAAAGTAACTCCTACCACGCCCCTTCGCACCAGCGCAACTCCCAGCGGGACCGTAAGCAGAAAAAGAGCAACAACGCGCCCACCACCAAAGGCGCGCCCTCCTTTTGACAATGATTCAAAGGGGACCACCCGGACCGGGGGTCGCCTGTCTTACTTCCTTCCAGAGTGGCGACAAATCTCCTCAGACTCCTGGGTTCTGCAGATCATCAGAGAGGGCTACCGCATGCGCTTCGCTGCGACGCCCCGCCAGAACACTCATCCCATCAGCGACACGCCCCCACACTTGCGCGTGGCCATGGTGGCAGAACCTCCTTGCCTCCAGGGCTATAGAACAGGTACCCTCTGCCGAAAGAAACTCTGGCTTCTACTCAAGATATTTTCTCATTCCCAAAAGATCGGGAGGTGTTCGTCCCATCCTCGACTTCCGCAGATTAAACACATTCATCATCAAAGAAAAGTTCAGGATGTACTCTCTCAACTCCATCCTGCCTCTGATACAGTCCGGCGACTGGATGGCATCCCTTGATCTGCAGGACGCCTATACCCACATCCGCATCCACAAGTCCCACAGGAAGTACCTCTGCTTTCAAGTTCTGGGGCAGCACTACCAATACAGAGTACTTCCCTTCGGTCTGTCACCAGCGCCACGGGTGTTCACGAAGTGCATGGCCGTGGCAGCAGCGCGTCTCCGCAAGCTGAACATCTCTGTTTTTCCATATCTGGACGATTGGCTCCTCACGGCTCCCTCTGCAACGGAGCTGCAGGAATATCTGCGGGTAGCCAAGACCCTGATATCCTCCTTGGGCTTTGTCATCAACCTAGACAAGTCACACCTCACTCCTTCCCAGAGACTGGAATTCATCGGAGCTGTGATCGACACCAATCTCTCGAAGGCCTACATCCCCGAACGCAGATTGGTCGCCATCACCTCACTGGCGTGCAGCTTGGCCTCCAAAGCGAACCCTTCGGCAAGCTCCATCTTACGTCTTCTGGGGCATATGTCCGCCATGACGTCGGTCCTCCCAGTTGCGAGGTTAAAGATGCGCGCACTCCAGTGGCATCTACGTACCCACTGGAGACAGCACTCGCAACCCCTCTCCACTCGCATCCCGTTGACTCCCCAGGTCAGAGCTCAACTCCACTGGTGGTCGATCCCGGGGAACCTTTCGGTAGGGAAGGACATGCATCCACCCGAGCACCAAGTCACCATCACCACGGACGCATCCAACTCGGGCTGGGGTGCTCACACCCCAATATTCAGCACGCAAGGAGCCTGGTCACAGAAGGAGAGGCTCCTCCACATAAACCTCCTCGAGCTAAGGGCCATCAAATACGCTCTCAAAGCGTTCCTAACACACGTGCGTGGGAAATCCGTCCTCATCCAGACGGACAACCAAGTCGCCATGTTCTACATCAACAAGCAAGGGGGCACCGCCTCTCGCTCCCTTTGCCAGGAAGCGCTACAGATCTGGACCCTGGCCCTGAAGAACGAGTGCAGCCGCCGTGCCTCCTATCTCCCGGGAGACCAGAACACGTTGGTGGACAAACTCAGCAGACAGCTGCAACCGCACGAATGGACACTCCTCCCGGAGGTAGCCGACAGCCTCTTCCAAATCTGGGGCACCCCAAGCATCGACCTATTCGCCACGGAGCGGAATGCAAAATGCCCCCTATTCTGCTCCAGGCACCCGTCAGCGGACAGGTTAGCAGCGGATGCATTCGACATGTGCTGGGGGGAGTGGTCTCTGGTGTATGCCTTCCCGCCGACCCCCCTCATCCCTGCAACACTCCAACGGATTATTCACGACAAAGCACGAGCCATCCTGGTGGTTCCCCACTGGCCCCGCCAGATGTGGTTTGCGCTCCTCCAACGCCTAGCACAAGGGGCCCCGAAGCGCCTGCCCCTCAGGCCGGACTTACTGACACAGGACGAGGGCAGAACACGGCATCCCAACCTCAAAGCCCTAGCTCTCACTGCCTGGAGGTTGAACGGTTAAACCTAGCTACGCTACAGCTACCGGCAGAGGTGCAAGACGTGGTCCTAGCAGCCAGAAGACCCTCGACCTGGAAGTCCTACAGCCTCAAATGGAAGCGTTTCAGTGCCTGGTGCACAGCTCATGGCCTTGAACCCACTACGTGCCCTCTCTCCAATGTCCTGCAATACCTTAGCTCTCTGTCTCAACTTGGTCTGCAGACACAATCCGTCAGAGTACACCTCTCGGCGATCGCGGCCTTTCACGCACCTCCGGAGGGAGCTACCTCAATTGCTGCGCTGACTCTCACATCCCGCTATATGAAGGGATTGACGAACCTGAAACCCCCGGTCAGACATCCGGTTCTGCCCTGGGACCTCAACACGGTATTGCTATGCTTAACACAGGAACCCTTCGAGCCGATGCAGTCCGCGGACATGAAGTACGTTTCCTGGAAAACGCTGTTTCTAATAGCCATTACATCGGCCAGGAGGATCAGCGAGCTGCAAGCGCTGTTGGCACCCCCCCCCCCCATATACTCAGCTACACCCGAACCGCGCATCTTTGAGAACCAACCCTAGGTTCATTCCCAAGGTAGTGTCAACTTTCCACGTCAATCAGTCCATCGAGCTTCCCTCTTTCTTTCCGGAGCCTCATGCATCAGACGAGGAGAGGCGCCTGCACACTCTGGACTGTCTCCGAGCCCTCCAGATTTATCTACACAGAACAAAGCCAACCCGCAAAGGCGAGCAGCTCTTCGTGTCTTTCGATCCAACAAAACCTGGCAGACCAGTCAACAAGAGGACCCTCTCCCACTGGGTCGCTTCCTGCGTCTCCTATTACCTTGACCCTTCAGGCTCCCAGCAACAGCCGAGAGTGGGCCCCCACAAGCTCAGAGCGCTGGCCACCTCCATTGCCAACCTCCGCTCTATTCCACTAATAGACGTCTGCAGAGCGACCACCTGGTCCTCCCCGCACACGTTCCACAGACACTACTGCCTCAACCTCAAGGCACAAGAGGACTTTGCCCTTGGCACAGCCGTCCATGGCAACCGAGGGAAGTGAGGCCGCACGGCGCAGCTGATCATGGACTCCTATCATGGACTCCTATCATGCTATGCCTGCTTATGTTGTTGTCGTCTGACAAGTCTGTATTGCACTGTTTGCACCTGTGAATATGTACTTGTGTTGTTTGCACTGTTTGCACCTTGGAATTGGTTGCACTGTTGCACCTTTAAATGTGTTGCACTGTTTTGCACTACGGCATTGTATGCCAGCACCTTGTTGTATCTCTTGCATATCTGTCCAGCGATTGCACATAGCCTCTGGCGACTCTAACGATTCCAATAAAGCTGAGTGGCATTAAGTTGATACACCCTAGTGGTACACTGTGTGTTTGTATCTTACCTCCTCCACCTCAGCGCACACACGCAGCTAGGGAGGCACCAGGTGTGGCTGACGCAATCCTGCTAGTCCATGGAGAAAACGGGGTTACTTACCTGTAACAGGAGTTCTCCGTGGACAGCAGGATAAGTCAGCCACACAATCCCACCCACCTCCCCTGGAGGAGGTCTACCTCTACCGCTCCCTAGCCGGTCAATAGCTAGCTTGGAACTCACTGGCCAGGCTAGGGGGCGGACCGGTAAGGTGGGCTACCTGGGCATGCTCAGAAAGGTTTACTTTCTGAGCTCTAGAGAGCGCTTCTGTATGCATGGCGCCGCCCGAAGGACGTCACCAGGTGTGGCTGACTTATCCTGCTGTCTACGGAGAACTCCTGTTACAGGTAAGTAACCCCATTTTCTCCATTACCTCAAGTACAAACTTAGATTGTAAGCCCTCTAGGGACAAAGAAGTAACTTGCTTTGAAAGGCATGCACTAAATACAAATAAATATGCATACATTTACACTTTCTTCAAAGTAGATGTACATTTATAAAGCTCTTTTCATGGTTATTGGATGGGCTTATTTCATACATGCACATAGGTAACTATGCTGGCTATGTAAACTACAATTATCAAAAAGAACAGCAAAGAGATATTGAATTGCTTCGATCATATAAAGATCCTCTGCAGTAATTTAAGCAGGTAGAGGGGGGACCATCAGAAAACAGCAGTCGCCTGTTCACCTTAAAATTATTCTTTTTCCAAATTGATTTATATAAAATCACCATTTTCTGGATCATTTCGTATGTACAACAAGGCATAAGATATTAAGTATTGCAGCAGCAAACAGTAGAACTGATGTTAATGTCTTGATATTTGAACTATTCAATGCACGGCTGCAAGTTACAATCTTTAATCAGTGGTCATTACTTATCTCTTAGCATAAGGCCATCATATTAACACGATATTTACTTTTACTGGATTACAATAAGATTAAAGATACACTGACCCCTGCTGCAGCTTGGCAAAACTCAACATTAGGTCAGTTGCTACACATCATTCCTCTGTGAATGGCTATAGCATCTTCAGGTTTTATATACCGCTTTATCATTTTCAGTCAAAGCAGTTTACATTGTAACTTAAACTTGGTAATGTACATTAAACAGGGACACTGATAACTTGGATTTTTTTTTCTGAGGCAATGGAGGGTTAAGTGGCTTGCCCAAGGCCATAAGGAGTACTAGTAGGAATCAAACCCTGGTTTCCAAGCTAGTGCTGTAACCATTAGACTACTCCTCCACTCTGCTCTGTTTTTAGAGTTAAGATGGTAAGTGCTAATTCATTGAATGGTTTGGTGGCACAGTTCAGATATCAAGAAAGATTAACAACTTTTTTGCTGTTAGTTGGTCAAATCCAGAAGTAGTAGGCAAGTTAGGGATTGAACTCATTCCTCTACAGGCTCATGGCTTGCAGCAGGGACCACATAGCCCAAATGTACGGGAGAGAGATGCTAAACGTGATGAAAGGAGAAGCCCATTGGACCAGCAAGGGTATATCCTATTGGACACCATATATAAGGAGACCTAGACAAACACACCCTTGCTTCTTTAACAGTATTTGATGCACCTGACCTCTGTCAACTGTTTACCTGGCCTTGCTCCATTTGTTGCACAAATTGTTGGTTTCTGCTCCACACCTGGTTCCTGCTCCAGTCCTGCCACCACTATATCTGTTGGTTACTGCACTGCTCCACCTTGCCCTGAACCTAGCCTCTCCAGTTACACTCCAGTCCAGGGCAAATCCTGACAAGAAGTGACTGTAATAATGAATATCTAATAATTGTACATCCAGACTTCTTTATGCATATCAAATGGCCCAGAATTTGATGATTTATATGCATTGATTTGAAAAAAAGGCTAGAAATAAACTTGGTAACATTTTGGGACTGATGAATGATATGAGAATGCTTGCTGAATAATTTTAAGGTGACCTGGCAATGATAGCACTTAACTGATGGCCCAATTTAGATTATTCCATAGGGTTTTTATAGAATTGGGCTATATAGAAAAAAAAGATGCTGGTATTCATATACAAAGTTCTTTTGTTAATACATGAGGATCATGGGCCAATTTTAGCTGGCAATGAAAAAGATGCCAGTTCTCCATACCACCGCATACCCCATAAAAAAAGGCCTCGGGCTATATAAACTAGGAATCAATAGGTGCCTTTTTGAATTTTCACCAAGGCACCATGTCATAAGATTAAGCCCTGTTAGAAACAGTTTTCTTTAGGTTGCTGGTTTATTTGGTCATACTTCAGCTTGTCTGGATTCCAGAAGCTAAAGGAGTTATTTTAGAAGCCCTAGTCGTTATTACCAGATGTAAATACAACCATTTACATGTGCAAAGTGTATCCTCATGTTAATGACCATTTTAGAAAAGGCACATTTTACACGTGGCTCTCTATATCATGTTGACAGTGTATGGGGGCATGTTATGAGTGTGGCCCGAGTGGGACAAAAATCTGCACCTGTATTTCCCATTTCATTTAGGAAATACATGTGTAAGCCCCAAATTTTCCATGTCCATATTTATACCTGCTCCCTGATGAATAGGTATTTAAAAAGTGTTCCTTTTATAGAAGGGATTAAGGGGGTAGCCCGTTTAATCCTCCAATGCTTATTTTCCCCTTCCAAATTGAAATGAGATATAGTTCTTTCTCCAGGACCAAGCAGGAAGTCAGTCCTCACATATGGGTGATGTCGGCGCCGACGGAGCTCTCGCGGAGCAATTTCCTCAGCTTTCAAAGAAAGCCTTTGGGAATTGCAGCGTGCATGCGCGGTCCCCTTCCCGCCCAAGGGTGCCATCTTGCTCAGTCTTCTTTTTTCCGCGGAGCCCTACAGATGCTGTTTGTGATCGCCGCTGAAAAAGTTGATTTTATTTACTATTCTTTTCTCGGTTCGACGCCGGATCCTTTTCCCGCCCGGACCCGATACGCCGGTATCGAGTCCGTTCTTTATTTTTTTGGTTTTTGTCCTTCGTGACTAGCATTCGCGCCATTTTTCTTTTTTCACTGGCAGCCCTGTCTTTTGACCTCGCAGGGGCCATTTTCCCCCGATGGCTGCCAGCGGGTTTAAAAAGTGTGATCGGTGTAAGAAACTTATGTCTCTTACCGACACACACGACTGCTGCCTCCGCTGCCTCGGACCCGATCATGACCCGATGATCTGTGGTCCGTGTGGCAAAATGTCCTCAAAAGCGTTGAGGAGTCGGCAGCATTAAAAAGAACAAATCTTTTCTGACTCCGCGTCTGGCCGGGCCCGGACCTCGTCAGAGGCTTCGACGTCCCGGGACTCCGGTCCTGAGCATCGTCGGAGTTCCTCTGAGCGGGGGTCTCCTGCCCGGGAACATCATAGGAAGAAGAAACCCGCGAGGGCGGCGTCGGTGGACGCTCCTGGTTCCTCGAGGGCCAGGTTGCATAGCCCCGATAGCCATCCCGGGTCCTTGGAGTCGGAGAGGCCTTCGAAACATCCTCGTCTCGAGATGGAGTCTCCTGGACACGTGAGTACTGTAGTCCTCGTGGACTCGCCTCCGAAGGAGCCGCCGTCGGGGCCCGAGTCAGGGGCTGCTGGGTCTCCTGAGCTCGGACTCAGGTTGACGGCCTTGGAGAGCAGTTTCGCTGCCTTCATGGACCAGCAGCAGGCATTGATCGCTGGCCTCGCCGGTGCATCTGCCCCGACCACCGGGACGTCGACGTCCAAGTCGACCCCGGAGACCGAGCCGATCCTCGAGTCCATGCGAGCTCGAGTTGATCCTCGGTAACGGTCTCCCTCGGCCTCCCGTTCGGGACCGAGGTCGTCGACGCCGGCCTCGGCGTCGGGGCGGAGGGCATCGGTGCCCACCCGACCGTAGCCGCTCGAGTCCTCCTCCGAGGAGTCGGGCTGGGAGACGGAGGACGAAGAGTCCCCAGGTACTTTTTGGACTCGGTGCGTCCCATCGGACTCGCCCGAGTCCGAACCTCGGAGACGGTTCCCCCCGGAGGACACCCAGTTCTCGGACTTCGTGCGGGATATGGCCAAGGCCTTGGCATTCCCCACGGATCCCGAGGAGGAGCCTCGAGCCGAAGAGCTCGATGCCCTCCAGTATGACTCTCCCCCGAAGGAGGCCTTTACTGTACCGGTTCCTCCGATGCTGGAGCGACTTCTCTTCCGCATGTGGGAGAGCCCGGCGTCGGCGCCGGTGTTAAGCAAGCCGGTCGATTCCATTTATCGATTCCGCAAGAGCCCCGGGTTCCAAAAGACACAACTACCGCACCATTCCATGGTGGTGGAATCGGCCATGCATCGACTCAAGAGTCAGAAGATGCACTCCTCGGTGCCTCCTGGCCGGGAGGCCTGGAACCTGGATGCCCTCGGTAGGAAGTGCTTCCAGGGCTCTATGCTTGCTTGTCAAGTCCAGACCTACCAGCTCTACATGGGCATGTATCTCCGGGACCTGGCAAAGGAGATTGCCGGGTTCTCTGCTGGTCTCTTCAAGGAACCTTTTCAGAGGTTCCAGGCCTTGTCCACTGGTATTCGGGAGTGCTCGAAGTTTATCTCTCGGGCAGCCTACGATGGCTTCGAAGCAACGGCTCGGGTAGCCGGAGCCGGCATCGGTGCCCGCCGACAGGCTTGGCTTCAGTCATCTGACCTCGAACCATGGGTACAGGACAAGTTGGTCGATGTCCCCTGCAGAGGTGAAAACCTCTTTGGCAAACCCATGGCTGAAAAGGCTGCACAGATAGAGACCGAGACTCTGACCAGGACTCGGCTGTCCAGGAAAACCTCTGCCCCTTCTCAGAAGAAGAAGGGCTTGGGGAAAAAGCCCTTTTACCCGAGGAAGGCGGCTGCCTATAAACACTACCCTCATTATCAGGCCTCAGCAGCTCCCCAACAGGGTCAGCAGGCCCCCAAGCCCACAACACCGGCCCCCAAGCCCACAACACCGGCCCCCAGGGTGGGGGTTTTTGACTCCGTCAGCATAGCCTCTTCCCCTCCGCTGGTTTCTCTCAGCACAGGAGGCCGGCTGGTCCACTTTGCCCACAGGTGGTCTGCCATCACATCAGATACCTGGGTGCTTCATATAGTTCAAAAAGGCTATCTTCTACACTTTCACCAGGTACCTCCCTCCTACTTTCCAGGGGAGCCTCCAAGACTCCCTCTGCACAGAGACTTACCTCCTTCAGGAGTTAGCAAGTATTCTTCAGGAACAGGCTGTGGAACCGGTGCCCCACCACCTGAGAGGTCATGGCTTTTATTCCAGGTACTTTCTGATACCAAAAAGAACAGGAGGCCTCAGACCCATCCTGGACTTGCGAAACCTCAACAAGTTCCTGGCAAGGGAAAAGTTCAAGATGCTTACCCTTGGAATCCTGCTGCCCTACCTCCAGCAGGGAGACTGGCTATGCTTCTTAGATCTAAAGGATGCCTATACTCACATCCTTATTCATCCAGACCACAGACAATATCTCAGGTTTGGTGTGGAGGAAAGCATTACCAGTACAGAGTACTACCCTTTGGCCTATCCTCCGCCCCCAAGGTGTTCACCAAATGCCTAGCAGTGGTGGCGGCTTATCTAAGACTTCAAGGCCTTTTTGTGTTTCCATACCTGGACGACTGGCTCATCAGAGCCCAGTCTTCCCAAGAGGCCACTCAGGCCACTCATCGCACTGTGACTCTACTCCAGCACTTGGGATTTGTCATAAACTTCGCAAAGTCCACTTTGCTCCCCTCTCAAAATCTCGAATTCATAGGCGCCAGGTTGAACACACTTCAGGCACGGGCCTTCCTGTCTCTGGACAGGGCCCACAGGCTCATGGATCTCACCAGCCACTTTCACAGCAATTCCCTGGTCTCTGCCAGGCAATTTCTGAGGCTGCTCAGCCATATGGCTTCCACGGTCCATGTGACCCCCAATGCCCGCCTGAACATGTGACCTGCTCAGTGCTGCCTTCGCACTCAATGGCATCAGGCCACGGGGAGCCTGGCGGACTCAGTACAGATATCCGACCTGCTGGTCTCTTCTCTGCGGTGGTGGCTTCATCTGTCAAACCTGGTGCTTGGAGTGGATTTTCAATCTCCTCCGCCTTCTCAGGTACTAACCACCGATGCTTCTCTCCTGGGTTGGGGAGCACATTGCCAAGGGACATGTACTCAAGGCCTCTGGACTTCTTGGGAGTCTGCTCAGCAGATAAACTTCCTGGAGCTCAGAGCCATCCGCCTAGCTCTGAGAGCCTTCTCCCACCTCACTTCTCACCAGTCTGTGCTGGTCCAGACAGACAATCAAGTTGCAATGTTCTACGTGAACAAACAAGGAGACACAGGCTCCTTCCTTCTCTGTCAGGAGGCACAAAAACTGTGCTTTTGGGCCGTCCTTCACGGCATACTCCTCAAAGCTGTCTATCTCCCAGGTCAGGAAAATTACCTGGCAGACAAGCTGAGCAGGATCCTCCAACCACACGAGTGGAGATTGGATCCGTTGGTGGTTCAGCGGATCTTTCTCAAGTGGGGCCTCCCCACCATGGATCTATTTGCCAGTCCTCTGAACCGGCAACTTCCCAGATTCTGCTCTCGACAACCGCATCCTCTCAGAGTAGCGGCGGATGCTTTTCTGATTCCATGGTCCACAGGCCTCTTGTATGCCTTTCCTCCCATGTCCCTGGTGTCTCGGACGCTCCTCAAGGTTCTCAGAGACAGAGCCTCGATGATCCTAGTGGCTCCCCGGTGGCCGAGACAGCCCTGGTTCTCGCTTCTGATGCAGCTGGCGGTGGACACTCCTCTTCCTCTGGGGTTTCAACCTGATCTCCTGTCACAGGATCAGGGGTCTCTCCTACACCCCAACCTCCGGTCCCTTCATCTGATGGCCTGGCTGCTAAAAGGGTAGTCCTTGCTCCCCTCCTGCTGCCTCGGGAGGTGGAAGAGGTCGTCTTGACCTCCAGGCGGCCCTCCACCCGGAAGTCCTACGCTCTTAAGTGGCGTCAGTTCTCCGTGTGGTGTGCTCAGCAGTCTGAGAATCCCTTCTCCTGCTTGGTGGCAGTGGTCTTGCAATATTTGCTTTACCTCTCCAATCTGGGCCTTAAGTCCAACTCTGTCAGGGTCCACCTCAGTGCTCTCTCTGCGCATCACGCACCGGTGGATGGCAGGCCTCTTTCCAACCACCCTTTGGTGGCTCGTTTTCTCTGAGGCCTCCTTCTCCTTAAGCCTCCTTTGCGCCTACCAGCCCCTGAATGGAATCTGAATGTGGTCTTGCAGCGGATTACCTGTCCGCCCTTTGAACCTATGGCTACCTGCCCTCTTCGTTTTCTTTCCTGGAAAACCTTGTTTTTGGTAGCCCTTACCTCTGCTAGGCGCATTAGTGAACTGCAGGCCCTAGTGTCCGATCCTCCTTACACTAGGTTCTACAGGAATAGGGTAGTCTTACGGACTCACCCTAAGTTTCTTCCAAAAGTGGTTTCTCCTTTTCATCTCAACCAGGAGGTGGTTCTTCCGACCTTCTTTCCCAGGCCGCACACCAGCCGGGCTGAAATGGTCCTGCATACCCTGGACTGTAGAAGGGCCTTGTCCTTCTACCTTGACCGTACACGGGAGCATAGGAAGGCTGTTCAGCTCTTCGTTTCTTTTGACCCCAATAAATTGGGGCTACCTGTCTCCAAGCGTACTTTGTCCATATGGATTGCTGACTGTATTGCTTGGGCTTATGGGGCGGCCGGCCTCTCGTTGGAGGGTCGTATCACGGCTCATCGTGTTAGGGCGAAGGCTGCGTCAGTGGCTCATCTCCGCTCTGTTCCGTTGGCAGACATCTGCCGGGCCGCTACTTGGTCTTCAAGCCAGACTTTTGCGGCCCATTACTGCCTGGAGAGGGAGTCCCGCAGGGACAGTGCTTTCGGTCAGGCAGTCCTCCATAATCTCTTTGAGGTTTAGGCAACTCCTACCCTCCGGCCCTGGTGTTGGGCTACCGGTCGGGGGCGTTTTCAGAGAAGATTCCTTCCTTCTGTGCTACTGAGCTAGAGGGAGCTCATTTTTCCGCTTGAGATCTCCGGTAGCCTTAAGCTAGGGAGTCCCATATGTGAGGACTGACTTCCTGCTTGGTCCTGGAGAAAGAGTAGTTACTCACCTGTAACAGGTGTTCTCCAGGAGCAGCAGGAATCAGTCCTCACAACCCTCCCTCCTCCCCTTGGAGTTGCAGTCCTATCATTTCGTTTTTGCTAATTTTTTTGCTGTCTTTTAGCTATGTCATCAGACTGAGCAAGATGGCACCCTTGGGCAGGAAGGGGACCGCGCATGTGCGCTGCAATTCCCAAAGGCTTTCTTTGAAAGCTGGGGAAATTGCTCCGTGAGGGCTCCGTCGGCGCCGACGTCACCCATATGTGAGAACTGATTCCTGCTGCTCCTGGAGAACACCTGTTCTCCTAGGACAAGCAGGATTCGTCAGCCACACCAGGTGTCGTCCACCGACGGCGCCTTGTACGGAAGTGCTCTCTAGAGCTCAGAGTCCTCTGAGCATGAGCCAGAAGCCCCACCCCACTAGCCCGCCCCTAGCTAGCCAGTCTTTTTTCTTCCGCCGTGCCTACTACACGCGGATCTAATCTCTCTCAGCCAGAATATATATATATATATTTATATAAACCAAGATACTCAAAGAAGATGCCTTCTACAAAGCCTGGATGCAAGAAATGCAGTTCCTGCTCGAGGAAAATGAGCAGCTCCGATGTTCATGACCGCTGCGTTCGATGCCTGGGCTCAGGCCATCAGGTTCAGGACTGCCAGCACTGCTCCCAGATGTCCCCCGGAGCTTTAAAATCGAGAGGCCATGCCTTGAAGGAGTACATCGCCTCCCTTAACGAAGAGGCCCCAGAAATCCTCTCACCGGCACGGGATGCGTCCTCAGGGTCTGTCATCCCCGGCCGTGCAGTTCAAGAGTCTGCAATTTGCACAGGAGCCCCCGCGAATCTAACCGGAGCTCCTGCAGCATCAAAGACTACCGGGAAGCAGCCAGCACCAAAAAGGACAACCGGAGAGCAGCCAGCGTCTAAAAGGGCAGAATCCCGCAAAATCAAAGGTACTCGGGGGGAAAAGCGGCTTCCTTCCCTATCCCCCTCGGACCTCTGCAACCCTCCCGACGCCATTTCGAGCCCCCGGGAGGTCCCATGCTGCTCTCACCACGTTGTCCCTGGAGGCGGCCATCTTGACGACATCGTTGCCTCGAGCTCCTCCCACTTAACTCCTATTGGACCGCGTCAGGGGTTACCGGACTCCGCCCCCCTTGCTCCCATTGGCCAGCAGCGCAGGATCTCCCCAGAACGTCACAGGGCCTCCCCTAGCCCTGGGTTAGACACGGACCCGCCCCCTCGTGCCGGCTCCAAGTCAACAAACAGAAGCACGAGCAGAGACAGTAAGGGGAGCAGCAAGCGCCGGCACCATCGCGCTCACAGCCACCACAGCGGAAAAAGCGACCCCCATCACCGACATCGGAGCAGGGACAAAAGCAAACATGAGACGCAGCACAGGAACGAAGCTCCACAAAAACGTAAGCAAATGGCTCCCTCTCGCAGCCCCGATTCCAGACCGTCCAAAAGGCTTTCCCATCACGCTGCACAGCATCCAGCTGTAACTCCTCCTGCAGGGACTCTCCACAACCCAGGGACAAACCTGCAAACTGTCTGTTCCCCTGCAGTGGCTCTCACCAATCAAGAGACCATACTGCAGCTGCTCTCCAGCCTCACCGAGCTTCTCCATAAGGGGTCAGCAGTCACACGAGATGGGTCCACAGAGGCTACCGCCCAGATCGTTGCTTCAGGAGACCCTCTTGACCAGACAGCAGAGCCTGCTAACCAAGCATTCAGCAGCTTCACCTCTGCAGATCCAGAATCATCATCCTTCCTTAGCCTAGAGGAGGAGGAAGTAGCCACGCCGCTCGGATGCGAGTCCCCCAGGGACAAAGCGACCTCTGTACAGAGCGAGGAGTCCCAATCCACCAGGCCATCTGCAGGAGCTGATCCAGCATCATCTGTCATGGCCCCCGAAGACCTTACATATCCAAAGTTCTTGCGTAAAGTGGCAGCTACCCTTAACCTCACTCCGCCAGATCCTTTACAGGATGGCCCAGAGGTTTTCAAATATCTCGACGCCCCGAGGACACCCATCTCCTTGCCAATACATCAGCGTCTCAAAGACACGCACAATAAACTATGGCAAAGCCCTGCCTCCTCACCGGCGTGCCCCAAGAAACTGGACGCAAAATACCTAATCCAGCAAACTCCTGGATTCGGAAAAAACCAACTGCCTCATCACTCCATTGTTGTGTCTTCTGCTTTAAAGCGTGTTAAGTCCTCACGCAATCATGCCAACTCACCTCCAGGAAAGGACCACAAACTCCTGGACGACGTCGGCAAGAAAGTTTTCCAAGGCGCCATGCTGAATGCGCGCATTTCTGCACACCAGTTTCAACACGTCCTCTTCCAGGACGCCCTGTTGGCAACTCTCAAGGACGCCTCAACAATGCTGCCATCCGAAGAAAAAACAAAAGTTTCAGCCATTGTTGCCGACCTAAGAGAATGCGGAAAGCACCTCATCAGCACAATTCATGACTCCTTTGAGGTCGCTACACGCACGGCAGGCACCGCCATCTCCGCTAGGAGGCTAGCATGGCTGCGAGCCTCCGGACTACGCGAAGACACTCATGAACGCATTGCCGATGCTCCCTGCAATGGTGAATCCCTCTTCGGGGACAAAGTAGCAGACACTGTTAACGATATGAAGGAGCACTGCTCCACCCTGCAAACCCTTACCGAGGACGGCCTGGAGCGCAACCCCAGCACTAAGGGATCTTATAACAGAAAATCGTACGCCCCTTATAAAGGTTATCCCTCATACCGCAAATGGCAACAGCCCCGCTACAAACAGCCGACCTACAGACCCTCTTATGGAGCCCAACACCAGCATAAGCAACAACGGGACAGGAAACAAAAGAAACAGCCACCTCTATCGGGCAAAAACAATCCATCTTTTTGACAACCAGTCCGTGCAGGGACGGGCAACCCTTCCAGTGGGAGGACGGTTGACAGCTTTTTGGGACTCCTGGCAAGCTATTTCCTCGGACACTTGGGTCCTGCGGATTATTCAGGAGGGATATCGCCTGCGCTTCATGCTTCGCCCTCATGGCCGCCCCGCGATACCTCAACCTCACAACAACGAAACGTCCCTGCCCATGCACATGGAAGTGATGCATCTATTGGCAACCCAAGCCATCGAACCTGTGCCTCCGGAACAAACCAACCAGGGCTTCTACTCCAGATTCTTCCTAGTACCGAAGAAATCGAAAGGGGTACGCCCTATCCTAGACCTGCGGAACCTCAACAAGTTCATCCTCAAAGAAAAGTTCCGCATGTACTCCCTGGATTCGATCCTCCCCCTCCTACAACCCGGGGACTGGATCGCTTCCCTGGATCTTCAGGACGCATACACACACGTCCCGATACACCCCCAGGACAGACAGTATCTACGTTTCCAAGCTCTTGGGGGCCACTACCAATACAAGGCCCTCCCATTCGGCCTCTCGCCAGCACCCCGGGTGTTCACGAAGTGCGTAGCGGTGGCAGCTGCACATCTGCGGAAGCAGGGCATACACGTCTTCCCCTACCTGGACGACTGGCTTCTGTCATCACCATCACCGGAAGAGACGCGGTGGGCCATCAAACGAACCATCGGCCTTCTCACTGCCCTCGGCTTCCTGGTAAACCACCAGAAGTCACAACTTGTCCCCACTCAGCACCTGGAGTTCATAGGGGCTTGCATAGACACTGTGGAAGGGAAGACATTTCTCCCAGCACTGAGGGCGAAGAAATTGGCCTCCCTCGCCACGGCAGCCTCCCATCAGACAACTTCAACGGCCCGATCCCTCCTCTGCCTCCTGGGCCATATGGCCGCTACCACCCACGTTCTGCCTCTAGCACGACTGCACATGCGAACCCTCCAGTGGCGCCTACGCTCGTGTTGGAATCAGCGCACACAACCGCTCTCCTTACGCATCACCCTCGACGCCCAAACAAAGAAGAGCCTTCGCTGGTGGACAATCAAACGGAACCTCATGGTGGGGAAACATTTTCAGCAGCCCAGTCACCAAGTCACTATCACCACAGATGCATCCCAGACGGGATGGGGAGCCCACATGGGCCATCTGCGTACGCAAGGAGCCTGGACATTGGCAGAGACCAGCCTCCACATAAACCTTCTGGAACTCAGAGCCATAAGATATGCACTACAGGCTTTCCAACAACACATCAACAACAAGTCTCTCCTAATGCTGACAGACAACCAGGTGGCCATGTTCTATGTCAACAAACAGGGGGGAACAGGCTCCCGACCGCTATGCAGAGAAGCACTCAAGATATGGTCGCTGATCCTAAAGAAACACTGTTGGATAAAAGCATCCTATCTCCCGGGTGTGCAGAACTCCCTGGCGGACAGACTGAGCCGACAGCTAAACCCACACGAGTGGACCCTCAGTCCCCAAGTCACCGCTCACGTCTTCAACCGCTGGGGTCAACCGGAAATCGACCTCTTCGCTACGGACCGGAACAAGAAATGCCCACTATTCTGCTCCAAGCGACCGACAGCCAACAGCGTAGCTTCGGATGCCTTCGCCGTGTGCTGGGGGGAGTGGTCTCTTGTATACGCCTTCCCCCCCACGCCCCTGATCTCCAAGACACTGCAGAAGATCGTCCAGGACCGAGCCCACGCCATTCTTGTGGTCCCTTACTGGCCCCGGCAGATGTGGTTCCCAGCGCTAATACGCCTATCGCAGGAGCTACCCCTCCGCCTCCCTCTCCACCAGACCCTGCTAACCCAGGACGAGGGACACACGCTACACCCCAACCTGGGTGCCCTGGCACTGACAGCGTGGAGATTGAACGGAGAAACCTCTCCGCGATGAGTGTGCCAGAGGAGGTACAGCACATCATCCTGGCGGCCAGAAGACCGTCCACCAGAAAATCCTATGCCTTCAAGTGGAAGCGCTTCAGCCTCTGGTGTGGCCCCAGAGGGATCAACCCCTCCAACTGTCCTGTTCCATGCGTCCTACAATACCTCGCTTCACTCTCAGAACAGGGACTCAAAACCAACTCCGTCAGGGTACATCTATCAGCCATCGCTGCATTCCATGAGCGCACAGACAACGGAACCATTGCCTCACTGCCCCTGGTTGCAAGCTTCATGAAAGGGCTGAACAATCTAAAGCCTCCCATACGGGCTCCCGCGCCAGTTTGGGATCTAAACATGGTCCTCCAACAGCTGACAAAAGCGCCATTCGAGCCACTTCTCACGGCCACCATGAAGCATCTAACATGGAAGGCTTTATTCTTAGTGGCTATCACCTCTGCTCGCAGGATCAGCGAACTCCAAGCTCTGGTGGTTCACCCACCATACACTCAACTGCTGCAAGACAGAGCCACTCTCCGCACTCACCCCAGGTTCATCCCCAAAGTGTCTTCGGAATTCCACATCAACCAAACCATCGAGTTACCCACATTCTACCCTGAGCCCCACTCCTCCCCAGAGGAGGAGAGACTGCATACACTCGACTGCACCAGAGCCCTCCGAATCTACATTCTCAGGACGGGCCCTCTGCGAAAGGGTTCTCAACTCTTCGTCTCCTACGACCCAAACAAACCCGGCCGCCCGGTCACTAAGCGCACCATGGCACAATGGATCTCGGCCTGCATAGGCCTCTGCCACGAATTGGCAGGCGCGCTAACGGCCCCAAACGTGGGGCCGCACCAGCTCAGGGCACTGGCAGCCACTATTGCGAACCTGCGCTCCATTCCCCTGGTTGAAATCTGCAGAGCGGCTACTTGGTCTTCCGCCCATACCTTTCAAAAGCATTACTGCCTAGACTTGGACACGCAGGCTCGCTGCGCGTTTGGACAAGCAGTTCTTGCCACCGCTAATGCAACAGGACTGCCACTCTAACGACTCAAACCGTGCATTCATGTGGCAACATTGATGTACGACTTTAGGCCTTGTTAACTTGGCCGTTGGCCATGTTGGCCCTCTCCCTTGTTGGCCATGTTGGCCCTATTGTTGCCCATGCGGGCATTGTTAGTCGGCCATGTTGGCCCCACTGCCGGCCACGTCGGCCGTGTTGTTAACCTACCAAGTTAAACTGCCCTGTTGTTAACCTACCAAGTTAAACTGCACTGTGTTTGAATAAAAATTATTTAAATATTTCACTTATCCTCGGCCTCCCTCTCCACTGCTAACCCGTGCTATCGCGCAGCTTGGGAGGCACCTGGTGTGGCTGACGAATCCTGCTTGTCCTAGGAGAAAGCGTAGTTACTTACCTGTAACTGGAGTTCTCCGGGGACAGCAGGATGAGTCAGCCACACATTCCCACCCTCCTCCCCGGGCCGAGGTCGGCCTCTGCACGCCCCTAGCCACGGACACGCCGGGCACAGCTAGAGACTCACTGGCTAGCTAGGGGCGGGCTAGTGGGGTGGGGCTTCTGGCTCATGCTCAGAGGACTCTGAGCTCTAGAGAGCACTTCCGTACAAGGCGCCGTCGGTGGACGACACCTGGTGTGGCTGACTCATCCTGCTGTCCCCGGAGAACTCCAGTTACAGGTAAGTAACTACGCTTTACTCCTGGAGAACACCTGTTACAGGTGAGTAACTACTCTTTATAGTTATTTAAGAGCATCTGCACATCTAGGTTGGCAAAGTGGCTCAGATACACATGGAAGTGCTGACCCTTATACATGCACATTGTGAAATTCCAGCACTTAACACATGTAAATTGCTGGGTTTCCTCCATCAGTTTTTCTCACATCTAACTTTGTAAAATTACACCTCCAGCTGCATGTGAATGCCAGGCGTCATATGTTTCTGCACCTCCTTATTAGTATTTTAGAAACAGCTACACCTTTCGCAGAGCTGTTTCTAAAATACTATCAGAATTGAGTATGCCCTGACCTCCGTGTTTCAATCCGATCTCCCCATACTGTCTAAAATATGTCTTCACACAGATAAATCAGTAAATAAACAGACAATTGGAGAGATTATAGGCTGATATCAGCTGCGAGCTGGCTGGAAGAAATCTGAATGGTAGAACAGCAGGGAGAAGTGATGTGAAGTATATAAATGAATGAACAAGGAATGAAGTAAAAAAAAAAAACAATTAATGCAGAGATCTTGGAGTACTTTTCAATTTTGATCCAGGTGAATATTATCTTATGCTAATCAGACTGAGATAATTTTTCAGTAGGGTAAGTGTCAGATCCATGCTTCACTTTCCTCCCTTGCCCATCTCAAGTTTGGGCCTGTTTGGTTGTCTCTTACAGAAGTAATTGTGCTACCCCCCATTGAATCACTAAAAATCTGCAAACAATGGCACACAAAGGGGCTTAATTGACCTATAATTAATGCACATGCTTTTAAACAGATTTCCCTTCATTTTAGAGGCTCTAGTTTAGATTTAACAGATTTCATGATGAAGCATTTAATACAATTAGATCAAAAGCTGCCTGTAACTAAAGTGTAATTTCATGTCTGTACAGGTATTTCATGCAAATATGATGTGCTCTCTTCTTTGCTGGGGCAATGTGTGCTGTCACTGAGGGTTCAGAAGTGCCTGAAGGACTATCAGCCCTAAATCAGACAACTAGAAAACCACGGTGTTAAAAAGCACTCGATTATCTTCCAGAGATGTAAGTAATAAAAACTTTTCTTTTTATGCAAGCTTTAAGAAAGGTTTCTGCAGATTTTGAATGTCCCAGAAGACAAGGAAGGAACTGATCTGACAGGGCGGAGTGAGACTAGAATGTTTGTAAATTTGTGTACAGATGTCTAATTTTGAGAACATTTCACAGTTGTAAGGAAAATGCAAATATCCAGTGTCACTGGAGATCAATACGCAATTTGCACTATGTAATAAGTCAGTTGTGATGAAATTTTTTTTTTTTTGCTAACTATGATGAGGAAATAAAGGTCTGGGAGTCTTAGAACAGACAAACGACCTTCTAATTTTTTCTGTACCCTGACTTCTGCTTGGAAGGACACTTTAAGAGCTGCCTGTATGATGACATCACCAAGGGTGTGGTAGAATAGAATCTTGGTAGTGCTGAGGTGTGTTCTAATATGCAAAGGGCCCTTGGGAGAATGACAAAATAAGCACTGCCTGCATTATGTATGAAGAATGCCTCCAGCTGTAACAGTGTGGACAAAGGTTGCTCAGAAACCTTCTAAAAGATTCTAGTTTATCAGTAGTCGGAAGAACTGAATTTAGCTCACGCCTTTATCAGATGTTCAAGGTGTTATTCAGGTACAGCATCGTTTGTTAGAAGTATTGAGGGAAGAATTAGAGTAAATTAAGCTTCGTTTCTTTTCTCTATAGAAAGAACTTAACCAATTTCAAGAACAATTTTGTATGTTTATGTGCATAAAGATGCCTTTTGAAATTTGCTCACTTCCCCTCCCCCCAATGCAAATAAAAGTACACATCCGTTTAATTTACCTGTAGGTAAAAGGAGGTGGGGTTAGGTCAGGGAGGAAAGTACACACTGATCATTTTGAAATCACCACTCAGACTTTCTTTGCACTCTACGGTAAGACAGGAGGAAAATCCACAAGTACTTTATGTAGCTGCTATGTGCATGTTGGTGCATTTTCAAAGTTTGGGGGCAATTGTGGCCCTTTGGTATCCCTTTGTTCAACTCTTTTAGACAGTCTAAAATTGTAAAGATTTAGAGCAGATAATCTCTGATTCTTTTTGAGATAATTGTGTCTTGGCTCATGGTTCATGCAGGGGACCATGAGTAATAATGTTTGTATATCACAACAGTATGTAAAATGTGCCTTTGAGTCAGTGCTGATTCAGCAAAAAGCAAGCAATGTGTGCCTTCGAGTCAGTCCTGACTCCTGGCAACACAGAAACTCCTGGGTTTTCTTGGCAGGGTCACTGGAAGTAGATTGCCAGGCCTTTCTTCAGAGGCAATGGACTTGCCCAAGGCCACAAGGAGTGCTAGTGGGAATCAAACCCTGGTTGCTTGGTTACCAAGCCAGTGTTCTAACCACTAGGCTACTCCTCCACTCCCATTGATTCAGCAGCTCCCGGGGTTTCTTGGCATCGTGACTGGAAATAGATTGCCAGGCCTTTCTTCCAAGGCAGTGGAGGTTTAAGTGACTTGCCCAAAGCCATAAAGACTGCTGGTAGGAATTTAGCCCTGGCTTCTTGGTTACCATGCCAGTGCTCTAACCACTAGGCTACTTCTTCATTTCCCAACAGTATAGTTGCATGCAAATCGAACCACATAGTTACAGATGCCCTCAAGTCTTTCTGACCCAATGGAAGTTAGAAAGTCAAATAAAAGGGGTCGAGAACATCTGTCGAAAGGCAAAATAATTCTCAGAAAATTTTACAGATTAGAATGAAACTTGGCATGGAGAAAAACCCATAGCCAGTTTGAAAATGAGCCATATTGGACTGGGGGTTCCAGAGAAAAGTCCCCCCAAAATGGCACAGTACATTTAAGGAATTGCTTCTTTCAAACTGCCTTTCCCCTGCTCTTTACTTACCTCACCCTCCAAAACTACCCCACTGCAACAGTTCCATCACCCCACAATTGCCCCACCAAGCCACAAACTCTCATCCCCAAAACTGTCCCCTGCAACCACCCCGCAAACACTGTTCCCTCTAAGCTGTGCGCGTGTGCGCGCGCACACACCTCGCCGAGTGAGCGCACATACTTTACAACAGAGCGCACAAAAATTACAGCTCTGATTCTGATAGAAAACAACACAGACGTCTTAAAATTTATAAGTTATGATTGTAATTACTAGAAATTTCCCGCTTCATTTAGTAATCGTCTATTTTCATTTAATTTGATTAAAATCAATGTGGTGTACATACTGTATTCTGACATGTAGTCACATTTTAAAGTATATTCTTCCGAGTGTCGTTATGTGGCACACAAAAATTTAACCTTCCTTCAAAAGCTGCACACAGCTGATATTTTATGCGCACACAGCCTACAGAAAATTAGAGGGAACATTGCCCGCAAACTACTCACGTGCAATTGTCCCACCACCGCACAAACTGCCCCAGCTCCCAAAACTACCCCTCACAATTTCCTCTCACCCAATAACCCCCCAAAACTACGCCTCACAACTTTTCTTCCACACTAAAAACTGCTCTGACTTCCAAAATTAGCCCCCAAAACCGATCCATCATCCCACAAACAGCCTTGATTCCCAAATGTAACTCCTTCAAATGCTACACTAAACTACAAATTGCCTCAACCCAAATACTACCCTCTGCAGCTGCCCCACTACCCAAAACTACCAATCCACATTTGTCCCACCTCCCAAATTGTCCTGACATAGAAACATGATGACAGAAAATGACCACATGACCTATCTAGTCTGTCCTTCCATAACAACTACAACAGTCCCCTTTTTTCCTTTAGAGATCCTCTGTGTTTGTCCCATGCTTTTTTGAATTCAGTTACTATCCTCATCTCTACCACCTCCACTGGGAGACTATTCCACGGATCCACTACTCTTTCCGTAAAGAAATATTTCCGCATATCACTCCTGGATCTATCTCCCTTCACCCTCATCCCATGTCCCCTCGTAGCAGAACCTGCTTTCAATTGAAAGAGGCTCTCTCCCTGAACATTTATGCCACGGAGGTATTTAAACATCTCAATCATATCACCTCTATCCCGCCTTTCCTCTAAGGTGTACATATTAAGATCCTTCAGTCTGTCCTCATATGCTTTATAATGAAGACCACTAATCATTTTAGTAGCCACCCTCTGCACCGACTCCATCCTTTTCACATCCTTTTGAAGGTGTGGTCTCCAGAATTGCACACTATACTCCAAATGAGGTCGCACCAAAGACTTATACAGAGGCATTATCACCTCCTTTTTTCTGCTAGCCATTCCTCTCCGTATGCACCCAAGCATCCTTTTAGCTTTTGCCGTCGCCTTTTCTAGCTGTTTAGCTACTTTAAGATCATCATACACAACCACGCCTAGGTCCCGCTCTTCTTTAGTGGACAAAAGTACTTCACCCCCTATACTATATTGCTCCCTTCAATTGCTGCAGCCCAAATGCATGACCTTACATTTTTTAACATTAAATTCCAGCTGCTAATTTCTAGACCATTCTTCAAACTTAGCTAGATCCCTCCTCATGCTATCTACACCTTCCTGGGTGTCTACTCTATTGCAGATTTTGGTATCATCCGCAAAGAGACAAACCTTACCTGACAGCCCTTCCGCTATATCACTAACAAAGATGTTAAAAAGAATCGGACCAAGGACAGATCCCTGGGGCACATCACTGATAACATCCTTCTCCTCAGAGTGAGCTCCATTTACTTGTACTCTTTGTCGCCTCCCACCCAACCAATTTCTAACCCAAGCAGTAACTTTAGGGTCCATCCCTAGGGTGCTCAATTTGTTTATAAGTCGCCTGTGAGGAACAGTGTCAAAGGCTTTACTGAAATCTAAATACACCACATCTAGGGCTCTCCCTCGGTCCAACTCCCTGGTCACCCAGTCAAAGAAATCAATCAGATTTGTCTGACAAGACCTGCCTCTGGTGAATCCATGCTGCCTCGGATCCTGTAATCCGCTGAACTCCAGAAACCTCACTATTTTCTCTTTCAGCAGCATTTCCAATAATTTACTCACCACCGAAGTTAAACTAACCGGCCTGTAGTTTTCAACCACATCCTTACTTCCGCTTTTGTGTAAAGGCACCACATGAGCCTCTCTCCAGTCCTTTGGCACCACTCCCGACTCCAACAAGGCATTGAAGAGGTCAGTCAGTGGAGCTGCTAGAATGTCCCCAAGTTACCTCAGTATTCTCGGGTGTATCCCATCCGGTCCCATCGCTTTGTCTACTTTAAGTTGAGATAGTTTCTCACGAACACAGTCTTTTGAAAATTGTTCAAGATGTCCTTTGCTTCTATTCCTATTTGTGGGTGTTTTCTGAGGTCCTGCTCCTGGTTCTTCATCTGTGAACACAGAACAAAAATATTTGTTAAGCAATTCCGCTTTATCCTTATCAGCTTCTACATATTCCTCCCCTGCACCCTTGAGTCTGACAATACCACTCTTGCCTTTCCTCTTCTCACTAATATATCTGAAAAATGTCTTATCCCCCCATTTTATGGCATTGGCTGTTTCCTCCTCCTTTTGAATCTTTGCCTTCTTGACTACTTTGCTAGCTTCTCTAAGTTTTTCCAAATACAGATGCCTGTCTTCCTCTCTCTGTGATCTCTTGTATTTCATGAAGGCCTCCCTCTTTTTCTTCACTTTTTCAGCTACTTCTTTCGAAAACCATAGCGGTCTCCTTTTCCTTTTACCTTTATTTACCATTTTAACAAAAAGGTTGGTTGCCCTTAAAATATCCCCTTTCAGTTTTTCCCACTGTTTTTCTACATCCCTCAGCTGTTCCCATCCAACTAACGACTCCCTGAGGTATTGGCCCATCTTCGCAAAGTTAGTCTTCCTAAAGTCTAAGACCCTCACCTTTGAATGGATTCTAACAGCCCTAGTCCTAATACTGAACCACACCATCTGATGATCACCGGATGCAAAATGATCTCCCACTACAACATCAGAAACACTTTCACCATTGGTAAGCACCAAGTCCAGTATGGCCCCTTCACGTGTGGGGTCTGTTACCAGTTGCCTGAATAGTTCTCCCTGTAGAGAATCCAGGATCGCCTTACTTCTAGATGATACTGCAGCAGGAATGTGCCAATCAACATCTGGCATATTGAAATCTCCTATCAATAGCACTTCCCCTTTCCTAGCAATGCTGTGCATGTCTTCAATTAACTCTCTGTCCACCTCTTCCTCTTATGAGGGAGGTCTGTATATCACACCAATGTAAATAGATTTCTCTTTCCCTCTTTCTAGTTTAACCCACAATGCCTCCCCTCTCCCTTTTAAGCTCTGTAATTCCAAAGCTTTAATAGTAGTTTTTCCATATAGTGCCACTCCTCCTCCCCTTCTTCCTACCCTGTCCTTTCTGAATAAAGTATAGCCAGGTATAGTTACATCCCAATCATGGTTTTCTGTGAACCATGTTTCTGTAACTGCCACTAAATCCAAGTCAGCCACTCCCACCAAAGCTTCAACATCAGGGATCTTATTTCCCATGCTACGGGCATTAATACACACTGCTTTCCATATGTTACCCCTGTTACCCATTTCCATAAAGTTATTTAATGTATCACCTACCTGGGGGCTTTCACTTACCTGGGGGCTTTCTTCACCCATCCCCAACAAATCTAGTTTAAAGCCCTCTTCAGTAGATTAGCCAGTCTATTACTGAAGACGCGTTGACCTTTCTTGGACTCCTGAAAACTATCTTATATCCCCAACGAATCCAACACAACACATGCACGCCACAGGCACACAACTACACAGGGACTAAAAATATTTTCTATCTGTAATTTGCTGCATTTTAAGTTATTCAGATGTATATTTTATTATCTTTGTTGTTATTTCTACTGTGAAACCTACATGGAGTCCAATTTAGTAAGGGGCATGTCCAGGCCATCTGGACAGCCCCGAGCAGGACAGGCCTATCAAGATCTGATTCCGCACTGCAGGGTGTTATCACTGCGGGGACATCTTCCCCATGGCACATCCTGCCTGCAGCTGATGACACCCGGCTTCTCTGCTGCCCAACCTCCAACGGCATGACTCCGTTGCCTCGGGGGGCCTTGATGGCTTATCTGGAGGGGCGGCCAGAGCTCATTCCACCTCCGAGGTGGAATAATCTGGCCATCCCCCCAGTGCCTCCAGGACGTACAGGCCATAACCAGAATCGGCCCTGTATATCTGGGTGCTGGTCCCACCCACACTCCTTCCACTCTCCGCCCCATGTGCTGCCCCCATCCCCTGCAGCACACACAGAGACTCAGTGCGTGCAGGGGGAATGGGAGGCAGAATACAGAGAAGGCAGATAGCGGGGCTGCACGTCCTGGCGGGACATATAGCCCTGCTATCCGCCTCTCTGAAAGACTTCCTTAGTGAATTGTGCAGTTTTCTTATTGGTTACTGTGGGTACTGCAAACTAACATCTGTTGCTATTTGCAAATTAGGAATATACCTAGGGTCCAAAGTTTAGGGGGGATCTGTATGCTCAGAACTTGAAAGGCTGGGATTGACAACACTCTAGTTTTTTTTGGGCTGGCTAACATGTCTGTACATGTCAGAATTTAAAACCTCTCTCTGCAGATCTCTCATCCTCCCCTGTGTGAGTGAACCTGCACAGTCTGCTTCTAGTTTCTAGCATCAGAAACTGTGGATAGATGTGCTTAGGTTCTGGAAGTTAGGAATAGGTTTGCCAGATTTGTGTCTTTTTTCAGCATTCTACAGATTTTTGCATTCATGTCTGAAAGACAGAAAGATGGCTACAGTGTTTAGATATTTTCAGAGTATAAAACTTTTATGTGAAAATTGCCCATCCTAATCCCCTGCCTGAGAGGTTGGCTGTACGTGAGTTGCAGCATTTTTTGGTCTTTTTGTAAGAGTCATAAATCATATTTTTTTCAATGGGCGTATGATATTTATGAATTATTTAATCTACTTAATTTTATTTTTATTAACATTTTTAGGAGGTATTTGAGAAGCTCTATTTGTAAGTTGGACATCTGAAAACGGAACATGGAGACGTCCCATAGCCAGTTTAGAAATCCGGGTATATAGACGTCCCCAGCACAATAACATCTAGATCTGTGGTTCCCAGACCTGGGGTCAGGACCCCAAATGGGGTCAAATCATTGGTGGATGGGATCACAGAAACATGGCCCTTTCTCCATCTTTCTGGACTTTCGCTGTGACCTATGCCGAGTCACCAGTCAGCATGTGGCCTGTGAGCCAGTGAACATTCACAGGCCCTTGGCCTCTCTTGGGTAAGCTTCCTGTTAGGCTGGAACTCATGCTGAGTACTGGGGTCTGTAAGCACACACTGCCCACTGACACAAGAGACCCTGTGCAGACTATTGTAGAAAAGCAGTATATAAGCCTAGTTAAAATAAATAAATATTGTTGCTGTTGCCTTCCTGCTTCAGATAAGTGGAGAGAGGAAGGAGACTGGAGATCTGCCAGTTCGATTTCATCATCATCCGGGGTGATGTGAATTTTCAGTCGTTAAACTGGGGTCATACAGGATTAAAGTTTGAAATGCACTGGTCTAGGTAGCACAGAGCAGGGCAAGGGAGCTGTACCCTGAGCAGAGCAAGGGAGTGGCATGTCATGGTGTGATTTCAGAACAACACAAGCACATCAGGCCCTGGTTATTGAGGCGTCCATGCCTATACCTGATCCTGACGATGAATACAGTACAAAACAATGCTTGTTTCATGACTGCAATGCTTCCAGGGGGAAGAGCAAAATGCATTTACATCATAGTGGTTCATATTTTTTGACCGAAGAAACCAGCCTGTAAATACATACTCCAGACATTTTACTGGTCTGCCATCACATGTTTGAGTATCTGAAATGGCAGGACAGGATGTGCTAGTCTGATAAGATAAACACCTCCCTACTGACCTACCTAGAGTGGAGGAGTAGCCTAGTGGTAGAGCAACTGCCTAGTACCCAGAAGATCAAGGGTTCAATTCCCACTGGCACTCCTTGTGGCCTTGGGCAAGTCACTTTACCCTCCATTGCCTCAGAAGAAAAGGCTGGCAATCTACTTCTGGTGATACAATGCCAAGAAAACCCAGAGGTAGCTGGGTCACTATGAGTCAACACTGACTTGATGGCACCAAAAAACTGACCTACCCAGGCAAGGGCACCCAAGTACCCGGTTCTGTGGGTGTACACTTTAGGGACATCCACATTTCTAAAATGGCCTGTACCTATGCACATACCTGGCCTTGCTATAACACATGGCCTGTCTCCAGAATTGGTTACTGGGACATTCATTTTACAGGATGGAGAAGGAGTGATTTCTGAAGGCACAGCGGCCATTCCCCCAGTTTTCAGACGTTCTGCTCTGGACATCCCAGATTTTTCATAGACCTCCCTTCTAAAATGCCACTTTTAAAGGCACATTTTAGAAATGATGTCCAAGTGCAATCAGGGAGGTCCAAGCCAGACTGTCTAAAAAAAAAAAAAAATCAGGCACATCCAAGTTCAGGCACGATTTCACAAATGTGGACATACGTGCCTGATATGGATGTCATTGAGGCCGTCTACATAGATGTCCCCAGAATAGCATTTAAGAGTGGGGATATCTAATAACCTAATGGTTAGAGCAGTGGGCTAGGACTACTGAAGCCAGAGCTCAAATCCCTAAAACTTCCTTTGATATTGAGTAAGTCACTTAACCTTCCATCTTCTCTACACTCTCTGGATGTTTTATAGCCAAAACAAGCACTTTTGCAATGCCTATTCATGCCTAGAGCAGGTCTAAACTTGGATGGGGTCACAGACATCTCCAATATTTCTAAAATCGAGCAGAGACATCTATGTCCATTGCACCACCTTAGACACACTTCTGCCACACTCGCTGCCTACTTGGACATCCCTACTCTGAAGACGTCTTTAAAAGCCATTTCTGAAATGGCTCTGGTTTGGACATCCCATATGCACATTTCAGACATCCAAATCATACAATGGCTTTTAAAATGACCCCCTTAATGTTGTGTTATTGACTGCACCTTGAATATTGTGTGCAATTCTGGTCGCCGTATCTTAAAAAGGATATAGCGTTATTAGAAAAAGTACAGCCACCAAAATGGTGAAGGGGATGGAAGGCTACTCCTATGAAGAGAGGCTACAAAGGTTAGGGCTCTTCAACCTGGAAAAGAGACGACTGAGGGGAGATATGATAGAGGTCTATAAATGAATGAATGGCGTGGAACGGGTAAACGTAGATCGATTCTTTACGCTATCAGAATATAGAAAGACTAGGGGACATGCAATGAAGCTACAGGGTAAACTATTTAAGACAAATAAGAGAAAATATTTTTTCACTCAACGTGTAATCAAACTCTGGAATTTGTTACCGGAGGATGTAGTAAGAGCTGTTAGTGTAGCTGGGTTTAAAAAAGGTTTGGATAAGTTCCTGGAGGAAAGGTCCATAAACCGTTATTAAAAAGGGACCCAGGATATCAATGCTTGACCCATTACAAGCATTGTGGAACCTGTGTCTTTTGGGGATACTGATAGGTATGTATGACCTAGATTGGCCACTGTTGGAAACAGGATACTGGGCTTGATGGACCTTGGTCTGACCCAGTATGGCATATCTTATGTTCTTATGATGCTGTTTATGTTTGTGTCGGTTTTGTTTTGTTATTATAATTGCTATTTTTGTAACTGCTTAGGAGGTAACCTGATGGGCAGGTAAAAATGTAATAAATAAAATGAGTGAGCTGTGAGCCTGCCTTTTCTAGCAGCAAAGATCCAGTCAATGGGAAGGATGGGGTGGACCAGTAGAAGGGAAGGGGTGAGCCGGGGAATATTCCTGAGCTGTGCAAGCGAAAAAGGGGGACTGAGCTCTGAATGAGGCACGAGGCTGATCTTGAAGAGATCCAATAGAATCAGTGAATGTCCTTTAGGGGAGGAGGATGGGGGAAAGTACAAGGAGACTGCTTCAAGCTGAGGAAAAGAGCTGTCAGGAAATGCTTTGCATGATGATGGTAAGAGCTGGATGGTGAGGGTTGCAGGTGGGTGATGGTAGTGACTGAATGAGCACATGAGCAACAGTACAGCACCAGAATCATGTGTGTCTAAAGAATGAAAGAGTACTTGTATATCATGTGTTTGTGTCTTTGAAGAACAAATTGCTTTGAAAACTGTCCTCATACTGCCTTCACTCTGTCTATATCTTTTCAGAGGTACCAAAGAAAGTAGAATATTTTGCTGCTTGCCTTTGTGAATCTTTTTGACACTTAAAACTTTCTAACTTTATACCACAGACACATCACCCATATCTCTCACTTTGGGACAGTCTACCCTTGGCGCTCTGGATTGTACCAGAGGCAATGAAGGGTTTAAATGATTTGCCCAGCTTCCTTGATTCTCAGCCCACTGCTCTAACCACTAGGTCACTCCACTTAAAGCATGTGTTTGCACTGTTCCCAGGCTCACTTACAACCTGCTTTTGCCACCACATCCAGAGCTAGGTCACTAGGTGATTGGGGGAGAGGGAGCTTGGTAAAAGAAATAAATGGGGATCTGCAATAGGATCCTGCAAATGAATGTTTCCCAAGGCTCTGTATTAATCAGGCTCTGTGTTAAGGCTCTGTGTTAATCAGGCTCTGCATGCAAACATTCACACACGCGCATACAAGCATTTTCTGATATGCACATATGTGAACATCTATACAAACATGCACAGACATACCAGCCCACAAAGATACACAAACAAACAGGTAAACATACAAAACAG
Organism: Ichthyophis bannanicus; assembly: GCA_033557465.1. Classification (NCBI taxonomy): domain Eukaryota; kingdom Metazoa; phylum Chordata; class Amphibia; order Gymnophiona; family Ichthyophiidae; genus Ichthyophis; species Ichthyophis bannanicus. The sequence continues at coordinate 712,945,989 of CM066033.1, read as the reverse complement.
ATATACACACACAGACAAAACATAGACACAAGATACACACACGCATGCAGTGTAAATACAAACACAAATGGGTATGTGCATGCAAGCACACACACACATTCATACGCAAAGGGATTGGAAAGAATTCCATGAGCATATTTTTACCACTTGTCCGCCTTGAAGGAATTCCTGTACTTTGTTATTCCTTTGTGGTTTAGGCATCACTGTAATTGTACATCGATTCTGTTTTTCCACTCCTGTTCCCTCCCACCATAGCATGCATTTCAGCTACATGAGGCACCATCCTCAGAACACTTCACCACACACCCTTATTTTTTTCTGCTTTGTCTTACTTGCTCATTCTTGCCACTCCTGTGACTCATGGTTATTGTACAGTTCTCCACAGAAAGCACCTTGAGTTTATAGGTAATTTGGCAGTCACAAACCTGCTATTTCATAACTTACTTTCTTTTATTACAATTGATAGATTTGATATATATTTTGACAAGAAGCCCAGCCATTTTTTTTTTTACCCTGGCAATTCTCTCCTGCTACTTTCAGGTTCCAGCCTCTACTGGTGCTGCAGCACCATGAGCCTTTATCCATAACTGCTCAGGGTTGTTCCCCATTGTTATTTTCTCCCCCTTCCATCTGGCCCTTTGGTGAACATTGTTGGCCAAGATCCATAGTTCTTGGTTCCTGCAGATATAACTTAAGCCTAGTTGAAAACTATTTTGTCAGCTCTCAGTGTTAGATTGTAATGATTGACAGTTTGACAGCCTCACAGTTTAGTTCCTATTTTAAGGAAAAAAATGAAGGTGATTAGGTAAGAATTTCAGGATGAAGCTGGGGGTTTAGAGGCCGGGGAAGTCATTGAATGCCTTGAGGATGGCACTGTTTTTGTATTGGATTCCATTGTTCCTGTTTCTCTTGATCAAGTGGTTACTACTATGTTGTCTTGGTTTAGACCTACGTCATGTGCTTTAGATATAATCTCAATGGGGTTTTATATTAAATGTTGAGAGTGGGCCAGCCCCATTTCTTATACAGATGGTTAATTCCTCTTTCAGTCAGGGTATATTTCTGAGGAGTTGACCTGTGCTGTAGTCAAGCCAGTTTTGAATAAAGGAATGACTGACGTTAATGATTTGGCTGCTTATCGTCCTGTTTTACAGTTACCCTTCTTGGATGAGTTTGTTGAGAAGTTTGTTTATCAGTAGTTTGGGGATTTTGTGGATCTGCATGGCTGCCTGGATTCCAGGTTGTCCATGGAACTGAGACAATTTTTGTGTCATTGAGTGAGATGCGCTTGGCCCCTTATAAGGGTAGGGGTGGATTTAGATTTGTCAGTGGCATTTGATACTGTTGGCCATACCCGGCAACTTCAGAGGCTTTCCCAGGGTTGAAGGGGTTTTTATTAGAGTGATTTATTTATTTATTTATTTAACTATTTCTTTTATACCGCCCCTTCCAGAGATCAAGGGCGGTTTACATATAACAGGTTAACAGTCTTGTACACAGTTTGTATACATTTTACATAGAACAATAGAAATCAACTATTTACATTGAACAGTAATATAAACTTTGTAGGTATTAAAGGAAAAACAAAAAGCAGAAACATCTTTTAGGTATTAAAGTATTTAGGTATTTGAACTTCCTAAGTCATTCCCTCCCGACACGAACCAACGATCATGGTTAGTCAAGTACACCCCATATTCATTTCTCACCCCATTTCAAATCCCTTAGAGCCCCAAGCCTTTGAATTATAAACATGTGATTTCTTGCTGTAAATAGTTTGAATTCTTGTTGTCTATTTAATCCCCAGTTATCCAAGTTCATTCCCTGTTATCTGTAAACTTAACATATGTTCATGCTTAAGTACAATTTGTTAAAATGTAAACCGCGCTGATGACGAAGAGTGCGGTATATAAAAGATGTTAAATAAATAAATAAAATAAATTTGCTTCTTATTTAGGGTCTTGGCAGTTTGTGGCCTAGGAAGGTGTGCACTCGGATCTGCAGCCATTTGATTGTGGGTTTCCACAGAGGTCGGTGCTCTCCCCCCTACTTTTTAATTTGTTCCTTTGCCTGCTGACGGATTTATCAAAAATCTCATGTGTTTTATTTGTTCGCAGATGATATTCAGTTGGGGAGTACAGTGGAGGAAAACCAAGGGTCAGCTTTACGCCAGCTGACAGGGAAGCTTGAAGTTAAATGTTCAAAGTCTGAATATCTTTGTTAGCCATTCAAATAGGCCATTTTCTTTTGGCCAAACAATGGAGGGATTCAATTGACCTATCAGCAGAAAGTACGTAAGTTGGGTGTGATTTTGGATGAAGGGCTGTCTTTCTGTGATCAGATTTCCTTGGTAGTTCGGGCTTCATTTGTTAGTCTGCGATTGCTTCACCAGTTGTGGGCCTTATTGGAGCATTGTGATCTTGCTACCCTAGTCCATTCGTTTGTTACAACCTAGTTGGATTATTGCAATGTTGTTTATGTTGGGCTTCCAAAATACAGTATCAACTTCATCGACTGCAGCTGGTACAGAATACAGCTGCCCGATTGTTAACATCTAAGAAGGTCCAGGATCATGTTACTCCAGTTTTGTCAGCCTGTGGAGGCCTGCATTCAGTTTAAAATATTGTGTTTAGTTTATCGGGCTTGTGATGGGGTCTATAGAGTGTTGCCCGTCCCTCTCCAGAGAGATTAGCAACAGGCCCCTTTAAGAGAGCCTACAGCCCAGAGAACGGGGCTGGGAGGGCGTGGCTCACAGGAAGGGTTAAAAACCCAGCAAGCTGTAGGAGAGAGAGAGGGGCCCATTGAGCTAGTAGTTCATTCAAGACAAGCCATACAAACAGGGCCGGCCCGTCCATTGAGCAAGAATGTTTTTTGCACAGGGCCCGGCGTTTCAGGAGGCCCCGCGCAAAAAACATTCTCCATCATCCCAAGTAGATTAAAAACAAAACCGGCTGCTGCTGCCATTTCTGCTGTGGCAGCGGCAGAATCAAGCGTTCTGCCGCGGGGCCCCCCTCCCCCCTGCCCGGAAAAGCCTCCCTGCAGCATCAGCTAGCTCCGGAGTCCCAAAGCGCGGGCTTTCAGAGCCGCGAGAGTTTCCCTTTCTCGCGGCTCTGTTAATCCCGCCGGGGCTGATGGGATTTCCCATCACCCTCGGCGGGCTTAACAGAGCCGCGAGAGGTCAGAGAAGTTCTCTCTTCGCTGCTCTGAAAGAAGCCCGCGCTTTGGGACTCCGGAGCTAGCTGATGCTGCAGGGAGGCTTTTCCGGGCAGGGGGGAGGGGGGCCCCGCGGCGGAACGCTTGATTCTGCCGCTGCCACGGCAGAAACGGCAGCAGCAGCTGAGGTTTTTTTTAATCTACTTGGGATGATGGGGAGAGGGGGTTAGGACTGGTAATGGGCTATGGGGGGCTAAGACTGGAAGTGGGCTGATGGGGGAGGGTTAGGACTAGTAATGGGCTATGGGGGCGCTAAGACTGGAAGTGGGCTGATGGGGGAGGGTTAGGACTAGTAATGGGCTATGGGGGCGCTAAGACTGGAAGTGGGCTGATGGGGGGTTAGGACTGGTAATGGGCTATGGGGGGGCTAAGATTGGAAATGGGCTGATGGGGGGTTAGGACTGGTAATGGGCTATGGAGGGGGCTAAGACTGGAAATGGGCTGATGGGGGGCTAGGACTGGAAATGGGTGATGGGGAGGTTAGGACATAATGGGCTATGGGGGGGCTAAGACTGGAAATGGGCTGATGGGGGGGTTAGGACTAGTAATGGGCTATGGGGGGGCTACGACTGGAAATGGGCTGATGGGGGTTAGGACTAGTAATGTGGGGGGTTAGGACTAGTAATGGGCTGTGGGGGGGCTAAGACTGGAAATGGGCTTGCGGGGGGTTGCTAGGACTGGAAATGGGCTGAGTGGAAGGAGGGCTTGAACTGCAAATAGCTGATGGGGACGGGGGCTTGGAATGGAAATGGGCTGAGTAGAAGGGGGGCTTGAACTGCAAATAGCTGATGGGGAGGGGGGCTTGAAATGGAAATGGGCTGTGAGGGGAGGGAGCTAGGACTGGAAATGGGTTGAGTGGGGTGGGCTAGGACAGGAAATGGGCTGAAGGAGGGGCTAGAATAGGACTGGAAATGGGCTGTTGGGGGTGCTAAGATTGGAAATGGGCTGTGTTGGGGGCTTGGATTGAAATGGACTCATGGAGGGGCTAGAACTGGAAGTAGGCTCATGGGGGCTTGGATTGGAAATGGGCTGAGTGGAGGGGAGCTAGGATTTGACATGGGCTGATGGTGTGGCTAGGAAAGGACTAGAAATGGGCTGATGGAGGGCTGTGATTGGAAATGAGCTGATGGAGGGACTCGGATAGGACTGGAAAAGGATGGGGGGAGCTAGGACTGTAAACAGGCTGATGGTGGGGCTAGGATAGGATTGGAAATGGGCTTATGGGTGGCTAGGACTGGAAATGGGCTGATGCGGGGACTAGAAGGGAGCGGATGCTGGGTGGGGCTGGAACTAGAATGGAGCTGATGTTGGGGGAGGATTAGAATGGGATGGAGCTGGGAGAGTGAAATGGAGAGGGAAAAAATATTTTGTGTGGGAGGGAAGTCAAATCTACAATTGGCCGGATATTGGGAGAGTAAGTTGGGATTGAGGATGGAGGGGTAAAATTTGAATGGATGAAATAGGAATGAGGAAAGAACAAAAGGAGAAAGATTAGTATGTTAAAGCAGATGTAGAAAGAGAATGGAAAAAAACTAGAAGAGAGAAGAAAGGACAAATGGACAGCAGACGATGGAGAGTTAGCAGAAGACACGAAGAAACCAGAAGAAAGTGGCTGGAGCAATTGCAGCTGAAAAAGAAATGCACAAAAGGTAGAAAAATATCTCTTTATTTTGAATTTATTAATTAGAATATGTCAGCTCTGGTAAATGTGCATCATTAACGTCTGTGCTTTGTTTAGTACAAGAGCAAATTAATGTATAGTTTTATTTCTACAGTGTTTTACATTCCAAGTTTGGCTTTTGGGATTCCCAGTTTAATTATTGTCGTCCTGTTTCTAAATTGTGATTCCTTGTTTGGTGATGGTCTATGTTCTGTTCATGTGTAACAGAGCTGAGGTATTCTGTTTATATAATTCCTATTTGACATTGCCACTTGTTCTCTTTCCCCCAGTAGGTCATGTATTGTTATTCTCTGAAATGTATTGGTTTAATATTTGCAGTGTTTCCTTTTGATAGGTAGGGTATGGTGCTTTGTGAGTCCTGGTAGTGCTGTTAGGATACGGCGGGTTTGCTATGGGTTCTAAATGGGCAGTGTTTATAGTAGTTCCTAATATGTCTGGCGGTTGGCACTGGATTATAGTAATGTAGAACTCCTTTAGTCTTTCTTTATCCATACACTCATTAAGAGGCATGTTTACTAAAAGTTAGTATATGGTAACGTTATGCAAATATTTATGCAAATGAGTCCCCTTATGCAAATGAGGCCCCGCACCGAGTCTCCGCACATGGCCCCGCACCCCCCTTGGGCCGCCCCTGCATACAAAGGTAGGAACGTTAACTGGGCTGGAGGAAGGGCTGGGAGACCAGCTTTGTGAAGGTTTAACAAACTGGTTCTGAATAAAAAACATGTTTTGTTTTCTCTGAACTGCTGTCTGTTTGGTGTTTTAACGGAAAATCCCTTCCCATCACATACCATACTACCACATATGGTGGCAGCTTGGGGATTTTCTCTATCATGTGACTGAGGACAAATACACATTCCTGTAGGACTGGGCCTCTACACCAGATCAGGGGTTTTTATTTGTTTGTGTGTGTTAAGAAGGTTAGCCTTGCCCTAGTTAGGGGGCTTTAAGAAGGTTTAGTTAGAGCCAGACAGGCAGGCTTTGTTTTGGCCACTAGATGCCGCAAAAAAATTTGGAGCTGGAATACTGCAGGGTTAACTCAGCTGCAGATGAGTAAGCTGTGGTGGGGTTGGAAGAGAACAGTGACAAGCCAGGATGGAGCGGCTCCTCCAGCTTCTGGCATAAGGGCAGCAGCACCAACAACAGTATCAACAGAAACAACAGTATCAGGAGCGACAACAATGTCAGCAAAAGTTTCAGCTGTGCCTGCTGGAAGGATAGCAACCACAGCAGCAGCAAATACAGAGTCCTACTCAGGCACAGGCAGAGCTACAGAAGAGTTCCTTAGCTCATTTGACCCAGTCCCTGCAACTCAACACTCCAGCGCAAGTGCTTCTTAAAATGACAGCAGAAGATGAGCCCGGCCACTTCCTGGTGAACTTTGAATGAACTCCCCACATGGCTGGGTGGCTGGAGGAGACATGGATTTATTTGGGGAATCTGCTGTTAGGCAGCAGTCAGGCTGCATCCCAGGATGCCAACCCAGATGTATGCAGCGACGTATGCAGCTGTCAAGGCCGCCATCATGGAGCAGACCAGCTGTACCCCAGAGGCCTACTACCAGCAATTCAGAAGGGGGGGGCTCCAGATATAAGTGAGCCCCCGGAGCTTCTTCTATCAGTTGAAGGACCTCAAATGGAAGTGGCTGCAACTGGAGGGAAAGTCCAGGCCCAAGATAACCAAGATTGTGCTATTGGAGCCATTTTTGGAGGGCTTGACTGCCCTGATGAAACAATGGGTACATCAGCACCACAAGTTTACACTAGAGTGCACTGGAAATAGATGAGGGGTACCATAAAGCCCAGCCGGTGTCTGAACAGACAGTGAGAAGGGGAAGCAGTCACCCATTAGCCCAGGAGGACGGATGGGAAAGCTTGAACGAATGTTGGCTCCCATGTTCTGACCCTAAAAGTCACTTCCTAGACAAGGGCTGGGCGGCAGCCATGACCCCTTCACCTGTTTTAAGTGTGGAGCCCAGGGACACTTTCCTCGGAAGTGTTCCCTTGGTGCAGAAGAACCCACGGAGGTCAGCCTAACCACTTCTCACATCTACAATTTTGTGAACTGTCCATCCCAGGGGCACAGAACTTTGTGATTCCTGTGGAGCTCAAGGGCATCCACCTCCAAGTCTTGATAGACTCTGGGAATATGTGGGCCCTCATTTGCTGGGAAACAATAACCCAATTTCAAATTGACTATGCAAAGACAGTAACACTGGCCTGTGTGCATGGAGGCCAGAGACGGTATCCAGCGGCACAGGTTTTACTGAAGACCCCAGCTGGGCAAGCCACGTTCGAGACTGTGGTGCTGCCCTGGCTCTGATATCCAGTGGTGATTGGCCAAGACTACTCAAACTCGGTAGCGATATGGGCTCGACTACTGACGGCTCTGCTAAGTTGGACCAGGAAGATTTCCCAGAGATATTTCCCCTGGAAGACCTGGATCTATATGTCAGGACTCCCAAGCCTGCTAAGCCCCAGAGTTAGTGTTGCAGGAAAAGCTACACTACCAACAGAATCTGGGGGTGACTATGGGGGAGGGATCTGGGGAGGGATAGCCTAGGGAAGAAACCCCTGGGGATAGATCTGGGCGCAGCAGTAGTGACACAAATAAAACTGTCCCCTTCTTAGTGTGGGGACTGGAGGAAAACCCAGGCAGCTTCCGGAGAGCCCAGCAAGAGGATGAGTCACTTAAACATGCCCAAGAGCAGGTTTGGAGGTGGATGGGGTTCCATTAGCTAACGGAGAGTCCCCTGCAAAAACCTTTTCCTATTTTGTACTAAAGGGAGATTTATTGTACAGAGTGGCTGAGGGGGCCCAGAAGGGGAAGAGACAGAACAACTGATAGGGCTAGGGAATTATCAGCAAGTGTTATTGTTGGCTCATAGCCACTTATTAGGAGGACACTTGGGGTGGAGAAAACACTGCAGCATGTTTTAGCCTGATTTTTCTGGCTCTGGGTCCATAAATAGGTGCAGTTATATTGCCAGTCATGCCCCACCTGCCAGCTTCATAACCCCATTAGAGTTCAACCTGTCCCTCTAGTGCCTATTATTGAAACTCCATTTGAAAGAGTGGTTAGAGACCTGGTAGGTTTCTTGGAGCGAGCCGCCGAGGCAACAAGTATATTTTAGTCATGCTAGATTACGCTACCCGAAGACTACTATGATCGTGAATCCCCTCTGGGAAGTATTCTCACGGGTGGAAATACCCAATGAGATCCTCACAGATTAAGGAACACCCTTTGTATTCACGGTGATGAAGCAAATGTGTGCTGTGGTGAAGGTCAAGCCACTGCGAACATCAATATATCACCCACAGATAGATGGCCTCATTGAGCAATTTAATAAAACTCTGAAACAGATGTTAAAACGTTCATACAGGAGGATGGGAAGAATTGGGACATTCTGCTTCTCTATTTGATGTTTGCCATCTGTGAGGTACCTCAGAGTTCTATGGGATTTTCCCTTTTTGAGTTGCTCTTCAGAAGATGGCCAAGAGACATATTAGACGTGCTTAGAGAAACCTGGGAAGAAGAACCCCACATCGGGCATAATTTGGTGGAGTACATTATACAAATGCAAGACTGGCTGAGGAAAACCGGAGAGGTGGCCAAACTCAATCTTGAAAAAGTCCAAGCCAAGCAGGCCAGGGGCTACAATCAGTCCCCTCTGCACTGCACCTTCCATCTGGGAAACAGAGTTTTAGTTTTGCTGTCCTCATCTGAAAGCAAGTTACTCTGTAAATAGCAGGGGCCTGTGAGGTTGAAGAGAAAGTAAGGCCTGTTAACTACAAGATTGCCCAGCCAGATAAATGAAAAAGAGCCAAAATTTGCCATATTAACCTATTGAAAAAGTGGACTTCAGTGACGGCTGTGATAGTACATGGAGATGATTTTAGGCCCGAAATTTCAGCCCCGTCAGATCTAGCTCAATTTCCAATTGGAGATCAGCTCTCTGCTGCCTAGAGAAGAGATCTAGAAGGTTTGATCCACTGGAACCCAAAGTATTCTCCATCCACCCGGGATGAACCCATTACTAACCCTGGGGTGACATCATCATCTACAGCAGAGACTGGACCACCCATCTAGCCTAAGTACAAGCCGTATTGACCAGCCTACGGAAGGCTGGGTTGACAGCCCACCCCAAGAAATGTTTTCTGGGAGGTCATGACGTTCAGTACTGGGGGATTTAAGAGAGAATGGGCAGATACGACCTCAACTACGGAAGGTAGATGCCATTGCCCAGGTCCTCATCCTGAAATTGAAGAAAAAGGTTTGTGTCTTCCTTGGACTGATCAACTGTTACCACTAGTTAATCCCTAATTTTTGCAGAGGTGGCGGAGCAATTAACCAATCTCCTCTGGAAGAGAGTTCCTGAACAGATCCAATGGTCACTGGACCTGGCCTTCCAGCGTCTCAAGAAGACTGTATGCTCTGAACCAGTCCTTAGTAGCCCTGATTTCTCACTACTGTTTATTGTGCAAACCAATGCCTCGGAGGTGGGCCTAGGAGCCATTCTGGCCCAAGCAGTCAGGGGTACAGAACATCCCTTAGCCTTCATCAGCAGGAAACTGCTTTCTCAAGAGAAGCATTATGCAGTGATTGAGAAGGAGACCCTCGCTGTCAAGTGGGCGCTTGAAACCTTCAAATACTACCTGCTCAGCCATTCATTTACGCTAATAATAGACCCCTCCAGTGGCTGGCTTCGCCGAAAGAGTCGAACGGCTGCAGGAGGGAGAGAGGCTCATAGTTTGTTCAAGGCAAGCCGTACAAATGTAGGAACTTTACCTGGACAAGGAAGGAACTAACTGGGCTGGAGGAAAGGCCGGGAGACCAGCTTTGTGAAGGTTTAACAAACTGGGTCTGAATAAAAATATGTTTTGTTTTCCCTGAACTGCTTGTTTGTTTGGTTTGTTAACAGAAAACCCCTTCCCACTGCACACCACACTGTCACATGGCTTTATATTGTAACTGCTCAGTTTATTTGAACGTTTATCTATCTTTTTATGTGCCAGGTCAAAGTCTAAGCTCTTCTCAACAGGTGCTACTTGTGGTGCCAGTGGGTGTTAGGTTGCAAGGCACTTCCTTGCATTCTTTTGCAATTCAGGGTCCCTGTTTGTGGAATAAGCTTCCTTTGGCTAGTCCTAATCTAAAGTCTTATTAGATCTTTCGGAAGAGAGTGAAAGCCTGGTTGTTTAGTGATGAGAGGGGGAATAGGAATTATTACTGTTACTCTACAATGTTTATATATGCTTTTTATTGTAATTTGTCTTGCATTTTCTGAGAAGGCGTGTATATCAAGTTTGTGAAAGTAAAATAAAATAATAAACTAGGTGTTGCTGTTATGCTATGACTGATGTTTCCTCTGTCCTGGACTATGAACATTGCCTCCATAACATCCTTTGAGACATGTTTACTAAGCTGAAGTAGTTGTTAATGCGGACTTGGGCACGCAGGAATAGACCATGATAATAGCATGCTATTAAATAGACAGTGTGAGGTTAATTTCATACCATTTGTTTAGTGCATGAGAAAGAGGAAAATGGGTGGAGTAGGGGTAGAGTGTGGGTGTGTCCACACATCGTGGTTAGTGTGGCTGTGGACAATACACATTTGCTGTCAATTTTGCAGGTAACGCAGGTGCTCTTAACCTTAATGGGTGGCATTACTTACATCCGCCTTGCCACTAGCATGTACTAGGGTACAAATCAGTGCAATATTTGCTGTGGCCATGCTGTACACATCCCCAACAGGTAGCACATGACTTTTACACATTCTGCTTATTGATATCTATCCTAAATGCATGATACCCGTAAACCCTAGCGCATTTTAGTAAACATACCCCGTGGGATCCTATTCCGGGAGAGGGACATCCAGACTGTCCGGACTTCCCCATTGAAGACAGGGCCGTTAGGACCCGATTCTGGTCCGCGGGAACAAAATGTTCCCGCAAGAGCCAGAATCGAGCTGAGGACGGCACAGCGTCCTCCCCCTCCCTGCGTAGATGTCCTCCCCACAGGCGCCCTGGTATCAGCGGCTGTGGCCCCACAAATCCCCGCCTCCTGACCCATGGTTGGCCTCCCGGGGCCTGGATTGGGTGGGGGGGGGTAGGGGGGACCCCCCCCCCCCCCACAACTAGCCCTAGCCCCAGCCCCGGGGGTGGTTCCCCTTCCCTGATCTGGCAAATTCTGCTGCTTATGCCACCTCTGAGGTGGTATAAGCAGCACGTCCTAGCAGGCCCAGCAGCACGTACAGGGCCGTGACCTGAATCAGCCCTGTACGTGCTGCCGGGAGGCCTGCCCCCTGCCGGCTCTCCCCGTCCTGAAGCACAGGACATATGGGGAGAGTCGGTGGGGGAATAGGGCCTAGGTGGATTTATTTATTTATTTATTTAATTTATATTCTCTTATATACCGCGCTATTCTGCATCAGTGCGGTTTACATTGAACAAACTGAAATTACATTGAACAGGGTATTATAACTTGGAGATAACTATTTTACAGGGAACATGGGCTATGGAGGGTTAAGTGGATTGAGGGACATGGAGCCCCACAACCCAGGTTCGAGAATGAGGGCCTTGGTTTCAGCCAGTCCAAGAGCTCTTCTCTCTAGAATAATAGATCATGGGCCCGTTTAACTTGGTGGTAGTGCTGCATGCTGTTATACGGAGAGTGCCTGGTTTGATTCCCACATTAAGTCTCCCACGCAGTAGGTTAACTGGAAATGCAGTGAATATAGAGTTCACAGCCCTTGGGAGAGAAGGGAATCGTGGTCCATAGCAGGAGTATATGGACTGTATATCTGGTATTATTTTGCATGTTTTAAATCTTTACTTTAATGTTAGTGTTTGGTGGAATCCGTAAGAACTTTTGTGATTAGAAAGAAATATATTAGTGGGAAATAAATAAAAATAATAAAGAAACTTGTTGGTAGTATTTATAGCCCATGATATAGCACTCTGGAACAGTTCCTAGCACATGGCTCCCAGCCTTAGCAATATTGCTGCCATGACCAGACTACAAACAAGAGAGGGGAGGGGGAAAAAAGGGTTGTGTATTTTATTACATTTGTATTTATACAAAGGCTTCCAAATTTTAGTTCAAGATGGCTTTCAACATTTATTCAGATACAGTGAGCAGAGTTTCTTCCCTAAAGAGCTTACAATTTAGGACCCTGATGCAGTAACCACACATATCCTTTAGGGCAGCAGTTTACTCAAGATTTTTCTTGTGTTACTCTTGCTTTAGTGCAGGAAAATCAGTGGTAAAACCCCTGTGCTAAAGGGTCGTGCAGTGGGCATGCAAAATACATGCAAAACACTGAAAACCAAATTGCTTTCGATATAAAAGAAGCTGTGCTAAAATTCTCATGGTGCTGAGTCTTTTCCAGTTAAGGGCAGGAGTAAGAATCCAGCACAGGAGCAAAAGAATCATCTGAGGTGAAGTGCAGTGTGGTAGTGTGGCATGCAGTGGGAAGGGACTTTCTGTTAAAACACCAAACAGACAGCAGTTCAGAAAAAAAAGACATGTCTTTATTCAGACCCGGTTTGTTAAACTTTCACAAAGCTTGTCGCCCGGCCCTACTTCCAGCCCAGTTAAAGTTCCTACCTTTTGTATGGCTTGCCTTGAATGAACTCCTGGCTCCATGGGCCTCTCTCCCTCCCGCAGCCTGCTGGGTTTTTAATCTCTTCCTGTGAGCCACGCCTTCCCAGCCCTGACCTCTGGGCTGCAGGCTCTGTCAAAGGGGCCTGTTGATAATCCCGCTGGAGAGGAATGGGCAACAGTCTACAGACCCCATCACATGCAGCAACTTCACTTCAGATGACCCAAAATTGCTGGTTGCCCAACTGAGCCCCCAGATCCCTTCACCCTCCTACTGACTTCACAAAAAATCCCTAGTGGCCCACCTCATAACGTTGAGAGGCAGGAGCAATGCCCTCTTGCTCCTGCCTCTGGTACTGACATCTTTGAGAAAGGTAGCACTTGACCCTTAGTGGTGCACTGAGATGCACTGCTAGAGATCAGTCTGCTAAATAAGGCAGTGCTTCCCAAATAAGTAAAACACTTACCTATTTGGAAGACTGGCCCCTAGTGGTGTATCCTCATGCACAGAGACCAGGCATCACCATTTTCAAAGATGGCAGGATCAAGAGAGGGCTGCTGCTGAATGCCTCCTCAGACCAGGTCAATATTGTTGGTCTGGGGGGAGGGGTGTTAAATTGCATCAGAGGTTCTCCAGTTAAGGGTCTCTCTGTACCTGATGCCCAGGCCAGGGGTGCACTGACTCAGGGTGCTTGGGCCAGGGGTGTCCTGTACCAGATAGCCAGACAGAGAGAATCTGGGGAGGACTGGGGTCTCAAGAGGGCCACACTGGTTCACAAAGTAATTTATGCAGATGGGGGTTGGGGGAGTCAAGGAATCAGTCTAGAATCAGGTTGGCATCTTTTTAAAATGTCTCCCTTCCCATCAGTGTATGAGCCAATCGCCATTCATGCAAACAGCTTCAAACTACCGCAGGGCTGTGTGTTTCTATCAAAAATCGCTTTTTAACACTGAGGTAATTTGCATGCCATTATGTCACTGCATTGGGAATGAAATGTTTTTTTTTAAATGTGTGCATTAGAAAGCTATGCACTGAAGCTTAGTGCAGTCTTCTAAAACACAGCTTATTGCATCCGGGGCCTCATTGGCTACCCAAGGCAGTTGGGGATAAAGTGACTTGCTGAAGGTCACAAGGAATGTCAAGGGAGTGATCATGCTTGTTAAATTTAGTTATCAGAACTTCAGGGAGAGCAGAATTAGGGGCATGAACATTAACTGAGATTTGTGCAAGGCTAAAGATTTGCTTAGGGCACTTTATACCCTTGCACCATCCCTGGGTGGAGCTAAGCTGGAAGAGATGGAGTTGGGGGATATGATGTGTAAAGGACACAGGCAGGGGCAGGGATAGCAGTAAGCACATGAGGATTGTGCCCTGAAACCTTTCGAGCAAGGCCACAAATCTCAGCCATCAGTTGCCGTCACTGCTGTTGGAGTGAGTTAGTAATGCTGTCTGCCCGCCTTCCTGATTTGCCTCCCTGAGGTATACACAGTCCCCCAGCCCCAAGACCAGCAGCAGGAGAAGCATGTAATCACAGAGCTGTGGGACTGAATGGGGTATCGTCGGTACCGACGGAGCCTGCGCGGGAACGCTCCCCAGCGTCCAATTAGAAAGCTTTTGGGAGCATCCCAGAGCGCCTGCGTGCTGCCTTCCCGCCTTTCCCAACTGCCTCTCTCCAGTTCTTCGCTTTCCGCGGAGCCAGCAGGTCGTTTTCCTGTCACCGCAGAAATTATCCCATCTTTTTCATTCTTTTTTGTGATAGCGTCTGCCTTCCTCTACGCTATACCGGTACCGCCGGTTCTTTCTTTCTTCAAAAAAAAAAGAAAAAGAAAAAAGAAAAAAAATTGTAATCTTTTTTCCAGTCTTTTTTCTGTCGGGTACCACGCGCCATTTTGGGCACTAGGCCCAATTTTTCCTTCAGAATGGAAAAACCCGCCTCGGGTTTTAAAAAGTGTTCCAAGTGTGGCGGTACCATCTCTGTCACCGACACTCACGAGTGGTGCCTTAAATGTTTAGGTCCTGACCACTCCATCTCGGAGTGTGTTGCCTGTGGGATGATGTCGAAGAGGGGTCGGCAAAACCGAGCTGCTAAGCTTAGCACCCTTTTTCCCTCCAATGCAGCATCCGTGGCATCAACGTCTTCCAGGGCTTCGTCTTCCTCCCATGGATCTCAGGTAACCAAACATAAATCTGGCCGGTCCTCAAAGGGTAGATCTCCTTCCAAGCATCGAGATGCCTCTGGCGTTGCCCTTGAGGAACTTGTTCCGGCAAAATTGCCCCGGCAGGAGGCTTCGGCTTCCAAAGCACTATCGGGGCTCCAGGATGTTCTCGAGGCCTCAACCTCGGCAGAACTACTGGTGCCATGCTCTGGGGTACCGGCTGCTTCGTCCGGTACCAATACCCAGGCATCGGCAGCGTCAATAGACCAGAGGTTCTTGGCTATTGAACGCAGTCTGGCGGCTATCCTTGCGGCTTCAGTGCCTTCGGGACCGCTTCAGACGGTTCAACCGGTATCGACACCGATTCCGGCTCCGATACTCGTACCGACAGCATCGACATCAGCGACTGTGTTACCGACACCGAGTCATGCTGTTTCCTCCGGTATCGACAGGCCGGTACCGGACCCCTCCGGTACCGACTTCGATCGGTACCGGTATCGTGCTTTACAAGAGCACCCGGACAGGAGATATTTTGAATCCTCCGATGAGTCTGAGGATCCTGACAGCTCTGTCTGTACCGGAGTACTTCTCTCTGAGGAGCCTTCCTCTCCTAAGCGTAGGATGTCTCCTCCAGAGGATATATCCTTTCAGGATTTCATCCGGGAGGTGGCTAGAGGTCTTTCCATCACAGCGGAAACAGAGCCCAGAGCAAAGGAACTGGAGATTTTACAGTATCCTAAAGCTCCCAAAGAGGCAGCTACTTTGCCTGTTCATGAGATCTTGCATGATCTCATGTTAAGGATGTGGGAAACACCTCTTACCACCTCTCCTCATTCTCGTAGGTTTGATACCATGTATCGAGTACCTCCTTGTCCTGGATTTCAAAAAACCCAGTTAGCACACCACTCCATGGTAATGGAATCAGCTATGAGAAGGATCAAGAGTGCAAAAAGACATGCATCTAATCCGCCAGGACGTGAATGTAGGACTATTGATGCCTTTGGGCATCGAACCTTCCAGGCCTCTATGCTGTCTGCCAGGATTAGTTCCTACATTTTATATATGGGAATGTTCCTTAAGGAGGTTACAGGAGATCCAGAGCTGATGAGCCCTCTCCTTCCTGATGATAAGAGGCAAGATTATCTTACACTTGTCAAACATGCCCAAGATGTTTCCAAGTTTGTTAATCGTGCAGCTTTTGACTGCTTTGAGTGCATAAGCAGAACCTCTGCCATTGCCATAGGTGCTCGTAGGATTGCCTGGCTCCAGGCATCTGACTTAGAACTCTGGGTACAGGACAAACTGGGGAATATTCCTTGTACAGGTGAAAATCTCTTTGGCAAAAATTGGCAAGAGAAAGCTAATGAGCTGGATGCTGATAATACCACTTTGGATAGACTATCCACGGCTACAGCTGATCCTGCAAGGAGAAAGTCCTACAAGAAACCATTCTTCTCTAAAAAGAAGAGGTTTTACCCCTCCTATACCCAGCAGGGGCATTCTGCAGGTCAGTCTGCTCGAAAGGGACAGCAGCCAACAAAACAAAGAAAAACTAAGTCTGCTAAGCCTCAACCGGCCCAGCAGACTCAGCCTCCACAGGGGCTTTGACTCCCATCTAGAGAACTTGGCCTTCCTGGCCCTCAACAGGCCAGAGCCCTCCACCATTCCAGGAAGGTTGTGTCATTTTGCCCCCAGATGGGAGCAGATAGCAGCAGAAGAATGGACTCTCTCCATTGTAAAGGAGGGGTACAAGCTTCATTTCCTCAATATGTCCCCTCCTACAGTTGTAATACGGTTCAATTCTCAGACTTCACTCGAAAATCAGTTGGGTCAAGAGGTCAATTTACTTCTTGCCCACGGGGCAATAGAAGACGTACCCACTTCCCAACAGGGTACAGGGTTTTACTCCCCCTATTTCCTTATCCCAAAGAAAACAGGGAGCCACAGACCCATTTTAGACCTCAGAGAATTGAACAAATGCCTGTTCAAGGAGAAGTTCAAAATAATTTCTCTAGGAACTCTTCTGCCATACCTTCAGAGTCAGGATTGGCTTTGTTCTCTAGATCTCAAGGATGCATACATCCATGTTCTCATCCATCCAACTCACCGAAGATTCCTTCGGTTTCTATTTCAAGGGAAGCACTACCAGTACAGGGTTCTTCCTTTTGGCCTGGCCTCAGCACCAAGAGTGTTTACGAAATGCATGGCTGTAGTGGCAGCTTTTCTTCGCACTCTAGGAATATTCGTCTTCCCCTAAGACGACTGGCTCATTCGAGCCCCATCAGAGTCAGAGGCCAGAATTTCTCTATCTTGCACAATGCGTATCCTTCAGTATTTGGGCCTGGTCATAAACATCCCAAAATCCAACCTAACTCCCACTCAGTCTCTAGAGTTTATAGGAGCCATACTGGATACCAGGAAAGCAAGGGCCTATCTCCCACAGCCCTGCTGCTTTCGCATTGTGCAGTTAGCTTCCCAAGCAGTGTCAAGAATCCATCTCACTGCTCGGGAAATGTTACAATTGCTAGGCCACATGGCATCTACCGTGCATGTGGTTCCCTATGCTCGCCTCCATATGATAGCAGCCCAATGGACTCTGTCCACTCAGTGGACTCAAGCATCAGGCTGCCTATCAGACAAAATAGCAAACTCAAGTCACCTTATTTTGTCCCTACAATGGTGGCAGTCAACCCAAAACCTGTTGGTGGGGTCCCCTTTCCAACAGCCCCCACCCCAGGTCACTCTAACAACACAGGTGGGTTGGGGAGCTCACCTACAAGATCTCTCTACCCAAGGCACCTGGACTCCACAGGAGACCCATTTACACAGCAATCTCTTGGAGCTCAGAGCAATCTTTCTTGCTCTTTGAGCATTCCACACCCAGCTGAGCTACAAGATCGTCCTAATTCAGACAGACAATCAAGTAGCTATGTTCTATCTGAACAAGCAGGGAGGAACAGGCTCTTGGTCGCTTTGCAATGAAGCTTTGCAACTATGGGCCCTCGCCAGAGAGCATCAGATTCATCTCCTTGTGGTGTATCTGCCAGGCATTCAAAACTCTTGGGCAGACAGACTCAGTCGAGTTCTGCTTCCACACAAGTGGTCTCTTCGTGCAGACCAGGTAGCAAAACGTTTTCAAATTTGGGGAACTCCGGACATAGACCTCTTTGCAAGTCCGTTGAATGCCAAACTTCCCCGATTCTGTTCCAGAATTCCAGCTCAGGGTTCTCAGGCCAGGGATGCTTTCCTCCTCCATTGGGGTCAGGACTTCCTATATGCCTTTCCACCCATTCCCTAATTCCCAAAACCCTATTCAAGCGTCAGAGACACAGAGGCCATATGATTCTCATAGCTCCAAATTGGCCACGGTAGGTGTGGTACCCTCTGCTCCTACATCTCTCTCTCAAGCTACATCTCTGGAGTTAGGATCTGCTCCAGATCTCCTATCTCAGGAAGACGGGATGTTGTGGCATCCCGATCCCCACTCCCTCCATCTCAGGGCCTGGTTGCTGAGGGCCTAGACCTTCATGGTCTTAACCTGTCTCAACAAGTAAAGGACATCCTTTGTGCTTCTAGAAAGCCTTCCACAAGACTCTCTTATGCTTTGAAGTGGAAAAGGTTTTCCATATGATGTTCGCAGAAGGGTCTTGACCCCCTGGCGATACCTCTGGAATCATTGGAGTATCTCCTTCATTTATCTAATGCAGGGCTTAAGACTAACTCAGTACGAGTCCATTTAAGTGCTATTTCAGCTTCTTTTAAGCCTTTAAATGGACAACCTATTTCCTCTCATAGCGAGATTTATGAGGGGCTTCCTAACTAAGCCTCCCATTAGGCCACCACCGGTGGCATGGGACCTAAATCTGGTTCTTGGACAGCTCATGAAGCCGCCTTTTGAACCTCTAGCTACTACCTCCTTGAAATTCCTTTCCTGGAAGGTTGTCTTTCTCATTGCAATCACATCAGCATGTCGCATTAGTGAGCTGCAAGCATTAGTGACTGATCCTCCTTATACGAGGTTCCATCATGATAAGGTAGTCCTTAGGACTCATCCACACTTTATGCCAAAGGTGGTCTCACCTTTTCATTTAAACCAAGCAGTTTACCTGCCTGTATTTTTTCCAAGGCCTCATGCTTCAAATGCAGAAAGCAATCTTCATACTTTGGACTGTAAAAGAGCACTTGCTTTTTACTTACAAAGGACACAGCAACATAGAAAGTCCTCTCAACGCTTTGTTGCTTTTGATCCTTCTCATTTGGGACTTCCAGTCTCCAAGAGAACATTGTCCAACTGGATTGCACAGTGTATTTCTTTTACCTATCATAGTAAGAACCTTTCTCTGGAAGGCTATGTCACAGCTCACAATGTGAGAGCCATGGCAGCCTCAATGGCTCATTTACATTCTGTGTCTATCGACAACATCTGTCAAGCAGCTACTTGGCCTCGGTTCATACCTTCACAGCCCATTACTGCTTAGACAAGGACTCCCGCCGGGATGCCTTGTTTGGTCAGGCTGTTCTACAACACCTGTTCCATACTTAATCAACTCCTACCCACCATTCCCGGTAGGATGCCAGAGATCCATGGGGGGAAGTGGAGCCCTTTCACAGGGGCACACAACTTCTGGGGTCTCTCCCTGGCATCTGTAGCTAGGGAGTCCCCATATGTGAAGACTACATTCCTGCTTGTTCCTGGAGATAGCATAGTTACTCACCTGTAACAGGTGATCTCCGGGAACAGCAGGAATTTAGTCTTCACAACCCACCCAACTCCCCTAGGAGTTGTATCTCTCGTTTCTTTTCTTTCCCTCTCTCTCTCTTTGTCTCAGCTTTAAAACTCAACTGGAGAGAGGCAGTTGGGAAAGGCGGGAAGGCAGCACACAGGCGCTGTGGGATGCTCCCAAAAGCTTTCTAATTGGACGCTGGGGCGCGTTCCCGCGCAGGCTCCATTGGTACCGACAATACCCCATATGTAAAGACTAAATTCCTGCTGTTCCCGGAGATCACCTGTTACAGGTGAGTAACTATGCTTTAAGACTCTAACCTGAGACTGACCCTATGGCAGCAAAAAATGATGTGTGATTACTCACTAGGAGGAGAAAGATCAGACGGGGAGGGTGAAGAGCTGAGGGCAGAAATTTGTTAGAAGTGGCAAAAGTTTGAGAGAGAGAGATTGAGAAGAGTAAAAGAACATCTGAAATGAGGAGGGTGGTGAGAAGAGGAGAACCTGGACACCAAGGTCAGAAAGGGGGAAATATTATCTGGAGAGAGGGAGTGAGAAGGAGAGAGGAGGGAAAATGGGGAAAGCATCTGGAGAGAGGGAGGAGAGAAAAGGGCATGAGCGTCTGGAGGGAGGGAGCAAGTGTGAAAGGGGGAAGAGGGTCTGGAAAGAAGGGGCAACAAGTAGGAGGAGCATCTGTAAGGAGGAGATGAAAAAGGGGCAAGAGCATCTGGAAGGAGGTGCTAGAAGGGGAGAAGAGCATTGAGGGAGAGGAGGTGAGACATGGGAAGAGTGGGGGTGCAGAGAGAGTATGAAGGATTCTAGAGGGACTAGGAAGATGTTGAGAAGGGAGGTGATGAATTGTAAGGACCTACATAATGCAGGATCCACAAGGGAATGGAGGTGCAGTAACACCCTTATTTATTTAACTAAGCTTATATACTGCTTTTTTACCAGTCAAAGCAGTGTACATTCAGATACTATATATATATTTTTCCCTTGTCCCTGAAGGCAGCAGAGGGTTAAGTGGCTTGCCCAAGGCCACAAGGAACACTTGTGGGACTAGAAACTCCAGTCCTTCCAGCCCAAGGTTGCTGCCCTCTAGCAGGATTTGAACCCCTGGCCTTCTGGCTTGAGGTAACTTGCTCCAACCACTAGGCCATTTCTCCTCCACCAGTGCTCTTTTTATGTTAATTATCAAAATTTGGGGACAGAGGAGAGAGGACCCATGGGTCTGTTCCCTTTAATCTTTTAGGTACCCAGCAATGCCTGTGGATTCAGAGAGTAACCCTAGGAGAGGGCAAAGGGCAACAGAAACACAATTAGGGCAAGGGGGTGAGTCAGAGCCCATCTCAGGAGATCCTAGCTCCTAACAAAGTCTGAGACTTCTAATTTCAGTGCCTTGCTGACTCTGGGATGGGGTGTGGTAGGACAGGGGGAGAATTTTAGGTAGTGAGCCAACTCTGAAGCAAGCCCTGTAGGGCATTTTAATGAGAGTTCGTGTTTAGCCTAGGCAGATTCTCAGCCAACTCACCCAGGATACCCAACCCTCAAGAAATTTAGTAACTGTGAAAAAAGAATTCTGAAGATATCTGCATCTCACTAAACAGACTAACAAAAGAAATAAGTTAAGCATGAGTGAGTTGTGATGTGAACAGGATATGACTAATGTTACGGGCGGATTGCTATAGGAGCCACTAGACCATAGTGCTTACCTATGTGAGGGACAAGAGGTGGGATTTATTGCTCATAATTTCAAAGAATAAAAAGGAAATATACTGTGCAAACTAGAAAACTACCATTTTAAACATTCCAGAATTCAAATTTCTCCTGGGCTTATCTTATCTTTTTCTACATGGAGGCCGTCTCTGTGGCAAGCAGTGCCACAACTATTGCAGGGGTGGTCCAAAGGCCTTCTGATTAGAGGAAGAGGCTTAAATAGCAGCTGAGTACAGAAATAGGGGGGGAAAGGAAGGAGTTAGTAGTAGCCCAGGGCCAGTATTGGACAAGAAGGAGGTCAGGGCAGAAGCTCAGGAAAGGGCTCCTGATTATACAAACACTGTAGTTTCTTTAGCTCCAGGCGGATGGGTCTCAGGCAGGGTTGGCCCCAGAGTTGGTTCAAGGTGTTGATGTCCTAAGCAGCCCTTAAACTTTGCTTTACTCCCCTCCCCCACCCTCCAGGCTGTCAAAATGGATTGTTTAGTTTAGAATACCTGCTCTTTGCTGCCCTAGACAATTGCCTAGTTTGCCTAATGGTTGAGCCGGCTGTGGTCTCAGGGACATTGTCTTGGTTACTTCCCTCCCTCCCTCCCCCCCCCCCCCCAGCAGTAGCCTCTGATTTTTTTTTTGTGCCCTGAGCTTATAGAGGTTAAGGTAATTTTGAGGTAGTATATGTACAGCATCAACCTGGGAGAAGGCATAGCCTTCACTACTCTTAGAAGGCCACCTAGACAGCTTGGAGATAAACAGCTGTAACGGGAACTGAGTCAATAACAGAGGTCTCCATTTTAGGCACCACTGCTATGGGGAGGGTGAAAAGCTCCTTTGAGGCATAGAGCTATTGTGAAGCTCGAGCTATGTGCTTTGCCCCCCCCCCCCCTTCCTTTCTCTTTACATCTGCTAATTCTTCAGGTGCATACATGTCCCCCTGCAAATTTGTTGATAGGAAGAGAAAGTGGACTTCCTTATAAAGGATAATGCAGGAGGTAAGTGTGTGGCTGGAGTAATGGATTGGATTGAAGGCGGTAGGCAAGGCTGTACCAAAGGCTGTGTGAGCAGTGTGGTGGCACAGGGTGCAAGCAGAGATTGATATCATTACTGGGCTTTCAGGAAGCTCAAAAAGAGTGAGTTACTGAATGTGGCTGGGTAGAGGAGGGGCACCAGATTCATTAGTTGCACAGGATGCATTTCTAGCTTGCCAGTAGGTACACAAAAATCAAACACTTCTATCTCCTAGGCCTAGGGCATTTTTATTCATCCTGAGTTGGTTTTCTAATTTAATTTCTATTCCAAAGTTCATTTTTAGGTTCTGTAGTAATCTTTTCAACCCAGAAACAGCCAAATGTACACTCTGGTGAGGCAAGAGGAATAATTTTAAACTAAATGCCCCGTTTTGGTACCCTCAAATTTTCAAAAGGAAAGTCTGACATACTTCCATTTAGAAAATTACCCAGAGAGTTTATGCACTTTCATTTATACCTGCTCTTGACCACACACAGGTTTCCCAGGTTCATTTATATGCATATTTTGCAACATATGTGCATAAACACAAACCCTTCACAACTCCGTCACTAGGAATACCATGGTTCAGTTTGGGTAAGGTTATATGTATACAGGCTGTGTATGTGCATTGCAAACAGATATAGAACAAGGGAGAAGGGAAATCTCCACGTTGATTAGTCCAAATAAACACAAATAATAGCCCTGATATTCGGGCTATTAGGAGCCTGACACAGTTTAGGAAAGCCCTCAAATGCCACCTCTTCAACAAATACCTTATAGAACCCAATGGCGTCACCTAGAGCCCAATAACACCCACTGATACCAGTCCCAGATAAATCTAGGGTATATCAACAACTCACCAAGTGTGATATTCATTCCCATAGTGGGCTGGTTTCCCTATGTATCTTCTGTGTATATGATTCCATGTAGTATGTTTTGTAAATAGTTACCCCGGTTATCCAAGTTATTTATACCCTGTTACCTGTAAACTCATACGTGTTAAATGTACTGAGCATTTTGTTCCATGTGAACCGTGCTGATGCTGAATAGTGCGGTATATAAGAGACTGTAAATAAATAAAATAAATAAATAAATAAAACATGGAGAAGGACCACAGCCGTGAAACATGAATCTCCTCACTTCACTCCATGATACTACGGTGTTTTCAGTTTTAACGATTTATTTTAGAGCTCTTTTCAAGCCATAGCATGTCTATTATCAGTTTTAAGTTGCCCTTTGAAGACCCCTGACATAGGCGTGTTTGCCGAAACTCGGCCGAGTCAAGTCCCTCCAATAGAATAGTCTTTTGAGGGCATTAATTTTTTCACGGCTATGGTCCTTCACCGTTTTTTTATTTATGTTTATTTGGACATTTATATTGCAGATATCTTACTGGGCAGACTGGATGGACTGTGCTGGTCTTTTTCTGCCATCATTCACTATTATATTATATTAGATGTGCAGTTTTATAAATATCTATTCACATTTAAAGTCTTTCCACTATTGTGAACTATTAGGGGATATGTCCGAGAACCTTCATTTCTTTTTTTTGGAATGATTTGCATGTGATACTATTGGGATGTATTCTCTCTTTTGTGCTTGACATTAATTTTAAAATACATATACAAAAATCGTCCTCCTTATTTCTATCTAAAAACAAATAAACCTCCTAAGAAAGCAGCATTGCACCTCAAAAGGCCCTGCAAGAACTGTGCTTCAGCAGGCTAACAATGACTCAGATTTGTAAAGGAAAGGTCACAGTGACATCATGAGAATAGAATCTCCCCGGATTCCCTGCAGGTTAAGAAAAAATTAAGCACATAAAGACTTGTCCCAGTCATAAGGAAGAGTATTGCTTCCCACCATTTCTCTGCCTTTTGTTCTCAGGTAATTTAGCCATCTGCTCCCTGCTGTGGCTCTTTCACTAAAGCCCTTTTCCTGGACTACTTAATTTCTAGCTTTACCACCTTCTTGCTTGGGGCCTCTTAGGACAGGATATCATCTTCTTCAGGAGTCAGTAGTTCATCTCTGGTATTCTTTGCAGAGCCCCTTTACTTTTGGTTTCTGGAAACACAGTTGCCTTCTCTATTGCTGGTTTTCCTCTCTTGACAGGCTGCAATGTTTTCAGAAACTTTTATTCCATTCTGTTGTACTTTCAAAAGTCCATGTCCGTGTTGCATGTAAGGATGTGCAAGTTTTAGTGCATCTTAATACATGCATGTTCTTTAGCGTGGACACTAATGTGGACTGCTTATGCCCTAAATGGTGGCAATAGTCAAAGGTGGACCTGAGGAAGTGAAGAGGCTCTATAATGAAGGACTACAAGCCTGTGCTGCTTGAGTCATTATTCTGTTACATAAGGTTGTATTAGTGGAATTTACTGCAATATCAATAAAAATAAATAGTGAAATCTCTGCTTGTTTTGAATAATGCATAGTCCCCCCAAAAAATGTGCACTCTGGCCACTATTGGTAGTGTTACATTATACCAGGTACCAGATACAAAAAAAACAGATCTTCTATTCACAGTAGAAGAGAGACTGTAGTGCACTGCTGTTGAATGGGGGGGAAAAATCATACATGCAAACCAGTGCATAATGAAGGGGCCATTTAGTACAGGGACCTGAAAACTGCAAGCATGGCAAAGTCTTAACACCTGGTCAAAGCAGATGTTACATTTCCACCCTTTACTAAGCACACAGAAAATAATGAGTATGGATAGTACATAATGCTATTTCTTGTGACACTATCAATAGTGGAACAGAGGACACATTTTTTTGGGACTATGCATTCTTCAAAAATAAGCAGAGGGCCGTGATTTCATAATTAATTTTTATTGATATCGCAGTGAATTCCACTAATGCGACCTGATGTAACATGGTCAGTCCACTATGGGGATCATTCCAGAACACAAATAAGGAATTTGTATGTGCAGTAGGGACATTTATGTGCCAAAAACATCCCCGACTATATTCTGAAACAATGCTACTGTGCACGTACACAGCGCTAGCACGGGGATCTCAGAACGTGCCCAGAAGGGGCGGAATGGGGGCATGGTCAGCCATGGATAGGTATAAAGTGTATTCAGGAAAGGCCCCTGTACGTATTAAGTGTTTCCTGAAAACGTCCATGCTATTCCTGCTGAAACGTGGATTAAGGCCAGGACTTAGAAAATATTCTGATGTGCTCTGCAATTCGTCCCATATAGAAGAATGGTTGTGACAAGTATGTGCTGAACTGGTATGACTGCAGTCTGGAAGATACAGCTTTAAGGAACAGAAAGCAGAGGTGAGGGAATGGTGTAAGGTAAAGAAACATTAATAAACACCCTTACAGAAATATTAAGAAGAGCAATAGTGTGTATTATGGCAATGCTGAAATGTGCTGTTTGTGCTAAAGGAGTCCTAACAATTCCCATGTTCTGAAAAATGGGACTGCTGGTGTAGGGATAGTATGGGCGTGATTCTTGTTTGAGTCAGAAACAGAGATCATATTTTTAGTCCTGGTACTCCATGCTATTATGTTATGTCATAGCTGTTATGTATAGGTTCAGGGCATTTTTTTGGCAGAATTATGTTTTTGTGACTAAAAAGTGAGAGTATGTGTGTGTGGTTTGAGGGGTGCAAGGGAGAATCTGGTGTGCTTATCTGCAATTCAGGGGGGACATGAAAACCTGGCCAGTACCTGGACTTGAATGGATGATCGCAGCATCATTGAGTACCAATACTTCAGCAAGCTAATAATGACTCAGATTTGTAAAGGAAAAGGTCACAGTGACATCATGGGAATAGAATCTCCCCGGATTCCCTGTAGGTTAAGAAAAAATAAGCACATAAAGACTTGTCCCAGTCATAAGGAAGAATATTGCTCCCCACCATGAACCTAAGCAATAGATTAATATATGCCCTCTACCTCATTGCATCACTCCTAGTCCTGTCAAACACTCTCCTGACCCATCAGGTTCCCACACTTAACCTTCTTATTCCCAATATCTAACCTGTTTGTACTATAATCAACTACTCCACACCACCAAACAGGATAACAATTTTGATTCACACCACCATAAATTCAAACACCGCAGATTAATCCACATTAACACAAATTCCATTACATTGCAACTAACAAAGAATGAAGCATTCATCACCCTAAATGGTCTTCTTATAAACTCTAGATCCATAAGGAATAAAATCCCAGTAATCCGAGACATCTTAACTGATGAAACTCCTGACTTTCTCTGTGTCACAGAAACATGGCTCACTGACCATGACTCCATCCTGTTAAATCAACTAAATACAAATGGTTACTCTTTATTCAACTGTCTCAGGGACTCAAAAAGAGGTGGAAGAGTACTTATACTGACCAAAATAAACCGTAATCTTGTAATTAGTATATGTAGCAACTGTGACGGCATAGACCTGATCAAAATTGAAAACAAAAATGTAGCACTATGCCTCATTTACAGGCCGGCTACCAATAAAGCGAGGTTACTTACCTGTAATGGGGGTTCTCCATGGACAGCAGGATAAGTCAGCCACACCTGGTGATGTCCTCCGGGCGGCGCCAAGGTCGGAAGTGCTCTCCAGAGCTCAGATTTCTGAGCTTGCTCAGGTAGCCCACCTCCCGGGACCGCCCCTAGCCTGGCCAGTTGTGTTCCTAGCTAGATTTCCCGGCTAGGGAGCGGCCCTTCAGGCGGACCTCCTCCAGGGGAGGCGGGTGGGACTGTGTGGCTGACTTATCCTGCTGTCCACGGAGAACCCCCGTTACAGGTAAGTAACCTCGCTTTCTCCATGGACTGCAGGATTGTGTCAGCCACACCTGGTGCCTCCCTAGCTGCGCAGACGTGTGCTGAGGTGGAGGAGGGAGGCGTGAACAGAAGGCTACAGAGGCACGAGTCAGGCAATGCATTTACTGAGGAACAGTGCAACAAGTAACAAGCGGTGCAACTAGCCCATAAGGTGCAGAAGGAACAAGGTGAAACCTAACAAGGCTCAAGTGAGGTGCAACGTAAGTGATATGCCAGGTAGAACAAGGTGCAGTATAACAATAAGGTGCAACGTAAGGTGCAGTACAACAATAAGGTACAACATAAGAATAAGGTGCAACAGTGCTGAAACAGAGCAGGTATGTCTTGGGACGGAGTACTGATTCAGGTTCGTCTATGTCCCTTCTGTCGGCGCCGTCTGGCACGGAGTGGCAAGGGGTGTCTCCAAGGCGGTGGCTAGGACGGCGTTACCAAGCGCGCAGTCTTCCTGAGACCTGAGGTCGAGGCAGTAGTGTTTCTGGAACATGTGTGGAGAGGACCATGTGGCTGCTTTGCAGATGTCGGTCAGGGGGACCAACCGCAGGTTGGCTATGGAGGTGGCCAACGCTCTCAGCCGGTGAGGCCCCACTCTTGGCTGTGACTGAGTTCCGGTTGGGCCGAGGCAGTAGGAGACGCAGGAGGCAACCCAGTGGGACAGAGTCCTTTTCGTGACAGGCCTTCCCGGCCTGTTGGGATCAAAGGAGAAAACAGCTGTTCGCCTTTCTGGGCAGGTAGAGTCCTGTCAAGGTAAATCCGGAGGGCGCAGAGACAGTCCAAGGTGTGCAGACGGTGCTCCTCATCCGAATGGTGTGGCTCCGGAAAAAAGGAAGGTAAGTCGATGGACTGATTGACATGAAACGCCGATGGCACCTTGGGTACGAATCTGGGATTGGTCCGTAGGGATGCCCGATCATGATGGAGCTGCGTGTATGGCTGGTGCGCAACCAGCGCTTGCAGCTCGCTGATCCTCCTGACGGAAGTGATAGCAACCAAGAATAGCGTTTTCCAGGAGACGTACTTCATGTCCGCGGTCTGGAGCGGCTCGAAGGGGGCCTGGGTTAGGCGATGGAGGACCACACTGAGGTCCCATGGCGGCACTGGGGCCCTGATCGGAGGCTTCAGGTTTTCCAATCCTTTCATGAAGCGCGCCGTCGGGGGCAGCATTGCAATGGAGCTTGCCCCGTTGGCTGGGGCGTGGAAAGCTGCAATGGTGGAGAGATGAACTCGGATGGATTGAGTCTGAAGACCGAGGTTGGAGAGGGAACTCAAGTACTGTAGGACGCTGGTGACGGGCAGGTGGTTGGATCTAGGCCGCGAGCTGAGCACCAGATGCTGAACCTTCTCCATTTGAGGCCATAGGACATTCCGGTGGACGGTTTCCTGGCTGCGAGGACCACATCCTGTACCTCCGCAGGCAGCTGGAGGGTGGAGAGGCTCATCCGCTCAACCTCCAGGCAGTGAGCGCGAGGGCTTTGAGGTTGAGATGTCTCATGTAGCCCGCATTCTGCGTTAGAAGGTCTGGCCTGAGCGGCAGGTGCACTGGGCCCTCATGTGCCAGGCATCTTAGAAGCGCGAACCACATCTGCCACGGCCAGTGAGGGACCACGAGGATGGCGTGTGCCTTGTCCTCAATGATGCGCTGTAGTGTCGCAGGAATGAGGGGGGTCGGGGGCTGCCTTTGGCCTTCTGCGTGTTGTTGCCTTTCTTTGGCTTACGGTCCCGTTGGGACTGTTGCTGGTGCGAGGGTCCGTGATAGGAGTTGGTCTTGTATCTGGGGCCCTGCCACTTTCGGTTTGAAGGAAATCTCTTGTTGTAATTGTAGTAAGATTTCCGTTGGTAGCTGTTCTTTTGAGTGCTGTTGTTGCGCTCAAATCCGTCCTCTGCCAGGGTTTGCAGGGTAGTGCAGTCCTCTTTCATGTTGTTCACCGTGTCTGCGACTTTCTCCCCGAAGAGAGAGTCGCCCGTGCAGGGAGCATCAGCAATTTTGTCATGGGAGTCGTCCCGCAGTCCAGACGCTCTAAGCCATGCCCACCTCCTAGCGGATATCGCCATACCCGCTGTTCTTAGGGACGAATCAAAAGCATCAAAAGCTGTGCTCGCCAGGTGTTTGTTGCATTCAGCCATGTCCATGAGTGCGGTGGAGAATAAGGCTTGCGACTCCTTCGGGAGAGAGGAGATGGCATTCTTGATGTTAGCCATACAGGTGTCTTGAAATAGGACATGTTAAGACTGGTGGGCAGCAAGCCTTGCATTGAGCATGGCCCCTTGATAGACTTTCTTCCCAATGTCATCGAGGAGCTTATGATCATGTCCGGGTGGGCTGTTGGCATGGGTGCAGGAGGACTTAACTCTCTTCAGAGCTGAGGACACAATTATAGACTGGTGAGGCAGCTGTGATTTCTCGAAGCCTGGTATGGGTTGAATCTGATACTTGGAGTCTAGCCTTCTGGAGATTGCGTGGCCTGACGCAGGGGTCAACCAAAGTCTCACGTGGCTGTCCTGTAGTTTCTGGTGCAGAGGCAACACGAATGGGGTTTTGGGGACTGCAAGGTACTTCAGGACCTCAGGCTCTGGATCCTCCGAGGTGTTGGGTGAGGTCAGGGCCAAGGTGGTGGCTACCTTGTTGAGGAATTTTGGATAAGTCAGGTCCTCAGCGGGGGCGGAGGCACTGTAGGTTCAGGAGAATGCCTGTTATCTGAAGCAGACAGGTCGTTGGACGCAGAACCCACTACTGCGGCTTCAATGTCTTGCTCCTCCGCGGTACTATCTGGGGAGGGGGCTTCCGGCGACTGTAGCGGTGGCGTGTGAGGTCTTGTGGGTTCCAGAATCCGTGTTGCCGGTGGCAGGGCCCCCAAGTTCGGTATGGCTGTAGGCTGATGAGCAGTAGCAGTAGCTGAAAGGGGTGCTGTTTGCTTTCCTATCCTATGATTTTTTAATTTCGCCAGGAGTTTCTCATGAGGGACCTTGTCAAAGGCTTTCTGAAAATCCAGCTATATTATATCAACTGACTCACCTTTGTCTACCTGTTTATTCACACCTCCAAAAAAATATAACAGATTAGTAAGACAAGACCTTCTTTGGCTAAATCCATGTTGGCTTTCTCCCATTAAACCATGACTATCTACATGTTCAATAATTTTGTTCTTTATAATGGTTTCTATCGTTTTGCCCAGTACTGATGTCAGACTTACCGGTCTGTAGTTTCCCAGATCGCCCCTTGAACCCTTTTTAAAAATTAGCATGAAATGGTGTTTCCTTTTTATGTGCTATTTTGGTGTCACTAACTGCCTAATAAATGCTTAGCCCATGGTTAGTGTTCTGCAGGCAAAGTTGAGGTACCCAATTAGCACCTGCAGTTGTTTAGATGTAACATTTTTGACGGCTAGTGTGCTCACTACCAACTTTCTCAAAAAGCCAAGGCTTGCTTCTGGCCTGGTTACCATATGACCTGCATCTATTTTGATTCCTAAAAAAGACAGTGATTGTTTCAGGCCCTCCATTTTCTACAAGTGGGGCTACCAGCTCTCTTGCCTTCCTCTGAAATGCTATCAGAGCATTGTTGCATTCCCTTCTGCTAGTGCTATTAAAAATTTGTCTAAGTAGAGGCACATGATGCACTGAGAGCCGACGGATGTGTGCTGTCTGCTCTCCGGGATAGAACCCCCCTCCCCGCACAGGGGCGGCCCAAGGGGGGTGCGGGGCCATGTGCGGAGATTCGGTGCGGGGCCTCATTTGCATAAGTGGCCTTATTTGCATAAATATTTGCATAATGTTACCATACACTAACATGTCTCTTAATGAGTGTATGGATAAAGAAAGACTAAAAGATTTCTACATTACTATAATCCAGTGTCAACCGCCAGGCACATTAGGAACTACTACAAACGCTGCCCATTTAGAACCAATAGCAAACCCGCCGTATCCTGACAGCATTACCAGGACTCACAAAGCACCATACCCTACCTATCAAAAGGCAACACTGCAAATATTAAACCAATACATTTCAGAGAATACTGGGGAAAGAGAACAAGTGGCAATGTCAAATAGGAATTACATAAATAGAATATCTCAGCTCAGTTACACATGCAGAACATAGACCATCACCAAACAAGGAATCACAATTTAGAAACAGGAAGGCAATAATTAAACTGGGAACCCCAAAAGCCAAACTTGGAATGTACAACAACACCGTAGAAATAAAACTATAAATTAATTTCCTCTTGTACCAAACAAAGCGCAGACGTTAATGATGCACATTTCCCAGAGCTTTCATATTCCAGTTAATAAATTCAAAATAAAGAGATATCTTTCTACCTTTTGTGCATTTTTTTCAGTTACAATTGCTCCAGCCACTTTCTTCTGGTTTCTTCATGTTTTCTGCTAACTGTCCATCGTCTGCTGTCCATTTGTTCTTTCTTCTCTCTTCTAGTTTTTTTTTCTATTCTCTCTCTCTACATCTGCTTTAACATACTAATCTTTCTCCTTTTGCTCTTTCCTCATTCCTATTTCATCCACACAAATTTTACCCCTCCATCCTCAATCCCCACTTACTCTCCCAATACCCGGCCAATTGTAGATTTTTCATCCCTCCCACACAAAATATTTTTCCCCTCTCCATTTTACTCTCCCAGCCCCATCCCATTCTAATCCTCCCCCAACATCAGCTCCTTTCTAGTTCCAGTCTCACCCAGCATCCATTCCCTTCTAGTCCCTGCATCAGCCCATTTCCAGTTCTAGCCCCCCATCAACCCATTTCCAGTCCTAGCTCCCCCATCCATTTTCAGTCTGAGTCCCTTCATCAGCTCATTTCCAATCCTAGCCCCCATCAGCCCATTTCTAGTCATTTCCTAGCCCCACCATCAGCCCATGTCAAATCCTAGCTCCCCTCCACTCAGCCCAATTCCAGTCCAAGCCCCCCATGAGCCTACTTCCAGTTCTAGCCCCTCCATGAGTCCATTTCAATTCAAGCCCCCACCACAGCCCATTTCCAATCTTAGCTCCCCCCAACAGCCCATTTCCAGTCCTATCCTAGCTGCTCCATCAGCCCATTTTCAGTCCTAGCTCCCTTCCCTCACAGCCCATTTCCATTCCAAGCTCCCTCCCCATCAGCTATTTGCAGTTCAAGCCTCCCCTTCCACTCAGCCCATTTCCAGTCATAGCAACCCCTAACCCATTACCAGTCCTAGCCCCCCATCAACCCACTTCCAGTCCTAACCCCCATCACCCCATTTTCAGTTTAAGCCCCCCTATAACCCATTACCAGTCCTAACCCCCCATCAGCCCACTTCCAGTCTTAACCCCATCAGCCCATTTCCAGTCAGCCCCCCATAGCCCATTGCCAGTCCTAACCCCCCCCATCAGCCCACAGCCCATTACCAGTCCTAACCACATCAGCCCACCTCAAGTCCTAACCCCTCCCCATCGCCCCCCATAGCCCATTATCAGTCCTAACCCCCCCATAGCCCATTAGCAGTCCTAACCCCCCATCACCTCATTTCCAGACAGCCCCCATCAGCCCACAGCCCACAGCCCATTACCAGTCTTAACACCCTCCCTATAGCCCATTACCAGTCCTAACCCCCCCCAACAGCCCACAGCCCATAGCCCATTACCAGTCCTAACCCCTCCCCATCAGCCCATTTCCTGTCCTAGCTCCCCCCCCATAGCCCATTATCAGTCCTAACCCCCCCCCCATAGCACATTACCAGTCCTAACCCCCCATAGCCCCATTTCCAGACAGCCCCCAGCCCATTGCCAGTCTTAGCCACCGCACCCATTGCCGGTCCTAACCCCCCACCCCACACACCGGCTTATGGCAAAATTTAAAAAAAAAAAGCTGGCTCTGGCTGCTGCCGTTGCTGCTACCACCGCGGCAGCGGCAGAATGGAGTGTCCCGCGGGGCCTCCTCCGCTCGTTGAGCCCCTCTGCAAAGGCTTTCAGATTCGCGAAGGGAGAGTGTCTCCCTCGCGTCTCTGTTAAGCCCGCAGGGGCTAATGGGAAATTTCCCATCAGCCCCTCGCGTCTAAAGGGGCAGATGGGAAATTTCCCATTAGCCCCTGCCGGCTTAACAGAGACGCGAGGGAGACACTCTCCCTTCGTGAATCTGAAAGCCTTTGCAGAGGGGCTCAACGAGCAGAGGAGGCCCCACGGGACACTCCATTCTGCCGCTGCCGCGGTGGTAGCGGCAGCGGCAGCAGCCAGAGTCAGCTTTTTTTTTTTTTTGAAATTAAAAAAAAAAGCAGAATGTTCTTTGCGCGGGGCCCCCTGAAACGCGGGGCCCTGTGCAAAAAACATTCTTGCTCAATGGACGGGCCGGCCCTGTCCCCGCAGACTCTCCCAGAAAAAGTGAGTACTTCATGTTTCCAAAGCCTGTGTTGTAACCTAGAAGTGCTGTTGACACTAGAGCTGAAATTCGAGACCTCCAGACTCCAGAGCGGTAATGAAATCTTCTCAGAAGGAACGAGAACGGGCCTCGCTGGCAGGAACCAAGATGGCTGATGACCCTCCTTCGCCGGCGGCTCTGCACCCAACAGCGCTTGTGAAGGAGGATGCAACTGCAGTGGTGGATGCACTAGCAGAATGATTTGACACTGTTACCCAGAGATTAGATATGGTCACCCAGACCCTGGAAGGGATAAGAGACCGCATACAAGGGGCAGAACAGCATATCGCAAAGATGGAAGATGACCTGCAGACAACAAATACAGAACTAGCGGCTCTCTGGAAGCCAATAGAGCAACAGGCTGAAAAGCTGGATGACATTGAGAACCATAGCCGCAGGAACAATTTGCACTTTGTTGGCATTCCCGAGATGGTGGTGGACTCAGAGCTATGGGGATTTTTAGAAACCGCGCTTACCCTCCAGTTCAATCTGCGTACAGACTGTGGGCCGCTAATCCTAGAGAGGGTACATTGGCTAGGCCCCAAGCGTGGAAGTGATCAACGGCCAAGAGTGGTACTGGCTCACTTCTTGAATTACCTGCAGAAGGACAATGTGCTGTGGGCAGTGCGAGGTCAGGGTCCATTAACTCATAATGGTGGGAAAATCTTGGTCTTCGTGGACTACTCACAGGTGCTGAGTCAGCACCGCTGTGCCTTCTCTGGACTGTGCGCTCACCTGGTGGAAGTGAAAATCAAATTTACCCTGCAATATCCAGCACGCCTCCGAATCCAACATAATAGCGTAACCTGAGTGTTTGAAGAGGCACAGAAAGCGACAGCGTTTCTCCAAACCATCATAGCTCAGGAGGAGTCCAGTTGAAGCAAGACCGCAGATGATGGAATAGAGAGTGGTCTTAGTGTATATACTCAGAATATTAAAGGATGAAAGGACTTAAATATAATTGTTTAATACCTACCATCAGTCAACTGCTGCAGCGCAAGAAGACATGCTAACCCATTGCGAACTGAGTGGGGCGGTGAGGCAGTCTGCATGGAACTAGCTTGATGTTGTTAGTAGCCATGTTGTTGGGGCCCACACACCTAACACTAAAGGAGTGCAAAGGAAGGGCCAAATAAAGGGGTGTTAATAGTGGGGAGGTAGTGAAATGGGGGGACACACATATAAACAGCACATAATGATTAAGAACGGGGAATGCATGTGGGACTGGTGGATGAAGGGGACGTGAATGAAATATGTGGTGTGTATAGGAAGCTGGGTGTGGAAGAAGGGATGTTGAGATAAGAGAGGGAACGCCCAAATAATTGGACTTATGTTGATGATGAATGCGGGAGATAATAGGACTGGGCATTGTGCAAGAGATGGTGGTGAGTGTGAGTGTGGCCTGTGGAGTATGCTCAGCCACGTCATTACATGCTGACAGGGATGCTCTTGAGGGTCAGGATGTATGGGGGGGGGGGACATCCCAGCACTAAGTGCCTACACTATGTGGAAGGGAGAAGGGGTAGACCGTTTGGCCTGAGGGGAGGAAGGGGGCAGGGAGGGGGGGTTGGGAGGGGATGGGGAAGGTTAAGGGGGGTTGGGTCAAAGTCCAGAAGGTATGGGTTCAGAAGATAAGGAATAGGAGACAGAGGGCACGAAGAGAAAAAGGGGAACACATCAAGCGGAATGGGACACCTAGGCTGGGGGGGGGAGGTCCTGTTTAAAAGATGTTTGTATTACATGATGCAGAGAATCTTATTGAACATCTGCCCAGGGTGAGCCACAGGTTTGCTGTGTAACTTGGAATGTCTGTGGGTTGGGGTACCCTATTAAAAAGTATAAAGTGTTAAAACATTTAAGAGACCTGAAGGCAGATATAACCTTATTGTAGGAGACTCACATGACCGGGCAGAAGCATGCCAAGCTAAGACACTGGTAGGTAGACCAGGCCTTTGGGGCCTCAGCAGGCTCCCGTAAAGCCGGGGTAACCATTCTATTCTGGAAAGGCTTCGATTTTGAGCTAAACAGACAAGATGCGGACCCGCAGGGCCAATATATAATAGTGGAGGGGAAAACTGGCAGTATGTCCTATACATTCTGTAACATCTATGAGCCCAATGCCCCAGACCGTACCTTCTTCGCTAAATTGGGCAGAGTTCTCGGAGAATATCCACAGCAGTCCTTATTTGTGGTGGGGGGAGGATCTTAATTATGTGCTGGATCCAGACATAGACAGGACCCCCACAGGAGGGGCAGGACATCTAGGCACAAGGCGAGGAGTTGAGCAGCTCTGCGCAAGGCTAGATTTAATAGATGTGTGGTGAACTCTCCACCCGCAGGAGCAAGATTTCACTCATTTATCACGGGCTCATGGTACCTTGTTGCGCTTAGACTATTGGATGGTACCATCTGCAGTCTTGTCCAGAGTGCGCAAGGTGGATATTGCAGCTATAGCAATCTCAGATCATGCGCCACTGTGGGTAACTCTCGGTGGGGGGGGGGGGGGGGGGAGAGGAAGGATACCGAAGTCAGGAGGTGGTGATTCCCCATACACTTATATTGAGATCCCGCATTTTTATGATTTCTGCAAGAAAAATGGAAGCTGTTTGCAGCTACAAATGCAACCCATCAGGAAACCCCCGCACTTTATTGGGAGACGGCCAAGACAGTACTATGCGGAGAGATTATCAGCTATGAATGTGGTAGGAAGAAACGTATAGACACACAAATTATTCATCTGATCAAAAAGATTCAAGAACTCAGACAAGCCCTGAGGCAACAGCATACGGCAGACTGGAGAGGGGAGTTGGTGGCCACACAGGTAGAGCTCAACATGCTCATACATCAGTGGGCTTACAAATCCCAAATTTAGTACCAATATCAAATGTACTGATATAGGAACTGAGCGGGAAGACTTATGTCATCTCTTGTGAATGCTGGCGGGGGCCGAGAGGGGTAACAGCTTTAAGGGATGGCACCAGAGTAACAACCAACAAAAGCCACATCTTAGCATCATTCTGCAAATTTTACTAGACATTATACATGGAAAGAGAAGGTCAAAGCCTAGGAGACAAAACGTACCTGGACAGAGTGGATCTTCAGGCATTCACAGCTGAGCAGTTGGAGAATTTGAATCAACCCATTACTGAAGACGAAGTGGTGAGCGCCATTAGGCAGGCCAAAACTTACAAAGCCCCAGGCCCAGACAGATTCGGAAATAAGTGGTATAAACTGATGCGAGAGCAGGTGCAGGGCCCTTTGCAAGCACTTTTCAAATACCTCATCCAAAGACAGACCTTTCCCTATGAGACCAATATAGCACATATTACTGTATAGTCCTGCCAAAGCCGGGTCGGGACCCCCTTTTAAAAGCATCCTACTGCCACATCTCCCGTCTGAACTGTAATAATAAATTTCTTGCAAAGATTCTGGCCAATAGGCTGGCTCACATTATGCCATGCTTGGTTCAAGAGGGACCGGCACCCGGTTCTGAATCTACATAGAGTAAGAACCTCCATAATGGCAAGTCACATAAGCAGGCGGGATACATTACTAATAAGCTTTGACGCCGAGAAAGCTTTTGACTTAATAGACTGGTGGTTCCTGTTCAGGGTCATAGAGTGAATGGACTTCAGAGGGGTTTTTATGCAATCGCTCTGGCTCTTATATCATGCACCTAGTGCAGCAGTAGTGGTTAACAGCCAATATATTGGAGAAATTCAAGCTGGGCCAGGGCACTCGGCAAGGATGCCCACTAGCTCCATTATTATTTCTTCTTTTTCTAGAGCCAATATTGCAAATCATTCAAGTAGATCCACGGATAGAAGGAGTGCAGGTTGGCCAGGACACCTTCAAAATAGCTGCCTATACAGATGACATCTTAGTCCATATACAAAACCCACAGCAATCACTGCTGATACTGCTGGAGGCATTTTGGGACTTTGGAGCACATTCAGGATTAAAGCTGAATATGGAGAAATCAGAGGCAATGCCTTTGAACCAGCAGATACAGGACAGTTGGCCGGACCCCTTTCTGCTAAAACGGACTATAGGTTCTTTTAAATACTTGTGGGTACAAGTGGCAGCAGACTTTCAGCAGCTATATTTATTTATTTATTTATTTAACAGTTATTTATATACTGCTCTTTCCCTAGTATCAAGTGCGGTTTACATGGAACAGTAGGTTAATTGGTATGTAATATACCAAGTCAGTTTACATAGAACAGATAATTATAATTTACAAGGAATGTTGTAACATTAAAGGTATAACATATTAGAACATATATACATTGTTAGTTTAAATCTATAATCATCATGTGAATGAGAGTGTGGTATGGTTAATAGTGTATTAGTGATATTTATTTTGAAAATAGAGTATGTAATAATAATGTATAAATGTTAGCCTGTATCTATTTGAGTATTCTGTTCTGAGGGTGTATTGTAGTGTAATATGAATAAGTGAGTTTTTAATTTTTTTCTAAATTCCTTTATATCAGATAGCAGGCGAATGTTGTCAGGTAGATTGTTCCAAAGAATTGGAGCAGAGTGTGAGAAAGCTCTCTTATTTGTTTGTTTTCTGGCTTTTGTGAAATCTTTTGGTATTGTTAAGGTATTTAAGTTTCTGCTTCTTTGGGATCGTTTATCGATGTCTATATTAATCAGTGTATTGAGTGCCGATGGTGTAAGATTATTTATAAGTTTAAATGTAGTGACAAGAATTTTATATTTGATTCGGGAGTAAATAGGTAGCCAATGAAGTTCAGCCAAAATTGGTGTAACATGTTCAAGTGGGCTTATATTCATAATCATCCTGGCAGCTATGTTCTGAATTATTTGTATCTTTTTAATATTTTGTTTTGAAATGCCATTAAGTATTGTGTTTGCATAATCAAAATGTGGGGTGATGATAGCATGAATTATATTAATAAAGTCTTGTAGATGAATCAATGGTCTTAATTGTTTTAGTGTTTTGAGTTTGTAATGTATTTTTTTAGTTAGATATTTTATATGTGAATCCATATTTAGATTATTGTCAAGTATCACACCTAAATATTTTATTTCTTTTTTGTATTTATTTCATGAGTATCTAGTGTGATCGTGTTTGGGGGTATGTATGTTTGATTTTTAGTGATGAATAATATATCAGTTTTAGTAAAGTTGATAAGTAGATTTTGTTCTTTGAGCCATTCAGTTAGTTCATTGAAACATTCTGTTATTTTTTGAAGAGGTGGGTGTGGGATTTCAAATGGGAGGTAGAACATTATATCATCAGACTTTCAGCAGCTATATAACTTAAACATCAGCCCCATGTTACAGAAAGAGAGAGAACAGTTACTTAGGTGGGCCCTTCCACTGTCCCTACTGGGATGCTCTACAAAATGATGCTTCTGCAATAGCGCTCTACAAAATGACGCTTCTGCCCAAGTGGTTGTATCTGCTCCAGGTCCTACCCTTATGACTCTGGAAAAAGGATATAAAGATTTGGCAGAGGCAATTAGGTCATTTTTTATGGTGAGCCCGCCAGCCCAGGATATACCGGGTCGTTGGGGGACCCGGTTTTGTGAGGTGTGGGGGTGCCGGATCTGGCACAATACAATCTAAGCTGTATGTTGAGGCATGCCCACGTTTGGATATATCAGACATACACATGTACACCTAAGCTAGAAAGGCAAATCTTAGGAGCCAAGCACCCACTGTATGTGCTACATGCTCCCCTAGATCACCTAGAAGGGCATCTAAGGACAAGCCTGATAGTGCAGTCAGTACGAGAAGCTTGGCGGCGCTGTGCCGGCAGCTGAACCAAGACCCACAAAGTCCAGGATTCTTACCATAGAAGGGCAATGCAGAGTTTCCTGCAGGAGGTATGGCACGAACCTTTCAAAGATGGGAGCAGCAAGGTTTGGTTCAACTAGCACAGTTCTTAACCCAGGAAGGGCAGTTTAAGTCTCAGGAAGATCTTATGAAGGAGTTCCAAGTAACCCCCAAGGATACATTTGCGCTTTTACAAGTCCGCCACTATATAGAGTCATGGCAAAGCGACACACTGGAACAAGCATTTATAAAGAAAGTAGACATATTTTTTGAAATAGATAAAAGAGAACAGATGCCGCTTTCTCGGATGCGGAAGAAGTGGGTGGAGTTAGTGAAATGGCATCAACAACAGGAGTTAGCGCAATGATGGAACTTGGAACTAAACATGGACTGGACTGGGGATACCTTGATGCAGGCCCTGCGGCGGATATCATAGACTACCACCTCGGTGGCGCTCCGCGAGTTCTGGTATAAAGTAATACTGTGTGCCCCATTCCTTCCGACGAGAGCCCAGGCAGCGGGATTGGTCGAAACTGGGAAATGTCTAAAATATTCGGCAGATAGGAGTACTTTGGGGCATCAGTTCTGGTTGTGCCCAGCGGTACAGGGATATTGGGACAAAATGCAGACATATCTCTCTAAGATACTGAAGCAAAAAGTGCAATTCAGAGTAGAGGGTTTAATTCTGGGTGACCCGGTGGGATTAGTGGTGAAAGGTAGAGGGGCCAGAGTTCTAGTGTGTAAGGCTTGCCTGCTGGGACTCCAGGGGGTGTTGAAGTCATGACTGGATCCAGAGCCCCCAGTATATTAGGCTTGGTGAAACAATTTACACAAATGTAATGCAAATGGAGAATATCACAGCTCAGGGATCAATTCGAAGCCACAAATCTTTTATGATTATCTGTGAACCCTATATCCAATTGCTGTCACCCAGAGGGCGCAATATGGCCCTAAATTGTGTTTTCATCTAAAATATGCGGGGCATGCGGGGTCTGTTCTTCCTCTCCCCCCCCCCCTCCACTGTAGGGAGGGGTTGATGCATGTTGTCTCCAAAATGATTCTCCCTGGTTAGAATGCTGGTACATTCATGGACTTATTAGAGGGGCATGATACTGGGGGAATGGATCAGCTTGTGTTAATATGTGCCTTGTGTTAAAATGCTGTAGTCTGAACCTGCTGACGATGAAAGGGGGTGGGAGGGGAGGGGGATTGGGTGGGGGGGAGGGAGGCGTGTACAGTGTACGAACATAAAAGTGAGAAAAAGAGATGTAATAATGTTTGTGTGCCAAAGTCCCCAGGCCACGTAGGTGTCAGTGGTGGTGGGTGGACTCCGGTGTGCCTGTGTATTGTTGGTTGGTGAATAAAAATGAGTTAAACATAAAAATTGTTTAAGTAACATTTATTTATTTATTTATTTTATTTATTTATTTAATAGCTCTTCTATACCGCGCTCTTTATTATCAGTGCAGTTTACAGTTAACAATTTGACTCTAGGACAGTAACATATCTGACCTGAGTTTACATATAACAAGGGAAGTAACAAGGAGTTGAACTGGGGTAACTTTGTACATTTAAATAGCTTGGTATTATTTACAATAATGTACAACAGAGGCAGTACAACTGCCGGATTACAAAACTGTCTGGTATGTATTACACGTTATGAGAATTCATCTTTTTTGCAATTCATATTAAGTGATTGGGTTGTGAGGAGGGAGTAGGTGAGTTGTTTGGTTGTGAGACGTGCTCCAGGAATAAATGGTGCTTGAGGGCTTTTCTGAATTGCCTGAGGTCACTGATCAATCTGATGCTGGGGGGTAGGTTGTTCCAGCATCTGGGGGCATAGAACGCGAATGCTCTGTTATTAGTTGATTGTGTGCATTTTATGGTTTCTCTTGGGATAATTAGGGCATTGGCGGCTAATGTTCTCCTAGATCTATTGTTAGGGGTGAGAGTGAGTAAGTCTGCGATTGAGGGGGGAGATATTTTATTAATAGATTTGAACGTGATGAGGAGGGCTTTGTATGAGATCCTGCTACTTATCGGCAGCCAGTGTAGTTCCCTAAGGATGGGGGTTATGTGGTCCATCCTTGAGGCTCCGCACAGGACGTGAGCGGCAGCATTCATAGCTAATTGTAGCAGGTTTAGGGTATTCTTGGGAAGTCCGTGGAGTATGATGTTTGCGTAGTCGAAGTGGGGTGTAACTAACGCTTGGAATATTGTGCAGAAATTCTCTGGATCCAACATGGGTCTCAGGTGCCGTAGGGTCTTGATCTTGTAGTAAATGGTCTTTACAGTGCGGCTTATGTGCGTTGTGAAGTTCAGTTGCTGATCTAATGTCACACCAAGGTAACGTATGGTTGGCTTGATTGGAAGTTCTGCGTCTCTTACTTTTAGGGTCGGAGGGGGAGAGAAGTTTTTGTTTTTTGTACTGTGGTGAGGAAACCACTATTGAGGCTATGGATACACAGGAAAATGAGCCCTGTACCTTTAAAAACGAAAGCATTCAGGGTTTCCCTGGTAACCAGGAGTCTCTGACTCACAACACAGTCACCCTTAAGCCCCGCCCACAGCAGCACGTCAGGGTTAGAGAGAAGCCTGACTCTTCTCACATGTGCTGGGAGCAAGGCGTGGCACAGAAAGGAAAGCAGTTTAAAACGCTGGCTTTTAGGAAGTCAGGGGGAGCAGCTGAGCGAGGAGAAAAAGCTGGAGCTGGTGCTGACCATTTGCGAGAAGGCAGCTGGAGAGAAAGAGACCGTGCCAATTCTAGTTGCAGCTCCGGGAAGAGTTACAGCCAGGGAAAAAGCCAGCCAGTAACCTTAAGAGATACAAGGGCTGCTGAGCTCAAGCTTCCAGGTGAACAGGGGGAACTGATTGGAAAGACTCCAAGGCAGTCCCGGCTGAAAGAAAGGCTGTTTCAACCAAGGAAAGTCTCTGCAGACGGAAGGCAGCGTGACTTATACCAGGAGAAAGGAGAATTGCTGAATACTCCTGACTTAAGGCAAGTGTGTCCTCCCCAGTTCCTGCCTATAAAAAGTTTAAGAGAATTAGCTCCAGAGATAAAGGCTAATTCTAGCTATCAGTTAAACCCTAAGGGAAAGAAGGATGTTTTAACTGACTATCAATATGCTCAGCTTGCAGAGGAGTTAGAACAGAAGAAGGTTCTACTCAAAAACCTCAATGATATGATTCAGAGAGAAAACAGTCAGCTCTCCAGACAGGTACCCTATGAGAAGTGTGAAGGGGATAGCATCGAGGAGATGGAAATTGGAGACTCTTTTGAGGATAACCCGTGTGAAATGCAATGTGCTTATTGCAAAGCATCTGACTCAGAAGAATGCTAAACTTTAAAAGCTGTTTAAAGTATGAATGTCCTGAAAGAAACCTAACCTGTGTGAAAGACACGGCAGAGGGAAACAGCTGAATGCTATTGTCTCAACTGATATCGTGTAAAGCTGAAAGAAACAGTCAGTGGACAATTTAAAAGCTGTTTTTGCTTTAGGAAAAGTTATTTTTGTAGGAAAGAAGTTTTGTGAAGCTTAAGTTTTGAAGAAGCTGTTTTTGTTCAACCCAGGCAGCATTGTGCTT
The DNA here is from genome assembly GCA_033557465.1 of Ichthyophis bannanicus. NCBI lineage: Eukaryota > Metazoa > Chordata > Amphibia > Gymnophiona > Ichthyophiidae > Ichthyophis > Ichthyophis bannanicus. The sequence continues at coordinate 712,903,321 of CM066033.1, read as the reverse complement.
ACTTTGTTGAAAGTTAAAAGCTTTTGCGTTGGAGCAAGTATCCTATTTTTGTTTCCCATTCGAATCCTGTATATATATATTGGGACCCCTGAAAATATAAATAAATTTCTCTGTTTTCACCTGACCACTTGACTACAATTCCTTTGCCTAAATAAGTAAAATACTACAACTCCCAGCAGCCCTCCTGGTGGCCATTTTGAGGGGAAAACTTATTCAAGGTAAAAAGGCGACTCACCCTGGTACCGGGCTATATACCCAACCAGGTGGGGGCGACAGTACATACGAACATACATACGAACTTAAGATTTCCCATACTGGTTCAGATCAATGGTCTATCAAGCCCCATATCCTGTTTACAACTGTGTTCAATTCAGGTCAAAAATACCTGTCAGGATTCCAAAAAGTAGATAGATTCAGTGTTGCTTATCCCAGGGATAAGCAGTGGATTTCCCCTAGTCCATTTTAACAATGGTTTATGGATTTTTTTCTCCAGGAACTTGTCCAAACCTTTTTTAAACCTAACTACACTAACAGCTTTTACTAACTCTTCAGGCAATTAATTTCAGAGCATAATTCACGATGAGTTCAGTGACTTCAAAGGCTAGAAAAAAGAAGAAAAGAAATGGCAGCAGAAAAGCTTTGCCTAAAACAGAAAATCCCCATCAGCAAACAGCTACAAAAAATAAACCAGTAACCTTAGCAGCAAAAAATATCAAATAAAATAAATAAAAATATCTCCCTTTCTGAAGAACTCTTAGGTAGAGAATTTGTATTAAGAGTCACAGAATTATCTTGTCTGAAGCAATGGCAGTGCTTGCAAGGCAATGCAGACTTTTATACAATATTCAACAACCTGACTTGTGACTTCAAAGAGTGCTTTTCCTCCTCTTCAAAGTTGAAGGTTAGATGAAAGAGGAAAAAAAATCAACAGCAGAAAAGCTTTGCCTAAAACAGAAAAATCCCCTTCTGCAAACGGCTACAAATAATAAACCAGTAAATTTAGCTGCAAAGAATATTGAAGACATAGTAAATGATGGCAGATAAAGACCAGTATGGTCCATCTAGTCTGCCCATTAGATAGTTAGGTTTATTTTGATTTTATCCTGTTGCTGTAAAGGGATCCACTATGTCTGTCCCATGCCATTTTGAATTCTGTCACTGTATTTGCCCCCACCACTTCTATCGGGAGGACGTTCAAGCATCCACCACCCTTTCAGTGAAAAAGTATTTCCTGACATTGCCTTTCAATTTTACCCCCTTGCAGTTTCATGTTATGACCTCTAGTTTTACAGCTTCCCCGTCTTTGGAAGAGGTTTGTTTGTTCATTATTTTTCTTTAAGTATTTAAAGATCTGAATCATATCTCCCCTATCCCTCCTCTCCTCCAGAGTGTACATATTTAGGTCTTCAAGTCTCTTCTCATAAGGCTTCTGACGCAGGCTCCAAATCATTTTTGTCACCTTAGAGGTATTCTTGTGGCTCCACTGTCTGATTTTTTTTCAATGCTTTAGAATTGGAAGTAGTCCCAGAAGACTGGAGAAGGGTGCATGTGATTCTCCCACAGAAAAGCAGAAGTAAGGGTGGGGTTGGTAATTACAGGCTGGTTAGTCTGACCCTTGTGGTGAGTAAATTAATTGAAACACTGCTCAAAGAGAGGTTAGTGAGGTTTCTGGAATCTGGAATCGGATTGCAGTATCTGAGACAGCATGGTTTTACTGTAAGAAGGTCTTGTCAGCACTAGATGTTGTATACTTAGATTTCAGTAAAGCCTTTGACACTGTTCCACACAGGTAACTTATAAATAAATTGAGTATCTTAGGAATGGACCCTAAAGTGACTGAGTGGGTTAGAAATTAGTTGAGTGGGAGGCAACAAGTGTATAGGTAAATGGAGTTTACTCTGAGAAACAGATGCCACAGGGACGTGCCCTTAGTTCAATTCTTTTAACATTTTTGTAAGTGATATTGCAGAAAGGCTTTCAGGTAAGGTTTGCCTCTTTTGCAGATGGTACCAAAATTTGCAATAGGGTAGACACCTAGGTAGGTGTAGATAACATGAGGAGGGATCTAGCAAAGCTTGAAGAATGGTTGAAAATTTGGCAGCTGAGATTTACTGCTAAAAATGCAGGTCATGCATTTGGGCTGCAAAAATCCAAGGAGGGTGGTACAGTGTAGGGGATGAAATACTACTGCACACAAAAGAAAAACAGGACCTGGGGGATGATAGTTTCTGATGATCTTAAATTGGCTAAACAGGTAGAAAAGGCAATGGCAAAAGCCTGAAGGATCTTGGGTGTATAGGGAGAGGAATGGCCAGCTGGAAGAAAAAGGTGATAGTGCCTCTGTTTTTGGCGAGACCTCATTTGGAATATTGTGCGTAATTGTGGAGATCACATCTTTAAAAGAATATCAACAGGATGGAGTTGGCACAGGTTACTAAAATGGTCATTGGTCTTCATCATAAAGCATATAGGGACAGACTTTAATATCTCAATATGTTGACTTTGTGTGCGAGGGGAGATACAATAAAGACATTTACATACCTTTGTGACATAAATGCACAGGAGAGCTTCTCTCAACTGAAAGAAAGTTCTTCAATAAGGGATCATAAGATGAAGGTCAAAGGGGATAGACTGAGGAGTAATTTGAGGAAATATTTATTTATGGAAAAAGTGGTAGATGCATGGAATAGCCTCCCAATGGAGGAAGTAGAGATGAGGACAGTATCTGAATTTAGGAAAGCATGGGACAAATACAGAAGATCTACAAGGGGAAAAATGGTTGTATAGCTTAGTGGGGTAGACTGGATAGGCCTATGGTCTGTATATGCCATCATTTTTCTGTTTCTATGTTTCACCAAAAAGCAACTGCTCCTTAAAGGTAACCTGCTGAGCCTAGTCTTACAGGGACTGTCTGCCACCCAGTGGCAAACCAAAGCAGATTATGAGACACTACTGTGCTTGTAATGAATTTTGTACAGATCAGATAATAATGTATGGTGTCTGCAGGGCTGACGGAACCATTAGGCAAACTAGGTAGCAGCCTAGAGTGCCACTCTTAGGGGCAGCTTGATCTGCAAATCTAACACAATATGGACCCTACCCCACCATTTGTATGTGGGGGACCAGGAAATGGAGATCATTCCACCACTGCCAAGGCCGCTTCCCCCCTCTTAGTTCCTGCTGCCTTCTGTCCAGAAGTTGGAGCCTGAGACAGTGATCAATGGGAGTGAACCTAGAGCATGCGCTGGCATGGAAGCTTTCAGAACAAGAGTGCAGGAGTCAAATGTGCATGGCATGCTGGCTGGGCTGCAGCTGTTGCTGAGTGTGGGGCAGGTGTATAGCAAACTCCGAACAGCTGTAGCAGGTGCATCTATAGCTAGGACCTGACCGGACCCAGTGTCATTGCTTACACTGGCTCTGCCTGAGCTCTTAGATGAGGAGAAGGCTATGCAACCGGCAAGTGTCTGCCCCCTAAAAAAGTGAGGGGGATCCAGGATTTACAGTAGCTAGCAGTATCCACCTGAGCATATGCTGAAAGTTCATGGGAGAGATAAGAAGAAAACTAAGACAGAACAGAGTCCTGAAATCCAAGTGAAAACAGGGTATTGAGAAGAAGGTGGTAATCAACAGCGTAGAAAGTAGCAGATAGGTCAAGAAGGATGAGAATTGAATAAAGACCCTTGGATTTGGCCAGGAACAGGTCATTCAAGACTTTGGCATGGGCCATTTCTGTAGAGTGTAGAGGGTGAAAGCCAGATTGCAGTAGATACAGAATGGCTTGAGAGGAAAGAAAGTCAAAACAGCTCTGGTGAACTGCATGTTCGAGTAGTTTGGATGTAAAAAGGAGGAGGGAGATAGGCCAGTAACTGGAAGGGCAGGTAGGATCCAGTGAAAGTGTTTAGAGGAGCAGTGTGACTAAAGCATGTTTGAAGGCAGCAGGAACAGTTGTAGTGGAAAGTGAGAGGTTGAGGATATGATAGATGAAAAGGATGACAATGGTGAAAACAGAGCTTAGTAGATGGATGAGAATGGGATCTGAGGAGCAGGTAGTGAATATGGAAGAGGAAAGAAGATGTGAAGTTTCCTCCTTGGTGATTTTAGTAAAGGAAGAAAGAGCGACAGGAGTTGAAGGAAGGATCTGAGTGTGTAGAGGGGGAATAGGGATGAAAGGGACCCAGTGGAGAACTCAAGACTAATCTTATGAACATTGTCATGGAAGTAGTCAGCCAAAGTCTTGGTAGAAAGCGAAGGAGGGGTTGGAGGTACAGGTACTTTGAGAAGAGAATCAAGTATTGCAAAGAGACGGCGAGGGTCAGAGGCAAGAGAGTTTGTCAGATGGACATAGTACTCTTGCTTGGCGAGCACTATGGCAGACTGGAAAGTGGTTAGCATGAATTTAAAGTGTATGAAGTCAGCATGGGCATGGAATTTAAGCCAAAGGCGCTCAGCAAAGCAGGCACATAAGTAGAGGATTTTGGAGGTCAGCGAAGACTAAGGTATAGTACACCTCACAAAGAGTGGACTAGAAGGAGCAGCGCATCCAAGGCAGAAGAGAGTATAGTATTATAGGAAGAGACTGTGTTCTGAATGGCCCAGGAGAGTTTTGTTTGCAGATGGTGGCAGTGGAGGTTTGCACTTGCTTTTCTCAGTGTGGATACCACTTTGAGCCCAAAGCTGCATGTATCCCCATGGGTGCTCATACAGTTTGGAGTTCAAATGAATACAGAATAGTAAGAGTTTGCCTTGATGGTGGCATGGTTTCAACATCAGAGCAACTGCAGTGTACAATAGCCATGGAGGAGTCTGGCACCTAAACAGGAGAACAGATACTTGATTTAGAGATCTGAGATATTTTGAGAGAGAGCATGGCTGTACTTTTGGGGCCAGGAGTCCCTAGTGAATGTGCTATTTATACCATCTTCAACAGAACTGCTAGACTGCAGGTTTGTTTCAGTTAAACCTATAGGGAGTCATTTTAGAAGGCCTATTCATGAGTTGGATGACAGGCATTCAGATATTCAAATCATAGAAATGTCCCTGGAGCCATTTTAGAAAGTTGGATATATAGACACCCCCCTGTGCGAGTACGCCCATGTAGCTCAGGGGCATGTTGGAGATGTGCTCTGAGCGAAGCAAGGGAGATGTATGTTGTGGTGTGATTTCGGAACAGCACAAGCATGTCAGGTCCTGGATACTGAGATGTCCATTCCTAGACCTGCTCCTGACCATGGATAAGGTGCAAAAAAGTGCATGTTTCATGGCTGAAGAACAAATTGTGCTTTCATCGCCACAGTTAATATTTTCTGGCCAAACAAACCTGCATGTAAATACATACTCCAAACATATTACTGGCCCGGCACCGCAAGTCTGATATGAAATGGCCGGCCAGGACATGCTGGCTTATCGCCACCTGGCTTACAGGTTCTTCCACGCCACCCTCTGTTGCACCCACTCTTGCAGGGCTCACATTTCAACTTACATCCTCCTTCCATTATCTCGGGGTCATCCTTGATTCTGCACTTTTATTTCATGAACATCTCAGCCAGATTACAAAACGTTCCCTTTATTCCCTCCACTGCATCAAGGCTGTCCACTCCCTTTTATCCATTCCTGCTCTTACCACTCTTGTATTATCCCACCTCAATTATTGTAATTCTGCACTTTCTATTCTCCCTCAATATTCTCTGAAATGACTCAACTCATACAGAACACTGCAGCCAGACTCATTTTTCATGTCTCCCGTTCTGACCACATGACCCCCTTACTCATCCATCTCCATTGGCTTTCCATTCCATTTTGCATACAATATAAGATTCCCACTCAGGTTCACAAGACTCTCTATACTGGCTCCCCACGGTATCTCATGCACCCCAGCGTTCTCTTTGGTCCATACAGATGAACCATCTTTTCATACCACCTCACTCGCAGGCACATCTCGAATCAACACGCCACTCCGCTTTTTATTTTCTTGATCCCATGCTCTGGAATAATCTCCCTCCCTCGCTCAGGCTAGAACCCTTACTTTAAAAGTTCAAAGCTCAACTCAAGATGCATCTATTTTGTACTGCTTATGACCTACCCTTTGAACCTACCTGGATGTGCTCTTCCCCTGTCTCCTCTGCTGCCCTCTGTTGCCTCTGTGAGTTTTCCTGTTCTACCAATAGTTTTCCTTTCTGAGTTCCATTTTATAGAAGTTTTTAGGGTGGTATATCAAGTTTTAATAAATGAAATGAAATGCTAATCTCATAACATAGTCGTCCTCCTCCTGAAATACCCGGGCTGGCACGTCCAAGTACCTGGTTCTACGGGCATACAGTTTGGGGATGTCCACATTTGTGAAATGGCTTACACAAATGCACATACCTGGCATTGCTGTCTGCATGGGCCCATTGCCAGGACCAGTTACTGGGACGTTCATCTTTCAGGGTGGAGACTGAGCGAACATAGAAAACATTTATACATGCTTCCCTTCACAGCTGCCACTCCCTTGGATTTTTGGCTGTTCTCTGGAAATCCCAGATTCTTCCTAGACGACCCTTCTAAAATGCCACTTAAAACCTTTAGGGTTGGTGTTGTTTTAAGCATTTGTCATAATTGGGTGCTATTTTGTCAGTATGTTTGAACTGTAGTTTGGAATTAAAGTTATTTTGCTGGTCAAGACCTAATAAAAATTTCAAATTAAAAAAAAAGAATTTAGGGTTAGATTTACTAAAGGGCATACCATATTATGATGCACTAACATATATTAATAAGCATTGTTTACCACATTTCCTCTTTTATGCTATGGGACCTATTTACTAATAACACACATTAAAGGCATTGGTAGCACAATTTAGTAAATCTATCCCTATTTTGGAAGTTAGTTGGGATGCAGCTCTTCCCCTAATAAGGGTAATTTAGTTGAAGGGAAATGTAGTCTCTAATTTTCTTTAAGTGAAATTTATGCCATGGTTGGAGATGTTTAGAAAGTATGTTCCTGAAGTTCTTAAAATCCCAGATAATGCTGTTCCTAAAGTCTACGACCTCCCTCCTTTTAAGAGAGAGTGGTGGTGAATGTTCTCTTAAGCTTCAGGAGTCTATGGATATCCTTAATGTGACTGGACTGAGTTTCTGGAGAGTACTCAAGAAGAAATGTCAAAGGCTGCCTCACTTAGGGGGTAATTTTAGAAGCCTTATTCATGATGTCCAAGTGTATAATCAGCACATATATACATGTAATTGCATCTACGCATACATGGCCATTTTAGAAAGGGTTTGATTTACACTTGGATTCCTTAGGAGTGGAAGTTTTGGAGGAAGGATGTCAGAGCGTGGCCTGGGCATGACCCGGGTGGGATGAAAATCTACACGTGTATTTCCTCATAAAATAAATAAATATAGGGAATAGCATGTAAGCCCAAAAAGCTCCATATCAGAATTTACACCTGTTCCCTGACATGTGTAAGTTTTAAAAAAGTGTGGGTTTCAGCTAGCCCGTTACAAGAGGCATTAAGAGCGTTATCCTCCTTAATCCTCCCTAGTTTATTTCCCCTTCCAAATTGAAATGAGATAAATATAGCGTCCTCTAGTTAAGTAGCAGTACCTACACGCTTACGTCAGAGCGTAGCAGTGGGGCGTGTAACTATCCTCCACCGCTCCGCCCTTCCCATGAGTGAAATCCCATCTCCAGCTCTCCACTCCCCTGAATCTCTTCTATTCTGGCTTGACTCCACCCCCTCCTATTTATTTCCTTCTTTTATACTCTTCCCCCCCATCTCCCTACTGCTTACCCTCTCTGAAATCCCTCTCTCCTACCCTCACACCATGATTCTTGGTGACTTTAATCTATATCTCGATTCTCCTTCCAGACCTAAGGACAGTCTTCCTTGCTCTTCTTAATGATCTCTCCCTCCACCAGCACATCCACTGCCCACTCATGCTGCCGGACATGCACTAGTTTTAATCATCACACCCTCTGACTCTCCCTTTGCCCCCTCTGCTCTCTCCATCACACCACTTCCCCAGTACAACCACTATTGCATATTATTTTCTCTACAGACCCTTTCCCTCCCCTCCCCTCCCCTCTTACACTCCAGCAGTTCCCCTCCTCAGACACCCTCTTTCTGCCTGATTTTTTTTCTCTCTCTCCTCAGATCTCCAGGTGCAGTCTTGGAACACTGTTCTGATCTCTGCTCTCAAACAGTTAGCCCCCCTTTGCCCAATTCCAGTGCCACCTACTCGCACCATCCACCCTTGGTATCATCCTGGTCTTTGCCTTCATCATGCCCATCTATGTCGCGCTGACCGTCACCGGTACAGACACCCCACCTCTGAATGCCTCCTTCAGTTTCGTCATTGCTATCGTGAATACCGTTCCAGGATTCACACTGTCAAGCAGATGTACTATTCCAATCCGATCTCATCCTCTTCCAATTCTTCTCATCAGCTTTACTCTGTTCTTTGTTCGTCCTCTTCTTCCCGTACCTCTAACCATCTATCTCCCACTCCTGATCCAACAGACTTAGCTGCCTTCTTCTCTGACAAGATTCTCTCACTGTGCTCCATATTCCCAGTTTACCCTCCCCCTCTTTCCCCGAATCTCTGCTCGCCCCTCTTAACCCCCCAGGACTTAAGTACATAACTAGCTGGTAACTTTCCACACATCCCTTATCAACCCCTAAACAGGTAGATGGGATATTCAAAGGCATTTACACTGCTACATGCCCTGATGCTAACTAGCATCAGGGTGTGCAGGGGGGCGTTTCGGGGCAGCACCCATTACTAACCAGTTAGCAGCATGCAGCAAAAATAGGACTCGGGAAACCCTGGCCTAACTTTCACTGCAGAAGCTATCCAGGTAGTGACTCAATATCACCTCTACCCAGTTAGCTTTGTGGAAATCTGGGCAGTCTGGATATTCAGTGCTGGAATCCTGACACTAGCATTGAATATCTGGGTTTAAAGTTCTGCGCCGGCAGCTAGCCAATTTAGCAGCTCTTGCCACCGGTTCTGAATGTCCAAATCCAGCTTAGCAGCATTTACATGATTGCAGGTCTTACAAACCATATAAATGCCTTAAACTATCCCCCCCCCCCCCCCGACACACACACAATTTCTAGTTGTGAACAAATGAATTTGAGACAGCAGAGGCAGCTGTAACAGAGACAGCTGAGAAGACAGTAGCTGACAAGCCAGAGCATAATAAATCAATCTCTGAGAAAGATATAAAGGGAACCTAACAAAGAAGGCTTTATGCACCAAACAAATCATTTTAAAGGACATCCTGATGGAAACTGGAAGCTAGTGCAAGTCCATGAGGACAGGAGTAATATGATAGTTTTCTTTGTTCCAATAACCAGCCTAATGACAATATATTAAAGCAACTGAAGCCTTGACTGCCTATTTTTAGCCATTCCATAATATAAAAAATTGCAATAATCAAGGTGACTTGTTATACCTGCATGAACTATCTTAATCAAATTTGAGCAGAAGAAAAAACGTTTCATTTTGCAAAATAGTTTCAACTGATTGAAGCATGTACATACTACTATTGCAATCTGAGGAAAAGGAAAGTTTCTTGTCATGATAGATCCCCATTCTGGTGATTTTGTCATGGATCTGAAGTAACCAACCAAATAAAAAAGGGCTTTCAACCAGCAAGTTTTCCTTCCTAGAAATTCAAAGTAGAGTGGATTTCTTAGAGTTCAAAATAAGACCATAAAATTGGCAGTGCTCCTCAATCTGCAGCACATAATCACTGCTTACACTGGGGCATATAATATTTGATCACTAAGGCATTTTAGTGATCCCATTACATGTGTTTAACCTTATCTCCAGGAACAAGCAGGAATGTAGTCTTCACATATGGGTATCGTCGGTACCGACGGAGCCTGCGCGGGAACGCTCCCCAGCGTCCAATTAGAAAGCTTTTGGGAGCATCCCACAGCGCCTGTGTGCTGCCTTCCTGCCTTTCCCAACTGCCTCTCTCCAGTTCTTTGTTTTCCGCAGAGCCAGAAGGTCGTTGTTCCTGTCACCACAGAAAATCTTTTCCTTATACTTTCTTTGTGTGGTCAAGTCTGCTTTCCTCGACGCTATACCAGTACCGCCGGTTCTTCTTTCTTTCTTTTAAAAAAAAAAAAAAATATATATATATATATATATATATATATATATATATATATATATATATTATATATTATATATTATATATTATATATTATATATATATATGTATATATATAGTTTTTTCCAGACTTTTCCTTTCCAGGTGCACGCGCCATTTTGGGCCTTAGGCCCAAAATTTCCTCCACTATGGAAAAACCCGCTTCGGGTTTCAAAAAGTGCACCAAGTGTGGCAGTACCATCTCCGTCACCGACACCCATGAGTGGTGTCTTAAATGTTTAGGTCCTGACTCCTGACCACTCCATTTTGGAGTGTATGGCTTGTGCCATGATGTCCAAGAGGGGTCGACAGATCTGAGCTGCTAATCTCAGTACCCTTTTTCCCTCCAATGCAGCCTCTGTGGCATCGACGTCTTCTAGGGCTTCGTCTTCCTCCCATGGATCTCAGATAACTAAACATAAGTCTAGCCGGTCCTCAAAGGGTAGATCTCCTTCCAAGCATCGAGATGCCTCTGGCGTTGCCCTTGAGGGTTCTGTACCGGCAAAATTGCCCCGACAGGAGGCTTCAGCTTCCAAAGCATTATCGGGGCTCCAGGATGTTCTCGAGGCCTCGACCTCGGCAGAACTACTGGTGCCATGCTCTGGGGTACCGGCTGCTTTCTCCAGTACCGATACCCAGGCATCAGCAGTGTCGATAGACCAGAGGTTCCTGGCTATTGTACGCAGTCTGGCAGCTCTCCTTGCGGCATCGACACCCTCGGAACCGTGTCAGACAGCTCAACCGGTACCGGCATCGGTATTGGTACCAGTACCGACAGCATCGGCATCGACATCGGTGTCTGCTTTGCTGGCACCCAGTCTTGCTATGCCTTCCAGTACCGATACACTGGTACCAATCCCCCCCGGTACCGACTTCGGTCGGTACGGGTATCGGACTCTACAAGAGCATCCGGACAGAAGGTACTCTGAATCCTCAGAAGAATCTGAGGATTCTGATAGCTCTGTCGGTACCAGAGTACTTCTCCCAGAGGAGCCTTCATCTCCTAAATGCAGGATGTCTCCTCCAGAGGATATCTCCCTTCAGGATTTTATCAGGGAGGTGGCTCGAGGTCTGTCCATCACTGTGACCCCTGAAACAGAGCCCAGGGCAAACGAGTTGGAGAGTTTACAATATCCCAAGGCTCCTAAAGAGGCAGCTACCTTGCCTATCCATGAGATCTTACATGATCTCATGTTGAGAATGTGGGAGACACCTCTTACCACCTCTCCTCACTCTCGCAGACTGGATACCATGTATCGAGTCCCTCCTTGTCCTGGTTTACAGAAAACTCAGCTTCCTCACCACTCTATTGTAGTGGAATGAGCTATGAGAAGGATCAGGAGTGCAAAGAGGCATGCCTCTAATCCTCCAGGACGTGAGTGTAGAACTTTGGATGCCTTTGGACGTCGTGCTTTCCAGGCTTCCATGCTTTCTGCCAGGATCAGTTCCTATATTTTATATATGGGAATGTTCCTTAAAGAAGTCACAGGTGATTTAGAGGTTTTGAGCCCTCTTCTTCCTGAGGATAGAAGGCAGGATTTTCTCACACTGGTCAAACATGCCCAGGATGTTTCTAAGTTTGTCAATCGTGCAGCTTTTGACTGTTTTGAGTGCATAAGCAGAACCTCTGCCATTGCCATAGGTGCACGTAGAATTGCCTGGCTCCAGGCATCCGATTTGGAGCTCTGGGTGCAGGACAAACTAGGCAATATCCCTTGTACAGGTGAGAATCTGTTCGGCAAAAATTGGCAAGAAAAAGCCAATGAGTTGAATGCTGACAACTCCACTTTGGATAGGTTATCCAAAGCCGCAGCTGATCCTACAAGAAAGAAATCTTTCAAAAAACCATTCTTCTCAAACAAGAAGAGGTTTATTCCTCTTATTCCCAGCAGGGACGTTCTGCAGGTCAGCCTGCCCGAAAGAGTCAGCAACCACCTAAACAAAGGAAAGCAAAGACTGCTAAGCCTCAACCGTCTCAGCAGTCTCAGCCTCCACAAGGCCTTTGACTTTCATCTAGAGAACTTAGCCTTCCTGGCCCTCAATGGACCAGAGCCTTCCACCATTCCAGGAAGGTTGTGTCACTTTGCCCCCAGATGGGGGCAGATAACAGCAGAACATTGGACACTCTCCATTATAAAAGAGGGGTACAAGCTTCACTTTTTGTGCATGCCCCCTCTCACAATGGTAAGACAGTTCATTTCTCAGACCTTTCTCATCAACCTGTTAGATCAAGAGGTCACTATGCTTCTTGCCCAAGGGGCAATAGAGGAAGTACCCATTCATCAACATAGTACAGGGTTTTACTCCCCCTATTTCCTTATCCCAAAGAAAACAGGGGGACACAGACCTATTTTAGACCTCAGAGAATTGAACAAATTCCTGTTCAAAGAGAAATCCATGATGATTTCTCTGGGAACTCTGCTGCCATACCTTCAGAGTCAGGATTGGCTTTGTTCTCTAGATCTCAAGGATGCGTACACTCATGTTCTCATCCATCCAACTCACAGAATGATCCTTCGGTTCCTTTTTCAAGGAAAGCACTACCAATACAGGGTGCTTCCTTTCGGCCTGGCCTCAGCACCAAGAGTGTTTACGAAGTGCATGGCTGTGGTAGCAGCATTTCTCCGCACTCTAGGAATATTCGTCTTCCCCTACTTAGACGACTGGCTCATTCGAGCCCCATCAGAGTCAGAGGCCAGGATTTCTCTATCTTGCACAATGCGTATACTCCAGTATTTGGGTCTGGTCATAAACATCCCAAAATCCAGTCTAACTCCCACTCAGTTTCTAGAGTTCATAGGAATTTTGCTGGATACCAGAAAAGCAAGGGCCTATCTTCCTCAGACCCGTTGCCTTCGCATGGTGCAGTTAGCTTCTCAAGCAGTGCTAAAGCCTCATCTCACTGCCCGAGAAATGTTACAACTACAAGGCCACATGGCATCTACAGTGCATGTGGTTCCTTATGCTCGCCTCCATATGAGAGCTGCCCAGTGGACTTTATCCACTCAATGGACCCAGGCATCAGGGTGCCTGGCAGACAAAATAGCAAACACAAATCGCCTTATTTTGTCTCTCCAATGGTAGCAGTCCACTCAGAACCTGCTGCTGGGGTCCCCATTTCAACAACCTTTACCCCAGGCAACTCTCACAACAGATGCTTTACCAATGGGTTGGAGAGCTCATCTGCAAGACCTCTCCACCCAAGGCACTTGGACTCCACAGGAGACATCTACATATCAATCTCTTAGAACTCAGAGCAATCTTCCTTGCTCTTCGAGTGTTCCACACCCTGCTCAGCTACAAGACAGTCCTCATTCATACGGACAATCAAGTAGCCATGTTCTACGTGAACAAGCAGGAGGGAACAGGCTCTGTCGCTTTGCAACGAAGCTTTGTGACTATGGGTCCTCGCCAGAGAGCATTAGATTCATCTCCTGGCAGTGTATCTTCCAGGCATACAAAACTCTTGGGCAGACAGACTCAGTCGAGTTCTGCTTCCACACGAATGGTATTTACATACAGACCAGGTGGCCAAGATTTTTCAAATTTGGGGAACCCCGGACATAGACCTCTTTGCAACTCCGTTGAATGCCAAACTTCCCCGGTTCTGTTCCAGAATTCCGGCTCAGGGCTCTCAGGCCAGGGATGCTTTCCTCCTTCACTGGGGTCAAGACTTCCTTTATGCCTTAACACCCATTCCCCTAATTCCCAAAACCCCGTTCAAGCTTCAGAGAGACAAAGGCCGTATGATTCTCATAGCTCCACATTGGCCACGGCAAGTGTGGTACCCTCTGCTTCTACATCTCTCTCAAGCTCCCTCTCTGGAGTTAGGGTCTGCTCCAGATCTCCTCTCTCAGGAGGACGGAATGTTATGGCATCCCAATCCCCAGTCTCTGCATCTCAGGGCTTGGTTGCTGAAGGCCTAGATCTCCATGATCTTAACCTCCCTCAGCAAGTAAAGGATATCCTTTATGCTTCCAGGAAGCCTTCCACAAGATGTTCTTATGCTTTCAAGTGGAAAAGGTTTACCATATGGTGTTCACAGAAGGGTCTTATTCCCCTTGCGATACCTCTGGAATCATTACTGGAGTATTTCCTTCATTTATCCAATGCAGGACTTAAAACTAACTCAGTAAGAGTCCATTTGAGTGCTATTGCAGCTTCTTTCAAGCCTCTAAATAGACAACCTATTTCCTCCCATCCTCATATAGCAAGATTTATGAGAGACCTGCTTCTAACTAAACCTCCCATTAGGCCACCACTGGTGGCATGGGACTTAAACCTGGTTCTTGGTCAGCTTATGAATCCACCTTTCGAACCCTTAGCTACTACTTCATTGAAATTCCTTTCTTGGAAGGTTATCTTTCTCATTGCAATCACATCAGCACGCCGCAACAGTGAGTTGCAGGCACTATTAGCCGATCCACCTTATACAAGGTTCCATCATGACAAGGTAGTCCATAGGACTCATCCACACTTTATGCCAAAGGTGGTCTCGCCTTTTCATCTAAACCAAGCGGTCTACCTGCCTGTGTTTTTTCCAAGGCCTCATGCATCTAATGCAGAAAGGAATCTTCATACTTTGGACTGTAAAAGAGCTTTAGCCTTTTACTTGCAAAGAACACAGAAACATAGAAAGTCCTCTCATCTCTTTGTTGCTTTTGATCCTTCTCATTTGGGACTTCCAGTCTCCAAGAGAACACTGTCCAACTGAATTGCTCAGTGTATTTCCTTTGCCTATCAGAGTAAGAATCTTCCTCTGGAGGGCCATGTCACAGCTCACAATGTGAGAGCCATGGCAACTTCAATGGCTCATCTGCACTCTGTGTCTATCGATGACATCTGTCGAGCAGCCACTTGGGCCTCGGTTCATACCTTCACAGCCCATTACTGCTTGGACAAGAACTCCCGCCGGAATGCCTTGTTTGGTCAGGCTGTTCTTCAACACCTGTTCCATACCTAATCAACTCCTACCCACCATCCCTGGTTGGATGCCAGAGATCCATGGGGGGAAGTGGAGCCCTTTCACAGGGACACACAACTTCTGGGGTCTCTCCCTGGCATCTAAAGCTAGGGAGTCCCCATATGTGTAGACTACATTCCTGCTTGTTCCTGGAGATAGCATAGTTACTCACCTGTAACAGGTGATCTCCGGGAACAGCAGGAATTTAGTCTTCACAACCCACCCACCTCCCCTAGGAGTTGTATCTCTCTATCTATCTCTTTCTCTTTCCCTCTCTCTCTCTCTCTCTTTTTGTCTCAGCTTTAAACTCAACTGGAGAGAGGCAGTTGGGAAAGGCGGGAAGGCAGCACACAGGCGCTGTGGGATGCTCCCAAAAGCTTTCTAATTGGACGCTGGGGAGCGTTCCCACGCAGGCTCCGTCGGTACCGACGATACCCATATGTAAAGACTAAATTCCTGCTGTTCCCGGAGATCACCTGTTACAGGTGAGTAACTATGCTTTCTGGTTAAGTAGGTGGTGCAAAAGCCCATGTACAGTGGTAATGATGATCGAGTATACTAAGTTCTAAAATGTGATGTCTACTCACATTGTATCATCAGGGCCAGTCCGTGCATTGTGCAAGAATGCTGTTCGCACAGGGCCCCGCACTTCAGGGAGCCCCGCACTAACAACATTCTGCACATGGTGTTCGGCTTCTGGCATGCCCTGCTCACCTCCCTACAGTGGCTCCAGGCAGGCTCAGAAACGCCTCCCTACAGCCGCTTAAGTGAAGAGCGCCATTTTTCTTCATTTCAGCAACTGTGTTGTAATGTAGGTTGCTGGCGCGCTGGAGGTCAAAGGACATTTCCTGTGTCCTGGCATTCAGCGCTTCAGCGACTTGCATTACAACACAGCTGCCGAAGTGAAGAAAAATGGCGCTCTTCACTTCGGCGGCTGTAGGGAGGTGTTTGAGCTTGCCGGTAGCCACTGTAGGGAGGTAAGCCGTGGCCTCTAAAGCCAGCCGCAGGGCTCTTTAGGGAGGGGGGGGGCTAGGGCTCAAAATGGGCTGGGGGGAGCTAAGATTGGAAATGGGCTGAGTTGGGGATTGTTAGGACTGGAAATGGGCTGAGTGTGGGGGGCTAGGACTGGAAATGGCCTGATAGGGGGCTAGGATTGGAAATGGGCTGATGAGAGGCTAGGATAGGACTGGAAAAGGCTGATGGGGGAGCTAGGACTGGAAATGAGCTGAGTGTGGGGGGCTAGGATTGGAAATGAGCTGATGGGGGGCTAGGATTGGAAATGGGCTAATGGGGGGAGCTTGGACTCGAAATGGGCTGATGTGGAGCTGGAATAGGATTGCAAATGCGCTGATGGGGGAGCTTGGACTGGAAATGGGCTGATGCAGGGGCATTGGAGAATGGAACTAGTAGGGAGCGGATGCTGGGTGGGGCTGGAACTAGAAGGGAGCTGATGTTGGGGGAGGACTAGGAGGGGATGGGGCTGGGGGAATGAGGATGGAAAGGGAAAAAGATATTTTGTGTCGGAGGGAAGAAAAATCTATGATTGACTGGGTATTGGGAGAGTAAGTGGGGATTGAGGAATGGGAGGGTGAAATCTGAGTGGATGATAAAGGAATAAAGAAAGAAGTGGAGGAAAGAGCAAAAGGAGAAAGATCAGTATGTTAAAGCAGATGTAGAGAGAGAATGGTAAAAATCTAGAAGAGAGAAGAAAGGACAAATAGACAACAGACAATGGAGAGTTAGCAGAAGACACGAAGAAACCAGAAGAAAGTGACTGGAGCAATTGCAACTGAAAAATAAAATGCCCAAACAAAAGGTAGAAAAATACTTTTTTATTTTGAATTTATTAACTGGGAAATGTGTATCACTAACGTCTTTGCGTTTGTGTTTAGTACAAGAGGAATTTAATTTATAGTTTTTATTTCTCCAGTGTTGTACATTCCAAGTTTGGCTTTAGAGGTTCCCAATTTAATTATTGTCATCCTATTTCTAAATTGTGATCCCTTGTTCTTTGTTTGGTGATGGTCTATATTCTGCATGTGTAACCGAGTTGAGTTATTCTGTTCATGTAGTTTCTATGTGACAGTCCTATTTGTTCTCTTTCCCCAGTAGGAGATGTATTGGTATTTTCTGAGATATATTGGTTTAAAATTTGCGGTGTTGGCCTTTTGATAGGTAGGGTTTGGTGCTTTGTGAGTCCTGGTGGTGCTGTTATGATACGGTGGGTTTGCTATGGATTCTAAATGGTCAGTATTTATAGTACTTCCTAATGTGCCTGGTGGTTGGCACTGGAGTATAGTAATATACAGTAGAAATCTGGTAGTCTTTCTTTATCCAGACACTCATTAGGAGGCACGTTTACTAAAAATTAGCATATGTTAACATTATGCAAATGTCAATGCAAATAAGGCTCCTTATGCAAATGAGGCCCCACAATGAGTCTCCACACATGGCCCCGCACCCCCCCTTGGGCCGCCTCTGCGTGTCGTCACACCTCTGCAATACCTCTTTAGTGCGCACATGGACTTGGCCTCCCTATTGCAGTATGAGCAGGCTTTTTTCCTGTTTGGAAATCTATATTGGCTGGATGGAGGGTAAGGACGAGAGCTGTGTGTACTTTCTGGCTAAGGGACTCTTTTACTGAAGCCTGTTAAGGTTTTGCACTTATTGTTAGCTGTCAGGGGTATGAACAGCATATTCCCAGCAGTTAACGCTAATTGCTACCGCAGTGCAAAGTGTGCCATCGAGTCTGTGCTGACTCCTGGCAATCCAGCAGTCCATGGGTTTTCTTGCAAGGTGTGACCAGATGTAGATTGCCAGGCCTTTCTTCTAAGGCAATGGAGGATAAAGCGATTTGCCCAAGGCCACAAGGAATGCCAGTGGGAATCAAACCCTGGTCTCTAGGTTACCAGACTGCTGTACCAAGGTCTCTAGGTTATTAGGAACAAGTTGAGCTACTCCTGGTTTTGCTTCTAGGACTGACTTAGCCTTGTCCTGAGGATTTGGAGCTATCTGTAACCCTATAGTGCAGGATAGTGAGAAATGGACTCTACCTAAGATGGAAAGGATAGGATGGAGTTGGGGGTAAGGAGATGGCATTCAGGGTGAGAATATGAAGTGGGAGAGGGGATTCAGAATGGTAGAAGAAAGGGGCTGGAGTCGGGGAAGAGGGTGAACAACAGGGAAGGAGTTTGAACTAGTGAAGTGATGACAGGCAAAAGAAAGCAAATGAGGGATGGGAAAGAGGTGAGTACAAAGGGTGGAAATAGGAAACAAGAGAGTGAGTGAAAGACAGGGGGATAAGAGAAACTGGAGAAGACATGAATGGGGATTGGAAGGACTGGGGAGGAGGTAAGAGAGAGAGAGAAGAGCTAGATCAAAGTTAGATGTAGGAGAGGAAATGAGGCAAATAGGAGAGAGGAGCATCAGAAAATGGAAAGGAAACCCTGAAAAAAGAGGAAGGCACTGAAAGCAGAAAAGAGACCGGAACCAACACGATTAGAAAAATAAAATACCTAGATAACAAAGAGAGAAAATATTTTACAGTATTTTAAATTTACTGATTGGAATATATCAGCTTTGAGAAATACATCTGATGTCTTCATATTTTGCCAGTAGGAGAAAAACATGTTTCTGGTTCTCTTTTTCCAGTGTTACACTACGTTCAGAGGTTGACTTCTTAGGGGTTTCTATCTCTTATTTATGATTCTTTGTTTATTTGGTGATAGAGTTGCCAGCTGGCTTCAAATTCTCAGAATAAGCTGATCCAGCCCTAGGTTTACAACTTGCATGTATGGACTTCTAGTCTTGCATTTCTTAGGAAATAGAATAGGGTAATTAAAACTACCAGTTACTCCATGTAACAGGATTAAACCAGGACTGGGTTAACCTGTTCTGCAAATCTGGAGCCAATTGGCAAGCCTGTTTAGTGAGACTGTGTGACAGAAGTGAGGCATTTAATTACAATTTGGTTTTTGTGTAGGGATTGCGTGTTGCGTGTAATGAATTCCTAGCCGGGGGGCAAGAAACACAGGGATCCTTCCTCGGCCCTTGGTTTCCTAACTCTGGTCCCAGAAGCAAATGAGACAAAATGAAACTGCAACACACATTAAAGTTATACTATAACAAAGTCTGCTAAAGCTTTAGGAAGGCAGCCACAGGCCCGCAAACCTGAGCAGTCTCCCATAAATCCTTTAATCTGCTTGTCCACAGCACTTTCTTTTATGAGGAAAAAAAAATTGCCACATTATACGTTCTTTTGCCTTATCATTCTGCGTCATGCCTTTTGCTTTGCCTATATCTACATGTTACAGGTCAAGCTAAACTATGTGTTGCAGGTCAAGCCAAGTATAAACAAAATTTCAGTCTCACACCAGCAAAACAACCACAAAAGTATACAACAAAATTAAGTTTCTGCAGAATCTTCAACCTCTTCTAGAGCAGAACCACTTCCGCACTGTATGTCAGGCGCTAATCACACCGCACCTTGACTATTGTAATCTAATTCTTCATGGCTTACCTAAATGCGCAACTGGCCCAAAACACAGCAGCCTGACTAATCACTAGAGCTAATAAACAAGCCCACATCACCCCCATACTTGAATCCCTACATTGGCTCCCTATCAGCTCATGAATAAAATACAAGGTACTAACAATAGCATTCAAAATACTTCACAATCAATCTGCTGACTGCTTAAAAAGCTTGATTATAAGACTCCCTGACAACAGATCAAGAAGGACATTGCACCAAAACTCCTTGGCAACCCCTAAGACATCCACAGGCACCTTCCAGAACACATTACGTAGAGTGTTCGAGCTCTACATCCCAACACTATGGAACACCCTCCCACACCACCTGAGAGCCACCATGGATATTACTGACTTCAGAAAATCCTTGAAGACCCATCTATTTGCTGAACATTTCAAGACCTTACAAGTCAACTAATTGCAAGGACTATGACAACTTTTAGACAATTGCTAAATCCCCAAGCACCTGTAAGAGTCCATACACTTATGTAAATAGTTAAAATGTGAATGTAAACACTGTTGTTAACTGCTATTGTAAATAGTTCCAAAAGATTCTATGTATACAAAGTTATGTTCTCTGTGAACCGCTTTGAGAATTTGAAAGGCGGTATATAACAAAATGCTAAATAAATAAATATTGCTCACGCTTAATCAAGACAGCTTCCTGCAAACATGAGCTCCCTGTCTTGTAGGATGTAACCTTGACTGTCTCACTTATACATAAACAACCCCTATGAAACTGTCAGCATATTCAGAGCTGTTCTCACACTCTAAATTTTCCCTATGAGGCCCTAGTTCTCCTTTAGTGCCCTTTCTACAGTGATCTTTAGCAGTCTGGCCTGTTCTGTTTTCCCAGGAGGTGTACTGGTATTCTAGGGTCTAGTGAAACAGTGTTTGCATCCTGGGAGTTAGTGTTTTCATATGGCAGGTTTGCTATATAGGTTTGGAATATATTTTTGTTGTGTTTTATGTTATCTCCAAAGTGCCTGTAGTGGAGAGTCAATATTATTGTTACTGAGGTGACTCCAGAGTTGCTGCCAGTATGTAGGTTGTAATGTATATAAGGTTTGTGGGGGAGAAGGGATAGAGAATGTAAGATTGATGGTTTGTCTAAGGCACCTAATATCCTTGCACTGACCCTGCCTTCACTCCTTTCTAAAATCCATAGTTATCAGGCTTTTTAGTCAGACATTTGACCTGATACAATCTGTTTAAGTGCTAAAAATCCACAGATAGGCTAGCATATAACTGGCTTTGAATATTGGCCTGAATAAAAATAACATTTGAAAGAATCGAGGATGGAGAACTTAGTTTGCAAATATTTTCCTTCCTCTGCCAGTGCTTCAAAGAGACTTGGGGGTAGGGGGTACTCTCCCTAGCCACATAGGACTAAAGCTGGCTATGTATACAATACCTATATTCTAATGTGGCATTCAAATCAAAGAGTTAGCCCAGCTGTAGTGTAAGAGATATTATCTCATGTTAGATGGGTGAAAGAATTGGATAGTGTGACGCTCGCGGCCCTACCAGGCGGTTGCCTAGTAGGGACGGCTGGCCATCTGATATCCCTTCTAGGATTTTTGTAGTTGTGTACGAAAGAAGAGCCAAGTGGTTAATAAAGCGCACAGGAAATTTTATTCGGTTTCCATGCTGGTAAGTGGTGAACATAAAATTCTTCAAGCATAACTTTTGGTTTCTCCAGACAAAAAGGAAATACAGGATAATTTCTCCCAGAAATCAAAATGTCCAAAACAGTGTAACCTTGAACAAACTCATACCAGTTCTTGTTCCTTACTGCAACAGCTTAACCTTAGCATCAGAAGAAAAAGGCATTTTAAAACTCTTCACATAGTGAGGTATCAGCTTCAACCCTGCTGTTGCCACACACAAACAGTTCTCCTAGGACAAGCAGGATGTGTCAGCCACACCTGGTGTCGTCCCCCGACGGCGCCGTGACGGAAGTGCTCTCTAGCTCAGAGTCTTCTGAGCATGTGTGAGGTGGTCCCACCTCCCAGCCCGCCCCTAGCCGGCCAGTTTTTTCTCTTCCGCCCTTGCCTCAAGACGGAAAAATTCAAGCTCTCTACTTTTAAACATAAGTATGCCTAAACCAGGTTTTAAGAAGTGCCTTACCTGCAGCAGAAAGATGAACATCTCTGACACCCATCAGCACTGCGTCAGATGCCTGGGGGCATCACACCAGGTGGAGAACTGCGATTGCTGCAGCAGGATGTCCCCCAGAGCAAAAAGGCACCGCGAACACTCTCTGAAGGACCTGCTCTCTCCCGCAGCAGCCTCCACGTCCCGGGACCCGAAGCAAACCAGCGACAAGAAATCAAAGACTGTGGCCGCCCAGAAACCATCTTCCCGGCTCTCCAGCACTCACCAGCGTCCAAACGCTGCCCCCGAAAAAGCGCCGCATAAGAAAAATGCTGCTCCGAGATCTGATTCCAACGCTGCAAGTCCTGCCCCCGGAGAGGCCTCTGCCGTTCGGGTAAGCCCCTCTCCGGCACACGGCAACCCCGGGACATCCACTACATGCGGTCCGCATGCTGGCCAAGATGGCGCTGCCCTCGTGGCCCCGCCAGGCCCCGCCTCCGGGAACGCCTCCTCCACGTTGATTGGCTGCACGGAGGTGAGGACCTCCCCCCTGCCCAACATGTCTCGACGCGCTGACAGGGAGATCCCCAGCACTTCCACAGCCTATGGAGCCATCACTGCCTCTCCCCCGGCGCGGGACTCCCAAGCTCGGCGCGGTGAGTCTCAGCTGAGCAGTAAGTCGCCAGACCGCGTTGACACTCAGCGCCGACGAAAAGAAACGCATAATAGGGCGGACAGCAGGGAATCCTCCTGTCATCACCTATCACGCTCCACAGACCGCGCTGATTCACAGCGCCGACGAGGGAGCTCTAATCAGCGAGATGGCCACTTACAATCTCCCAGCCAGCACAGCGCCGGTGACAGCCACAGGAAGAAGTCTGCCAAGCGCAGACATCGATCCCCCTCTGCAGCAAGGGATTACACTGGTGGCTCCTCCAGGGACAGCAGGAGATCCAACTCCCCCTGCTACAAGAGACACAGAAGCAGCAGGTCAGAATCAACCTCTTCTGCCATCCTAAGCCTCCTGTCTCGCCTAGTGGAGCAGACCGCCCCCCCACGACCAGACCAGCAACGCAGGGCGACCAGTCCCCTTCTGACTCTCTCGGAGAAGGGCCACTCCCCAATATACCCCAGTCTCTCGCCCAGGGAGCGGACTCCCTCCCCCGCTCCATCCAGAGCGCGTTCTCCTTCACCGACACAAATGGAACCCGATGCTGAGGAACTAGAGCCTTGCTCTGAAGGGGAGGACCCAGATACAAAGGACACTAGCGAGCCAGTCGAGCCCCCGCCAGTGCCGGAGGACCTCACCTACCCTAAGTTCCTACGGAAGGTGGTCTCTAAGCTGGGGCTGGCCACGGAGGTAACATCAGAAGAACAGGAGCCGGAGGTCATGAAGTACCTGAATGGCCCCAAGCCAGCTATGGCGCTCCCCCTCCACCGCAGATTGAAGGACAAGCAGCTGGCGCTGTGGCAGTCCCCAGCTTCTGGTCAAGCTTTCTCCAGGCGCTTGGACACCAAATACATTGTCCACTCAGGACCTGGATTTACCAAAGCGCAGTTACCCCACCAGTCCATCGTGGTATCATCAGCCCTGAAAAGGTCAAAGTCCACGCGTAACCAGTCAAGCCATCCACCAGGTCGGGACCCCAAGCGCCTAGATGACATTGGGAGAAAGGTGTTTCAAGGGGCTATGCTCAACGCCAAAATAGCATCCCACCAATTCCAGCACGTCCTCTTCCAGGACGCACTCCTAGCCGACCTTAAAAAGCACCTACAGGACCTTCCCAAGGACTCACGGACAATGGCTTCAACCTCCATGCAGGAGCTAGCCGAATGCAGCAAGCACCTGATGTGCACGGCCTTCGACGCATTTGACACTGCCGTCCGCACAGCGGGCACGGCCATTTCAGCACGGCGCTGGGCATGGCTCCGGGCCTCAGGACTCTCCGACAACACCCATGACCGTATTGCGGACGCCCCCTGCTCAGGTGACTCCCTGTTCGGGGACAAGGTTGCCGACACTGTAAAAGACCTCAAAGAGGACTGCGCCACACTAAAGACTCTAGCAGCAGACGGCCTTGAACGCCCCGCTTGGAACCAGAAAGGGGCATATTTCCGAAAACCATTCGCCCCTTCGAAACAATTTTATGGATCCAACCGTCAGTGGCAGCCACCAAAGTTCAAGCCAACTTATCAGAAAGCGCCCTTTCAGCGACAGCAACCGCGACAGCGAAAGCAGAAGCAGTCCAACACTTCCCACTCCGGGAAAGATTCCTCCTCCTTCTGACTATGCCCCGGTTGGGGGTCGCCTGTCGCTGTTCCTATCGGCCTGGCAGGAGATTACCACGGACAAGTGGGTCTTACAGATAGTCCAGTCGGGCTACCGCTTGCCCTTCTCCTCCCCTCCATGTCAGCGCAAGCGACCTACCAGCCAGCCTCCACAGCACCTGGAACAGCCGCTACAGGAACTCATACAGCAACTCCTCCAGGCCAAGGTGATAGAGCAAGTACCCCCGGGAGAGGTCAACACTGGCTTCTACTCCCGGTACTTCCTTATCCCCAAGAAGAAAGGGGGCCTACGCCCTATCCTGGACCTCCGGAGACTGAACAACTTCATAATCAAAGAGAAGTTCAGGATGTATTCGCTCAACTCCATCCTTCCCCTAATCAGGGCGGGGGATTGGTTGGCGACGCTGGACCTCCAGGATGCCTACTCCCACATCCCGGTCCACGCTTCTCACAGGAAATTCCTCAGATTCTCAGCGCTGGGCGCCCATTACCAGTATCGGGTCCTGCCATTCGGCCTATCCCCAGCACCCAGAGTCTTCACAAAATGCGTAGCGGTGGTCGCTGCACATCTCCGGAAACAAGGTGTCGCCATTTTTCCCTACCTGGACGACTGGCTCCTGTCGGCGGATTCAGCCATGGGACTCCACAGGGCAGTACGGCTCACGACCGACCTGTTGATCAGAGTGGGCTTCCTTCTCAACAAGGAGAAGTCCAGGCTGGAACCAGTCCAGCGCACAGAGTTCATCGGGGCGATAATAGATACCAAGGTCTGCAAGGCTTTTCTTCCTCAATTACGGATCAACACCATCACCCGCCTAGCCATGAAGATGTCGACAGAGAAATGCACCTCGGCCCGTGCAATACTATGTCTGCTAGGCCACATGGCTGCTACAACTTCAGTCCTTCCGCTGGCGAGGCTGCACATGCGCACTCTACAGTGGCACCTACGGACCCACTGGAAGCAACTCTCCCAACCACTCAGCACTCGCATTCCGCTGTCTGCCCGTGTGGTCCAGAGCCTGCGCTGGTGGACGCAGCCACCCAACCTCTCGGGGGGAAAATGCCTTCATCCTCGCATACACCAGCTCACCCTCACCACGGATGCCTCCTCCACGGGATGGGGGGCCCATCTACGGCACCTCAGCACGCAAGGAGCATGGACTGCAGTGGAACAAACACTCCACATCAATCACCTCGAACTCAGGGCCATCAGGTATGCCCTACAGACCTTCATGACCAAACTGAAAGGAAAAGCTGTCTTGGTACAGACGGACAACCAAGTTGCCATGTTCTATATCAACAAGCAAGGGGGCACTCGCTCCCATTCGCTATGCAAGGAAGCCCTCGACACCTGGACTCTGGCACTACGCAACAGGTGCACGCTACAAGCGACATACCTTCCCGGGGATCAGAACACCTTAGCGGACCGTCTCAGCAGACAGCTTCAACCTCACGAATGGATGCTCCACATGGATGTGACACGCACCCTCTTCCAGCGCTGGGGAAACCCACAAATCGACCTCTTCGCATCCGAGGAGAACGCGAGATGCCCCTTGTTCTGCTCCAAGCATCCGTCACAGAACAGGGTTGCCTCGGATGCATTCGCCATCCCCTGGAAAAACTGGGAGCTGGCATACGCCTTTCCTCCCACACCACTCTTGACAAACACGATACAACGTATCATCGAGGAGAAGGTACAGATGATCCTGATAGCCCCTTATTGGCCAAGACAGATGTGGTTCTCCCTACTGTTGCAGCTCGCCCAGGAACCCCCCATCAGATTACCTCTGAGACCAGACCTCCTAACCCAGAACGGAGGCCTAATCTGGCACCCCAACCTCCAGACGCTAGCTTTGACAGCCTGGAGGCTGAAAGGTTAACCCTCAACGGCTCTCACCTTCCCCGGATGTGCAACAAATAGTCCTCGCGTCCCGGAGACCTTCTACAAGAAAGGCATATGGCCTAAAATGGAAACGCTTCACCATCTGGTGCAAAGACCAAGGAGTTGACCCAGCGTCTTGCCCGATACCCACAATCTTACAGTATCTGGCCCTCCTCTGCAGATCGGGATTGCAACCACAATCCATCAAGGTGCACCTAGCTGCCATCGCCTCTCTACACGAGCGCACGGATGCCACAACCTCAGGCTCCATCGCCACCCTTCCCATTGTGACCCGTTTCATGAGAGGGCTCCGAAACCTGAAGCCCCCAGTACAGAAGCCAGTACCCACCTGGGACCTTAACATCGTTCTACAACAGCTCATGCAAGAGCCATTCGAACCATTGGACACTGCCGAAGGAAAGTACCTCGCCTGGAAGACCCTTTTCCTCGTTGCCATTACCTCCGCCAGGAGGGTTAGCGAGCTGCAAGCTCTGGTGGCACACCCGCCATACACGCAACTCTATCACAACCGGGCGTCCCTGCGGACTCACCCAAAATTTGTGCCGAAGGTGGCCTCCGCTTTTCACATCAACCAGGCAGTGGAGCTGCCATCCTTCTTCCCAGCACCGCATTCATCCCCCGAGGAGCAACGTCTTCATTCGCTCGATTGCGTACGTGCTTTACGCACCTACATCGACAGGACATCTGCTACTCGTCGGGGTACACAGCTGTTCGTCTCCTTTGACCCGAACAAACCTGGGAGACCTGTCACCAAACGTACACTATCTCTCTGGATATCAACCTGCGTGGCCTATTGCTTGCAGAGGGCTGGCGCTCTCCCGGCAAACAAGGCGAGTGCACACCAGCTCCGCGCAATAGCCGCTTCCTTGGCCTGTGCTCAGGAGATTCCAGTGAGTGATATCTGCAGAGCAGCCACCTGGTCCTCTCATCTTACCTTCCAGAAACACTACTGCCTCGACATCCACGCTGAGACAGACGGCTCATTCGGCCGAGCGGTCCTCTCCGCAGCCCTGGCACCCGAGAGGGCGAGCGCTGCACGAGACCGAACGCCAAGACTCTGAGACTCTTGTCTCCTGTCACGGACTATTGCCCTGAATAGATTGCACTAGTTACTTACTTGCACTAGTTACTTGTCCACTTGCACTAGTACTTGTCCATGCATTGTTGTTATTGCAAGATTGTGACTGTTGTTATTGCACGATTGTTACTGCACTGTTCAGAATTGCACTGTTCACTACACTGTTCCAAGTTGCACAATTTGCACCGTTCACTATTGCACGTTTTGCCTACCTACAACTGTATAACCCTGTGCTCAATAAATGTTGCATATCAGACATGCCTCCCTCATTCCCCACAACGTATCACAGCTCGGGAGACACCAGGTGTGGCTGACACATCCTGCTTGTCCTAGGAGAAAACAGAGTTACTTACCTGTAACGGAGTTCTCCGTGGACAGCAGGATAAGTCAGCCACACCATCCCACCCGCCTCCCCTTCATGAGGGTGGCCTGCGCACCGCACCTAGCCGCAACGGCATAGCTAGTCAAAAACTGGCCGGCTAGGGGCGGGCTGGGAGGTGGGACCACCTCACACATGCTCAGAAGACTCTGAGCTAGAGAGCACTTCCGTCACGGCGCCGTCGGGGGACGACACCAGGTGTGGCTGACTTATCCTGCTGTCCACGGAGAACTCCGTTACAGGTAAGTAACTCTGTTTTTCAGCTGTTTGAACCTCCACTGAGCTCCTGCAGTTTCAGCTTCTTAGGAGAGTTTCTTAATCCTTTACATTCAGGCTTTCCCCTCTCTTCCAGCTTCTGGAACTGTCTTTAGGCTACAACAGCCCCCCTTTTTATGTTCCACTGTTCTAGCTCACACTAATACCTTAGTGCACAGCTCGCATTCCATTTCAGAGACATCAGAATTAACAACACTTTCCTCAGGGCCTACCTCCATGCTCTCTATTGAGCTACAGCTGGGTGCTCCTTGAAAGTGCTCCGGGCTCTTTTCCTTAAGAGTCTTCACCAGATTAAACAGCCTCTCCCAGTGCCTGGCCTTGCCTTCTCCAGGCCGGTCTCTTGGGGGGTCTCTCCTGTTTAACTTCCCTAGTGAGATATTTCTTTCTGTGCTGAGCCTTCTGGGGTATGACAGTCTCCTCTGAGTCAGAGCAAGAACTATCCTCTTGGCAATGCTTGGTCCCTGCGTACCTTTCTTGGCTGCCTCTATAGTGGTTCCTCCTTCTGCTGCTCTCCTTGGCTGAAAAGCTTCTCTTCAGTTTGGCCACAGATCTTTCCGGTCTGTGCCTTCTGGGAACTGGGCTAGAACCTGGGCTAGGCCTGGAACTGCAACTGCCGCTTGTGCTTGCTCTTGAATTCCTCCTGGACCTTCTTCTCAAAGCCCCTTCCTTATTCAAACTGGCTCTCCCTCTTGTGTTTGTTTTCTCTCTGTTAACTGCTGAGCAGGGCAACTCCCTTCCTGGGTCCGCCCATTTGGACCTCCTACTCCTATGCAAGGTTGTCCTGTGGTCTGGGATTGGTTTACCTTTAGCTCTGCCCCCTAGGTTCCTTTCAGGGCTTTTAGTATGGAGTATGTGATTTTGTGCACCCATCCCCCGTAAAGAAGAAAAATTCTTCTTTTTTCCAGTTTTCTCTAGCTTTGCTGCACCCTCCTTACCACAATAGGGATAAAAATGGGCACAAGCACCTCCAAACTATACAAACACAAGGTGCATCTCAAGGTTCCACACTCTCCGCACCCCTCTTCAACCTATATCTCAAACCCATCTGCTCGATCATTAATAACCACAAGATCCGCTTTCATATATATGCCGATGACATCATGCTATATTGTCCTCTACACACCAAACAACCATCATACACACAAATCCAGAACTGCTTCAAAGATGTCTCCAACTGGATCATGATGAACAATCTGTCAATAAGTTACAAAAAAACAGAAGCTATATTCATTACAAGGGACCATTCATTCACCCCACCAACCATAATCACACGAAACAACATCCAGATAAAATGTTAGACCAGAGCTAAAATACCTAGGGATAACTCTTGACCAACAACTCTCCTTCAAAACTCATGTAACAAAAACAGCCAACACAATATACTTCAAAACTAAGACCCTTTATGACTACGTCCACTCCTTGAACCAGAAGACTTTCGCTCAGCATTCCAAGTACTCACTCTTCCTCATGCTGACTATTGCAACAGTATCTACCAGGGAATACCACAGGCCACACTCCGCCCCCTCAAATCTGCCCTCCACACAGCTACACGCACAATATAAAATGCTGCTAAATTTGACCACATTACCCCCATCCTAAAACAGCTCCACTGGCTGCCCTTCACAAGCAGAATTAAATATAAGATCTTGCTCCTAACACACAAAGCACTACATTCGCACCCTCCCACTATCCTACAACCCCTCCTTCAGAGGTTTACCACAAACAGACCACGAAGATCTGCCACATCCAACAAGCTCAAAATACCACAATCTAAAACAAAATCTAATCAACATACTTGTCAAAGAGCATTTGAACTCTCCACACCATCCCTTTGGAACATCACTGACCTTCCCTCTTTCCTCAAACACTGGAAAGCCCACTTATTCTCTGACCACTTTGGACCCACCACCTAACCTACCCACTGACATGACAACAACGTGACAGACACATACATAATAGAACCTACAGATGTAAATAGCTAAAGAACATACGGATAGATATAGCTATTGCAATTGTATATAGTTTGTTGATCGAAAATAGTTGGCTAACATACATATTATGTATATTATGTAATTAGGAAGTTATCTGTTATGCATAATACTACTGATTGTTAACTATAATGTTATCATGTTCTGTGTATTTAAGATAGCTATCTATTCCATGTAAAAATTGTTTTTGTTCAATGTAAACCACTTTGACCTGGTGAAAAGCGGTAAAGTTAAATAAATAAAATAAATAAATAATGGTGCACTGGTCCATCTAGCAAGCGACAGGAAAACTCCATTTACATATGCTTTAATAATATCAGTCCATACAGTGAACACCTAGTTTGCCAGCATAAAAGCCTACTGCAAATGCAGTATCAGCTTCCACTATGGTTATATATTGCTGTGGAAACCTGAATAAATAAGGGAAGAGACCAATTACAAAATGATAATCACACTTCAGATCTTCTCAGGGAATCTAAGGAGAAGTGTAAAATTATAGTCTTGACTAAGTTATGCTTAGTGTTTACAGATCATCTTGGACAGGCTGTGCCATTCCTGGTTTTGTCCCATTGCCTGTATAGAAACATAGAAACATGGTGGCAGAAAAAGACCGCATGGCCTGTCTAGTTTGCCCTTACATATCCACTACAACAGTCCCCTTTTTTCCTTTAGAGATCTTCTGTGTTTGTCCCATGCTTTGGACTTGTGTTTCTGATTTCCCTAAGAAAAGCAGCAACTGAAGTCCTGCATTCAAAGAGGCAAAACCGGAGCTGGCCATCTTGTCCCTGATGAAATAAACTATTTAGTAAGGCTGCGATACTGTGGTGTTGGGAAATGGTAACAATTATGATAAGAAGAGGAAGAGTTACCCGCCCTGACACTGATGATAGTAATAAGATAGGGCTATACTTACTCTCTTCAACAGCCACTCTGCAATCTGCAGGCTGATTATATGCAAGCTCCTAGACACAATTATTCTGTAGAGAATTCTCTGTGTGTCAGAAGCACCGATGAAATAAGAGGATTTTGAAAGAATTGGCAGTTTGGAATAACAGAGCTATAAAACAGGAGACCTTAGATGTACGCCGCAGGCTCCTACTCACGATTTAACCTTGGGCAATTTTATTTAACTTCCTTTCCACTCAAATGAGGAGTGGAGGAGTAGCCTAGTGGTTAGAACACTGGCTTGGTAACCAAGCAACCAGACTTCGATTCCCACTAGCACTCCTTGTGGCCTTGGGCAAGTCACTTAACCCTCCATTGCCTCGGAAGAAAGGCCTGGCAATCTACTTCCGGTGACACTGCCAAGAAAACCCAGGAGCTTCTGGGTCGCCAGGAGTCAGGACTGACTCGAAGGCACACATTGCATTACCACTCAAATGGTGTAAACTCCATGAGGCAAGGTTGTTGTAACCAAATAGATTATTTAGCTTCCAGGCCCCACTACTCTGGAAGTCTCTGCCCCTTTCTTAAGAAGAAAACACAATCTTTTTTTCCTTCAGGTTTGGGGCAAAAACATGGCTTTTCAACTAAGGTTTCAATCATTAATGCATTGTAGTCTCCTGACTCAAATCCTTTCTATCAGATTTCTCTCCATGTTATTTTTCCCTCTCTCTTCAACTTCTTTTCTCCCTCAGGGAGGTCATGCACTCCGAATCCCTCAGGTTCAGCTGCTCCCTGTCTGTTGTCGTTTCTTTGCTGAACCTGTTTCTTCCTTTTCTCTTTTCTTTGCCAAATATTTTAATGTTTCTTTCTTCCCCTTCCTCTTTCTTAGTCCTCTTTGGTTCTTCTATTTTTCATTGTTTGTGGACCGCTTTGACGTGCATAACGAAAAGCATTATAGAAAGAGAATAAACTAAACTAACATGGTAACATAGGGGTAGATTCTGATCCTCATTTAGTTGGTTTGGACATCCGATCCAGACGTCCAGATCTGCTAAATGTCCGGATTGCACTGGTGGCCACAGAGCTTCCTGTATGTATAGCCAACTTGTGTGGGGAGCTCTGTTCATGGGCGGGAGGAGAAGGGCCGTGGGAGGAGAGAGGGCGAGTGGTGGGAGGGGAAATGACCCGAGTTTGAGGTCGGCCCTGTACATCCGGGGTCGGCAGGTTAGACAGGGGACTTATTCCTCCTCAGAAGTGGAATAAGTTCCCCTGGATGTCGGGGACGGCGGAGCGGATGGCGAAGAGGTGAGGGGATGCAGGAAGTTCCCCGCAGCCTGGCCCTGCGGGTCAGGCAGCGGGGAAAGAATGTTTTGGGGGGCAGCAGGTGATCATGGCTCCTTTATGGTAACCATAGAGGAGCCTGGCTGAGTTAGCTGGGGAAGTGGCCGAATGTCCAGGATGCCTAGATCTGGGCACTACCTGGCTGTCCAGCCACTATCCTGTGATTCTGCTCCCATGGGGACATCTAGCCCCCGCGGGAGCGAATCGGGTGCATCTCTGGGCCATCTGGCTGTCTAGACAACTGGACGGCCCGGGGATGCACATGGCTGAATATGCCTCTAAGTATATGACGGCAGATAAAGACTAGTATGATCCATCTGGTCTGTCCACCTGCCCCTCCCCATACCTTTGCTTAGGAGTGGACCCACCGCTCCATGCAGGTCACCCCTATTTGTTAAGATATAAGAGATAGTTAAGTTTATTTTGCCCTCAAAGCAATTTGAGTTTGAGACCCCTGCTATAAAGGGATCCACTGTGTCTGTCCCATGCCATTTTGAATTCTGTCACTGTGTTTGCCCCCACCACTTCCATCGGGAGGGCATTCCAAGCATCCACCACCCTTTCAGTGAAAAAGTATTTCCTGACATTGCCTTTCAATTTACCCCCTTGCAGCTTCATGTTATGTCCTCTAGTTTTACAGTTTCCCCCTCTTTGAAAAAGGTTTGTTTGTTCTTTAATACTCTTTAAGTGTTTAAAGGACTGTATCATATCTCCCCTGTCCCTCCTCTCCTCTAGCATATACATATTTAGGTCTTCAAGTCTCTTTTCATACGTCTTCTGGCGCAGGCTCCAAATTATTTTGGTCGCCTTCCTCTGAACCGTTTCCAGTCTTTTTATATCCTTTCTGAGATATGGTCTCCAAAACTAGAATTAAACTCTTTTGCTCAGTACTGACAGCACTATAAAACTAGTTATGCTGCTATTAATCTTTCGAATTATAACTGGTTGAAGTATTGTCAATCGTCAGGCAATAGCCTAACGTTAACATAGACACTGGCAGATAGGAATTATGTGGTGCATTTAGTATGCCGGGTGGCCCCTCTCTGCTTTCCTATCTCCCAGCTACCAGCTGTATAAGCTTGCAAACAAACTCGGTCAAGAAGTCACCATCTCACAGTGTATGAATATCCTGAAAGACAGTGAGTTATCACTGACCATTCAAAACCATTTCATGACTTCAGCCATAATTAGGACCGTCCCAGCCACCAGGCAAGACTAGGCAGTCATGCAGGGAAGCAGCTATCAGGGATAGCAAAGAGCTGCAGGAGTCAAAGCTACTTGGTAGATCCTGACAGTCACACAAACCCAAAATGCTACCAGTGCTTTTACCTGTAGGGAGAGTGGACACACATACATACAAAGCAAAGTGTAATATTTAAAAGTATATGGGGGGGGGGGGGTATATTCAATGGAAATGACTAGCTGTTCTAACATGCCTAGCTGCTGCCGCTGAAACTTAAACCTGGATATTCAATGTCAGGGTCATATCCGGCCCTAGCATTGAATATCCGGTTTGCTCAAATTGGCAGGAGGCTAACCGGGCAGCGGTGATACATAGCTACTGCCTAGTTAGCTTCCATGGCAAAAGTTAGGACAGCCTTTGCTGCACCTTACTTTCATTGCTTTACCATAACTGGGCAGAGGCTCAATAAATGCCAACAAATAAAAACATAAAATAAATAAATATTGCTGCTGCCCCCTTATGGCTGGGTGCCACCCCTAGACCAGTCTCAGAATTGCCCTGATACTAACTGGTTAGCATTGGGATGTGTAGTGGCAATACCTGCTGAATATCCCAGACCTGTTAACCATGTTAATTCCTTTGAATACTGGGCCTATGATACCCAATTATACGTGTTTACAGTATTGTTGTACATTTATGTTTATGTTTACTACATCTGATATACCGCCCTTCATGGATGCAGCAGGATGATATACAAGTAAAAAATATAAATAGACAAGAAGAAATAGAAAGGAATGCCATAGTTTGATAGGAAAGGCAGAGCAGTCTTACAGAGGATGGGTAAGGACAGGGGAGGGCGAGGACAGAAGAGCTTATGGATGGGGGGATTGTATGTAACTCAGAGGCATTTATTGAACCTTTGCCCAGTTATATGGTTAACTCTCTACTCCTTCCTGTTTCCTCGGCTCGCAACCTTGGGGTTGTTTTTGACTCCTCTCTCTGCCGTTTCTTTCTCTATTAGATCAACAAAATCCGCCCATTCCTTTCTGAACACGCTACTAAGACACTTATCCACTCCTTAATCACCTCCCGTCTTGACTACTGTAACCTACTTCTTGCTGATCTCCCTTTGAATCATCTCTCTCCACTTCAATCTGTTCAACACTCTGCTGCACGGCTTATCTTCCGGCAGTCTCGTCATGCCCATATTACCCCTCTTCTCAAGTCACTTCACTGGCTCCCTGCCATTTCCACATCCACTTCAGACTTCTCCTGCTGACCTATAAATGTACGCGATAGGTGGCGAGAGGTTGGTGTGCACGGATCAGGAGAAAGACCTTGGTGTGATTATTTCTGTAAATCTCAAGGTGGCAAAACAGTGCGACAAGGCGGTGGCAAAAGCCAGGAGGATGTTGGGCTGCATATAAAGAGGAATTACCAGCAGAAAGGAAGAGGTACTAATGCCACTGTATAAGTCACTGGTGAAGCCCACTTGGAATACTGTGTTCAGTTTTGGAGACCATATCTTGCAAAGGATGTAAAAAGAATGGAAACTGTTCAGAGGAAGGCAACCAAAATGATTCGGAGCCTGCGTCAGAAGCCTTATGAGAAGAGACTTGAAGCCCTAAATATGTACACACTGGAGGAAAGGAGGGATAGGGGAGATATGATTCAGACCTTTAAATACTTAAAGAGAAATAATGAACAAACAAACCTCTTCTAAAGACGGGGAAGCTGTAAAACTAGAGGGCATAACCATTCAGGTGTCACACTTTCCCTAATAAATATGCCTATGCTGCAATTGTATGCAATGTCCCCATTGTATGCAAATGTATCTCATGCATATTCATTAGGGACAGCATGAAAACCTGAACCGTGTTTGGCCCACCAGGACCGGAGTTGGGAAACTCAGCCCTAGAACAGCGGCCAACAGGGGCATAAACACCCACACCTACAGGCTCTACTATCCAAAGCCTCATGGAGAGTCAGGCTGTTGGGCCCTGCACGGAGCAGCATCTCCCAATACTAGCACTTGCATAGCTTAGCAATGCCGCCCTAAACTTGGGAACACGTTACACATATATCAAAAGGTTGCTATGAGTAATGGCAGATAACAAATCCTAAGTTAAACACAATTTGTTGACAGAGCTGCATCATAGCAACCTTTCTGATATCTGTGGAGTGCGTTTCAGTTTTGGTTTCTGACAGCGTTTACCACTCCAGGGAGAGACCCCAACAGTATTGCATACCATAGCCATGCCCTGCAGTTGGTCAAGTCGAAGAGTGTTTTATAATCAAAAATCCACCAAACTCACTCTAAATAAACAAAAATTGTTCAGATATATGAAACAAAAAAATTTTCAACACCTGATGTAAAAACATGCAACCACAAGGTTCGTTAGACAGACCTTGTACCATAGCCATGCCTGCACTGTGCCCAGGACTGGTGTGGTGGCCAGGGCTGCCAAAAAACCTCTATATTTGCACAATGCTGGCATAGGTGTGGAAGTGTGTGTATGTCTATCCAGTGTGTTGTGGCTGCCTACACCTTACTGAGCCCACACTGCTTGCACTGTTTCCAGTGTTAGACTGTCAATGTGCATAATGAGGAGCAAGGTGCTGTGGGTATGGCCTGGACAGGGTGGCCTGGGCAGGATGCATCTGCACAGGGCATAGGGCAATGGCTGGGACATTGTAGTGCCCAACCACTACCTGCACGGACAGGGTGGCCACAGCATGTCATGCTGGGAGGTCACTCTCACCCTGACTGAGCAGTGACCACGGCATGGCTAGGTTCCCCCATAGTGCTATACAGTATTTCTCTCAAGTGACATTTATAGGTTCCCTTTTCTGGGGCCCAATCACTAACATACAGTACCTGCTTGGTGTGTGTGCTCACATCCCATTTTTGGGTGCACACAGTTCCTCCAGGAACATGCACTATGTACTAGCTAGAAGACTGTCTGCAGTTAGTATGTGTATGGCTGGAACACCTTGCAGGGTGCAGATTGACTGTGCCCTCTGCTGGTGAATGTCAGATAGTGGTGGGGGGGGGGGGGCAGCTGAGCTGAGCTTTTCCAGCATTCTGCCTGTCTGCCATTGCCTTATTGATGCGTACAGATCTGCATTGACTGCCCTGTAGGGTGACTTTTCCCCAGCAGGACTGGGGTTGATGGTCTCCTCTACTGCCACCATTGCAGAGATGTACAATGTAGATCTCTTGGTGGGAGATCCTGTCCCCCATCCTGAGCCACAGAGGGCGGGTTGGGTGGCGCTACATAATCCGCTTTGGGGTCCAAACACCCCTTTTCACTTATAACATGTGACCATGGCACCCACACAGGATATGCACTATTCTGGGTGAATCATAGTCTACAAGGGCTATACGTGACTGGGAAATACAGATGGACACAGGTGTATCCTAGGTGTGTCTGCAAGGACTACCTATCACACACTGGCACTGATGGCGACCTGCAGCATAGCCTATCTCAGCAAAGCCAGATGCTGTGGACCTGGTGCTGGGCGCCCCACCTCACCTTCAGGGTGAGCACAGGACCCGCACAATGTCACGGTCTGTTGCTACTCTGTGCCAGTAACACACACGGTCAGTTCCCCCTACCAGGCCAAGGTGCTGTGGGGGAGCATGTGATCAGCTGTAGACTGCTGATCTGCGTCTGCATGTGCAGTGCATCATGGGTACGAGTGGGTTTACCCTATCCTGGTAACCACAGCAGACAGTTTGTGTGGTGACCTGCAGTCTTTCTTTAGCCAGCCAGGGGTGTGTTAGTAACTATAGGGATGTAGCCCACTGGTTACTTCAGTGACTGTGGAGGCAGAGGTCATGGGTTTGATCCCACAGTGGTGTTATTTAATACGGCTGTCTGAGGCTTTTCCTTTTCATTTAAATCAGTGCCACCAGCAAAATGTATCCTCACAGTGCTGTACCCTTAAGGTGCCTCATAAGGCGTCCTATACAGTGCCCTTTAGGGCACATTATAAGGTGCCTTGGCGGACAGTGCACTTTATAATGTGCCCTATGGAGTACCTTATAGGGCGCCTTATGCGGCACCTTAGGTTACGGCACTATGAGTGTGTTTTTGCTGGCAGCACTAATTTAAATTAAAAAAGGAAATGCCTCAGACGGCACTGATTTAAATTAAAGTTTAATGCCTCAGACAGCCTTCTTACATAACACCACTGTGGGATCAAGCCCATGACCTCTGCCTCCACAGTCATTTGCCTACGGTAATGTGGCCTGGAAACTGCCTTAGCTGTGGGTCTCCCCTATCCCAGTAAGCACAGCAGAATGTATGTGCGTTGACGTACAGTTGTTGTGTAGTCAGTCCTAGCTATAACAATGGCCATAGAGGCATAGCACACTGGTTAGTACAATGACTATACAACCAGCTCTCATAGGTTCAAATCCCCAGTGCAACAACATCAGGAAGAGTGTCTGATGTGCCACCTTTTTGCATGGCTGTAACAGTTAGACACATCTCTGTAGTGTGTGGGTAACGCCAACATACCCACTCACCCTAGTCCTGTAGACTATGGTGGCGCTGAGCATGGGCCGTAAGCTAAGGCACCCTATAATGCGCCCGCTGGCCAACGCTGGGGAGCCTCACCACCGTAACATAAACACCAATTCACCAATTAAATTAATAAATGGTGGTGTGGCGGCGAGATCAGGTGTATGGGGACCAGAGAAGCAGCCCATACCATTAGCGCCGCTTTTCACTGTTCTGATAAGAATACTATGATGTGATCTGGGCGTCAAAATCCCACGTGTGCTGTGCGCTGTAATTGCGCCAGGTAGCACTGCAAGATAGTGCATGTACGTGCACGACACGGCGCATGCGCCATATGCGTCATCGAGCTGTCACACATGTACACGCGCTCTCTCGAGAGTGAAAAAATGAACAGCTGTTCATGGAAGCTCGCATTTACCTGGAGGGAGATCAGGATCCTGTGCGAACTAATCTTCCCCTAGACAGAGGCGTCTGTTCCCGGGCGCAGCAAAGAGGCAGGACCTTGCACGGGTGAGGAGGGCATGAGTGCGCCTCACTAGGCTGTACAACCGATCTGCCGACTACCCACGTGAAGTAAGTGTATGGGGACAGTCACAGAATGACGGTTGTGCAACACAAATACAGCAAGCATCACATATCATACATGCAGAACATGGTGGAAATACTAGTCTGTGGGCCAAGCTGTTGCCATTGTAGGTGCGTATGGTGTGGATTGCAATCCTGCCCTATCCCTAGAACGCCCCCAGACCTGATCACACGGGTCTATTACACATCCTGGTGTTATGTTACCTGCGTGTGATGTGGTCCCAAATGTCTGCTCCATCCCCAGGAGGCGTCACACATGGTTACAGAGGTCTAGCATAGATCCTGGTGTTAGGTTAACTGCATCTGTGTCAGTCTCAGAGCTCTGCCCTAACCCCAGGTGGCCCTTGACCTGATTACAGTGGTCCATTAGAGATCCTGGTGTCAGGGTACCTGCATCTGTTTCATTCTCACAGCTCTGCCCTAACTCCAGGAGGACCTGGACCTCATTACAGAGGTTTATTATAGATCCTGGTGTCAGGGTAACTGCATCAGTTGGGGTTTCACAGCTCTGCCCTAACCCCAGGAGGCTCTGGACCTGATTACAGAGGTCTATTATAAATCCTGGTGTCAGGGTACCTGCATCAGTTGGGGTTTCACAGCTCTGCCCTAACTCCAGGAGGCCCTGGACTTGATTACAGAGGTCAATTAGAGATCCTGGTGTCAGGGTACCTGCATCTGTTTTATTCTCACAGCTCTGCCCTAACTCCAGGAGGCCCTGGACCTGATTACAGAGGTCTATTATAAATCCTGGTGTCAGGGTAACTGCATCAGTTGGGGTTTCACAGCTCTGCCCTAACCCCAGGAGGCCCTGGACCTGATTACAGAGGTCTATAGCCCAGCTAAGTGTGTTGGTGCATGCTCCTGTTGCAGTCGGCTACAAATGTCCTATTCACAGGAAGCCCTAGTTGTGTCCACACAGGTAGATTAGACATCCTGGTGTTATGGTAGTGGCTCCTGGTGATGTGTTCAGGGCCACCCAATACCCGCACGACACCAGAACACATCACACATGTTCCAATAGAGATATCATGGTGGCATGGCGTGTGTGTCTGCAGATGTGTGTAGGTCATGCAAACATAGAGGTGTGTGCCGGACCCCACAGGGATCAAGAAACACCTCCCCTGTAGACCAGCATACCTACCCCACACATGGCATGGTGCTGCCATGTAATGCAAGGAGAGCGTAGGATCTGGGTAAGGGTGGTCCGGGGGTTGCCCAAATGACACGTAGGTGGCACCCCACACATGCCCAGACCCACAGCCACACATGCAGGCGTCGCTGGCAACAGGTAGTAGAGGACCCACTAGCATGAGCAGCAGCAGCACCCTGCTACACGCAGTGATGTGTGATGTGCGTTGGGCACCCACCAGAAATATCTGGCCCTTAATGTTCCCACCCATTGCATTCCCACCCAGGTGGAGGACCTACAGAAAAAGGGACGGGAGATGCGTCTGCACTGCCTGGGTGTCCTCAAGCGGCTACAAAGGAGGGCGCTGCAGCAACATGGCGGTGAGTGTTGCGGCCCCTGCAGCTCAGTATAGCATGTCACAGTGGGCCAACGGTCTGTGGGAGGCCACACTATGTTTATGTGGCGTCGTAATTGCATGATGGTGTGCTAATGACTGTCTTCCCCCACAGAAGCTGCTGCTGTTGGTGAGGGGACATCAACCTCAGGACCTCCCACAACACACCTCACAGCTGCAGTCCAGCCGGTTGAGGAGGAGGAGGCGGATGAGGAGGAGGAGGCGGCAGAGGTGGAGGAGGCGGCAGAGGTGGAAGAGGATCACGGGGACATGG
Source organism: Ichthyophis bannanicus (assembly GCA_033557465.1). Lineage (NCBI taxonomy): Eukaryota > Metazoa > Chordata > Amphibia > Gymnophiona > Ichthyophiidae > Ichthyophis > Ichthyophis bannanicus. The sequence continues at coordinate 712,863,360 of CM066033.1, read as the reverse complement.
AGGGGATGGAGGGTGGGGTGGGGCGGGAGGGAGGGGAGGGTGAGAGTGTGTGTGATGTTTTGGAGGGTGAGGAGGAGGAGGAGGAGAGCGGGGAGGGTGGCGTGGGTGGGTGGGTGGGAGGTGCCAGGGGGGAGGAGGGGGTGTGGAGGGTGTGGGTGGGAGGGGGGAGGGTGTGAGGGAACACAGGACAACACAGGGCACTGTGTGTGGCGATGGTGTCCGTCTGGGTGTAGCTACGCCACCGATTGCCACAGACAGGGCCAACGCACATGCCACCACACAGACACCTGGCACCTTGTGTGTATGTGGTGGCAGTTGCATTCGGGACCTGTATTTGGCAATGGATGGTATGCTGCAACGCCAGCAGGCCCAGGACTGCACCATCCGGTGGCTAGCAGGCGCCATTCAGTGGATGGCTGCTGAGATGCAGCGTGTGGCTGGTATGGGTGGTGCATCTCGACAGCCATCCCCTGATGGGCATCCCAGGAGCATGTGATGGTCCCTGTGGCGCCCACACACGTGCCCTGTGCTGTCCTGTCTCCCGGGACCCAACATGTGGGCTTTTGTATACAATACTTGTTGTAAATATGTTTTTAAATACAGTTGGGTTACTACATCACAATGGTCATGTGTCTCCCTTACAGACAAGACTGTTTACATGAGCATGGGACATGTGTGTAGACCCCTATGTGTATGTGTGGTAGACACAGGTAACATACATGGACCGTCTCCACACTCAGGTGTGGGGGCTGGCCATGTGCATAGGTGTCTGTGACCCCTGGTGCCCCTGTAATGTACCGCTATGCTGTGTGTCCCAGCAGCTATGGTCACATGCATGTTGCCTGTGATGTGTAGGCTGCATATCTGATGCATCATACTCGTAGGAGGATGAAGGGAAAGGCTAGCAGTAGCTATGTGGCAGAAAGGATAAGATGGATTGCTGTACCCAGGAGCTGCCCAGGGGGATAGCTGGTGAGGCCAAGACAGGTGGATGTTGGTCTGGAGGGGGATCAGCGGCTCACTACAGGTGCAGGGGGAGAGTGAACAACTGACTGTAGCTAGTTACCTATGCCTGCCTATGTCTTCCACAATCATCTGTGGCTAAACAGCCACGTAGGCCCTGTTGTGGATCAGAGGGAATGGCACATGTGGGTGGAGCAATGGGGAGGATATGGGGTGTGAGAGAATGACAGATCCGTAAAACATACATGTACCACCATAAACATATTACTGCTTGACCGGAGAGGTAGGGTATACCCTCACACATAGGTAGAAGGGTGCACACATGGCACGGTGCATGGCACACAGGGCATGGTATAACATATGTGCGTTGATTGGTGGTAGTGCATACACCCCACCCCTAAGGGAAATGGGGAGGCACATGTGACCAGGGTGACAATATGGGGGACAGGGTACTCAGGGGAGTACAGTGGCAAACACCGGAGACGTGCACATAGGTATAATCAGGTTTAGTCATCTTTATTGGCACGCAGTGACCTGTTTCCCGCAATCACAACCTGCGTGGTCGCCCACGTCCACGGCGACCACGGCCCAAGCCACGCCGTTGTTCTGGTTCCGCTGGTGCTGCCTCTGGGGCTGGGGCTGGGGCTGGCTGCTGGGAATGCCCAGCCATGGCCTCCTGGGCATTTGCAATCTGCAGTAGCACCGCTGCCATCACCTCAGCTGTGCCACGCAGCTGGCTCACCTCCTCCCGAATGCCCATCAGAGCCTGACGAGTGGCTGTGGGTGAGACACAAGGTGATGTGTGAGACATATGTTGCACCCCCCACCGTGACTCATGCAGATGTCTGGCATATCCCAACAGACCAGTCCGCAGAGCAATCATGTATGCGATGGCTAGCAATGCAGTACCGTGTTTACATCTGTGTGTCCCATGATCCATCCTTAGGCCAGGAAATGATCCTGCTGAGGGGTCGTGGAAATCACAGATATGACACATGGTACTGTGTTGCAGTTCATTGTGTCACTGCTGTATCTGCGCACTAGTCGTACAGGATAGGTTGTATAATGTGGGGATTCATGGCACACAGATAGATATCTGGGGGGCACTGTTCACTCTAAACCTGATGCACAGTACTGAGTACCCTGACTGTCTATGCTACGTACCACAACCCAGGGAGAGGGGTCCGGCGAGTAAGCTGTATAGGTAATCTGGGGTAGGTGTGTACCACTGTAAGTCTCCATGGGGTATTTGGTGGTGAATAGTAGGTGGATGTATCAGCTCATTAACATGATGACACCAGACGGCACATGCTACAAGGGGTGGGGGGGGAATGCACATGGCACACAACCCCACTACACATACAAAACTATGTGCTATGGTGTCATAATATTAGGGGCACATGGAATGTCATTGTGGAAGTTACGTCAACCCCCAGGGGGCTTGTTGTGTTTTCTGTTACCCACCTTCCGCATCGTCCCTTAATGAGGCAGTATGAGCCCGCAGCTCCACAAGGATGACATCCATGCTGGTGTGTGGGGTGCATGATGTCTCCGGCGCCTGTATTGTGTGGCGACTCCCCTCCGACTCTGCGTCCTCCACAGCCCGTGTGCTGCTGCTACTGGCCCCCACTTGTGCATCGGCATCGGCATCCGCTGCCCTGTCCTCTGCCTCGGGCACCACATTGCTTTCTGGGGTCTCCCCGCCTATGCTGTCCGCGTCCCCGGCCTCTGGCCCCTCAGCATCCTCTGGTGCCGGCACATCCCCCTCCTCATATGCCTCCATGGCCTGGATGTCACTTAGGGGGGTAGAACAGGGTACACAGCAAGGATGAGTTAGCGCAGGTCACATATCTACACCTGTGTAGTACATCCCCGCCAACAGCAATGTGGTGTCCGCCTGTACCTGATGTTACTGCACCTACAATGGGGACAGCACAAGTGCGTACAGTGTGCTGTACCTGACAGGGGGGAGGGGCGGCCTCTCGCACTGGTGGAGCTGTGTCACATTTGCTGTTATGTTGGGGGGGATGGGGTTGCGACTGGCGGGCCCACTATATGCAACACTAGATATGCACTGTGTGCGTGACCTTGGAAGCGGGCTCAGTGCTACATGTGGCCAGGGTGCGTGTGGGAACCCTGAGTGGGATTGTGGCCTGTCATAGTGTGTGTGAGCGATGTATATGCTTTGGCCTGAGTGGTATGGACAGCAGGTGTTGCAGCATTCGTCCAGGTCAGCCAGATATGTGTGAAGACTGCCGCCTTGGTAGCCACTGTGCGGAGTGTGTGGACAGCTATCACATACTCGGTGTGTGTGGTGGGTTGTTTCGGGGGATGGGTGGAGTGATACTGGGCATGTGGTTGCATCGTGGGTGGGGGTCATGGGAATGTGTCTGTGGCACTGCAGTACCTGTATAGATGATGGCCCCAGGTGATGTGGGGTCTTGGCTAGGTGTAGTTGGTACGGCTGTGGCAATGTGCATCCCAGTGTCTTGTGAGGGTGGGTAGGGGATCCCCACTGTATGTTGGCCAATGACAGAGTGTGATGTGTTGGACATCTGTGTGATGTGGTCGTTGGGGTTTGTTTGCGTCTACCTCGCCATCACAGTGTGATAGGCCTTCCTCTGTCACTGGTCTGGGATATGTCCCTGGACAAGTAATCTCATACACACGTCATAGCTGGTGTGTGTGAGTCCCCCCAGGTCAGTGTTTTCTGGCCTAGTTGTATGTCCCTCCTGTCTGTGTCCCCCTGTCATATAGTGGTGTGTGCCTAGCTGCAGATGTATGCTGTTCTGTGTGACCTATATGCCAGGTACGAATAGCTGCTGCATGTGCTGGGTTCATGGGGTGGAGGGTGTTGGGCCCCCTGTATGTATGGTCATCCCCCCACTCATGCGCAATCAAGGGGGGGTGGCACTCCGCCTGGCTGGGGGACTGCCCCCCCCTGGTTCTGTACACCTGTGCAGTGCTCTACGATGTCCAGGACTGTGGCTGTTGTGCACGCAGCCCCAGATACCTGTCACACCAACCCTGTACCTACACAGCCATGTTTTGCTGGATATGTGGCCCCAAGTTGCCTGTGTTAGGGCACACGCGTTCTCAGGCCATAGGCCCCCACCTTCCCATCCATGGCTGGCATGTGCTGGGCCGTGAGCTGTACATGTGCAGCATATCTCTGACCTACCTGCCTGTGGATGGGTGGTGTCCAGCACTTCAGGCAGTCCACGCAGGTAGATCGGGCCAAGACGGTCTGTGAGTTCCTGCTCCAGGGGTGTCAGGGTTGGGGCAAAGGGCCCACCCCCTCTGGTGCCCATGGCATGTCGCCTCTCCGCCACCATGTGTGCACAGACACCACGCTTTTTTTTGTTGTTATTGTTAAATGCCGTTGAGTCGGAGTCGACTCATGGCGACCCTCTGGATAGCTATCCTAAATTGTGTTCGGTCTTGAGTCAGGCGGCTCATTGTTGACAGACTGGTACCCGTAGCTGCTGTTATTGTATTGATCCATCTCATTGCTGGCCTTCCTCTTTTGCGCTGACCTTCTATCTTGCCAAGCATGATGTCATTCTCTAATGATCTCTCTCTTCGCATGATGTGTCCAAAGTATGAAAGTCGAAGTCATCTGAGCTTCTAAAGAAAGCTTAGGTTTGATCGCCTCTAGTACCGACTGGTTTGTTCTTCGGGCAGTCCATGGTATACACAGTATTCGCCGCCAGCACCATAATTCAAAGGCATCAATTTTCTTCCTGTCTAGCTTTTTCACTGTCCAGCTTTCACATCCATATGATGTTATTGAAAATACCATGGCTTGAACAAGTCAAATCTTTGTATGGAGAGAGACATCTCTGCTCTTGAGAATCTTATCTAGGTCTTTCATAGCCATTCTGCCAAGAGCAATGCGTCGTCTGATTTCTTGACTGCCTGTTGCTTCTTTATTGATAGTTGATCCAAGTAGGTTAAAGTTGTTCACGATTTCAATTTCTTCTCCTTCAACGATGAACCTATTGATTATGCCAGTTGTCATGATCTTTGTCTTCTTTACATTAAGGTGCAGGCCCATTTTGAGACTATGTTCTTTGATTGTGAGAAGCAAATGTTTCAGATCATCTTCACTTTCAGTCAGTAATGTGGTATCATCAGCATAGCGAAGGTTGTTGAAGAGTCTTTCACCAATCTTCACACCTCTGTTGTCTTCATTCAATCCTGCTTCTCTGATGATTTGTTCTGCATATAAATTAAACAGGTAGGGGGAAAGTATGCAGCCTTGTCTTACACCTTTGCTTATTTTAAACCATTCTGTTTCTCCTTGTTCTGTTCAAACTGCTGCTTCTTGATCAATGTACAGATTGTGCAAGAGTACGATCAGGTGTTCTGGTATACCCATGCTTCTTAATTTGGCCCAGAGTTTCTCATGATTTACACAGTCAAATGCCTTGCTATAGTCGAAAAACTACAAATAGATATCCTTTTTGGTATTCTGTAGTCTTTTCAAGGATCCATCTCACATCCGCAGTGATGTCTCTCGTTCCTCGCCCTTCCCTGAACCCTACTTGCACTTCAGGTAGTTCTTGTTCCAGGTATGGTTGTAGTCTCTTTTGAATAATCTTCAGTAGAATCTTGCTGCCATGTGGGATCACAGCGATTGTGCGATAATTTCCACAGTCAGTTGGATCACCTTTCTTTAGTATTGGTATAAACACAGATCTTTTGCAGTCAGTAGGCCATGATGTTGTCTTACAGATTTCTTGGCAGAGCCTTGTAAGTACGGTAACAGCTGCATCAGATTGCTGTAATACTTCTATGGGAATGCTATCAATGCCTGGTGCTCTGTTCTTTGATAAGGCTTTCAATGCTGCTTTAACTTCTTTCATCACCAATGGTTCCCGATCATAAGGTACAGGTTGAAACGGCTGTTGGTCCACTTGATCTTTATCACATAAAAACTCTGTATACTCCTTCCACCTTTTCTTGATCTTCTCAGCATCATTCAACATAGAACCTTGTGCATCTTGTAACATTCCAATTCGAGGCTGGAACTTTTTCTTTAACTCTCGTAGCTTTAGGAAAGCCGATCTTGTTCTTCCTCTAATAGTTTCTGCTTCTATTTCCTTGCATGCCTCGTTGTAGTACTTTTCCTTGTCCTGTCTTGCTGCACGTTGGAAATCTCTGTTGAGTTCTGTTATTGTCTTTCTTTCTCCTCTGGCTTTAGCTTCTCTGCGTTTCTGGGCAGTTTTCAGAGTTTCTTCCATCATCCATTTTGGCCGTTATTGCTTTTTCACCTTTTGTAGAGACTTCTCGCTTTCTTCCAACACAACCTTCTTGATGTCATTCCATAACTCTTCTGGAGCTCTGTCATTTGTATCTAAAGCAGCAAATCGATTTTGCAGGCAGTCTTTAAAGTCCAGTGGTATATTCTCAAGGTCATATTTTGCTGCATTCATGAGTGGTTTGCTCTTTTTCAACTTTAGCTTGAGTTTGCATACTAGTAGTTGATGATCTGTATCACAGTCAACTCCAGGTTTTGTCTTTGTTGATGTTATAGAACTTTTCCATCGTTGACTTCCACAGATGTAGTCAATTTGATTTTTATACAATCCATTGGGTGAAGTCCATGTGTACAGTCGCCGCTTGTGTTGATGGAAGAAGGTGTTTGAGATGAATAGATCGTTGGTCTTGCAGAATTCTATCAGTCTTTCTCCAGCTTCATTTCTGTTGCCAAGTCCATATTTTCCAACTACTTTGCCTTCTTCTTTGTTGCCAACTTTTGCGTTCCAGTCACCCATGACTATCAGGATATCCTGTTTGCATATTCTATCAATTTCAGCTTGTACTTGTTCATAGAACTCTTCAATTTCATTCTCTTCTGCAGCTGTTGTTGGGGCATATACTTGAGTTATAGTTGTGTTGATAGGCATTCCTCGTAGACGAATAGAGATTAAGCGTTCGCTGACTGCATTGTATTTCATTACAGTTCTTGCAAGTTTCTTCTTTATTATAAACGCAACACCATTTCTTCTTTGTCTTTCATTTCCAGCATAGTAGACCATGTGATCATCTGATGCAAAGTGCCCGATGCCAGTCCATTTCAGTTCGCTGACACCCAACAGATCAAGTTGTACACGTTCCATTTCATTCTTGACCACCTCCAACTTCCCTTGGTTCATACTTCGTACGTTCCATGTTCCAATGCGTAAGACATCTTTACAGCTTCTGACTCATTTTTTTTTTTAAAACTTTAAGTCCACCATAAAATCCAAACAACACATCAACAGACGGCGCCACGGGGAGGGTTTGTTCTTCTCCCCCCCCGGGAGCCAACAGAAAGATAATACAATAGGTGGTCATTTTACATTATATCCCAACCCCCCTTCTCCCACCCCTCTCCCCTCACCCACCAGCCCACCCTCACTCCATTACCAGCTTCGTAAACCAAATATCATCTAGAACTGTAAAGCAGCTACCTCCTACCCACTCCTCAAGCCCACAATCATTCAACTCCCCCCTTGGAGGGTTGCATTACGGCTGTGGGGCCCCAACTGCTGAATATATGGCTCCCAGACCGACAGAAAAACTGTCCAACGCTTGGCACTGCCCCGCGCCATCCAACGCTCCGTTAGCATTAATTGATGAAAGTTATTTCGCCATTCACTGAAAGTGGGCAGTTGGCGTTCCCTCCATAATCGAAGAATCGGCCCTTTACCCACCAGACAGGCCTTCCGCACAAGCAAACTCTCACCAGCTTTCACAGGTCCAGGGGTCGGCAACTGGTCAAGTGCTACAAATAGGCCCGTCCAATGGAGCCTTCGCTGAAGCAGTGTGCAGAGGAAGCTGCATATCCGTGCCCAATATGCCCGTATTCCCCGACAACCCCACCACATATGAAGGAGAGTAGCCAAGGGCTCCGAACAGCGTGGGCAGGAGCCATCAGTGTCCAGATGACTGCGCAGTGCCCGCCTTGGCGAAAAATGAGCCCTAGTCACGCACTTAAATTGGATCTCACGCCAGCGCACTCCTTGTACCAGTCGTCTAATCCGTTTCAATGCCGTCAGTACCAATCCCGGCTGTACGTCTTCTCCCAATTCAGTCGCCCAAGCTCTTTCGACTCCACTATAATCAGGGAGGGGGCGGTAGCACTCCAAACTACGTTTCAAATTGGAAATCGACGGCGGGCGCTCCTCTCCCAGCTGAAAAAATTCCAAAATACGGGCTGAGCGCTCAGCCTGCAGCGCATCGCGCGGCAGTGCGGCCACATAGTGGGAGGTTTGTATATAGGCAAAACAATGCGTGTTGGGGAGATCGTATTCCCGACTGAGCGTTCGGAATGATTTACAGCTTCCCGCTTGGTCTACCAAGTGCCCTACCATCCGGATGCCACGTAGCCACCAGTCCCGAAACACCGCAGTCTCGGACCCTGGAGTGAATTGGGCATTGCCCTGCAGTGGCAAACAACAAGACACCTTCCATGTTTCCTGCCAATAGTTGTTAAGTTGTTGCCATGTGCGTCGGGCCGAGTCCACTAACGGACTCTGCCGACTAGAATCTGTGAGGACCGTACGTGTGCCGTGCAAAGTCGCCAGGAGAGTCGCAGGAGCCACCAAACACTCCTCTAAAGACCTAGGTGTATATATTTCCGTCCCCCCTAGCCAATCTCCCAGGTGTCGGGCTTGACAGGCCAATGCGTAAGTCCTCAAGTCTGGTAAGCCCATACCTCCCTCTCGCCATTTTCCAAGCAGGCGATTCCACGGGACCCGCGCCCGCTGCCCCCGCCAAAGAAAGCGCTTAAGCAAAACCTCCATTCTACTCAGGTCACGTCGAAGCAACCAGACTGGTAGGGTCTGCAGCCAGTACAAGATTCTGGGTAAGACTATCATCTGTACTGCCGCTATCCTCCCTGCCAGAGACAGCGGGAGAGGCGCCCATGCACTTAACTGCACAGCCAAATGCCACAGTATCCGGTCTAGGTTACGCCGGTATAAATCCTGGGGATTTCCGGTCAATGTTATACCCAAATAGATGAATTCTCTGTCTGCCCACCGTAAAGGGAAGGGTCCCCTCCAAGAACTGCGGAAGTGCCCTAAGACATCCACTACCTCAGACTTATCTTTATTAATGCGCAAGCCTGCAATTGCTCCGAACCGCTGGAACTCGTCTAAAAGCGGTTGTAAGGAGGTGGCTGGAGACGTCAGATGGACCAACAAGTCGTCAGCGAAGGCCGAGATAAGGACTGACTCTCATTTTATGCGCAGCTACATCAGCAGTCAGACGTCCCGAGGGCTTTGATCCAACCACATCATAAATGCTGGCTTTACTCTGAGAAGTCTTCAGCTCTTCCCCAGTAGCTAGCTGAGTGCCTTCCGACCTGGGGGTCTGATCTTCCAGCACTATAGCACAATTTGTTTTGTTGTAACTATCCATTGGGTTTTCATGGCAAGATAGAGAAGTAAATTGCCGGGCCTTTCTTCCGCGCAGTTTAAGTTTGGTGTTGTTGCCCTTGTCACAGAAATGCGATCCTCCGCCGTCAACACTATCCTATTCTGCTGCTGCCCAGATGGGATAGTGTTGACGGCGGAGGATCACATTAAATATTTTCCTCAGGCTATCCAGGTCTCTGGATGGCCCCCCCTGCCTGGGCTATGGCCTCCTGGATCTCCTCCCACATGTGTATCCGTGTGCCCACAGTGGTGCCTGTGCTCAGCCGGCCATAGAGCACCTCATACCGCTCCAAAACACTGGCCAGCAGGATGTTGTTTTCCTGCTGGCTGAATCTAACAGCCCTCCTCCGTTCCTCGCCTGGCACCGGTATAAGCCTACGTTTGGCGCTGGGTGGCCCCTGGATGGGCTGCGACACACCCGATGGGCCTGCAGCCACCACCACCACAGGACCACCTCTCCCTGGCGGCTCTGTATCCCGCTGAACATGTGTCTCACCCTCCTCCCCCCCTGCCATGTCCTGCCGCTCCATCTCACTGCCCTCTGTGCTCTCTCCCTCCCTGTCATACATTGTTACCCCTCCTGTTCCTCCCCTGCTCCCCCCTCGGCTGCTTTGCTCCACCTCACACCTGCACCTCACCTCCCCTCCCCTCCTCTCCCTGCTCCTCAGATCACCTCCTGTTTCTCTCACCTGCTCCTCGCCTCCCCTCCTCTCTCTCTCTCTCTCTCACCTTCTCACCTGCTATAGTCCTGATCTCACCCTCGCCTGCTCTACAACTCGCCTTCTGTCTCCGTCGCCTACACAAACCCCTCAGCGTGTACCACGTGTGCATGTGTATTTATGTGTTTTTCTACATGTGCGCGTCCTTGCGCACATTGTGCATGTGCAGCAGTGCGAGTGTGGAGGCTGTAGGCATTGCGCATGCATAGGGGAGATGCGGAAGGTGCGTGCCTAGGACCCATGTGATGAGTGCTGGTCCACGCATGTGATGTAAGGCCAGCCGCATGCCCGTAACGGCACGCAGCACACAAATACATCTCACACACACGCACAGCACATGCACAACATGGTGTCCCTGTGCACACACCTTCTGCATCTCCCCTGCGCATGCACAACATGCGCAGCCCCACGCTTGCACTGCTGCGCATGTGCAATGCGCGTAGCCCCACGCTTGCACTGCTGTGCATGCGCAACGCACGCAAGGACGCGCACACGTAAAAAAACACAAATACACATGCACACATGGTACACACTGAGGGGTTTGTGTAGGTGAGGGAGATGAGGCGTGCGGTGTTGGTTGTTGGTGAAGCAAGGGAAGTGTCAGAGGCAGATTTGGTGTGGAGAGTGGCTGGGTTGGTGAGTGCTGGTGGAGTTGTGTGGCTGGGTTGGTGACTGGTGGGTGAGGTGAGTGTCTGAGTTTGAGTAAGTTAGAGGAGTTGAGGGGGATGGAGTTTATGGTGGGCTTTGTGGTTGCTGCATGTGCAGTGGGAGGTGAGCAGGGGCTGCGGTTGCCTGACAGGGAAGATGGTGTCCATGGAGCTGAGGCACAGGGCATGGGTTTAGTCCCACTGCAACACAGACCTGCAGCTGTGGGGGCAGGCCAGGCAGGGGCTGTGATGGCACGGTGCAGGAGGCGTGCAGAGTTGCAGGCTCGCCAGCCTTGCCTCTACAGGCTCAGGGCCCAGCTACAGGGCATGCGTGAGGACCAGGTCATCTCCCTCTACCGCCTGAGCATAGGGGCTATTAGGGAGCTCTATTAGGATCTAAGACCTGACCTTGAGCCCCTGACTGGTCGGTCACATGCCATACCGGGTTTGGTCAAGCTCCTTGGTGCCCTACATTTCTTTGCCTCTGGCTGTTTCCAGTGGCCGCAGTGGGTGGCATGAGCTGCCCAACCTTCTCACGCTGTCTCCACCAGGTACTGCGTGCCATGATCAGACGGGTGGGGAATTACATTGCCATTCCCAACACTAGGCAACAGTGGGGGACCCTGAACCAGGCCTTTGAGGCGTTTGCCGGGATACCACACGTTATGGGAGCTATTGATTGCACACATGTTGCCCTGGTCCCACCAAGAGACAGGGAGGTAGTGTTCCGCAACCGCAAACACTACCATTCCCTGAATGTTCAGGTTGTATGTGATGCAAGTATGCATATTCTGAATGTGGTTCCTAGGTTTGCAGAGCCCACCCATGACTCCTATATCCTGCATCACTCGGCACTATTCAGACAATTTGAGGCAGGACAGTATGAGGACTGTATACTGCTGGGTGTGTACTTCTCATCTCTGACATGCACATGGTGATCCTATTCTGAATGTGGTTCCTAGGTTTGCAGAGCCCACCCATGACTCCTATATCCTGCATCACTCGGCACTATTCAGACAATTTGAGGCAGGACAGTATGAGGACTGTATACTGCTGGGTGTGTACTTCTCATCTCTGACATGCACATGGTGATCCTGTGACTAGCCATATGTGCACATGTCTGTCTTTGAGGTGTATCCCTAGTTGTGTGTGTCTCATCTGTCTGTGTGTGATCTAACGTTGGGGGGGTGGGTAGTGCCCTCCAGCTCTACCTTGCTACGGTGCTGTGTGATGATGGTAGAATGGATGCTAGCATTTGTGTTATGGTTACAGATTATGTTGATTGCAATCCGTACACCTACCTCTTGTTTTGTGTGTCATAACTTCACACGCTGATGCATAGTTGTGGTGTCCCATCATGTGCTGTCATATGATATTATGATAGGTGGTATCTACACTATCTGTGATGATTAACCAAAATAAAAATATGTGTTGGACGTACATTTGTCTCTGCTGCTGCTTGATCACACTGACACACGTATTTAGTGATTTCCTGGTCATGTACATGGCCCACCTGTGCTCACATCCTTGTACGGTGCCAGCTATCTATCTGCCAGCCGTTTGCCATATCACTGGGTGTTACAGGTTCCCATACACACATTCCCTTTGAGGTAATATTTTTGCATTGTGCTTGCTGTGGTTGTTTGGGATAGTGGTTACGGACATGTGTTGTAACACCATAGGTTTCAGGTTTGATCCACACATGGGGTTTACTTATTTTTTTCTGTTGTGCTAACCTGACCATGAGCTACCTGCAGGTTCATCACCTATGCACACACCCTTCCATCTCTTCACTGTACACCAAAGTGTGCCCTCTGTGCTGCCTATCCATCACATATTAGCTGTTACATATGTCTCTTTCTTTGTAGTGTTTACATGGCAGTCCACTTGGGGAATTGGCATTGCTGTGGTTCAGCTGGTCTGTGGCACACCTGTTTGCAGGTTCAATTCTCACATGCTCCTGTTCTGTTCCATATTTTGCCCTGCTCCACAGAGCATCCCCTGCCGCCCTTTGGGTTTAGGTTCTTTCCTCTTGTGCATGTTGTATCCACTGCATAACATTTCATTGTGTGTGTGCATGTAGTTATATGTGGCTCTGGTCCCAATTACAGACTGTGATCTGGTCTGTACACACCAGATCTGCATGTGCATTCCATCATGGTTACTGTTGGAGGTTTGCCTATCCTGGCAGACAGCAGGCTTCTTGTGTGATGCCCTGCAGTATTCTTGTATGCAGCCTTTGCTAATGACCTCACGTTGGTGGTGTGGCCTACCGGTTTGTGCATCAACATTTGTGCTAATGGTCATAGGTTTGATTCCTCTCTGTTCTCTTTCATTTGTATGCCTGTCCTGCACAGCTACTTTTCATTCCTGTAACAGTCATATCTGTGCAGATTTGTGCTGTTAGCACATTGTACCCTTATCACAGTTGCCAACCATCCTTCTGTCCGTCTATGTATGTCTGCCAGCTGTGTGCCGTCCTGCCCTGATGTGCAAGCTGCTATCCCATGTCCTGCACTGATACACGTTTCTGCATTACAGCTCTTCCTGGTTGCTTCTCCTGTGTGTCCTCTGCATGGCACTGCTACTCCTCTGTCCTCCTGTCATTGCACCTATCCCGCCACCTCTACCTCCTCTGCTGGACACGTCTTCCCATCCTCTGCCACACACTGTCATTGTTGCATGGTACATTACCATCACCCTGTTTATCGCTACAGCTGCCCCCGATATGTTTGTCCATTTTTCCAACTGCCACATGGGCTGGACGCAGATTTGTCTGGTCCATCAGCTCAGATCTACTTCCTTCCATCACTTGTGCATTGTCTTTCCTTGGTGCTCTGTGCAGTGTTAGGGTTACATCTGTGTTTGGCCCATACCTTTCTTGCTTTTCAATTTGGGGGATTTTACTGCCCTTGGCCAACATTTCTTGAGTCACCTATACATCCTTGGGGCATCTTTAGCCACACCTTAGAGTCAGCCAGCTTATGGGGTGCCTACTATGGTGCCTTGGGAGTTGACACCTTTCGACATGCCCTCTGGAGCACATTATAACCCGCCTTGGCTGACGTGGTGGTTTAGGATGTGCCTTTTGGTGTGCCCTGAAAGGTGCATTAGGTTATGGCACTGGGGTGCGGATATTTTTAGCTGGCAGCACAGATTGTTGGACTGTTTCTGACTGTTACAAGCAGGAAAAGGAATTGCCTTGGCCACCCTTATTCATTACGCCCACTGGGGGATTGAACTCATGACCCCTGTTTCAGTAGTCATTGTATTAACCAGTGTGCTACACCTCTGTTGCTGTGATTGCAGGTCAGCATGCGAAGTTAAGGTTAATGCGCGGTAACATGCACGGCTCCCTCTATCGCGCGGTAACAGACACGGCACACTTTATCATGCGATAACCCGCGATTGCTACCTTAAGATCAGAACACCCACTCCTTATATGGCATTCTTCACAGTAACGCTGCAACTAGCGCCGGTAACATTAAGATGGTTTAGTAAACATACCCCTAAAAGTATACTAAAAAATATAGTAAAAACTGATGCAGAAAATCAAGACACTGAAAGAATTGTAAATATGAGAAATGTGTACAGGCAAAGAGAACATTTAAACATAAAAATATATAAATATCCATCAGTGTGCAAGAATCATATCTATTGTTAACACCACATGGTAAGTATTACTTAAAAATATTTAAGCCTGTTTCTTGGGAGGCATAGTTGTTAATGAAATAATCATATGGCACATTTATGATTATCAAAAACAGAAAAAGTGCCGATAAAGGATGAGGAGGACATAAGGATGAGAAACAGCCTATTGGCAACACAACATATTTAATCTGAAAATCAGAGGCTCAATTGTATGTCTGCTTTTAGAAGAGTACTACTATCATAGGAAAGACAGATAAATCTGAAAGGTACCTATTCACTAGAGTCTGGTAAATAACGCTAGAGTGAGAATTCTGAAAACTCAATACACTCCTGTGCAGAAAAAAAATTAGAAACCAATAATAAACTCTCATTGCCTATTGTAGAGTATAAAAGAAAAAAAGCGAGAAAATAGAAGAAAAAACAGCTTGCCTTTGAAAATACTGTCTCACAAGGCTGAAGATGCAGAAAAGAAACCACAGGGAACGGACTGGTCCTTTTAAACCCTGTGCTAAACTTCGCGCCAAAAACAGGGGTCATAGTTCACCATCAAAACCCACTGTAAAAACATAATACCCTCTTTCAAAAAGATTTTTCAATTAAATTGTGATGCTATAAAAAAGCAAGCGTGTATAAACATTAAGAATCCGCACTCATAAGCTGTCCGGTTAAGAATTCTATGCCACATCACGGTGCACTGACCAGCAGTGCACCATTCCTAAGCCTAAGGGTTTGCAGTAAGTTCAAAACCGGCAAGAGAACTAGGTATGATACGGCTCATAAGTCCACCCATTTTTGGGGTGTTATTAATCTAGAGTGTAGCCACATATTTGTTTGATAAATCGTGTACCAGTAGAGGACAAAACAATTGAATGAATAGTTAGAATCTTATAATACTTTTTATATATTATAAAAAATATGATATGTGAGAGCTTAAGAATCAATAAAAACTCCCATATATAAATAAATATATAAATAAATAAAATAGCGCTTGCCTTGAACAACATTGCATAAAAACCCTCACTAATGATATATTGCTAAGACTGTTGAGAACCATCCTTAAAAAAAAAAACGCATACCTTGACGGATAAAAGAAAAATGCTACAAAGTGTTATACAAATGCCACCTTTAACACGCTAGAGGGGACACTGTGTAGTACAAACTAGTGCTATCCCATAATAGACCTGCGGGTGCTAAAACTTAGTCCAATGAAAGCACCTTAATAAAACAATGAATTGAATATAGTAAAACTTGTCCTAATTAAAACCATGTGGCTAACGGCAATCTCCGTTAATATATTAATCCATAAAAAAGAAGAGGGAACAAATCTCAAAATAAAAATAATTAACAGTGGCGCTATCCTTAGACCGAACTGGCACCCCAACGAAATAACAGCACACATAAGTAAATGAATGGATTAATGCCATACCTAACGAACAAGAGCTTAAAAGGCAATTAAAACTAAGAATGAAACAATGTGTGGAGGAGAACAACATAGATGTGTAAGCACAAAAATAGACAACGGTCTTAAATGAGTAACAATGAGTAATAAGGTATACAAATAAAAATAAAAACCGAAAGGCCCCGTCGGGGAAACAATTAAAATGGAACCAACCGAATGTAACATATTATAGGAAACTAAATGGGGGTTAGAGCACAAAATAATTGAATAAATAGTTAAAAACATATACTCCTTTAAAAACAATTCAACATGTAGGTGCTTAAAAATAAATAAAACTGAACATGCTAAATTGACAGTTAAAACCCTATACTCCTTTAAAACCGGTTCAGCACGTGGGGGCTTAAAAAAACAATAAAACTGCACATGCGGGAATGAATAAAAACAAAGGGACTCCATAGGGAGGCAATTACAACAAAGCCAATCAGATATTACAGGAAACTATAATTAGAAGGTAAAAAGGTAAAACGTGTATATGGGTGTCTCGGATAATGTAAAAATAAGACTGTGAGAATTATGGCATCAAAAGCCTTGAGCACCGTCACTATAAAATAATGTGCCTAAAAAAGGAAAAAAGAAAGGATATTATATAGTATGATACCACTGGAACCCAACAGCTCCTAATCATCTAAGCAAATACTAAATAATAGTGAGATAATAAATAAGAGAATATTAAAAAGCATAAAAACATACCAGTGGCCAAATTAGCGATAACAAAAGGAACAATATAACAAAATTGGATTAAAAAGGGGGGAAACAAAAGTGAAAAACTCCCCAGGCAGTTGCCATGAGTCCTACTATAGAAACCGGAGGGGGGAAGAGGGGAAGGGGGAAAGGGGAGGAGAAGGGGGAAAGGGGAATGGGAGGAGGAGGGAAGGAAGTGGGGAAAGGGGGAGGGGAAAGGGAAGGGGAAGAGAAGAGGGAGGGAGGGGGCAGGAAGACAAGGGGAGAGGGGAAAGGGAGGGGAGGAGAGAGGGGGAAGGGGAAAAGGAAAAGGGGAGGGAAAAGTGAAAAGAGGGGAGGAGAGGAGAGGGGGAGAGAGGGAGGGGGAGAGAGAAATAGAGGGGGGAGGGGGAGAGAGAGGGAGGAGGAGGGGGAGAGGGAGAGAGAAAGAGGGAGGAGGATGGGAGAGAGAGAGGGAGAGAGGGAGGGGGAGACAGGAGGTGGAGAGAGAGGGGGGAGGGCGGAGGGGGAGACAGAGGGGGGAGGGGGAGACAGGGGGAGGGAGGAGGGGAGAGAGAGAGAGAGAGAGAGAGAGAGGGAGAGGAGGAGAGAGAGGGGGGGAGAGAGAGGGAGGAGGGGAGAGAGAGAGAGTGAGAGAGAGAGAGGGAGGAGGGGAGAGAGGGAGAGAGAGAGAGTGAGAGGGAGGAGGGGAGAGAGAGAGAGTGAGAGGGAGGGGGAGGGGGAGAGAGAGAGGGAGGGGGAGAGGGGGAGAGAGGGAGGGAGAGGGAGGGGGAGAGAGGGAGGGTGAGAGAGAGAGTGAGAGGGAGGAGGGGAGAGAGAGAGAGTGAGAGGGAGGGGGAGAGAGAGAGGGAGGGGGAGAGGGGGGATAGAGAGAGGGGGAGAGAGAGGAGGGAGAGGAGGGCAGGGGAAGGGGGAGGGGAGAGAGGAGGGAGGGGGAAGGTGGAGGGGAGAGAGAGGAGGGTGGGGGAAGGGGGAAGGGGGAGTGAGAGGGGGAGAGAGAGAGAAAGAGGGAGGGGAAAGGGGGAGAGAGGGAGAGAAAAAGAAAAGGAGAGAGAGACGGGGGAAACCAATCAGGAACAAACTCACTGTTTAAAGACTGTTTTAAAAGTTATTCTTTCAGTCCCATCAAAAAGAGTATCATCTAAGGTCTATATTAAGTCCCTTGGGATGTACTGTATATAATGTGTAAATCCAAGTATCTTTCAAATTCAGATTGGGGTAGATTCTGTGCAGTGTTAAGTGGGGATGGACGTCCAGTTCATATGTCCATCCCCGCTAAATGCTTGGGTGGTGATTCTACCCACAGAGCTCCCCTCACGTACAGCAGAGGTGTGCGGGGAGCTCTGTATGGGGTTGTGAAGGGGTGGGCTGAGGGAGGGCCAGAGGCATGACGCTTACCCCAGGGTCAGCCCTGTACATCTGGAATCAGCCATTTGGAGGTGGAATAAGTCCCCCTGGATGGCGCAAGATGCGTGATACAGGCCCGGGAAACTAGGTAAGGGAGTGCAGGGGGTTCCCTATGGCCCAACCCTGGCCACGGCAGGACTGATTGGGGGTCGGGCTGTGAGGAAAGAAGATTTTGGCGGTCAGCCTGTGATTGCGGCTTCTGCATGGCAACTGGACATCATGCCACTGCAACTCCATGCAGGAGCCAGGCTGAGTTAGCCGGGTAAGTGCTAGGACATCTGGGATGCCTGAATCGGGGTACGGCCTGGCCATCCCAGCCTTATGCCGCTATTCTGCTCCCAGGGGCTATCTACCCCTGCAGGAGCAGAATCGGGTACATCACCGGGATGTATGAATGTCTGGACGTCCAGACGGCCTGGGGATGCAGATATCTGAATTGGCCTCCACATGTCCCGATCTCTCCTTTTCAGGGGAATATGATCAATAACTTGCCATTGTGGATGTTCAAAAAATGATGTAGTTGAAAACAATGTTCTACCAAAGGAGTTGACATGGTTTGAGTATTTAGACATGATCAATCTTCCTGAAGTCTGATCTTAATCTTACACTTCATCCTTTCAACATATACAAAAGGACAGGGGCAGATTATAATGTAAATTTATTTATTTATTTTATTTAACTGTATTTATATCCCGCTTTTAGCGGATCAAATTATGTATTCCAAAGTAAATGAAGTTAAAAATTTAGCTTTAATCAGTTGTTGAGTAGAAGGATTAGTCCATTCGATTTCTTCAATTCTAATGTCACAAATATCGTACTTAGTAGAAGCAAAATGCCCCTTGGAGCTCACCAAGTCATTGTGAGGAGACATTCAGATGACAGATTTGACCACTTAGTCAGTTATATTCCTTCCTCTTGAATATGCCATAACAGGACATTCTGTAAAACAATTGTTAATTTTCAAGATAACCTAG
This sequence comes from Ichthyophis bannanicus, assembly GCA_033557465.1. Taxonomy (NCBI): domain Eukaryota; kingdom Metazoa; phylum Chordata; class Amphibia; order Gymnophiona; family Ichthyophiidae; genus Ichthyophis; species Ichthyophis bannanicus. The sequence continues at coordinate 712,844,430 of CM066033.1, read as the reverse complement.
TGTTTATGTAAAATCAGAGCTACTTAGGAAGCACAAACAGAAAAAGGGATCACATAAGTGTTTCTGTCACTTCCTTAGACTGATAGGTGAGTAATAATTCTCTGCACAATGAAGGTTGTTAACTAGGCTTTATGATCACTGAAAATGAATAAACCCTGTGAAAAAAACTAATAAACATATCCCATGCTTAAACTTTATATTCACTTACTGCTGTATAAATTCTCCTAAGACGGAGAGACTATCTAATCAGAAGACCAGTCTTCAAATGATAGTGATGATGACTCTGAAATTGTAATAAGTTGTTATGCCAATTGATTTATGATATAATTATATCATAATCCGAGTACCATTCTTACTAATCTGCACATCCAAATCACATAGTATGTAAATCATAACCGGTATGAAACTGTAAATTATTCTTACATCTATTGATCCACTTATCATTTTTGTTAGTGATATTGTGAAAGGGGTAAGGTTTGCCTCTCTGTGGATGATACCAAAATCTACAATAGAGTAGACACCCAGAAAGGAGTAGATAACATGAGGAGGGATCTAGCTAAATTTGAAGTATAGTCAAGAATTAAGCAGCTGAGATTTAATGTTAAAAAATGCAGGGTCATGCATTTCGGCTGGAAAACTCCAAGGGAGCGGAACAATATAAGGGGTGAAGTACAATGAGCACAGATGCTCGAAGCCTAGCCAACAAAGTTCCTGACCTGGAAGCCCTAATGGTGGAAATGGACTTGGACATTGTGGCCATTACAGAAACATGATTTAATGAGTTGCATAAATGGGATATAGTTGCATAAATGGGATTTATATATTTATTTATTTATTTATCTGGTTTTTTTTTATACCGCCTTATCTGGGAATCAAGGTAGTTTACAGGGAACAGGAACTTAACAGGTTTACATTAAACTTTTAGGTATTTAACAGCATTGAACAGTATTATCACAAATGAAAACTATAGTTTATAGTTTTAACGTATTAACAGTTAGAACTTATATACAGGAACTTATATCTCCAGGAACAAGCAGGAATGAGTCTTCACATATGGGTACGTCGGTACCGACAGAGTCTGCGCGGGAACGCTCCCCAGTGTCCAATCAGAACGCTTTTGGAAGCATCCCAACACGCCTGCGTGCTGCCTTCCCGCCTTTCCCAACTGCCTCTCCTCAGTTTTTGTTTTTCCGCGGAGCCGACAGGACGTCCTTCTGTCACCGCAGAAAATTCTTCTTTTATTTTTTAGTTTTCTTGTGGTCGCGGTTGCCTTCCCCGATGCCACCGGTACCGCCGGTGTTTCTTTTCTTTTTTCTTCAACTTATTCCTGTTAGGGAATATTTTTCCCTCTTAGTGCCTGACGGGGTTTTTTTCAAGGCCTGCTAGGCCTACCCCTTTTTTCCTCATGGAAGCGCCAGCCACTATTCCTAAGAAATGTTCAAACTGTGGCGCTACAACATTTATTTTAGACACTCATAATTGGTGTCTACCCTGCTTGGGTCCTGACCATTTTCCTCTGGAGTGTCCCTCCTGTAACAGTATAGTAGGAAGAAGTCTTCAGCATCGAGTTCCCCTCGATATGCGGTCCCCATTCAACTTCAGGGCACCGACCACCTCTTCTTCTTCACAGGATCAGGTAACCCAAAAACAGTCTGTTAAGACTAGCCAGTCCTCGAGTGGTAGATCTCATGCACAGCATAGAGATGCCTCTGGCCTTGCCCTCGAGAACACACTGGCTTTAAAACCCCGGTGGGAGTCTTCGGCCTCCAAATCCTATGTGGGGTTTCAGGTCGTTCCTGAGGTTCACCCCTCTCCGAACATACCTGAGCCATGCTCGGTGGTGGCATCTGCTTCGAGCGGTACCGATACCTCGGCATTGGCAATGGTGTTGGATGAAACATTCCTCACCAAGGATCGTAGTCTGGCGTCCTCAGTACCTACGGGGCCGTTGGATACACTGCAGACCGATCTTTCAGTATCGGTATCGATCCAGGTACCGGTACTGGTACTGACGTCAATACCCTCCAGATGTGCATCGATAGACTCGCTTCTTTCGATGCCGAGTCTGGAATCGATCTCCAGTCTGGAGGACTGGGTACCAACTCGCCTTGGTACCGACACCGGACGGTACCGAAGGCACGGTTCCGATGATCCATGTTCGGCACTCTCGGTTCTTTCGATACCGTTAGAGCCGTCACCGGCTGGCCCTCTTCCACCGATATTGGATACGGTACCGGAGTCGGTACCGGTATCCATGTTACCATCGCTGTCGGTACCTTCCATGCTTCTTTCATCAGGCTCGCTTCCCTTGGTACCGAGTCTGGAATCGATCCCTGGCATGGATGATATGCTACCGACTGTTGCTGGTCCCGACTTCCTACAGTACCGGCAACCATCCTCTAAGGATCCCATACTCCACCCTTTAGGATTTTCTACTCCTCTAAAATTGGATAGATCCCTGGGTGCCAATGCTAGTTCTTCAACAGATCTAGCCTGCCCTCCTCTTCCAAGAGGATTTCCCTCTGGGGATTTTTCTTTTCAAGCTTTTCTGCTGGATATGGCAAAATCACTTGCCATTTCTATACCTGGACAGGATCCTACACAAGGGAATACAGAATCCCTGTATATTCCTGGGAGTGCAAAGGAGAACATCATGCTTCCTTTGCATCAGTCCTTGCAGGATCTCCTGTTACGAATGTGGGAAGCTCCTTTAACGGTACCCCCACCTTCTAGGGCAACTGATCTTCTATATCAGGTGCCCCCCCTCTCCAGATTTTCAAAGGACTCAACTTCCTCATCATTACATTGTTGTAGAATCAGCAATGAGGCGTATTAAGAGTACTAAAAAACACTCTTCTTATCCGCCAGGTTGTGAGTCTAAGACTTTAGATGCCTTTGGACGCCAAACCTTCCAGGCATCCATGCTTTCAGCAAGAATTCTCTCATATATTTTCAATATGGGATTATCTCTTGAAGAGGTCACAAAGAAATTACTGTTTTTGACTCCTTTTCTTCAAGAACCCAAGAGAGCAGACTATTCCTTACTGGTTAGTCATGCTCAAAATATCTCTAGGTTCCTTACTCGTGCTTCCCTAGACTCCTTTGAGTCTGTTAGCAGAACGTCTGCTATAGCTATAGGGGCACGACGTAAGGCCTGGCTCCAAGTTTCAGACTTGGACAAATGGGCACAAGAAAGACTGGGAAATACTCCTTGCACTGGAGAAAAAGCACAGTTACTTACCTGTAACAGGTGATCTCTGGGAACAGCAGGAATAAGTCTTCACATATGGGTATCGTCGGTACCGACGGAGCCTGCGCGGGAACGCTCCCCAGCGTCCAGAAAGAAAGCTTTTGGGAGCATCCCACAGCCCCTGCGCGCTGCCTTCCCACCTTTCCCAACCGCCTCTCTCCAGTTTGAGTTTTAAGCTGAGACAAAGAGAGAGAGAGAGGAAAGGAAAGATAGATAGAGAGATACAACTCCTAGGGGAGTTGGGTGGGTTGTGAAGACTTATTCCTGCTGTTCCCAGAGATCACCTGTTACAGGTAAGTAACTGTGCTATCTCCAGGAACAAGCAGGAATGAGTCTTCACATATGGGGACTCCCCAGCTAGAGATGCCAGGGAGATCTCCAAGGTTGTGAGTCCCTGAGAAGGGCTCTACCTCACCCCATGGATCTCAGGCATCCAACCAGGGATGGGGGGTAGGAGTTGATTAGGTATGGAACAGGTGTTTGAGAACAGCCTGACCAAACAAGGCATCCCGGCGGGAGTCCTTGTCCAAGCAGTAATGGGTTGTAAAGGTATGAACCGAGGCCCAGGTGGCCGCTCGACAGATTTGGTCGATGGACACAGAGTTCAGATGAGCCATAGAGGCTGCCATGGCTCTCACATTGTGAGCTGTGACATGGCCCTCCAGAGAAAGGTTCTTACTCAGGTAGGCGAAAGAAATACACTGAGCAATCCAATTGGACAGAGTTCTCTTAGAGACTGGAAGTCCCAAATGAGAGGGATCAAAAGCAAAGAGTTGAGAGGACTTTCTATGTTGCTGTGTCCTTTGTAAGTAAAAAACGAGCGCTCTCTTACAATCCAGGGTATGGAGATTCCTCTCTGCACTTGATGCATGAGGTCCTGGAAAAAAGACAGGTAAATACACCTCCTGGTTCAGATGAAAAAGGTGAGACCACTTTAGGCATAAAGTGTGGATTAGTCCTGAGGACTACCTTGTCATGGTGGAACCTTGTATAAGGAGGATTAGCCACCAAGGCTTGCAGCTCACTGATGCGGCGAGCTGAGGTGACTGCAATGAGAAAAATAACCTTCCAAGAAAGGAATTTCAAAGAGGTAGTGGCTAAGGGTTCAAAGGGTGACTTCATAAGCTGGCCAAGAACCAAATTCAAGTCCCATGCCACTGGAGGTGGTCTAATGGGAGGTTTGGTTAAAAGAAGGCCTCTCATGAATCTTGCAATAAGAGGATGAGAGGAAATAGGCTGTCCATTGAGAGGCTTAAGGGATACTGCAATAGCACTCAAATGGACTCTTACTGAATTTGTTTTAAGGCCTGCATGGGATAAATGCAGTAAATACTCTAGTAAAGAGTTCAGAGGTATTGCAAGAGGGTTAAGACCCTTCTCTGCACACCAAATGGTAAACCTTTTCCATTTAAAAGCATAGGAACATCTAGTGGAAGGCTTTCTGGAAGCATGAAGGATATCCTTCACCTGCTGAGAAAGATGCAAATCTTGAAGGTCTAGGCCTTCAGCAACCAGGCCCTGAGATGAAGAGACTGGGGATTTGGGTGCCACAACGTTCCCTCCTCCTGGGACAGGAGGTCTGGAGCAGATCCCAAGTCCAGGGAGGGAGCTTGAGAGAGATGCAGAACTAGAGGGTACCACACTTGGCGTGGCCAACGTGGTGCTATGAGGATCATAGACCCCTTGTCTCTCTGAAGCTTGAACAGTGTCTTGGGAATTAGGGGAATGGGTGGAAAGGCATAGAGGAAGTCTTGCCCCCAATGAAGGAGGAAGGCATCCCTGGCCTGAACTCCCTGACACGGAATCCTGGAACAGAACCGGGGAAGTTTGGCATTCCACGGACTTGCAAACAGGTCTATGTCTGGGGTTCCCCAAATTTGAAAGATCCTGGCTATCTGGTCCCCATGGAGGGACCATTCGTGTGGAAGCAGAACTCGACTGAGTCTGTCTGCCCAAGAGTTTTGGAATCCTGGAAGATACACTGCTATGAGATGAATTTGATGCTCTCTGGCGAAGGCCCACAATCTCAAAGCTTCATTGCAAAGCGACAGAGAGCCAGTCCCGCCCTGCTTGTTCATGTAGAACATGGCTACTTGGTTGCCGTGTGGATGAAGACTGTCTTGTAGCTGAGCAGGGTGTGGAAGACTCTGAGAGCTAGAAAAATTGCTCTGAGCTCTAAGAGGTTGATATGTAGAGATGTCTCCTGTGGAGACCAGGTGTCCTGGGTGGAGAGATCTTGTAGATGAGCTCCCCAACCCTTTGGAGAGGCATCTGTTGTAAGAGTTGCTTGGGGTAGCAACTGTTGAAAGGGGGACCCCAGCAACAGATTTTGAGTGGACTTCCACCACTGGAGGGACCAAAAGAGGCGACTGGAGGTTGCTATTTTGTCTGACAGGCATCCTGATGCCTGGGTCCATTGGGTGGACAAAGTCCATTGAGCTGCCCTTATGTGAAGGCGAGCGTAAGGAACCACATGCACGGTGGATGCCATGTGGCCTAACAGTTGTAACATCTCTCGAGCAGTTAAATGGGACTTTAACTGAATTTGTGAGGCTAACTGCACCAAGCATAGGCAACGGGCCTGGGGAAGATAGGCCCTTGCAGTTGTGTTATCCAGCAAGGCCCCTATGAACTCCAATGACTGAGTAGGGGTGAGTTGTGATTTTGGGATGTTTATTACAAGTCCCAGATACTGAAGAACATGCCTTGTGCAGGCTAGGGAAGCCTGGGCCTCTGACTGGGATGGAGCTCGGATGAGCCAGTCGTCCAGATATGAGAATACAAATATTCCTAGAGTGCGTAGAAATGCAGCTACTACTGCCATGCATTTTGTGAACACTCTTGGAGCAGAGGCCAGACCGAAAGGAAGCACTCTGTATTGGTAGTGCTTTCCTTGATAAAGGAACCGAAGGAACCTTCTGTGTGTTGGATGGATGAGGACATGGGTGTACGCATCCTTGAGATCTAGAGAACAAAGCCAAACCTGACTCTGAAGGAATGGAAGGAGAGCACCGAGAGAAATCATCATGAATTTCTCCCTGCATAGAAACTTGTTCAATTCTCTGAGATCTAATATGGGTCTGTAGCCCCCTGTTTTCTTTGGGATAAGAAAATAGGGGGAGTAGAACCCTGAGCCCTGTTGAAGAATGGGTACTTCTATTGTCCCTTGGGAAAGAAGGGTAGAAATCTCCTGACCCAGAAGGACGAGGAGAGATGTTGGAGAATTGAACTCTCACCATGGTATGGGGAGGAAGGTTTAAGAAATGAAGCTTGTACCCCTCCCTTATGATGGAGAGGGTCCATTGCTCTGTTGTGATTTGTTCCCATCTGGGAGCAAAGTGAGCTAACCTTCCTGGAATGGTGAGAGGTTCTGGTTCTTTTAGAGCCAGAAAGGCTAAGTTCTCTAGTTGTAAGTCAAAGGCCCTGAGGAGGCTGAGGCTGTTGGGCCGTAGCAGACCTTGCAGCCTTAGGCTTGGCCTGTTTAGGTTGTTGCTGTCGCTTTGCAGCAAAACGACCTGCAGAAGATGCCTGCTGACCATAAACAGGATAATATTTCCCCTTTTTGGGAAAGAAAGCCTTTTTGAATAACCTTTTTCTAACAAGAGCAGAAGTAGACTTTGAAAGTCTATCTAAAGCAGAATTCTCAGCATCCATCTGAGTGGCCTTTGCTTGCCAATCCTTGCCAAAAAGGTTTTCACCTGTACAAGGAAGATTTCCTAATCCATCCTGGACCCAAGGTTCCAAATCAGAAGCTTGTAACCAAGCCACCCTGCGTGCACCTATGGCAATAGCCGAGGCTCTGCTGGCACACTCAAAAGAGTCAAAGACTGCACGGTTGGAAAAATTTGGAAACATCCTGGGCATGCTTAAGCCAGATGAGAAACTCCTCCCTTTTATCTTCTGAGATAAAAGGAGATAAAGTTTGCAGATGATCTGTAACTTCTTTTAGAAACATCCCCATATAGATACTATAGGAGTTGATTCTGGCAGCAAGCATATTGGCCTGGAAAATTCTCCTGCCAAAAGCATCTAAGGTTCTGCATTCTCTTCCTGGAGGATTAGAGGAGTGTCTTTTTGCACTCTTTATCTTCTTCATAGCAGACTCCACCACAATAGAGTGGTAAGGAAGCTGAGTCTTATGAAAGCCAGGACAAGGGGGAACATGGTACATGGTGTCCAACCTATGAGAATGAGGGGAGGTGGTGAGAGGAGTCTCCCATATGCCCAACATGTGATCATAAAGGATCTCATGAATTGGTAAAGTAGCTGCCTCTTTAGGAGCCTTAGGATATTGTAAAATATCCAATTTCTTGGCTCTAGGCTCTGGTTCAGGGGCCACTGAAATGGAGAGGCCCCTGGCCACTTCCCTAATGAAGTCTTGAAAAGACAAATCCTCTGGAGGAGACATTCTTCTTTTTGGAGAAGAGGGCTCCTGAGGAAGGAGTACCGATGCTTTGACAGAAGCCTCTGATTCATCAGAGTCCTCGGAGGAATCGAAGTATCACCTGTCTGGATGCTCCTGCAGAGCCCGATACGCGTACCGAGTGGTATTGACATCCAGAGTGATCGGTGCCGATTCGGTACCGATGGGCATCACAGGACAGGCGACACCGAAGCCGATGTCGATGCAATCGGTACCGGCACCGGAACCGATATCGGTGCCGGTGCGGAACCAGTACCGACAACAGAGTTTGTTGCGGTACCGGAGGCGTCGCAGCCTGTATGAATGCCGTAATGGCACGCTGCATGGTCAGAATATTCTGATCCATCGACGCCACCAATGTCTGGATGTCGGTACCAGTGGGAACCACCGGTACCCCAGAACATGGCAACAGGTGATCGGTCGAGGCCGAGCCATCGATGTCAACCTGTGACCCCATAGATAAAGCTTTGGAAGCCGGAACCTCCCGCCAGGGTAATTTTTCCGGTGCAGGATCCTCGAGAGCAAGCCCGGAGGCATCTTGATACTTAGAGGGAGATCTACCCTTCGAGGACCGGCTGGACTTATGTTTGGTTACCTGAGATCCATGGGAGGAAGAAGAAGCCCTGGAAGACGTCGATGCCACCGAAGCTGCATCAGAGGGAAACAGGGTACTGAGCTTGGCTGCTCGATTCTGTCGACCCCTTTTAGACATCATGGCACAGGACTCACAGTCCGTGATGGAGTGGTCAGGACCCAAACATTTTAGACACCACTCATGGGTGTCAGTAACAGAAATAGTGCCGCTGCACTTCGTGCACTTTTTAAACCCGGAAGCGGGCTTTTCCATGAGGAAAATTTTTCCTAGGCCTAAGACCCAAAAAGAAAAAAGCACAGAAGTGGGCAACGGTAGTTCTTTTTTTTTTTGTTAAGAAAGAAAGAAAGACCGGCGGTACCGGTCCGACGTCGAAGAAGGCAGACGCGCGACCAAAGAAATAAAAGAAAATAAAGAACTTCTTCAGCGGTGACAGGAACACGACCTGCTGGCTCCGCGGAAAAGAAGAACTGGAGAGAGGCGGTTGGGAAAGGCGGGAAGGCAGCGCGCAGGCGCTGTGGGATGCTCCCAAAAGCTTTCTTTCTGGACGCTGGGGAGCGTTCCCGCGCAGGCTCCGTCGGTACCGACGATACCCATATGTGAAGACTCATTCCTGCTTGTTCCTGGAGATTCTCTTTAACAAGGAGTCTTTACTCCAAGTTGCTCAGTTAACCACTGACATTCCTGTTTCCAGAGGCTGTTTTACGCCTTCCTCTTTCCCAGTTGGTAGGAAATGTCCTACCAAACTTTCTTCCCCTAGGGGGAAAAAGTTTTATCCATCTTCTGCCCATCATACAGATGTTCCCAAACAGGGCAAACATCGCCCTGGTCTAAAGAAACCACAACCTCAATAGTTTCAGCATACCCAGCAGTCGCAGGGTTTCAGATAGATCATCATTACCTCTCCTGGTTGGTGGTTAGAGTTGCAGTCTGCTTCTTTTCACTTGAAGCATCTGCACTAATTTCTTCCTAACTTTTCCTGGATCTCTTCACGAGACATCTTTTCTTTTACTCTAAGAGTCTTTATGATGATCATACCCATAGTTAACAGGTTTCTCTTCCTCTTCTGGGAAAAGAGAAATGACAACTATCAATAAGACAGTTTTGTCCTGTACTAGCATGTATCATCTTACCTTTCAGAGACTTACTGCATAGTCAGTCTCCTTCAACTCTGTCTTACCTCCCTCTTACTACAACATTTGGTTTGTAAGAGTGGCTCTATTACACTGGTAAGCCCCTATGGTCCTCTACCTATTCCACAGGGGGATTCTCCCTTCCAGAGTTGTTTCCCCCTTTTATTACCCTAGGGCAGCTCATCAGACAATAGGAAGTCTTACCACTCCTATTATGTCTGTTGTTTCTTTTTCAAAATCTAAAAAAAAAAAAAGGAGAAAAGATATTTTTTTCCGCTGCCCTGGTAGTTGCTGCAGATGCAGCAATTCCTAGTGGTTAAGCCACTGGTTCTGTTCACCACACAACCAGGGTTTCTCCTCCACTAGCAATCCTTCTAGCCTCAGTGCTAGGCCCCAAACAGGTTATCACCTTTGTTTGGAAACCCTATTATCACAGACTGGTTGGTTAACTTCTATTCTTCGCCCCTTGTCCTTGGCAGAATAATTTAAGTTACCCACTGGTTTTAAATAGCCAGTTTTTTCTCTTCTAACCAACCTGCAGCATGCTCTCTGCAACTCTACAGAGTAGCTTTGCACAATGGGCCCTTGCTAGAGAGCATTAGTATCTTGCCTAGCAGATAACCCCAGATGGTTAGGAGGGGTTCACCCAGTCATATCCCATGACTGGCAGGTGTTCCCTACCCTTACCATCTCATCTAAAATCTCTTTTGAGACATAAGACACAGGCCTTTCATCACGTGAAAACCTAAAGAATGGCCAATTCCCTGGCTTGGCCCATATCTCCTTTGGACCTCTCGCCAGAGATAGTTTTCTTTCAGTGGCAGCTCAAGGACACCTGATACCCATCTTGCCCTTATAGGCGGGTCACTATGGTATCTTATTCCACTGGCGCCCTCTATCCATTCACCATACTGCAGTTCTGGAGAGATCTAGACTTGCTGCCTGCAGACTGAAGTTATCCTCTGCATTTTTCACGTAGGCCATCCTGGTTATTCAAGAGCTCGAATTCTGAAAGGAATCTAGACTCCTTCTTGTCAGGGAGACCATTCCTCTGACTCTGTCAGTCATAACCAGGCAAAGAAGATTCTCTATCCATCTATTCAAGCAAGTATCACCCTTCTTGCTATTAGATGAATCTTTCTCTCTCCCCATATTCCTAGGGGGATCTAGTTATATAGGCATCTCTCCATCCACATACCTGGAGACATGTGTCTATATGCCTACACATATATATATATATATATATCTGTGTATCTTCTGCCCATGTATATCTCTCTATATATTTATGCATATATACCCTATATGTGTATATATTTAGGAATATATATATATATATCTACATACATATATATATCTGTTGAGATATATCTTTTAGGTAGATATGTATCCACATACTTATCTATCTGTCTGTTTGGTTCAGATATCCATATATTCCTATATGACCCTGACAGATGGGCACTACCCCTATCCATGCTGTGCCAGCATGCTTAGGGTTCTACACATACAACCACTCCCTGTGGTAATTAGCAAACTTTTTTCTTACCATAACCTTTCAGGGTTAGGTACCTCTGAAGCTCTCCATGTACCTTTTTTCTTTCCTAATTGACCCCATTTAGGAAAGACATTGCGGAACTTCAATTAATCTAAGGCTTAACGCTTCCTAAGTCTGTCCTTACTTTCTTATCAGATACAGGGGTCTCCATACCCTTTCTCTCCTACATGGACTAATTCCAGTGCCAGTCCAGTTGGGTCAGACTCCTTTTTCCTTTTGGTCCTAAGATTGTACTGTCCTTGGGCCAAAAGAGCTTAAGCTTTGTCTAATAGTACCTTCTGCATTCTCCGCTGAAGCCCTACCTCTTTATACTACCCCAGTTTCCCCTGGGACTATTTCTCACCCTGAAGGGTTCTGGCCTCCAACTTGGTTTTTTTCTACAGTTATTACCTCTACTTCCCAGTGAGATACTCCTTGAGGATCTTCTACTGGCTCTTCTAACAGATCCATATGAACCTCAATAGACTTTTTACAATGCCAGCAAGGGAGGCCCATATTAGAATATTGCACCCAATATTTTAATACTAAATGCCCTCTATACAGGGTCTTCTCTAGAAGTCCTGTTCTAGTCCAGCTGTTCCTCAGCACCTTTTCTGTAATTCAACTCCTACCCTCCATCCCCAGGATGCCTGAGGTTCTGAGGAGTAGCATGGCTCTTTCTAGATTCGCAACATGCTAGGACTCCCTCTAGGCATCTCAGCTTGGGAGTCCCCATATGTGAAGACTCATTCCTGCTTGTTCCTGGAGATAGCACAGTTACTTACCTGTAACAGGTGATCTCTGGGAACAGCAGGAATAAGTCTTCACAACCCACCCACCTCCCCTAGGAGTTGCATTTCTCTATCTCTGTCTTTCCCTTCCTTGCTCTCTCTCTCTCTCTTTGCCTCAGCTTTAAAACTTAACTGAGGAGAGGCAGTTGGGAAAGGCGGGAAGGCAGCACGCAGGCGTGTTGGGATGCTTCCAAAAGCGTTCTGATTGGACGCTGGGGAGCGTTCCCGCGCAGACTCCATCGGTACCGACGTACCCATATGTGAAGACTTATTCCTGCTGTTCCCAGAGATCACCTGTTACAGGTAAGTAACTGTGCTATACAGGGGGAGAAGGGGAGTGGGGTGCAGGGAAAGGAGTGCAGGAGAGGGTGTGTAAGGATGGTTATTTGTAGCATATGTGTCCATAGGATGTTGCATGGGGGAACATTGCTTAGATGTTCAAGTGTTCCATGAATAATAATGTTTTGAGGTCATTGCAGAATTTTGTTAATTTGTGTGTTTCCCTGAGGTTGCTGGGGAGTTCATTCCACAGGTTGGGTGCGTAAGTGGAGAAGGCCCTGCTGAGAGTGTTTTGGTTCTTCCGTGTTATTTCTGCTGGTAGGTCGAGAATGTTTGTGTTGCATTTTCGCCTTGTTCTGTTGATAGTTGACGTGCGGATGAGAGATTCTAGGTATGTTGATGATTGATTGTTCATATAGAAGTTTGAATATGTTCATGGTTGATTTATATTTGACTGCTGTATACAGGTAGCCAGTGTAGATTTTTTAATATTAGTGTAATGTGATCACTCTTTTTCGCCTTTGTTAGGGTGCATGCTGCGGTATTTTGGGCCATTTGTAGTTGGTGAAGAGCATGTTTAGGGAGTCCTTGGTATATGCTGTTGCAGAAGTCCAATAAGGGGAATATGAATGTCTGGAGTACAGAACGGAAGTTGGAGGTTGCTAGTAGGGGTTGAAGATTGCGGAGTATTTTTATCTTGTGGTATATTGCTTTTGTAGTTCTGGTGATGTGAGGAGAGAAGGTGAAGTGTTGGTCAATTGTTATGCCCAGGTATTTCACTTCCTGCTTGGTTTCTAATTCCATGTTGTGTATTTTAAGTTTTGGGGGGTTAGAATGATTTGTTTCTGGAGATATGGAGTATGTTTGTTTTTTTGTAATTGATCTGTCGTCCGTGTTTGTGTAGCCATTGTGAGACTTCTTGGAAACATGAAGATATTTTGTTTAGATTTCGATTACAGATGTCGTAGGGTGTAAACATCATGATGTCGTCTGTGTAGATCCTGTATTGAATGTTGTGTTTGTAGAATATGGTGCATATGGGTTGCATGAATATGTTGAAGAGTAGAGAGGATAGTGTGTAGCCTTGTAGAACTCCTTTGTGTTGTGTGTATAGAGCTGATTTGTATGTTCCTATGTGTACTTGTTATTGTTTTCATCTATTTGAGTGGATTGTCACCGACTCCAATGGCTTGTAGTCTGGCGAGTAGGAGATTGTGTGGAATGAAATTGAACGCTGTGGATATGTCAAGGAAGATTAGGATTTAAGCATGGTTAATCTTGTTGATGCCTCTTGCTATTGTATCTAATAGAGATGTGAGAAGAGTTTCAACCCCGTGGTGTGGTCTGAAACTGTGCTGATGTTGATCTAGTGGAGTGTGTTTGTCAACATGGTCCTGTAATTGCTGGAGTACTATTTTTTCAATTATTTTGGAGATGAAAGGTAGGCTTCTGATGGGCCTGTATGAGGCAGGGTCTCCTTTGTTGGCTGCAGGGTTTTCTAGAAGTGGTCGTATTGATGCCATTTTTAGGCCATTTGGAAGGAGACCTTGTTCAAGAGAAAACCTTGCCAGTTGGCTGATGAAAGGGGATAGTTCGGTTTTGGCTATTTTAATCCAGCTGGCAGGGCATAGATCCAGTGGTGTGGTAGTAGTGTTGAGTTTGCTAATGATATTTTCTATGAGATAGAGAAGACAGAAAAGGAGGAGTAGCCCTATATGTTAATCACTGTCCATTGTAATTAGTTCTCGTTCATATTCATTGTATACCTGTTATCTGTTCCTTGTAAACAGTTGAAACATACTGCCAAATGCTATATGTAAACCGTCTTGACTTGTAGAAAGACGGTATATAAATCTTGTTAAATAAATAAAATAAATAAATATGTCAAAAGCAATATTAAAGCTGCTGAAATGAAGGGGATGTGGCGAAAAGAAGCACTGTGAATTTTGTTGGAAAGAGGAGATGGCACTATCATCCATACTGTTGTAGTCTACAGGCTTCCAACCCAAACAGAAAAAGTGGATAGAGACTTAATCATTGATATTGCAAAGGTAGCCATGAAGGGAGAAGTGATCATATTGGGTGACTTTAAACTACCAGATGTGGATTGGAGTATTCCTTCTGCAAATCTGGAAAAGTAAAAAGATTGTGGATGCCTTCCAAGAAGCATTGCTCAGACAAATGGTGATGGAACTGACGAGGGAAAATTCAGTGCTGGATTTAGTACTCACTAATGGAGATAGCGTGTCAAATGTCTGGTTAGGTGCCCATGTGAGCAGCAGCGATCATAACGCATTGTGGTTTGAGGTAAAAGCTATGACAGAGTCCAAACACAGAAGCTCAAAGTCCTTGACTTAAAAAAAAATGCTGTCTTCAGTAAAATGGCAGTGCCTGAAGGAGATGTTGGCAGGGTAGGATGAAATAAGGGAAGTGGGATTGCCGTGGGCTAAACTAAAAGAGGCAACAGATATATGTGTAAGGAAAGTATCTTTCTCAGCCCTTTGACGCTGCTGACACCTCATCAGGAGTTAGTGGGCCTGATTAGCCTGTGAAAGAACTGAGAGCAACTGAGGTCTGCATAAAAGGCTTCAGAGCCTTGCACTGTTGTGGCATTCCTAACAGGAGCTATACATTTCAAGCAAAGGTAAGAGATTGTGGCTTGTTAAATTACTAGCTCTCTGCCTGGGAGCTCTTAAAAGGGTTTTGGTACATTTTTAAAACAAAGTTACATTCTTTTTGGTGCTTTAGTTTAAAAGGGGAAATATTTCCTTTAGTAGGGTAGGTTTAATTCTCCGAGAACAAGCAGGAAGTCAGTCCTCACATATGTGTGACGTTGGCACCGACGGAGCCCTCGCAGAAGCATCCTCCCAGATTTCAAAGAAAGCCTTTGGGAGATGCCACCACGCATGTGTGGTCCCCTCCCGCCCAAGGGTGCCATCTTGCTCAGTCTCCTTTTTTCCGGGGAGCCCTTCAGACGCTCTCTGACTTTCTGCCGGAAAAAGTTGATTTTTTTGTACCAGAGTTTCAAACATGACTCCGTTCTTGCACCAGTACTCTTCCTGCTACCATCCTCGGTGCCTCTGAGTCGAGTTCAGTTCATTTTTACAGTCTTCATTCTTTTTATTTTATGGTGCCTTCGCGCCCTTTTTCCGCACTGGCAGCCCAGAGAGTCTTCGACCTGCAGGGGTACTTTTTTCCCCCATGGCTACCAGTGGCTTTAAAAAGTATGATCGGTTCTCTAAAATAATGTCCTTAACCGACACATATGACTGCTGCCTCCATTGCCTCAGGCCGGACCACGACCAGACGGCCTGTGGTCCTGCAAGGCCCTGAAGAGCCGCCAGCAACAGCACGATAAGTTCTTCCCTGAATTCCTGATGCCTCCAAAGACCACGGCCTCGTCTGAGGCCCCAACATCTTGGGAGGAGCTTTCCAAACCCGAGCGTCGTCATGGGTCCTCGGAGAGGGGGTTCCCCTTGAGGGAACACAGGAAGAAGAAGAAACCCTCGAAGGCGGTGTCCTTGGATGGTTCCGACCAGCTGGGAACTACTCTGGCCCAGTCCTGCAGTCCGAGGCACTTGTCCGAGGTGTCATAAAAGGAGAGACATGCCAAGGTCCCCCAGAAGGATCCGGTCATGGATCAGCCTCGGTCTCCAGACACTATCCTTGTCGAGGATTCCCCTTCGGGGGAGCCGGCATCGGGCCCAAGTTCCTTGGGGCCCGCACCAAAGGCTGCGGAACCTTATGGGCTCGAGTCCAGAATAGCGGCCCTGGAGCGCAGTTTGCCTTCATTAGCCAGCTCATCCGCCCCGACCACTGGGCATTTGATGTCCAAGACGTCCCTGGAGGCCGAGCCAATCCTCAGCCGAGGTCATGTTCGGCGTCCCGTTCGATGGGATCTTGGTTATCCCTGGCCAGTCTACCGGGTGTTGACCGCAGAGCTTCGGTGGCCTCGAAGCCCATGGAGCAGCCCACCTACGAGTCATCCTCAGAGTACTCCAAATGGGAGACAGAGGCTGAGGAGTCTCCTGATACCCATCGCTATAGCGATGTCCCTTCCAATTCCCCAGTCTCAGAACCTTGGAGGCAGTCCTCGCCGGAGGACATGGGCTTCTTGGACTTTGTCAAGGACATATCCAAGGCCCTAGCGTTCCCGACCGAGTCGGAGGAGGATCCTCAGGCGGACGAGCTGGAGATCCTCCAGTATGATGCCCCTCCTCGGGAATCGCTCACGGTGCCCATTCCTCCCATCCTGGAACGGCTCATGCCCCGCATGTGGGAGACACCGGCATCAGTACCGGTGGTGAGCAAAAGGCTCAACTCGATGTATTGGGTCTGCCGGAGCCCGGGCTTCAAGAAGTCACAGCTGCCGCACAATTTCATGGTGGTGGAGTTGACAATGCATCGGCTGAAAAGCCAGAAGACCCACTCCTCGGTGCTCCCTGGCAGGGAGGCCGCACCTTGGATGCCCTCAGCAGGAAGTGCTACTAGAGCTCGATGCTCATCTGCCGGGTCCAGACATGGGCATGTACTTGAGAGACTTGGAGAAGGAACTCACTGGGTTCTCGGCTGGTCTCTCTGAGGAACCTTTGCAGCGATTCAGGAGCCTGTCCAAGGCCATCCGCAAGTGCTCTCCAAATTTATGTCTCGAGCAGCCTATGATGGGTTCAAGTCGGCGGCCCAGGTAGCCGCAGCGGGCATCGGTGCACGCCACCAGACTTGGCTTTCAGTCGTCCGACCTCGAGCAGTGGGTTCAGGACAAACTGGTCGACGTCCCATGTCAAGGGGAGAACCTCTTCGGCAAACCCATGACCAACAAGGCTGCCGAGAGGGAGACCGAGTTAATGACGAGGACCAGGCTCTCCAAGAAAACCACTGCCCCTCCCTGACAGAAAGGCTTAGGTAAAAAGCCCTTTTACCCAAGGAAGGGAGGTGCTTACCGAAACTACCCACCCTACTAGGCCTCCCCGGCTCCGCAACAGGGTCAGCAGGCCAAGGGACATGGGCATGGCCTGCGTAAGCAGAAGGCTCCAAAACCCCAGGCACCAACTGTGGCCCAGCCAGGGGGAGCTTTTGACTCCTTCAGCATTGCCTCTCTACCCCAAGAAGATCAGCAGCCCACAGGGGTACATCTGGCCCTCTATGCCCAGAGGTGGGTGTCCATCACCACTGATTCCTGGGCTCAGAGGGTAGTCGAGGAGGGTTACCTCCTCCACCTGACTCAGACGCCTCCCCCTTATTTCCTGGGAGAGCCCCTCAAGTCTTCTCTCCACCGGGACCTTCTCCTGAAGGAGTTGGCAGGTCTTCTCAAGGACAAAGTGGTGGAACCGGTGCCCCACCACCTCAAGGGAAGAGGGTTCTACTCCAGATGCTTCCTCGTCCCAAAGAGGACAGGGGGACTAAGGCCCATCCTCGACCTGTGCAATCTGAACAAATTCCTGGTGAGGGAGAAGTTCAAGATGCTCTCCCTTGGAACATTGCTGCCATACCTCCAGCAGGGAGCTTGGCTATGCTCCTTAGACCTCAAGGATGCTTATACCCACATCCTTATCCACCCCAACCACAGGCAGTACCTATGGTTTGTGGTAGGGGGCAAACACTTTCAATACCGGGTGCTTCCCTTTGGCCTAGCCTCTGCCCTGAAGGTTTTCACGAAATGCCTGGCGGTTGTGTCTGCCTTCCTCAGGCTCCAAGGGGTCTTCTTGTTTCCCTACCTGGATGACTGGCTCATAAGGGGAGGCATAGCCTCTGAGGTGCAGCAGGCCACTGCATGCACCATCCAGGTTCTGCAACACTTGGGCTTCATCATGAATTACCCCAAGTCTCACCTCCTCCCGACGAAATGCCTGGAGTTCATTGGGGCAAAGCTCGACACCCTCCAGGCAGATCATCTCAGATCTCTGGCTCAAGACGTACAACACCGTCTTTTGGTGCCTGCCCGGCATCTTCTGCATCTCCTCGGGCACATGGCCTCCACAATCCACGTCACCCCAGACGCTCACCTCCATATGAGGGCAGCACAGTGGTGTCTCCAAGACCAGTGGTCTCAGGTCACAGGCCGCCTCCCAGACAGGGTTGCGGTGACCCACCAGTTGGCAGATTCCCTGGTCTGGTGGCAGTCACCCCAACACCTAGAAGTGGGCATGCCCTTCCAGACTCCCAGCCACTCAAGGGTCTTCACCACGGATGCTTCCCTGCTTGGCTGGGGAGCCCACTGCAGGACCCTCCGCACACAGGGCACCTGGTCACAGATCAACCTCCTGGAGCTCTGAGCGATACATCTTGCTCTGAGAGTTTTCTGTCACCACCTGTCCCACCAGCCAGTCCTAGTCCAGACAGACAACCAGGTGGCAATGTTCTAGATGAACAAACAAGAGGGCATGGGGTCCCGTGTCCTTTGCCAGGAGGCACTGGGTCTCTGGTTTGTACGTGATCCAACAGGGTATTCTCCTGAGGGCAGTGTATTTGCCAGGCTAGGACAACCTGCTGGCCAAAAGACTCAGCAGGGTTCTCCAGCTGCACGAGTGGCAGCTGGACCCCGGATAGCCAGCCGACTTTTCTGGCTCTGGGGGGAACCCGTGATGGACTTGTTCGCCAGTCTGGACAACTTTCATTTGCCCTGCTTCTGTTCTCGGCAGGCCCACCCCTCCAGGGTGGCAGCGGATGCATTTCTGTCTCATGGACGGAAGGCCTCATGTACGACTTCCCTCTGATGCTGCTGATTGCCAAGACCTTGTTCAGGACCCTCCGTGACAGGGCCTCGCTTATCCTGATAACTCCCAGGTGGCCCAGGAAGCTGTGGTTCCCGCTGCTGCTGCAGTTGGCAGTGGAGGCCCCCATCCCCTTGGGCACTGCCCTGGGACTCCTATCTCAGGAGGGAGGCTCTCTTCTACACCCCAACCTGGGGCCCCTCTCATTGATAGCGTGGCTGCTGTGAGGGTGACTCTCGCCCCCCTCAACCTTCCGGTTGAGGTTGAAGAGATTCTGCTGGCCTCTTGCAAGACCTCTACTAGGAAGTCGTATGCCCTCAAATGGCGCAGGTTTTCTGTTTGGTGGCCAATCATGGGGCTGATCTCTTCTCCTGCCCAGTGGCTTTGGTGTTTCAGTATCTTCTCCACCTCTCCCAATCCGGGCTCCCGTCTAACTCCGTCAGAGTGCACCTTTGTGCCCTGGTGGCGCACCACCATCCGGTGGATGATAAGCCCCTTTTGGTCCAACTGTTTGGTGACTCGCTTCCTTCAGGGCTTGCTCCTGTCAAAACCCCCAGTTCACCCTCTGGCGACTGAAAGGGACCTCACTGTGGTGCTTGGGCAGCTCACTCGCCCACCCTTCGAGCCTCTGGCTACCTGCCACTTTCGCTACCTCTCTTGGAAGGTGATTTTCCTGGTTGCGGTGGTTAGCAAGCTCCAGGCCCTCGTGGCAGAGGCGCCCTACACCAGGTTCTACAAGAGCAGGGTGGTGCGTCGCACGCACCCCAAGTTCCTTCCGAAGGTAGTGTCGCCCTTCCACTTTAACCAGGAAGTGGTTCTTCCTACCTTCTTCCCAAGACCTCACTCCAGTCAGGCGGAGATGGTCCTTCACTCATTGGACTGTAAGAGGGCCTTATCCTTCTACATCCAACGCACCCAAGGCCACCGCAAATCTTCTCAGCTTTTCATCTCCTATGACCCCAGTAGGCTGGGGGAGGTGGTGACCAAGCATACGCTGTCAACTTGGGTGGCGGACTGTATCATCTTTGCTTATGGGGATCCACCAAAAAAGCATGAAACGACGTAAAAAGAAGAAACCCAGTACTAATGCGTGGTATTAAGGAAGGAGAATCTTTATTACACTCAGTTTAAGCCCAAAAGCCCGACAAAGGCCGTGTTTCGATTTCTCTTCATCAGGGGAATCAGGCACACTACATGCATAAAAACATGAACAAACCTTATAAAAAAATATGATAATTAAACATATCATAACAAATGAATAGTCCAATAAAATCGCACATACATACATAAAAACATGAACAAACATTAAATATAAAAAGTTATAATAAATAAACATATCTTAATCATTGAATAGTCCAATAAAATCATAAATAAGAAAATTGATACACAGTCACTTGCGGAATGCTCATTTTGTCTATATGAGAACAAAAATACAAACAATAATTAATAAAAAGCAATAATATGAAGAAGAATATAAAAACATAAAAACTTATAACAGAAATAAAAGGGTGTAAGCAAACTATAAATAATTAATACTTTCTTTTTAAGGGGACTACCTTTCCAATGGATTCACACCGATTGTGTAAGCTTTGTGCTGTAAGAAAGGAGAAAAAGAAGAGAAGAGCTAATTCAAGGGACGTGATAGATAAACGAAGCAGGAGTGATATCTCAAAAAGCAAATTGTGAAAGCTGGGACGATAGAATACAAAAATTGAGTATAGAAGAATAAAAAATGACCAACCCACTAATAAAAGGGAACTGATAAAAAAGTTTGTAACTATATATAACACCTTTGAGGAAACACTTACTTAAAGAACTGGATAGATAAAATTCATTTTGTGAAAATTTGTAGTCAAATGTCATTAACAATCAAAGAAAATTAAAACTTAAAAAATTGCTTCAGTAAAATACCTTTGTCGACAAATCAAAGTGTGCGGTGGCAAAAACGCAGTTGCCGTCCAACAGAGCCTTCTTTTACATATCAGGATCCTTGCAAAGTGAAACCGCACTGTTGCGATTGCTTCTTTGAAGTGTAACTAGACAGAGGTCCCAATGCCAGTTGAAGGACCGGTTCCATGTGCGGGATGCCTGCATGCTGAAGCTCTCAGGAAACAAGTGGAGGAACTCGGAGAGGAGGTGGCGAGGCTGAGAAGCATTCAAGACAGTGAGAAGTACATTGATGAGATGCTTCTTGCAACATCCAAGTTCTCCAGCAGAGGTGAAGATGGGAGGCTACAGAATGATGGAGGTTCAACACAAGTCACCAGGGCTGGCAGAATCACCAATCCAACTTCTCCAGCCCTTGACTTGAAGAACCATTATGTAGCCTTGGAAGTGGAGGAGGGGAAAGCATCCCCAGAAAGGGAAGAACCAGAGCTCGAGCACCCCAAAGTTGCAGAATCAGAGACCACAAGGCAGCGAAGGGTAGTGGTGGTTGGTGACTCTCTTCTGAGGGGTACTGAGGCGCCAATATGCCAACCAGACTTGATGTCCAGAGAGGTATGCTTTCTGCCAGGTGCCAAAATCCGAGATGTTACGGAGAGTTTATTTATTTATTTATATTTCTTATATACCGCACTATTTGCAATCAGCGCGGTTCACATGGAACAGAAACATCCGACAACTTAAATATGTCTGGTCATTACATTAAACAGGAAATGCAAGATTCATCAAGCCAACTATTACCCAATGTTGCTAATCCATGTTGGCACAAATGATACTGCCAGGTATCCCTCTGAGCGTATCAAAAGTGACTTCATGGCTCTGGGACAGAGGGTGAAGCAGATAGGGGCGCAGGTGGTGTTCTCTTCAATTCTCCCTATTGAGGGTAAAGGCTAAGTCAGAGAAGCTCGCATCCTGGAGATGAATGCATGGCTGCGTGGATGGTGTCATCAAGAGCATTTTGGATTCCTGGACCATGGGATGCTGCTTAAGGGGTTGCAGAGCAGAGATGGCATTCATCTGTCCAAGAAAGATCAACGTGTCTGCAGTAGCAGAATGGCTAATCTACTGAAGAGGGCTTTAAACTAGATTTGCTGGGGATGGGTGAAGAAAACCCCCAGGTAAGTGAAAGCCCCCAGGTAAGTGAAACATTAAATACCTTTATGGAAATTGGTAAAAGGGACAACATATGGAAAGCGGTGTGTATAAATGCCCGTAGCATGGGAAATAAGATCCCAGATGTTGAAGCTTTAATGGGAGAGGCTGACATTGATTTAGTGGCAGTTACAGAAACATGGTTCACAGAAAACCATGACTGGGATGTATCTATACCAGGCTATACTTTATTCAGAAAGGACAGGGTAGGAAGAAGGGGTGGAGGAGTGGCCCTATATGTAAAAAAATATTAAAGCTTTGGAACTACAGTAGGCACTGTGGGTTAAACTAGAAAGAGGGAAAGAGAAATCTATTTGCATTGGCGTGATATACAGACCTCCCTCACAGGAAGAAGAGTGGACAGAGAGTTAATTGAAGACATACACAGCATTGCAAGGAAAGGGGAAGTGCTACTGATAGGGGATTTCAATATGCCAGATGTTGATTGGAACATTCCTGATGCAGTATCATCTACTGTAGAAGTAAGGAGATCCTGGATTCTCTACAGGGAGAACTATTCAGGCAATTGGTAACAGACCCCACACGTGAAGGGGCCATACTGGACTTGGTGCTTACGAATGGTGAAGGTGTTTCTGATGTTATAGTGGGAGATCATTTTGCATCTAGTGATCACCAGATGGTGTGGTTCAGTATTAGGACTAGGGCTGATAAAATCCATTCAAAAGCGAGGGTCTTAGACTTTAGGAAAACTAACTTTGCCAAGATGGGCCAATACCTCAGGGAGTCGTTAGCAGGATGGGAACAGCTGGGGGATGTAGAAAAACAGTGGGCAAAACTGAAAGGGGATATTTTAAGGACAACCAACCTTTTTGTTAAAATGGTAAATAAAGGTAAAAGGAAAAGGAGACCGCTATGGTTTTCGAAAGAAGTAGCTGAAAAGGTGAAGAAAAAGAGGGAGGCCTTCATGTGAAGATCTGCAATAGAGTAGACACCCAGGGAGGGGTAGATAACATGAGGAGGGATCTAGCTAAGCTTGAAGAATGGTCTAGAATTTGGCAGCTGGGATTTAATGTTAAAAAATGTAAGGTCATGCATTTGGGCTGCAGCAATCCAAGGGAGCAATATAGTATAGGGGGTGAAGTACTTTTGTCCACTAAAGAAGACCGGGACCTAGGCGTAGTTGTGTCTGATGATCTTAAAGTAGCTAAACAGGTAGAAAAGGTGACGGCAAAAGCTAGAAGGATGCTTGTGTGCATACGGAGAGGAATGGCTAGCAGAAAAAAGGAGGTGATAATGCCTCTGTATAAGTCTTTGGTGCGACCTCATTTGAAGTATAGTGTGCAATTCTGGAGACCGCACCTTCAAAAGGATGTGAACAGGATGGAGTCGGTGCAGAGGGTGGCTACTAAAATGATTAGTGGTCTTCATTATAAAGCATATGAGGACAGACTGAAGGATCTTAATATGTACACCTTAGAGGAAAGGCGGGATAGAGGTGATATGATTGAGATATTTAAATACCTCCGTGGCATAAATGTTCAGGGAGAGAGCCTCTTTCAATTGAAAGCAAGTTCTGCTACGAGGGGACATGGGATGAGGGT
Source organism: Ichthyophis bannanicus (assembly GCA_033557465.1). Classification (NCBI taxonomy): domain Eukaryota; kingdom Metazoa; phylum Chordata; class Amphibia; order Gymnophiona; family Ichthyophiidae; genus Ichthyophis; species Ichthyophis bannanicus. The sequence continues at coordinate 712,821,063 of CM066033.1, read as the reverse complement.
GAAGGGAGATAGATTCAGGAGTGATATGCGGAAATATTTCTTTATGGAAAGAGTAGTGGATCCGTGGAATAGTCTCCCAGTGGAGGTGGTAGAGATAAGGACAGTAACTGAATTCAAAAAAGCATGGGACAAACATGGAGGATCTCTAAAGTTAAAAAGGGGACTGTTGTAGTTGTTATGGAAGGACAGACTAGATAGGCCATGTGGTCTTTTTCTGTCGTCATATTTCTATGTTTCTATCACAGAGAGAGGAAGACAGGCATCTATATTTGGAAAAACTTAGAGAAGCTAGCAAAGTAGTCAGGAAAGCAAAGATTCAAAAAGAGGAGGAAATAGCCAATGCAATAAAATGGGGGGATAAGACATTTTTCAGATATGTTAGTGAGAAGAGGAAGGGCAAAAGTGGTATTGTCAGACTCAAGGGTGAAGGGGAGGAATATGTAGAAGATGAGGATAAAGCGGAATTGCTTAACAATTATTTCTGTTCTGTGTTCACAGATGAAGAACCAGGAGCAGGACCTCAGAAAGCACCCACAAACAGGAACAGAAGCGAGGGGCATCTTGAACAATTTTCAGAAGACCGTGTTTGTGAGAAACTAGATAAACCTAAAGCAGACAAAGCAATGGAACCAGATAGGATATGCCCTAGAATACTAAGGGAACTTAGGGACATTCTAGCAGCTCCACTGACTGACCTTTTTAATGCCTCATTGGAGTCGGGAGTGGTGCCAAAGGATTGGAGAGAGGCATATGTGGTCCCTTTACACAAAAGCGGAAGTAAGGATGTGGTTGAAAACTACAGGCTGGTTAGTTTAACTTTGGTGGTGAGTAAATTATTGGAAGCGCTGCTGAAAGAGAAGATAGTGAGGTTTCTGGAGTCCAGCGGATCACAGGATCTGAGGCAGCATGGATTCACCAGAGGCAGGTCTTGTCAGACAAATCTGATTGATTTCTTTGACTGGGTGACCAGGGAGTTGGACCGAGGGAGAGCCCTAGATGTGGTGTATTTAGATTTCAGTAAAGCCTTTGACACCGTTCCTCACAGGCGACTTATAAACAAACTGAGCACCTTAGGGATGGACCCTAAAGTTACTGCTTGGATTTGAAATCGGTTGAGTGGAATGCGACAAAGGGTACAGGTAAATGGAGCTCACTCTGAGGATAAGGAGATTACCAGTGGTATGCCCCAGGAATCTATCCTTGGTCCGATTCTTTTTAACATTTTTGTTAGTTATATAGCGGAAGGGCTGTCGGGTAAGGTTTGCCCCTTTGCGGATGATACCAAAATCTGCAATAGAGTAGACACCCAGGAAGGTGTAGATAACATGAGGAGTGATCTTGTTAAGCTTGAAGAATGGTCTAGAATTTGGCAGCTGCGATTTAATGTTAAAAAAATGCAAGGTCATGCATTTGGACTGCAGCAATCCAAGGGAGCAATATAGTATAGGGCGTGAAGTACTTTTGTCCACTAAAGAAGAGCGGGACCTAAGCATGATTGTGTCTGATGATCTTAAAGTAGCTAAACAGGTAGAAAAGGCGATGGCAAAATCTATAAGAATGCTTGGGTGCATAGGGAGAGGAATGACCAGCAGAAGAAAGGAAGTGATAGTGCCTCTGTATAAGTCTTTGGTGCGACCTCATTTGGAGTATTGTGTGCAGTTCTGGAGACCACACCTTCAAAAGGATATAAACAGGCTGGAGTCAGTACAGAGAGTGGCTACTAAAATTATTAGTGGTCTTCATTATAAAGCATTTGAGGACAGACTTAAGGATCTTAATATGTACACATTAAAGGGAAGGCGGGATAGAGGTGATATGATTGAGACATTTAAATACCTCCATGGCATAAATGCACAGGAGAAGAGCCTTTTTCGATGAAAGCCAGCTCTGCTATGAGGGGTGTCACCAGCTCTCCTTAAACCCCCGTGTATAAGTGGGTAGAGGTTAAGTGAGTGGTTCTTCTCCAATGAAGCAGCTACTTTACAAATCCTGAAGCTGGGCTTTTTGGGAAATGTAGTCCCTTCACCGAATCAATGAGGAGCAGTTGTGGAAAAGTGGTTTAAGCAACCAAAGGATTTTATTTCCCCTCCCGGGGTGGATTTCACCATGAGCAAAGTAACACAAACCAGGTATTTACTGGCATAAGGACAAATCAAAGGTTCTTTAACAGAAAAGGCTTACTTCAGCAATAAACAGGTTGATATCTAGCATTCCAACGTAACAATGCGGTTTCTTCACAGCTCTCTGCTTCTCAATGCTAGTAGTGCTGTACTTTCTCTTTCAAAACATGCCTTCAGCGTAATGAGATTATTTCATTAGCAAGCGATATCGTACAGTCCATGATATCTTCATCAATATTCACAAACTCAGGTTCAAAGTCCATTAACTCTTCCTGGCTAGAAGGAAATGTTTGTAACGGCAATCCTGATGCCACGCCCTTTCTAACTGCTTCAGGTTTCACTTGATATTCCTGAGTTAAATACTGGCTTTCACAAACGTTATCAGCACAGGTATTCTCTTCCCAGCTCCAACCCTCTGGGTAACTACAGTCACTGTAACTATTTTTATACCAGCCTTTTGGCTTACCTTTTAGCCTAGCTGGTGGAGGTTTTCTTTGTGGCTTTGGACTGGCCATAGGTTCCCAACCTAAGCCTTGCACAGAAGATTTCACTTGCCTTCCTGGCTTCCTTTCACTTCTGTGTTCCCCTGGATACTGCAGGTAATCCACTCTGCCCTTATTATATCCTTCCCTTGGGGTTTCTTTTCTTTTCCTGAAGAAAGACTCTGTCTCACCCTTCCACAGAGACTCTGGCTTTTTCCTGGCACTGCTGTCTTCACCGTAGCTCTCATTAGCTTCCTTATCCAGCACACATGCCTCATCCACTTCTCCTTCTTCTAACTCCTCTTCTCCTTCTAACTCCATAAGCTCAACTGAACTCTCTTTATCAGGGTGAATTCTAGGGCAGTGCTCAACTCCACCCCCTAGCAGGTGTCCTGCATTAGCTCCTGACTCATTCCCTGAATGGTAGCAGGGGCGTTTCTCTTGCCTCTGTGCTTGGTTTCTAAGGTAACCAGGAGCCATGTGCTTTTGTTTACAACTCAGCCCTACTCCTGTTCCTGGCTTTTTAGCCTCTTCTACCGGGCTGGAAGGACCCACTATGTCACAGGGGACATATGATGGTGAAAAGGGATAGTCTCGGGAGTAATATGCGGAAATATTTCTTTACAGAAAGAGTGGTAGATACGTGGAATAGTCTTGCAGTGGAGGTGGTAGAGATGAGGACAGTATCTGAATTCAAAGAAGCATGGGACAAATACAGAGGATCTCTAAAGGAAAAAAGGGACTGTTATAGTGGTTGATATTGAAGGAGAGACTAGATAGGCCATGTGGTCTTTTTCTGTTGTCATGTTTCTATGTTTCTAAAAACAAGAGGAAAAGGAAAATTACTATATATGATTCTCCAAAGAAATGGCTGCACAAATAAAGGCAAAAAACACAGCTTTCAGAAAATTCAGAAGATCACAAACAGAGGAACACAGAAAAGAATAAAGGATAAAGGTAAAAAAGACAAAGAGAAGTAAGGATAGCAAAAGCAAATGCGGAAGAAAAGATGGCTAGAAATGTGACATGTGGAGACAAAACATTTTCAGGTATATTCAGGAGAAGAGGAAAATTGGAGGTGGAATTGCAAGACTCAAAAGTTCCAAGGATGTATTCGTGGAAAGTGACATTGAAAAAGCGAGAATGCTAAACAAGTACTTTTGGAGAAGGACCACATATGAGAGACAAATATACAAAAGGGAATGGAGAAGATACCACACCATTCACAGAAGATGATGTGTTTGAACAGCTTGAAAAACCAAAAGTGGACAAGGCCATGGGACCGGATAGGATACATCCCAGGATACTGAAAGAGCTCAGAGAGGTTCTGGCAGGGCCTTTAAAGGATGTTTTTAATAGATCTTTGGAGAGGGGAGAGGTTCCTCAGGACTGGAGAAGGACTGATGTGGTACCTCTTCACAAAAGTAGTAATAGGGAAAAGGTGACAGACTATAGGCTGGTAAGCCTTACCTCGGTGGCAGAAAAAGTAATGGCGGTGCATCTGAAAGAGAGTATAGCAGACTTTCTAGAAACCAATCTGAGACAACATGGCTTTACCAAAGAACGATCATGCCAAACAAATTTGATTGAGTTCTTTGACAGGATGACCAAAGAACTAGATCAAGGGCATGTGATGGATGTAATATATCTAGATTTCAGCAAAGCCTTTGATACTGTTCCTCTTAGGAGGTTTATCAATAAACTGAGCAGCTTGGGAATGGGTCCCAAGGTGGTGAGCTGGATCAGAAATTGGTTGACTGACAGACAGACAACAAAAGGTGATGGTAAACTGAACTCACTCAGAAGAAAGCAAAATGTATAGTGACTTTTCTCAAGGATCTGCCCTCGGGCCAGTACAATTTAACATATTTGTAAGTGATATTGCGGAAGAACTGAATGGAAAAGTCTGCCATTTTGCAGATGGCATGAAAATTTGCAAGAGTGGACAACATGAGGAAAGATCTAAAAACACTAGAAGAATGGTCTAATGCTTGGCGGTTAAGATTTAATGTGAAGAAGTGCAGATTTAATGCAAAGAAGTACACTTGGGATGCAGAAATCCAAAAGAATTGCTTGCGATAGGAGGAGAGAAGTTGGTGTGCACAGATCAGGAGATGGACCTTGGAGTGCTAGTCTTTGAGGCTCTCAAGGAGGCGAACCAATGCGGCCAGGCAGTAGCCAAAGCCAGAAGGATGCTGGAATGCATACAGAGAATTACCAGAAGAAAGGAAAATGTATTAATGCCTCTGTACAAGTCATTGGTGAGGCCTCGTTTGGAGCATTGTGTTCACTTTTGGAGACCATATTTCACAAAGGATATAAAAAGACTTGAAATGGTTCAGAGAAAGGTGACCCAAAATGATTTGGAGCCTGCACCAGAAGACATATGAGAAGAGACTTGAAGACCTAAATGCATATACCCTAGAGGAGAGGAGGGACAGGGAAGATATGATATTTAAAGGGTATTAATGAACAAACAAACCTTTTTCAAAGAAGGGGAAGCTGTAAAACTAGACAGCATGAAATGAAGCGGCAAGGAGATAAACTCAAAAACACCATCAGGAAATACTTTTTCGCTGAAAGGGTGGTGGATGCTTGGAATGCCCTGCTGTTGGATGTGGTGGGGGAAAATACAGTGATGGAATTCAAAATGGTATGGGACATACACAAAATAAATGTAACTATTTCTTGTATCTCAACAAATAGAGAGGGGTGACCTGCACGGAACAGCTGGTACAACACTAAACAAAGGCATAGAAGGGGGGTGACCTGCATGGAGCGGTGAGTACACCTACTCTAGCAACCTTACTGGACAGACTAGATGGACCATACTGGTCTTTATCTGCTATCGTATACTATTCTACAATGTATGTACAGTAAGTACTTCTGTCTACGAAAGAAGAGCAGGATCCCAATTGTATATAGCCTGTATATGGCATGTATTCACTTCCCCATGGTTATTACTCCAAGTTGTACTTCCTGTTCAATGTAAGTGCGAAGTAGGCTCTCCCTACTTTGCACAAAATGTTATCTGTAAACCTCACTGATTTTAAAGAGCGCGGTATATAAAAGCAATAAATAAATAAAATAAAAATAAATAAATAATCTGGGTGTGATTGTTTCAGATGATCCTAAAGTGGCTAAACAGGAAGAAAGGTTAATGGCAAACGCCAGAAGGATGTTTGGGTGCATAGGGACAGGAATGGCCAGAAGGAAGAAGGAGGTGATAGTACCTCTGTATAAGTCTTTGGTGAGACATCATTTGGATATTGTGTGCAAGTCTGGAGACCACACCTTCAAAAGTATGTAAAGAGGATGGAGATGGTGCAGAGAGTGGTTACCAAAATGGTCAGTGGTCTTCATTATAAGACATATGGGGACAGGCTTAAAGATCTCAAAATGTACACTTTAGAAGAAAGGCGGAATAGAGGAAATATGATAGAGACATTTAAATACATCCATGGCGTAAATGCTTAGGAGGAGAGCCTCTTTCAATTGAAAGAAAACTCTTCAATGAGGGGACATAGGATGAAAGTGAAAGGGGATAGACTTGGGAGTAATATGCAGAAATATTTCTTTACAGAAAGAGTGGAAGATACATGGAATAGTCTCCCAGCAGAGATGGTAGCGACAAGGACAGTATCTGAATTCAAGAAAGCTTGGGACAAATACAGAAAATCTTAAAGGGGAAAAAGGGACTATAGTAGTTGATATGGAAGGGCAGACTGGATAGGCCATATGGTCTTTTTCTGCCGTTATCTTTCTTTCTATGTTTCTATGTGAAATACTCAAATTGCTCTTTAGTTCCCATTCATATACAAAAAACATCATCCAAAAATCTCCTTCAAAGTCATATATGGCACCCACTGAGATGGACAGATAAACTGTTTCTCAAAATGTGCTGTATAAAGTTGCCACTGACAGAGATACTGTGGTTGCCATAGCTATCCCATAAGCCTAATGATAACATTCTCTGTTATAACAATTATAGTTGTTCAAAAGCACTATTCATAAAGGCTTAAGTAACTATTCATAAAGGATTACGTACCCAAGAAGGAGTCAGTTGTCCACAACCCATAGTCTCAATTATAGTCAGTGCTTTCACTTGATTAATATTAGTATATACAGCTCTTTTCTTCAACCTAATACAGTCCTCCTTTCCCCTCATTCCCTCCCATTTTTATCCGTTCATATCACCCTTCCCTAGGGTAGTCACTGGCAGTCTCCAAGGTTAGCCCAGTATCACTTGAAGAACTAATTCTCCCCTCCCCTGTCTCATGCAAAAAAATTCATTTGTATATCACAGGAACTTCCACCAGCTCACTCTCTCTTCCTGTGACTGCGCAACATTTCAGTACTCCATTACTACAGCCTTCTTTTTGGCTGTATCCTTGCCACAGTCACTGTTATTGATAACACTGGAAGCAGGGAGGGTAGGCTCATTCATCCAGGAAACAGGATTGGAAAAAATATAGATAGAGGTTCTAAGCTCTAAAAGAAATGTCTAGACATGGTAGCCACCTTCTAGCTTCTGGACATTAATGCAATACTTAGTAGAATATTGAAAAAAATAAAAGACAGATGGCAAACCTAGCCTCCTGAGTCCTGAGCACATCTGCCCATAGTGTCCATAGATATTTGGGCCCAAGGCATATACCTAGTTTGCCAATTCCTTAATCCTGTCCTGCTCACAGGATTGGAGAGCCTAAGCGGTCAACACACTAAGGGGGACATTCCGAACTGCGAATAGCGGGGATGGACATCCGACTTGGATGTCAAACCACTGCTATTCGCAGGGAGCATATTTTGCATGCTTGCCTTCCCACACAACACACAGCTGCTGTGCGAGGAGCGCTGGACAGGAGTGGAAGGGAGAATTGCAGAGGTGGAGAGTGGGTGGGGTGGGCACATGACCTTGGACGTACAGGGCCAATTCAAGTCACGGCCCTGTACTTCCGGTGGACCGAAGATGGACGTCGACTTATTCCACCTTGGAGGTGGAATAAGTCCGACCAAGTGTAGAGATCGGGCCAGGGGTCCCCCAAATTATGGCGTGGTGTCAGGTAGGCCCCCGCTGTCCGAACCCGGCCATAGCATCTCCGCTAAGGCTCAGGTAGCAGGGGAGAAGGCTGTGTCATTTACTGGGCCCGTCTGGCCCATCCAAGTGCCCCGATTCTGCAATCGTGGGAATGTATAGCTCCCACGGGTGCAGAATCAGGTGATTTTGGGGCACATCCAATTTTTGGAGGTCCAGACAGCCCCCAATCTGAATTGACCTCATAGTAAGCAATAACAAAACTTAATGATTTAGTCAGTAGCAGAGCTGCCAAGTTACCCAGTTCCAGCAGGGAGACATTTTGTCCAGTCCTAGTTTAGAAATTACATCCTAAAGCAGTGTGGCATTTGTAGTCTCTGTTTCTACGCATTGAAATCAGAACTGCAGGTCCTATAATGCATCAGGATGGGGTGGTCAGAAATCCAGGGCTGCTCTTAGCCCTCCCTCCTGGAATCAGTAACTTGGAAGCTCTGCAGGTTTCACAGTAGAAGTAACAGCAACGAAAATGAAAGAGACATGAGTCAGTAAATGGCAGGCCATCCGAGATAGTGAATTATTTCTAATGCCTGTGAGTGTGTGCATATGTGGGTGTCCGTGCTTATCTGAATATAGAAAAGATGAGATGAGATGAACATAGAAACATTATGGCAGAAAAAGACCATCTATCTAGTCTGCCATTCTTTTTTCTTTAGAGATCTTAAACATCCAGAAGGTATAGAGAAGAAAGCATTCTATCATCCCCAGCACTCAGCACAATTTCAACTATAGCAGCAGCAAGAGTTGAACCCTGGCTGCCCTGATCCTAATCCATTACTCTAACCGTTGCACTATCCTAGATGCCTGAGGGATAAGTTGGTGACTCATCTATCTATGGGAGGCCCTCCCCACTATGGGATCCTCCCCCAGCAGAATCTTCCACTCCATGAGCTCCTCTGCCTGGGAATCACCCTAATGATTTGACGGCCCCTTCAGGGTCTCCTGTGACACCCCTCCCCCCCCCCGAGTCAGCCAAGAGCTGATCCTCTGGATCTTCAACCCTCTGAGGCCATTTGGACACAGGCTCATGCATGTCACATCACGCTGACACTGCAGCCACAGTCTTCTGGGTATCATGCGCCAGGCCCTGCTTCATGCAAAAGACTTTGTGCAACAACACAAACTTCTGGAAAAACAAAAAAACAGTAGTCCCTTACCACCAGACTAGGGTTGCCAACCTTTTGAAAGAAAAAAAAAACACCACATGTCATGCCTGTGCCCTGCCCCTTGCCCCCCACCCCTGCCCCACCCTCCAAAATAACGGCAGTAATGGCAGCAGCAGGATCGTACCAAGCCATAAATGCACCCTGTGCGACTTGCACATCTGGCGGGCTCCCTCCCCCCAGTTTGTCCTTTGACCCACGCCCAGCATGTCCCCATTTTACCTCCCTGTCTCCAGCCGGCTCCCCACCCAGCCTCCCTTGCCCCACCGCTGCGGCTTTTTGGGTTCCTGTGGTGGCAGTGGTGGGACCTCAATTGGAAAAAACCCACATGAGTCTCTCCGACTCCACGCTTGCATGTTGGTATATTCGCATCAGAGGAGGTAGGGACCAGACCAGCCATTCAAACACAGAGTTGCAAAAACCTGCATTTGAATAACTGGTTTGGTCCCTCCCTCCTCTGACGTGAGCATACATTAGAAGAGGGGGATCAGGGCAGCATGCAAGCGCAGAGTCAGATAGACCCACATGTTGTTGTTTTTTTTCAAATGGAGGTCTCGCTGCTACTAAGGGAACCCTAAAAGCGACGGTGGGACAAGGGCAGGCAGCGTGGGGGAGAGCCGACGCAAGCACTCGCAAATGCACCACTATTTTTTTGCACCCTGTGTGGCTGCACCACTCGCACAGGACTAGGTACGGCACTGGGCAGCAGTGCAAGCTTCAGCATCTGCTAGCCACATCAAGGTGAGGGGGGAGGGAGGTGGGGAGTACAAGAGATTGCACTATTCTACCCCCACTGAATTGCAGTCCCCTCCTCAATCCTACACACACATTCTCCCCCATACTATATTAAATCCAAACCTATATTATGTATCCCTGTGCAAATGATTATTGTGCTGCCCCCCCACCCCCACGAATTCTAATGGATCCCTTCACAAGTTTCACTTTTGTTCCAACAATAACTTAAGTGTCTGAACACCACTTACACATTCATTGGGGTTAGAGAAAGGGCACTAAGTTTCTATACAACTTCCCTCCAGTGCCAAATGCCAGGTTCATGACGAAGTACTCCAAAATCCTGCAAAAAGCTAAGAATCTATGGCAAACTACAAGTTATCAGAATAACGCACCTTGGTCACATAAGCAAAACACAGAAGATACAGAACAAGAAACCACAAGTTATAAACAGAAATAGGCAGGCAAAGATTTTGCTGAACACCTTAAGAAGTCAGACTCCAGAGCAACACTGGAAGAATAGAAACAAATACATTTCTTCTTGTATTGTGCAAAATGCGAAGATGTAAGAGATGCACATTTCTGAAAGATGGTAAATTCCAATTAATAAATTCAAAATAAAGTATTTTTACTACCTTTTTGTCTGGGCATTTTATTTTTTCAGTTGTGTTGGTCCAAGTCTCTCTTTTCTGCTTTCCTTTGTTTTTTCCTAACAAACTAGTATCTGCTGTCCACTTGCCATTTTTTCTCTCTCCTCCTGTCTTCATCTCTTCCTCCCTTACATCTTGTTTGGCATTTATTTTTTCTTTTCAGCTCTTTTCTCAATTTCTTTGTTTTCTGCCTATCCATTCAAATTACACACTCCTTATCACCCTCCATTTCTTAATCTCTCTTTACCTTTCACCTATCAAGTTTCCATTTCCTTCTCTCTTCTCTTTCCCAACCCATCTTCCTCTCTTCCTAGTCTTCCCAATCCTTTTATTCCTTTCTGTCTTTTATCAATTCCCTCTCCTCCTTCCATTCACATCCTCTGTACTCACTTCCTTCCCAGCCCTCATCTACTTTTTTCTGTCTCCCACCCCTTATCTCCTTCCTGTCAGTCATTCTCTCCAATCTCTTTCATCTCTTATACCACCCAGTCTCTGACTCTTCCCCCTTTGACCACCTCCCCAGCTTTCCATCCACCTTCCACTCATCTCTTTGCTAACCCCCCCCCCTCATGCTAACCTCTCTCACATGATTCCACCATGTTCAGCTTCTCTCTTCTCTTTCCTCTCCCACCTACAATACAGCATCTTCCCTCTCCCATTCTCCACAGTTCAGCATCTCCCTAACATCCAGCCTCATTGCCCCTCCCCTTAGCCCAGCATATCTTCCTTCCTTTCCTCTCCCTCCTCCACAGCCCAGCATATCCCCACCTAGCCTTCCTTCTCCCCCTTCCCCAATAGCCTGCATATCTCCCTTTCCTTTCCAATTCCTGCCCCCTCCAACAGTCCAGCATCATCTTCCCTGTCCCTCCTCAAAGTCCACAGTCTTGCATCTATCTCCCTCTCATCCTTTTTCTTCCCCTCCTTCACAGCCCTACATCTCCCATCCCCTTCAGGCAGACTATTATCTCTGCTTCCCCTCCAAACCGGTTTCAGCTCCTTCTCTCCCTCCCTGGAGTCCCTGCCAGCTACCTCTGCCACTTTTCCTTTTGTTGCCATCAGTAGCGACAGTGATAGGGCTGCGAACCGAGACTTCAATAAAAAAAAAAAGTGCGGGCCTGTGCATCATTCCATTTGTGTGCAAGGCGCAGCTGATCCTGCCCCCTGATGCAATGTCAGAGGGGGTGGCACCGGCCGGGCCACATACACCAATGGAATGATGCACAGGCCCACGTTTTTTTTTTCTTTTGAAGTCTTGACTTCGGAGGCCCTGCTGCTGTCGCTGATGACAGTAATAAAAGGAAAAGCTACAGCACTGGCAGGTGGGGAATCCGGGGAGGGAGAGAAGGGGGAGCAGAGATGATGGACTGTAGGGCGGAGCTAGTTCCACCATCACTCATCTTCGGGGGGGGGGGGGCAGTTTTATAGGCAGCAAGAGCTGCCTCTCGTCGCAAAAACTGGCTTTTCCATGGCCGGTTTTACAGTTCTGCCAGCAGCCGGCCTGGCCATATAAAAAACAGCCAGACCGGCTGAAAACTGGCCACCCTATCGCAGACCCCTTTTCTCAGGGACATCTACATGCAAATCCCAAGGCTCTGACCCTGCCATGGACAAGATGGAAGTCTCACTGGACCTCCCCCCCCCCCCCAACAGCCACAGGGCATGACAAAATGGTGGTACTTCCCACCAAAAATGGACTGTGCTGCAGCTGAAAAGAGATAGATTTTGTCGCACCCGAGATTCCTGTTGGCTCTCCTGCTTTGCAGTCTGGCCACAAAAGCTGCTTCTCAGCTGCATAGCCTTCCTGCTTGCAGCCAAAGCAGAAACTAGAGTCACACAATTGACTAGCAGCTGCCACAAGCTGCACAGTGGCTCAGGATGCTGTGATGAGACCGCAACCTCCCTCCGCTAAAAGTGCCTGTATCGTGTTTATCTGAGATGTGTGTATTGTATTCATCTGTGTTTTGTGTTGTGAGTGGTGTATGTGTGCATTTATCTGGGGAAGGGAGTTGTTGTGTTTTATACGAGTTCTGTATTTGGGTGTGCCTGTGTTTGGGGGGTGTACTTCTTAGCACTATATTTGTCTGTGACCGGGAGAGCAGAAAACAGGGGAAAGGAGTTTGAGAGTAACAATCAATGCCTTTGATGCTGCTGAAGAATACTGTGTTTACCATGAAATGTCCAAAGAACAAATCAGTTGTACTTTTTTTTAACTGCTGTCAAGTCAATATTGACTCCTGGAAACCCAGCAGTCCCTGGGTTTTCTTGGCAAGGTATGACCAGAAGTAGATTGCCAGGCCTTTTCTTCCAAAGCAATGGAAGGTACAGTGACTTGCCCAAGGTCAAAAGGCATGCCAGTAGGAACTGAACCCAGATCTCTTGGGTATGGGGCTGTTGCGCTAACCACAAGGCTACTCCTCCACTCCACTCAGTTGAACTAGAAGAGTTCAAACCAAAGCTTTCTTTAGAAGCTCAGTTGACAAGACTTCAACTTTCATACTTGGCAAGGTTGAAGGTCAACGCAAAAGAGGAAGGACAGAAATGTGATAGGTCAATACAGTAACAGCAGCTGTGGATGCCACTCTAATTAGTTGCCTGAATGAAGACTGAGCACAGTTTAGGACGATTATCCAAATGGCTGCCATGAGTCGACATAGACTCAACGGCACTTAACAACATATATCTTGTTTCTAGAGGAAATGCTTTCAACATGCCCCTTTGATGATTAACACTGCAATTAGTCTGCTAGAGTGACCTGTTCAGCTATTCTGTCTACCTAGCAATACCATAACACTTTTTAGTCTCAGGATAACAGTTTTTTCACACTTTAGCAAAATAAAAGTGCCCTTCCCATTACATAAGAACCTAAGATATGCCACTCTAGGTCAGACCAAAGGTCCATCAAGCCAGGTACTGTTTCCAACGGTGGTCAGTCCAGATCACAAGTACCTCTCAGCTTCCATATCATTTATCCCATGGGTAAGTGGTGGATTTTCCCTGTCCACTTTAATAATAGTTTATGGACTTTTCCTCCAGGAACTTGAACAAACTTATTTTAAACCCAGCTACACTAACAATTTTTACTACATCCTCTGGCAACAAATTCCAGAGTTTGATTATGTGTTGACTGAAAATATTTTTTCTCCAATTAGTTTTAAATGTGCTACTTAGCTTCATTGTGTGTCCCCTAGTCCTTCTACTTTTTGAAGGAGTAAATGACTAATCTAGGCTTACTCTTTCCACTCCACTCATTATTTTATAGACTACTATCATATTTCCCCTTGTCCATCTCTTTTCCAAGCTAAAGAGCCCTAACCTTTTAAGTCCTTCCTCATAGGGGTATCCTTCTAGACCTTTCATCATTTTGGCACCTCTGTACCTTTTCTAATTTGACTATATCCTTTTTTGGAAATGGTGACCAGAATTGCACACAATATTCAAGATGCGGTCACACCATGAAGTGATGCAATGCAAAAAATGCAATGTGTGCCTTTGAGTCAGTCCTGACTCCTGGTGACCTAGAAACTCCTGGGTTTTCTTGGCAGTGTCACCAGAAGTAGATTGCCAGGCCTTTCTTCTGAGGCAATGGAGGGTTAATTGACTTGCCCAAAGCCACAAGGAGTACTAGTGGGAATTGAACCCTGGTTGCTTGGTTACCAAGCCAGTGTTCTAACCACTAGGCTACTGGAGGAGTAGCCTAGTGGAGGAGTAGCCTAGTGGTTGGGGCAAGGTACTTCAGGCCGGAAGGTCGGGGGTTCAAATCCCACTAGAGGACAGCAACCTTGGGCTGGAAGGACTGGGGTTTCTAGTCCCACAGGTGCTCCTTGTGGTCTTGGGCAAGCCACTTAACCCTCCATAGCCCATGTTCCCTGTAAAATAGTTTTCTCCAAGTTATAATGCCCTGTTCAATGTAATTTCAGTTTGTTCAATGTAAACCGCGCTGATGCAGAATAGCGCGGTATATAAGAGAATGTAAATAAATAAAATAAATAAATAAATACTCCTCCACTCCCATGAAGTGATACTGAGTCAGTATAATATCCTTGGTTTTATTCTCCATTCTTTTCCTTATGATTCCTAGCATTTTATTTGCTTTCTTGGCCACTGCAGCACATTGAGCAGAGGATTTCAAGGTATTATTAACGATGACACCTAGACCCTTTTCCTGGATGGTTATTCCTAATGTGGAAGCTTGCAAAGCGTAATCGTAGTTTGGGTTGTTCTTCCATAAATTCTGGGAACAATTCCAGACATGCCTACATCATGCTCCTGCTCTGACATGGACATCCTCACTTCAGGGCTGTCCACAGAGCCAGCTTTTAAAATGGCTTGGGGGATATCTCCATATTTTCCGACATCCAAGGCACGAATAGGGCTTCTAAAATAAACCCCCTAATGTCTCCTTCCCAGTTGCATCTTTATCAGACCCAGTCACGTTCTCACCACCCTTGAGAAGGGAACTAGTATGCCTTAGATATCATTGGGCATGCTTTCTCTTGGATCTTCAAAATCTCAAGAAGTTATTTTCAAAATATATCCATTGAAGAGAGAATCTTTTATCTCGAGAAATTTATCAACCAAAGATTCCTCCAACGTTTAAAAAACAACATGGATAGAGGAACAATCAATGAGCAGAGTAGACAAAAAGGAAAGTCACAAAGAACATCAAAACCCCCGCCACAACAACAACCCCTCCAAACTCTCTTCCCAACTGGCCACACCTACCTATCAATCCCAAAAGTCTAACAGGTACCCTTCCTCCACCCTCCCCTCCCCCTCCCCCTGCCCACCTTCCGGAAGACTCCCCCCTCTTATTGGAACATTTCAACCTCACCAAATAACCCCCAGGTCCATTCTGACAGATGTTTATTACCCAACACTCACTGTATATAACTGCCCCCTCATGTACCAGAACCCACCCTGAAATTGTATAAATTATACATAATTGATCGGATATATATTAAATGCATGCTGTAACTGTAAATATCCTTGTTTCATGTAAACCTCTTTGATCCTGTGAAAGGCGGTATATAAATCCAGCTAAATAAATAAATAAATCCCTTCCCTTCCCCACCCCACCCCACCCCACCCCCCTCACAGAATCTTGGAAGGCATGTAGAGAGGAAGAAAGGGAAGTCAAACTCATCGTCCTGCATAGACCATGAATCAGGGTTGGGCAGAACATCCCCCTCCTCAAGTAGATGGAAACTAACAACCAAACATACTACTGGCACCCCAGGCCTTTAGAAGCCTGTCCACAAACCTCGGCCAAGCCTCCTGAACCTGTCTAGGCTTGCCCTGCACCTCATATGTAAGCTTCTCCATCTGGTAGATTTCCTAAATCTTCGAGATCCACTCCTTCAGAGTCAGTGCAACCACATTCAGTCAATACAGCCCCATACAAATTGCATCCACCTCCCCTCCACAAGCACCAACACAAACACATCCTCTAATTCCTCTACTCCACTACCCTCCCCCTTCTCTCCTTTTGCAAATCATACCCCAAAAACCTCCCACATAGGAAACTCAAGACATGCTACTGCCATGGCATGATAAGAAGAGGTGCCGAAGATCTAGAGCCTTCCAACCACCTCCCCCCCTCCCCAGGGCCCACCACACTTCCAAACAACACCCACTTCTCTCTTCCCCCTCCCCACCCGCCACTCCCCTAGTACCGCCAAGTCCATTCAGCCTGTCTCAACTCCCCCCCCCCACTCTACACAAACAAGCACTCTTCTTCTCTCTCTCTCCTCACCAACAAGCACTCCCCAACTCAACCTTAACAACCCCCCCCCCCAATCCAACAGAAAAACAGGTTTCCTGTCCTCCAGGCACAGGCTAAAACAAAATCAACAGATGCCCCCTGCCCCCCAAAAACCAGAGAGAGGAACATTTGCAAAGAACCTTGGCAGATAACAAAGAAGAAGGGGAGGAGCTTTGGAATTACAGAGCTTAAAAGGGAGAGAGGAGGCACTATGGGTTAAGCTAAAAAGAGGGAAAGAGAAATCTATTTGCATTGGCATGATATACAGACCTCCCTCACAAGAGGAAAAGGTGGATGGAGAGTTAATTGAAGACATACTGTGGTGAGGCAGGTGCAGCACAGACCCGGGAAAGAGAAAAAAAAGAAGGTTTTTCTCCTAAGAGGGGGATGGGCTCACCTAAGCACAGGTCCCAAAATGAAAGTAATACTGAAACACACACTTGCAAGGCTAGCCTGAAGCCACACCCAGTCTCCAGGGCAACAGCAGGGAGAGAGAGGGTGGGGCCAGAAAGGGAAGAACGCTGGCAAACATTTAAACGTGATCAGTCAGCAAATGATGAGAGAGAGCACAGCAGAGCTGAGAGAACTGGGGAAACCAGGAGAAGCAGACAGAACTGCCAAAGCGAGTGGCAGGGCCAGAGAAGAGCGGGCAGAAGCTTGAGAGAGTTCCAGGACTATAGTTCTAACTCAGAAGCAAGAAGCTCAGACTCTGAGCCAGAAACGGAGCCTTTTAGAAAGCCTGACAAAAGGAAGGTTTCTACAAGCAAGGTAAACCAGACAGTACCTTTAAGTGATTCACTAAAGGGAAGGAAGTCTAGGAGCACTGACATTATTCCAGGGGGAAGAAGGAATGTTCATTGGGGAAAACATTTTAAGCTTTTAAGGAAAGTGAAACTAGAAATCCCTGAACGTATCCCAGTCCCTGAGCCTTGTAGCACTGAGGAAGAAATGGAGGTGGAATTCTATAAAGGGGATTCAGATTCTACAGAAGTCTCAATGGAATGCTCAATATGCATGAGAAGTGCTTAGAAAGCATTTATTAGATATTATAAAGAAAGCCAAGAAGTAGTTATACTGAGCAATTGATACTGTGAAGTGCTGGAAAGAGAGAGAAGTCTCATTTTAAAGCTGAAATAGTACTTGTGCTATGAAACTGTTCCAACAGCAGTTTAGTTCCTATGCTGAAAAGTAGAGCCTGTTTTCAAGCTTACCTGAAACAGCTGGGAGAAGCTAACAAGGTTAGCTGGACTTTACTTGCAACAGTGATTTTTCAACTGTGTTTGGTTTGGATGAAAAAGGAAACTTGTTTTGTTCCAAAGACTGAAGGAAACTGATTTGTTATAGCACTGCTGAAGTACCTTTACAAAGAAGCTTTTTGTTGGAGAAAATATCCTCACTTTCTGTTAATGGTTCGGAACCTTCTGCCAAGGTCCAATTTGCAAACTTGATGATTAAAATAAAATTTAGAAATAAATTTTCCTGTGTTGGCCTATTTCCACTTGGACTGCTTTAACTGCCCCACAACTACACAATTAAGGGCCTCAGCTACCAGGCTGAAGCAAGACACAAGTAATATGGCCTGCCGCCCCTACTAGGCAGCCGCCTAGTAGGACTGCCGGCCCACAATACGCAACATTGCTAGGAAAGGGGAAGTGCTACTGATAGGGGATTTCAATATGCCAGATGATGATTGACACATTCCTGCTGCAGTATCATCTGAAGTAAGGAGATCCTGGATTCTCTACAGGGAGAACTATTCAGGCAATTGGTCACAGACCCCACACGTGAAGGGGCCATACTGGACTTGGTGCTTAGCAATGGTGAAAGTGTTTCTGATGTTATAGTGGGAGATCATTTTGCATCCAGTGATCACCAGATGGTGTGGTTCAGTATTAGGACTAGGGCTGATAAAATCCATTCAAAAGCGAGGGTCTTAGACTTTAGGAAAACTAACTTTGCCAAGATGGGCCAATACCTCAGGGAGTTGTTAACAGGATGGGAACAGCTTGGGGATGTAGAAAAACAGTGGGCAAAACTGAAAGGGGATATTTTAAGGACAACCAACCTTTTTGTTAAAATGGTAAAAGGAAAAGGAGACCGCTATGGTTTTCGAAAGAAGTAGCTGAAAAGGTGAAGAAAAAGAGGGAGGCCTTCATGTGAAGATCACAGCGAGAGGAAGGCAGGCATCTATATTTGGAAAAACTTAAGAGGAGCTAGCAAAGTAGTCAGGAAGGCAAAGATTCAGAAAGAGAAGGAAATAGCCAATGCAATAAAATGGGGGGGATAAGACATTTTTCAGATATGTTAGTGAAAAGAGAAAGAGCAAAAGTGGTATTGTCAGACTCAAGGGTGAAGGGGAAGAATATGTAGGAGCGGATGAGGATAAAGTGGAATTGCTTAACAAATATTTCTGTTCTGTGTTCACAGATGAAGAACCAGGAACAGGACCTCAGAAAACACCCACAAACAGGAACAGAAGCGAGGGGCATCTTGAAGAATTTTCAGAAGACCGTGTTTGTGAGAAACTAGCTAAACTTAAGTAGACAAAGCAATGGGACCGGATGGGATACACCCTAGAATACTGAGGTAACTTGGGGACGTTCTAGCAGCTCCACTGACTGACCTTTTCAAAGCCTCGTTGGAGTCGGGAGTGGTGTCAAAATACTGGAGAGAGGCTCATGTGGTCCCTTTACACAAAAGCGGAAGTAAGGATGTGGTTGAAAACTACAGGCCAGTTAGTTTAACTTTGGTGGTGAGTAAATTATTGGAAACGCTGCTAAAAGAGAAAATAGTGAGGTTTCTGGAGTCCAGCGGATTACAGGATCCGAGGCAGCATGGATTCACCAGAGGCAGGTCTTGTCAGACAAATCTGATTGATGTCTTTGACTGGGTGACCAGGGAGTTGGACTGAGGGAGAACTCTTGATGTGGTGATTTAGATTTCAGTAAAGCTTTTGACACTATTTCTCAGAGGCGACTTATAAACAAAGTGAGCACCCTAGGGATGGACCCTAAAGTTACTACTTGTGTTAGAAATTGGTTGAGTGAGAAGCAACAAAGGGTACATGTAAACGGAGCTCACTCTGAGGAGAAGAAAGTTACCAATGGTGTGCCCCAGGGATCTGTCCTTGGTCCGATTCTTTTTAACATCTTTGTTAATGATATAGCGGAAGGGCTGTTGGGTAAGGTTTTCTTCTTTGCGGATGATACCAAAATCTAGAGTAGGCACCCAGGAAGATGTAGATAACATGAGGAGGGATCTAGCTAAGCTTGAAGAATGGTCTAGAATTTGGCAGCTGGGATTTAATGTTAAAAAAATCAAGGTCATGCATTTGGGCTGCAGCAATCCAAGGGAGCAATATAGTATAGGGGGGTGAAATACTTTTGTCCATTAAAGAAGAGCAGAACCTCGGTGTGGTTGTGTCTGATGATCTTAAAGTAGCTAAACAGGTAGAAAAGGCGATAGCAAAAGCTAGAAGGATGCTTGGGTGCATAGGGAGAGGAATGGCTAGCAGAAAAAAAGGAGGTGATAGTGCCTCCGTATAAGTCTTTGGTGTGACTTCATTTAGAGTATTGTGTGCAATTCTGGAGACCGCACCTTCAAAGGATATAAACAGGATGGAGTGTGATGAAGCAGAGGCCAGTGAACCTATGGAGATAGGAAAAATCGCTGATCCCTTTAAAGAAAGTGACAGACCTAAAGTGCAGTTACTGAAAAGCGCAGCCAGAGGGAGAAAGCACGAAGAATCAGAGGGTAGGCTGACACACCCAAGCTTGGATGATGCAATAACTAACTCAAGGGATAATCAGACACACCTGGTCAGGGTGACAGAAACCCTAACTGAGAAGCAGCTTTATAAGCATGGCTTAGACAGGACAGAAAGGGCGGCAGCAGCAGACGACGACGACGCAGAAGAGAGAGGAAGGAGACGGCTCCGAGGAGAGAAGGAGAGGCAGTTGGATTTGCGGTCCTTACAGAGAAGGAACAAGTTCCAAGAGAAACAGTTCCACGGTGGAAAGCTCCAGGGAGAAGTCTTCAAGGAAGACAGAGAAAGGAGAGGGACCTGGAAAGTGCCTGGTAAAGAAAGTACCAGAGAAGCACAGCTCAGAGAGCAGAGGTACCTGCATACTTCCTTTCCTGACCGTGAGCTACAAGGAGTTCAGAGGTGGGTGCACAAGACTCAGCCCAGGAGTCTGAGAAACACAACACTGAACCAGGAACTGTGGCCAAGCCCTAGGAAGGCATGGAAGCCAGAGAGCTGTAGGTGCAGTAAACACAGCTGGAGAGAGATTTGGGAACCTGTACCAAAAGTGCTAACTAAAAGTCCTGTTACCTGTTTTCCAGACCAGGTAGAGCAAGGCTGGAGAGTTTTAGAGAGAAACTCTGAAGTGAACACAGAATTACATGAGGAAAGCTCAGGGCCAGCAGATATTTTGTCAGAACAGGAGGAGATGCAAATAGACCCTGCTGAACCCGATTCATTGCTACCTGACTGTCTCATGGATTGTACACTTTGTCTAGCCGGGAGTTTGGAATCCTTGGCAGAAGTATAGCTCGCAGGGTATACTTTAAAGTACAGTTTTGATAAGCTAAAAGAGGAAGCTTGCTTTTGTTTCCATGAACTGGTTTGTTCTAACACCTGCATAGCTAATAAGACTGTGAAGCACGTCTAACTTTTGAATTCTGTAAATACCTTTTTTGAAAATCCTGAATGAGGTGAGAATCCTGTCTTCCTTCATTGAACCTTTGTTTGTGCATTATGGAAATAAATCTTACCCTTTACCTTACACATGGCTTCCACAACTAATTATTTCAAGAAAGGGACTACTAGTACCAGCATGCATTTGGGCTAAGAAAGGTTTCTCCCTTTGATGAAAATAATAATGTCCACCCTGACCCTTTAAGCACGTGGCTCGGGGGCTGGGGTTGCGACAGGAGTCAGTACAGAGGGTGGCTACTAAAATGGTTAGTGGTCTTCATTATAAAGCATATGAGGACAGACTTAAGGATCTTAATATGTGCACCTTAGAGGAAAGGCAGAATAGAGGTGATATGATTGAGACGTTTAAATACCTCCTTGACATAAATGCACAAAAGAAGAGCCCTTTTTGATTGAAAGCAAGTTCTGCTATGAGGGGACATGGGATGAGGGTGAAAGGGGATAGATTCAGGAGTGATATGCGGAAATATTTCTTTACAGAAAGAGTGGTGGATCCGTGGAATAGTCTCCCTGTGGAGGTGGTAGAGATGAGGATAGTATCTGAATTCAAAAAAGCATGGGACAAACACAGAGGATCTCTAAAGGAAAAAAGGTGACTGTTGTAGTTGTTGATATGGAAGGACAGACTAGATAGGCCATATGGTCTTATTCTGTCATCATTTTTCTATATTTCTAAACCTCACCCCTCCAATACCATTGTATGGTTGACCCTAGGACTACTGTAACCTACTCTTACTGGTCTCCCTCTGAATCATCTCTCCTCCCCTTCAATCTGTTCAACACTCTGCTGCGCAGCTAATCTTCCGCCAGCCTCGTCATGCCCATATTACTCCTCTTCTCAAGTCACATCATTGGCTTTGTATCCGTTTCCGTATCCAGTTCAAACTTCTCCTGCTGACCTATAAATGCATTCACTCTGTGACTCTTCTCTACCTTTCTTCTCTTATCTCTCCTTACAACCCCCCTCGGGAACTCCGCTCTTCTAGCAAACTGCTTCTATCTGTGCCCTTCTCTTCTACTGCTAACTCCAGACTTCGCTCCTTTCACCTTGCTGTGCCTTACGCCTGGAACAAACTACCAGTGTCTGTACGCCAGGCACCTTCTCTAACCCTCTTCAAATCTAGGCTGAAAACTCACCTCTTTGCTGCTGCTGCTTTTGGATCTTGACCCACCTGATCTCCTTTTTCTTTCCCCCTGCTTTATCCCTGCCTATACCTTCTGTGTTTGTCTTGACTAGCTTGTAAGCTCTGATGAGCAGGGACTGTCTCTTACATCTCTGTGCAGCGCTGCGTATGACTTGTAGCGCTATATAAATGCTCAGTAGTAGTAGTAGTAGGAGCATGGGATCTTCCTTCTCCTCAGAGTTGAAGCTTTTCAGTCTTGCCAAGCCCTGTCTGGGTGTGACTTACTCAGCCCTCTATGCTGAAGAAAGTCCACAATCTCCATGCAGTAATCAAGCTCTATTATTTTATGCTGCACGTTATTCAACTCAATGATCAGGGCAAAGGGAAACTCCTAAAGATACCGGATCTCATGCTTTTGCAAAAACTGAGTAAGGGGTTTAAACTTTTACAACTTTCTAACATATAATGCGAGAAATCCTGGAAGATGCAAACTTCATGGCCCTGGAAAGGACAAGATTCTTCTACCCTTAAGGCTCCTTAGTAGTGTCACTTTATCCTCGAAATAGTGGAAACACGCCGCTATTAGTTGCACCTGTGAACTCACTGTCCGTCCCTCTGTGAGCTCTCTCCAGTCGAACCAGACCGGATACTCCAGGCACACAAAAAGCAAAACGTTGCTGGACCAGCTGCCCAGTGTCTCCCCAGTCACCCTGGGCTTCAGGTATAGCCAAAATCTGGATATTATTCCTCGTTGCCAGTTCTCCAAATCATTGTGCTTCTCCCATAACTTGTGTGTAAGTACTTCCAGCATGCAGAGTTTAGACTGAAAGGTGGCAGTAGCATCAATCTGTTCGCCCATGTTAATCTCATTCTGGGTAAATCTGTCATTCAAAGCTTTGATTTCTGCCTTAATATCATTTACAGCCTTCCCAAAGTCAGCCCGGAAGAGTCTCAGGTCTTGCAATATCTCCACCAGATCAGCTTTAGTCAAGGGGGGGGGGGAGGGGAAGCTGTATCTTGTATCTTGGAGCTGTCTCTCCAAGTCAGGCCCAAAGCCCCCGGGCACGCCATTCACAGATGACATGCTGGGGAGAACAGACTCAGAGTCTCTGGCAAACCGAGCTAACAAAGTTGCATAAGAAGGCTTATCTACCATAAATAGCACAGCAAGTCCACAAAAAGGCCCAAAGTAGCCAAGACTGACACTGCAGATACATGTCTCCTGGAGCAAAGACACAGATGAAAGGCAGGTTCCTTGGTTACACAGAGCCCATATACATGGATGGTAGGAGACCTCCTTGAAGCCAGGGTAGGGCACACAATACAGAAAGGCCACATCAACGAGCTAAAGAAGCCATGGTGCCAGGGAGACAGCCTGGAGGGCAAGCCAAGACATAAATTCACAGTGTAGCACAGACAAACCTGCCACACAGCTCATAGTTCCAAATCAGACTGCCAGCTCTGCAAGGGCCCACCTCATCTGCAGTTTAGAGGACCATCGGATCATGTGGCATAGAGAGCACTAACTCCCGGGTGATAACGCCACCTGGGCTGGCTCATCACCTCCATTTTGTTTGAAATTTGCTGCCCTGAGCAGGTGGGTGTAGAGGAGAGGTGGGGAAAGCGGAGAGGGCGCAAACATACAATGGTCTTCTGGCCATCAATAAAACTTGGCTTCCACTACTTCGCTGCAGCATCTCGCAACTCTGATGCTAGCCAAGCATCCCCAACAACGCAATCACCACACTCACAGTCCAGAAGCCTCCGGCGGTCCCACTGCATCCAGGGTGAGCGCAAAGATCCAGCACAGGAGCCCAAGGACAGTCTTGGGGAAGGCAGAGAGAAAGCTCATGCGACCATCTTGTTTGGGCTTGCGAGCGCCACCAGAATAATATTTTCTAATGCCTAAGTCTTATTTTGTCGAAGCATGTTCCCCTTTACTAGGGAACTCACAGCATTAGAGTTTTTCTCGATAGAATGTTCTAAATTAGTTACTTGCACTTGAAATTTTTTAAACTCCACTTCTTGTGTTTTCAGTGAATCTCATGGGAAAAATTTGTTTAGATATTTGCATTATCTGAGCAAATATAGGAGCTTGTTTACTAATGTATGCTACCCAGATAGCTCAGTGTTAATACGCAATATCTGCACCCTGTTAAAAAGTAGTGTGGTGGCCCATGCTAAAATTCCCGTTCTACCTGGATAGCATTTGTATGGCAACTGGGCAACTATTAGCAATGGCATTTGAAGCCTGCAGTACATGAGCAAGTAGTATGGGGGCACTAACGCCACCTCAGTTGGTGGCTTAGTTTCTGCTTTCACATGCCAGTCCTCGATTTCCCTTTTTTCACTTATCATCTAGTCAGCTTTCCATCACCTTGCTTTCACTCCTTCTCCAGTATCCTATTCCCTCAATTCCCAGTCCCTTATATTCAGTTCCCCTGTAGTCTTTAAATATATGCATCTGCCTCTAATCCCCTTACCAGTCCTAGATCTTTCTGCTGTTCAAGCCTTCCCCTGCCTCCAGCCTCTATTTTTTCCCCTCTGTCCAGCTTTCTAGTACCCCTTTTTTTTTTTACTACCTCCACTGCCTCACTCCCATCAGACTCATCCCTTTCCTATCTCACTCCTCCAGAGCACTTCATTTTTTCCACTACTTCTCACCTTCTTCCCCTTCATTCAAATCATTTACAACACCTCTTAGCTTCTTTCCACTCTTCAGCCACCTTCTCTGATCCTCATCTTACACCCATACTCAAAATATCCAGCCCAGCTAACACAACCTCACTCATATCCATCCAATTGCCATTATACTCCAAATATCCACCCAGCTTCCAATTCCCCCTTCCTCAAATTCCTGCTCTGCTTGCTAGCCCACACTGTCTTGATTTCCCATTCTCCCCTTAATCCCTGACTTTTCATGATTACTCTACTCCTCTCCCCAATCGCCATTTTCCTCTTGTTCCCTTAAGAACATAAGAACTGCCATATTGAGTCAGACCAAGGTCCAGCAAGCCCAGTATACCGTTTCCAGCAGTGGCCAATCCAGGTCACAAGTACCTAGCAGGTTCCCAAAAGGCACACAGGTTCCACAAAGTTTGTCCGAGGGCAAGCAATGGATTTCCCAGGTCCTCTTTAATAACAGTTTATGGACCTTTCCTCCAGGAACTTGTCCAAACCTTTTTTAAACCCACCTACACTAACAGCTTTTACTACATCCTCTGGTAATGAATTCCAGAGTTTGAGTACGCGTTGAGGAAAAAAATATTTTCTCTTATTAGTCTTAGGGATATGTCTACTAATCGGCGGTAGTGACGTCCGTGCAATATCAGAGCCGCGGCCCCATTGACTTCATTGGGGCTGCGACTCTGATATCGCACAGAAGCCACTACAGCCAATTAGTAAACATACCCCTTAAATGGGTTCATTGCGTGTCTCCTAGTCTTTCTACTTCTTGATGGCGTAAACAATTGATCTATTTTACCTGTTCCACTCCATTCATTAATTCATAGACTTCTATCGTATCTCCCCTCAGCCATCTCTTTTCCAAGTTGAAGAGACCTAACCTTTTAAGCTTTTTCTCATAGAGGTATCCTTCCATCCCCTTTACCATTTTGGTGGCTCTTCTCTGTACCTTAACATAAACATAAACATAAAACATAGCTTTCTTGGCTACTACTGCACACTGGGTGGAGGGTTTCCATGTGTTATCCATGATGATGCTTAAATCTTTTTCCTGGGTGGTGGTTCCTAATGTGGAACCTTGAATCGTGTAACCATAGTTTGAGTAGTTCTTTCCTAGGTGCATAAACCTGCACTTGTCCACATTAAATTTCATCTGCCATTTGAAAGTCCTGTCTTCCAGTTTATCAAAGTCCTCTTGCATTTTTCACAATCCTATTGTGTTTTAACAACTTTGAAAAATTTTGTGTCATCTGTAAATTTGATCACCTTACTCATTATTCCATTTCCAGGTCATTTATGAATATATTAAAAACCAGTGGACCCAGCACAGATCCATGGGGTATTCTACTATTCACATTTCTCCATCGAGAAAATTGGCTATTTAGACCTATCCTCTGCTTTCTATCTTTTTACTAATTCCTAATCCACAATAGTACACTGCCTCCTATCCCTGACTTTTTAATTTCGCCAAGAGCCTCTCATGAATATATAACAGATTAGTAAGACGAGACCTTCTTTGGCTAAATCCATATTGGCTTTCCCCCATTAAACCATGCCATCTACATGTTCAGTAATTTTGTTCTTTATAATGGTTTCTCTCTCACTTAGTTTGCAGCTTGTCATGCTGTGAGGGCTTGCGTGCATCAGTGATGCTGAGAGCTAAACTATCAGTAGTTTAACTACTGGCAGGGTCCCCCAAGATGGACAGGTCTCAGCTGAGGTGCCAGACCAAGACAAACTACGCATCTGGCCAGCAGCAGAATGGGACAGTGTTGACGGCGGAGTGTCACATTTTTGTGACAAGGGCAACAACACCAAACTTAAATTGCACTGAAGAAAGGCCTGGCAATCTACTTCTCTATCTTGCCATAAAAACCCAATGGATAGTTACAACAAAACAAATTGTGCTATGGTGCTGAAAGATGGGACCCCCAGGTCGGAAGGCACTCAACTAGCTACTGTGGAAGAGCTGAAGACTTTTCAGAGTAAAGCCAGTATTTATGATGTGGTTGGATCAAAGCCCTCGGGAAGTCTAACTGCTGATGTAGCTGCGCATGAAATGAGAGTCAGAAGCTGTAAAGATGTCTTACGCATTGGAACATGGAACGTACGAAGCATGAACCAAGGGAAGTTGGAGATGGTCAAGAATGAAATGGAACGTGTACAACTTGATCTGTTGGGTGTCAGCGAACTGAAATGGACTGGCATCGGGTACTTTGCATCAGATGATCACATGGTCTACTATGCTGGAAATGAAAGACAAAGAAGAAATGGTGTTGCATTTATAATAAAGAAGAAACTTGCAAGAACTGTAATGAAATACAATGCAGTCAGCGAATGCTTAATCTCTATTCGTCTACGAGGATTGCCTATCAACACAACTATAATTCAAGTATATGCCCCAACAACAGCTGCAGAAGAGAATGCTGCAGAAGAGAATGAAATTGAAGAGTTCTATGAACAAGTACAAGCTGAAATTGACAGAACATACAAACAGGATATCCTGATAGTCATGGGTGACTGGAACGCAAAAGTTGGCAGCAAAGAAGAAGGCAAAGTAGTTGGAAAATATGGACTTGGCAACAGAAATGAAGCTGGAGAAAGACTGATAGAATTCTGCAAGACCAATGATCTATTCATCTCAAACACCTTCTTCCAGCAACACAAGCGGCGACTGTACACATGGACTTCACCCAATGGATTGTATAAAAATCAAATTGACTACATCTGTGGAAGTCAACGATGGAAAAGTTCTATAACATCAACAAAGACAAAACCTGGAGCTGACTGTGGTACAGATCATCAACTACTAGGTATGCAAACTCAAACTAAAGTTGAAAAAGAGCAAACCACTCATGAATGCAGCAAAATATGACCTTGAGAATATACCACTGGAATTTAAAGACTGCCTGCAAAATTGATTTGCTGCTTTAGATACAAATGACAGAGCTCTGGAAGAGTTATGGAATGACATCAAGAAGGTTGTGTTGGAAGAAAGCGAGAAGTCTCTACAAAAGGTGAAAAAGCAAAAGCGGCCAAAATGGATGACGGAAGAAACTCTGAAAATTGCCCAGAAACACAGAGAAGCTAAAGCCAGAGGAGAAAGAAAGACAATCGCAGAACTCAGAGATTTCCAACATGCAGCAAGACAGGACAAGGAAAAGTACTACAATGACACTTGCAAGGAAATAGAAGCAGAAACTATTAGAGGAAGAACAAGATCGGCTTTCCTAAAGCTACGAGAGTTAAAGAAAAAGTTCCAGCCTCGAATTGGAATGTTACAAGATGCTCAAGGTTCTATGTTGAATGATGCTGAGAAGATCAAGAAAAGGTGGAAGGAATATACAGAGTTTTTATATGATAAAGATCATGGGTAACTTCCCTACATCTTCCTCAGTAAAGACTGAAGCAAAGAATTCAGTCTCTCCGCTATGGCATTGTCCCCTCTTAATGCTTAGTGCCCCCTCTATCATCTAATGGTCCAACTGACTCTCACAATTTTTTTGCTATGAATGTACTTGAAAAAGTTATTATGCATTTTGGCTCCCACAGCAAGCTTTCTTTCAAATTCCCTCTTTGCCTTCCTTATCAATGCCTTGCATCTAATGCGCCAGTGCTTATGTTGTTGTTGTTTATTTATTTATATATTTAACAGTTTTTATATACCGCCTTATCATTAAATCAAAGTGGTTTACATTATAACTCACACATTTACAAAAAGTTATTATGATGCTCAGGGGGGAGGGTGACATGCGAGAGATGCTCTGAAGCATAACTTCTTTACAGAGAACATATATACATACAGTATGTGGTGGAAATTCAGCTGTTCAAGAGTTAAGTGGGTTCATTGAATTGGTCAGCAAAGAGGAAGGTTTTTAGTTGTTTTCTGAAGTCCTTCATGTCAGTGGTGGACCTTAATTTCCCAGGGAGAGAGTTCCAGATAACACTCTGGGTGCGGCAAGCGAGAATGCTTTGCTTGTGGTTGATTCCTTTGCTTTTTTTGTATGCACAAGGTATAGGAATGGTGTCTGTCGTTTCCAGTTTTCGTCATTTGGCTCCTTTTTCCATTTCTGAAAGATGCTTTTTTGGCTACAACAGCCTCTCTTCTCAACTTTAAACCATGCTGGCAGTTTTTTGGCCTTCCTTCCACTTTTCATAAGGCATTGAGTACATCGGGTCTGGGCTTCCAAGATAGTATTTTTAAACAACGCCCATGCTTAATGTAAATCTTTAACCTTTGCAGCTGCTCCTTTCAGTTTTTCTTAACTATTTTCCTCATTTTATCATAGTCTCCCTTTTGAAAGTTAAAAGGTAGTACTGTGGATTTCCTTGCCATCCTTCCTCCATTTATTAAGGGGATCATTCTGAACCATGAATAAGCCACCTGTACGTGCAGGATCAAAGTGTAGCTCTCAAAAATTTCCAAGACCTTATTCTGAACCTTTGCGGCCCTGCACGTATATGGCACTTAAACGGGGATCGCAGAATGTGGGTGGGAAGGAGTGGAATGGGAGCGTGGCCAGCCACAGTGACATTTGAAACATATTCTGGTCATCCTTTGCCCCTCAATCTGGATCACTTCTGTACCTGTCACCAGCACTACCACACTCTCCTTCACTCAGCCAAACAGGACTACCTCTCTGCTCTTATTTCCACCTCCTCTAACTCCTCCCGTCGGTTGTATTCTGTTCTCCGCTCCCTTTCCGCTCCCCACTCCTTCTCCACCCCCTTCCCTCCCCCTGCTAATCCTGATCCTACTTCCCTAGCCTCGTACTTCACCTCCGAGGTCCTCTCCCTCGGTCTCTCCTTCCCTTTATGCCCTCCCCCTCCCTCCCCTTCTCCTCTGGTTCCTTCCTCTTCTCCCCCTCCTATTTCCCCTCCCCCTCTTTTGCCACCTCCCCTCTCTCATCAGTGGTCCTCCTTCGAGCCTATCTCCGCTTCTAGGGCCTTTGCCTCTACCTGGAAAACCTTTTGCTCCGCAGATCCTGTCCCCTCCCACTGGCTTTTCGATTCTTCCTTGGCTCTCTCTCCTCACATTCTCTCCCTTTTCAATTCTAGTCTCTCCTCCGGCACTTTCGCCACCCTCTGGAAGCACGCAATCATTCTTCCTATTCCAAAGAAGGGCCCTTTGTCACCTTCCTCCCCCTCCAGCTGGCGTCCCATTTCCAACCTCCCCTTCCTCTCCAAGCTCCTGGAGAAGCTTGTATTCACCCAACTGTCTTCTCACCTTGAATCCTCCCTCACCCTACACCCCCGGCAATCAGGTCTTCGCCCCAGCCACAGCACAGTCTATTCTTCTCTCTTTCCTCAACGAACTTCACGCTGCTCACAATCACGGTTCTTTCTCTCTCGCAGTCTCCCTCGATCTTTCCGCCGCCTTTGACCTGGTAGATCACCGCACCCTTATCTCATGTTTGCGCGATGCCGGACTTGCCAGCTCCGTTCTTCACTGGTTTCGCTCTTTCCTCTCCTGTTGATATTTTTCAGTTCTCTCAGGGTCTACCTTCTCCCCCTCCACCCCTCTCCCATGCGGTGTTCCCCAAAGCTCTGTTCTTGCACCCCTCCTGTTCAATGTTTTCCTCGCCCCCCTCGCTCTCCTGGTCCAACAACACGGTGTTTCTGCCTATTGCTACGCGGACAATATCCTCCTTCTCCACGACACTGATTCCACTGCCCCTGATATCACCCCCCCCTCAACAACTGTCTCTCCTCCGTGACATGTCTCTTCCTTCCTCTTCCCAGGCCCATCTGGAATCCACCCATTCCTCTGCCTTCTATTTCCTCGGCCCTCGTCTCTGGAACTCGCTCCCCAAAGTCCTCCGCCTGGAATCTTCACTCAAAAACTTTAAGGCCAAACTAAAAACCCACCTTCCCCCCCCCCACTGTCCCCCTTTCCCCCCACGCTGAAGCGCACTTACCAACCTACTCTTTCACTTGCTCTCTGAACCTTTATCCCCCCTCTATTCTTTACCTCTACTTTTTCCTTTCCTGTCCATTTGAATTGGTGTTCTTGTCTCTTTCCAGCAGCCTTTGATATGTTTGTAAACCACTCAGATGCTTTTGTGATGTGCGGTATAATAAGTTTTCAATAAACAATAAACGCTCGCATATGTCTGCAGGCAGCCCCAGAAATGTCCAGGTTATACCTGCAAAAATGTGGAATAAAGGTAGGACTTAGAAATATTTCTGCTCCTCACTCCAATGCAGCCAATAGTGGTGAATGGATGACTAATCTATGCTGTGCACTGGTGTGATTTCAGTCTGGAAACCCACAGCATGCAGTGTTATGGAATAGAAAGCAGAGGAGAGGGAGGATGTATGTCAAAGCAGCAGAAATAAACACCCTCACATCAGTATGCAATAGAGCATTGGTGCTCAATCCAGCCATGCTGGCATTTGCTGTGTGTGGTAAAGGGAACAGCTAGTGCACCATACCAATGCCCACATCCTGGATATGATGCTGGTGATGGAGTCCTAGGACCCCATATGAAAATGTAAGCCCGGACATCTGTGCCATGTGCAGCACCCAGCCAGCTGGAGTTTTGCGCTCCACACAGTGGATTTCTGCAATATTCTCTATGCAATATGCACAGTCCCCTGGTGCAGATAAGGCTTATATACTGTAACTCCTATTGGAACACTATACTGGGGATATCTTATGCTGGTGGCTACATGGCACATATCTTGTACACACCTGTTGCTGTTTACATGTATGGGCCTATGATGTGCTGTTTGCATATAGGGTTTGACCAGGGGCAGCCCAAGGAGGGGTGCGGGGCCATGTGCAGAGACTCAGTGCGGGGCCTCATTTGCATAACACTCATTTGCATAAATATTTGCATAATGTTACCATACATTAACTTTTAGCAAACATGCCTCTTAATGAGTGTATGGATAAAGAAAGACTAAAAGATTTCTACATTACTATAATCCAGTGCCAACCACCAGGCAGATTAGGAACTACTACAAACACTGCCCATTTAGAACCCATAGCAAACCCGCCATATCCTAACAGCACTACCAGGACTCACAAAGCACCATACCCCACCTATCAAAAGGTAACACTGCAAATATTAAACCAATACATTTCAGAGAATAACAATACATGACCTACTGGGGAAAGAGAACAAGTGGCAATGTCAAATAGGAATTACATAACCAGAATACCTCAGCTCAGTTACACATGCAGAACATAGACCATCACCAAGCAAGGAATCACAATTTAGAAACAGGAAGACAATAATTAAACTGGGAACCCCAAAAGCCAAACTTGGAATGTACAACAACACTGTAGAAATAAAACTATACATTAATTTCCTCTTGTACTAAACAAAGCGCAGACGTTAATGATGCACATTTCCCAGAGCTGACATATTCCAGTTAATAAATTCAAAATAAAGAGATATTTTTCTACCTTTTGTGCATTTTTTTTCAGTTGCAATTGCTCCAGCCACTTTCTTCTGGTTTCTTTGTGTCTTCTGCTAACTCTCCATCGTCTGCTGTCCATTTGTCCTGTCTTCTCTCTTCTAGTTTTTTTCCCATTCTCTCTCTACATCTGCTTTAACATACTAATCTTTCTCCTTTTGCTCTTTCCTCATTCCTATTTCATCCACTCAAATTTTTTTATATTTATTTTTATTTATGCAATGTTTAACAAAACAGCAAGAACAAATTACACTCTTGCAAGAGAAAATGGGGTACATAATAGAAAACACAAAAAGAAAGATCCAAGAAGAGACAAGTAAATTACTACTCCATGTAGTCCACAAATAGGAGAATGAGAAAAGGAAAATAACCAGAGTAGGAGTCTGTTCCATGTAAACCGCGCTGATGCCGAATAGTGCAGTATATAAGAAATTGTAAATAAATAAATAACAATTAATTATTATATCTTACAATGAAAACAGATGACTTCAGAGTACCCAAGACACATTCTAAACTAGAGGATAGTTTACATTATTCTGGAGATATAACAGAAGGTAGTCTAGCATTAATAAAGGTACACAAATCTTTCGGATCAGAGAAAACATATTTAATAGCCTTAATAATTACCAGAAATCTACACGGAAACCTGAGAAAGAAGGTACCCCCAATTTGTAAAACCCCAGCTTTATAAAGAAGAAACTGTTTCCTCCTCTTCTGGGTCTCCCTAGTTAAATCCGGAAATATTGATATAGTCAAACCCAGAAAAGTTTCTAAACGCTTCTTGAAAAACATTTTTAAGAGCCAATCTTTATCCGAAACTAATGCACATTGCACCAACAAAGTTGAGGGAATAGGAGTACCCCCTCCCCCCCCCCCCCCCGGTGTCCTCGAGGAAGGCCGAAACATTCAAAATGTTGAAATCTACTTCAGATAAAACCTCAGGGGTCTCAGTACTCTTCTTGCCACGAGGGAGATAGTATACCTTGCTTAAAGGTGGTATCAATTTAGCCGGGACCTTTTAAAACTTCCTGCATGTATCTTTTGAACATATCCAAAGCTGCAACGCCAGTAACTCGTGGAAAGTTTAAGACACGCAAATTAGCAGCCCTAGAAGCATTTTCCAACACATCTAGTTTATACTTGATAATCCTGTTATCCTTAGATAAAGCCGAAGAACAATTTCCTGAAACAATTTCCAACTGAGAACCAAAATCATTAATTTGAGTCTTCATCTGTTCACACAAAGAAGCAACAAGGTCGATATTAGCAGCATTCTTCTGAATGCCGGCAACATTCTCTTGGACCTGGGATGATAGTAAAGAGGTTTGTGCATTAATTGCCATTGATAAAGTAGCAATAGCTTCCCAAATAGACTCTAAAGTAAAAGCCTTAGGTCGAACCAGAGGGGGTAGTTCCCCTGGAGGGGTTGAGACAGACTGAGGGAATAACCTTTCCTCCTCAGAAGAAATCTCCAGCAAAGCCGCCAACGGACTTTCGCTCAGTGCCTCCCCTAATCTCTCAAGGGACAACGGAGCCGAATCACGAACTGACACACCCTCTCTAACGCTCATAGTCCCCACTCTGGGAGACGTTGGCGTTGCAACAGTCGGAGAAGGCTCCAAAGCAGCCGGGCGTAGCGGCGGGATCCTCAATACAGGAGAGAGAGAGGTTTCTGCATCCGGCGGAGACGCCGAAGCCTCCACACCATGCACCACCAAGCCGGCTCGAAATCTCCTGCTTTTTGTCCAAGGGTAAATGAACAAAACGATCCATTGGACCCGAACTGGGAAGTTGGGGCTCAGAGGGAACAGCCCTCATTTTTCCTTTCCGTTTAGGCATCAGTCAAAAGAAACACACCGTGGCCATCTTAGAAAGTCCCATTCTCGTCCACTCAAATTTTACCCCCCTCCATCCTCAATCCCCACTTACTCTCCCAATATCTGGCCAATTGTAGATTTGTCTTTCCTCCCACACAAAATATTTTTTCCCTCTCCATTTCACTCTCCCAGCTCCATCCCATTCTAATCATCCCCCAACATCAGCTCCCTTCTAATTCCAGCCCCACCCAGCATCCGCTCCCTTCTAGTCCCCGCATCAGCCCATTTCCAATCCTATCCTAGCCCCACCATCAGCCCATTTCCAGTCCTAGCTCCCCCATCGATTTCCAGTCAGAGTCCCTCCATCAGCTCATTTCCAATCCCAGCCCCCCATCAGCCCATTTCTAGTCCTTGCCTAGCCCCACCATCAGCCCATGTCAAATCCTAGCTCCCTCCACTCAGCCCATTTCCAATCCAAGCCCCCATGAGCCTACTTCCAGTTCTAGCCCCTCCATGAGTCCATTTCAATCCAAGCCCCCACCACAGCTCATTTCCAATATTAGCACCCCCCAACAGCCCATTTCCAGTCCTATCCTAGCCCCTCCATCAGCCCATTTCCTGTCCTAGCCCCCCCACTCAGCCCATTTCCAGTCCTAGCTCCCTCCCCTCACAGCCCATTTCCATTCCAAGCCCCCCTCCCCATCAGCTATTTGAAGTTCAAGCCCCCCTTCCACTCCGCCCATTTCCAGTCCTAGCCCCCCATAACCCATTACCAGTCCTAAGCCCCCCCATCAGCTCACTTCCAGTCCTAACCCCCCATCACCCCATTTTCAGTCTTAGCACCCCCAGAGCCCATTACCTGGCCTAACCCCCCCATCAGCCCACTTCCAGTCCTACCCCCCATCAGCCCACTTCCAGTCTTAGCCCCCCCATAGCCCATTACCAGTCCTAGCCCCCCGTAGCCCATTACTAGTCCTAACCTCCCCATCAGCCCATTTCCAGTCTTAGACCCCCCATCAGCCCATTACCAATCTTAACCCTCCCATCAGCCCATTTCCAGTCCTAGCCCCCCATAGCCCATTATCAGTCCTAAGCCTCCCCCATAACCTATTACCAGTCCTAAGCCCTCCATCAGCCCATTTCCATTCTTAGCCCCCCCATAGTCCATTACCAGTCCTAACCCCTCATCAGCCCACTTCCAGTCCTAGCCCCCCCACATCCCATTACTAGTCCTAACCCCCCATCATCCCATTTCCAGTCTTGCCCCCCCATAGCCCATTTCCCGTCCTAACCCCCCATCAGCCCATTTCCAGTCCTAGCCCCCCCACAGCCCATTACCAGTCCTAGCCCCCCATCAGCCCATTTCCAGTCCTATTCCCCCATAGCCCATTACCAGTCCTAACCCTCCCCATAAGCCCATTTCCAGTCCTAGCCCCCCCCCCATAGCCCATTTCCAGTCCTAACCCCCCCATCAGCCCATTACCAGTCCTAACCCCCCCATCAGCCCATTTCCAGTCTTAGCCCCCCCATCAGCCCATTTCCAATCCTAGCCCACCCATAGCCCATTACCAGTCCTAACCCCTCCATCTGCCCATTTCCAGTCTTAGCCCTCCCCATAGCCCATTACCAGTCCTAACCCCTCTCCCCCCCATCAGCCCAGGTAGATTAAAAAAAAACAAACCGGCTGCCGATGCCGCTGTGACAGCAGCAGAATCAAGCGTCCCGCGGGGCCCCCCCTGCCCGGCAGAGCTTTCCCTGCAGCATCAGCTTCCAAAGTGCAGGCTTTCAGAGCCGCAAAGGGAGAGTTTCCCTTTCTCACGGCTCTGTTAATCCCGCCGGGGCTGATGGGATTCCCCATCAGCCCCGGCGGGCTTAACAGAGCCGCGAGAGGTCAGAGAAACTCTCTCTTTGTGGCTCTGAAAGCCGACGCTGAGGGAGCTGATGCTGCAGGGAGGGCTCTGCCGGGCAGGGGGGGCCCCGCGGGATGCTTGATTCTGCCGCTGCCACAGTGGCAGCAGCAGCCGGTTTGTTTGGTTTTTTTTTATCTACTTGGGCTGATACAGAAAGATTTTTTGCGCGGGGACCCTGAAACGCGGGGCCTTGTGCAAAAATCATTCTTGCTCAATGGACGGGCCAGCCCTGGGTTTCACACTTGAGGCAGATATATTGTAAGGGCTGTTTGGGCCTGCTGCAGTTCTGTAGCAGACTGAGGTCCACTATTGTAATTATCGTGTATGTAGAAAGCCAAATAGAAATGTAGTGACAGGTATGATGCTGGGTTGGAAGTACTGATTACTATGGTTTCCTATCCATCAGCTAAGACATTTGGTGCTGGGCATTCTTTTGGCAGACGGCTGTTTCTATGGGGCTGAAGTGAGAGTGCATGTGTGTGCGTGGGGGGGGGGGGTCTAGATTGCTCATCCACATATCCGGGGGGGACAGGTATGCCTGTCAGGTACCTGGACCATAGGGCTGTCTGCAGCCTCACCAGGTGCCAGTGTGTACAGGCAGGAGTGTGCAGGATGGTACCGCAGTCACTTCCCTGTTCAGATACTTCCTTGTCACTACTCAGGGGACCACAGAGGGTGGACGTGCAATGGTGCAAAGCGCAGTATACCAATCCCAGGTGCACCAGCATTGGTCTCTATAAATGTGCATATTTGTAGGGAGTGCCAATGATGTCTCTGGGCATGTCTGTGTGGTGCTTGCACTGCTGACTGTTGTCATTCCAATGGTTCTTTAGTAGTGCAGGGGAGTATTTGCGTAGTTCCCTATGGGAGGTCTGTTCTGCTGGGATCTTGTCCTTACTTAGTATTATACAGTCATATTCCTGAGCCATTCTCAACATGCATACCTCGAGAGGGCATCTACTGCCATGTCTGTAGTGCTATACTGCATCCTGTGCCAGTAGGTTCACTCTCTTCCCATTTTCCTGCCACAGTCCAGTACACTGTTTGTTCCAGGCATAAGGAGCAGCAAGGTGAAAGGAGTGGAGTTAGAAAAATACAAGTTATCAATGTCCCTGTTTAATGTACATTACCAAGTTGAAATTAGAATGTAAACTGCTTTGACTGAAATGATAAAGTGTTATAAAAAAACCCATGTTAAATGAAAAAATAAATAAATAATAATCAGCATAAAGATGGTACTGAAAGCAATGGGAAGAGATGAATGCACCAAGGGACTGGGTATAGAGAGAAAAAAAGGAGTGGACCCAAGACAGATCCTTGGAGTTCAGCAACTGAGAGCAGGATAGCAGCAGAGGAGGATCCACCAGAACAAACACTGAAAGAGCGATGGGAGAGATAAGAAGAAAACCACATATAGAAATGCATATAAGTCATATCTTAGAGTCTTGAAGGACTACAAAAGGGGACTGCTACTTCTGGAGAGAGATCTGCAATTGTAAGTATTTACTTCTAGGAATTTTTCTAAATCTTGGGAAAAAAGGAATTCTTTAGTTTAAAGCTGAATAATCTGTGAACCCAATGTATTTGTTAAATCAGTCAGGGCCTAGTAGCATCAAAGAGTTTTCAGTTTAAACTTAAAACACAGCAGAGAACTTTCTGGTTAAAGTTAGAACCCATCAGAAAGCTTCCAGTTTAAATTTAATAGTCAGGGCCTAGTAGCAGCAAGGCGCTGTCAGTTTAAATTCAAAACACAGAAGAGAGCTTTCTGGTTAAATTTAGAACCCAAGATTCTCTCTATCCAAGCAAGGGCAGTGGGACTCCCCCTGGATATTGGTCACAGATTACCTTAGAAGCACAGGACAGGGTATTGTGTAGCAGCCAGCTTTTAATAAGTTTTCTTTCCGTCCCTCCCTCCCCAACACCCATCCACCCCTGGGATAATTGTAGCTTTATAGGTGTTTAAACCTCTTAAAGGAAAGGAGGTGCCATATTCACTCTTAGCTGCAGCTGTTTATTCTCATCAGCATACATTAAGGACCTGAGATTAAATAAACTTCAGGTGAACAAAGTACATTAAACATATTAGGTATAGTTTTATTAGTATAAGTATCCCCAGCAACCCTTAGTAAGTAAAGAACTTAAATATCTAAAGACAATCTTAAAACGAAGATGCAGACAGTAGTCCAGCAGTGAGATGGGGCTTTCCAGTCTTTTGCATTGAGTGTTACAGTACATATATGATTTTCTCCCAGTTGGTGAGGGGTCTTACGTGTCCACAAGGTGCAAGGAGCTCTTTGCTCTCAGAGAATGAGTCCAATCTCTGGAGGCAAGAGTAGCAAACTTGGAAGACATAAGGAAGACAGAGAGGTACATAAACAAGACCTACAGGGATATAGTCCTGATGTCCGACCTCCAGTCTCTTAACATCCCTGTTGCCATGGAGGAGAGAGGTCACGTGACAGGAGAGCATCACCCTGGTGTGGCAGGAAGTGATCCAATAGCTAGGACCTCTTCTCCAGGTGATGTAAAACCCTCTCGCACCAAGGAAGTTTCTCCAAGGACATGTGCCCATGAGGGAATGGTTAGGACAGCCGTTATAGTTGGTGATTCCATCATAAGGCATGTAGATAGCTGGGTGGCTGGTGGATGTGAGGATTGCCTGGTAACATGCCTGCCTGGTGCGAAGGTAGCGGACCTCACATGCCACCTAGACAAGGTCTTAGATAGTGCTGGGGAGGAGTCTGCTGTCTTGGTACATGTTGGTATCAATGACATAGGAAAATGTGGTAGGGAAGTTATGCAGGCTAAATTTAGACTTTTAGGTAGGAAGTTGAAATCCAGAACTTCCAGGGTAGTATTCTCTGAAATGCTTCCCGTTCCACATGCAGGATCCAAAAGGTAGGCAGAGCTCCAGAGTCTCAATGTGTGGATGAGACGATGTGCAAGGATGAGGGTTTTGGATTTGTTAGGAACTGGGGAACATTCTGGGGAAAGGAGGGGCTCTTCTGAAGGGATAGGCTTCACCTTAACCGGGATGGAACAATGCTATTGGCATTAACCTTTAAAAAGGAGATAGAGCAGCTTTTAAACAAGAAATAGGGGAGAGCAGACAGTTGCCGAAGAGCACATGGTTCAGAACAATGTATCCTTGAAGGATACTACCAAAAAAATGAAGTTAGGGCACATCAGCAGAAAGGTTCCAATAAAGACAAAGGTAGCCCAAATGCCCTTGAGTACAGAGTATCAGAGCTTAAAGATTCCAAATTACACCTGCCTACCAATAACCAGATTAATATGAATAAAATACAGTCTCTAAAATGCTTGTATGCAAATGCTAGAAGTCTAAAAAATAAGATGGGAGAGTTAGAATATATAGCACTAAATGAGAAGTTAGATATGATTGGTATCTCAGAGACATGGTGGAAGGAGGGAAACCAGTGGGTCACTGTGATACCTGAGTACAAACTATATCGTAATGATAGAGCTGATCAAATTGATGGAGGGGTTGCCCTCTATGTTAGAAAGGGCATTGAGTCACAAAGGATTAAAGTTTTGCAGGAAACAAAATTTGCTGTAGAATCTCTATGGATTGAAATTCCATGTAAAAAGGGGAAGGCAATGGCAGTGGGGTTGTACTATCGATCACCTGGCCAGAATGAACAAATGGATGATGAAATGCTCAAAGAAATCAGGGAAGCTAACAAAAGTTACAGAACAGTAATAATAATGGGTGATTTCAATTACCCGGGTATTGACTGGGTCAGTGTCACAGCAGGACATACTAGGGAGATAAAGTTTATAGATGAAATAAATGACTGCTTCTTGGAGCATCTGGTTCATGAACCGACCAGAGGGGAAGCCATTTTGGACCTAGTTCTTAGTGGAACACCAGATCTGGTGCAAGAGATAAGGGTGTTGGAGCCACTTGGCAATAGTGATCATAGCATGATCGCGTTTGATTTAATTAATGGAGGAGGGATGGTACTACCTTTTAACTTTCGAAGGGGAGACTATGATAAAATGAGGAAAATAGTTAAGAAAAAACTAAAAGGAGCAGTTGTAAAGGTTAAAGACTTATATTAAGCTCGGGTGGCGTTTAAAAATACTATCTTGGAAGCCCAGACCAGCTGTATTCCACGCTTTAAGAAAAGTCGAAGGAAGTCCAAAAAACTGCCAGCATGGTTTAAAGGTGAGGTCAGAGAGGCTGTTGTTGCCAAAAAATAATATCTCAGGAAATGGAAGAGCCAAATGACGATAAATGGAAACGGCACAAGCACTGGCAAGTTAAATGCAAGGCACTGATAAGGCAGGCAAAGAGAGAATTTGAGAAGAAATTTGCTGTGGAAGCAAAAATGCATAATAAAGATTTTTTCAAGTACATTAGTAGCAAAAAACCTGTGAGAGAGTCAGATGGACCATTAGATGATAGAGGGCTAAAAGATGCACTAAGAGGGGTGTCACTCAGTTCCCGGTGACACAAAGATTATACGCCACTAGGTAGCGCTGTTAAAGAACAAAGAGTCCAAGTGTAGGGTAATAAAGGATTTATTCCCCGTTTAAAGCAAGGTTCAACTAAGAGATATTTTAGATAACAGAAACAGTCCTTTGTTTCAAAAGGTACCAATATTCACTGGCTAGTTAACTGTTACTTCACAGTTTAAAGCAGGTTTTCTTCAAAGTAATATTCAGTATAATAAACATCAAATTATATTTCATTTATTCTTCTGTGGAGCATACACACTTTAGAGCATAGGCAGTGCACCAATCACATTCCATTTCCTCAGGCAAAGGTGAGGGAATAGTGCTGGGAGAATCCACGTCCATCAAATCCTCTCCCGTATACTG
Source organism: Ichthyophis bannanicus (assembly GCA_033557465.1). Classification (NCBI taxonomy): domain Eukaryota; kingdom Metazoa; phylum Chordata; class Amphibia; order Gymnophiona; family Ichthyophiidae; genus Ichthyophis; species Ichthyophis bannanicus. The sequence continues at coordinate 712,780,537 of CM066033.1, read as the reverse complement.
ATTCAAAGGGCTTCCACTGTCCCTGTCTATTTCAGCATGGTAATCTCCAGCTTGGGAGTTTGGCTTCACATAACCAGGGACTCTTAAGGCTGGCGGTAGTTTAGTGAACCAATCTGCACTCTTGTTTCCCTTAGGAGGAATCCTTCTTTTAGCATTACTTTTAGCAGTACAATCATTACAGTTAATCTTCAATGCCTCATACCTTGGCTCACTGAGTAAAAACTTCCGTTGCTTATAAAACTGCTTTTCCCTCTGAATAGGTGAAACTGGGCAATGATCCTCTAGAGATAAGCTTCTTTCAGAACCTCCCTCTCTGGTTTTTAGCTTTCTTCTCTCTAGGTTACAAACAGGCAGAGTATAGGAACTAGGCGTGGCAGAGCCTCTCACCTTGGAGCAACTTCCACCAAACTCCCCTTGCACCACAGGTCCAGTTTGGGCTTTCTGGCTTCCCACCTTGTGAGGTCTGTTTCTCCTCCAGCTTCCAGCTTGGCTTCTTCCACAGCAATCAGGCTTATGTCCTTGATAGCCTCCAGGCTCCTCTGCTGTTTCTCCTTCTAGTCCAGCTCCAGTTCCTTCTTCCTCTTTCTCCTCCTTCCTCAGCTCCTGCTGTGTCCACTGCTTCCTCTGCTTATACCACTCCTGTCCAGAAGCATTCTGCTCTGGCTTATAAAGTGAACCGTTACTGCTGACTTCCTGGTTCCCTTTCAGCTGCAGGTCATCAGTGAGCTTAGGTTCATTAAGACCAGTATGTCTGTTCCTGCTCCCTCTAGCTGTGCCTGAAGGTAACTGCACATCTAGTTCTTCTAAAACAGGATTTCTTTTCTTAAAACCAACTTTATTAATGCCCGCATCATGACAGGGGACAAGATTATAGTGGAGAGACTGAATGAATTCTTTGCTTTGGTCTTTACTGAGGAAGATGTAGGGATGTTACCCATGACTGAAGTGGTATTAGAGGTGATACTGCAGAAGAATTGAAAGAAATATCAATACACCTGGAAGATGTATCTTTATCTTTATTAACACATTTTATATACTGCTCATGCTCAAGGCACCAGAGCGGTTTACAATAACAGAAATAATAAGGCTGCTGAAAAGGAAAACAACAAAAGGAAAGACAAAACAAAAGGAAAGAAAAGTATGAGATAGGATAGAATAAGAAAGGAGGATAGAGCAACAAGGCAAAGCGGAAACATTTCATAGTAGTGGAGGGTTGGGGAACATCTGAATTCAGCGGGGTGGGGGAGATGAGGGGGCAGGGGGAGGAGGGAGGTTAAAAGCAGAGCAAAATAAATGGGTCTTCAGCATAGTCTTAAAGGTTTTGTAGGAGGGTTCTAGGCAGAGGGCAAGGGGAAGCGAGTTCCAGAGTCTAGGGCCTAAGAAGAAGAAAGCAGAGGAACGGGTAGATTCAAGATGAGCCTGTGATGGAGAGGGAAGGACATGCGGTTCAGATGGACTGAACTGAAGGAACGGTGAGAAGAGTGAAGATGAATTTGATCTGCGAGGTAAAAGGGTATGAATGGTTTTATGCACATGGATGAGCACCTTGAATTGTATGTGATAGACAAGTGGAAGCCAATGCAGGTGAATCAGGAGAGGGGTGATATGATCAAAACATGAAGCATGCATCAGGATACGTGCCGCTGTGTGATGAACCAGTTGTAGTCTCTGCAATTGTGATTGGGGAAGGCTGGCTAGAATGACATTACAATAGTCTAGACGAGATACCACTAGGGATAAGAGTAATGTGGTCATAGAAGGGACTGATATAAAAGGGCGAACTGCACAAAGTTGTCTCAGGGTGTGGAAGGACCGTTGCACCACAGAGGAAATGTGTTCTTTGAATGATGAGGCAGAGTCCAGGATAACCCCCAGGTAACGCAGGGAGGGAACAAGAGGAAGTGGAGTGGAGGACAAAAGAGGAGCAAGAGAGGGGGCTGGAGCACTGAAGGTAAACCAGATGGCAAATGTTTTTGAGGGGTTCACATGCAGAAAGTTAGAGGAGAACCAGGTGGCCATGTATTACAACTATTTGATAAACTGAAGAGTAGCAAATCACCTGGACCGGATGGTATATATCCAAGGGTGTTAAAAGAACTGAAATATGAGATTGCAGACCTGCTATTAGTAATCAGTGAGCTATCATTAAAATCATCTGTAATACCTGAATGTTGGAGGATCGCCAATGTAAAGCCAATTTTTAAAAAGGGTTCCAGGGATGATCCGTGAAACTACAGACCGGTGAGCCTGACGTCAGTACCGGGAAAAATGGTAGAAACCAGTATAAAGAACAAAATTACTCAACATGTAGATAGGCATGGCTTAATGGCAGACAGCCAACATGGCTTTAGACAAGGAAGATCTTGTCTTACTAATCTATTATCTTTTTTTGAAAGTGTGAATAAACAGGTAGACAAAGGTGAGTCAATTAAGAACATAAGATATGCCATATTGGGTCAGACCAAGTTCCATCAAGCCCAGTATCCTGTTTCCAACATTGGCCAATCTAGGTCATACGTACCTAGCAGTTTCCCCAAAAGACACAGGTTCCACAATGCTTGTATTGGGTCAAGCATTGATATCCTGGGTCCCTTCTTAATAATGGTTTATGGACCTTTCCTCCAGGAACTTGTCCAAACCATTTTTAAACCCAGCTACACTAACAGCCTTTACTACATCCTCCGGTAACAAATTCCAGAGTTTGATTACATGTTGAGTGAAAAAATATTTTCTTTTATTAGTCTTAAATAGTTTACCCTGTAGCTTCATTGCATGTCCCCTAGCCTTTCTATATTCTGATAACATAAACAATCGATCTACGTTTACCCGTTCCACTCCATTCATTAATTTATAGACTTCTATCATATCTCCCCACAGCCATCTCTTTTCTAGGTTAAAGAGCCCTAACCTTTTTAGCCTTTCTTCACAGGGGTATCCTTCCATCCCCTTTACCATTTTGGTGACTCTTCTCTGAACCTTTTCTAATAACACTATATCCTTTTTAAGATACGGCGACCAGAATTGCAAGGTTCAAGAATATTCAAGGTGCGGTCTCACCATGGAACAATATAGAGGCATTATAATATCCTTTGTTTTATTTTCTATTCCTTTCCTTATGATACCTAGCATTGTATTTGCTCTCTTGGCCGCCGCTGCACACTGGGCCTAAGATTTTAACATGTTATCCACAATGACGCCTAATTTCTTTTCCTCGGTGGTGGTTCCTAATGTGGAACCTTGCATTGTGTAACCATGGTTATTCCCTTTTCCAGGTCATTTATGAATATGTCAAAAAGCAGCGGACCCAGCACAGATCCCTGGGGTACACCACTATTCACCTTTCTCCATTGGGAAAATTGGCCATTTAGCCCTACCCTCTGCTTTCTGTCTTTTAACCAGTTCCTGATCCACAATAGTGCACTGCCCCCTATCCCATGACTCTTTAGTTTTGCCCAAAGTCTCTGATGAGGGACCTTGTCAAAGGCTTTCTGAAAGTCCAAATATACTATATCAACCAACTCACCTTTGTCTACCTGTTTATTCACATCTTCAAAAAAACATATCAGATTAGTAAGACAAGATCTTCCTTGTCTCTAAGCCATGTTGGCTGTCTCCCATTAAGCCATGACTATCTACATGTTCAGCAATTTTGTTCTTTATGATGGTTTCTACCATTTTTCCTGGTACTGACGTCAGGCTCACATGTCTGTAGTTTCCCGGATCACCGCTGGAACCCTTTTTAAAAATTGGTGTTAGGTTCGCCATCCTTCAATCTTCAGGTATTACAGATGATTAAATGATAGTTCACAGATTACTAATTACTAACATCCCCACATCTTCCTCAGTAAAGAATGAAGCAAAGAATTCATTCAGTCTCTCCGCTATTGCCTTGTCGCCTCTTGGTGCCCCTTTAACCCCTCTATCATCTAATGGACCAACTGACTCTCTCACAGGTTTTTGCTACAAATGTACTTGAAAAAGTCTTTATTACGCGTTTTTGCTTCCGCAGCAAGCTTCTTCTCAAATTCTCCCTTTGCCTGCCTTATCAATTCCTTGCATTTAACTTGCCAGTGCTTGTGCCGTTTCCAGTTTTCGTTGTTTGGCTCTTTTTTCTATTTCCTGAAAGATGCTTTTTTGGCAACAACAGCCTCTCTGACCTCACCTTTAAACCATGCTGGCAGTTTTTTGGACTTCCTTCCACTTTTCTTAAAGCGTGGAATACAGCTGGTCTGGGCTTCCAAGATAGTATTTTTCAACAACAACCAAGCTTGATGTAAGTCTTTAACCTTTGCAACTGCTCCTTTTAGTTTTTTATTAACTATTTTCCTCGTTTTATCATAGTCCCCTTTCGAAAGTTAAAAGGTAGTACTGTGGATTTCCTTACCATCCCTCCTCCATTAATTAGATCAGACGCGATCATGCTATGATCACTATTGCCAAGTGGCCCCAACAACCTTATCTCTTGCACCAGTTCTGGTGTTCCACTAAAGACCAAGTCCAATATGGCTTCCCATCTGGTTGGTTCATAAACCAGCTGCTCCAAGAAGCAGTCATTTATTTCATCTAGGAACGTTATCTCCCTAGCATGTCCTGCCGTGACACTGACCCAGTTGATACCGGGGTAATTGAAATCACCCATTTTTATTACTGTGCTGTAACATTTGTTAGCTTCCTTGATTTCTTTGCGCATTTGATGATCCATTTGTTCTTTCTGGCTAGGCGGTCGATAGTACACCCCCCACTGCCATCGCCTTCCCCTTTTTACATGGAATTTCAATCCATAGAGATTCTACAGCAAATTTTGTTTCATGCAAATCTTTAATCCTTTCTGACTCAATGCCTTCTCTAACAGAGAATGCAACCCCTCCACCAATTTGATCAGCTCTATCATTATGATATAGTTTGTACCCAGGTATCACAGTGTCTCACTAGTTGTCCTCCTTCCACCATGTCTCTGAGATTCCAATCATATCTAACCTCTCATTTAGTGCCATATATTCTAACTCTCCCATCTTATTTTTTAGACTTCTTGCATTTGCATACAAGCATTTTAGAGACTGTATTTTATTCATATTAATTTAGCTGTTGGTAGGCATGGGTAATTTGGGATCTTTAAGTTCTGCCTGCTCCATACTCGAGGGCATTTGGGCTATTTTACTCTTTTTTGGAACCTCTCTGCTTTTGGTAGTATCCTTCAAGGATATATTCTTCTGAACCATGCGCTCTTGTGCGACTGTCGGCTTTCCCCTATCTCCTTTTTAAAGGGTAATGCCAGCAGCCTGGTTCCATCCCAGTTAAGTTGAAGCCCATCCCTTTGGAAGAGCCCGTCCTTTCCCCAGAATGTTCCCCAGTTCCTAACAAATCCAAAACCCTCATCCTTGCACCATCGTCTCATCCACGCATTGAGACTCGAGCTATGCCTGCCTTTTGGGTCCTGCGCGTGGAACAGGAAGCATTTTGGAGAACGCTACCCTGGAAGTTCTGGATTTCAACTTCCTACCTAAAAGCCTAATTTTAGCCTCCAGAACCTCCCTACCACATTTTCCTACGTGATTTGTACCGACATGTACCAAGACAGCAGACTCCACCCCAGCACTATCTAAGACCTTATCTAGGTGGCACGTGAGGTCCACTACCTTCGCACCAGGCAGGCATGTTACCAGGCAATCGTCACGTCCAGCAGCCACCCAGCTAACTACATGCCTAATGATCGAATCACCAACTATAACGGCTGTCCTAACCCTTCCCTCATGGGCACATGGCCCTGGAGAAACTTCCTCAGTGCGAGAGGGTTTTACATCACCTGGAGGACACGTCCTAGTTACAGGATCACTTCCTGCCACACCAGGGTGATGTTCTCCTGGCACGTGACCTCTCTCCTCCATGGCATCAGGGATGCTGCCAGACTAGAGGTGGGATTTCAGGACTATATCCCTGTAGGTCTCGTCTGTGTACCTCTCTGTCTTTCTTATGTCTTCCAAGTCTGCTACACTAGCCTCTAGAGAACGGACTCATTCCCTGAAAGAAAAGAGCTCCTTGCACCTAGTGCACATGTAAGACCTCTCACCAACTGGGAGAAAATCATACATGTGGCACTCAATAAAAAAGACTGGAAAGCCTCCATCTTGCGGCTGGACTGCTATGTGCATCTTAGTTTTAAGCTTGTGTTTAGATCTTTAAGTTCTTTACTTACTAAGGGTTGCTATGGATACTTATACTAATAAAATTGTACCTAATGTTTAATATACCTTGTTCATCTGAAGCTTAATTAATCTCAGGTCCTTAGTGTATGACTGATTTGGATAACGAGCTGCACCTGAGAGCACCTCCTTTTCCTTTAAGATGTGTAAGTACCTATAAAGCTATGATTATCCCATGGGCGGGTGGGTGTTGGGGAGGGATGGAGGGAAATAACACTTATTAAAAGGGGTCTGCTACACAGTACCCTGTCCTGTGCTGCTGAGGTAAGCTGCGACCAACTTCCTGGGTGATTAACAGCCCTTGCTTGGATAGAAGGAGTCTTTCAAAATGGCCTTTTGACCTGCCACCTGGCGTTAACGCCTATTGAAAAGGTTTCACAGGTCTCTTGCCCCCTAGGTAGAAGACCTCTTTGTAAAGGTCTCTAAAAGACTTTATTTGTTGCTCAAAGAATACTGACCCTGTTTTGCCTTTTATGCCAAGTTATATTCTTATTTGATTTAAATTAAAGCTTTTTGCTGCTGCTAGGCTCTGACTTATGAAATTTAAACTAGAAGCTCTGTGCTGGGTTCTAAATTTAACCAGAAAGCTCTCTTCTGTGTTTTAAATTTAAACTGCTGCTACTAGGCCCTGACTGATTTAACAAATACACTTGGTTCACAGATTAATCAGCTTTAATCCAAAGAGGTCCCTTCAGAAAAATTCCCAGAAGTATATACTCACAACTGCAGATCTCTCTCCAGAAGTAGCAGTCTCTTTTCTAGTCCTTCAAGACTGACTTGAAGGACTATTGATATAGTGTATCTTTATTTTCAGAAAGCCTTTGACAAGGTCCCTCATTAGAGACTTTTGGCAAAACTAAAAAGTCATGGGATAGGAGGCAGTGTACTATTGTGGATTAGGAACTGGTTAAAAGATATACGGCAGAGGGTAGGGCTAAATGGCCAATTTTTCCAGTGGAAAAAGGTGAATAGTGGAGTACCGCAGGGATCTGTGCTGGGTCCGCTGCTTTTTGACATATTCATAAATGACCTGGAAAAGGGAATAACAAGTGAGGTTATTAAATTTGCAGATGACACAAAACTATTTAAAGTTGTTAAAACCCAAGAGGATTGTGGAAAATTGCAAGAGGATCTTGATAAATTGGAAGACTGGGCATCCAAATGGCAGATGAAATTTAATGTGGACAAGTGCAAAGTTATGCACCTAGGAAAGAACAACCCAAACTATGGTTACACGATGCAAAGTTCCACATTGGGAACCACCACGCAGGAAAAAGATTTAGGCATCATCATGGATAACATGTTAAAACCCTCTGCCCAGTGTGCAGCGGCAGCCAAGAGAGCAAATAGAAAGCTAGGTATCATAAGGAAAGCAATGGAGAATAAAACAAAGGATATTGTAATGCCTCTGTATCGTTCAATGGTGCAACCGCATCTTGAATATTGTGTGCAATTCTGGTTGCCGTATCTTAAAAAGGATATAGTTATTAGAAAAGGTACAGAGAAGAGCCACCAAAATGGTAAAGGGGATGGAAGGATACTCCTATGAAGAGAGGCTAAAAAGGTTAGGGCTCTTCAACCTGGAAAAGAGACATCTAAGGGGAGATACGATAGAGGTCTATAAATTAATGAATGGAGTGGAACGGGTAAACGTAGATCTATTGTTTACGTCATCAGAATATAAAAAGACTAGGAGACATGCAATGAAGCTACAGGGTAACCTATTTAAGACTAATAAGAGAAAATATTTTTTCACTCAACATGTAATCAAACTCTGGAATTTGTTACTGGAGGATATAGTAAAAGCTGTTAGTGTAGCTGGGTTTAAAAAAGGTTTGGACAAGTTCCTGGAGGAAAGGTCCATAAACCATTTTTAAAAGGGACCCAGGGAGATCCCAGGTGACACATGAGGGAGTAGGACGTGTCTTGCTCGCTTCGGGGCTACCTCGCGCTATAACCAGAATAATAATCTGCCTGAGCAAAGAAAAGTGGAGGAGAGAGTCCTAGTGACGGTAAAAGTAGGTAGACTCGGTGAGAGAAGGAATTCAGGGGGAAAAAAAGATGCCCCCGCTGCCGAAAAGGGAAAGAGAGAAGCTTAACAAACTGTGGCCCTCTGCAGCCATGGCCTCGCAGTCGAGATCTCCCGGAGCGGAAAGCGCAGACTCGGCGACAGAGGAGGTAGCAAGGGAGGTGGTAAAGTTGCTAGATCACAAATTTGACCAAATCCTGATGAAATTAGAAGATATGGGGGAAGCGATGGCTGAGGTGGGCCATAGAGCTGAGGAGCTGGAGCACCGCGTATCGTCGCTGGAGGATGAAGAGGGACGGATAACAAGAGAGGCCGCGGCGCAACATTTGCAGATTGAGGCCCTCTTGGCCAAAGTGGATGACCTGGAAAACAGGTCGCGAAGAAACAACATGAGACTCGTTGGAATCCCGGAGGGAACCACAGACCAGATGCTAGTGCCACTAATTGAACAGTGGCTCCCTAAAGAACTGGGTTTGAGTGCACTGGTGGGAGACTTAAAGGTGGAACGAGCGCATCGATTAGGGGCAAAAATGGAGTCGCGGCAGAGGCCACGGGTGGTCATTGTGAAGATTCTGAATTTTCAGCATAAGATCCAACTGCTGCAGGCATTTCGTAAGAAGGGAGGTTTGGTGCTTGAAAATCAGAAGATCCTGCTGTTTCAGGATTATTCCGCAGCGGTAGCAGTGAAAAGGAAAGAATTTGCATCTGTTTGCTCAGACTTGTTCAAGCGAAAGGTGTGATTTACGTTGGCGTACCCGGCAACACTGCAACTGTCAGACAAAGGAAAGAACTACACGTTTGCCAATGTGGCGGAGGCAAGAAGATTCCTGGAGAACCGGGAGAAAGACAAGACAGGAGAAGTTACGATGGCATCGGAGTGTAACAACAGATGGTGGGACTGAGTCAACTATGGCTGGAGTGGTGAAAATTCAAGCTCAGGCATGGAGAGGACTTTATTGTTTGACAGTGTTGGGTAAATGTGGGGAGGATGTATGGAAATGCATTTGATATTGGGAGGGAAGTCTGTTGGGCTTAACGGGGAGCAAAGGAAGTTGTGAGGTAGCCCTGAAGTGTCTAATAAGGGATCGAGCCTCAGTACCTAAGGGCTGAGGGTAGCAAATGGAATCTTTTAAGGAGGGTGGGGAGGGAGAGGGAGAGGGAGGGAGGATAGGAGGGTGGGGAGGAGGGGAGGGTGGGGGGGTGAGGTGTAAGAAGAAGAAGGAGGGAGAACCTGAAAGAGCTTAAACTCTGCCCAGAAAGAAGGTGAAACAAGGAAGAAGTGTGGTTTGCAGCACATAGGAGGGAGGGGGCAAGAGGGAAGCCGGGAGTTAAGGCTGGGAAGCTTCGGGCAAAAAAAAAAAAGGAAAAAGGAAATGTGAGAAAAATCTAGGGGGAAGAATGGATGGGGTCTGACCTGCGTATAGTGACTTCGAATGTGGGAGGAAGACGGACGCCGGTGAAGCGCACAAAAATATTACAAGCGCTGAAACAGGAGAGAGTCCATATTGCTCTTTTGCAAGAAACGCATCTGAGTGCAAGGGAGCATGAGAAACTGAAGAGAGACTGGGTAGGGCACGTGTACGCAGCTACATTGGGGGGAGAAAATGTGGAGTGGCGATCCTGGTTCAGAAAGGGATCCAGGCGGAAATTCTGAAGAAAGACGCTGATGCACAGGGTAGGTTCATATTTTTACACATCAAGATTCAGGGGGAGGAGCTATTTATTGGTAATATATAAGCCCCGAACATATATAATCATCAGTTTTTCAAGAGCATTGCACAAAGGGTAGTGGGTGCCCCGAAAATTCCAATGATTTTGGCGGGAGATTTCAACTGTCCACATGACCCTGAGTTAGATAGGTCGCAAACCCAGTGGGGAGGGGGATGGAATAGGAAAGGAATAGGGTACCTCTGCAGAGTGGGAGGCTTAGTTGATGGGTGGAGAATCCTACATGAGTGCGAGAGGGACTACACACATCTGTCGAGAGCCCACCAGACATGGTCCCAGATTGATTACATGCTGGTGTCCAGGGATAATTTTGGGAGAGTCATGAGTATTGAGATTGAGCCAATTGTGATATCTGACCATGCGATGATTAAGATGGACTGGAAAGGGTGGAGAGGAGTATGGGGTAAATGGTCTTTCCCGAGACATCTATGGAAGAACAAGGAATTCCAGGAATACCTGGTAAAACATTGGGAGGAGTACATGCGATTTAATGACTCCCAAGCAAGCAGCGTAGCTGTTCTGTGGGAAGCCGGGAAGGCAGTGATGCGGGGCCACACCATTGCGGTTTGTGGCCCGCAAAAAGAAAAAGATTAATGAGAATATCATAAGGCAGGCCCAAGAGCTTCAAACCTATAAACGAATAGCACTGAGGCAGGAACCGGAAAGCTTAAAGATTTATCTAGAGATGCAGCAACGTCTTAATCATATGCTTCAGGAAAGGGCAGTATACTCAATGCAATATTAGAGACACCAGTTTTTTCGATATGGGGACCGCATGGGTAGGCTCCTGGCCTGGTTGGTGCGGGATTGGGGTGGAAATAAGTTGATAGCAGTAATTAGGGATAAAGATGGGGTGAAACGTCAGGATACTCAACAAATTATGCAAGTCTTTAGGCAGTTCTATCAAGATCTGTACACCCCGGAGGTGGAGGATAGAAATAAGGAGAAGGTCTTTCTGGATACGGTTCAACTCCTATGCCTGACAGATCTGGAGCAGGAGGAGTTGAACAGACCGATCATAGGGCGAGAAATCCAAAAGATCAACAAAACGGGTGTACCTCATAAATCCCCAGGGCCAGATGGATTTGGGATAGAATTCTATAAGATGCTCAAGCTAAGTGTGACACCCACCTTGACAGCCCTATATGATGAGGTGTTAGGGACTGGCCAGTTTCCTAGAAAAGGGACCCAGGACATCACTGCTTGACCCAATACAAGCATTGAGGAACCTGTGTCTTTTGTGGATACTGCTAGGTACTTGTGACCTAGATTGGCCACTGTTGGAAACAGGATACTGGGCTTGATGGACCTTGGTCTGACCCAGTATGGCATATCTTATGTTCTTATATTCTTACATTCTGCGCACTGTGACTATATATGGGGCAGGCAAAACCAAAGCAGCCATCCTAAGAGGGGAATGTTACAGCAAAATGGCATGCACCTCTGCTAAGGCTAGAAGTGGAATGGTCCTGCACACAAAGCTTGTGGAATTGTGAAGTGTCTTAAAAGGATCCTTTCACATAACTTAAAAGTTCCCAGGTATATTTAAAAAGAGGTTGATGAGTCAGATAGAAAATGGATTTATATTTTATGTTTATTACTCCCCTTTTCCATATCTAAGCTTATGGCGTATTAAATTCAGGTACCTGAGTAATTTCCCTGCCCAAGGGGGCTTACAATTTAAGTTGAACCTGAGGCAAGGGAGGGTGAAGTGACTTGCCCAAGGTCACAAGGAGTGTCATTAGAAGAAGTGGTATTTCAACCCTGGCTTCACTTGTTCACAGCCTGTTTCTCTAAGCAGTAAGCTACTCCTCCACTTCTATGTAGATGGTCCCTAGTTCAATTCCCAGGTTGAGGTGTCTGTTCCCTGAGTTGGCTGAAATTGGGTATGCTGTGAAGGCCTGGGGGAATTGTGGCCATTGCATGAAGTGATGTCTGGGTTGCCAAACTGGGATTGATGGTTGTCAGGTTCCAAAGGGAGCAAGGTTACCTGTCCTCCGGCCCAGGATATCACTGCAGTGATTCAACTGACGTATGTGTGTGTGTGTGTGTGTGACAGGGGAAGTAAGAAGAATGGAAAATAGGGGGGGAAAATCCCCAGTTACTGCAAATGAAAGTTCATGGCACCAAACTGGTTGCCAGTAAACTGAAAGGAACAGGAGCAGGAGAGAACAGATGGATCCAAAAGGAGCTTGTGAATTCCAGGGCTTCTCTTGGCCATATGAAATGGAGCTGTTTTCTAAAGACATAAGAACAAGGGGTTTGCTATTTTTTTATTCTTTTTTTGCAGCTTCCTTTGCAATATGGCATATTAGCAGCTTATATTTCCAAAGACACGATTCAGTGGAGTAAAAATCTGAAAGAGAGGTGACAAAAAACTGGCCAGATTTAGATTCCCAGTCTTCAGGTTTGCTGTCTTTTTGGTGCTCTAATGTCATTAGTGGCTAATCTGATCTATTCTGCTCTCTGAGCCATAGTTTATAGGAAAATACATCTTTCATTCCAGTATGCTCTTAAAGCAGTGTGTGCAGAGCATTCTGAAACACAGCGCCATATCAGCTGGATAAAATTAACCTGCCTCACGACTGCTTCCTGCTAATTGTGCCTCCTAGTGACCTCCTGTATGAATGTGATGCTTGGCCTATATTTGCCATATGACACTATGGGGCTTGTTTACAAAGCCGCGGTAGTGGTTCGCGATCGCGATCGCAGCCGCGGCCCCATTGAAATCAATGGGGCCGCGGCTCCGATTACGATCGCAAACCGCTACCGCGGCTTTGTAAACAAGCCCCTATGTAAAAAGATGACTATATGAGCACAAATCAGAAACATGCAAGTACTAACTCTAGCATTAGGGCTCAGTTCTCGGTACACCTTCATTCAATTTTTACAAAAGTCATGTTATTGAAATAAAAATAGTCATTTCTTATCAATTTTTATATGCTGAATACGAATATGACAGTGAAATTGCAAAGTTGGCGCTAGTTTTTTTGTAATCTGCAAGAATTAATGTTTACATCATGAAATGCATGTCAATCGTAAATATAATAGGCCTTTGGTTAATACCTGTAAAAAACCAAGTCATAGACTACTTCTTAGAATTTTGTGCCTGTCTCTTGTACAGCTGTTCGGGAGCTTCTCTGGGGAGTGTCCAGCAGTAGTCAACCAGCATTGTAGTGGACCATTTTCCCTGGTATCTTTGCTCCATCGTTGCGATATCCTGGTGAAAACAGTTCGCCCTGTTCATCACTAACCATACCACAGTTGTCTGGAAAGAAATCGAGATGGGAATCAAGGAAATGGATCTTTAGAGACATATTGCAGCCAAGTTTCTGATACTGCATCAGCATGTCTTCTACTAGTTCCTTGTAGTTTTCTGCCCTAACATTCCCGAGAAAGTTTGTTGACACTAGGCGAAAAGCATTCCATGCTTGTTTCGCATCACCCTGCAGCAAGTTGTTGAACCGGTCATCTTTGAAGAGCTCTCGAATCTGAGGACCCACAAAAACTCCCTCTCTAATCTTTGCTTCGCTGAGTCGAGGGAATTTTTCATGCAGGTATCGGAAAGCTGGCGAAGTCCGGTCCATGGCTTTTCACAAAGTTTTTCATCAAACCTAGTTTGATGTGAAGGGGTGGTAGCAGGATTTTGTGAGCTTCAACCAGAGCTGGGTGCTGGATATTCTTCTCTCTAACTGTTACATTTTGTCTGCGATTCCATTCCTTCTGCAAATAGTGCCAATCCCTTGCTCGGCTATCCCACTCACATAAGAAACACATGCATTTTATATATCCCTGCTGCAGTTCCATTAAAAGGGCAACTACCTTCAAGTCACCACAGAGGTGCCAGCTGTACTTGTTATAGTTAATGGAAGTCAGTAGATGCTTTAAGTTATCGTATGTCTCTTTCATGTGGACGGCATGCGCTACTGGAATAGATGGAAGACGGTTTCCATTGCTCAAAAGCACAGCCTTCAGACTCAGTTTCAAAGAGTCTATAAATAGTATCCAGTCTTGTGGGTCATGAGTGATTTTTAAGGCATTCATGAGGCTTTCAATATCGGAACAGAATACCAGATTACTTTCCTTTCCGACTGCGTATAGTACACTGCTGACGTCAGATGGCTTCAGCAGCCGTCTGGCAGTAGTATTGCATTGCATCAGAAAATTATGCAATCAACTCTGGATGATGTGTGCATGCTGGTATTATGCAATGTGATGCAATATTACATCATTCAAGGTTTATTTGGGATGTTGATGTCCTACTGGATACATTTACACGGTGAAACATCAAAAATGAACTACATGCAATATCTTCAAAACAAGAGTCAATAACATTTTTTAAATGTTATATTCATGGTCAGCTCACCAAGATACTACAGATTAGGGCCTTTTAAAGTCAGTAACGATTTCAGTGTTGACCAGTGTTACCTGCCTGTGTTTTGTGAGCTGCATACCAGTACCACTCAAACTGCCTTACTACTACTATTTATCATTTGTATAGTGCTACAAGGCGTATGCAGTACTGTACATATACAAGTAAAAGAGAGTTTCTGCTCATCAGTGCTTACAATCTAATCAAGACAGACTGCACAACAACTGGGGACTAGGAGAATGGCAAAGAGACAGATAGGTGATGAACAGGAGAATAAGGAGATCAGGGTCTAAAAGCAACCTTGTAAAGGTGGGTTTTTAGCCTGGATTTCAATAAGGTCAGAGGTGGAGCCTGACTTACTGACTCAGGTAGTTTGTTCCAGGCATAAGGAAGCAGTAAGGTAGAATGAATGAAGTCTGGAGTTGGTAGTTGCAGAGATGGGCACAGATAAAAGGGATCCGCCAGAAGAGCGGAGTTCCCTAGGAGGGGTGTAGGGAGAGATAAGAGAGAAAAGGTCATCAGGAGCTGCAGAATGAATGCACTTATTGTCAGTAGGAAAAGTTTGAACTGAATGCGGAAACGGAAGTCAGTAAAGTGACTTGAGAAGCAGAGTTATGTTAGCATAGAAACATAGAAACATGACGACAGAAAAAGACCACATGGCCTATCTAGTCTGTCCTTCCATATCAACATAGCGAGACTAGCGGAAGATTAGCCGCGCGGCTGAGTTTTGAGCAGATTGAAGGAGAGAGAGTTGATACAGAGGGAGACTAGAAAGCAGCAGGTTGCAATAGTCTAAACAGGAGGGGCCTGATATTCGAAGGTCCTTACATGGGTAACTTCCTTAGTTACCCGTGTAAGGGCCTTATCCAGGATATTCGAAGGGCACCTATACAAATATCCCTTCAAATATACTGGCTAAGTTCCTAACGTGCCCAGATGCTATCTGCATAGCATCAGGGCATGTTAAGGGTGGAGCGGGGGCAGAGGAAAAGGCTACAAGGGTAGCAGTGATTTTTGAGGCTACCCACGTAGCCCTCCGTGCCTTAAAGATAGGCAAGGTTTTACTTCGCCTGTCTTTAGGGTGCAGAGGCTATTCGGGTAGTATCAAAAATCGCTGCTACCAGTGTACCTCTGTGGCTGCCGGGGTGTGCAGGCTTACCTGGATTTTCACTTCCACCAATGCGGAAGTGAAAATCCAGGTTAGGGAGGTCGGTGGGCAGGCTATGCACCGCCGCGGCACATAGCCTGCCCAACTCAGTATTGGATCCAAGATGACTAGAGAGGTTGAATAAGCATCTCTGTAGTGTGTTCAGAAAGGAAGGGATGAATTTTGCTGATGTTAGAGAGAAAGAAACAATAGATTTTAGCTATCTGTTGGATGTGAGCAGAGAAAGAGCGAGCTGAGGATACAGAGAGGAGTAGAGTTTTATCCACAGAAATGGAGGAAGGGGAGAAACAGGTTTAGGGGGAAAGATAATGAGCTCAGTTTTGGCCATTTTCAATTTCAGACAGTGGTAGGATATCCATGCAGCAATGTCAGATAAGCAGGTTGAGATACGGGCCTGGATTCCCAGAGAGATTTCGAGTGCAGTGAGGTAGATATGAGAGTCGTCAGCATAAAGATGATATTGAAAACCATAGGAGGAGATGATTGCACCAAACGAACTGGGTGTAAAGAGAGGAAAAGAGAGGTCCCAAGACAAACTCTGCGGTACACCAACTGAAAGCGAGATGGAAATAGAGGAAGAGCCACCAGAACATACACTAAAAGTGCAATGGGAGAGATAAGAAGAAAACCAGGACAGAAAAGAGTCCTAAATCCAAGGGAGAATAGGGTATCAAGTAGAAAGTTATGATCAACAGTATCAAAAGCAGCGGAATGGTCAAGAAGGATAAGGATTGAGTACGTGCCCTTGGATTTGGCGAGGAACAAGTCACTGGAGACTTTGGCAAGAACAGTTTCTGTAGAATGTATTTATTTTATTTATTTATTTAGTTAACATTTCTTATATACCGTCTTTCATGATATCAAGGCAGTTTACATTGAACAAACTGAAATTACATTGAACAGGGCATTATAACTTGGAGATAACTATTTTACAGGGAACATGGGCTATGGAGGGTTAAGTGGCTTGCCCAAGACCACAAGGAGCACCTGTGGGACTAGAAACCCCAGTCCTTCCAGCCAAGGTTGCTGTCCTCTAGTGGGATTTGATCCCCCGACTTAGAGGATGAAAACCAGATTGCAGTGGATCTAGAAGGGCTTGAGAGGACAAAGTTGAGACAATGGTGCTGAGCTGCATGTTTGAAGAGTTTAGAAGCAAAGGAGAGGAGGGAGATGGGCTGATAATTAGGACAAGTAGGGTCTAGTGAAGGTTTTTTTGAGGAGAGCTGTAACCAGAGCATGTTTGAAGGCTGCAGGAACAGTTGCAGTGGAATGCGATAGGTTGAAGCAGGGCCAGTGTAAGGAGATGAGGTGCCCTGGTTTAACCTCATTCTTTGCACCCCATCCAGTGTCCATAATCGCCCCTGCCACCCCTCTCTGGGATGTGCAACAGCTACAGTGGCCACAAACAGTCCCGCGGTGCTTACCTTTAAACCTCAGCACTACGGGGCTATTTGCTTCCACTCCTTGTCTGATGCCCAATGCCAACTTCCTGTTTGCAGCAGGAAGTTGCAGCAGACAGTCAGCATTGGGCATCAGAGGAGCAGAAGCAAACAGCCCCGTGGTACCAAAGTTTAAGGTAAGTGCCGCAGTGCTGTTTGCGGCCATTGCTGCTACTGCCTGTCCTGAGAGGAGCGACAGTGGTGGCAACCCCTGGAGGGCCAGTGCTCTAGGTGGCCATCTAGTTTGCCTAATGGTAGCACCAGCCCTGGGTTGAGGATATGACAGAAAAAGGGATGACAGGAGTGCACATGACAGGAGTGGAACAGGTAAACGTAGATCGATTGTTTATGCTATCAGAATATAGAAAGACTAGGGGACATGTAATGAAGCTACAAATAAGACAAATAAGAGAAAATATTTTTTCACTCAACGTGTAATCAAACTCTGGAATTTGTTACCGAAGGATGTAGTAAGAGCTGTTAGTGTAGCTGGGTTTAAAAAAGGTTTAGACAAGTTCCTGGAGGAAAGGTCCATAAGCCATTATTTAAAAGGGACCCAGGATATCAATGCTTGACCCAATACAAGCATTGTGGAACCTGTGTCTCTTGGGGATACTCCTAGGTACGTATGACCTAGATTGGCCACTGTTGGAAACAGGATACTGGGCTTGATGGACATTGGTCTGACCCAGTATGGCATATCTTGTTCTTATATTCTTAGGTAGGGAGTTTGAAGGAGAAGAGAAGATGAGTGGTTTCCTCCTCAATTATTTTATAAAAGGAAGAAAGGATGACAGAAGTTGAGGGAAGGATTTGTGAGTGAGGAAGGGAAAGGGAGAGGTGGAGACAACCCTGTGGAGAATGCAAGGTGAATCTTGTGGACCTTATTATGGAAATAATCAGCCAGAGTTTGGGCAGAAAGGAAAGGAGGGATTGGAGATGGAGGCACTTTGAGGAGAGAGTTCAGTGTAGCAAAGAGATGCTGAGAATTAGTCAGGTGGATATAGTAACCTTGCTTGGCGAGTGCTATGACTGACTGGAATGAAATTAGCATGATTCTGAAATGCAGGAAGTCAGCAAGGGTATGGGATTTAAGTCAGAAGCGCTCAGCTGAGTAGCCACAGGAACAAAGGTAATGGGTTTTGAGGACAGCCTGGGCTGAGGTACAATACACCTCACAGGGCGAGGAACAGGAGCAGCAAGCGCATCCAGAGCAAAGGAGAGTATAGTATTATAGGAAGATATAGTCTCATCAACAGATTCAGATGACATAGTGGAGGAAAAAGATGGCGAGACAGCAGTGGAGAGAGCTGAATGGTTGATAGAGTGAAGATTCCTAAAAGTATTTGTGGAGATTGGGAGAGACAGAAGTGGTGGTTGGTTAAGAGTCAAGGTTAGTAGGTGATGGTACGATAAGGGAAGAACTGAGGTGGAGAGGTTTGAGGGTAAACAACTGGAGAAGAAAATGAGGTCAAGGCTGTAAGACTGGGGAGAGCTGAGCCCAGGTGGAGAGCGAATAAAGAGGTTAGGGAAAGGAACTTTAAGGCTTAAAGGTCAGTGGAGTCATCAACATGAATGTTAAAATCCCCAAGAATGAGGAAAGCAGAAGATGCATCCAGAAAGAAGGAAAGCCAGGAATCAAAGCAGTGAGAAAGGTAGAGATGGACTTGGCAGGGAGTTGATAAATGACAGCTACCCAGAGCAATAGTAGAGTGAATAGGCAGATGGAATGGACTTCAAAGGAAGAAAAGGAGCGAGATTGAGGGAGAGTGAGGGGTTGAAATTGGCAAGAATGAGAGAGTAAAAACCCCAAACCACTACCATGGCCAGTGGGCTGAGGAGTATGGGAGAATAGGTAACCTTCATTTTTATTTATTTATTTATTTAACTATTTCTTTTATACCGCCCCTTCCAGAGATCAAGGGCGGTTTACATATAACAGATTAACAGTCTTGTACACAATTTGTATACATTTTACATAGAACAGTAGAAATCAACTATTTACATTGAACAGTAAATATAAACTTTGTAGGTATTGTAACAAAAACAACTTGAAGGTATTAAAGCAAAATCTTTGTAGGTATTAAAGCAAACATATCAAACTTTGTACAAAAGTATATTTACATCGTGTAGTGTGTGTGGTGTATGGGGTAGAAATTGGCGTAGGTGCTGGAATTTAGTTCCTTTTATTTTTGTCATCTTTGGGGCGTGTGTGGGGGGGACAGGCTTGTGGTTACATTGTTGGGGTTAAGGGAGTTTGTGCATGGGTGCCCAACTTCATGACAGAGGGCAGCAACTGAAGCAGAGTCTTCAGGGAGAAGCCATGTTTCAGTTAGAGATAAAGAGTTCATGAATGAAGGCAAGCTTATTGGAGACAGAGCGTGCATTCCACAAGGTGCATGAGAAAGAGAGAGAAGAGGGAAAGAGGAGAAGGATATAAATAAGATTTGAGGGGTTGCGCATTGATCTGTCTTGGGAGTGTGAAAAAATTCTAGGGGGGCCAGGATTGGGATTGATATGCCCAGAAGGAGAAGAAGCAAGAGAGTACGGAGGAGAGAGGAGATAGCACGAAAGTGACGAGGGTGAGATGCTTTCAGAGAGAATGGAGATGGCTGAACGAGAGAAAGAAAATGGTGAGCTTCAAGTTAGCTGCTATGCATAAAGAATTGAAGAATTAGCTGTAATTAAACATACCTCTTCTAGGGTACAAACGGAACAAAATCTACCACCACTCCTACAAAGAATCAAACAGCCCAGGAACAAATGGATCACAGTGGGTTCTGGTAGGTTGCGACCTGTAACGCATAGACACCCTATACATCACAAGATATCCCTGCATAATGCCTTCTCTACCTTAGAAAATGAGGATGCCCAATCCGTGGAAACTGAAGCACCCTTAAATGAGTCAATACCCAATCTACTGATAATGCATCAAATATGAAGAAAAAAAATCACAAAACAGAAAACTACTACTTCTTGGAGATTCCATCATCAGAGGCACCAACTTGGGAACATAGTTCAAAGGAGAGAAGATGGTCAAATGCCTCCCAGGCTCTTCAGTCAGCAGGAATACAAACCAAATTGTTAGTATAGTTACTGCAGAAAGTGAGCACTCCAAAACTGATGTTGTCATCCACTTGGGCACAAATGACCTGGCTAGAAACAGTTCCTCTGCAGTTCAAAGGGACTTCCAGACTCTGGGAGAGAAACTCAAGCCCATGCTAATACTATAGCATTCTCAGAAGTTCTACCTGTTCATGGTAAGGGGGCAGAAAGGATGCATCACATAAACAACTTGGCTCCACACAGGCAGGTAACACTGGTCAACACTGAAATCGTTACTGACTTTAAAAGGACCTAATCTGTAGTATCTTGGTGAGCTGACCATGAATATAACATTTAAAAAATGTTATTGACTCTCGTTTTGAAGATATTGCATGTAGTTCATTTTTGATGTTTCACCGTGTAAATGTATCCAGTAGGACATCAACATCCCAAATAAGCCTTGAATGATGTAATATTGCATCACATTGCATAATATTACATGGCTCCAAACCAGGTGCAAACAAGAAGAATTTAGATATATTGGTGACTGGGGAAACAGATGGATCAACAAGAAACTATACTGTGCTGTGCTGATGGACTGCATCTCTCCGTTGCAGAGAAAAGGATCCTAAGTGAAAAATTCAGGCAGTATATGGACAGGCATTTAAACTAGGGAAAGGGGGTGACGGATGGACAAGTTCAGGATGTCACTCCCAGCAAAAGCAAAATGACATTGGAAACAGCTACACTTTTAAACCACACATCAATGGCAGGTGGGAAGGGGTGTGTAGAACATAGAACAAAATCCATGCAAAACACAGGCAAGTCATTCAACGAATGCTGGAAAGCAATGAGCACAAATGCTCGAAGCTTAGCCAACAAAGTTCCTGATGTAGAAGCCCTAATGGTGGAAATGGACATGGACATTGTGGCCATTACAGAAACATGGTTTAATGAGTCACATGAATAGGATATAGCCATAGCTGGCTATAATCTATTTAGAAGAGATAGAGAGGTAGAAAAAGAGGAGGAGTAGCCCTATATGTCAAAAGCAATATTAAAGCTGCTGAAATGCAGGGGACATGGGGAAAAGAAGGAGCACTGTGGATTGTGTTGGAAAGAGGAGATGGCACTGTCATCCATACTGGTGTAGTCTACAGGCCTCCAACTCAAACTGAAGAAATGGATAGCGAATTGATTGCTGATATTACAAAGATAGCCATGAAGCGGGACATGATCATATTGGATGACTTTAATCTACCCGATCTGAATTGGAGTATTCCTTCTGCAAATCTGGAAAGAAGTAAAAAATTGTAGATTCCTTCCAAGATGTATTACTTAGACAAATGATGATTGAACTGACCAGGGAGTGCTCGGTACTGGATTTACTGCTCACCAACAGAGATAGCATTTGAATATCCGGAGGGGTGACCATGTGAGCAGCAGCGATCATCACACGGTGTGGTTTGAGATAAAAGCCAAGGTAGAATCCAATCACAGCAAGCTTCAAGTCCTAGACATCAAAAACACTGAATTCAGCAAAATGGCCAAGTACCTGAAGGAGGAGTTGGCAGAGTGAGAGGGGATAATGGAAGTGGAATTGCAATGGGATAAACTAAAGGAGGCAATAAAAGGGGCAACAGATACATATGTAAGGAAAGTAAATAAAAACAAGAGGAAAAGGAAACCTATTTGGTTCTCCAAAGAAGTGGCTGCACAAATAAAGGCAAAAAACACAGCTTTCACAAAATTCAAAAGCTTACAAACCGCGGAACATAGAAAAGAATACAAGATCAAACTAAAAGAGACAAAAAGAGAAATATGGATAGCAAAATCAAAGGCAGAAGAAAAGATGGCTAAAGATGTGAAGTGTGGCGGCAAAACCATTTTCAGGTATATGCGGGAGAGGAGAAAAATCAGAGGTGGAATTGCAGGACTCAAAAGTGCTGAGAACAGATTTGTGGAAAGTGACATTGAAAAGCAAATATGCTAAACAAATACTTCTGCTCTGTTTTTACTAGAGAAAGTCCAGGAGAAGGATCACCTGTGATTGACAAATATACAAATGGGAATGGAGTAGATACCACACCATTCACAGATGATGATGTGTTAGAGCAGGTTGCAAAACTGAAAGTGGCCAAGGCCATGGGACAGGATGGGATATATCCCAGGATACTGAAAGAGCTCAGAGAGGTTCTTGCAGGACAATTAAAGGATGTTTTTGATAGATCCTTGGAGACAGGAGATGTTCCACAGGACTGGAGAAGGACTAATGTGGTATCTCTTCACAAAAGTAGCAGTATGGAAGAAGTGACAAACTACAGGCCAATAAGCCTTACCTCTGTGGCAGGAAAAGTAATGGAGGCGCTCCTGAAAGAGTGAATAGTGGACTTACTCAAAATCAACAGATTGCATGATCCGAGGCAACATGGTTTTACCTAAGGATGATCTTGCCATACAAATCTGATTGAGTTTTTTGACCGGGTGACCAGAGAACTAGATCAAGGGCATGCGATGGATGTGATCTATCTAGATTTCAGCAAAGCCTTTGATACTGTTCCTCATAGGAGGCTTATCAATAAACTCAACAGCTTGGGGATGGGTCCCAAGGTGGTGAATTGGATCAGAAATTGGTTGGCTGACAAACGACAGAAGGTGACGGTAAACGGAACTCACTTGGATGAAAGGAAGGTGATTAGTGGGATCCCCCTGGGTTCGGTAAACGGAACTAGTGGCATGCCCCAGGGATCGGTCCTGGGGCTAGTACTGTTCAATGTATTTATGAGTGATATTGCTGAAGGACTGCATGGAAAAGTATGTCTTTTTGCAGATGACACAAACATTTGCAACAGAGTGGACTCCCCTGAGGGAGTGGAGAACATGAGGAAAGATCTACAAAAGCTGGAAGAATGGTCTAATGCTTGGCAGTTAAGATTTAATGTGAAGAAGTGCACTGTCATGCACTTGGGAAGCAGAAATCCAAGGGAATTGTATGAGATAGGGGGCGAGAGGTTGGTGTGCACGGACCAGGAGAGGGAATTCGGAGTGATTGTTTCTGAGGATCTCAAGGTAGCAAAAGAGTGTGACAAGGCAGTGGCAAAAGCCAGAAGGATGCTAGGTTGCATATAGAGAGGAATTATCAGCAGAAAGGAAGAGGTACTAATGCCACTGTACAAGTCGCTGGGGAGGCCTCACCAGGAATATTGTGTTCAGTTTTGGAGACCATATCTAGCAAAGGACATAAAAAGGCTGGAAACAGTTCAGAGGAAACAACCAAAATGATTTGGAGCCTGTGTCAGAAGACTTATGCAAAGAGACTTGAAGACCTAAATATGCATACTCTGGAGGAGAAGAGGGACAGAGGAGATATGATTCAGACCTCTAAATACTTAGAGTATTAATGAACAAACAAACCTCTTCAAAGACGGGGAAGCTGTAAAACTAGAGGGCATAACAGGAAGCTGCAAGGGGGTAAACCGAAAGGCAATTCAGGAAATACTTCTTCACTGAAAGGGTGGTGGATGCTTGGAATGCCCTCCCGATGGAAGTGATGGGGCAAATACAGTGACAGACACAGTGGATCCCTTTATAGCAACAGGATAAAATCAAAACAAACATAACTATCTCTTATATCTCAGTAAATAGGGTGACCTACACAGAGCGGTGGATACACCCCTAAACAAATGCATGGGGTGGGGTGACCAGCCAGGAGCGGCAGGTGCACCTACTCTTGCTGCCTTGCTGGGAAGACTAGATGGACCATACTGGTCTTTATCTGCCATCATATTCTATGTTACTATGGTAGGTTAGAAGACAAAATGGCAGGAGAGGTAAAGATGGTCAGCAGTGGATGATAAGGACTAGGGGCCCGATATTCATCTGGGCAGGGCTAAGCACCTTAGCTTAGTCATGCCTGCTGACCCCTTAAATTTGGGTATTCACTTCCACGGCAATGGCAGTGAATATCCGGGTCTGGCCGCACTGCCCGGTAGCCGCCGAGGCTAACCATGCAGCATCGATATTGGATGCTGCAGGGTTAGCGCTTGGCACCTATAAGATAGGCGCCGAGCGCTAACCGTGCAGCTTCCAATATTGGTGCTGCACGGTTAGTGCCGGTCCCCACCTCCACTCTGCCCTGGAACGCCCCTGGCACGCCCTTGATGCTAGCTGGCTATCATTGGAGCGTGTAGGGGACTTATTTGGGGATGCCCTTTGAATATCGTGCCTTAAAGGTCTGGGGTAAGAATGGGAGGCAAAAATTAGGGAGAGTCCACATTAAAAAGAGGAAGAGATATGAAGCCACAGGAATAGGAGGGGAGAAGACAAATCAAAAGAGATGTTATACAGAGAGGCAGGAGAAAAGTACTAGTAGGATGGGGGCACCTGAGAATAATGGTGCTAATTTTATTTTATTTATTTACATTCTCTTATATACCGCGCTATTCTGCATCAGTGCGGTTTACATTGAACAAACTGAAATTACATTGAACAGGGCATTATAACTTGGAGATAACTATTTTACAGGGAATGATCCTTAGAAGGCTATATAAGGAAGCTAAGCACTGCATGCTTCAATTGGAAATTAGAGTGAGTGTTCTTTCTTTGTAAATTGAATGATGAAGTTTGTGTAAGCAACAGGAAAATTTCAGGTTTCTCTTGAAGTAGAATCCTAGAGGACTGTAAGCTGTCTCAAAGGAGGCTCTTCATAGCTTCTTGGAATGGCCATTTTCTGCCAGCAGCACAATTGATACTGACATTAGGATTTTGCTGCTAGTAGAAAATGGAGGTCTCTACTATTCTCCCTCCAAGGTGTTCTAGAGTCCCAGCCCACTTAAGTATAATACTTATCATTTAGCGGCAGGGGTGCTTGTATCCACCTAGAGTGACCTAGATACTCATTTCATTTCATTTATTTCACTGTTTCACCTGCCTTTATGAAAACACCCAGGGTAGGATACATAAAGATCAGTTGCTGTGAATGATGAGTCTGTATTTCAACTTTAAAAGAGATAAGATATTTTATTTAAGTTTTATTCTTGGAAATGCGATTAAACAACAATCTTACATCTGCACTGGTGTTCTTCACTTGGATAACTCCCGAACCCTGAAAGCAAACAGAACATAGATGTTTAGCACCAACAGGCCTGGATTCAGGCATAGACAACACCGGCAACTGCCTAGAGCTCCAAATACCCAGGTCAAAAAAGAGCCTGCTCCTGCTTACTTTAGGGCCATGTAAATGTGCTGCTGGAAAAAGGTGCCATTGCGGCACTATGGCCTTTCTTTGCTCTTCTTCTGGCTTTCCAATCTTTGGTATCTCTGACACTCCACCCACTCCCCACACTCTGAATCTGCTGTCTGCTCTTGCCTATGGGTGTCCAAATCTTAATTCCAGCCCTGCCACCCAAGCAGAATTGAAAATATCAGAAATCAAGGAACTACATATGAAAAATCACTTATGTGAGATCACCTGAATTAGCAGTTAATTTGAGAGATTGAGATCATATTCCACATATCTTGACTTAAGAATGGGGTTCATTATTGTCATGGTAAACCCCAAACTAACCCATTTGGAGACATTGCCCCAGGTAAAACAATAAAGAGGCAAGATTTTAATTTGGAGGAATGTATTGTAGGTAGTATGTTGTGTTCCTTTGGCTTTGAGCTTAAAAAATGGAGCACCCTTATCCTAGCATTTCTAGATGCTTTTCTAGAGACTACTTTACAAGAAATTCAATGAAAACAGTTTATTAGTAGTAAAAAAAAATCTGTGTAGATAATGGGAAAAATAAAAGATGGAGGAGGGGATTCACTGTGTTCACATGAGGTAAATACAATGTGTGCTTTCAAGTCAATGTTGACCTAGCAGCAAATGGGTTTTCTGGGCAGTGTAACCAGACCTTTCTTCTAAGGAAATTTGCCCAAAGTGTGCTAGTGGGAATTGAACCCTGGTCTTTTGGTTACCAAGTCAGTGCTCTAACCACTAGGCTAGTATCCATTGCATTCAGCTTTATCTTGTAAGTGTTCATTGCAGATATCCTGAAAATTACTAGCACAAGACTGGGAACTACTTGCTTAACACATCAAGGTAAAGAGTTTAAATGAGATAAGATGCTTAAAAGGAAGATAATTAAAAGAAGAGAACTGTGGTTGTGGTAAACCTAAAGCTCTATGTAATAGGACCTTCCTTGCAGGAATGCCTTGTTATACATCCTTTGCTCTGGTTACATGCTTCGCTCTCTGACCTGTTCTTACCTCATCTGTAAAGATTGAAGGGCTTTGTTCTTTGAAAAATGTACATCTAACTCCAGCAGTCTGGGGACATCTGGGAACACACCAACCTTCGACCATACTGACAAGACTGGTTGCTTTTCGGCAATGCGGAAACCTTCATCTGCTACGTCAGGCTTCCAGATGTCACCCTTGCTATGCTTTGGTCTTCTGTAAAAAGAATTGCCAGCATTTATCAGTGGATAATTGGTAGAACTTCTATTCCTAGCTATTTTAAACTGTAAATGTATTTCCCATCTAATTAGTTGTTGTTGGAGAGTGCAAAAAAAAATCTGTGTTTTCGTGCCTGGTTACCTTTTCCATTGGAATCAAACATACACGTTTGTGTCACTTAGGAGTTGCAAAATGCAGAAAAGACACATACATTTGATTTCCAACTGAAAAAGTGCCTAAAAATTGGTCAGAATTCTGAAACTGATTTAAAAATAATTTTTGTGCACATCCCTAGAAACTTGGTATATGTATGAGAAAACTTTGCATTTTGGTTCATTTTCATATCAATTTTTATTGTATTCATTCTTCCTTCATTTGGTTCCATTAAAGTCAACTGGGAAGCAATTTTGGTAAGATTTACCATCCACTTTTAATTACATTTGCTAAATCCTTGCTGGCAGGTATCAGTAGCAGAGGCAACAGTGCTCCGGCACCCAGAGCGGCATGAACACTCTATGACACCAAAATAGAGGCAAAGGGCACTAACAGTGGAATAGGGGATACATGACAGAGTCATTTAAGTACCTCCATGGTATAAATGCACAGAAGATGGCCCTCTTCCAGTAGAAATGAAGCTCTGAAACGAGGAGTCGTAGGAAGATGGGAAAGGGGATAGACCCAGAAGTAATCTGAAGAAGTATTTCTTAAGGAAAGGGTTGCGGATGCATGGAACAGCCTCCTGGTGGAGGTGATGGAAGTGAGAACTACATCTGAATTCAAGAAAGCATGGGACAAGTACAGAGGATCTCTGCAGGAGATAAAGGAATCGTAGAACTTAATAGTTCTTACGGATGGGCTGCATGGTCTTTATCTGCGGTCATTTTCTATGTTTCTATGAATACAACATATGACCATCAGAGAAGCAAGCATCAGAAATGGTAGAATGAACTCCCCAAGGCAATAAAAGAGGAGAAAAGAACATGACAACAGTTGTATGAACACGCTAAGGTATAAGGTACTAAGAGAGGGATAAAATCTGCACCTAGAGTGCCATGCTTCAGGTATAAAGTTAGATTGTGAGCCCTTTGGGTACAGGAAAATTACCTACCGTAACTGACTGTAATTCACCTTAATCGTCTCCTGGAAAGGTGTGAGCTAAATACTAATAATAAATAAAGCACCAGGAGTGGGACAAGCAGCATGAACATCCAAGGCATGGGAAAAGGGCAATTTAGCACTGGCATGAAGACCCCAAAGTCGCAGGAGTGGAGCAATGTAACACCAACAGTGGCATGAAGACCTCAAGACACTGAGAGATAACATGAAGAGGGATAAATCAGCCCTAGCAAATGCATGAACAGCCCAGGGCACCGAGAGAGGGGCAAAGTAGGGGTGCCAAGGGCTTTAGTTATTGAGAAAAGCAGGTATTTTTTCCTCCAGCACTTTAAAGGATCAGGATACGCTTTTGTTCTAGGAGTGGGGTGAAGCAGCACCAGCAGTGGCATGAAAACCTCCAAATCCTTTGGATATGGGGTAAAGAAGTACCAACAGGGTTAGGTTAGGGTTGGAGTCTTGTAGGGAAATGAGCTTGTATGAAGGTGCATGATGGAGTATCAGAATGTTTTCATAGGCAGTTTTGACTGGAAGAATTTGACAGCAAGAGTATATTTTCTGTCGCAGTACCAGAAAGATCACATGAAAGGACTTAGGGTCTCTAGTATGACATGAAAATTGAAATGCAACTTAAAGATTTCTTTTTAGTGTTGCTTGTCATAAAGGAGCTATTTTTGTAGATGACAAATCCCAACAATGGTCAAAATCATACAGAGTAAAATCAAAACTAGCAACGAACCATCTCTGTATTATAAACTGAAAGTAAAATGTCTTAAAACAAAAACTGTCATTCTCATCAACAGTGAGGCATTATCTATGGCAACAAAGTGGTCTCAGTATCGCGGGGTATATGTTGAAACTTGCAACTTATTCTCCCCTTTCAGCACATCAATGACCACAAACGTTCTTGCTGCCTTTTTTATAACTTTTAAAGGTGAAAAAGTTAAAAATGTCTCTCTTGTTAATTATCAATAATAAATTGCTTAGCTTTTTTGACGAATCTTGAACTTTTTTCATTAATATTCGTTATATATGCTCCCAACGCTACCAAGCGCTAAGTGTTTCTCCATTTCTGGGTTCCTCAGGGGAATTGCTAAGCTCTATAAACAAGATGAAACACAGTGTAAGTGAACTTTACTTTCTTGTAAAACTATGTATACGTTTTTTAGTCTCTCGTAAGGAAACCAAGTAATGTCATACATAAGTACTCACTTTTCTTCATATCACGCCAGCGTTCAAATCGCTAACCAATCTTAATCACTACCCAAACTAAGAACAAATCCTGTAATGTATACTTGTAAATACTCTTGTAAATACTCTTGTAAATAGTTGCAGTAATGACGTTCCATGTTTTATTCCAAGTTCTCTGACCTTGTTCTCTGTAAAACCTAACAGTTTGTTGTTATGGTATGTTGTTATATTGTGAACCGCGCTGATTCTGAATAGAGCGGTATATAAGAGCCTGTAATAAATAAATAAATAAATTTGTCATGCTGAACTGCGAAGCTGTTGTAAAAAGAACGCCGCGCATGCGCTTTTTAAAGTTAAACCGAACCAATCATGAATAGAACCTCCCACCGATGTCATCATATGCATAATTCCCATTCAATACGGGCATTTAAACCAAAAGGTTCAACAGTTTGCAATCTGTGGATCCATCGTTGTTCAGTATAAATTAAAGTTTCATCTATAGTACTACCCTGATGTGGTTGTTGTATTTGTGCTATGCAAAAACATTCCAAATCATCAAAGACATGTTGTGACAACAGGCAATGCTCCACTATGGGAGCCTCTACACGCTTGCATTTAAGTTTGCTCTTATGTTCCATCATTCGAATGCGAAACGTGCGATTCGTTTTTACAATATATAATAAAGCGCATGGGCACTTTATACAATAAATCACCTGTGTAGATGCACATGTTGTACTAGATCGTAACTTGTACGACTTGCCATTATGGCAAAAATAATTGCATTCTTTTGTTACTGAACAGATCGAACATGCTCCGCATGGTTTATGTCCAGACTCTTCCAGGTCTAATGGTTCTAAATGTCGCAACCTTGTTGGACTCAAAATGTCTTTCAGATTATGTTGTCGTTGCCATACGCACCGTGCGTGATTCGTTTTTAAACCTGGTATAGTAGTCAGCACATTTTTATGCCTATTCAAACTAGATTGTAGACATCCGCTTAAAGGAGAGTATGTAGTTATCATATTGACCACTCTTGTTTCAGATGATGTTTTACGTCGTGGTTGTAAGAGTAAATCTCGATTAGCAAACCGTGCTCTTATACGCGCTTCTTTTATTATTTTTCTTGGATAGCCTCGCTGGAGAAAGCTTTCACATAATTGCTCTGATTGAACTTGAAAATCTTGCATCGTACTACAATTTCTTTGATAACGAATGAATTGTGAGTAGGGCAACCCATTACGAAGCTGTCGCGGATGAGCACTCGAATAATGCAGGAGGGTGTTCTTATCTGTCATCTTGCGATAAATAGAAGTCTGCCAGCCTACAGGAGTCTTGTTAACTAAAATGTCCAGAAACGAAAGCTGAGTATGATGGTAGGTCATGGTGAATTTTAAATTGGGCTCGCATCTATTTAGCCATGTATTAAACTGATGTAAAGACTCTCTATCACCTTGCCAAATTACAAAGATATCATCTATATAACGTTTCCAGGTTTTTAGTGATGTATCATAAGGACAATTACTAATCCATTGCTGTTCAAAACGTTGCATGTACAGATTGGCCACCGATGGGGCGCATGTAGCGCCCATGGCCACCCCAGAAACTTGGTGATATAGTTGTTTTTCAAAACTGAAGAAATTATTAAATAACGTTAATTCCGTTATATTCAGTAAAAATACTTTCAAAGTTTCAGGTAAATCTGTCCGAGTCTGAAGTATTTCCTTCACTACTATGTAAGCTTGATTCTGGGGAATCACAGTGTATAGAGATGTAACATCAAACGTAACTAAAAAGACATTCACCTAAAAAGACATTTTTAACTTTTTCACCTTTAAAAGTTATAAAAAAGGCAGCAAGAACGTTTGTGGTCATTGATGTGCTGAAAGGGGAGAATAAGTTGCAAGTTTCAACATATACCCCGCGATACTGAGACCACTTTGTTGCCATAGATAATGCCTCACTGTTGATGAGAATGACAGTTTTTGTTTTAAGACATTTTACTTTCAGTTTATAATACAGAGATGG
Source organism: Ichthyophis bannanicus (assembly GCA_033557465.1). Classification (NCBI taxonomy): domain Eukaryota; kingdom Metazoa; phylum Chordata; class Amphibia; order Gymnophiona; family Ichthyophiidae; genus Ichthyophis; species Ichthyophis bannanicus. The sequence continues at coordinate 712,749,780 of CM066033.1, read as the reverse complement.
TTCGTTGCTAATAAAGGAGCTATTAACTAGACCAAAATACAGCTTCTGGGAGAATAGGATTCTAACATGTGAAATAAATAAATTAAATAAGTAGTGGCATGAAGACCCCCAGGGCACCAGGAGAGGGACAAAACAGCACCAACAATGATAGGAACACTCCAAAAAATAAAGATGAAATGTGTGGGTACTGGTATTCAGTGGGGGGATGAACTTCAAAGATTTGGACATTGAGGATCACAGGTCATGTCATGGTTCTAAATGGCATCATTACTCCAAGGTCTTCTGAGGTATCTGAGTGTATGAAATTGTTTTGCCTATGAAATATTATCCTGGAGGGTACTTGGCAACTGGAGGCTAGGAGGTGTAGCATTCATTTCCCTCATGTACCATAGAGGGAAAAACATCCTAAGACACCACAAAAGGGGAAATACAGCATCAATGGATTGAAGACAAAACACATCAAGAAAAGTGCAAAGCAGGAAGAGTAGGTAGACTGGTATTAACCCATGAAGACATTGTCCATAAAACAAGACAACAACAACAAAAAACAGATAACCAAGGCTATGAAAGTCTTTAGTATAAGTAAATACATTTCATCATCGTAATTAGAAATCACAGGTCACTCTTGTGAACAGGATATGAACTTTAAAGAGTCAAAGAGAGCATGAAACCTGAGCCAAATAGATATAGGTCCATGCAGAATGCCCATAGGATTTAAACCAATGGAAACTTTGGGCCCAATATTGAACTGCATTTGCACAGTTTAAAAACCTGTAAACTGTATAAATGCCGCTATAGAGGGATATTCATTGGCACTAACACAGTTACTGCCCATTTTATTTATTTATTTATTTAACACTTCTTATATACCATGCTATTTCTCATCAGTGCGGTTTACATTGAACATTAAACACTTGGACATACATATTTTGTCCTACGTTTACATAAAACAGGGTTATAACATGGCGTTAACTGGGGAAACTATATACATATGAGAATTTAGCTTCAAGTAAATAACGGGTTGAATCATAACAGGTTTTACAATCAGAATCAGATTACAGCGTTTTTGTACTCTACTGGTAAGGCATAGTTAAAGTGCAGTAATATCATGTTGGTGTACAGACTGATTGCAGTTGACTCAGGTGACTGAGAACTGCAATCAGTCTGTACACCAACATGACCATGAATATCACCCGGTTCAGCCATTACATGCCCTGATTCTGTGTACAATCAGGACGTGTCATGGGCGTTCTGGGGCACAGCAGAGGTGGCACCCTTTGCTAACTAAGCAGCAGTGATATTGAGCGGCTGCCCGGTTAGCAACCCACGGGCAAAGATAGGCACAGGAAAATCTTGACTACCTTTACCCATGAGAGCTAACCAGGCAGCAGCTCAAAATTGCGGCAGACCAGATATTCAGTTCTGTGTCAAAATCAAACTCAATCCATGAGGCAACAAGACCTAAGAAAACACACCTGAACCAACAAATAAAATGTGCACTAATAAATATTCATTCAGCAAGAAACAAGATTTGTACTTTTAACAGACTACATAAATGACACCACATCGACATAATGTGTGTGACTGAACCTTGGCTAAAAGACACTGACAAAGTCATCCTGAACCAACTTATCACCCCAACCCACACTGCTTACAACTGTCCAAGAACACTAAAAGGGGTGGAGGAATACTGACACTAGCAAAAAACCACCTGAAATTCACCACACACTCCTCATATAACATAGAGAGTAGCAACACCATAACCATCACAAGCAAACACCTCACCATCTGCCTAATATACAGAGCCTCAAACACCATAGCAGATGAACTATCAGCCATACTGGAATCAGTTTGCACACATACTACACCTCATAAACCTCTCATAACACTAGAAGATTTAAACCTAGCATCCACAACCTCCAAAGAAGCCAACTCCTTCCTAAATGCCATGGAGGCACTACAATACATACAACTGATCAACACTCCAGTGCACAAGAAGGGAAAGACCCGGCCGCGACTCTAAACGCGGCCGGGCACAGGCGGGCGCCGGCGGGCCGAGGGTTAACCTCGGGGGGGGGGGGGGGCGTGACGGGGGGGAGGGGGGGCGGGCAGCGCGGCAGGCTACAAAAAGGCCGACGGCGCCGCGGCTCGCCCTCTCTACCCCCCCTCACGGTGCCGTTCAGAAGACGGTCGCGGTTTCGTTTTCAGCTGTAGCAGACACGTGGAGGGCTGTCCGGCGATCCGCAGCATCCAGCGAGGAGGCGCGCAAGGCTTGGATCAGCGCGAGCCAGAAACTCAAGCGGTGCACCGGAGCATTGTGTGCAGGCAGGTCAATATGCCACGGCGGGCAACACAGGGCGGTGAAAGGAGCCAGGGGAGACGCCACGACCCGGATGACGTCAGCCGGGGTCAGAGCACCGTGGGCAGAGCGACACGCGGTACTACAAAACGGGCGCCTGCAAAGGAGACAAAAAGAAAAGCCAGTGGCGGAGACGGTTCACGCAGGAGCCGCGCAGCTAAGAATTCGTGACTGGACACTACACGTTCCCAGGGACAATTGGCATCAAGCCCGGAGCTGGAGGAGCTGTTGCGGCTCATACGCGAACAGGTGGACCAGCACGGCTTGAGCGCTTTCAAGCAACGGCTGGAAGCAGCTAGCGTACGGCAAGATGAACCACAGGCCGTGACTGACAGCGTGCCAAGCACCACCTCGTCAGGGGGTGGCAGCATGCCGTGCCTCAGCTCAGCGACAGGTGACGGCGCGCCCAGCACCAGCACGGCGGATGGCGGCAGTGCCCCGCCTGCCTCAGCGATCCAAGGTAAGCCTGCGAACAACAGATCAACATTGGCAGGACTGTCCTCCTCGTCATCTGAGGAAACAGGCTCGGAGGACGAGGGAGACATTTCACTGGCAAACGCCATGCGCAGCATGTTAAAAACTTTTAAAAGAAAACATAATAGACCCCGCAAGGAGAGGGGGTTAGCAAGGGTGTGGGAAGGGCAGAGTGAGACGCGCACACAGACACCCGATAACGGGAAATCTGGGCCCTCCGGTTCGGCGCCGCCAGCCACGCTAACAAGCCCAGCGGCGGTTAGCGGGGACCCGCATTGCAGAGTCAGCTCTTTAGCTAGCGCGGTGCCCAGAAAATTAAAAAAACGAATCTGGCGCAGGGAGTATATTGATATATTCTCGTTACTGATCAGGGATCAGGACGGAGTAATGACGGAGGGCAAGGAAAAAGACAAAAAATGGGAGAAGAAGCCGAAAATTGTAAAGTCTATAAGTAACTGGGTTTCGGCCTTCCATATTTTTATGAGCGTGGTCTTGGAGCGGGAGCCGGAACTGCACCAGTATCTAATCAAATATTTGGATACAATAACAAAGGCACACAAGCAGCTAGGGGGATGGGCTTGGCTGAACTACGATGTCAAGTTCAGGCAAAGCTTAGCCGAGGACCCAACCATGACCTGGCAGCACAGGATCGTGGACCTATGGCTGGAGGAGATGTCACCCAACAGACCATACTGTCAGGAAGGGTCCTTTCAGTCCTTTCAGGTGCCACAGTGGCGAACGGCCCCTCAGACGAGCGGGCGCAGAGCATGCCGCCAATTTAATGCGGGAAGCTGCACATGGCGGCCTTGCAGATTTTGGCACGTGTGTGCCAACTGCGGGGGAAACCACCCAGTCACTGTCTGCCGGACCGGCAAGGACAATAAATCCTTTCGTCCAGGACAGCTGCGAGGAGGCGATGGCCATGGCCCCAACCCCCATCAGGCTTGACCTCATGCGTCCTTGGTTACGCGCGTACCCGCGCCGTGACGATGCCCTCAGCATCGCGAGCGGTTTCACCTACGGCTTCAGGATACCGGTTGCCGCCAACCCCATGGCGCACGGAATACGCAATGCCCCATCAGTAAATAAATTTAATAATGTAGTCCAACAAAAATTGCTAAAGGAACGAGAGCTGGGGAGGGTGGCAGGCCCCTTTAAGACCCCACCAATGCCGGATCTGGTGCTGTCCCCGCTAGGAATTGTACCTAAAAAGGAGCCAGGAAAATTCCGCCTGATACACAACTTGTCATACCCCGAGGGAGGCTCAGTGAACGATCAAATCGATCCGGCACTATGCTCGGTGAGATATTCCACGATCGACCACGCTATAGACCTCATAAAGAAACAGGGACGTCAGGCGAAACTGGCAAAGGCAGACATCGAATCCGCCTTCCGACTCCTGCCGGTCCACCCTGAGTCCTTTCTATTGTTGGGATTCACTTTCAATGGCGACTATTACTTCGATAAGTGTTTGCCCATGGGTTGCTCGATATCGTGCGCATATTTCGAGCAATTCAGTATATTTATACACTGGGTGGTAGCGGATATCGCGGGGTTAGGTGCGTTGGTGCACTACCTAGACGATTTCCTCTTCATTGGAAGTGACCGGCAGGACTGCCAAAGAGTCCTCAGGGTCTTCGAGCGGGTAGCCGAGAGCTTCGGCATTCCGCTGGCGGGCGACAAGACCTGTGGCCCTGTGGAGACCATCACCTTCTTGGGTATTGAGCTAGATGTGGCCAAGCAGCAGTCACACCTGCCAGATGACAAAATCAAAAAATTGAGGGCCGCTATTCAGGCTATCCAGGCCCGCAAAAAGGCGACCTTGGAGCAATTTCAATCAATGCTGGGCCTGTTATGTTTCGCATGCAGAATCATGCCTATGGGGCGGGTCTTCTGCCGTCGCATAGCAATGGCTATGAAAGGGATTCGCAGGAAACAACATAAGATCAGGATCACGAAAGGCATAAAGGAGGATCTGCGCATGTGGGAATTCTTCCTGCAATCCTTCAACGGGCTGACCTTTTGGCAGGAACTGCCCGTGTCAAACGAGGATATGGATCTGTTCACCGATGCCGCCGGTAGTGCAGGCTTCGGGATTTACTTCAAAGGGGCGTGGTGCGCGGAGGAGTGGCCCCCCGAATGGCACGCGACAGGCGCGACCAGGGATATCACATTGCTCGAGCTCTTTCCCATAGCAGTGGCATTAGCCATATGGGCTCCGCAGCTCCGCAACAAGGCAATCACGTTTCACTCTGACAATATGGCAGTGGTGTATGCCTTGAACGGGATGCGTGCGCATACTCTAGGGGTGATAGCACTCCTGAGGAATATAGTGTGGGCATGCCTAACGCATAATGTAACTATAAGGGCGAAGCACATACCAGGTACCTGCAATAACCTTGCCGATGCTCTCTCTCGTTCCAAGATCTCACTCTTCAGATCCCTTACGCCCAACGCCGATGCAGCCAAGACAGCCGTCCCGGATCGGGCATGGGATCTTGGTCCACCGAAGTATGGGAGCTGGTACTAGGCTCGCTATCCGAGAGGACAAGGAGAAGATACCTCATGGCCTGGGAGAAGTTCCGGGCTTTCTGTGTGATGAACGCGATCCCCGAAGTCTGCCCTAGCACGGGATCCATTATACGGTGGATCCTGCAACAAAAGAACATGGGCGCAAAAAAATCGGCGGTGCAAGCGCAATTGGCTGCGATCACGTTCTTTACAAAGGTGATGGGCGGGAACAGCCCTAGAGCGGACTTTGTGATAACAAGGGTAATGAAGGGCTGGACAAGCAAACAGCCAGGCAGAAGGAAAGTAAGGCGCCCTATAACACATTCAATATTACACAAGTTGTTGGAAGTCGCAGGACGAATATGTTTCGACCATTTCGAGACCCTCCTGTTCCGATGCGCTTTCTCATGGGCCTTCTTCGGGGCATTCCGGGTGGGAGAGCTGGTCGCCTCAGCGAGCAAGGTCAACGCAAAAGGGGGTATCAAGGAATGGGATATCAGTCTAACCAACGGGATGCTCTCGTTGCATGTGCCAAAATCCAAGATGGACACGGAAGCGAGGGGCACCACAATAAGGTTAGCCCAGCTGCCGGGAGATCCATCCTGCCCAGTAAAAACTTTTGCTGACTATAAGCTAGTCCGTCCGAAGGGGTCAGATCACTGGTTAGTGCACGCCAACGGGACCCCGCTATCGCGCTTCCAATTCACCAAGGTCCTGAAGCAGGCCCTAGCGGCAATAGGCCTGGAATCCTGCTTCTACGGCACGCATTCCTTCCGGATTGGCGCCGCTTCCACGGCGGCCAGCCTGGGGATGACCAAGGAGCAGATTATGGGCATCGGCAGATGGCGCTCCAATAGGTACAAGTTATACATACGCCCGCTCTAGCACCATGGGCAAGACGGGCGGGTGCAACAAAAAAAAAAAACAAAAAACCCTAAACGGATGCTAATTAAGGATAAAGTGTACAAGCTTAAAGCAGCGTGCGATGCAGCGTAATTTGTTTGTCTTTATGGTGCAAGTTGTCTTTTCATGCGGTGCAGCTGGTTGTCTAACAAAGTTTAACATGCTCATCTTATTTCAACGACGATGTACGTAGGTGCCAGACCTTGACGGGAAGCGTGGATATGCGGCCATTCGTTCGTGCATTGGGCGGAAAGGAGAGCAAGCGTCAGACCACAAGGCCCTAATTTGGGACTCACCACAGATGAAGTGGCCGTGAAGTGGATGGGTCGTCGAGGTATGGTGTGGGACCAGTTGAAGCCATTCCTCTTGCGGTTAAGGGATGCAGGGGAACGTCCTTGGGTGATAGTCATCCACCTCGGCGGTAATGACCTGACGAGTACGCGCAGTGTCGAACTCACGAGGAAGATGCAGGCGGACATACAGACACTAGCGGCTGCTTTCTCGGGTACATTAATGGTTTGGTCACACATCATACCTCGGCGAGTCTGGAGGGGCGCATGGTCGCATCAGGCAGTGGAGCATACTGATATCTCGGTGGCGGTAGCTCTGGATCTATCCGCAGCCTTTGACTTGGTCGATCACTCTCTCCTCTTACAACGTTTACGGGATGCGGGTCTTTGCAGTACAGTCCACCACTGGTTCCATTCCTTTCTTTCTTCCCGGTCCTGCTCGGTGCTTTCCTCTTCCGCTTCTATTTCCCCCTCCGAACCTCAACGTCTTCTTTGTGGGGTCCCTCAAGGTTCCGTTCTCGCTCCCCTTCTTTTTAACCTTTTTTTAGCCCCCCTTGCTTCCTTAATCCAACAGTTCGGTATTTCCTTTTTCTTCTATGCTGATGATATCTTGTTACTCCATCACACATCCCCCTCTAGTCCTGATCTCACTGCACTAGATTCCTGCCTTTCAGCCGTCGCAAACTGGCTAACTCTCAACTGCCTCCATCTCAACCTGACCAAGACCATCGCTATTTGGTTCACCCACGGTGCCTCTTCCCCTTCCATGGCCCCCTCTTTTTCTGGTTCCCCTATACCTCTGGTCTCCACTTTCCGTTACCTTGGTGTACACTTTGATTCTGATCTATCCTTCCACACACACATATCACATATCACCAGATCATCTTTTTTCTTCCTGCGTCAACTTCGCTCTATTCGTCCCTTCTTCTCCTCTTCTGCTCTTACCACTCTAGTGCTTTCCCTTGTCATGTCCCGCGTTGATTTTTCAAACTCACTCTTCATTGGTCTTCCCAAATCCCAATTAAACCGCCTGCAACGTGTTCAAAATACTGCAGCACGCCTCCTTACACACACTTCCCTCCGTGATCATATCACACCCCAGTTATTTCATCTTCACTGGCTTCCTATCCCCTTCCGTTCCACCTTTAAATTATTAACCTTGGTCCATAAAGCTATTCATGACAGCACCCCCCAGTACTTATCTGATCTCCTCTTCTTCCATTCTCCCAGATACACCCCTCGTTCTTTTCACCTCAATCGTCTCACACTCCCATCCCCCTCCCGTGCTCACTTACAATCCACCCGCTCCTCTGCCTTCTTCTTTGCTGGTCCCGCCCTCTGGAATTCTCTTCCTTCTACCCTCCGTTTAGAGCCCCAACACAAAGTCTTCAAGCAAAACCTCAAGACTCACCTGTTTTCCCTGGCATTTAATCTCCCCTCTCCTTTTGTGTGACTCTACCATTTCCTTAACCCCCTCCCTGATGTTTCCTCATGTTGCCATGTCTCGTCCTGCCTTCTTGGTCCTTCTCTACTATCCCTTTTTTTTTAATATTGTACATTTCTTTTCCTTTCGTTGGCCTCGGCCTTCTTTTATTACTTAGCTTTTAATTGTACACCGCCTTGGTTATTGAGAAAGGCGGTTTTTATCAAATAAATAAACATAAACATAGAAAAAAAGTGAACAGGTGGATGATGCGATTTATGGACACGATAGGGGGGCATAGCATAGTTCATGACCTCATAGAGGAGAAGTGCCCCGGCTTGTACCGTACAGACGGCGTGCATCTATCCGACATTGGGATGGATGTATACCTGTGTGCGATACAAGACACGCTGGAGCGTCTATGGCAAAGAAGAATGTTGGCCACAGCCACGGGAGGGGACCCATCGCGAAGTGGGGACCCCCCCGGCGAGCGAGGAATCGACGCCGGGAGAGATTGGTAGGAGAGATAGGGACCTCTCCTCTCGAGAGAGCGCACAACCCAGACATGATAAGGGGAATGGAGCAGAGAGGATGTCTCCGTAAACGGGACACTGAGGGGAAGCAGGAACAGTGTCCACAGGGCCTCCCGATGCTTTCACGGCGGGAGAAACGAGGATAGAGATTCACAACGTAGCCCTGCTCAAGCCTTCTGACGGGACTTGGGCAGAGGCAGATAAGGACACTGTAGCAAGAGAGACAGAGCCCAGAACAGGGCCTGCTAGCGAAAACATCCCCCTGAAGATATCCTGATAGTAAGAAACGACGGCAGTGGGGAAAAGGCTTGGACGGCCGCTTTCCAGAGATCCCTGCCGGGCGACAAGAACCTAATCAGAGTGGGCTGTGCCTCTGGAGAAGGGCTAAAGAAATGTAATAAAGAAAATGTAATAAAGAATTCTGTAAATAATTACGCAATAGGATCATGCTGTGGCCAACAGTTTCTACACTGTAATTTCCAAGAATATGTTGTTAACCAAATAAAACAATGAGTTCTTTGTTGCAAATTCCATGTGAGTGCAGTTACTCTTGCGTGGGGGGGGGGGGAGTAAAAGGGGGGCAGGGAAAAGGGGGGGGGAGGCAGGACAGGGTAGTGACCCGAGGATTCATGCTGGTCGCCTGGCTGAGACCCGGCCGCAACTCTAAACGCGGCCGGGCACAGGCGGGCGCCGGCGGGCCGAGGGTTAACCTCGGGGGGGGCCGTGGCGGGGGGGGCGGGCAGCGCGGCAGGCTACAAAAAGGCTGACGGCGCCGCGGCTCGCCCTCTCTAACCCCCCTCACGGTGCCGTTCAGAAGACGGTCGCCCACCCGACCCACCCTGAGGCTAGGCTTCGTCACAGCAGAGCGAGGGGAGGAAGGGGCAGGAGAGATAGGGACCCCTCCTCTCGAGAGAGCGCACAGCCCAGACATGATAAGGGGAATGGAGCAGAGAGGATGTCTCCGTAAACGGGACACTGAGGGGAAGCAGGAACAGTGTCCACAGGGCCTCCCGATGCTTTCACGGCGGGAGAAACGAGGATAGAGATTCACAACGTAGCCCTGCTCAAGCCTTCTGACGGGACTTGGGCAGAGGCAGATAAGGACACTGTAGCAAGAGAGACAGAGCCCAGAACAGGGCCTGCTAGCGAAAACATCCCCCTGAAGATAATCCTGATAGTAAGAAATGACGGCAGTGGGGAAAAGGCTTGGACGGCCGCTTTCCAGAGATCCCTGCCGGGCGACAAGAACCTAATCAGAGTGGGCTGTGCCTCTGGAGAAGGGCTAAAGAAATGTAATAAAGAAAATGTAATAAAGAATTCTGAAAATAATTACGCAATAGGATCATGCTGTGGCCAACAGTTTCTACACTGTAATTTCCAAGAATATGTTGTTAACCAAATAAAACAATGAGTTCTTTGTTGCAAATTCCGTGTGAGTGCAGTTACTCTTGCGTGGGGAAGGAGGAGTAAAAGGGGGGCAGGGAAAAGGGGGGGGGAGGCAGGACGGGGTAGTGACCCGAGGCTTTCATGCTGGTCGCCTGGCTGAGACCCTGGACCTCATCTTCATCCCCAACCACATGTGGAAACAGAACTTCAAGTCCAACCAACAACCACACCAGTACCTTGGTCAGATCATTTCATGATTACATTCAAAATACAAATACGCACAAACATGCAAAAAGAAGACGACACATCAAATGCACACCGAAGATTCAAACAATTTTAAAAAGAATGGTTCTTAAAGGAAGTAAAACCATGCCTAGACCTGGACACAACAGACCTCGAGACCATCATCAACAAATGGAATGACACCATATCCTCCTCAACAATAGCAACAAGTACCAAAACAACCAGAAACAGGAAACACTTTGCACCATGGTACTCAAACGGCATCAAACAGCTAAACATGACACTAAGATAGTCCCCCCAGTTTGAAATCCAAGTTGTATCTCCCGTTCACTGTAAGTGCATAACAGACATCCTGTTATGCATAAAAATCGTATCTGTAAACCGCACTGATTTTAAAGAGCACGGTATATAAAAGCAAATAAATAAATAAATAAGACAAATTAAATGGAGATATACAAGAGACCAAGAAAGCCAACTAAAATATAAAACAAAGCAAGAATACAATGATCTTATAAACAAATGAAAAAGTGAATATCATACCAACTTAATAATGAATTCCTTAAACAAACCCAGAGAGCTTTTCGAAACAGCATGCTCACTCACAATGAACCTAACACAAAAAAGATAACTACCACATAGACCCACAAGAGATAGCAAACTTTTTAAAAACAAAGTAGAAAAACAAAAACTCAACGAAGCTCCGCCAAATTCCCACCAAGATTCACTACACACACAAGAAGAGATGGAAAAACATCCCACACTCCTTCAGCAGAACAACTCGAGAGCATCATAACCAGCCTAAACATGACCACAACCCCCTAGATCCATGCCCTGTATCTTGGATAAAAGTAACAAGGAAGGAATTAAGTCCATTTATGCTAAAAATCACACAACTATCCCTCATGCAAGTTCTATGTGCCTAACAACCTCAAATAGACATCAATCAGGCCAATACTAAAATGACCCTCACTCAACCCAAAGGACATTGGCTTGTATAGACCTATACTAACTTACCATTCATTATCAAGGTAATTGAAAAGACCATATAACAACTGCAAGATTACATAGACCAACATGTGCCACTAGACCCACATTAACACAGCTTCAAACTAAACTACAGCATGGAAACACTTCTCACATCTTTCCACAACAAAATAATGAAGGGAATAGGTGATGTAAAACAAGGCTTCATCCTAACCTTCCTAGATATATCATCGGCCTTTGACACTGTATGCTATAACACACTAATACGAAGATTACATGATATAGGACTCAGCAATACTACCCTGAAATGGTTCCATTCTTACTTAGACAACCGCCTACAACAAGTAAAAAGTGGCATCCACAAATCAAGACCTTTCAGATAACACCAAGGAATTCCTCAAGGCTCATCACTCTCCTCACTACTGTTCAACATATAACTTCAGCCACTATGTGAGTAATAAAATGATCAAAAACAGAAGCTCTAATAGTAACTAAATGCACAACATTCATTCCCCCCTCTCATATTACATTGCAAAATAATAATATCCCACTAAAATCTGAAATACGCTACTTAGGTGTTATACTGGATAAACACCTCAGCATGGACACACATGTAAGAAATATAGCAAAAAAGTTTACTTTAAACTAAAAATATTAAAGCAACTCCGCCCACTAATGCACCTACAGGATTTTCAACGCGTCATACAAGCAATCATAACCCCACATTTTGACTTCGCAAATCAAATCCTACTTGGCGTAACTAAGGAAGCCTTAAAAAAACTTCAATTAGCACAAAACGCAGCAGCAAGGACCATTACGAAGGCCCCACCTTTCCAGCACATAACCCCGATTTTAGAATATCTACACTGGCTCCCGATTCAAAGCCGTATAGAATACAAAACTATCTTAACCACCTACAAAGCCATAACAAAAACAGCACCCCTGTCCATAAATAACCTCATCAAAATAGAACCTACCCATAATCTCCAAAGGAGAGACCAGTTAAATAAATTAACCCCACCAAAAGAATTCATTAGGGCCAATAAATCCACTAACAAGAAAGCCTTCTCCCATGCAGCCCCCATCTTGTGGAACACAATCCCAATAGAATTAAGACAATTACCTGAAATAATGGAGTTCAGAAAAAAACTCAAAACACACTTATTTACAAAGCATTATGGATCTATGACCAGCTCATCTCTCACCCCCCAGCTAGATAAAGGATAATCCTACCCCAGGTAATACACTATTCAACAAAAGAATGAAGCGCTGTAACCCTAAGACAAAATGATTAAGAAAAATGAAAACAAAACTATGTATATAGTTTAATTCTGTTCAATTGTACATAGTTCACTAATTGTTAATTGTTATTTGTTAACTGTAATTACCTAGCTTCAAATTGTTATATGTAAAAACAGATCACCCTATTTATTGTTGTTATATGGAAACCGCACCTGATCAATGGAAGGAGCGGTATATAAATAATCTGTTAATTAAATTAAATTAAATCATCACGTGCTATATCACATCTATGCAGATGATGTCATAATATACACACCATTCAACATAACCAAACCGGAATATGCAAAGATCAGAAAATGTCTTGAGGCGATGACACAATGGTTCAATAAACACAATCTAAACATAAATTACAAAAAACAGAAGTCCTCCGCATTACCAGAAATATAACATTTATCCCACCGACAATAACCTAGAAGTGAAAAACGAGGTAAAATACTTAGGAGTCATATTGGGCCAAAATCTATATCTGCACTCACACATCAAAAGAACAGCAAAAACCACCTACAACAAAGTGAACATCATACAAAACTAAAACCACTACTCAACCCAAAGGACTTCCGAATAGTATGCCAAACAACAATAACACCACATCTAGACTACTGCAGCTCGATCTACCAAGGTCTCCCAAAACATGCAATACATCCCTTACAGATGGCCCAAAATACAGCAGCACAAATAATAACAGGAACTACAAGACAAGACCATATTATGCCCATCCTAAAACAGCTACGTTGGCTCCCAATATATACACACATTAAATTTAAGACCCTACTTACCATTTTCAAGTTCTAAACCACACATCAGCGGATACTCAACAAACTCTGATTCAAAAAGACCCAGAAATTCAACCCAGAAGAACCAACAAACACTCACTGGTCATTCCAAACATCAAAACAAGGAGAAATTTATTTATTTATTTAATACTCTTATATACCGCACTATTCAACGACATCAGTGCGGTTTACATGGAACATCAAAACAGTTTTACAGTGGGGTTACACCGTAAATTACAGATAACAGGGAGATTAACTTGGATAACATGTTAACTATATACACAAAGGCATAAGGTGAAAACCCTATCACAATTTAACTATATACACAAAGGCATAGGGTGAAAGCCCTATGTACATCACATTGTGGAATGATTTGATTACCGGGTGATTAAGGATCTGTGTTGCGTGTAGGGCGTTTTGGCTTGCCTAAATCAAACAACATGTAACAGGGCATTCTCCATACTTGTTCCATCACTATGAAACTCCCTACTAGAAAACCTAAAATCCATAAGGACACTCACGAGTTCAGGAAAAGATTAAAAACCTTCCTATTCGTGGAACACTTTGTAACTGTTACATAGCACCATCCAACGAAGACTCACATTATAGCCTATGGGCTGCATTTTCTAAAGGCATTTACACTGTTTACAGCCCAGTAAACCGTGCAAATTTATTTATTTATTTATTTATTTAGACAGATTTGTATGCCACCTTATCCTTCAATCAAGGTGGTCACATCACGTCACGTCACATCACAATCAGAGGGTTACATTTAACATTACGGTACGTGTAAACATTTAGACAGTACAGTTAAATAACAGCATTTAGACAATATAATTAAAGGTAACATATAACATGAAGGTATTTAGTAACGTAGTATGATAAACTTGTGTGTGTGGATAGGATGGGTGAGTGCTTAGTTGGCAGCATAAGTGGTATTTCAGTATGGGTAAGGGATGTTGTCTGGATGCTCATATGTTTCTATAAATAGAAATGTTTTGAGGTCTTTGCGGAATTCTGTGAGGTCATCTAATGCTGTCAGGCTCATTGGGAGGGAGTTCCATAGTGTGGATGCCAGTAGTGATGGTGCTCTTTTTGAAGTTGATTGTTTGGTTTTGTGATAGCCTGCAGGTGCGCCGATCATGTTGTCGTTATTGGTTCTTCTTGGTCTATTGCTGATATCCCTTGTTATGATGTTTTGTAGTGCGTTTGCTGAGAGATGGTGAATGACTTTGAAGATGATCATGATTGTCTTGTATTTAGCTCTTGTCATCATTGGGAGCCAGTGCAGTTGCTGTAGGACGGGAGTGATGTGTTCGGTCCTTGGTGTGTCTGTAATGATGCGTGCTGTGGTGTTTTGTACCATCTGTAGTGGGTGGAGTGTTTGCTGGGGTAGGCCTTGATATAGTGAGTTTCCGTAATCAAGCAGCAGTGTAATGAGTGCTTGGCACACTGTACGAAAATGGTCCTGACGGAGCATTGGTTTGATTTGTCTGACTATTTTCAATCGTTGATAGGCCTTGTTTGCTGTTTTGGTGATGTGGGATTTCAGGTTTAGAGCTCTGTCTAGTGTGTGATGCCCAGATACTTGACTTCTTCTTTGACTACTATGTGTTTGTCTAGGATGCTGATAGTTTGTGGAGGTATGAAGGTAGGGTTCCTGGTGACGAACATTGCCTCAGTTTTATCGTAGTAGCCCATCAAGTTGTTGGCTGTGAGCATTCATGTCTTCGAGGAATTTGGTTATTGTTGTGGCATTTAATGCTAGTAGGTTGAATGGAGCATACACCATAATATCGTCAGCATAAATGTGATAGTGAAGTTTGTGGTGCTTGATGATGTTGCATATGGGCTGTATGTAGATGTTAAAGAGCATTGATGATAGGGCTGAGCCTTGAGGTATTCCCTGCGTGATGGGGAACTGTAGTGATTTCTTTTGGTCGCATTTGACTTGTAGCAGTCGCCCTTCCCACTTCAGGGTATTCTTGCATAGTCCTATCTGTTGTAAGCATTGCAATAGCTTGGTGTGGGACACAGTGTCGAAGGCTGCAGAGATGTCTATGAACACTAGCAGGAAGCCGTTTTTTATGCCGTCCATGCCTCTTAGGAGATTGTCAAAGAAGGAGGTTAGTAGTGTTTCCACGCCGTGCCGGGGCTTAAATCCATGCTGATGTATGTCCAGTGAGGCATTTATATCAATATGATCCTGAAGTTGCCTTTGCACTACCTTTTCCATGATTTTTGCAAGGACTGGCAGGCTGGAGATGGGATGGTATGATTTTGGTTCGGAGGGGCTCAGATTGCTACTTTTAAGTATTGGTCTTATCATTGCGTGCTTTAGAGGTTGCGGCATGTATCCTTGTTGGAGTGAATCTTTGACGATTTTTTGAATGTGATGAGAGAGTTGGCTTTTTGTAGCTTTGAGCCACGTCACTGGGCATGGGTCTGCTGGTGATGTTGTGTTTAGTCCAGATATAATGTCTTCTACTTGCTGTTTTGTTGGTATGTAGAAGCTTTCCCATGTTTGATGTTGGTTTTTTTTATCGTGTGATCATTTGTTTGTAGTGTAGTATGGCATGTTTGGTTGGTGTTTTTTTGACTTCATGTAATCTGCATATTTTTGTGGGTGAAGCTGGTGAGTACTTTGTTGCATGTCATTCTTGAGCTTTTGGACAATGCTAAAGAGTTCTCTGGGTCTATTAATAGATTTCATAATTAGGTTGCTATGGTGTTGCTGTCTACGGTCATTTATTAGATTGTTATATTCTCATTGTTTGTCTCTGTATTGAGTTAGGATGTTGTGTGATTTCTTCCGTCTCCATTTTCTTTCCAGTCTTCTGAGTGTGCGTTTTGCGACTCTGATTTCATGTGAGTACCATGGGGTGTTGGATCTCTTGCGTGTTTGTGGTTCGTTGGTAGCTGGGGCAGATGCTGCGTTGGATATTATTGTGTTCCATTCTTCTTTGTTTAGGTCTAGGGTGTCATGTTCCTGTTGAAGTTGTGGAGTGATTTCGTTTATGAATGAGTCTCTGTTAAATGTTTTGAACCATCTAGTTATTCTTTCATCATCTAGTTATTCTTTCATCATCTTTGCATTGGGTGGGGTTATTCAGGGTCATGGTGAATTCAATCACATGGTGGTCTGACCAGGGGACTGGTGTAACTGTTGGTTTTGTGGTGTTGTTCTGTTCCACTAGTTGAACTGGCATGAAGACCATGTCTGGCGTTGTACCATGCTGATGCGTTGGTGTGTTAATTGTCTGGTAGTATTTTAATGACTCCATGGCTTTTAAGAACGTTGCTGTTTCTCTGGTGGATGCAGATGTTAGGTTGTAGTCAGGGCCGGCCCGTCCATTGAGCGAGAATGTTTTTTGCACAGGGCCCCGCGTTTCAGGGGGTCCCGCGCAAAAAACATTCTAATCCTAAAGTCAAATTAAAAAAAAAAAAAAAAAGCAGTCTTCTCCCGCTGCCGGGGCCGCCGCGGCAGAATCGAGTGTGCCGCGGGGCCCCCCCTGCCCAGCAGAGCCTGCCCTCCCCTGTATCCGCTCTCTCGTACAGCTGCCTGCAGTCTCACGCGCCGACTTTCAGAGCACGAGGGGAGAGTTTCTCCCTCGCTGCTCTGTTAAGCCCCTGCGGGCTTAACAGAGCTGCGAAAGGGAAACTAGTCCCTTCGCGCTCTGAAAGCCGGCGCATGAGACTGCAGGCAGCTGTACGAGAGAGCAGATACAGGGGAGGGCAGGCTCTGCTGGGCAGGGGGGGCCCCGCGGCACCAGCGGTTCTGCCGGGGGGGCCCCAGCAGCGGGGGAAGACAGCTTTTAAAAAAAAAAAATTGGGCTGGGCTGGGCTGGGCTGGGGGGGGGGGGTTAGGAGTGCTGATGGGCTATGGGGGGCTATGGGGGGCTGGGGGGGTTAGGAGTGCTGATGGGCTATGGGGGGCTATGGGGGGCTGGGGGGGTGGTTAGGAGTGCTGATGGGCTATGGGGGGCTGGGGGGGGTTAGGAGTGCTGATGGGCTGGGGGGTAGGAGTGCTGATGGGCTATGGGGGGCTATGGAGGGCTGGGGGGGATTAGGAGTGCTGATGGGCTGGGGGGGTTAGGAATGGTGATGGGCTATGGGGGGGCTGGGGGGGTTAGGAGTGGTGATGGGCTATGGGGGGCTGGGGGGGTTAGGAGTGGTGATGGGCTATTGGGAGGCTGGGGGGGTTAGGAGTGTTTATGGGCTATGGGTAGGATGGGGGGTTAGTAGTGGTGATGGGTTATGGGGGGCTGGGGGGGTAGGAGTGGTGATGGGCTATGGGGGGCTGGGGAGGGTTAGGAGTGGTGATGGGCTATGGGGGACTGGGGGGGTTAGGAGTGGTGATGGGCTATGGGGGGCTGGGGGGGTTAGGAGTGGTGATGGGCTATGGGGGAGCTAAGTCTTTATATGGGCTGATGGGATTAGGACTGGAAGTGGGTTGATGGGGGTTAGGACTGCTAATGGGCTCTGGGGGGCTTAAACTAAAAATTGGGTGATGGGGGATTAGGATTGGAAATGGGCGGGTGGGATTAGGACTGGGAGTGGGCTGATGGGGAGGTTAGGACTGGTAATGGGGTATGGGGGGGCTTAAACTGAAAATTGGGTGATGGGGATTAGGACGAAATGGGCTGATGGGGGGGTTAACACTGGAGGTGGGCTGATGGGGTTAGGACTGGTAATGGGCTGTGGGCTGATGGGGGGGTTAGGACTGGTAATGGTCTAGGGGGGGGTTGGGACTGATAGTGGGCGATGGGGGGCTAGGACAGGAAATGGGCTGAGGGGGGAGGGTTAGGGCTTGAGGTGGGCGGAGGGGGGTAGGAGTGGTAATGGGCTGTGGGCTGTTGGGGGGGTTAGAACTGGTAATGGGCTATGGGAGGGTTAAGACTGGTAATGGGCTGTTGGCTGATGGGGGCTGTCTGGTAATGGGCTATGGGGGGGTTAGGACTGATAATGGGCTATGGGGGGGCTAGGACAGGAAATGGGCTGATGGGGAGGGGTTAGGACTTGAGGTGGGCTGATGGGGTTAGGACTGGTAATGGGCTGTGGGCTGATGGGGGGGTTAGGACTGGCAATGGGCTATGGGGGGCTGACTGGAAATGGGTTGATGGGGTTAGGACTGGAAGTGGGTTGATGGGGGGCTAGGACTGGTATTGGGTTGGGGGGTTGCTAGGACTGGAAATGGGCTGATGGGGGGCTAGGACTGGAAATGGGCTGATGCAGGGACTAGAAGGGAATGGATGCTGGGTGAGGCTGGAACTAGAAGGGAGCTGATGTTGGGGGAGGATTAGAATGAGATGGGGCTGGGAGAGTAGAATGGAGAGGGGAAAAATATTTTGTGTGGGAGGGATAAAAAATCTACAATTGGCCGGGTATTGGGAGAGTAAGTGGGGATTGAGGATGGAGGGGTAAAATTTGAGTGGATGAAATAGGAATGAGGAAAGAGCAAAAGGAGAAAGATTAGTATGTTAAAGCAGATGTAGAGAGAGAGAATGGAAAAAAAAACTAGAAGAGAGAAGAAAGGACAAATGGACAGCAGATGATGGAGAGTTAGCAGAAAACATGAAGAAACCAGAAGAAAGTGGCTGGAGCAATTGCAACTGAAAAAAAAATGCACAAAAGGTAGAAAGATATCTCTTTATTTTGAATTTATTAACTGGAATATGAAAGCTCTGGGAAATGTGCATCATTAACGTCTGAGCTTTGTTTGGTACAAGAGGAAATTAATTTATAGTTTTATTTCTACAGTGTTGTTGTACATTCCAAGTTTGGCTTTTGGGGTTCCCAGTTTAATTATTGCCTTCCTGTTTCTAAATTGTGATTCCTTGTTTGGTGATGGTCTATGTTCTGCATGTGTAACTGAGCTGAGGTATTCTGTTTATGTAATTCCTATTTGACATTGCCACTTGTTCTCTTTCCCCAGTAGGTCATGTATTGTTGTTCTCTGAAATGTATTGGTTTAATATTTGCAGTGTTGCCTTTTGATAGGTAGGGTATGGTGCTTTGTGAGTCCTGGTAGTGCTGTTAGGATACGGCGGGTTTGCTATTGGTTCTAAATGGGCAGTGTTTGTAGTAGTTCCTAATGTGCCTGGCGGTTGGCACTGGATTATAGTAATGTAGAAATATTTTAGTCTGTCTTTATCCATACACTCATTAAGAGACATGTTTACTAAAAGTTAGTGTATGTTAGCATTATGCAAATATTTATGCAAATAAGGCCACTTATGCAAATGAGGCCCCGCACCGAGTCTCCGCACATGACCCCGCACCCCCCTTGGGCCGCCCCTGGTTGTAGTCTCCTAGTGCAATGAGAGGTTTGTGTCTTCTGTTATGTGCGCATATCATTTCGATTACTGTGGATAGGTGTTCAGTTGTGGTTCCAGGTGGTCTGTATGTGAGGGAGATGCTTAGGTACTTGTTGGCTATAGTGAGTGTGTTGGATTCAGTTGTGTTAGTGGTGGCGATTGTTTTGAATCTGTATTTTTTTCTGGTAAGTATTAATACTCCTCCTCCTCTCTTTTGTGCTCTGATGCAGTTGAATGCCGAGTATCCTGTTGGGGTTACTTGGTTTAGTATGACCTGGTCTGAATCGTCTAGCCAGGTCTCGGTGATGCATATTATATCAAGCTTCTTGTCGTGGATTAGGTCAAGGATAGTATTTGGTTTGTTCCTGATAGATCTGGCGTTTAGAAGAGCACACCTGGTATTTATTGTTATGATTGGGTTTGTATGCTCGTTATTTGTGTGGTTGTATTACGTGTGGCATTGTATGGTTTGTGGGCTGTATGCCGTAAATAGGGATTTTCAAAGGCACTTACCCGGTTAGTGCCTTTGAAAATCCCTCCAAAGTCCCCTACGTGCCCCAATGTTATCCAGTTAGCATTGGGATGTGTTGGGGGCATTCCAGGGCGGAGCGGGGATGGAGGCAAGCGCTAACCGGGCAGCAGCGATTTTTCATGCTACCCGGTTAGCACTCTGTGCCAAAAAGATAGGCGAGGAAAACCCGGGGTTAAAGTTCAGTAGCAACGTTGCAAATCAATATCGGACCTTTTATTCATAGCGGTGAGGGACAGGGATTCCAGTAATAATAATTCCCTGCCAGCCGTACACATCTCTGTCAGTTTTCTAAATACAACAATCAGATACATACACATTATCCTAAACACACCTCTGCATTTGCCTAATGCAATACATACAAGGTAACACTGTCGCAGCTATGCACAAGAAAATGCTAGAGTCAGCAAAGTTATCCCCTATGGTGGGGGCTACTTCTAAACATGCTTTTTATCAGAGACTGCTCAGACTTTAAAAAAGATAGCAAAAACATACGCATTCCCTTTCACCGGGTCATGAGTTCATTTCAGGGTTCTCAAATCAGAGGACTGCTTTCTGCCAGCCTCAAGCAATTAGATGAGACTGCCTAAACTAAAGTAATAAGTTTTTTCACATAGACCCCTGCCCAAATTATATATTCATTTATTCACATTCTCAGTTAGATGCACATAGATTTACAACATGCTACATTGTGAACTGTTATTTCTATTCCCTAACAGTATGATTGATTGCAGTTAGATTTTAAGAAAGTGTGCCCATAGACAAGGGGAGGGGAGACATTATCCCCTCCCTCTCCCCAGTTGCTGCATTCAGATTTTGCCTTCACGTTGGCCATTACAGTGGCAGTCAGTACAAACTGAAGCAACAGCGTCTAAAGTTGAATTCAGAGCGAGGTCCAAGAGCCTTCTTGTGGTGACAGGGCCCTGTACTGATTGGCCTCCTTCACTCACATGGGCTTCCTACTACTATGGCAACCTGTGCAAGCAGAGAGCGCAGGACCCCTTAGGACCTATCAGTGCATGGGGAAGGCTTGTAAGCAACAAAAACAACCAGCCAAAAGCAGGAGAAGAGTAATCTAACTATGAAAAAAAAAAAAAAAAAAAAACTGTTTTATCATTATCCATGCAAGGTCGTTCAGCTTGTCAACATTGTTCTTATTGTGAGGTTATGAGTGCTTCCATTTGCACGAGATATAGTCAACAAGTAAAACATCTGACTGTAGCTACTACATGTAATACTGCATATGTAGTATATGGTATCTGGTGTGAATGTCAGTTGCTCTATATTGGAAAGACTACTAGGCCTTTAAGAACTAGGCTAGCTGAACATAAATACAGCCTCAAGAAAGCTCGGATCGATACTCCATTGATACAACTTTGTATTGACTCAGGCCATGTTTTTGAAGACCTTCGATGTACAGTTTTAGAATATGTACCTTCAGATATTCGGAGAGGTGATCGAAAGAAAATGCTCCTGCAGAAGGAACAACGGTGGATCTTTCATTTACGGACTATACAGCCTGGCGGTCTAAATGACTATCTTGAATGGTCATTATTTTTTTGATAAAAGATTATGAAAGGATGTCTAAGTTTAGCGGGGCTATCACTGTGCTGCTCCAAGATTAGAATTTAATATTGTGTGCTATTTAATTGTGTAGTTGGTTCTTTAATCTGATGTCATCGATTTGAGAGTGTTTTGATTGGTGGTTGGTTGTGGTATTAGGCGCGTCACACGCCGTAGTAGAACAGCGGGAGATGGTGAGAAGTCATTTTGAAGAAGGATTTGTTGTATGACGTTGCTCCTGATGAAGCCCGGTTACGGCGAAACAAAGGCTTTTGTAGAGCTTTGGTCAATTTTGAGCTTTGGTCAATTTTAAATCGTTAATGCTTCTCCCTAGCTGTTTGGTTCCTCTGTTGGTGTTGGAAGTTGTGATTTATTAAAAGCGCTTATCGAAGAGCTAGAGACCTCGCTGGATTGAAGTTCATTGTTATAAGATAAGTTATTTGCATCTAGTGCTTATATTAGTATATTTAGATTCTTCACCAGTTTTTATTCTGCTTGCAGGTATCGCTCTTGGAGTGTTTTAGGCTTCGTTCAGCCTTGACAGTATAGTGCAAGCGCACATTATTACGACGCTGCTTTTTAGTGTGAGAGAATGGTTGTATGTATGTAGTTTTGATAGTATAGATATGTGTGATTGGATTTGGGAGTGTATGTGTAATTTTTGAAGTTGCTCGATTGTTTGAAACTATTTGAGATATTTTCCCAGTGGTGTAATTAGGGTGTACTATATTTATTGTGATTTGCTTTAAATTTGTAGGATGGTAAGGAGGCTGTGACCGGTGATGTGAGCGTCTATCAACACCATATAGTGATTTTTCACTAAATGTGGAGTTGTGACATCTGAGGTCATTTATGCCTGGTAGTTATATTAGGATAAAAAGTTAAAATTGGTGAATTTCATGCCTTTAAGGTTTTAAGCAGGTTTTGTTTTTTTGTTTTGTTTTTTTCATAGTTAGAAGGCTTGTAAGCCCCATGCTGAATTCAGCTTCAGGCATTGGTGCTTCTGTTCGTACCGACCACCGATATGCAGAATTTGAGTCCATTGTCTCAGGCCCCAGGCCTAAATTGAGGAATAGCAACAGTGATAATATTCTGGCACCTATAAAAATTTGGCATTGGAGACAGTTGCTTCTGTTGTGTATGCCTAATTCTGGGCCTGGTTGGTTGGATGCGGATGATAAATCATCTGGGTCATGTATAACCAATGTAAGGAAAAGGCAAAGATGGCAGAGAGTAGAAAAGGGTGTAGCAGACGCCTTATCCCAGGACCTCCCCAGTAACATCATCACGAGGCAGTATAAAACTGTTCTCCAACTGCAGACCAAGCATATCCAGGTTTGCTTGATTTTCCTTTGGAAAAGCTTGCAAGAAAAACTTTGCTGTGTCCTTGCACCTTTACAGTAGCTGGTTCCAGGTTGTTGAGCTCCCTGCCCAACTGTCTCTGATCTTTTGTCCATGAGGGAGAAGGGCATACAGCTGTGGAAGAATAATTTTCATGTGAAATGAAAAGCACAGGTGGGAACATTTCTGCATTCGTTTTTAGAGCGTGTTAGGCTTTGAGCTACGGGCTAAAGCAACAACATCAATTGAAGGAAATAAACAAAGTTAAACCGGACTTGCTACTACAGCTACTACTACTTATCATTTATTTTTATTTATTTATTTTACGGGTTTTTTATACCACTTTAGCATTTCAGTCAAAGCAGTTTACATTGTAACTTAAACTTGGTAAAATGTACATTAAACAGGGACATTGGATTTTTCTGTGGCAATGAGCAATGTTACCAGGCATACTAGCTGTACAAATACACATAAAAGAGGGCCTGTGCTCCACATAGCTTACAATCTGCTAAGACAGACAAACCAAACAGGGGACTAGGGAATTCTTAAGGGAAATGATTAAAATTATATATGGACCAATGGTCTAGTACTGCTAGGTGGTGATACCCTACTGCAGGATGAGAAAGAACCCAAGGCAAAAGAGAGATTTATATAAGTGACAATCTTAACTGGTTAAGAAGATGATTCATAAAAGCTGAATGAGTGAGGAGGAACCACCTATTCAGTGTAGGACTAGTTTGATGTATGAGATGAACTTCTTTGAGTTATGAACAAAAAACTGAAAACGGAGTGGTTGTTGTATAAGCAAATGTGGACTCAGTGTTGAGCTAAGAACCCCAGAGAGTAGATAGAGAGAGCTCTGCCGGGATGGGGCAGAGAGTTGACTCTTAGTTAGGGTTGCCAACCAGCCGGTTTTCAGCCGGCCTGGCCGGTTTTCCTGTAGTCGGGCCGGCTGTCGGCAGAGAACCGAAACCGGCCATTGAAAAGCCGTTTTTTTGCTCTGGCTGCGAGATCGGGAGCGGCCAGAGCAGAAAACCGGCTTTGCGCTTGCGATCGCGATTGCGATCACAGTCCTGGCCCCCCCTTGCAGCCGCTGCTGCTGCTTCTTACAGAGCAGCGGCTGCAATAAAGTTAATTTAAAAGTAAGGAATCCTGTGAGGGGCCTTCCGGCCCTATGAAACTCCTTCTGCAGTGCCCGCCCCTCTGATGTCACTTCCTTTTCAGCCAGGGACCCTGCAGAAGGAGTTTCATAGGAGCTGAGGGTTTCTCACAGGTTTCCTTACTTTTAAATTAACTTTATTGCAGCTGCTGCTCAGTAAGAAGCAGGAGCAGCAGTTGCACGGGAGGGGGGGACTACAAATGGGCTGTGATGGGGGGGACCTGTACTGGAAAAGGGCTATAGGGGGGGACTTGGACTGGAAATGGGTTGTGATGGGGGGGGGGACCTTGACTGGAAAAGGGCTATGGGGGGGGGGGGAACTTGGACTGGAAATGGGCTATGGTGGAGGGAGGAGGAACTTGGACTGGAAATAGGCTGTGATTAGGGGGGCTAGGACTGCAAATGGGCTGTGATGGAGACATGTTTCAATGCTTCATTCTATGGCCTGTGCCTGCACCCATGCGCGGGTCTCACACTGGATATAGAAACATAGAAACATGATGACAGAAAAAGACCACAAGGCCCATCTAGTCTGTCCTTCCATAACAACTACAACAGTCCACTTTTTACCTTTAGAGCTCCTCTGTGTTGGTCCCATGCTTTTTTGAATTCAGTTACTGTCCTCATCTCTACCACCTCCACTGGGAGACTATTCCACAGATCCACTACTCTTTCCGTAAAGAAATATTTCCGCATATCACTCCTGAATTTATCTCCCTTCACCCTCATCCCATGTCCCCTCGTCGCAGAACTTGCTTTCAATTGAAAGAGGCTCTCTCCCTGAACATTTATGCCACGGAGGTATTTAAACATCTCAATCATATCACCTCTATCCCGCCTTTCCTCTAAGGTGTACATATTAAGATCCTTAAGTCTGTCCTCATATGCTTTATAATGAAGACCACTAATCATCTTAGTAGCACCCCTCTGTACCGACTCCATCCTGTTCACATCCTTTTGAAGGTGCGGTCTCCAGAATTGCACACCATACTCCAAATGAGGTCGCACCAAAGACTTATACAGAGGCATTATCACCTCCTTTTTTCTGCTAGCCATTCCTCTCCGTATGCACCCAAGCATCCTTCTAGCTTTTGCCGTCGCCTTTTCTACCTGTTTAGCTACTTTAAGATCATCGGACACAACTACGCCTAGGTCCCGCTCTTCTTTAGTGGACAAAAGTACTTCACCTCCTATGCTGTATTGCTCCCTTGGATTGCTGCAGCCCAAATGCATGACCTTACATTTTTTAACATTAAATCCCAGCTGCCAAATTCTAGACCATTCTTCAAGCTTAGCTAGATCCCTCCTCATGTTATCTACACCTTCCTGGGTGTCTACTTTATTGCAGATTTTGGTATCATCTGCAAAGAGGCAAACCTTACCCGACAGCCCTTCCGCTATATCACTAACAAAGATGTTAAAAAGGATATGTACATGGTCTGGTACAGGATATGTACATGGTCTGGCTGAACAGTGTGTTGCATGTGCTGTGCCGGACACGTTTATGGGCCAATCCCAGAAACATGGGCGAGTTTATACCCGTGGATGCGGAATTAGATTGGAATTGTGCCCATGCCAGATTTAAACGTGTCCGATGGAGATAACCGGCGTATATGGAATATGCCTCTAAGTGAACAAAGAACTCTGCCTTCTTCTTTGGGTAATGGAAGTAGGTCCTCTAAAGCTCTCCACCACTACCCATCTTCAGAATACTTAGTTGTACAGGCCATTTTGTTGAAGTACATGGGCACAATAGACCTGATTTTTGAAGGCATTTACATGGTTAAAAGCCAGCTCGTGCCTTTGAAAATCCCCGATTAAGTCCCCTATGCGCCCCGATGCTATCTGGTTAGCATTGGGGCATGTTGGGGGTGTTCCGGTACAGAGCAGAGGCGGGGAATGGCACTAACTGAATAGCAGCAATTTTGGATGCTTCCTGGTTAGCGCTCTGCACCTTAAAGATAGGCAAGGAAAACCCTCGCCTATCTTTAAAGTGCCTGGGCTAACTGGGCAGCATCCAAAATCACTGCTGCCCAATTAGCTCAGTGGCTTTCCAGCTGTGTGACGAACCCCAGATTTTCACTTCCGTTACCACAGAAGTGAAAATCCAGGGTTAAGGGGTCGGTAGGCAGAGCTATGCGACTATGGCACTTAGCCCTGCCCAGTGCAATATTGGGCCCAACACATTCTTACAGTAATCCTGAATTTTTTGCATTAACCATTTAAGTAGGCAGGCGCAAAGTATTAGATGCCCTAGGTGAACCTTCAGCTTAATTAACTTTCAGGCCTCTAACCTCCAACTGAAAATTTAATAATTAAACAGAACAATCATAATCACTCTAACAGCACCCATCCCAGAGCGAACTTGTAAAATATATAACTGAACATGAACATCAAGGGGTCAGTTTTCAAAGGATGTTTTATGTCTACCAGTGGCCGATAAACATATCACGTCCCTATCCAGACAGATTGAAAAGCAATATGGACAGGGCTGGGATACTATCTAATCACCCTTGCCTTATCCATATAGTAAAGGGGCAGAAAAGCCATAGGATGAGGGAAGGGCCACAAAATTATACACATGGAGGCACATTCTGTACTGTGCGTCCCAGCCTCTGTGCATCCGGTCGGAACCGAAGGCACAGAGGTAGACGCAATTCTGATCCCACAGGGCATGTCTAGCCCCCGCAGGATCAGAATCACGTCTAGGGTCAGTACATGCAGGTCGGTCCCTATTCCGATCGGCCTGCATGTACTGAGCCAAGCCTAGTTAACAGACAGGCTCCTGAATGGAGCAGCGGCACAACAGCATCCAGTTGCCATGGAATCACGGCTCCATTCAGGAGCCGTGATTCCCGGCCGCTGACCACTTTTTTTTTCCCCACAGTCTGACTCCCAATCCAGCCTCCCATGGCCAGGGTCAGGTTGTGGGGAATCTCCTGCACCCTCACCTATTTGATCCTGGCCGAGCCTCTCGTCCTCCGATTTCTAGGGGGACTTATTCTACCACTGAAGTGGAATAAGACCCCCGCCCAGTCTGCCGGCTCTGTACGTACATGGCCAACTTCAGAATCATCCCTGGACATACAGGGCTGACTTCAGAATCGGCCCTGTTCGTCCAGGCCACAGACTGCCCACTGCCTGCCCTAACTCCACCTCCGCATCGCCCCTTCCCACCCCCGTCTAAGCCTCCCTGTACAAACTCCTTGTTCATACTGCTGTAGCAAAGTGCAGTCAATGAACAAGTCCAGGAGTCGATAGACAGGGTCCAAATCGGTTTATTGTGCACAAGGCCCAGTCAGTCAAGCTTCAAAAGGTACTGAGCCCCGGTTTATACAGAGACATAACTTTTTATACCGCTTTTTTAGTTTGATACATGAAAACGTTCTATTGGTTCTAGCTCGATACATACAAACTTCTCATTGGTTATACATTCCCTTCATTTGTCCAATTAGAAATCCCTCCGAAACCTAGCAACCAGCCCCCTCCCTTAGGATTGCTTGAACAATGGTATGGTCTTATCTTGGTAACTTTTCTACTGCAAGGTTAACTTCGGCTCCAGGAATGCATATACTGTTACTTTCACTGTTACTTTCTTGTTCTTTCACATACAAGAGAATAATAGAAGACTTATGCATTCATAAAAACTTCTTATTAAGCATTTTAAAACATCTTTCTTATTTTTCACAGATTTATGGTTCTTTTCTAGCTATAATGGAAATTAGGATCCAGGCCTAACTTACAGGCCTTTCATAGTAGCAGGCTATGCTAGGCCATAGCCTACCTCATTCCCCCCTTTGATTATTCTCACCCGCAAGTGAAGAAGGGTGAGAATTAAATCACTCATTAGTCAATTAACACATTATACAGGTGTAACAGCATCAGCATTATGGGGTATAGGGTGATATCGCCACATAGCTAATACTTTTGTAGCTGCCTTCCGCTCAATAGTATTATTAAGTGATGATGTTATCATGCGTAAGCAAAGGGGTAAGAGACAAGGGAGCAATAAGCACATGGCTAATATGAATAAGACAATCAACATAAGGGATTTCAGACCACCAATCCAAGAAAACAATGACCCAAACCACCCATCCATCTTTAAACTGTGCCAAGTCTGGACTGGCACGAATGTCTGCTCTCTCATCTGGATGGCTAAGTCTTCAACTACATGGCCATTATTATCAATCTGTAAACAACAATTACTTAGATTCAGCTTCTCACATACTCCACCCTCAGCTGCTAACAAATAATCCAGAGCTAAACGGTTTTGATAAATGGCTGTATGCATTTGTGTACTTTGTTTTGTCAATAAGGTTAGTGCTTTGCTAGTTTCATTGGTTATTATCTCAACAATAGCTTGCAAACGTATTTTTCGATTAATCATGTAAACAGGGATACGATATCCCCAAGTAGCAGGTCCATAGTATGTGATGATTCTCTTCGGTGGCCATTCATCACCTTCCCATTTGTCCCATTGGCCTATCTTCAAGGCCTCCTTCAGCTGTCGACTCCGGTACACAGGATATCCCAATTGTTCCCCTTGGGATGTAGGCAGAAGGAAAAAGGAAGGTCGTATGGTTCCCAATACACATGCACCTCCCCAGTGATGAGGAAGTCTGGCATATGCTCGGGTTCCACAAATCCAGTACAGTCCAGGTGGTGCTTGCCAGGAATTATATGCTGCTAAGTTAGTCCAGATACTGGCAAGGTTGGGGAATTGCACCAGAGGATTAGAGGGTTCGGTAGTGTTGACTCCTGACCACCAAGATGTCTTTTTAGTGGTACTGTTATAGAACTTCTGGTTGAGACAGACCAGCTGCCCCACTTCCATATTAAACACTGGTCCATAGCGAGAAAAACATAAATTACCCACAATGGAGTGGGCCAATACCCATTCACTTGTGGTATTGTGTAGATTAGTCTGATTATACGGAACAGAATAGTTCAGTTCTTGTGCCTCCCAAGGCCACTGGTCTCCCATTGTTGTTCCTCCACAGAATAAACAGTCTGAAACATGGAGGCTAGATGCGACTGCTCCTGCTAATTCAAGGAATAAGTTCTGGGAAGCAGGAGGAATTTCAAACTCTGATTTCATGGCTTCGTAGAAGGAATGATGTATATGATAAGGTGAGGATACATGAGTGTTGGTGTTTAATCGCAGATATAAAATAGTCCCAGGATCTACACCTCCTCCTGCAATGTGCAACCCAAACTTGTATCCTTGCTTCCAATGGCTGGGGTTGGCTATGAAGAGTTGCAAAGGGTTACAAGCTCCTCTTTGACATTTCGTAGGTTCTGACAGTTTAATTTTTGTTAGACTGCATTTTCGATGATCTCCATCTCGTCCCGTTGGTGCGTTCTTCCAGGTAGCAAAATATACACACTCCCATTTTGGGCAAAAGTAATCATGTCTAGATGAAGTGGTATAGATAGTGGCTGCTGTACTTTTTCCGGTACATTTTACCCATCCATAGGTGCCTTCTGGACACATGTATTTATCATCATGGTAGTATGCTCGCTCCCATGACCAAGACACACATCTGTGGTAGGCATTTTTGTTTATGGCTCCACAAGCATCAAAGTTCAAGATGATAGGTTTTGTGGAGTTGGTGAGAGGTTTTGTTGAATTCAGGACGGCTCCGTCTTCATCATTCCAACGTATCTCAAATGTATAGTAGGATGGGTTTTGTCGGGGGTTATAACAAGTCTTACTTTTCCCCTTTGTGCAAATGTTCAATTCAGTACCATTATAAATACACCTGCTGACTGTACCAGTGCAGGTATAGTAAGAATGATAGAGCAAAGTCTGAGTAATCTTTTGTCCAGTTCGGGTGGTGGTTATGCAGGCTTGACAAGGGGGTAGAGCAAAAATCTTTTCCAGGATTCCCAGGACCACCACTCCCACAAGGCAATAGTGGAAGAACATTGTGATTACAGTCTCTGAAGGTTAACTGGAAAGTTGAGGATGATGAACTTCGCTGAATTTTCTTCTATTTCTGCTGCAATGGTCACTCTCGCGTGACGTAGATGGTCTCTATAAAGCTGGCTGTCTCCTCAAGGTGAGTCGCAATGGAGTCTCAGGATCATTTACTGACGTCCATTGGCCAGGATCAGGAGCAGTTTCTGGCTTTACTCGACTGTGATGGATCCAAGGTTCAAATTCTGCGACTTTCACTGCAGTGGGGGTCGACAGGATGACGACATAAGGTCCCTTCCAATGCGGCGCCAGCGGGGTTTTTCTCCACTCTTTCACCCACACGGACGTTCCTGGCTTGAAGGGATGCAGAGGCTCAGTCAGGTTGATGGGTAGTCGATCTTGCACCCACGTTTGGAGTTTCTGCAAAACAGAATCTAAAGCTAATAGTTCTTGTCTAGTTATTTCAGATCCTATCTGTCTCATGTCTCCTCTTATTCCCTGCACTATGGGTGGAGGTCGCCCATACAAAATCTCAAAAGGGGAGACTCCTAAAGATCTGGTGGGAGCTGAACGTATCCTAAGAAGGGCTATGGGTAAAACCTGGAGCCCCTACTGACTGAACTCTTGGGGGTGGAACAGGACCTTGCTTGGCATTGTTTTTGGCACATATCAAACATTGCTGTGCCACCGAGGCAGTTAGGGATCCTAACAATGAAATACAGAAATGGGGTCTCAGGGCTTTTTCCATAGCTGTCTTCCCATAATGTGTGGCTTGGTGGAAGGCTTGGACAAAGGCTGGCCCTAGTGCTTCAGGGATGACTGTAGGACCTGGTGGTGGACTAACTTCTGGAGGTGGTAGCACTATCCAACCTTGTTTTGTTAAGACTCCTCCCTCCTTTTCACAGTAATAGTCTAATTCTCTTGTGGTGTATCGGGGTGCCCAGGAACTGAGGGGCACAGGGAATAGGGCTGCTTGCATTACAGTATCTTGGGTCCTTACTTGTCCTGTGGTGGCTGCCTTTCGGGCTGTAGCATCTGCAAATCTATTCCCTCGTGCAACTTCCCCTGCTCCTGCCTGATGACCTCTGCAGTGCATGACTGCCACTTGTTTGGGGGCCCAAACAGCATCTAATAACTTCAATATTTCGGACCCATACCTAATGTCCTTACCCGCTGAAGTGATTAATCCTCGCTCTTTATACAAGGCTCCATGTGCATGCAAAGTAGTGAAGGCATATTTGGAATCTGTGTACACATTTATGCGGAGTCCTTCTCCTAATGCTAAGGCTCTGGTGAGGGCTATCAATTCAGCTTTCTGTGCAGAAGTTCCTGGGGTCAGGGCTGAGGACTCAACTACCAGATCAAGGGTCACCACTGCATATCCAGCACAACGATGTCCATTGATGACCATACTGCTTCCATCTACAAAGAAAGTCCGTTCTGGGTCCTCTAGAGGGACATCGGTCAAATCAGGTCGACTTGAAAATACAGTGTCCATGGTTTCTAAACAATTATGATCCGGCGGCCCAGGACCGATTGGAAACAATGTAGCAGGGTTTAGAGCTTGACTCACTTTCAACTGTATCCGAGGGTTTTCACACAACATGCTTTGATACTTCAACATTCGAGCATTGGTTAGCCAGAAGTTTCCTTTGTGTTCCATGAGAGTCAATACAGAATGTGGTATGGTGACTTGAAGAGTTTGTCCTAGTGTAAGTTTGTCTGCTTCGCCCACTAGGAGGGCCGTTGCTGCAACAGCTCTCAGACAAGGGGGCCATCCTTTTGCAACTACATCCAATTGTTTTGACAGATAAGCTACTGGCCGTTGCCAGGATCCAAGTGATTGGGTCAATACTCCCAATGCATTTCCTTGTGACTCATGAACAAAAAGATGGAAAGGCTTCTGAACATCTGGAAGACCTAACGCTGGTGATGACATCAGAGCCTTTTTCAAAGTTTGGAATGCTACATCTTCTTCAGGTCCCCAATCTAGTGGGGATTTTTCCATTCCTCTGGTGGCTTGGTATAGTGGTTTTGCAATCAGGGCAAAGTTGGGGATCCATATGCGACAATATCCTGAGGCCCCCAGGAAGGCTCTTACTTGCCTTCTAGTGGTTGGTGTGGGGATATTACATACAGCTTCTTTGCGTTCTGGTCCTAAACGTCGGATTCCACTGGACAGCTGGAATCCTAGATACTTGACTTCAGTTTGACATAGTTGTGCTTTGGCTCTTGAAACTCTGTATCCAGCATCTTTGAGGAGGTACAAGAGTTCACTAGTAGCTTGTAGGCATTCACTTTCCGAGTTGGTGGCTATGAGCAAGTCATCTACATACTGAAGAAGAACCCTTTTTCCTGGGTCCACTGGGTAACTTGAAAGATCTTGATTCAGGGCAGCACTGAAGAGAGTAGGTGAATTCTTGAATCCTTGTGGTAATCTGGTCCTAGTGAGCTGACCCCACCTTCCTGTTGTGGGGTCTTGCCATTCAAAAGCGAATAAAAGTTGACTGGTGGGTGCTAGGCGCACACAGAAAAAGGCATCTTTCAAGTCCAGGACGGTGAAGTGAGTAGCTTCAGCGAGGATCAGTCCCAAGAGAGTATAAGGGTTAGGTACTACTGGGTGTATAGTTTCAACTGCATCATTTACTCACCTCAGATCTTGTACTGGGCGGTAGTCCCCTGTCCCAGGCTTCTTTACTGGGAGAAGGGGGGTGTTCCAAGGTGATTGGCATTCTTTGAGAAGTCCATACTTTAGTAGTTTCATCAGATGACAATGGATTCCTTCTATGGCTGGTCGAGGGAGAGGATACTGCCTCACATGCACTGGTTCCACTCCTGGCTTGAGGGTGACAATGACAGGGGCTATGTTCTTTGCTAGGCCAGGTGGATTGTCTTCTGCCCAAACTTCAGGTGGGGCTATGAGATTGGTAGGTATACAGGGACTAGTTGACTTTGCTGGGTGTGCACTATAGAACCGCCATTCCTCTTCTCGGGGAACAGTAAGCACCATCAATCCAGAAGGCTTTGGGTTCACAGTCATTTTCATTTCTCCCCCCTCAGCAAAGGATATTTGGGCCTGGAGCTTGGCAAACATGTCTCTGCCCAGTAGTGGAATAGGGCACTCAGGCATATACAAGAACTGGTGTGTTATCTTCTGTCCCCCTAGTTCACACATGCGGTTCTGCAAGAATGGTTTTGTAGCTTTATTTCCTGTGGCTCCTATAATGGTGACAGATCGTGAGGACAGTGGAGCTACTGGCTTGGCTACTACTGAATGTTCTGCTCCTGTATCTACCATGAATTCCATGTATTGGTCCCCTATCTTTAAACTGACCATAGGCTCCTGGGGACCCAGGGTGAACTTGGAGCCCGGTCTGGCCTAGTCTTCATCTATGTCATCCAGGTCATAGCCCGTTGCTACTGCCACTCCCTCAATGGCTTCTTCCCTCTCCTGCTGGAACTGTGTTCGATTCATTCCTCCTCTCCTTCGAAATCTTCCTCCTGGTCTCCAGGGACTCCCTCCTCCCCTCGCAGGGGCGGAGTCCAAATGCGGGCACTCATTTCTCCAATGTCCTTCTTCCTTGCAGTAGGCGCACTGATTTGCACCTAATGGAGGCCTTTCACTTCCGCGGCCTCTTCCACGTCCTCTGGTCCTTTGATTAGGAATACCTCCTCCACGTCGTTCGGTTATAGCAGCAGCAAGAAGATCTGCCTTCTTCTTCATCTTTCGTTCACTTTCTCTGTCTCGTTCATTTTCACGATTCACAAATACTTTCTGAGCGACTTCCATTAACTGAGCTGTATTCATGCCCGCAAATCCATCCAATTTCTGTAATTTTCGCTTTATGTCTCTCTGGGACTGACTAACAAAGGCCACATTTACCATGCGTAAATTTTCCTGAGCGGCAGGATCATATGGGGTATACAATCTATAAGCTTCAGACAACCGCTCATAAAAGGCCGCTGGGCTCTCATCTGGGCCCTGGAGAACTTCTGATACTTTCCCGATATTCATGGCCCTCTGGCCTCCTTTCTTCAGGCCCTGCACTAGGGCCTGGCGAAATCTAGTTAGGGCCGCCGCCCACCTTTCATCATTCGGGTCCCACCTGGGATCTTCATTGGGATATTCTGCAGCTGCTGCCTGCGGGGGATTTACTGCCCCCCTTTCTACAGGGTTCTCTTCCAGCGACCGGAGGGCTGCTTGCCCGATCCGGCCTCGCTCCTCGGTGGTGAAGAGGGTGGACAGGAGCTGACGACAATTGGCCCAGGTAGGCTGATGGGTTTGCATAATGCTAGACATTAATTCTGTTAACTCCTGGGGCTTAGCTGTGTAGGAAGCATAATGCGTTTTCCAATTTAATAAATCTGTAGTAGAAAAGGGTACATAAACTAAGCTGGTTGGTCCTGGCGCCATCTGGCCCTGATCATTTAAAACAGGAATTCCAGGCACTTGGCGTAATGGCATTAGGTGCCCCGCTTTCTCCTTCTTCTTGGGAGTAATGCTTCTTAATTCGTAAGGCTCCCGAGCACTAGTCTCCTTGGTGGGTGACCCTGAACTGGCAGGAGAGCCCCCGCTTTCTATCTCATCAGAAGACTCAAGCCCCCCCGCTGTGCTTGGGCCTGACCCGGAACTTTCACTTGGGGTAGGGCGCTTCTTAGTCTGTTGCTTCGGTATTTGTTTGGGTTCCTCCTCGGGCTCTACTTTGAGTTGCGGGGCTGTGGGGACTAGTTTCTGTGGGTGCCGGGGTAAACTATCCAGAATATCTGAGGACTCTGGGTCAGAATGCACAGGTGGCATCGCTTCCTTAACCTCTTTGGCTCCCCTAGTAGTAGCTACAAATATATTACAGTGCTCCTCATAACAGCGCTTCATCCATGAGGGCTGTCGTTCACATACACTTAACCAGGAATCTATATAGGGGAACTGGTCGGGATACACTCTCAGTATAAGCTGATGAATTCGTAAAACTGTCTCAAAATCAAAGGTGCCCCCTCGGGGCCATGTTGCAGCTAATGCGGGCCACTCCCTTTCACATAACATTTTTAAACTGGATGGAGTTATTTTAATACCATAATCACCCGAAAATCCTTTACGGAAATTCTTGATCATACATGCCAAACGGAGTTTGCTTGGACTCCGTCCCTCCCATAATGTAAACGTACCTGCCTACGCTACTGCCTACGTACTCAACGTACCTGCGTACGTTACGTACCCTGCGTCCCTACGTACACGTAATGACGTACAAGACAACGAACAATAAGGATAGGTAGTATGGCTGTAGGTAAGGGGTCCGTACAGCCCACAAAACACTGGGGGGGACAAACACCACTCGCTTCCTCCTTTTCGCGACCTGGACACGGTTGCCCGGCCAGGAACTGCGCTACTTAGGAGTCCGCTCTCGCTTGGTCTGTATTTCAAGACCTCTCATTCACACGCAAGCATATTTCAACAAGATATCAATATTTCATATTTCAAGTGCCCAGGTTTTCTGACTAACTGACTATTCCAAACAAACAAGAAGGGTCGATGGTTTCAGCTTCCGCTTTCCTTACGTGGGGCTTACTAGGACCGCCCTTATGGGAGGTGATCAGGCTTCTTTGTCTCGTGCATACTCATGCGAGATTTCCCAGTTTTTCCCAGTTAGTCTATATCAACATTACCAAATTGGTCTTGCCCTCGCAAGACGCTGTCCCAGGCTGTTCTTTCTGACTATTCAATTACAAAAATGTCTACTCACCGGATCCGGTCCCCGATACCAAACCAGCTTCTGAGTTGCAACCTGGACTCCCCCGGGTCGTAGGTGTTGACCAGCTGGACCCGATGGCCTGCGAGGAAGGCGGAACCCTCACCGGCACAAAGGGGCCGGTGGCGCCTGAGGTTTCCCCCGCGGTCGGACAGACACGGTTCCAACAGGGCCAAACCTCAAGGCAAATTACGTGGATTATTCACTTGAATACCATTTACCACTCGCATTTACTTCCCGGCCAACGCACCAAGAATATGCTGTAGCAAAGTGCAGTCAATGAACAAGTCCAGGAGTCGATAGACAGGGTCCAAATCAGTTTATTGTGCACAAGGCCCAGTCAGTCAAGCTTCAAAAGGTACTGAGCCCTGGTTTATAGAGAGACATAACTTTTTATACCGCTTTTTTAGTTTGATACATAAAAACGTTCTATTGGTTCTAGCTCGATACATACAAACTTCTCATTGGTTATACATTCCCTTCATTTGTCCAATTAGAAATCCTTCCGAAACCTAGCAATCAGCCCCCCTCCCTTAGGATTGCTTGAACAATGGTATGGTCTTAACTTGGTAACTTTTCTACTGCAAGGTTAACTTCGGCTCCAGGAATGCATATACTGTTACTTTCTTGTTCTTTCACATACAAGAGAATAATAGAAGACTTATGCATTCATAAAAACTTCTTATTAAGCATTTTAAAACATCTTTCTTATTTTTCACAGATTTATGGTTCTTTTCTAGCTATAATGGAAATTAGGATCCAGGCCTAACTTACAGGCCTTTAATAGTAGCAGGCTATGCTAGGCCATAGCCTACCTCAATACAGGGAGGCTTAATCTGGATCGGCAAGGGTTGGGATGTCCATCCCCGCTATTCATGGGACAGAATAGACCCCATAGAGGCAATGTTCAGCTGTTTTATGGATAATTTATATAAAAATATAGAAGAAAAATGGCAAATAAAGACTATATGGCCTATCCACTCTGCCATCCATATCAAATACTAAACTCTACAATCCCTTCCTCTTCCTTAGAGATCCTCTGTGCTTGTCCCATGCTTAAGAACATAAGAACATAAGATATGCCATACTGGGTCAGACCAAGGTCCATCAAGCCCAGTATTCTGTTTCCAACAGTGGCCAATCTAGGTCATATGTACCTAGCAGTTTCCCCAAGAGACACAAGTTCCACAATGCTTGTACTGGGTCAAGCATTGATATCTTCGGTCACTTCTTAATAATGGTTTATGGACCTTTCCTCCAGGAACTTATCCAAACCTTTTTTAAACCCAGCTACACTAACAGCCTTTACTACATCCTCCGGTAACAAATTCCAGAGTTTGATTACACGTTGAGTGAAAAAATATTTTCTTTTATTAGTCTTAAATAGTTTACCCTGTAGCTTCATTGCATGTCCCCTAGTCTTTCTATATTCTGATAAGGTAAACAATCGTTCTACGTTTACCCGTTCCACTCCGTTCATTAATTTATAGACTTCTATCATATCTCCCCTCAGCCGTCTCTTTTCCAGGTTAAAGAGCCCTAACCTTTTTAGCCTTTCTTCATAGGAGTATCCTTCCATCCCCTTTACTATTTTGGTGGCTCTTCTCTGTACCTTTTCTAAAATCGCTATATCCTTTTTAAGATACGGTGACCAGAATTGCACACAATATTCAAGGTGCGGTCTCACCATGGAACGATATAGAGGCATTATAATATCTTTTGTTTTATTTTCCATTCCTTTCCTTATCATACCTAGCATTCTATTTGCTCTCTTGGCCGCCGCTGCACACTGGGCCTAGGGTTTTAACATGTTATCCACAATGACGCCTAAATCTTTTTCCTGGGTGGTGGTTCCTAATGTGGAACCTTGCATCGTGTAACCATAGTTTGGGTTGTTCTTCCCTAGGTGCATAACCTTGCACTTGTCCACATTAAATTTCATCTGCCATTTTGATGCCCAGTCTTCCAATTTATCAAGATCCTCTTGCAATTTTTCACAATCCTCTTGGGTTTTAACAACTTTAAATAGTTTTGTGTCATCTGCAAATTTGATAACCTCACTCGTTATTCCATTTTCCAGGTCATTTATGAATATGTCAAAAAGCAGCGGACCCAGCACAGATCCCTGGGGTACACCACTATTCACCTTTCTCCATTGGGAAAATTGGCCATTTAGCCCTACCCTCTGCTTTCTATCTTTTAACCAGTTCCTGATCCACAATAGTACACTGCCTCCTATCCCATGACTCTTTAGTTTTGCCAAACGTCTCTGATGAGGGACCTTGTCAAAGGCTTTCTGAAAGTCCAGAT
The DNA here is from genome assembly GCA_033557465.1 of Ichthyophis bannanicus. Classification (NCBI taxonomy): domain Eukaryota; kingdom Metazoa; phylum Chordata; class Amphibia; order Gymnophiona; family Ichthyophiidae; genus Ichthyophis; species Ichthyophis bannanicus. Next base: position 712,711,716 of record CM066033.1, on the reverse strand, counting down.
ACACAATATCAACTGACTCACCTTTGTCCACCTGTTTATTCACTCCTTCAAAAAAAACATAACAGATTAGTAAGACAAGATCTTCCTTGTCTAAAGCCATGTTGGCTGTCTCCCATTAGGTTGTGACTATCTACATGCTGAGTAATTTTATTCTTTATGATGGTTTCTACCATTTTTCCCGGTACTGACGTTAAGCTCACCGGTCTGTAGTTCACTGGATCACCCCTGGAACCCTTTTTAAAAATTGGTGTTACATTGGCGATCCTCCAATCTTCAGGTATTAGAGATGATTTTAATGATAGTTCACAGATTACTGATAGCAGGTCTGCAATCTCATATTTCAGTTCTTTCAACACCCTTGGATGTATACCATCCGGCCCAGGTGATTTGCTACTCTTCAGTTTATCTAATAGTTGTAAGACATCTTCCTGATGTATCGATATTTCCTTCAATTCTTCCGCACCTTTAAATACCACTTCAGTCATGGGTAACATCCCTACATCTTCCTCAGTAAAGACCGAAGCAAAGAATTCATTCAGTCTCTCCGCTATTGCCTTGTCGCCTCTTAGTGCTCCTTTAACCCCTTTATCATCTAATGGACCAACTGACTCTCTCACAGGTTTTTTGCTACGAATGTACTTGAAAAGGTCTTTATTTCACGTTTTTGCTTCCGCAGCAAGCTTCTTCTCAAATTCTCTCTTTGCCTGCCTTATCAATGCCTTGCATTTGACTTGCCAGTGCTTGTGCTGTTTCCAGGTTTCGTCGTTTGGCTCTTTTTTCCATTTCCTGAAAGATGCTTTTTTTGGCAACAACAGCCTCTCTGACCTCACCTTTAAACCATGCTGGCAGTTTTTTGGACTTCCTTCCACTTTTCTTAAAGCGTGGAATACAACTGGTCTGGGCTTCCAAGATAGTATTTTTCAACAACACCCAAGCTTGATGTACGTCTTTAACCTTCGCAACTGCTCCTTTTAGTTTTTTCTTAACTGTTTTCCTCATTTTATCATAGTCTCCCTTTCGAAAGTTAAAAGATAGTACTGTGGATTTCCTTACTATCCCTCCTCCACTAATTAAATCAAAGGCGATCATGCTATGATCACTATTGCCAAGTGGCCCCAACACCCTTATCTCTTGCACTAGATCTGGTGTTCCACTAAGGACTAGGTCTAATATGGCTTGCTTTATCTATTTATTTGGTTATTTAACTATTTAATTTTCTTTCACATCTAACATCCTGGGCTGAATTTCTTGAATTCATACAGTCATAAAAACATACGATTTGCTATATTGGATCAGACCAAAGGTCCATCAAGCTCAGTGTCCTGCTTCCTACAGTGATCAATCCAGGTCACAAGAACCTGGCAGGATCCCAAAAGACAAACAAATTTTCTCTCGGTCTACCTTAATAATAGTTTGTAGACTTTTCCTTCAGGACCTTGTCCAAACCTTTTTTAAAGCCAGCTATTCTGCCTGCTTTTAACACATCCTCCAGCAATTTAGTTCCAGAGCTTAATTATTCATTGAGAATTTCACAGCAAAGTTGTGTTCGCTTACCCCAGTGACTTTTTCTGCTCTCAGATTGCCCTCAGGAAAGAGGGCACTTGAGATCTTCCTTTGCTATATATATTTGCATCTAAGGGAATTCTTCCAAAAAGTCCCATTGGTGATTAACACTTTTTTTTTAATTTTTGATTTTTATTTGGTACAGTACAAAGTAACACATCATTTTTCTTCTCCTTTACAAAACAATTGCATAACATGCATCCAGCTGTATCCATCAGCCCAACATTTACGTAATTACCATTCTATCATTACTTTACATTATATACTTCTCTCCGTTTACCTGTACATTTTTATTTTAATATTCCCTTCAACTCCCCTCCTCCCCCCTGGATCCTGCGATGCACCCATCCTCTTTTTACTATTCCCTTCTGTAAGCTTGGTTAGTTTCAGCCCACTAATTCGTTATCCACCCTTTGTAACCACTGTGGGGCTTGTTTACAAAGCCGCGGTAGTGGTTCGCGATCGCGATCGCAGCCGCGGCCCCATTGAAATCAATGGGGCCGCGGCTCCGATTACGATCGCAAACCGCTACCGCGGCTTTGTAAACAAGCCCCTGTGTATTTTTCCCATTTCCTTTAAAAGATCTCAATCCTGTGCGTTTTATATGCAGTGATCTCACTCATCCTATAAATATATGCTAGTCTACTTAATATCCTCTCAGGTGCTGGTGCTCTCTCAGACCTACATCCCTTCGCTATTTCCATCTGCACTCCAATTGCAAGCATCTTCAACATATACACCAGATCACTTTACGGATCTCCCCCTCCCCCCATTCATTCATTAACACTCCAGCTGGTGTGATATCTCCCACCCAGCCCACCATTTCCCTTGTAAGATCCGTCATCCACTGCCACGTTTGCTGTAGCACTGGGCAGCTCCACCACATGTGCATATACTCCCCCCTCTCTCCACACCCCCTCCAACACATCGAGTCATTATATCTCCCCATCTTACACAATCGGACTGGGGTTAAATGCATTTGGAACAGCATCTTATAACAATGTTCTTGGATTGCTGCCGAGACCACAGGTATATTTCCCCCTCATATATTTTTTTCTCATTTCTGAGCGTTCCAGTGACCCCCCAAGTCTGCCTCCCAGGCCCGCATATGCGTTCCTTGGTCCATGGGTCTACTCAATGCTTTGTTTAGCCTAGAAATCATACCTCTTGATAAGTCCTCCACCCTAAATATCTTCTCAAATAGTGTCTCTTTGCTCCTCAGGCATTGTTTTATATGTTTTCCCCCAAAAAAGTGTGCCAGTTGGAAATAACCATACCAGTCACTTTTTTCTATTTGGTACTCTCGCTGAAGCTCCTCAAACGGCCTTAAATGGCCCTCTTCAGATAATACCTCTCCCATACACTGTAACCCTTTCTCATGCCATTTTTGGAATATCCCAGAACTTTCTCCCATCAAAAAACCCTCACATTGTGTAATCCGTTGTGCCTTAATATTTCCTCCCAAATGTGTTAGCACCTTATGTTTCCTGTCCCAGATTCAAAATGTACTTGTCATATATGGTTTCTTAACTCTTTCTCTCTCCTCCCTTCTCTTCCATGTCAAATCTGTATTGTAGTTGGGTCTTACCATCTCCTGTTCTATTCTACTCCATTGAGGCCCATCCTTCTCCAACCTCCACCCCATTATCGCTCGCAGCTGTGCCGCCTCATAATACCTTACAATCTCAGAGACCACCAAACCTCCTTCCTTTTTCTCTATATACATTATTTTCCTTTGCACCCTAGGGGGCCTGCATCTCCAAATAAAGGAGAAGATTCTTCTCTGCACCAAATTTAACATTACAGTAGGAACTTCTTTAGGCAAGATCATAAACAGAAAAAGTAATCTGGGTAATATATTCATCTTCACTATGGCTATCCTTCCCATCCAGAAGAAAATGGGTTTGTCTCATCTTACTAAATCCATTAGCACTTTCTTTACAGTTGGCTCATAATTCAACTTGTATAGCTCAGAACCCTCTGCACTGATCGGGATCCCCAGGTATCTCACACTTTTATTAGCCCATTTAAACGGAAATGTATTTCGAACCCTTAATTTTAGCACTTCTGTTTTCCCCATATTCATTTTGTACCCTGATACTGCACTATATTTCATAATCTCCTGAACTAGCACTGGTATAGATTTCTCTGGTTGTCCTAATGTATACATCACATCATCCGCAAATAATGAAATTTTATACTCCTCCTCACCCACCTTTATTCCATGTATTTCCTTATTCTGTTTGACACTTTCGGCCAGTGGTTCTATCACCATTGCAAACATCAAAGGAGAAATCGGACATCCCTGCCTTGTACCTCTGCCTAGCTTAAATTGCTCAGAATATGCCCCATTTATCCGTATACGTGCCTTAGGCACTTTGTAGAGCACCTCTATCCATTTCTGGCAGTTCTCTCCCAGTCCCATCTTCTTCCTAACTGCAAACATGAAAGCCCATTCTACTCTATCAAAGGCTTTCTCTGCATCCACTGCCATCATAATAGATGCTGTCTGCTCCCTATGTACCTGCCATATTAAACTCAACAGTTTACGTACATTATCACTCGCTTGCCTACCCAGAATAAACCCTGCTTGATCCTCCTTTATTAACCTTGGAATATATTTCTGCAATCTAGCCACCAATATTTTAGCTAATATCTTAGCATCCAAATTTGTAAGTGAGATGGGTCTATATGATTCACACTTCCCATGGTCCTTCCCAGGTTTGGGACGTGTGAATCATATAGACCCACACCAGCCACCTCCATAGAACTTGGCAGCTTTTCCCCTTTTAGTACTTCATTAAAGACATCACACAATATCGGACTAACATTCTCACAGAATTTTTTATAAAACCTGGCTGTAAATCCATCCAATCCTGGTGCCTTATCCTCCTTTAAACTCTTTATAGCCTTTACTACTTCTTCTCTAGAAATCTCTCTATTCATCTCCTTCTGTTGCTCTAAGTCCAGTTGCTTCAATGTGATCTCTGCCAGGTACTGTTCTATATCCACTCCCTCTCCTTGTTGCTCTGATTCATAAAGCTTACAATAGTATTCCCGAAATACTTTTTGTATTTGTTCCATACCTCTAACCTACCTTCCCTGTTCATCTTTTATTTTCAGGATCTGCCGTTGCACCCTTTTTTCCCTACGTTTTCTTTCGAGATATCTGCCTGGTCTATTCCCCTGTACATAAAATTCATGTTTAAGTTGGTTTAACCTAAAGGCCTCTTCCTTATCGGTCCTACAGTTCAGTCCTCCACCACAGGGTAGTGCACCTCCTCCTGCAACATGGAGACTGGACAAGTCAAACTTGTGACATCACCGGGTATATCCTGCTGGTCTTCTCCCATGATCCCCCAGTGTGTCCAGTCTCCATGCAGCATGAGGACATAGTGAGCCTAGGTGCTGGGCTCACTTGAGAAGCAGTTTAGGAGCAGTTAGTCAGGATTTGATTTACCTTGCATTTCTTTTGCCCTTTAGGTGTAATCCTGTAAATTGTATTCATTTTCATTTTCATTTAATTTCATTTACTTTTACTTTATTTATTTTCACCTAGTCTGCCTTAGTGTAAAGGGGGGTTCTGTCCCTTTTCAAAGTTCACGCTGCCAGCTAGCCTCTCTGTTTGGGATTCTTCGGTCTCTGTGCCCGGTGATGATCTCTCCCCCAGGACTGTACGGGGGTGAGCTCTGTGGAACACCTGCATTTTGGCAGTGTCCATGCGGCAGATTCCCATCGCGGCGGGAGCCTCAGGCCGTTCGAGGTTCTTTAGCCGGTGGGCCGGGGCTCGCAGCGTCTGCTACTTCTGGTGGCGCGAGGCAGCAGCGTGTCTGGACAGCTCTTCACCCCGCAGCTACAGCGGGGTAACTGCTGCATCCCGACGCCACAAGGGAGTCTCTCGAGTCCGCATGGAGGGGCTCTGAGCTCTTGCCGCCTCTGTGGTATCTGGCGCCAAACGGGCCTGCTTCGGATTGGCGCTATTTTCTCGGCAGGGCTGAGGCCTCGTGGCGGAGAGCGGAGCAGCCCCGTGTTTGAGCAGACGACGCTGTTCCACGCGGCTACACCCAGATAAGGACTTCCTTTTGCTGTTACTTTTAATTTTAATTCTAATTTTAATTTCCTTTTAATTTTAATTTCCTTTTAATTTCATGATAGTTTATAGTTCTTTGAATGCAATGTGATTGGTTTGGGTTTTACTTCTTGGGGGGTGCCTTTACCTTTGTCTGCATTCTGGCAGTTAGCGACGTCTGTCAGCAGCAGGTTTCCGTGCTAGGATTTGGCCATTCACAACCACCTACAAATTGAGCCCTTTCTGAAATTGTCATTTACATAAGGATGCTATTTCCATGTTTATACGCTTGGAAATTGTGCAGACAGCCTCTAAATGTCGTTATGCCATCTGCAAATTTGATCGCCATGCTTGCTGATCTCTTTTCCAGATCATTTCAGTGCAGTAGATGTTACCAGATGCCAGTTCCAGTGCAGATCCCGAGACATTCCACTATTTACGGGTCTCCTGTGAGAAAACTGGCCATTTAGTCCTATTGTGTTCCTGTTTTTGATCCATTTCCCATTCTATAATAGCACATCATCTCCTTCCTCAGGAGAAGTTCATAAGGGGCTTTGTCAAGTACCTTCTAAAACATCCAGATACATATCATTTGGCTTACTCACATGTTTATTAACCCTTTGAGAAGACAGCTTGGTGCTGCTTTTCAGAACAAGTTCTATCATTTAACTGGCACTGAACTCAGATTCATTGGTCTGCAGTTTCCAAGATCGCCTTTGAAGCTCTTTTAAAAAAAAAACAAAAAAAAAACAACTAGTGTTACGTTAGTAACTCCTCAATCTTTAGAGATCATTAATACTAATGTTATGATTGAGCCTGGCTGATATTATGAATGATCACTATTAGACAAAAATTAGCTAGGTTAAGACACTTTGATTTGGTTTTCTGCACTATGTTATCAGAGCGCAGCTTGCCCATTTGGCGGGAACACTGCCCTTCTGGGCCATCTGGGGAAAGGCCCCTGCTGGGGATCGTGAGAAGTGTTGCTGGATGGCACAGTCCGGGGCTTAGTGTTCCAGGGTCCTGGAAGGGTTGATAGCGGCAGTCAGGCCTCCCTGTCTTTGCTATGACGGTCACCTAGGTTCAAGCGTCCTGTGTTTTGGGTGACAGGAGTGGGACACCTGGACATGTGGTGCTGGATGTTGGATAGGCTCATACTTCTTAGGTGCACTCTCCTTGAGTGCGTCTGCATGTCCGTGTTCCGTCTGTGATCTCATGCTCAGGTGATTGTTGCAGCAATGACAGAGATCGCTTGGGATATTGTGAGCGGGGTTGTCATGGTGTTGCATGGGGTTGCCAATGCAAGACGGGGCCATCCTGAGGAGTTTGGGCCTCAGTCATCAGCTTTCCCTTCGGTGGCCCGGCTGTCCAGGAGGCACCCCTCCATATCCGCCGGTCCAGTTCTTCTCTGCCTCTTCTCAGTGTGGGCAGGGGGGCTGGCAGATCTGGAAATTCACGTCCACTGCACGTTCTACTGTTTTACCTCTGCTTGGGGTTCTGAGGTCATATATTCCCAATCATTTGTTTGGTGGGGTGCTGTTGTCTGTTGTGCAAGACAAGGTGGTCCACAGTCGGAGGCTGTCGTCTATTCCCCTTACCCCTGAAGGTGCTCACAATTTACGTTTTTTGTACCTGCGTAGGTGTATGTTGTTAAAGGCTAGCAGGCGCACCTGTGGGACCAGAATCCTCGGTTCTTCCGTCCTTCCGTTGAGGTGCGCGTGTGGGGTTTACTCCCTTGGTCGGCTAGCAACTTGCTTCACCCATTGCGCCTTCCCTTTCCTCAAGGCATCGTTGCGTCCCACTTCTTCGTGGGGGCTCGCCGCAGGGCCTGGAGTTATGCTCAGCCGGTTCCAGCCAGGGCTGAGTCCTTGGGGGGAGGCTCCGATCCTAACGATACAGGGAGTGCTGGGATCCGTTCAACCAGGTTCCTTCGGGCCCAGCATACGTCGTCTTTTGCTGGCCGGTTTAGGTCTTCGGGTCGTGGCGGTGCTCCGAGAAGACCAGTAGGCTGCACAGTGCTTGTCTTGGAGCAAGCGCGGGATATCTGTAGGTTCATATTCAAAGCCGTCCGGTTACATGTCCCTCCATTGTGGAATGCTGTACTAGTAGGCATACTTCATATGCTGGGCTTACAAGTTGGCTTCCGCGCTGCTCGGCATCAGCCAAGGTGACTGCCGGTTTAGGCTGTGGATGTGGAGTCAGCCTGGAGGAGGGGCCTTGCGTTCTCTGGACAATGCCCTGTTCGGTTGTGTGCCTTGTGGCCCTTATGGAGTTGTAAAAAGGAAAAGAAAAAAAAAAAAAAAAAAGAATAATCAAACAGGAAAGCCTTCCTAATTGTCCCCACTTCTTTTTTATAAGGTTCTGTCCCTTTCTTCTGGGAGCTTGGCCGGAGCGTGGTTAGACTCAGCTACATTTTGGGGATCCTTTATGTACAAGGCGTTTTAGTGTACGCAGCACGCCCAGTGTTCCATCGTCTGACTGGAACGGTACGCGGTACGTCAGCCGTGGCAGGCATTCGCGGACACGGTAGCGGATCGAGCGCTGTAGGTGCTGTCTGAGATCTCCGGGATGGTGGCCTATTTCGATCGGCAGGGTGGAGTCGGTCGGGTGGTCAGGGTGGCCCGAGCGAAGGGACAGCGTGCGCGGTTGAAGCCTTGGCAGCCTGCGTTTCAGTGGGGACACTGTGGTGGCGAATGTCCTTAGCGGGGTCCGAGTGTTTGCCGGAGGAGTGAGATTGCATCAGGCGGTGTGCGCGCCGCGTGTGCTCAGATGCGGTCAGCCCATATTGGACCTCATGGCGACCTGTCAGTCTGCGGCGACGGGTCGATGTTTAGCAGAGGACATATGAGGCTACTGGATAGCGTCGACGCATTGGTACGGGGCCGTGGCCCGGTCCATTCTATGCCTTTCAGAGGTCATAGTGAAAATGGCCGACTGGGTCTGGTTGCTAAGATATGTGCTCTTCATTAGTCAGTGGGGACCATTACCAGTGTATTCTGCAACATTTGCGTGAGCTTGCATAATCTTTACTTGCAACCAATCGAAATAACTGTCCAAAACCAGTTGATGCAGTCACTACTTAAATTTGCCTCGCTTGACAGTAAAAAAAAAAAAAAGACATATTTATTTTATACCGATAGGTTACTCACAGCATATTTGGCGATTCCTCGTACTGGTGTTAATCATGCAGATAATTTCTGCTCTAGTTGTGGTGCTGTGACTTTTACATCACAAAAATGGCATATGACTGTGGCGGTTCAGAAAGCCTACAATTTATATTTTGGCTGCAGAATAAAAGCTCAGGATAAAAGCTAGGCGCCACACATATGCTGCAATACATGTGTAGCAGATCTCAGGCTGTGGATGGATGGGAAAAGACCATCAAAGTCTTTTGCGGTTCCAAAGATCTGGAGAGGGCCCATGGATCACGTCGGCGATTGCTACTTCTGCATGGTTCCTCCAATTCCGGAGGGCATATCCAGGTGATGTAAGCGGTTGGCCTACTGGCATTGCGTCGTGGGCGTGGCTACCAGAGTCTCCTTTCTTTTTTGTCACACCATGTAAGACTCCACATCTTCTGAAACAATGCTGGACTCTGGGGCACTTGACACCCTCTTATATGCCCTTGGTGGATCACGCTTGGTTTATTGCAACTCATTGCTTAGCTGCATTCCACATTCTCAATTAAAAAGACTCCAACTGGTCCAGGACATAGCTGTAGAGCTACTTTGTGTTGCAAAGAATAAAGCCCTTAAGAGGTGTGACAAATAGGGTGTTTGACGCTGGTGGTTTTTTCCATTTCCCTCATTTTGCTTCCCACCTCTGTCTGGATGGACCTCGGTTCCGTTCTCCCTCGTGGAATCCGGCTGTGCCTGTCTAGTTGTCGGTTTGGGACTTACGCAAGAACACTTTGCTTGTAACCTGCGTTTCTTGGACCTTAGGTGAAGGTTCCGTCGCTTTCTGGGAGGTCTCTTCGCTGCCTGTCCCTCCGTGGAGGCGGGTTCTGCGGGAGAGCAGCGGTTGCTAACACTTGACACCCTGGTGGGATCGAGAGCCAAGGGGGAGCTCAAGCGGATTTTTCAGGTGGAGCTCCGGTAGCCTTCTCAGTAGGTCTGTTTCTAGGGCGTTCAGTGTGTTTGCGATGGCGAGTTTGTCTTTCTGAAGCACTAGCGCTGCTTGGGGCAGAGTTCTGTGCTGTTTTCACCAGTGAAGAGGATCCAAGTGGGCTCTCGGTCGTGTCTTCCTGGTTGGCTTACCGCCTGTTGACGTGAGGAGCGGGCTGGGGTCGGTGCCTGCTCTGTTTGTTTAGGGGCCGAGCCGACTGGATAGGTCCCTCCCAATGATTACTGCTCTGGTACATCCCAGTGGTGGAGGACTGAACTGTAGGACTGATAAGGAAATGGAAATTACACTTACCTGGTAATTGATGTTCCTTGAGGGAGTACAGTTCAGTCCTCATTCCCGCCCGGGGATGGATGTTTCAGACGCGAGGCGTCAGTTCCGAGTGTGCTTTCGGATCCTAGCGTCGGCAACGGGCTCTGATTGGCAGGAAATCGCGAGAGCAACCTTTTCTGCCTATACTCTTCCTTAGTTCTCCTTCCTTCTAGCTCTCTGTCTTCCGCTGTTTGGTGCGCAGGGGGACAGGGGCACGGAGGAGGGTGTTTTCGGCCTTTCTTTTTGGGGCCCTGTGATTTTAAAGTTGAAGTTTGAGCATAGCTTTGTATTTAGTACTTTAACTGGTTGTTTGTTTGCTCCTTTGAGTCTGCTTTGACAGTAGGTCACTGGGGGATCATGGGAGAAGACCAGCAGGATATACCCGGTGATGTCACAAGTTTGACTTGTCCAGTCTCCATGTTGCAGGAGGAGGTGCACTACCCAGTGGTGGAGGACTGAACTGTACTCCCTCAAGGAACATCAATTACCAGGTAAGTGTAATTTCCATTTCAGCTTCATGTAATCCTAATTCTTCCCATAAATTTCTAATCCATTGCAGCCACTTTCTTCCACCTCTCCGCTTATGCAGTATCTCTTCTGATCTCAACTCTTTTAACAACTCCCGTTCTTTCTGTTCTTCTCCTCTCTTCCGTCTCACCGCCAGTGCTATACACTGTCCCCTTACCACCGCCTTCAACCCATCCCATACACCGGCTGGCCTCACTTCACCCCCCTCATTTTGATACATGTAATCCCTTATAGTTCTCTGAATACATTTTTCCCCTTCCACCTCATTTATAAGGGACTCATTCAACCTCCAAAAATGCAGATCTCCTCGTTCTTTTTGTAACCTCAAAGAAACCTCCACCGGTACATGGTCTGACCAATTTATGGATCCTATATGTTTATGTTTATTACATTTGATATACCGCTCAGGCCGAAAAGCATCAGAGCGGTTTACAATCCTACATTTATGTTACGGAAAATAAGAAAAGAATGCCATTTATAAGATAGGACAGAGTAGGAGAAACAGAGATAGACAAAGGAATAGAAGAGGCAAGAGGAAGGAAACGGCAGATTACAACTCACAGCTGCTGGATCAATCGCCACGGACTCACGCCTAAGGGCCACGCCAAAGGGCCTTCTGGCGAGGCACGCCTCTGGAGCGGCGGTTTTAAAGCCGTTGTGCAGGGAACAAGATTGGCAGGCAGTTGTGATAAGAAGCTCCCGCCCACACTCCCTGATCATGGCTTCAGCTGCTGTTGCTCTCCCCGTTCTACTGAGAGCCTCTGGAGCAGCGGTTTTAAAGCCGTTGTGCAGGGAACAAGATTGGCAGGCAGTTGTGATAAGAAACTCCCGCCCACACTCCCCGATCATATCCACCCTCTTAACCTGTTCTATTATCCTTCCATCTACCCATATCATGTCTAATCTGCTGTAACTCTTTTGTGGGTGTGAATAGTGTGTATATTCTCTCTTATTCCCATGTATGTGTCTCCAAACATCCACTGTGCCCAATTTATATAACAGTTTTCCCAACTTCTTACTTACCCCCTTAGGCCCATACTTATTGCCCCCCGTAGTATCTATTCTGGGGTTCAGGGTTGCATTGAAGTCCCCTCGTAATATCACCGGGCTTTGCATATGTGGTCCATCACCTCATAGAGATTCCCATAAAACCTCCCTTGCTGTGTGTTTGGCGCATATATACTCCCCACTACTACGGGCCTCTCTTCTATTTTCCCTTTCCACAAAATAAAACGCCCTCCCGGGTCTCTCTCCACATGCTCTTCTTCCACACTCAACCCTCTTGCAAATAGTATTCCCACTCCCCCCCTCTTTGGCGATTCCTGGTTATGGGCCAGATACACTTTGTCATATTCTTTACTCATCAACCATCTTTTGTTTACTTTTTTCTAGATGTGTTTCTTGTATAAGCACAACATCTGCTCTTATTCTGCTGCCCTCTTTTAGTAGGGCGTGCCTTTTATACCAAGAATTGAGACCTTTCGCATTTATGGTTACAATCTTACATTCATCAAGCTGCTTTTGCTTACTACCCGTAACTTCAAATCTCCAGGAACAAGCAGGAATGAGTCCTCACATATGGGTACGTCGGTACCGACGGAGCCTGCGCGGGAAAGCTCCCCAGCTTCCCAGAAAGGAAAGCTTTTGGGGCCTCCCACAGCGCATGCGCGCTGTCTTCCCGCCTTCCTGACCAACTCTCCTCAGTTCTTCTTTTTCCGTGGAGCCAGCAGGTCGTGTTCCTGTCACCGCTGAAGAAGTTCTTATTTTAATTTGTTTCTTTGGCCGCGTGTCTGCCTTCCCCGACTCCGGACCGGTACCGCCGGTCTTTTTCTTTACTTTTCTTAAAAAAATATATATATATATCTTCTTTTCCCCACTTGGTGTATTTCCTCTTTAGGCCTCTAGGCTTGGAGAAAATTCTCCCTCATGGAGAAACCAGCCTCTGGTTTTAAAAAATGCACCAAGTGTAGCGGTACCATCTCAGTTACCGACACCCATGAATGGTGTCTTAAATGTTTGGGGCCTGAACACTCCATCCCGGATTGCCAGTCCTGCTCTCTGATGTCTAAACGAGGCTTACAAAACCGGGCAGCCAAGTTTCATATGCTGTTTTCCACAGATACTCCAGCATCGACATCCTCCAGGTCTTCCTCTCCTGATGGATCTCAGGTAACCAAACCTTCTTCCGGCAGGTCCTCAAAGGGCAAATCTCCCTCTAAGTATCGAGATGCCCCCGGGCTTGACCCTGAGGACCCTGCCCCAGCCAAACAACCCCGGCGGGAAGCTCCGGCTTCCAAAGCTCTTCCTATGGGGTTACAGGTTGACATCGACGGCATGGCCTCGACCGATCACCTGTTGGGACTGCTCTGGGGTACCGGCACACTCTTCCGGTACCGACATCCAGACAGTCGTGGCGTCTATGGATCATACTGTTCAATCCATGCAGCAGGCCATAATGGCTTTTATTAAGGCTGCGACGCCCACGGTACCGCAGCGAGCGGTACCGACTCTGGTTCCGGTACCACAACCGATACCGGTACCCAGGGCATCCACATCGACCAGGATACCGGTTCCGGTTCCCGGTTCCAGGGCTTTTCCCAATACCGATCCGGTTCCGGGTACGCCCGATGTGGATACCGGTCGATACGCTTATTGATCCCTGGAAGCCAACAGACGATACTTTGAGTCTTCTGATGATTCTGATTCATCAGATGACTCTCCTGAAGTATCTCTTACTCTTCCTGAGGAGCCCTCTTCTCCAAAGAGGAGAATGTCTCCTCCAGAGGATTTGTCCTTTCAAGACTTCATCATTGAAGTAGCTAAAGGACTCTCTATTTCAGTAACCTCTGAAAAAGAACCTAGAGCAAAAAAATTAGATATTTTAGGATACCCTAAGGTTCCCAAAGAGGCAGTCACCTTGCCCATTCATGAAATTCTTCAAGAACATATGATGGACTTATGGGAGACTCCTCTCACTCTATCTCCACATTCTCGTCGTTTGGACACCATGTATTGTGTCCCTCCTTCTCCTGGTTTTCAAAAAACTCAGCTCCCTCACCACTCTATTGTGGTGCAGTCAGCTATGAAAAGGATAAAGAGTACCAAAAGACACTCTTCTACTCCTCCAGGAAGAGAATGTAGGACTTTGGATGCTTTTGGTAGGAAAATCTTCCAAGCCAGTATGCTTATTGCCAGAATCAATTCATACAGCCTTTATATGGGCATGTTCCTGAAGGAGATTGCACTAAAGCTGCGCAATTTTCTCCCCTTTATCCCAGAGGATAGACAGGAGGAGTTCCTTCTTTTGCTAAAGCATACCCAAGATGTTTCAAAATTTTCCAACAGAGCAGCTTTTGACTCCTTTAAAGGTGCTAGCAGAGCCTCAAGCATTGCTATAGCTGCTCGCAGAATTGCTTGGCTCCAGGCTTCTGACCTAGAACCCTGGGTCCAGGATGGCTTGGGAAATCTGCCCTGTACAGGTGAAAATCTGTTTGGAAAAGAGTGGCAAATCAAAGCCACTCAAATGGACGCAGAAAATGCTGCCTTAGATAGACTTTCTAAGTCTACCTCTACCCCTGCCAAGAAAAAATCTTTTAAGAAGCCTTTCTATAAGAAGGCCAGATTTTCTACAAATACTGGCCAACAATCTTCTACAACTCGCTTTGCTCCTAAGCGTCAACAATTTAAACAGGCCAGGGCAAAACCTGCAGGGACTACTACAGCCCAGCAGTCCCAACCCCCTCAGGGTTTTTGACTTAATACTAGAGAACTTAACCTTTCTGGCTCTACAACAACCAGAGCCTCTCACCATTCCAGGAAGGTTAACTCATTTTGCTCCCAGATGGGAGCAAATCACATCAGAACAGTGGACCCTCTCTATCATCAGAGAGGGCTACAAACTACATTTCTCCAGCCTTCCTCCCCATACCATGGTGAGACGTTTCAATTCTCCCCCATCCCTCGTGGACCTTTTGGGTCAGGAGGTGACCACCCTTCTCACCCAAAGGGCAATAGAAAAGGTTCCTCTTCTTCAACAGGGGTCAGGGTTTTACTCCCCTTATTTTCTCATTCCAAAGAAAACAGGGGGATACAGACCCATTCTAGATCTCAGAGAATTGAACAAATTCCTATGCAAGGAGAAATTCAAGATGCTTTCTCTAGGTACTCTCCTTCCATACCTGCAGAGTCAGCATTGGCTTTGTTCTCTAGATCTCAAGGATGCGTACACACATATACTCATCCATCCATCCCACAGAAAATTCCTACGGTTTCTGTTCCAGGGAAAACATTACCAATACAGAGTACTTCCCTTAGGTCTAGCCTCTGCTCCAAGAGTGTTCACCAAATGCATGGCAATAGTGGCTGCATTTCTACGCGCCCTGGGAATTTTTGTCTTCCCATACCTGGACGACTGGCTCATCCGAGCTCCATCTCAGTCCGAGGCCCAGACTTCCCTGGGCCGCACCAGACGCATTCTGCAGTATCTGGGACTTGTCATCAATCTGCCAAAGTCTCAACTCACCCCTACTCAGTCCCTGGAATTCATAGGGGCCTGGTTAGATACCACCACTGCAAGGGCCTACCTCCCTCAGGCCCGTTGCCAACGTCTAGTGCACTTAGCCTCCCAGACTCAGTCCAGAAGCCACTTGACTGCCAGGGAGATGCTACAGCTACTAGGCCACATGGCCTCCACAGTACATGTGGTGCCTTATGCTCGCCTACATATGAGAGCAGCTCAATGGACTTTGTCCACCCACTGGACTTAAGCATCAGGAGCTCTCTCAGACCAAATAGCAACCTCCAAACGTCTCTTTTGGTCTCTCCAATGGTGGATGTCCACTCAAAATCTGTTGTTGGGGGCTCCCTTCCAACCACTGTTGCCCCAAGCAACCCTCACAACAGATGCCTCCCAAGCAGGTTGGGGAGCTCATCTTCAAGACCTCTCCACTCAGGGCACTTGGTCTCCACAGGAGACCACCCTTCATATCAACCATCTAGAACTTCGAGTGATTTTTCTAGCTCTCAAAGTTTTTCATACCCTCCTCCACAACATGACAGTCCTTATTCATACGGACAATCAAGTAGCCATGTTTTACATAAACAAACAAGGAGGGACTGGCTCTCTGTCGCTTTGCAACGAAGCTCTAAGATTATGGGCCTTCGCCAGAGAGCATCAAATCCATCTCCTGGCAGTATATCTCCCAGGAATCCAAAACTCTTGGGCAGACAGACTCAGTCGAGTTCTGCTTCCACACGAATGGTCCCTGCACATGGATCAGGTACTCAGAATCTTTCAGAAATGGGGAACCCCGGACATAGACCTCTTTGCAAGTCCGTGGAATGCCAAACTTCCCCGGTTCTGTTCCAGAATTCCGTGTCAGGGAGCTCAGGCCAAGGATGCCTTCCTCCTTCATTGGGGTCAGGGCTTCCTGTATGCCTTTCCACCCATTCCTTTGATTCCCAAGACTCTGTTCAAACTTCAGAGGGATCAAGGATCTATGATCCTCATAGCTCCATGCTGGCCACGCCAAGTGTGGTACCCTCTACTTCTGCATCTTTCCCAAGCCCCCTCCCTGGACTTGGGAGCTGCTCCAGACCTTCTGTCTCAGGAGGAGGGGACTTTGTGGCACCCAAACCCCAAGTCCCTTCACCTCAAAGCTTGGTTACTGAAGGCCTAGACCTTCAAGACTTCAATCTTTCTCAACAAGTGAAGGATATCCTCCATGCCTCTAGGAAACCTTCCACTAGGCGTTCTTACGCTTTTAAATGGAAAAGATTTTCCATTTGGTGTGCTCAAAAGGCTCTTGACCCTCTAGCACTCCCCTTGAATTCTCTATTGGAGTATCTCCTGAATCTCTCCAATGCAGGACTCAAAACGAATTCAGTACGGGTCCATTTGAGTGCTATCTCAGCATCTCTTAAACCTCTCAATGGACAACCTATCTCCTCTCATCCTCTTATCGCAAGATTCATGAGAGGCCTAACTTTAACTAAACCTCCCATTAGACCTCCTCCGGTAGCATGGGACTTAAACTTGGTTCTTGGTCAGCTTATGAAGCCACCTTTTGAACCCTTAGCCACCACCTCCTAGAAATTTCTTTCCTGGAAGGTTATTTTCCTTATTGCAGTCACCTCAGCTCGCCGTATCAGTGAACTGCAAGCCCTAGTGGCTAATCCACCTTATACAAGGTTCCATCATGATAAGGTGGTCCTTAGGACCAATCCCCACTTTATGCCTAAAGTGGTCTCCCCTTTTCATCTTAATCAAGAGGTATATTTACCTGTCTTTTTTCCAGCTCCTCATGCATCCAGTGCAGAGAGGAACCTTCATACTCTAGATTGTAAAAGAGCTCTTGCCTTTTACCTCCACAGGACACAGCAACATTGAAAGTCTTCTCAGCTTTTTGTTGCTTTTGATCCTTCCCATTTAGGACTTCCAGTCTCTAAAAGAACACTGTCCAATTGGATTGCTCAGTATATCTCTTTTGCTTACCAGAGTAAGAACCTTTCTCTGGAGGGCCATGTCACAGCTCACAATGTGAGAGCCATGGCCACCTCTATGGCTCATCTTCATTCTGTGTCCATCGATCAGATCTGTCGAGCAGCCATCTGGGCCTCGGTTCATACCTTCACAGCCCATTACTGTTTGGACAAGGACTCCCGCCGGGATGCCTTGTTTGGTCAGGCTGTCCTCAGACACCTGTTCCATTCGTGAACAACTCCTGCCCACCTTCCCTGAATGGATGCCTGAGATCCATAGGAAGACGAGGAACCCTTCAGGGTCTCATACCCTTAGGGGGATCTCCCGGGCATCTTAGCTAGGGAGTCCCCATATGTGAGGACTCATTCCTGCTTGTTCCTGGAGATAGCACAGTTACTTACCTGTAACAGGTGATCTCTGGGAACAGCAGGAATTAGTCCTCACAACCAACCCACCCACCTCCCCTAGGAGTTGTATCTATCTCTCTCTCTTTCCTTTCCTCTCTCTATTGTCTCAGCTTTAAACTCGAACTGAGGAGAGTTGGTCAGGAAGGCGGGAAGACAGCGCGCATGTGCTGTGGGAGGCCCCAAAAGCTTTCCTTTCTGGGAAGCTGGGGAGCTTTCCCGCACAGGCTCCGTCGGTACCGACGTACCCATATGTGAGGACTAATTCCTGCTGTTCCCAGAGATCACCTGTTACAGGTAAGTAACTGTGCTTTCTCTGTACCTCCTCTTCTTGCATACACACCTTCCCACCCCTTCCTCCCCCCTCTTAGTTCCCTTCCTCCCAACATCCGCCCCCCCTCCTCCTTCTTTCTACCATTTAGTAGCTTCCACTTCCTCCGTGGCATCATTTCCCCCCTCATGATACATAATTCACATCACACTCTCTTCTTATCTTAATCTCCCCCCTTCTTATCCTTGCTCATTTAACCTTATCCCCCTCTCCCCCTTCATATCATATACTCAGTCCATCTTTGCAGCTTCTTCATTCTTGCTGTTGTCTTCTGTTCTTTTTCATTTCTCTCCCCTCTGCTTATTTGCTCAGTCCCATGTCCTTTCTCTTTTGCATTACACGTTTACTTTTCCTCTCTTTAATCTCCACTCTCTGCCCTCTTGTCCATTCACTGGTTTTCTCATTTCTCCCACCTCTGGTAAATGTGTTACTCCTGCTTCCTTCATCTCTGCCGCTAACTGAGCTGCTGTTAACGCCCGCCTTGTGATGCCATGGCTGGTAAACGCAATTCCTGCTGGGTACAGTCATTTATATTTACATAAGATATGCCATACTGGGTCAGACCAAGGTCCATCAAGCCCAGTATCCTGTTTCCAACAGTGGCCAATCTAGGTCATACGTACCTAGCAGTTTCCCCAAAAGACACGGGTTCCACAATGCTTGTAGTGGGTCAAGCATTGATATCCTGGGTTCCTTCTTAATAATGGTTTATGGACCTTTCCTCCAGGAACTTGTCCAAACCTTTTTTAAACCCAGCTACACTAACAGCCTTTACTACATCCTCCGGTAACAAATTCCAGAGTTTGATTACACGTTGATTGAAAAAATATTTTCTTTTATTAGTCTTAAATAGTTTACCCTGTAGCTTCATTGCATGTCCCCTAGTCTTTCTATATTCTGATAACGTAAACAATCGATCTACGTTTACCCGTTTCACTCCGTTCACTAATTTATAGACTACTATCATATCTCCCCTCAGCCATCTCTTTTCCAGGTTAAAGAACCCTAACCTTTTTAGCCTTTCTTCATAGGAGTAACCTTCAATCCCCTTTACCATTTTGGTGGCTCTTCTGTGAACCTTTTCTAATAATGCTCTATCCCGTTTAAGATACGGCGACCAGAATTGCACACAATATTCAAGGTGCGGTCTCACCATGGAACGATATAGAGGCATTATAATATCCTTTGTTATATTTTCCATTCCTTTCCTTATGATACCTAGCATTCTATTTGCTCTCTTGGCCGCCGCTGCACACTGGGCCAAGGGTTTTAACATGTTATCCACAATGATGCCTAAATCTTTTACCTGGGTGGTGGTTCCTAATGTGGAACCTTGCATCGTGTAACCATAGTTTGGGTTGTTCTTCCCTAGGTGCATAACTTTGCACTTGTCCACATTAAATTTCATCTGCCATTTGGATGCCCAGTCTCCCAATTTATCAAGATCCTCTTGCAATTTTCCATAATCCTCTTGGGTTTTAACTACTTTAAATAGTTTTGTGTCATCTGATTTAATATTCTCTTCCCTTAACCTCATTGTAAATCCTCTCCATTCACTTCTGCTTTGTAGCGTGGCCACAGCCAAGTCTGCAAAAATTGCCACCTTGTTTCCTTTCCACTCAAGGGGGCCTGCTCCCCTCACTTTATTAATTATTTTTTCTTTAGTTTTAAAGTCCTGGAGGCATATAATAATGTCTCTTGGTGCCTCCTCTCTCCTGGGGCCGAGCGTGCAGTGTGCTCTGTCTATTTTCACTTCCAGTGCCTTCCCTCTGTCCTCGGGCTCCTCCAGCACCACCATACATATATCTCGTGCCGTCTGTTCAAGGTCTCTATATTCTTCACTTTCTGGCACCCCCTTTATTCTTAAATTTTGCCTTCTCACCCGGTTTTCCAAGTCTTCAAGCTTCAGCTCAATCTGTTCCTTCGCAACTTCCAAACTGTTCACGGCTTTATTTATTGCACTCACATTGCTTCGCACCTCCTCTACTTGCCCTTCCGCCTCCTCCACTCGCTTCCCCAGTTCCTGCACATCAGCGCGAAACTCCATTATGGCCGCCTCCATGTCCGTTCTGAATCCCGCCATTTCTGATCGCAGCTCACCGAACCAGGACCGGAGTTCTTCCTTAGAGATCTGCCCCACGAAAAAAAGAAAAAAAAAAAAAAGAGATCTGCACCACGGTACTTTTACTCTGCACCTCTTCCAAGGTACTCAGCTGCTCTTCAGACTCAGCTTCCATATTCGCCTCACCTCCCATTTTTCCTCCTTCTCTCTGCTTACCTCTTACAGCTGAGAACGTGTTCTCTCTTATGTCTGCCGTCTTTTTCCTTGCTGTCGTCATTCCACCAGCCTCTGCACCCTCTAACCAATCCAGTCCTCTTTGGGGTATTTGGATCACTTTGTTTTTAGGGGAGATTGATTACTTTTGTGGGGATGAACGGCGGAGCTCTTTTTCAGCCGTCCATGTGGTTCGGTGACATCACCGGAAGTCCCCAGTGATTAACACTTTAATTAGTCTGCTAGAGTGACCTTTTCATCAATTCTGCCTTCCTAAGAATACCTTAGGTAACACTTATTAATCTCAGTCACTGTTTTTCTCATCCTTTTTCAAAGAAAATTGCCCTTCTGTTTTAAAGCGGTTAAATAATAAATGCTAGGAGTATTATAGACTTCCAAACTAAGCAAATACTTGCCTGTTTTGCATTAGTAATCTAAAAAGCCTAATTGAAGCTAGGGCAAATTAATTCTAAACCTTTATTTCAAGCAGATGCTTGTGCATTTTATATTAGAAGTGTAAAGGCTACCTAAAATTAGGAGAAACTACTTTTAGACCTATAAGCCAAGCCAATAACTAATTTAATTTATTTTAAAGAATTTAAATTATAGAATTTTCTAAATAAGTCCACAATCTCTTTTATTCCAAACTTTAAATCACCAAGTTTTCCAGTAAAGTTGTGTTCACTTATCCGCAGAGTCTTCTGCTCTCAGATTCCCATCAGGAGGGGGAGTTCTTGTCTTTACTATTCCAAGCATCCACCACTCTTTCCACAAAGAAATATTTCCATAGATTACTCCTAAGTCTATCCCCTTTCACCTTCATCCTATACCCCCTCATTCCATAGCTTCCTTTCAATTGAAAAAGGTTCTCCTCCTATCCATTTATGGCAAGGAGCTATTTAAACATCTCTATAATATCATGCCTCTCCTGCCTTTCTTCCAAATTATACATATTGAGTTTTTGTTTTAAAAAAATGATCATTTTCATAGCCACCTTCTGCAGCAATTCCTTCCTGTTTATATCTTTTGAAGATGCAGTCTCCAGAAGAGCATACAGTACCCAAATGAGGTCTCACCAGAGACTTATACATAGGCACTATCACTTCCTTTTTCCTGTTGGCCATTCCTCTCCCATCCAAGCATCCTTCTAGCTTTTGCCATTGTCTTTACTACATCCGTTCCTGGCATCGGTACATCGATGATGTTTTCATGTTGTGGCAGGGGACTCAGGCAGATATTTCCCTTTTTGTAGATTGGCTAAATACCCGAGATGCAAATATAAAATTTACTTTTGAAAGTCACAACATGCAAATCACCTATCTAGATGTTCTGGTTGTTCGGGCTTCTAATGAATGGCAGACTACAGTGTTTCGAAAGCCTACACAAAAGAACACTTTTTTGCATTATATGAGTGCTCACCCTCCCGGTCTGAAAGATAGTCTCCCCATATCGCAGTTTTTGCGTTATCGCAGAAACTGTTCTACTACAGCAGCATATAAACAAGCTTCTAAATATCTTAAGCGGAGTTTTTTGGATCGAGGATACCCACCACGTGTGGTTCATCAAGCCTACAATAGAGCTCTTTTCAACAATAGGGATCTTCTGTTAGCTCCAAAAAATTGTAACAACGTGGAAGAGAAGGATCAGAAGATAAATCTGGTTACTATGTATTCACCACTAAGCTCAACAATTCAAAACATTTTAAAGGAACATAAGCCGGTCCTAGAGGTAGTACCGGGCTTACAAGATAAAGATCTTCGTTGTGTATGGAAACGAAATCGCAGTCTTAAGGAATATCTGTCTCCTACCACTTTACGACCTGTTAATTGGACTTTTACAAATATAAAGGCCGGGAAACACTCCAAGTGTGGCCATTGCAGTATTTGTGATATTACGTATGAAACATCAGAGTTCACTCATCGAGGCATAGTATATCGTTTGCGATTCTTTACAGATTGTGAGTCCAAATCAGTTGTGTATGCGATCAGATGCCCATGTTCATATTTATATATAGGTAAAACGACACGAGCTTTAAAAGTCCGCCTGAAAGAACATCAGAGCAGATTGCGCTGCCGGCGGCTGGAAGCTCCCAATTGTACAACATTGTTTGGACTCAGGGCATGTTTTCGAGACCCTGCAATGCTGGTGTATTGAATCAGTATTGCATGGTTCTCAAGGGCGATCACAGGATCAACAGCTTCTTTACCGAGAACAATGGTGGATCCACCGGCTCGGAACAGTCAAGCCAGATGGTCTCAATGTCAGCGTCGATTGGCTGGCATGTAAATGAGGGTTCCAGATTTTCACTCCCCAGTCAGTATTTAACCTTTTTCATTGCGCATGTGTAGCGTTTTTCTGAAAGAGAGAATCATTTTGGCAGTTGCATCGAAGAGGAAGTTTTATACCTGAATAATACTTCTCGGTAAATACCATCGTGAGTAACAGTGACTTGTTATGATTAGTCAAATTCATGTTTCAGAGACTGTTAAAATAACACTGTGGCTATTTGTATTGTTCTAGTGAATATTTGAAGAAACTGCAAGATGAGCAATTTAAAGGTCCCGGAGTGACGCATTGCATTGTTCCCCTTGATAAACCCAGAAGGAGAAACGCCGGAGCGCTTAGAAGATTGAGGCGTCGGGGTCTCCCTGTATGCAAATGCAAAGGGGCTACACTTAAACGCCATCCACAATTAAGATAAGTTGGAATGGCAGTTATTTATTCATTTTTAAGAAAAAGTAGAAAATTGAAAAAATAGAGCCACACTAGTCCATGGTCATTGATGTAAACGGACACTCGTTGGGATAAGTTTATTACCCATATATAAGTGTCAAAGCAAAAACCGTTTATCTGAGACCGGTGACTAGTTGTTATATAATTATTTGTTTGATCGAAACTGCTAGTGAGTGAATTAGTGCATTTTTTGTTTACTACATGTTTGGCTACCTTAAGATCATCAGATATGATCACACCTAGATCCTGCTGTTTTTTAATAAACAGAAGTTCCCTGGTGTTGACTGGGTCAGTGTCATGGCAGGACATGCTAGGGAGATAAAGTTTCTAGATGAAATAAATGAATGCTTCTTGGAGTAGCTGGTTCATGAACTGACAAGAGGTGAAGCCATCTCAGACCTAGTCCTTAGTGGAACACAAGACCTGGTGCAAGAGATAAAGGAGTTGGGGCCACTTGGCAATATTTATTTATTTTATTTATTTAACAAGATTTTTATACCGTCTTATTATAAAATCAAAGCGGTTTACATCATAACTCAATCCAGTACAGAGAACTCATCTTGTAAACATAGGGAGGAGTGGCATGCGGGGGATGTTCGGAAGCAATAGTGATCATAGCATGATTAATAAATGGAGGAAGGACGGCAAGGAAATCCACAGTACTACCTTTTAACTTTCAAAAGGGAGACTATGATAAAATGAGGAAAACAGTTAGGAAAAAACTAATAGAAACAGCTGCAAAAGTTAAAGATTTACATCAAGCATGGTTATTCTTTAAAAATACTATCTTGGAAGTCAAGACCAGCTGTATTCCACGCTTTAAGAAAAGTGGAAGTAAGTCCTTAAAGGTAAGGTAAGAGAGGCTGTTGTAGCCAAAAAAGCATCTTTCAGGAAATGGGAAAAGGAGCCAAATGATGAAAACTGGAAACAACATAAGCACTGGCAAGTTAGATGCAAGGCATTGATAAGGTAGGCAAAGATAGAATTTGAAAAAAGCTTACGGTGGAAGCAAAAACGCATAATAAAAACTTTTCAAGTACATTCATAGCAAAAAACCTGTGAGTCAGTTGGACCATTCAGTGATAGAGGGGTAAAAGGGGCACTAAGAGGGGACAAGGCCATAGTGGAGAGACTAAATTAATTCTTTGCTTTGGTATTTACTGAAGAAGATGTAGAGAAGTTATCCATGCCTGAAATGGTATTTAAAGCTGATGCAGCAGAAGAATTGAAAGAAATATCAATAAACCGAGAAGATGTGTTACAACTATTTGATAACCTGAAGAGTAGCAAATCACCTGGATTGGATGGTATACATCTGAGGATGTTGAAAGAACTGAAATATGAGATTGCAGACCTACTATTACTAATCTATGAACATCATTAAAATCATCAGTAATACCTGAAGATTGGAGGATGGCCAATGTAACACCAATTTTTAAAAAAGGTTCCAGGGGTGATCTGGGAAACTACAGACCGGTGAGCCTGACGTCAGTACCGGGAAAAATTGTAGAAACCATTATTAAGAGCAAAATTTCTGAACATGTAGATAGCCATGGTTTAATGGGAGACAGCCAACATGGCTTTAGCCAGGGAAGATCTTGTCCTACTAATCTGTTATATTTTTTTGAAGGTGTAAATATACAGGTAGACAAAGGTGGGTCGGTCGATGTAGTGTATCTGAATTTTCAAAAAGCCTTTGACAAGGTCCTACATGAGAGACTCTTGGCGAAATTAAAAAGCCATGGGATTTGAGCCAGTGTACTATTGTGGATCAGGAACTGGTTAAAAGATAAAAAGCAGAAGGTAGGGCTAAATGGCCGATTTTCCCAAAGGAGAAAGTTGAATAGTGGAGTATGCCAAGGATCTGTGAAGGGTCTGCTGCTTTTTAAGATATTTGTAAATGACCTGGAAATGGGAATAACAAGTGAGGTAATCAAATTTGCAGATGACACAACAATTTTTAAAATTATTAAAACACAAGAAGATTGTGAAAAATTGCAAGAGGAGCTTAATAAATTGGAAATCTGGATGTTCAAATGGCAGATGAACCTTAATGTGGACAATTGCAAAGTTACGCATCTAGGAAAGAACAATCCAAATTATGGTTCCACGATGCAATTATGGTTCCATATTAGGAACCACTACCCAGGAAAAAGATTTAGGCATCATTGTGGATAATACATTGAAACTCTCTGCCCAGTGTGCAGTGGTGGCCAAGAAAGCAAATAGAATGCTAGGAATCATAAGGAAAGGAATGAAGAATAAAACAAAGCATATTATAATGCCTCTGTATTGTTCCATGGTGCGACCGCACCTCAAATATTGTGTGCAATTCTGGTTGCCATATCTTAAAAAGGATATAGCAGAATTAGAAAAGGTACAGAGAAGAGCCACCAAAATGGTAAAGGATATAGAAGGATACCCCTATGAGGAGAGGCAAAAAAGGTTAGGGCTCTTAATCCTGAAAAAGAGACGGCTGAGGGGAGATATGATAGAAGTCTATAAATTAATGATGGAGTGGAACAGGTAAACATAGATCGATTGTTTATGCCATCAAAATGTAGAAAGACTAGGGGACATGCAATGAAGCTACAGTGTAACCAATACAAGACTAATAAGTGAAAATATTTTTTCACTCATCGCGTAATCAAACTCTGGAATTTGTTACTAGAGGATATTGTAAAAGCATTTACTGTATCTGGGTTTAAAAAAGGTTTGGAAAGTTCCTGGAGGAAAGATCCATAAACCATTATTAAAGGGGACCCGGGAAATACACTGCTTGACCCGATACAAGCATTGTTGAACCTATGTCTTTTGGGGAAACTGCTAGGTACTCGTAACCTAGATTGGCCATTGTTGGAAATAGGATACTGGGCTTGATTCACCTTCGTCTGACCCAGTATGGCATATCTTATGTTCTTATCCCCTGTACTATACCACTTCCTTTGGCTTTTGCAGTCCAGACATATGACCCTTCATTTTTTAGCATTAATTCTCAATTGGCAAATTTTAAACTATTCGTCAAGTATCGCTATATTGTATATCCTCATGCTTTCTATACCTTCCAGAGTGCTTAACATATTGCAGATTTTGGTATCATCTGCAAAGAGGCAAACTTATCTGATAGTCCTTCTATAATATCACTTACATAAATGTAAAAAGAACTAGACAAAGGACTGTTCACTGTGGTGCACCGCTGGTAATGTTCTTATCCTCAGAGTGAAAACCTTTGTTGCCTCCTACTCAACCATTCACTTTAGGGACCTTCCCAAAAGCATTCAGTTTATTTATAAGACTTTGCTAAAATCCAAATCCACTACATCTAGCTTTCTCCCTCGTTCCATTTCTCTGGTTTAGGGACCCTCAAGTCATTCCCTCTATGCTCTACACCCCCCCCTCCCCGCCCACTAGTTTCTCCTTCTTCCACTTCTTCATCCAGTCACAATCATCAGGCCCTTTCTCTCCCACCCATCTTCTTCCTAAACCCACATTTTCCCTATTTATTATTTATTTAGCAGGATTTATATACCGCTTTTCACCGGATCAAAGCGGTTGACATAGAATAATGTTTTTTTTAAATACATAGTACAAAACAATTTATGTACAATGAGCAGGTAACTTATATACAAGAAGATTGAATGTAGATTTGATTAGTTATTTACATTTGTGGGCTATATGCAGGGTGTGCACAAGAGAGGTTGCGTAGGAGCTTATTCTGTTTGGGGTTTGTGGGTTTTGTGTATGTTTGAGGGGGTGGTTGTGTGAGGTGCCAAGGTGCTCAATGAACAGGTGAGTTTTCAGGTGCTTGTGGAAGTTATGGAAGTCTGGTATGTTTCGGATTGAGTCTGGCCGGGAGTTCCTGATAGATAGTGCTTATACTTTCTGCATAGCATTCCAACTAGGATTCTGTAAAATTTGGTTAGAGGTCACAAAAGTTCAGATTTAATGACTTCATTTAATAGAAAATGACTTACATGTCAGAAATTGCTTAGAGAGGGACAGTGGTGAGTAGGAATGGAACTGTTCTACAATGGTTCCATTCTTACCTGACGGACAAACACCTGGAACTAATTAGTAGTCTACTGGTGAATGAAACAAAAGCCCAGACTGTTTGCAGAAAGGAGAGGCTGAAGAAATGAGCAGCAAAGCAAGATGGTTCAGGAGTGGTCCAATTCTTTTTAACATCTTTGTTACTAATATTGCGGAAGGGCTGTCAGGTAACGTTTGCGTATTTGCAAATGATACCAAAATTTGCAATAGAGAAGACACCCAGGAAGGAGTAGATAACATGAGGAAGGATCTAGCTAAGATCAAAGAATGCTCTAGAATTTGGCAGCTGGAATTTAATACAAAAAAACAAAGGTCATCCACTTGGGCTGTAAAAATCCAAAGGAGCGATACAGTGTAGGGTGTGAGGTCCTTCTGTCCATGAAAGAAGAGCGGGACCTGGGCTTAATTATGTCTGGCGATCTTAAAATAGCTAAACAGGTAGAAAAGGTGACTGCAAAAGCCAGAAGGATGCTTGGGTGTATAGGGAGAGGAATGGCCAGCAGAAAAAAGAAGGTGATAATGCCTCTGTATAAATCTCTGGTGCGTCTTCATTTGGAGTATTGTGTGCAGTTCTGGAGACCATACCTTCAAAAGGATATAAGCAGGTTGGAGTCGGTGCAGAGGGTGGCTACTAAAATGGTTAGTGGTTTTCGTTATGAAGCATATGAGGACTGATTTAAAGATCATAATATATATATTTTAGAGGAAAGGCGGGATAGGGGAGATATGATAGAGACATTAAAATACCTCCGTAGCGTAAATGCACAGGAGAGTCTCTTTCAATTGAAGGCAAGCTCTGCTACAAGGGGACATAGGATGAGAGTGAAAGGGGATAGACTCAGGAGTAATATGTAGAAATATTTCTTTATGGAAAGAGTGATAGATGTGTGGAATAGTCTCCCAGTGAAGGTAGTAGAGACCAGGACAGTATCTGAATTCAAAAAAGCAGGGGCCAAACACAGAGGATCTCTAAAGGAAAAAAGGGGACTATTGTAGTTGATATGGAAAGGCAGACTAGATGGGCCATGTGGTCTTTTTCTGCCGTCATGTTTCTATGAGTAAAAACACAGAGGTGGGAATATTTGAGGATTAGTTGTCAGACCCTGAAATAACAACAGCTTCAAGAGGTTATTTAACCTGCTTTTTTCTAATCTCATGGCCGGTTTTCCGACAAAAATAATTTTTCAACACATTTTTTCAAGATTTTTGTGGTTGCTCATTTATTAGTTGATTACCACTCTTCTTTATATTTTTTGAGACCCTGAAATAAGACAGGAACTTCAGTGCTGTTACAGATTTTTGATTAAGGAATTAGGGAACTGTCATGGTTCTGGAAAGCTAACACAAGAGTAATGTGCTTGCTGTGTAAATGATCCTGATTAGAAGCCATAGGGAAGCTTTCACTTACAGGCTGATGCAGAAGGTCTAATGTGCCATTTGCATACAGATAATGTAACATATGCACAAATTCTGACACGCCAAATGCAGAAAAAAGATTGACGTATGAGTAAACAGCAAAGAAAAATTAAGCGTACACAGTAACACCAAGCGAATTTAAATTATACACAAATGAGCTCTGTGTATTAAAATAGCATGCAAATATTGTCTGCCCCTAATGCAGAAAAATGCGTAGAGGATTACGTAACCAGCTGAAGCACAAATATCTCTACGCCTGGTTTGAAAAGGCTTAAACGTCTTACGTGTGCCCCCGATAGTATTTTGATGGCATTGGGGGCTTTCCCCAATGCCTGGGTCATCTGAGGTGAAGTGTCAAACTTCCTCTCAGATGATCCAGCATCGGGGAAAGCCTCTGATACCATTAAAATGCTGTCGGGAGGCCAGTGCCTTTGACACTGACCCCCACAGAAACCAAATCCCTGGTGGCCCAGTGGTTCTGATCCCCTCCCAACCACCCAATAAAAAATCCCTGGTGGCCCAGTGGCCCCAATCCACCCACCCACAATAAAAAAAACACCCTGGTGGTCCAGCAGCCCTGATCCCACCTACTCACCATTAACAAAAGGCATGTGGCCTCTGAACCCCCATCCCCCTCCTGGTACCTTTAAGATGGAATGGGAGCATTGTTCATGCGCTCTGACCCCTGCGCTGCCATCTTGAAAAACGGCAGTGCCTGGTCCCATGCAGTACATCCTAGGATGCACCTGGGCAGGGTCAGACTACCAGCGACTTGTACAGTGGCATCGGCAGAAAGGAAGAGGTACTAATGCCACTGTACAAGTCGCTGATGAGGCCTCACTTGGAATATTGTGTTCAGTTTTGGAGACCGTATCTTGCAAAGGGCATAAAAATGCTGGAAGAAGTTCATAGGAAGGTGACCAAAATGATTTGGAGCCTGCATCAGAAGTCTTATGAGAAGAGACTTGAAGACCTAAATATGTACACTCTGGAGGAGAGGAGGGACAGGGAGATTTGATTCAGACCTTTAAATACTTAAGAGTATTAATGGACAAACGAACCTCTTCTAAAGATGGGGAAGCTGTAAAACTAGAGGGCATAGCATGAAGCTGCAAGGGAGTAAACTGAAAGTCAATGTCAGAAAATACTTTTTCACTGAAAGGGTGGTGGATGCTTGGAATGACCTCCCGATGGAAGTGGTGGGGGCAAACACAGTGACAGAATTCAAAATGGCATGGGACAGACACAGTGGATCTCTTTATAGCAACAGGATAAAATCAAAATAAGCATAATTATCTCTTATAGTCGAACAAATAGGGGTGACCTACACGGAGCGGCAAGTGCCCCTACTCTTACCGCCTTGCTGGGCAGATTAGATGGACCATACTGGTCTTTATCTGCCATCATATACTATGTTACTATATAAGGCTTTCCTCCATGCCTGGATCATCTAAGGTGAAGTGTTAAACTTCCCCTCAGAAGACCCTGTTGCTCTGGGAGAGCATGCGAAACTTGTGCCAACTTCTGTGTGCATATATTTGGTTTGCTCTTCCAGTTTAACACTGACATTTGTGCCGCAGTTTAATGTGTGGCTAATTTGCATGCCAGGGCTGAAGCTGCATGCTATTGGTGCACTACATAGACATGTACATAGCTAATAGCACATGACTTCAGCACCGGCCTTCTGCATTGGCCCCTTAGTAATTTGAAGTACCTTGTCAGAGAGTGTGTGCTGAGAACAAACAGACAAGTTGGGATAAGTAACTGCAGTGACATTTGAAATATTCCCTGGTTTAAAGTTATGCCAGAGGATTGTATGTGGGCTTGGAGTATTACTGACCAGGGTTCAATGGGAAAATAACTTCTTGTTTAGATTAATATTGAGCTAGGATATGTGCTATTTAGAAACAGACAGGCCAAGAGTTTGCGGTTAAGCAGCTGACATAGGAAGTCAGTTGACATAGTTAAGCCACCAAGCTATATTCTCTACAATGGAGAATCAGGTAAGTTGAAACAGGGAAACGTTATTGCTTGTTTGGGAAATGTACTTGCAATTAAGTTGTGTAAGTTGGTTGCATAAGTTAAATAACAAATTAAAGCCCATAGGCTATGGTCTCTGTCATGAATGATTAGAACAGCTTTAATAAGGGAATTTTTTTACTTGTTTGTGACAGCACTTTGGATTAAATTGTGCAAGGGGTTATATGGTAGCTGTGGAAAGTTGTTAATTGGAAGCCCATGGTGGAGCATCCACTTAAAGCTGTGTGTTTAAAAGCCAGTGCTCTACAGGTAATCCCCCTCTTAGCCGGCACTGGGGTCACAGCAGTGTTTCCAGCACAGCCCAGAGAGAGAGAGAGAGAGGTACGCTGAACAGCTGAGCTGAAGAACAATGTAGCTGCCCAATACTGCAAAAGCTGCAGCAGAGTTGAGACAAAGGCAATGTACCACCTACAAGCTTCCTCTCCTAAAGAGCCTTCCTCTGCAGCATGCACTCACTCTGCTCCTCCCCCCCCCCCCCGCATTATCTTTAGGCATCGGCGGGTGTGTTTAAAAGCCAGCGCTCTACAGGTGTGCCCGCGCCTGGTGGGCCTGCACCTGAGGGTCCTTTGGGGTGGCTCTTAAGCATGGTCCAGGCGGCAGAGGCAGCAAATATTGAAAAGAAAACCAACAGTCGCAAGAAAGCCTCATGGACCCATATTTCACCTGAGAACTGCCATAACAATACTTTAAACAAACAAGGACAAACTTCTTAACCATTAAACTTATTCACTCAATGGAACATCTGGAGATGCTAATAACTTCACCACAGATAACACCATCTGCCAACATAATCTTCTCTTTGAGAGGTATGACTTCTATACTCACAACCAGACCATAGGCATTTTGAACTTTTGCAAGGACTACACAAGTCTTACAACCCACATTGATGTAATTGACGTGGTTGACTACTCTTTACTCTTATCCATTAGATTCAGATTCAGACTCTGTTTTGATCACTGATACCTTGTACTATCAATTTGCTATTTTGAACAACAATAACTTGAGACTACTTATCACAATATTGCACTCCAGGTAACTCTCACAGTGGCTAACATTA
Source organism: Ichthyophis bannanicus (assembly GCA_033557465.1). Lineage (NCBI taxonomy): Eukaryota > Metazoa > Chordata > Amphibia > Gymnophiona > Ichthyophiidae > Ichthyophis > Ichthyophis bannanicus. The sequence goes on along the minus strand of CM066033.1, from coordinate 712,680,335 downwards.
GCTTATACCAGTGCCTAAACTGCGCATGAAATGAGAGTCAGAAGCTGTAAAGATGTCTTACGCATTGGAACATGGAACGTACGAAGCATGAACCAAGGGAAGTTGGAGGTGGAACGTGTACAACTTGATCTGTTGGGTGTCAGCGAACTGAAATGGACTGGCATCGGGCACTTCGCATCAGATGATCACATAGTCTACTATGCTGGAAATGAAAGACAAAGAAGAAATGGTGTTGCATTTATAATAAAGAAGAAACTTGCAAGAAATGTAATGAAATACAATGCAGACAGTGAACGCTTAATCTCTATTCGTCTGCGAGGATTACCTATCAACACAACTATAATTCAAGTATATGCCCCAACAACAGCTGCAGAAGAGAATGAAATTGAAGAGTTTTATGAACAAGTACAAGCTGAAATTGACAGAACATGCAAACAGGATATCCTGATAGTCATGGGTGACTGGAACGCAAAAGTTGGCAACAAAGAAGAAGGCAAAGTAGTTGGAAAATATGGATTTGGCAACAGAAATGAAGCTGGAGAAAGACTGATAGAATTCTGCAAGACCAATGATCTATTCATCTCAAACACCTTCTTCCAGCAATACAAGCGGCGACTGTACACATGGACTTCACCCAATGGATTGTATAAAAATCAAATTGACTACATCTGTGGAAGTCAACGATGGAAAAGCTCTATAACATCAACAAAGACAAAACCTGGAGCTGACTGTGGTACAGATCATCAACTACTAGTATGCAAACTCAAGCTAAAGTTGAAAAAGAGCAAACCACTCATGAATGCAGCAAAATATGACCTTGAGAATATACCACTGGAATTTAAAGACTGCCTGCAAAATCGATTTGCTGCTTTAGATACAAATGACAGAGCTCCGGAAGAGTTATGGAATGACATCAAGAAGGTTGTGTTGGAAGAAAACGAGAAGTCTCTACAAAAGGTGAAAAAGCAAAAATGGCCAAAATGGATGGCAGAAGAAACTCTGAGAATTGCCCAGAAACGCAGAGAAGCTAAAGCCAGAGGAGAAAGAAAGACAATAACAGAACTCAACAGAGATTTCCAATGTGCAGCAAGACAGGACAAGGAAAAGTACTACAATGACACTTGCATGGAAATAGAAGCAGAAACTATTAGAGGAAGAACAAGATCGGCTTTCCTAAAGCTACGAGAGTTAAAGAAAAAGTTCCAGCCTCGAATTGGAATGTTACAAGATGCTCAAGGTTCTATGTTGAATGATGCTGAGAAGATCAAGAAAAGGTGGAAGCAATATACAGAGTTTTTATATGATAAAGATCAAGTGGACCAACAGCCGTTTCAACCTGTACCTTATGATCGGGAACCATTGGTGATGAAAGAAGAAGTTGAAGCAGCATTGAAAGCCTTATCAAAGAACAAAGCATCAGGCATCGATAGCATTCCTATAGAAGTATTGCAGCAATCTGATGCAGCTGTTACCATACTTACAAGGCTCTGCCAAGAAATATGGAAGACAACATCATGGCCAACTGACTGGAAAAGATGTGTGTTTATACCAATACTAAAGAAAGGTGATCCAACAGACTGGAAATTATCGAACAATCGCTCTGATCCCACATGCCAGCAAGATTCTACTGAAGATTATTCAAAAGAGACTACAACCATACCTGGAACAAGAACCACCTGACGTGCAAGCAGGGTTCAGGAAAGGGCGAGGAACGAGAGACATCATTCCGGATGTGAGATGGATCCTTGAAAAGACTAAAGAATACCAAAAGGATATCTATTTGTGCTTTATCAACTATAGCAAGGCTTATGACTGTGTAAACCATGAGAAACTCTGGGCCACATTAAGAAGTATGGGTATACCAGAACACCTGATCGTTCTCTTGCGCAATCTGTACATTGATCAAGAAGCAACAGTTCGAACGGAACAAGGAGAAACAGAATTGTTTAAAATAAGCAAAGGTGTAAGACAAGGCTGCATACTTTCCCCCTACCTGTTTAATTTATATGCAGAACAAATCAGAGAAGCAGGATTGTATGAAGACAACAGAGGTGTGAAGATTGGTGGAAGACTCATCAACAACCTTCGCTATGCTGATGATACCACATTACTGGCTGAAAGTGATCTGAAACATTTGCTTCTCACAATCAAAGAACATAGTCTCAAAATGGGCCTGCACCTTAATGTAAAGAAGACAAAGATCATGACAACTAGCATAATCAACAGGTTCATCGTTGAGGGAGAAGAAATTGAAACTGTGAACAACTTTAACCTTACTTGGATCAACTATAAATGAAGAAGCAACAAGCAGTCAAGAAATCAAACGACGCATTACTCTTGGCAGAATGGCTATGAAAGACCTAGATAAGATTCTCAAGAGCAGAGATGTCTCTCTCCATACAAAGATTCGACTTGTTCAAGCCATGGTATTTTCAATAACATCATATGGATGTGAAAGCTGGACAGTGAAAAAGACAGACAGGAAGAAAATTGATGCCTTTGAATTATGGTGCTGGCAGTGAATACTGTGTATACCATGGACTGCCCGAAGAACAAACCAGTTGGTACTAGAGGAGATCAAACCTAAGCTTTCTTTAGAAGCTCAGATGACAAGACTTCAACTTTCATACTTTGGACACATCATGCGAAGAGAGAGATCATTAGAGAAAGACATCATGCTTGGCAAGATAGAAGGTTAACGCAAAAGAGGAAGGCCAGCAATGAGATGGATCGATACAATAACAGCAGCTACGGGTACCAGTCTGTCAACAATGAGCCGCCTGACTGAAGACCGAACACAATTTAGGATAGCTATCCAGAGGGTCGCCATGAGTCGGCTCCGACTTGACGGCACTTAACAACAACAACAAACTTTGTAATGATCTTCCTCCTCATGATTCCAACTGCCCAATCACTAAACAATGTTACACCTCAAAACCAACACATGCCAATCATAAAATACCACCCACAGAATCCTCAACCACAAACACCCACATCATGCAAAGCTTCACAACAGACTAATATCAATCTTCAATCCTCACCCCACTGACATGCCATCACAACTCATACACACCCACTGAAATGTTATTCACTAAAAACAAGATCCCTCAGAAATAAAATCCCAATAATATTAGATATAATTCATGACAATAATCCAGATTTAATATGCCTTACTGAGACTTGGCTAACAGAAACTGACATTGTACTTTCAAACCAATTAAATCTTCAAGGGTATAACATGATCTCCAGGAACAAGCAGGAATAAGTCCTCACATATGGGTACGTCGGAACCGACGGAGCCTGCGCGGGAAAGCTCCCCAGCTTCCTAGAATGGAAGCTTTTGGGACCTCCCACTGCACATGCGCGCTGCCTTCCCGCCTTCCTGAACAGCTCTCCTCAGTTTCTCTTTTTCCGCGGAGCCAGCAGGTCGTGTATCCTGTCACCGCTGAAGAAATTGTAGTTTTTTGTTTTGTTTCTTTAGACCGCGTACCTGCCTTCCCATACCGATACCGGTATCGCCGGTCTTCCTTTTTCTTTCTTGAAAAATTATTTTCTTTTCTTTTATTATTTTTCAGCACTTGGTCACTTCAGTTAGGCCTTCAGGCCTACTTGAATTTTCCACATGGAGAAGCCAGCCCCTGGATTTAAGAAGTGTACCAAGTGTACTGCTGTAATATCAGTCACAGACACCCATGAATGGTGTCTTAAATGTTTGGGGCCTGACCACTCCATTCCGGACTGCCCTTCCTGCTCCCAAATGTCTAAGCGTGGGCTGCAGAACCGGGCCAACAAATTCCATGTGCTGTTTGCTTCAGAGAATCCAACATCACAGTCATCCAGGTCATCATCTCCGGATGGATCTCAGGTAACCAAACCTTCTGTGGGCAAGTCCTCAAAGGGCAAATCTCCTTCAAAGCATCGAGAGGCTCTTAGTTTTGAGGACCCTGCCCCAGCCAAACAGCCCCGGCGGGAAGCTCTGCCTTCCAAACCGCCAATTCAGGGGCTACAGGTTGACATCGATGGCACGGCCTCAACAGATCACCTGTTGGACTGCTCTGGGGTACCGGCCCATACCGGTACCGACATCCAGGCAGCCGTGGCGTCTATGGGCAATACTGTCCAATCCATGCAGCAGGCCGTCATGGCTTTCATTAAAGCTGCAACGCCATCGGTACCGCTTCCAGCGGTTCCGGGCCCGGTTCCGGTATCGTCCGCCATGCCGGAACCCAGGCCTTCCTCTTCTAAACGCAAATCGGTACCGTATGGGCTTTCGCTCCATACCGCTTCCATACCCGGTACGCCCGATGTCGATACCGATCGGTATGCGTATCGTGCGTTGGAGGAAACTAGAGAATACACCGATTCCTCTGAGGATTTTGGCTCCTCTGATGAGTCTGCAGAGCTCTCCCTTGACCTTCCTGAGGAACCTTCTTCTCCAAAAAGGAGAATGTCTCCTCCAGAGGATTTGTCCTTTCAGGACTTTATTTTAGAAATGGCTAAAGGCCTTTCTATCACTACCTCCTCTGAAAGGGAACCAAGGTCAAAAAGATTGGATATTTTAGGATACTCTAAGTCTCCTAAAGAAGCAGTTACCCTGCCTATCCATGAAATCCTTCAGGAACAATTGATGGATTTCTGGGAGAACCCTTTAACTCTGTCTCCTTATTCCCGTAGGTTGGACACCATGTATCGGGTCCCTCCTTCTCCTGGTTTTCAGAAAACTCAATTGCCTCACCACTCCATTGTGGTAAAGTCTGCAATGAAAAAGATCAAGAGTACTAAAAGGCACTCTTCTACACCTCCAGGAAGGGAATGTAAGACACTGGACTCTTTTGGTAGGAAAATCTTCCAGGCTAGTATGCTTATAGCCAGGATTAATTCCTACAGCCTCTATATGGGCATGTTCCTAGGGGAACTTGCCAAGAAAGTGCGGCATTTTGCCCCCTTTATCCCTGAGGATAAACAGGAGGACTTCCTTTCTGTTGTGAAACAACTTTCAGATGTTTCTAAGTTCTCCAACAGAGCTGCCTTTGATTCCTTCGAGGGAGCCAGCAGAGCTTCTGGCATTGCTATTGCAGCCAGACGTCTGGCTTGGCTCCAGGCTTCTGATCTGGAACCCTGGGTTCTAGATGGCTTACGGAATCTGCCCTGTACAGGTGAGAACTTATTCGGTGCAGAGTGGCAAGTTAAAGCCACTCAAATGGACGCTGAAAATGCCACCCTAGAGAGACTTTCTAAGTCCACTTCTACTCCCACTAAGAAGAAGTCTTTCAAGAGGCCTTATTATAAGAAGGCCAGATATGCTTCCAATACTGGCCAGCAATCTTCTCAACCTCGTTTTGCGGCTAAACATCAGCAAACGAAACAAGCAAGAGCAAAGCCTGCAGCAGCTACTGCAGCTCAACAGGCTCCACCCCCTCAGGGGTTTTGACTTGCCCCTAGAGAACTTGCCATTCCTGGTTCTGGACCAACCAGAACCTCTCACCATACCTGGAAGGTTAGCTCACTTTGCTCCCAGATGGGAACAAATCACAACAGAGCAATGGACCCTCTCTATCATCCGAGAGGGTTACAAACTTCATTTCTCCAACCTTCCTCCTCATCACATGGTGAGACCCTTCAATTCTCCATCTCCTCTCCTAGCCCTGTTGGATCGGGAGATCTCTTCTCTGCTTGCCCAAGGGGCCATAGAAGAGGTTCCTCTTCATCAACAAGGGTCAGGTTTCTACTCCCCCTATTTTCTCATTCCAAAGAAGACAGGGGGATTCAGACCAATCCTAGATCTGAGAGAATTGAACAAATTTCTGTACAAGGAGAAATTCAAAATGCTCTCTTTGGGCATTCTCCTTCCATACCTTCAGAGTCAGGACTGGCTTTGTTCTCTAGACCTGCAGGATGCGTATACACATCTACTCATCCATCCATCCCACAGAAAATATCTTCGCTTTCTGTTCAGGGGAAGTCATTACCAATACAGAGTACTTCCCTTCGGTCTCGCCTCTGCCCCAAGAGTCTTTACCAAATGCATGGCAGTCGTAGCCACATTTCTCAGAAGCATGGGGATTTTCGTATTCCCATATCTGGACGACTGGCTCATTCGAGCTCCAACTCAGTCGCAGGCCCAGATTTCCCTAGACCGCACAAGGAGCCTTCTGCAGTATCTGGGACTGGTGGTAAACCTTCCCAAGTCTCAACTCAGCCCTACTCAGTCTCTAGAATTCATAGGGGCCCAGTTGGACACCACCACTGCAAGAGCCTACCTTCCACTGGTTCGGGGTCAGCATCTGCTGAGCTTGGCCTCCCAAGCCCAGTCCAGTACTCACTTGACAGCCAGGGAAATGCTACGCCTCCTGGGCCATATGGCCTCCACAGTACATGTGGTGCCCTATGCTCGTCTTCATATGAGAGCAGCTCAATGGACCCTAGCCACCCAGTGGACTCAGGCGTCGGGAGCACTCTCAGACCAAATACAAACCTCAAACCGTCTGTCTTGGTCCCTCCATTGGTGGATATCCACCAAGAATCTGTTGTTGGGGGCTCCCTTTCAGCCCTTGCTACCCCAAGCAACCCTCACAACAGATGCCTCCCAATTGGGGTGGGGAGCCCATCTGCTAACTCTCTCCACTCATATCAACCTCCTGGAACTGCGAGCAATTTACCTTGCCCTCAAGGTCTTCTATACCCTCCTTGCCAACCTGACTGTCCTGGTTCAGACAGACAATCAGGTGGCCATGTTTTACATAAACAAACAAGGAGGGACGGGCTCTCTGTCGCTTTGCAACGAAGCTCTCAGACAATGTATGGGCCTTCGCCAGAGAGCACCAAATTCATCTGCTAGCAGTGTATCTTCCAGGAGTTCAAAATTCTCGAGCAGACAGGCTCAGTCGAGTTCTGCTGCCACACGAGTGGTCCCTACACGTGGACCAGATAACCAGAATCTTTCAGGAATGGGGGACCCCGGACATAGACCTCTTTGCAAGTCCGTGGAATGCCAAACTTCCCCGGTTCTGTTCCAGGACTCCGTGTCAGGAAGCTCAGGCCACGGACGCCTTTCTCCTCCATTGGGGTCAGGCGTTCCTATATGCCTTTCCACCCATTCCGCTGATTCCCAAGACTCTGTTCAAACTCCAGAGAGATCACGGCTCTATGATCCTCATAGCTCCACGCTGGCCACGCCAAGTGTGGTTCCCTCTGCTTCTACAGCTCTCCCAGGGATCCTCCCTGGACTTAGGAGCTGCACCAGACCTTCTGTCTCAGGAGGAGGGGACTTTGTGGCACCCAAACCCCAAATCCCTACATCTCCGAGCTTGGTTACTGAAGGCTTAAGTCTTCAAGACTTTAATCTTTCTCAACCTGTGAAAGATATCCTTCATGCCTCTAGGAAACCTTCCACGAGGCGGTCTTATGCTTTCAAATGGAAACGTTTTTCCATTTGGTGTGCTCAGCAGGGCCTTGACCCTCTGGCACTTCCTTTGAATTCCCTCTTAGACTATCTCCTGCATCTTTCCAATGCAGGCCTTAAGACGAATTCTGGTTTTGGATAGCAAAGGTTTCATCTTAGTAGCAACAGAAGAGATAATTGATACTACAAGCCTGTCTAAAACCAGGTTCAATCTTAGAAGCAACGGATGAGATAATTGATATTACAAGCCTGTCTAAAGAAAAAACCCCTGAAGAAACATAAAGGCTGTGAAACGCAGAGGCGCCCAGTCTGGCGTTGGGAAATTGAAGAAAAAGACAAAGACAAAAGATAAGCTTGCTGTTATAAGATATCTCATATTATCCAACTGGACGTTTGAAATATAAGTTTAGAAAAAGTTATAAGAAAGATATAAGAAATATATGAAAATGGGTCATTGATGCAAAAAGGTGCACTAAGTGATACATATCACCGGAAGTAGCCCGTAAGTCTGAGACCCGCTTAGAAAAAGATAAGTAGATTTATAAGGAAGACTGTTTATAGAATACTTGAATGAAGGAAATATTAATATATTGGAGTAATTAATTTTACATATTGGCTAAACAGTGGTATTACTCTGAAGAATTTTGGATCTATTACGGTTGGAATCTTTCCTTAACAACAGGATACATGCCCACAAAACTTAAACAGGCAATTAATAAGACCTATACTGCAATCAAAATTCTCTACCAAAGACAACCCAAAATCATGCAAGCCTATTTCTAGTTTGTCATTTATAGCCAAAATTATCAAAAAAGTTGTGCAGTTACAGCTTCAAGACTTTATAGATACAAACACTTCTCTAGACACACACCAATATGGATTCAGACCCTTCCACACTGTAGAGACCCTCCTACTCACATTTACAGACAAACTTATTAAAAGACTTAATAATACTAAACAAGCATTCATCTTAATATTTCTCAACATTGCCTCAGCTTTTGACAGTATCAATCACAAGATACTTAACTCTAGACTTCATCAGATTGGATTGCAAGGTACAGTAATCCAATGGTTTCAATTGTATCTGACTGACCGCAACCAACAGGTCCTAATTGGTCAGGCTTCATCCTCCACTCATACACATCGCCAAGGCCTTCCTCAAGGCTCTGCCCTTTCTGCCCTCCTCTTTAACCTCTACATTCAGCCCATCTGTAATATCTTTAAGAAACATGAAATAAATTATCACATCTATGCAGATGACATAATGATGTACATTCCCATACATATTACAAATCCCTCTTACCATCAAATTATGTCACGCCTAAAGAAAGTATCAGATTGGCTCAACCTAAACAATTTGAAATAAACTTCAATAAGACTGAAGTCCTATTTGTCAACCGCAACACCAGTTTCACCCCCCTTCTAAAATTAACCTTCAAGGAATTGAACTCATTGTCAAAATGGAGGTAAAATACTTAGTGGTCACCATTGACCAAGCTCTGAATACGTTAGCACACATTAAATCTGTCACCAAAGCCATTTACATCAAATTGTGCCTTCTCCAACAACTCCAACCTCTGCTTGAAAGTAATGACTTCAGGTCTGTGCTCCAAGCATTAATCATACCTCATTTTGACTTTTGTAATAGCATACTACATAGCTTCCCAAAGAAAACAATCCAACAACTTCAACTAGCACAGAACCTTGCAGCACGTATGATCTACACAGCACACATCTCTGATCACATAACCTCACTACTCTATAAACTTCACTGGCTACCAATCTCACAAAGAATAAAGTATGAATACCTCATGACAGTATTCAAACTCTTCAACAAAATTTCCCCTTCTAACCTATCCTCACTCCTAACAAAACCCACAAACTTAAGATCTAGAAGATCCTGCTCACAGAACATATTAGAAATACCACATCACATTCGAAACACCAGCCTCTGCACCTCTAACAAGGCCTTTTCAAACGTTGCCCCAACCCTACGGAACGCGCTTCCTGATAACCTAAGATCTATAAAAGACCTCCAACGGTTCTGCAAAAATCTTAAAACGCCCCTATTCTTTGAACATTATGGAAACCTTGGAGAGCAAGATTAACCTCAATAGCCATAAATACCCACTCTCACACTTTATTGTATATTAGTTTGTATATAGTTTGTCATTATGATGTAACCATAGCTGTTGTGTACTGCCTGAGAATAGACGGTTTGTAAATAGTTTAATGTATTATAGTTCAAACATTAGTTCTATGTAGTAACGTTTGTTCAATGTAAACCACCCCTGATTTCACTGGTCAACAAATTTTTACAAAAGTCATCTTACTGAAATAAAAATAGTCATTTCTTATCAATTTTTATATGATGAACATGAATATGACAGTGAAATTGCAAAGCTGGCTCTAACTTTTTTGTAATCTACAAGAATTAATGTTTACATCACGAAATGCATGTCAATAGTAAATATAATAGGCCTTCAATTAATACCTGTAAAAAAACAAGTCATAGACTACTTCTTAGATTTTTTTGCCTGTCTCTTTTACAGCTGTTCGGGAGCTTCTCTGGGGAGTGTCCAGCAGTAGTCAGCCAGCATTGTAGTGGACCATTTTCCCTGGTATCTTTGCTCCATCGTTGCGATATCCTGGTGAAAATGTTTGCCTTGTTCATCACTAACCATACCACAGTTGTCAGGAAAGAAATCGAGATGGGAATCAAGGAAATGGATCTTTCGAGACATATTGCAGCCAAGTTTCTGATACTGCATCAGCATGTCTTCTACTAGTTCCTTGTAGTTTTCTGCCCTAACATTCCCGAGAAAGTTTGTTGACACTAGGCGAAAAGCATTCCATGCTTGTTTCGCATCACCCTGCAGCAAGTTGTTGAACTGGTCATCTTTGAAGCGCTCTCGAATCTGAGGACCCACAAAAACTCCCTCTTTAATCTTTGCTTCGCTGAGTCAAGGGAATTTTTCATGCAGGTATCAAAAAGCTGGCGAAGTGCGGTTCATGGCTTTCACAAAGTTTTTCATCAAACCTAGTTTTATGTGAAGGGGTGGTAGAAGGATTTTGTGAGCCTCAACCAGAGCTGGGTGCTGAATAGTCTTCTCTCCAACTGTTACATTTTGTCTGCGATTTCATTCCTTCTGCAAGTAGTGCCAATCCCTTGCTCGGCTATCCCACTCACATAAGAAACACATGTATTTGGAAGACGGTTTCCATTGTTCAAAAGCACAGCCTTCAGACTCAGTTTCAAAGAGTCTATAAATAGTCTCCAGTCTTGTGGGTCATGAGTGATTTTTAAGGCATTCATGAGGCTTTCAATATCGGAACAGAATACCAGATTACTTACCTTTCCGACTGCGTATAGTACACTGCTGACGTCAGATGGCTTCAGCAGCTGTCTGGCAGTAGTATTGCATTGCATCAGAAAATGATGCAATCAACTCTGGATGATGTGTGCATGCTGGTATTATGCAATGTGATGCAATATTACATCATTCAAGGCTTATTTGGGATGTTGTTGATGTCCTACTGGATAAATTTACATGGTGAAACGTCAAAAATGAACTACATGCAATATCTTCAAAACGAGAGCCAATAAAATATTTTTAATGTTATATTCGTGTTCAGCTCACCAAGATACTACAGATTAGGGCCTTTTAAAGTCAGTAAAAATTTCAATGTTGACCAGTGTTTTTGGAAGGGGCGGTATAGAAAAGCTGTTAAAATAATAAATAAATAAATAACTTTATTTGTAAGCTTTGGGGAGGCAGTTTTATAAAGGACTATAGGCACATATGTTGACTTTATAAAACAGGTGCAATATATGGGCCAATATGCCTTCATAGTTTAGGCACTCTGTTATATCGGCCAAGAGGAAGGAATTCCACTCCGAGCTCCTCAGCCGATCCCTAAGCAAGCCACATGAACTCTTCAATTTAGTAAAATCCTTAACCAAGGAACCATCACCACCACAACAAGAATTTATACAGTCACAATTATACGCCAACTATATTCAATCCAAAGCCGTCAAAACAATCACAACCACACTACAAGAACCATCTCAGTCTCCCCAACATCAGAATCCACTCATTAAACTCTCACCCCCATCGGCAAAAAGCATTGAAGACATTATTGCCACCATCAACGCCACCACTGCATCAAATGACCCATGCCCAGCACACTGGATCAGAACAATGCACGTGGAACTCAGCCCAATCATAGCGGAGATTGCAAATCAGTCATTCTCAACAGGAATATTCCCATCGGCTCTTAAGCAGACATCCATCTGACCATTATTAAAGAACAACCAGCTGGACCCAAAGAAGGAGGAATCTTACCGGCCAATCTCCAGCATCCCACTACTAGCTAAAATCCTCGAGAAGGTGACCCAGAGACAGATCCAGCAACATATAGATACCTCATCCCCCTTAGACCCCTGCCAACATGGATTTAGGGAAGCTCATGGAGTGGAAACACTCCTGACCTCCCTAACTAACACACTCATCAGTGGGATAGACAGCATCAAGACATGCTTCGCGTTAATCTTCCTCGACATAGCGGCGGCGTTTGACTCAGTCAACCACAACCAACTCCTAGCTCGACTCCATGAGAAGGGAATCCAGGGTCTTGCATGGAATTGGTGTAAATCCTACCTAGAAGGTCGATGGCAACAAGTCCAGATTGGCACCAATACATCTGAACCTTTCCAACAAAAGCAAGGAGTTCCCCAAGGTTCCTCCCTATCTGCGCTGCTCTTTAACATATACATGCAGCCAATTTGCAAAATCACCCGTGCCTTCGGCATATCTTGCCTCATCTATGCAGACGACATACTGATGTTCACACCTATTAGTGTCACCCAGGGCCGGCAGATGTTACTCCCAGACTGAAGTCTTGCAGAACAGCTGTAATCACAAGACTTTGGCCTGGGAGGTGATAGCCGCAGAACCTGGAGTGGAAGCAGTGTGGCAAACAAGTTAAAGAGAACCAGAGGCCTTCCGCACAATATTCCAAGTGCTAGTCACACCCCATTTCGACTACGCAAATATTATACTCCACGGCCTCCCCAAGAATACCCTAAACCCGCTACAATTAGCGATGAATGCAGTGGCTCGAGTCTTGTGTGGAGCATCAAGGTGAGACCACATAACCCCCATCCTTAGGGAGCTACACTGGCTCCCGATAAGTTGCAGGATCTCATATAAAGCCCTCCTCATTACCTTCAAGGCCATTAATAAAATATCGCCCTCCTCAATCTCAGCCCTTCTCAACCACACCCCCAACAACAGATCTAGGAGGTCATTAGCTGCCAATACACTAGTTATCCCAAGGGAAACCACAAAATGTGCACAATCAACTAGCAATAGAGCATTTGCGTCCTATGCTCCTAGATACTGGAACAGCCTCCCTCCCAGCATCAGATCAATCAGCGACCTCATGCAATTCAGAAAAGCCCTCAAGCACCACCTGTTCCTTATGTACTTCTCACAACCTAACAACACCTCCCCTCCTCCACCCCACCACAACCCAATCCCTCAATATGATTACTAAATATGTACTTACGGAGCATGAAACACAGACCAGATAGTACTTGTATCCAAACGGTACTACCTAAAGATGTACTTTACTGTAAATAGACTGGCCAATATGTAAATAGACTACCAATATTGTAACTGTAAAATGTACATAGTTTCCCCCAGTTCAAATCCATGTTACGTTCCCTGTTATATGTAAACTTAGGACAGATCTGCCACTGTCTGAGAGTCATATTGTTGAATGTAAACTGCACTGATAACAAAGAGCGCGGTATAGAAGAGCTGTTAAATAAATAAATAAATAAATAAAATTAGAGGGTAATTTTCAAAATCATTTCCAAGGGTAAAAGACAATTTTACCTATTGAAATAGACTACCCATTATGCAGATAAAGTTACGCTTCCCCTGTGTGTATCCTATACATACATAACTTTATTGAGACTAACCGAATACATTCATAGTGGTAGGAATTGGGAGCGGTTTGCATTTAAATTCATACTTTTGAAAATTCTACTCTATTCTTATAAAGGAACCCTGAAAATTTGTGTGTGCTAAACAGTATGGAGGTCATTCCAGAAACCGAATAAGGGTTTGCCCATTATACCTACTGGAGACATGGAATAAGGCCAGTACTTAGAAAATATTCTGCTGTGTTTGTATAAAGGTGGTGACATAATGATGTACATTCCCATAGATGTACATCATTATGTCACCACCTTTATACAAACACAGGATTTATGAAGAACAGAAATCAGAGGTGTGGGAATCTTGTAAGTTAAAGAGGCAATGATAACTACCCTGAAAGAAATATTAAGAAGAGTAATAGTGATTATTCTGACCATGCTGACATTTGCTGTTTGTGCTAAAGGAGCTAATCTAGAGGGCCCATCAATTCCTGTATCCTAAAAAATGGTACTGTTGATGTAGGAATAATATATGAGTGCGTATGGAAAGGATTCTTGTTTGAGTGAGAAACGGAGATCATATTTTTAGTCCTGGGACTCCATGCTATTGTGTTATACCAGCTGTTATTTATAGGTTGAGGACATCTTTTTGGCAGAATTATGTTTTTGTGACTGAAAGTGAGAGAGTGTGTGTTTGTGTATGTGTGGTTTGAGAGTTGCACGGGAGGATCTGGTGTGCTCAACTGCAATTGCCTGGCCAATACCTGGACCGTACAGATGACCATAGTATCACCAGGTGCCAGTATGATAGGGCAGAAAAAATCACAAAAGGTTCTCCATAGTGTGGTAAGGAGGGTGCAGCCCAGCTAGAGAAAACTGAAAAAAAGAAGAATTTTTCTTCTTTACGGGGGATGGGTGCACAAAATCACATACTCCATACTAAAAGCCCTGAAAGGAACCTAGGGGGCAGAGCTAAGGGTAAACCAATCCCAGACCACAGGACAACCTTGCATAGGAGTAGGAGGTCCAAGTGGACGGAGCCAGGAAGGGAGTTGCCCTGCTCAGCAGTTAACAGGGAGAAAACAAACACAAGAGGGAGAGCCAGTTTGAATAAGGAAGGGGCTTTGAGAAGAAGGTCCAGGAGGAATTTAAGAGCAAGCACAAGTGGCAGTTGCAGTTCCAGGCCTAGCCCAGGTTCTAGCCCAGTTCTCAGAAGGCACAGACCGGAAAGATCTGTGGCCAAACTGAAGAGAAGCTTTTCAGCTAAGGAGAGCAGCAGAAGGAGGAACCACTCAGCTGCTGAGGAATGAAAGACTGGCAGTTGACCTTAGGGGGAGTGGCTTCACGGCTCAAGAAAACTTGATGTCTTCATATCCTCAGCTGCTGAAGGGGATTGACAACCTAACCTTCCCTGGACTGGCCCGGAGAAATGAAAAGGAAGAGAAGCTTTTCAGCTAAGGAGAGCATCAGAAGGAGGAACCACTATAGAGGCAGCCAAGAAAGGTACGCAGGGACCAAGCATTGCCAAGAGGATAGTTCTTGCTCTGACTCAGAGGAGACTGTCATACCCCAGAAGGCTCAGCACAGAAAGAAATATCTCACTAGGGAAGTTAAACAGGAGAGACCCCCAAGAGACCGGCCTGGAGAAGGCAAGGCCAGGCACTGGGAGAGGCTGTTTAATCTGGTGAAGACTCTTAAGGAAAAGAGCCCGGAGCACTTTCAAGGAGCACCCAGCTGTAGCTCAATAGAGAGCATGGAGGTAGGCCCTGAGGAAAGTGTTGTTAATTCTGATGTCTCTGAAATGGAATGCGAGCTGTGCACTAAGGTATTAGTGTGAGATAGAACAGTGGAACATAAAAAAAGGGGGGCTGTTGTAGCCTAAAGACAGTTCCAGAAGCTGGAAGAGAGGGGAAAGCCTGAATGTAAAGGATTAAGAAACTCTCCTAAAAAGCTGAAACTGCAGGAGCTCAGTGGAGGTTCAAACAGCTGAAACTGTTTGTGTGTGGCAACAGCAGGGTTGAAGCTGATACCTCACTCACTATGTGAAGAGTTTTAAAATGCCTTTTTCTTCTGATGCTAAGGTTAAGCTGTTGCAGTAAGGAACAAGAACTGGTATGAGTTTGTTCAAGGTTACACTGTTTTGGACATTTTGATTTCTGGGAGAAATTATCCTGTATTTCCTTTTTGTCTGGAGAAACCAAAAGTTATGCTTGAAGAATTTTATGTTCACCACTTACCAGCATGGAAACCGAATAAAATTTCCTGTGCGCTTTATTAACCACTTGGCTCTTCTTTCGTACACAACTACAAAAATCCTAGAAGGGATATCAGATGGCCAGCCGTCCCTACTAGGCAACCGCCTGGTAGGGGCGCGAGCGTCACAATAGCTAAATGTCAAAACATATCCCTTTCAACAATATCAGAACCTCAGCATAAGAGCATTCAGCAGTGCAAACAGCACTAAAACATGCCCAAAAGCACCATCATCGGTCTACATTTCGAGAGGTTGGTAAGGGTCCATACTTAGTATTGTAAAGACTCTTCTTAGAGATGACCAATGAAAGAGTAACTAAGGATTATTTTTATTTATTTATTTACATTCTCTTATATACCGCGCTATTCTGCATCAGTGCGGTTTACATTGAACAAACTGAAATTACATTGAACAGGGCATTATAACTTGGAGATAACTATTATACAGGGAACATGGGCTATGGAGGGTTAAGTGGCTTGCCCAAGACCACAAGGAGCACCTGTGGGACTAGAAACCCCAGTCCTTCAGGCCCAAGGTTGCTGTCCTCTACTGGGATTTGAACCCCTGACCTTCCGGCCTGAAGTACCTTGCCCCAACCACTATTATTGCCATGTATGTTTTGATGCGATATGTCATGACAAATGTATCACTTTCTACTTGCTGTCATTATATCTTTGAGTGCACTGAGATTACCTTGCACTGTTCTAGACATGCAACAGACTAGTATATCTAATCCAGTTTGCATCAACATTTATGTGTCATCAGTATTTATGTATAGTATGCACTGGCACAACACTGTCAGTGAGAGGAACAGTTTAGGAGATGCACATTTTAACAGAGGAGGCGTGGCCATAGCGGAGACGGTTAGCGTGGGGATGTCCAAACCGTTTGGTATGTATAGCCGTGTCTCGTTTCTCCATAGTGGTTTGCTCATGCTGCGCTGGAAACATCTATGTCCCCGATTCTGTAATCACGGGCATGTCTATACCTACAGCTGCATAACTAGGGTGAAGTCTGGCCCGTTTTTGATTTGGATGTGTCCGCATGCCAGACATGCATGTTATGGAATTGGCCTCCACGTGTAAATGTAAGCACATCAATTCCCTGGGGTAATTTTCAGAGGAAGTATGTGCATACTGTTTTTTTTTAGAAAATTCATTGAAGTTCACACAGGGAAAGCCTTTGCATACTTTTTATGCATGAGCACAGTTTAAAAATTACTCCCTCAGCCTCTCTGGTGCTCAGATTTGATTTGTAAACATTTTGTGGTAGGGACCTTGTAGTCATGTGATTTGTCTTCAACTCCCTCTACAAGGACACAATCATATAAACAACAAATAGTATAACTGTTAATGGAAAATATAGCTTTAAATATTTTATACCTTATTTTTGTCACCAACAACTCTGGCTGGATGGCTGGTAATTTGGGTTTGAAGTATTGGAGCTGAGATGTCCAAGGACACAGTCTCTGCTTGTAAGGAGACTGGAAGTCTTCCAGTTTCACCTGTGTAAGCTGTGGTATCGTGAAGGGCTGGAAGAGGTGGAGCTTGTAGTTCAAGCGGAGCTAGAATTATATATAAATATATATGTATGTATATAAATAAATAAATATGTATGGATTTTATAGAGCAGTGTCCAGTGTTCCCTCTAAGCTGCATAGGTGTGTAGTTGTGCACAGTTTCTATATTTCTGTGTAAGTCATGAATTGGTTACCTTCCAGTTCCATTTCCTGCCTGCTTGCAACCAATCACCTGTGCCCAAGTGAGTCCTCTGACCCATCTGTTGTAGCCAGGGCCGGCAAACCTTGTTTAAGTTGGGGCCCAGGGCAGAAATATGGGAGGGGGCTCGAAAGGCCACCTACAGGCCATAATTCCTTCAGCTTCAGACAGACTTGGGGCTCCCCTGAAGCATGGAGGCTCAGGACAATTGCCCTGTTTTCACCCCATAACACCAACCCTAGCTGTAGTCCTGTTGGGATGGGGGGGGGGGGAACATAGTGGAGATAGAGTGCACTTTCTCTCCTGACCTTATTCCACATCTTGATCCTGCCTGTGGCCAATCAACTCAGCCCTCCGTCCTGTGGCATTTATCATGGGTAAGCAGGGAGGAAGAAGAGCTTGTTGTTTGTATGTTAAATAGTGCTTCTTGCTTCCGGGTATGGGGGAGAGGATGGGAAAGGAATTGTGGTAGCTTGTCCACTAAGAGGGAGGATGGATTCTGGAATATGGGGAAAAAAGGGCAGCAAAGAGGCAGGAGACAGATGATGGAGAAGTGGGGGAATGGGTAAGAGGGAGACACTGAGAAAGGGAGAAAAAGGCAGGGGAAGATGGGGCGAAAATGAAAGGTTGGTGGAAGCAAGGTATAAGAAATGTGGAGGGATGGAAAAGGAAGATTATAAGAATAAAGAATGAGGTGAAGACAGAAATAGCAGAAGGAGGTGGAGGGGAGGCAAGATTGGCACTACTATTAGGTGAACAAAGCAGTCGTCTGGTGTGCCGAACTTTGGAGGGCAGTCCATTCCTGCCATTACTGCTGCTGCTACACCTCTCCTGGACCTGCAGTGAAAGCAATGACAATTAAACTACAAAAAAGCACTTAGCAGAGCCTGAATCACTATCTGCTGGTGCTGCACTCTGTAAGTTCAGCTGGTCCCGCTTCCTCCAAAGCGGACTTCCTGTTTGCATAGGAGCGGAACCACCTGGCCTTAAAGAGCACAGCACAGCATGTAGTGGTTCCAGCTCTTGTAAGTGCATCTTTCTTGTTTGTCATTGCCTAGAGAGATATAGCAGTGGTGGCAGGAGTGGCAGTAAGAGCAGGGAGAACGGCAAGAATAAAGGTTCGCCCAGGGCGCCTCATATCCTTGCACTGGCCGTAAGCGGAGGGAGCTAAAGAAAAGGATTGAAGTGTAGGAGAGAAAAAATAGAGCAGGAGGTAGCTGAGGATACTGAAAGATGTGAGAAAAGCTAAGAGCATAAGATATGCCATACTGGGTCAGACCAAGGTCCATCAAGCCCAGTATCCTGTTTCCAACAGCAGCCAATCCAGGTCATATGTACCTGTCAGGTTCCCAAAAAAGTACACAGATTCCATGTTGCTTATCCTGGGATAAGTAGTGGATTTCCCTGATCCTCTTTAATAATGGCTTATGGACTTTTCCTCCAAGAACTCATCCAAAGCTTTTTTAAATCCAGCTACTTTAACAGCTTTTACTACATAACTCCAGTAACGAATTCCAGAGCTTGATTACGTGTTGACTAAAAAGATATTTTCTCTCATTAGTCTTAAATGTGCTACATTGTAGCTTCATTGCATGTCCCCCAGTCTTTCTACATTTTGAAGGAGTAAACAGCCAATCTATGTTTGCCCTTTCCACTTCATAATTTATTTTATTGAGCTCTATCTTATCTTCCGTGTTGAAGAGCCCTAACCTTTTAAGCCTTTCTTCATTGGGGTATCTTTCCATCCCCTTTACCATTTTGGTGGCTATTCTCTTTATCTTTTCTAATTTTGCTAAATCCTTTTTAAGATATGGTGACTAGAACTGCACAAAATATTCAAGGTGTGGTCTCACCATGGAACAATACAGAGGCATCATAATATCCTTTGTCTGATTCTCCATTTCTTTTGTGACATGCTAAGAAGGCATAAAAAGAGAAGAAGAAATGAACGGACGAGATGAAAGCTGAAGAGAGACAGATGGAGAGAATGAAAGAGAAAGGAGAAAAAAAGAGCTCAGGTCCCCAGAAGCACAGTGGTAGGTGATAGCACTAAGGTAAAAAGAGCATACTGTGGGAGAAGGGGGTAAAAGGTGCATAATAGGGGACCCTCTATGGCACTCGCTTGCGAAGTTAGGTGTGCAACAATAGACCCTCCCCTATAAAATATTTGAGGGAACATTGGTGAGGTACAACAGGAAGCAGCCCCCTCCCACCCCAACAGCTGAAATGATGTGCCCAACAGCAATGCACACCCTTGCACACTCCCACAAAAGCATTAGAGGGAACATTGGTAATGTCTAATGGTCATTTACTGCATCTTACGTTATACCACTGCAAACTGTATATCACCATAGATTGCACACTATTAACTCATATTAAGGCAAATGATAGCAAGTGGAGACTGGAACATGCACAATTCTAGCAGTATTTTAGAAAAGGCTCTGTCAAAAGTGGAACCTTTTCTAAAATATGTATAAGGACATGCAGGAGAGCACATATATTTGCTGACATGTCTGGTCTAGCGCAACTCACTGCAACTGTGTACTTTGCACAGGGTGACAGCACTCATAGGGTGGCAGCAGTGAAAAGCCCAAGACTTCCCTCAGTGGCAATAGCAAAAACCCTGGCGGTGGAGAGCAACAGTGCAAACACAGGAGATTAAATAAAGAAGAGCACAAACGGTAGCATTTTTTAAAAATTTAGAGCTCCTTCTCAGGTTGGTGGAGCATGTGGCTCTTGCTCAGTGCTTTACTTCTGGTGTGCAGCTTTGATCTTGAAACTGCCCCTGCACACCAGAGGTGACGCATTTATCAAGAGCTCCACCGACCCGAGAAGGAGCTCTAAATTTTAACAAAGTCAGTATTTCTGCTGCTGCCATTAGCCCTGAGAGGGTTATAGTGGACTTGAAGAAAGGGGGAGAGGTGTTGGTGCTGGACTGCACTAGGGGAAAGAAGTGGAAAGGTGACAGATGCTGAGCTGGGCTGGACTGGGAGGGGAGGAAGGGGAAAGACGGCAGCTTCTGGGCTGGAGAGAATGAAAGACAGGAAAAAAAATGGGCTGGTGAAGGAATAAGAAAAGTAGATGATGGCTCAGAAGGGAGTGAGTATAGAGGGTGAGAGTGGACGGAAGTGGAGTGGGTGAAAGATAAAAGGGGAAAGAGGCATAAGGAGTAAGACAGGAGGATAGGGAGAGTGTAAGAGTGGAAAAATGGGCTGGGAAAAAGATGAGACAAGAAACTTGATAGGTGAAAGATTTAAAAAAAGAGGACTGAGGATGCAGTGTGAGTGGGGCCAATGCTACCATTAGGAAAACTAGGTGGTTGCCTAGAGCATAGCTCTCCAGGGGCGCCATTGGCACAGCTACCTCCCTCCCGGGACCTGCAGTGCTGGTGGCAATGACTGTAAACAGCCCTGTGGTGCATACCTTATAACTTTGGCACTGCAGGGCTGTTTGCTTCTGCCCCCTCTGGCGCCCGATGCTGACTTCCTGTTTGCAAACAGGTAGCCTAGCCCATTCACTAGGCAGGCTAGACAGCTGCCTAGGGCTGCAGACCTCGGTGGTCAGCATGGTGGCTTTGTGCCGCCACTTTGGTTCTCGTGGCAAGCCATGTACTTCAGCAAACATGGCCTGACGCTTCTGACCCCCCTCCAACTTAACTTCCTGTCACTGCCTTTAAACTGCCACCACTGGCCCCCCAGAAGATAGAATCGCAGCAGCAGCAGCAGTGGGGGGAGGCTGAGGGTGGGGGGCGGCATGGCTGAGTTCCTGCCTGGGGTGGCTGAAACCCTTGTGCCAGTCCTTCATATGTGACTGTGCTGCAGTATTCTGGTGGCGGTAACTTTCTGTGTTGTGGTGTATAGCAGTCCTGCTTTTTCTGATTTCCCAAGAGGAGGCGTATTGCTGTGCTGGGACAGAGTATAATATCTGTAGTGCTGCCTTGTCATAAATAGGCTTGTGGCAGGTTTGCTGAATGAGCAGGGTTATGCAGTACTTCATAAGGAACATGGCAATTGGCACTTCAGGGAAGTCGTGTAGCCATCCTGTAATCGCACTGCACTTGAAAACGGTGTTCAATCACTTAACATAGAACATGATGATGGCAGATAAAGGCAGCATAGTTCATCTAGTCTGCCCAAGATGTTATTGTTCGAAAGAGAAGGGAAGGGCTCCAGTACTCCGACAGAAGGGGGAAGGGGCAGTACGCTAATCATTCACACAGGGCAGCAAAAGAGGTAGCACCGGCTCTGCGAGACAGAGACCTTGAGGATCTATTTCACAAATTTACACGTGGGAAAAATTAACTCGGAAACTTACACATGTAAGTGCCAGCACTCAACCATGTAAATTGGTATTTCGCAGCATACATGTGTATGTGGGCCATTTTGTAAACCTATACATATAAATGCCACCAGTTAGCTAGAGGTTGTTATCTTTATTTCATTTCTATTTTGATGGAGAAAATCTACAGGGGATTAAGCAGAATAACCCCCCTTAATCTCTTCTGTAAAGGTCTGTCTGAAACAAGCACTTTCTAAAAACCTATACATTTGTGGTCAACATTATTCGCACCCTTGCAGTTCAACCCCTTAATGTCCAATATTTCCTAAAAAAAGTGGCCAGTGAAATGGCTTTGGACTATATACGCACACCTATTTGACACACAAAAGAATCAAATAAAACAAGACCAATTAAAAAAGGAAATAGTAGGAAATAGTATAAAAACTGGGACATTGCCAGGACATGATTATTTAATATTCAAAACAAACCCCCTTTAAAAAAACCCTTTCAAACAAAAAAACAAGAAATTTTATATACTTACACTTTTTAGGTTTTTTGTTTGAAGGGATTTTTTAAAGGGGGTTTGTTTTGAATATTAGATTATTTTCCCTTTAGTGGTTCTTTGGATATAGGACATGATTTTTGGCACCCTTATAAACAACTCAAATCAGTTTGAAGAGAAGAACCACATTCCCATTGCAGTAAAATTAGACACATAGCTGTGATCAATTGGCAATACTCACATGACTTAACTTGTTTAAAATGGCCACATTCACTCCCTGTTCCATTTTCCTAATGGTGAAGACAAGAGAACTGCCTGAGACCATCAGAAAAGCCATTAGCACCAAACATCAACTTCAAAGGGATATAAGTCCATCTCCAAAGACCTTGGGATTCCTGTGTCTACAGTTTGCAATGTTCTTAAGACGTTTTCTGCTCATGGAACGGTCAAGAACCTCCCAGGACGTAGTGGGAAGAGAAAAATTAATCCAAGAAGTCTTTGAAAGTGAGAGTGAACTGTCGAAAAAACACCAAATACAACATCCAAAGAGCTTAACACTGACCTGGAGCAATCTGGAGTGGTGGTTTCAACCCATACCATACGCTGTGCACTAAACAAAGAAGGACTTCATGGGCAAAGTCCAAGGGAGGACCCCACTGCTCAAAGACAAACATAAAAAGGCCCATCTGATCTTTGCCCAAACCTACCTTGAGAAGCCACAGTCCTGTGAAAATCTTCTGTAGACAGATGAAACCAAATTTGAGCTTTTTGGCAATGCAGACCAGCGATAAATTTACAGGTGAAGAAATGAAGCTTATAAAGAAAAAAAACACATTTTTTACAGTTAAGTATTGTGGAGGTTCTATTTCTTTGGATGTTGTATGTGGTGTTCTTCCAACAGTTTGCTCTCACCTTCGAAAACTTCTTGGATTAATTTTCCTCTTCCCACCACGTCATGGGAGGTTCTTGACAGTTCCATGAGCATAAAACTTTTTAATAACATTGCAAACTGTAGACAAAGGAATCCCAAGGTCTTTGAAGATGGCCTTCTACCCCTTTGAAGTTTGATATTTGGTGATAATGGCTTTTCTGATGGTCTCAGGCAGCTCTAGTCTTCACTATTGTGAAAATGGAACAGGGAGAGAATGTGGCCATTTTAAATATTGAAGTAGGCCAAAATAGAGCATAAACAACCGTGGGTGGTATGAAAACAGAACAAACAGGTGCACCATACAGCGCTGGTGATTAAAAGCTTTATTGAACAATTCTGATTAAAAACCCCCACGCGTTTTGGCTTGAAGCCTTCTTCAGGGGGTATTAGCCTTGAGAGACAATAATAAAAAGGAAAATAAATCATAAAATAATTCAATAAATACATTACAAATGAATATAAAATATAAAACCAACATGCAGACACAGATAAATAATGATAAAACCATATTAAACAGTCATAAAAAATATTATTTATGCATTATTGCTTTTATGATTACATATATGAGTTTTATGAGTTTGTTTAATATGGTTTTATCATTATTTATCTATGTCTGTGTTTTTGTTTTACATTTGTTTTACATTTTATATTCATTTGTACTAAATTTATTGAATTATTTTATGATTTTTTTTCTTTTTATGATTGTCTCTGTAGGCTAATACCCCCTGAAGAAGGCTTCAAGCCGAAATGCATTGGGGTTTTTAATCAGGATTGTTCAATAAAGCCTTTTATTACCAGCGCTGTGTGGTGCACCTGTTTGTTCTGTTCTCATTTTAAACATTAGAGTCATCATTTATTGGTTAATTCAAGTCATGTGAGTACTGACAATTGATCACAGGTGTGTCTAATTTTACTGCAATGAGAATGTGGTTCTTCTGTTCAAACTGATTTGAATTGTTTATAAGGGTGCCAATAATCAACTCCTGGCAGTGTCAAAGTTTTATACTATTTCCTTTTTAAATTGGTCTTATTTTATTCTTTTATTTGTCAAATATGTGTGCATATATAATCCAAAGCCATTTCACTGGCCACTTTTTTCTATATGATACTGGACATTAAGATGTTGAACTGCAAGAGGGCCAATAATGTTGACCACAACTATAATAGAACGACTCTACTTCAAATATGAATGAAAGTATATTTTGCATTATACACAGTTTTTAATAGTTTTGCTATTAAAGTTTATTATCTGTTATCTTATTTATTATTAATTCATGTTTGAAGTGGAATCATTCCAATACATTTTGAGCTCAATATTTAAAGGATTCACATTATTAGCAGACCCTCTAACCGTGTTAATCCCCCTAGCCAGGATATTCTGCGGCACTAACATGCCCGTTGCTGCATACCCCACGCAGGTCGGAATGGGGATGTCACGATGGAGACGTACTTACTTCCAATGGTATTTTAAGAATGGTTCTGCTAAACATGGAACTTATCCTAAAATGTGTATCCAGGTGCAGCAGGAGGAGCCATTTCACAAAGTTGCATAAAATGGCTCCTCCTGCTGCTCTTGGACAAAGGAAATCTGGCAACTTCCATGTGCATCTCAGCCATTCAAAAACCTAGACTTGCAAATGCCTCTAATTCACCACAGAAGACTATCTTTAGGCCATTTTAATATGGAGGAGGGAAATAAACTTTGGGGGATTAAGGGGGATGGCACCCCTTAATCCCTCCTATAAATGGATGGCTAAAAGGAGCACTTCAGAAATCCCCATTGTGTCAGGGAGCATGTGTAAATCTGGACATAGGCATTTTTGGCCTTACACATTCAAAAGTGTTTATAGATCAATGTGCCTGTTGTGCAGATGTGCAAATCACAGCCTTTCCACAATTGTGTTTGTTTACATGGATGCGGCTTACAAATAGGGCTTCTAAAATAACTCCCGTAACTTTTAAGGGCCTGATGTTCAGCAGTGGCGGCTAACGTGGTTGCAGCGGCTAGCCACCGCCACTGAACACTAAACCCGGATATTGAGTGCTAGGTTCGTATACGGCCATTGGCATTGAATATCTGGGTTTGCCACTGAAGCAGGAAGCTATCTGGGCAGCAGTGATATTCAGTAGTGTCCAGTTAGCTTCAGCAGCGAAAGTTAGGACAGCCTTGTCTGTGTCTAACTGTTGCCAACAAGGGATAACGGGCCAGCTGCTGAATATCGCCACTGCCCGGTTATCCCCCGGTGCTGCCCCGGAATGCCCCAATGCTAACCAGTTAGCATCGGGGCGAGTAGTGGCAGTACCCATGGATATTCAGTGGTACTAACTGTGTTGGTGCTGTTGAATATAATGCTTAGCGGCATTTACATGGTTTGCAGCCCATTACAACGGTGGTAATGGCTGCAAACAACCTCATGGTGCTTACCTTACAACATTGGTGCCGCAAGGCTGTTTGCTTCCGCCTCTTCTGATGCCCGATGCTGACTTCCTGTCTGATAACGTAAGTCGGCATTGAGTGGTCTGATGGGTGGAAGCAAACAGCCCCACGGTTCCGAAGTTTAAAGGTAAGCACCATGGGGCTGTTTGAGGCTATGGTCACCACTGCAGGTCCTGAGAGGGGTGACAGCAGCGGCAGTGGGTGCCCTTGGAGGGCCAGCGCTCTAGACAACTGCCTAGTTCGTTTAATGGTAGCGTCAGCCTTGATCAGGTACTTGCTTCTTTTCAGATTGTGATATTTTTTTACTGGGCTAATACAAAAATCATCTAAAGGGTGTGTTGCACATGAGCTTTCAAGACCATACAGCAATGCTATAAATTCCGCCCAAGCAGCCCCTACCATGCAGGGGGGGACCCAGGCAGAAGAGGGCCCATAAGGTGGTGGTGGTGTCCTCCCTCCCCCACGCACAGCAAACTTACTTTAACTTGATCTTTGCAGTTTTCCCGGGCCGTACCGCTTCTTGTGGCATGACCCGGAAAACTACAAAGATCTTGATACCAGGTGCAGAAGCCTAAGAGAACATTACTTTAACTTGTTTGCCACACTGCTTCCACTCCAGGTTCTGCAGCTATCACCTCCCAGGCCAAAGTCTTGTGATTACAGCTGTTCTGCAAGACTTCAGTCTGGGAGTAACATCTGCCGGTCTGGAGCAGAGGCAGCATGGTAAACAAGTTAAAGTAAGCTTGCCATGTCCAAGGTGGGGTGCTGAGCCTGGGGACGGGCAAGGGAAGAGGTGTGCTGCCATGACAATAAGTGCCCTCAGCAAAATTTTGCTTGGGAGCTAGTCATTAGAACTTATGCCACTGTCACATAGATCTATTCTTTAGATATGCAAATTAATTCTGCAAGGAAATGAGGGTCTACTGGCCTTCTAGATTCTAGACATTAATTCAAGATTGACATGAAACATGAAAGCAAATCACCTTGTTAAATAAGTAAATCATTTTGGCAAAGCAGCCGCTGCGGGTCTCTGCTGTGGTTGTCTGTTTGTCTAACCAGCGATGAAGAATTTTAGCTTGGTAAATGTCCAGCCTTTCCAGGAACACATAGAGACCCACCAATTCAGTCATATCACCAGCGGACTGGGCCCTGTTTGCACGGACCGTCAAAATTTGCCTGCAGAGACCAAAGAAATTATTAGCAGTGGAGAAATGCCTTCTGAGACAAAATGCCTGTATTTACTCCCAAAACAATGACGATGATGTGGAAGACAGAGAGAAAGGCTGCCACACTACCGTGCCACACTACCACTGCCACACTATCGTGCCACACTACCGGGGGTCTTACTGTTCTCAGCATCCTCTAATGTTAAAAAATCAGACCTGAAGCCCAGGATAGTGAAAAACATTTGTTTGGGCCCATAGGACTGGCTGTTCCTTAGGCTAACAAATATAACTGCTCTGTGTGAAACAGGAGGTTGCTGGTTCTACCTCTGGGTCTTTATGCAAGTGGTGATGGTGAGGACAAATGTTGGGTTTAGATATAAGGGGAAGGGAAGAACCTAGATCAATTGTTTTGGACAATATTTGTATTAAAGCACTGGCTAGGGTTGAGAGTCACTATCTGGACAGAGTCACTGAATATCTCCACAGGCTGCCCGGGCACTAATGGCAGCGATTATCCAGATAGTGCTGGTTTTCAGCTGCTGTCCACATAATTTATCCAGATAGGTTAGGGTGGCAGAAAAGCTGACCTAAATTGCAGTCCAGACAAATTATCTGGATAGCGGCTGAAAATCACCACGATCCAGATAATCCCCGTCATCATCTGGACAGTGGCTGGACAATCCTGATTTTCAGCGGCAGCCAGTAACTGGATACTGGTGGATATTTAAACACTGTGGCTGAATATTATGAATATTGGGTGAAATGTGTTCTAATATGCTCCTCGAACTAGCACTTTAAATATGTGTGTGCTGTTGCGGAAGGTCTATGTGTGTTCTTATGACTGGACTTCCCAAACATGTCCTGGAGATACTATGGCCAGTTGGGTTTTCAGGATATCCATGATGAATATGTATGAGATAAATTTGTTTATGATAGGTCTCTTTCATGCATATTTACCATGGCTATCCTGAAACCAACTGAATGTGAAGTCTCCATGACAGGTTTGGGAAGCTCTGTGTTGCGGGGGTTGTAACTTTCTAACCGCATGATGATTCTTCCAGTCTGATAACCTAATTTATTTTAAAGGTCTTCATAAATTAGGAGTAAATTTTCAATTCGGCATCTATGCATCTTGGGTGGTGGAGTGCATGCAAATGGGTTGCCAGGCACCTAAATTTATGCACATAAGTTCATAGCACACAAACATTTGTCTGCATAAACAAAACAAGGGGGAAAGGAAGGAAAGAACATGGCTCACAGAATTCTTTCTCCAGGACCAAGCAGGAAGTCAGTCCTCACATATGGGTGACGTCGGCGCCGACGGAGCCCCCGTGCGGAGCATTTCCCCAGCTTTCAAAGAAAGCCTTTGAGAATGCAGCGCGCATGCGCGGTCCCCTTTCCACCCAAGGGTGCCATCTTGCTCAGTCTTCTTTTTTCCGTGGAGCCCGACGGACGTGTTTCGTTTTCACCCGAGGAAAAAGTTGATTTTATTCTGCGTGGACCCGTTTTCTTCGGTTCGATGCCGGTTTCCTTTCCCGCCTGGGCCCGATACGTCGGTATCAAGCTCGGACTCCTTTTTTCAGTTTTTGCCCTTAGTGACTAGCGTATGCGCCATTTTTCTATTTTTCACTGGCAGCCCTGTCTTTTGACTTCGCAGGGGCCCTTTTTCCCCCAATGGCTGCCAGCGGGTTTAAGAATTGTGATTGGTGTAAGAAACTTATGTCTCTCACCGACACACATGACTGCTGCCTCCGTTGCCTCGGACCTGATTATGACCCGATGATCTGTGGCCCGTGTAGGAAGATGTCCCTGAAGGCGTTGAGGAGTCGGCAGCACCAAAAGGAAAGAATCTTCTCTGACTCCGCGTCCGGACGGGCCCGGACTTCGTCAGAGGCCTTGACGTCTCGGGACTCCAGTCCCGAGCATCGCCAAGGCTCCTCTGAGAGGGGGTCTCCCTTGCGGGAACATCGCAGGAAGAAGAAACCCATGAGGGCGGCGTCAGTGGACGCGCTTTGCTCCTCGAGGGCCAGGTCGCATAGCCCCGAGTGCTGCCCCGGGTCTTCGGAGTTGGAGAGGCCTGCCAAACAGCTTCGTGTGGAAATGGAGTCCCTGGGTCACGTGAGTACTGTAGTCCTCATGGACTCTCCTCCGGGGGAGCCGACATCGAGCCCGACGCCATCAGGGCCTGAGTCGGGGGCTGCTGAGTCTCCTGAGCTCGGACTCAGGTTGACGGCCTTGGAGTGCAGCTTGGCTGCCTTCATGGAACAGCAGCGGGCACTGATCGCCGGTCTCACCGGTGCATCTGCCCCAACCACCGGGACATCGACGTCCAAGTCGACCCCGGAGGCCGAGCCGATCCTCGAGTCCATGCGCTCTCGAGTCGATCCTCGGCCAAGGTCTCCCTCAGCCTCCCGTTCGGGACCGAGGTCGTTGACGCCGGTACCCTCGGAGTCGGGGCGGATGGCATCGGTGCCTGCCCAACTGGAGCCGCTTGATTCCTCCTCCGAGGGGTCCGGCTGGGAAACGGAGGACGAGGAGTAACCGGACACCTTTCGGACTCAGTGTGTCCCATCGGACTCGCCGGAGTCCGAGCCTCGGAGAAGGTCCCCCCGGAGGATACCCGGTTCTCGGACTTCGTGCGGGATATGGCCAAGGCCTTGGCAATCTCCGCGAATCCCGAGGAGGAGCCTCAAGCCGAGGAGCTCGAGGCCCTGCAGTATGACTCTCCTCCCAAGGAGGCCTTTACTGTACCGGTTCCTCCGTTGCTGGAACGGTTGCTCTTCCGCATGTGGGAGGCGCCGGCCTTGACGCCGGTTTTGAGCAAGCGGGTCGATTCCATCTATCGAGTCCGCAAGAGCCCCGGGTTCCAAAAGGCACAACTACCACACCACTCCATGGTTGTGGAATCGGCCATGCATTGTCTGAAGAGTCAGAAGATGCACTCCTCGGTGCCTCTCGGCCAGGAGGCCCGGAACCTGGATGCCCTCGGTAAGAAGTGCTTCCAGGGCTCTATGCTTGCTTGTCGTGTCCAGACCTACCAGATACACATGGGCATGTACCTCCAAGACCTGGCAAAGGAGATTGCCGGGTTCTCTGCTGGTCTCTCCGAGGAAACTTTGCAGAGGTTCACGGCCCTGTCATCGGGTATCCGAGAGTGTTGGAGGTTTATCTCTCGAGCAGCCTATGATGGCTTCGAGGCTTCGGCCCGGGTAGCCGCAGCCGGCATCGGTGCACGCCATCAGGCCTGGCTACAGTCATCGGACCTCGAGCCATGGGTGCAGGACAAGTTGGTCGATGTCCCCTGCTGAGGTGAGAACCTCTTTGGCAAGCCCATGGCTGTAAAGGCTGCAGAACTCGAGACCGAGACTCTTACCCGGACAAGGCTGTCCAGGAAAACCTCTGCCCCTTCTCAGAAGAAGAAGGGCTCAGGAAAAAAGACCTTTTACCCGAGGAAGTCATCTGCCTATAAAACATACCCGCATTTTCAGGCCTCTGTAGCTCCCCAACAGGGTCAGCAGGCCAAGGGGCATGCACAGCAGGGAGCGGGATTTTGACTCCAGTGGCATAGCCTCTCCTCCTCAGCTGGCCCCTATCAGCACAGGAGGCCGGCTGGCCCTGTATGCCCACAGGAGGCCAGCCGTAACAAGGGATACCTGGGTACTAAGCATAGTCCAAAAGGGCTATCTCCTCCACTTCCACCAGGTACCCCCCTCCTACTTTCCAGGGGAGCCTCCAAGACTTCCTCTGCACAGGGACCTACTCCTGCAGGAGTTAGCAAGTCTTGTAAAGGAACAGGCATTGGAACCGGTGCTCCACCACCTGAGGTGTCAAGGCTTCTATTCAAAGTACTTTCTAGTACCAAAAAGAACAGGAGGCCTCAGGCCCATCCTAGACTTGCGGAATCTCAACAAGTTCCTGGAGAGGGAAAAGTTCAAGATGCTTACCCTTGAAATCCTGATGCCCTACCTCCAGCAGGGAGATTGGCTATGCTCCTTAGACCTAAGGATGCTTATACTCACATCCTCATTCATCCAGACCACAGACAATATCTCAGATTTGTAGTGGGAGGGAATCATTATCAGTACAGGGTACTGCCATTTGACCTAACCTCCGCCCCGAGGGTATTCACCAAGTGCCTAGCGGTGGTGGTGGCCTATCTCAGGGTGCAAGGACTCTTTGTCTTTCCATACCTGGATGACTGGCTCATCAGGGGCCAGTCCCCACAGGAGGCCAATCAAGCCACCCTTCGCACTGTCGCTCTACTCCAGCATTTGTTATAAACTTCGCAAAGTCCACTTTGCGCCCCTCGCAGAACATGGAGTTCATAGGAGCAAGACTGGACACTATTCAGGCAAAAGCCTTTTTACCCGTGGACAGGGCCCACAGGTTGATGGATCTGGCCAGTCAGTTTCACAGCAATTCCCTGGTCTCCGCCAGACAATTCCTGAGGCTCTTAGGCCACATGGCTTCCACGGTCCATGTAACTCCAAATGCCCGTCTACACATGAGGCCAGCTCAGTGGGGCCTCAGAACTCAGTGGTACCAAGCCACGGGAGATCTGAAGGACAAAGTGAGGGTGTCCAAGCTCCTAGAGTCTTCTCAACAGTGGTGGCTTCATCTTCCAAATCTGGTGCAAGGGGTGCCTTTTCAGGCACCTCCACACTCTCAAGTGCTGACAACCGATGCTTCTCTTCAAGGTTGGGGTGCACATTGCCAGGGAGCATGTACTCATGGCCTGTGGTTTCCTTGGGAGGCCGCACAGCAGATCAATCTCTTGGAACTGAGAGCTATCCACTTAGCCCTGAGGACTTTCTCTCATGTCATCTCTCACCAGTCCGTCTTAGTTCAGACGGACAACCAAGTTGCTATGTTCTATGTGAACAAACAGAGGGGCACGGGGTCCCGCCTTCTATGTCAGGAAGCGCAGAACCTGTGCTCCTGGGCAGTCAATCATGGCATACTTCTCAAAGCGGTCTATCTCCCTGGACAGGAGAATTACCTGGCAGACAGATTGAGCAGGATCCTGCAGCCACACGAATGGCAGTTGAACCCTCTGGTGGTTCAACAGATCTTCCTAAGATGGGGTCTTCCAACCATAGATCTCTTTGCCAGTCCTCTGAACCGTCAGCTGCCCAGGTTCTGCTCCAATCAAGCTCCAAAGTCCCAGTATAATCAGTATTCAAATATGAGAACTTTTAATTGTAGGAAATACCGTAGAACCCCCTCTTGCCCCCAAGATATTTTTGTCAGGCATAAACCGCAAGAGGAAGAGAGATGTGCTCCCCCTCACACACAGTACATGCCCCTTTTATTCACCAAAATGTTCTCGTGATACTATACTTCACAATCCAAATTTTCAAAACCACACTTATCTGAGCAATTGCACGACGTGCACGTTTCGAGGCAATAAGCCCCTGCTTCAAGTGCTCCCGATGAAATTCATTGCGGTTATGAGAAGTGGTGGACACACTGAATTTCATCGAGAGCACTTGAAGCAGGAGCTTATTGCCTCGAAACGTGCACGTCGTGCGATTGCTCAGATGAGTGTGGTTTTGAAAATTTGGATTGTGAAGTATAGTATCACGAGAACATTTTGGTGAATAAAAGGGGCATGTACTGTGTGTGAGGGAGAGCACATCTCTCTTCCTCTTGCGGTTTATGCCCGACAAAAATATCTTGGGGACAAGAGGGGGATCTACAGGTTCTGCTCCAGGCAACCGCATCCTCTCAGATTAGCAGCGGATGCGTTTCTCATTCCGTGGTCTACAGGCCTCCTTTATGCCTTTCCTCCCACGCCTCTAGTGCCCCAGACACTGTTCAAAGTGCTCCGGGACAGAGCCTCGGTAATTCTGGTGGCCCCCAGATGGCCCAGGCAACCGTGGTTCCCACTTCTTTTGCAACTAGCGGTGGACACTCCTCTTCCTCTGGGGATGCAACCAGGTCTCCTGTCTCAGGAGCAGGGATCTCTCTTACACCCCAACCTCCAGCCCCTCAATCTGATGGCCTGGCTGCTGAAAGGGTAGTTCTAGCACCCTTACTGCTACCTCGGGAAGTGGAGGACGTGGTCTTGGCCTCTAGGAGGCAGTCCACCCGGAAATCTTATGCCCTCAAGTGGCGTAGATTCTCTGCCTGGTGTGCTCAACACAATGAGAATCCTTTCTCATGTCTGGTACCAGTGGTGCTGCAATATTTGCTTCACCTCTCCAACCTCGGCCTTAAGTCCAACTCTGTTAGAGTTCATCTTAGTGCTCTTTCAGCACACCTCTCACCGGTGGAGGGTCAATCTCTCTCCAGCCACCCTTTGGTGGCTTGCTTCCTCAGAGGCCTGCTTTTGCTTAAGCCTCCAATTCGTCCGCCTGCCCCTGAGTGAAATTTAAATGTGGTCTTGCAACAGCTTACTTGCCCATCATTTGAGCCTATGGCTACTTGTCCTTTGTGCTTTCTCTCCTGGAAAGCGTTGTTTCTGGTAGCTCTTACCTCAGCAAGGCGAGTGAGTGAGCTTCAGGCCCTAGTATCTGATGCACCATATACTAGGTTCTATAGGAACAGAGTAGTCTTACGGACTCACCCTAAGTTCCTTCCAAAGGTTGTCTCCTCCTTCCACCTCAGTCAGGAGGTAGTTCTTCCAACTTTCTTTCCCAGGCCGCATGCCAGCTGGGCTGAGATGGTCTTGCATACCCTGGACTGTAGGAGGGCGTTGTCCTTCTACCTTGACCATACGCGGGAGCACCGGAGGGCTGTTCAGCTCTTCGTCTCTTTTGACCCCAATAGGTTGGGGTTACCTGTCTCCAAGCATACTTTGTCCATCTGGGTAGCCGACTGTATCGCCTGGGCTTACAGGGCAGCCGGCCTCTCCTTGCAGGGTCGAGTTACGGCTCACAGTGTCAGGACGAAGGTTGCGTCAGTGGCTCATCTCCGCTCTGTTCCATTGGCAGACATCTGCCAGGCCGCTACTTGGTCTTCAAGCCAGACTTTTGCCGCCCACTACTACCTCGAGAGGGAGTCCCGCAGGGACAGTGCTTTCGGACAGGCGGTACTCCATAATCTCTTTGGGGTTTAGGCAACTCCTACCCTCCAGCCCTGGTGTTGGGCTACCGTTCGGGGGCGTTCTCAGAGAAGATTCTTTTCTCACATGCTGAGGCTCTAGAGGGAGCTCATTTTTTCAGCTTTGGGTCTCCGGTAGCCTTAAGCTGGGGAGTCTCATATGTGAGGACTGACTTCCTGCTTGGTCCTGGAGAAAGAGTAGTTACTCACCTGCAACAGGTGTTCTCCAGGAGCAGCAGGAATCAGTCCTCACAACCCTCCCTCCTCCCCTTGGAGTTGCAGTTATATGATTCATTTTGTTTTTTGCTGTCTTTTTAGCTATGTCATCAGACTGAGCAAGATGGCACCCTTGGGCGGGAAGGGGACCGCGCATGCGCGCTGCATTCCCAAAGGCTTTCTTTGAAAGCTGGGGAAATGCTCCGCACGGGGGCTCCGTCAGGGCCGGCCCGTCCATTGAGCAAGAATGTTTTTTGCACAGGGCCCCGTGTTTCAGGGGGCCCCGCGCAAAGAACATACTGCTTTTTTTTAAATTACATTAAAAAAAAAAAAGCTGGCTCTGGCTGCTGCTGCTGCTGCCACTGCAGCAGCGGCAGAATGAAGTGTCCCGCGGGGCCTCCTCTGCTCGCTGAGCCCCTCTGCAAGGGCTTTCAGATTCGCGAAGGGAGAGTGTCTCCCTCGCGTCTCTGTTAAGCCCGCAGGGGCTAATGGGAAATTTCCCATCAGCCCCTCGCGTCTAAAGGGGCAGATGGGAAATTTCCCATTAGCCCCTGCGGGCTTAACAGAGACGCAAGGGAGACACTCTCCCTTCGCGAATCTGAAAGCCCTTGCAGAGGGGCTGAGCGAGCAGAGGAGGCCCCGCGCGACCCTACATTCTTCCGCAGCCGCAACACCCGCAGCGGCTGCAGCCAGAGCCAGCTTTTTTTTTTTTTTTAAATTTTGCCATAAGCCGATGGGGGGGAGGGGTTAGGACTGGTAATGGGCTGGGGGGGGTTAAGACTGGCAATGGGCTGTGGGCTGATGGGGGCTGTCTGGAAATGGGGCAATGGGGGGTTAGGACTGGTAATGGGCTATGGGGGGGTTAGGACTGATAATGGGCTATGGGGGGGGCTAGGACAGGAAATGGGCTGATGGGGAGGGGTTAGGACTGGTAATGGGCTGTGGGCTGTTGGGGGGGGGTTAGGACTGGTAATGGGCTGTGGGCTGATGGGGGCTGTCTGGAAATGAGGTGATGGGGGGTTAGGACTGCTAATGGGCTATGGGGGGGTTAGGACTGATAATGGGCTATGGGGGGCTAGGACAGGAAATGGGCTGATGGGGAGGGGTTAGGACTTGAGGAGGGCTGACGTGGTTAGGACTGGTAATGGGCTGTGGGCTGATGGGGGGGGGTTAGGACTGGCAATGAGCTATGGGGGGCTGACTGGAAATGGGCTGATGGGGTTAAGACTGGAAGTGGGCTGATGGGGGGTTAGGACTGGTAATGGGTTATAGGGGGGCTTAAACTGAAAATGGGGTGATGGGGGTTAGGACTGGAAGTGGGTTGATGGGGGGCTAGGACTGGTAATGGGTTGGGGGATTGCTATGACTGGAAATGGGCTGAGTGGAAGGGGAGGCTTGAACTGCAAATAGCTGATGGGGAGGGAGCTTGGAATGGAAATGGGCTGTGAGGGAAGGGAGCTAGGACTGAAAATGGGCTGATGGAGCAGCTAGGATAGGACTGGAAATGGGCTGTTGGGGGGAGCTAAGATTGGAAATGGGCTGTGGTGGGGGCTTGAATTGAAATGGACTCATGGAGGGACTAGAACTGGAAGTAGGCTCATGGGGGGCTTGGACTGGAATTGGGCTGAGTGGAGTGGAGCTAGGATTTGACATGGGCTGATGGTGGGGCTAGGAAATGACTAGAAATGGGCTGATGGGGGCTAGGATTGGAAATGAGCTGATGAAGGGACTCAGACTGAAAATGAATGGGGGAGCTAGGACTGGAAATGGGTTGATGGGGGGCTAGGACTGGAAATGGGCTGATGCAGGGACTAGAAGGGAATGGATGCTGGGTGAGACTGGAACTAGAAGGGAGCTGATGTTGGAGGAGGATTAGAATGGGATGGGGCTGGGAGAGTAAAATGGAGAGGGGAAAAATATTTTGTGTGGGAGGGATGAAAAATCTACAATTGGCCGGGTATTGGGAGAGTAAGTGGGGATTGAGGATGGAGGGGTAAAATTTGTGTGGATGAAATAGGAATGAGGAAAGAGCAAATGGAGAAAGATTAGTATGTCAAAGCAGATGTAGAGAGAGAGAATGGAAAAAAAAACTAGAAGAGAGAAGAAAGAACAAATGGACAGCAGACGATGGACAGTTAGCAGAAAACATGAAGAAACCAGAAGAAAGTGGCTGGAGCAATTGCAACTGAAAAAAATGCACAAAAGGTAGAAAGATATCTCTTTATTTTGAATTTATTAACTGGAATATGAAAGCTCTGGGAAATGTGCATCATTAACGTCTGCACTTTGTTTGGTACAAGAGGAAATTAATTTATAGTTTTATTTCTACAGTGTTGTTGTACATTCCAAGTTTGGCTTTTGGGGTTCCCAGTTTAATTATTGCCTTCCTGTTTCTAAATTGTGATTCCTTGTTTGGTGATGGTCTTTGTTCTGCATGTGTAACTGAGCTGAGGTATTCTATTTATGTAATTCCTATTTGACATTGCCACTTGTTCTCTTTCCCCAGTATTCTCTGAAATGTATTGGTTTAATATTTGCAGTGTTGCCTTTTGATAGGTAGGGTATGGTGCTTTGTGAGTCCTGGTAATGCTGTCAGGATACGGCGGGTTTGCTATGGGTTCTAAATGGGCAGCGTTTGTAGTAGTTCCTAATGTGCCTGGCGGTTGGCACTGGATTATAGTAATGTAGAAATCTTTTATTCTTTCTTTATCCATACACTCATTAAGAGACATGTTTACTAAAAGTTAGTGTATGGTAACATTATGCAAATATTTATGCAAATAAGGCCACTTATGCAAATGAGGCCCTGCACCGAGTCTCCGCACATGGCCCCGCACCCCCCTTGGGCCGCCCCTGGGCTCTGTCACCCAAAGGCAAAAAGTGGACTGTTGTAGTTGTTATGGAAGGACAGACTAGATAGGCCATGTGGTCTTTTTCTGTCGTCATATTTCTATGTTTCTATGTTTCTCTATGTGAGGACTGATTCCTGCTGCTCCTGGAGAACACCTGTTACAAGTGAGTAACTACTCTTTCCCAACCCCTCTGCATGTGTGTATGTGCGTGTGTATGCACATACACATGTATGTAGTAGGGAACTTCTAGAGGACTTCGATTTGCAGGGTGAGGTAGTTGCAGGGTGGTAATTTTTAGGAGGGGCAGTTTATGGGGTGGTTGGGCAGCTGTGAGGGAGTGCTTTTTAGGGGTAGAGGCAGTATGCAGGTTGGTGGGGCAGTGGTGTGAGGGCGGTTTCAGGGCTAGGGCAGTGTGCGGGGTGGTGGGGCAGTTGCAGCATGGTGTTTGGGGATGTGGGCAGTTTTCAAGATGGTGGGGCAGTTGCAAGGTTAGTTTTTGGGAATGGGGCAGTTGGCAGGGTGATGCAGAAGGTACATGGAGTATTTTTTGGGAATGGGAACAATTTGTAGGGAGATGGGGGAGTTAGATGGAATAGGTTTTGGGGTGGGGCAGTTCATGAGATGATGGGGCAGTTGTGAGGTGGTATTCTTGGAATGGGGCAGTTGCAGGCAGTTGTTTATTGTGGAGGAGCAGTTTGCGATGTGTTGCAGCAGTTGCAGGGATGTAGTTTCTGGAAGTGGAGCAGTTTGCAGGATGGTGAAGCAGCTATAGGAGGGTATTATTTCATGGTGGGGAACGGTGTGTTGGTAGGGCAGTTGCGAGGGAGTATTTTTGGGGGGTGGGGCAGTGTACAGATTGGTGGGAGAATTGTAGGGGACAGTTTTTGGAGGTTAGGCAGTTTGGAGAGTTGGGAGAGTAGAAAACACAGAGAGGGAGTTTGAAAAGAGGAATTCCTTAACTGCTCGAGTCCACGAAAATTCATGCCTCTTCTACATCGGTTAGTCTATAAGGTACTACCCCCATCTGACAGTTTTGTTACTCCAGGCTAACATGGCTACTCCTCTGAAAGTTTTCATCAACGCTCTGATGATGTGCTTCTGAGTAATGGATTCCATGTAGGTAATTTTTGAGATGACTTGATGCAGTTAGTTTAGTGACTGAGAATTTTCTAGTTTGTGATATTACTTTTTCCCTCCTTCCAGATTCTTGATTGGAATACTCCCTTCTATTCCTTCTATTTTTTTGAGTTTTGTCCAACTTTCTAGGTCAGAGGCATTATCTTCCAGGCTTCTCTAGTTTAGAGCTAGTTTGATTTGAGCAGAAGAGAAAATACATGTGAATTTTGCACCTACTCCTATCAAGTAAGATTAATCTAGGCAATTTGAGCTCATTTCATGTCAGTTTCTGTGTAAACTTTAAATGGAGAGGATATCCACTTAAAGTTATATGAGTATTAAGCATTGCTAGCTGGACAAGTGCAACACTGAAAATCTATGTATAGCAATAAATGGATATCTTATGCATTTCATAAAGGGCAGACTCAGGGCTGGTGCAAGGTAGTGGGACCCTAGGCAAACCTTCAGCCTTACCCCCCCCCCCCCCATGAGATTTTGATAATTAAACTCAACATTTATGATCATCCTAATATCACTCCACTAACAACAATTCTGTAAAAATACATCATACCTTTAAATATTAAATGCTGCTTTGTATGTATGTATGTGTGCGCCTGCTCTCCCTGCAGGTAAACACATGTGCTAATGGCTCAATCAGAATCTATTGTTCTGCTTTGTATACTGCCATCCTAGGCAACGGCCTGATCCTATTATTTATCAGGTTTTTATACCGCTTTATCATTTCAGTCAAAAGGTGGTTTACACTATAACTTTTAAACTTAGTAATATACATTTAACTGGGACATTGATAACTTGGATTTTTCTGAAGCAAGGAGGGTTAAGTGACTTGCCCAAGGCTTCAAGGAGTGCTAATGGGAATCAAATCCTGGTTCTTGGTTTCCAAGCCACTGCTCTAACCATTAGGCTACTCCTCCACGCCACTATTACCTAATGGATGGGCCGGCTCTGATTTAAAGTTAAACCTGCTCTTTGTGCATTTGTATATAAATGCATATGCTATCTGCCCAGTGGCTAAATATCGCCACTGAATGAATAATTTTAATGCCACTTTTTAGCACACCCCAAACTATATGCCTTTTAATTCTTTCTAACTCAATGGTTTGGAAAAAATTATATAAAAGGGGTTGAGAATGTCTGTCTGTTCATCTGTCTGTCTGGGGGCAAAGTAACTCCTTGAAGGACTACCAAAAGGAATTACTATACCTGGAAATAGATCTGTACTTGTAAGTATTTATCTTCTGGAGAATACTCTAAATCTTTGGGAAAAAGGAAATTCTTTGGGTTAAAGCTGATAAATCTGTGTATTTTAGAATTCAGTGTTTTTGTTGAGTCAGTCAGGTCTTAGCTTTTAATTTAAATCAAATCAGAGTATAGCTTAGCATAGAAAGTAAAATAGAGTAAAGAGTCACTGAAATAAATTTGTTTCTAGAGAGCCTTTTTATTTAAATTAAATCTGACTATAGTTTAGCATACAAGTAGAATAAATAATCTCCGAGTAAAAAGGAATAAACTAGTTTCTAGAGACCTTTACAAAGAGGTGTTCCAGTTAGGAGGCCAAAGATCTGTGAAGTTCTCTTAAATAGGTGTTAAAGGTAAGTGACAGATTAAAGGAGCAATTTGAAAGGCCCCCCTCTATGAAACTAAGGGTTGTCTAAATCACACAAGAAATTGGTAAGACTTTACCTTAGAAGCACAGGTCAGGGCACTGTGTAGACGCCAGCTTTTATTAAGTCTTCTTTCCCTCCCATCCACCCAAGGGATAATCTTAGTTTTATAGGCTCTTAAAACTATTAAAGGGAAGGAGGTGCCCATTTTCACTTTCATGTGCGATTGGTTAGCCTCTTCAGGAATAAGAACATAAGATATGCCATACTGGGTCAGACCAAGGTCCATCAAGCCCAGTATTCTGTTTCCAACAGTGGCCAATCTAGGTCATATGTACCTAGCAGTTTCCCCAAGGGACACAGGTTCCACAATGCTTGTATTGGTTCAAGCATTGATATCCTGGGTCCCTTCTTAATAATGGTTTATGGACCTTTCCTCCAGGAACTTGTCCAAACCTTTTTTAAACCCAGCTACACTAACAGCTCTTACTACATCCTCCGGTAACAAATTCCAGAGTTTGATTACACGTTGAGTGAAAATATATTTTCTTTTATTAGTCTTAAATAGTTTACCCTGTAGCTTCATTGCATGTCCCCTAGTCTTTCTATATTCTGATAATGTAAACAATCGATCTACGTTTACCCTTTCCACTCCGTTCATTAATTTATAGACTTCTATCATATCTCCCCTCAGCCATCTCTTTTCCAGGTTAAAGAGCCCTAACCTTTTTAGCCTTTCTTCATAGGAGTATCCTTCCATCCCCTTTACCATTTTGGTGGCTCTTCTCTGAACCTTTTCTAAAATCGCTATATCCTTTTTAAGATACGGCGACCAGAATTGCACATAATATTCAAGGTGCGGTCTCACCATGGAATGATATAGAGGCATTATAATATCTTTTGTTTTATTTTCCATTCCTTTCCTTATCATACCTAGCATTCTATTTGCTCTCTTGGCCGCTGCTGCACACTGGGCCGAGGGTTTTAACATGGTATCCACAATGACGCCTAAATCCTTTTCCTGGATGGCGGTTCCTAATGTGGAACCTTGCATCGTGTAACCATAGTTTGGGTTGTTCTTCCCTAGGGGCATAACCTTGCACTTCTCCACATTAAATTTCATCTGCCATTTTGATGCCCAGTCTTCCAATTTATCAAGATCCTCTTGCAACTTTCCACAGTCCTCTTGGGTTTTAACAACTTTAAATAGTTTTGTGTCATCTGAAAATTTGATAACCTCACTCATTATTCCACTTTCCAGGTCATTTATGAATATGTCAAAAAGCAGTGAACCCAGCACAGATCCCTGGGGTTCATTAATGAGCTGAGATTAATTAATCTTGAGATAAACAAAGTTCATTAAACCTCATAGGTATAGTTGTATTAGTTTAAGTATCCTGAGCAAACCTAAGTAATAAACAACTTAAATACCTCAACAAAACCTTAAAATTAAGATTCAGACAGCCATCTAACAGCTTGATGGGGGCTTTCCAGTCTTTTGCATTGAGTGTCACATGTATGATTTTCTCCCAGTTGGTGAGGGGTCTTACATGTGCATTAGGTGCAAGGAGCTCTTTGCTCTCAGGGAACTAGTCCGATCTCTGGAGACTGGGAGGACATAAGGAAGACAGAGAGGTATATAGACAAGACCTACAGGAACATAGTACTGAAGTCCCACTTCCAGTCTGGCAACCTCCTTGTTGCCATGGAGGAAAGAGGTCATGTGACAGGAGAGCATCACCTTAGTGTGGCAGGAAGTGATCCTGTAGCTAGGACCTGTCCTCCAGGTGATGTAAAACTCTCTCATATTGAGGAGGTTTCTCTAGGGCCATATGCCCATGAGGGGAGGGTTAGGACAGATGTTATAATTGGCAATTCGATCATTAGGCTTGTAGATAGCTAGATGGCTGGTGGACATGAGGATTGCTTGGTAACATGCCTGGCTGGTGCAAAGGTAACAGACTTCATGTGCCACCTAGACAAGGTTTTAGATAGCACTGAGGAGGAGATTGCTGTCTTGGTGCATGTTGAACCCAATGACATAGGAAAGCACGGTAGGGAGGTTCTGGAGGCTAAATTTAGGCTTTTAGGTTGGAAGATGAAATCCAGAACTTCCAGGGTAGCATTCTCAGAAATGCTTCCCGTTCCACGCACAGGACCCAAAAGGCAGGCAGAGCTCTGGAGTCTCAATTTGTGGATGAGACAATGGTGCAAGGAAGAGGGTTTTGGATTTGTTAGGAACTGAACAAAATTATGGGGAAGGAGGAGCTTTTCCGAAGGGATAGGCTCCACCTTAACTGGGATGGAGCCAGGCTGCTGACATTAACATTTAAAATGGAAATAGAGCCGCTTTTAAACTAGATAATAGGTAAAAGCCGATAGTCACCCAAGGATACTAGCAAAAGATTGAAGTTAGAACATATCGCCAGAGAGGTTCCAATGCAGACAAAAGTAACCCAAATGCCCTTACGTACAGAGCAGAGTTAAAG
This sequence comes from Ichthyophis bannanicus, assembly GCA_033557465.1. Lineage (NCBI taxonomy): Eukaryota > Metazoa > Chordata > Amphibia > Gymnophiona > Ichthyophiidae > Ichthyophis > Ichthyophis bannanicus. The sequence continues at coordinate 712,638,358 of CM066033.1, read as the reverse complement.
ATTCCAAATTACCCATGCCTATCAATAACCAGATTGATAAGAATAAAATACAAACTCTGAAATGCTTGTATGTAAATGCTAGAAGCCTAAAAAATAAGATGGGAGGGTTAGACTATATAGCACTAAATGAGAGGTTAGATATGATTGGTATCTCAGAGACATGGGTGGAAAGAGGACAACTGGTGGGACACTGAAATAACTGGGTACAAATTATATCACAATGATAGAGAAGATCAAATTGGTAGAGGAGTTGTACACTATGTTAGAGAGGGCATTGAGTCACACAGGATTAAAGTTGTGCAGGAAACAAAATACACTTTAGAATCTCTATTGATTGAAATTCCATGTAAAAAAGGGAAGGCAATGGCAGTAGGAGTGTACTATCAACCACCTGGCCAGAATGAAAAAAATGGATGATGACATGCTCAAAGAAATCAGGGAGGCTAACAAAAATTACAAGACAGTAATAATGGGTGATTTCAATTACCTTGATAAATTGGGATTGACTGGTCAGTGTCATGACAGGGCATACTAGGGAGATAAAGTTTCTAGATGAAATAAATGACTGCTTCTTGGAGCAGCTGGTTCATGAACCGACCAGAGGGGAAGCCATTTTGGACTTAGTCCTTAGTGGAACACAAGATCTGATGCAAGAGATAAGGCTGTTGGGGCCCTTGGCAATAGTGATCACGTTTGCTTTAATAAATGGAGAAAGGATGGCAAGGAAATCCATAGTGCTACCTTTTAACTTTCAAAAGGGAGACTATGCTAAAATGAGGGAAATAGTTAAGAAAAAATTAAAAGGAGCAGCTGCAAAGGTTAAAGATTTACATCAAGCATAGCTGTTGTTTAAAATACTATCTTGGAAGCCCAGACCAGCTGTATTCCACGTTTTAAGAAAAGTGGAAGGAAGTCCAAAAAACTGGCAGCATGGTTTAAAAGTGAGGTCAGAGAGGCTGTTGTAGCCAAAAAAGCATCTTTCAGGAAATGGAAAAAAGGAGCCAAATGACGAAAACTGGAAACAACATCAGCAATGGCAAGTTAGATCAAGGCATTGATAACGCAGGCAAAGAGAAAATTTGAAACAAACTTGCTGTGGAAGCAAAAATGCATAATTTTTCAAATGTATTCATAGCAAAAACACCCGTGAGAGAGTCAGTTGGACCATTAGGTGATCGAGGGGTAAAAGGGGCACTACAAGGGGACAAGGCTATAGCGGAGAGACTGAATGAATCCTTTGTTTTGATCTTTACTGAAGAAGATCTAGGGAAGTTAACAATGACTGAAATGGTATTTAAAGACGATACATTGGAAGAAGTCAAAGAAATATCGATAAACCGGGAGGTATTACAAATATTTGATAAACTGAAGAATAGCAGATCACCTGGACCGGAAGGAATATATCCGAGAGTGTTGAAAGAACTGAAATATGAGATTGCAGACCTACTATTAGTAATCTTTAAACAATCATTAAAATCTTCTGTAATACCCGAAGATTGGTGAATGGCCAATGTAATGCCAATTTTTTAAAAGTGTTCCAGGGGTGATCCGGGAAACTACAGACCGGTGAGCCTGCCATCACTACTGGACATAATGGTATAAACCAGGGGTCTCAAACTCCGGTCCTGGAGGGCCGCAAACCAGTCAGGTTTTCAGGGTAGCCCTCATGAATATGCATGAGATATATTTGCATACAATGGGGGCAGTACATGCAAATGATTATCATGCATATTCATGAGGGATACCCTGAAAACCTGACTGGTTTGCGGCCCTCCAGGACTGGAGTTTGAGACCCCTGGTATAAACCAATATAAAGAAGAAAATTACTGAATATACAGATAGTCACATAGTTAATGTGAGAAAGCCAACATGGCTTTAGCCACTGAAGGTCTTGTCTTACTAATCTGTTATATTTGTTTGAAGGTATGAATAAACAGGTAGACAAAGGTGAGCTGGTCAATATAGTGTATCTGGGTTTTCAGAAAGCCTTTGACAATGTCCCTTATGAGAGACTCTTGATGAAATTAAAAAGTCATGGGATAGAAGCCAGTGTACTATAATGGATCAGGAAATGGCTAAAAGATAGAAAGCAGAGGGTAGGGCTAAATGGCCAGTTTTCCCAATGGAGAAAGGCAAATAGTGGAGTACCCCAGGGATCTGTGCTGGGTCCGCTGCTTTTAACATATTCGTAAATGACCTGGAAATGGGAATAATGAATGAGGTAATCAAATTTGCAGATGACACAAAATTATTCAAAGTTGTTAAAACCCAAGAGGATTGGTAAATTGGAAGAGTGGACGTTCAAATGGCAGATGAAATTTAATGTGGACAAGTGCAAAGTTATGCACCTAGTAAAGAACAATTCAAACTATGGTTACATGATGCAAGCTTCCAGATTAGGAACCACTGCCCAGGAAAAATATTTAGGCATCTTTGTGGATGACACATTGAAACCCTCCCTCCATTGCCTCGGAAGAAAAGGCTAGCAATCTAATTCCGGTGATACATTGCCAAGAAAACCCAGAGGTAGCTGGATCGCTATGAGTCAACACTGACTCGATGGCAATAAAAAAAAAAGAGACCTTTACAAAGAGGTCTTCTACCTAGGGGGAAAGAGACCTGTGAAACTTTTTAAATAGGTGTTAAAGCCAGGTGACAGATCAAAAGGCCATTTTGAAAGACTCCTTCTATCCAAGCAAGGACTGTTAATCACACAGGAAGTTGGTCACAGGTTACCTTAGAAGCACAGGACAGGGTACTGTGTCACAGCCTTCTTTTAATAAGTCTTATTTCCCTCCCTCCCTCCCCAACACCCACCCATCCCTGGGATAAGCATAGCTTTATAGGTACTTACACATCTTAAAGGAAAGGAGCTGCCCTCAGGTTCAGCTCTTTATCCAAATCAGTCATACATTAAGAACCTGAGATTAATTAAGCTTCAGGTGAACAAGGAATGTTAAACGTATTAAGTCCACTCTTATTAGTATAAGTATCCACAGCAACCCTTAGTAAGTAAACAACTTAAAGATCTAAACACAAGCTTAAAACTAAGATGCAGACAGCAGTCCAGCAGCAAGATGGGGGGCTTTCCAGTCTTTTGCATTGAGTGTCACATGTATGATTTTCTCCCAGTTGGTGCGAGGTCTTACGTGTGCACGAGGTGCAAGGAGCTCTTTGATCTCCAGGAACAAGCAGGAATGAGTCTTCACATATGGGTACGTCGGTACCGACGGAGCCTGCGCGGGAACGCTCCCCAGCTTCCCAAAAAGGAAAGCTTTTGGGAGCATCCCACAGTGCCTGCGCGCTGCCTTCCCACCTTTCTTAACCACCTCTCCTCAGTTCTTCTTTGCCACGGAGCCAGCAGGTCGAGTCCTGTCACCGCTGAAGAAGTTCTTTTGTTTTATTTTATTTCTTTGGTCGCGCGTCTGCTTTCCCCGACTCAGGACCGGTACCGCCGGTCTTTTCTTTCTCTTCTTTAAAAAAAAAAAAAAAACCTACTATATTTTTCCCTCACTTAGTGTATTTTTCTTCTTTTGGGCCTTAGGCCTCACAAGAAATTTTCCTTATGGAAAAACAAGCCTCCGGCTTTAAAAAATGCACTAAGTGCAGCGGTACTATTTCTGTTACTGACACCCATGAATGGTGTCTTAAATGTTTGGGTCCTGAACACTCCATTCCGGATTGTCCATCCTGTTCTTTGATGTCTAAATGAGGTTTACAGAACCGAGCATCCAAGCTCCATGTTCTGTTTCCCTCTGATGCAGTTTCAGTGGCATCGACGTCTTCCAGGGCTTCTTCCTCCTCCCTTGGATCTCAGGTAACCAATCATAAATCCAGCCGGTCCTCGAAGGGTAGATCTCCTTCCAAGCATCGAGATGCCTCCGGGCTTGCCCTCGAGGATCCTGCACCGGCAAAACAACCCCGGCGGGAAGCTCCGGCTTCCAAAGCTCCACCTATGGGGTTACAGGTTGACATCGATGGCACGGCCTCGACCGATCACCTGTTAGAATGCTCTGGGGTACCGGCGCAACCTTCCGGTACCGAATTCCAGGCATTCATGGCGTCGATGGATCAGAATGTTCTATCCATGCAGCAGGCTATTGCGGCCTTCATTCAAGCTGCAACGCCGCTGATACCACAACAAACTCAGTTGTCGGTATCGGCTCCGGTACCGGCACAAGCATCGGCACCGGTATCGGCTCCGGTACCGGCACAAGCGTCGGCACCGGTATCAGCTCCGGTACCGGCACAAGCGTCGGCACCGGTACCGACTGCATCGGCATCCACCAGGGTACCGACTGCAGCGGTTCCTTGTCCAGGGATGCTCATCGGTACCGCACCGGTACCGATGACCCCCGATGTCGATACTGCTCGATACGCGTACCGAGCTTTAGAAGAGCACCCTGACAGGCGATACTTTGATTCCTCTGATGACTCTGATACATCAGAGGAGTCTGCAGAAGTATCCATAGCCCTTCCTGAAGAGCCTTCTTCTCCATAAAGAAGAATGTCTCCTCCAGAAGACTTGTCCTTTCAAGACTTCATAAGAGAAGTAGCTAAAGGACTTTCTATTTCTGAATCAGAGCCTAGAGCTAAAAAAATTAGATATTTTAGGTTATTCTAAGGCTCCTAAAGAGGCAGTCACCTTGCCAATTCATGAGATTCTTTATGAACACATGATTGACTTATGGGAGATTCCTCTCACTATCTCTCCTCATTCTCGCAGATTGGACACTATGTATTGTGTCCCTCCTTGTCCTGGTTTTCATAAAACACAGCTTCCTCACCATTCCATTGTGGTGCAGTCAGCTATGAAGAGGATAAAGAGTACAAAGAGACACTCTTCTGCTCCTCCAGGAAGAGAATGCAGGACCTTGGATGCTTTTGGTAGGAAAATCTACCAAGCCAGTATGCTCATTGCCAGAATCAACTCCTATAGTCTTTACATGGGTATGTTTCTAAAAGAAGTTGCAGATAAGCTGCACACTTTCCTCCCTTTTCTTCCAGAGGATAAAAGGGAAGAATTCCTTATCTGGCTTAAGCATACTCAAGACATTTCAAAGTTTTCCAACCGGGCAGCCTTTGACTCCTTTGAAGGTGCCAGCAGAGCTTCGGGCATTGCCATTGCTGCTCGCAGAATTGCTTGGCTCCAAGCTTCTGATTTAGAACCTTGGGTCCAAGATGGCTTAGGAAATCTTCCCTGTACGGGTGAAAACCTGTTTGGCAAAGAATGGCAAATAAAAGCCACTCAAATGGATGCAGAAAATTCTGCTCTGGATAGACTTTCAAAGTCAACCTCCATTCCTGCCAAGAAAAAACCCTTCAAGAAGTCTTTTTTCAAAAAGGGCAGATTCCCTTTTGCTTCTGGCCAACAATCATCTACAGGTCGCTTTGCCACAAAGCGTCAGCAACCTAAACAGGCCAGGCCTAAGTCTACAGGGGCTGCTGCAACTCAGCAGACCCAACCTCCTCAGGGTTTTTGACTTGATGCTAGAGAACTTAGCCTTTCTGGCTTTAAAACAGCCAGAGCCTCTCACCATTCCAGGAAGGTTAGCTCATTTTGCTCCCAGATGGGAGCAAATTACATCAGAGCAGTGGACCCTCTCCATTATAAGGGAGGGCTACAAACTTCATTTCTCAGACCTTCCTCCCCACACCATGGTGAGACACATCAATTCTCCAACATCTCTTCTCGACCTTCTAGGTCAAGAGGTGGTTACCATTCTTGCCCAAGGGGCAATAGAAGTACCTCTTCTTCAACAAGGGTCAGGGTTTTACTCCCCCTATTTTCTGATTCCAAAGAAAACAGGGGGATACCGACCCATATTAGATCTCAGGGAATTGAACAAATTTCTATGCAAGGAGAAGTTCAAGATGCTTTCTCTGGGCACTCTCCTTCCATACCTTCAAAGTCAGGATTGGCTTTGTTCTCTAGATCTCAAGGATGCGTACACACATGTTCTCATCCATCCATCTCACAGAAGGTTCCTCCGTTTTCTTTTCAAAGGAAAAGATTACCAATACAGGGTGCTTCCTTTTGGTCTGGCCTCTGCTCCAAGAGTGTTCACCAAATGCATGGCAACAGTAGCTGCATTTCTACGCACTCTGGGAATCTTTGTATTCCCATACCTGGACGACTGGCTCATCCGAGCTCCATCTCAGTCAGAGGCCCAGATTTCCCTGGACCGCACAAGATGCATTCTGCAGTATCTGGGACTTGTGGTAAACCTCCCAAAGTCTCAGCTCACCCCTACTCAGTCCCTAGAGTTCATAGGGGCATGGTTGGATACTACCACTGCAAGGGCCTACCTTCCTCAGGCCCGTTGCCAACGTCTAGTGCAGTTAGCCTCCCAGATTCAGTCAAAGAACCACTTAACTGCCCGGGAGATGCTACAACTGTTAGGCCACATGGCATCCACAGTGCATGTGGTACCCTATGCTCGCCTACACATGAGAGCAGCTCAATGGACTTTGTCCACCCAGTGAACTCAAGCTTCAGGAGCTCTCTCAGACCAAATAGCAACCTCCAAATGACTCTTTTGGTCTCTCCAATGGTGGATTTCCACCCAAAATCTGTTGCTGGGGTCCCCCTTCCAGCAGTTGTTGCCCCAGGCAACCCTCACAACAGATGCCTCCCAGACAGGTTGGGGAGCTCATCTACAAGACCTCTCCACTCAGGGCATTTGGTCTCCACAGGAGACCTCTCTTCATATCAACCTCCTGGAGCTTCGAGCAGTTTTTCTAGCTCTCAAGGTCTTTCATACCCTGCTCAGCTACAAGACAGTCCTTGTTCATACGGACAATCAAGTAGCCATGTTTTACATAAACAAGCAAGGAGGAACTGGCTCTCTGTCGCTTTGCAACAAAGCTTTAAGATTGTGGGCCTTCGCCAGAGAGCATCAAATGCATCTCCTGGCTGTATACCTCCCAGGGATTCAAAACTCTTGGGCAGACAGACTCAGTCGAGTTCTGCTTCCACACGAATGGTCCCTGCACATGGATCAGGTACTCAGAATCTTCCAAGAATGGGGAACCCCGGACATGGACCTCTTTGCAAGTCCGTGGAATGCCAAACTTCCCCGGTTCTGTTCCAGAATTCCGTGTCAGGGAGTTCAGGCCAAAGATGCCTTCCTCCTTCACTGGGGTCAAGGCTTCCTGTATGCCTTTCCACCCATTCCCTTGATTCCCAAGACTCTGTTCAAACTCCAGAGGGATCAAGGATCTATGATCCTCATAGCTCCACGCTGGCCACGCCAAGTGTGGTACCCTCTACTTCTGCATCTCTCCCAAGCCCCCTCCCTGGACTTGGGAGCTGCTCCAGACCTTCTGTCCCAGGAGGAGGGGACTTTGTGGCACCCAAACCCCAAGTCCCTTCACCTCAGAGCTTGGTTACTGAAGGCCTAGACCTTCAAGGCTGGAATCTTTCTCAACAAGTGAAGGATATCCTCCATGCTTCTTCTACTAGACGTTCCTATGCTTTTAAATGGAAAAGGTTTTCCATTTGGTGTACTGAAAAGGGACTTGACCCTCTAGCACTACCTTTGAATTCTCTATTGGAATATCTCCTGCATCTTTCCAATGCAGGCCTTAAGACGAATTCAGTAAGGGTCCATTTGAGTGCTATTGCAGCATCCCTTAAACCTATCAATGGACAGCCTATTTCCTCTCATCCTCTTATTGCAAGATTCATGAGAGGCCTAACTTTGACTAAACCTCCCATTAGGCCTCCTCCGGTGGCATGGGATTTAAATCTGGTTCTTGGTCAGCTTATGAAGCCTCCTTTTGAACCCTTAGCCAACACCTCCTTGAAATTTCTTTCCTGAAAGGTTATTTTCCTCATTGCAGTCACCTCAGCTCACCGCATCAGTGAGCTGCAGGCCTTAGTGGCTAATCCACCTTATACAAGGTTCCATCATGATTAGGTAGTCCTTAGGACCAATCCACACTTTATGCCTAAAGTGGTCTCACCTTTTCATCTTAATCAAGAGGTATATTTACCTGTCTTTTTTCCAGCTCCTCATGCATCAAGTGCAGAGAGGAATCTTCATACTCTGGATTGTAAAAGAGCTCTTGCCTTTTACTTACAAAGGACGCAACAACATAGAAAGTCTTCCCAGCTCTTTGTTGCTTTTGATCCCTCTCATTTGGGACTTCCAGTCTCTAAAAGAACACTGTCCAATTGGATTGCTCAGTGTATTTCTTTCGCCTACCAGAGCAAGAACCTTTCTCTTGAGAGCCATGTCACAGCTCATAATGTGAGGGCCATGGCCACATCTATGGCTCATCTAAACTCTGTGTCCATCGACCAGATCTGTCAAGCGGCCACTTGGGCCTCGGTTCATACCTTCACAGCCCATTACTGCTTGGACAAGGACTCCCGCCGGGATGCCTTGTTTGGTCAGGCTGTTCTCAAACACCTGTTCCATTCTTAATCAACTCCTGCCCTCCTTCCCAGAATGGATGCCTGAGATCCATAAGAGGAGGTAGAGCCCTTCCCAGGGTCTCATAACTTAAGGGATCTCCCAGGCATCTCTAGCTAGGGAGTCCCCATATGTGAAGACTCATTCCTGCTTGTTCCTGGAGATAGCACAGTTACTTACCTGTAACAGGTGATCTCTGGGAACAGCAGGAATAAGTCTTTACAACCCACCCACCTCCCCTAGGAGTTGTATCTCTCTATCTATCTTTCCTTTCCTCTCTCTCTCTTTGTCTCAGCTTTAAAACTTGAACTGAGGAGAGGCGGTTAGGAAAGGTGGGAAGGCAGCGCGCAGGTGCTGTGGGATGCTCCCAAAAGCTTTCCTTTTTGGGAAGCTGGGGAGCGTTCCCACGCAGGCTCCGTCGGTACTGACGTACCCATATGTGAAGACTTATTCCTGCTGTTCCCAGAGATCACCTGTTACAGGTAAGTAACTGTGCTCTCTCCGAGAACGATTCCATTCTCTAGAGGCTAGAGTAGCAGATTTGGAAGACATAAGAAAGACAGAGAGGTATATAGACGAGACCTACAGGGATATAGTCCTGAAGTCCCACCTCCAGTCTGGCAGCATCCCTGTTACCATGGAGGAGAGAGGGCATGTGACAGGAGAGCATCACCCTGATGTGGCAGGAAGTGATCCTGTAACTAGGACCTGTCCTCCAGGTGATGTAAAACCCTCTCGCATCGAGAAAGTTTCTCCAGGGCCATGTGCCCATGAGGGAAGGGATAGGACAGCCGTTATAGTTGGTGATTCCATCATAAGGCATGTAGATAGCTGGGTGGCTGGTTGACGTGAGGATCGCCTGGTAACATGCCTTCCTGGTGCGAAGGTAGCGGACCTCACGCACCACCTAGATAAGGTCTTAGATAGTGCTGGTGAGGAATCTGCTGTCTTGGTACATGTCAGTACCAGTGACATAGGAAAATGTGGTAGGGAGGTTCTGGAGGCTAAATTTAGGCTTTTACGTAGGAAGTTGAAATCCAGAACTTCCAGGATAGCGTTCTCCAAAATGCTTCCCGTTCCACGCGCAGGACCCAAAAGGCAGGCAGAGCTCCGGAGTCTCAATGCGTCGATGAGACCATGGTGCAAAGATGAGGGTTTTGGATTTGTTAGGAACTGGGAAACATTCTGGGGAAAGGAGGGGCTCTTCCAAAGGGATGGGCTTCACCTTAACCGGGACGGAACCAGGCTGCTGGCATTAACCTTTAAAAAGGAGATAGAGCAGCTTTTAAATTAGATAACAGGGGAAAGCCAACAGTCACCCAAGAGTACATGATTCGGAAAAATGTATCCTTGGAATCTCAGAGACATGGTGGAAGAGGACAACTAGTGGGACACTGTGATACCTGGGTACAAAATATATCGTGATGATAGAGCTGATCAAATTTCTAGAGAGGGTTACGCTTCATCTTAGAGAGGGCATTGAGTCAGAAAGGATTAAAGTTTTGCAGGAAACAAAATTTGCTGTAGAATCTCTATGGATTGAACTTCCATGTAAAAAGGGGAAGGCGATGGCAGTGGGGGTGTATTATCGACTGCCTGGCCAGAATGAACAAATGGATGATGAAATGCTCAAAGAAATCAAGGAAGCTAACAAAAGTTACAGCACAGTAATAATAATGGGTGATTTCAATTACTCCGTTATCGACTGGATCAGTGTCACGGCAGGACATGCTAGGGAAATAAAGTTCCTAGTTGAAATAAATGACTGCTTCTTGGAGCAGCTGGTTCAAGAACCGACCAGAGGGGAAGCCATATTGGACTTAGTCCTTAGTGGAACACCAGATCTGGTGCAACAGATAAGGGTGTTGGGGCCACTTGGCAATAGTGATCATAGCATGATCGCGTTTGATTTAATTAGTGGAGGAGGGATGGTAAGGAAATCCACAGTACTACCTTTTAACTTTCGAAAGGGAGACTATGATAAAATGAGGAAAATAGTTAAGAAAAAACTAAAAGGAGCAGTTGCAAAGGTTAAAGACTTACATCAAGTTTGGGTGTTGTTGAAAAATACTATCTTGGAAGCCCAGACCAGCTGTATTCCACGCTTTAAGAAAAGTGGAAGGAAGTCCAAAAAACTGCCAGCATGGTTTAAAGGTGAGGTCAGAGAGGCTGTTGTTGGAAATGGAAAAAAGAGCCAAATGACAAAAACTGGAAACAGCACAAGCAATGGCAAATTAAATGCAAGACATTGATAAGGCAGGCAAAGGGAGAAATTGAGAAGAAACTTGCTGCAGAAGCAAAAACGAGTAATAAAGACCTTTTCAAATACATTCGTAGCAAAAAACCTGTGAGTCAGTTGGTCCATTAGATGATAGAGGGGTTAAAGGGGCACTAAGAGGCAACAAGACGATAGCGGAGAGACTGAATGAATTCTTTGCTTCGATCTTTATTGAGGAAGATGTAGGGATGTTACCCATGACTGAAGTCGTATTTAAAAGTGCTGAAGAATTGAAGGAAATATCGATACATCGGGAAGATGTATTACAACTATTTGATAAACTGAAGAGTAGCAAATCACCTGGACCGGATAATATACATCCAAGAGTGTTGAAAGAACTCAAATATGAGATTGCAGACCTGCCATTAGTAATCTGTGAACTATCATTAAAATCATCTGTAATACCTGAAGACTGGAGGATGGCCAACATAGCGCCTATTTTTAAAAAGGGTTCCAGGGGTGATCCGGGAAACTACAGACCGGCGAGCCTGACGTCAGTACCGGGAAAAATGGTAGCAACCATCATAAAAACAAAATTGCTGAACATGTAGATAGTCATGACTTAATGGGAAGATCTTGTCTTACTAATCTATTATGTTTTTTTGAAGGTGTGAATAAACAGGTAGCCAAAGGCGAGTCAGTTGATATAGTGTATCTGGACTTTCAGAAAGTCTTTGACAAGTTCCCTCATCAGAGACCTTTGGCAAAACTAAAGAATCATGGGATAGGAGGCAGTGTACTATTGTGGATCAAGAATTAGTTAAAAGGTAGAAAGCAGAGAATAGGGCTAAATGTCCAATTTTCCCAATGGAGAAAGGTGAATAGTGGTGTGCTCCAGGGATCTGTGTTGGGTCCGCTGCTTTTTGACACATTCATAAGTGACCTGGAAAAGGGAATAATGAGTGAGGTTATCAAATTTGCAGATGACACAAAACTATTTAAAGTTGTTAAAACCCATGAGGATTGTGGAAGATAGCAAGAGGATCTTGATAAACTGGAAGACTGGGCATCCAAATGGCAGATGAAGTTTAATGTGGACAAGTGCAGAGTTATGTACCTAGGGAAGAACAACCCTAACTATGGTTACACGATGCAAGGTTCCACATTAGGAACCATGAGGAACCACCACCCAGGAAAAAGATTTAGGTGTCATTGTGGACAACATGTTAAAACCCTCTGCCCAGTGTGTAGCGGCAGCCAAGAGAGCAAATAGAATGCTAGGTATCATAAGGAAAGGAATGGAAAATAAAACGAAGGATTTTATAATGCCTCTGAATCCTTCCATGGTGCGACCACACCTTGAATATTGTCTGCAGATCTCCAGGAACAAGCAGGAATAAGTCCTCACTTATGGGTACGTCGGAACCGACGGAGCCTGCGCGGGAAAGCTCCCCAGCTTCCCAGAAAGGAAGCTTTTGGGGCCTCCCACTGCACATGCGCGCTGCCTTCCCGCCTTCCTGACCAGCTCTCCTCAGTTTCTCTTTTTCCGCGGAGCCAGCAGGTCGTGTTCCTGTCACCGCTGAAGAAATTATTGTTTTAGTTTGTTTCTTTAGACCGCGTACCTGCCTTCCCCATACCGAAACCGGTACCGCCGGTCTCTCTTTCTTTTCTTTTAAAAAACAAACAAACAAACCTTTATCTTGCACAACTTGGTGACTTCGGTTAGGCCTCAGGCCTACACAAATTCTCCTCATGGAGAAACCAGCCCCTGGTTTTAAGAAGTGTACCAAGTGTAGTGCTGTTATTTCTGTCACAGACACCCATGAATGGTGTCTTAAATGTTTGGGACCTGACCACTCCATTCCGGACTGCCCATCCTGCTCCCAGATGTCTAAACGTGGTTTGCAGAACCGGGCCAACAAATTCCATGTGCTGTTTGCTTCAGATAATCCAGCATCACAGTCATCCAGGTCTTCCTCTCCGGATGGATCTCAGGTAACCAAACCTTCTTCGGGCAGGTCCTCAAAGAGCAAATCTCCTTCAAAGCATCGAGAGGCTCTCACTTTTGAATCTGAGGACCATGCCCCAGCCAAACAACCCCGGCGGGAAGCTCTGGCTTCCAAAGCACCATCTATGGGGTTACAGGTTGATATCGATGGCACGGCCTCGACCGATCACCTGTTAGACTGCTCTGGGGTACCGGCCCATACCGGTACCGACATCCAGGCAGCAGTGGTGTCTATGAGCAATACTGTTCAGACCATGCAGCAGGCCATGCTGGCTTTCATTAATGCTGCGACGCCCTCGGTACCGCATCCAGCGGTTCCGGGTCCGGTTCCGGTATTGTCTTCCATACCGGAACCGAGACCATCGTCTTCCAAACGCAGATCGGTTCCGCATGCCGGATCCGGGTTTTCACCCGATACCGATCCCATACCCAGTACGCCCGATGTCGATACCGATCGGTATGCGTATCGTGCGTTGGAAGCGAATAGAGGATACTCTGATTCCTCTGAGGATTTTGACTCCTCTGATGACTCTGATGAGCTCTCTCTTGTTCTTCCTGAAGAGCCTTCTTCCCCAAAGAGGAGAATGTCTCCACCAGAGGATTTGTCCTTTCAAGACTTCATTATAGAAGTAGCTAAAGGACTTTCTATTACTACATCCTCTGAGAAAGAACCTAGATCAAAGAAATTGGATATTTTAGGATACCCTAAGGTTCCTAAAGAGGCAGTCACCCTGCCTATCCATGAAATCCTTCAAGAACACTTGATGGACTTATGGGAGGCTCCTCTAACGTTGTCTCCTTATTCTCGTAGGTTGGACACCATGTACCGGGTCCCTCCTTCTCCTGGTTTTCAAAAGACTCAGCTGCCTCACCATTCCATTGTGGTGAAGTCTGCGCTGAAAAAGATTAAGAGTACCAAAAGGCACTCTTCTACCCCTCCAGGGCGAGAATGTAAGACCCTAGACTCTTTTGGTAGGAAAATCTTCCAGGCTAGTATGCTTATAGCCAGGATTAATTCATACAGTCTGTATATGGGCATGTTTCTAAGGGAACATGCCCTAAAGGTACGGCATTTTGCCTCCTTTATCCCTGAGGATAGAAAGGAGGAGTTCATTTCTCTGGTGAAACAGCTTCTAGATGTTTCTAAGTTCTCCAACAGAGCAGCTTTTGATTCCTTTGAGGGTGCCGGTAGAGCTTCGGGCATTGCTATTGCAGCCCGACGACTTGCTTGGCTCCAGGCCTCTGACCTAGAACCCTGGGTCCTGGATGGCTTACGGAATCTGCCCTGTACAGGTGAGAACTTATTTGGTAAGGACTGGCAAATTAAAGCCACTCAAATGGACGCAGAAAATGCTACATTAGATAGACTTTCTAAGTCTACCTCTACTCCTGCCAAGAAAAGTCTTTCAAGAGGCCTTACTACAAGAAGGCCAGATTTTCCACAAATACTGGCCAACAATCTTCTCAGCCTCGCTTTGCTGCTAAACGTCAGCAACCTAAACAGGCAAGGTCAAAGCCTGCAGCGTCTGCCACTCCTCAGCAGGCTCAACCCCCTCAGGGGTTTTGACTTGCCCCTAGAGAACTTAACATTTCTGGCTCTAGAACAACCAGAGCCCCTCACCATTCCCGGAAGGTTAGCTCACTTTGCTCCCAGATGGGGGCAAATTACATCAGAGCACTGGACCCTCTCTATCATCAGAGAGGGCTACAAACTTTATTTTTCCAACCTTCCTCCATATACCATGGTGAGGCACTTCAATTCTCCCCCATCTCTCCTGGGCCTGTTGGATCAGGAAGTCTCTTCTCTCCTTGCCCAAGGGGCAATAGAAGAGGTTCCTCTTCTTCAACAAGGGACAGGATTCTACTCCCCTTATTTTCTCATAACAAAGAAGACAGGGGGATTCAGACCTATCCTAGATCTGAGAGAATTGAACAAATTTCTGTACAAGGAGAAATTCAAAATGCTTTCTCTAGGCATTCTCCTTCCATACCTTCAGAGTCAGGATTGGCTTTGTTCTCTAGATCTCAAGGATGCGTACACACATATACTCATCCACCCATCCCACAGAAAATATCTAAGATTTCTGTTTCAGGGAAAACATTTCCAGTACAGAGTACTTCCCTTCAGTCTAGCCTCTGCTCCAAGAGTGTTCACCAAATGCATGGCAGTTGTTGCCGCATTTCTAAGAGGTCTGGGAATTTTTGTATTCCCATATCTGGACGACTGGCTCATCCGAGCTCCATCTCAGTCAGAAGCCCAGATTTCCCTGGAACGCACAAGGCACATTCTGCAGTATCTGGGACTGGTGATAAACCTTCCCAAGTCTCAACTTATCCCTACTCAGTCTCTGGAATTCATAGGGGCCCAGTTGGACACCACCATTGCAAGGGCCTACCTACCTCAAGTCCGGGGCCAACGTCTGGTGTGCTTGGCCTTCCAAGCTCAGTCCAGCAGTCACTTGACAGCCAAAGAAATGCTGCGACTTCTGGGCCACATGGCCTCCACGGTACACGTGGTGCCCTACGCTCGTCTTCATATGAGAGCAGCTCAATGGACCTTGGCCACCCAGTGGACTCAGGCATCAGGAGCGCTCTCCGACCAAATACTCACCTCAAAGCGTCTGTTTTGGTCCCTCCAATGGTGGATATCCACCAAGAATCTGTTGTTGGGGGCCCCCTTCCAACCTTTGTTGCCCCAAACAACCCTCACAACAGATGCCTCCCAAACAGGGTGGGGAGCCCATCTTCAACACCTCTCCACTCAGGGTGCTTGGTCTCCACAAGAGACCACCCTTCACATCAACCTCCTGGAACTGCGAGCAATCTACTTTGCCCTCAAAGTCTTCCATACCCTCCTAGTCAACCTGACCGTCCTAGTCCATACAGACAATCAGGTGGCCATGTTCTACATAAACAAACAAGGAGGGACAGGCTCTCTGTCGCTTTGCAACGAAGCTCTCAGATTATGGGCCTTCGCCAGAGAGCATCAAATTCATCTTCTGGCAGTGTATCTTCCAGGGGTTCAAAACGCTTGGGCAGACAGACTCAGTCGAGTTCTGCTTCCACACGAATGGTCCCTACATATGGACCAGATAAACAGAATCTTTCAGGAATGGGGAACCCCGGACATAGACCTCTTTGCAAGTCCGTGGAATGCCAAACTTCCCCGGTTCTGTTCCAGGACTCCGTGTCAGAGAGCTCAGGCCAACGACGCCTTTCTCCTACATTGGGGTCAGGAATTCCTATATGCCTTTCCACCCATTCCTTTGATTCCCAAGACTCTGTTCAAACTCCAGAGGGATCACGGATCGATGATCCTCATAGCTCCACGCTGGCCACGCCAAGTGTGGTTCCCTCTACTTCTGCATCTCTCCCAGGGACCCTCCCTGGACCTGGGAGCTGCGCCAGACCTTCTCTCTCAGGAGGAAGGGACTTTGTGACACCCAAACCCCAAGTCCCTACACCTCAGAGCTTGGTTACTGAAGGCCTAAGCCTTCATGACTTCAATCTTTCTCAACCAGTGAAAGATATCCTTCATGCCTCTAGGAAACCCTCCACGAGGCGTTCCTATGCTTTCAAATGGAAACGCTTTTCCATTTGGTGTGCTCAACAGGGTCTTGACCCTCTAGCACTTCCTTTGAATTCTCTATTAGACTATCTCCTGCATGTTTCCAATGCAGGCCTTAAGACGAATTCAGTAAGAGTCCATTTGAGTGCTATTGCAGCATCTTTACAACCAATAAATGGACAACCTGTCTCCTCTCATCCTCTTCTCTCACAGTTCATGAGAGGCCTGACTCTAACCAAACCTCCCATCCGGCCTCCTCCGGTAGCATGGGATTTGAACCTAGTTCTAGGTCAGCTTATGAAGCCACCTTTTGAACCGTTGGTTTCTACCTCCTTGAAATTTCTTTCCTGGAAGGTCATTTTCCTTATTGCAGTCACTTCGGCTCGCCGCATCAGTGAACTACAGGCCTTAGTGGCTCATCCACCTTATACCAGATTTCATCATGATAAGGTGGTCCTTAGGACGAATCCCCACTTTATGCCCAAAGTGGTCTCGCCTTTTCATCTTAATCAGGAGGTATATCTACCTGTCTTTTTTCCGGCTCCTCATGCATCCAGTGCAGAGAGGAACCTTCATACTTTAGATTGTAAAAGAGCTCTTGCCTTTTACCTCAACAGGACTCAGCCACATCGAAAGTCTTCCCAACTTTTTGTGGCTTTTGATCCTTCTCATTTGGGACTTCCAGTCTCCAAACGTACACTTTCCAATTGGATTGCTCAGTGTATTTCCTTTGCTTACCAGAGTAAAAACATTTCTCTGGAAGGCCATGTCACAGCTCACAATGTGAGAGCCATGGCCACTTCTATGGCTCATCTTCACTCTGTATCCATAGATCAGATCTGTCGAGCCGCCACCTGGGCCTCGGTTCATACCTTCACAGCCCATTACTGTTTGGACAAGGACTCCCGCCGGGATGCCTTGTTTGGTCAGGCTGTCCTCAAACACCTGTTCCATACTTGAACAACTCCTGCCCACCTTCCCAGGATGGATGCCTGAGATCCATACGAAGATGGTGAACCCTTGGGAGGGGATCTCCCAGGCATCTTAGCTAGGGAGTCCCCATAAGTGAGGACTTATTCCTGCTTGTTCCTGGAGATAGCTCAGTTACTTACCTGTAACAGGTGATCTCTGGGAACAGCAGGAATTAGTCCTCACAACCCACCCACCTGCCCTAGGAGTTGTATCTTCTATCTATCTTCCTTTCCTCTCTCTATTGTCTCAGCTATAAACTCGAACTGAGGAGAGCTGGTCAGGAAGGCGGGAAGGCAGCGCGCATGTGCAGTGGGAGGCCCCAAAAGCTTCCTTTCTGGGAAGCTGGGGAGCTTTCCCGCGCAGGCTCCGTCGGTTCCGACGTACCCATAAGTGAGGACTAATTCCTGCTGTTCCCAGAGATCACCTGTTACAGGTAAGTAACTGAGCTTTCTGGTCACCATATCATAAAAAGGATATAGCGTTATTAGAAAAGGTTCAGAGAAAAGCCACCAAAATGGTAAAGGGGATGGAAGGATACCCCTATGAAGAAAGGCTAAAACGGTTAGGGCTCTTTAACCTGGAAAAGAGATGGCTGAGGGTAGATATGATAGAAGTCTATAAATTAATGAACGAAGTGGAACGGGTAAACGTAGATCGATTGTATACGTTATCAGAATATAGAAAGACTAGTGGACATGCAATGAAGCTACAGGGTCAACTATTTAAGACAAATAAGAGAAAATATTTTTTCACTCAACGTGTAATCAAACTCTGAAATTTGTTACCGGAGGATGTAGTAAAAGGTGTTAGTGTAGCTGGGTTTAAAAAAGGTTTGGATGCTTCCGGTGACGTCACCGAGCGGAATGGCAGCGAAGTGATCGGGCTCCGCTGCCGACGCCTGCAAAAACGGGTGTAAATACCCCAAGGAAAGGCAAGGCGATATGTGGGAGCGCTGAGAGACCCTGCTCCAAACAAATAGCTGTGCAAGAACGAGCGTGAAGGGGCTTTACCCGGAGCTGCTCACACCGGCGGCCTGCAGCGCTGGGCGGAGGTGATCGGGACGGTGCAGCAAAGCAGAGGAAGAGCCTTGATGTGAGTGCGGCGCACGGGAGAACCGGAGAGGGAACGCGACGCAGCACTGGACGGCCGGCAGAAGCAGAAACTGAACAGAGGCAGCCCGGTAAGAGAAAGTGGGAAGAGAACGAGCGGAGGCCCCGGGGCACTGAAACACCACGTGGAGGAGGGAAGAGGAGGCCGACTGCAGCACCGCATGGTGGGGAAGCGAGGAGAGTGAACGAGAGGCACAAAGGCTGAAGATTGTAAAACCCCCCACTCCAGAATTGAAGCGGCGGGCTGCCGGTGGCTCCTACGAGAGGCGGGAAAGTGTAAAGGAGCACTCTACCCAAGGGCAGTCCGGGGAGGTGGAGAAGCAGTTGTTTTGGCTCCGGAGCAGAGTCCGAGGGGGCACGTTGCAGAGCAGATAAAGGCCCGAGCGGGTGAAGAGGAGTGAGAAGCAAGGGCAGTGCGACGGAATGCTGATACAGTAACCTCTGGGCCAGAGTGAGAGCTGGAGAACTAAGTGACCCAGGAGGAGCAAAGTGCCTGAGATCCTAATAAAACAGATTGGCCTCAGCTGATTTAATAAAGAGCACTGCTACCTACTGCACTGCGCTATATAACACTAATAGCAAAAGTCCTGCCCGGAGGTGGGGGATAGAGGGCGGTAAGCAGCAAGGAAGTCGGCGACCGGAACTCCTGTGACAGCTGAGCTATCCAGTCGGGAGGGCGGAAGAGAGACCATGGAGAAAAGTAAAAGTGGGCCGTCAGTCAAGAAGAAGCTAGCTGAATTTCGCTCCACCTATGCTACACCCAAAGGAGGAAAAGAAGGAGGTAAGGAAGACAAATCGCATCCTCAGGCCCTAAATGACTCTGAACGGAGGGTGGAGAACGAGAGCAACTCAGAGCTAACAATCATGCTGAAGGACTGGCTCATTGAGTTGAAAGAGGAGATTAAGTCTGAGCTCAGTGGGGTAAAGAAGGAATTAAAAGAGACAATTCAAGCACTGAGACAAGATTTCGTAGACTTGGGCAGTCGTGTGGAAGAAACAGAAGTGCAGGTGGAACAACAAGGTGCAGCACTAGAAGAGTTACAAAAAGGATGGGAAGAACACACATGTGGACTAAGCGAGTTGCAAGTGAAACTGGAGGAACTCGAAGATAGATCTAGGAGATGCAATATAAGGGTACGAGGTCTCCCGGAAGAGCCAAAATACAAGAACTCCGAAGAAGTTGTGGCTAAAATATTCAGTTCACTGCTAAAGTCGGCAGATGCGGTGGAAGAGGAGGCAGGAGCGAACGTATTGATAGAGAGAGCACACAGAAGCTTGGGCCCGGTGCGGGACAACAAACCTCGAGATATAGTAGTATGTCTCAGCTCGTACAAAAGTAAGGAAAAACTACTTTGGGCCGCGAGGACAATGAAACAGTATGTTTGGGAAGAACATAAGCTGGAATTTTTCCAGAACTTGTCCCCCGGAACGTTGCAACGTAGAAGAAACCTTAAAGAAGTGACAGAGTATATGCGGCGTGAAGATTTGTGCTATAAATGGCTGTTTCCATTCGGACTGCTGATTACAGTAAAGGGAAGATCGAGGCGGGTGCAGTCATGCGAGGAAGCGTGGAAAGCATTGCGAGAGTTAGGCGCAACACACTTGCCAGAGGGAGCACAGCCGTCCAATGGAAGTACAAAAGCCACGGGAAATCCATTTACAAAATGGAACGCCCAGTGATGGCACAGAGCACCAACTGGAGGGAGAAGAGTGGCGAGACTGCATCGAGGGAGCGCTGGAACGCTGGCTGAGAAAACTGGAGCGAGCTGAATATTAAGACTCTGCATGTTGTTCTGACTACAGTTACGGTGTAAGGCATTGGGGGGGAGTAGTGTAAGGGGGTTGATGAGGCTGACGGGTGGGAGTAGGGACGGTAGGGGGGGGAGGGAGTGGCGAGGAAGGGGGAGAAGGGGGAAGAGGGGGGGAAGGGAAGGGGCAGGCTAAGGCTCGATAGACAGTCATGAGTAAGGAAGTCGATACTCCCTACAGGGAGGTTGGTCAGGGGTGGGAGCTGGGGTGGACGGGGGGAGGGGAAGAGAGAGTGGGGGGAGGGGGAGGGGGGAGGGGAGGGGGGAGGGACAGGGCAGGCAAAGGGGGCGAATCAGGGGGAGGGCACAGCACAGGTGATCTGAAAATTATTACTCTAAATGTGAAAGGTTTAAATTCACCCTTTAAAAGGCAGAAATTGTACAGAGAAATAACAAGACAAAAAGCCTCAATGGTCCTATTGCAAGAAACTCATCTGTTACGCAGACACGAATCGTTAGTGAAACCCAAAGGATATACAGAGTTAGTGTTTGCTTCTAATCTGAGAGAGCGGAAGAAAGGGGGGGTAGCGTTGCTGGTCAGTGGGACACTCAAAGTGGAGATGCACACTGTAATTAGGGATAGAGGAGGTCGATATCTATTAGTGCGAATGAGGATAGGGGATGAATGGTTCTGTGTGACTAATGTGTATGCACCCACAGGGGCCCAAAAGGATTTCTGGGAGGAAGTGGATGAGAAAATGAATGCTTTGGGGGACGGAGCGAGGATATGTGGTGGAGACTTCAATATGACTTGGGAGGTAGGGAGAGACTCCACGGGGAGGGGGGAGGTGAGGCGGGCAGATAGGAGTCGGTACCAGCAATTTATAAAGGCCAATGATTTGATTGATGCATGGCGATTGCTCAACCCAAGCCGGCGTCAGTACTCTTTCTTTTCAGCAGTACACGGTACGTACTCAAGGATTGACACTATATGGGTGGGGAAGGAGATCGCGGGGAGAATTATTGAAGGGGAGATGGAGCCGATTACATGGTCGGACCATGCACCGGTGAGGGTGACACTGAGGGGACGGGGAGAAGATAGGGGGATCCGCTTCTGGAAATTGAACGAGGCTCTTTTGAGCGATACTAGGGTAGTGCAAGATATACAAAGCCTGATACCAGACTACTTTGCGCTCAATGATACGGGAGAAGTTCGAAATGGTGTGGTATGGGATGCCTTCAAGGCGGTGGTGAGAGGCACACTAGTCAAGTGGGGGGCGAGAATAAAGAGGGAAGGGGAGGAGAAGGAGCTCCAACTGAGGCAGAAACTGGTGCAGTTAGAAGAGGCTGATGCTTGTAGTGCCGGCAGGAATTTGAGGGGGGAGGTGTTAGAGACTAGGGCTAAGCTGAATGCGCTCGAAGCAGACAAAATTCATTATCGGTTACAATTATTACGTCAGTTCTTTGAGGGAGGGAATAGAGCAGGAAAGTTTATGGCGAGGAGACTAAAGCAGAAGCGGAATATGTCCTTGATTGTGCAGATTAAGGGGAGGGGGGGAGGTTACTAGAGATGAGAAGGAAATCCGGGAAGCATTTGTGGAGTACTATAGGGGCTTATATGAGGCTAAAGTGGATAGACCAGAAGACGAAATGAGGAATTACCTAGCGACAGCTGGACTCCACCATTTGGACGAAGGGGAAAGAGAGGCGCTTGAAGGGGAGATACAGGCTTCAGAAGTGGCGGTGGCGATTAAGGGTCTAAAAACAGGGAAAGCCCCCGGCCTAGACGGGCTGACGGCCAGCTTCTATAAAAAATTTAAGGGAGAGTTGGTGGGGCCCCTGACACACCTGTTCAATGTCCCAAGGGTGGGGGAGCGATTAGCGGAAACAATGGGGTGGGCGGGAATAACACTGATCCCTAAAATGGGTAAGGATCCGTTGGAGTGTGCGTCGTACCGGCCGATCTCATTAATAAACATTGATGCAAAACTGCTGGCTAAAGTGTTAGCAGGGCGACTCAATAAAGTGCTGGGGAAGCTGGTGCATGAGGATCAAGCGGGGTTTATACCTGGGAGGCAGGTGGCAGACAACATCAGGAAAGCGTTAAATGTAATATGGTCAGTAAAACGCACATCAGAGCCTGCATTGCTTCTATCGTTGGATGTGGAAAAAGCCTTCGATCAGGTGTCGTGGAGATTTCTCTTCTCCGTAATGGAACACATGGGGTTTGGGAATAGTTTTGTAGGCTGGATAAAGGCATTATATGAGAGACCTACTGCGTGTGTGCGCGTAAATGGAGGATATTCAGGATTCTTCCCGTTGGGGAGGGGGACGCGACAGGGGTGTCCACTCTCACCTCTATTGTTTGCCTTATCGCTGGAGCCGCTAGCGGGGAGAATAAGGAAGAGCGCAGAAATTACGGGGGTGACAGTAGGGCAGAGGGAATACAAGTTAGCCATGTTTGCTGATGATATCCTGCTTATGGTCACTAGGCCGAAGGAAACGGTGCCAGGGATAATGAGGGAGGTACAGGAATATGGGGAAATGGCGGGGTTTAAGATAAATTGGAGTAAGTCGGAAATCTTGAACTTGTCAGTAGGGGAGGAGCAGCAAACGAACCTACAACAAACATTTAAATTTAGGTGGGCAGCCAAATCAATTTGGTATCTTGGAGTTAATCTAGGGCGGGACCTGGAGGACCTATTTGAGCTGAATTATTTGAAGGCATTTCGGCAAGTAGAGGCACAATTGGGGACCTGGAATAGGGGGATCGTATCGTGGTTGGGGAAAGTGGCAGTGGTGAAAATGTTGCTGCTCCCCCAGTTCCTTTTTCTCTTTCAAGTGCTGCCAGTAGCGATACCCACAAAGATGCTAGCCAAGCTGCAAAAGCAAGTCGAGGGGTTCATATGGGGAAATAAAAGACCCAGGGTGGCTGCTAAAACATTGCAAGTGGCAAGGATAGAGGGTGGTATGGGGGTACCCAACTTCAGGAAATACTACCTGGCGGCACAGTTGAGGGCGGTATACTCATGGCTGGGTGCTGATGGAGGAAGCGGGATTCCGGCCCGGTGAGCTGGAAAGACTCGTCTGGGGGGGGGAAGGGGAGCAAGGGGGATAATCCACTGGTGGGGCATACTTTGGGGGTGTGGCAGGTACACAGGAAAAGGTTGATAGGGGAGAAGAAGTGGGCGCGTGGGATGTCATTGCTGGCCTGTTGTGAAGGGGGAATAGGCCCTGATATGCTGGTAGTGAAAAGATGGGCGCAGCAGGGGCTGCAAAGAGTGTCTCAGATAGTCTTTGGGCAAGCTATAAGAGATTTTGAGGGCATTCGCGACCTGTACCGGTTGAAAGAAACTGACCGGTACCACTATCTACAGTTGGGTTCCCTCCTTAGGCAGAGAGGGCACTGGCAGGACATTGTGCAGGACCTAAGGATGGTTTGAGGGTAGCTGTCTGGGTTCGCTGGGGAGGAAGGGGGTCATTTCTAGAATATACAAAGGACTAACAGAGAGAGGGAGAGAGAAATTAAGTTATATGAAGGCTTGGGAGAGGGACTTAGGGGTAGAGTGGGGGGTGGAGGAGTGGGAGCGAATAGCTCAAGACATAGCGAGGGCGTCTATCGCCACGTCCCTGCGTGAGAATGGATGGAAAGTGTTGTCGAGGTGGTATCTGACGCCGGAGCGATTGTACAAAGCGGGGGCTCGAGGGACGGATGAATGTTGGAGGATGTGTGGAGAGAAAGGAACTTGGCTGCATATGTGGTGGACGTGCCCAGCTGTACGGCAGTATTGGGCAAATATTGGGGACATCATTGAAAGCATAATAGGCGCCAGAATTAATTTGACACCGGAGTTATGTCTCCTACTAAAGAAGCATGCAGGGGAAGAAGGGAATTGGAGTATTGTGTGGCATTGTATTATTGCGGCTCGGTGTGAAATCGCGCAACATTGGAAGCAGGGGGTTATGCCGCCCATAGGGAAATATGCAGGGTGCTTGGCAGATTTGTATCAAATGCATAAATTAACAGGGCTAAAGAAGGGGAACGGGGAGAAGGTGGAAAGGCAGTGGGAGGGGGTGTGGTGATGGTTAAGTAGGGGTGGGGAGGGGAAGATAGGGGTAATACAGGAGGGAGTATGAAGGTCACTACAGGTGATGTTATAGCAAGGTAGGGATGTGGGGGAAGGGGTTGGTGGGAAGGGGAGGGGGAGGGGGGTAGGTACTTAAAGTTCGCAGGATACAGAATGAGGGGCAGAGCAAGGGACGGGGTTATAGAGGGCTCAATTAGTGACAACAGAAGAGCTGCTAGAGATAATAGGTTCATATGGGTTGAAACAAAATGTGGTACAGAAGTTGTGTATTGGGTATGGTGTTCCTGTTATTGTTGAATAAACTTTAAGTAATTATAAAAAGAATAGAAAACGAAATATGCCATACAAATGTAGGTGATGTTCTCGGTTGATGTAATATAGAATGTTTGTACAGTGGCGGAATCTATCAGAGAAGTTAGTTGGTAAGAATGTAAACCATGTTCAGTTAATGGTACAGATATATCTGTTTTGCACAGTTGGTGTTTTGTATCACAAAGGTATTGAATAAAAACTTAAGTTAAAAAAAAAAAAAAAAAAAAAAAGGTTTGGACAAGTTCCTGGAGGAAAGGTCCATAAACCATTATTAAAAAGTGACCCAGAATATCAATGTTTGACCCAATACAAGCATTGTGGAACCTGTGTCTTTTGGGGAAACTGCTAGATACGTATGACCTAAATTGGCCACTGTTGGAAACAGGATATTGGGCTTGATGGACCTTGGTCTGACCCACTATGGCATATCTTATGTTCTTATGTACATCCCCCAGAACTGTACGACCACCCTGCAAACTGCCCTCAACCTCCAAAACTATACTATGAAACAACCCCTAAACACCCCATCTCCTCATCCCCCAAAACTAGCCCCTGCAAGTACCCCACCACCCTACTAACTGCCTATCCCCATAAACTACCCCCACAACTGTCCCCATTCGCTAGCCCCAAAGGTTTATCCCTACCAATGCTCTGTCATCCCAAAAGCTGTTCCACCCTTACAACTATTTCTCACAATTATCCCACCACTCCACAAATTGCCACCATGCCCAAAACCAATCTGCCGCACTTGCCCCACTGCCCTGCAAACCTCTCCCAAGAACTATCCCCAACAACTGCCCCATCAACCCGCATATTCTCCCAACCTCAAAATATACCCCCATATCTGCCCCCCTGTGGGGCTAATATTGGTAGCCTGCCTCTGGCCTTCTAGAACCAAATCTGAAACATACAAAATGGATTCCTGCTCCAAGCTTGTTGATACTACAGATTCACTTCCTGCTAATTACTATATGCATGGATATTGAAGACCACTATACTGTTTTGCTAGTTGCTGACAACAGATTTTTCCCTAGCTTGAGACTGTTCCAGAGGACTATGGAAGTTGGAACGATGTTTTGGGATCATGATCATCTGCTCCATATCTCACCATGGATTCTATTTTGTAGGTGACTACCACTTGAAACTGCATCCTTATTCACCCAGGCATCCTGTGGTGAAAGGAGCATGGACTAAGATAATCATTTTGCAGAAACAGTGTTTCCATGATCACAGGGGCTTTGGCCTTTTTGCTTTTGGGGGCTTCTTTTGCTCCCATGGCTTTTGTTCTCCCTTTGGGACATATAAGAACATAAGATATGCCATACTGGGTCAGACCAAGGTCCATCAAGCCCAGTATTCTGTTTCCAACAGTGGCCAATCTAGGTCATATGTACCTAGCAGTTTCCCCAAAAGACACAGGTTCTGCAATGCTTGTACTGGGTCAAGCATTGATATCTTCGGTCACTTCTTAATAATGGTTTATGGACCTTTCCTCCAGGAACTTGTCCAAACCTTTTTTAAACCCAGCTACACTAACAGCCTTTACTACATCCTCCGGTAACAAATTCCAGAGTTTGATTACACGTTGAGTGAAAAAATATTTTCTTTTATTAGTCTTAAATAGTTTACCCTATAGCTTCATTGCATGTCCCCTAGTCTTTCTATATTCTGATAAGGTAAACAATCGATCTACGTTTACCCGTTCCACTCCGTTCATTAATTTATAGACTTCTATCATATCTCCCCTCAGCCGTCTCTTTTCCAGGTTAAAGAGCCCTAACCTTTTTAGCCTTTCCTCATAGGAGTATCCTTCCATCCCCTTTACCATTTTGGTGGCTCTTCTCTGAACCTTTTCTAAAATCGCTATATCCTTTTTAAGATACGGCGACCAGAATTGCACACAATATTCAAGGTGCGGTCTCACCATGGAACGATATAGAGGCATTATAATATCTTTTGTTTTATTTTCCATTCCTTTCCTTATCATACCTAGCATTCTATTTGCTCTCTTGGCCGCCGCTGCACACTGGGCCGAGGGTTTTAACATGGTATCCACAATGATGCCTAAATCTTTTTTCTGGGTGGTGGTTCCTAATGTGGAACCTTGCATCGTGTAACCATAGTTTGGGTTGTTCTTCCCTAGGTGCATAACCTTGCACTTGTCCACATTAAATTTCATCAGGGACTTGTGCCTGTGGGTACTTTTGCCACCTACTGAGCTCTTGTGCTTACGCCAACATAGAGACACAGTGGGGGTCATTCTGCCCCATGAATAGCGGGGATATCGGAGGTGGAATAAGTCCCCCTGGATGCCGGGGGACCACAGCGCCAGGCCAGGACAAAATGGTGAGGTGTGTAGGGGGTACCCCGTAGCCTGACCCTGGCTATGGGAGGCCGGATTGGGTGTCAGGCTGCAGAGAAAGAGCAATTTGGATTGGTGGCCGGGGATCGTGGCTCAGTAATTGAGCCGCAGTGCCATGGGAATGAGACGCCATGGCACTGCGGCTCCATTACGGAACCCGGCTGAGTTAGCCAGGGGTCTGCTGGGCATGCGGTCCATCAGAATCAGGGCCCAGCCGGCACATCCAGGCCAATAGACCTGATTCTGATCCCACGGACACGTCTAGCCCCCGTAGGATTAGAATCAGAGTACGCCCAGATTCTGAGGGGCTGCACAAGGGCTGGACAGCCAGAATAGAATTGGCCTCAGTGAGACCAACAAAGACTCTTATAGGCACCTCAGGTGTTCTGCATTTCTTCCTATCATTCCTACAGCTTGCCGGACATGGCTCAAGCTAGCCAAACAGTGCATTGCTTCCTGGGACTTTTGACTGTCTTGGTATCTGACTATAGACCCCAGTAGCATTTCTTTCTCCAGACAGGGCTAATGGTATTGGCTTCAGTTTCCTTCTGTGAGTGGGGGGTGGCATGGGTGTCTAGCTAGATAGCTCCATTCTCCTAGGCAGACTTTACTGAGCATATCTTATCTCATCTTTCTGTCTGCTAATGCTCCTATTCCACTGCCATGCAATCTGCCCTCAACACCAAGAATTACCTCTCTACAATTCCCTCAATAAACCCCAGACGGCACCTAATCCCAAAAACTATTCCCTTGCAATTGCCCCACCAGCCCACAACATAGTAACATAGTATATCACGGCAGATAAAGACCATCATGTTCCATCTAGTCTGCTCAGCAATGTGACTCCGTGCAGGTCACCTCTTCCCATGCCTTTCTGCTCCGTGCAGGTCATCCCTATTTGTTGACATAGCAGAGACAGTTAAGATTATTTTGATTTTATCCTGTTGCATTAAAGGGATCCCCTGTGTCTGTCCCATGCCATTTTGAATTCTGTCTCTGTATTTGCCCCCACCACTTCCATTGGGAGGGCATTCCAAGCATCCGCCACTTTTTCAGTAGCCAGGTCTGCTTCCAAGCCCTAGCAATTTCACTGCGGGCAGCTTGAATACACGCCCGTATAGGATGTTCCTTTTTCCTAATACTCCCTTCAGGCCGAATTCCAAGCAAGCATAACCCCATGTCCATTCCCATTTCCACCCCAACCATACCACATATCCTTTCTCCCACCTCCCTCCAATATATACTAACCAAGGGACACTCCCACCAAACATGAATAAACGTTCCCTCCCCCCCACATTGCCTCCAACACCTATCAGACACTCTTCGGAAAATCCTATGTAACCTCGTCGGTGTATAATACCAACGATAAAGCAGCTTATAGGAAGTCTCCTGCACCACCACTGACAAAGCTTGGCGGCCTATGTTCACATGCACTCTCCTCCATTCCTGATCATCCAACTCTCTACTCAATTCCCTTTCCCATTCATCCTGGTGTGGAAACTTCTTAGGTGGAACCCCCAAAGGCCCCGATACAGTTGGGTAATCAGCCCCCTAGATTTATCCCAACTCCTCCACAACGCTTCTTTATCATCTATATCCTCCTCCCAACTCTCTCGGATACCCTTTTGATACAAAAAATGCTTGACTTGCAAATGGGGAAAGAAATCCCCACTTTGCAGGTGATATTTCACCCGAAGATCTGAAAAGGAGATCAAGTCCCCATCCGCAATAAATTTATCAAATGTATCCAGTCCCTCTCTTTTCCACCTCTTAAATACCCCCTCCCATCCCGGGATGAATCCTGAGGTCGCCCTCATCGGTTGCAGTAATGAAAAGCTCAACCTCCGAGCAAACTTCCTCCGAGCCTTATGCCACTGCGCTAACAAATGCCACATATAAGGATTGTCCCTCCATCGCCCTTCAGGCGGAGGACGCATCATCCAGGGTAAATGCTTCAATTGTATCTCCCCCGCCCAATATTGCTGCACTTCCCTAAAGCGCTTGGAGGTACCAGCCTTTTCCCTCCATTCAAACACCTGGCGCAGCTAGGCCGCCGCATAATATCTCCCCAGTTCCAGTACTCCCAGTCCCCCCCCCCTCCCGACTAGCATACATTACCCATCTACTCACTCTAGGCCGACTATTTCCCCACACAAAAGTAAACACCTGACTCTGCAATTGGCGCAACTCCCTAAGACTTACCCGAACCAGCAAAGTTTGAAACAAATATAATAAGCGCGGTAACAGATTCATCTTCAGAGCCGCAATCCTCCCCAACCAAGATATTTCTGCCCCCTTCCATCTGGCCATATCTTTCCTCAATTGCCCAAATAACGGGGGATAATTCGCACCATAAAGACCAAATGGATTTGCCATAACCTGAACTCCCAAGTACTGGATAGATCTATTTGCCCACCTAAATGGAAATGAGGACTGCAAGCTTTTAACCACCTGAGGCTGCAGCATAAGCGACATCGCCTCCATTTTATCCCAATAAACTTTAAACCCCAAAAGTTCCCCAAACGCCCTTAATTCCCTCAATAAAACTGGAAGGGAAACGATCATCTGTGTCAGGGTAAAAAGTAAGTCATTAGCAAACAATACAATCTTATGTTGGGATGACCCCACCTCTATCCCCCTAATATCCTTCACCGACCGTATCCTAGCTGCCAATGGTTCCATAACTAAAGCAAGGAGCAATGGGGACAGTGGACATCCCTGTCGTGTCCCTCGTCCCAGGGAAAAGAACTCAGAATATCCCCCATTTACATGTACCGCTGCCTCAGGCGCCGCATATAGTGCCTTTATCCAAGATCTAAAGTTAGGGCCTAATCCTATGTATTCTAAAACTGCCATGAGAAAGTCAAAATTAACCCTATCAAAGGACTTTTACACATCAATTGAAAGAAACATGGCCCGCTGTTGTTCCTCCTTTGCCAGCCAGCCCAGCTGAATAACTCTCCTTATCGCGTCCGCCAGTTGTCTACCCTCAATAAACCCCGATTGGTCCGGATAAACCATCCCCATCATGCATGGTTCCAACCGTAATGCCAACACCTTGGCCAAAATCTTAACATCAATATTCAATAATGATATGGGACGATACAATCCGCAAACTGTCGGGTCTTTCCCTGGTTTAGGGATTACCACTATGGCAGCTTGATTCATCGATGCTGGTAGGGCGCCTCCCGTAGAACCTCATTAAACACTCTCATCAATATAGGTCCCAGTACCTCTGACATTTTTTTATAAAACAATCCCGAAAACCCATCAATGCCCGGTGCCTTACTTGGCACCAGGCGCTTGATGATGCCCATCACCTCCTCAAGACCAATATCCATATCCAACTCCTCCCCCACTGATTCCTCCAACCGTGCACTCCCTTTCCCCTATTCTGCAAATACTGCCTAATTGCCTCATCCTCCCCCGAGGCCTCCGCCGTATATAATCCCTTATAGTATTCCCGAAACTGATCCCTAATGTCCCTTCCTTTAAACAACATTTTATCCTGAGGACCTTTTATTTTTGCAATGGCCTGTCTCTTTCTCTGAGCCCTAAGTTTAATGCTCAGAAGACGTCCAGATTTATTATCAAATTCATAGAATCTTTGTCTTACTCTCTCTAATTTATGGGATATCTGTTCCAACTGAAGGGCATTTAACTGCCTTCTAATCTCCTCAGCCTGCCCCCTCAACCTAGGGTCGCCCCTCTGTTTATGGGCCCTCTCCAACTCCAACAACTGCCCAGTAAGGCGCTGAACTTCCTCCTCCATCTTTCTCTTCCGCTGTGCCCCTATTTGAACACGATGACCCCTCACCACCGCCTTCAGACCATCCCAGAGAACCCCCGTATTGACTTCACCGTTATCATTCAATTCCATATACTCACTTCTCACCTTCTTTATCCACTGACCAACCTCTTCCCCCTGAAGGAGGTAATCATTTAACCTCCAGAAGGTTCTCCGTCCAGGCTCCCAAGGTGATCCAAATCACGCCTCCACCGGTGCATGATCAGACCAAGTAGCCACTCCTATCTGTACTTTATCCAGCGCCTCCCTCCAATAATTATCTCCAAAAAGATAGTCGATCTGACTATACGAAGCATGCACCACCGAATAGAACGTATAGTCTCTTGTCCAGGGATGGGCCAATCTCCAATAAATCTTCTAATCCATGCTCCTGTAACCATTGCTGAAATTTTCTCAAACCCGAGTCCTTCCCCCTTCTCTTCCCTGATCTGCCATCCAACGCTATATTACAATCACCTCCTAGCAAAGGTTTCCCCTGAATCTTCCCATCCATCCACTTACCCATTTCCTCCCCAACACCCCCCCCCCCCCCGAGCAGTATTCAGGCCATACACTGAAACCAAAGTAACCTTTTCTCCCACTATCTCACCCGAAACTCCCACCGCTCTCCCATCTGCTTTCCTAAACACCCTCCCCACAATAAGTGGAACATCTTGTCTGATCAATAATGCTACTCCTACCTTCCTGTGGTTCCCCTCTTCTGCTGCAAAAAAAGCTTGAAATTTGCCTGAGTGCAGCAATCGCTCATCGCGTTTGCGCAAATGAGTCTCCTGCACAAATGCCACCTGCCACTGCCACTCCCGCCACAACATTTTCCTTTTCTGTGGAGAATTGAGTCCCCGCACATTTAAACTCCCCACTTTCAGACCAAAAGCCATTTCCTTAGGCCATACGCCCCCTTTCTCACAATAGTGATGCCTCCCCTTCCCCCACCCCACTCCCCCCCCCCCCATCACATGGAGCTCCTCTCTGCCTATCTCCGAGGAAGGGACCTCCCCGGGGACGCTGTGCCTCCCCCCCTCCCGCTCTCTTACCTTGAATTGCATCGGTCTCCTCTCCTCCCCATTTCCCCCACCCCCCAAATTAACTTTAGTACACACATTGAAACGGCGTTGAGTCCACAAACAATCAATCAATCCCCCCACTCCCACAATAACCAGTCCGCCCACAATCCACTTTTCCCCCTTAACATATAAGACCAAATCTTAAACTTTACAAGTCCCAAAACCCAGGGTTCATGTAGTCACTGTTTTGGAGATTTCTCCGTTGATCTCTCCTTGGCCCAAAGCTCCAGACTTCCTCAGAAGGCGCTGACCCTTCACCAGAGCCCTCTCCCATCCATGAGAGGCCCCTTTGCTGCCAGAATGCACCGGAGCTTTTGCCTGCTCAAGCAAGTGAGGAGCACCCTCTTGCAGCAAGGTTTTCCAGGCCTCCTCCTCTGTACGCACTCTGAACCCCCTGCCATTAATGTCCATCAAAAGGGCAAAGGGAAAAAGCCATCGATATTTTGCTTTCTCTGTCCTTAAATGCTGCGTGACTGGCCGCATGTCTCTCCACCGTTGTAGTGTTCCAGCCGATAAGTCGTGATATATTTCCACACTCTGTCCTTCCCAACTAAAGCTCCTCCTGCTAGTTGCCACACGCATCACCCGCTCTTTTTGGGCGTAGGAAGTCAGACAGGCCATATCATCTCTCGGTTTTCCGGCCCACGGTGGCCCCAGCGCTCTATGGGCCCTCTCCACCAAAACAGCTTCTCCCTTGGTGGCGCCTGTCTCTCCCTGTAGCAGGAACGGACATACCTTCTGGACCACTGCCACCGCATCAGCAAAGATCTCCGTCTCTGGCAGACCCCTTATCCGCACATTATTCCAGCGCGAGCGGTTTTCAAGATCCTCCAGTTTATCTTTTAATAGATCCTGCTCATTTTGTAAATACTGCATACGGGCCTCTGTCTCTGAGTCTCTTTCTACCAGCTGGTCAGCCTGCTCTTCCAGCGTCTCCACTCTATGGCCTAACTCCCTCACATCCTCTTTAATTCCTGCCCGCGTCTCTTTGAGCTCACCCCGGGTAGCGATGATCTCACGCTTCAGGGATCTCATCCAGCCCCAAATATCTCCTCTGGTGCATCCCTCGTCTGCCCGGTCCAGTTCCTCCTCCGATTCGTCTCCCGATGCCATGTGCTCTTGCGGGTCCCGCGCCTTTCGCTCTCCTCCCTCCGCATACGGGGATTTAAATTTAGCCAGCTTCTTCCGCACCGACATCTCCTTTGATTCGGATCACCACGGTGCCCAACGTTTCAGTGTGGGAAGGGGTAAAAATAGCAATTTTCACCCTTATATCAGCGTCCCCGACGGGAGCTCACAAATTAAGCTGCCATCTCCCAGGTGACATCACTTCCTCCGCTTCCCCATTTTTGAATAAAGGTTTGCTTGTTCATTAATACTCTAAGTATTTAAAGGTCTGTATCATATCTCCCCTTTCTCCAGGAACAAGCAGGAATCAGTCTTCACATATGGGTGACGTCAGCGCCGACAGAGCCCGCACGGAAGCATGTCCCTAACTTTCAAAGAAAGCCTTCTGGAGATGTACCACCCTTCCCACCCAAGGGTGCCATCTTGCCTCAGTCTCCTTTTTTCCATGGAGCCCTCCGGACATATGTCCAGTTTCCCCCAAAAAGTGTTTTTTTTAATATCCTGTTTTATCCAGTATGTGTACTGGTTCCTTTCCCGCCCCAAAGCCAGCTCGCCTCGGCATCACCCCTCAGATTCGTTCCATTGTTTTTGAAATGCTGGTCAAGGGATGCCTCAAGGCATCCCTTGACCAGCATTTGCGCCCTTTTTTGGCCAGAGGCCTCAGACCCCTGCCGGTCGGCAAGGCCCCTTTTTTCCCAATGGTCTCCAATGACTTCAAGAAATGCGATCAGTGCGGTAAGATAATGTCCCTCACCAATCCGCATGACTGCTGCCCCCATGGCCTTGGCCCGGAACATGACGACTCGGACTGCGAATTTTGCAGGACCATGACCTCAAAAGGCCATCAAGAGCCATCAGCTGCAGCAGGAGAGGTTTTATCACAAGTCTGCGCCGGAATCTCCGGTGACACCACTCTCCAGGGCCCCTTCCAGTACCCTCAGTGCCCCGTGAAGCCCAGGCTGCCTTGGAGTCCCATGGCTGTGGTTCCTTTGAGAGGAATCCCCAGAGGTGGAATGCAAGAAGTTGAAATCCTCGAAGACCACTTGGGAGAGTGGGTCCAGGAAAATGGGAAAATCCCACTCCATATCCCGCAGTCCCCGGCATGAGTCCAAAGGATCAGAGCAAGAGCAGCCTCACAAGCTGCCCCAGAGGGAGTTCCCAGCACCCAAGGCCATCTTCATTGAGGACTCCCCCTCAGCGGAACTGATCCCGGTCCCAAAATCCTCAGTGCCACATCGAATGCTGCGGAGCCAACTGGCATGGAGACCAGGATGGCGGTCTTGAAGTGCAGTATCTCTGCCCTCATGGCCCAGCAGTGGGTATTCATGTCCAGTTCATCTGCCCCGATGACGGGACCCTCGACACTGAGGGCCTCCCCGGGCGTCAAGCTGATCCTCAAGCATCACCAGCCTCGAGAGAGCCATTAGGGTCAATGAGGTCCTGTTCCTGTTCCTTGGTTCACTGGTATTCTCCTGCAAGTGCACACGGCTCAGACTGCTGGACTCCTGAAGGTCGTGGGCCCTTGGGCTCGGGCCTTGACCGTAGTGACTGTGGAGCCTTGGACTCATCCTCTTACTTTGAATCCAGTTGGGAGACCGAGGATGAGGAATCCCTGGACACTCGGCAACACTGGGACATGCCCTCGGACCCGTCTCCACAGAGACCCGAGGATGTCGCCTTCCTCGATTTTTTTGCAGGACTAAGGTGCTCACCTTAGAGACTGAGGCGGAGGAGGACCTTCACATGAAAGAACTGGAGATCCTCCAATATGAGGCCCCTCTGAAGTAGGCCCACATTGTGCCTGTCCCTCCGATCCTCAAGCGCCTCCTTCTCCTCATGTGGGAGACATCGGCATCAGTGCCCATTGTAAGCAGGTGACTCAACTCCATGTACCTAGTCCGCCATGGCCCTGGGTTCCAGAAGACCCAACTTCCCCACAACTCGATGGTCATTGAGTCTGCCATGTGCAGGCTCAAGAGCCAAAAGACCCATTTCTCGGTGCCCCATAGCAGGGAGACCTGTACCCTTGATGCCCTTGGCCGAAGGCCTCCAGGGCTCGATGCTTGTGTGCCGAGTCTAGTCCTATCAACTGTACATTGGCATGTACCTTAAAGAACTGGCGAGGGAACTCGCTGGGTTCTTGGAAGGCCTTGACAGAGAACCCCTCCAGAGGTTCAAGTCTCTAGCCTCTGCGGTTAAGTAGTGCTTGAACCTTTTATCCCAAGCAGCTTACGATGGCTTCGAGTCCTCAGCCAGAGTGTCTGCCGTGGGCATTGTGGCCTGACACCAGGCATGGCTGCAGTTGTCTGATCTCGAACAATGGGTTTGGGACAAACTTATTGATGTCCCCTGTATCGGAGAGAATCTCTTTGGGAAACCCATTGCAGACATAGCTGCAGAAATAGAGACTGAGTTCCTGATGAGGAACAGACTCTCTAAAAAGACCTTGGTGCAGCCCCATAAGAAGGTCCCGGGAAAGAAGCCATTCTTCCCGAGGAAAGGGAGGTTTTGGCAATGCTTTAGATTTCCAAGCCTTCTCGGCCCAGCAGCAAGGCCAGCAGCACAAGATGCAAGGGTATAGCCCCCGCAAAAATAAAAGGCCCCCAAGTCCCAAGTGCCAGTCCTGGCTTAACTGGGGGGGGGGAGCTTTTGACTCCTTGGGCATGACCTCCTCTCCCCGAGGGGGTCCCCTATAGACTACAGGGTGGCATCTAGTCCTGTTTCCCCACAAGTGGTCCACCGTCACCACAGGTTCCTGGGCACTGCCAGTGGTCAAGGAGGGCTACCTCCTCCACCTGCAATAGATGTCACCCTCATACTTTTCAGGAAAGCCCATGAGACCTCTCCGCCACTAGATTCTGCTCTTCACCAAGGAGAAGGCGGTAGAACCAGTGTCCAAACATCTCTGGGGCACCGGCTTCTACTCAAGGTATTTCCTCATCCCCAAGAGAACAAGGGGCCTCAGGCCCATCTTGGACCTACGGGATCTGAACAGATTTCTGGTAAGGGAGAAGTTCAAAATGCTCTCCTTTGGAACATTACTGCCATACCTCCAGCAGGGAGACTGGCTATGCTCCTTAGACCCTGAAGGATGCCTATACACACGTCCTAATCCATCCCAGCCACTGAATATACCTCCATTTCATGGTGGGAGGAAAGTACTACCAGTGCATGGTGCTGCCATTCGGGCTGGCCTCATTGTCAGGGGTCTTCACCAAGTGCCTAGCAGTGATTGCAGCCCACCTTCATCTCTAAGGAGCCTTCATCTTTCCCTACCTCGATGACTGGCTCATAAGGGGAGGCACAGCTGCAGAGATGCACCACACCACCGGGCACACCATCCTTGCCCGCAGCACCTGGGGTTCATCATCAACTACCCCAAGTCCAACCTCTCTCCGGCTTAGCACCTGGAGTTCATAGGGGCTCAGCTGGACACCCTCCAGATAAAAGCCTTCCTCCCTCAGGAGAAGTCAGACTGTCTCAGGGGCCTAACCGCAGAGATACAGCACCTCTGGTCACTGCCCGCCCATCTTCTCCGCCTGCTGGACCACATGGCCTCCACGGTTCACGTGACCCCACAGTTCATGTGACTCCACGGTTCACGTGACCCTGCACATGAGGACGGCCCAGTGGTGCCTCCACCTTTCAGTGGACACAAGCCACAGACAGGCTTCAGGACAGGGTGAGAGTGACCCGCTAGCTGGCGGACTCCCTTGACTGGTAGAAGATTCCCCGTAACCTTCAGGCCGGGATGCCCTTCCAGGCACCCACCCCGCAGAGGGTCCTCACCACAGACGCCTCCTTGCTGGGTTGAGGAGCATACTGCGAGGACCTCCAGACACAAAGTAGATGGAATCCCAGCTACAGATCAACCTCCTGCAGCTCCGGGCGATAGCCCTGGCTCTCTGAGCCTTTCACCACCAGTTCTGCACCAGTCGGTGCTGGTCCAAACTGACAACCAAGTCACAATGTTCTATGTGAACAAGCAAGGGGGCACAGGGTCGTACCCCCTCTGCAAGGAAGCAGTAGCTCTGCTCATATGCAATGTGCAGTGGGATGCTCCTGGGGGCTGTCTACCTCCCGGGCCAGGACAATGTCTTGAAGCTGAGCAGGGTCCTTCAGCCACACGAATGGCACCTGGACTCCTGAGTGGCCTCCAAGCTTTTTTGACTCTGGGGCATCCCCCTGTTGGACCTGTTCGCCAGCCTGAGTAACACGCAGTTGCTCCACTTCTGTTCATTCCAGCCACACCCATCTCAGGTGGCTGCGGATGTGTTCCTCATCCCATGGACTGAAGGCCTCCTTTATGCCTTCCTGCCAACATCATTGGTCACCAAGACCCTCTTTAAGGTCCAGCGCGACCGGGCATCACTGATACTGATAGCCCCCTGGTGGCCCAAGCAATCTTGGTTCCCGCTGCTGCTCTACCTGTCGGCGACATCGCCGATTCCCCTGGGCCATGCCCCAAGCCTGCTTTCACAGGAGGGTTCTCTCCTGTCCCCCAACCTGGGTTCCCTCTCACTCATGGCTTGGCTGCTGAAAGGGTAGCTGTAGCTCCCTTCAACCTCCCACAGGACATGGAAGAGGTTCTTCTGGCTTCCCACAAGGCCTTCACGAGAAGGGGGTTTGCCTTCAAGTGGCGTAGATTCTCGGTGTAGTGCGCCAAGAGGTGGAAGAACCCATTCTCCTGCTAGGTACAGGTGGGACTCCAGTACCTCCTGTACCTGTAAAATCCAACTCAGTCAGAGTGCACATGAGTGCTATTGCAGCACACCACCATTCCGTTGAGGGGAAACACCTCTCAGCTCAGCCCCTTGTATCTCAGTTCTTGCGGGGCCTCATGCTATCCAAACTCCCCATCTGCCCACCAGTGGCAGAGTGGGATCTCAATGTGGTGTTCTCCCAGCTCACTATGCCACAGTTTGAGCCCCTGGCTTCTTGCCACTTGCAGTACCTCTCCTGGAAGGTCGTCTTTCTTATGGCACTCACATCCACTCACAGGGTCAGCGAGCTCCAGACTCTGATGGAGGAACCTCCCTAAACAAGGTTCCACGGGAAAAGGGTGGTGCTCCACACACACCCCAAGTTTCTGGCGAAGGTGGTGTCCCCCTTACACCTCAAGCAGGAGGTGGTGCTTCCCACCTTTTTTCTGAGACCTCACGCCAGCAAGGCGGAGACCATCCTGTATACTTTGGATTGTAAAAGGGCCCTATTCTTCTGTCTGCAACAGACTCAGGGTCACCGCAAAGCACCTCAACTTTTCGTATCCTATGACCCTAGTTGACTGGGGCTGTCAGTGACTAAGCAAACTCTGCCCACTTGGGTGGCGGACTGCATTACCCTCGCCTATGAGCAGGTGGGGAGAGGTTACAGCACACCACATCAGGGCCATGGCTACTTCCGTGGCAAATCTGCATTCCATACCTGTGATGGAAATCTGCCAGGCCGCCACCTGGTCTTCATCCATACCTTTGCAGCTCACTACTGCCTGGAGAGGAAGTCCTGAAGGGACAGCTCCTTTGGCCAGGCCGTACTCCGTAATCTATTCAGGGTGTAGGCAACTCCTGCCCTCCCTTCTTTGTTCAGGCTACCAGAGTGCTGGTTCCCCACCGGACACTTGGGTCTTGTGAGAGTCTCTCGGTTGGGACTCAACTGCTGCAGCTTACGGCTCACCCTTGTGTGTCACCATGGCATTTTTTATAGATTCTCGGTACCTGTAGCTGGGGAGTCCCTTATGTGACGACTGACTTACTGACTGTTCCGAAGAAAGCGTAGTTACTCATCTGTAAGCGGTGTTCTCCGGGGACAGCAGGAATCAGTCCTTACAACCCTCCCTCGTCCCTTTGGAAGTTTCTTCTTTACCATATTTTCATTTTTGCCATCTTAGCTATGTCATTAGACTTAGACAAAATGGCACCCTTGGGTGGGAAGGAGACAATGATGGGTGGTTCATCTCCCAAAGGTTTTCTTTGAAAGCTGGGGAGATGCTTCTGCGCGGGCTCCATCGGTGCCGATGTCACCCATATGTGAGGACTGATTCCTGCTGTCCCTGGAGAACACCTGTTGCAGGTGAGTAACTACGCTGTCCCTCCCCTCTTCTACAGTATACAAATTTAGGTTTTCAAGTCTCTTCTCATATGTCTTCTGGTGCAGGCACCAAATAATTTTGGTTGCCTTTCTCTGAACAGTTTCCAGTTTTTTATATCCTTTGCGAGATATGGTCTCTAAAACTGAACACAATATTCCAAGCGAGGCCTCACCAGTGACTTGTACAGTGGCATTAGTACCTCCTTCTTTCTGCTGGTAATTCCTCTCTGTATGCAACTCAGCATCTTTCTGGCTTTGGCCACCACCTTGTGACACTATTTCGCCACCTTGAGATCCACAGAAACAATCACTCTGAGGTCCTTCTCCTGGTCCATGCATACCAAACTCTCATCCTCTATCGCATACAATTTTCTTGGAATTCTGCATCCCAAGTGCATGACACTGCACTTCTTTACATTAAATCTTAACTGCCAAGCATTAGACCATTCTTCCAGCTTTGGTAGATCTTCCCTTATATTATCCACTCTCTCAGGGGAGTCCACTCTTTTGCAAATTTTCATGTCATCTGCAAAAAGACACTTTTTCATCCAGTCTTTCAGCAATATCACTCACAAATTCATTGAACAGTACCGATCCCAGGACCGATCCCTTGGGCATGCAACTAATCACCTTCTTTTCATTTGAGTGAGTTCCATTTACCATTGCCTTCTGTCGTCTATCAGTCAACCAATTTTTGATCCAGTTCACCACCATGGTACCCATCCCCAGGCTGTTCAGTTTATTGATAAGCTTCCTATGAGGAACAATATCAAAGGTTTTGCTGAAATCTAAGTAGATCACATCCATCGCATGCCCTTGATCTAGTTCTCTGGTCATGCAGTCAAAGAACTCAATCAGATTTATTTGGCAAGATCGCCCTTTGGTAAAACCATGTTTCCTCATATCATGCAACCTATTAGTTTCGAGAAAGCCCACTATTCTCTCTTTCAGGAGCATCTCCATTACTTTTCCCGCCACCGTGGTAACGCTTACTAGCCTGTAGTTTGCCCCTTCTTCCCTATTACCACTTTTGCGAAGAGGTACCACATTAGTCCTTTTCCAGTTCTGTGGAACTTCTGTCTCCAAGGATATATTAAAACATTCTTTAAAAGCCCTGCCAGAACCTCTCTGAGCTCTTTCGATATCCTGGGATGTATCCAATCCAGTCCCATGGCCTTGTTCACTTTCAGTTTTGCAAGCTGTTCAAACACATCATCTTCTGTGAATGGTGTGGTATCTACACCATTCCCATTTGTATATTTGTCAATCACAGGTGGTCCTTCTCCAGGATTTTCTTTAGTTAAAACAGAAGTATTTGTTTAGCATTTTCACTTTTTCAATGTCACTTTCCACTAATCTGTTCTCGGCACTTTTGTGTATTGCAATTCTACCTCTGATCTTCCTCTTCTCCCGAATATACCTGAAAAAAGTTTTGTCATCATGCTTTAGATCTTTAGCCATCTTTTCTTCTGCCTTTGATGTTGCTATCCTTATTTCTCTTTTTGTCTCTTTTAGCTTTATCCTATATTCTTTTCTGTGTTCCTTTGTTTGTGAGTTTCTGAATTTTGTGAAAGCTGTGTTATTTGTGCAGCCACTTCTTTGGAGAACCAAATAGGTTTCCTTTTCCTCTTGTTTTTATTTACTTTCCTTACATATCTATCTATTGCCCCTTTTATTGCCTCCTTTAGTTTAGCCCACTGCAGTTCCACTTCCCTTACCTCCTCCCACCCTGTCAACTCCTCCTTCAGGCACTTGGCCATTTTACTGAAGTTAGTGGTTTTGAAGTCTAGGACTGAGTTTGCTGTGATTGGACTCTGCCTTGGCTTTTATCTCATACTGCACTGTGTGATAATCGTTGATGCTCACATGGGCACCCACCCGGATATTCGACACGCTATCTCCATTGGTGAATACTAAATCCAGCATCAAACTTTCCTTGGTCGGTTTCATTGCCATTTGGCTAAGCAATGAATCTTGGAAGGCATCCACAATTTTTTTACTTCTTTGCAGAAGGAATACTCCAGTCCACTTTGGGTAGATTAAGGTCACCCAATATGATCACTTCCCCCTTCATGGTTACCTTTGTAATATCAATAATCAAGTCTCTATCAATTTCTTCGGTTTGAATTTGAGGCCTGTAGACTAATTCAGTATGGATGACAGTGCCATCTCCTCTTTCCAACACAAACCACAGCACTTCTTCTTTTCCCCATGTCTCCTGCATTTCAGCAGCTTTAATATTGCTTTTGACATATAGGGCTACTCCTCCTCCTTTTCTGCCTTCTTTATCTCTCCTAAATAAATTATAGACAGTTATGGCTATATCCCTTTCATGTGGCTCGTTAAATCATGTTTCTATAATGGTCTCAATGTCCAAGTCCGTTTCTACCATTAAAGCTTCCAGGTCAGAAACTTTGTTGGCTAGGCTTCAAACATTTGTGCTCATTGCTTTCCAGCATTTGTTGACTGGCTTGTCTGTATTTTGCATGGATTTTGTTCAACATACCTCTTCCCACTTCTCATTGATGTGCAGGTTAATAGTGTGGCTGTTTCCAATGTTGTTATATTTTTGCTAGGAGTGACGTCCTGGACTTGTTCTTCTCAAACTGCCACCTCAAAAACTACCCCTCAGCTATCTCATCATCCCTTAAACTGTTTCACCCCAAAGACTACACCCACAACCGCCCCAGCATACCACAAATTTCCCCACCTCACATTACCCCCTGCAACTGCCCCATACCTAAAAAATACCTCCACAACTGCCCCATCCCCCAAACTACCCCCTGCATCCGCCCCACCACCCTACACTTTCCCATCCTCAAAATGTATCCCCTGCATCTGTCCCACCAACCTGAAAACTGCCCTTGACTCCCAAAAACACCACCTCTCAACTGCTCTACCACCTTGCAAGCTCTCTCAACCCCAAAATGAATCCCTGTAACTGCTCTATCATCCTGCAAACTATCCTCAACCCCTGAAACTGCCCTCAAACTACCTCAGCACACCCCAAACAGCCCCCACTCATCTAAAACTACCCCCATAAATTCTTCATCTCCGCCTACTACCCTTTCACAGGCAAAACACATGCGTAGCACACACACAACAAACATTCACAAACACATGCACACCACACACAGACCCCATACAGAGCTGCCAAGTTGCCCAGTTCCATGAGGGAAATTCTGGGCCATTCCTGGATTTCTGACAACCCCCTCCTGATTCATTATAGCACTGATTTCAATGGGTGGAATCAAAGGTTACAAATATCACACTACTTTGGGATAAAAGATCAATATTAGGACTAGCCAAAAAGTCTCCTTCCTAGAACTGGGTAGCATGGCAGCTCTGCATATAACACACACACGGATTGTTAATATTTGCTATCCCTAATGGGGTACATAATGATATATGCACCTTTCTCGACAACTAAACTCAACCACACGTCAATAGTAAACTGCTTCAATGCAATCTCATAATGGCTCACAAACCACAACCTCACAGTCAACTACCAGAAGATGGAAGTAATGTACTTAACCAGAGACCTGGCATTCACCTCCCCAATAACCATGGGAGTAAGAAATGCAGAACTAGAGGTAAAACCTGAAGTTCGCTACCTCAATTAACCCTGCAGCTCCATATCAATAATACCACCAAATCAATATAGCACACAATCAGAATGCTTCACCATCTTTGCCCCCTCCTCGACGCACAAGATTTCTGCACTGTGTTCCGGGCGCTCATCTTTCCGCACTCTGACTACTGCAACCTCATTTACCAAGGCCTCCCGAAACATACCCTGCAACCACTACAAATGGCGTCAAAGTCAGACCACATCACACCCAATCTAATGCACTTGCATTGGCTACCTATAATTCTCCGCATAAAATTTAAAGTGCTGATAATGATATTTAAAATCATACACAACCTATCTGCAAACTCTCTCTCATCACTCATACACATGACACCCAACACAGGAGTAGAAGATGAAACATGCAAAACACCCTCAAAATCCGCATCACAAAAGTAAAAAGTAACCAAGCAACTTGCAATTGAGCACTTTGCTTATATGCACCAACCCTCTGTAACATGCTCCCAAAACTGATTTGAATCAACCCAGACCTCATAAGCTTCCACTGAACACTAAATACCCACCTATTCAAATACTACTATGAAAACATATCATAGTAGCTGGAAGGAACCTCTAGCAAGCAATCAGGCCAGCAACTACCTACCCAGCACCTCATTAAATTTACCCTCACTACTCCTCACACCATATGGATTGTTGTAAATTAACACTGGTTATACTTTGCCATACCACCAGTTAAATAAAGAAATACATTTTAGTCATTCTGATCTATATTTCATTTTCTTTGTTGTTAGTTCTACTGTGAAAACTGCTGACTTAATTATGCACTTTTCTTATTGGTTGCTGTGTGTACTACCAGCTAATATCTGTTGTAATGGGCGGGGCTAGATTAAAGTACTGGCAAACTAGGCACATTCTTTGGGTCCTGTGAGATATGCTCAGGTGGTTAGGATTGCCAACTGGCTTTTTTTTCAGGATTCAGCAGAATTTTGCATTAATGTCCAGAAGGTAGAAGGATGGCTAATGTGTCTGGACATTTCTCCGAATTTAAAACCTCTTTCCACAGTTTTTCAGTCCTCCCCCTGTGTGAGTCGGCCTGCCCTGCCTGTTTCCACTGTAACTTGTAGTGAAGACTGCAGAGACACTAGAAGGCAGCCCTAGTCCCATGAAGGAAGAAAGTGAGCTGGGAGAATTCCTGTACTGTAGC
The DNA here is from genome assembly GCA_033557465.1 of Ichthyophis bannanicus. Classification (NCBI taxonomy): domain Eukaryota; kingdom Metazoa; phylum Chordata; class Amphibia; order Gymnophiona; family Ichthyophiidae; genus Ichthyophis; species Ichthyophis bannanicus. The sequence goes on along the minus strand of CM066033.1, from coordinate 712,594,673 downwards.
AGTTCTGTATTTCTGTATGTAGTCGGAGGTGGAAAAGAAATTAACCCTGCCCCCCCCCCCCCCCCAAATGTGCAACTGCATTCCTATTGGAGAAACAATTCCAACAACTGCAGCATATACTGTATATACTGATTTACTGTAATATAGCGATTGAGGAACTGGACCTTTCAAACTGTCCTCCCCTTTCTCCTCTCTTGATCACAGACACACACAGAAAGCCAACACAGATCTAGATACATACACATATGTACAAATACAGCCTTGTATGTACATGTACACACATACACAAGCATACATATGCATACATACAAACACATATAAACATGCATGCATCCATCCACACAAATGCAAACAAACTAGGCAAATATATGAAATAGAAATACACACAGACACCACACATCTAAAACAGACAAACACGTAGGCAATGCAGAGAGAAACACAAATGTATACACACACATACACAGAAGCAGAGTTGCCACCCAGTTCCAGGAATGAGATTTTAAGCCAGTCCTGAATTTCTGACAATCTCATCCTGATGCATTATAGGATTTGCAGCACAGATTCCAATGGGTAAAATCAGGGACTACAAATACCATACTGCTTGCAAATCAAATTGAAAACTAGAACTGGCAAAAAATCTCACTCGTGGAACTGGGTAACTTGGCAACTTTGCAAAGGGGTTGGAAATAATTCCATGAGCCATGCTCTACATGCTTCCTCCGCTTGTTAAAACTGAAAACTTTGGCCATTTAGCAATTTAAATGGCCAAACATCTGTATGAGTGCCATAATTTAAAAAGAGGCAGCTAGGTGGTGTGCACAGTTACCAACTGCATAAGTGCTTTTAAATATTGACTTAATTTGTGTTTTAATGGTGACTGAGAGGGGATTTTTTAATATGTTTAAGGTGTTCACCTTTGACCCCCTTCCCTTTACCAATGATGTACCTGGTACCTTTCCTATTTGAAGGCACTTAAAGTGAAAGTGAAAGGAATTGCAATTATTACACTAACCACTAGCTGTCATACTCCCCCAAGAAAGGACAATACTAATGTAGTCCCTAGGCAAACCTCACCCCCCCCCCCCCCCCACACTCTGCTCCTGCTCTCGCTCCCATCCCCCTCCCTGGCCCCCCATTGCTGCTGCCCCTCTCCAGAACCCTCAGTGGCAGCAAGGGCCTCAAACAGCCCTGCAACAATTACCTTGAAATTCTAGTGCTGCGAGGCTGTTTGACTTCAGCCCCCTTCAACGCCCGATGCAGACTTCCTTTTTTATGGGGGCAAAAGCTACATCTGCCCCATGCAAATAGGAAGTAGCCATCGGGCATCAGAGGGGGCAAAAGTCAAACAGCCTCATAGCACTAGAGTTTCAAGGCAAACACTGTGGGGCCGTTTGAGCCCCTTGCTGCTGCCGCTGGTGCTGGAGAAGGGTGGCAGCGGGCCACCCCTGGACCATTGATGCTGTAGGCGGCTGCCTAGTTCACCTAATGGTCGCACCAGTCCAATCAGTGGTTCCATGAGAAGTTTAGAATTAATAGGAAAGAGAGAAAGGAAGAGCTGAATGTCTGAGAACCAGTCTGGAGCGAGGTGGTAAAAGAAAACAATGAATTTATTAGGGTCCTCTTGTTTGCTTTTAATGTTCAACCTAATAAATTTGTTGTTTTCTTTAACCACCTTGCTCCAGACTGGTTCTCTTGCTATCTGTGGGTGTGTGTGCTTTCGTTCTGGATTGTCTGAGAGCTGAATGTCTGGCCATGTGCTCCTGAAGGTGAATTAGGGGCAGGAGTAAAGTCTTGTACCCAGTGTCTGCCTTTATCCAGAGGGCAGAAGTGTGAAGCAAGGAGAATAAACAGTTAGAGAAGTTATGTTGCTGAAGAGGTGCAGAAGGGTAACTAGTAAAGATGAAAATGAATACCCCGTTGCTTCATTGTTAAAGGTATCTGCCTGTCTGAGAGAAAAGGTCAGGAGAAACAGAACTCCAGAGAGAAACTGGGACCTCTGAAAACAAACTGGTAACACCAGGGATCCCCGATAGGTGCCCAGGGAGGCGAGACCTTCCAGGAGTAAGGAAAAATCACTGTTGAGGAAGAGAAGGGGTGTGAACTTCAGACCTATGATGTGGAGTTGTTTTTCTTCTGTTATAATATATTTTTGATGGAATGAATGAACTGTATTGCTGGCAGAATTAATATTCAGTAAAGAGGTTTTTATTTGGAGCACCTCTTCTGTGTCTTGAATAATACAAGAGTTCTCAACCCAATCCTCGGGACACACCTAACCAGTCAGGTTTTCAGGATAACGACAATGAATATGCATGAGAGAGATTTGTATAGAATGGAGAGAGTGCATTCAAATCTAGCTAGGTGTGTCCCGGGAAGTGGGTTGAGAACTGCTGGGTTAGTAGAAGAGGATCAAGTGATGCCTTGGATTTTGAAGTGGTTAATCCATTCCCCCATGATGCTTTTGCGCAGTGGGAAGGGGTGGAAAACCTAAAACCTAGTGAGCCCCCCCCCCCCCAGTTATTCCCAGAAAATAGAGGAAAGGAGGGGCTACATATTTTTAAATGTAGTTTCCTATTTCTCATATTTTATATTAATGGTAGCTATGTTCTGCTGCCCATTACTTGGGATGCTGTTCTCTTTTGCATCCAGAGAGTATTGCCTAAGTGATAAAGGTGGAGTAAATAAAAAAAATTAAAGAAATGTTTGCACCTGACATTTTGGATAAGGCGGAAAGAAATGTATTTCCTGAACAGATGAGCCAGGCGTGTGGCGTCTGTATCAAGAATTTTCAGGATAAGGTCCCTCGCCACATTGTGCAGATCAGAAGGAAGCAGAAGCATCCTGCATGCTTTACTGAGCCGTTCCAGGTTCTCTCTCTGGGCCTTAACATCCAGGCAGTACCGTTCGTCAGTTTCTGTTGATTCAGCAAGCTCCCAGTCTTCTTTTTCTAGCTTCTTCAAACTCTTCTGAAGCTGAGTGATGGTTAGAGGGCTTTCATCACTTGGCCACTGCTCCATTTGGACTGCAGAGTCCCTTTCCATGACAGAAACAACTTCTGCCCTGGTTTCCAAAGCTGCCATCTGTTGATGGGACTCCTGGATGGTGTAGTCCATGTCCAACCTCCTAAGAACTTGCTGATCCACATCGCTGAGCGTGACGTATTGCTCATCTTCTGGCTGCTTTTGGAGCTTTTCTTCTCCCCAGGTTGATTCATCCTCATACAGAGATTCAGCAGTTTCCTTTAGTCTTGGAAGTTGAGATATCTCTGAGTATTCCAGTTCCAGAGAAGCTCTCTGGATCTGACTTGGGAATACTGTGCAAGGACCTTCAGGCTCAACAGTTATTGTCTTGATAGAGGCTTTCCTTAGAAGAGATGCTTTTGGCTGCTTGGAAACCATGGAATATTCTAAATCCTCTGCCATTGCCTTCTGTAGCTCTAAGATGGACTTTGGAAGTATTGGAATCACTGACTTCTCTTCCTTCAGCTCATGATAAATATTATCTTCGATTTTCTCCAGAATTTCTTTCATTTTGTTCTCAGCGATTCTGTAGAACTTTAGAACCAATGAATTCTTTGGAAGAATCTGCTTGGCTTGCAAGCTTTGATCTGAAGGTTTTCTTTCAGTTTGCTGACTCAGAAAAGAAAGGATTGCACTTTGAAATTCTTCCAGAGCAGGGATAACTAAATCTTCTTCTTTTATGTCATGTTTCCTTTCTTGATCCATGGCAGTAGCCTTTATGTCACTTTCATCCTCCTGGAATTCCTTCTTGGAATGTAAACCTCTCTGTGACTTGATCATACTCTTTAGGTATTCTTTTTTGACACCTACACTTGACTTTCTGGCACTTCCACGCTTTGGACTTTTCTTTCGACCATCCAAAGTCTCTGCACCTCCTTCATCCCTTTGGAATCCCTTCTCTTCATCCAGATCTTCTGTAGTTCTCTCACCTCTTTGTATTCCCTTCTCATCATCCAAAGCAGTCTGGGTGGCTTTGTCTTTCCCCTGGATTTTCTTCCCATCATCTGGAACAGTCTGGGCAGCTTTCTCTTTCCTCTGAATTTGTTTCCAATCACTCAGAGCAGTCTGCATGGCTTTTTTATCTTTCTGGATTCCCTTCCCATCGTCAAGATCAGTCTGTGTGGCTTTGTTCGCCCCTTGAAATTCCTTTCTGAATTCAAAACCTTTATAGTAGTCTCGTAAACTCTTGTAGTATCCTTTTTTAGCATCTAGTGCTGCCTTCACGTCACTGTCAACCATATCATAATCTTCCTTGGTGTCTACTAAATCCATTAGCTCACTATCTTCTTTCTGGGATCTTATACCGAAATCTAGTATTCTCCTTGCTTGGCTTTCAGCTTTCTTTAATTCCCTCCTCCGGGCTTCTGCAGCAGTATCTATTTCGTCACTCTCCCAATAAGGACTTTGAGTGTCAGCTCTCTGTAGGTCGCTGTCTGGTTCCCTTTCTTTCTCTGCATGTAAATGCTCTTTCTTTACAGGGAGAGCCTTTTTCTTTTTGGGGATTGTTTCAGTCTCTTGCTTACTATCAGTGGGGAGAATGGGCTCCATTTGCTCCAACCTGGCAGTTGTTTCCGGTGGCTCCAGTGACTTCATGTTAAGAAGAAGCTGCTTGTTTTTTGCCTCCTCTCCTTGCAACTTAATCTGCAAATGTTTTTTGTCTTCTTGGGCCTGGTGGAAGTCTTTCAGCAGGTGCATGAGCTGACTTTTCAGCTTGGACTTCTGAGCTTTCAGAAATCTTAGCTCAGACTCCAGATCATGGTACTCCTTGGACCGCACATCAAATGCCTTGCTGAGGTTTCTGATCATGACATTGATGCACAGATAGATGCTGCCTTGTTCTTCAGTGCACTGTGGAGTGAGTGCAATGTCCTGCAATACTTGAAAGAGATCAGAAGCTACTAAAACAGCAGTTGCTTCATCCTGAAGCATTTGTTTAACACCCGGTGGATGTATACCCTGTATTTTCATCACATGTCTCATATCCAGTTTTCCTTCCGGGATCCATGTCTCTTTCAGAGGAGCTATGAGAGAAACAAGAAATATCAGACAAAGCAACTATTAATGCCTGGTGGATGCACTCCTTATTTACACATCCTCATTAGCACATTATTTAGGCACCTAATTTATTTTTCTATCATTCAGTGCATTTTGTTTTGGTTACATACATAAAATCTGCTGGACAATAGCTAGTGAGATAGTAGCAGAGCTGGCACAAGGAATTTGGCTGCTCTTCGGCAGCATTTAAATATGATGTTCTTCCTTACCCTAGAGTTGCACTACTCAGGGCCGGCCCGTCCATTGAGCAAGAATGTTTTTTGCACAGGGCCCCGCGTTTCAGGGGGCCCCGCGCAAAAAACATCTTGAATCAGCGATCAGCCCAGCTAGATAATAAAAAAACACAGACTGGCTGCTGCTGCCGCCGTGGCAGCAGCAGAATCGAGCACCCCGCGGGGCCCCCCCTGCCCTGCAGAGTCCTCCCCTTTCAGCATCAGCTCCTTCAGCGTCAGCTGCCAGAGCAGCGAAGGGAGAGATTTCCCATCAGCCCCGCGGCGGGATTAACAGAGCCGCGAGAGGAGAAGCTCTCCCTTCGTGGCTCTGAAAAGCCCGTGCTTTGGGAGCTGATGCTGAAAGGGGAGGACTCTGCAGGGCAGGGGGGGGGGCCCGCGGGGTGCTTGATTCTGCCACTGCCATGGCAGCAGCGGCAGCCGGTCTGTGTTTTTTTATTATCTAGCTGGGCTGATGGGGAGGGGGTTAAGACTGGTAATGGGCTATGGGGGGGGGGGCTAAGACTGGAAGTGGGCTGATGGGGGGGTTAGGAAGGGAAATGGGCTTTGGGGGGGCTAAGACTGGAAGTGGGCTGATGGGGGGTTAGGACTGGTAATGGGCTATGGGGGGCTATGACTGGAAATGGGGTTATGGGGTATAGCTGGTCATGGGCTATGCGGGGGCTAGGACTGGAAATGGGGTTATGGGGGGGTTAGGACTGGACATGGGCTGATGGGGGGTTAGGACTGGTAATGGGCTATGGGGGCAGGGGGCTAAGACTGGAAATGGGCTGATGGGGGGATTTGGACTGGTAATGGGCTATGGGGGGCTAAGACTGAAAATGGGGTGATGGGGGTTAGGACTGGAAGTGGACTGATGGGGGGATTTGGACTGGTAATGGGCTATGGGGGGCTAGGACTGGAAATGGGCTGATGGGGGCGTTAGGACTGGTAATGGGATATGTGGGGGGCTAGGACTGGAAATGGGCTGATGGGGGGTTAGGACTGGTAATGGGCTGATGGGGGGCTAAGACTGGAAATGGGCTGATGGGGGGGTTAGGACTGGAAGTGGGCTGAGGGGGGGTAGGACTGTTAATGGGTTGTGGGGGGCTTAGGACTGGTAATGGGCTATGGGGGGGCTAGGACTGGAAATGGGCTGAGTGGAAGGGGGGCCTGAACTGCAAATAGCTGATGGGGACGGGGACTTGGAATGGAAATGGGCTGAGTGGAAGGGGGCTTAAACTGCAAATAGCTGATGGGGAGGGGGCTTGGAATGGAAATGGGCTGTGAGGGGAGGGAGCTAGGACTGGAAATGGGCTGAGTGGGGGGGCTAGGACAGGAAATGGGCTGATGGAGGGGCTAGGATAGGTTTGGAAATGGGCTGTTGGGGGGTGCTAAGATTGGAAATGGGCTGTAGTGGGGGCTTGAATTGAAATGGACTTATGGAGGGGCTAGAACTGGAAGTAGGCTCATGGGGGGCTTGGATTGGAAATGGACTGAGTGGATGGGAGCTAGGATTTGACATGGGCTGATGGTGGGGCTAGGAAAGGACTAGAAATGGGCTGATGGGGGGGCTGGGATTGGAAATGAGCTGATGGAGGGACTCAGATAGGACTAGAAATGGATGGGGGAGCTAGGACTGGAAATGGGCTGATGGTGGGGCTAGGATAGGATTGGAAATGGGCTGATGGGGGGCTAGGACTGAAAATGGGCTGATGCAGGGACTAGAAGGGAGCGGATGCTGGGTGGGGCTGGAACTAGAAGGGAGCTGATGTTGGGGGAGGATTAGAATGGGATGGAGCTGGGAGAGGGAAATGGAGAGGGAAAAGTATTTTGTGTGGGAGGGAAGACAAATCTACAATTGGCCGGATATTGGGAGAGTAAGTGGGGATTGAGGATGGAAGGGTAAAATTTGAGTGGACAAAATAGGAATGAGGAAAGAGCAAAAGGAGAAAGATTAGTATGTTAAAGCAGATGTAGAGAGAGGATGGAAAAAAACTAGAAGAGAGAAGAAAGGACAAATGGACAGCAGACGATGGAGAGTTAGCAGAAGACACCAAGAAACCAGAAGGAAGTAGCTGGAGCATTTGCAACTGAAAAAAAATGCACAAAAGGTAGAAAAATATCTCTTTATTTTGAATTTATTAACTGGAATATGTCAGCTCTAGGAAATGTGCATCATTAACGTCTGCGCTTTGTTTAGTACAAGAGGAAATTAATTTATAGCTTTATTTCTACAATGTTGTTGTACATTCCAAGTTTGGCTTTCCTGTTTCTAAATTGTGATTCCTTGTTTAGTGATGGTCTATGTTCTGAACTGATTTATTCTGTTTATGTAATTCCTATTTGACATTGCCACTTGTTCTCTTTCCCCAGTAGGTCATGTATTGTTATTCTCTGAAATGTATTGGTTTAATATTTGCAATGTTGCCTTTTGATAGGTAGGGTATGGTGCTTTGTGAGTCCTGGTAGTGCTGTTATGATACGGCGGGTTTGCTATGGGTTCTAAATGGGCAGTGTTTGTAGTAGTTCCTAATGTGCCTGGCGGTTGGCACTGGATTATAGTAATGTAGAAATCTTTTAGTCTTTCTTTATCCATACATTCATTAAGAGGCATGTTTACTAAAAGTTAGTGTATGGTAACATTATGCAAATATTTATGCAAATGAGGTACCTTATGCAAATGAGGCCCCACACTGAGTCTCTGCACATGGCCCCGCACCCCCCTTGGGCCGCCCCTGGCACTACTGCTGCTGTTCTCTATCCTCCTGCTCAATCCACTTGCCTCCTTCCTCACCTCACTCTCATCAAACTGCTGCCGCCATTCCATTTTTCTATAATCTTCCAAAGCAGTAGGAGTTCCCCAAACCCCCTTTCTTTTTATGCCAGCAGCAGTGGCGGCGGCACCATGCTAGGTGACAGGGGGGTGTTTGTAGGGAGTGAGATGAGGCGAAGTGAGTTGGAGGTTTACAGAGGAGCAACCATCAGGAAGCAGGAGAAAGTTGGAAGAGCAGCAATAGCAGAGACCTATGATGCATTTCTGCCACTTCTTGCAGCTTGCTGCCCTGGGCAGTCACCTCTGCTTCCTAAAAGATTGTTCTAGCCCTTGGTAGCAGGGATTAGCACAGTTCCGTTGGTGACTATAGTTCAATTAAGATTGTTGTGGACCTCCAAGAAGATATCATCATCTTACTATTTCACTTCTTGTAATAGTAGGTCCATCAGGACAGACCAGGAAGGTGAAAAAACAGGAAAGTGTGAGAAAATAGTCTTCCCCAAATTTTGATTTGATTTATTAATATTTGTTATACCACCCTTGGACAACAAGCTGTCAGGGCAGTTTACAATCCATAAAAATAACAGATGTGATACAGATGAAAAAATAACATTAAGCAAAGTAAAACAGGACAATAATATCAAACCAGAGACAATTCAGGTTAAAAAAAAACCCTCAGGGAAACAACATTTAAAGGATTGCTCAGACCAGGCTATTGAGATCTTTGTTGGAGAGGATCACAAGGATGATCGTAATGTAGCTCCATGGCCAGGTCCTCTATTTCCCAGGCAGCCAGAAATGGAAATATCATGAAGAAAGTACTCCGAGGAAAGGAGAAAGCAGGACAAGGATCCCAATCATTATACAATATAATGGTGACACCTAGTTGCATCAGTGTAGTTTGCCTTCTTATTGGGGGGGGGGGGAATTATAAGGAAGTTATACTGACAGTGGGAACAGGGGGTACCAGATCACCATTAATGCCTGCAACATTTGGGAGGGGGGCTACTGCTGCCCCATGCCCCCCTCCAAACTACCCTATGCCAAGGCATCAGATTTAGTGTGATCCCTTGTACATGAACCCTGGATAAGGGCCATTGATATGTGTGTGGGGGGGGGGGGGGGAACCTTCAGTTAGTTGTAAATAAAGGCTCATGGCATGAGATCACATCCCTGGTTCCAACAGAGCTGAAAACCCAAAGGAATAAAAGGAAACTGCTGGGAGGAACTCCCTCTACCATTCAACCAACAGGCCTAATTTTAATTCCATTGCATCTATGAATATGCAGCTCTATTTTTAACATTCATTTATATTGGCTATCATTCTAACAAAGAAACTGAAGTGTTCAAAAAGAAATTGAATCTTTATAGTACAGTCAAAACTGATCTTACTTTCACAGTATAGAACCAAAGATCTAAACTGAGCCAAATTTAACTTGCTGTAATAATTCTCAAGGAAAAAAAAAGAAAGAAAGGAAGAAATAGATTGGAGAAAGAGGGACGTCTTGTACTAGAACATCTTATTGCACCTGGTTTGTGAAAAAAGCCCATATCTCACTGAAGATACAAACTGCATCATTCCTCATCCTGTTTATAACTCCTTCATAGCCACTTCTTTAAACCACTCTGAGGTACAGTTTATGATTTCCATACTCTTAAAATAATTATTGTTGTAGATACCAAAGCCATTTACAGCCACTTTCTCAGGTATTCATGGTGTATAGTCCAGAATATTAGCTCTTGCATGGCAGGAGAACTGGTTGCAAGACATTATGATGGGTGAGTTATAAATTAAGCAAATAAATAAATGTCAAATCCTGAAGCCAGCACTATTCCAAAAACTTGCAACTTTGTATGGTTTCTCAGTATATTACTGGCTTCCCTAATGAGCTTTTGAAATGCTTAGTTCCTCTGTCTTTCCAGCAGCTAGTGCCATCTATGACACATTTTAAATTGCATTAGCTTGGCCTCGCATTCTCTGATTCCCTGTGTAGAAATGAAGCTCATGTATTCCCACTGAGCTCTAGTTACAGTACATGCCAAGAAGCAGCTGTAAATCCCTGCATGGACAATTTTGAACATAAGCATGCCTTTGCTAAATGGAATGGGGCTACACATGTAGATTTTTGACATGCCCAGACCTTGTCCTGATAATACCCCCTTGCCATTTCTGCGTATTGTGGGCATCCACATATAAATTTAGCAAGTTGTAAAATCACTATTTCCACATGGATGTCATGTCCATTTGTAAATGTCAACATTTCCACATAGAAATTGCAAATAAGTCTTTTAAAACAACTCCACAACTGGGAGATAGAAAATCCTAGTTGAAAAACGAAGGAGTTGGAAGTTGTCAGGTTCCTGAAGGAAGCAGAGGTCATGCCTATGACAACCTGAGGACAGTGGTAATTAGTTTGTCTTGAGAATTGTTTCTGTGCAGGTTTATGTTTGATGATGAGAAGCTTTCCTTTCTTGTGTCCTCTTTACATAGTAGCATAATAAATGACAGCAGACCAAAGTGATCCATCCAGTCTGCCCAGTAAGGTGCTTAGGATTGTAACTAGCACTCTTTTGAATTGAAACACTCAGTGCTTGATTTCCATCCTCTTGCCATGAACTCTGTGACCATTTTTTGTCTCCACCTCCTCCTCTGGAAGAGCATTCCAAGCATCCACAACCCTCTTTGTGAAAATATATATTTAAATCTTTCTCGATGTCGCTCATGAGTCTAGTTCCTTGTAGCTTCATATCATGCCCCCTAGTTATACAGCTTTGCCTCCTTGGAAAAGGTTTGTTTGTTCATTAACATCTTTCAAGTACTGTATTAGAATTATCTGTATCACTTCTCCCCTGTCCCTCCTCTCTCTTTTTGAATACATATATAGATCTTCAGTTTCTTCTCCTATGTCTTCTAGTGCAGACCAGGAGCGGCGGAAGGGCTTTTTCGTTGGGGGTGGGGGTCCAAGCACCGCCCCAATTTCAGCCCTCACCCTGCCCCAAGCTCTGCTCCACAGGCAGAGACCTTTCCTGTCCTGCCCGTGGGGATCTGATCTCCCATGGGTAGACAGGAAGGGTCTTTGCTATGATCCCATCCCCTGCAGGCAAAAGAAGAAGAGAAGCTGTGATTATTGCAAAAACCCTTCCTGTTCTGTCCCCGGGGACTGTAGGGCTGGTACCCCTGCAATTCTGTGCCAGCAGATCTCTGGCCTACTCAGAGGCTGAAGCCTAACCAAAGCTGACCAAACAAGATAGTTTCCTGCTACAAAGTACTTTTGCTGTGCTTACAGTCTCAGACCTGACCTTCACACAACTGCTTGCCAAGTGATTATATCTGAGCATACAGAAGATTTTGTTTCTGTCCAATTAGTTTCCCAGGCCAATTAGTTGTCCACATGCAAGGACATCTGCTTCTCTAATCTTCATCATCCACTAACGATGCTACTGGCCTTGGGATGTCTGAAACTGCATGCCGTTATCCTCCCTCATTATGACTCCTAGGTCTGCAGGATGAACATTTGTTCATTACCTTCTGATTCACTGATAACACTTCGGACTGACTTGTGCCAACCAATCACCAGACCTATGACGGAGACTCTACACCCAGAATAATTACAATATGCAACAGAACTTTCACGCCTTTTGTGCTCTTTTGCTTTTGGGCTTCTTATACTTTTGTGCCTTCTGTTTCCTACCTTGCCTGTCTGCAAGACAGATATACACTATGTGTGTGCAAAGCCAATCTCCTAAGGACAGAGATAAGACTTTCACAGATACCTTTGGTTATGTGTTCTCACGTGGCTCACCTCTGAAAGGGCTGGAGCCTGCATTATCTAACCTAGTTGCCTCTTTGGACCCTGTGCTGCCAGAGACTTCTCGGACCCCAGCCACCAGAGTTCTGGCAAGAGCTAAGGTACCATTTTATTTCTCTTCATCTGGGAGAGTAGTGGTTAGCTAGAGATTAGCTTCCTATAATTCCTCGGAGTGCAGAGCGAATCATTGACTTCTGGTTGCTGATCAGTGATTTATCACTTTGTCTAACTGTAATTGCTGTGCTGCTATAACTTGCTACCTCATATTTCTAATGATATACCTATAGTTATATGTCTGTATATTTTCCTACCTCACTGCCCATAATAAACATAATATATATACAGACGAGGCTTCTTTTGTGGCTCATTATCAGCACAATCATAGAACTGTGGGCTGGGTATTAGTAGCTAATTTCCCCTGGACATAACTGAGAGCATAACCTATTATCTTTGCTACTAATAATCCCTATATCATGGGGGCTTGTCCGGGATATGAGAATTCTTGAAAGAGTCACATCTTTACAGACACAAGTGCTATCCCAAGGCATGAGCATTTCTGAATGAGCTACATCTCACAGAATTTGCATAGTAATTCTGAATTGATTTATTATGACTGAAGCAGCTGTTTATGCTGAGGCTTGTAATTAGAGAACTATTGTCTGCTGGGACGGGATTGAAACCCACGTTATGGGTTCTCTCTCATTGTACATGAGCATGTCTGATTGAGTTATGTCTTACAGGGTTAGAGTAATTCTTCATCAGCTATTCCTTTGTTTGCTTTTACAGACAGACAGTCTTAGCTATTGATTAATGATGGCTCACACAGCAGTCGTGACCGATAAGAATGCTCTAGCACTGCAGAAACTTGTGTTTTTATGCTGGTTCCAAGATCAAACTGCAGCCAACATTGAGAAAATTTCTAAGTGCCTTTAAATTGATGCGCAAGAGCTTGTTAGCCCTGATGGATTTTTCAGCGAGATTTTAGACCAGTTAATTGCTCTCAAGGCTAAACCAACCATGGATGTAATTGCTGAACATGCATGTGTTCTGCATATCCTTAAGAATAAATTGTTGGAGGTGCTATTTCACATGCGAGACTGATCTGAACTGCTTGAAGCCGATCTCATGACAGCCCAGGGCCATTTATAGACTGTTACAGTCAAGGCAGGGAAACTTGAAAAGGAAAACTCTGATTTATGGCACCAGGTCACTGAGAGGCAAGCTGAGGCAGGGAGGCGGCCAGAAGCCTTACCCCCCCCCCCCCCCGACTACCCATAATCTGTGGTGTCTGCAATGTCAGGAGTTGTTGGATTCAGTTATCGCTGTCAGGGAGCAGAATATGCTGAGAATCAGAGAGAAATTTGATTCCTGACAGCTTGTAAATCAAACCAGGCAGAGGAAAACGCAAAGTTTCTCGATGATATAGCTTTATGCCAGCAGAGAGAGAAATCTCTCATTGCCCAGTTAAATGCAGTAGAGACTGTCCTGAAAGTGGCAAGAGAGGAAAGCATGAGATTCCATACGGAGCTAGCCGCTACAAGGCGTAAATATGAACAAGAGATAGAGTAAATCAAGAGATTCACACCTTGAGGAATGATTGTTTTCAGTTAGCATATGAGCTCAACTTATAGGGTGGCGAGCCAGAGGACAGACTTAATTCTGTCTCTCCAAGCTTATCCTCCCTTCTTGGGATATCCCCAAGTGGTAGATGAGGGCTGTTTGTCAGTGGAAAATTTGCCCAGAGTAGAAAGGCAGCTTTTTGAGGATAAAGAGTATTCTCTCCCCTCAGTGTCCGAGTGGCAGAGAGAAACAGGGCGGAAAGAAACACCCTACTATCAACCCCTCCCCCCAGAGGGAGAGGTTAAGGGGGAGGTGGGAAGTCCCCCTAGTGATAGCACACTGTACCAGCAATGGCCACTGGAGGGAGCTGAAGGCAAACAAAATCTTCCATGCTCCGGGGTCCAGCAAGAGAGAAAAGATAGAGATGTTCTTACTCCTGTGGGCCAGCTTCAGATTATTAAATCTCTATGTAACATGGTTACACCCTTGAGAAAAACGGTCGTGTAATCATAAATGAACATTTAGCTGTAGTCAAAGAAGTCTTCCAGGCTCTGGGAGTTACCAGGGAGGAAGATATGGTTCGGTATCTCCCGTGGTCTTTTGATGTACCTTGTCAGCAGTTTATCCGGAACATAGCAGAAGGTGAAAAGAGTAATCTCGCCACCTTTGAAAAAGCACTAAAGTGACATTATGGGCTATATCCTGATGTAATCGCTGCCAAACAGGCAGCATATAGTATGGCTTGTGTAAAAGATGAATCACCCAGAGAGTTTGCCTACAAACTTAGGCAAACCTTCTTCAGAGTGATCTTCTCTGGGAAACACTGGAACATTACCAGGAGTTCTGCGATCTGTTTTATTGGATTCTCCCTCCAGTGGGTATCTGGCCGACAAGTGGCATGAGCCCCTTTCATGCTTCATAGAACATGCTGAGAGGATTTTTGAAGCTTTTGCTAGCACTAGGGCTAACAGTGGTAGCAAGGTAAAGGCTCCAAGCAAAGCCAAGGAACCGAAACAGTATTAGTGCTGTGAAATCTATTCTTTCTTTGGAAAGTAACTCTTCTCCTGTTTCACAGAATCCTCCCAGGCCACCCCAGAATAACCAGTCATCTGGGTCTATGCAGCATTCTGGGAACCAGCGCTTCACTCAGCAGAACCGAAACTGGCAAAGGAAGTCAGGGTTCAACAAGATCCAGGAGCTGGAAAATAAAATAAAAGAGTTGACAAATAAAGGCTGCCACTGCATCCAGCCCCTCAAAAGAGGTCTCTGCCAATAAAGAGCCACCTAAATCACAGGTGAAGCCTAGTGGGCCCAAGAATAGTCCTGGGCCTCATAAACCAAAGGAGGAACTGTTAACTCCTCTTCCCCTTCTGTTGAAACTGAATGACTAACCGACTTTGTTTCTGTCCCACAGGTCACTATTTCACAGGTGCAGCCTGTTCAGATATCAAGACCAGCCGGAGAGGCCACCCCATTGACACAGTGACAGTTCCCCAGTGGACAGCGAGGGTCTAGCCTTCGAATCCATCAGGAAGCACAAGTATTTTCTGGGTAAGCTCAGGCCAAAAGGACAGAGGTACACTGTTCCTGTTAAAATTCAACAGGCATTTCTCTGTGAGGGCCTGATAGATAGAGCCTCCGAGGCTACCCTGATTACCTCAAATCTGTTCGACAGGCTCACTGCTTCCTTTGGGGGTCAGAATACCCTATGCATCACACACAATGATTTTATCATTCACAGCTTATGGGGATCAGTCCATCGAGTCGATAGGCCAAGTCTGGCTCACCCTCCAAATTGGGAAGTTGCAGGTGAAACATCCTATCATCATTATCAAGTGCCCTAGGGAAGAAGTCTTGATTGGCAATGAGCTCCTGAAAAGGTTACACCTCATACTGGACTATGTCCAAGAGGTGATCTGGACACAGGTCACACACCCTATACCTTATGCTAAGATGAAATATGATAGCAGGGTCAGTAGTCCTTGTTCTGTGAATTACTTTCATGATTAATTTCCAGAGGTCAGCAGACCCCAAATCCTACAGCTCAAGTATGAAGGGGCTGGAGATGAGAGTCAGGGAAGTAGCGATGTGGTTGCAATCGAAGAGGGCTTGGTAGCAAACATTGCCCTTGATGCTGACTAGCTGCAGATATTCCTGAAGGAACCACTGGAGATTTGTGAGGTACAAACCCCTCCTCCAGCAGGACCAGGGAAAGGAACCCCTGGAGATTTGTGAGGTACAAACCCCTCCTCCTTACATCTTCTGCCTAGGCCACCCTAGAAGACTGACAGACATATTCTCTGCTGGGAAAGGTCCCTTGTTACAGGTGTGGGTGGGTATGCCACAGAATGAAAAGGCCTACCTATTACCCCACTGTGACCACTCTTCATCAGTGAAACTCTTTTCTGTCGGCTCAAACAACAGGCCACGCTTGATTGGGTTGGAAGAGCAAAGTCTTCTTTCCAAGTGCCTGGGGAAGGCCTCAAGACATTAGTGGGCTATTGCAATCTCCCCTTGCAAGTTGGGGTCAAAGGGTTTCAGCACACCTTCTCTATTATTAGAGAACTTGAGTTACCCCCCTTTATATAGGCTCAGACTGCCTTATTGGACTAGGAACTTATGTGGATTTAGTGAACAACATCCTCTGGAGTAGGATGGAAGGAGAGGCAGTGGAGTTCTCTGGTACCCGCCCATCACTGCAGGCTGGTCACCTCAGTGATCCCTCAGGTTTGTGAAGTGGTCAGTGCAGAAGACATCCAAATACCTGGGAAGGTGCAGGATTGTCCGCTGCAGGTCCATTTGACCCGAAGACAAGTGATCTTTGACAATCTGGTCTTCTTCAGTCCTAACCAGCTTTGAGGAGTTGGGCCTAGCTAAGAGCCCCACACCCTGCATGGAGGCCACAGCGCCCTCACTGCACCTATCGGTCACTAATCCAAACCCAGATCGCATTCACCTTGTGAAAGGCGAACCCCTCTGATTCCTAATGGGAGAATCATTCCCCAGTGTGGAATTGAGTCTCCAGATTATTGGGGAAGCCCCTGTTTCCTGGGACCTCTGTGAGGGGGGGGGAGGAAACTCCTGGGTGGGTAAGAACCTCACCCTGAGGCCTACTTACCCTATAGTTTATCTGGCCACATAAAGCTGCATCCTCTCAAGTGGACCTAGAGTCTGATCATCTGATTTTGTCAAGTAAACTCGATGAGGCTGATTGTTCCCTCACCCACCAGGGGGGGGAGAGCCCCATTCTGTCCAAGCCATCAAGGCCTCCTCGCTCCAAGAGGAGATTGAGGAGAAGGCTGAAATACCCTCAAACAAACACGTTCTGGGGTCTGACGAAATGGTTGCAGAAAAGCTTACTGAAGCAGATGGCTGCACTGATGAGTCAGAAAGGGCCCAGTTAAAAGCACTGCTGTATTAACATAAGGATCTTTTTGCCACTGACACCTATGATTGTGGTCTTACCAACCTACATGTCACCAGTATACCTACGGATCCAAACAATAAACCTGTCTTTGTGAGACAGTATAAAATCCCATTGGCCTCCTATGAATCTGCCCAGGAAATCATTAATTCCCTAGAACAGGAAGGAATTATACGCCAATGCAACAGCACCTACAATGCCCCACTGTGGCCTATCATCAAGAAAGACTTGTTGGTGCTTAGCTCTGGACTATTGCCAGCTTAATAAGAAGGTACCCCTGTCCCGATGGCCTATGGCACATGTGGAACAGAACTTAGCCACCATCAAGGGCGCAAAATACTTTACAAGTCTGGATCTGGCCTCAGGGTTTTGGATTATACCTGTCCATCTGGAGGACCAACATAAGCTGGCCTTCACCTTTGGTAGGCAACAATACACCTGGAATCGAACACCGTTTGGGTACCTGAATGCACTAGCAGACTTCAATATTTTCTTGCATAAGGCTTTGCATGATGCCAAGACTAGAGGCACCCTTGTGTATGTAGATGACATTCTAGTGAAGAGCACCAGTTTCTCTAACCATTTGCAAGAAACAGAGCATGTTTTCCAGCAACTGAAAGCTGTGGGAGCAAAGCTGTCCTTGTCTAAGGGCCAATGGTGCTGGAAATCCCTCAACTATTTGAGATATGAAGTTTTTGCTGATGGGCTGCGGCCTCAAAGGAAAAGAATTGTGGCCTTGCAACAACTCAAACGCCCAACCAACCTGAGTGAGCTGCACTCATTCCTGGGTATTTGCAATTATTCCTGCCAATTTGTGGACCAATATGTGGAGATTTCCCAACCCCTGGTCAAACTCCTCAAAAGAGATGAACCTTGAGCATGGGGTCCCGACCAAGAGGTGGCCCTAAATGAGCTGAAAGCTGCCTTGAGTCGAGCTCCCTGTCTCGCCTATCCAAAGAGTGGCAGAGAATTCTTTCTGGAACTAGGTTTCACCAATCACTCTGTGAGTGCTATTCTGTATCAAATGCATGACACAGATAGGAAAGTCATTGCCTATGCCAGCAAGGCTTTAACGGAAGTGGAGAAGAAATACTCTGACTGTGAGAAGTCCTTGTTGTCCACAGTCTGAGCTCTTCAATACTTCCGTAGTTATATCCAAGGTGAGAGGCTGGTTGTCGAGACCCATCACCAACCCATCAAGTTCCTAGGCAGTGATCAGATTAAATCAGGACAAGTGTCTAACAGCTGCATTGTTTCCTGGAACTTAGCCCTTCAGAGATGGCCCATGGAGGTAAGGTATGCTCAAAACTGCAAAGATGCTGCCGCACAGGGCTTGGCTGAATTGCACGACTGCACTACCAGCGAACTATTAGTGGGTAAATTAGACCCCGATATGGAGTCATTTACACCTGAGCCATCTTGTCATCGTCCTTATGATGAATACATCTGCAAAGACTACCCCAAAGTGTACGTGGACGGTTGCGCTTACCATTGAGAGCCTGACCATGATTTGGTAGCAGATATAGGTGTGGTTTGGAACCAGAGCCACCCTTGTGAGCCCTTAAAGTACCGTCTGGGTTCCAAAACTAATCAATACACTGAGCTAGCTGCAGCACTGGTGGCTCTCCAGTCCGCTGCACAGGGAGGGGTCCGCACACTGATCATCTGTACTGACTCTGACTATGTCCGACAGAACTTTGTTTCCCATTTACCCATCTAGAAATCCAACAAAATGCTAAATTCCAAAGGGAAAGCAGTCAAACATAGTGTGTTAATTCTGGCCGTGGACAGGGTAGCTCATGAAAATGACATGACCATCTACTGGAAGAAAGTGAAAGGTCATTCCCATGTTGACAATCCTGACAAGATTGGAAATGATCTTGCTGATCAGCTTGCCAAGGAGAGTGCTATCTCTGGAGACCTCTGGCAGGTGGAGGCCCCCCAAGACCGATGGGCTCAGAACTGTTAAAGCAGTTACCATGCGGCAAGTCCAACCACCAACCTCTCCACCTGTGATTCAATGGTGTAGCGAGATCACGGATCTCAACCTCGTGCAAGCACAGAAACAACATCCTACACTCGGACGTTTCTACTCCTTTCTGAAAAATCCCCAGAACACCTGTTAACCCTGGAGGACTGTCAGGACAATAAGGAACTAAGAATCCTCTACATCTCCAAGGACATGTTTCAACTCCAGAAAGACCTGTTGACTTGAACAAATAAGCATGGTATTGTGCAATGGGCGGTACCTCTGGCCTTCCGTGGAGTTATGTTGCAACAAGCTCATGATTAGCCTTGTGCCAGTCATAGAGGTGGCAGAGTAACCTATGACATGTTGAAACAGGTGGCCTACTGGACCCACATGTATCAAGATGTCCAATTGTATACCAAAGGTTGTCTAACCCGTTGCATATTTCAACCTGCAGCCCCTTTTCATAGAGCACCTTTGAGAAGCAAAGTCTGACTATGCCTTGGTCTGTTCTTCAGATTGATTGGATCGGCCCAGTGCCCCGATCCTCTCGAAGCAACAAATATATACTGACTGTTACTTGCTTATTCACCAAATGGGTCAAGTGCATTCCAGTACCCAATTGTACTGCCGAAACCACGGCCACATTGTTGTTAAACCATGTTTTCAGCAGGTGGGGCCTACCTATGCGAGTAGAATCAGATCAGGGTTCCCATTTCACGGGACAAGTCATCAAGCATCTATGGAAGTTGCTGGGAGTGAAAACCAAAGTCCACATTACTTACTGACCACAATCCTCTGGACAGGTGGAGAGAGCAAACAAAACCATCATCAGTATCTTGAAGAAATATGTCTCTTCCTCTGGGAAGGATTGGGACATCAAGTTGCCCTTGGTCCTGATGGCACTCGTCATCTAACTACTGGTGTGTCCCCTTTTGAGATAATGACAAGTAGGGATATGGTTCGTCTTCTTTACAGGACCAATGAAGTGAACTTGCTTGTGCTACAACTGCTCATGAATATGTTGCCCACTTAAGACAACACTTACAAAGTGCTTTTGCCTTTGCCCAAAAGAATTTGGACACTGCTGCTAGAGGTAGAAAAGCCTATTACAATTTAAGGACTACCTCTAAAGAATACCAGATTGGCGATAAGGTATTCTACAACAATTTTGGGAAGAATAAGGTCAAAAACTGTACATTTCTACCTAGCTGGAATGGTCCATTTCCTATTGTGGATAAAGTCTCCCCTGTTGCTTATCAAATCCAAATGAGGACAGGTATTGAGGGTGAAGGCTTCCTTAAATGGGTCCACATTAATCAGCTCTGACCGTGTCATCCCAGTAAGCTCCTTCCTGAAGAACCTCTTGATGAAGTGAGTGATACTAACCTTGAAACAGGATAGCCTGTTTGGGTTTTTTTTGGTATTATTTGTTTATTAGAATTTTTCAAAAACTATACAATATCAGCAAAGTATAGAGAAACAAAATACATCAGCAATAATAATTAACAAAAGAAAAAAAAACCAAGTACATTAGCCCACATCTCAGGGAAGTGAAACCATTAAAGAACATACATTTTAACAAGAAAAACAAGGCAAGAAAACACAGAACCCGAAGGAAAAGTGCCCTTGCCACACAAAAAAGCAGCCCATCAATTAATAACCCTCCCTCCGCCTGACATTAACAATCATTGTCAGGAAAAAAAAAACAGCAAGAAAGGAACATCATTGTGCCTTTTCCTTATCAAGGATCCACCTTTCCAAATCTGAAAGTGACAAAAAGATAAACTTATCATACCCAAAAGATATTAACCATTTACAAGGGTAATGCAAGAAAAAAGTGGCACCTAGGGCAAGAATTCTAGGTTTGAGAGCAAGAAAAGATTTCCTACGAACTTGTGTTAAGCAAGATACATCCGGAAAAATAGACAACCTTGTCTCCACAATACAAATTATCTCATTTTCTAAAGTAAGCTTTAAGAATGGAAACTTGATCTTCTTCAGAAACCAAAGTTATTATCAATGTATCTCTGGTAGAGATAATATCTTGAGTGTCTTCCAAGAAGGCAGTCAAGTCGAAATTATTTTTATCCTCAAGAACAGCTATTTCCCCCTCCCCTGCACTTGAAGAGGCAATTTTAGAGGAAATATAGTAACATTTAACAAATACTAAAACATCGGCAATAGGAAGGAGAAGAACATCTTTTAAATATTTCCTAAACAGTATTGATGGAGAGAGTAAACTACTACAAGGAAAGTTAAGCACTTTCAAATTCTTGCTCCTACCGGTAGCTATATTCTCTAAATTCTCAATTTTTTGATGCATAATTAAACTCTCCTTTATGTTAGCAGAATGAAATAAAGAAAAAGATTTAACCTGAGTATCCATACTCGAAATACATGAATTCAAAGTCCCAATCTATCAAGATTCTGAAATTTAAGAACCGCATCCCTGGTAAACTGACATAAAAACGGAACAGTCTCGGCAAGAATCCATTCAGTACGACTGACCACCTGCCAAATATCCAGAAGAGAAACAGAGGAGACTTGTGAGTCACTAGAGGGGACAGAGGGCTCCTTCCAAGATACCACTTTGGGGAGCACCCCGTCCTTCTGAGGACTCAAAGGACAGGACTGAGGCACAGTAGACAATTCCAAAAAAACAGGAGGAAGAGGAGGAGTATGCTCCAGGGAGCTGACTCCCCCCCTCAACAGAGGGATCAAAAGAAACAGTACCTGATGTTGTTGGAACAGGTGTAGATACTACATGCTTATCCATCGGACTACCTGCAGAGATTACCGCAAGGGGTTTCTTCTTCCTCTTACCGCCGGGCATTGCAGCTCCACAGCTCTATACTTGCTCCCAATGTGCTCCTAAGGGGCATACAAACCCCTTTGGAAACGCCCCTTAGGAGATGCCTCAACAAGCACCGATGGCTGAACGCTGTAAAACGCTCTAGATGAATTTATGGGGCCTCAAAATGACGTCGGCATGAGCTGCCATGCATGGGCCGGCTGATCTCCAACACCAGCTGTTCTCACTCTCCGTGGCTTGTTAGGCTGCAGGCAATGCTCCCAGGAAACAGCACCGTGTTCAGATCTTTTATGGGGCCTCAAAATGACGTCGGCATGAGCTGCCCTGCACGGGCCAGCTGATCTCCAACACCAGCTGTTCTCACCCTCCGCGGCGTGTTAGGCTGCAGATAACGCTCCCCGGCCTGTTTGTTTTATTTTACAGATGGAGAACCGAACCTTGAAGGTCCTATTCCTGGATTTTGCTGTTTGCAGGATCCGAAGTTGCCAGATTGATTGAGCCTGGCCCACCTTCTGGTGTTGTGCAACAGGATACACCTGGTTTCCTGATCACACAGTCCCAGACTGTCACACAGAAAGTCTTTGTGTCACTAGATCCCTGACATGTCTTACAGAAACATTTTAATATGTCTGTTCCACACACAACTAACACACAACAGTGGCGGAAAGCATACATAGACTATGCCACTGTTAATGTGCAGAGTATTTTGAGTCAGTTGGAAAAGATTATGATCCAACCCATACGACCAGAACACACTAGACAGAAAAGATTTATAGGACTTGGTGTTGGTGTACTAGTCACCCATCTGGGCTCCTTATTTACTTCCTCCATGTCTATCGGTAATGCTTTATCTATTAGTAAACTCCAGGGTAATATCCAAGAGTTAAGAGCTGATATGAAAGATAGCAGAACCCAGATTCATTCACAACAAAGTCAATTAAGGCCCATGGCAAGACCATACGCGATACTGTCACTATGGTTAATCTTCATTCTAAGCAGATTGCCCTAACCACAGCAGAATTGACTATGCTTAGATCTCTTAAATAACGAGTGTACTTTCATGCAACCAGTACGGGAACTTACTTATGATTTGTTTAGGGAAATAGACAATAGCATCAGTAACTTGATGCAAGGACAGATTCCTACATATCTGGTGCCCACAGACCTTATTACTGAAGCCTTTGCGAAAATTACCAGAAATCGCATTCAGCCACTCCAGATCCAGATTATTTTTCACATGGGAAATGCTATTCCCTTGTATGTAGACGTACAGAATATGGAACTTGCTTATATGTTGAATTTGCCTTTCATTGTACCTGATAATGTGTACCAGCTAAAACAGGTGGTTAATGTTGGCACTAGGTCTGAGGACCTTTATCTTCGTGTCGACACTCCTGAGTATCTCGCTTACCACCATGATGATCCACAACACTATCTTGTACCTAATTTAGGCATGTGCCAACGCACTAAGGACATTCATTGGTTGTGCCCAGGTAAATCTTTCCTGAAGGACACTTCTGCAGCTCTTTGTGGGTTATCTACTGAAAATTTGAAAGAGAAATGCAAAGTTACCATGTTCAAGTACGATGAGTTTTCAGAAACAAAAGTTGCTGTTGTAATTAATGTTTGGCTAGTTAGTACTCCTCTAAGTGAACTCGTGGTCACCATGAATAAACATGACATCAATAATAGAATTCCTCTACTTTGCAATGTTTGCTTGATTGATGTTCCCAAGAACTCCATTGTTAACGTTGGTGGAGTTTCACTGTTTTATCTGGATTCAGATCCTGTCTCTACTGAGTTCCAGATGCTGGATGTGTTTCGAGGTCATGAGATTAATTTTACCGAAGCCTTGAAACTATCTACTGGACTATAAGGACTCTCAAACAGTTGAGCTGTCTATTGACCAAGAAAGCCTTGAAATTGCTGATTACAACTTTGATTCATATGATGTGGACATTTTATAGACTGATTTTATGTCTCATATCATTGTGCCTGTTTTTGTCCTTCTTTTGGTGACCCATTTCCTTGTTTCTTTGTATCAACAAAGGCAGATTCATACTCTGTCATGTTATACATTCTGGACCGGCACCTACTACAATGTGCTTGCAAGATTTGATGGAACGTCACATCTTTAAATAGTGCTGCCATTTTCTTTTCAGTTATACATAACTCTTAATTGAGTTGCTTCATTTATTATCGATAGCGTGTGTTTATTTTATTAACACAGCTTCACGTTTTACTTATTATTACATTTTAAGTGTTAAGTTTGGAGTTACACTACTACATTATATTGTATTACCTATATACTCTTTAGGTTTAAATACACTATATACTCTTGAGTTTGAAGTTAACATGCAGTATATTGATTGCATTGATTTGATTGTATCTATGTCATTTCATTTTAACTTCTTTTACTGCTTGTGTGTATTCACAGTATTATTCCTCATGCAATATTGCCTTAATGCATCTATTGTGCTTGAAGAATTATCCATTTAGTATGCTTTAGTCAACCATATGTCATTTGGTTCTGACCTGCACAGTAGTAATGCTAGTTAGGTTTTGTATGACGGAATATACTCCCTTGTAAAATATTCCATCTTACAAGGGGGGAGGGAAGATGTAGGGCTGGTGCCCCTGCAATTCTGCACCTGCAGATCTCCGGCCTACTCAGAGGCTGAAGCTTGAACCAAAGCTGACCAAACAATATGGTTTCCTGCTACAAAGAACTTTTGCTGTGCTTACAGTCTCAGACCTGACCTTCACACAACTGCTTGCCAAGTGATTATATCTGAGCATACAGAAGATTGTTTCTGTCCAATTAGTTTTCCAGGCCAATTAGTTGTCCACATGCAAGGACATCTGCTTCTCTAATCTTCATCATCCACTAACGATGCTACTGGCCTTGGGATGTCTGAAACTGCATGCCGTTATCCTCCCTCATTATGACTCCTAGGTCTGCAGGATGAACACTTGTTCATTACCTTCTGATTCACTGATAACACTTCGGACTGACTTGTGCCAACCAATCACCAGACCTATGACGGAGACTCTACACCCAGAATAATTACAGTATGCAACAGAAATTTTGCGCCTTTTGTGCTCTTTTGCTTTTGGGCTTCTTATGCCTTTGTGCCTTGTGGTTCCTACCTTGCCTGTCTGCAAGACAGATATACACTATGTGTGTGCAAGGTCGTTCTCCTAAGGACAGAGATAAGTCTTTCACAGATACCTTTGATTCTGTGTTCTCAAGCGGTTCACCTCGGAAAGGGCTGGAGCCTGCGTTATCTACCCTAGCTGCCTCTTTGGAACCTGTGCTGCCAGAAACTTCTCAGACCCCAGCCACCAGAGTTCCGGCAAGAGCTAAGGTATCGTCTTATTTCTCTTCCTCCAGGAGAGCAGTGGTTAGCTAGAGATTAGCTTCCTATAATTCCTCGGAGTGCAGAGTGAATCAGTGACTTCTGGTTACTAATCGGTGATTTATCACTTTGTCTGTAATTGCTGTGCTGCTATAACTTGCTACCTCATATTTCTGATTATATACCTATAGCTATATGTCTGTATATTTCCCTACCTCACTGCCCATAGTAAACATAATATATATACAGACGAGGCTTCTTTTGTGGCTCATTGCCAGCACACTCATAGAACTGCAGGCTGGGTATTAGTAGCTAATTTCCCCTGGACATAACTGAGAGCATAACCTATTTTCTTTGTTACTGCCTGCCCACCGCAATTTTTGGTGGGGCCAGGGCTCATGTGGCCCACCCCTTTCCGATGCCTGTGGTGCAAACCCCGCACCATTTTGGTTGCTTTCCTTTGGAAGAAGGATTATATACTAATGAAATGCGGGCAGCAGCGTCTTGAAAATGGTAAATTTTTTCTACATATAATATCAGTATGGAACAGTTTAGGTTAATAACGTAATAACTAGATATATAATGTTTTGTTAAGAATAATGACAGCATCGGCTAGTGGAAAGTAGTAGAGCTAAAAGGTTTTTAGTTGAATGTGGTGGGCATTTGGGATTAGGGATTGGTTACTTATACATGTTTGTTTTTTTTCAGTTGAAAAGCAGTTGAACAGCTTATAGGACTATGAGTTTATTGCGAATCCCCTGAAGAAAGTCTCAGTTTGAAACGCAAGAGCGGTATCCATTGAGGGCGTCGGGATCCTTAAACTGTCCTTTTAGCATTGGCGGGTGCATTCAAACATTTGAGATAAGTAGTCTTTGTTATAAGACATAGAGCAGCTGAATGTATTAAAATTACCTGCAAATGTGCTTTTCATTATGAGGTCATTGATGCAAACGGGCAAACTGCTTGAACAACGGACGTGAGTCCCAATAGCAGAGCCGAAAAGTCTGAGACCTCGAGTTAGATAATTCAATTTATTGATTAAGATATAAGAAAATAA
Source organism: Ichthyophis bannanicus (assembly GCA_033557465.1). NCBI lineage: Eukaryota > Metazoa > Chordata > Amphibia > Gymnophiona > Ichthyophiidae > Ichthyophis > Ichthyophis bannanicus. Next base: position 712,568,620 of record CM066033.1, on the reverse strand, counting down.
GTGCATCTCCACTTTATTGATACATGAACGATTTTCATTGATATTGTTCCTTTGGACTATGACTAGCGCCTTTATATCCTTACAGCCTTCAAACATGAAGACTGTATTCCAAATGAGGCCTCACCAACAAGCTGTACAGGGGCAATATCATGTCCTTTTTTTGCTAGTTATGTCTGCCTCTATGCAACTCAGCACCCTTCTGGCTTTAGCTACGTCTTGTCACATTATTATGCTACCTTGAAATCCTCAGATACAGCCTTAGTTCTCTCTCCTGGTTTGTACCCATCAGCTTTGGACCAGCAAAGAGACCTGGCATAGCTGTGTCTGACTGTCTGTACACACACCCATAATCTGTCATGTACTCCAAACTGAGGTATAATTGAATGGGTAAGCAATCAGTTTCTGGGCCTGCAGGAAGGTCCTTAAAATAAACAACCAGCTGGGCCTCAAGTCAATCAAACATAAGCTGTCAGTTCTTATAAACACAATTAAAGTGCCTGGCTTATCAACTGCAGGCTTTTAGCAATATACCAGTTGAATTAGACATGCACATTGCAAAATTACTTCCTGTCCTACCTTTTCATTGTCTAGAACTCTTTTTCTCCCTCTAGGCTTAGGGTTTTGATTTTCTACTTGACCCCATCCATTACTGCCAGTTTCACTGCTCTACCTCTTTTAAGGTAAGCCTGACTTTATTTCTTAAGGAGGTCTGGAGACATCTTGTGTACGCTCCTTTATATGAGGTAGTTGCCATTATGGGTTGTGGGGGGGGGGGGGGGATGGGAGTCATTTCCTAGATTTATATCTGTTTAGTCCAGGATTTTCTCTTGAGGCTTTAAAATCGGATTTTCATCCTTCGATTTCTTGTGAATAAACACATATTATTTGCCAATCTTCCATCACTTCCCTCTTTAGCAGAATCCGGCACTTAAGAGTTCTCGTCTTTTAAGAAGAATCAGACATTGTGTCAAGTCTGGATAATTCCCAATTTAGTAGTCCAAGGCCTTCAGTGGATATGGAAGATATGAACCTAAGAACCGAGCTTGGGATTTGCTCCTCATTCCACTTTTGGAAGTTTAGTCCTGCATTTATTCATTTTATTACAACAGGTTAAATATATTTTTTCAATTTACTTTTAATCAAAGAGAGAATTTTGTTAAACAGCATCCACTTATTCATGGTAGAAGAAACAAAATCTACCTCTCAGTTTGTGAAGATCAAAAGGCTGAGAGAAAAGCAGGAAGACAGAAAAGAAAAATGTAGTGTGTAACAAGCCAGAGATTGATCAAAAGAGCTCTACTCAAAAATTATTTGAACGTCAAGAGTTAACAGACATATCTTAGCTTTTGAATTTCCCATCCCAGTGACTGGTTAGGTTAAATTTATTGTCTGGATAAAATTTAACTGAATATCTCTGGGAGGAGTCAAGAGTGCCGGGGAAGGGGAGCAGATAGCACCAATTTTCTGTGAGATTCAGTTACAGTTGTCCAAAAGTGGTGACAGGGAAGAAGTGACAAACTACAGGCCCGTGAGCCTTACCACGGTGGCGAGAAAAGTAATGGAGGCGCTTCTGAAAGAGCGAATAGTGGAATTTCTCAAAACCAACAGGTTGCATGATCCAAGGCAACATGATTTTACCAAAGGACGATCTTGCCAAACAAATCTGATTGAGTTCTTTGACTGGGTGACCAGAGCACTAGATCAGGGGAATGCAATGGATGTCATCTACTTGGATTTCAACAAAGCCTTTGATACTGTTCCTCATAGGAGGCTTATCAATAAACTCAGTAGTCTGGGGATGGGTCATAAGGTGGTGAACTGGATCAGAAATTGGTTGACTGACAGGTGACAGAAGGTGATGGTAAATGGAGCTCACTCGGATGAAAGGAGGGTGATTAGCGGGGTGCCCCAGGATTCGGTCCTGGGCCTGGCACTGTTCAATGTATTTGTGAGTGATATTGCTGAAGGACTGCATGGAAAAGTCTGTCTTTTTGCAGATGACACAAAAATTTGCAACAGAGTGGACTCCCCTGAGGGAGTAGATAACATGAGGAAAGATCTACAAAAGCTGGAAGAATGGTCTAATGCAGTTAAGATTTAATGCGAAGAAGTGCAGTGTCATGTACTTGGGAAGCAGAAACTCAGGGGAAATGTACACGATAGGGAGCGAGAAGTTGGGGTGCATGGACCAGGAGAAGGACCTTGGTGTGACTATTTCTGAGGATCTCAAGGTGGCAAAACAGTGCGACAAGGCAGTGGCAAAAGCCAGGAGGATGTTGGGTTGCATACAAAGAGGAATTACCAGCAGAAAGGAAGAAGTACTAATGTCACTGTATAAGTCACTGGTGAGGCCTCACTTGGAATACTGTGTTCAGTTTTGAAGGCCATATCTTGCAAAGGATATAAAAACACTGGAAACGGTTCAGAAGAAGGTGACCAAAATGATTTGGAGCCTGCGTCAGGAGCCTTATGAGAAGAGACTTGAAGACCTAAATATGTACACTGTGGAGGAGAGGGACAGGGGAGATATGATTCAGACCTTCAAATACTTAAAGAGAAATAATGAACAAACAAACCTCTTCCAAAGACGGGGAAGCTGTAAAACTAGAGGGCATAACATGAAGCTGCAAGGGGGTAAAATTGAAAGGCAAAGTCAGGAAATACTTTTTCACTGAAAGGGTGGTGGATGCTTGGAATGCCCTCCTGATGGAAGTGGTGGGGGCAAATACATCAACAGAATTCAAAATGGCATGGGACAGACACATTGGATCTCTTTACAGCAACAGGATAAAATCAAAATAAACGTAACTACCTAATTTCTCAACATACAAGGGTGTCCTACACGGAGCGGTGGGTTCACCCCTAAAACAAAGACAAGGGGAGGGGTGGCCTGCATAGAGCAGCAGGTGCACTACTCTTGCCTTCTTACTAGGCAGACTAGATGGACCATACTGGTCTTTATGTGCTGTCATTCACTATGTTACTAAGTTAACCAATTAATATCTGGTAGGATAAGACTGTTATCTAAAGTTAATGGCTCAACTTAACCAGATAAGGTTTTTACATTTCCTTACAGTTAACTGCATAAATCATCTGGTTAATAGCTTAAAGTAGTTATGAACTACTGAATATTGTTCTCAGAATAATCTATAATGCGATGTTCGTAAGATTCTTTTCTTTCACAGAAGATATTTACACCAAACATAGTCTGCAAGATGCTCCCCTTACTACTCATCACAGAAAAAAAAATCTAATTCTGGTCCCACTTTAGTAACAATGACACAAATGACTTTCTTTACCACTTTGTAAAGGAACACAAAACCCTGCACACATGGGTGGAGGAGAAAGGGAAGGGAAGGGGGTGGGTTAGCGAGCAGATTAGCTCTTCTTTGATATGCATGGTGCTCTGCTCACATTAGTCCCACAACCATCTCAAGTCTTGTTCCCTACAGCTTCCTGAGAAGGGAGGGACTAAAGCAGAAGCAAAGGGCTGTTTCTGCTGTTAGAGATTTTGGGTACAGGCTAAGAGTTATCAGGACAAAGCACTTAGGGCCTGGGCTAACTGCCTCTTTCTGCTCTATGTAAAAGCGGCCCTATGTACAAGTGTCTCTGTGCAGTCGTGAGGCTACAGGAGTGATAGGACTCTTTAGAAGGCTGCAGCGGAGGCACATCAGCCATATTTTTGAAGTTGCTGAATTACGAATGGTTTACATCTTGTGCATAAAAGAATGAGAATGTTCTGGAAGTTGAAGAGACAGAGAATAAAGATGTATCAGCCACCATAACTAACATTGGCTTAGTAGGAGTCGGCCATTGCACAGGGGACTGCATAGAGGCACAGGGATTAGTGCTGAAGAGATCTTTATCATTGTCAGTAGAATCTATGGAAGACGTGCTGCCTCTGCATAGTTACAGCGCTGAAGATGAACACTTTTTTAAAGAGGTAGCTCTACTGTGCTGGTATGCTTATGTTTCATCAGCACTTTTGTCAGCCTTGCAAAGAACAGCTTGAGATCAGGCTTTTGCAGGCACACAAGAAGCGGCTGCACAATTAGTCTGGAAACCTCAGGGACGTTCACCTGTTTTGATTAATGTCTGGTGATCCCCTTGGGCAACTGGACTCTTGTGGTCACAATGCCTGGAGGTTGACGGCCTTTCCATCGAAGTCTTAACTAGTCTGCACAAGGGTGGATGTCTTCTGCACAGAGCAGGCTTTCCTCAGTGACTTTTCCAGAAGCAGCTTCTTCTCAGTTTCAAAATGTTCTCCAAGGCAATTCAGACAATATCTTCTTTGTGACATTCCAGCACAATGCTTGCAGTCCTCTTGATCGTAGTCTGGATCTCATACACAGAAGTCACCTGGAATATGTGTTGACATTTTGAATCTTTCTTCTGCATTTAGGGCAAGGTCTGAAACCTGACTTCAGTGACGTTATCTGTTTGTTTTGTTTCTTCTGAATGATGAAAAACGATGTGGCAGGCAAAATATAAATGGAAGAGCTTTGTTTTACACCCATTTGGCAGTGCAGAAAAGACAAGACTGAGGAGCTGAGGAGACCACTGTGCACAGGAAGGGCCACACATGCTCAAAACTTTATACTAAAGTTTTGGGCTTTGGGAAAGCAGCTCCATCAGCAGCAAAACCTGTTGAAATCACCACACTCGTGTGCCTGACTCAATCCAAGGGCCTTCTTCAGACAGTATTTTAAAATCAGCAGTGGCAGAATATCATCTGATGGTGCTGGGATGGACCTGCTCTCCCACAGCTCAAAATGTTAGTGTAAAGTTACGAGCATATGGATCCCTGTGCACAGCAGTCTCAACTTTTCAGTTTTGTTTTTTCTGCTCTGCCAAATAGATGCAAAACAAAACTCTCCCTTTTATCTTCTAACACAGGCATGTCCAACAGGTAGATCGCGATCTACCTGTAGATCACGGAGGGGTCAGAGATAGATCGCCAGACCCACTTGGCTCCATCTCTCCAGCAGCTCACCCCGTCGCTAGAAGAGAGCTCGTGCCAGCAGGTCATCTGCCGAGGGCTTGCCGCCGCTGCTGATCCTTTGCCTGTCTTTTTTTCCCTGCCTGCGGGAATCTTGCCTGCGGGTGTATTGGGGGCGCTTGTTGTTTTCGTGCCAATAGTTTGTGGGTACCCCAGGGGGCCGCCGCCTGTGCCCTGTGACGAGACGCCACAGGCCCGGCGTCATACCTGGTCTCCTGCCTCTCAGAATCACCCATTCCTGCCCCCGCGCCAACACCCCTTAGAAGTGTGTTATATACCGGGCGATATTCATTCGCCCGGGCTTTACCTGAATACACTTACCGTATTAGTTGTGTCATGTGCTGGTCGTTGGTCACTTTATAGTTCGCTTTCATTAAACGTTTTTGGGCAGACACAACAAAGTATCAAGAATTTGGTGATTTTGGTGGGCTTTTCCAATTTTGTTCTAACTTGCCTATGCCTTGCCTTCGAATTGGTTCAAACCACTGTGACTTTTGCTTGCTTCGCAATTTTATTTTGCCTAGCCTTTGCGTTGATTCTACATTGCAATTTTATTTCGCCTTGCCTTTGCGTTGATTCTACACTGTGTGCAGAATTTATTAAATCGCGTGTGGTGGTATTTGAAATTGTTTGGTGGTATTTGATTTTATCTGGTTTGCTGGACAGGTGTTTGAGATTTTTTTTTCTTTAGATTTAAGAATTTTTTATTTCTCAACATTCAAGTAATACAAGAATGACAAACACAAGATGATGCATCCAATAGGCAACAATCAAAAGAATTAAACAAGGAAACAAAATTATCATCATATTTAGACCACAGTATTTAGGAAATCACTGGGGGCTCCAGGAAAATACATTTAAGGAAATAAGAAAAATAAAGGCAGGAACGAGATTTACACGCCAGCCATGTTAGATGCGGTATTCACGACAATATCTTCCCTAGCTACCAGGAACTCCATTAACTGACTAGGCTCAAAAAATAGAAAACCTTTTTCTTTAGAAGTAATTATACATCGAGAAGGAAACCGTAAAACAAAACTTTCCCCCAGGGAAAGGACCCTAGATCTAAGACCCAGGAATTCCTTCCTCCTCAATTGGGTAACCCTAGAAAGGTCAGGAAACATATAAACTTTAGAGCCTAGAAAAGGTACATTGAAATTCCTAAAGAAAGACCGAAGAACCAAAGAATTATCTGGCTCAAGAGCCAGGGTCACTAGCAAAGTTGTCCGGCCAGTCACCACCTCCAGAGAATCTTCCAAGAACGCAGTAAGGTCCCTGGTACCCTGGAGCGGATTCTCAGGAGCGGAGCCACGAGAGCTAGGGCCCAAGGACAAATACTGTGCTCTCATGAGGGGAGGAAAATTATCTCCAGGAAGTTTAAGAACCTCCTGGAAATATTTGTGAGCCATCTCTAAAGCAGACATAAAAGGAGATTTAGAAAAATTGAACAATCTCAAATTATTCCTACGAACTTGATTCTCCAAAAATTCAGCCTTCCTAGATAGCAAAGTTTTGTCCTTAATTTTGGCTACACATAGTCCTCGAAGTTGCTCCAGCTCCACTTCAACGCTGGACAAACGCCCAGCCTGTTCCTCCTGGATTCTTTTGGCCTCAGAAACAACATTTCTTAAGGAACCCATATCAGCATTTACAGTACCTACAACAGTCTGTAGAGAAGCATTCATCGTTGCCAGCGTATCCCACAGTGCATCCAAACTTACTACAGTAGGTTTGATCAAGCCTCCCAGGCCTGGAGTCAAGCCAAGTCCCACACTCACAGCTGCATCACCTCCAACACGAGGCACCGATTGTCCTTGGCCTCCACCGGCCAGTGCAGCCAAAAAGGAAGGGGAAAAGGCATCTGTTGCCTCTCCAGAGCCCTCTTCACTCCCTCTTACCGGTAACTCATCGGTAAACCAAGAGGGAGCACTCCAATAGCAGGCAATCTACCTCCAGGTCGAGGCAGGGGAGGACGCTGCTCGGGGTATAGCCAAATCCCAGAAGCACTCAGAGCTGGCGAAACCTCACCCAGAGACTCCATCAGGCACTCTGTTGAAGACGTCGCTCCGACTGCAGTTGAGGAGAATCCGCACGCCACCAAAGTCAGCTGCCCGGGGATATTACTGGAGGCCGAGCTCGAAGGTAGGCTGACCTGCTGGTACATGCAGTGTGTCTCAACCGCAGACACACCCTGCTGCCATCTTGCTCCCTACGTACAATCTGTTTGAGTTTTTTTGATGATTGTTTGGTGGAATTCGATTATTGGTGCCAGTATGATGAATTCTTATTTTTACTTTTAGAACTGCATGTGCGGTTTTGGCATCTCCAGTCCTTGTATTGCACATCATCCAGAGGTCTTCAGTTCCTGTTGATCTTTAATACTTTGGGACAGTGACAGTTTTGGACCAGATTCAGCCAGTGTTTATACTAACTTAGCAGATTTGGCCTTCTTACATCCAGCCACCCCAGTATAACGAAGATGAGTGTTCCAAAGAAGAGCAAAACCTACCACTTTCATGATGAATGGGAAATGGACTACTACTTCATCATGGTGAAAGACATGTTTTGTTGTCTAATTTGTAACGCCCCAGTATCCTTGCCCAAAAAGGGTAATCTGGAACGTCATTATAAGGCTCTGCAGAGCAATAAGTTTGATGCTGATTTTCCACCCAAAAGTGAAATTCGTAAACTGAAGCTCAAAAAAATTAAATCGAAATTGGCTACTCGGCAACAGTTGATGGCGAAGCCAAGGTCATATTCGGTCAATGCAACCATAGCATCCTTCAAGGTCAGCAACCTGATCACAAAGAAATGCAAACCTTTCACTGAAGGGGAATTTGTAAAAGATTGTTTTCTTGAAGCAGCTGACAAACCTTTTGAAGAATTTAAAAATAAGAAAGAGATCATAGCTGCTATTCAAGATGTACAATTGTCAAGAAACACTCGTGCGGCAAATAGAAAAGATGTTACACAACTGAACAATTGTTGGAGGATGTTTCAAATTGTGTTGCTTTCTCACTCCAACTGGATGAATCTACAGACATAAGAGACATAGCCCAGTTACTAGTCTTTATCCAGATGGTTTTTGAAGACTTCAGTGTTAATGAAGAACTACTTGGAATGATTTCTTTAAAAGAGAGAACTACCGGTCAGGAAATATTCAGTTCTTTCCCTTCTTTTGTGGCAAAGTGTAATCTTCCATTGCATAGACTTGTTTCCATCACTACTGATGGAGCAAGAGCAATGACAGGTGAGGTTAACGGTTTCACAGCCCTCTGTAGACAGCTTGACGACTTCCCAGATTTCCTTTCTTACCACTGCATCATTCACCAGCAAGTTTTGGCAAGCAAGAGACTCAATACAGACTGTCATGGACATCATTTTCAAAATTGTAAATTCAGTTTATGGAAGATCACGTCAAAGATGGCTTTTCAGTCTTACTCTTGATGAAGGGGCAGAGGAAATCATTTTGTACAAGATGTAAGATGGCTAAGTAGGCACACATTTCTGCAAAGGTTTTGTGATTTGCTGAATGAAATAATAAGTTTTTTGAAGGAGAGGGGAGATGACCAAGCAGAGTTGGAAGATGAGGGGTGGTTATGTGACCTGGCATTTCTCGCTGACTTTACAGGTGAACTAAGTGATAAGAACCTTGAACTACAAGGTAAAATCAAATGCATTGGCGAGATGAGTACAGTTTCATCCTACAAGAGCAAATTTGAGCTAATGATGACTGACCTTGCAAACAACACTTTTGATCATTTTTCTAATATGCAGGACCATCTGGGACAATATCCAAATTTTGTTTTTCAGAACGAGAAGTATGTGACAGAAATCTGTTCTGTTATCCAGGAATTCGAAAATAGATTCTGTGACTTCCAAAAAATTGGAACAGTTGTGGAGTACTTGTCATACCCATTCAAAGTAGATGTGGACATTAAAGAAACTGCAGCTGCTATCAGTAAAAATTACTTATTGAACAAGCCATCTCTTGAAAATGAAATATTAACCCTTAAAAATTACTTTTTTCTCAAGACCCGTGCTGAGCAAGAATCGTTTTGGAAGCTAGTACCTAGAGACAAATTTCCCAACGTGAGAAGATGCATTGAAGCTGTACACTCCTGTTTTGGTTCAACTTATTTGTGTGAATCTGCATTTTCCCATCTGAAAATGACAAATAGTACACAACTTTCCAACATGACAGATGAACATCTCCAGGATTCCCTGAGACTGGCCCTCACGCAATATTCACCCAACTTCAAAAAGCTGGTGGATGAAATGCAGGTTCAGACGTCTCACTAATGAGCAAGAGCGAAATATTAAAGATTGTGCAAGATCAGCCTGGATCAATACTCGACCTAAATTTAACACAAATTACTCAATAAAAGTTGAAGAAAGTTATTAAGACAGTTAAAGAAAGTTATTACTCAATAAAACTTTAAGAAAAAATGTACTTTACATTTCCCCTCGCAGTTCTTACTGGATCTTCGTCTCTCTGTTTTGTTTTTGCTTAATTTGCTTAACAGCTGATCACATCCAAGTAAATGACAGAAGGTTCATTAAAAATGGGGGAGGGGGGAATCCTACAACTTTATTGGGTTAAAATTTAATTTGAAACTAATTTGAAACTTAATTTTCATGGTGGTAGATCACCCGCACTTTTGGCCGGAAAAAGGAGATCACGACCTGTTCGAAGTTGGACATGCTTGTTTTAACAGGTCTGTTGAATTGAAGGGAGTGAAAATCTCAGAACTCAAAGTGGTTTTTTTTTAATCCAATAGGCTTTGTGTATTTCCTGTTAACATGGAAATTCCTAATTTCTAGCCAACAATGCCATATATCTCAGCCTGCACCACCAAATTGATCTTCCACATCTGCTGGTAGACTGACAACTCTCCAATCCACTGCTCTTAGTTAATATGTAAAATTTTCATTTTTTCTTTTTAAATGTAGGTTTTCAATTTTTATATCAAAGGAAATATTTCTTGTACAGGACAGTACTAATTATGGCAAAAAAGAAACAAAATAGAGTAACTAACACTGGTAATCTAAATCAGGACACCCAGAAAAAATAGATTAATGCAACCCAGTTACTAGTGTACATTTCCGCGAAACTTCGTGGAGTCCTCCATCTGTGCTGGTGCAGGTAGAGGGAGGTGCTGCAATATTTTGTTTTAGTGCCTCCTCTTGACTAAACCATGATATCACAGCACCTCCCCCCATCAGCAGCAGCATAGATGGAGGTCTCCTGTACAGTTTCACAGGAATGTTGTAGTTGAGTACACAATTCCAGGCAAAAGGAAACTTCTTAAAACTCTTATCTCAAGAAAACTGAGAAGATGGATGAACAGTCAGCCTAATTATAAAGAAGATAAGAACTTAGTCCCTGTCAGGGTCTATCCTTATCTCATTAGATCTCTTTCAACCTGGTCAATCCTAGATTGTTTATAAACAAGTTATCTAATCTAGGTATCAATGATGCTGCTCTAAGTTGGTGTTCTTCATACCTCTCTACCCAAAGTTATTTTGTAGCTTAAGAACATAAGATAGGCCATACTGGGTCAGATCAAGGTCCATCAAGCCCAGTATCCTGTTTCCAACAGTGGCCAATCTAGGTCATAAGTACCTAGCAGTTTCCCCAAAAGACACAGGTTCCACAATGCTTGTACTGGGTCAAGCATTGATATCCTGGGTCCCATCTTAATAATGGTTTATGGACCTTTCCTCTAGGAACTTGTCCAGCCCTTTTTTAAACCCAGCTATACTAACAGCCTTTACTACATCCTCCGGTAAAAAATTCCAGAGTTTGATTACACGTTGAGTGAAAAAATATTTTCTTTTATTAGTCTTCATTGCATGTCCTGTAGCTTCATTGCATGTCCCCTAGTTTTTCTATATTCTGATAACGTAAACAATCGATCTACGTTTACCCATTCCACTCCGTTCATTAATTTATAGACTTCTATCATATCTCCCCTCAGCTGTCTCTTTTCCAGGTTAAAGAGCCCTAACCTTTTTAGCCTGTCTTCATAGGGGTATCCTTCCATCCCCTTTAACATTTTGGTGGCTCTTCTCTGAACCTTTTCTAATAACGCTATATCCTTTTTAACATACAGTGACCAGAATTGCACACAATATTCAAGGTGAGGTCTCACCATGGAATGATATAGAGGCATTATAATATCCTTTGTTTTATTTTCCATTCCTTTCCTTATGATACCTAGCATTCTATTTGCTCTCTTGGCCGCTGCTGCACACTGGGCCGAGGGTTTTAACATGTTATCCACAATGACGCCTAAATCTTTTTCCTGGGTGGTGGTTCCTAATGTGGAACCTTGCATCGTGCAACCATAGTTTGGGTTGTTCTTCCCTAGGTGCATAACTTTGCACTTGTCCACATTAAATTTCATCTGCCATTTTGATGCCCAGTCTTCCAATTTATCAAGATCCTCTTGCAATTTTCCACAATCCTCTTGGGTTTGAACAACTTTAGTTTTGTGTCATCTGCAAATTTGATAACCTCACTTGTTATTCCCTTTTCCAGGTCATTTATGAATATGTCAAAAAGCAGCAGAGCCAGCACAGATCTCTGGGGTACAACACTATTCACCTTTCTCCATTGGAAAAATTGGCATTTAGCCCTGCCCTCTGCTTTCTATCTTTTAACCAGTTCCTGATCCACAATAGTACACTGCCTCCTATCCCATGACTCTTTAGTTTTGCCAAAAGTCTCTCATGAGGGACCTTGTCAAAGGCTTTCTGAAAGTCCAAATACACTATATCAATAGACTCACCTTTGTCTACCTGTTTATTCACATCTTCAAAAAAACATAACAGATTAGTAAGACAAGATCTTTCTTGTCTAAAGCCATGTTGGCTGTCTCCCATTAAGCCATGGGAGCATGTTCAGCAATTTTGTTCTTTATGATGGTTTCTACCATTTTTCCCGGTACTTACGTCAGGCTCACCGGTCTGTAGTTTCCCGGATCACCCCTGGAACCCTTTTTAAAAATTGGTGTTATGTTCGCCATCCTCCAATGTTCAGGTATTACAGATGATTTTAATGATAGTTCGCAGATTACTAATAGCAGGTCTGCAATCTCATATTTCAGTTCTTTCAACACCCTTGGATGTATATCATCTGGCCCAGGTGATTTGTTACTCTTCAGTTTATCATAAGAACATAAGATATGCCATACTGGGTCAGACCAAGGTCCATCAAGCCCAGTATCCTGTTTCCAACAGTGGCCAATCTAGATCATACGTACCTAGCAGTTTCCCCAAAAGACACAGGTTCCACAATGCTTGTACTGGGTCAAGCATTGATATCCTGGGTGCCTTCTTAATAATGGTTTATGGACCTTTTCCTCCAGGAACTAATAGTTGTAATACATCTTCCCAATGTATCGATATTTCCTTCAATTTTTCCGCACCTTTAAATACCACTTCAGTCATGGGTAACATCCCTACATCTTCCTCAGTAAAGACCGAAGCAAAGAATTCATTCAGTCTCTCTGCTATCGCCTTGTCGCCACTTAGTGCCCCTTTAACCCCTCTATCATCTAATGGACCAACTGACTCTCTCACAGGTTTTTTGCTACGAATGTACTTGAAAAAGTTTTATTATGCGTTTTTGCTTCCGCAGCAAGCTTCTTCTCAAATTCTCCCTTTGCCTGCCTTATCAATGCCTTGCATTTAACTTGCAAGTGCTTGTGCTGTTTCCAGGTTTCATCATTTGGCTCTTTTTTCCGCTTCCTGAAATATGTTTTTTTTCCCAACAAAAGCCTCTCTGACCTCACTTTTAAACCATGCTGGAAGTTTTTTGGACTTCCTTCCACTTTTCTTAAAGCGTGGAATACAGCTGGTCTGGGATTCCAAGATAGTATTTTTCAACAACACCCAAGCTTGATGTAAGTCTTTAACCTTTGCAACTGCTCCTTTTAGTTTTTTCTTAACTATTTTGCTCATTTTATCATAGTCTCCCTTTCGAAAGTTAAAAGATAGTACTGTGGATTTCCTTACTATCCCTCCTCCACTAATTAAATCAAAAGCGATCATGCTAGGATCACTATTGCCAAGTGGCCCCAACACCCTTATCTCTTGCACCAGATCTGGTGTTCCACTAAAGCCTAGGTCCAATATGGCTTCCCCTCTGGTCGGTTCATGAACCAGCTGCTCCAAGAAGCAGTCATTTATTTCATCTAGGAACTTTATCTCCCTAGCATGTCCTGCCGTGACACTGACCCAGTCGATACCTGAGTAATTGAAATTACCCATTATTGTTACTGTGTTGTAACTTTTGTTAGTTTCCTTGATTTCTTTGAGCATTTCATTATCCATTTGTTCATTCTGGCCAGGCGGTTGATAGTACACCCCCACTGCCATCGCCTTCCCCTTTTTACATCGAATTTCAATCCATAGAGATTCTACAGCAAATTTTGTTTCCTGCAAAACTTTAATCCTTTCTGACTCAATGCCCTCTCTAACATAGAGCGCAACCCCTCCACCAATTTGATCAGCTCTATCATTACGATATAGTTTGTACCCAGGTATCACAGAGTCCCACTGGTTGTTCTCCTTCCACCATGTCTCTGAGATTCCAATCACATCTAACCTCTCATTTAGTGCTATATATTCTAACTTATTTTTTAGACTTCTAGCATTTGCATACAAGCATTTTTGAGACTGTATTTTATTCATATTAATTTGGCTATTGGTAGGCATGGGTAATTTGGGATCTATAAGCTCTGTCTGCTCCATACTCGAAGGCATTTGGGCTACTTTACTCTTTTTTGGAACCTCTCTGCTTTTGGTAGTATCCTTCAAGGATACATTCTTCTGAACCATGCGCTGTTGTGCGATTGTCGGCTTTCTCCTACTATCTATTTTAAAAGCTGCTCTATCTCCTTTTTAAAAGTTAATGCCAGCAGCCTGGTTCCATCCCAGTTAAGGTGAAGCCCATCCCTTTGGAAGAGCTCATCCTTTCCCCAGAATGTTCCCAGTTCCTAACAAATCCAAAACCCTCATCCTTGCACCATCGTCTCATCCACGCATTGAGACTCCGGAGCTCTGCCTGCCTTTTGGGTCCTGCGCGTGGAAGGGAAGCATTTCGGAGAACGCTACCCTGGAAGTTCTGGATTTCAACTTCATACCTAAAAGCTACATTTAGCCTCCAGAACCTCCCTATCACATTTTCCTATGTCATTGGTACCGACATGTACCAAGACAGCAGACCCCTCCCCAGCACTATCTAAGACCTTATCTAGGTGGCGCGTGAGGTCCGCTACCTTCGCACCAGGCAAGCATGTTACCAGGCGATCCTCACATCCACCAGCCACCCAGCTATCTACATGCCTAATGATCGAATCACCAACTATAATGGCTGTCCTAACCCTTCCCTCATGGGCACATGACCCTGGAGAAACTTCCTCGGTGCAAGAGGGTTTTACATCACCCAGAGGATGGTTCCTAGTTACAGGATCACTTCCTGCCATATCAGGGTGATACTCTCCTGTCAGGTGACCTCTCTCCTCCATGGCAACAGGATGCTGCCAGACTGGAGGTGGGACTTCAGGTCTATAGCCTTGTAGGTCTCGTCTGTGTACCTCTCTGTCTTTCTTATGTCTTCCAAATCTGCTACTCTAGCCTCTAGAGAACGGACTCGTTCCCTGAGAGCAAAGAGCTCCTTGCACCTACTGCACACGTAAGACCTCTCAAATTGTGCACATCACTCATAAGTCAAAATTTCAACCATGCCATGTGATTAAGCAGGATTGCAGAATATGCTATGCTAAACTTAAATGGATAAGTTATATGTTATCTCTTTGAATTGGGACAACTTTAAGATATGTGATCCTACTTAAAGAAATAAACTTATTCAGAAGGCAGCTGAATATTTGTGCTATCTGATTCTATTTAAGCCATGCTTACGAAATGCCTCTGACCTTTCCTTCTTCTATATACATAACAATAATATATCTACATATATTATATAATATATAATATAAGAATATATATAATATATCTTCAGGCAATTGGTAACAGACCCCACATGTGAAGGGGCCATACTGGACTTGGTGCTTACCAATGGTGAAAGTGTTTCTGATGTTGTAGTGGGAGATCATTTTGCATCCAGTGATCACCAGATGGTGTGGTTCAGCATTAGGACTAGGGCTGTTAGAATCCATTCAAAGGTGAGGGTCTTAGATTTTAGGAAGACTAACTTTGCCAAGATGGGCCAATACCTCAGAGAGTCATTAGTGGGATGGGAACAGCGGGGGGGGGGGGGGATGTAGAAAAACAGTGGGCAAAACTGAAAGGGGATATTTTAAGGGCAACCAACCTTTTTGTTAAAATGGTAAATAAAGGTAAAAGGAAAAGGATACCACTATGGTTTTCAAAAGAAGTAGCTGAAAAAGTGAAGAAAAAGAGGGAGGCCTTCATGAAATACAAGAGATCACACAGAGGGGAAGACAGGCATCTATATTTGGAAAAACTTAGAGAAGCTAGCAAAGTAGTCAGGAAGGCAAAGATTCAAAAGGAGGAGGAAATAGCCAATGCAATAAAATGGGGGGATAAGACATTTTTCAGATATGTTAGTGAGAAGAGGAAGGGCAAAATTGGTATTGTCAGACTCAAGGGCGCAGGGGAGGAATACGAGGGGACATGGGATGAGGGTGAAGGGGGATAGATTCAGGAGTGATATGCGGAAATATTTCTTTATGGAAAGAGTAGTGGATCCGTGAAATAGTCTCCCAGTGAAGGTGGTAGAGGACAGTAACTGAATTCAAAAAAGCATGGGACATACTCAGAGGATCTCTAAAGGGAAAAAGGGGACTGTTGTAGTTGTTGATATGGAAGGACAGACTAGATAGGCCGTGTGGTCTTTTTCTGTCGTCATATTTCTATGTTTCTATGTATATATTACTCTCTCTTCATTTCCCCTGTATAACCAAATGGGAAAGTGTAGTCCTTATGCTAGCCCTGTATATGCAGTACATACCTGGACTTACAGTCTTTTTATCACGAATGCGTAAGTCATTTCCTGTTAACTGATAAAACAGCTCAGCTAGCTGCACTATACATTGTTGGGTTGCATCAAGACTTTTATTGATTTCCTTCTCTTGCCTTGCTATCCATTCATCCAGACTTGTCCATACGTTTTCCAGTTCCTCTTCGCCAGTAATCGATGATAACATATTATCTGAAAAGTGTCATAAAGGGCACAGTTAGTAACTGGCACTGCTGTCATAACTACAGCACAAGAAAGAAGATCGGGGGGGGGGGGGGAGATGAGCCTGTGGCAAGTACTGTGCACTGCCATGCAGAGGGTCTAGGTTCAGTTCCTAGGCCCAACCGATGCTCTCTGGACCAGCCAGGCCTGGGTATGCTGCTGAGGGAGCATTCATAGCCCCTTTGGTGGGGGACGGAAGGGGTCTCAGCCATCATTCAACAGCAACATTGGGGAAGGGGATAGAGGAAAACCTCATCTCAACTGACTCCAATCTAGTAGCCACTGCAAGATGTTCTCCAGGCCCCCCTCAATTATCGATGAACTCTGCAAGAATGTAGTCAGTTTCTTTAGGTACTCTCTTCTTTTGTTTGCGGAGAGGAGCTGAGTCATGCTCAAGTCTCTTTCTTCCACCGATTCTCCATCTTCATCTGATGCGTAATACTCCAAGGTCTCATTCACTCTTCTCAGGATTGCTCCCAGGCGTTCTGAAATTTCCTGCAGAGCCAAGAAGAGGCAATGTTAGTATTTCCCTTTCATGTGCAATTGTGTTTCATGCTTTTAAGCATAAGAACAGACAACTTCAAATGAAAAGAGCATCCATTCAAGAGTGAATTTCCACAGGGATTGCCATTCTATTACACCTTCATATGATCTAAATTTGTGCTCCTTTGTGCGCCCCTTTGAGCACATTCTTTGTGTGCATATTTTTGTTCTGTTTCTTGGCAGTTAGGGCTATCTTTAGGGAGTGGCAAACAAGGTGCTTTTCCTGCACCTCCATGCTACAGGGGCTCCTGTACAAAGCTGAAAGAGATAAAGTCTACTAGTGGGCTCTAGGGTCCTTCCCAAGTTTCTTCCCTGTTCCCCAGCATGTTTAAAACCAGTACTGTTTGTGGTTGTTTGCTGCAACCTTGAATTGGTGACATCTGAGAGTGAGTTGGGGCTTTTGGAAATGGAGGAATTTCAGAGATTGTGAGTGTTGGCTAGGATAGACATCATTTTGTTAAACAAATTGTAGGCACGGAGGGGTTTCTAATATCAATTGTAAATTAGCGAGTGAGGCAAGGGGAATAGCTAATGAAGAGAGAGGTTGTGTTTTCTCAATGACGCTGCTGAATATTAGGTTTGTTAAAACTAAATCTAATCTTTTCATTCTTGATTTAATTGGAGAGCACATATTTTGCATCCTGTGTTTAACTGAAACTTAGATTGGGGAGGGGATACATTGTCGCTCTTGCACTGTAGTCCTTTCAGGCTATTTTTTCTAACTCTTTCTAATATTTATGTAGATTGGGGGGGGGATTGTAGGATTACAGATTGTTGATCAGAAAGTTTTAAGAGGGGTGGAATGCTAGGTTCTGAAGTGTCCAGATGGAATGGGGAGGGGGGCTCTTTTGTTTGGTTTGTTGCTGTACATAGGGTCCCTGTCTTTATCTGATTCAGCTCTTAATGCTCTTTTGGAATTTTTTTTATACACTTGGAGCCTGTTATTCAGTGGCGGCAGCTAGTGCATCTAAAGTGCCCCTCTACCTTGGATATTCAATGCTGGGACCATATCCAGCCACTGGCATTGAATATTTGAGTCTGCTGCATGGTGCGGCGATATTGAGCAACTGCCCAGTTAGCTCTCATGGGTAAATATATTTCAGCTTTTCCAGTGCCTTTCTTTACCTGTGGGTTGCTAACTGGGTAGCAGTTCAATATCGCAGATGTCCCGTTAACTATGGGTGCTACCTCTGCTCCATCCCAGAATGCCCATGACACTCCCCAATGCTACACAGTTAGCATCAGGGTGTGTAGCGGCAGAATCACCATCCCGGAAAAGGATCTGGGCATCATCATAGATAGTCTACAGACAATTGCAAGACCATATCGACACTGAAGCGCCTCTTGATACCTGTCAACATGGATTCCGGGAATCTTACGGGGTCGATACGCTCCTCACCTCAACAGCTTAAACTCTGGCATCGACAACATCAAACAAGGCTTTGTTCTCATCTTTTTAGATATTGCGGCTGCTTTTGACTCGGTCTGTCACGACATTCTTATTGTCCGCCTAAGAGAGAAGGGCCTCTGTGGAAATGCTCTTGAATGGTGCAACTCTTACCTCTCAGAAAGATGGCAGCAAGTTCGCTCAAATGGTGAAACATCAGAGCCATTTCACCAAGGTCAAGGAGTCCCACAAGGTTCCTCTTTGTCATCATTATTATTCAACATCTACATGCAACCCCTATGCAACATTATCAGGTCCTTCAAAGTCAATTATATGATCTATGCTGATGATGTCCTATTATATATGCCATTTTGCATTGATAAGATGAATCTCACCAACATAACCAACTGTTTTAACGCCATCTCAGACTGGCTACTGACTCAAAATCTCAGAATCCAGAACAAGAAAACAGAGGTACTTTTCATTTCAAGAAACCCCAAGTTCACACCACCTTCATTCCTTGAAGTCCAAGATGCTAAGTTGCAAGTAAAACCCCACATCCGTTATCTTGGTGTTACCCTGGATCAGAATCTAGACATGAAGACCCACATAGCCAACACTGTAAAGGCAATTTATTTCAAGATTCGCTCCCTTAGAAACCTTCGCCAACTAATTGATCCAGATGATTTCCGTACTGTCTACCAGGCTTTAATTATCCCACATTTTGACTTCGCAAATTGTATACTACAGGGGCTCCCCCAATCAACCCTCAACCCGCTTCAACTCGCATTAAACAGTGCTGCAAGAGTGCTCTTCGGGGCACCAAAAAGAGAACATGTAACACCTCTCCTGAAACAATTACACTGGCTCCCTATCCAAGCGAGAATCACCTTCAAGACCCTGCTACTAGTCTTCAAAGCTCACAAAGGACCTGCTCCCTCCTCTCTATCAGAGTTGATCCAACCTATCCCCTCCAACAGGCTTAGAAGAATCTCGGAACTAAACATGCTTAAAGTTCCAAAAGAATCCTTAAAATACATCTCTGCAACTGTGAACCGATCATTCAGCTTATGTGCTCCAAAACTGTGGAATACCCTCCCACCACACATTAGGGCCATCTCTGATATCCCCCAGTTCAAAAAGGCCTTGAAGCATCACCTTTTCATCATATACTTTCCAGAGAACACAATAACACAAGTTCATCTAAACAGCTCCAATCCCATCCCTATCTAACATGATACTTTTTCAAGTAATATTACTATCATATGTATATAGTTCAAGTTCTATTATCCTTTGCTACAATTACCCCTGTTTTCCAAGTTTTTCTTCCTGTTCCATGTAAAAACAGATATATGTATCTTATCTTATCTGATGTTTTGTAGTTCTATGTAAACCGCGCTGATAATAAATAGTGCGGTATATAAATATGTTAAATAAATAAATAATAAATAAATCATGGATAACACTTTGAAACCCTCTGCCCAGTTTGCAGCCACCAAAGAAAGCCAATAGAATGCTAGGAATCATAAGGAAAGGAATGGAGAATATAATCAAGCATATTATAATACCTCTGTATTGATCCAAAGTGCGACCACATTTTGAATAGTGTGTGAAATTCTGGTCGCCGTATCTTAAAAATGATATAGCAGACTTAGAAAAGGTACAGAGAAGAGCCACCAAAATGGAAAAGAGGGTGGAAGGAGATCCCTACGAGGACAGGCTTAAAAAGTTAGGGATGAGGAGAGATATGATAAAGGTCTATAAAATAATGAATGGACTGGAACAGGTAAATGTAGATCGATTGTTTACTTCTTCAAAAAGTAGAAAGACTAGGGGACCCGCAATGAAACCACAATATAGCTCTTTTAAGACTAATCGTAGAAAATATATTTTCACTCAATGTGTAATCAAACTCTGGAATTTGTTACCAGATGATGTAGTAAAAGCTGTTAGTATAGCTGGATTTAAAAGAGGTACATTGCCAAGAAAACCAAGAGGTAGCTGGGTCGCTATGAGTCAACACTGACGATGGCACAAAAAAAAAAAAATCCCCTTGATCCAATCACCCAGGTTTAACTACTCAGTACTCACTGAGGCTGAAAGTGTTTGTGGGCACCTGGACACAGCCAATTAAACAGCTCACAGTGGCATGTCCTACTGTACAAGTCTTTGTGCAACATGTGAGACAAAACCAAGAACAAGAGGTCAAAATGACTGCAAATGGAGACAACCAGCGATGCATCTCTCGAACAATCTTGTGACTGAGTTGGAAAAAAGTGCACCTGCAGCACTGGAAGACTGTTCTAAAAATTACATTCTGCCATAAATAAAGTTTGTGAAATGTTTGAGAACCATGCTGCCACATAGTCAAGGCCGAACACAGCTTGACAGACCATGAAGATGTTAGGGATCATCTGGGGCAGCAGATACAATTGCTATGGGAAAAAAGTGCAAAACTCAATAGAAAAGAAGACCAGGGTGATGGCCACGGACAAAGATGGTGGCGTAAGCTGGCTGCTCCATGCTTAGCAGCCTGGAGGTCCCTGCTGAGAATATAAAAGAGTGATCCTGGCTTGGGAAGAGTGGTTGTGTGCTACGGTATGGCTAGTAAGAAAAAAAGTCGGTGGATCAGAAAAGTTCTCCTTCACAACGTTAGCAGCGCTAATGTGCAAGCAGGCTGCAAACAAGGGATGTGCCCTAAAAAATGGGTTTTCAAACATGATGGAAGGCCTTGAATTGTAACTTAGTCGTGGGAGACCGTATCTTGGTGGCAGGATTGAAAGAGTGGAGAGCCACAAAATTTAGGCCTATCCCAATGTGGCAGCTGCTACCTTGCAAAACTTGAGAGAGTTTTGTGATTTGTTCAAAAAGGCTACAAGCTGAAAATTTTCATTTCAGATAGCGATTTCCATTAGGCATAGCCTTTACATACAGGAGATGACTAAGAGAGTCGTGGATCCTGAGGACGCTTGGTGTGCCCTATATGAAGCTGGATTTAAAAATACATTTGTACAGAAAGCAAAATCCTTGAATGTACCTCTTAGAGAATTACTGACGTGGCAGAGGATTTCATATGGAGGAAAGTGACTGAAGCGCAGCTCAGAGAAGACTGGGAGAATATAGAGCAGGCGTCGGAAGGATGAAGGAGTCTGGTCATGTTGCTACATACAGTTTAGAAGAAGGGAAACAAACACAGTATGGTGGATGTGGACGACCAAGAGATGTGGACTAATACTACAATTTATGGATGCTCAGCAGGGACTGGGACAATTGAAAGGTTCATATGTGGGTGTAAATGATGTTCAGCTCTCATGCAGCTGGTCAGTGCTGCTACAACTCTCCACATGGTGGCACTGATGATTTTTTTCTGACAGTGGAATGCCAGGGGGTGAGGAGGTCAGGAGGGTTAATGGGAACATTCAGATGGATGTGAAGGGGAGAAATGGGGATGGAATTCCTAGGATACTGTATATGAGAGAATGAGTGTTGGTGAGTCTGGAAGTTGGGGGGGGGGGTGACTGTGGGGAAAGGAAGGGAGTATATACACATTTTCTAAATAGGGAATGGTAAACTGACAGTTGTAAGCTTAAATGTGAAAGGCCTTAATTCTCTTAGGAAAAGAGCTCATCTATATAGAGAAGCAAGGAATAGTAAGGCTGATATTTTCTATGTTAAGAGACATATTTACATCCTAGCGACAGAAACATAGAAACATGGTGGCAGAAAAAGACCACATGGCCTATCTAGTCTGCCCTTCCATATCACCCACTACTGTACAAGAGTCCCCTTTTTTCCTTAAGAGAGCCTCTGTATTTGTCCCATGCTTTTTTGAATTTAGATACTGTCATCGCTACCACCTCCACTGGGAGACTATTCCGTGCATCTACCACTCTTTCCGTAAAGAAAAATTTCCGCATATTACTCTTGAGTCTACCGCCTTTCACCCTCATCCTATGTCACCTTGTAGCAGAGCTTGTTTTCAATCAAAAGAGGCTCTCTTCATGTGCTTTTATGCCACGGAGGTATTTAAACATCTCAGTCTGTACCACCTTTCCTCTAAAGCAGAGGTACTCAAATCCAGTCCTGGAGGGCCGCAAACCAGTCAGGTTTTTGGGATATCCCTAATGAATATGCATGAGATATATTTGCATGCACTGCCTCCATTGTATTTGCATCTATCTCATGCATATTCATTAGGGATATCCCGAAAACCTGATTGTTTGCAGCCTTCCAGGACTGGATTTGAGTACCTCTGCTCTAAAGTATACATATTAAGATCCTTACGTCTGTTCTCATATGCTTTATAATGAAGACCACTAACCATTTTAGTAGCCACTCTCTGCACCAACTCCAGCATGTTTATATCTTTTTAAAGGTGTGGTCTCCAGAATTGCACACAATACTCCAAATGAGGTTGCACCAAAGATTTATACAGAGGCATTATCACCTCCTTTCTTCTGCTGGCCATTCCTCTCCCTATGCACCCAAGCATCCTTCTAGCTTTTGCTGTCGCCTTTTCTACTGTACCTGTTCAGCTACTTTAAAATCATCAAACACAATCACACCTAGGTCCCATTCTTCTTTCGTGGACAGAAGTACCTCACCCCCTATACTGTACTGCTCCCTAGGATTGTTGCAGCCCAAATGCATGACCCTACTTTTTTAGCATTAAATCTCAGCTGCCAAATTCTAGACTATTCTTCAAGCTTAGTTAGATTCCTCCTCATGTTATCTACATCTTCCTGGGTGTCTACTCTATTGCAGATTTTGGTATCATCCACAAAGAGGCAAACCTTATCTGATAGCCCTTCTGAAATATCACCAACAAAGAAGTTAAAAAGAATCGGACCAATCCCTGTGGCACTCCACTGAATGAGGGTCTATTAAAATGCCATCATTTTCCTACCATTATATGGGCATCTAATTTAGTGCACTCAAGGGAAGGGAGGGTCATTTTTTTGGGTGGTCAATTTCGTTTTGGAAGGGGAGATTACTTTGGCAAAATAAATAAATAAAATATATATGCACCTCATGAGAGTCAAAGGGACTTTTTTGATAAATTGATGATGATTCTATTATCTATAGGACAAAATAATGTAATAGTGAGAGGGAACTTTAATTTGATGCTTGACCCTCAATTAGATGACTCCAGAGGAGTGGGGACCAAGAGGGGTCGAATACAGAGGCAAGTGAAAAACTGATGGAACAGTTCCATCTTATCAATGTCTGCAGTGCAGACAGTTGAATAGTACTGAAAGAGAGTACACTTTTTATTCTATGCCACTTGATAGCAGTTCTAGAATTGCTGTGTTTTTGCTTGACATATCTTTGTGGGGCAGATGTATTGAGAGCACAGTTGGCACTATATGTGGTACAACCACGCGCCTGTGCAGGTAGAGCTTCACTTCAAACATGGATCATTACAAAATGCAGATTGTAAACCAAATGATAGCCTTCTGGACTTACTTGAAATAAGGTAGTCAATATCTGATGAAATTAAGGACTATTTTAAATTTAGGGGCATGTTTACTAAGCCCCCCACTAGTAATGCAGCCCAAACCGCGCTAGACGGAGGTGAGCAGGAATAGCCATCCCCCTAAATTTAGCATGGTTCACTGCATTAATCCTGCCATGGGGAGTAACTACTGCCATCCATTGTGCTGGTGGTAGTTGTTTCCTGCCAAGCGCCAGCAGTGCGGTTTTTCAAGGACCACGCTAGTGGTGCCGCAGTGGAAATGCCACACCCCTCCCATGAGCTACCCAGATGCATGCTCCCAGGTAACGCAGATCTTTCTTTTTTGCGAGGCACCAAAAACACATGCTGCCTCCATGCTACCTGGATAGTGCACTTTAGTAAACAAGCGCCTTAACGACATAGGGGAAGTAGGCTTTCCACTGGTATGGAATTGCATGAAATGTGTTATAACAAACAGTGCATAAATAAGCAATCAGCAAGCGGATGCGTTCCTTTTCCCGACCTGCCTGTGGGTTTTGAGACTGTGCTTCAGGGGCATGGCAGTTCTCTGGCGCTATTCAGCATTTTTTTTGAATTATACAAGCAGAAATAAAGTGCGGGACCTTCAGCGGAATTCCGGGGTACCATTACCACCTTTCCACAGCACCAGGTCAGGAAAGGGAAGGCTGCTTGTTTATTTGTACTGTTATAACTGTGTATTTTTGATGAAATGGACATTAATTGTGGAGAAGAACTTTTACTAGTGAGACTACTAACTACTGACCTATAGCTAAGTGACTCTACCATTGTATATGTGAATGTTGCCAACTTTTGAGCTCTTGCCTTTTTGAAGTTACTTTGCA
Source organism: Ichthyophis bannanicus (assembly GCA_033557465.1). Lineage (NCBI taxonomy): Eukaryota > Metazoa > Chordata > Amphibia > Gymnophiona > Ichthyophiidae > Ichthyophis > Ichthyophis bannanicus. Next base: position 712,544,140 of record CM066033.1, on the reverse strand, counting down.
CAAAGGCTTTTGCACTGTTAGCAAGAAGTTTATACCTTGCATTCAGGGCTATTGTGCTATGTAAGAGGCTATTGTTCAATTTAAGGCTTCAGCGCTGGAACCACAACATTGTTACATTCATCAATGCCTTGTAGGCTCCATAATTTTGCAATTTGGTAACTTTGTTGTGACAGTAGCTGTTAATATGTGAGCCTTTTTCCTTCATTTTCATGGTGGATGGCCTAGTTTATTAATAGTGCACTGGCTTAATTTATGTGTAGTATTTGATACAATTTTGATATGAAATTTCATAATATATGGTGTATGAGGATTGTGAATGTGGGCTTAATGAAGATGAATAGAGCCCATGATTGATTTAGTAGGCAGTGGTGGGTGACTTTTATTGCTTACTGGTATTATTATCATTAGTGGGTATAGTCCCCCGGCCCCTTTCTGAAGGCTCTTTCCCTTCAATGGTATATTGGTTTATTGGTGAATTTGTATGTTTGTCTGTGCTGTTTTTTTATGGTGAGGTATTATTTTTTGATACGTTTGATTTTTTCCATCCCTTGCTGGGTCCTTTTTTAGGTCAGGTCCATGTAAAGAGGATCATATTATCAAGTTGCCTGTATGTAAAGGTCACATGGGCACCTATTTTTAGCCTATTTTATAAAGACACACAGGCAGCTGTGTGTCTTCATAAAATACCAGCACAAACCCAGCAACAATAGCAGCTTAATTTAAGCTACAGACATTTAGGCCTGCTTGGGAGCAGAATTAAAGACTAGCATGCAAAGTATAGGCATATACGTGTATTTTATAAATATGCAAGTAAATTGCAACTACGCCCGAACTCCTGGCCTGAACACACGTAATCTAAAGATGCATATAAATACAGTATGCACCTAATTGCACTATGCATACTTTTACAAGTGAGGTGATTTCATAAGAGGCATTTTGCACATACATGCTGGCACATATATGTGAAAAATCCTTTCTAAAATTACCTTCACAGCGTCAGTGGAGCATAGGGCCTCGAGTCTTTCTTCCCACCACCCACCCCACAGGATTACAGCAACCTCTTCTTTCACCCAAGACAGCTCCTGGATGCTTCATCCTGCGATGATACCAGAAGGTCTATTATAAATACATTTAAAAACATTTCTAACCAACCATTTCAGTCTTTTTTTAAATCAATATTTTGTTGTAGCTTGACAAAGAGAGGCTCTGTCAGTGGCAATCATAAAAACCTTGACTGTGTTACTTTGTTATGGTAGTTTAGTTGTATTGGGGGTATGTGCCACACTCAGAGCTGCTTTGTGAAGCTCAGCCATATACAAGCCCCTGATCAAGAATTTCAGGGTTAAATCAACTCATGCATCTCACCACAAACACAGACATACGCATTTGCACACACATTACGGCGCTGTGTGTCAAGGCTTGTTAACATATGAAGCTATGGAATGGCGTAGTGGGTTTTTTCAGAGATATGCTTGTCCTTTCAGACATAGTAAATGTCTACATTTATTTATTTATTTATTTGTGTGCTTTTCTATACCGCCCCTTCCAGAGATCAGGAGCGGTTTACAGAGAACATGTCAAAGAATTAACACTAACATTACATGGAACATTAACAGTGCAAAAATTTGTTACATAGAAAACTAAAAATACAAATTGTAAACGTATTAACTATTTACATTGGTTGAGAGAGATTGATCATACTGATGTATGTAATTCAATGACAGTCATAGGGATTATATGCATTAATGGTTTACAGTTGATTGAGAGAGATTAATCATACTGAGGTATGTAATTCGACAGTAAAGAGATTATTTTATAACAGTGATACTAGGATTGACTAACATTCAGTATGAGTTACAAATGAGAAAATGTGTAACCGAGGTAGCTCGGACACGGTGCTCCGGGCCCCTCTAACCTTCCACTCCCCACCCCCACCCCCATTTCAGTCCCACTCCCCTTTCCCACAGAATACACACATACACCATTCTTGGGAAAACACCGGTCGCAGCTTTATTAACTTTATAATATACCGAACATTACAGTTCAAAATAATCCTCTTAACAATATAAACCTCGGAGTAATACCTCACCAGCCATTATAGCAAGGTGACCCGCAGCGGAGCAATGCCTCACCAGCCATGCCCTTAGCAAGGTGACCCCGCCTCCGCTGCTGCCGCGGTCATGCCAACCGCAATCTTCCTAATCCCCTTTCCCCGACCTCACCATGAATTAGCAAAAGTCAGCCAGGGGATGTCCGGGTCGGGGGCACCCCGCCCCACGGCCCAAGTATAGCCTAAGGCTCCGGACCCCGGACCTCCGGGATCCCGCCCCCCCCCAGCTGCGACACCCCTTCAACCCCCACCCCACATCGCTAACATAGGGAGGGAGGGAGGGAAACCGGCCTCGTCCCCAGGGAGGAGCAGGAGCTTCGGCAGCCGTTGCCGACTCCTGGCTCCTCCCCCGCAGGCCACACGCCTCCCGCTTCCCAGAGTCCACCGCGCTCCCGCGCGTGGCTGGAGCCAACCATCTTTTCGGTGCCCTCCACGTCATCATGCTCCCGCCCCCCGGCCGATGACGTCCGCGGGTCAGGGCCCCCGCACCAGCCGAGCACCCGGTTACCCTCGGCCGCCGGGACTCTGCCCCGCGGCCTTGCATTAACCGAGGTAGCTCGGACACGGTGCTCCGGGCCCCTCTAACCTTCCACCCCCCACCCCCATTTCAGTCCCACTCCCCTTTCCCACAGAATACACACATACACCATTCTTGGGAAAACACCGGTCGCAGCTTTATTAACTTTATAATATACCGAACATTACAGTTCAAAATAATCCTCTTAACAATATAAACCTCGGAGTAATACCTCACCAGCCATTATAGCAAGGTGACCCGCAGCGGAGCAATGCCTCACCAGCCATGCCCTTAGCAAAGTGACCCCGCCTCCGCTGCTGCCTCGGTCATGCCAACCGCAATCTTCCTAATCCCCTTTCCCCGACCTCGCCATGAATTAGCAAAAGTCAGCCAGGGGATGTCCGGGTCGGGGGCACCCCGCCCCACGGCCCAAGTATAGCCTAAGGCTCCGGACCCCGGACCCCGGACCTCCGGGATCCCGCCACCGGCACAGAGGACATTAATGTCAGGTCGAAGGCGCCCGCCCTGACCCCAGTGCGGCCTAGAGCTCCGGATCCCGGACACCTCCGAGATCCCTCCACCAGCACTGGTGACATTAATGTCCCGAAGCCGCCCCCCCCCCCAAAATCAAGCTGCGACCAGGTGCACCCCCTGCCGAACCACACATACCAAGCCCACCGCCCAGTGGTGGCGAAGCACTCCGACACCCCAGAGGAGAAATACTCCCCCACCCCGACAACCTTACGCTCCCCTCAGGAATGCCAGATTAACCAGTGCCCGCTTCACCCTGCCGAGTCTCCCCCCCCCCCCCCCCCCCCCCGCGTTCCTTATTTATTTTATTTTATTTTATTTTTTTTTGATAAGCCCGCAGACCATAACTTGATCCCTGACGACAGCCGAAGGCCACCCCGGGACCCTGTCGGCGTCCCCTCCAACACATAACCGGAGCAAAAGCGGCGTACGCCATGGCGCCCCAGCAAAGGTATATGCTGCAGCCAACTGCGACCACGCTCCCCTGCCATAAAATGATGTCCCCGCCAGATCAAGATCCGAGGGGGCCAGACCATCCACACAGACTCTCCCGAATGAGGGAATGACCCATGGCCAAAGGACCCGAGGCAACCAGTCCCGCCGCCAGCGGACAGCGAAAATCACGTGACCCTCACCTCCAGGAAGCCGAAACCAACCAGAAACCCGTGCACCTCCTCCGCCGTTGCTGAAAACTCTTCGCTCGGCGACCCCGCCCCGACCCCCCACAAGTCGCCCCCCCAAAGCTGGATGAAGGTGCTGCAACAACCGCAACCCCGCCAACGCACTGCCTACGGCATCCACGATAGACCACAACCCACACCAGCTCCGCCGGAGCTCGCCACAGCCCCACCCAGATAGAATGCCCCGCATTATACCAGGCATCCTGGCCCGGACGGGAGGCCGCAGACTTGCACAGGCTGCCCGGAGAAGCAGAGCAGCAAGTCCCCGTTAACCGGAAGAAGGAGGCAGCAGACCTGACATCCTCCTTTCGCCACCCAGAGCAGCAAGTCCCCGGTAGCCCCCACGCAGAACCGCCACCCGGCACCCAGAGGCCCTGAGCCCGAAACACCCCCCCCCCCTCTCCAGCCGGAATGCATTCCTCTTGCGGCTTCATGCAGGACCTCCTAACCCGTCTGCACCGCCCCCGTCCTTCATCGGGGACATGAAAGCTCGTCCCCCACCCCGTGAGAACCAGCGGGGCCACGCAAGACCGATGCCCCACATCCGGCCGCCACGTGCTCACACCGCTGCATGCCACTGCCGATTGATGGAGCGTCCCCCCCCCCCACCCTGCTCGCAGCTGCGCTCGACTCGCCAGCCCCCCTTTGGCGACAACTCACTTAAGGCCTAAGGCGGAGTTCAGCCAAACCTGCCATGAGCTGTCCACATGCCACACAGCCCCTGACGGAATACCCGGGCCGATGACTGGCGGCCACAGCCTAAATAGCGGTCGTACCCATGTCTAAATAGCCATCATGCCCGCGAAATTCTCCCCCAGCCATCACCGACCCCCAAAGCCACATGCCGGCCCATGAATCCGACAGACCTCGGTGCAGTCTCCGCTCCCCTGGAGTTGACACCGCCCACTACCTCGGCAACCCCGCCAGCAGGGGCCGGGAAGATCGGTAACGCAAATTACGGAGAAGCCCGCCCCAGTCGCTACCGGCCCCTGCCCTCACGACCTTCCCCCCCAAAGGGAGACAGTCCCCAGCTCCGTGAACGTAAGCTCCCGGCCTAAGAGGTAAGCCCCAACACCGGGTCCTCCGCCATACCCCACAATTAAATAGCTCCTAACACCCCCTGATGGTACTGCACACCAGCACCCATTCCCTACTCGACCCCTACTCCCCGAGGAAAACGCCACCCCCCACAGCGAAGTCCCCGCTTAAGCCGCGCAAGCAGAGGTGTGGCCCGGACCCTCCAAACCCGCCAGAACCCCCCCCAAGCCCTACTCAACACAACTGTGGGTCCTTACGCAGGTCATGCTGCAAGTCAAGTGCCTCACCGACCTGCCGCGCCCAAAGCTAACCCGTAAGTACACCAGCCGCAAGGACGCCACCGAAGGTGAACAGTCTATTGCCATGCACATCCGCACAAAACAGCCCCGTGCCGCAGAGCCCACGACATGGACCTCAAGGCAAACTGATTCCGCAACCCCCGTGCCAGCCGCGCCCCACCCGGACAACCAACAGAACCGACCAATCCCGAAACAGCACGACCGCGGCCTGCCCCACGGGATGTGAGCATTACTGGCATGCCCCACCTTACCGACCATTCAGGAAACGCCAACAGTCGCGATTCGTCGTTGGCATTATCGGGTTCGTTTTTGCGTTTTTTGTTTTTTTTAGACGGAAGACCTCCCATGCATACCCGACCCAACGCGGAAAGGCAGAACACAAGGACCTCGTAGCTGTGCCGCTCCCATGACTGCCATACACCGGACTCCAAAACCATCCGGGAACCCCCCCCCCCCGCCCCCTAAATACCCCCTCCCCGAGACGCTGATCCTGTCAAAGCCACCTCCGTAATCCCCAGAACGAACTGGGAAGGGGACCTCCCGTGCGAATAGGCGGCGCATGCCGCGGGGAATGACCGCACACAGGGGAGCCACCCCGACCTACAACCCCAATTCCACCACGCGTATAGCCCGGCTCCACCCCGCGATCCCCTACGCCCACCCCCCCTCCCCCCGGTCTGCCTGCAACTCACCTGCAGTCCCTGTCTCAGCCACCTGGCCATCGATGGCAAAGGCTGCAAGTGTCCACCATCCTCGGATGGCCACTGCAGCCGGTCTCGTGCTTACCGCTCGCAGTCGGCCACCTGCACCTCACAGCATGCCGTTGGCCACCGCCCCCGTGGCAGCGGTCATATCGACACCTGTGGAGACAAAGCAAACAAAGAAAACCCAAGATGGGGAGCCCACCGAAAACCCGAAGGAGCCCAGCCCGCAACCAGTCCGCCCCCGGATGTGTTTATAGCATTTATTACTGGGATGTATATACCGCCTCCCAACCAAAGCAGCCACAACCCAAGTGGGGGGAGGGGACATGGAACACATGGGGATGTTAGACACCCACCCCCTCCGTACAGGGGAAAAAAAAAAAGGGGCAATGGAGGGTTAAGGGGCCAGCCCAAGACCACAAAGAACAGCCGTGGGACAAGAAACCCCAGTCCCACCGGCTCCCAGGCCACAGCCCCCCAGTGGGAACTAAAACCCCCAACCCCCCGGCCTGAATTACCTTATCCCCACTACGAGATTACTCCTCCCCCCACAAGAACCGAGGCCCCCCCCTCCAAGCCGCCCCCCCAACCGGTGAAGAGTCGCACCGACCACTACCAGCCCCCCCAACGAGAAGCCGGCGCAGACGAACCCCCACCCCCGAGCGCCTCCCTGTAACCGGCCCACAGTCCCATCGTCCCCGAGCCCCCCCCCCCCCCGTAGCCCCAGAGCAGCCCCCCTTCACCCAACCCCAGGACCGCCACCCACGCGCCCGCACCATTCACCCGATGCCACACCCCTCGAGCCCTCTCAGCCGGTCTACCCGACCCGCTCGATCTCCCCCCTTTTACTGACACCCCCAACCAAGAACCGCCCCCCCACCAGTTCCCTCCATCAACCCCGAACGCCACGCCAAAGCGCCCATCCAGATCCCCTGCCCTACCGTAGAACAGAAGATATGCCCGGCTCCGGGCTATCCCCTCCCCCCTTCTGCTGATGCCCTCAACCAAGAACAGCCCCCCCACCTTTGCACGCCGTCAACCCCTAACTCCACCCTCGAGCGCCCATCTGGGCACCTCCGCCCTACCTTAGAACAGAAGATAGGCCCTACTGGGTCAGACCAAGGTCCATCCCGCCCAGCATCCTACCACCCGCAACCACTGCCGAGCACCCATACCCGACAGTGGTCCGCAAAACCCAGGCGCCGCAGGACCTGAACCGGGCCGACCCCGCTATCCGTGCCCTTCGTAATAAAGGGGTAGGAACCTGAACTTCTGGAACTTGTCCCAAACCCCCGGTGAGATGGGTGTGCGGATTGTTTTTTTTTTTTATTTTTTTAATAGATATATATCTTTTAAAATAGAACCCCGGTTACAGCACCACCATGCAAACAGCAATACCATAGGAATGGACCCTTACCGCCCCAAGCGCCCATCGGAATCATCCGCCACAGCAACCCGGAACGCAGCCCGTACCATCCCCAACAACCCTCCACGTGCGGGCACAGTTAAATCGCAGTAATTGAAGTGCCCCTATCTCGTTTTGCTGCGCTTTTGAAATAATTAGGAGCACATTTAGAGCGCTAAGATGAAAGCGCTAATGCCACAGTAGCTACTGGCCTCCCCTGTAGGGCACGCCGTCGCACGTGGGGCCTAACAAGTATGCCGCACCGACGGCACTCTGACGGCCCTCGCCCCCAGTGCCACGCGCTTGGTCACCACACGCACCATCGAACTGACCCTCCTGGCCCACTGGCTCTCGTCACCGCTCACCCGCGCCCTGCTGCGCCCGGCGTGTCTGCTCCCGTAGCCCGCCGGCGCCCGCGCTGAGCCGCCCGATCCTGCACCACAAACCGGCCTCGTCCCCAGGGAGGAGCAGGAGCTTCGGCAGCCGTTGCCGACTCCTGGCTCCTCCCCCGCAGGCCACACGCCTCCCGCTTCCCAGACTCCACCGCGCTCCCGCGCGCGGCTGGAGCCAACCATCTTTTCGGCGCCCTCCACGTCATCATGCTCCCGCCCCCCGGCCGATGACGTCCGCGGGTCAGGGCCCCCGCACCAGCCGAGCACCCGGTTACCCTCGGCCGCCGGGACCCTGCCCCGCGGCCTTGCATTTTTGGGTTAGGTTGGGTATGCTTGTGATATTAGAGTTGCATAATCTCTTGTGCTTTTTGTTCGAGTGTAGGTTGTAAGTCAAGAAAGTGCTGGGTGAATAGATGTGTTTTTAGTTCCTTCCTGAAGGAACTAAGGTCTTTAATCTCTCTCAGATTGCAGGGTAATTTGTTCCATTGACTGGGGGCGTAGAAAGAAAAGGCGGTATTAGTTGTTATCTGTTTAAGCTTTTTCATAGAGTAGAGAATTAGCAATGTATTGAGGTTTGCTCTTCTTCTTAGCCTAGTTTCTGAGGGGGACTTAATTAATGTTGATAGATGTGAAGGAGCTATATCATTAATGAGCTTAAAAATGGTGACTAGTGTTTTGTATTGAATCCTGCTATGAATAGGTAGCCAGTGAAGGGCGTATAAAATTGGAGAGATGTGGTCAGATAATTTGGCTTTAAAAATAATCCGGGCAGTAACATTCTGGGCCCTTTGAAAGATAAGTAGATTCTTCTTGGATGTACCCTGTAGTAAGCCGTTACAAAAATCTAAGTGTGGCATTATCAAGGCCTGGACAACTGATCTAAAATCACTAATGTCGATAAGTGGTCTGAGATGTTGGATAGTTCTAAATTTAAAGAATATAGTTTTGGCAGTCTGTTTTATGTGCTGTGTCATGCTTAGGGTTTTATCCAGAGTAACTCCTAGGTATTTCACTTCGGATTTGACTAATAGATTGATAACAGATGGGGGGGGGGGGGTAAAGTTAGAGTTTCTGGATACAAAAATTGCTTCAGTCTTTTTGAAGTTTATATCCATATGAATTGAACGCAGCCATTGTGCAGCTTCAGTGATACAAATTGCGATTACATCGTAATTAGGGTTAGCTACGTCGCAGGGTGCGAATAACATGATATCATCTGCATAGATGAAGTATTTTAGATTGTGACGTTTGAAGATTTTGGGACAGCAAAAGAACTCTATGCAAGAAAAGCAAAGCATACTTGTTGTGTAGGATGTAGATAGGAAGGTAAGCAGTGAACTGGTTAATAAACATTTGCTTTGTTAATGATTTCAAATGCAGAGGCTCTTGTACTACAGTTTGAATTCTTTTACCCCTCCTTCTACTGTACCTCTAAGAAGAAGGCATTTTCATCTGATACAGTCCAGTGCTCTAATATGCGCTACTTTTTGTCATTTCTTTACTAATCTCTCTGCCTCATAAAGCTGGACCTGGGGTGGAGCACTCGGGCCTGCTTCACAGGTAACCCTTAAAGGGGATTATGAATATCTCCAGGGATTATCAGTAGATCACAGATAGCTAATGGGTGGGATCACGTAGATTTCTCAGACCTTTAAAAAATGTCCTTAGTACCTCTTTTGCCCTCAGCAGCTGCATCGTGTCTATTCTGTTCAGCACATCCTTCACAGAAGGAGGGCAGTCCTGGTGGAAGGAAGATGGCATCACTTCCTTTCTGCTCGCCATCTTCAGGAATTCTTTTTTCAAAGCCTCTCAAAAATACGTCCTATAGCTTAGTAGCTACTAAAAGCCAAGGCTCAGCTCAGAGGATTTTCTTATTGGTTCAAGTGTGTTTCCATTCTTTAGGGAGAGCTCTTTTCTGTTGGAGACTGGTGCTGTACAACTTCCTAGTGAAATGAACGCCAGACAGTTGTTTTAGAATGTTAGATTCCGTCATGTGATGTCATAATGCTCAGAACCTTCAATGTAGCAGAAGCTCATTCTTCCACAGCTACTTATATAGTAACATAGTAACATAGTATATGACTGCAGATAAGGAGAGGGAATTTTCTCTTCTGGCCTCTTTTCCTAAACTGCGTTAAGATATTGCGGTTACCGCGTTTATGACCAAAGTTTCCACTAAAGCCTCTGTGTTAACTGTTGAGGGTATGCCCAGCATTTTCTCATATAGGGTTCAATGCAGAAAAGTGTGCTGCTGTTAATGCAGGCAATAGCGCAGTGTTTACATACAGTTTTCTGCGCTAGTGTGTACACAGAATGCAGGACGTGATCTAACGCAGACACAGTCAATGCGCAAATGGCTGTACTGATGGAAGCATTTAAATCCATTTAAATGGAAGGTAATGAAGCAATTAACTATGCAGCACAGATGCAGAGAAGTGCACAGAAGGAACGAAAGGCTGAGTCAATGCTGGGATTTTAACGCAACATCTGAGGAGATGTTAAGAATTAGTTCAGAGGTTTGCAATCAGTGCTGGTGAGGAATTTATACCCCCACAACGTTTTACTGGCTTTGCTGAACAGAATGGTGGGAAAAAAACGTCAGAGTGAAGTGTTCTGGAATGCTATGTGGCACATAGACGACAATATTATTCAGTGTCTATGATTTTAATGAAGAAATTCTGCATAGAATAATGGTGCTGTTTATGTGCAACATAGAATTCCAACACATGTGCAAAGAGCTAAACTGTTTTGCTTCGTTTTTTGCATAGGATATAGGTGCTGCTAACACAGATTCCTGTGTGCCTGTGCCTGGCTTGTTTTCTTTGTTTAGAAAGATTTTTTACATACAGCTCATATGCATGGTGTTTGTATACAACATTCCTGAGTAAAATGTCTGCCCTAAACTGGTGATAGGAAGCCCTGCGCTAAAGCTTTAGCACTGGGTTCTAGTTCAGGGTTTATACAGCTAGCCCACAGTTAATACAGAGACAGTACGCTTACTTCATGTTAACTGCATTGCCAATAGCACAGATGCAGGAATCATAAGGAAAGGAATGGAGAATAAAACCAAGGAGATTAAAACACCTCTGTATTGCTCCCTGGTGCAATCGCATCTTGAATATTGTGTACAATTCTGGTCGCTATATCTTAAAAAGGATATAGCAGAATTAGAAAAGGTACAGAGAAGAGCAACAAAAATGGTAAAGGGGATGGAAGGATATCCTTATGAGGAGAGGCTTAAAAGGTTAGGGCTCTTCAACCCTGAAAAGAGATGGCCAAGGGGAGATATGATAGAGGTCTATAAAATAATGAAAGGAGTAGAACGGGTAAACGTAGATCGGTTTTTTACTTCTTCAAAAAATAAAAAGACTAGGGGACACTAGTGAAGCTACAATGTAGCACATTTAAGGCTAATCGGATAAAATATTTTAACTCAATGCATAATCAAACTCTAGAATTCGTTACCAGAGGATGTAGTAAAAGCTGTTATTGTAACTGGGTTTAAAAGAGGTTTGAATGAGTTCCTGAAGGACAAGTCCATAAACCATTATTAAAGAGGAATGGGGAAATCCACTGCTTACCCCGGGACAAGCAGCATAGAATTGATATACCTTTTGTGAACCTGATAAGTATTTATGACCTGGATTGGCCACTGTTGGAAACAGATACTGGGTTTGATGAACCTTTGGTTGGTCCCAGTATGGCAGTTCTTATGTACTCAGCACTACTACGTCTTCGCATCTACAGTATCTGTGAACATTTATATAGCTATACTGGTGTAATTTTAAGATGTCGTTTTCATGTATATGTGGTCAAATACAGATGTAAATGGCCTCATATAAAATAATAATTTATTTAAAACATTTATAGAAACATAGAAATATGACGACAGAAAAAGACCATATGGCCTATCTAGTCTGTCTTTCCATATCAACAACTACAACAGTCCCCTTTTTACCTTTAGAGAGCCTCTGTGTTTGTCCCATGCTTTTTTGAATTCAGATACTGTCCTCATATCTACCACCTCCACTGGGAGACTATTCCATGGATCCACTACTCTTTCCGTAAAGAAATATTTCCGCATATCACTCCTGAATCTATCCCCCTTCACCCTCATCCCATGTCCCCTTGTAGTAGAACTTACTTTCAATTGAAAGAGGCTCTCTCCCTGAACGTTTATGCCACGGAGGTATTTAAACATCTCAATCATATCACCTCTATCCCGCCTTTCCTCTAAGGTGTATATATTAAGATCCTTAAGTCTGTCCTCATATGCTTTATAATGAAGACCTGCACTATCTACCTTCCTAGCAGGATATAATAAAGTATACATAAAAATCATCACAAAGACAAAACACATAAATTAAAATTTCCAGTACTCGCACAATAGAAATACTACCTATAATCATCCACTGAAACAACATAAAATAAAATATCTCTTTTTTCTAAACCGATGGATCGGAATAGTTTGTTTCATCCCTGACATATACAGGATAATATACCTATGGGACAGTTTTTGCACCTTCGAAAATTGTGCTCTTCTCATCGACAGTACACTTTTCAGGCACAAAAAATGTCCATTAAGTTCCAGGATCGTAGTTATCCATGTTGAGTTATTCATAGAGCTAGAAAACGGGCATCTAATGTGCATCGGGAATGGCTTTTTCTGCAGTCGCATAAGAAGCAACAGCTGCATTTTTACTTGTGTTTGACCCTATCCCACCCAAGCTCACTTTGTAGGGGATCTAATATTATCCCACTGGGATATATTAAAGATGCATTCAATCTTTAAAGATCCTCCTGTTTTTCATTTCGTAGGGGTAGAAATTTGAGAGATTTGTTGGTGCATTCTCGCTATATGCGGGTCCCTGTTTTGGATTGTAAGGGTCATAGAAAATGTAATCGGTGTGTTATTTGTATGATCACGCTTGAGGTGGAGATTTTCAAGTATCCCTTTTTGGGGTTTACTTATCGGTTACGTGGGGATACAACATGTGAGTCTAGTGGAGTAATTTATGTCATCTTATGTCCATGTCAGTTACTCTACATTGGTCAGACTTCCCGTCAATTTAAGACTCGTATTATTGAACATTTGTCAGCTATCCAGTGGGGGGTAGAATCGGCACCGTTAGTAGTGCATTGGAAGCTAAAAAGCCATAAGTTGGAGGATTTCGTTGTTTCATTTTAGAACAAGTGAGGGGTAAAGAGGGTGGTGATTATCATCGGTAATTATGCCATAGTGTGGAGATTAATGGGTTAAATTCTCAGATTGAATGGCATTGGTTCTATTGATTGCAGGAGAATTTAAATTTTTGGGCACAAATGCACGTGCACTAGCGTCTTTTCCGAATTGATTTTCACTCTGGCATTACAAATAATCTGACTCATGTAGGAAGGCAAGAGACTGAAGGTCAGTGGGGGTTTTTATTAGATACGGAGTGCTTATAATATGATTCCTTTAAAAATAAGTTTTACGTTTTGTGGTTGTTTTGTAGTGCGAAGAGAAGGCATCAAATCTTCAATGTGAGATTGAAGTTTCCCGGATGAAGTCGGTTATCGGCGAAACTATGGTCCATGGTTGGAGATTTGGAGGGCGATTTGGAGTTCAGTGAGATTGAATGATTTGTGTATAATTGTACCATTATAAAACATCAATTGGATAGATGAAGATCTGAATGAACACGATCAATGTGCAGAAGAAAGTGCTGAGACGTTTTTGGGATGGTGAGGTTGATTGAATAACAGAGGAAGGCATGAGACGGCAAGATTTGCATCAATATAATCATTACACATTGGAGTTTATGTGTAGGAGCACAGCTCTTTTTAGATTTAGCTGTGATTTTGCTGCCTTATGTGGTTTTGCCTATGGTTTAAATAAGGTTGGTTCAAGTAGGTGTTTGTACATCTTTGCACATTGTTTGTAGTGCATTTTTCATTCTTGTATAATAGGTATGTTTTAAATGGGGGTATAGAATATGTATCGGGTTAGTATATTATGTAATTGTGTATTCATGTTACATTGAATATGGGGATAGATATGTACAATATTTGTGATGGTATGATGTATTGAATTATGGAAATAGAATAAATGAAATAGTTGTGATTATGAAATGTATTATGAGAATATAGTAATAAAATTTTATAGAAACATTTTGTAATGAATACGTTGTTTGCTGGCACTCTGTAATTAAATTATAATATAGGCGTATTAATGCATATCAATGTTGATAGTGGACTTGTGACGTTCTAGGTTGCATTGTATGGATATTCATTTTAGATAATTTGCAACTTTATGGTGATTTGTTTTAAGTTAGGAAAAATAGAATACAGGAGATGTAATAATTTTGTAGTATCAGTAGAAAGCAACACCACAAGAATATAAAAAGAAAGTGTTGCTATACTAATGGGGCCTTTTTTATTCCTTCTTTCAAGACAGCGGGGAATGGAAGAGGCCAAAAAGTGTATATCCTTGCCGCTCCCAGAAGGGAGTAGGGAAGAAAAAGGTAATAAAGCACAGAGAAGGTCCTTAGCCCTGTATGAGTTGTAAATTCCATAAAGACAAAGGACGTTTTATAGATCTGTTTGTCTCTTCTGCCATGTCAAAGAAAGGGAAAGCACAGAAAAGGGCTTTTATAACATTTCCCCAGGAGTCACATGTGTAAAAGTATGGTACAATAAAGACGTGTACTTTCATGTTACCCTTGTAGGGAGATTCATGGAAAGAGTTTTGGTGGAGTACAGGCAGTCTTAATTTATGCATGTTGGGTTATGTTTACAAAACCTGTGCTGGTTACGCATGTGTGTGTGTGTATGTGTCTCCCTGCCGCTGAATATCCCAGTCAGTTAACAGGTCTGCTAACTGCATTAATCGCTTAGAATATCCACCCCTACATTTATTTTTGTTGAAAAGGGCTGCAGTAGTAGCCATGGAAATTTGTAGGAAAAATCTGCAAGAAGATGCTATCATCCCTTACTGGAACCTGAATTTCCGTAAAGATCTTCATAAAAGATTCACACGATGATCTCTTGCTGGCAACATTGTTTGCACTGAACTGATAAATGCTGCTTATGAACATAAACTTCTAAAAAACTATTCCGTATTTATTCTCTGCTCAAACCCCCAGTCAGCTGGAGTTGTTAGCAATACATATTTTCAGCATCAGTTTCTTAGAATCTCAATGCTATTAACTTGTCTCTGTATATAAATTGTATACACACATGCCAAAGAGAATTAAAGAAACATTTTGCTGTTTCAGTAAACGTTTCATTGCAACTATATGGCTTGTTGCTTATAAGACGAAGAAGGAGATCACTCCACCTGCAGAAGAGCCAGGCACGAAGAGAGCAAGAGAACACCACGCCACTGATAAGAACGAGAGCTTTATTCGTGTCTATTGGTCAGCCCAACACATGTTTCAGCAAGTGGCCTTCATCAGGGGACAAGAACCTTAAAAATACATATACACGCACAAGATATAATAAACTTTAGAAACATATTGGAAAGTATTACATGACTGATCACTTAAAAATTTAATGAATATATATATAAATGTAAAAATGTATATGTGTGTGTGTGTATAAAAGAGCCAAACATATATTGTAATGTCAAAAATAAGATAAAATAGAATAATAATGAATAAAAGCACTTTGGTCACAAAAATAGCCAACACATCAATAATAAATAAATAAATGCAATAAAAGATAAAAAACATGGACTACATGTGGATGAGTAATTCAAGGGTCATATTTAAAATTGATAATTTTCATATGATATTAATATCAAAATCATAGTAAAATGATTAATAAACTTATTAAGAAAACTCACCAATATGGAAGGCACAGGGAAGCAGTCTTAAAATCTATAACAATCACTGTGAAACTGGAGGGAGAAAAACGATAACTAATGAGATCATCATCTCTTGACAAGGTTCCTACCAGTAGCATGGTATTCTCCTGCTCCCTTTGTGGCTTGTTGCTTATAAGAGACAGAAGGGGCAATGGGAAGGGCTGGAAGCCACAACAGAGAGGGGAGTAGAGCCATGGGAGAGGGCAGGGAGATGGGCAGATGAATGGCCACAAAGGGAAAGCAGACAGGAGAGCCAGGGCTGGCCCTAGAATTGGTGGAAGATACTGGCACCCTAGGCAAATCGTAAGCCTTATGCCCACCCTAGTGGTCAGAATCTATTGTTTAGCTTTGAATGCCCTGATTTTTGCTGCCTTCAGAAGCTGCCACCCTAGGCGATCACCTAGTTTGCCTAGTGTTTGGGCCAGTCCTGAGAGAGCCTCAGGAGAGAAAGGGGAGTAGGATAGAGGCGGAGAGGGACAGAGGAAGAGGAAGAGTATGCTTCTGCAGTACTGAGAGTGAGGAGATGTGCAAGTGAAGAAGGAAAGGGAGGATGACAAATGGGACACAAAGGGAGGGGTTATGATGAAGAGGGGAAAGGGCCAGAGAGGTTATGGGGAGACAGAGATGGAAGGCTCAGAAGGGGAAAGAGAAAAGGGGAGACAACTGGTTGTAGGTGGGTAAGAGAAAAGAGGGATACATCTGAATGAGATACCAGAAAAGGAAAGCTGGCATGACACAATGAAGAATAAGATGGGGATAAGGGGTATATCATTTGTAGTCTGATGACACTATATCATATTTCTTATATCTGAATGTTTATTTTTGTTACTATATTATATTGCTGTTGCTGTCAAGTGCCGTTGAGTTGATGTTGACTCATGGCGACCCTGTGGTTAGTTGTCCTAAACTGTTACTAGAGTTTAATATGCCTATTTTCATTTTTACCTCACTGTTTTAATTGTAAGTCAATTAGATTTTGAGATAGGTGGGTTATACATATTCATAAATATTTTTATTTATTATGTTGGCATTTGGTAATTTTAAATCATAGTAAATAAATAACTAGACAAGGTGTGAATTAGTGAGGGACAGAAAAAGCAAAGAGAGATGGGTTGAAATAACACAGAAAGTGACAGGGAAAGCAGGAGAAAGAAGAAGAGTCAGGGAAAGGATACAGAAGAAGCTAGAAGATAAAAACTGAAGACAGAAAACAGCAAAATGTGGAGGATAAAGCAAAAGGCAAAAATGTTTAGTCTTCAGTTTAAATATCTGGTTATGTGATTTTTGGAAAGATTTTAATTACCTGATATATAGTTTTTAAATTCAGACTAATACTTGACAGTAATAATGTTCATTTTTATTTTTATTTCATTTTATTAAATTATTTTTTATTTACTTATTTATTTAACAGGTCTTTTATACCGCTTTATCATTTCAATCAAAGCAGTTTACATTGTAACTTAAACTTGGTAATGTACATTAAACAGGGACATTGAGAACTTGGAATTTTCTGAGGCAATGGAGGGTTAAGTGACTTTCCCAAGGCCACAAGGAGTGCTAGTGAGAATTGAATACTGGTCTCTTGGTTCCCAAGCCAGTGCTCTAACCGCAAAAAAATATATTAAAAAAACAATAATGCAAAATTATATACTAATATCTGAGCTTCATTTATTCTGTCATATACAGACTTTTTAAAAATAATCCAGATCATAAAAGTTGCATGCTCATAAATTAATTGACCTCTTTTAAGGCCTGTCGAAATAACCAGGTTTTGATACGGCATCTGAATAATCTGCCTCCAATCTAATCTCCAGTGACGTGAGTTCCAAAGTTGAGGGGCTATGATATAGAAAGCTTTAGCCTGTGAGCCTATAAACTTTGCCCTCCGTTTCCACAGGTACCAACTTATGCAGGGATTTAGAGAAAGGTGAGATTTAGAACCAAAATTCAACAAGCCTGGAGGAGTCTAGCAAGGACTAGAAAAAGGGACTGTTACTTCTGGAGAGAGATCTGCAACTGAGTATATACTTGTGGTAATTTTCTAAAAGGAATTCTTTGTATTAAAGCTAATTAATCTGTGAACCCACTATTTTTGTTAAATCAGTCAGGGCCTAGTAGCAGCAGTTTAAGTTTAAATTTAAAACAGAAGAGAGCTTTCTGGTTAAATTTAGAACCCAGCAGAGAGCTTCTAGTTTAAATTTAATAATCACTCAGGGCCTAGTAACAGCAAAGTACTTTTAGTTTAAATTTAAAACACAGAAGAGAGCTTTCTGGTTACATTTGGAACCCAGCAGAGAGCTTGTAGTTTACATTTAATAGTCACTCAGGGCCTAGCATCAGAAAAGTACTTTTAGTTTTAAAACACAGAGCAGAACTTTCTGGTTACATTTCATACCCAGCAGAGAGCTTGTAGTTTAAATTTAATAGTCACTCAGGGCCTAGTAACAGCAAAGTACATTTAGTTTAAATTTAAAACACAGAAGAGAGCTTTCTGGTTGCAGAGAGCTTGTAGTTTAAATTTCATAAGAAGTTAGAGCCTAGCAGCAGCTAAGAGCTATAATTTAAATCAAATCATAATATAGCTTACCTCAGCAGCACAAGACAGGGTACTGTGTAGCAGCCCTCTTTTAATAAGTGTTATTTCCCTCCCTCCCCTGGGATAATCGTAGCTTTATAGGTACTTACACATCTTACAAGACAGGAGGAGCTCTCAGGTGAAGCTCATTACCCAAATCAGTCATACACTAAGAACCTGAGATTAGTTAAGCTTCAGGTGAACAAGGTATATTACACGTATTAGGTACAGTTTTATTAGTATAAATATCCATATCAACCCTTAGTAAGTAAAGAACTTAGATCTAAACACAAACTTAAAACTAAGATGCAGACAGCAGTCCAGCAGCGGGATGGGGGCTTTCCAGTCTTTTGCATTGAGTGTCACATGTATGATTTTCTCCCAGTTGGTGAGAGGTCTTACGTGTGCACTAGGTGCAAGGAGCTCTTTGCTCTCAGGGAACGAGTCCGTTCTCTAGAGGCTAAAGTAGCAGACTTGGAAAGCATAAGACAGACAGAAAGGTACATAGACGAGACCTACAGGGATAGAGTCCTGATGTCCCACCTCCAGTCTGGCAGCATCCCTGTTGCCATGGAGGAGAGAGGTCACGTGACAGAAGAGCATCACCCTGGTGTGGCAGGAAGTGATCCTGTAACTAGGACCTGTCCTCCAGGTGATGTAAAACCCTCTCGCACTGAGGAAGTTTCTCCAGGGCCATGTGCCCATGAGGGAAGGGTTACGACAGCCGTTATAGTTGGTGATTCGATCATTAGGCATGTAGATAGCTGGGTGGCTGGTGGACGTGAGGATCGCCTGGTAACATGCCTGCCTGGTGCGAAGGTAGCGGACCTCACACGCCACCTAGATAAGGTCTTAGATAGTGCTGGGGAGGAGTCTGCTGTCTTGGTACATGTCGGTACCAATGACATAGGAAAATGTGGTAGGGAGGTTCTGGAGGCTAAATTTAGGCTTTTAGGTAGGAAGTTGAAATCCAGAACTTCCAGGGTAGCATTCTCTGAAATGCTTCCTGTTCCACGCGCAGGACCCAAAAGGCAGGCAGAGCTCCGGAGTCTCAATGCGTGGATGAGACAATGGTGCAGAGATGAGGGTTTTGGATTTGTTAGGAACTGGGGAACATTCTGGGGAAAGGAGGGTCTCTTCCGAAGGGATGGGCTTCAGCTTAACCGGGATGGAACCAGGCTGCTGGCATTAACCTTTAAAAAGGAGATAGAGCAACTTTTAAACTAGATATTAGGGGAAAGCCAACAGTCGCCCAAGAGCGGATGGTTCGGAAGAATGTATCTTTGAAGGATACTACCAAAAGCAGAGAGGTTCCACAAAAGAGTAAAGTAGCCCAAATGCCCTCAAGTATGGAGCAGACAGAGCTTAAAGATCCTAAATTACCCATGTCTAACAATAGCCAAATTAATATGAATAAAATACATTCTCTAAAATGCTTGTATGCAAATGCTAGAAGTCTAAAAAATAAGATGGGAGAGTTAGAATATATAGCACTAAATGAAAGGTTAGATATGATTGGAATATCAGAGACATGGTGGAAGGAGGACAACCAGTGGGACACTGTGATACCTGGGTACAAACTATATCGTAATGATAGAGCTGATCAAATTGGTGGAGGGGTTGCTCTCTATGTTAGAGAGGGCATTGAGTCAGAAAGGATTAAAGTTTTGCAGGAAACAAAATCTGCTGTAGAATCTATATGGATTGAAATTCCATGTAAAAGGGGGAAGGCAATGGCAGTGGGGGTGTACTATCGAGCGCCTGGCCAGAATGACCAAATGGATGATGAAATGCTCAAAGAAATCAAGGAAGCTAACAAACGTTACAGCACAGTAATAATAATGGGTGATTTCAACTACCCTGGTATCAACTGGGTCAGTGTCACGGCAGGACATGCTAGGGAGATAAAGTTCCTAGATGAAATAAATGACTGCTTCTTGGAGCAGCTGGTTCATGAACCGACCAGAGGGGAAGCCATATTAGACCTAATCCTTAGTGGAACACCAGATCTAGTGCAAGAGATAAGGTTGTTGGGGCCACTTGGCAATAGTGATCATAGCATGATCGCCTTTGATTTAATTAGTGGAGGAGGGATAGTAAGGAAATCCACAGTACTACCTTTTAACTTTCGAAAGGGAGACTATGATAAAATGAGGGAGACAGTTAAGAAAAAACTAAAAGGAGCAGTTGCAAAGGTTAAAGATGTACATCAGGCTTGGCTGTTGTTGAAAAATACTATCTTGGAAGCCCAGACCAGCTGTATTCCATGCTTTAAGAAAAGTGGAAGGAAGTCCAAAAAACTGCCAGCATGGTTTAAAGGTGAGGTCACAGAGAGGCTCTTGTTGCCAAAAAAGCATCTTTCAGGAAATGGAAAAAAGAGCCAAAAGACGAAACCTGGAAACAGCACAAGCACTGGCAAGTCAAATGCAAGGCATTGATAAGGCAGGCAAAGGAGAATTTGAGAAGAAGCTTGCTGCGGAAGCAAAAACGCGAAGTAAAGACCTTTTCAAGTACATTCGTAGCAAAAAACCTGTGAGAGAGTCAGTTGGTCCATTAGATGATAAAGGGGTTAAAGGAGCACTAAGAGGTGACAAGGCAATAGCGGAGAGACTGAATTAATTCTTTGCTTCAGTCTTTACTGAGGAAGATGTAGGGATGTTACCTATGACTGAAGTGATATTTAAAGGTGCGGAAGAATTGAAGGAATATCGATACATCAGGAAGAGTTTTACAACTATTAGATAAACTGAAGAGTAGCAAATCACCTGGGCCGGATGGTATACATCCAAGGGTGTTGAAAGAACTGAAATATGAGATTGCAGACCTGCTATTAGTAATCTGTGAACTATCATTAAAATCATCTCTAATACCTGAAGATTGGAGGATCGCCAATGTAACACCAATTTTTAAAAAAAGGTTCCAGGGGTGATCTGGGAAACTACAGACCAGTGAGCCTGACATCAGTACCGGGAAAAATGGTAGAAACCATCATAAAGAATAAAATTACTCAGCATGTAGATAGTCATGACCTAATGGGAGACAGCCAACATGGCTTTAGACAAGGAAGATCTTGTCTTACTAATCTGTTATGTTTTTTTGAAGGAGTGAATAATCAGGTGGACAAAGGTGAGTCGGTTGATATTGTGTATCTGGACTTTCAGAAAGCCTTTGACAAGGTCCCTCATGAGAGACTTTTGGCAAAACTAAAGAGTCATGGGATAGGAAGCAGTGTACTATTGTGGATCAGGAACTGGTTAAAAGATAGAAAGCAGAGGGTAGGGCTAAATGGACAATTTTCCCAATGGAGAAAGGTGAATAGCGGTGTACCCCAGGGATCTGTGCTGGGTCCGCTGCTTTTTGACATATTCATAAATGACCTGGAAAGTGGAATAACGAGTGAGGTTATCAAATTTGCAGATGACACAAAACTATTTAAAGTTGTTCAAACCCAAGAGGATTGTGGAAAATTGCAAGAGGATCTTGATAAATTGGAAGACTGGGCATCAAAATGGCAGATGAAATTTAATGTGGACAAGTGCAAGGTTATGCACCTAGGGAAGAACAACCCAAACTATGGTTACACGATGCAAGGTTCCACATTAGGAACCACCACCCAGGAAAAAGATTTAGGCGTCATTGTGGATAACATGTTAAAACCCTCGGCCCAGTGTGCAGCGGCGGCCAAGAGAGCAAATAGAATGCTAGGTATGATAAGGAAAGGAATGGAAAATAAAACAAAAGATATTATAATGCCTCTATATCGTTCCATGGTGAGACCGCACCTTGAATATTGTGTGCAATTCTGGTCGCTGTATCTTAAAAAGGATATAGCGATTTTAGAAAAGGTTCAGAGAAGAGCCACCAAAATGGTAAAGGGGATGGAAGGATACTCCTATGAAGAAAGGCTAAAAAGGTTAGGGCTCTTTAACCTGGAAAAGAGGCGGCTGAGGGGAGATATGATAGAAGTCTATAAATTAATTAACGGAGTGGAACGGGTAAACGTAGATCGATTGTTTACCTTATCAGAATATAGAAAGACTAGGGGACATGCAATGAAGCTACAGAGTAAACTATTTAAGACTAATAAAAGAAAATATTTTTTCACTCAACGTGTAATCAAACTCTGGAATTTGTTACCAGAGGATGTAGTAAAGGCTGTTAATGTAGCTGGGTTTAAAAAAGATTTGGACAAGTTCCTGGAGGAAAGGTCCATAAACCATTATTAAGAAGGGACCCAGGATATCAATGCTTGAACCAATACAAGCATTGTGGAACCTGTGTCCCTTGGGGAAACTGCTAGGTACGTATGACCTAGATTGGCCACTGTTGGAAACAGAATACTGGGCTTGATGGACCTTGGTCTGACCCAATATGGCATATCTTATGCTCTTATGTTCTTAACATCCAGCAAGTGCTGTGGCCAGCCCACTCTCAGAAGCTATTGTATTGCTTGAAGCATGCTGTAGTCCATACATAGGGCTAACTGAAATCCAAACTCCAATGAATAAATTGTATGCAAGGTGTTTGAGTGGGAGAGCAGGATCTCAATGCTAGCTTTCCTGCTTCTCAGCCCATTGCTGTGTCCACTAGGATGCTGCTGCGCTCATTCCATTATACCTACTCTTGTTTTTCCATTCATTTTTTTCTGTAATGTAATTTCCCACTCTCTGTTTGTCAAATTGTATTTTGTGTGGGAGGGGAATTCTTTTTCCAAGAGGCCTGTGGCACAGCAGCTGTAATTTTGTGCAGCAGCTTTCTGATGGGCAATTTAAAAAGGCAAATATCCGCTTACCTTAACTTATAAAACAGGTGTCCTGCTATAAAATTTGTCTCTAATTGTATAGAGATCTTCAATGACAGGCATAATAGTAGTGCAACCATTTGCTTGTGGATGGGTTCTGAATCCCTCCTTGACTGCTGGATTTGATATGATTTGATTTATTGACTTCATTTATCTGCATCATAGTACATGATCCATACAATATAGCACTTAAAAAAATAAAAAAAAAAACAAATATTGAACATTACATAATAAAATAAGTTATGCCTTACCAGGTCCATCAAGCTCAGTATCCTGTTTCTAACAGCAGCCAATCCAGGTCACAAGTACCTGTCAGATTTCCAAAAAAGGTATACAAATCCCATGCTGCTTATCCCTAGCCCTCTTTAAAATGGTTTATGAAGTAATATATGTGTCCTATACAAATAATCCAATCATAATACAATCACTGATCCATAGCCAAATGTTATCCATCTTGAAATCAATTAACATATTTACCCCTCCCTCCTTCCCCCTCACCCTCTTCCCTCCCACCCTAAGGGGCAGTCTATATCCGCCACTTCACCCAAACTACATTGTTAAGATATCATCCAAATATGGGGACCATACAATTAGAAAAAGTTCTCTCTTCTTCATGTGTCGCCTAGAGGCCTCCCCCTCCCACAAAACCAATTGGTGCAGTACATTTCTCCATTCCCAGTAACCCGGACCATCTGGGTCTCTCCATCTACGAAGTATACACTGTTTAGCGACAAGGCAGCTTTTCTTAACCATCAGTCTATTCTCTGCCTTAGTAAAACCTAGGGGATCAGGGGTGTCTAAGATAGCCAGACCCGGGGTCAGTATCAAGGTCTGCCCCAGCAAGTTCCCTAGATGCTTCTGAATTCTATTCCAAAACTTGCCCACCTGCACACACCCCCAAAGCATATGCCCCAGGTGTGCCCCCACCACCTCACACCACGGGCATATGCCATGTTCTGCAAAGCCTGCTTTCCACGCTCTGTGGGGTGAGACATATGCTCATTCTAAGATCCTTAATTGCATATCTTGGAGTCTAGCCCCTGTTATCAATCTAGTGATTCTCCCCACCGCAGCTCCCCAGACAAATGCACTGAGATCTATTCCCAACTCCGTTCCCCACTGTGTGGTGAGCTGAACATGGCATTTATCCAGAACATGCCCATTTATGGCCCTGCAATAACTAGCAACTGTGATCCGTTCTTTGTCCCCCAGTTCAAACCAGCTTGCTGACTTATCAAAATTCTCCTATCATAAGCCTCGCTGTCCTTCTTTGAAAGACTACTACTGAGCATTTGTATAGCGCTACAAGTCATACGCAGCGCTGCACAGACATGTAAGAAAAGAGACAGTCCCTGCTCATCAGAGCTTACAATCTAGTCAAGAGAGAAAACACAGAAGGTGTAGGCAGGGATAAACAAGGGGGACAGAAAAAGAAAAAGGAGATCAGGTGAGTCAGGATCCAAAAGCAGCAGCGAAGAGGTGAGTTTTCAGCCTGGATTTGAAGAGGGTTAGAGAAGGTGCCTGGTGTACAGACACAGGTAGCTTGTTCCAGGCGTAAGGTGCAGCAAGGTGAAAGGAGCGAAGTCTGGAGTTAGCAATAGAAGAGAAGGGCACAGATAGAAGCAGTTTGCCAGAAGAGCGCAGTTCCCGAGGAGGGTTGTAAGGAGAGATAAGAGAAGAAAGGTAGAGAGGAGCCACAGAGTGAATGCATTTATAGGTCAGCAGAAGTTTGAACTGGATGCGGAAACGGATAGGGAGCCAATGAAGTGACTTGAGAAGAGGAGTAATATGGGCATGACGAGGCTGGCGGAAGATAAGCCGCACAGCAGAGTGTTGAACAGACTGAAGGGGAGAGAGATGATTCAAAGGGAGACCAGCAAGGAGTAGGTTACAGTAGTCAGGATGGGAGGTGATTAAGGAGTGGATAAGTGTCTTAGTAGTGTGTTCAGAAAGGAAATGGCGGATTTTGCTGATGTTATAGAGAAAGAAATGGCAGGTCTTAGCTATCAGATGAATGTGTGTGGAGAAAGACAGAGAGGAATCAAAGACAACCCCAAGATTGCGGGCCAAGGAAACAGGAAGGAGTACAGAGTTATCCACAGAAACTGAGAAAGGAGGAAGAGGGGGGAGAGGTTTTGGGGGGAAAGATAAGAAGTTCTGTCTTGGCCATGTTCAATTTCAAGCGGCGGTGGGACATCCAAGCAGCAATGTTAGAAAGGCAGGCAGAGATCTGGGTCTGGATTGCCGGAGAGATTTCAGGCTTAGAGAGGTAGATCTGGGAGTCATCAGCATAAAGATGGTACTGAAAGCCATGGGAAGAGAGAAGCGCACCAAGGGACTGGGTATAGAGAGAGAAAAGGAGCGGACCCAAGACAGATCCTTGGGGTACACCAACTGGGAGCAGGATAGCAGAGGAGGAGGAGCCACCAGAACACACACTGAAAGAACGATGGGAGAGATAGGCCAAAAAATGCTTTAATTGTAAATATGCATAGAAATGTCCACCAGGCAGATCATATGACTCTTTCAGCTCCGGAAAGGGCTTTAATTCGCCATCGCCATTAACTACTTGCCTCACCTGAACTAGGCCCTGTGACGCCCAGTCTCAAAAAAAAACTATACTCTGTACTTGGCAAAAAAGACAAATTGCCTTGCAGGGGCAAATAGCCTGATATCTCAAATGGATTGACCACACAAAGTTTGCCAGCCCCAGCGAACCCCTTTAAGTAAAATATTATTTTGAAGATGATCTGGCAGCTGTGATTGAGGGACATGCACCACCGACAAGAGGGAATAGGGGGCAATCAGTGCCGATTCAAGATCATTTGGCGTATACACTGAGCTCCCCCCCAGCCATTCCCAAACGTGTTGCAATATACATCCCAAATTATACTGTTCCACTCTTGGAAGCCCCACTCCTCCCTGCCACCACTGACCTTGTAACCGATCAATTTTAAGTCTGGGCTTTTTCCCTCTCCAAAGACTGTAGTGATCGTTCTAGTGTTTGGATATCCCATCACAACAACTGCAGAGGAAGCAGCTGGAGGACGTATAAAAGTTTTGGGAACAGCAT
The DNA here is from genome assembly GCA_033557465.1 of Ichthyophis bannanicus. Taxonomy (NCBI): domain Eukaryota; kingdom Metazoa; phylum Chordata; class Amphibia; order Gymnophiona; family Ichthyophiidae; genus Ichthyophis; species Ichthyophis bannanicus. The sequence goes on along the minus strand of CM066033.1, from coordinate 712,518,169 downwards.
TATTTTGTATTCCTCCACCCGGCCTAATGGGAAGAGCGGAAGCGGCGTCCAGTCTCTTAACTTATTTTGAATGTCTTGCAATAAAGGATGAACATTCAAATGGTAGAACCTTGTCGGGTCACGCGGCAATGATATTCCTAGATATTTAAAATTTATTCTCTGCTCACCTAAGGGGAAATGGTCCACCCCAAGTGTCCCGCAACCCCCTAGGACATCCAAGGCCTCAGACTTCACCATGTTCAATTTTAAATCTGCTAGTATTCCATTCTGTACAATAACTTCCAATAGCTTAGGCAAGGAGTTCTGTAGATTTATAAGGTTAATATAGAGTTGGAATAAGGGAAGTAAATTTCAGGGGGGGGGGGGAATTGAGAAAGAGAATTTATTGGTTACACTGGTCAACATTGAAATCGTTACTGACTTTAAAAGGCCCTAATCTGTAGTATCTTGGTGAGCTGAACACGAATATAACATTAAAAAAAAATTATTGGCTCTCATTTTGAAGATATTGCATGTAGTTCATTTTTGACGTTTCACCGTGTAAATTTATCCAGTAGGACATCAACAACATCCCAAAAAAGCCTTGAATGATGTAATATTGCATCACATTACATAATACCAGCATGCACACATCATCCAGAGTTGATTGCATCATATTCTGATGCAATGCAATACTACTGCCAGACGGCTGCTGAAGCCATCTGACGTCAGCAGTGTACTATACGCAGTCGGAAAGGAAAGTAATCTGGTATTCTGTTCCGATATTGAAAGCCTCATGAATGCCTTAAAAATCACTCATGACCCACAAGACTGGAGACTATTTATAGACTCTTTGAAACTGAGTCTGAAGGCTGTGCTTTTGAACAATGGAAACCGTCTTCCATCTATTTCATTAGCGCATGCCGTCCACATGAAAGAGACATACGATAACTTAAAGCATCTACTAACTTCCACTCCTTTCGCACTCAGTTTAAGTTACTTACTCTAGTTCACAGGGCTCTTCACAATAGTACTCCACAATACCTGGCAGACCTTATTACATTCCACACCCCCAGACACACTCCCCACTCCTTCCACCTTAACTGCCTTAATCTCCCTTCCCCCTCCCTCGCTCACCTTCAAGCCACCCGCTCCTCTGCTTTCTTTTTCATCGGCCCCGCACTCTGGAATGCACTCCCTACCTCCCTCCGGTTAGAACTCCATCACGCCACCTTCAAGCGAGACCTAAAAACCCACCGCTTTTCCTTGGCCTATGACCTTCCCTCCCCTCTTGTTTGATCCTATCCCCTACGTATAGGCCTGTATCCTTTCTCTCGTTTTATTATATCAACAATTGTAACTTCCTTTCCGGCCCTGTGCCTGTTTCTAATTGTTTGTGAATTGTAAACCACTCTGATTGATAAAGTAGGGCAGTATATCAAATAAATAAACATAAACATACAGCTGGCACCTTTGTAGTGACTTGAAGGTAGTTGCCCTTTTAATGGGACTGCAGCAGGGATATATAAAATGCATGTGTTTCTTATGTGAGTGGGATAGCCAAGCAAGGGATTGGCACTACTTGCGGAAGGAATGGAATCGCAGACAAAATGTAACAGTTGGAGAGAAGAATATCCAGCACCCAGCTCTGGTTGAGGCTCACAAAATCCTGCTACCACCCCTTCACATCAAACTAAGTTTGATGAAAAACTTCGTGAAAGCCATGGACCGCACTTCGCCAGCTTTCCGATACCTGCATGAAAAATAACCTCGACTCAGCAAAGCAAAGATTAAAGAGGGAGTTTTTGTGGGTCCTCAGATTCGAGAGCTCTTCAAAGATGACCAGTTCAACAACTTGCTGCAGAGTGATGCGAAACAAGCATGGAATGCTTTTCGCCTAGTGACAACAAACTTTCTCGGGAATGTTAGGGCAGAAAACTATAAGGAACTAGTAGAATACATGGTGATGCAGTATCAGAAACTTGGCTGCAATATGTCTCTAAAGATCCATTTCCTTGATTCCCATCTCGATTTCTTTCCTGACAACTGTGCTATGGTTAGTGATGAACAGGGAGAACGTTTTCACCAGGATATCGCAACAATGGAGCAAAGATACCAGGGAAAATGGTCCACTACAATGCTGGCTGACTACTGCTGGATACTCCCCAGAGAAGCTCCCGAACAGCTGTACAAGAGACAGGCGAAAAAATCTAAGAAGTAGTCTATGACTTGGTTTTTTTACAGGTATTAACCGAAGGCCTATTATATTTACTATTGACATGCATTTCGTGATGTAAACATTAATTCTTGTAGATTACAAAAAAACTAGAGCCAACTTTTCAATTTCACTGTCATATTCATGTTCAGCATATAAAAGTTGATAAGAAATGACTATTTTTATTTCAGTAACATGACTTTTGTAAAAATTTGTTGACCAGTGTTATTGATGGAAGTAAGTGTTATTATAAAGTCGTGAATGTTATAGACCTGTGTGTTAAGCTGGCCTATGTGTTTACGGTGTCAATAATAATAATAAAAAAGTTGTAAATATAAAATGGTTTATGAACTTTTCCTCCAGGAACTTGTCCAAATCTTTTTTAAACCCAGCTATACTGACAGGTTTTACTACAACCTCTGGTAACGAATTCCAGAGTTTAATTACACATTGGGTGAAAAAATATTCTGATTAGTCTTAAATTGTAGCTTCAATATGTGTCCCCTAGTCTTTCTACTTTTTGAAGGAATAAAAAAACCGATCTACATTTGCCCGTTCCACTCTATTTGTTATTTTTTAGACCTCTATCATATTTTCCTTCAGCCATCTTTTTCCCAAGTTGACGAGCCCTAATCCTTTAAACGTTTCCATGTAAAGGTATCCTTCCATCCCCTTTACCATTTTGGTAGCTCGTCTCTGTATCTTTTCCAATTCTGCTATATTCTTTTTAAGATACGGTGACCAGAATTGCACACAATATTTAAGGTGTAGTCGCACCATGGAATGATACAGAGGTATTATAATATCCTTGGTTTTATTCTCCATTCCTTTCCTTATGATTCCTAGCATTCTATTTGCTTTCTTGGCCATGGCTGCACACTGGGTAGAGGGTTTCAATGTATTATCCACGATGATACCCAGATGCTTTTCCTATGTGGTAATTCATAATGTGGAACCTTGCATCATTTAACTGTAGTTTGGATTTTCCTTCCCTAAGCGCATAACTTTGCACTTGTCCGCATTAAATTTCATCTGCCATTTGGACGCCCAGTCTCCCAATTTTTCAAGGTCCTCTTGCAATTTTTCACAATCCTCTTGTGTTTTAACAACTTTGAATAATTTTGTGTCATCTGCATATTTGATCACCTCATTCATTATTTCCATTTCCAGGTCATTTTTGAATTTGTTAAAAAGTAGTGAACCCCACACGGATCACTGGGGTACTCCACTATTTACCTTTCTCCATTGAGAAAATTGGCCATTTAGCCCTACTCTGTTTTTTTATCTTTTAACCAGTTCCTAATCCAAAATAGTACACTGTCTCCTATCCCATGGCTTTCTAATTTTGCCAAGAATCTTTCATGAGGGACCTCATCAAAGGCTTTCTGAAAATCCATCAACTGGCTGACCTTTATCTACCTGTTTTTTTACACCTCCAAAAAATATAACAGATTAGTGAGACACGACTTTCCTTGGCTAAATCCACGTTAACTTTCTGCCATTAAACCATGACTATCTACATGTTCAATAATTTTGTTCTTTATAATGGTTTCTACTATTTTACCCAGAACAGACATCAAGTTCACCAGTCTGCAGTTTCCCGGATCACCCTTGGTACCCTTTTTTAAAATTGGCATTACATTGGCCACTCTCCAAATCTCAGGTATTACAGATGATTTTAATGATAGTTTATAGATTACTAAAAGTAGGTCTGCAAACTCACATTTCAGTTCTTTCAGCAACCTTGGATCTATGTCATCTGGTTCAAGTGATTTTCTGCTTTTTTGTTTATCAAATAACTGATTTATGGATATTTGTTTCAGTTCCTCTGATATATCACATTTAAATATCATTTCTGGCATGGGTAAGTTTCCCATATCTTCTTTAGTAGAGACTGATGCAACTAATTCATTCAGTATCTCCACTATAGCCTTGTCTTCTCTTAGTGCGCCTTTTACCTCTCTATCATCTAATGGTCCAACTTGCTGTCTCATAGATGTTTTGCTATGAATGTACTTGAAAGAGTTTTTATTATGTGCTTTTTCTTCTATGGCAAGCTTCTTTTCAAATTCTCTCTTTGTTTGCCTTGCATTGAACTTGCCATTACTTACTGTATGCTGTTTCCTGTTTTTGTCATTTGGCTCTTTTTTCCATTTTCTGAAGAATTCTCTTTAGCTATCTCCGACTTCACCTTTAAGCTATACTGGCTGTCATTTAGCCTTCCTTTCACCTTTCTTAAAGCATGGAGTATATCTGATCTCGGCTTCCAACATATTATTTTTAAATAATGCCAAGGCCTGATGTAAATTCTTAACCTTTGCAATTGCTCCTTTTAGTTTTTTCTTAACCATTTTCCTCATTTATTTATCTATTTGCAGCACTTGATATACCGCCCATACCGGAGTGTCAGGGCGGTGTACAATAATAATCATAGAGACTGCTAGAAAAACAAAGGAGGAAAAAGAACGCCATTGGTTAATAGGAAAGTAATAGTGAGGCAATAGGAAGAGTATAGGAAAGGGACAGAGCTAGACAGAGGCAGAGCTGACTGCGGGTGGGGTGGGAGGGTAAGGGGGGGGAAAGGAGGGTAATGCATAACACTGCAACCATCATGTCACGGTTTCAGGGGCAGGGAGGTCGAAGGCCCGGCAGTAAGATGAGTTCTGAGTAAGGCTTTAAAGCGGAGAAATGAAAGTTCAGTATAGAGAGAGTGTGGGAGTGAATTCCACAGAGCGGGACTTAGAAAGAAAAATGTGGAGTGACGGGTGAGTTTGAGGTGTGCTTGAGATGGTGAGGGAAGAAAAAGACAGTAGCCATGGGCAGAGCGAAGCAAACAAGGAGCAGACTGGAGATGGATGAGGTCAGCCAGATACTGGGGGATACCGGTACGGAGAGCCTTGTGCGTGGTGATGAGGAACTTATAAATGAATCTGAATTTGATGGGGAGCCAATGGAGAGAGAGAAGACAGGGAGTGATGTGGGCGAAGGGGGAAGAATGAGTGATAAGACGAGCGGCTGTATTTTGAACAAGTTGGAGAGACCAGCCAAAACAGAATTACAATAGTCTAAGTGGAAAATCACAAGAGAGAGAACCAGGATAGTGAGGGAGGGAACAGAGAGAAGTGGCCGAAGAGCCTGAATCCTCCGAAGGTGAAAGAAAAGCTACGCACGAGGGTGGAAATATGCTGGTGGAAAGACAGCGAGGAATTGAAGGTAACACCGAGGTAACAGAGATTAGGGGACGAGTGGGATGGGGAGGGAGGACATAGTGGGAGCCAGGGTGGGAGGGGTGGCGCTGAAAGAGAACCAAATGGCAGAAGACTTAGATGGGTTGATGCATAGGAAGTTATCGGAGAACCATCCGGCAACAAGGGTGAGACAAGTATTAAGGGCAGTGAGGACAGGGGCCGAGGAACTAGTGTGATGGATGAGGAGAATATCGTCGGCATAAAAATAGGCAGATATACCGGTCTGCTGGATGAGCAAAGCGAGGGCTTCAAGGAAAATGTTGAAGAGGAGGGGGGCGAGGATAGAGCCCTGGGGGACACCACAATGCAAGGGGAGTGATGGAGAGATATCAGAGCCTGAGTGCACAGCAAAGGAGCTTGATGAGAGAAAAGACTGAAACCAAAGGAGGACAGTACCACTGACACCAAGGTTGGATAGACGGGTGAGGAGAGTGGGATGGTCGACAATGACAAAGGCGGTGGAGAGATCTAAAGAGACAGCAATAGATAGATTACCACAGTCGTGAGAGTGGGGGAGTTCCCTAAGGAGTGCCAGAAGAATAGTTTCAGTGCTGTGGCCCGCCCTGAAACCAGACTGCCGGGGGTGAAGGGAAAGGGTAGTGTCAAGATGTGCGGACAGCTGTGTGAACACAAGCTTTTCAAGAACTTTAGAGAGGAAAGGGAGATTCCATACAGACTCCTTTTTGAAAGTTACTAGATGTAATATTATACACCTGTTCCATATTAAAAATTGTTCCAAATGTTTATGTTCCAAGTAACTATCATTGTCCAATGTAAACCACTTTGATAATCTGAAAAGTAGTATAAAAGAATTGTTAAATAAATAAATAAATGCTAGCACTGCAAATTCCCTTGTTATCCTCCATTTATTAAATCAAATGTGATCATGTTATGATCGCATTGCCAAGCGCCTCCAACACCATTTCCTCTTGCACTAGATCCTGCATTCCACTAAGCATTAGATCTAAAATAGCTTCCCCTCATGTCCATTCCTAAACCAGCTGCTGCATGAAACAGTCATTTATTTCATCTAGAAACTTTATCACCCTAGCATGTCCTGATGTAACATTTACCCTGTCAATACTGGGGTAATTGAAATCTCTCCTTATTACTGTGTTATAACCTTTGCTAGCTTCCCTAATTTCTTTGTAGCATTTCATCATCTGTCTGATCATTCTGGCCAGGCGGATGGTTGTACACCCCCGCTACCATTTCTTTCCCCTTTTTACATGGAATTTCTATACATAGAGATTCTATATTGTATTTTGTTTCCTGCTAAACCTTTATCCTGCTTGACTCAATGCCCTCTTTAACATATAGTGCCACCCCTCCACCTATGTGATCTACCTTATCATTGCAGTATATTTTGTAGCCTGGTATCACATTGTCCCATTGGTTGTCCTCCTTCCACCAGGTCTCTGAGATGTGAATTATAGCTAACCCTTCATTCAGTGCTATATATTCTAACTCTCCCATCTTATTTTTTAAACTTCTGGAATTTGCATACATGCATTTCAAATTTTGTTTTTTGCTCATATAAACAATCTGATTTTTGGATAACAGGTATAATTTTGGATCTTTCAACTCAGATTCTTTACTTAAAGGTACCCGGGTTACTTTTACCTTTATTAGATTCTCTCTATTGGGATACCCTAACTTCCCTGTTTTGATAGTATCCTTCAAAGACAAATCATTCTGAAACAGTACTCTTGGGCGACTGTCGGCTTTCCCCCCATTATCTTGTTTAAAAGCTGCTCTATCTCCTTTTTAAAGGTTAGTTCTAGCAGCCTGGTTCCATTGTAGTTAAGGTGGAGCCTGTCCTTTTGGAAAAACCCCACCCCCTTCCCTAGAATATTGCACATTTCCTAACAAAACCCAAACCCTCTTCCTTGCAATATCGTCTTATCCATGTCTGGAGACTCTGGAGCTCTGCCTGTGTTTTGGATCCTGCATGGTGGAACAGAAAGCATCTCTGATCATGCTACTCTGGAAGTTCTGGATTTCAACATTCTACCAAAAAGTCTAAATTTGACTTCCAGAGCCTCCCTCCCACACTTTCCTATGTCATTGGCACCAACATGTACCAAGACAGCAGGCTTCTCCCCAGTAAAATCTAAAATTGTATCTAGGTGATGTGTGAGGTCCGCAACCTTCACACCAGGCAGGCAGGTAACCAGGAGATCCTCACAACTACCAGACATCCAGCTGTCTACATGCTTAATGGAATCGCCAATTATAACAGCCGTCCTAACCCTTCCCTCAGGGACACATGGCCATGGAGGCACATCCTTGGAGCGAGAGGGTATTATATCGCTGAGAGGACAGGTCCTAGCTACAGGATCACTTCCTGCCACACCCAGGTGATGTTCTCGTTTCACGTGACCTCTCTCCTCCATGGCAGAAGAAAGGCTGGACGAAGTGGAACTTCTCTACTATATCCCTGTAGGTCTCATCCTTATACCTCTCAGGTCTGCTACTCTAGCCTCCAGAGATTGGGCTCGTTCCCTGACAGCAAAATAGATTAGTGGTTAGAGAAGCAGGATATGAACCAGGGAAACCAAAGAACAAATTCTGCTCTTCCACTGACAGTCTTTGTGACTTTGGGCAAATCGCTTCGCCCTTCATTGCCTCAGGCACAACTTAGATTATAAATGCATTTAGAGAGGGGAATAACTCATGTACCTGGACAGTTAGCGCCAAAATCCAGCAGTGATAACTGTCATGCCCCCGCACTGGCTGTCATTGTGTCCCCAGCATGCCTTGAACCTGCACCAGAGTCTGCACTAACAGCCCATGCTTTCTAGTCAAAGGCCCCCAAAATTGAAATGAACATTCACCTGCTTGAACCGAAACCCTGGAAAATGAGCTCAGTCCCCTAAAGGTAGTGGTGGTGATTATGCATTGTATGCTGTTTTGTAAAGGGAATAATATGCCATGCCACAGAAAAGCACTCACCTGGAAAAGGGGTGTCTATTGGGCAGGACGCATAAGTCTTACATGGATTGTGAGCTCTGTTAAGCAGAGACGGTCTCTCATGTGTATGTGTACAGTGCTGCGTATGCCTTGTATTGCTCTACAAATGATAAGCAGTAGTAGCAGTAAACAGACATGTACTAGTTTATGGTTTATTAAAACTTAATATACCTCCTTTCAGGCAAGCAAAGCGGTTTACAAAATCTACAATAAAAGCCAAATACATTCAAGGAAAAATGAACGAGGAACGTCAACTCATAAACAGGAAAATTTAGAAAAGTAATAGGAGAGGGCACACCAACACAAACCACCAAGTGTGGCAGAACTGTATTCCCTTCCAGTTTCTACCCGATCAAGGAGGTAATTAGAATCAAAGGTTCTGACACTTATAAATTAATTAGCTAGCCAGAGGTGAGAGGGGAGACAGAAAAAAAATCAGAACAACATATGGCTTCAAATTTCACCTTCGATGGTGACAGTATAGAGTCTATTGTCACAAAGTGAATGAAGAGTACATGGAGTAGTGACTAATAAGAGATGATGGGTAAACCGGGGCCTCATTATGTAAAACCTTAAACAAAAGAGATAGAATTTTGTACTGGATGCATGCTGTAATTGGAAGCCAATGGAAACATATTAATAATGGTGTGATGTCATATTTACGGACTAGAGAGGAGTTAGACTGCCATATTTTGTACTGCTTGAAAGCGTTTCAAAGTATATTTGGGAAGACCAGCATAAACCCTGTTGCAGTAATCCAGTTGGGATATTGTGTGGCTCAGAAGGACCGTGATCTGAGCTGGGGGGGAGGGGGGTCATCGTAGGGGTGAATAGTGCAGAACTGACGGAGGGTACTGAAGGAAGATCGCAATACAGAATCTACTTGCTGAGAAAAAGAGAGTTCAGAATCAATGATTATGCCAAGATATCTAAAAGAAGAGGTCAGTGTGATGGTAGAACCATTTAAATATAGGGCTGAGGGATGGAGCATATGATGAGCCTGTGAGCCAGGTAGCTGTGGTTTTACCAGTGTTGAGCCAGAGGCAATTACTCAAAAGCCATCGGGCTACTTTCTCTAGGCAGCAATTAATCTAGGACAGATCTGAGTTTATAGGGTCAACAAGAGTAATGAGCAGGATGTTGTCTGCATACGAGTGGGAAGTGACTCCTGATTCCTGGATCAGAATTGGTAAGTTGCTCAAAAAATGTTAAACAGGAGGGGGTAAAGAACTGATCCCCATGGAACTCCACAGGGGATGTAAAAGGTTGGGGAGAGAGAGGGGGGGATGTGAAGAAAATGAAGAACCCATGGAAACTTGAAAGGAGCAGCCAGCTAAAAATGATTGGAACCAGGCAAGGGAGTTGTCAAGGAGGCAGATATTGAAAAAGCGGGAAAGTAGCAGATTGTGGTACTAGAGAGATCTAAGGAAACTGACAATATGAGATCATCTCTGTCCAGAGTACTACAAATGTTGCTCAACAGAGAGATAAGAATAGTTTGGTAAGGCTGGAAATCCAGACTGGTGAGTATACAAAATAAATAGTTACAACAACACAACTCCATCATCAACTTTAATAAGATTAAAGTCTTCCATATTATAAGCACTGTTCCCTCTAAGCTGTGCGCGTGTGCGCGCGCACACACCTCGCCGAGCGAGCGCACATACTTTATAACAGAGCGCACAAAAATTACAGCTCTGATTCTGATAGAAAACAACACAGACGTCTTAAAATTTTAAAGTTATGATTGTAATTACTAGAAATTTCCTGCTTCATTTAGTAATCGGCTATTTTCATTTAATTTGATTAAAATCAATGTGGTGTACATACTGTATTCTGACGTGTAATCAAATTTTAAAGTATATAACTCCGAGTGTCGTTATGTGGCGCACAAATATTTAACCTTCTTTCAAAAGCTGCACACAGCTGATATTTTATGCGCACACAGCCTACAGAAAATTAGAGGGAACATTGATTATAAGAGACCCTACCTTCAACCCACCACCAACATGGATAACAAAAAACTATCATGCAAAACGGAGGTCAAATACCTAGGAGTAATACTAGATCAAGGGATAAAGCTACAGGCACAAGTAAAACAAACCACCAAATCAGTATATCACAAACTCAAAATTCTGAAGAATCTACATCCCCTACTAAACCCACCAGATTTCCACACAGTATGCCAGACCAAAATCACCCCCTTATTAGATTATTGTTAACACAATTTACCAGGGACTGCCAAAACATACTATATACCCCCTTCAACTAGCCCAAAATATGGCTGCAAGACTCATACAAGGAACATCTGAACAGACTAACATCACCCCAATCCTTAAGCAATTCCATTGGTTACCCATTGCAGCAAGAATCAAATACAAAGTAACCCTTAATACATACAAAATCATGAATAACCTGTCCGTGAGTGTCTCCAATCTCTAATATGAAAACCCACAAACAAGACCAAGAAGACATAATGCAGTCAACCTACTGGACATATCCACTGAAAAAGTTGCAAAAAAAACAAAGTTCATGCAACAGGACATTCTCCCTCTATGCCCCAACCACAAGAATTGAGATACCACATCAACTAAGAACAACCGAATCCATGGGAGAATTTCATAAGAAGCTAAAAATTCAACTCTTCGGAAAATTCTATGGAGCGGGCCCTCACTAAACCATTACCAACTAAACATTAAACACTAAAGTTATTGTGACTGTACATAGTTAAATTGTAACTCCCTGATTTCCTCCTCACTTGTACCCCCATACCCCTTACTCTTATTTTTATACTGTTAAATGTAATGCACACATATGCTATTATATATTAAGGTTACAAAACCTGTTATATGTAAACTATTTTGACTTGTAGAAAGATGGTATAAAAATAATGTTAAATAAATAAATGATAACTAAGAGAGTACCCATCATTCAGCAAGTTTTGATATGAATGTAAGATTGGGCGATAAATGGCAGGGGATAATTGATCAGAATTGGATTTTTTCAAAAGGGGATGAATAATAGTTTTCTTCCAAAGATCAGGAAATGCACCAGCAGAGAGACTACGATTAATTAGTAGAGATTATTCTGACAGCTGGGAAGAAGAAATGAGAACTAAAAGGGAGGTAATTTTCCTAACAGTGCTAATAAGTTGCATGTCCTTTGGTAATAAGTTTTCGTAGTAAAATATCAGTGACTGGAGTAAAGGAAGACTATAAATGAACTAGGAGCACAGTTTCTGTGTCTGCTGGCACAGACAGCAAAAAATGGTGGTGGAGCAGGCAGATTGGTTCACAGATCTTCGATTTTGGAGTGGAAGTATGAAGCCATAGTATTGGCTGAAGGCCCTTGCCATAAATTAGATGTGGTAGTATGAACTGAAGAAAGTTGGGAGACTAAGGAGACCATCTTTGGACAGTGTGAGGCATTGTTGAGTTTGGTCAAATAAAAATTCCCTTTTGCAGTGATGATACTAGAATGATAGAAAATGGAAGCTTCTTTGAAGGTTTTTAAGGCTTGAATCAACCTGGTCTTGCACCATTTACATTCGGCTTGGCACAGTTGGTGCTTAAGTAGTTTGAGTCCTAAATGGTTCCATGAGTGGGAACACCAAGGATGGTAGGCTCTTACCAGAGCGAGTAAGTCTAAAACAGAAGTTAACTTTGAATTCTATAAAGGAATCTGAGAGGATAAAGGAAGTTCATTGAATTTATCAGGGAAAAGACTGTCTGCAGAAGGAAATTGTAAAAGAGTTCCAAATAGATCTACGTTTGCAGTCTGGATATGACTGTGCCATTTGTGATATGGTAGAGATTTCAAAAGAAACTTGTATAATAATCTGACCATGGAACCAGTTGTGAATGTAATCTCTGCAATTTAAGAGATGAGTTTTGGAAAAGTAAATCCAGGGTATGACTTGTTACATGCTTAGGAAAGAAAATGTGTTGCTGAAGGCTGTGATCTGAAAGGAATAAGCAAATATTTTTATCCAGGGTTCTAATAAGTGCATCAAAGTGAATGTTAAAGTCACCTAGTTAATAGCAGTTGAGGTACTCCCAGGCCAGTCAGGTTTTCAGGATATCCACAATGAATATGCATGAGATTAGATCTGTGTGCATTGCTTCCATTCTAACTCATGCATATTCATTGTGGGTACACTGAAAACCTGACTGGCCTGGGGGTGCCAGAGGACTGGGTTGGAAACCACTGACTTTGAGACATTTGAAATTGTTCCTAGGCTTATGGTGTCAATGATGGAGGGAAGAAAAGTAATAGCAGATGTACAAATGGGATAGTCATGTTTGAGATGTAAGAGTTCTAAATACGGCAGGTGGTCAATTGGTTGAGCCATGATAAGAATGAAATTATGATGGATAATAGCTAAACCTCCTCAATGATGAGTGAGGTGGGGAGCCGAAATAGCAGAAAAGCCTGGGGGAAGGTAGTGAGAGAGATAAGGATCGTCTTACTCTCACAGCCAGATCTCCATAAGGCAAAGGAGGTCCAAATTATAGTCTGTAATGAAGTCTGAAATCAAGGCATGTTTAGATTTGAGGGATCTACAATTTATAAGCACAGGCCAGACAGGAAAAGGGGAAGAGAATTGGCCAGAGGTAGAATTGGTAAACAGTGAGTTGGGACAACAAGGAATCAGGTTACTCTCCATTCTAAAACGTGAACCATGTCTTGAAGATGTCAGTCTTGTAGATCAAATTGCAGGAATGGTAGCCATTGGATTTAGAAGCTTAGAGAGAACAGAGGTCTCAGAACCAATATGACAGACAAGGTCTGTCAGCAGATAGATGAGAGACAGCTCACAGCTCATAACACAGAGAACACCAAGTGCCACAAGAGCAGAGCCCCTGGGTGCCCCCAGAGTCCCCCCCCCCCCCAAGGAGCTCACCCAATGAGCTTGACTGGCTCCTTGAGCAAGCTCCTTTGGCATGCCCCCCCCCCCCCCGTGGCACAAAATACTGCAGTATTGTGACTAAAATAGCTGCAGAATAGCCAGATATCATCTTGTGCATTAGGTTGGTGGGCGGGGCTGGAGGACCACAAACGGAATTGCTTGTGGCCAGTACCGTACCAAGCTAGAAATGCACCCTGTGCAACTAACGAATCTGGTGCCCCCCTCCACCCAGTTGCATTCCATAACTCACTCTTTTTTGAGATTCCTGGAAGCCCAGTGATGATTTTAGTGCCCCCTTCTGTGCTTGCGCCCTGTGTGCTGCACCTCTTGCACAGCCCTTGGTATGGCCCTGCACCTCTTGCACAGCCCTTGGTATGGCCCTGCTTGCAGCAAAGGCACCAGAGACCTGAAAAAGAAAAAAATCACACAGCTACAGCCTTCTTACAGATATACAATAGAGAGACCGGAGCCATTCCAAGGGCTGTGCAAGTGGTGCATCTGCACAGGACGCAAATACAAAAGGGGCACCAATATCATCACTGGGCTTTCAGAAATCCCAGTAAGACCAAGTTCCTGTGTGCGATTGGATGAAGGGAGGGCACCAGGTTCGTGAGTTGCACAGGATGCATTTCTAGCTTGGCACGGTCCTGAGAGAGACAGACGTTTAAAGTTAGAAACACTGGAGTATTGTGACTAAAATAGCTGCACAGTAGCCCATCACCTTGTGCGTCAGGTCAATGGACAGGGCCGGAGGACAAGGAACTGAATTGCTTATGGCAAAGGCAGCAGGGAGAACAGACACCAGAGACATTGTGCATCAGGACGGTGGGTGAGGCCAGAAGATCATAAACTGAATTGCTTGTGGCAAAGGTAACAGGGAGCACAGACGCTATGTTTATTCCAGATCCTGACTGCCAAATTAGCGATGACAACCAAGAGCAGGATTAGGCTTGATTAAATGTCTCTGATAGCATAATTAGACATGGTTTCACAGGATTTATGGCAGAACAACATGCCAAAAGAAAGCCCTGCATTCTTCCCTGGACTCCTCTTCTCTTACCACTCTTCTTCTCTCCTTGGTTATCACATCTTGATTATTGTAACTCCATTCTTGCCGGTCTTCCTCAGTTTCAGCTCCGTCGCCTACAACTCATTCAAAATACTGCTGCTCGGATCATCTTGCACATAACCCGCTTCAATCACATCACACCATTTTTAATCAGTCTCCACTGGCTTCCTGTACAACATTGTATTCATTATAAGATACAGTACTTATCTCAGTTCACAAGGCCATGTACTCAAAGACTCCTCAGTATCTATCTGATCTCCTCCATTTCCATAATCAGCTCGCAACCTTTGTTCAGCTCACATCAACCATCTGCACCTTCCATTCCCAACCAATGCCCACCTTGAATCCATTCGACACTCTGCTTTTCTTCTTCTTGTGCCCCTCCCTATGGAATTCCCTCCCAACTGACCTCCGCCTAGAACCCTCCTTCCCCAAGTTTAAGTCTCTTCTCAAAACTCACCTCTTTCACTCTGCTTTCGATTTCCCTCCTACCGCTTCTTGACATTTCCTCTGCTATTCTCCTCTTTTCTGGTTGCATGATTGACTGTCTTCTGTCCTGTCAAACTTTGTAGTTCCTTTCTTTTCTCTGGCCTTTGGCTTCCTTTCATGTAATTTACAATATTATAAACCACCCTGACATCATAAAGGTGCGGTATATAAAGTGTGTGAATAAAGATAAAGGTAAAGGTAAAATTCTACAGGAAGAGTCAATAGATCCACAAGGCAAAAAATCCAGTTAGTATTATCCATAGAGCTCCAGATCAGACAAACGTTGGGCCAGTCAGGAACCAGGAACAATCACCAGCAATAGAAGATGCAGTTAAGAGCAGGCTGGCTAAAGTTAGCCCCTAGGACAGCGATGGCGAACCTATGGCACGCGTGCCAGCTGTGGCACGCGAAGGCCTTGCAGCTGGCACGCGGGAAGGTCGCACATTAAAAAAAAAAAAAAAAGCTGCCCGCTGCCGCCGCGGCGGCATGGAGTGTCCCGCGGGGCTCCCTCTGCCCGGCGGGACTCTCCCGGCGCTGCTCAGCCCCTCTCTGCCGGCTTGCAGAGACGCGAAGGGAGAGTCTCCCTCGCGTCTCTGTTAAGCCCGCAGGAGCTGATGGGAAATTTCCCATCTGCCCCTGCGGGCTTAAGAGAGACGCGAGGGAGACTCTCTCTCCCTTCGCGTCTCTGCAAGCCGGCAGAGAGGGCTGAGCAGCGCCGGGAGAGTCCCGCCGGGCAGAGGGAGCCCCGCGGGACACTCCATGCCGCCGCGGCGACAGCGGGCAGCTTTTTTTTTTTTTATTGCCATGAGCCGAGGGAGGGGGGTTAAGACTGGCAATGGGCTAGGGAGGGAGAGGGGGGTTAAGACTGGCAATGGGCTAGGGAGGGAGGGAGGTTAAGACTGGCAATGGGCTAGGGAGGGAGGGGGGTTGAGACTGGCAATGGGCTAGGGAGGGAGGGAGGGAGGGGGTTGAGACTGGCAATGGGCTAGGGAGGGAGGGAGGGGGTTGAGACTGGCAATGGGCGAGGGAGGGAGGTTAAGACTGGCAATGGGCTAGGGAGGGGGGGAGGGGGGTTGAGACTGGCAATGGGCTAGGGAGGGAGGGGGGTTGAGACTGGCAATGGGCTAGGGAGGGAGGGAGGGAGGGGGGTTGAGACTGGCAATGGGCTAGGGAGGGGGGTTAAGACTGGCAGTGGGCTGGGGAGGGGGGTTAAGACGCAGTGGGCTATGGGGGGGAGTTAAGACTAGCAATGGGCTATGAGCTGATGAGGGCTGTCTGGAAATGGGGTGATGGGGGGGTTAGGACTGGTAATGGGCTATGGGGGGGGTTAAGACTGGTAGTGGGCTGATGGGGGGGTTAGGACTGGTAATGGGCTATGGGGGGGTTAAGACTGGTAGTGGGCTGATGGGGGTGTAGGACTGATAATGGGTTATGGGGGGGGCTAGGACAGGAAATGGGCTGATGGGGAGGGGTTAGGACTTGAGGTGGGCTGATGTGGTTAGGACTGGTAATGGGCTGTGGGCTGATGGGGGGGTTTAGGACTGGCAATGGGCTATGGGGGGCTGACTGGAAATGGGCTGATGGGGGGGTTAGGACTGGTAAAGGGTTATAGGGGGGGCTTAAACTGAAAATGGGGTGATGGGGGTTAGGACTGGAAGTTGATTGACGGGGGGCTAGGACTGGTAATGGGTTGGGGTGTTGCTAGGACTGGAAATGGGCTGAGTGGAAGGGGAGGCTTGAACTGCAAATAGCTGATGGGGAGGGGGCTTGGAATGGAAATGGACTGTGAGGGAAGGGAGCTAGGACTGAAAATGGGCTGATGGAAAAGCTAGGATAGGACTGGAAATGGGCTGTTGGGGGGAGCTAAGATTGGAAATGGGCTGTGGTGGGGGCTTGAATTGAAATGGACTCATGGAGGGGCTAGAACTGGAAGTAGGCTCATGGGGGGGCTTGGACTGGAATTGGGCTGAGTGGAGGGGAGCTATGATTTGACATGGGCTGATGGTGGGGCTAGGAAATGAGTAGAAATGGGCTGATGGGGGGGCTAGGATTGAAAATGAGCTGATGAAGGGACTTGGACTGGAAATGGGCTGATGCAGGGACTAGAAGGGAATGGATGCTGGGTGAGACTGGAACTAGAAGGGAGCTGATGTTGGGGGAGGATTAGAATGGGATGGGGCTGGGAGAGTAAAATGGAGAGGGGAAAAATATTTTGTGTAGGAGGGATGAAAAATCTACAATTGGCCAGGTATTGGGAGAGTAATTGGGGATTGAGGATGGAGGGGTAAAATTTGTGTGGATGAAATAGGAATGAGGAAAGAGCAAAAGGAGAAAGATTAGTATGTTAAAGCAGATGTAGAGAGAGAGAGAGAATGGAAAAAAAAACTAGAAGAGAGAAGAAAGGACAAATGGACAGCAGACGATGGAGAGTTAGCAGAAAACATGAAGAAACCAGAAGAAGGTGGCTGGACCAATTGCAACTGAAAAAAAATGCACAAAAGGTAGAAAGATATCTCTTTATTTTGAATTTATTAACTGGAATATGTCAGCTCTGGGAAATGTGCATCATTAACATCTGCGCTTTGTTTGGTACAAGAGGAAATTCCTATTTGACGTTGCCACTTGTTCTCTTTCCCCAGTATTCTCTGAAATGTATTGGTTTAATATTTGCAGTGTTGCCTTTTGATAGGTAGGGTATGGTGCTTTGTGAGTCCTGGTAATGCTGTCAGGATACGGCGGGTTTGCTATGGGTTCTAAATGGGCAGCGTTTGTAGTAGTTCCTAATGTGCCTGGCGGTTGGCACTGGATTATAGTAATGTAGAAATCTTTTAGTCTTTCTTTATCCATACACTCATTAAGAGACATGTTTACTAAAAGTTAGTGTATGGTAACATTATGCAAATATTTATGCAAATAAGACCACTTATGCAAATGACGTGCTGGCACTTTGAGGAAATTCTTTGGTTTTGTGCGGCAGTTTGGGCACTCGGGCTCAAAAAGGTTAGCCATCACTGCCCTAGGAGATGTGATAGCTCTTCTGCAAGGTGCCTGCCTTGTAATTCACAGGTCACTGCTTCTAATCTAATCTAAGACATGTTTATATACCACCACACTCCCAGACCCAGTGGTTCAGTGCATTTAACAGAAGAGCATGAAGAGTTTCATGAGAAAACCAAGATAAAATCATTTCCATTTACTGTAGATTGTATCCATATAAGACTGGATTAATTACTTGTTAAACAACCAAAAATGTAAATGTTTATGAAAACATAAAAAAGACAGGGAAGATTTAATCTTTATTGGTAACTGTGGCCATAATTTTGCAGCCACATATGGAATTGTCTGCTTAAATCTAGATTTTAATCTGATGCCTTTACATGAAGAAAACAAAATAGCACTAGAAGACTGTAAACATTTGTATTTGGTTGCTAGATTTGGAATCAAAAGTGAAGAATTTGTTCAGGTACATAATCATTAAAGAATTTATAGAGAATTGTGTAAAACTTAAATTTGACCCAATTCGAAATCCTGAGCCAGTGTAATTCACGAAGCAATGTAGTCACTGGGGTTATCTAGATAAAATACTGTGGCATGGCTTATAAATGGTAGGACAGAGTCAAAGGCGTTTCATCTGCCTATGTGAACAGCTCAAAAACAGAATGTTTCCATAGTCCAAATAAGCAAGAATAGCACTTTGAACTAAGCCAAAAGTGAACTACAGAAATAAAAGGCTTGATTCTATGTAATTGACACTATCTGAAAAAAAGACCTCACAACAATATTAAAACTCCGAGATTTAATCATTTTGATGCCACAGTGAAAGAATTAGGAAGTGGTTTGGCATTATTAAAGCTAAGGGCCTTACTTTTAGACATATTTAATTGTAATAGCAAAGTCCTCGCCCGCTGTAGGGTATTATACATTTTTAGATAAAAATCACTTGATGGTGATGGAAATGTTAGCAAAATGGAAATATTATCTAAATAAGTATGTAACTTAAGATTATTTTGAGAGAGAAACCAACCTAATGTCATTATAAGAACATTAAAGAGAGCTGGGGAGAGCGTGGAGCTTTGTGGCCAGCCTCTGCCTGTGAGGAAAAAAAAAAGCCAGTTAGTTTTTTTTATTTGCCTGAAACCTCTAGTAACCTTTCAACTATGTATTTGTTTGGGCAGCAACGACAGGTATCTCTTTAATTAACAAAATTGCCGTGAAATTAAAATGTATAAGAACAAAACCAAACAAAATGAAAATTTATTAAAATGAAACAAAAATAAAAAACCTGAAACAAATCTGCCAATGACACAGGAAACTAAACAAAATAAACATTTTTGCCTGTGCACCTCTGGTGAATAATGGAGTGCAGACCTGTACCTAGCCCTGTGCGAGCGGTGTGGCTGCACAGGGCGGAAAGGCTTAAGGGGCGCATTTTAGCTGTCTGCCGTTGCCTGCTGCCGCTACGTTTTTCTTCTCTCAGCAGCAGCAGGCAACGGCAGACAGCTAAAATGTGCCCCTTAAGCCTTCTTGCCAGCATGCTAAGCAGATCTGTCCCTCCCTGCAAGAGCCGGCGACTTGCACATCGGGCATGCCTTTTCTCTTCGACTGTGTGGGGGAGGGGGGAGCGCGCCCAATGTGCAAGTCGCACAGGGTGTAATTTACACTCGGTGCAGCCCTGGTGGAGTGTTCACTGCTTTTTAACATATTTACAAATGACCTGGAAATGAGCCAGGTGATCAAATTTGCAAACAACACAAAATTATTCAAAGTTATTAAATCATAAGGAAATTGGGAAATTGGGAGAATGGGAATCCAACTGGCAGATTAAATTTAATGTGGACAGGTGTAAAGCTGTGCACTTAGGGAAGAAGAACCTGAACTATATCTGCCTGATGCAAGATTCCATGATAGGAATCACAACCCAGGAAAAGGATCTAGGCATCATTGGAGGAGAGGAGGGACAGGGGAGATATGATTCAGACCTTTAAATACTTAAAGAGAAATGATGAACAAACAAACCTCTTCCAAAGACGGGGAAGCGATAAAACTAGAGGGCATAACATGAGGCTGCAAGATGGTAGATTGAGGGGCAATGTCAGGAAATACTTTTTCACTGAAAGGGTGTTGGATGCTTGGAATTCAAAATGGCATGGGACAGACACAGTGGATCCCTTTACAGCAACAGGATAAAAACAAAATAAACTGAACCATCTAATTTCTCAACAAATAGAGGTGTCCTACATGGAGTGGTGGGTTCACCCCTAAACAAAGACATGGGGAGGGGTGGCCTGCACAAAGCGGCAGGTGCACCTACTCTTGCCATCTTACTGGGCAGACTAGATGGACCAAACTGGTCTTTATCTGCCGTCATTTACTATGTTACTATGTTACTATATTGTGCTTTGGCTGCCAAGAAAGCAAATAGAATTCTAGAAATTGCAAGAAAAGGCATGGAGAACAAAACAAAGGATACCATAATGCTTTTGTATTGCTATATGGTGCAACCACACCTTGATTATGGTGTGCAGTTCTGGTTGCCTCCTGCACCTAAGAAAAAAGATATAGTGGAATTAGAAATGGTACAGAGAAGGGCAACCAAAATGATAATGCGGATGGAAGAATATCCCTATGAGGAAAGGCTTCAAAGATTAGGGCTCTTGAGCTTGGAGAAGAGATGGCTAAGGGGAGATATGATAGAGGTTTATAAAATGATGTGTGGAGTGGAATGAGTAAATGTGAATTGGCTGCTTACTCCTTCAAAGTACAAAGACTTAGGGACATGCAATGAAGCAACTAATGCATTTTAAACTCACTCACCTGTAACAGGAGATTTCCGGGAACAGTAGAAATCAGTTTTCACATATGGGTATTGTTGGTACCGATGAAGCCCGCATGGGAATGCTCCCCAGAGTCCAATTGGATAGCTTTTGGGAGCATTCCACTGCGCCTGTGCATCTGCCATCCCACCTTCCCAAGTCCTCTCCTCAACTGAGTTTGTAGCTGAGAGATAGAGGAAAAAAGAATACCCTACAACTCCTAGGGGAGGAAGGTGGGTTGTGAAGACTGCTGTTCCTGGAGATCACCTGTTGCAGGTGAGTAATAATGCCATCTCCAGGAATAAGCAGGAATGCAGTCTTCACATATGGGACTCACTAGCTCCCAGGTACCAGACTGAATGCGGAAGCAGTGGTAATCCTGAGGCAAAAGGATGGAGCCGAGAAAATGTGGATACAATGTGGCCCCACTGGACTCTATTGCAATTAGCAAGAGCATGGACAGAGAAGTCTGGTGCCAGAAATGGTCGGGCATGGAAGGTAGGAGTTGCAGAAGTCCCAAAAAGGTGCTGGAGGACCACCTGGTCAAAGACAACATCACGATGGGAGTCCATGCCTAGACAGTAGTGGGCAGCGAAGGTGTGAATAGAGGATGAGGTAGCTGCTCGAAAGATTTAGTCAATGGAGACAGAACAAAGGTTAGCAACTGAGGTTGCCATGGCTCACACGTTGTGAGCAGTGACGTGACCATAGAGGGAGAGTCCCGCTTAAACGTAGGCAAAAGAAATGCAGTCCGCAATCCAGTTGGAAAGGGTGCACTTTGATACTGGAAGTCCAAGGTAATTTGGATCACAGGAAATGAATAATTGAGAGGATTTCCTAAGAATCACACACAGGGCTTTGAGCCTCCATCCCAGAGCATGGAACCAGTAGCTCTCCGGAGGTTGAGGCTTCGGGGAGCGTCCTGGAGCCCCTGTGGTGCTTTGGAGGGCTGGTCCTCTCGCCGGGGCTGTTTGGCAGGCCAGTATGCATCAGGATGCACCTTTCTGTTAATCCCGATGACAATGAAGGGACTTACCTCAGGGATCAGTATCGATTTTGGATGCTGATGATTAGACTTATGTTTGGACTTTGGGGAGAACTCAGAAGCAAGAGAGGAGGCCAACGTCCTTGACGATGCGGAAGCCACTGAAATTGGGTCCGGGGCAAACAAAGAACCATACTGTCTGGCTCTGTTCTTTAGGCTTCTTTTTGTCATTTGTTGGCACAAAGGACAATCAATTTTCCAGGCATTGGTAACTCCACATTTTGACTATGCGAACATCATTCTGCATGGCCTCCCCAAGAGCACCCTCAACCCATTACAACTTGCGATGAACGCGGCCGCATGCATGCTCTATGGTCTATCCAGAAGAACCCACATCACACCCATTCTAAGGGACCTTCACTGGCTACCATTAAACTGCAGACTCACATACAAGGCACTACTCATCACATTCAAAGCCCTTAACATGATATCCCCCTCATCCCAACCCCCAACAACAGGTCGAGAAGGACAGTAGCCGCCAATACGCTGATTATCCCTATTGAGCCCACTAAGTGCACACAAGCAACCAGGAATAGGGCGTTCGCTTTCTATGCCCCAAAGTGTTGGAATAACCTCCCATCAAGCATCAGATCAATAAAAGATCTCACACAATTCAGGAAAGCCATCAAGCACCACCTATTCCTTCAATACTTTTCACAACCAAATGCAACCCAGCCACATCCCACACCCCAACTCACTCATTCAGCACCCAACACTTAGACTAACCGAACAGAACCATCCCATCAGTTACTTCGACATGTGTTGATACTGATTATAACGATTAATGTAATAACCAAGAATGACAATAATGATGAATGTAATAAGTGAAGACCCAGCCCTAACCATTTAGTTTGGCCTAACATCGAACTTGTAAATAGTTTCTCTGCTACAGTTGTGTTAGCTGAATGTGTAAATACTTCACCCAGTTACAGATCCAAGTTCTTGATCCTGTTCAATGTAGCACTAGGCATTTCTCATTGTCTCTTGCAAGAATTGTTAACTGTAAACCGCACTGATACTGAAGAGTGCAGTATAAAAAAGCTTTTAAATAAATAAATAAATTAAATTAAATGGTCTGGGCCCAAACATTTTAAACACCAGTCATGTTTATCGGTAACTGATATTGCACCAGAGCACTTTGTACATTTTTTGAAGCCGCTGATGTGTTTTTCCATTGTAACGGAAAAAGATAGGCCAAGGCCTAATTTGGCAGTGGAAACCATCAAAACTAGAAAAAATGAAAGAAAAAGTATACTAAATAAGAAAAGAAAATATCGGGGCTGGTATCAGGGAAGGTACCGGCGTCGATGGAAAGCCAGAGCACAGATTTAAACCAAACAATGATGTTTTTCAGTGGTGACAGGAAGAAAACAACCTGCTGGCTCCACAGAAAACAAAGAACTGAGGAGAGGACTTGGGAAAGTGGGAAGGCAGATGTGTAGGCACAGTGGAGTGCTCCCAAAAGCTTTTCACTTGGATGCTGGGGAGCGTTCCCGGGTGGGCTGCGTCGGTACCGACGATACCCATATGTGAAGACTGCATTTCTGCTTGTTCCTGGAGATAACATTTTTTCATGCAATGTGTAATTAAGCTCTGAAATTCGTTGTTGGAGGATGTAGAAAAAATTGTTATTATAGCTAGGTTTAAAAAAGTTTCAGACTGGGAGAAATTCACTGCTTATCCCTGGGATAAGCAACATGGAATCTGTCTATCTTCTGGGATCCTGCCAGGTACTTGTGACCTGGATTGGCCATTGTTGGAAACAGGATACTGGACTGACCCAGTATGGAGTTGTCGAGTTACTCAGTTCCAGAAGTGAGATTTTAAGCCAGTCCTGGATTTCTGACCATCTTATCCTGATGCATTATGGGACTTGTTTCACCGATTCTCATGGGTAAAATCAGGGACTACAAATACCTTACTGCATTGCAATGAAAATTTAAAGCCAGAACGGACAAAAGATCTCACTTCTGAAATGGGTAACTTGGAAACTCTGCCCATATGACAAATCTTATGTTCTTATGGATTACAATTCCCTGATTTAACAAATAAACATACATTTCTCCTAACAGAACCCCTCAGATTTCTATACTTATGATAGGTTTGAAATAGCAATTGTCTATTACCCATATAAAAGGAATGTTCTCTTAACATAAGTCCTAGTTCTTTCTGGAAGGTTAATATTTAAGAGGTTGGTTTACTTAAATTAAATTGGAAACCTGAGAGCTTCCAATATAGTTGAATTGCACTCAACAACTTAGGAAACAAAACTGATGGGCTAGAAATATGCAAGAGAATATTAACGAATTAGGCTATCATTTATATTATCCAGTGGTTCCCAAAAGGGGTCACATCATCTGTGGATGGAGTCACAGAAACAGAGCTGCTCTCCCATCTTCTAAACCTCCACTGTGACCTATACCTAGTAGTAGCAGTCAGTATGGAGCCTATGAATCACTGAATGTTCACAGGCCCTGCCCCTCATCCTGTGTGGGGTTCCTGTTAAACTGGAAACCGTGCAGAGTACTGAGGATCTGTGAGTGCACATTGACACACAAGGCCCTGTGCTGATTGCTGCTGCCTTCATGCTTTGGATAAGTGTGGGGGGGGGGGGGGGGGGGGTGGAAAGGAGGAAGTAGCCAAGAGAGGAAGGAAGTCTGCTATTTCATTTTCATCTGGGGGCATGTGAATTTTCAAATATTAAGATAGGGTTACATTAACTAAAAGTTTGGGAAGCTTTGGATCCTCATACTATGAAGGTTTTCTCTGATCTTTGCAGCAAAAGGTTCAATAGCCAATATACAAAATAGGGGCGACTATCTGTTGCCTCATCATAGTTTAAAGTCTGAAGGCAAAAAACAACATACACAAATACTTTAACCTTAGGGGTTCTTTTGAGGGGAGGGAGGTGGTTAAACCTAGCAATTTCCTCTTCCTCGTTTGTAATTCCAGCTCAATCAGAACCAGGGCTGGGATCTGACGCCAAGAGCCTTCATTCACAACTAATCGGGAACTTATCCCCTATTTGATATCTTCTATCAATTTACTCTGGTCCAGTCATTCCTGCAGCAGTCCTTGATCAGGAGCCATGCTCTAGGTGTTGCCACTGCATGATGATTATGATTACTTTGGACACATCATGCAAAGAGAGAGATCGTTAGAGAAAGGCATCATGCTTGGCAAGGATGAAGGTCAATGCTAAAGAGGAAGGCCGACAACGAGATGGATTGATACAATAACAGCAGCTATGAATGCCACTCTGTCAACAATGAGCTATCTGACTGAAGACCAAACATAGTTTAGAACATCTATCCAGAGGGTCGCCATGAGTCGACACAGTGACGGTGCTTAACAACCACCACAACCCCAGGGGCTGTAGACACTGCCTATGCAGTATTTTTGTAGTAATCCATATTTTGATATCATTTATTATTGTATTATGTATTTAGAGGAGTAGCTGAGTGGTTAGAGCAAGCACCTTGTACCCAAGAGATAAGGGTTCAGTTCCCACTGGCACTTGTGTTCTGGGCAAGTTATTTTACCCTCTGTCTCAGAAGAAAAGGCCTGGCAGTCTACGTCCAGTCATACCCTTGCCAAGAAATCCAAGGGCTGCTGGGTTGCCAGACGTCAGCATTGACTTGAGGGCACTTAAAGGAAAAAAAATGTACTTTATGAATAATATGCATTTTTACATATTGCTATAGCTATGATTTATTGTTACATTGCATATTAATTGATATATCATGTTTTCCCTTTTTATTGTAACTCATGGTGAATATTGTGTCACCAATAGAATGCTGTGACCCCAAATTAATTTTACACAAAATTATTGAGCAGCCAGTCTTCTGTTTGTTTGTTTTTTTTATTTATTTTTATTGAGCAGAACACCAACTTAATCCATCTCAATACTAATGACACAAATGTGCAACACAAAAACAAAAGCGCAACTATTTTCCTATTTACTCATATCAGAACACATTTTCCCAACTCAGCTCAGTGCTGTAATAGGGGAACCCTTATTAGCAGATTATACCCCAATAAGTATTGAACTTCAATCAAAAACCCCAATAAGTACTGATTATACCCCAATAAGTACTGAAAGATCAATCAAAAACTTTTATTTGGAAAATGCCTGCACACATATATGAGGATCAGGCTTTTTGAGCATATTTACATGAAGCCTGGCAGGAATACCAGCAGACAAATGACAATGGACAGGTGGCTTATTGGGAGGCACCAAAAGCAATTACGAGGGGAGGGGTGACATATTTTAGCATATATTACTAAGCAAAAAATAAAAGAGGAAAGCTGTTAGGATTAACTGAAGACTTACAGTGCTAAAGCGTGCTTATGTCTCTATCCTTTCAGAGGCAGATAGGCAGCAAATGCAAACAGTGAAACACAGCTGGAAGAAATCTTGAAATGAAGAGCGAAGCATACTGTATACATTCAGAGATATGCTACAGCAAAAGGGGAATAAAATAGGGAAATTATTAGCCAATTTTGTTAGACCAAGTGAGCCCAGGCAAGCAATAACTCAAATTTGAAATTCCCAGGAACAGAGGGTTTTGTTTTGTTTTTTTAAGCGCCATCGAGTCAGTGCTGACCTGGCAATCCAGCAGTCCCTAGTTTTCTTGGCAAGGTATGAATGAAAGTAGATTGCCAGGCTTTTTCTTCTGAGGAAAAGTGACTTGCCCAAGGAGGGGCAATGGGAATCAAACCCCAATCTCCTGGGTGTGTTAGGCTGTTGCTCTAACCACTAGGCTACTCCTCCACTGTGGACCAAGTAAGCAATTATTCAAATTTGAAATTTCCAGGAACAGAGGGTTACCAGTGCAAAAGAAGTAGCACAACAGTGTTTAGATTTTTATAAGACTCAGTATGATAAAGGCCCAGAGGATGAGAATGTGAAGCAGCTTTTTTCTTGGAGTTAGAGCTCCCCCCCCATTTACACTCAGAAGCAGCCTACAGCCTGAAATGCCCTATTACTGGGGAAGAACATAAGTTAGTCATCCAGAAATTAAAACTCACTAAGACCCTAGGACCAGAATTCCATAAAATTTTGTTAAATCTGATAGTGGAACCTATGAGAGCTGTGTGTACAGAAGTACTGCAGGAGGGCTTTGGGGGGGGGGGGGGAGGGAGGGGCAATGCAAAATCAAACGCATGCGGTCCTTTTGTTAAAGCTAGGGCAGGACAAGGAACAATAAGGTACCTACAGGCTAATTTTACTGCTAAATCAAGATACCAGAATTATAGCTGCTGTATTGGCTCACCGCCTCAGTAGACTGCTACCAAAAATAATATATGAGGGCCGTGAGCTTTTTTTCCAGGGCACTGTGCCTCTATACATTTATTGAATACAATTGTAGCTATTGGCGCTAGCCAAGGGCAGCAAGGTTGAACTATCTTAGTCAGCCTTGATACCAAGAAGGCTTTTGATAAAGTATCCTGGTCGTACTTGTTCTGGGTGATGGAAAAATTTGGGCTGGGAGGAAACTTTGCAGAATGGGAATGGATTTTACACAATAACCCAACAACTTGGTTGATAGTCAGTAGAGTGTTAACTTCAGCTTTTAATTTACAAAGAGGCATACGGCAGGATTGCTCCCTCTCCTCAATGCTATTCTTGCTAAGTATGGAACCATAGCTTTTGATTGGGTGAATCATCAGATATTGTTAAAGAGGCTTTTGCAATGCGGGATTGGTGGAAATATGTTTAAGTGATTCCAGTCTTATTTAGATGAATGAGACTGGAAAGTTATCTTCCTTTATTCCAAGCTCCCAAGAACACACTGAGAATGTCATAAGGAATCTCAACACCATGATCTTACAAACAGTTCCATGCCTCACTAACTGGGTCAAAATAACAAAATCTGATCTAAATGCATTAATTGCCTGAATTGTAAACCTATCCCTAACCACAGGCATTCTGCCGAAATCCCTGAAGACCGCCTCCATCAAACCACTACTGAAAAACAACAAACTTGACCCACTTGACACAAATTCCTATAGACCCATATCAAGCCTTCCGTTATTGACCAAAATAATAGAAAAACTAGTTCAGCAACAACTCCAGCACCACATACACTCCCAAGCTCCTCTGGACCCGTAACAGCATGGGTTTAGACAGTAGCATAGAATCAAAACCCTCATGGTTACTCTTCTTGACATGCTCATAAAGGGCATTGATAAATCGAAGCAGGGATTTATCATCATATTCATGGATATTGCCTCAGCATTTGACACAGTATGTCACAACATCCTTCTATTCTGAATGCAAGAAAAAGGAATACACAATACAACCCTAGACTAGTGCAGATCCTATCTAACAGGTTGCCAACAACAAATACAAACTGGCTCTTGCACATCAACCACTTACAAGCAAACATAAGGGGTCCCACAGGGATCATCACTATATTCCCTACTCTTTAACATCTACATCCAGCCAATTTGCTCAATACTACAATCTTACAACATATTCTACCACATATATGCCGACAACGTCATGCTATATGCATCCTTCTCTACAGACAAACCTAGATACATCAACATAATAGAATGCTTCAATGCTGCCTTAGAATGGCTCTCTAGGAACAACCTCAAAGTGAACTACATGAAAACGAAGTGCTCTTTTTTTTTTTAGATTCTGTTTATTAACCATTTCAACACAACTTACAACCGTTCATAAGAAACCATACATCCCCCCCCCTCCCCCCCCAGACGAGGCTAGCTCTTGTCCACCATCCCGGGGGTCTCCAATAATCCAGTATAACAAAAATGCAATATTTTTATTCATCTTTTAACCGCCCCCCACCCTCTCCCCCCCATGCAGCCTCCCTCCCTACCCCAAAACCCCTATGTCCCAGAGATATCATATCCAATATTAGGCCATCTGTTCCTCACGGTCTTATCCAAGCCTATCCCCCCCAATCATTTTCAAGCCCTATCCCATTTGCAATACTTCATTGCGAGCGCGTGTGCTTAAGCTCTGCATATAGGGCTCTCAAACCAGTAGAAACAAGGACCAGCAAGACGCACACCCTCTCGCTCCCCTCCTCTTGTACAACAATAATTGGTGAAAACTGTTATGCCAGTCCCAAAAGGACGGGGGGAGGGATTCTCTCCACCTATAAAGTATCAGGCCCTTACCCACAAGACATGCCTTCCGCACAAGCACTCGCTCCCACCTTCCCCCGGGCTGTAGAGGTCCCAATTGATCCAAAACTACTAAAGACCCCGTCCAACTGATCTGCTGCCTCAAAAGACCACTCACAAACGCACCAATCCGCATCCAGTACCTCCAAATTTTCGGGCATCCCCACCACATATGCCCCAAATCAGCTAGAGAATAAGAACATTTAGGGCAACCCCCAAAAGTGAGACGACTTCGCAAGGCCCTTCTCGGAGAAAGGTGTGTTCGAATAATGCACTTATACTGTATCTCCCGCCATCTAGCCCCCTCTACCAATCCCGCGATCCGCCCCATCCGCGAACCGAACCGAACCTGGGGCCACCTCCCGCCTCAGCTCCTGTGCCCACTGACCCTCCTCTGATGAAAAATCCAACAGGGGAACAAACGCCTCTAGCCGCCTTTTCAGATCCGAAATGGAAGATGGAGCCTCAGCCCCTATTGCGAAAAAATCTAAAATTTGCGCCGAACGTTCAACAGTCAATTCCTCCCATGGAAGGGATGCTATGTAGTGGGCCAACTGAACATGCGCAAAGCAATGCCGCCTACTCAGTTCATACTCTCTACAAAGAGATTCAAATGACTTACACCCCCCTGTGGGCTCCACCACATGTCCTAAACTCCGAATCCCCTGGGATCCCCATTGTTGAAATACAGCTGAATCAGAACCAGTGGTGAACCGATTATTATCCTGCAAAGGTAGCCAGCAAGAAACCGCCGGAGATCTACCCCAGTATCTATTCAACTGTCACCACGCATGACGCATTGGATCGAACACCATGCTCCCAGAAACTCTTTGCGGCATACGTGATCCCTCCAAACGCAAAACCGCCAGCAAAGTTACTGGTGCCATTACGGCCTCCTCTAATGCCCTAGGGGTATACACTTCCGTATTCCCCAACCAGTCCCCTATATGTCTTGCTTGACAAGCCAAAGCATAAAGCCGCAAATCGGGAACTCCCATCCCCTCTTTCCGCCATCCTCCTCTCAATCGGATTAACGGAATACGTGCTCTCGCCCCTCTCCATAAAAACCCTCGAACCTCCCGATCCAGACAATTAAGATCACGACGTAACAGCCACACTGGTAGGGTTTGTAACCAATAAAGCACTCTTGGCAAAATCACCATCTTCAATGCCGCCACCCTCCCCAGCAGAGATAATGGGAGCGGGTTCCACACCTGCAGCTGCGTACTCACTTTCAAGAAAATCCTCTCAAAGTTTCACTTATACAGCTCCTTCGGATCTCGGGTTAAAATACCCAGATACACAAAAGAGTTCCCAGTCCATTTTAATGGGCATGCACCTTCCCATGTCCCCCTGATTGTATCCCTTATGTCCAGTGCCTCCAACTTATCCATATTAATTCGAAGTCCCGCAAACCTCCCAAATAGTGCAAATTCATCTAACAATGCTGGCAAAGACTGCCATGGAGAAAGCAAATGTACCAGCATGTCATCTGCGAATGCTGCCATCTTAAAACCATACCTACCAATTCTCACCCCTTTTATTTCCTTGGATTGCTCTATCCGCCATATCAGGGGGTCCAGCGATAGCAGAAACAACAGGGGGGAGAGCGGGCAGCCCTGACGTGTGCCCCTTTCAAGGGGAAAGGTAGCTGACAACACCCTATTGCATAACACTCCCGCCGTGGGTCTCACATAGAGAAGTTCCACCATGTTGCAGAAAGACGTCCCCAGGCCGTAATATGGTAGAATTCCCTTTAAATACTGCAAATTCACCCGGTCAAAAGCTTTTTCCGCGTCAAAGCTAATCAGGAGTGAGTTCAGCTTGTGCTCCTTTACCCACTCTAATGACGCAAGGATCTTCCGTAAATTGCGTACTGCATAACAGCCCTTCACAAAGCCCACTTGCGATTCGTGCACCAACTCCCCCAGCCAGGCGATCTTCCAAAATCTTGGAGAACACTTTAACGTCAAAATTCAATAACGAAATAGGCCGATAAGATGCTGCTTGTGTAGGGTCTTTACCTAGTTTGGGGATTAATATAATGTGTGCATGGTTCGCGCCCCCAAGTAAATGCACCCTGCTGCGTTCTTTGATGGTAAACTGCCACAAGAGAAGGGGAAACAAAGTCTCCTAACAATTTATATAACTCTGCCCCATACCCATTGGGGCCAGGGACCTTGTGACAACTCGCCTTCTGGATGACATATTGAACCTCACGCAACATTATCGGCTCATCCAATTGTTTCCTTTTGTCTGCCTCCAGTCGGGGGATCAGTAACTCCCGTAAATATTTCTCCATAGTAGGTAAAGACTCCCCCTCTCTAGAATACAGCTTTTGATAAAATGACCGAAAAACTTGGGCAATCGCTCGATTCTCCTTATGTAACCCGCCTTGTTCATCCCGCAACGCCGCCACCGATCGGGCACCCCGACTACCCCTGAGGCGTCATGCCAGGAGCCTCCCAGGCTTATCCCCAAACCGGTATAGCTGATACCGATAGTACAGGTGAGATTTTTTGGCTCTCCGATGGAGTAATTCATTTAAGGCAGTTTGGGCCTCCCATATTTTTCTCTTGCCTTCCACGCCGGGTTGCCCTGCCCATCTCCGCCTCTCCTTCACCACTAATCGTTCCAAACGCACAATCTGTTCGTTAAGCATTCGCCGTTTCCATACCGTATACCCAATAATATTCCCACGTAATACGACCTTCGCAGTTTCCCAAAATAGCTTGGGATCCTCCTGATGTTGGCCATTATGTTCTACAAACTCCTGCCACTTCTGTTTGAGATAAGCCCGAAACTCCGTATCCCTATATAAGTCTACTGGAAAGCGCCAAAGTCTAACCTGCGATGTGACATCATGCCACTCCAATTCCACCCAGATGAAAGCATGATCCAAAATCTCAATGGGGCCAATTTGCGCATCCGTTACCCCGGTAAAAAGCCGTTCTGACACCAAGATATAATCGATCCTCGCGCTCGACCCATGCGCCCTTGACTGGTGGGTAAAGTCTTTCTCCATCGGGTGTAACAAGTGCCATGGATCAACTACTCCCAATCTATGTCGCAGCCCCTGCAAAGTTTTTGTGGTCTGCGTCCGTGCTCTGTCCTCCCCTCCCCTCGTTGTATCCAACTCTGTGTCTAGCACACCATTGAAATCTCCGGCCAAAACTAGGGGGGCGTCCGCCAATTGCTCTATACGGGAGGCCAAGTGGGCATACCATTCCCTATCCATCACATTCGGGCTATATATATATTGCCCAACAGTACTGGACGTCCCTCCAACACACCCTGCAATAATATGTACCTTCCATCTGCATCCGCACATTCACGCTCCAAAACAAAGCGAACCCTCTTATGCATCAAAATAACCACACCACCTTTTTTCCCCTTCGCTGGAGCCCCCCATCCACATCCCACCCAGTCTCTCTGCAGCTTAAGGTGCTCCTTGGCAGTCTGGTGGGTCTCCTGCAATAGAGCAATATCACATTTTTGCCGCGCCAGCGCTCGCAATATTTTATGTCTCTTAATCGGGCTTCCTATCCCACATACATTCCAAGAAATAATCTTCAGGTTTACGGGTACCAAAGAAATTCAGCTCTCATGGTGAACAAAATCTGTTGAGGTAGGGCCCCCCCAGCCTGAGGCCCCCCCCCTAGCATATTTTCCCTTTACCTGGCTTAATCCTAATATACACTTCCGGCTGCATCCCTCCCTCTCCCATCCCCCTCTCCCCAACTCCCTTCCCCTCCCCCTTCGAAGCCCACTTCCTTCACATTACTGTATTGCCCTCTCCCTCTCCTACTAGATCACCAAGAAGTGTGCGGGTAACCCCTCCTCCCACGCTGCGCATCCCAAGCCCTATCTCCTCTTTTAGATAGCCCAAACATGCCCCTCTCCCTTCCCATACCTACCCTTCCTCCTGGTCCAGGGGTAAGAACAGCCCCCAGACTTGCCCATTGGCAACCCCCCAATAAGTTTTCAATAAACATTATTAACAACACATTCTTTCCCCAGCAATCCCATTCCCTCCTCCCGTCTCTCCCAAATCAACAAATCATACCCCCTTGCATTTTCTTTCCAAATTATCCTCCCAAACAAAAACTATGTGCACTAGCCTGCCTTAATGCCCTCCTCTCTCTGCTGCAAGCAAATAGAGCTAATACACAAAATCAGCAGCGTCCCCCAAAGTCCAACCTTTCAGACAGTCCAACGTCTAGGCCAACATTCCATCAAATTTGAACTCCAGATCCATCTGGACTAGCCAGGGTTGCTTCTCAGGGAACTCTGGAAGATACTCCCTAAGCTGCCGACATGCTCTTCACTAACTCCGCCACATACTGAGACGCCTCTGCTGCTGTTTCAAAAACTCTGTGTCATCCCTCATAGGTGATATGAAGCTTGGCCAGGTACTGCACCATAAATTTTACCTTGGCCTCCACGAGCTGCTGGCAAATAGGCACATATGCCCGTCTCCGTTGACTCAAGGTGGCAGAATAGTCCTGCACCACTCACAGCCTCATGTTGTCTCTTTCTATGACCCCCCTTCCTCCGGGCCGCTCTCAGCACCGCTTCCTTCTGAGGGAACTGCAGAAATTTAGCCAGTACCACACGAGGCCTCCGATCTTTCAGCTGTTTAGGCCCCACTCTATGCACGCGCTCTAACAAAATATGGCCATGCTCCTCCCCATCATCTACCAGAGAAGAAACCAAGTTTTCCACCTGGGCTTTCAAGTCTTTATCCAAAATAGACTTGGATAGCCCCAGAAAGTGCAAATTGTTCCGTCTGGACCTGTTTTCTAAATCGTTTGTCTTAGCTTCCTGTGCTGCCATCGCTGCTCGCATTCTCTTTACCTCCAGTGATAGCGTTTCCACTGTCTCCTCCTGTCGCACGATACGGGCCTCTGCTTCCTGCATCTGGCTGCCCAGTGTACTCAACGAGTGCTGCAAAGTGTCCATTTTTCCGTTCAGCACCTCAAACTGAGCTGACAATGCCCCTGCCACCGCTGATATTTCATCCACCAGTGCCGGCGAAATTGAAGGGTTCAGCTTCGGCGGCTATGCCGCCATCTTGAGCGGCTCAGCCGCCTGGTCTTTTTCCCTCCTACTTGCTTTAACTGCAGCTGCCATCCGCCGCTCGCCACACTCCTGTTCCAGTGCCTTTGCACAGCAGCCCGATGGCTATTTAACGGCTCAGTTTTCCAGCGCAAGGGTTGGGGGTCCGGAGCACGAGCGATTCACGTCCGCTCGCTCTCACCACATCACATGATCTCCAAACGAAGTGCTCTTTATAAGAAAAGATAGGCTTTCACTCCACTGGATGCTCTAAAAGTAAAGGATGCAGAACTGACAATAAAACAAGAAGTGCGCTATCTCGGAAACACCCTGAATCAATGACTGAGCATGCAAACCCACATCAACATCACTAGGGCAGTATATCGTAAAATCAGAACCCTTCAACATGTACGCCCACTACTGGATTTGCACAGCTTCCGCACCGTATTCCAAGCACTCATCTTCCCACACTTCGACTATGCTAATATTATCCTCCAAGACCTGCCGAAATATATATTACAACCACTTCAGATGGCCCTAAATACAGCAGCCTGAGCCCTACAGGATGCATCCAGGTCTGAGCATATTACGCCCATCTTAATGCAACTACTTTGGCTACCAATAGCAAGCCACATAAAATATAAGGCACTACCGATGACATTCAAAGCAATAAATGATCTGACCACAGATTCCCTCTTGGACATCACACAGTTAGCAGAATGAGGAGGCAAAGCTTGGCAAACATACTTAAGACACCAGCAGCGATAATAAAAAGCACCAAAGCATTCAGTAATTGAGCCTTCTCCATTGTACACACCAACCCTTAGGAACACCCTACCAAATCTGATCTGCACCGTCTCTGACCTCTCAATAAAGATCCATTTATTCCAACAGCTCTATGATCATATAACAATGTATTCAATAATCATAAACTGACTCCATATAGCCGCTTACCTTTATGCTATAGGACATTGAAGGAAACATACATCATCATGTAATATACAGTAGCTCAACCCTGTTTAATTACCCAAATTGACATTCCTGTTCAATGTAAAACGTTCCAATGTTGTTGTTCTATGTAAACCGCTCTGATTGTAAAATAGAGCAGTACATAAAATCAAATAAATAAATAAACAAAATAAAGTGTTTATACCCCAAAGGGAGTCACGATTGGTAGCACTACCAGTTGGGGTCCTGCAAGGATCTGCCCTGTCTGCTGCGCTGTTTAATGTTTATTTGGTGCTGTTTTGTTGCTTGTTAAATGCCTTGAATATATACTATAAGGTTTATGCAGATGATATTTTATTATATACTCCCCTGGAGGATATTAGCTAGAAAAGGTTAATATCATACAGTTGTCTCCAAAGATCAGGAGTTGGTTAGTGAATAATATGTCTATTAATTTTGAAAAATCAGAGGGAATGATTATTTCTAAAGAAAGGACAATGATTCCACCAGTGTATTTACAATTAGAGGATAATATGGTTGCCTTTAAGCAGGAAGTACGATATTTCGGGGTGGCAACTGAGTCTACTTCATCTTTAAGTCACAAGTTAACTATGTAATTCGCAACATGTTTTCTAAAATGTGGTGATTTGGAAATGAAAATTATGGTTATCCCATGATCCATTTAGAAGTTTAGTGTGGGCTGTAATCCTGCCATATTTGGATTATTGTAACTTACTTTCTCCAGGAACAAGCAGAAAGTCAGTCCTCACTTATGGGTGACGTCGGCACCGATGGAGCCCGCGTGGAGCAATTCCCCAGCTTTCAAAGAAAGCCTTTGGGATTGCTGCCATGCATGCGTGAGCCTCTTCCTGCCCAAAGGTGCCATCTTGCTCAGTCTCCCTTTTTCCATAGAGCCCTTCGGATGCACGTCCTCGTCCCTCGGAAAAAGTGTTTCGTTTTTGGCCTCCGGCCTGTGGTTTTTCTGGTAGCACTGGTCCTCTACCCGTCCTCCCCTGCTCTGTTTTTCCCTTGAGTGAGAGGATGTCTTTTTCTGTAAACGTTTATTTCCTTTTGCGGGCTTCGCACCCTTTTTTCCCCCAACTGCTGGCCACAAGGGTCTTCATCCTAGCAGGGGCCCGGCCCTTTTTGCC
The DNA here is from genome assembly GCA_033557465.1 of Ichthyophis bannanicus. Classification (NCBI taxonomy): domain Eukaryota; kingdom Metazoa; phylum Chordata; class Amphibia; order Gymnophiona; family Ichthyophiidae; genus Ichthyophis; species Ichthyophis bannanicus. The sequence continues at coordinate 712,482,114 of CM066033.1, read as the reverse complement.
CCAATGGCCACTGGGTTTAAGAAATGTGACAGATGATCCAAAAACATGTTGCTCACGGACACCCACGACTGCTGTCTTCAGTGTCTTGGGGCTGACCATGACCCGGAGCTCTGCTCTCTTTGCAAGAAAATGTCCTCCAAGGCCCTGCTAAGTCATAAGCAGAAGTCTGATGACATTTTCCGTAAGATAGCCCCGGAATCCCCGGCGGCACCCTCGGTTGTCCTTCCACTGGTGGGATCCCCCACCTCGGTCCCGTGCTCTTGGCGGCACTCCCACCAGGGGTCCCCTGAAGTGGAGAGGCGTAAGAAGACCTAGACCATGGGATGCTGTTCCAAGGGTTGCAGAGCAGAGATGGCATCCATCTGTCCAAGAAAGGTCAACACATCTTTGGTAGTAGACTGGCTAATCTACTGAAGAGGGCTTTAAACTAGATTCGTTGGGGATGGGTGAAGAAAGCCCCCAGGTAAGTGAAAGCCCCCAGGTAAGTGATACATTAAATACCTTTATGGAAATGGGTAACAGGGGTAACATATGGAAAGCAGTGTGTATTAATGCCCGTAGCATGGGAAATAAGATCTCTGAAGTTGAAGCTTTGGTGGGAGTGGCTGACTTAGATTTAGTGGCAGTTACAGAAACATGGTTCACAGAAAACCATGACTGGGATGTAACTATACCTGGCTATACTTTATTCAGAAAGGACAGGGTAGGAAGAAGGGGAGGAGGAGTAGCACTATATGTAAAAACTACTATTAAAGCTTTGGAATTACAGAGCTTAAAAGGGAGAGAGGAGGCATTGTGGGTTAAACTAGAAAGAGGGAAAGAGAAATCTATTTGCATTGGTGTGATATACAGACCTCCCTCACAAGAGGAAGAGGTGGACAGAGAGTTAATTGAAGACATACGCAGCATTGCTAGGAAAGGGGAAGTGCTACTGCTAGGAGATTTCAATATGCCAGATGTTGATTGGCACTTTCCTGCTGCAGTATCATCTAGGAGTAAGGAGATCCTGGATTCTCTACAGGGAGAACTATTCAGGCAATTGGTAACAGACCCCACACGTGAAGGGGCCATACTGGACTTGGTGCTTACCAATGGTGAAAGTGTTTCTGATGTTGTAGTGGGAGATCATTTTGCATCCAGTGATCACCAGATGGTGTGGTTCAGTATTAGGACTAGGGCTGTTAGAATCCATTCCAAGGTGAAGATCTTAGACTTTAGGAAGACTAACTTTGCGAAGATGGGCCAATACCTCAGGGAGTCATTAGTGGGATGGGAACAGCTGGGGGATGTAGAACAACAGTGGGCAAAACTGAAAGGGGGTATTTTAAAGGCAACCAACCTTTTTGTTAAAATGGTAAATAAAGGCAAAAGGAACAGGAGACCGCTATGGTTTTCAAAGGAAGTAGCTGAAAAAGTGAAGAAAAAGAAGGAGGCCTTCATGAAATACAAGAGATCACAGAGAAAGGAAGACAGGCATCTGTATTTGGAAAAACTTAGAGAAGCTAGCAAAGTAGTCAAGAAGGCAAAGATTCAAAAGGAGGAGGAAATAGCCAATGCAATAAAATGGGGAGATAAGACATTTTTCAGATATATTAGTGAGAAGAGGAAGGGCAAAAGTGGTATTGTCAGACTCAAGGGTACAGGGGGGGAATATGTAGAAGCTGATAAGGATAAAGCGGAATTGCTTAACAAATATTTTTGTTCTGTGTTCACAGATGAAGAACCAGGAGCAGGACCTCAGAAAACACCCACAAATAAGAACAGAAGCGAGGGACATCTTGAACAATTTTCAGAAGACTGTGTTCGTGAGAAAACTAGCTCAACTTAAAGTAGACAAAGCGATGGGACCGGATGGGATACACCCTAGAATACTGAGGGAACTTGGGGACGTTCTAGCAACTCCACTGACTGACCTTTTCAATGCCTCGTTGGAGTCGGGAGTGGTGCCAAAGGACTGGAGAGAGGCTCATGTGGTGCCTTTACACAAAAGCGGAAGTAAGGATGTGGTTGAAAACTACAGGCCGGTTAGTTTAACTTCAGTGGTGAGTAAATTAATGGAAACGCTGTTGAAAGAGAAAATAGTGAGGTTTCTGGAGTCCAGCGGATTACAGGATCCGAGGCAGCATGGATTCACCAGAGGCAGGTCTTGTCAGACAAATCTGATTGATTTCTTTGACTGGGTGACCAGGGAGTTGGACCGAGGGAGAGCTCTAGATGTGGTGTATTTAGATTTCAGTAAAGCCTTTGACACTGTTCCTCACAGGCGACTTATAAACAAACTGAGCACCCTAGGGATGGACCCTAAAGTTACTGCTTGGGTTAGAAATTGGTTGGGTGGGAGGCGACAAAGAGTACAAGTAAATGGAGCTCACTCTGAGGAGAAGGATGTTACCAGTGGTGTGCCCCAGGGATCTGTCCTTGGTCCGATTCTTTTTAACATCTTTGTTAGTGATATAGCGGAAGGGCTGTCGGGTAAGGTTTGCCTCTTTGCGGATGATACCAAAATCTGCAATAAAGTAGACACCCAGGAAGGTGTAGATAACATGAGGAGGGATCTAGCTAAGCTTGAAGAATGGTCTAGAATTTGGCAGCTGGGATTTAATGTTAAAAAATGTAAGGTCATGCATTTGGGCTGCAGCAATCCTAGGGAGCAATACAGCATAGGAGATGAAGTACTTTTGTCCACTAAAGAAGAGCGGGACCTAGGCGTAGTTGTGTCCGATGATCTTAAAGTAGCTAAACAGGTAGAAAAGGCGACGGCAAAAGCTAGAAGGATGCTTGGGTGCATACGGAGAGGAATGGCTAGCAGAAAAAAGGAGGTGATAATGCCTCTGTATAAGTCTTTGGTGCGACCTCATTTGGAGTATGGTGTGCAATTCTGGAGACCGCACCTTCAAAAGGATGTGAACAGGATGGAGTCGGTGCAGAGGGTTGCTACTAAGATGATTAGTAGTCTTCATTATAAAGCATATGAGGACAGACTTAAGGATCTTAATATGTACACCTTAGAGGAAAGGCGGGATAGAGGTGATATGATTGAGATGTTTAAATACCTCCGTGGCATAAATGTTCAGGGAGAGAGCCTCTTTCAATTGAAAGCAAGTTCTGCGACGAGGGGACATGGGATGAGGGTGAAGGGAGATAGATTCAGGAGTGATATGCGGAAATATTTCTTTACGGAAAGAGTAGTGGATCCGTGGAATAGTCTCCCAGTGGAGGTGGTAGAGATGAGGACAGTAACTGAATTCAAAAAAGCATGGGACCAACACAGAGGATCTCTAAAGGTAAAAAGTGGACTGTTGTAGTTGTTGTTATGGAAGGACAGACTAGATGGGCCTTGTGGTCTTTTTCTGTCATCATATTTCTATGTTTCTATGTTTCTATGAAGTCACTGTTGGGGGCTCCAGTCAAGCGCGAGCTCTCCCGCGCTCGGTCGCTCAGCCCCCTCAGTGTTCCCGAGAGTCGGACAAGGAGCGGCCTCATAAGGTACTTTGTACAGATACGGAGGCCTCCGGCAATAGCGCCCAGCCTCCTGAAGGCCGTCCCAATGAGGACCCCCTCTACTCCTCCACACCAGACCCGGTAATCCCGGTGGTGACATCGCAGGGACCGCGTCCGTGTGGGAGTCCTACATCCTGGCACTAGAGTGCAGCGTTTCTGCCTTCTTAGCTGCCCAGCAGGCGCTCTCACCCAGCACAGCTAGCCCGCACCTCGAGACCAAGGTTCCCTCGAGAGGGACACTGAAACCCGCCCTGGAAACCCCCGAGAGCCATGGGTCTTGCTCGCCTTCCCGGTCCTCTGGAGCGAGATCCTCCAAGGCTGGCTCCAAGCGGGCCTCGACCTCTGGACAGGGCAACCAGCCCTATTTGGACTCTTTCTCAGACCTCTCGGACTGGGAGTCGGATGGGGATACCTCCTTGGAGACCCATGCCCACAGAAACCTCCCTTCAGATCCATCCCCGCCTGCCTCTCGGAGGCGTTCGCCGCCTGACATCATTCCTAGAGTTCATGCAGGACATAGCATGGGCCCTCAGCCTGGCTATACAGGACGACGAGGAGCAGCGAGCGGAAGAGCTCGATATTCTGCAGTATGAGTCCCCGCCTCGGGAGTCTCTTACTGTTCTAGTTCCTCCCATTTTGTCGAGGCTGCTTCTCCGCATGTGGGAGACACCTGCTTCGGTCCCCATAGTGAGCAAACACCTTGACGCTATGTACAGGGTCCAATGTGGCACGGCGTTCCGGAAGACCCAGCTCCCACACACCTCCATAGTAGTGGAGTCGGCAATGCGGAAGCAAAAGATCCTGAGTTGCACTCTTCGGTCCCCCCCGGTCAGGGAATCGACAGCTCTCAATGCCCTTGGGCGCAAGGCCTATCAGGAGTCCATGCTCACATGCCGCATCAAGACATACCAATTGTATATGGGCATGTTCCTGTGCATGACCTCGCCAAAGAGCTCGGCGGGTTCTCCGCAGGCCTCGGTGGTGAACCCCTTCTCAGGTTCCAAACCCTCCTGAGATCCATCACGGAGTGCTCAAAGTACCTCTCCCATGCGGCGTATGACACGTTTGAGTCCTCCTCCTGAGTGGCATCAGCTGGCATTGGGGCACAATGCCAGGCATGGCTCCAATCCTTGGACCTGGAGCAGTGGGTCCAGGAGAAGCTCCTGGATGTCCCCTACCTCGGCGAGCAGCTTTTTGGTAAACCTATGGAGGATAAGGCCACTGAGATAGAAAGGGAGTTCATCACTTGAACTCGTCTCTCGCATAAGACCTCCTCCCTCCCTCAGAAGAAACAGCAACAAAGAAGCTGTTCTTCCAAAGGAAGGGACTCCCCTTCCGGGGTTACCTTCCTTTCCCGTCCACCCCCATGCCAGCTCCCAGCACGCAGTGGAAGGGAAGTGCACATAGCCACCGCAAGCCTAAAGAGCCTAAGGCCCAGCAACCGGCGCCACCCCATCCCGCACAGGGTTTTGGATGCCGACGGCATAGCCTCTCGCCCCGCGGCAGCACTTCCGCTGGTGGGGGAACACCTGACCCTCTTCGCCCCGCAGTGGGCGTCGATCAAGTCGGACACCTGGGTCCTCCGAGTGATCTGGGACGGATATAGTCTCCGCCTGGACAGGTGCCCTCCTCCCTTCTTGCCAGTGGAGCCTACTCGGCTCCTTTCGCACCAGACCTTCTTGCAGCGGGAGCTGTACAACCTCCTCGCCCAACGGGCGGTCGAGAAGGTACCACTGCACCTTCGAGGCCGTGGGTTCTACTCCCGCTACTTTCTTGTTCCAAAAAGGATGGGAGGCCTACGCCCCATCCTTGACCTCCAGAACCTAAACAAGTTCCTGGTGCGGGAGAAGTTCAAAATGTTATTGCTTGGTGTCCTGCTGCCCTTCCTTCAGCAGGGCGATTGGCTATGCTCCTTAGACCTCAAGGACACTTACGCCTACATCCTAATCCATCCCCAACACAGGCAATACCTGTGCTTCAGGGTGCAGGGGGAACACTACCAGTACAGGGTGCTCCCCTTCGGGCTTGCGTTTTCACAAAATGTCTCTCCAAAGCCGCTGCCTCCCTCAGGCGACAGGGCATACCCGTCTTCCCCTACCTCGACAACTGGCTCGTCACGGGGACCTCAATCGATGAAGCATGCCTGGTGGTGTCGCAAACGATCCTCCTCTTCGAATGCCTCGGCTTCTTGGTCAACTACTCCAAATCCCATCTCGAGCCTGTGCGAACCCTGGAGTTCATAGGCGCTCACCTCGACACAGAGCGAGCGACCGCCTTCCTGCCCACGGACCAGGTGGACCGCCTCCAGGCCGTGGCGGCCCAGGTCCAGAGCAGGGCTTAGGTTATTGCACGGGTCATGCTGTGCCTCCCAGGACACATGGCCTCCACTGTCCATGTGGTCTCCCACACCTACATGCACATGCGGACAGCCCAGTGGTGCCTCAGGGCACAATGGAGCCAGGCCTTTGGCCACCTCAGAGACCCTATCTGGGTCTCCTGCAGTCTCCACGACTTCCTGGGTTGGTGGCGGGACCCCGAAGTCTTCTTCGGGGAATGCCCTTCCAGATCCAACAGCACGAGCTCGTCCTAATGATGGATGCTTCTCTGCTGGGGTGGGGAGCCCACTGCAGCGCATTGTGCACCCAGGGACAGTGGTCGCCCAAGGAGTCTCAGCAGCAGATCAACCTACTCGAGCTTCAGGCAGTCCGATGGGCCCTGAGGGCCTTCAAGGGCTATCTGAGGGGGAAGTCGGTGCTCATGCAGACCGACAACAGGGTAGCCATGTTTTATATCAACAAGGAGGGGGGGGGGGAACAGGATCACTCCTCCTCTGCTGAGAGGCTATCCTCCTCTACGTCTTGCCAGGGGATGACCCTGCAAGAAGTCTACCTCCCAGGCTAGGAGAATGTCCTCACGGAAAACTCAGCAGGATCCTCCGTCCACACGAGTGGTGCCTGGATCCAGAGGTCGCTGGCATCTTGTTCCATCGGAGGGGGACCACATCCATGGACCTATTTGCCAGTCCGGTGAACGCACATCTTCCCCGCTGTTGTGGACCGGTCCCGCACCTGAGCAGGGTGGCCCTGGATGTGTTCCTCTTGAACTGAACCTCCGGCCTTCTTTACGCATTCCCTCTCACTCCTCTCATTGCGAGGACCCTCCACAAGGTTCAGCGGGACCAAGCTTTTATGATCCTCGTGGCCTCGATAGCCTTGGCTCCTGCTTCTGCTCCTGCTCTCGTCCGAGCCCCCAGTCTCCCTGGGCTGTGCGCCAGGTCTATTGACACAGGAGGAAGGTCAGGTGTTCCACCCAAACCTGACCTCGCTGTCCCTTACAGCCTGGAAGCTGAATGGGTCGCCTTAGCTCTGCTGCACCTCCCAGAGGACATCAAGGAGATTCTCCTCGTATCGAGGAAGGACTCAACGAGACGGGCATATGCCTTTAAGTGGCGATGCTTCTCGACTTGGTGCTCCGAGCTTCAGATCAATCCGTTCTCCTGCTCTACCCGGTGGGTCCCCAAGTATCTCCCCTCCACCTCTCGAAGGCAGGGTTGAAATCCAATTCGGTCAGGGTACACCTGAGTGTCATTTCGGTGAAATACCCCCCCGTTGTGGGAAAACACCTCTCGGGGCAGCCCTTGGTCTCTCGATTCATGCAAGGTCTCTTGCTTTCCAAGCCTCCCATCCGGTCTCTGCCACCAGAGTGGGACCTCAATGTGGTGCTGATGCAGCTCACGTGAGCACGCTTTGAGCCGATGGTGACATGCTCGCTTCGGCATCTCTCCTGGAAGGTGGTCTTCTTGGTGGCTTTGACTTCAGCTCGCTGAGTCAGCGAACTTCAGGCCCTCATGGCTGAGGCTCCATACACCAGGTTCTAAGGGAACAGGGTGGTCCTCCACACCCATCCCAAGTTCCTACCGAAGGTGGTCTCGGACTTTCATCTCAACCAGGAGATAGTCCTACCGACCTTCTTCCCGAGACCGCAGGCCGACCAGGCATCGGTGGTATTGCATACACTCATCTGCAAGAGGGCTCTTGCTTTCTACCTGCAGCATCCCCAGGTCCAACTGGTTCTTTGTCGCCTATGACCCCAATCGCCTAAGGCAGGCAGCCACCAAACACACCATCTCCTTCTGGGTGGTGGACTACATTGCAAAGGCGAGCGCCCCACTGGATCTGCGGGTCACCATGCACAGCGTCCGAGCCAAGGCGGCTTTGCTGCGCTCAGTGCCTCTAACGGATATCTTCCAGGCTGCGACCTGGTCTTCAGCGAATACTTTCGCTGTCCACTACTGCCTGGAGAGGGAGTCCTGCTGGGACAGCGCCTTTGGCCAGGCTGTACTCCATAATCTGTTCGGGATATAAGCAACTCCTGCCCTCCGACCCTTCTTCGATGGCTACCGAGAGCTTCAACCCGGGGACCCAAAGACTTGGGCTCCTCCGGGCATTGACTACTGCTCATGGCCTCGCGGAGGCGGTTTTGGGTTACAGGCTCGGTAGCCTATAGCTGGGGAGGCCAATAAGTGAGGACTGACTTCCTGCTTGTTCCTGGAGACAGCGTAGTTACTCACCTGTAACAGGTGTTCTCCAGGGACAGCAAGAATCAGTCCTCACTACCCTCCCACCTCCCCCTGAAGAGTTGCTATTTTTGTCCTTCCCTTGCCATCTGCTTAGTAGGGCTCTAGCTAGGGGACCTGACTGAGCAAGATGGCACCTTTGGGCAGGAAGAGAACCACACATGTGTGGCAGCAATCCCAAAGGCTTTCTTTGAAAGCTGGGGAATTGCTCCGCGCGGGCTCCGTCAGTGCCAACGTCACCCATAAGTGAGGACTGATTCCTGCAGTCCCTGGAGAACACCGGTTACAGGTAACTACGCTTTATTTAAAAATATGTTTCTGTATTGCCATTAGTCCAAAATGCAGCAGCTCAATTGATTTATGGGCTGTGAAAATTTCTTCACATTACCATGCATTTAACAAGAGCTTCACTGCTTTCCAGTAAAGCAGTGGTGAGTTTAAATGTTTAGTGCTGGTGCATAAATTTATATGTCAGAAAGAGGGTAAAGAACCATGTGTTCTTACTTGCGGTAATCATTTCAATACTCTACTCTTTTTCGCACTTCATTCCCACCTGAACGTGCCCAAAATTCTTCTCCCTGCTATTCTGTTCTCAATTTATTACCTTCCCCAAAATATATACTCCAACCTTTCTACCAATTATCTTTATCAAGAGGAATACCCCAACGTAAACAATACATCTTTAACTTTTGCTGAAAATTTAACAAATTCTTTTCTAGTCCAATAAATACTGGTAATGCATTCCACAATCTTGGAGCAGTGATTGAAAATGCTGTATTGCACATACAGGTCAATAGGCCTTCATTTAATGAAGGAATCTGCAATAAGCCTATGATATTTTTTTTAATAAATCAAGTTATTTTTTGAATGATGTTTGTATTAGTATTATTTTATTGTTTTATTGTATTATGAATGGTTCTTACGTATATATATATATATATATATATATACTGTAAAAGCTTGTAAATAGTTTCAAGATATGCTTATACTTAATGTTTATAGTTCTAATTACCGTTTAATGTATCTAATTATTTCTAAACTGTTCTATGTATTTCTTGTTGTTTGATGTAAACCGCCACTGATCTTGGGAAGTGGCAGTATATAAAAGACTTACAAATAAATAAATAAAATAAATAAATGTTTATTAAAACTTGATATACCGCCCTTCACAATGGCAGCAAGGCAATTTATGTAAACCGCATATATATTAACGGTGTATTGCAGTATATAAATATAATAAATTAAATGAAATTAGTAATTAGATTGTGGTATTGGAGTAGGTCACCATGAATATCGAGTTAGTCTTTTTGCTGATGATATGCTGTGTTATATGGGGCATACCAAAGGGACACAATGTTAATTGTACATAATTCCTATGTTTAATGTAAAACATGTTCTGATGTTCCATGTAAACCGCCCCTGATCTCAGGAAGGGGCAATATATAAGCTTTGTTAAATAAATACATAAATAAAATATGGACTGGATATTGGGGATTTTGTATTTTCTGGGCTTCAGATCAACTGGGGCAATCAGTGGCCCTGCAACTACACAAAGGGTGTGAAAAGCAATAGTAACTTCATGCTATGCTGGGCTGTGAGATCCATGAAATACTTTGGCATTCATCACAGTACAAACTTGACTGATATCTATAAGAAAAATATGACAGACCAGAGAGAGATCATTAAAACACCCTATCACAAATGACAGGGCTTGTCCCTGCCCCTATGAGATGCTTGACCCCCCAGAAAAAATTATATTCCTCTCTAAAATACATCCCTTGCAAACTCTACCCATTTGGGTTAAAAAAACAAGAGCAGCAGCAATTTAAAGCAATAGTGAGAAAATTCATTTGGAAAGTGATGAACCCATGGATTCACTATACAAAGCTTGTGAGAGAGAAGCATAAAGGGAGGGTAAGGATTGCCTGATTTGCAATTATATAACGTTGCAGTTTTAATAGGCTGGATCTATGAGGAATATACACACAATTGCAGATATGCTCCCATGAATCTTTGGAAGAAGTGATGTCAATCATGGTTCTCCCTTGCTGCTATACATGATTGAAGCAGCCCTTTGAAATAACCTGCAAGGAGGGGGGGGGGGGGGAATTAATTCTTTGCCCCTTGCAACTGGCATGACGGTAATTCTGCAATGTGGGGAAAAAATGTATTGAGTATCGCTGCTCCTCCCACTTACTGGCAATGTGGACTTCCAACCAGGGATGGGAAAGTTTTCACCAATGGGGGGAATAGGGATGCATGGGATTTAGAACAATTGCGAAAATTGGGGCAAGGAAGACTTCCTTCTTTTGAATAGCTCAAAACCAAGGGTAATATTTCAAATACTCACTTGTTTACATATCTTCTAGATCAGAAATTAATTTGAACATTACAGCCTAAGTATAGAGATAGATCACACTGTAGTGATTTGGACAAATAATTTCAAAGAATTACTCCCAAACTTAAAAAGGCATTGATATAGTACAAATTGGAATGGAAAGAACTGTGAATCAGTCACTTGGACCTATCTCAAATTTGGTCACTAGAGATAGGCATAAATTGGGATGGTGACTAGATGGTGATCATATTTTCTAATCTGAACATGCAATTTAAATCGTCAGACGTACAAGATATGCAAGGGCATGTTTACTAAAGTGCTGCAGGTAGAACGGGACTAACGCACATTTAGTACATGTTTCTGAAAGGACATGGTGGCCATCGTAGCAGTAAGGGTCACAGTCATGACAGGGAAGTAATGTCACACTAGGCACATCAGTCACAACCGCACATCAAATGCGCATGTGCACTGTGAAGGCACACACTAACACCAATGTGCCCCCTCTTAGAGAAGAGTCTGTTACTGAGGCCACAGCACTGTGCTGTATGTGTGTGTGTGTGTGTGTGTGTGTGTGGGGGGGGGTTATTTGTTCTTGCAGATGCTGGTAGAACAAGTGGACACATGCAGGTAGCTGCAACATGTCATGGGACCAGTGGGGCTTGACAGCACATTAAGTGTATAATGGACCTTTAGGGATAGCTGCAATGAAAGGGTGTGTCAACACAAATGAAATCCATACCATACAATGCCTGAAAGGAGCAAGAGCAATGCAATGGGTGGACCACCACATCCCACCAGACAACAGCTTACAATACATGGCTCCCAACCCCACCAACAAAGCGGCCAGTGAAGGATAGAGAAGGCTGACTGGGAAATATGTGTACCCTGCTGCTCAGCTCAGAGTTGTTGGCCAAAATCCAAGGAGATGAGGCATGCAAATCAGTGAAACAAACTCATGTAGAGAGAATGTGCTGAGTTAGGGCACAAATTAATTTATTTCGGCTGCTTGATATACTGCCAAAAGTCAAGAATGGCTATCATAGCAGTGTACAATAAAAAAAATGGGGTCCCAGGAAAGTGAGAAGCAAAAAAAATGACAACAATGAAAAGGGAATTATAATTTGAGGAGGGAGAGTGAGTAAAAGCAAGAAAAGAGCAGGCAACTTACTGGAGGGAAGCAGTCAGGAAGCTGGGGGTTGTGGGAAGGCTGGTCGAAACAACCAGGTTTTCAGGTTCTTCTTGAAGGTGTGAAATGAGGGCTCAATATGAAGTGAGAGCAGAGACATCTGCATGAGCAGGGGGCCCCATTCTCTCTTATCGCTCCCTACGTCCCTCCTCGGAAACTCCATTCTTCTGCCAGTTACTTTCTATCTGTGCCCTTTTCTTCCACTGCCAACTCCAGACTTCGATCTTTCCATCTTGCTGCTCCTTATGCCTGGAACAAATTACCTGAGTCAGGACATCTGGCTTCAGTTCTGGCCCTATTCAAACCCAGGCTAAAAAACTCATCTCTTTGAGGCTGCTTTTGGATCCTGATCTGCTTAGTCTCCTGGACACCTCCTATGCATTTCCTTACTATTCCCTTAGATATATCCCAGACCCCACTTGTTGTGTTGTCTGTCTTGACTAGACTGTAAACTGTGATGAAAAGGGACTGTTTCTTACATGCTCTGTACAGCACTGCATACACCTTGTAGCACTATACAAATGATGATTATTAGTAGTAGCCAGGGTGTCAGCAGTGCCCAGCAGGTGGGACATGGGTTATGGTAGCCCTCTCACCCTGAATCACCTAGGATATCTAACCAGCAATAGAGTGTGGTCAGGCCTCTGGGGGGAACCCTTCCCTTTTATTGCCCTCAAACACTTGACAATGAATCTTTGCTATGGAAGAGTGTGGGCCCCCCCAATATGTAGGAAGTGGTGGCGTAATAGTCCAGTATGCAGATCCGCTGGTCCAACACACACTGGTATGAGGTACATTTGTCAGGAGATTCCTATGCTATCCATCCCTTCTGCTAACTGGGTCCAGGTCAGGCCTATAGGACACCCATCCCCAAAATAACTGGTGTTCCAATAGGTGGATCGTCCTGTGAGCACACAAATGTCAGAGGGTGTGAGACTATTCATAGCAGCTACCCATACTCTAAACAGGATGAGAGCTCTGGGAGCACATCACTCCCCAGCTCGAGCATGCCTGCCTTCAGGGAACTAAGGGACTCCCAAGCCTGGGGAGCCTGCATCCCCTCAGTAACAAGCAAGGCAGAGAGAACACTGATCCAGGAGATCCAATCAGGCTGGCTCCCCTTCAGTGGTTTAAATGTGGCCATGAGCCCCAAGAAACAGCTCATGGCACCAGCATGGTGCAAGAAACAGCTCATGGCGCCAGCATGGTGCAATGCTACATGGTCCCCCCATGCAGGGGAAGCGGTGGTTGAACTGCACATTTCTGTGCCAGACCAACATCTTGCCAGTAGTTGCAACACCTCATTTGCATGCCCTGCCCCCAACTGTGTTCAGCTATCTCCAACTCTAAGTGGAGTGGAGAAGTAGCCTAGTGGTTGGGGCAAGGTACTTCAGGCCGGAAGGTCGGTGGTTCAAATCCCACTAGAGGACAGCAACCTTGGGCCGGAAGGACTGGGGTTTCTAGTCCCACAGGTGCTCCTTGTGGTCTTGGGCAAGCCACTTAACCCTCCATAGCCCATGTTCCCTGTAAAATAGTTATCTCCAAGTTATAATACCCTATTCAATGTAATTTCAGTTTGTTCAATGTAAACCGCACTGATGCAGAATAGCACGGTATATAAGAGAATGTAAATAAATAAAATAAAATAAATAAATAAGTGGTCCATCTTTGATAGGTTCATGGAGTTCTTACCCTATTCTCCCAACTCTTCCTCAGCAGATCATAACAGCTGCCCTGTCATATCTTGCCAGTGCATATGCAGATCTGCACATCATACTTTCGAGACTACCCATTGCTTCTAGATATAGGTGTGCTCACTCTCCCAGTAGGTACAGTCCTCTGCTGATGGCTCTAGTTTTTGGGGCTGTCCTGGGTGCTTCATAATGCTGCCCCCCCAATTGTCACTGACCTAGGCACCTTCTGATTTGCCTTGGGATAGTATAAGCCATAGGTGTCAATGCCTTCTCTATGTGGGATTACTCTGACCTGTTCCCTGTATGGGGATTATGTTCAGACTGTGCCAACATGGCGGGTGCAACTAGTGCCTGGTCAGAAGCAGGCCTTTTCTACATCCTTGCTAATGGCAGTTTTCCTAGCCGCACCAGCAGCGCTCGCCTGTTTCTACCCACCGTTCACCTCAACTCTGCCCTAACCCTATCTTTTTGAGTGATATGTCGGTAGCATGGAGTTTTTAGTGTGACTGCCTTTTTGCCAAAGCTCCCAGCTACCGTGGGGCCTGGGTGTGTGCTATTCATGTGCTAGACCCTATGCTTCCTACTACCATGCTTTAGTAAACATGCCCCGCAGTTTCATATACTGCATAAGGCATATTTATTCTGAGTTCAAGGGGCATAGACTGAGCTTAGGAATATTGATTTATGTCTCAAATGTAAGATGAAACCAGGTAAGTTTACATGCTACTTCCTCGCATGGGCAAAGCTGTAGTTTGTGGTCTAGGCATCATTCGTGCGACTAGGGACCCTGCTTATCCTGTCCACTAGGGCATTGTCTTGGCCCGGAAGGTATACTGCCTTGAGGAACATTCCCTGATTGGTTGTGTATGAGCAGAGGGCTATTGCCTTCTGGCAGAGGCACAGAGACCCTGTGCCCCCCTGCTTGTTCAGACAGAACATCGCAACCTGGTTGTCCATTTGGACTAGCACAGACTGGCTCCGCAGGTGGTGTTGGAAGGCCTTGATCACTAGAAAAATGGTCTTGAGCTCTAGCAGGTTGATCTGCTGCTGGCTCTCTGCTAGGGACCAGTTGCCCTGCATGTGCAGTTCCTCACAGTGGGCACCCCAGCTCAGTAGGGAGATGTCTCTAGTGAGGACCCTCTGGGGGTTTGGGTGCTGGAAGGGCATGCCCTTCTGCAGGTGCTGTGCATCCTGCCACCAACAGAGTGACTCTGCTTGCTGATGAGACACTGAGTCCTGGTTCCAGAGCCTGCCGTGCCTTGAGTCCAGTGTGAGCAGAGGCACTATTGAGCTGCCCGCATGTGGAAGCGGGCATTGGGGACCACATGGACTGTGGATGCTATTTGGCTTGGTAGGCAGAACACGGATTATGCCAACACTCCATGATGGCACTGCACCTCGATCGCCAGGGCCCTGAGGTGATCTGCCCTGTCCAGGGGGAGGAAAGCCCTGGCCTGGAGAGTATCTAGACGAGCTCCTATGAACTCCAGATCCTGTGTTGGAGTGAGGTGGGATTTGAGGTGGTTTATCACGAACCCCAGATGTTGTAGGATTTTGATGGTGTGGGCCATGGCCTGTTGTACCTCTGAGGCTGTGTCTCCTTTCACTAGCCAGTCATCCAGGTATGGGAAGACAAAGACTCCTTGGAGACGGAGGTAAGCTGCCACCACTGCCAGGCATTTGGTGAAGACTCTTGGTGTGGAGGCCAGGCCGAAGGGTAGTACCCTGTGCCGGTAGTGGTCACCTCCGACCATGAACCTTAGGTACCGCCTGTGGCTGGGATAGATAAGGATGTGGGTATAAGCACCCTTTAGATCCAAGGAGCATAGCCAATCTCCCTGTTGGAGATAGGGCAGCAATATTCCAAGGGAGAGCATTTTGAACGTCTCCTGCATCAGGAATTGAAATATTCAAGTTTCTCAAGTCTAGAAAGGGCCTTAGGCGGCCTGCTCTTTTTGGGACCAGAAAATACTTGGAGTAGAACCCCTTCCCCTTTTAGGTGGTGGGGTACTGGCTCTACAGCCCTGTCCCTGAGAAAGCCTGCAAAGTTTCTGCAGCAGGGCCTGGTGCAGGGGTATTCGAGGGGGCTCTCCTGGAAAGAAAGGAGGCAGTGTCTGGTCCAGGTAAAGGAGGTAATCTTCCCTGACCATTTGAAGTGCCCAGACGTCGGTGGTGATAGTAGGTCACTGATGGGCAAAATGAATCAGATGCCCTCCCGGTTGGTAGATGGTCCCCCATGGGTAGAGAGATTATGCTCTGGGAGTCAAAACCCCGACCCAGTCTGGGCTGGAGCCATTGTCTGGGGCTTGGGGCCGTTAGGCTTGTGTAGGCCCTGGCCTGCTCCCTTGCCCTGATGCCCCTGTTGCAGGGTCTGGGGGGCTTGGTATTGGGGATAGCCTTGATAACGCTGGCCTTTCCAGTAGAAGGGGGGCCTTTTCCCCAGTGGTTTCTTCTTGGGAAGAGTGGAGGTCTTCCTGGAGAGTCAAGTTCTGGCAAAATACTCTGTCTCGATCTCTGCCACCTTGACCTCCATCGGCTTGCTGAAGAGGTTTTCACCGAGGCAGGGGACATCGAGGCATTTCTCCTGGACCCATTGCTAGAGGTCCGATGCCTGGAGCTAGGCCTGGGGTTGGCCACCCTCGCATTAGACTCAAAGCCATCATAGGCTGCTCAAGACAAGTACTTTGAGCAATCTCCAACGGACTTCGTGAGGGTTTGGAATCATTGGAGGTGATCTCCGCTGAGACCCGCCAAGAAACCTGCGAGTTCCTTAGTCAGATCTCGGAGATACATGCTGATATGCTTATATTTGGCAACTCACTTAAAGCAAATCACCATAAAGTTGCAAATAATCAAACATAACATCAGTACGATGCAACTGAAAAACTTAAAAATTCACTAATATCAATTATACATATAATTCAATATTTTATATGTTTGCAAATTAATTTAATATCAGAGTGCCAAACACCACATACATTACAAATTTCTAATAAAATTTATTCTTTCATAATTAATTCATCTTAACAAATTTTTAATAAGATTAATTTTACTTTTATGTCAATTTTCTTTTATTAGGCATACTCCTTATCCAAATAACATTGTCACTGTATCATATCATAATATACATAGTAAATACACATAGTTCAGAGAAGAGCCACCAAAATGGTAAAGGGGATGGAAGGATACTCCTATGAAGAAAGGCTAAAAAGGTTAGGGCTCTTTAACCTGGAAAAGAGACGGCTGAGGGGAGATATGATAGAAGTCTATAAATTAATGAACGGAGTGGAACGGGTAAACGTAGATCGATTATGTTATCAGAATATAGAAAGACTAGGGGACATGCAATGAAGCTACAGGGTAAACTATTTAAGACTAATAAAAGAAAATATTTTTTCACTCAACGTGTAATCAAATTCTGGTATTTGTTACCGGAGGATGTAGTAAAGGCTGTTAGTGTAGCTGGGTTTAAAAAAGGTTTGGACAAGTTCCTGGAGGAAAGGTCCATAAACCATTATTAAGAAGGGACCCAGGATATCAATGCTTGACCCATTACAAGCATTGTGGAACCTGTGTCTTTTGGGGAAACTGCTAGGTACGTATGACCTAGATTGGCCACTGTTGGAAACAGGATACTGGGCTTGATGGACCTTGGTCTGACCCAGTATGGCATATCTTATGTTCTTATGTAAACTATTCATCAATAACAAATACATAGTCACTCCTCTTGCCTATATCATTTATTTTATCCCTCCTCCCCCTTTCAATAATCCCCCCATCTCCACTCTCCCCCCTTACCTACCTTACGGTGTGCCTCTACCCTCCTCCCCTACCCCATACACACTCCCCCGGCGTGTGTTGACTCTTATACTCCGCATAGGGGTCCATTCACTCCTTCTATTCAGCTATACCTTAGCTACCATCCCACAGTCCAACTGTTCGCTCCGGCTTCCCCGTCCCCCCAAAAAAACCTCCCTTCTTCCCCACTCTATGTCTTCCCTCCACCCCTCTTCCATATCTCCACTGCTAGTGGTCCATGTACACCCGATATCATTTATAATCGGATCGCTAACTCAATGTATTGAGTATCCTGCTCCTCTCCCACGCAGAGAGGGTCTGTACAAAAGGTCCCCATTATATCAAGAATCTTTCACCCAATTTGGCATTCCCTCGTAGTCCAACCCTCTCTACCAACATTAAATCATATATTTCCTGTCTCCAATCGGCCAACCAGGGTCCATGCCTCGATAACCATCCTAATTTTACTTTTATAATTGCAAAATAACATAATATAAACTCAATTCATATATATACATACCCCCCCTTAAAAAAAAACAATTATACAAAACTTTTTATAAAAATAAACCCCCTTTAAACGAAGCGCAAAACTGTGCCAAATATAGCAAAATACAAAAAACAAAAACATAAGGCAAAAATTATTTTTGCTCCCACTGTTTACATCATTATCAAACTACAAGTTATAAAAATTGAAATAGAAAAACTTCACTTACACCACTCACTTGATGTATGAATCTGTTATTAACACAGCTAGGTTACAAAAACTGTAAGAGCACAAATACCTTATTAAGCCTAAACTTGGCTAAACCGTGGCCAAATAACAAAAGCCACTGAGTACAGCTGAGTGCGAGCAAAACACAGCAGAGCAAAGTTCCCAGTAAAGTAAAACAGGAATATGGGGCAATCACACTTCACTTGTTTCTGAAAGGAAGCTTGTCTGTACAGGACTGTGTACACTGTGAGGGTACTTAATAATATCACAGAAAGCCCTCAGAAAGATTCACCACAGATTCAGTAGCTCAGACATTCCAAGGCCTATTACTTAGCTAAGGACCTTGAGAGACTACTGAAAAACTATGCTGAACTTTCACATAACAGAGAAACTAAGTTTGTTTATAATACAGAAAGTGCAGGGAAGAACTTTCTCTTCAGTCTTGAAACATACATTGTGAAACTGCTTGTGTTAGAATTATTAAGAAGATATGTTTGGGAATACATGTATGTCTCCTCCTGATGACCTATATTAATAAGATCTGACCTATGACATAGAGATGCACATTATAAATATATGTGATGTTTGACGTAAAATAATAAGGTGGAAATTATGCTGTGAGATGGAATTTTGACCAATAAAAACAGTGACCGAAGTAGGTGGGGTCAGAGAGAGAAGGTGCAAGCTTTTACTCTCTCTCCCAAAGCTTTGGTTGTGTATATAATACAATTGTGTGTGAACTGTATTATTAATGGTTGTTGCTTCCTTCTCATTGCTCTGAGTGTGGATATCCGTTGCTCAAGAGCCCAGGTGCTGTTACCAGTGAGGGGAGGAGTAGAGTACACTTTCAGTTTCACCGCATGAATCACATTCATACAGAAGCCCCTGTATCACTCTTCTCCACCGTACAACAATCACAGTCATTAGACCATGCCGTCCCGTACTGTATATCACACAAAGCTTTCATTGATCAACTTCATAGAATCTTCCCACATTTCCAAAAACCGTTCACTACACGTTAGTCAATTTCATTCAATCTCACCACATTTCCAACCATGGACCATAGTTTCACCAATGACCCGCTTCTTCAGGGAAAAGAGAAATTAGACTTACCTGCTAATTGTTGTTCTTTGAGGAACTCCAGTCCAGTCCCACACCTCTGGGTAGTGCACCTCCTCCAGCAGCTTGGAGACTGAGCATGTCCAAACTTGAAGTCACCAGTACTAGTATGGCTGGCACCACCCAAAAGCTCCCAGTAACCTATTGACAAAGCAGACTCACAGGAGCAACAAATAAGTAGTTAAATAGTTAAAGAAGCAACAATCAAAACAAAGTACTAACCTTAAGATATGGAAGCAGCACTCACCCCCTCCCTGGCCCCAAGGAGGAACCCCAATAACCCCCAAGAGAGGACCAGAGAGGCAGAGGGCCACTTAAGAAATCCGACGCCAAAGACTGCCAAGAGTTAGAACACTCCTTATCAGCTCCAGGCCCTCGAAGCACCACGGACTCCGCAAATTCTGACATCCCCTGAAGCCTACAGACACGAGGTCATCCAAAGGCTCCTCACAAAAAAAATCCTGGGTGGGTTCCGGGACTGGAATGGAGTTCCTCAAGGAACAATTAGCAGGTAAGTCTAATTTCTCTTTCCTTATCATCCCTCCAGTCCAGTCCTGCACCTCTGGGATGTAACAGAGCAGTAGAACTAATGGGAGGGACCTGCAACGCCAGCACGCAGCACTGTTGCACCAAAACAGGCATCCCCCGCTGCCTGAACATCCAAGCGATAATGCTTACTGAAAGTATGCAAATAAGACCAGGTTGCCCCCTTGCAAATCTCTACCGGCGGCACCAAGCCAAACTCGGCCCAAGATGCCACCTGAGCTCTTGTGGAATGTGCATGCAGCCCCTTCGGGACCTGATGCCACTGCAAAATATACGCTGAAGTAATGGCTTCACAAATCCACCTAGATATGGAGGCCTTAGAGGCCCCCCTCACCCCTACGCGGACCTCCAAAAAGCACGAACAGGTGACTCGCTGTCACCTTTAAGTATCACTTGAGCGTCCTCTGCACATCCAAGAAACGCAAACTAAGACTGGCAGCCTCTGATCCCAAACCCCCCAGGACTGGCAGGGTCACGGGTTGGTTGACATGGAACGCAGAAACCACTTTCGGCAGAAAAGGCAGCACTGGTCACAAGACTACCTTCTCCTGCAAGAACAAAAGATAAGGCTCCCGACAAGACAAAGCTTGCAACTCTGAAATTCTACACATTGAGCAGATAGCCACCAAGAAAAACGACTTCAAAGTGAGGTCCTTTAGCGAGGCGTGACTCAAGGGTTCAAAAGGCGGCCGAACGAGCGCCAAGAGCACTAAATTAAGGTCCCACTGTGGGACCACCACTCTACGTGGGGGCCGTAAACAAGACACCACTCTCAAGAAGCGCAACATGTCTGGGTGAGAACCCAACACCCGTTTCACCTTCCCACAATAACAGGCTATAGCGGCCAGCTGCAATGAACTGGCTGCAAAACTCTTTTCAAAACAATCCTGCAAGGAGGCCAAGACCTCCAGAACAGAAACCGCCAAAGAGCTTCTCTGTGCACCACGTTTCAAAAATCCACCACACTCGGACATAGGCCAGTGAGGTAGATCTCTTCCACGCCTGCAACAAAGTAGAAATTACCTATATTCCTCAACCGCGCCCTTTCAAGGGCCAAGCCGTAAGCAAGAACTGACCCACCTGAGGCATGTGCACTGGACCCTGGCACCAGGAGGTCAGCCAAAGCCGGTAGGCTCTATGGTTGTTCCACGAGGAGTCGCACCACCAGTCCGGGGCTATCAGGATGACCCGACCCCGGTGCACCTCGATCCGCTGTACCACGTGGCGAATCAGCACTCAAGGGGGTGGAAGACATACAATAGGCCCTCTGCCGGCCATTGTTGTACCAGAGCATCCAGACCCTCAGACATTCTTTCCCGCCTTCTGCTGAAAAACCGACACGCCCTGGCATTCTCGAACGTGGCCATCAAATCCATGACTGGTGCTCCACACCTGTGCACCACCTGGGCAAACACCACTGATTGGAGAGACCACTCCCCCGGGTCCATGTGCACCCGGCTGAGATAATCTGCTGTTACATTGTCTACTCCTGCAATGTACACTGCCAAAAGCACCAGAAGGCACAGCTTCGCCCAGGCGAATAGCCACTCTGCCTCCTCTTCTAAGGTCTCGCTGCCTGTACCTCCCTGACGGTTGAGGTAGCCCACTGTTGTCGCGTTGTCCTAGAGGACTCTGACGGCCTTTCCTCTCAGATTTGACTTGAAGGCGCTGAGCACCCGAGCCACCACGCGCATCTCCAGCCAGTTGAATGACCACCGCACTTCCTGAGCGCTCCAAACTCCCTGGGCAAAGGACCCTTCGCAATGAGCCCCCCAACCTAGTAGACTGGCATCCGTCATCACCGGTATCCATAGCGACGCCTCGAGGGGCATGCCCGCAGCCAAATTCTCTAGACAGAGCCACCACTGAAGCGCCCTCCTGACCACCTGAGAGCAAGCAAGCCTCCGCAACAAGGTGTCCCTCTGGTGCGACCACCGCCACAACAGCATTCTCTGCAGAGGTCGCATGTGCACTCGCGCCCACGGCACTACCTCCAAGGTAGCCGCCATGGTCCCTGGCACCTGCAGATACTGCCAAGCCATCGGTGCTGCCAGTTCCAAAAATTAACGCACCCAGTGACGCAGTCCTCGAACTCGCTGCTCCGGGAGAAAGACTCGTCCCCGATTCATGTCAAACCTTGCCCCCAGATACTGCAGATTCTACGAAAGAACCAAATGGCTCTTTGCCGCATTGACCACCCAGCCAAGGCTTTCGAGCAGAGACACTACTTGCGCCGTTGCTACCAGACTCTCATCCCTGGACTTCGTCCGAATAAGCGAATCGTCAAGATAAGGATACATGGGCACCCCTTCCTTGCGAAGCGCTGCGGTGACCACCACCATAACCTTGGTGAAGGTGCGGGGTGCCATCACCAACCCGAACAGCAAAGCCTGAAAATGGAAGTGGCCCATTGGTACCGCAAAACATAGGAACCGCTGATGTTCAGGCCTGATGGGAAAGCGTAGTTACTCACCTGTAACAGGTGTTCTCCGGGGACAGCAGGAATCAGTCCTCACATATGGGTGATGTCGGCGCCGACGGAGCCCTCGTGCGGAGCAAATCCACAGCTTTCAAAGAAAGCTTTTGGGAATTGCATCATGCATGCGCAGTCCCCTTCCCACCCAAGGGTGCCATCTTGCTCAGTCAAATGACATAGCTAAAAAGCCGGCAAAAAGAACAAAATATAATAATAGGACTGCAACTGCAATGGGAGGAGGGAGGGTCATGAGGACTGATTCCTGCTGTCCCCAGAGAACACCTTTTACAGGTGAGTAACTACGCTTTCTTCGGGAACAAGCAGGAAGTCAGTCCTCACATATGAGACTCCCCAGCTATAGGTTACCGAGAACCCACAGCTGAAAAACAGGCTCCCTCTACGAGAGCCGCAAGCAGCCACAATAGGAATTTAACTGAGAGAGTAGCACTCCAGTAGCCTGACACAGAAGGGCCAGAGGGCAGGAGTTGCCTTGAGTACAGCCTGGCCGAAAGCACTATCCCGTAAGGACTCCCTATCCAGGTAGTAATGGATAGCGAAAGTCTGACCCGAAGACCAGGTGGTGGCCCAACAGATGTCTGCCAGAGGAACAGAGTGGAAGTGAGCCACTAATGCTGCCATGGCCCTGATCCAGTGGGCCGTAACATGACCCTCCAATGGAAGCTTGGCTGCCCTGTATGCCCAGGCGATACAGTCTGCTACCCAGGTGGACAGCATATGCTTGGAAACGGCCATCTCCAGCTTACTGGGGTCATAGGATACGAAGAGCTGAGAAGCCCTCTTATGGCCTTGGGTACGCTGAATATAGAAGGCCAACGCCCTCTTACAGTCCAGGGTATGCAGTACTGTCTCTGCCCAACTGGCATGCGGCCTGGGAAAGAAGGTAGGCAGCACCACCTCCTAGTTGAGGTGGAACGAAGAGACCACTTTCGGAAGGAACTTGGGGTGTGTGCAGAGCACCACCCGGTTCCTATAGAACCTTGTATAAGGCCTGTTGGACACAAAGGCCTGAAAGCTCACTCACTCACTGAGCCGACGTGCGTGCCACCAAGAAAACTACCTTCCAAGAAAGGTAGCGTAGATGGCAGGTTGCCATCAGCTCAAAAGGCGGCCGAGTAAGCTGCCCCAAAACTACATTCAAATCCCATTTGGTCGCCGGAAGGCGGACCGGGGGCTTTAGCAGAAGTAGGCCTCTCAAGAACCTAGAAACCAGAGGATGCACAGAGAGAGACTTCCCTTGCACCAGGAAGTGGTGTGCAGCAAGAGCACTGAGGTGAACTCTGACGGAGTTGGACTTAAGGCCCAAATCCGAAAGGTGGAGAAGATACTGTAGTACCACTGCAACCTGGCAGGAGAAAGGGTTCACCTTCTGCTTCTCGCACCAAATCCCAAACCTACGCCACTTAAGGCATAGGTCCATCTAGTTCACAGCCTCCTTGAGGCCAGCAAGACCTCTTCCACATTTTTAGGGAGGAGGAGTGGTGTGAACACTACCCTTTCAGCAGCCATGCCATTAGGTTGAAAGAGCTGAGATTGGGGTGCAGGAGAGTGCCCTCTTCTTGGGACAGGAGATTCTGGGAGGACCTCAAGGGAATGGGGGCCTCCATTGCTAGCTGGAGTAGAAACGGAAACCAGGTTTGCTTCGGCCACCTGGGGGCTACCAGGATGACCGAGGCCCTGTCCTGGAGGATCTTGAATAGAGTCTTGGCCACCAGAGGTGTCGGGGGAAATGCATACAGGAGGCCCACAGACCATATGAGATATGCGTCAGCAGCCATCCTGTGCGGGTGTGGCTGCCTGGAGCAAAACCAGGACAACATCCCTCCATTTGCCCTCTCCAACTCCGGAAGGCCATCTGCTCTCCTCAAACGGAGGATCGAGCCAGCCGGAGCATCAGCACACCTCCGGTGCACGTGCTGACCAATCGGGTCAGCTGGAGCTCCTCTTAAGCGAGCGCTGATCGAGCGCATCCCTCCATTTGCCCTCTCCAACTCCGGAAGGCCATCTGCTCTCCTCAATCGGAGGATCGAGCCAGCCGAAGCATCAGCACACCTCCGGTGCACGTGCTGACCAATCGGGTCAGCTGGAGCTCCTCTTAAGCGAGCGCTGATCGAGCGCATCCCTCCATTTGCCCTCTCCAACTCCGGAAGGCCATCTGCTCTCCTCAATCGGAGGATCGAGCCAGCCGGAGCATCAGCACACCTCCGGTGCACGTGCTGACCAATCGGGTCAGCTGGAGCTCCTCTTAAGCGAGCGCTGATCGAGCGCATCCCTCCATTTGCCCTCTCCAACTCCGGAAGGCCATCTGCTCTCCTCAATCGGAGGATCGAGCCAGCCGGAGCATCAGCACACCTCCGGTGCACGTGCTGACCAATCGGGTCAGCTGGAGCTCCTCTTAAGCGAGCGCTGATCGAGCGCATCCCTCCATTTGCCCTCTCCAACTCCGGAAGGCCATCTGCTCTCCTCAATCGGAGGATCGAGCCAGCCGGAGCATCAGCACACCTCCGGTGCACGTGCTGACCAATCGGGTCAGCTGGAGCTCCCCTTAAGCGAGCGCTGATCGAGCGCATCCCTCCATTTGCCCTCTCCAACTCCGGAAGGCCATCTGCTCTCCTCAATCGGAGGATCGAGCCAGCCGGAGCATCAGCACACCTCCGGTGCACGTGCTGACCAATCGGGTCAGCTGGAGCTCCTCTTAAGCGAGCGCTGATCGAGCGCATCCCTCCATTTGCCCTCTCCAACTCCGGAAGGCCATCTGCTCTCCTCAATCGGAGGATCGAGCCAGCCGGAGCATCAGCACACCTCCGGTGCACGTGCTGACCAATCGGGTCAGCTGGAGCTCCTCTTAAGCGAGCGCTGATCGAGCGCATCCCTCCATTTGCCCTCTCCAACTCCGGAAGGCCATCTGCTCTCCTCAATCGGAGGATCGAGCCAGCCGGAGCATCAGCACACCTCCGGTGCACGTGCTGACCAATCGGGTCAGCTGGAGCTCCTCTTAAGCGAGCGCTGATCGAGCGCATCCCTCCATTTGCCCTCTCCAACTCCGGAAGGCCATCTGCTCTCCTCAATCGGAGGATCGAGCCAGCCGGAGCATCAGCACACCTCCGGTGCACGTGCTGACCAATCGGGTCAGCTGGAGCTCCTCTTAAGCGAGCGCTGATCGAGCGCATCCCTCCATTTGCCCTCTCCAACTCCTGAAGGCCATCTGCTCTCCTCAATCGGAGGATCGAGCCAGCCGGAGCATCAGCACACCTCCGGTGCACGTGCTGACCAATCGGGTCAGCTGGAGCTCCTCTTAAGCGAGCGCTGATCGAGCGCATCCCTCCATTTGCCCTCTCCAACTCCGGAAGGCCATCTGCTCTCCTCAATCAGAGGATCGAGCCAGCCGGAGCATCAGCACACCTCCGGTGCACGTGCTGACCAATCGGGTCAGCTGGAGCTCCTCTTAAGCGAGCGCTGATCGAGCGCATCCCTCCATTTGCCCTCTCCAACTCCGGAAGGCCATCTGCTCTCCTCAATCGGAGGATCGAGCCAGCCGGAGCATCAGCACACCTCCGGTGCAGTGCTGACCAATCGGGTCAGCTGGAGCTCCTCTTAAGCGAGCGCTGATCGAGCGCATCCCTCCATTTGCCCTCTCCAACTCCGGAAGGCCATCTGCTCTCCTCAATCGGAGGATCGAGCCAGCCGGAGCATCAGCACACCTCCGGTGCACGTGCTGACCAATCGGGTCAGCTGGAGCTCCTCTTAAGCGAGCGCTGATCGAGCGCATCCCTCCATTTGCCCTCTCCAACTCCGGAAGGCCATCTGCTCTCCTCAATCGGAGGATCGAGCCAGCCGGAGCATCAGCACACCTCCGGTGCAGTGCTGACCAATCGGGTCAGCTGGAGCTCCTCTTAAGCGAGCGCTGATCGAGCGCATCCCTCCATTTGCCCTCTCCAACTCCGGAAGGCCATCTGCTCTCCTCAATCGGAGGATCGAGCCAGCCGGAGCATCAGCACACCTCCGGTGCACGTGCTGACCAATCGGGTCAGCTGGAGCTCCTCTTAAGCGAGCGCTGATCAGGCGCCCGCGCCTGAGGGCCTCGCCAGAGGGCCCTTTGGCGTGGCCCTTAGGCGGAGGCCCACCGTAAGCACCCACGGAAAAGAAAAGAACAACAACCGACTTGCCAGTCAAGTCTTAAGCTCATCCTTGAAGCTAACGCAGCACTCTACCATTGCAACACAAGCCTCATCTGACGTCTGAACTCTTCTATGCCAAACGTAAGCCCTCTCAATCGTATTGTATTATTTAAACTACATTATCTAAACCCGGAAAGATTATATGTTGTCTGCCCTTATATTCTAAACTCATAGCCTTGCACTGCCTTATAACTAACCCTTACAACGTCTGTGTTATAGCTCCTAGTCTAAAACTTATTATATTACTTCAAAGTAACTACAGACTGTAATGTAACTCTATCTATCTGACAAAGTAACCTTTAGGCTACAAGTGGCTAATATACTGTGTTGTAACCTCATCTACTCAACTAAGTACTGTGTTGTACATTTGGAATACTCTGCTGTAATCCCATCTACTCTACAAAGTACTGTACCCTGAACATCCTGACATATTACTCTACCCCTGTGCCTACTCTTTTTAGTCCCTTCTCTCCTGCTCCAGCTTCAAAATGACCCCTCGAAAGTCATACTTATGCACACTAGGTCTTACTCTCAACCTAATTTACTTATTTCTGTTTACATTCCCTAATGTCCTCACTTTAACAGCTGGCACACCCATACCAATAATACACTCATCTAGGCGCCCTCTCACCCCTCAACATCCTCACAATCCCCACCATATCCCACACCACCGCCCTTGCAAACTTAAACCTATCATACTAAACTCACACCTTAAACCCCAAAATCCCACCGACATCACTCATCCCCCCTAAAATGTGCCCTACTCAATACACGTTCTGCTAGGAACAAAATCCCCCTAATTGCTGACATTATCACTGACAACAACCTAGACATACTTTGCCTTACTGAGACATGGTTCCAGGACACTGACTCTGTCCTCTTAAATCAAATATGTCCTGATACTCATTCCATTAATGTATGTAATAGATCCCATGGAAGAGGAGGAGGAGTAGCTGTTATTGCTAGATCCAACCTCAAACTTACCATAACTGAATCCACCTCCACACCAGGCATGGAATCCATCACTGTATCTAACCCTACTCTATCACTGCACCTTATCTATCGAGCACCTCAGGCAGACTCCTCTGACCTCTCCACTATTTTAGACACAGCCTGCTCCCCTCAATCCTCCTCACGCCCACTAATAATCCTTGGAGACTTAAACTTAACCTCCACACCCCTCACTCATTCCTCCTCCTTCCTCCAAGCAATGAACACTCTGCAATTCACCCAAATACTACACCAACCTACCCACACTAAAGGAAACATCCTTGACCTAATATTTATACCTCATCATGCTCACCTACATGACCAAGTTCAGCACTCCATCCTTCCAATTCCATGGTCTGACCATGCCATCATCTTTTTCTCCCTCCCCTACTCCTCCACCAGACTTCAACAACCTATCCATCCCTGCCACAAACGCAAATTCAAACCTTTTAATGCAGCCAACTTCTTGGATGAAACTATCCCATTTCTAGATCATTTAAATAACAACAACCTGAACATCGATCATTTCATCTATGAATGGAATGAAGTCATTTCCACTGCCTCCCTACTCCCACAAACAAACCACTCCTACAATCACCACAGAAGAATCCCATGGTTCTCCACTAATCTCAAAACCCTCAAAAGGGAGCTTAGACGTCTAGAACGAAAATGGAGACACACCCAAGACTCTGATTCTCATTTAGCCTACACTTCTAAACTCCAAATATATTGTTCGGAGACACTAAAACAAAAGAGACAATATAATGAAAACATTATCAAACGTGCCCTTAACAAACCTAGAGAACTTTTCTCCATTGCTAAATCCCTAATAAACGAACCCCTTCACCAAGACCAATTGCCGAAAATAACAGCACAAACCATAGCTGACCATTTATCTTCCAAATACCTCCCCTCGTCGACACCTTATAACCCCCAACCAACCTTTGACCCCCCTACTCAACCTCTCAACTCATCCTGTCTACATACATGGAATGAATTTCATACTATCACACTAGATAACGTAGTAAATGTCATAAAAGGATTGAACACATCAACTTCAGCCTTGGATCCTTGTCCAACCCATTGGATCAAAACAACATGCAACACCCTTGGCCACTACATCCTAAACTTAGTTCAAACTTCACTTAAATCAGGCTTTGTTCCACCCCTTCTTAAATGTGCCTCCATCCGCCCAATCATTAAAAACTCAAAACTTGACCCTACCTCCCCTTCATCATACAGACCTATCTCCAGTATCCCCTACCTAGCAAAGATTACTGAAAAAATAGTCCAAACCCAACTCCAGAATCACATTGACGACCATTCCCCCCTTGACCTATATCAACATGGCTTCAAAAGAAACCATGGAGTAGAAACACTACTTACTTCTCTACTAGACTCACTGTACTTACATACTCAAAACCCTACCCAAGGATGTCTCCTCATCTTTCTTGACCTTTCCGCTGCATTCGACTCTCTACCTCATAATCAACTCCTAACCAGACTTCAAGAAATAGGTCTCAATGGCACCACACTTAAATGGTTCCAATCCTATCTTAACTCCAGAACTCAACAGGTACGTCTAGGAAATGACACCTCCCTCCCATTTACGCTAAAACAGGGTGTACCTCAAGGATCTAGCCTATCTGCCTTACTTTTCAACATCTTCCTTCAACCTGCTTGCAAAATATTTCAAGACCATGACATAAAGTACCAAATATATGCTGATGATATGATGTGCTTCACCCCTTTTAACCTCTCCAACCCCGACTTCTCTAAAATCAATGAATGTCTAATTTCCCTCAAACACTGGCTTTCTCAACATAATCTTATAATCAACCAAGCAAAAACTGAGGTACTTCAAGTATTCTCTAACCCCACATACTCGCCTCCCCCAACTCTCACCATTGCCAACCTCCCACTTGTTATAAAAAATCAAGTAAAATATCTTGGAATTATCCTTGACCAGAACCTCTCCTTTACTGAACACATAAAAAGATCCACTAACACAATATATGCAAAACTACGCACACTCCGTAATCTTAAACCTCTCTTAAACCCAGATTCCTTTCGCACTGTTTGCCAGTCCCTCACAACTCCTTCTCTTGACTATTGCAATCTAATTTACCATGGTCTCCCTAAAAATACAATCCAACCACTCCAAATAGCCCAGAATACGGTAGCAAGGCTCATATCCAACAAACCCAGACGAGCTCATATCACACCTGTCCTACACGACCTTCACTGGCTACCTATACATCACAGAGTTAAATTTAAGGTCCTCACCCTAATCCACAAAATAATCTTAAACGAATCAGCACCATGCCTCACCTCACTCCTCGCTTTCCCCAGTAACACAAGAACACACCATACCTCCACCAAAAACTTGCTATCCATTCCTACAATCAATAGGCACTGCAAACAAGCTACAAGTAATAGAACCTTCTCCCTTTACGCCCCATCTTTATGGAACACCCTCCCCCCCGAACTACGCAACTGTGAGAGCCACACTGAATTTCGCAAAAAACTAAAAACATACCTCTTTATAGAACATTTTTCCTCCCCACCCTAACTCTTCTTTTCGTAATCTACCTCTACCCTACTCCTTTATTTCTACCCAAAACTTTATGCAACCAAGTTCTCAAATTTAGCCAATGTAAATAGTTATCCTAACCAGTTGCTTTCCTTTACCTCTCTCCATTACATTATTAACTTGTTCTTGTTACTTTTAATTTATTATACAGTTCACTTGTAACCCTATTAGCCTATATTGTTAATTGTTCCTTGTAAACAGTTGTAATACACTGTACCAATGTTTCATGTAAACCGTCTTGACTAGTAGAAAGACGGTATATAAAAACTGTTAAATAAATAAATAAATAAATAAATAAATAAACTGGTGATTGAGCAGACTCACAAACAAGCCCATTACTGTCTGTCCCCTGGTCTGAAAAAGCCAATGGACTACTCCCTTGTCCAGCTGCCACTCATGGGACTGCAGAATCCTGCTTAGTCTGTTGGCTAAGTAGTTGTCCTGACCTGGCAAGTAAACTGCCTTCAGATGAATGTCATGCCGGACTGCAAAGAAGCACAGATCCAGGGTTTCCTGACACTGTAGGCGGGATCCTGTGCCGCCTTACTTGTTCACATAGAACATGGCTACTTGGTTGTCTGTTTGTACCAAGACAGGCTGGTGAGCCAAAGTCTGACAGAAAACTCGTAGAGCCAGGCGGATGACATGGAGTTCCAAGAAATTGATGTGTTGTGTGCTCTCGTTTGGAGACCACACACCCTGAGTACAAAACCCAGGGCAATGGGCTCCCCAGCCCAGCAAGGATGCATCCGTGGTCAGGATTCTTGTGTGTTGAGGAGCCTGGAAAGGCATCCCCACCTCCAAGTGTAATGGTTGAAGCCACCAGTCCAAGGACTGTACTAGTCTTCTGGACACTTTAATCCTGTCTCGGAGGCCGCCTGTGGCCTGTGTCCACTGGTCTCTGAGGCACCACTGAGAAGTTTGCATGTGGAGGCGGGCATCCGGTGTTACATGGATGGTGGAGGCCATGTGCCCGAGGAGGCACAGAAAGTGCCTTGCTGACACCTGGGATCTGCGACTCACTTGGCGTGCCAGGGCCAGAAGCCTTTTTGCCGTCTGCTGGCAGGTAGGCCCTTGCTTGAAGGGTATCCAGTCTGGCCCCAATAAACTCTAGTTGTTGAGTGGGAACAAGGCTGGACTTGGGGTAACTGATTACAAACCCCAGATGCTGGAGCACCTGGATGGTGCAAGATGTGGCCTGATGGACCTCTATGGCTGAAGTGGCTCTGATGAGCCAGTTGTCTAGGTAGGGGAAGACAAAAACTCCTTGGAGTCTGAAAACGACAGCCACCACTGCCAGGCATTTTGTGAATATCCTGGGGGCGGAGGCCAAGCCAAAGCAAAGTACCCTGTACTGGTAGTGATTGCTTCCCACCACAAAGTGTAGATATTGCCTGTGGTCTGGGTGTATTAGGACATGTGTATACGCATCCTTTAGGTCCTAAGGAGCATAGCCAGTCTCCCTGGTGGAGGTAAGGCAGCAATATTCCAAGTGAGATTATCTTGAACTTCTCCCTCACCAGGAATTTGTTTAAGTTGTGCAGGTCGAGAATGGGTCTGAGGCTCCTGTCCTTTTTGGTACCAGGAAGTACCTGGAGTAGAAGCCCTTGCCCTGTAGGTGGTGGGGCACTGGTTCTACCGCCTGATCCTCGAGAAGACCTGCTAACTCCTTCAGAAGGTGGTCCCGGTGAAGGGGAGACCCGAGGGGCTCTCCTGGAAAATGAGGAGGAACCTGGGTCAAATGGAGGAGATGCTGTCCACATGTGGGCATACAGGGCCAGCCTTCCTCCTGTGTATTGCCTGGCCCCTGTGGGGAGAGGGGCCATGCTGTGAGAGTCAAGAGCCGCTACCAGGCTGGGCCAGAGCCGGTGTCTGGGGTTTGGGGGCTTTCTGCTTACGCGGGCCGTGCCCCTGCTGGGGAGGCCTGAAATGGGGGGTAGCTTTGGTAAGCAGCACCCTTCCTTGGGTAAAAGGACTTCTTACCCAAGCCCTTCTTAGAAGGGGCTGAGGTCTTCTTTGAGAGCCGTGTCCTGGTCATGTACTTGGACTCGATCTCAGCAGCCTTGTCGGTCATGGGTGTGCCAAAGAGGTTATCTCCCTAGCATGGGACATCGACCAACTTGTCCTGAACCCATTGCTCGAGGTCTGATGACTGTAGCCATGCTTGGCGGTGTGCACCGATGCCTGCCGCAGCTACCCGGGCCGCCGACTTGAAGCCGTCATAGGCTGCTCGAGTCATGAACTTCGAGCACTCATGGACACCGGTGGACAGGCTCTTGAAGCGCTGCAAAAGTCCCTCGGAGAGACCAGCCGAGAACCCAGCGAGTTCCTTCGCCAGGTCCCTCAGATACATGCCCATGTACAGCTGGTAGGCCTGGATCCGACATGTCAGCATAGAACCCTAGGGTGTCCAAGTTGCATGCCTCCCTGCCAGGAGGCACAGAGGAGTGCGTCTTCTGACTCTTCAGCCATGGAGTTGTGCGGCAATTGTGCTTTTTGAAACCCAGGGCTCTTACGGACTCGATACATTGAGTCGATCCGTCTGCTGATCACTGGCGCCAATGCTGGTGTCTCCCACATGCGGCGCCATCAGTCATTCCAGGATCGGAGGCACGGGTACAGTAAGGGCCTCCCGAGGGGGAGAGTTATACTGGAGGATCTCGAGCTCTTCGGCTTGAGGATGCTCCTCGGACTCCGCAGGGAATGCCAAAGCCTTTGAGATGTCCCTCACAAAGTCCAAGAACTTAGTGTCCTCCGGGGGGGACCTTCTCTGAGGTTCGGACACCAGGGAATTGGATGGGATGTCCCTGTGCCGAAAAGTGTCCGGGGACTCTTCCTCCTCCATCTCCCATCCCGACTCTGAGGAGGAATAGAGGGGTTCCGGCATCGAGAGCTCTGGGCTCGACCACCCCGATGCCGATGGAACCGGCAGCAACGACTTTGGTCCCGAGCGGGAAATCAAGGATGACCTTGGCCGAGGATCGACTCAAGTACGCATGGTCTCGAGGATTGGCTCTGCCTCCAGGGTCAACTTAGACATCGGTGACCCGGTGGTCAGGGCGGAAGGACCGGTGAGACCGGCAATCATCACCCGCTGCTGCTCCATTAATGCAAGACATACTGTGCTCCAGGGCCACCATTCTGAGACCGAGTCCAGAAGGCTGAGCAGCCTCCGGGTCGTGCCTGACGCCAGTTCCCCCAGAGGGGAGTTCTCTACGAGGACGGTTACCTGCCTCGGCTGCTTCGTATCCCTTCGAGGAAGCTTCGCTGGATGCTCCATCTCCGAGGATCCGGGCCGGTACTCGGGGCTCCACGACCGGTCTCGGGAGGGACCTGGCAATTCAGAGCCATCCAACGACGCCGCTTTTGAGGATTTTTTCTTCGATGTTCCCGCGAGGGAAACCCCCTCTCCGAGGAACCTCTACGATGCTCGGGCTCGGAGTGTTCCCCCCCGAGACGTAGAGGCCTCAGACAACGTCCAGGCCCGCGAAGGTACGGACTCAGCAAAAATCCTATCATGCTGCTGCTGGCGGCTTCTCAGGATCTTCTGCCTGTGCCCCAAAAAGCGCGGGAGAAAGAGAAACCTCCTGTCTTCCTACAGCCCAGCTGCCGCCAGCAAACACAAGGCATTAGGCCCAAGTGCTTGTCGTGCCAAAATCAAAGTGCCACTGAGCCTGCCTTAACCACTGAGCCTGCCTTAACTGCTGACCTCCTGGGATCAAAAGGGCCTTCGCTGACTGTACCAGACTCAAGCCACTTACCGCCGGACAGTTCTCAATTTCAACAGCAGGTGCTCTTACTCTCCTCACGCTCAGCCCACTTGCGACTTCAGCGATGAGGGGGGGCTTGGCAGAATTCACTACCTGCAGCTCTGCACTGATGGCTCCACACCCAATCGCGGGATCGGGAGCAGTCCTTCAGCCCTGGATCCCCAGCAGTCCTCTGTCCACTTCTCCAGCCCCCCGCTAATGAAGGGGGGGGGGGGGAGATCCTCCTCACTGTGAGCCCTGCTAGCAGTGGTTAAATCTGCCAGTACTTTCCTGACTTTTTTTTTCTTTTTTTAAAGGCCAAATTAAACCCAATTGAAAAACACCCAAATAAACCAAATTAATCAAATTAACCTAACAGACATTGAAATTAGACTTACCTGCTAATTGTAGTTCCTGGAGGAACTCCAGTCTAGTCCTGAACTCTGGAGTTAAGCACCTCCTCCCGCAGCTTTGGATACTGAGCACGTCACTCTTTTGGTGACTCCTCCATAAATAGGCCAGGATCCGCCTCCGTGTTCCAGTACCTATTGACAAAGCAGACTCACGAGAGCAATAACTAAGTAGCTAACAACAACAACTTAGCCTCTAAGTAACACCATACCACTAATACTGTAGAAGGCTCACAGAATAGACCTTCTTTCCCACAGCCTACCCGCAGTAGGCTGTCTCTTAAATTCTGCTGTGGCTAACCTCCCCTTCCAAGGAACCCCAGGAATGTCTTATCTACCAAGCAAGCCTCTACTTACCTCACCTCATGGCTCGCCCACCTGTACCGACGCGACCGCCGGTGACCTAGGCCAGAGTATTCTGTTTCAGGCCCCAGATCAAATTCTACACCAGGGAGGGATCCAGGACTAGACTGGAGTTCCTCCAGGAACTACAATTAGCAGGTAAGTCTAATTTCAATTTCCTTATCGGTCCTCCAGTCTAGTCCTGAACTCTGGAGATGTAACAGAGCAGTAAACCAATCCAATCAACGGGAGGGCCCTGCTAGACCAGCCTGAAGCACTGCTGATCCGACCCAACCATCCCGTTCCGCCTGAACATCCAGCCAGTAATGTTTCACAAAAGAATGAAGCGAAGACCACGTCGCCACCTTACAAATCTCTACCGCTGGCACTAAGCTGATCTCCGCCCAGGAAGCCACCTGCGCCCTTGTCGAATGAGCTCTCAGCCCAACCGGAACCGGCTTCCCTTTCAAGATATAAGCTGACTCAATAGCTTCCTTCAACCATCGTGCAATAGACGACTTCGAAGCCGCCTCTCCTTTCCTCGGACCTCCAAACAGGACAAACAACCTGTCCGATCTTCGAAAGAGGGCCGTCCTCTGCAAATACTTGCGCAACGCCCGGCCGACATCCAGCCTATGTAACCGACCACTGGCCTGCTGCTTGCTCTTGCAATTGAAACTGGGCAGCACCACCACCTGATTTAGGTGGAATGCCGACACCACCTTAGGCAAGAAGGACAGCACCGTTCTCAAGACCACCTTCTGACTGAAAGGACAAGAAAGGCTCCCTACACGACAAAGCCTGCAACTCTGAAATCCTTCTCGCCGAACAAATTGCCACCAAAAAGACCACCTTGAGCATAAGATCTTTCAAGGTTGCCGAGTTCAACGGCTCCCGCACTAGAGCCTCCAACACCAAATCGAGATCCCTGGCACCGCTGCCCTGCTTGGCGGTCGCAGCAACAACGCCGCTCTCAAAAAACGCTTCACATCTGGATGTGTCCCAAGACTCTTCCCTAACACCTTTCCACGAAAGCAAGACAGCGCTGCCAGCTGAATCCGCAGGGAAGAGGCCGCCAAGCCCTTATCCAAGCCATCCTGCAAGAACGTCAGAACTTGCGGCACCGTAACTTTTCACGCTATCGCTCCCTTGTCTTCACACCATGACTCAAATAGCCGTCATACTCTTAACATAAGCCAATGAGGTAGAGCGACGCCTGAACCTCAACAAAGTCAAAATAACCTGAGGCGAGTAACCCTTCGTCCTTAACCTCGCCCTCTCAAGAGCCAAGCTGTAAGCGAGAACCGACCCACCTGAGGCATGCTCAGTGGCCCCTGCAGTAACAGATCTCTCTGGCAGCTGCATCAAGTCTGCATACCACGGCCTTCAAGGCCAATCCGGAGCAATGAGGATGACCTGCCCCCTGTGCCTCTCTATCCGCTGTATTACCCGTCCTATTATTATTTATTTATTACAATGTCTTATATACCGCACTATTCGACATCAGCGCGGTTTATAATAAAACAAAAGGACCGGAACAACAGGCTGTTCGGTTTTACAGAGAACAGGTGTACAAACTTGGATAACATGGGTGAACTATTTACATAAAATATCTACAAGTAGGCGTGCTGACAGTTCTAGAAGTAATAAGTGGTTACTTTCTTTGGCGGGCTTATCCAGGCTTCATTGCTGACTGGGTAGTATTTGAGGAACAGGTGAATTTTGAGTACCTTTCTGAACTGAGTTAAGTCAACGATAGCACGAATGTCAGATGGTAGAGCATTCCAGCATCCTGGGGCGCAAAATTTGAAGGCCCTATTCGCCGTTGTTAGGTTGCATTTTGTCAAGGCCTTAATACCCAAGGTGGAAAAACACAGCAGCTGCTCCTCTGGCCACACCTGCATTAAACACTGTATTCAAGGCCGTTCTATAGAGTGTAAATAAACTGATCTATGAATGGTACACTCAATATTCAACACATGCAGTTATTGTCACTTTCACTTGCTGTAACTTCCTATATTTACTATAGATAACACACAACTACCATTTTTCCAGGAAAGGTCTCAGACTTGCAACCAACGAGCCAAACCTCTGAGCTCTAGTGGTTTGTTAGCATCAATGACCATTCCGTTTTTTTGAAAGGCTGGATAGTATATAAAGATGTTGTGTTAAAGCCAAAAAAGTTCTATGAACAAAAATATTAATATATTAAATCTTCCTTATGTTAATATCTGGTCATGCTGTCATGAGCCGCTGTCCCATGCTGTCATGAGCCGCTGTCCCAATGCCAACTAAGAGTACTGCTGCCGCGTTTCACTGCTTGGTTCTTCAGGGGATTGACAGTCAAGATATCGCTCTTGAGACTGTCGCGCTCATAGCTCATAGAGTATGTCTCGACATCATTGGGTAACTCGAGAGAAAAACAGCTAGGAAACTGATGCTGCCCGCGTCTCCGCTTTCATGGATAATGGTGCTTCTCCTTCACCAGTGTTGTACTATCAAAAAACGCCGCGCATTTTGGTAGTACAACACTGGTGAAGGAGAAGCACCATTATCCACGAAAGCGGAGACGCGGGGAGCATCAGTTTCCTAGCTGTTTCTCTCGAGTTACCCATAAGAAAAGCCCGGATCAGCCCCCTCAGATCATGCGCCCTGTGGAGTGGTAGAAACACTTTCCCCACCCTTCTGTCGAAACGAGCTCGCAAGTACTCCAACTCCTGAGACGGCACTAACCTGCTCTTCACTGTACTTGACTACCCAGCCAAGCCCCTGCAGAAACTGAACTACTCGGCGGGTAACCTCCTCGCTTTCTCCTTCCGTCTTCGCCCGGATCAACCAATCGTCCAGATAAGGATGCACCAACACTCCTTCCTTCCGCAATGCCGCTGCCACCACCACCATCACCTTGGTGAAGGTTCGCGGAGCCGTTGCCAGCCCGAATGGCAATGCCTGGAACTGAAAATGTCCCTGAGGGACCGAGAAGCACAGAAACTGCTGGTGCTCCGTGCGAATCGGTATATGAAGATAGGCTTCTGTCAGATCTAAAGACGTGAGAAACTCCCCCTGTCTTACCGCTACTATAACTGATCTCAGGGTCTCCATACGAAAGTGCGACATCCTGAGACACCGATTGACCCCTTTGAGATCCAGAATTGGACGAAACGTACCCTCTTTCTTTGGGACCACAAAGTATATGGAGTACCGACCGCAACCGCACTGGTCCTCCGGCACTGGCACCACGGCTCTGAGCGCCCGAAGCCGCCTTACCATCTCTTGCATCGCCAACCGCTTTACCCGGGTCCTGCCCGGAGAAAGAACTAAGGCATCGACCACTGGATGCTGGCATTCTAGGGCATAACCCTCTTGAATGACCTCCAACACCCACTGGTCTGTTGTAACTCGGATCCAGGCAGGGTAAAACTCCCTTAACTGACCCCCCATGGGAATCACCCCCACCTGGATCCCCCTCACTTCATTGAGGCTTTTTGAAGGGCGAGGACAAGGAAGCTCCGAAACCTCTTCCTGCTCCTCTAAATCCTCGAAACCCCTGGGGCTCTATAAACTGACCGCCCATGCTGAAACTGATCAAACCTGGTAGAGTGAAACCGACGGAACTCCCTCTGCTGATTCTTCGTCGGTCCCTGGGCTCGGCCCGGCCTCTGTTTATCCTCTGGCAGCCTTCCTCCCTTAGACTCGCCGAGGTCCTTCACTAACTTATCCAAATCCTCCCCAAACAGGAGCTTGCCCCTGAAGGGAAGCTTACTCAACCGTGCCTTAGAAGAACCATCTGCAGCCCAGTTACGGAGCCACAGACATCTCCGCGCCGCTACCACCAATGCCATACTTCTGGCCAGGCCCCGAATCAGTTCATACTGTATATCTGCCAGATAAGCTGCCCCTGTCTCCAACCGGGCAGTCTTCTCACTCACCCTTCTTGACCTCTTCAAGGGGACACTGTCTGCACCAGAATCCAGATGAGTACCCGGGTGCTTACCCACCAGGTATCCCTCTGCTGTCACCGCTGAACCACGCACCCCTCCTCCTAGTGCTTGTTGCAGCAGGGCCACTAACTGCTGCGAGAAAATCGCTGCCAAGCCCTCCTGTGTCAGAGATGGGGCAGCAGGGACGTCTGGCGCCGAGGACGGCCCCGCCACTGGCTCCCGGAGGGGTTCTGAAGCCAGCTGCTCAGGGAGACCAAGAAGCTCCTTCTTCTGGCTCTCACCTGCAGCCCCCGGGGCCTGCTCCGCCAAGGCCGCCTCTTGCAGACCGTCTCTGCATACCCCGGCCTCAGAAAGCGAGCTCCTCTTTACTCCACATGAGACAAAGTCTTGGAAGGCATACCTGCCCGCTAGCTGCGGTCTAACCCTAATAGGAGCCAGAAGCTGTACTCATTTACCTTTCTCTCTTCTTCTTTCCTTTTTCTTCTTCTTCTTTTTTTTTTTAAACGAACATCCGACTGCTCTCCGCTACAAAAAGTAAGGTAACTAACAAGCAACACTAACGATCCTTGTCTCCTATCCCGTCAGCCCATGCTCTAAAAGGTTCCCGCTGACAGCTGCGACGCTCCCGCACTGTTTCCCGCGCTTACCGTCCACGCGGCTGCAGCCTAGCCAGGCCCGACGCCTTCCCGCGCTCACCAACAGGGCCTGCCTACTCCTGCACTCCTCTACTGCACGAAGTACCACCGCAGCACTCCGCCTGCTCACAGCAACGGGCGGGGAATTCCCGATCCAGCCCAGGCTAGGCAAAATGGATCCCATCCGAGCTGGCGCCGCTTCAATCACAGCTGCGTGCTCTGCAGCCGTGCACTGCTTGCTCATGCTGACGCTGCCCCTTAGCCGGCTGCTCACCCACGCGGTGAGTTCGGGAGCCGGACACCCCCTCCTTCGCTCCACACTCGCTTGTACCCCCGACTGGAGGCAGGACACAGAGGCGGTTGGGGGGGGGGGGAGTATGGAGGCAGCCCCTGCAAATTTAAACACCCTTGCAGGCTGAATCTGCTCCCAATCCCTGCAGATCAAACTGCAGCACCCCCTTACAATTTAATATTCTCCCTTCACTACCTCTCCTTATTTATTACTCCAGTGAGTCCTGACCTCCTAGGTCAATACTCCTTCCGCTGCTTTGGAGACTGAGCTTACTGGAACATGGAGGCGGATCATGGCCTATTTATGGAGGAGTCACCAAAAGAGTGACGTGCTCAGTCTCCAAAGCTGCGGGAGGAGGTGCTTAACTCCAGAGTTCAGGACTAGACTGGAGGACCGATAAGGAATCCTTATTTGCTCCCTCAGTGAGTCCCGCACTGACTCACAACCTCCAGCTGCTTGGAGACTGAGCATACTGGGAGCTGGTGGGTGGTGCCAGCCATACTGTTGACTTCAAGTTTGGACATTCTCAGTCTCCAAGCTGCTGGAGGTGGTGTACTACCCAGAGGTGTGGGACTGGACTGGAGGGACAAAAAGGAACTTCAATTCCACGTTCAAAATCTGATACCCTCTCCTATCACTTCCACCTCTCGCTTTCTTAGATTTGTATAATCATTCATAACGCCATAATGAAACTCAAAATGGTTGGAACTTGCCTGATCCAGATTACACACAAGCTGTTAAACACTGACAGCAACGTCGTCTCAACCCCATGATTCCAATGAAAAACAAGTTATATGCTGATATGCAGCAAGGGGCACGTGAGCAAATGAGGTATGCACAAAATTTTGATGTAAAGGAGGGAGAAGGGGGCTACACATGTGCAGACAATAGATGTGCTACTGCCTGTGCTGTGTGCATGTGCAGAGATTTCACATCAAGGATGAATATTCACTGTGGATATCCTGAAAACCTGACTGGCCTGGGGGTCCCAGAGGACTAGGTTGAGAACCACTGCTCTACGTGCTTCTCTGCATTGGTCAAATACGTCTGCCAGGCTCTCACTATCCCATCCCTTGACTACTGCAATCTCATCTATCATGGCCTTTCCAAGAACAGCTTACACTCTATCCAAATGGCACAGAACACAATAGCTCGGCTCATCACAAATAACCCTAGACACTCACACAACGCCAATCCTTTTTGATCTACACTGGCTCCCCATTCAGTCCAGAGTTAAATTCAAAGTAATCACCCTCATTCATAAAATCATTTCCAACGAGTCAGCTCCATGCCTCTCCTCGCTCCTATCTAATTCCAACAACAATAGAACACGCCGCACCATCACCAAAAACCTCCTATCCATCCCAACTTCTAAGAGAAAATGTAGCCAAACTACCTGTAATCGGGCATTCTCCCTTTATGCCCCCTCTATCTGGAATGCCTTACCATATGAACTACGGACCTGTTCCAATCACCCTGAATTCCGGAAGAAATTAAAAACTCATCTCTTCCAGGAACATTTTTCCCTACTTACATAGCTCTCTCTAACCTCTTCTATAAATCTCCTTGTAAATAGTTCCTATCCATAAGCCTCCTCAAGGAGAAAGTTACTTGTTAATCATTTATACCGTGTTATGTTTTGCTTCTATGTATACAGTTGTAATATACTGTCTGTTATGTTCTCTGTAAACCGTCTTGAATTATAGAAAGACGGTATATAAAAACTGTTAAATAAATAAATACCTCATCATCTCATTTCAAAATTCAAATGATACCCAAATTAGCTGTACATAAGCATGGCACTGTTGTGCATGCATTCCTTTCTGCGCTGATTACACACGTCAACCTTTTCTCTGCATTGGTCGCTAGAGACAGTTGTGCGTATATGTTGAGCTACCTGTGCGCAAAGAGCGTGCTAGCATTTCTGCATTGGCCTGTTAATGCAGACTGGGGGTTGACTACTGCCCATAGGGTCTCTCTTGAAACCCTCCCCCCACCACTTAGGGGTGTGCATAGATGTGTGGAATGGATAGAATGGAGTATGGGAATGTGGAAGGTATGTTTGAGATAGGTAAGGGGATTAATTAACATAACATGGTGGAATG
Organism: Ichthyophis bannanicus; assembly: GCA_033557465.1. Lineage (NCBI taxonomy): Eukaryota > Metazoa > Chordata > Amphibia > Gymnophiona > Ichthyophiidae > Ichthyophis > Ichthyophis bannanicus. The sequence continues at coordinate 712,440,915 of CM066033.1, read as the reverse complement.
GGATCAACAAAGTATTCTTGTTAAAACTGTTGGGAACTCTCATAACTTTGTGTCAATAATGACCAATAATGTATTATGTATTATATAAGGTGTCTCTCCCAGTGTTTTGAGATGTCCCTGGTGTTTAATATGTATTTGTTTGCATGATGTGGTATTCCCCACAACTGTGCTAATAAAAAAGTAAATACATAAAAAAGAAAGCAGCTCTTGAGATTCTTTTCAGCTGTCTTGATATCCTGGGAACCTTGTAAAATATGGTTTAAAATAACAACCCATAAGCAATTTACAGATTTAAATGATCTTTATTTAAATTGCAATATACTAATATAAACCAGATTCCCAGTAATAAAATGAGTCTAATAATATAAGATGGGTTCCATTCATAAAGTAATTTCATCAACAACTGCACTATATTCAAACAGAACCATCTCAGATTAGACAAGCTCACTAAAACCAATAACAAAACATACAGAAAAGTATCAGTATAAACATGTAAGAACACAATCAAGAGGGATCTTCTGTATAAAAACTAGTTACAACTTCAAGCAGGAAAGTAGTATAAAATCTTTGAGGACCTTTATAAAATATAAAATAATTTCTAGTTTAGCTATCTCATGTAAAAGAAATACAAGAAAAACAGTTCTTACTTTAAGTACTGCATTTATTTATGGTTCCTGTATTGAAAATGAAGCAGCATCTAGAATCAAATGGACCATAGTTTCCACATACCTTCTTGTTCTTTTAGAAGGTAATTTCATAACAGGGCACCTAAGTGAAATGTCCAAAAAGGCACCTATTTTATGCTTATTTTATGAAGGCACAGACAAGTCTATTTGCCTCTATAAAATAGGCTCATACAATGACCCCTAGTGGCACACAAAGCCTCTTACACAAATTTACACCTGTTTCAAAGGTGTAAATGTGTGCAAGTACTCTGTGTGTCTATATGCATATTTTATAAATAATGCACATACATCACAACTCTCTCCCAATTCCACCCCAAAGATACCCACAGGGAACACTTATACAAAGATTGCATAAAAATAGGCACAATCCTGCAGTATTCCTCCTTTTGTGTGTATTCTGGTGCACAATTTTATAAGAGCCATTTTCCAGGTGTAAAACACGCTTTATAGATGGAAAATGCTTTATAAAATTATCCCCTTAATATTTTGTTGAACAGACAAAATCACACAACTTATTCTAATTCTACTCTTATCATTAAAAAAAATACAAGACAATTTACAATTTGGCTATCAAACAATTTTAGTACACATTTAAAAAAATTTGAAAGGTGGTCTGTTAGAAACCTCAGGAAAACTGCAAAGCAGTTTGTTTTTGTGAAAAAATAGTTTTTCATGGCTACAGGTTTAATAGGTATTTTTATTAACCAATTTTCCCTTATTAAAAAAGAATATTTTTATAAGGTGTGACTAGAACCTGGCGATGTATGTGGATATAACCTGGACTATTTTTTCAGGTTATAGCCACATACACACTTGGTAGGGACTGCAATGAGTGTGCTTTTGTATGGCCCAACATATTCAGTTCACAAGTTCAAGAACTATAGAATGTTTCTTCCTTAATATAGAAACCAAACATGTTTTTCACCTGTACTGAAAAACATAAAACATGTAAACCCAATGACCATTTCCATGTCGAACTGCTATTTTTATTACTTTATTTAAGTACAATAACAGCAGCTACGGGTACCAGTCTGTCAACAATGAGCTGCCTGACTGAAGACCGAACACAATTTAGGATAGCTATCCAGAGGGTCGCCATGAGTCGACTCCGACTCGACGGCACATAACAACAACAACAAAGACAAGAATATTGGGCATAAACTGATAATAGTTTCCATTCATGGCCTATATAATCCCTATTCTATTTTTATTACTTTGCTGCTCTGGACATGACAGTTTCCCTTGTAGCCACTTCATTTTTTATTAGCAGATTCCCCCGATTTTACTGGATTTCAGAAATTCCTACATAGATATGTGCCGCCTGTCTGCACTGTATTAAAAAATGGCCCTATCATTTCTAAATCCTGTAACAAGCACCAATCAATTTACTAGTTGGTAAATGGATCAAGGTTAATTTAAACATGGGGAAAGAACAAAATGATTAAATTAAAACTGCTATGAGATTTAACAAAGGAGTCATATACAAAACAAATGCTGGCATCTGTGCTGGTCCATTTTCTGACAAAGACAGCAACACAGGAAATGTCCTTTCAATCAGTGCTTGTGTGCAAATACTTCTCAAGTTCATTTTTATTATGATCAGCCTCTCAATGTCTCAAGTTTGGCCTCTGGCACAGTGAAATCAGAGTAGCTCTTTGTGAAGAATCTCCCATACCATTCTCTTCCGAAAGTACGGCATGTGTTGCTAAAAAAAAAGAAAATTAAGCAATGTTAAAATACAAGTCCAAATCTATTTCTGGAATGCTGAGCTATGCCTGGCCAAAAGCAACACTTTCACCTTTTGCTTCTGGTTTCATGCCAGTTTTCCCTCATTTCCATTTTCATCTAAAAACTTTTCTTTTAATGTAAGCCCCGAATTGCTACTCTAGAATTTCACACATTTCCCAGGATTCCCAGATGTATCAGCCTGCTATAGTATTTCCTTAATTTCTCAACTTTTCTTGTTCCTCTATTTACCTCCTTCTGGGCCCAGATTTAGGTATAGCCAACTGCCTAGAACTCCAAATTTTGAAGGTACCAAATACCCATGTCAAAGAGGAACCTGTTCCTGCTTACTTTAGGGCCATGTGCATCTTTAAAGGGGTGCCACTGTGGTACTATGATCTTCCTCTACTCCTTTTCTAGCTCTCCAATTCCTGGGATCTGACACTCACCATTCTCTGCTCTCTAGGATCTGCTGGTTGCTTTTGTCTATGGGTGCCAAAATTTTAAATCCAGGCTTCCTTACCTCGGCTCACTGTTGGCTTTTCTCCATGTCATGTTAAGTGGTTTCCCTTACTGTCTTTAAGGCTGTCCTATCTTGCTGCACAAATATGCCATAGCTCTTGATCTTCCTACTTTTTAAATCTGGTTCCTCCACCCTTCTTGTCCTATTGCATTTTCCTGGTCCCACTTCAGACTGTGAGCTTAACCTTTCTTTACCTGGGTAAACGTGATAGATTTATCTTTGGTAATGTAATCAGCATACTTGCAGGCAAACATCCCACAGTCACTTCCATTCATCTGCTGTGGAATTTCCTTTGTAAAAGAAAAATATTAAAGAAAAAATACAAGTGATATTTCAAACTCAGTGTTAAATACTTTGAAATCTGAACTGAAAGAATATAGGCTATTAGAATAATAAAACAACATTTAAATGTTGAAATATTGCAGAAATTTACAATTTTCAACTTTTTTACAGGTTTTTTTCTTGTACTGGTATACAACTTGGACATGAATTTCTGGTTGCACACGTGAGTCTTTGCTTAGTACATTAAGGACATCATGGAGTACTCATTATCACAACCAGTATTGTGCCTTCATATTAGGATTTGGTATATTTAAACATTATATTTAGGATCTTTTTCATATTAAATTTGGTTGTTATCTTTAGACAACAAATATTTTAGATCCTTTGACTGACCCTACTCACTACCATGCATTCAGCTGATGCTGCAGATTAATGTGGAACAATTTATTTGTTTAGCTAGTTTTATATATTGTTTTATCTACATCCAAAAACTGAAATGCTCAAGTGTGATAAATCCATTCAGTATCTAACAGATAAAAGTGTACAAAAAAGGCTTTCCCAACAAAACCCCCCACACATTTGCAGTGAGCTAGATGGAACATCTGAGTTTAGTCCAAACAGGTCTTTACAGAGTCATGCTCACTCCATTTTGTAGTGTTTTTCAAAGTGTGCAGACTCACTGACAGTTATAGTCTTCATAAAAAGTCTTTTCACAAGTGGTTTCTAAAGGTTATACGAATGAGGGGCAGCTTTAACAGAATGCTGGCATCATATGAGAAAACCTACCTGGCTTCTTTTGCTGATCAACAGCCAGCCATTAGTACTGAATTCCTTCCCTTTCTTGTCCAAACTTTCTTGTTTTAAGTAATGCCTGCAGCAATCAAGTAATACATAAAATCCACAAGTTATTTAGATTTTGCTCACACCTTTTCTCCACATCAAAACTGTATATAGTTTAATTCCCACAATTAAACGTTTACAAATAACTCTAAAAAAGGCTACAGAAAATATCCTGTTTATTAAAATTTCCATGGTGAAACCACATCTTGAGTACTGTGTGTAGCTCTGGTTGCCCCATCTAAAAAAACTTTCTCTTTTTGGAAGGCAGGCTAAATAGGTTAGGCTTGTCAGTTTGGGAAAAAAGATGACTGACAGGATATGAAAGAAGGTTCTAAAATCATGAGGAGGTGGAATGGTTAAACAGGGAACAGCTGTATAACCTTTCAAGCACTAAAACAAAGAAACACCCCATAAAACTAACTACCAGCAGACTAAAAACAAATGGTAGAAAGTATTTTTTCATGCAGCACATTAATTAAGCTATGGAATCTATTGCCAGAAGATAGGTCAAGTTGTGACACAGAGCATAAAAGCTAAGCACTTTTTTACGATAAAATAATCCTGGATATAAAGGTTGTGTTGAAAGTTATAGATAAAAAGGAAGGTCACTGATGCAAAATGGCACAAGACATATAGACATGATAAAGGTCTGGAGTTCAGTGCCAGATGAGTCTGAGACCTCCTCTTCTTTAAATTTGTATGCCAACTTTATTACATCTGATGAAAACAGGATTTAAAGAATTATTTATATGGTGATTGAAAAATTATAAAATCACGATCTCGGAGATAAAAATAGAGTGAGGATAAATAAGAGATAGACAGACATTTCCACTCTGAGAGTAGACCAATAACTAGAAGATAGGTCAAGGCAACTAAACATTACAAGGTTCAAGAGCTCTGGATAACTTTCTGGCAGAAAAGTCAATAAAAAAATTATCAGCCAGGAAGACCTGAGAAAGCCATCACGACCCCCTGAAATAAGCTATAAAACAGGAAAACGCACTGAGAGTGAATTCATATCTGAATCAACAGGTAGATAAAGGTCAGTCAGTTGCTATAGTATATCTGGATTTTCAGAAAGCCTTTGACAAGGTCCTTTATGAGAGGCTCAAGGAAATTAAAAAGTCATGGGATAAGAGGCAGTGTCCTCTTGTGGAGACAGCCAAACAATACAGTACCCCAAGGATTTGTACTGGGCTCACTACTTGGCATTTATAAATGACCTGACAATGGAACAAGTGAGGTGACCAAATTTGCAGATGACAAAATTATTCAAAATTACTAAATCACAAGAGGATTGTGAAAAATTTCAAGAGGACTTTGAGAAATTGGAAGACTGGGCATCCAAATGACAGATGAACTTTAATATGGACAAGTGCAAAGTTACAAACTTGGAGAAGAACAACCAAAACTATAGCTACATGATGCAAAGTTCCACATTAAGAATCCTAACCCATGAAAAGGATCTAGGTGTCATCATGAGTAATATGTTGAAATCCTCTGCCCAGTGTGCAGCCGTGACCAAGAAAGCAAATGGAATACTAGAATTAAAAGGAAAAGAATGGAGAATAATTTAAAAGGTTATGATAATGCCTCTGTAGAGTGGAGGAGCCTCTGCAGAGTGGATAATCACTCTGTAGAGTGGAGGAGCAGCCTAATGGTTAGAGTTGTAGCTTGGTAACCAAGAGGCCAGGATTCAATTCCCGCTAGCACTCCTTATGTCCTAGGGCAAGTCACTTAACCCTCTATTGACTTGGAAGAAAGGCCTGGCAATCTACTTCGTTACACTGCCAAGAAAGCCTGGTTACTCACCTGTAACAGGTGATCTCCGGGAACAGCAGGAATTTAGTCTTCACATATGGGTATCGTCAGTACCGATGGAGCCTGCGTGGGAACGCTCCCCAGCGTCCAATTAGAAAGCTTTTGGGAGCATCCCACAGTGCCTGCGTGCTGCCTTCCTGCCTTTCCCAACTGCCTCTCTCCAGTTGAGTTTTAAAGCTGAGACAAAGAGAGAGAGAGGAAAAGACAAGAAAAGAGAGATACAACTCCTAGGGGAGATGGGTGGATTGTGAAGACTAAATTCCTGCTGTTCCCGGAGATCACCTGTTACAGGTGAGTAACTATGCTATCTCCAGGAACAAACAGGAATGTAGTCTTCACATATGGGGACTCCCTAGCTACAGATGCCACGGAAAACCCCCAGAAGTTGTGTGCCCCTGTGAAAGGGCTCCACTTCCGCCCATGGATCTCTGGCATCCTACCGGGAATGGTGGGTAGGAGTTGATTAAGTATGGAACAGGTGTCGTAGAACAGCCTGACCAAACAAGGCATCCCGGCGGGAGTCCTTGCCTAAGCAGTAATGGGCTGTGAAGGTATGAACCGAGGCCCAAGTAGCTGCTCGACAGATGTCGTCAATAGACATAGAGTGTAGATGAGCCATTGAGGCTGCCATGGCTCTCACAGAGAAAGGTTTTTACTCTGATAAGTAAAAGAAATACACTGTGCAATCCAATTGGACAATGTTCTCTTGGAGACTGGAAGTCCCAAATGAGAAGGATCAAAACCAACAAAGAATTGAGAGGACTTTCTATGTTGCTGTGTCCTTTGTAAATAAAAAGCAAGTGCTCATTTACAGTCCAAAGTATGAAGATTCCTTTCTGCATTTGAAGCATGAGGCCTTGGAAAAAATACAGGCAGGTAAACTGCTTGGTTTAAATGAAAAGGTGAGACCACCTTTGGCATAAAGTGTGGATGAGTCCTAAGGACTACCTTATCATGATGGAACCTCGTATAAGGAGGATCAGCCACTAATGCTTGCAACTCACTAATGCGACGTGCTGATGTGATTGCAATGAGAAAGACAACCTTCCAGGAAAGGAATTTCAAGGAGGTAGTAGCTAGAGGTTGAAAAGGCGGCTTCATGAGCTGTCCAAGAACCAGATTTAGGTTGCATGCTACCGGTGGTGGCCTAATGGGAGGCTTAGTTAGAAGGAGGCCCCTCATAAATCTCGCTATGAGAGGATGAGAGGATGAGAGGAAATAGGTTGTCCATTTAAAGGCTTGAAAGAAGCTGAAATAGCACTTAAATGGACTCGTACTGAGTTAGTCTTAAGTCCTGCATTAGATAAATGAAGGAGATATTCCAATAATGATTCCAGAGGTATCACCAGGAGGTCAAGACTCTTCTGCGAACACCATATGGAAAACCGTTTCCACTTGAAAGCATAAGAGCGTCTTGTGGAAGGCTTTCTAGAAGCACAAAGGATATCCTTTACTTGTTGAGACAAGTTAAGACCATGAAGGTCTAGGCCCTCAGCAACTAGGCCCTGAGATGCAGAGAGTGGGGATCGGGATGCCACAACATCCTGTCCTCCTGAGACAGGAGATCTGGAGCAGATCCTAACTCCAGAGTTGGAACTTGAGAGAGATGTAGGAGCAGAGGGTACTACACCTGCCGTGGCCAATGAGGAGCTATGAGAATCATATGGCCTCTGTCTCTCTGAAGCTTGAATAGGGTTTTGAGGATTAGGGGAATGGGTGGAAAAGCATATAGGAAATCCTGACCCCAATGGAGGAGGAAAGCATCCCTTGCCTGAGAACCCTGAGCCAGAATTCTGGAACAGAATTCAACGGGCTTGCAAAGAGGTCTATGTCCGGAGTTCCCCAAATTTGAAAAATTTTTGCTACCTGGTCTGCACGAAGAAACCACTTGTTTGGAAGCACTACTCGACTGAGTCTGTCTGCCCAGGAGTTCTGGATGCCCGGCAGATACACTGCAAGGAGATGAATCTGATGCTCTCTGGCGAGGGCCTATAGTCGCAAAGCTTCATTGCAAAGCGACAGAGAGCCTGTTCCTCCCTGCTTGTTCAGATAGAACATAGCTACTTGATTGTCCGTCTGAATTAGGACTGTCTTGTAGCTTAGCTGGGTGTGGAACACTCGAAGAGCAAGGAAGATTGCTCTGAGTTCCAAGAGATTGATGTGTAGATGAGTCTCCTGTGGAGTCCAGGTGCCTTGGGTAGAGAGATCTTGCAGGTGAGCTCCCCAACCCACCTGTGAGGCATCTGTTGTTAGAGTGACCTGGGGTGGGGGCTGTTGGAAAGGGGACCCCACCAACAGGTTTTGGGTTGACTGCCACCATTGTAGGGACAAAATAAGGCGACTTGAGTTTGCTATTTTGTCTGATAGCCAGCCTGATGCTTTGAGTCCACTGAGTGGATAGAGTCCATTGGGCTGCTCTCATATGGAGGCGAGCATAGGGAACCACATGCATGGTAGATGCCATGTGGCCTAGCAATTGTAACATTTCCCAAGCAGTGAGATGAGTTTTTAACACTGCTTGGGAAGCTAACTGCACAATGCGAAGGCAGCGGGGCTGTGGAAGATAGGCCCTTGCTTTCCTGGTATCCAGCATAGCTCCTATGAACTCTAGAGATTGAGTGGGAGTTAGGTTGGATTTTGGGATGTTTATGACCAGGCCCAAAAACTGCAGTATATGCATTGTGCAAGCTAAGGAAATTCTGGCCTCTGACTCTGATGGGGCTCGAATGAGCCAGCTGTCTAAGTAGGGGAAGACGAATATTCCTAGAGTGCGAAGAAATGCTGCCATTACAGTCATGCATTTTGTAAACACCCTTGGTGCTGAGGCCAGGCCAAAAGGAAGAACCCTGTACTGGTAGTGCTTCTCCTGAAATAGAAACCGAAGGAATCTTCGTTGAGTTGGATGGATGAGAACATGGGTGTACGCATCCTTGAGATCTAGAGAACAAAGCCAATCCTGACTCTGAAGGCATGGCAGAAGAGTTCCTAGAGAAATCATCTTGAACTTCTCCTTGAACAGGAATTTGTTCAATTCTCCGAGGTCTAAAATGGGTTTGTGTCCCCCTGTTTTCTTTGGAATTAGGAAATAGGGGGAGTAAAACCCTGTACCCTGTTGGGAAATGGGTACGTCTTCTATTGCCTCATGGGCAAGAAGTAAATTGACCTCTTGACCCAACTGATTTTCGAGTGAAGTCTGAGAATTGAACCGTCTTACGACTGTAGGAGGGGGCATGTTGAGGAAATGAAGCTTGTACCCATCCTTTACAATGGAGAGAGTCCATTCTTCTGCTGTTATCTGCTCCCATCTGGGGGCAAAATGACACAACCTTCCTGGAATGGTGGAGGGCTCTGGCCCGTTGAGGGCCAGGAAGGCCAAGTTCTCTAGATGGGAGTCAAAGCCCCTGTGGAGGCGGAGTCTGCTGGGCCGGTTGAGGCTTAGCAGACTTTGCTTTTCTTTGTTTTGGTGGCTGCTGTCCCTTTCGGGCAGACTGACCTGCAGAATGCCCCTGCTGGGTATAGGAGGGGTAAGGAGTGGCATAGTGGTTGGGGCAAGGTACTTCAGGCTAGAAGGTTGGGGGTTCAAATCCCACTGGAGGACAGCAACCTTGGGCCGGAAGGCAGGGCCGGCCCGTCCATTGAGCAAGAATGTTTTTTGCACAGGGCCCCGCGTTTCAGGGGGCCCCGCGCAAAGAACATTCTGCTTTTTTTTTTTTTTTTAATTACATTAAAAAAAAAAACCTGTCTCTGGCTGCTGCCGCTGCCGCGTCCGTCGCAGCAGCGGCAGAATGGAGTGTCCCGCGGTGCCCCCTCTCCTCGTTGAGCCCTCTGCAAGGGCTTTCAGATTCGCGAAGGGAGAGTGCTCCCTCGCGTCTCTGTAAAGCCCGCAGGGGCTAATGGGAAATTTCCCATCAGCCCCTCGCGTCTAAAGGGGCAGATGGGAAATTTCCCATTAGCCCCTGCGGGCTTTACAGAGACGCGAGGGAGCACTCTCCCTTCGCGAATCTGAAAGCCCTTGCAGAGGGCTCAACGAGGAGAGGGGGCCCCGCGGGACACTCCATTCTGCCGCTGCTGCGACGGACGCGGCAGCGGCAGCAGCTAGAGCCAGGTTGTTTTTTTCTTTTAATTTGCCGGAAGGGAAGGGGGGGGGGGTTAAGACGGGTAATGGGCTGGGGGTCTGTGGGGGGCTGTCTGGAAATGGGGTGATGGGGGGGTTAGGACTGGAAATGTGCTGTGCGTGGGGGGTTAGGACTGGAAATGTGCTGGGCGGGGGGGTTAGGACTGGAAATGTGCTGGGGGGGGTTAGGACAGGAAATGTGCTGGGCGGGGGGGGGTTAGTACTGGAAATGTGCTGGGCGGGGGGGGGGGTTAGGACTGGAAATGTGCTGGGCGGGGGGGGGGGGTTAGGACTGGAAATGTGCTGGGGGGGTTAGGATTGGAAATGTGCTGGGGGGGGTTAGGATTGGAAATGTGCTGGGGGGGGTTAGGCCTGGAAATGGGCTAGGGGGGGGTTAGGACTGCTAATGGGCTGGGGCTGATGGAGGCTGACTGGAAATGGGGTGAGGGGGGGTTAGGACTGGAAATGTGCGAGGGGGGGTTAGGACTGGAAATGTGCTGGGGGGGGTTAGGACTGGAAATGGGCTTGGGGGGGTCAGCACTGCTACGGGGCTGGGGCTGATGGAGGCTGACTGGAAATGGGGTGATGGGGGGTTAGGACTGGAAATGGGGTGATGGGGGGGTTAGGACTGGAAATGTGCTGGGGCGGGGGGTTAGGACTGGAAATGTGCTGGGGGGGTTAGGACTGGAAATGTGCTGGGCGGGGGGGGGGGGGGGGGTTAGGACTGGAAATGTGCTGGGGGGTTAGGATTGGAAATGTGCTGGGGGGGGGTTAGGATTGGAAATGGGCTAGGGGGGGGTTAGGACTGCTAATGGGCTGGGGCTGATGGAGGCTGACTGGAAATGGGGTGAGGGGGGGGTTAGGACTGGAAATGTGCTGGGGGGGGGTTAGGACTGGAAATGGGCTAGGGGGGGGTTAGGACTGCTAATGGGCTGGGGCTGATGGAGGCTGACTGGAAATGGGGTGGGGTGGGGGGGGGGTTAGGACTTGAAATGGGCGGGGGGGGGGTTAGGACTGGAAATGTGCGGAGTGGGGGGGGGGGGGTTAGGACTGGAAATGTGCTGGGGGGGTTAGGACTGGAAATGTGCTAGGGGGGGTTAGGACTGGAAATGGGCTGGGGGGGTGGTTAAGACTGCTAATGGGCTGGGGCTGATGGAGGCTGACTGGAAATGGGGTGGGGGGGGGGGTTAGGACTGGAAATGGGCTAGGGGGGGTTAAGACTGCTAATGGGCTGGGGCTGATGGAGGCTGACTGGAAATGGGGTGGGGGGGGTTAGGACTGGAAATGGGCTGGGGGGTGTTAGGACTGGAAATGGGCTAGGGGGGTTAAGACTGGTAATGGGCTGGGGGTTGATGGAGGCTGACTGGAAATGGGGTGATGGGGGGTTAGGACTGGAAATGGGCTGGGGGGGTGGTTAAGACTGGTAATGGGCTGTGGGCTGATGGGGGCTGTCTGGAAATAGGGTGATGGGGGGTTAGGATTGCTAATGGGCTATGGGGGGGTTAGGACTGCTAATGGGCTATGGGGGCGCTAGGACAGGAAATGGGCTGATGGGGAGGGGTTAGGACTTGAGGTGGGCTGATGTGGTTAGGACTGGTAATGGGCTGTGGGCTGATGGGGGGGTTAGGACTGGCAATGGGCTATGGGGGGCTGACTGGAAATGGGCTGATGGGGTTAAGACTGGAAGTGGGCTGATGGGGGGGGTTAGGACTGGTAATGGGTTATAGGGGGGGCTTAAACTGAAAATGGGTTGATGGGGGGCTAGGACTGGTAATGGGTTGGGGGATTGCTATGACTGGAAATGGACTGAGTGGACGGGGAGGCTTGAACTGCAAATAGCTGATGGGGAGGGAGCTTGGAATGGAAATGGGCTGTGAGGGAAGGGAGCTAGGACTGAAAATGGGCTGATGGAGCAGCTAGGATAGGACTGGAAATGGGCTGTTGGGGGGGAGCTAAGATTGGAAATGGGCTGTGGTGGGGGCTTGAATTGAAATGGACTCATGGAGGGGCTAGAACTGGAAGTAGGCTCATGGGGGGGCTTGGACTGGAATTGGGCTGAGTGGAGGGGAGCTAGGATTTGACATGGGCTGATGGTGGGGCTAGGAAATGACTAGAAATGGGCTGATGGGGGGCTAGGATTGGAAATGAGCTGATGAAGGGACTCAGACTGAAAATGGATGGGGGAGCTAGGACTGGAAATGGGTTGATGGGGGGCTAGGACTGGAAATGGGCTGATGCAGGGACTAGAAGGGAATGGATGCTGGGTGAGACTGGAACTAGAAGGGAGCTGATGTTGGGGGAGGATTAGAATGGGATGGGGCTGGGAGAGTAAAATGGAGAGGGGAAAAATATTTTGTGTGGGAGGGATGAAAAATCTACAATTGGCCGGGTATTGGGAGAGTAAGTGGGGATTGAGGATGGAGGGGTAAAATTTGTGTGGATGAAATAAGAATGAGGAAAGAGCAAAAGGAGAAAGATTAGTATGTTAAAGCAGATGTAGAGAGAGAGGATGGAAAGAAAACTAGAAGAGAGAAGAAAGGACAAATGGACAGCAGACGATGGAGAGTTAGCAGAAAACATGAAGAAACCAGAAGAAAGTGGCTGGAGCAATTGCAACTGAAAAAAAAATGCACAAAAGGTAGAAAGATATCTCTTTATTTTGAATTTATTAACTGGAATATGAAAGCTCTGGGAAATGTGCATCATTAACGTCTGCGCTTTGTTTGGTACAAGAGGAAATTGATTTATAGTTTTATTTCTACAGTGTTGTTGTACATTCCAAGTTTGGCTTTTGGGGTTCCCAGTTTAATTATTGCCTTCCTGTTTCTAAATTGCGATTCCTTGTTTGGTGATGGTCTATGTTCTGCATGTGTAACTGAGCTGAGGTATTCTGTTTATGTAATTCCTATTTGGCATTGCCACTTGTTCTCTTTCCCCAGTATTCTCTGAAATGTACTGGTTTAATATTTGCAGTGTTTCCTTTTGATAGGTAGGGTCTGGTGCTTTGTGAGTCCTGGTAATGCTGTCAGGATACAGCGGGTAATGTAGAAATCTTTTAGTCTTTCTTTATCCATACACTCATTAAGAGACATGTTTACTAAAAGTTAGTGAATGGTAACATTATGCAAATATTTATGCAAATAAGACCACTTATGCAAATGAGGCCCCGCACCGAGTCTCCGCACATGGCCCCGCACCCCCCTTGGGCCGCCCCTGCCGGAAGGACTGGGGTTTCTAGTCCCACAGGTGCCCTTTGTAGTCTTGGGCAAGCCACTTAACCCTCCATAACCCATGTTCCCTGTAAAATAGTTATTTCCAAGTTATAATGCCCTGTTCAATGTAATTTCAGTTTGTTCAATGTAAACTGCACTGATGCAGAATAGCGCGGTATATAAGAGAATGTAAATAAATAAATAAATAAAAATAAATAGTAAAACCTCTTCTTTTTAGAGAAGAATGGTTTCTTGTAGGATTTTCTCCTTGCAGGATCAGCTGTAGCCTTGGCTAGTTTATCCAAAGTGGTGTTATCAGCATCCAGCTCATTAGCTTTCTCTTGCTAATTTTTGCGAAAGAGATTTTCGCCTGTGCAAGGGATATTCCCCAGTTTGTCCTGTACCCAGAGTTTTAAATCAGATGCCTGGAGCCAGGCAATCCTACGAGCACCTATGGCAATGGCAGAGGTTCTGCTTATGCATCAAAGCAGTCAAAAGCTGCATGATTAACAAACTTGGAAACATCCTGGGCATGTTTGACAAGTGTAAGATAATCCTGCCTCTTATCATCAGGAAGGAGGGGGCTCATAAGCTCTAGATCTTCTGTAACCTCCTTAAGGAACATTCCCATATATAAAATGTAGGAACTAATCCTGGCAGAAAGCATAGAGGCCTGGAAGGTTCGACGCCCAAAGGCATCAAGAGTCCTACATTCACGTCCTGGTGGATTAGATGCATGTCTTTTTGCACTCTTGATCCTTCTCATAGCTGATTCCACTACCATGGAGTGGTGTGCTAACTGGGTTTTTTGAAATCCAGGACAAGGAGGTACTCGATACATGGTATCAAGCCTACGAGAATGAGTAGAGGTGGTAAGAGGTGTCTCCCACATTGTTAGCATGAGATCATGGAAGATCTCATGAATAGGCAAAGTAGCTGCCTCCTTGGGAGCTTTAGGATATTGTAAAATCTCCAATTCCTTTGCTCTGGGCTCTGTTTCAGGAGCCACTGTGATGGAAAGACCTCTAGCCACCTCCCGGATGAAATCCTGAAAGGATATATCCTCTGGAGGAGACATCCTACGTTTAGGAGAGGAAGGCTCCTCAGAGAGAAGTACTCCGGTACCGACAGAGCTGTCAGAATCCTCAGAGTCATCGGAGGATTCAAAATATCTCCTATCCGGGTGCTCTTGCAAAGCACGATACCGGTACCGATCAAAGTCTGTACCGGAGGGGTCCGGAACCGGCCTGTCAATACCGGAGGAAACAGCATGACTCGGTGTTGGTAGCACCGTCGATGCTGTCGGTACCAGTACAGATATCGGTGCCAGAACCGGTGTCGATACCGGTTGAACCGTCTGAAGCGGTCCCGAAGCCGCAAGGAGAGCCACCAGACTGCGTTCAATAGCCAAGAACCTCTGGTCTATTAACGTTGCCAATGCCTGGGTATCGGTACCGGACGAAGCGGCCGGTACCCCAGAGCATGGCACCAGTAGTTCTGCCAAGGTTGAGGCCTTGAGAACATCCTGGAGCCCCGATAGTGCTTTGGAAGCCAAAACCTCCCGCCGGGGCAATTTTGCCGGTACAAGTTCCTCAAGGGCAACGCCAGAGGCATTCTCGATGCTTAGAAGGAGATCTACCCTTTGAGGACTGGCCAGATTTATGTTTGGTTACCTGAGATCCATGGGAGGAAGACGTCGATGCCACGCATGATGTATCGGAGGGAAAAAGGGTGCTAAGCTTAGCAGCTCGGTTTTGCCGACTCCTCTTCGACATCATCCCACAGGCAACACACTCCAAGATGGAGTGGTCAGGACCTAGACATTTAAGGCACCACTCGTGAGTGTCGGTGACAGAGATGGTACCGCCACACTTGGAACACTTTTTAAAACCCAAGGCGGGTTTGTCCATTCTGAAGGAAAAGTTGGGCCTAGTGCCCAAAATGGCGCGTGGCACCCGACAGAAAAGAGACTGGAAAATCCAGAAAAAAACGACTTTTTTTTTTTTTTTAGAAAGAAAGAAAGAACCGGCGGTACCGGTATAGCGTCAAGGAATGCAGACGCTACCACAAAAAAGAATGAAAAAGATGGGATAATTTCTGCGGTGACAGGAAAAACAATCTGCTGGCTCCGCGGAAAATGAAGAACTGGAGAGAGGCAGTTGGGAAAGGCAGGAAGGCAGTACGCAGGCGCTGTGGGATGCTCTCAAAAGCTTTCTAATTGGACGCTGGGGAGCGTTCCCGCGCAGACTTCGTCGGTACCGACGATACCCATATGTGAAGACTACATTCCTGCTTGTTCCTGGAGATAACCCAGGAGCTGCTGGGTTGCCAGGAGTCAGCATTGACTTGAAGGCAGAAACAGTTTCCTCTCCCATGCAAACAGGAAGTCGGCATCGGTGGGGGCAGAAGCATACAGCCTCATGGCGCTAAAGTTTGAAGGTAAGCACTGCGAGGTTGTTTTAAGCCATTGACGCTGCCGTAGGTCCCTGTGAGGGGCAACAGTGTTGCAATGGGCACTCCTGGAGGGCTGGCGCTCCAGGCAACCACCTAATATGCCTAATGGTAGCACTGGCTGTGCATTCATCTGACAGCCACCTAGATGCACCTGCTCTCTTCTAGCCCAAACCTACCATATATCTTCATGCATCTGATTTCCTGCCCCAACTGTTGCAGCCTCTCCCTCAGCTAGTGCAAAGCTGAGATAGTTCCAGAAGGGCACAAAGAATTGGTCTATTGTATCTTTTGATTGATCATTTCCTGAGAATGCATCATCTTTGTGTTTTTTCTGTATTTGGGAGGGATGATGGGCAGGATGGTGTGTCTGCATTATCATAGCGTCCATGTGACTGCTTTCTCTGGTGAGAGGCAAGCTGAGGGTTAACTGAAGGTTCTAATTTGACTAGTGAGTCAACCAGGCAGTGACCCTCAGGGCAGTCTGATGCCCTTGAAAAACTCTGAAGGACTGCCAGACTGAAGCAACTGTCCACTTTGGAAGACTAATCAAGACATGATGTTTCATGAAGGTATGAACGGAGTACCATGTTGTGGCTTTGCAGACATCTGTCAGATGTACAGGGCAGAGGATCACCGCTGATGTTGACGCAGCAAGCATAGTTATTCACCTGTAACAGGTGATCTCTGGGAACAACAGGAATTAGTCTTCACATATGGTGATGTCTCCGGCGAAGCCTGCACGGGAACACTCCTCGGCGTCCAATAGGAAAACCGTTAGGAGCACACCACTACATCTGCGTGCCTGCCTCCCGCCTTCCCAACTCCTCTTCTCAGTTGAGTTTGTAGCTGAGAAGAAGAAGAAAACAAAAGAACCCTACAACTTCTAGGGGAGGAGAGCAGGTTGTTAAGATCAATTACTGCTGTTCCTGGAGATAGCGTAGTTACTCACGTGTAACAGGTGATCTCCAGGAACAGCAGGAATTAAGTCTTCACATATGGGTATCGTCGGTACCGACGGAGCCTGCGCGGGAACACTCCCCAGCGTCCAATAGGAAAGCTTTTGGGAGCATCCCACTGCGCCTGTGATGCTGCCTTCCTGCCTTTCCAACTCTCCCTCTTCAGTTGAGTTTATAGCTGAGACAAAGGAAAGAAGGAGAGATAGAGAGAGACAACTCCTAGGGGAGATGGGTGGGTTCCTGCTGGTCCCGGAGATCACCTGTTACAGGTGAGTAACTACGCTATCTCCAGGAACAAGCAGGAATGTAGTCTTCACATATGGGGACTCCCCAGCTGAGAGATGCCAGGGAGATGACCCCAGAAAGCTGCGAAACCTAGGATGAGATGGGTCATGTTTCCTCCCATGGATCTCTGGCATCAAACTCGGGACGCTGGAGAACAGCTTGACCAAACGAGGCATCCCGACGGGAGTCCTTGTCTAAGCTGTAGTGGGCTGCAAAGGTGTGTACTGAAGCCCAAGTGGCTGCTCTACAGATGTCATCAATGGAAACTGAGCGAAGATTAGCCATAGAGGCTGCCATTGCTCTCACATTGTGAGCTGTGACATGACATTCAAGAGAAAGTCCTTTGCTCTCGTAAGCAAAGGATGTGCAATTTACAATCCATTTGGACAGAGTTTGTTTGTAAACTGGTAGTCCAAGATGACTAAAGTCAAAGGGAACAAACAGCTGAGAAGATTTTCGATGTTGCTTAGTTCTCTGCAGGTAAAAGGCCAAAGCTCTTTTACAATCTAGAGTGTGTATTCCTTTCTGCATTGGAAGCGTGAGGCTTAGGGAAAAATACAGGAAGGTAAACCAACTGGTTTAAATGAAATGGCGAAATCACCTTTGGCATAAAATGTGGGTGAGTTCTAAGAACTACTTTATCATGGTGGAACCTTGTATAAGAAGGATCAGCCACTAAAGCCTGGAGCTCACTGATGCATCTTGCAGAAGTGAGCAAAATTAGAAAGATTACTTTCCAAGACAGAAACTTTAAGGATGTAGTGGCCAGCGGTTCAAAGGGCGGTTTCATGAGTTGCCCAAGGACAAGATTTAAATCCCATGCCACGGGTGATGGCTTAATGGGAGGTTTAGTTAAGAGTAGTCCTCTCATAAACCTTGCTACAAGAGGATGAGAGGAAACAGGTTGTCCATCTAAGGGCTTGTGAAAAGCAGCAATGGCACTAAGGTGGACCCTTACTGAATGAGTCTTAAGACCAGAGAATGAAAAATGGAGCAGATACTCAAGTAACGGCTCCACTGGCAGTGAAAAGGGGTTAAACTCCTTTTTAGAAAACCAAATAGAAAGCATTTTTCATTTGAAGGTGTAGGCTCGCCTTGTGGAAGGTTTCCTTGAAGCCAGAAGGCTATCCTTTACCTGTTGAGAAAGGTTGATATCCTTGAATTCTAGGCTCTCAGGAGCCATGCCCTGAGGTGTAGAGACTGAGGATTCGGGTGCAGTAGCGTCCCATTCTCCTGGGATATCAGATCTGGAGATTATCCCAACTCCAGAGGTCTGGCTTGATAGAGACGTAGAAGCAGAGGATACCACATTTGTCATGGCCAACGTGAGGCTATGAGGATCATATGGCCCCTGTCTCTCTGAAGGTTGAACAGAGTTTTGGGAATGAGGGGAATGGGTGGGAAGGCATAGAGGAAGTCTTGACCCCAGTGGAGGTAGAAAGCATTCCTTGCCTGACTATTCTGAGGCGGAATTCTGGAGCAGAATCGGGGAAGTTTGGCATTCTGAGGACTTGCAAAGAGGTCTATCTTTGGGGTATCCCAGATCTGAAAAATTTGAGCAACTTGCTCTTGATGAAGAGACCACTTGTGTGGCAGCAGTACTCGACTGAGTTTGTATGCCTGGAAGGTACACCGTAGAAGGTGGACCTGAAGATCCCTGGCAAATGCCCAGAGGCGTAAAGCTTCGTTGCACAATGCTTGAGAACCTGTTCCACTCTGCTTGTTCACGTAGAACATGGTTACTTAATTGTCGGTTTGGACCAGAACTGTCTTTTAGCTGAGGTGGGCCTGAAAAACCTGAAGAGCATAGAAGATGGCTCTGAGTTCCAGGATGTTTATATGAAGGCAAGCCTCCTGCTGGGTCCAAAGACCCTGTGTGGAGAGATTGTCCAAGTGAGCTCCCCAGTCTAACTTGGATGCATCTGTCATCAAGGTGGCTTGAGGCAGTGGTTGCTGGAAAGGAAAGCCTACGAGAAGGTTGTCCAGTGACTGCCCCCACTGTAGGGACAAAATGAGACGTGTCGAATTTCTGATTTTGTCTGTCAGGCGACTGGAAGCCTGTGTCCACTGAGAAGTTAGGGTCCACTGGGCTACTCGCATGTGGAGTCGAGCATAGGGAACCACATGTACAGAGGATGCCATATGCCCCAGCAACTGAAGCATTTCTCGAGCAGTTAACATGTTTTTTTACTGCTGCTTGAGATGCCAGCTGAAGAATTTGAAGACAACGTGGCTGTGGCAGGAAAGCCTTTGACTGCCTTGTGTCTAGAAGAGCCCCTATGAACTCTAGGGACTGAGAAGGGGTGAGGTGAGATTTTGGAAGGTTTATGACCAATCCCAAGTACTGCAGAATCTGCATTGTGCAGGAGAGTGCAAAGCTGGCTTCTGGAGCTGTTGATGCTCAGATGAGCCAGTCGTCCAAGTAGGGGAAGACGAATATTCCCAAAGTTCTTAGGAATGCTGCTACTACTGCCATGCATTTTGTAAAGACTAGGGGGAGAAGCCAATCCGAAAGGCAGTAATGCCTTCCTTGAAAAAAGAAACGAAGAAACCTCTTGTGATCTATGTGGATGAGAATATGTGTGTTTGCATCCTTTAGATCTAAAGAACATAGCCAATCCTGGCTCAGAATGTAAGGAAGAAGTGTTCCGAGGGAGATCATTTTGAATTTTTCTCAGAACAGATACTTGTTTAACTCTCTGAGGTCCAGTATGGGTCTGTATCCCCCTGTTTTCTTTGGAATGAGGAAGTAGGGGGAGTAGAAACCCATGCCCTGTTGGGATATGGGTACCTCTTCTATTGCTCCCTGAGCCAATAGTGAGGTAACCTCTTGAGACAAGAGAGTGGTGGAGGGGCCCTGAGAATTGAACTGTCTTGTTATGGTGGGAGGGGGCATACTGTGAAAATGAAGTTTGTACCCCTCTCGTACAATGGAAAGGGTCCAGTTTTATGATGTTATTTGTTGCCATCTTCTGGCAAAATGACAAAGTCTGCCGGGGATGGTGTGAGGTTCTGGACCTTTCAGGGGCAGGTTGACCAAGTTCTCTAGGAAGGAGTCAAAGTCCCTGAGGAGGCCGAGTCTGCTGAGCTGGTTGAGCTCTGGGGACTCGGGCTTTTCTTTGCTGTCTGGGTTGCTGTTGCCCCTTCTGGAGAGCATGAACTGGGCAGTGGCCAGCCTGGGTGTAAGATGGGTAGAATTTCTTTTTCTTGTTGAAAAAGGGTTTCTTAAATGTCTTCTTTTTTCCTGGGGTGGCTGTAGCCCTTGACAATCTGTTCAAGGTGGTATTTTCAGACTCAATCCGATTAGCCTTGTCTTGACAATCCTTGCCAAATAGATTTTCTCCTATACAAGGAATATTCCCTAACTTATCTTGCACCCATTGTTCTAAATCTGATGCGTGAAGCCAGGCAATGTGACGTGCACCGATGGAAATAGCAGAAGTTCTGCTAATGCATTCAAAGCAATCAAAGGTTGCACGATTCATGAACACATTCTGAGCATGTTTGACCAGAGTGAGGAAGTCTGTTCTTTTGTCATCGGGGAGAAGTGGAGCCATGAGCTCTAAATCCCTTGTAATCTCTTTAAGAAACATTCCCATGTAGAGAATGTAAGAGCTGATCCTGGCTGAAAGCATCGAGTGTCCTCGATCCTCGGCCTGGAGGATTGGAATAATGCGCTTTAGCACTCTTGATCTTATGCATCACCGATTCCACTACCATTGAATGGTGTGGTAGTTGAGTCTTTTGAAACCCAGGGCATTGTGGAACTGGGTACATGGTATCGAGTCTCAGAGAGTGTGGAGACACCATTAAAAGAGCTTCCCACATTCTTAGCATGAGATCATGCAAGATCCGGTGAATGGGAAGAGTTGCAGCTTCTTTAGGGGTTGCCGGGTATTGAAGAATTTCCAATTCTTCTGCTCTTGGTTCTTTCTCAGGAGTCACCATGATTAAAGTCCTTTGACTACATCACATATGAAATCCTGAAATGATATGTCCTCCAGAGGAGACATCCTCCTCTGAGGAGAAGGAGAGGGATCCTCTGGTAGAATCACTCCAGTATCGGCGGAGTTGTCAGAGTCATCAGAATCGGAGGACTCGAAGTATCTCCGTGCCAGGTGCTCTTGCATTGCTTGACGCCGGTATCGATCGAAGTCAGCATCGGACTCTCTTGATACCGGTCCCTCGATACCGGATATTGGTTCAAGAGCCGGCATGGGGGGAAGCACATTTTTTAAAGCAGGTGTGGTCGGTACCGGTACCGATGACTGTGGAACTGTCTGAAGCGGTCTTAGCGGTACCGAGGCTGCTAAGAGAGCCACTAGACTGCGTTCGATGGCCAGGATGCGCTGATCCATAGCCCCTGCTGATGCCTGGATGTCGGTACCGGTGGAACAGGCCACGACACCAGAACATGGCACCAGGAGTTCCCCCCGATGTGGAAGCTTCAGGAACATCCTGGAGCCCCATTAATGCTTTGGAGGCCGGGGCTGTTTTGCCAGTATGTTTTCCTCGAGGGCAACGCTAGTAGCATCTCGATGCTTCAAAGCAGATCTACCCTTTGAGGACCGGCCGGTCTTGGAAGACCTTGGTTTAGTTACCTGAGATCCATGGGAGGAAGATGAAGCCCTGGAAGACGTCGATGCAACGGACATCGCATCTGCAGCAAAGAGAGTGCCGAGTTTTGCAGCTCTGTTCTGCAGGCCTCTCTTGGCCATCTTTCTACAGAGGAGACACTCCAATGGTGAATGGTCAGGACCTAAACATTTAAGACACCAGTCATGGGTGTCGGTAGCAGAAATGGTACCGCTACACTTTGAACATTTTTTGAAACCACTAGATGGTTTCTCCATATTAGAAGAAAAGAGGGCCTAGTACCCAAAATGGTGCCTGGCACCTAGAGGGGACAGACCCTCCAAAAAGAATTCTTTATTCTTTTTCTTAAAGAAAAGAAGTAAGAAAATGAAGAAAAGACCGGTGGTACCAGTATAGGCATCGACGGTGAAGGCAGACGCGACCACAAAAAGAAAGTTTTCTGTGGTGACAGGGTTTGCTGCCTGTCGGCTCCGCGGAAAAAGAAAAACTGAATAGGGAGAGTTGGAAAGGTAGGAAGGCAGAGACGCAAGCGCAGTGGGATGCTCCCAAAAGCTTTCCTATTGGACGCTGGGAAGCGTTCCCGCGCAGGCTCCATCGGTACCGACGATACCCATATGTGAAGACTACATTCCTGCTTGTTCCTGGAGATCATCTGTTACAGGTGAGTAACTACGCTATCTCCAGGAACAAGCAGGAATGCAGTCTTCACATATGGTACTTACTAGCTCCCAGATACCAGACTGGTATGGGGGGCAGGGGAGAGCAGTGCAATCCTTGAGGCAAAAATGGGTAGCCGATGAGTCTGGAAGAGTTGTGGACCATTGGACTAGATTCCAGAAAGCGATACTCCTCCAATGATAGTCTGCTATCTTGCAGAAGTAAGGGACAGAGGGTAGGAGTTGAGCTTAAGTCCCAAAGAGGTGCTGGAGTACAGCTTGGCCAAAGACAGCATCCCGATTGGAGTCTCTGTCCAGACAAGCGTGTGCAGCAAAAGTATGAATGGCTGTCCGGAGGATGTCCTCAATGACTACTGAATGCAGATTAGTTCTGGATGTTGCCATAGCCTGCACATTATGAGCAGTGACATGACCTCCAAAGAGAGTCCTGCTTGTTGCTTGTGTATAAGCAAAAGAGATGCAATCTGCTATCTATCTAGATCAGGAGTTCCCAACCAGGGGGTGTAAAATGGACTTTCAGGGGGTGCGACAAAGAGTGACTTGGGTCCCTTAGTGATGAGTCACAAGTCATCACTCAGCCAGCTGTCAGTGTGCTTTGAGCAGTAGTAGTAGGTGGTTGTGTTGCATAAGAACATAAGATATGCCACACTGGGTCAGACCAAGGTCCATCGAGCCCAGTATCCTGTTTCCAACAGTGGCCAATCTAGGTCATACGTACCTAGCAGTTTCCCCAAAAGACACAGGTTACACAATGCTTATATTGGGGCACGCAGTAGATTTCCCGGGTCCGTTTTAATAATAGTTTATGGATCTTTTCCAAAACTTTTTTAAAACCAAGCTACACTAACAGCTTTTACTACATCCTCCGGTAACAAATTCCAGAGTTTGATTACACGTTAAGTGAAAAAATATTTTCTCTTAGTAGTCTTAAATAGTTTACCCTGTAGCTTTATTGCATGTCCCCTAGTCTTCCTATATTCGGATAACGTAAACAATTGATCTATCTTTACCCGTTCCACTCCGTGCATTAATTTATACACTTCAATCATATCTCCCCTCAGCCGTCTCTTTTCCAGGTTAAAGAGCCCTAACCTTTTTAGCCTTTCTTCATAGGTGTATCCTTCCATCCCCTTTACCATTTTGGTGGCTCTTCTCTGAACCTTTTCTAATAACGCTATATCCTTTTTAAGATACGGTGACCAGAATTGCACACAATATTCAAGGTGCGGTCGCACCATGGAACGATACAGAGGCATTATAATATCCTTTGTTTTATTTTCCATTCCTTTCCTTATGATACCTAGCATTCTATTTGCTCTCTTGGCCGCCGCTGCACACTGGGCAGAGGGTTTTTAACATGTTATCCACAATGACGCCTAAATCTTTTTCCTGGGTGGTAGTTCCTAATGTGGAACCTTGCATCGTGTAACCATAGTTTGGGTTGTTCTTCCTTAGGTGCATAACTTTGCACTTGTCCACAATAAATTTCATCTGCCATTTCGATGCCCAGTCTTCTAATTTATCAAGATCCTCTTGCAAATTTCCACAATCCTCATGGGTTTTAACAACTTTAAATAGTTTTGTGTCATCTGCAAATTTGATAACCTCACTCATTATTCCCTTTTCCAGGTCATTTATGAATATGTCAAAAAGCAGCGGACTCAACACAGATCCCTGGGGTACACCACTATTCACCTTTCTCCATTGGGAAAACTGGCCATTTAGCCCTACCCTCTGCTTTCTATCTTTTAACCAGTTCCTGATCCACAATGGTACACTGCCTCCTATCCCATGACTCTTTAGTTTTGCCAAACGTCTCTGATGAGGGACCTTGTCAAAGGCTTTCTGAAAGTCCAAATACACTATATCAACTGACTCACCTTTGTCTACCTGTTTATTCACACCTTCAAAACAACATAACAGATTAGTAAGACAAGATCTTCCTTGTCTAAAGGCATGTTGGCTGTCTCCCACTAGGCCATGACTATCTACATGCTGAGTAATTTTGTTCTTTATGATGGTTTCTACCATTTTTCCCGGTACTGACGTCAGGCTCACCGGTCTGTAGGTTCCCGGATCACCCCTGGAACCCTTTTTAAAAATTGGCGTAACATTGGCGATCCTCCAATCTTCAGGTATTACAGATGATTTTAATGATAGTTCACAGATTACTAATAGCAGGTCTGCAATCTCATATTTCAGTTCTTTCAACACCCTTGGATGTATACCATCCGGTCCAGGTGATTTGCTACTCTTCAGTTTATCAAATAGTTGCAATACATCTTCCCAGTGTAGCGATATTTCTTTCAATTCTTCTGCAGTATCACCTTTAAATAGCACTTCAGTCATAGGTAACATCCATACATCTTCCTCAGTAAAGACCGAAGGAAAGAATTCATTCAGTCTCTCCACTATAGCCTTGTCCCCTCTTACTGCCCCTTTTACCCCTCTATCATCTAATGGACCAACTGACTCTCTCACAGGTTTTTTGCTACAAACGTACTTGAAAAAGTCTTTATTATGCATTTTTGCTTCCACAGCAAGTTTCTTCTCAAATTCTCTCTTTGCCTGCCTTATCAATGCCTTCCATTTAACTTGCCAGTGCTTGTGCTGTTTCCAGTTTTCGTCATTTGGCTCTTTTTTCCATTTCCTGAAAGATGCTTTTTTGGCAACAGCCTCTCTGACCTCACATTTAAACCATGCTGGCAGTTTTTTGGACTTCCTTCCACTTTTCTTAAAGTGTGGAATACAGCTGGTCTGGGCTTCCAAGATAGTATTTTTCAACAACACCCAAGCTTGATGTAAGTCTTTAACGTTTGCAACTGCTCCTTTTAGTTTTTTCTTAACTACTTTCCTCATTTTATCATAGTCTCCCTTTCGAAAGTTAAAAGGTAGTACTGTGGATTTCCTTACCATCCCTCCTCCATTTATTAAATCAAACGCAATCATGCTATGATCACTATTGCCAAGTGGCCCCAACACCCTTATCTCTTGCACCAGATCTGGTGTCCCACTAAGGACTAGGTCCAATATGGCTTCCCCTCTGGTTGGTTCATGAAACAGCTGCTCGAAGAAGCAGTCATTTCATCCAGGAACTTTATCTCCCTTGCATGTCCTGCCGTGACACTGACCCAGTCAATACCAGGGTAATTGAAATCACCCATTATTATTACTGTGCTGTAACTTTTGTTAGCTTCCTTGATTTCTTTGAGCATTTCATCATCCATTTGTTCATTCTGGCCAGGCGGGTTGATAGTACACCCCCCACCGCCATCGCCTTCCCCTTTTTACATGTTATTTCAATCCATAGAGATTCTACAGCAAATTTTGTTTCCTGCAAAACTTTAATCCTTTCTGACTCAATGCCCTCTCTCACATAGAGCGCAACCCTTCCACCAATTTGATCAGCTCAATGATTACGATATAGTTTGTACCCAGGTATCACAGTGTCCCACTGGTTGTCCTCCTTCCACCATGTCTCAGATTCCAATCATATCTAACCTCTCATTTAGTGCTATATATTCTAACTCTCCCATCTTAGTTTTTATACTTCTGGACATTTGCATACAAGCATTTACTGTAATTTATTCATATTAATCTGGCTATTGGTAGGCATGGGTAATTTGGAATCTTTAAGTTCTGTCTGTTCCATACTCAAGGGCATTTGGGCTACTTTACTCTTTTTTGGAACTTCTCTGTTTTTGGTAGTATCCTTAAAGGATACATTGTTCCGAACCATGCGCTCCTGGGCGACTGTCGGCTTTCCCCTATTATCTAGTTTAAAAGCTGCTCTATATCTTTTTTAAAGGTTAATGCCAGCAGCCTGATTCCATCTTGGTTAAGGTGAAGCCCATCCCTTTGGAAGAGCCCCTCCTTTCCCCAGAATGTTCCCCAGCTCCTAACAAATCCAAATCCCTCATCCTTACACCATCGCCTCATCCACACATTGAGACTCGGAGCTCTGCCTGCCTTTTGGGTCCTGCGCATGGAACGGGAAGCATTATGGAGAAAGCTACCCTGGAAGTTCTGGATTTCAACTTCCTACCTAAAAGCCTAAATTTAGCCTCCAGAACCTCCCTATCACATTTTCCTATGTCACTGGTACCGACATGTACGAAGACAGCAGACTCCTCCCCAGCACTATCTAAGACCTTGTCTAGGTGCCGCGTGAGGTCTGCTACCTTCGCACCAGGCAGGCATGTCATCAAGTGAGCCTCACGTTCACCAGCCACCCAGCTATCTCTACATGCCTAATGATTGAATCACCAACTATAATGGCTGTCCTAACCCTTCCCTCATGAGCACTTGGCCCTGGAGAAACCTCCTCAGTGCAAGAGAGTTTTACATCACCTGGAGGATAGGTCCTAGGCTATAGGATCACTTCCTGCCACACCAGGGTGATGCTCTCCTTTTACGTGACCTCTCCTCCAAGGCAGCAGGGATGCTGCCAGACTGGAGGTGGGACTTCAGGACTATATCCCTGTAGGTCTCATCTATGTACCTCTCTGTCTTTCTTATGTCTTCCAAGTCTGCTACTCTTGCCTCTAGAGATCGGACTCATTTCCTGAGAGCAAAGAGTTCCTTGCACCTTGTGCACACGTAAGACCTCTCACCAACTGGGAGAAAATCATACATGTGACACTCAATGCAAAAGAGTGGAAAGCCCCCATCACGTTGCTGGACTGCTGTCTGCATCTTGGTTTTAAGGTGGTGTTTAGATATTTAAGTTCTTTACATACTAAGGGTTGCTAGGGATACATACTAATACAACTATACCTAATACGTTTAATGTACTTTGTTCACCTGAAATTTAATTAATCTCAGGTTCTTAATGTATGCTGATGAGAATGAACAGCTGCACATTAGAGTGAATATGGCACCTCCTTTCTTTTAAGAGGTTTAAGCACCTATAAAGCTATGATTATCCCAGGGGTGGGTGGATGATGGGGAGGGAAGGAGGGAAAAGACATTAAAACCTGGCTGCTACACAGTACCCTCTCCTGTGCTTCTAAGGTAATCTGTGACCAATCTCCAGAGGGAGTCCCACAGCCCTTGCTTGGATAGAGGTAGTCTTGGGTTCTAAATTTAACCAGAAAGCTCTCATCTGTATTTTAAATGTAAGTAAACTAGGCCCTGACTGACTAATGAATTTAAACTGGAAGCTCTCTGCTGGGTTCTAAAGTTAACTAGAAATCTCTCCTCTGTGTTTTAAATTTGAACTGAAACTCTTTGCTGCTACTAGGCCCTGCTTGATTTAACAAATACACTGGGTTCACAGATTAATCAGCTTTAATCTAAAGAATTCCTTTTTCACCAAGATTTAGAAAAATTCCCAGAAGTAATACTTACAATTGCAGATCTCTCTCCAGAAGTAGCAGCCCCTTTTCTAGTCCTTCAAGGCTGAGAGCAGCACAGCACTCTGGTTGAACTATTTATGCCTGTGCTTCTGAGGTAAGCTGTGACCAATTTCCTGAGTGATTAACACTGTCCTTGCTGGAAGGTGGGAGTCTTTCAAAATGACCTTTTGATCTGTTGCCTGGCTTTAACACCTATATAAAAAATTTCACAGGTCTCTTGCCCCTATGTAGGAGGCCTCTTTGTAAGGGTCTCTAAAAATAATTTATTGCTCAAGGAATACTGACCCTGTTTTGCCTTTTATGCTAAGTTATATTCTGATTTGATTTTAATTAAAGCTCTTTGCTGCTACTAGGCCCTGGCTGACTATTAACTTTAAACTGGAAGCTTTCTGCTGGGTTCTAAGTTTAACCAGAAAGCTCTCCTCTGTGTTTTAAATTTAAACTGAAACTCTTTGCTGCTACTAGGCCCTGCTTGATTTAATACACTGGGTTTAGATTAATCAGCTTTTATCTAAAGAATTCCTTTTTCACCAAGATTTAGAAAAATTCCCAGAATTACAATTGCAGATGTCTCTCCAGAAATAGCAGTCCCCTTTTCTAGTCCTTCAAGACTGTGTAGATAGTAGTTTCATTATTTATTATGGTTTATGGCTTAGGGTCTTGATATACCGCCCTTTACTGTGTGTAACAGAACGGTTTACAGATATATGCTAACAGCACTTTTTATTCCCTCATTCCCGAAGGGCTCACCATCTAAGTGTACCTGAGGCAATGGAGGGTTAAATGGCTTGTCCAAGGCCACAAGGAGTGGCCATGGGACTAGAGAACCTAGTCCCTCTGGCCTGAGGTTACTTGTCCCTATGTGGGAATTGAACCCCCGGCCCTCCGTCCGGAGGTAACCTGTCCCAACCACTGAGCCACTCCTCCTTAGAATAACAAAATGAACATATAAATAAAGTAAGTAACTGATTGTCAGAGTATTGCTTTTAAAATCATTATAATGCAACATCTGACATAATCATTGCATATTATTTCACGCATAAATTCACAATTGCGAGAGTTCGTTAAGTATTTCATCCTTTGGGGCCTCTCAGCTTGCCCATTGCCTCTGCTCATATGCACCGTGCCTCTTGAAATACAATTTGAAAGCAAGACTTTGGAGGAGTTTTGGTGTGCAGCACTGGATATGTTCCCAAGACTTGATGGAAAAGCACTCCGTGTACTCATTCCACTTGCAACAACATACTTGTGTGTATCTGGATTCAATCTCTTTTGTCAATCAAGACAAAATCTTGGAATCGCCTGAATCCACAGGCAGACCTGCGGATCGCAATCAGCAAGAAAGTTCCACTTTTGACAAAATCACGAATGAGAATCAAGAGCAAAGAAGTCATTGAATTTTATGTTCACAATTGGGATTCATTTTACCTTTTACAATTTTTTCTGAATAAATTAGAATTTAATTGCTCAATTTATATTTGCTTTTTAAGTACTGAGTTAAAAGCTGCTTTTTTTTTTTTTTTTAAAGTTCAATTTGTTCACCCGCAGTATTGTATGTGGTTCAATTTGTGGTTCAAAAATTAGAAATTAGACTAAATCTTCAAATGTGAAATCACTTTTCTAGGGGGTGCAAACATTAATTAAACATTTCCTAGGGGTGTGGGGCATAGAAAAGGTTGGTAACCGCTGATCTAGATAGAGTATGTTTCATCACCGGTAGAACCAGGTAACTGTATCAAAGGAAATTAATAATTGAGAAGATGATCTGTGATCTTGAGTTCTATCTAAGTAGAAGGCCAGCGCTCGCTTGCAGATAACAAGATGCATGTGATCTAGGGAAGAAAGTCGGAAGGCTTACCGACTGGTTTAGATGGAAAGAGGAAACCACCTTCGGGAGAAAATGCGGATGGGTACGCAGAACCATCTTGTCATGGTGGAACAGAGTGTAGGGCGGATTTGCCACTAGAGCATGCAGTGAAGGAAATAAGGAAGATGACCTTCCAAGATAGAAACTTCAGTGAAGTGATGGCTAAAGGTTCGAAGGGTGGCTTTAGAAGTTGAGCCAGAACCACATTCAGATTCCAGGCCACTTGAGGCGGCTTAATGGATGGCTTGGACAGCAGGAGACCCCGCATGAAGCATGTTACTAAGTGGTGTGAGGAGATAGGCTGTCCATTCACTGGTCTGTGGGATGCCGCCATGGCACCAAAGGAGAACTCTTACCGAGTTAGGTTTAAGACCTTTCAAGGATAAGTGGAGGAGATATTGTAGAAGTGACTCCAAGGGCAAGGAAAGGGGTCAAGGTCCTTTGAGGAGCACCCCAAAGGGCAAACGTATGCCACTTGAATGCATAACATCACCTGATGGAATCTTTACGTGATGCAAGGAGGACATCTTTGACTGCCCGTGGTAGGTTGAGGTCAGCGAGTACTAGCCTTTCAGCAGCCATGCTGTCTGGCATAGGGAGTGAAGATCAGGATTGGGGAGTGTCCCATGGTCTTGAGATAAGAGATCGGGCGCACATTCCAGGCTGAGTGGCTGAGTCTGCACAAGGCGAAGAAGCAGAGGAAACCACAGTTGACACGGCCAAAAGGGAGCTATGAGAATCAAGCCCCTGTCGGCCTGTAGCTTGAACAGCATCTTGGGTATCAAGGGGATGGGAGGGTATGCGTAGAGCAGTCCCTGTCCCTAATGGAGAAGGAAGGCGTCCGGGGCCTGTCGGTGCAGCGATGGAACCCTGGAGCAAAAAAGCGGAAACTGCATGTTTTGTGGCATGGCAGAAAGATCTCTGAGTGGGGTTCCCCACATTTGGAAGAATCGAGCAGCCGTTTCCCGATGCAAGGTCCATTCGTGCGGATGAGGGATACGGCTTAGACCTGTCCGCTAGGACATTGAGTTCGATCGGGAGGTACACCGCTCTGAGGTGGATGTAGTGTGGGATGGCAAAGGACGATAGGCAAATCGCCTCTTCACAGAGGGACGGGACCCCATCCCTCCCTGTATGTTTATGTAGAATGCAGTGTACTATTGTGGATCAGGAATTGGTTAAAAGATGGAAAGCAGAGGGTAGGGCTAAATGGCCAATTTTCCCAATGGAGAAAGATGAATAGTGGAGTACCCGAGGGATCTGTGCTGGGTCCGCTGCTTTTTAACATATTTGTAAATGACCTGGAAATGGGAACAACAAGTGAGGTAATCAAATTTGCAGATGACACAAAATTATTCAAAGTTGTTAAAACCCAAGAGGATTGTGAAAAATTGCAAGAGGACCTTGATAAATTGGAAGACTGGATGTTCAAATGTCAGATGAAATTTAATGTGGACAAGTGCAAAACTATGCACCTAGGAAAGAACAATCCAAACTTTTTCCTGAGTGGTGGTTCCACGTTAGGAACCACCACTCAGTAAAAAGATTTAGGCGTCATCGTGGATAACACGTTGAAACCCTCCGCCCAGTGTGCAACGGCGGCCAAGATAGCAAATAGAATGTTAGGAATCATAAGGAAAGGAATGGAGAATAAAACAAAGGATATTATAATGCCTTTGTATCATTCCATGGTGCGACCGCACCTTGAATATTGTGTGCAATTCTGGTCGCCGTATCTTAAAAAGGATATAGCATTATTAGAAAAGGTACAGAGAAGTGCCACCAAAATGGTAAAGGGAATGGAAGGATACCCCTATGAGGAGAGGCTAAAATGATGAAGTCTCTTCAACCTAGAAAAGAGACAGCTGAGAGGAAATATGATAGAGATCTATAAATTAATTGAGTGGAACAGGTAAATGTAGATCGCTTGTTTACGCCATTAAAATATAGAAAGACCAGGGGACATGCAATGAAGCTATAGTATAATCAGTTTAAGACTAATATGAGAAAGCATAGTTACTCACCTGTAACAGGTGATCTCCGGGAACAGCAGGAATTTAGTCTTCACATATGGGTATCGTCGGTACAGACGGAGCCTGCGCGGGAACGCTCCCCAGCGTCCAATTAGAAAGCTTTTGGGAGCATCCCACAGCGCCTGCGTGTTGCCTTCCCGCCTTTCCCAACTGCCTCTCTCCAGTTGAGTTTAAAGTTGAGACAAAGAGAGAGACAGAGGGAAAGAGAAAGATAGAGAGATACAACTCCTAGGGGAGGTGGGTGGGTTGTGAAGACTAAATTCCTGCTGTTCCCGGAGATCACCTGTTACAGGTGAGTAACTATGCTATCTCCAGGAACAAGCAGGAATGTAGTCTTCACATATGGGGACTCCCTAGCTTTAGATGCCAGGGAGAGACCCCAGAAGTTGTGTGTCCCTGTGAAAGGGCTCCACTTCCCCCCATGAATCTCTGGCATCCAACCAGGGATGGTAGGTAGGAGTTGGAGAACAGCCTGACCAAACAAGGCATCACGGCGGGAGTCCTTGTCCAAGCAGTAATGGGCTGTGCAGGTATGAACCGAGGCCCAAGTGGCTGCTCGACAGATGTCGTCGATAGACACAGAGTGCAGATGAGCCATTGAAGCTGCCATGGCTCTCACATTGTGAGCTGTGACATGGCCCTCCAGAGGAAGGCTCTTACTCTGATAGGCAAAGGAAATACACTGTGCAATCCAGTTGGACATTGTTCTCTTGGAGACTGGAAGTCCCAAATGAGAAGGATCAAAAGCAACAAAGAGTTGAGAGGACTTTCTATGTTGCTGTGTTCTTTGTAAATAAAAAGTTAAAGCTCTTTTACAGTCCAAAGTATGAAGATTCCTTTCTGCATTTGATGAATGAGGCCTTGGAAAAAACAGAGGCAAGTAGACCGCTTGGTTATGATGAAACGGCGAGACCACCTTTGGCATAAAGTGCGGATGAGTCCTAAGGACTACCTTGTCATGATGGAACCTTGTATAAGGTGGATCAGCCACTAGTGCCTGCAACTCACTGATACGACGTGCTGATGTGATTGCAATGAGAAAGATAACCTTCCAAGAAAGGAATTTCAATGAGGTAGTAGCTAAGGGTTCGAAAGGTGGCTTCATGAGCTGACCAAGAACCAGGTTTAAGTCCCATGCCACCGGTGGTGGCCTAATGAGAGGCTTAGTTAGAAGAAGGCCTCTCATAAATCTTGCTATAAGAGGATGGGAGGAAATAGGTTGTCCATTTAGAGGCTTGAAAGAAGCCGCAATAGCACTCAAATGGACTCTTACTGAGTTAGTTTTAAGTCCTGCATTGGATAAATGAAGGAGATACTCCAGTAAAGAACCCAGAGGTATCACAAGGGGGTTAAGGCCCTTCTGCGAACACCATATGGTAAACCTTTTCCACTTGAAAGCATAAGAGCGTCTTGTGGAAGGTTTCCTGGAAGCAAAAAGAATATCTTACTTGCTGAGGGAGATTAAGATCATGGAGATCTAGGCCTTCAGCAACCAAGCCCTGAGATGCAGAGAGTGGGGATTGGGATGCCATAACATTCCGTCCTCCTGAGACAGGAGACCTGGAGCTTGCCCTAACTCCAGAGAGGGAGCTTGAGAGAGATGTAGAAGCAGAGGGTAGCACACTTGCCGTGGCCAATGTGGAGCTATGAGAATCATACGGCCTCTTTCTCTCTGAAGCTTGAACAGGGTTTTGGGAATTAGGGGAATGGGTGGAAAGGCATAAAGGAAGTCTTGACCCCAGTGAAGGAAGAAAGCATCCCTGGCCTGAGAGCCCCGAGCCGGAATTCTGGAACAGAACCGGGGATGTTTGGCATTCAATGGACTTGCAAAGAGGTCTATGTTCGGGGTTCCCCAAATTTGAAAAATCTTGGCCATCTGGTCTGCATGTAGAGACCATTCGTGTGGAAGCAGAACTCGACTGAGTCTGTCTGCCCAAGAGTTTTGTATGCCTACTATCTGATGCTCTCTGGCGAGGGTCCACAGTCGCAAAGCTTTGTTGTAAAGCGACAGAGAGCCTGTTCCCCCTGCTTGTTCACGTAGAACATGGCTACTTGATTGTCCGTATGAATGAGGACTGTCTTGTAGCTGAGCAGGGTGTGGAACACTCGAAGAGCAAGGAAGATTGCTCCGAGATCTAAGAGACTGATATGTAGATGAGTCTCCTGTGGAGTCCAAGTGCCTTGGGTGGAGAGGTCTTGCAGATGAGCTCCCCAACCCATTGGTGAAGCATCTGTTGTGAGAGTTGCCTGGGGTAAAGGTTGTTGAAATGGGGACCCCAGCAACAGGTTCTGAGTGGACTGCCACCATTGGAGGAACAAAATAAGGCGATTTGTGTTTGCTATTTTGTCTCACAGGCACCCTGATGACTGGGTCCATTGAGTGGATAAAGTCCACTGGGCTGCTCTCATATGGAGGCGAGCATAAGGAACCACATGCACGGTAGATGCCATGTGGCCTAGTAGTTGTAACATTTCTCGAGCAGTGAGATGAGGCTTTAGCACTGCTTTAGAAGCTAACTGCACCATGCAAAGGCAATAGGCCTGAGGAAGATAGGCCCTTGCTTTTCTGGTATCCAGCAAAGCTCCTATAAACTCTAGAGTCTGAGTGGGAGTTAGGCTGGATTTTGGGATGTTTATGACCAGACCCAAATACTGAAGGATACGCATTGTGTAAGATAGAGAAATCCTGGCCACTGACTCTGATGGGGCTCGAATAAGCCAGTTGTCTAAGTAGGGGAAGACGAATATTCCTAGAGTGCGAAGAAATGCTGCTACCACAGCCATGCATTTTGTAAACACCCTTGGTGCTGAGGCCAGGCCAAAAGGAAGCACCCTGTACTGGTAGTGCTTTCCTTGAAAGAGAAACCGAAGGAACTTTATGTGAGTTGGATGGATGAGAACATGAGTGTACGCATCCTTGAGATCTAGAGAACAAAGCCAATCCTGACTCTGAAGGTATGGCAGCAGAGTTCCCAGAGAAATCATCTTTAATTTCTCTTTGAACAGGAATTTGTTCAATTCTCTGAGGTCTAAAATAGGT
Source organism: Ichthyophis bannanicus (assembly GCA_033557465.1). NCBI lineage: Eukaryota > Metazoa > Chordata > Amphibia > Gymnophiona > Ichthyophiidae > Ichthyophis > Ichthyophis bannanicus. Next base: position 712,406,447 of record CM066033.1, on the reverse strand, counting down.
CTGTGTCCCCCTGTTTTCTTTGGGATAAGGAAATAGGGGGAGTAAAACCCTGTAGCCTGCTGATGGATGGGCACTTCTTCTATCGCCCCTTGGGCAAGAAGCATAGTGACCTCTTGATCTAACTAGTTGATGAAAGAGGTTTGAGAATTGAACTGCTTACCATTGTGGGAGGGGGCATGCAGAGAAAGTGAAGCTTGTACCCCTCTTTTATAATGGAGAGTGTCCAATGTTCTGCTGTTATCTGCCCCCATCTGGGGGCAAAGTGACACAACCTTCCTGGAAGGGTGGAAGGTTCTGGTCCATTGAGAGCCAGGAAGGCTACGTTCTCTAGATGGAAGTCAAAGGCCTTGTGGAGGCTGAGACTGCTGAGACGGTTGAGGCTTAGCAGTCTTTGCTTTCCTTTGTTTAGGTGGTTGCTGACTTTTTCGGGCAGATTCCCAGCAGAACGTCCCTGCTGGGAATAAGAGGGATAAAACCTCTTCTTCTTGGAGAAGAATGGTTTCTTGAAAGATTTCTTTCTTGCAGGATCGGCTGTGGCTTTGGATAATCTATCCAAAGTAGAGTTGTCAGCATCTAATTCATTGGCTTTCTCTTGCCAATTCTTGCCAGATAGATTCTCACCTGTACAGGGATATTGCCGAGTTTGTCCTGCACCCAGAGCTCCAAATTGGATGCCTGGAGCCAGGCAATTCTACGTGCACCTATGGCAATGGCAGAAGTTCTGCTTATGCACTCAAAACAGTCAAAAGCTGCACGGTTGACAAACTTAGAAATATCCTGGGCATGTTTGACCAGTGTGAGAAAATCCTGCCTTCTATCCTCAGGAAAAAGAGGGCTCAAAACCTCTAAATCTCCTGTGACTTCTTTAAGGAACATTCCCATATGTAGAATATAGGAACTGATCCTGGCAGAAAGCATGGAAGCCTGGAAAGTACGACATCCAAAGGCATCCAAAGTTCTACACTCACGTTCTGGAGGATTAGAGGCATGCCTCTTTGCACTTCTGACCCTTCTCATAGCTGATTCCACTACAATAGAGTGGTGAGGAAGCTGAGTCTTCTGGAACCCAGGACAAGGAGGGACTCGATACATGGTATCCAGTCTACGAGAGTGAGGAGAGGTGGTAAGAGATGTTTCCAAAATTCTTAGCATGAGATCATGTAAGATCTCATGGATAGGAAAGTAGCTGCCTCTTTAGGAACCTTGGGATATTGTAGAATCTCCAACTGCTTTGCCCTGGGCTCTGTTTCGGGAGCCACAGTAATGGAAAGACCTCGAGCCACCTCTCTGATGAAATCCTGAAAGGAGATATCTTCTGGAGGAGACATCCTACGTTTAGGAGAGGAAGGCTCCTCCGGGAGAAGTATTCCGGTACTGACAGAGCTGTCAGAATCCTCGGAGTCCTCCGAAGATTCGAAGTACCTTCTGTCCGGATGCTCCTGAAGAGCCCGATACCCGTACCGACCGAAGTCGGTACCGAGGGGAATCAGTACCGGTGTATCGGTACCGGAAGGCATCGCATGAATAGGTGACGGCAAAGCAGACCCCGATGTCGATGCTGTCGGTACCGGTACCGATACCGGTGTCGGTACCGGTACCAGCTGAACTGTCTGACGTGGTTCCGAGGGTGTCGATGCCGCAAGGAGAGCCCCAGACTGCGTTCAATAGCCAGGAACCTCTGGTTTATCGATGCTGCCGATGCCTGGGTATCGGTACCGGAGAAAGCAGCCGGTACCCCAGAGCATGGCACCAGTAGTTCTGCCGAGGTTGAGGGCTCGAGAATATCCTGGAGCCCCGATAATGCTTTGGAAGCCGAAGCCTCCCGCCGGGGCAATTTTGCTGGTACAGAACCCTCAAGGGCAACGCCAGAGGCATCTCGATGCTTGGAAGGAGATCTACCCTTTGCGTACCGGCTAGACTTATGTTTGGTTACCTGAGATCCATGGGAGGAAGACGAAGCCCTGGAAGACGTCGATGCCACAGAAGCTGCATCGGAGGGAAAAAGGGTGCTGAGCTTAGTAGCCCAGTTTTGTCGACCCCTCTTGGACATCATGGCACAAGCCATACACTCAGAGATGGAGTGGTCAGGACCTAAACATTTAAGACACCACTCATGGGTGTCGGTGACGGAGATGGTACCGCCACACTTGGTGCACTTTTTGAAACCCGAAGCGGGTTTTTCCATAGCGGAGGAAATTTTGGGCCTAAGGCCCAAAAAGGCGCATGCACCTGGGAAAGAAAAGTTAGGAAAAAAACTATCTAATTTTTTTTTTTTAAAAGAAAGAAAAGAAGAACTGGCGGTACCGCTATAGCATCAAAGAAGGCAGACGCGACCACAAAAAGAGGGAGAATAAGGAAAGTTTTCTGCGGTGACAGGAACGACGACCTGCTGGCTCCGCGGAAAATGAAGAACTGGAGCGAGGCAGTTGGGAAAGGCGGGAAGACAGCACGCAGGCGCTGTGGGATGCTCCCAAAAGCTTTCTAATTGGACGCTGGGGAGCGTTCCCGCGCAGGCTCCGTCGGTACCGACGATATCCATATGTGAAGACTACATTCCTGCTTGTTCCTGGAGATACTTATTTTTTCTTTCAACGCATAATCAATCTCTGGAATTTGTTACCAGAAGATGTAGTAAAAGCTGTTAGTGTAGCTGGGTTTAAAAAAGGTTTGGACAAGTTCCTGGAAAAAAGATCCATAAACCATTATTAAAACGGACCCGGGAAATCTACTGCTTGCCCCAATACAAGCATTGTGGAATCTGTCTCTTTTGGGGAAACTGCTAGGTACTTGTGGCCTAGATTGGCCACTGTTAGAAACAAGATACTGGGCTTGATGGACCTTGGTCTGACTCAGTATGATATATATTATGTTCTTAGAACATGGCAACCTGGTTGTCTGTTCTGACTAGAACAGGCTTCCTTGATAGCTGGAATTGAGAAACCCGAAGAAAATTTGTCAGTGTCCATAGTTCTAGCAGGTTGATCTGCAGGGCAGATTCTTCTTGTGTCTAGAGTTCCTATGTTACTGTGTTACAGTCCTCCCTGTGTGGTCAGGTACTTCAAATGCGGCCCCCCAACCCAGCTTGCAAGCATCCATCATCAGGGTGCATTAAAGCAGAGGCATTTGAAAAGGTAACCCAATGAGTAAGTTTTGTGGGAGAGACCACCACTAAAGGGATGTGATAAGTTGAGGGGTGATGTGGACCTTGTCTCAAGGGAAGCTGAGATTTTTGGAAGCCTGGGCAGTGGCACTCTGGTACTTGGTATATAGTATCGAGTCTCTTGCTAACAGGTGGAATTGTGAGCGGGGCCTCCCATATGCAGAGCATAAGGTCCTGCAGTATACGATTCACCAGTAGGGTAGCCGTCTCCTTGGGCGTTGGAGGTTATTGGAGTATCTCCAATTCTTCTGTCTTTAGTTCCTTTTTCGAGGCTACTGTGATGGAGAGCCCTGCTGCCATGTCACGTATGAAGTCCTGAAAGGACATCCTCTGGTGGGGACTGCCGCTATTCCTGAGGCAACGAAGAGTCTAAGAGATGTCAGGAATCTCTCAGGAATTGAATGAACCCTCTGTCAGATTCTTAAGAACCTGAATCAGAATCTGGCAAGCAATCAAAGTATCGCCGGTTCTGGGTTTGACCTCAATGCTTCGGGGAAGTTGACGGTCAATGCAGATACCGATAAGTCAGAGGAGCAGAGAACAATGGCGGCCTGAGTTTTTTGGATACCATGGGCATTAACTGGTCCCAACTGAGGAATCGGCTTCCAGTGCTTTGACAATTCTGATTCAAGGGCCAGTATCAGGGCCGATACGCTTGGTTGTAGGCTTGGTTCCGAAGCCTGTACTCCTTAAGCTCTTGATGTTATCACACCGAGGCTGCTAGGAGAAACTGCACACCTTCTTTCTTCCTCAAAACTCACCACCTGCTCCTCTGATCCTATCCCCACCCTTCTCCTAAGCCCCATCTCCTCCACTGTTGTCCCTTCCATCTCTCATATTCTCAACCTATCACTCTCCACTGCAACTGTCCCTACAGCCTTCAAGCATGCTGTGGTAACGCCTCTCCTCAAGAAACCCTCACTTGATCCCATCTGTCCTTCTAATTATCGACCCATCTCCCTCCTTCCCTTCATTTCTAAACTACTTGAATGTGCGGTTCACCGCTGCTGCGACTTCCTCTCCTCGATCCTTTACAGTCTGGCTTTCGTCCTTTACACTCTACTGAAACGGCTCTTGCAAAAGTCTCCAGTGACTTGTTCCTGGCAAAATACAAGGGCCTTTACTCTGTCCTCATCCTTCTTGACCTCTCTGCTGCTTGTGACACTGTTGACCACAACCTTCTTCTCGATACCCTGTCCTCACTTGGTTTTAAGGGCTCTGTACCATCCTGGTTCTCCTCCTATCTCTCCCATCGCACTTAGTATCAATATGTTTATTAGAGATTTAATATAATCCAAAAATCCATACATAAACAGAACAAGTAATGCCATTCTCTCAGGAAACAGATATCAAAACCAGTAATACATTTTCCAAAAAACCCCACACATTAATGAATAGCAATAGCCCACATAATGGTAAACTGACGCCCCAATCAATTACAAATAGAAAAAAAGGAAACATCGCTCTTTCAGTGTGTATTCTGGTGGCTCCTCCTCCTCTGCTATCCTGCTCCCAGTTGGTGTACCCCAAGGATCTGTCTTGGGTCCGCTCCTTTTCTCTCTCTATACTCAGTCCCTTGGTGTGCTTATCTCTTCCCATGGCTTTCAGTACCATCTTTATGCTGATGACTCCCAGATCTACCTCTCTGCGCCTGAAATCTCTCCGGAAATCCAGACCCGGATCTCTGACTGCCTTTCTGACATTGCTGCCTGGATGTCTCACCGCCGCTTGAAATTGAACATGGCCAAGACTGAACGTCTTATCTTTCCCCCTAAAACCTCCCCTCCTCTTCCTCCTTTCTCAGTCTCTGTGGATAACTCTGTACTGCTTCCTGTTTCCTTGGCCCGCAATCTTGGGGTTGTCTGACTCCTCTCCCCCCTTCTCCACACAAATCCATCTGATAGCTAAGACCTGCCGTTTCTTTCTCTATAACATCAGCAAAATCCGCCCTTTCCTTTCTGAACACACTGCTAAGGCGCTTATCCACTCCTTAATCCTCCTGTCTTAACTACTGTAACCTACTCCTTGCTGGTCTCCCTTTGAATCATCTCTCTCCCCTTCAATCTGTTCAACACTCTGCTGTGCGGCTAATCTTCCGCCAGCCTCATCATGCCCATATTACTCCTCTTCTCAAGTCACTTCATTGGCTCCCTATCCGTTTCTGCATCCAGTTCAAACTTCTCCTGCTGACCTATAAATGCATTCACTCTGCAGCTCCTCACTACCTTTCTTCTCTTATCTCTCCTTACAACCCCCCTTGGGAACGCCGCTCTTCTAGCAAACTGCTTCTATCTGTGCCCTTCTCTTCTATTACTAACTCCAGACTTCGCTCCTTTCACCTTGCTTCACCTTACGCCTGGAACAAACTACCTGTGTCTGTACGCCAGGCACCTTCTCTGACTCTCTTCAAATCCAGGCTGAAAACTCATCTTTTCGCTGCTGCTTTTCGTTCTTGACTCAACTGATCTCCTTTTTCTTTTCCTTTCCCCCTTGTTTTATCCCTGCCTACACCTTCTGTGTTGTCTGTCTTGACTAGATTGTAAACTCTGATGAGCAGGGACTGTCTCTTACATGTCTGTGCAGCGCTGTGTACGACTTGTAACGCTATACAAACGCTCAGTAGTAGTAGCACCAGCAGCAGCAGCAGCAATGGGAACCAGGGTTTCCTGGGTCACCTGGGTGCGATCAGTATGACTGATGACCCCTTGTTCTGGACCTTGAAGAGGGTCTTGGCGACCGAGGAGGGAGATGGGGAGGGGTCAGTGGGAAGGCATATAGCAGGGTCCTCCAATCACAAGATTAGGAAGGCATCTGCCACCACTCTCCCTAGGTGCAGTTGGCGCGAGCAGCACGGTAGCTGTGCATTTTCCGGGGAGGTAAACAGGTCCAGCAGTGGCCTGCCCCAGTGGTGGAAGAGCTGCTTTGCTACACTAGGGTTCAAGCGCCACTCGTGTGGGCGAAGGACTCTGCTCAGCCTGTCTGCTAAGCAGTTGTCCTGGCCTGGTAGATATACCACTCGCAGGAGCATGCAGTTGTGCACTGCAATGGAGAGGAGAATCACCGCTTCCTGACAGAGGGAGTACGAGCCTGTACCCCCCTGCTTGATGATATAAAACATGGCCACCTGGTTGTCCATCTGAATCAGGACAGGTTAGTGCCATAGGCGGTGGCAGAACAACAGCATGGCCAGGAAGATTGCCCTGTGCTCGAGGAGACTGATCTGCAAGATTGACTCCTCCTGGGACCAGCTGCCTTGCGTGCGGCAGATCCCGCAATGTGCTCCCCAACCCAGGAGAGAGGCGTCCGTTGTCAGTGTCTGCTGTGGTGCGGGTGACTGAAAAGCATTCCCACCTGGAGATGGTGCAAGTTTTGCCACCAGGTAAGGAATTCAATGATTAGCCAGTCATCCACCTAGCAGGTGACTGATTCTGTCTCATAGCCTGCCCGTGGCCTGAGTCCACTGAGAGCAGAGGCACCATTGGACTGTCAGTATGTGTAGGCAGGCTAGTGGTGTGATATGGACCAATGTGGTCATGTGGCCCAACAGGCAGAGAAGGCAGAAAGCCAGGACTGACCAGCAGCGCTGTACCTCTCCTGCCAGTTCCATGAGGCGATCTGCCCTTTCTCTTGGCAGGATAGCCTTGACCTGTAGCGTGTCCAATTGTGCCCCTATAAACTCCAGACTTTAGGGTTGGAGCAAGATGGGACTTGGGGTAGTTGATGATGAACCCCAGGTGCTGCAGCAGGGGGATCGTACGCTCATAGGCGGTATGGCCTCAGAGGTCAGGCAGGCTGCAGATTAGCCAGTCTCCAGGAAAGGGATATAATGTTATTAGAAAAGGTACAGAGAGCAGCCACCAAAATGGTAAAGAGGATGGAAGGATACTCCTATGAAGAGAGGCTAAAAAGGTTAGGGCTCTTCAACCTGGAAAAGAGACGGCTGAGGGGAGATATGATAGAGGTCTATAAATTAATGAATGGAACTGAACGGGTAAAAATAGTTCGATTGTTTACATCATCAAAATATAAAAAGACTAGGGGACATGCAATGAAGCTACAGTGTAACCTATTTAAGACTAATAAGAGAAAATATTTTTTCACTCAACGTGTAATCAAACTCTGGAATTTGTTACCAGAGGATGTAGTAAAAGCTGTTAGTGTAGCTGGGTTTAAAAAAGGTTTGGACAAGTTCCTGGAGGATAGGTCCATAAACCATTATTAAAAGGGACCCAGGATATCACTGCTTGACCCAATACAAGCATTGAGGGAACATGTGTCTTTTGGGGAGACTTTTATGACCTAGATTGGCCACTGTTGGAAACAGGATACTGGGCTTGATGGACCTTGGTCTGACCCAGTATGGCATATCTTATGTTCTTAAGGTCCCTTGAAGGCGCAAGTGAGCAGCTACCACTACCAAGCACTTGGTAAAGACCCTTGGGGATGAGGCCAGGCCGAAGTTCAGCACTCTGTACTGAAGTGCCCTCCTCCCACCATAAACTGTAGGTACTGCCTGTGGGAGGGGTGGATTAGGATATGAGTGTATGCATCCTTTAGGTCCTAGGAGCACAGCCAATCTCCATGGTGGAGGTACAGCAGTAGTGTTCCAAGGAAGAGCATCTTGAACGTTTCTCTCACCAGAAACTTGTTCAAGCTTCACAGGTCGAGTATGGGCCTGAGGCCCCCTGTTCTTCTGGGGACAAGGAAGTACCTTGAGTAGAAGTCCTTCCCCCACAGATGCCTGGGTATGGGTTCCACAGCGTTGTCCCTGAGCAGACCTGCGAGCTCTGAGAGCAGAAGGGTCTGGTGAAGGAGAGGTCACACTGACTCTCCTGGAAAGAATCTGGGTGGTATCTGTTGTAAGTGGAGGAGACATCCCTACTTTACCACCTGCAACATCCACTGGTCTGAAATGACCTTGGCCCACTTTTGAGCAAACAGTGCCAGGAAGCCCCCTGAGGGCTGATGAAGGTCTCCCAGGGGAGGGGAGGCCCTGCCTGGGAGCCAAAAGCTCTCCCCTTGTTGGGCTGGAGCCGGGGCTTGGGGCTTCTGAACCTTAGGCTTCTGAGTTCCTTGGCCCTTCCTTTTGGGGTGAGAACCCTGCTGCTGGCCCGAGAAAGCCTGCTATCTGTGATCCTGCTGGAAGTGCCTCTTTTTCCTGGGGAATAGGGATCTTTTCCCAGAGGGTTTTTTGTGGGGAAAGGAAGAGGTTTTCTTCGAGAGCCTATGGCTGGTCACAACTACGGTCTCTATCTCGGCCACTTTGTTGGCCATTGGTTTACTACTACTACTACTACTCAGCATTTATATAGCGCTACCAGTCGTACACAGCGCTGTACAGCACAGACATGTAAGAGACAATCCCTGCTCATTAGAGCTTACAATCTAGTCTTGCCGAACAAGTTCTCACTGGTGCAGGGAACGTTGAGCAGCTTGTCCTGGACCCACTGTTTGAAGTCCGAGGACTGTAGCCAGGCTTGGAATCGGGGCTCCAATGTCGGCTGCTGCTACTTGAGCTGTGGACTCTAATTCATCGTAAGCTGCCTGGGAGAGGAACTTTGAGCAGTCCTTGATCCCGGAGGTCAGAGCCTGGAACCAATTGAGAGGTTCCCCGACCAGTCCCGCCGAGAACCCAGACAGTTCCTGAGTCAGGGCCTTCAAATACATGCCTATGTATAGCTCAAAGACCTGGATTCAACACCCCAGCATCAAGCCCTGATAGCACTTCTGCTCTGTGGCATCGAGGGCTCTAGCGTCCCTGCCAGGGGGGGGACAGAAGAGTACATTTTCTGGATTTTGAGTTTTTGCATGGTTGACTTGAAAACCATGGAGTTGTGTGGGAGTTGGGGCTTGTGAAACCCTGGCCCCTTCCTGATGTGATATATTTATTTATTTTGAAACCATTTCTTTACCGCAATTTCCAAGGATCAATTGTGGTTTACAGATAACAAAAATTTTGAATAGTGCATTAACAGCTGCATTCTCAAAGTACATGGAACAGAGAAACTATATACATGAGCTATATTCATGCATTGCATGTTAGCATAGACAGAAACACAATTAAACTCAAATAACTATTTACAGTTCATTTGGAGAGTGGGGATTTTGGGTTAGGGGAGTTTGAGGGGGGGAGGGAGGGGGAAGTTACCTGAGCATTATGTTGCTCAAGAGTGCCAAAGTGGAGGGTAAATAGATACGTTTTGAGGTTCTTTCTGAGGGTCTGTAGATCGTTTTGTTCTCTGAGGTGGTCAGGGAGAGTATTCCAGAGGTGAGGGGCCATGTGAGAGAAGGCTTTGTTACTAGTTATTTGTCTAGCTTTCCTAAAATCACTTGGGATAAGTTTGTTTTTGTTTCCCTGGCGTTGGTTGCAGTTATTTTCTTTAGTGATAAGTGTGGAAAGGTACGATGGGGAAATGCGGTTGATTAGTTTAAGTGTTGTAACAAGAATTTTATATTTTATGCGACTTTGTATTGGTAGCCAGTGGAGAGCGTGGAATGTTGGTGTAATATGTTTGGTGGAGTTAGTGTTCGTGATTATTCTTGCTGCAACATTTTGAGCTAATTGGAGGCGTTTTAAGTCCTGTTTTGTGATGCCTTGCAGGATAATATTTGCATAGTCAAGGGGTGGCGTTACCATTGCTTATATAACTGATCTAAGGTCATGAAGGTGAAGTAGAGGGCGGAGCTGTTTTAAAAGTAAGTTTGTGTGTGTGTGCCTTCGAGTCAGTCCTGATACCTGGCGACCCAGAAGCTCCTGGGTTTTCTTGGCAGTGTCACTGGAAGTAGATTGCCAGGCCTTTCTTCCACGGCAATGGAGGGTTAAGTGACTTGCCCAAGGCCACAAGAAGTGCTAGTGGGAATTGAACCCTGGTTGCTTGGTTACCAAGCCAGTGCTCTAACCACTAGGCTACTCCTCCACTCCAAAAGTAAGCTTATAGTATATCTTTTTGGTTGTTTGTGTAATATGGGTTGTAAAGTTAAGTGAGCGGTCAATGATTACCCCTAGGAATTTAACTTCATTTTTAACCGAGATGTTGATGTCATTGATTCTAATTGTTGAGGGGGGAGAGGTTCTGATTTCCTGTTACAAACATGGCATCAGTTTTTGTGAAATTGATGTAGAGGTTGTGGTTCTCTAGCCAGTTTGTGATTTCCAAGAGGCAGTCAAGCAAGTAGTTGGGTCGGTGGGTTAAAGGTGGTCCTATGGAAAATAAATCATTATGTAAGTACAATGCAGGTCCTCCCTCATTGTACAAGGATAAGTTAAATGTAAACTGCACTGATTTTAAAGAGCGCGGTATAGAAAAGCTTTTAAATAAATAAATAAATATGGTAATTTACGCAGAACCTTTTAAATATGGAACGTATCAGTTGGATATAAATGTTAAAGAGAAGGACGGAGAGAGCGGAGCCTTGGGGGAGACCTTGTTCTTGTTTGTAGGTACCTGACGTTTGATGTTCTATTATAACTGTCTGAGCTCTATTAGTTAAGTATGAGGTGAACCATTTTAGGACGCTGTCTTTGATCCCTATCTGCTTAAACTTGTTTATCATTCTTTGATGGTTTACACTGTCAAAAGCTACAGTGATGTCAATAAAAATTAGTAGGAATGCGTATTTTATATTATCAATTCCTCTTGCTAGGGTGTCAATTAGGACAGTGAGGAGTGTTTCCACCCCATGAAATGGACAAAAACCGTATTGCTGTTCGTCCAGCTGGACAGAGGCATCTACAGTATATGGTCCTGTAGTTGTATTTGGACAATTTTCTCTAAGAGTTTTGCAAGGAGTGGTAGGCTTGAAATTGGCCTGTATGACATAGGTGCTTTTATGTCGGTGGTTTTGAGTTTTAGTATTGGACGGATTTGAGCGTGTTTAAGTGTAGTTGGTATGTACCCATTCGTAAGGGAGAGATTGATGATAGGCATATGGTCCCAGGCAGCGTAGGCAGCAGTCATGGGTGTCTGTGACAGGCATGGTTTGACTGCAGCAATTGCATGTTTTTGAACCCACCGGGAGACACGGTGGGGTGATATCTGGCCAGGGTCAAGAACCCTCAGGCGAAAAAGGGCACAAACACTGGTTGAGGCAAACCTCGAAGAAAAAAATGGGAAGAGAGCCGAGAATGGCGTCGGGGCCGGAGCCAGCTTGAGGTGGAAAGAAGAACCAGTATGCAAACTGGAAACAGCTATTTTTTTAAAGAATGTAGCAAGGATCTTTTCCCGGGAAAATTGGACTGAAGTCCATTGGGCTCTGCGGAAAAAAAGGAGACTGAGCTAGATGGCACACTTGGGCGCAAAGGGGACCACTCATGCATTGCAACATTCTCAAAGGTTTTTTTTGAAAGCTGGGGAAATGCTCCACGCAGGCTCCGTTGTTCCTGGAGAACACCTTAACTCCATCGTTCATTTAACGAGCCCCCAAAAATTACACTGGAACCAAAAGGTTTCCGGTCTTGCTCTTGCCTCAGTTCACAAGGGTGCTTATACCATCTCACTGGTGCAGCTGACACAAAACACTCTTCCACTCCACTTTTGTTTTCTCACCTGGCAATGATCAGGAATTACCAATGCAGTAAATGGCCCTGGTTGATCTCAAATCCTGTAGATAGCTTGGACCCCTGGCTCAAAACTCTAAAGGACAGTGATAACATCTCAAATATACTCCTCTCACAAACAGAGAGCCAGTGGAGCTGACATAATATATCAGCCACCAAATCCCTTCTTCCATGGCCTGATAACACCTGCATAACCCCATACTATGCAAATTAGACACGGTACAGTTAATATCCATAAACTGCATGCACCAGACAAGATGGCTCTTTCATATAACCAAATTTTGTTTTAAATCTCCTTTTATTTTTATTCTGCAGGCTATAAAGGATGCAAAGTAAAGCATACTATAAAAATGCACGTTGAATATGAACATGCTTACAGTAATATCTTGCATGCTTCATTATTTAGTCCACCCATGGAGTCATAGTATGTGATTGCCTTTTTCCTGAAGTCCACTACCTAGATGGAAAAGGAAAATCAAAGAGACACGTCACTTTGGCCAATTCAAAAGATGCACATAGTTAAAATTCACTTTCGCTTATGGCAATATATGCCTGTCAAAGGAAAAGCAGATACTAGAAACACTAATTTCTCATTGCAGTTTGTGCTATTTTTTTAAGGTGTATAATTTGGCTGCTCTCCAACCTTTTCCCATACTGAGCTGATCAGAGGTGCAGCATGAAGTCACTGTTCTGTTAGGCTCCACCAAGACAGTGAACCATTTTTGAACAGGAAACTAGACTTCTTTGGAAAATATCAAGTTCAGATCACAATGAAAAACTTAGTTTATCTTTTATGGCCTCTACAGTGCACAAGATGGAGTTACTTCAAATTGTAGATGTACTTTAACTATGTAACAACTACATAGCTATGAAAAGGAATCCATTGGTTACTCATAACTCATGTATGAAGTGCAGAGCACCAGCTTGCAACAAATGATTCAACTGAAAATATCATGGTTTAGCTGCAAACTGGAAACACTGTTGGTAAAAAACAACTCTTTGTTCATGTCCTGAAGTCTCTGTTCACTCATAACATAGTAAAAATGATAGCAGATAAAAACCAGCATGGTCCATCTAGTCTGCCCAGTGAGGTAGCAAGAGTTGTACCCATTGCTCCTTGCGGGTTACTCCCTCTCTATGCCTTTGTTTAGGGTTACCATATATCAAAATGTGGACAAAGAACATATATCAGTAGCTTCAAAAAACATTCATATATTGCTCATTGCAATATCTTCTTCAATATTGCTTCAATATTCAAATGAATTGCTTACCCATATATTCATGCATAAAAACACTGCTCAATGGGCGGTCTTACTGGCGATAAACACTCAACTGCTATACCCATTACATCATCATCGCCCCAAATATTAATATAAAATCACTTTTCAAATTATGTTGAAAAATTACTTCTCAAATTCAAAAATAGCTTTTACTGCCATGCTCAAGCTCGAAGGATCCCCAACCACTTTTCAAATAAACTTCTGACCTCAGCCAATGGTTTCTCTGACATCAGGCAGCTTCCTCAGAGAAACTGATTTGGCCCATGAGTTGCAGACATAACATCAAATTCAAACAGCCTGGCAAGTTGAGTGTTTCTCACCAGTAAGACCGCCCATTGAGCCCCTATATATTCCTTTAGGACAGAGTTTATACACTGATGAGGATTGCTGGTGTTTTTATATATCCATATATGATGAATAAGCAATTCATTTGAAATACAATATTGAAGATTTTGCAATGATCAATATATCAATAGTTTTTGAAGCTATTGATATATGTTTTGTCCACATTTTGGTATGTGATATTGTTCAAAATGTGTGGACTATTTTTGGTGTATTGATCGTCTTGTTTGTTTACGGTTTATGCATGCCTCTCTGTGCAGGTTACTCCCCTCTATTTTTTTTGAATCGTGAAAATTATTAAATCTGTTTTATGCTTATGTTTATTACATTTGCTTGACCGCCCTTCAATAATAGTCAGAGCGGTTTTGATTCCATCCTCTTGCTACAAAGGGATCCTCTATGTTTGCCCCATGCTTCTTTAAATTGTCACTTTTTGCCACTCTGCACTTTCTTTGGTTTTTGCAATACAGATCCTACTTGATTGTCTGGGTTTACTCCTTGCTTTCTAATCAAAATCCTGTAGGCTTATGCCATGCTTTCTTGAATATTTATACCATGCCTTCCTTACATTACTCCTGATTCTATTTCATCTTATCTTGAGATACATCCTCAAGACTTTGCAACCCACTTACAATCTAAGATGTGCCTTACCAACAGAACCACTGCAACAACCACCACCCTTGTGCAGGACATTCCAGGAGCCCTTTCTGCATTCTCTATTCCCTCTAAGAAGGGAATTGAAGACACCATTACAGCCCTCAACATCACTACATCCCAGTCCGATCCATGCCCCGCCTTCTGGATCAAGGAGCTCCGCAGTCATTTCAGTCCAGTAATCGCCAACATAATGAACCTCTCATTTTCAACAGGATCATTCCCTTCAGCCCTTAAGCATACCTCAATTAGACCCCTGCTGAAAAACTGCAAGCTCGACCCCCTAAGGGTAGGGTCCTACAGACCCATTTCTAGCATACCTCTACTTGCTAAGATCATCGAAAAGGAGGTCCAACGACAGTTACAGGACCATACTGACACCGCTGCACCATTAGACCCCTGCCAACACGGCTTCAGAGAATATCATGGCGTCGAAACTCTCCTTACCACACTCTTCAGCAAGATAATTACCGGCATAGATAACATCCGCCAAGGTTTCGCCCTCATCTTCCTGGACATCGCTGCAGCATTTGATTCAGTGAATCATGAACTCCTTTTAGCGAGGCTAATGGAGAAGGACATCAGTGGAACAGCGCTTGAATGGTGCAGGTCCTACCTATCCGGAAGATGGCAGCATGTCCGCTCAGGAGGCAGAACGTCAGAACCCTTCCACCTAGATCAGGGAGTCCCTCAAGGTTCCTCACTCTCTGCCCTTCTATTTAACATTTACATGCAACCAATCTGTAAGATCATACGGTCATTTAATATCGATTGCATGCTTTATGCCGATGACGTTCTACTTTACACCCCTATCTCCACTGACCATTTAGATCTCTCCCCTCTAATAAACTGTTTCAATGCAGTATCAGACTGGCTTCTCTCCCAAAACCTCCGTATACAACATAAGAAAACGGAAGTCCTCTTTATCACGAGGAATCCCAACTTCATCCCACCTCAATATCTCAAAACTAAGGAAGCAGAATTGCAATCCAAACCCTCAATACGCTACCTGGGAGTTACTCTGGATCAATGCCTGGATATGAAGTCCCACATAGGAAACACAGTCAGAACAATATACTACAAGATCCGTTCTCTGAGACACCTACGCTCCATGTTAGAGCCAAAAGATTTCAGGACAATCTACCAAGCACTGATCATGCCCCATTTCGATTATGCTAATATCATCCTGCTTGGTCTTCCTCAATCCACTTTAAACCCGTTACAGCTGGCAATGAATGCCGCAGCAAGGGTCCTTCAGGGAGCTACCAGGACTGACCACGTTACACCTCTGCTAATTCAATTACATTGGCTACCCATCCAGGCCAGAATTATCTTCAAAACTCTACTTCTCACGTTCAAAGTTCTCAATAAGCTCTCCGCTGCATCCTTATCTGCCCTTATTCACCCTACTACACCAAACAGAGCAAGAAGATCCATGACCATCAACTCCCTAAAGCTACCAAAGGCCCTTACAAGCTGCTCTTCATCTACAGCCAACAGAGCCTTTATCCTCTGTGCCCCTAGGAGCTGGAATGCACTACCCCCTGGCATCCGGGCTATCAATAGCTTAATGCAATTTAGGAAAGCCCTCAAATTCCATCTCTTCAACAAGTACCTTATAGAGTCACCGACACCCATTGACCTCAGTATTTCCACCCAGTTACTCAATTCCTCGGTGTCTCAATAACACGCCAAGGCTGACTCTCTATAAGTCTGAATACTTTCTTAACTGTTCCTAGTAACATGTACATATGCAGTAGAATTATCCCTGTAAATAGGTTGTAAATAGTTTCCCTTGTTTATCCAAGTTCCTTTCCCTTGTTATCTGTAAACTCATGTATGTTGAATGTACTGAGATTTTTGTTCTATGTGAACCGTGCTGATGCTGAATAGTGCGGTATATAAGAGAGTATAAATAAAATAAATAAATAAATATAGTGTGGTCCTTCTTCTAGAACTTCCTTAGGTCACAGAGCTTATGTGCAGATTGCCTTCCCCTGGAATCCTAACTTTTCTACATGTTTCTGGAGATATAGCCTCCAGAAATGGACATGCAGCCTCAGAACTGGACACATTAAGCCAAATGAGGTCTCACTAATGATCTATACACGTGTATTGCCCCCTCCTTTCATTTCTGTTTCTTATACTTCTTCCCTATGGACCCAACATTCCATTACCTCTGCAAAGATCCCAGTATTTCTTCCCCAAATTGCTCCTGTGGGATTGTACGAGGGTCATTTTTAAAGTAAGAACCAATTGCGCATCGTGTCCGCGCGATCTGTCAAGTGACGTCCGTTCAAGGTCAGCCACTCTTGGCCAGTCTCTCACTACGCCGCCATTACGTTTCACGTCTCTGCCAGTGTTGGTTGTATGGTTATACTGCTTTGTTTGTCGCCATGTCAATCAGTAATCCCTCCGATTGTGAAGTGCGCTCGGTTATCCGTTTTTTAAATGCAAAACAAGTTCGTCCAGCTGAAATTCACCGACAGCTTGTTGACGTGTATGGGGAAGGTGTAATGAATGATGTTTAAGGAAGGAAGGACAAATGTTCATGATGAAGAACGACCTGGACGGCCTTCTGTCATGAATGAAGACCTGACACAAGAAGTTGATGAGGAAATTCGCCAAAACAGGTGCTTCACTATAAACGAGCTGCATCAGACATTTCCACAAGTTTCAAGATCAGTAGTTTATCACATTGTTACTGACAAACTGCACTACAAAAAAATGTGTGCGAGATGGGTGCCGAAAATGCTGGACGAACTTGTTTTGCATTAAAACCGGATAACCGAGCGCACTTCACAATCGGAGGGATTACTGATTGACATGGCGACAAACGAAGCAGTATAACCATACAACCAACACTGGCAGAGACGTGAAACGTAATGGCGGCGTAGTGAGAGACTGGCCAAGAGTGGCTGACCTTGAAGAACTCCCCCTTCCGGACCGCCGCAATGACTGAGCGCAAGGTTTCCATCCGAAAATGGGACACACGAAGGCAACGATTCACCCTTTTTAAATCCAGAATCGGGCGAAACGTACCTTCCTTCTTTGGAACGACAAAATAGATAGAGTATCGACCTAACCCGTATTGATCCCGCGGCACCGGCACCACCGCTCCGAGACGCTGCAGCCGCCGAAGGGTGTCTGAGACCGCCCGCAACTTCTGCGGCGCTCTGCACGGGGAAAGGACAAAGGAATCTAAGACGGGTTGATGGAGCTCTAGGGCATACCCCTCTCGAATGACCTCCAACACCCACTGATCTGTGGTAATTTGGACCTAGGCAGCGTAAAATTCCCGCAACCGGCCTCCTATGGGAATGTCCACCCCCTGGGTCTGCCTTATCTCATTGCGACTTCTTTCCGCTATTGGAAGGGAAGGAGGAAAAACCCCGACCCACTCCTCGGAACCCTCGAAACGCCTGGCCCCGTGGAGGAAAACGCCCCCTCTGCGATTGTCCAAAACGCGAGGCCCGAAACCTACGAAAATCTCTGGAGAGCCCCCTGGCGCTAGACGTCCCGCGGCTCTGCTTCAGCCTATCTTCCGGGAGTCAACCGCCCTTGGACTCCCCCAGGTCCTTGACCAGTTTCTCCAAGTCTGTACCAAACAAAAGCTTTCCGCAAAAGGGGAGCTTACTAAGGCGCGCTTTGGAAGATCCGTCAGCCGACCAATTACGCAGCCAGAGGTACCGACGTGCCGCCACCACAGAGGCCATACTCTTGGCCAAACCTCGAATCAGATCGTAGTGGATATCCGACAAATACGCTGTGCTCGACTCCAGCCTCGCCAATTCTTCCGCTTGCGTCTCCAAAAGTCCTTCCTGCAGCCGCTGGGACCACCGTAAGCAACCTCGGGCTACCCATGCTCCCGCAATCAAGGCCTGTAAGGAAAGGGCACACATATCAAACACCTGCTTCAACAGGGTCTCTAACCTCCTGTCCTGTAAATCCTTTAACGCCGCGGCACCCTCAACTGGGATTGTGGTCTTTTTTGTAACTGCGGACACCGCCGCATCCACCTTCGGGGAACGAAAAATCTCCCTATCCTGGTCTGAAAGGGGATATAATCGGGCTAAAGTTCTGGTGCCCCTGAGCGCCGACTCTGGGGCATCCCACTCTTCCTGAATCATGTCTCTAAACACCCTATGGACCGGGAACACCCGTTGGGACTTCCGAACGGCCTGCAACAGAGGATCCTCTAATGCCTCCTCCGCCGACGGCACCACCGCGGGCATATTGAGCGTTTTGAGTGTTTCCGCAATCAGCGCCGGCAATTCCTCGTGCCAAAACCCTGACCACTCTACTGTGCTCCTCCGCGTCTGGCAACTCTCCCTCTTCCAGTTCCCCTTCTGACACGCCTTCCACCTCCAAATCCGAGAGGTGCCCCTCGTCTTCTACCACCGAAGATGGGCTCTCCTCCACCAGTTCCCGACGTCTTTTGGCCGGACCGGCCTCCTCAAGAAGACTCCCCGACCTCTTCTGAATCTTTGCTCGCGGGCCCTGAGCCTCCAGACTGGGCTGCAGCAAAGCAAAAGCCTTCTGCATAAGGGAGAAAAAATCTGGGGGAATACCGGGCAGTCCACCACCCTGGCTGCCTGCCGCTGACGCCGAAGGACCTGCCATCGAGGGCTGCAGGAAGACCGAGGCCCCCCTTCAAAAGGAGGCCCCTCTTTTTTTTTTTTTTTTTTTTTAATTACACACACACGCTGAAAAAAACTGCCAACTAGCTGAAATCTTTATAAAGATCTGCAAAACGAAGCTTCCCCGATCGGAAAAAGCACCCGATGGCCCCTTCCCGCGCAAACCGCGGTACTGAAAATGGCCGCCGGCAAAGCTTCCTGCTCAAAAACTCCCGCCAGAGAAGCAGCACACGCGACAAAGTCAATGGCCCGACTAAAAAAAGAAGATCGCAGGAAAAAAAACCCCACTCTGACCCTCTCACCGCTGCCGGGAAAAGGAAGGGTAAGACGAGGGCTGGAGAATACCTGCAGCCGGTGAGCACCGCCGACCTCCGTTGCAGCCCCGACGGTTCTGTTCCCGATATAGCAGGGAAATCCTCACCTGCAGCGCTGGCCAGCCTCTTCTGTGCCGAGCCGCCTTCTACCTGCTCCTCACCCCTAGAAAGCGGGTTCGGGAGCAGGGAGGCCCCTGATTAAGTCTATGCTGCCGGTTGCTGGAGGGAACAAAGCCTCAACTGACCCAGCCTTTGATGTCTGCTGCTGTACTGCCGGCCAACCTTCTACCTGCTCCTCACCCTTTCAAATCGGGTTCAGGAGCAGGGAGGCTCAGAGCAACTCTCCTATGCTCGTCTACACGCTGGGGCAACCCAAGAGATAAAACAACAAACAAGGAAAAAAACAAAAAAGGGAGAGAGAGAAAGAAGGCAAAGCACCAGGTCCACAGCAAACCAGGAAGCCTTTCAGCAGCAGCAGGTCTCTACCTAAAATAAACCCAAAAGGACAAATTACCCAAACCAAAGAGAAATAAGCCAAAAAGAAAACAAAAAGCTCTGCTTATTTGTTCCTACTGAGTCCAGTCCCGGGCTCAGAACCTCCAAGCTGCTTGGAGACTGAAAGTACTGGTGGAAGAGGGGCGGTGCTTGCCAGTATATACCAGTGACATCAAAGCGATGACATCTTTCAGTCTCCAAAGCTGCTGATGGAGGTTCACAACTCTATGGTTCCGGGACTGGACTAGAGGGACGATAAGGAACAGGTGCTTCACTATAGACGAGCTGCATCAGACATTTCCACAAGTTTCAAGATCAGTAGTTTATCACATTGTTACTGACAAACTGCACTATAAAAAAATGTGTGCGAGATGGGTGCCGAAAATGCTGGACGAACTTGTTTTGCATTAAAACCGGATAACCGAGCGCACTTCACAATCGGAGGGATTACTGGATTGACATGGCGACAAACGAAGCAGTATAACCATACAACCAACACTGGCAGAGACGTGAAACGTAATGGCGGCGTAGTGAGAGACTGGCCAAGAGTGGCTGACCTTGAACGGACGTCACTTGACAGATCGCGCGGACACGATGCGCAATCGGTTCTTACTTTAAAAATGACCCTCGTATATCACACACAGTACCTGTGTGCAAAAAATCTTAGCTGATGAACTCCTTACTATTTCAATAGGGAATTTAGGATTTGATTTAATTTTGACTTATTTGTTACAGAATTATATAAAACTAATTCATATATATAAACCATACCAAGGATAAGAGCAAAGTCTCATTTGCCTAACGATACCAACAATAATACAAACTTCAGTTTTGTCAGTACAGCAAAAAGAAAAAAAAACAACCAAAGTAAAGGTTATTTTCACATGCAGGTATGCTTCGCTTAACATCCACAATATGTTCTGTGAAATAGGTCGTTATGTGATTTGGACGTTGTGTGACCACCATATGCTTTCGCTACGTCCCCTTCTCCAATTGGGATTTCTGAACTCTATTATAGCCTTATGGGACCACGGATGTATGTGTGGTTGGACTTAACCCAAACAGACATTATGCAGCACATACCTGTATAAATTTACCCTATATCAAAAACTTGATATTTTAGATTTATAGAGTGCTCTCATCATAGAAGCAGGATTCCACAGTACTCTGCAATGTAGCACTTTGCAAACATCTTTCTTTAAAGCGTTCCACGTCACATCATCCCGCGTCATTTAGTCCCTTGTCACTTCGTCCCGCACCGTGTTCCAGCACAAGCACCGTGGAACCTATGTACCCTCTTTGGAAACATTATTCCTATTTTGAATTGCAAACAAGCAGGAACGCCGTATAAACATATTCTTTTCTGAAAACAATTTTTGATCACAATATTTTGCTTCGCTTCAAGTTCCTCATATCCCTTAGCAACTGAACTTTAGTGCTTCAGCTATTAACGATTCTATTTACTGGTATTTAATCAGCATTTTGACAGCCAGAGACCTACGTAATTATTTTTTTTAAAGTTCGGTCTGCGGGGAAGAGGGAACTCGCCTTCTTTAAAAAAGAAAACAAAAAAAACTTTGAAGTATTTTTGTAGCTTTCTTTTTACGAGGGGGTACCCAAAAAAAACAGGAATTATTTTTTAAAAGCTATTTATTTCAAATTCTTTACAAAACAACCTTATCCCCTTCAAAATACTCTCCATTACAACTGATACATTTGTCCCACCGGTGCTTCCACTGTTCGAAACATTTTTTGTAGTCATCTTTAGAAACGTCTGACAGCTCCTCCCTCTTTTTTTTCTTGACTTCTTCAGTGTTGTCAAATCGGTGTCCTTTCATGCCCCTTTTCATGCGTGGAAATAAGAAAAAGTCGCACGGAGCCAGGTCAGGCGAGTAAGGTGCGTGGGGCAGCGGAACCATGCCATTTTTAGCCAAAAACTGTCTAACAGAGATGGCTGTGTGTGCAGGTGCGTTGTCGTGGTGGAAGAACCAGTCTCCTGTCTGCCACAAATCGGGTCTTTTTTGATGAACACTGTTGCGCAATCTTCTTAAAACTTCCAAATAAAAGGTTTGATTGACGGTCTGACCTGGGGGAACAAACTCTGAATGAACTACCCCCTTGGCATCAAAAAAGCAAATCAGCATTGTTTTGATATTTGATTTGACGACATTTTTTTGGACGGGGTGACGATGACGTCTTCCATTGGCTTGACTGTTGCTTTATTTCTGGGTCGTAACCATAGCACCATGACTCATCACCTGTAATGACCTTTGACAGAAAATCTGGATCAGTTTCAAGCTGTTGTTTCAAAACACGACGTTTCAACTCGATGTTCCTTTTGATTGTCAGTCAGAACCCGAGGAACAAACTTGGCAGCAACTCTTTTCATTCCCAAATCTTCCGTTAAAATTCACTGAACCGAGCTCCAAGATAACCCACTAATCTCTGACAGTTGATCAATTGTCTGTCGATGGTCTGTGAGCACAAGCTCTCTAATTTTTTCAATATTTTCGTCGATTCGGGCAGTTGATGGACGCCCAGAACGAGGTTTGTCATCAATCGACATGTCGCCATTTTTAAACCGAGCAAACCACTGGTACACTTGACTTTTTCCCATAGCGTCATCTTGATAAGCTGTTTTCAACATTAAAACAGTTTCAGCAGCATTTTTACCGAGTAGAAAACAAAATTTCACAGCTGCACGTTGTTCACTTAAACTTGTCATCATAAAAAAAGAAACAAGAACAAAACAGCGCTAGCAAAAATAATCACTGCAGATGAACAGAACAAGCCAGGTCGACAACACAGGCGGCACTGAACTGACGAGTTGCACTATACACGCCTAGCGGCAGAAGTGCGTACTACACAAGCTCCGCCCACGGCAATGTTATTCCTGGTTTTTTTGGGTACCCCCTCGTAAATATAAAGTGATTGCAACTACATTATACACACGTGAACAGCAGGCACATTTCTTCTTGAAGCATGTTTCTGATACCGGTCGGGGGAATTTCTCTAGTCTAAATGTTATGCTTTCTGGGGAGGGGCGCGGGAAGCCCGGTACCAAACAAAAGGGTTTACATAGGATCGCATATCCCAGAGTGCCCCGCTCATCACTTCCTTTACTTTTTTCTTTTTCGGCAGAGCTACTGCCCTAGCTGTCCATGCCTGGCAGGTGACATCACCGGAACCTTTCTACTTTTTAATGGCGTAAACAACTGATCTACATTTACCTGTTCCACACCATTCATTAATTTATAGTCCTCTATCATATCTCCCCTTTCTAATTGTTAGTGTTTTCTAATTACTTTTTGTGTTATAATATGGGACTAGATGACAACGCCAGTATTATTTGACCGGGACGAAGAGACGCAGGACAAAGTGACACCAAATCCTTTAAAGTCTGGCTTATTTCTGACAAATGGCTCTTAGGAAGCATTTCAGAAAGTTGACAGGAGAAGGAAGATAAATCTTATCACTGATCCTACCCAACTACAGTTGGGTAAGTCAGACCATGAAGTAAACAGACTGGCTTAGCTCAAGAGACACAAAATCAAAGACAGCAGATTGCAACCCAGGAGTCCTCCTGACTTGACAGCTCACTGCATTAAGCACTAAACCATTCTCCTTCCCATTTAGTCTTTCAATGTAAAACTTATTATAGTTGCATAGGAGATTTATTTAAAAATTTTCAATCCACAAAAATAAAAATAGATTCATGGGTTGCACTTCCACAAACCCTGATCTCTCTGGAGCAAGCGACTACTGCTCAGGAAGCATGAGAGGCTGCAGTACCACCAATGACCACAAGGTGTCAGTAAATGATAGGAACACTGAAAACTATCCACTAAAAAACTAGTTCATAACCCAGTCCTCTGGGACCCCCAGGCCAGTCAGGTTTTCAGGATATTCACATTGAATATGCATGAGAGAGATCTGCATACACTTCCATAGGGGGATCCCAGAGGACTGGGTTGAGAACCACTGCACTAAAACATCCTAACCTACATTATTGCTAACTCGGGCTTATCACTCAGATTAATTGCCTCTGGCCCCATTATTTTCAATGGCGCAATTTCACAAAAATGGGTACTGACCTCTGTTAATGGCAGCAAAACTAACCACGCTTTAGTGAACCAACCTCTGACTACTGCAGCCTCTCACAATTCCCAAACAGACGCCAACTGAGCATTTGCACTGCTTGCAGCAGCAGTGGCAGATGTATTAAAAGGGTAACTAATGCAACACCACTGGGGTTCACACAGTGTAGGGAGCCCCACTGTGTTCAAGGTGTGACTGTGCTGCTCACAGAGGCATTGCTACTGGGGCATGACAGTCCCTAGTTGCTCCCCAAAGTGATGGCAAAGGTTTCCTGGTCCTGTTCTGCCCATTTCCTCCCTCCCACTGTGGCCCAGCTCCAGCTGACAGGAAAGTTTTAACAGCTTGGCACCTAACCACCACCTTACTGCTGTCTCTGTTCTGCACAGCTGGAGCAATCATCTGTTTGAAGCACAGAACACCGGGTGATTCAGTTGTCTTTAAGCCATGTGGGAAAGCATAGTAACACGTGATCTCTGGGAACAGCAGGAATCAGTCTTCATATGAGGGTGAATACTACAGATGGAGCCAACGTAGGAATGCTCCCCAGCATCCAATAGGAAAGCTTTTGGGAGCATTCCACTGTGCCTGCGTGCCTGCCTCCTCTTAGTTGAGTCTGTAGCTGAGAAGAAGAAAAGAACTCTACAATTCCTAGGGAAGGAGGACAGATTGTGAAGACTGATTCCTGCTGTTCTCAGAGATCATATGTACAGGTGAGTAACTAAGCTGAGACAAAAAACATGTAGCTGAAGAGGCTGGATGAGATGTGGGCCATTGGACTCTATTTCAGGAGGTGATACTCCCCCAGTGATAGTCTGGTATCTCATAGAAGTCCAGGAAGGCGAGTAGGAGTTGAGCTTAAGTCCCAAAGAGGTGCTGGAGTACAGCTTGGCCAAAGTGTCCTGACAGAAGTCTCTTTCTAGACAGTAGTGTGAAGCAAAAGTATGAATGGAGGACCAGGTAGCTGGCCCAGCAGATCTCCTCAATGGATAATGAACAGAGATTGGCTACAGAGGTTGCCATAGCCCGCACATTGTGAGCAGTGACATGACTCTCCAAAGAGAGTCCTGCTTGTGCATAAGCAAAAGAAATGCAATCTGCTATCCATCAGGACAGAGTCCGTTTTATCATTGGTAGACCCAGGTGACTAGGATCAAAGGAAATGAATAGTTGAGAGGATCTTGTGATTTTTAGGTCTATTCAAGTAGTAAGCCAGTGCTCCTTTGCAGTCTAAGGTGTGAAGCGCTGCTTCAGCCCGAGACGCATGTGGTCTAGAGAAGAAAATCTGGGGGATTACCGACTAGTTTAGATGGAAAGAGGAAACTACCTTCATGAGGAAGTGTGGATGGTCATGGTAAAACAGAGTATAGGGGGGGGATCCGCCACGAGAGCTTGAAGCATACTGATGCGGCAAGCCAAAGTGAGGGCAATAACGAAGATAGGAACTTCAGTGAAGTGGTGCCTAAAGGTTCAAAAGGTGGCTTTAGAAGTTGGGCCAGAACTATATTCAGATCCCAGGCCACTGGAGGTGGCTTGGGCAGCAGGAGACCCTGCATGGCGCGTGCTACTAAGGGGTGTGAGGAAATAGGCTGTCCATCCACTAGACTGTGAGAGGCCGCAATGGCACTAAGGTGAACTCTCACTGAGTTAGTTTTAAGACCTGCCAAGGATAAGTGGAGGAGATATTGTAGAAGGGACTCCACTGGGCAAGAAAAGGGATTATGTCCTTTGTAGAGTATCAGAGGGCAAATCTACGACATTTGAAGGCATAAGAGCACCTGGTGGAATATTTATAAGATGTAAGAAAGACATCCTTAACTGCATGCGAGGTTGACAAGCACTAGCGCCTCAGCAGCCAAGCTGAGAGGCATAGGAGTGAAGACTGGGATGGAGGAGTGTCCCATGGTCCTGAGAGAGGACGTCGGGTGCACACCCTAGAGTTGCTGAGTCTGTGCAAGGCGAAGAAGCAGAGGAAAGCACGGTTGCTGGGGCCAGAAGAGAGGCTATGAGAATCACTGAGCCCCTGTCGGCCTATAGCTTGAACAGCCATCTTGGGTATCGAGGGAATGCGTAGAGCAGTCGTAAGAACATAAGATATACCATACTGGGTCAGACCAAGATCAATCAAGCCCAGTATCCTGTTTCCAAAAGTGGCCAATCTAGGTCATATGTACCTAGCAGTTTCTCCAAAAGACACAGGTTCCACAATGCTTGTACTGGGTCAAGCACTGATATCCTGGATCCCTTCTTAATAATTGTTTATGGACCTTCGTTCCAGGAACTTGTCCAAACCTTTTTTAAACCCAGCTACACTAACAGCCTTTACTACATCCTCCGGTAACAAATTCCAGAGTTTGATTACACGTTGAGTGAAAAAATATTTTCTTTTATTAGTCTTAAATAGTTTACCCTGTAGCTTCATTGCATGTCCCCTAGTCTTTCTATAGTCTGATAACGTAGACAATCGATCTACGTTTACCCGTTCCACTCCGTTCATTAATTTATAGACTTCTATCGTATCTCCCCTCAGCTGTCTCTTTTCCAGGTTAAAGAGCCCTAACTGAAAGAAAGCTTGATTGTACCAGGCTGGATACACAGTCAGGCCCTGTGTATAACATTATATTACTATAAGCCCTAAGAAAGAGTTAATATCATTTGTAGCTCCTTATTTAATACCATCCTTGAAAGACTCTGTAGAAGAAACTGGGTGAAAGGTTTTACATAACATAAACATTAGTCTTGTTATTAGAAAGATAAGTAAAAGGCAAGTTGTTTACCCAGCTTCGCAGTCTCTCAGTCTCTGGTCAGAGATATCAAACTGTCAGTGTTAGGATTAATTAGAATTAAGGCCTACATAGTCATGTCTGAGAATATATGTATGTCTTTTCATGATTGTCTATGACATGCATGCCTATAGAAAAGTATGTTATGAATACACATAACACTAGGCGTGGAATAGAATATGTATATTATGAATATACGTGATGTGAGACGTAGAATAATAAAGTGAAATTATGCAGTGTAATGGAATCTTTACCTATAAATAAAGTGGCCTAAAGCTATGATATCAGAGTAAACATAGGCAAAGGCCTAGCTTGCTCTCCCAAAGCTTTGGTGGATTTTATGATACAAGTGTGTTGTATATTATTTACAGATTTGTATATTATTCAAAGAATTGTGATCAATTAACCTTCTCCTTGTTTTGTGTGCGGATTTCTGTAACCCAAGAGCCCTGCCTGTTTGCAGGTGAGGGGGGGTGCAGAGTACTCTTTCAGTTGGTGCCGTACCGGATAGATCTCTGCATTCAAGGCAAGGGCAGAAGGTGCCTGAAGATTTGTGAGTATTATGAAAATTACCAGTGATGGGTAATCTGTTAAGTAGACAGGCTCCGTCTCAGATGCGCGAGTGGCATGACAGAGCTAGGGCTTTAGTGTTTAAGAAAGATAGCCCTTCTTACTGTATGCTTCTATTGTATGTATGAGAAGCATGGTGATGTAGCCATCAATTCCGTAGCACATAGGGATTCAGCGACAAAAGGTAATGTGAATTTGCAGTTTCCTTGGGAGGAAACTTTCTCTGTAGATAAGGTCCATTGCCTGAGATATGAGTTAGCGGTTGAAGGTAAACCGTGCAAATGTGCTTACATGGTGGGAACGGATGGTACATGATGCAAAACATTGGAATGTTTATGTTTTGAAACAAAAGATGTTTGTGTTAAGAAATGTAATTAATGACCAGCTGAGCAAGTGCGGGTCACTTGTGTAGCAGAGCTAAGAGAAAAAGAAAATGCTTAAAGAGCAACAGAAGTTAGGGGGAGTAGTATTGTGTATTTTGGATATTTGGAATGTCTCCCAGGCTCAAAGAATTCAGAGCACGTTTGAACCAAGAAACGGAAAGTGTTGTACTTGTAATAAGAATTTTAAGAATGACAATAGGTCATAGTGTTTCTGTTGCAAAAGAATTAAGTGTTTCTGATGAACTTATTGATAAAATTGAGAGAGATTTAGACATTATGAAACTTACAAAGAGGAGTGTGATCAATTATATTATGATCTAGGCTCTATTCAGGATGTTCTACACCAGCAACCTGATTTATGTTCTGCCACTGTTAAACTGAAGCAGCTGTGGGAAATGATATTGTGACTACTTAAAGAAGTGTTTGATTTGGCTAAAACGTTTCCTAACTACAGGGATAATCCTAGTAGATTTGTGTCTTTATGGTCTCAAATAATTAACAGTTATAATCCTACTTGGGCAGATCTAGATAATTTGCTCAGATCTGTTTTTTTAATCCAGCTGATTTTCATAGGGTCACTCATCCAGTTCGCGACAGACCCTGTGATAGATTTCCAAGAGAAGACTCAAAGAGATAATTTTGTTTTTGTGTAAAGAAAAAAAATTGTTAGAATTCCTTACAGTAGTATGCAAACTTGTAAAGGATTGGTCGAGATTAATATCTCTAAGGCAGGATAGGGGTGAAAAAGTTACAGATTTTCACACTAGGTGTATGCTAGCTTTTAAAGACTATTCTGGTGAGGCAGAAGACACACCTTCAGGATTTACTAATATTTTTGTAAATGGATTGATTCCAAGAATAAAAGAAATTTTAGAAACTTCAATAATAGATTGGCCAGCTAGAACAGCCGATGCAGTTTTGGAAGGGGCTCGATACAGTGAGTTGAAGTTCCTCAAGGAACAACAGGAACAACAAACCAGATTAGATGTAAAAAAAGCGAAGTTGCTTAATTTGCAGATTGCTTCCATGCAAACTCCCATGGGAAGGGGGAGGGGTAGATTCAGAGCTAGAGGAGGTTATGTGAATTCTCAGCGAGGGCGTGGACAGTCCAGAGAGCTGCGTACTTGTTACACTTGTGGAGAGGCTGGACATTTGCAGTGAGACTGTCCCCGGAATCGGAATCCTGATGGCCAGAGAGCTGATTTCCCTCCTCCCCCTCCAGTACAAGCTGAATTCACTCCAGTATATCAGTGCTTCTCTAACCCAGAAGATTGTGGAGGTGATACATGGGATGCATGACTATTCCTGAATTTGACTGTAAGTCCTCAGGGTGAGTTAGAAGCTAAACTGGGAGGTTCTAATTTGAAATTTGTTATTGATACTGGAGCTACGTTTACAGGATTTGCCTGCCATCTATCATACTCAATTAGCACAAGCACCAATAGTACATTGTGAAGGCATTGAGGGAAAGATAATTCCTCATCGTAGACTTGAATATTTACCTTTGCAGATTGGAGATTGTATATCCAACTACTTTTCTTGTGGGAGACACTTTGCCAGTGAATCTTCCAGGTCGGGATTTTTTGGTGTCACATCATGCTACTCTATCCTGGATGGGTGGCAAGTTCTCTTTCCAGCTGTACCCTCTCTCTGAAGTGCCGTCCCCTGCAGATGCCAGTGTTGTTCATCCAGCGCTTGAAGACCTTCCTTCTACTTTGTGGGCAGTGCCAGGATCTAATGTCGGGTGCCTTTCTATTCCTCCTGTGAAAATCACCGTGAAACCTGGAGTTCAGCTTCCTAGACTCAAGCAATATCCATTGCCAGCAGCTGCCATTGAAGGAATTCGTCCTGTGATTGCGGATCTCCAGAAACAAGGTGTCATTTATCCTACAACTTCACCATGCAATACTCCAATCCTTCCTGTGCTAAAGGCTGACGGTAAGACTTATAGATTTGTACAAGACCTGTGAGCAGTAAATAATGTGATTTTGCCAATTTTTCCCTTGGTACCTAATCCACATGATATCTGGACGCAGATACCTTCAGGGACTACCTGGTTTTCTGTTGTGGATTTAAGTTCTGCTTATTTTTCAGTGAAAATTAGCAAAGACAGCCAATTTTTATTTGCCTTCTATTTTGACAATAAGCAATATACCTGGACCACTTTGTGTCAGGGGTACACTGATAGTCCTGCATACTTCTTACAGGCCCTAAGAACTGTATTATTGGATGTAAAGCTCGACCATTCCTCTTTAGTACAATATGTAGATGACTTGCTTCTCTGTTCACCAAATTATGAAAGTTGTTTGTCAGATTCCTTGTCTTTATTAGCTCATATTGCTGAATTAGGTTTGAAGGTTAATTTGTCTAAGTTGCAGTTTGTATCTCAAAATGTTACTTTCCTGGGTGTTTCCCTAACACTCTCTGGTCGTGCAATTACCTCTGCTAGATTGAAACCTATTTTGTCATTGTCTTTTCCAGCTACACCAGTGTTAATGCGCAAGTTTCTGAGTTTATTAATTTTCTGTAAATAATAGCTAGCAAATTTCTCAAGATCTTACTGCTCCGCTTTATGCTCTCATCTTGGAAAGAAGGATCTGAAGGCCTCATTGTACCCACATTATCACAGTGGGAGGTTTATTTTAAATGTAAAAATTGCACTGGGAAATGTGCCATGTTTATTGTATATGATTATTCTTTACCATTCAAATTGTATGTGGCTATTTCTGATTCCTCTGCTACCTGTGTGCTTTTACAAGCTTTACCAATTGGTTGCAAGCCGGTAGGCTATTTCTCAAAGCGATTTGGTGCAGTGACTTTGGGAATCCCACTATGTCTACGTAGTTTAGTAGCAGTGGCTTTTGCAATTGAAACGTACTGATTTTCTGGTTCTACAGCGCCCTTTTTGTTCCATCTAACCAAGACTCAGCCTTTGTCCTCCACACGTTTTATTGACTTTGGAATTAGTCATTTCTCCGCTTCATGTTTCAGTATGTACTACATTAATACCAGGGCCGGCCCGTCCATTGAGCAAGAATGTTCTTTGCACAGGGCCCCGCGTTTCAGGGGGCCCCGTGCAAAGAACATTCTGCTTTTTTTTTAAAATTATATTAAAAAAAAAAAAAGCTGGCTCTGGCTGCTGCCGCGGCCTCCGCGGCAAAATGGAGTGTCCCGCGGGGCCCCCTCTCCTCGCTGAGCCTCTCTACAAGGGCTTTCAGATTCGCGAAGAGAGAGTGTCTGTCTCCCTCGCGTCTCTGTTAAGCCCGCAGGGGCTAATGGGAAATTTCCCATCTGCCCCTTTAGACGCGAGGGGCTGATGGGAAATTTCCCATTAGCCCCTGCGGGCTTAACAGAGACGCGAGGGAGACACTCTCCCTTCGCGAATGTGAAAGCCCTTGCAGAGAGGCTCAGCGAGGAGAGGGGGCCCCGCGGGACACTCAATTCTGCTGCGGCGGCAGCGGCAGCAGCCAGAGCCAGGTTTTTTTTTAAATTTTAAAGTTGCCATAAGCCCATATGGGGGGGGGGGTGTTAAGACTGATGCTGGGCTGGGCTGGGCGTTAAGACTGGGGCTGGGCTGAGCTGGGCTGGGCTGGGGGGGGTGAAGACTGGGTCTGGGCTGGGCTGGGGGGGGTTGAAGACTGGGGCGGGGCTGGGCTGGGGGGGGTGAAGACTGGGGCGGGGCGGGGCTGGGCTGGGGTGAAGACTGGGGCTGGGCTGGGCTAGGGGGGTGTTAAGACTGGGCTGGGCTTGGCTGGGCTGGGGGGGTGTTAAGACTGGTGCTGGGCTGGGCTGGGGGGGTGTTAAGACTGGGGCTGGGCTGGGCTGGGGGGGTGTTAAGACTGGGGCTGGGCTGGGCTGGGGGGGGTGTTAAGACTGGTGCTGGGCTGGGCTCTGGGGGGGTGTTAAGACTGGGGCTGGGCTGGGCTGGGGGGGTGTTAAGACTGGTGCTGGGCTGGGCTGGGCTGGGGGGTGTGAAGACTGGTGCTGTGCTGGGCTGGGGGGAAGGGGGTTAGGACTGGCAGTGGGCTATGGGGGGCTGACTGGAAATGGGCTGATGGGGTTAAGACTGGTGCTGGGCTGGGCTGGGGGGGTGTTAACACTGGTGCTGGGCTGGGCTGGGCTGGGGGGGTGTTAAGACTGGTGCTGGGCTGGGGGGGTGTTAAGACTGGGGCTGGGCGGGGCTGGGTTGGGCTGGGGGGGTTAAGACTGGGGCTGGGTGGGGCTGGGGGGGTGTTAAGACTGGGGCTGGGCGGGGCTGGTGTTAAGACTGGGGCTGGGCGGGGCTGGTATGGACGGGGCTGTTAAGACTGGTGCTGGGCTGGGCTGGGCTGGGGGGGTGTTAAGACTGGGGGCGGGGCTGGGCTGGGGGGTGTTAAGACTGGGGCTGGGCTGGGCTGGGCTGGGGGGGGTGTTAAGACTGGGGCGGGGCTGGGGGGGTGTTAAGACTGGTGCGGGGCTGGGCTGGGGGGGTGTTAAGACTGGGGCTGGGCTGGGCGGGTTTTAAGACTGGGGCTGGGCTGGGCAGGGCTGGGGGGTGTTAAGACTGGTGCTGGGCTGGGCTGGGCTGGGGGGGTGTTAAGACTGGTAATGGGCTGGGGGGGTTAAGACTGGTAATGGGCTGGGGGGGGTTAAGTCTGGTAATGGGCTGTGGGCTGATGGGGGCTGTCTGGAAATGGGGTGATGGGGGGTTAAGACTGGTAATGGGCTGGGGGGGCTAGGACAGATAATGGGCTGGGGGGGGCTAGGAATGGTAATGGGCTGTGAGCTGTTGGGGGGTTTAGGACTGGTAATGGGCTATTGGGGGTTAAGACTCGTAATGGGCTGTGGGCTGATGGGGGCTGTCTGGAAATGGGGTGATGGGGGGTTAGGACTGGTAATGGGCTATGGGGGGATTAGGACTGATAATGGGCTATGGGGGGGCTAGGACAGGACATGGGCTGATGGGGAGGGGTTAGGACCTGAGGTGGGCTGATGTGGTTAGGACTGGTAATGGGCTGTGGGCTGATGGGGAAGGGGGTTAGGACTGGCAGTGGGCTATGGGGGGCTGACTGGAAGTGGGCTGATGGGGGGTTAGGACTGGTAATGGGTTATAGGGGGGGGCTTAAACTGAAAATGGGGTGATGGGGGGTTAGGACTGGAAGTGGGTTGATGGGGGGCTAGGACTGGTACTGGAAATGGGCTGTTGGGGGGAGCTAAGATTGGAAATGGGCTGTGGTGGGGGCTTGAATTGAAATGGACTCATGGAGGGGCTAGAACTGGAAGTAGGCTCATGGGGGGGCTTGGACTGGAATTGGGCTGAGTGGAGGGGAGCTAGGATTTGACATGGGCTGATGGTGGGGCTAGGAAATGACTAGAAATGGGCTGATGGGGGGCTAGGATTGGAAATGAGCTGAGGAAGGGACTCAGACTGAAAATGGATGGGGGAGCTGGGACTGGAAATGGGTTGATGCAGGGACTAGAAGGGAATGGATGCTGGGTGAGACTGGAACTAGAAGGGAGCTGATGTTGGGGGAGGATTAGAATGGGATGGGGCTGGGAGAGTAAAATGGAGAGGGGAAAAATATTTTGTGTGGGAGGGATGAAAAATCTACAATTGGCCGGTTATTGGGAGAGTAAGTGGGGATTGAGGATGGAGGGGTAAAATTTGTGTGGATGAAATAGGAATGAGGAAAGAGCAAAAGGAGAAAGATTAGTATGTTAAAACAGATGTAGAGAGAGAATGGAAAAAAAAAACTAGAAGAGAGAAGAAAGAACAAATGGACAGCAGACGATGGAGAGTTAGCAGAAAACATGAAGAAACCAGAAGAAAGTGGCTGGAGCAATTGCAACTGAAAAAAAATGCACAAAAGGTAGAAAGATATCTCTTTATTTTGAATTTATTAACTGGAATATGAAAGCTCTGGGAAATGTGCACCATTAACGTCTGCGCTTTGTTTGGTACAAGAGGAAATTAATTTATAGTTTTATTTCTACAGTGTTGTTGTACATTCCAAGTTTGGCTTTTGGGGTTCCCAGTTTAATTATTGCCTTCCTGTTTCTAAATTGTGATTCCTTGTTTGATGATGGTCTATGTTCTGCATGTGTAACTGAGCTGAGGTATTCTGTTTATGTAATTCCTATTTGACATTGCCACTTGTTCTCTTTCCCCAGTATTCTCTGAAATGTATTGGTTTAATATTTGCAGTGTTGCCTTTTGATAGGTAGGGTATGGTGCTTTGAGAGTCCTGGTAATGCTGTCAGGATATGGCGGGTTTGCTATAGGTTCTAAATGGGCAGCGTTTGTAGTAGTTCCTAATGTGCCTGGCAGTTGGCACTGGATTATAGTAATGTAGAAATCTTTTAGTCTTTCTTTATCCATACCCTCATTAAGAGACATGTTTACTAAAAGTTAGTGTATGGTAACATTATGCAAATATTTATGCAAATAAGGCCACTTATGCAAATGAGGCCCCGCACCGAGTCTCTGCACATGGCCCCGCACCCCCCTTGGGCCGCCCCTGATTAATACAGTCCAAAACGTGATAAGGTGGAAAAACACTTTGTTTGAAATCTCAGACCTAGCAACCCGACACAGGCCGTGTTTCGGAGACCTTCATCAGGGGTTGTCTAAATAGGTACTAAAAACATAGAAACAAACAATATTAAAAAATCAATTGATAGTGAAAGAACAAATAATCATGGACATTCATATAACTCTATTCATACAGAAATAGAAATAATAAATATCTCATAATAAATAATTAAAAAATAATAAATAAATAATATATAATTAAAATAATAAAACTCAAATGCTCAGAATGCGATACCCAAATATAATTAAATAATAAACAATAAAAATTATATATAATAATAAATAATAAAACTAAGTAGACCACACTAGATCCATACAGACACAATCAAATACAGTCCTTGAGGGAGGTAATCAGCATCACATTTGTAATGTTACTACTTTATCACTGAGGACTAGAGACTGGAAGCATAACTAAAACGCAGCAGGCATTATTCTGAAGGTCGGATGTGGGAGGAGGGCACAGCCGAGAAAGACACAAGTAATAAATAACCATCTATTGTAATAGAGAAAATGGTGGGAAAGAATAATAAGATACCCCATTTACTATAAACTTCTGTAAAAAAATCGATGAAAAACAATATTGCCCATACACTATTTGGATTTGTTGTAAATGATTTTGGTTTAGCTGGCCCTGCGACGAAACTTTGGCCCTATTTTAGACAATTTCCTTATAATTTTTATAAGTACAATATTGTTTTTCATCGATTTTTTTACAGAAGTTTACAGTAAATGGGGTATCTTATTATTATTCTTTCCCACCATTTTCTCTATTACAATAGATGGTCCTCAGTGATTTTTTGATTTATGTTTTGAACATATATAAGTTATCTCCAATGGTATACATATGCTTTATCTTATGTCTTCTTCATTTTAGTTTTTTACCTCCTTGCGAGTGTTACATGTCATCGCCTCTACTAATAAGTTGTGTGCCTCCTTGAGAGGTTTGCATATCATCGTCTCTACAAATAAGGTAGTAACATTACAAATATGATGCTGATTACCTCCCGCAAGGACTGTATTTGATTGTGTCTGTATGGATCTAGTGTGGTCTACTTAGTTTTATTATTTATTATTTATTATTATACATAAATTTTATTGTTTATTATTTAATTATATTTGGGTATCACATTCTGAGCATTTATTTTATTATTTATTTATTTATTTTTTAATTATTTATTATGAGATATTTATTATTTCTATTTCTGTATGAATAGAGTTATATGAATACTCAACAAATGTTCTCTGGACCTTATGATCCTTCTCATCACGACTGCAAACAAGAAATCAGAGATTCTTAAATCAGAAATAGATGAGAAGTTGACTTCACTTAAAGGGTGTGATAAGCAATTTGACAAGATCCTTGCAGACCATCAGAGAAATATACAACATTTTAAACAAGACATTAAGAATGTCAAAATAGATAAATTCAAAAGAGACGAAGAAGACTATAGGGTGGCTATGTGTACCATTGGAGTAAAAGAATTGACAATGATAGACTCTGGTTTAAGAGAAGGAACACCATTTTTGATAGGAAAGAAAGTGTAGTAGAAGAAGGTAACAGTGATGGTCCCTTACAACAAAGGAAGAAACGCAGCAGGAGCGGGTCGAGAGAATTTGATAATTCTGCTTCACTCTTTTCCACAAAAGAGTCTAGTAGGTCCCAAAGAGTAAACATAGATAGAGAGGAACACTGTTCAGAAACCCTCAAAGAACCTTTTTTCAACATGGATGCTCTATGGAAGGGAGGAGGTCGAGAGAATTCACGTACACGCCAAGGCAAAAAGAAAACAGACAGAGACACAGAACAAGATTATGGGGAGCAGTACGGCCAAGTTTCATACCGCAGAGGCCACGGCCAATTCTACAGGGGCCGAGGCCGAGGCAGAGGGAGGAGTCATTGGAACACGGACCAATCAGAAGAGAGGAGATATTAACACACCATGATGAGTCTAGTACGATGAATAATGTGGTTAATATCTCCCACTATAACCTTACTAAAGATGAAGAATCTATTCTCAGCAGAGGATTAACATTCGTTCCTAAAAATAAGGCTGATACTTTTGAAATACAAGTAGACCTGTATAAATTCTTTAGGAAACTAAACAATTTTTTTCGGAATGTCCACAAGGACCGGGTGATATCTCGGTCATTAGTAAAAAGTCATCTTGGATGCCACCTCCAAAAACAGATCCTATTTTAGAAACATTTGAAAAAGTAGTTCTCAAACAAGTTTTAGAAGTCACCAAAGATGTTCCATCTTCTTATCAAAATATTTCCCAAGGAGAGAGATTGGCTATTTTATCTCTTCAGAAGAATAACCAGATTATTATAAAACCTGCAGACAAGGGTGGAGCTGTTGTGGTTTTAGATAAGTATGATTATATTAATGAGGTTAACAGACAGTTGAATGACAAGACCTTTTATCAGAGATTAGATAAGGACCTGACTACTGATATTAAAAAAACAATAGATAACCTTGTTATGTCTGGGTTCGAAATAGGCTACATTACAAAGAAAGAAAGGGATTTTTTGACGGTTGAAACACCTGTGACTCCCACTATTTACATCTTGCCTAAGATTCACAAATGCCTTGAGAAACCACCAGGGCGACCTATTGTATCATCTATCGGCTCCGTCCTTGAACCCCTTTCAAAATTCCTAGACATATTTTTACGTCCATTCATTGAAGAGATGTGGTCGTATGTACGCGATTCAGCACACGTTATAGAGATCCTATCTACCTTTGACATTTGCACTACCGATATCATCTTAGTCACTCTAGATGTCGAGTCACTGTATACGAATATACCACAGAAAGAGGCTTTAGAAATAATTACATATTATCTTTTGAAACGAACAGAACGACGCATTCCTACCACCTTTCTTCTCTCCCTAGCACAGATTGCACTTTTTGAAAATTTCTTCTGTTTTAGAGAGTTATTCTATAAGCAGATCAAGGGGGTGGCCATGGGGTCAGCCATGGCCCCTGACGTGGCCAATCTATATGTGTACAGTTTTGAAGAGAGTTTTTTGAAAGAACATCCATTTCAAAATAATGTGGTTTTATGGATAAGATATATAGATGATGTTTTAATACTTTGGAAAGGTAACGAGGATCTTTTAAGACAGTTTAATACATGGATTAATCAGTTAGATAATAACCTACGATTTCAGTTGACCTACGATTTTCATAAAATCCCATACTTAGACCTCTTGATCCGTAAAGAAAATATTGGTTTCTCAACAACCCTTTACAAAAAGCCAACAGACAAGAATCATTTCCTGCATTACAATAGTTTTCACAATTTATCTCTGAAGAACAATCTTCCTGTGAGTCAATTTCTCAGGGCTAGAAGGGTATGCTCACATTTACAGGATTTTGAAAGAGAGGCGGTTAATATGAAGAAGAGTTTTTTGGAGAAAGGATACCCGATCAAATATGTGGACTCCGCATACAAAAGAGCCAAAAACACATCGCGTGATCTACTTTTGAAACCTAAAGAAAAGAAACCTAACAAAGGGTTAGTTTGTCCTCTACTGTACTCTCAGTTTTCTGCTAAGATAACTACTATTCTTAAGAAAGAATGGCATATTCTTCAGTCCTTGCCGGCCTTTCAAGATCAAAATCTCATTGTTGCACACAAACGGATTATTAATTTACGCAATCTATTAGTGCCTTCAGCGCTTACAGAGAAGAGACTTTTGATGCAATACAAAGGCCAATTTCAGTGCGGTAGATGTGCTGTCTGTTTGAATGTTTTACCTGTTAGGAATTTTTTTATCCATCCAACCACACATGAGAAGTTTCCGATCAATGATTTTGCGAATTGTGAAACACATAACGTAATCTATGTGATACAATGCCCCTGTAGATTGCTCTACGTAGGCAAGACCACCCGTAAGATCAAGATTAGGATCATGGAGCACAAAAGTTGCATTAAGAGGAATGTAGAAGATAAACCTCTAGTCTCTCATTGGCATACATTACAGCATAAAGTCACTGATCTGAAATTCTTTGTGATAAAACAAGTTAAAACCAATTGGCGAGGGGGAGACGTGAACAAGACCATTCTTCAGCTTGAACAGAGATACATTTTTCTACTAAATACCCTTGTTCCGAATGGTCTTAATCTAGATCAAGATTTCTCTGTTTTTTTGTAATCAAAATATTTCTATACTCTCCATAGCCATGAGATAAATAATAGATACATTAATGAATGGATATTGTAATTTTTATCCTCTATCTAGCCAGTCCCTCAACCCTTTTGCCTCAAAGTGGGTGACCACTTTTAATTTTTAATTTTTATTTTTATTTGTATTTAATTATTTTTTATCTTTTTTAGTTTTATTAATTGGTTTTATCAATTTATATTATGTTATCTAATATTATATTAATCTTAATTATTTATTGTTTTAATATTTAATATGATTTTTTAATTATTTATTATTTATGTTTTATTTTCTATTTTTTATTCTTCATTTTTACTAATTTCGTATGTTTTTAATATTATTTATTATACACATTTACATAATTGTATTATTGGTTCATTTAGGATTTTATTTTCATCTACCAATAATACAATAATATTAATCCTTTATATTGTTTTCAACATAATTTTAAATATATTTATGGTTTTTATTCCTTAATACAATTATGATTTATTTTATTATTTTATTATTTAATTAAGTTTGATTTTATTATGTTTTTTGTTTTTGTTTTTATTTGATTTTTTAATCATTGGGTTTTTCTATATTATTAGATTACTACTTTTGATTTTATCATTATTATTATTTTTTAGTTTGGTACATGTGGCTAAGCTGTAGATGGGTTTTTAATTAGTCTTATTTGTCTCCAATAGAGGGTAATCGTTTTAAGTGATACGAAATACATGAGGACAAAATAGTATAATGGTCTTAATTGTTACATTAAGTACCTACACCCAAGCGTTTACTGACGACCTGATGCCTCTGGATGTCCTTTTTTAAAAATTATAAAAAGAATGCAATGTTTATTTTATTTATTTTTTCCTTTTTATCTTCATTAAAGTTTTTTGAGTGATTTTATCTCTAGCGCTATAGTTTTAAAGTCGGTATAATGCCAGTTTGAATGACAGGTTCTTTAAAGTTTTTTTCGGGTTTGGCCACGCCCCTTCTGTTTCCCGCTCCTGGGACCAACATAAGGCTTGCGCATGTGTCGGCGTTTTTTGATAGCAATTCACGCTGACAGTCTGAAGGACTACTTTCAGTTTACCGACAGTTTGAAAGATTTCTGTTTTCCTGTCAGCGATTAGGATCGGTAAGTGAGATAATCTTCATGATAGCGTTACATAAATGTCCCCACATCTCTAGGAGCCTCCGATTTAATATGGGTAAAGGGCTATAGAGTAGCGATTCTGCACACCCCTTTCACACATCGCCACGAGCCTCCGATAAATATGAGTAAGGAGTAACAGTGTAGCACATCCCCTTTTGAAGTATTCTTTTGATAATCGAGCCCTCTCTTCTCCCCACTGTCCTTAAGAATCTCTTAGCAGTATGACGGTTTATTTCCTGCCCGTACTCTATTTGGATTTGATGTAAATGATTTTGGTTTAGCTGGCCCTGCGACGAAACTTTGGCCCTACTTTAGACAATTTCCTTATAATTTTTATAAGTACAATATTGTTTTTCATCGATTTTTTTACAGAAGTTTATAGTAAATGGGGTATCTTATTATTATTCTTTCCCACCATTTTCTCTATTACAATAGATGGTTATTTATTACTTGTGTCTTTCTCGGCTGTGCCCTCCTCCCACATCCGACCTTCAGAATAATGCCTGCTGCGTTTTAGTTATGCTTCCAGTCTCTAGTCCTCAGTGATTTTTTGATTTATGTTTTGAACATATATAAGTTATCTCCAATGGTATACATATGCTTTATCTTATGTCTTCTTCATTTTAGTTTTTTACCTCCTTGCGAGTGTTACATGTCATCGCCTCTACTAATAAGTTGTGTGCCTCCTTGAGAGGTTTGCATATCATCGTCTCTACAAATAAGGTAGTAACATTACAAATATGATGCTGATTACCTCCCACAAGGACTGTATTTGATTGTGTCTTTATGGATCTAGTGTGGTCTACTTAGTTTTACTTTAACCTACTTGGATCAACTATCAATAAAGAAGCAACAAGCAGTCAAGAAATCATACGACGCATTGCTCTTGGCAGAATGGCTATGAAAGACCTAGATAAGATTCTCAAGAGCAGAGATGTCTCTCTCCATACAAAGATTCGACTTGTTCAAGCCATGGTATTTTCAATAACATCATATGGATGTGAAAGCTGGACAGTGAAAAAGACAGACAGGAAGAAAATTGATGCCTTTGAATTATGGTGCTGGCGGCGAATACTGCCCGAATACTGCGAATACTGCCCGAAGAACAAACCAGTTGGTACTAGAGGAGATCAAACCTAAGCTTTCTTTAGAAGCTCAGATGACAAGACTTCGACTTTCATACTTCGGACACATCATGCGAAGAGAGAGATCATTAGAGAAAGACATCATGCTTGGCAAGATAGAAGGTCAACGCAAAAGAGGAAGGCCAGCAATGAGATGGATCGCTACAATAACAGCAGCTATGGGTACCAGCCTGTCAACAATGAGCCGCCTGACTGAAGACCGAACACAATTTAGGATAGCTATCCAGAGGGTCGCCATGAGTCGACTCCGACTCGACGGCACTTAACAACAACAGCAACTTAGTTTTATTATTTATTATTTATTATATATAATTTTTATTGTTTATTATTTAATTATATTTGGGTATCGCATTCTGAGCATTTGAGTTTTATTATTTTAATTATATATTATTTATTTTTTAATTATTTATTATGAGATATTTATTATTTCTATTTCTGTATGAATAGAGTTATATGAATGTCCATGATTATTTGTTCTTTCACTATCAATTGATTTTTTAATATTGTTTGTTTCTATGTTTTTAGTACCTATTTAGACAACCCCTGATGAAGGTCTCCGAAACACGGCCTGTGTCGGGTTGCTAGGTCTGAGATTTCAAATAAAGTGTTTTTCCACCTTATCACGTTTTGGACTGTGTGTACTACATTAATATGCAACCCTTCAACACCTGTGGAGGAGGATGGGTCTCATGATTGTTTCCAAACTATTTTGACATTTTCTCTACAAGATGGGCTATGCAGTCACAACAGTTAATGATGTACTGGAAACAGCTTCTTTGCCGTTTGCCAGTGCACAGTTAGCTGAAGTGTTTGCATTGACACGTGCACTTGAACATTTCAGGTATCTTTTGGCAAATGTTTATACAGATAGTGCCTATGCGTTAAGTATTTTATGAGATTTTGGCAACATTTGGCAGCAACGAGGGTTTTTGACTTCTGCTAATAAACCAATTAAACATGCTGCATACATTCACCGTTTGTTACAGGCTATCCTCTTGCCAGCACAAGTTGCAGTTTTGAAATGCAAAGGACATTCTTCTGCTGAAGATTTTGTGTCAAAGGGCAACCATTTTGCAGACCACGAAGCATGGCGAGCTGTTCTTCAAGCATCGGTGTCCCCAACAGTGCTGTATTTAACACTGTCTAATATGACTTTGTTTTCCCTTTCATCTTTCTTGCAGCAATAACAAGATACTTCCTTTGAAACCCAGACTCTGACTTCGTGGGGTGCACCTGTGATGCTCAGGGCTGCTGGAAAGAGGATCATCTGCTTATTTGTCCTGACAGTCTTTGTTTCTACTTGCCCTGTTCCTGCATCATAAGCTTTACCGCTGTGGCTATGAATTATGTCTTTTTGGTTCTCCGGTATCACCTGAACTTCTGTTATTTTTTCTTTGGCACAGCTTGTCTGCACTGTTTCAAGACTGGCACCGTAGGGTCAGCTTAGGGTCAGTTATTAAGATTTCTGCCTTCCGAACTCTTTTTGATTTTGCAGCCTGTTTTGCAGATCTGCCCTGTGCCAGAGGAGGGAGGCGATATTTGTCTGGTGGTCACTTGTCTATTCTCCGGATGGGTAGACGTTTATCCCACTACCAGTATGACTGCTGGGGTTGTCATCAGATTACTGATCACTCAGTTTATTCCTGTTTGTTCTTTCTTCTTGTCTGGGTCCAGTCTTTGTTGAGAGTGTCTGGGAGGGTATTTGAAAATTTGGTTTGGTATTAGGAAACAACTGCACACTCCTTATCATCCGCGAAGCTCTGGCCAAGTGGAACGGATGACTAGGACACTCAAAGGTCACTTACGCACTCTGACACAGAATTGGGCTACAGATTGGACGGAAGCCCTTCCCTTTGCCCTTATGGCAGTGTGTAATTCCCCCAGCCTGACACCATATGAAATAGCTACTGGACGTCCAGCTACTTCTCCACATGACTTGGCAGTTATCCCAGATCCCCAATAGTTGCGCAGCGATATTTTGACTTATTGCTCACGGTTGCACTCAGTCCTGTCTGTTTCCCCTTTATTGCAAGTGAATCCTCAACGAGATGACAGAATCATCATAATCATTATATGCAGAAGTGAAGTCACCAGATTGGGTCCTGATTAAGAATTTGCATCCGAAGACGCTTCTGGCTCCCAAGTTTCTAGGTCCATTTCGTGTGCTCCTGGTGGGATACTCGGCTTGTAAAGTGGAAGGACATTCTCGTTGGATACACCTTACACAGTGTAAAAAGGCTCCTTCACAG
This sequence comes from Ichthyophis bannanicus, assembly GCA_033557465.1. Classification (NCBI taxonomy): domain Eukaryota; kingdom Metazoa; phylum Chordata; class Amphibia; order Gymnophiona; family Ichthyophiidae; genus Ichthyophis; species Ichthyophis bannanicus. The sequence continues at coordinate 712,363,895 of CM066033.1, read as the reverse complement.
ACTCCAGACGTTGGCTCCCTTCATCAGTGAATCAAGAAAATACAACACAGAGACTTATTGAACATAGATCATCAGGATTTATGTGCCTTTTGAATGGACTAATTCTGCAAAAGACCTTTGTCCAGCATTTACACTACTGATTAGGTGGATATAGTTAGTTTGAATTAGTATTTTACTGATATATATGCGATGACCTTTTGGCACTTAACCTCTACTTTATGAAAAGTTTGAGAATTAGAGGGTAGTTATAGCTATACTATATATATTCATCATATTAAGAAGAGTAGGTGTATTTTACTTTGTCTAAGAACATTTATTTTTGGAGTAATTATAGTTTCAGATATTTAGAGGGTTGCTAAAAATGTTTCCGTATTTGGTCTTAGTTGTGCTATGGCATATTATTGTTAATGAAGCAGTACTGCCTTTAGAATCTTCGGAAAGTTATGGGGAATATCCAAATATTTTTGAGTCACATTTACACTCAGTTACAAAACATTTTAATCTGTCACGTTGGGCGGTCTGCCTTCCAAATGCCTTTAAGGTCCCCTCCAATATGTTTTATGGCTCAAGGTACAGGGAAAAAGGTAGGGGACACCCCATGGAACGTTTGTAGAATAATAATGCTACATAATTCTTCCATCTGGTATAAGAAAGCCCACGTACAGAAACCTTATATTTCCGTAGTGCAATTAATGCAAGTTCAAGGGAATCACGTGCATGATTATGACTTGTTACAGTATAATAGTTCTGGCTACCTTTTGAATGACTCAGTCCGAGACATACCTAACTGGAGTTGCCCCTTATTAGGATATTACCATCCCTGGGAACGTAATCTATCTGTAGGAATTAAGGAAATGAACATTACTCAGGAATTAAGGAAATGAACATTACTCAGTGGGCTTTGAATAATTGTACACAGAATCTAGTCTGTCACCGCAACTTGACAATTTGGGAAAATGGATTAGTGGCTTTAAAGGGAGACTATTTTGTGTGTGGTAATCTTGCATATACAGAACTTCCCAGAGGTTGGTCAGGTACTTGCTATGTTGCTCAGTTAGATACCCCGTGGCGGTTTTTACCTTACCAAAATGTTACTTTATTATCAACCTTGAATAATTCCTTAAGAAGAAAAAGGGATGTTTCCCCTCAGGATGAAGCCATAATAGCAGCACAACAGTTGGTAGACTCTACAAGTCCTTTAACTAAATCTCAGATAGATGCATTTACAGGTACTGTTTGGCTCTCAACCTTTGGAGCCATAGCACCCACTAGAGAATATGGTACCCCGATTATGCGATTACAGGCAGTTGTTGAACTTACAGCCCTGGATCTCACAGAGGCTATTAGTGTGTTACAAGGTGCAGTAGACAAGGTGTCCACTTATGCAGCTCCGAATCGCATGGCTTTAGAGTACCTACTAGCGAAGGAAAATGGCGTATGTGGCCTAATTTCTGATTTCTGTTGCAGTATGCTTGATGATGAAGGGAAAGTAGTGAAAGGCCTACTAGATAAGGTTAGGAATCGTACATTTGTATCAAGTAGTAGTTATGTAAGTTCTTTTTCTGATTTTTTTGATTCTGTTTCTTCTTTCTGGTGTTTATTATCTAGGCCCCTGCAAGGCATATTAGCTTCATTATTTGGCTTATTAGGAGCTCGTTTTAGGAGCATTAATTCTTTGTGTAATATCTGCTTGCTGTAAGAAATCAGTGGAGACACTGACCCCTAAAATGATGTTACAGGTTGACCCAGAAGCTAACTACGATCCATTTTTAATACCGATGTCAGAGCTTTTTTATCTGTGAAATGATTCTTTACAGAATCAGAGGAAGGACTGAAAGAAAGCTTGATTGTACCAGGCTGGATACACAGTCAGGCCCTGTGTATAACATTATATTACTATAAGCCCTAAGAAAGAGTTAATATCATTTGTAGCTCCTTATTTAATACCATCCTTGAAAGACTCTGTAGAAGAAACTGGGTGAAAGGTTTTACATAACAAACATTAGTCTTGTTATTAGAAAGATAAGTAAAAGGCAAGTTGTTTACCCAGCTTCGCAGTCTCTCAGTCTCTGGTCAGAGATATCAAACTGTCAGTGTTAGGATTAATTAGAATTAAGGCCTACATAGTCATGTCTGAGAATATATGTATGTCTTTTCATGATTGTCTATGACGTGCATGCCTACAGAAAAGTATGTTATGAATATACATAACACTAGGCGTGGAATAGAATATGTATATTATGAATATATGTGATGTGAGACGTAGAATAATAAAGTGAAATTATGCTGTGTAATGGAATCTTTACCTATAAATAAAGTGGCCTAAAGCTATGATATCAGAGTAAACATAGGCAAAGGCCTAGCTTGCTCTCCCAAAGCTTTGGTGGATTTTATGATACAAGTGTGTTGTGTATTATTTACAGATTTGTATATTATTCAAAGAATTGTGATCAATTAACCTTCTCCTTGTTTTGTGTGCGGATTTCTGTAACCCAAGAGCCCTGCCTGTTTGCAGGTGAGGGGGGGGGGGGTGCAGAGTACTCTTTCTTTTTAGCCTTTCTTCATAGGAGTATCCTTCCATACCCTTTACCATTTTGGTGGCTCTTCTCTGAACCTTTTCTAATAATGTTATATCCTTTTTAAGATATGGCGACCAGAATTGCACACAATATTCAAGATGCGGTCTCACCATGGAACGATATAGAGGCATTATAATATCTTTTGTTTTATTTTCCATTCCTTTCCTTATGATACCTAGCATTCTATTTGCTCTCTTGGCTGCCACTGCACACTGGGCCGAGGGTTTTAACATGTTATCCACAATGACGCCTAAATCTTTTTCCTGGGTGGTGGTTCTTAATGTGGATCCTTGCATCGTGTAACCATAGTTTGGGTTGTTCTTCCCTAGGTGCATAACTTTGCACTTGTCCACATTAAATTTCATCTGCCATTTTGATGCCCAGTCTTCCAATTTATCAAGATCCTCTTGCAATTTTCCACAATCCTCTTGGGTTTTAACAACTTTAAATAGTTTTGTGTCATCTGCAAATTTGATACCCTCACTTGTTATTCTACTTTCCAGGTCATTTATGAATATGTCAAAAATCAGCAGACCCAGCACAGATCCCTGGGGTACACCACTATTCACCAGTGGAGAAGGAAGGCAACCAGAGCCTGTTGGTGCAGTGACGGAACCAGGAAACAGAAGTGTGGAAGCTGTGCTCTTTGTGGAGTGGCAAAAAGATCTACGAGTGGGGTTCCCCACATCTGGAAGATCTGAGAAGCCGTCTCCCAATGCAAGGTCTATTCGTGTGGATGAAGGATACGGCTTAGCCTGTCCGCAAGGACAGAGTTCACCAGGGAGGTACACCGCTCTGAGGTGAATGCGGTGTGAGATGGCAAAGGACCACTAGCGAATCGCTTCCTTGCAGAGGGGACGGGACCCTGTTCCCTCGTTTGTTCACACAGAACATGGCAACTTGGTTGTCCATCCTGATTAGAACAGGTTGCCCCGAAAGTTGGGGTTGAAAAACCCAAAGAGCATTTGTCAGTGCCTGTAATTCTAGCAGATTGATCTGCAGGACAGAGTCCTGTTGTGTCCACAGTCTCTGTGTGGTCAGGTCGTTCAGATGCGACCCCAAACCCAGCTCTGCTAAATAAATACGTTGTCAGGGTGCATTGACATGTAGGTTCTGAGGGAGACACCACCACTGAAGGTATTTGATCAGTTGAGGGGTGATGTGGATCTTGTCTCCGAGTTGACCCTTTGCTTGTGACCATTGGGAAGACAGTCATCTGCACTTGTCTCATGTGTAATTGAGCCTATGGGATGACATGGACCGTGGAGACCATGTGTCCTAATAGCCGTAGCATCTCTCGAGCTGTTATTCGGCTTTGCTGTTGTACCCCTTTTGCCAGCTCAATGAGGCGGGCACAGTGATCCTGTGGTAGGAAAGCTCATGCCTGGTGAGTGTCTAAGAGTGCTCCGACCAACTCTAGTGGTTGGGTTGGAGCGAGGTGAGACTTTGGGAAGTTTATGACAAATCCCAGGTGTTTGAGCACTGTGATGGTGCAATGAAGGGAGAGTCTTACCTTCTGAGGGGAGTCTCCCCTGATCAGCCAATCATCTAAGTAAGGGAAGATGAATACCCCAAGGTGCGAGGGTAGGCAGGGACTAGGGACATGCATTTTGTGAAGACTCATGGAACAGAGGCTTGACCGAAGGGGAGGAGAACTCTGTATTGATAATGGTTTCCTTGAAACATGAAGTGCAGATACTGTCTGTGCAAGGGATGGATCAGTAAATGTGTGTACACCTCTTTTAGGTCTAGAGAATATAGCCAATCATGTCTCTGGAAGAAAGGTAGAAGAGCTCTTAGAGAAACCATTTTGAATTTTTCTTGGCCATGAACCTGTTTAGGTCTCTGAGATCCAAGAAGGGCCTGAATCCTCCTGTTTTCTTTGGAATGACAAAATATGGAGAGTAGAAGCCCATCCTTTCTTGAGGAAGAAGAACTATTTCTATAGCACCCTGGGATAATACGATGGTCACCTCTTCTTTTAAGAGAATGCTTTGAAGGGGTTGCATGGGCTAATCCCCTCTGAAGCTGGTGGGGGGTAAGATTTCTTAGTGAAGCTGATAACCCCTTTGGACAAACTGTACATTGCTCTGATGTTATGAGGTGCCACCTCTGGGCATAGTGACAAAGTCTGCCTGCTATATGGAGGGGCTGGGGACCCTCCAGGGGCAGATTGGCAATACTCTCTAGGAAGGAGTCAAAAATCAGGCACAGGTTGTGGCTGTATGGCTGGTTGAGGCTTAGGAGCCTTGGGTTTCTTGGGCTGGCAAAGGCCCTGCTGTCTTTGCTGAAGATGTTGAAGCTCATAGGCAGTAGAAGGCGAGACAGGGGGCTAGTATATCTTCCTTTTAGGATAGAAACATTTCTTACTACTACTACTGAGCATTTGTATAGGCTACAAGTCATACTCAGTGCTGCACAGACATACATGTAAGAGACAGTCCCTGCTCATCAGAGCTTACAATCTAGTCAAGACAGACAACACAGAAGGTGTAGACAGGGATAAAACAAGGGGGAAAGGTAAAGAAAGAAGGCGATCAGGCGAGTCAAGATCCAAAAGCAGCAGCGAAGAGGTGAGTTTTCAGCCTGGATTTGAAAAGGGTCAGAGAAGGTGTCTGGCATACAGACACAGGTAGTTTGTTCCAGGTGTAAGGTGCAGCTCTTCTTGGGAAGAGCCTTCCTCTTGGATGGGTCAGCTGTATTCCTGGAAAGATGTTTTAGGGTGAGATCTGTCTCAATCTCCCCCAGCTTTTTCCCGCCAATCCTTGCAAAAAAGGTTTTCTTCAGTACATGGGATACTGACCAGTTTATCCTGGACCCATTGCTCAAGATCTGATGCCTGTAACCAGGCCATTCTGTAAGCCACAATGCAGACTGCTGAAGCTGTGCTTGTTGATTCGAAGGTATCAAAAGAGGCCCTGATAAGAAACTTAGAAGTGTTCTGGCCCTCTTTGAGGAGTGTCTGGAATGCACTCCTCTTATCCTCAGGAAGCAGGGGGTGAAAGTCTCCAGATCCCTGGTAACATCTTTCAGAAACATGCCCATGTACAGCATGTTAAGAGTTGATTCTGTAGGCCAACATGCATGCTTGGAAGCACTGACGCCCAAAGGCATAGAGTGTCCTAGTCTCTGCCAGGTGGCATGGATGAATGGTTCTTAGAGCTCTTTATATGGCGCATTGCTGATTCCACCACCATTGAGTAGTGGGGAAGCTGAGGTTTGGAAGCCTGGGCACTCTGGTGCTGGTACATGGTATTGAGCCTCTTGCTGACAGGCGGAACTGTGAGCGGGGCCTCCCACATTCGGAGCATAAGATCCTGCAGGAACTGATGCACAGGTAATGCAGGCACCAACGTGGGCATGGCAGGGTATTGGAGTATCTCCAATTCCTCTGCCTTCGGTTCCTTTTTCAAGGCTAATGTGAGATGGTGAGCTCTGCTGCCATGTCACGTATGAAGCCCTGAAAGGACATATCTTCTGGTGGGGACTGACGCCGTTCCTGAGGCAGCAAAGGGTCCAAAGGGATGTCTGGAAGTTCTCAGGAATTGAGTGATCCCTCGTCAGATTCTGAAGAAGTGGAAGAGTCTGGTAAGAAGTCAAAGTATTGGTGGTCTTGGGTTCGACCTCGATGCTTCATGGACGTCGAAGGTCGATGCTGATACTCGGGGTTATTAGAACCGAGAGCCATGGCAGTTTGAGCCTGTTGGATACTGAGGGGATTGGTCAGTTCCAGTGAGGTGTCGGCCTTGGGAGTTCCAGCGATGCCGGTTCGAGAGCCAGCATCGGGGCCGATACACTTGGCTGTAGACTCAGTGTCAAAGCCTGCACTTCTGGAGCTCTCAATATTTTTGGTACTGAGGCTGCCAGGAGTGCTGCCAAACTCCTCTCGAAAGCCAGCATGGTCTGGTCTAGCGAGATAGCTGATGTCTGGGTGGAATCATCCATGGGCCTGTGAGACATTGTGCCAGAACATGGAGGTCAATGCCTCGGAAGCATCCCAGAGCCCCTCTTGTGCTTTGGAAGACAGATCCTCCCGCCAGGGCATTTTGGCTGGCCAGTCTGCATTGGAAGCACCCTTAGGGGAGTCGCGATGCTTATGCTGGGACTGATCTCTGGTATCTGTATAGGTCTTCGGATGCTGATGACTTGGGAGCGACCAGAGACTTTGACTTACTTTTATGTTTGGACTTTGAAGAAACCTGAAACCTATGAGAGGTAGTCATTGCCCTTGATGAAGTGGAAGCCTCTGAAAGCGAGTCCAAGGCAAACAGCGATCTCTACTGTCTGGCTCGGTTCTTTAGGCCTCTCTTTATCATTTGCTGGCACAAAGGACAAGAATTTGGTTGATGCTCAGGGCCCAAACATTTTAGACACCGGTCATGTTTATCAGTGACTGATATGATACCAGCACACTTAGTACATTTTTTAAAACCACTAGTTGGCTTTTCCATGCCTCAAAAAAGTTCCAGATTGAAGATAAGGCTATGGAGGCCTAGTTTAGCGGTGAAAACCATGTTGAAAATGAAGAGGAAAGAAATAGAAAATTTGTAACATAAAAAATAAAGAAAAAGAATTATCAAGACCAGTATCAGATTCGATAGAACAGGCATTGATGGGAAGGCAGAAGCATGATGTTCCTCAAAAAAGAGACAGGATGATATGTTCTGCTGGCTCCACAGAAAACGAAGAACTGAGGAGTTGGGAAGGTAGGCATGCAGACGCAGTGGAGTGTTCCCAAAAGCTTTCCTATTGAACGCTAGGGTGCGTTCCCGTGCGGGCTCAGTCGGTGACGTTCACCCATATAAAATAAAATATGTGAAGACTACATTCCTGCTTGTTCCTGGAGATAAATGTTTCAGCATGAGCAGCAGGTCAGAAACACCAGGCTGCTGGTGCCACTTTCCTGTCAGCTGGGACTAAGCCATACATGATAGGAGAGGGATTAAAGGCACAGGGATGCCCAGAAGGGCCAGAGGAACAGATATGAAGCTGGGGGGAGGGGGAAAAGAGGTATTTGGGAGGGGGAGCTTCAGGAATGGGGGAAAAAAATCAGTACAGCCAAGACTCACATTGGAGGGGTGTGAGTAGGGGAATAGAGTTGGAGAGAAACAAATGGCATTTTGCTAGTAGGGCTGAAGTACATATGGGGGAAGGTGTAAGACTGGGGGCTGAAGGGTCAAGAGGTGGGTAAGAGATGCATTATGCAAGATCTTGAGGGTTTGGAAAGGGGTGAAGAGGAGAGGGTGAAAATGTATGGGAAGACTGTTAAAAAGAAGGAACAGAAGGCTGAATATGAAACAGCAGAGGAAGATCTGAGAATGGTGAGGGGACGAGAGGCAGAGGAAAGTAGAGGAGTATTCGGAAGGCGATAAGTAGAGAGGCTGAAAATTAGGGACTAGGTAGTGGGTGAAAGAAAAACAGGAGGGTGAAGGGGAGAATGGACAACCATTAAGTAGGTGAACAAAAAAATAAGATTGAAGACTTGGGAGAACAATAGAAGAAAGAAGTAGACAAAGCGATGGGACGGGATGGGATACACCCTAGAATACTGAGGGGAATGTTCTAGCAACTCTACTGACTGACCTTTTCAATGCCTCATTGGAGTCGGGAGTGGTGCCAAAGGACTGGAGAGAGGCTCATGTGGTGCCTTTACACAAAAGCGGAAGTAAGGATGTGGTTGAAAACTACAGGCCGGTTAGTTTAACTTTGGTGGTGAGTAAATTATTGGAAACACTGCTGAAAGAGAAAATAGTGAGGTTTCTGGAGTCCCAGCGGATTACAGGATCCGAGGCAGCATGGATTCACCAGAGGCAGGTCTTGTCAGACAAATCTGATTGATTTCTTTGACTGGGTGACCAGGGAGTTGGTCCGAGGGAGAGCTCTAGATGTGGTGTATTTAGATTTCAGTAAAGCCTTTGACACTGTTCCTCATAGGCGACTTATAAACAAACTGAGCACCCTAGGGATGGACCCTAAAGTTACTGCTTGGGTTAGAAATTGGTTGGGTGGGAGGCGACAAAGAGTACAAGTAAATGGAGCTCACTCTGAGGAGAAGGATGTTACCAGTGGTGTGCCCCAGGGATCTGTCCTTGGTCCGATTCTTTTTAACATCTTTGTTAGTGATATAGCGGAAGGGCTGTCAGGTAAGGTTTGCCACTTTGCGGATGATACCAAAATCTGCAATAGAGTAGACACCCAGGAAGGTGTAGATAACATGAGGAGGGATCTAGCTAAGCTTGAAGAATGGTCTAGAATTTGGCAGCTGGGATTTAATGTTAAAAAATGTAAGGTCATGCATTTGGGCTGCAGCAATCCAAGGGAGCAATATAGTATAGGGGGTGAAGTACTTTTGTCCACTAAAGAAGAGCGGGACCTAGGCGTGGTTGTGTCTGATGATCTTAAAGTAGCTAAACAGGTAGTAAAGGCGACGGCAAAAGCTAGAAGGATGCTTGGGTGCATACGGAGAGGAATGGCTAACAGAAAAAAGGAGGTGATAATGCCTCTCTATAAGTCTTTGGTGCGACCTCATTTGGAGTACAGTGTGCAATTCTGGAGACCGCACCTTCAAAAGGATGTGAACAGGATGGAGGCGGTGCAGAGGGTGGCTACTAAAATGATTAGTGGTCTTCATTATAAAGCATATGAGGACAGACTTAAGGATCTTAATATGTACACCTTAGAGGAAAGGCGGGATAGAGGTGATATGATTGAGATGTTTAAATACCTCCGTGGCATAAATATTCAGGGAGAGAGCCTCTTTCAATTGAAAGCAAGTTCTGCTACGAGGGGACATGGGATGAGGGTGAAGGGAGATAGATTCAGGAGTGATATGCGGAAATATTTCTTTACGGAAAGAGTAGTGGATCCATGGAATAGTCTCCCAGTGGAGGTGGTAGAGATGAGGACAGTAACTGAATTCAAAAAAGCATGGGACAAACACAGAGGATCTCTAAAGGTAAAAAGGGGACTGTTGTAGTTGTTGATATTGAAGGACAGACTAGATAGGCCATGTGGTCTTTTTCTGTCATCATATTTCTATGTTTCTATGTAAAGAGGTGAGGTGCAGAAATAATAACAATGAAGAAGAGGGCTGAAGAGGGAGTAGACAATAAAAGAGGTGGAAGATGGAAAAGCATTAGAGGCGGTGAAGTGAAAAAGAAGGATTGGAAGAAGGGATGAAAGGAAGAGAGGATAAAACTGATGATGAAAACCCAGGAGGAGGGAGCTTTTAGGAGTAGTATAAGGAGAAGAATGGTCAGGAGGCAATGGAGGCAACAGCTGGGAAGTGAAAGGCTAGGACAGGGAGAATTGAAGGGTTTTTTCATTTAATTTTCTTCCAGTGGAGGATGAGAAGGAATAAAGATATTTAGCTAGACCTGTATACTGTGAAAAGACAATGGCTTTCTTTAAAAAAAAATCTTTAGGGCTTGATTCAAAAGTTTTAAATGCATCATTACAAGTCATGTTACAATTAGCTTGGTAAAGCACTTAGGGCAGACCTTGACAAGTTTGTTAGGAGCCAGGCCAAAATCTTAGGAGGCGGTGGCTGTGACCCTCTTGCACTCCCCTCCCTCCCCCCATTGTCACCATTCTCTACTGACATTCCTCCAAACTCATACATGTCTGGGGAAGGTGTAAGAGTTTGATGATAAACTGTGTTTTGTTATGGTTGCAGGGGCTGTATTAGGTATATATAGATAGCAAGTGTCTTATATGTATGTTTTATTTATACATTTCTTCTATATCGCCCCTTCCAGAGAAGGGGCGGTATAGAAGAAATGTACATGTGTGTATGCTGCAACAGTAGTTTGCCTGTCTGTGCATGGGATGTAGCAGTGGATGTCTTTGTGTGGATGGGGTGCAGGGCTGTGGTGCATGTATGTGTGTGCTGCAGAGCTGGGAAGCCTGTGTGTGGTGTGTTGTATGTTGTGTAGGTGAGGTACCTATATATGTGCGAGTGTATGTCTGCCTTATGAAGGTGAAATGCTTGTGTGCATTGTCTGTCATGCGAAGGTGGGGGTGTGTGTGGGGGTGTCTGTCGTGCCTAGGTGGGGTGCCTGTGCATGTGTTCTGGTGGGGAGAGAGATGAGGGGAATGCACCTTTTGGCATATACTCCTTGCACTCTGCCCTCCCCCCTTCAACCTCTCCACACTTAGTTTCCCTTCCAGACTCTCTCCCCTTTTTCCTCTGCCTAGCACTCTCAACCCCTGCCCTTCATCCTTCTTTTTTTAAAGCTACTGCCCTTTAAATTTTTGCTTCACTCGCCAACCCCCCCCCCCCAACCCGGCCTAACTTTTTTTTCAGACCCAGATCTGGCTGTCCTCTTCTGCCTGTGGGGGATAGGATCCCCGTGGGCAGCCTGCTGTCTTCCAAGTTCCTTCCTGTTTTGCCTGTGGGCGATCGGATCCCCATGGGCAGAGAAAAGGGTCATCTGCCCACAATCGCATTTAAAAAGGTAGGGATGGCACGAAAATCCCAGGCATCAGATGTACATAGCACCTGGGATTTATCGAGCCCTGACTTAGGGGGATGTTTACTATAAGTTCAGTAAGTGTTTTCATTTAGCACACATTATGTGCAAAACCTAATGCACAAAAAGTACAATGGTTGTATATTAAGTGTTGCAGACGGTGTCAGCAAATGCCCTGCAGTTAGCACACAGGGTACACTCCTATCGCACAGGTCTGCATTAAATGCATCTACCAATGTAACCAACTCTGCCCCAGCTCTGCCCGTAACAAAAAAAACACCAGAAAAATCTCACCTGAACCCTCCTCGCTTACTTCTGCTGACAACCCAAACCTTCTCCCCCACCCCTCCATCACACACTCCTCTCATACTCCTCTCTCCCCTAGAAGTATCCCTGTGATCTTGTGCCTACTGCAGGAGCGATGCCCCCACCCAGCTTCGCTGTTACTTGGGTTTGAAATGGAAGCTCTCATCCATAATGATAGTGTCACAGTATTAACAAGGAGAAGTCAATCTGCCAGATAAGAAAGGTGAAATTAGACTTACCTGCTAATTGTTGTTCCTGGAGTAGATACAGTCTAGTCCCAGACCTCTGGGTTGTCTACCTTATTCAGCAGCTTGGAGACTGAGGAACCTCCTTCTTTTGTGATGTCACCAGTATATTCTCCCAGGAGCCGCCTCCATTTCCCAGCTTCCTATTGACAAAGCAGACTCACCGGAGCAACAAGTAAGTATCAACCGTAATATTCAAACTTTACCCCCTATCACTATCTTAAACAATACCTTTTATAAAGGGAGAGACTCTCTCTCTGCCACATAAACTTTAAACTGTAAATTGTAAACTTCAAACATGCTGAGGCCATCCCCCTACCTGTTTGGAGGGATACTCTACTAGACAAATCACCCTCCCCCCCAAAGAATCGCCCACTCTTATGGCAATATCTTCTTACTTGTGTCAAACTTGAAAACCTTCAGGCTGCAGAATGCAGAACACATAATAGCTGGGGAGGGATACGGGACTAGACTGTATCTACTCCAGGAACCACAATTAGCAGGTAAGTCTAATTTCACCTTCCTGATCGTATCTCCAGTCTAGTCCCGGACCTCTGGGAATGTACCAGAGCAGTAAACTTAACGGGAGTGACCCGCTTTAGCAGCCTGAAGAACTGCCGCTCCAAAACATGCGTCCTGCTGCGCCTGAACATCTAGGCGGTAATGCCTAACAAAGGAATTCAATGATGACCAAGTCGCCGCCTTACAAATTTCCAGCGGCGGCACCAACCGAGATTCTGCCCAAGACGCTGCTTGCGCTCTAGTGGAATGCGCCTGTAGCCCTTCCGGCACCCGCGACAGCCTCCTTGATCCACCTAGCAATGGAAGCTTTTGACGCCGCTTCGCCCTTCCGTGGTCCTGCGAAAAGGACAAAGAGTCTTTCAGACCTGCGAAACCCCTCCATTCAACTCAGATACTTCTTCAATGCCCGTCTGACATCCAAGAACTTCTGTTTCTTCGTGGCTGGTCTACCAACATCCCCAGTAAACACCGGTAAGGTGATATCCTGATTCAAATGAAACGCCGACACCACTTTGGGCAAAAAGGCTGGCACCGGCCTTAACACTACCTTTGATTCAAAGGTAAGGCTCTTTGCAAGATAACGCCTGTAATTCCGAGACTCTTCTCGCGGAGCAAATTGCCACCAAAAACACTACTTTCAACGTGAGGTCCTTCACCGATGCTCGACTCAAGGGTTCAAATGGCTCCCGTTCCAACGCCTCTAGCACGAACGGCAGATTCCATTTAGGCACTATCTGCCTCCCCGGCGGCCTTAACAGACAGACCTCTCGCAGGAACCGCTTAATATCCAAATGCCCCCAAGCGTACATCCACCTATCCTACCTCTGTAACACGCGACAGGGCTGCGACCTGCACCCTAAGCGAAGCGGCCGCCAAGCCCTTATACAAACCATCCTGCAGAAACTCCAATATCTGCGGTACAGTTGCTCTTAACGCTTCGGTCGCCCTGTCGGCACACCACGCTTCAAACTCTCTCCAGACTCGAACATATGCCAAGGACATAGACCTCTTTCTGGCCTTCAATAGAGTGGCAATTACTGCTGTAGAATAACCTCTTGTCTTTAACTGAGCCCTCTCAATAGCCAAGCCGTAAGCGAGAACCAATCCACGTGGGGCATGAGCAGCGGACCCTGCAATAACAGGTCTGCACGGACCGGAAGATGCCATGGTTTCGCTACCAGGAATCTTATCAAATCTGCGTACCAGGGCTGGCGTGGCCAATCTGGGGCTATCAGAATTACCTGTCCCCTGTATCTCTTATGCGCTGAAGCACCCTGCCTATCAAGGCCCACGGGGAAAAGACGTACAGAAGCTGCTCCTCTGGCCAACTTTGAATGAGAGCATCCAGTCCCTCTGACATTCTTTCTCTTCTTCTGCTGTAGAACCGACTGGCCTTCGCCGACTGGAACGTTGCCATGAGGTCCATGACTAGCGTGCCCCAGTGACGCGCTTTCATCCGGAACACCTCCGGAAGAAGCACCCACTCTCCTGGATCCACTTTCACCCGACTTAGAAAATTGGCCTCTACATTGTCCACTCCTGCTACATGCGCCGCCGATAGAGCTAAGAGATGCTCCTCGGCCCATTTGCACAAGCCCTCGGCCTCGTCTTCCAGCACCACACTGCTGGTTCCCCCTTTCCGATTGATATACGCCACCGTGGTTGCGTTGTCTGAAAACACTCGAACTGCTGACCCCCCGAGATAACCCTGAAAACTCTGTAAGGCCAGCGCCACCGCTCGCAATTCCAGCCTGTTGATCGACCAAGTCTTTTCTCGCGCGTTCCACCGTCCCTGGGCGAACCTGCCCTGGAAGTGCGCTCCCCAGCCCACTAGACTGGTGTCCGTCGTTAGGGGAAACCAGTCAGGCGACTCCAATGGTCTTCCCCTCGCGAGTGACTCGGGAACCAACCACCAGTGCAGGGCCACACATGTCTCCGCTGGACAAGGAAGCCTTCTGGACAGCGGATCCCGCTGATGTGACCAGCGCCTGAGCAATGCCCTCTGTAAAGGCCTCATGTGCGCCCTCGCCCAAGGGACCACCTCTATCGTTGCCGCCATTGTGCCTAACAGTTGAAGATACTGCCACGCTGTGGGAGCCGTGCTGCTTAAGAACCTTTGTACCAGCTTTCGCAGACCCCTGGCCCGAAGCCGAGGCAGAAACACGTGTCCCGTCTTCGTGTCGAATCGAGCACCCAGGTATTCCAAGCATTGCGAGGGAACCAAGTGGCTTTTGGACATATTGACCACCCAACCAAGGCTCTCTAGGAAGGTCACCCCCCTGGCCGTAACCCTTTCGCTCTCGGCCTTCGATTTCGCCCGAATCAACCAATCGTCTAAGTACGGGTGTACCAGAATCCCTTCTTTTCGCAAAGCCGCCGCGACCACTACCATGACCTTGGTGAAAGTGCGGGGAGCTGTCGCTAGACCAAATGGCAAAGCTCGGAATTGGAACTGCCCGAAGGGAACCGCAAACCAGAGAAATTGCTGATGATCCGGCCGGATGGGGATGTGAAGGTACGCTTCTGAGAGACCAGGGATGTAAGGAATTCGCCTCTTCGAACCGCTACTATTACCGATCGCAGAGTCTCCATGTGAAAGTGAGACACGCGAAGACAACGATTCACTCCCTTGAGATCCAAAATTGGCCGAAACCCTCCGTCCTCCTTTGGAACCACAAAATAAATGGAGTATCGACCGCAGCCGTATTGGTCTCGAGGCACCGGGACTATTGCCCCGAGGTCTAGAAGCCTCCGTACTGTCTCCCTCACCACCTCGTCCTTGCTCGGTGACTTGCAGGGGGACCTTACGAAGGCATCCCGCACTGGATCCCATAACTCCAATGCATACCCCTCTCGAATTACCTCCAACACCCACTGATCTGACGTGACTCGGACCCAGGCGGCATAGAACCCTTGCAATCGCCCTCCTACAGGGGACTAGGGGCACCTGGGTCCCCCTGACTTCATTGCGACTTCCTAAGGTTGGAGGAGACGGAGGAGGAGGCCACAAAACCTCTTCCTGCACCTCGAAATCCGCGGAATCCCTGATTTCTATTGGGGAATCTGCATTTCTGACCGGAATTAAACCTTTGAAAATGGAACTGACGAAAATCCCGCAGAGGCCCCTTGCGCACGGGTGCCGTCCACCCTTGCTTAGGTTTGTCCTCCGGCAACCTACCGCCCTTAGATTCTCCAAGATCCTTGACTAACTTATCCAGCTCCTCTCCAAACAAGAGCCGTCCTTTAAAAGGCACCTTACTTAGCCTCGATTCAGACGAGTTATCCGCAGCCCAATTACGGAGCCATAGATAGCACCTCGCCACTACTGCCGACACCATGCTCTTTGACAAACCTCTCATCAGATCATAATGCGTATCCGCCAGGTAGGCCGCTCCGGACTCCAGCCTGGAGGCCATGTCGCTGTCCCGATCTCCTTGGACTCTCTGCGACTATCGCAGACAGGCCCTGGCCACCCATGCTCCACAGATAGCCGCCTGGAGCGCCAAGGCATTCACATCAAAAATCTGTCTTAGCAGAGCATCCAACCTTCTGTCCTGAGAGTCCTTGAGGGCCGCACCGCCCTCCACCGGAATCATGGTCTTCTTCGTAACCGCCGCCACTGCCACATCCACCTTGGGCGACTTAAACATCTCCTTATCTTGATCCACCAGCGGATAAAGACGACTCATTACCCTGGAACCCCTCAGTGGTGCTTCTGGCACATTCCACTCTTCCTGAATCATCTCCTGAAACACTCTGTGCACTGGGAATGCCCTCTGATTCTTCCTGAAAACCTGTAATAACGGATCTTCCAGGGTCTCATCCGCCGCCGATCCCGGGACCGGCATGTTCAACGCACCTAGCGTCTCCACAATAAGCGCTGGGAGCTCATCTCTGTGGAAAACCTGCACCACTCTCGCTTGATCTTCCCTATCAGCGAGCTCCCCTTCCTCCAATTCCTCCTCAAGATCCACACTACAGGCCTCATCCGACAGATGCTCCTCTGATGTAACCGATAGATCCCTAAGGACCTCGTCTAGCCGTGGTCTCTTGGCACCCTCCTGGAACTCTTCAGCATTCCTGGGGGCCACGAGCCTCTTCACACCACACTTCTCTGGGTTCCCTTTTTCCTGCCTCTGTGGTATTCCTCCCACTGCTTGTTGCAGGAGAGCCACAAAGTCTTTTGAAAAGATAGACGCCAGACTCCTGGGCCAAACCAAAGGAGAGGGCGGCAAGTCCGCAACTGAAGACGGCCCTGCCACCGGCTCCTCCAGTGGCAAGACAGTTGCCGGAGTGACGGAAACCCCAGTTTCGGCCTCCAGCCGCTCCTCCCTTTCCTCCCTTACCTGCTCATAACAGAGGCTTCTTTTGTGCAACTCTTGCACACCCCCGAATCGGAAACAGAGCCTCTTTTAGCCCCACAAACAAAACATTGGGACCTAGATGGCATCTCGTCTCTGGGCAGACCTGGAGGGTACCTACGTAGCCCCAGTCACCCTCAGCAATTGGAGAGCCCTAGCCTACCAAATGTCCAAGGCCTATTCCTTCCCTGATTCTCTCTTTTTTTTTTCTTTTTTTTTAACAGTGACTCTCCAAAAATTACACAACGCAATTCCTCCAAAATTAATAAACCCTGCGTTAGCCCACTGAGACTCCCAAAAAACGGAAGGAAAGACAATACCTTTCTGCACGGCCGGCCGCTGCCATGCAGTCGGCCTCCTTCCCGTTTCGCGCTCAAACGCGCTGACGGGCTGGGCTGCTCTGACTGGGCCTCCTTACACTTGCCGGACTCTCCCCCCGCCAAGACACAGCTCTGCTTTCACCCAGTGAGCCTGGCTCTACCGCTGAAGCACTCCTGGCTTGGGAATATGGGGCCTGTATCTCATGCGAACATCCGTCGCCGAGATGAGCCAGAGCATGCTGACAGGCATAACATCTGTGAAGCACTGGCCGTGTACATCTGCGGTCTCCAGTCTGATAATCAGGCCTCGCCTGCTACAGCAACGGAACCACTCCTGTCCCTGTATCGGACACTTCTTTAACTCCCGAAGCTGTCGGTAAGCTCAACGGGAGGGAGGAAAGCCTTCTGCAAATTTAAAGGCAAAGACCCTTTTTTTTTTTTTTGAGATTAACTAATCCTATCTAAAGCTATCCTTAATTGTTCCTCCAGGGAGCCCGGACCCCCAGGCTCACCGTCCCTTCAGCTGCTTGGAGACTGAGGTAACTGGGAAATGGAGGCAGCTCCCGGGAGAATATACTGGTGACATCACAAAAGAAGGAGGTTCCTCAGTCTCCAAGCTGCTGAATAAGGTAGACAACCCAGAGGTCCGGGACTAGACTGGAGATACGATCAGGAATCACCTTCATTCGGCAGACTGACCCCTAGCAGTAGTATTGCAAGATTAACACTAAGGATTAGAGCTGCTATTTTGAACCCAGGCAGCAACAGGGCATGAGCAAAGGGTGATCCCCCCTGCCCTGAGCCTAGACCATCAGAGATATCTCTGGGTAAGTGGAGGGGGGGGGGGTCAAAGGGGTAGGGGGGTAGGGCTGCATGTTGAACCTGTGGAGGTGGGTATGTGATTTGGGAGACAGGGATGTGATCAGAGGGGTTTGGGTGTGTTGCTATGGTCCTGCTTTGTTTTCTCTTTGGCCAGTGGCTGCATTATCTGCCTACTGGTAGCATAGGGACATTTAACTCCATCTCTTGAGATGATGTTAAGTGCACCTGCAACGCTAAGTGCAATCGTTACAGTTAGTTTATGGTAATGCACCACATACTGTCAGTGCTGTGACCACCTATTCTCTGCCCTAAGCAGTTAGAGTGAGATTTTTACCACACTGCCTGTTTTAGCATATGGTAGCTGCTAAGGGACCGGCAACTAATTGCTTACTGCACTTTAGTAAATAGCCCCACTAATGTGCATTAAATTATGTTGTATATCTGGCCTTACCAATTTGCTATGCAATGATGTCTGTAGTATATTCATTCCCTAAGGGGTCTATTCTGTACTGCTCGTCGCCCCCTTCCATCCCTGGCAAAAGCTTCCCCATATGAAAAAGAAGTTTATACAGTGAGGCTTAGACGGGGGTAGGTGAGGCGGAGTGAGGGCGAGCAGGGGCGGTCCGTGACCCTGGACATACAGGGCCGATTCTTGTGTCGATCCTGTACGTCCGGGGTCGGCAGACTGGATGGGGGACTTATTCCACCTCGGAAGTAGAATAAATCCTCCTAGATGTAGGGGAATGGCAGGCCCAGCACCAGTGAGGTGAAGGGGTGCCTGGGGTTTCCCACAGCCTGACCCTGGCCATGGAAGGCCAGATCGGGGGTCGGGCTGCTGGGAAAGGAAATTGTGGTTGGCATCCGGGGATCGCAGCTCCATTCAGGAGCCTGAATGAGTTAGCTAGGCAGGGGTCTGTATGTGCAGGCCGATCAGAATAGGGTCCCGGCCTGCAGGTACAGACCCCTAGACCCGATTCTGATCTCATGGGGCACTTCTAGCCTCCACGGGATCGTAATCGGGTCTCTCTCTATGCATCCCGATTCTGATCGGGCGCACAGGAGCCTGGACGCACACATCAGAATGTGCCCCTAAGAGTAAAATAACTGTAGTTAAAAAGAAAATGTGTGATTTCTAAAGAGCATGGAGCTGCCAGGTCACCAGGAGTAAGCAATGACTTGAAGGCACATAATATGCATCACAGAGACATGGCTCAACCCTACCGACAACGTACTACTCAACCAACTGGTACCGGACAACTACTCAGCATACAACTGCCCACGCACCCACAAGCGTGGAGGAGGAGTCCTGATAATAGCGAAAACAAAGCTAAAATTCAAGACACAGAACTTCACAGACACACAGCAATGTAACACAATTAGCATCAAAAACAAGAACATCGCAATCTGCCTAACCTACAGAGCACCCAGAGCTCCACCCGATGAACTAGCCCTCACTCTCGAAGAAGCCTGTGCCATAACAACAAACAACAAACCAGCGCTGATGATCGGAGACTTCAACCTCAAGTCCACCAATGCCAAAGACGCAGAGGCCTTCCTCCAAGCAATGACCTCACTCCAATTCACACAAATAATCAATGCACCAACACACAGACATGGATCATCCCCAGACCTCATCTTTGCATCCAACTACCTAACATCAAGAGAACTAATTTCTCCACCTACCATTACCCCAGTGCCATGGTCCGACCATTACTTAATCGAGACCAAACTACGATATCAAGAGGACCAGACGAACGAAAGAGCTAACATCTCTCACACGCAAAGACGATTCAAACGTTTCGACAGGGACGAATTCATACAGGACACAACACAACACTTGAACGTTACCACAGACGACCTAGAAGAACAAGTCTCCAGCTGGAACAGCATTCTAGCGAACGCCGCCAAACCATCTGACGGTGGGATCAAGAAACAACACCACAACAGGAGACAAAACAAGCCATGGTACTCAGAAAAAATACGAAAGGAAAAGAGAGAGCTCAGGAAGATTGAACGGAGATGGAGAAAAAACAAATCAACCGCTGACCAGCATCTCTATCTAACAAAGCAAAAACACTACAATGAACTCATCAACCAATCAAAGAGGGAATTCCACACAAACATGATAAATACTTCTATCAACAAACCCAGAGAGCTTTTCGAAATAGTAAAGATCCTCACAAAAGAACAAACAACAGAAGGCGAAGTACAGGTTGACCCACAGGATTTCGCAGATCACATCAAAGACAAATTTCACTCCACGGAGCGAACAACATCTAGTGGGACCACCAGGTCGGACGTACACCCCAAAACCTGGGGCACATTCTACTCACCCTCAACTGAACAGATATCCCACATCATCTCTACAATCAATACAAGCACTGCCCCTACAGACCCATGCCCAGTGTCATGGGTCAAAGCCACCAAATCCTGCTTCATCCCCACCATACATAAAATAATACACAACTCACTCACTCAAGGACTCATGCCAAAACAACTAAAGCTTGCTTCAGTAAGACCAATCATAAAGAAAACAAATCTCGACAAAAAGGATCCAGCAGCATATCGACCAATCTCCAGCATACCCTTCCTTGCAAAAATCATTGAAAAAACGGTCCAACTACAACTTCAGGAACACATCGACAAACAGGAAACACTCGATGACAACCAACACGGATTTCGTCCCAACCATGGAGTCGAAACGCTACTGATCTACCTCTTCGACAGCATCCTAAGAATAATCGACAACACCATGAATGGAATCATAATGATCTTCATCGACATCTCCTCAGCCTTCGACACAGTGGACCACAACACCCTCCTAGAAAGACTAAAGAACACTGGTATACACGGTATCACATTGAAGTGGTTCCACTCGTACCTAACCGAAAGACAGCTACAGGTCAAGTCAGGACACAACACCTCCCGACCCATAAACGTCCAACAAGGAGTACCTCAAGGATCCGCACTCTCAGCTCTCCTATTTAACATCTACATACAACCAATTTGCAATATCATGAAAAAGAACAACATTCAATACACAATTTATGCAGACGACATAATGATTTACACCCCGATATCAATCAACAACCCGGACTTCTCTAAGATAACAGACTGCCTCACCCAAATGGAGAGTTGGTGTCAAAACAACAACCTAGCAATAAACTACAACAAGACCGAAGCCCTAATCATCACCCGGAACCAAGGCTTCAAACACCCACCAAATCTAAAGATACAAAGCACCACTATACCAATAAGATCAGAAGTGAGATACCTCGGAGTTACTCTGGACAATAAACTCAATCTCAAACCACACATAGACAAAACAACCCAAAAAGCCTACTACAAGATGCGAACCATCAGGAGACTAAAGCCGCTCCTTGCCCCGGAACACTTCCGTACCGTCTGTCAAGCACTGATAACCCCACTACTGGACTTCTGCAATCCGATATACCTCGGCCTACCGAAACAAGCCCTCAAACCTCTACAACTAGCACAAAACACTGCTGCACGAATCATAACAGGAACGGCAAGACAGGAGCACATCACACCCACCTTAAAAGACTTACACTGGCTTCCAATCGGTGCACGCATCAAATACAAAACTATCATAAACATATTCAAGATCAAACACCACACATCAGCCAACAGCCTACACACACTCATACAATCAGACACCAGTACGCGTCCCAGAAGAAAACAAACCCACAACAGAGTCAGCACCCCCAGTGAATACAAACACACACGCAAGGACACAACAGACAGAGCACTCTCAATGGCCGCTCCAACAATATGGAACAAACTCCCGGACGACTTGAGGGCCGCTACAGACCTAAAAGACTTCAGAAAACAGCTAAAAACCATACTGTTCATAGAACACTATGGACACATCACATAACTTCAGAGAATGAACAACAGCGCATGATCCCGCCTAACCAATGTATGCATGGAATTTGTTTTTGCACCTCTGTATATAGCCCACTCTGTAAATAGCTCATACCAATCTAACACACAACACGACACACACTCAATTTCCCCCCACTGCATGTATAACACACTCACCTGACCTGATTGTTTGCCGTGATACCACCTTGATTTTTAAGATAAGGCGGTTTAGAAATACTGTTAAATAAATAAATAAATAAAAACATATTGCACTGCATTTGCGTCCTCCCATATTTTAACTATGAAAGAACACCTTTACAAGCGAAACACATTCACTAAACCTTTTTTAGATAATTTGATAGATTTCTCAAAATCACAGCTATGTAAAAAATGTGTTCTGAATCATGAAAAACATTCCAGAATTCTTTGGTTTCCATACCATAGCCATATGGCCACAAAATATAATACCATCTTTGCATTCAAGTCCCAGATTGTATCTCAACCTTGAATGTTGCAAACTAGCAATCTAACAGAAGACTGTCTATTTAAATGAAAATGAGACTGGGACGTAAGAAAGTAAAGCGTGTGTGGAGGAATTCTTTTTTTTGTGGAAATAAACCTAATGAAATATTTCTTTCCTACCTTGACAGAGTGTTCCTCCACACACCAGTACCATCAAGCCAAAGTATTATGAAGAGTGTAGAAAAAGGATGAAGGGCTTTTTATTTTTATTTTTTGGTTCTGCAACAAAAAGCACAGCAAAACCAAAGATAAGGTGCTAGAACAAAGATTGTCTTAATATTACATTTTGTATTTTGACTTGATAGGTCCAAAACTCAGACTGGCATATTCTTCCAAAGTCTTCACCATTATGAGTCATAGTAGATTTTAGCCAGAGTATTTCTGACCATGCAGCCAGATCTTCACAGACTGAAATCTGAATACAATTCATGTGTCTGCCAGCAGTACCATCAATCTCATTAATTTAGAATTAGTTTATCTTTACATCTTAGCCCAGATATAGTCAATTTTTGAAAGGCAAAATATTCGATATTTAAGTACAGTGTTATTTTCTAAGGCAGAAAAAGCGTAATACTTCAAAGAAGTTACTGCTATCCACTTAATTTTGAAGACTTTTGTCCATTTTGGTTTACTTAGACTGAAGACCAGTGTGAAATGAATTGTTACTATTTTACCAACTGTAACTAGCACAAAAAAGTGTTTTGCATGTGACTACTGAAGGGCCATATTCTAATACTTCATGCATCAATGTTAGCAATATGATTTTGACATAGAACTTTAAGTGATTTTCTTAGGTCTGCAGAGATAAAATTATTAAATTTGCTTCCTTTTTATAGTTAAATTAACATCCAGTTCTTTGATGCATCACCTGCTGGCATCTTCAAAAGCTCCTGCTTTTATTTTTTACAGGTCAAATTCTGCCACAGCTGGCCCAGTTTTTCATATTTTTGAGAAAGATCAAATGGGGTATCTGCTGTAACTGGGTGGCTATATTTGCATATCATCTCCAGAAAGTCCAAAGTATTTGATGAGCATGTTAATTCTTAAGCAGTATTTCACCAGAACTGGCAAATGTTTCATTGCCAAATCAATACAGGCTCTCTCAAAGAATCAACATAATCAAGTCATACACTTCTCTAAAAAATCAATCAAATACCATTACCATGTAAGATCTGTTACAAAACCTTATCGCCTGTCACTATTATTTTGTTTAGATAGTATAATCTATTGCAACACTTCCATCTGGTCACACAGTGGCGATTTCTTATAAGCCACTTTTGTCTGTCAAACATGCATATGTACGAGGGGGTACCCAAAAAAACCAGGAATTATTTTTTAAAAGCTATTTATTTCAAATTCTTTACAAAACAACCTTATCCCCTTCAAAATACTCTCCATTACAACTCATACATTTGTCCCACCGGTGCTTCCACTGTTCAAAACATTTTTTGTAGTCATCAAAACTTCACATAACTTCAGAGGGAGGAGTAGCCTAGTGGTTGGGGCAAGGTACTTCAGGCCGGAAGGTCGGGGGTTCAAATCCCACTAGAGGACAGCAACCTTGGGCCGGAAG
Source organism: Ichthyophis bannanicus (assembly GCA_033557465.1). NCBI lineage: Eukaryota > Metazoa > Chordata > Amphibia > Gymnophiona > Ichthyophiidae > Ichthyophis > Ichthyophis bannanicus. The sequence goes on along the minus strand of CM066033.1, from coordinate 712,340,289 downwards.
GACTGGGGTTTCTAGTCCCACAGATGCTCCTTGTGGTCTTGGGCAAGCCACTTAACCCTCCATTGCCCATGTTCCCTGTAAGTATTAGTGCATGTGTCTCATATCCCCGCGTGTTAAATGTATCCCCCAATTGTGTTGTGACCGCTTTGATTGAAGGATAAGGCGGTATACAAAAACTGTCTAAATAAATCTTTAGAAACGGCTGACAGCTCCTCTCTCCTTTTTTTCTTGACTTCTTCAATGTTGTCAAATCGGTGTCCTTTCATGCCCCTTTTCATGCGTGGAAATAAGAAAAAGTCGCACGGAGCCAGGTCAGGCGAGTAAGGTGCGTGGGGCAGCGGAACCATGCCATTTTTAGCCAAAAACTGTCTAACAGAGATGGCTGTGTGTGTGCAGGTGCGTTGTCGTGGTGGAAGAACCAGTCTCCTGTCTGCCACAAATCGGGTCTTTTTTGACGAACACTGTTGCGCAATCTTCTTAAAAATTCCAAATAAAAGGTTTGATTGACGGTCTGACCTGGGGGAACAAACTCTGAATGAACTACCCCCTTGGCATCAAAAAAGCAAATCAGCATTGTTTTGATGTTTGATTTGACTTGACTACATTGTTATTCCTGTTTTTTTTGGGTACCCCCTCGTCGTATATACAGTCAGGCCACAGGATGCAAATGTAGAATCAGCCTATGGCATAGTAGACTATGAAATCATAGCACAGAAGGCAGCCATTTCAGAGACAAGTGTGCCAGTAATATGAGGAGGGAAAGTGTTATCATGGCAGGTTGCACTAGTAAAAGCAGCAGACAGCATCAGCAGAGGCAGGCTGCATGGCAGTGGTGGTGCCACAGTGGTAGCTTGTGTTTGCTGATATGGTGCTGCAGGGGGAGGGGACAGCACTGGCCACATTATACTCTGGGGACAGAGTGGAGCTACAGCTGGTGTGCCATGGTGATGGTGAGAGGTACCCTGAGAATTGCCTGAGCTACTGATTCCAAGCAGGAGATAACACTGAAATGGGTGAAAGAAAATAAAGAATGGTGACAGTCAAGAGAATGCAAAAGAGGAAATTCACTCAGAGGGAGAAATAGCATGTGCCAGATGTGTGTACATATTTGAGAAGATACCATGGATGGAAGTCGAAGGGAGAGAACGAAAGGGAGGAGATGCAAGGGTAGCAGGATCGGAGCAAAGGGAAGGACACTGCGCTTTCCCTACCTCAATACAGATCCTCCCACAAAGTTTTCATTCTGTTTAAAAATTTATTTTTACTGCAACAAATAATTCTGTAAATACAGATCTTAGTTGGGCCATAAGTGATTGTAGATGTTTAGTAAAACGTAGTTACTCACCTGTAACAGGTGATTTCCGGGAACAGCAGGAATTTAGTCTTCACATATGGTGACATCAGGTACTGCACTCCAGCTACCAATAGGAAAGCTTTTGGGAGCAATCCACTGTGCCTGCACTGATGCCTTCCCGCTCTTCCAATGTACTCTCCTCAGTTCAGTATATAGCTGCAGAAAAAGGAGAATACAGAAGAAAGAAGAGAAAGAACCTTACAAATCCATGAGGAGGTGGGCAGGTTGTGAAGACTAAATTCCTGCTATTCCTCGAGATCACCTGTTACAAGTGAGTAACTACGCTATCTCCAGGAACAAGCAGGAATGTGGTCTTCACATATAGGACTCCCAGATTTCAGAGGACACAGTTAACCTTGGACAAGGTTGTTGACCTCGGCGTCCCAGTCACGGAGATCTGGTCAAAGTGGGCAGGAGGTAGGAATTGTCTAGACATCCCAAAGAGATGCTGAAGGACTGCCTGGCCAAATGTCGCATCCTAGCAGAAGTCCCTGTCCAAACAGTAGTGGGCTGCAAAGGTATGGATGGAGGACCATGCAGCAGCTTGGAAAATCTCAGCAATGGGAACGGTATGTAAGTTGGCCACAGAAGTCGACATAGCCCGGACATTGTGGGCCGTGACATGTCCCTCGAAGGAAAGTCCTGCTTTGTCAAAAGAGAAAGATATGCAGTCCACTATCCAGCGGGATAGGGAGCCTTTAGTCACTGGGAGACCCAAATGTGCTGGGTCAAAGGACACAAACAGCTGTGAGGTTTTCCTGGGGTTTGTGTTCTCTGTAGGTAGAAGGCCAGAGCTCTCTTGCAGTCGAGAGTATGCAGAGTTGCTACTGCACATGAGGCATGTGGCCTTAGAAAGGATGATAGATTAACGTGAAAAGGGGAAAGCGTAGTTACTCACCTGTAACAGGTGTTCTCCAGGAGCAGCAGGAATCAGTCCTCACATATGGGTGACGTCGGCGCCGACGGAACCCTCGCGGAGCAATTTTCCCCAGCTTTCAAAGAAAGCCTTTGGGAATTGCAGCGCGCATGCGCGGTCCCCTTCCCGCCCAAGGGTGCCATCTTAGCCAGTCAGATGACATAGCTAAAAGACAGCATAAAAATTTGCAAAAAAACTAAAGCAGATGATTGCAACTCCAAGGGGAGGAGGGAGGGTTGTGAGGACTGATTCCTGCTGCTCCTGGAGAACACCTGTTACAGGTGAGTAACTACGCTTTCTCCAGGACCAAGCAGGAAGTCAGTCCTCACATATGGGACTCCCAAGCTTAAGGCTACCGGAGACCCTAAGCACAAAAATGAGCTCCCTCTAGCTCAGCAGCACAGAAGGAAGGAATCTTCACTGAATTATTACCCACCGGTAGCCCAACATCCGGGATGGAGGGTAGGAGTTGCTCAAACCTCGAAGAGATTTCAGAGGACTGCCTGTCCGAAAGCACTGTCCCTGTGGGACTCCCTCTCGAGGCAGTAATGGACCGCAAAAGTCTGGCTCGAAGACCAAGTAGCGGCCCGGCAGATGTCTGCCAATGGAACAGAGCGGAGGTAAGCTACTGACGTAGCCTTCGCCCGAACACAATGAGCTGTGATCCGACTATCTAGCGAGAGTCCGGCTGCCCCATAAGCCCAAGCGATACAGTCAGCAACCCAGATGGACAGAGTACGCTTGGAGACAGGGAGCCCCAATTTATAGGGGTCAAAAGACACGAAAAGCTGAGCAGCTTTACGGTGCTCCCGCGTACGGTCAAGGTAGAAGTTCAACGCCCTTCTACAGTCCAGGGTATGCAGGACCATTTCAGCTCGGCTGGAGTGTGGCCTGGGAAAGAAGGTCGGAAGTACCACCTCCTGATTGATGTGAAAAGGGGAGACCACTTTTGGAAGAAATTTAGGGTGAGTCCGTAGGACTACCCTATTTTTGTAGAACCGAGTGTAAGGGGGATCAGACACGAGGGCCTGCAATTCACTAACGCGTCTAGCGGAAGTGAGGGCTATCAGGAATAAGGTTTTCCAAGAAAGAAAACGGAGAGAGAACAGGTAGCCATAGGTTCAAAAGGCGGACAGGTGATCCGCTGTAAAACCACATTCAGATCCCAGTCAGGTGCTGGCGGGCGCAGAGGTGGTTTAAGTAGAAGGAGACCTCGGAGAAACCTTGCCACGAGAGGGTCGCTGGAAAGAGGTCTGCCGTCCACCGGCACATGATGTGCTGAAAGAGCACTGAGGTGAACTTTGACAGAGTTGGACTTAAGTCCCAGATTAGAGAGGTAGAGCAAGTACTGCAAGATCACCGACACCGAGCAGGAGAAGGGATCCTGAGACTGCTGGGTACACCACACGGAAAAGCGACGCCATTTAAGGGCGTAGCATTTGCGGGTAGAAGGTCGCCGGGAAGCTAGGACGACCTCTTCCACCTCTGCCGGCAGTAGAAGGGGAGCCAGGACTACCCTTTCAGCAGCCAGGCCATCAGATGTAGAGATCTGAGGTTGGGGTGTAGCAGGGACCCCTGATCCTGTGTTAGGAGATCTGGTTGAAACCCCAGAGGGAACGGAGCCCCCACCGCTAGTTGCAGCAGGAGTGGAAACCACGGCTGTCTGGGCCACCGAGGAGCTATCAGGATCATGGAAGCTTTGTCTCGGAGAACCTTGAAAAGAGTTCGAGAGATTAGCGGTATGGGAGGAAAGGCATACAGAAGGCTTTTCGACCATGAGAGCAGAAAAGCATCCGCCGCTACTCGAAGGGGATGCGGCTGCCGAGAGCAGAAGCGAGGAAGTTGCCGGATGAGAGGACTGGCAAAGAGATCCATCGTGGGGAGGCCCCACTTCAGAAAAAGTTTCTGAACTACCAAGGGATCCAGTCGCCACTCGTGCGGCTGGAGGATTCTGCTGAGTTTGTCCGCCAGGCAATTTTCTTGGCCTGGGAGATAAACTGCCTTGAGAAGAATGCCGTGGCTGACAGCCCAAGAGCAGAGCCTCTGTGCTTCTCGACAGAGAAGGAAGGAGCCCGTGCCCCCCTGTTTGTTCACGTAGAACATGGCAACTTGATTGTCCGTCTGGACAAGGACGGACCGGCGAGAAGTCAGGTGGAAGAAAGCCTTGAGAGCCAGACGGATCGCTCTGAGCTCTAGGAAGTTGATCTGCTGCGCAGACTCCCACGTGGTCCAGAGACCTTGAGTACATGCCCCTTGGCAATGCACTCCCCATCCTAGGAGAGAAGCATCGGTCGTCAGCACTTGAGCAGGCGGAGGAGACTGAAAAGGCATTCCGAGTACCAGGTTCGGCCGATGAAGCCACCACTGTAGAGAAGAGGCCAGCGGGCCGGAGATCCGCACTAAGTCGGCTAGGCCGCCCGTGGCCTGTTGCCACTGCTTGCGAAGGCACCACTGAGCAGGCCGCATATTCAGGCGGGCATTGGGGGTCACGTGGACGGTGGAAGCCATATGGCCGAGTAGTCTCAGGAAGCGCCTGGCCGAGACCAGGGACTGGCTGCGAAAATGGCCGGCTAGGTCCATGAGCCATTGAGCCCTGTCGAGAGGCAGGAAAGCTCGCGCCTGAAGAGTGTGCAATCTTGCGCCGATGAACTCGAGATCTTGCGAGGGGAGCAAAGTGGACTTTGCGAAGTTTATGACAAAGCCCAAGTACTGGAGAAGAGTCACAGTGCGGTGTGTGGCTTTTGTGACTTCTGGAGAGGACGATGCTCTGATGAGCCAGTCGTCTAGGTACGGAAAGACATAGAGGCCCTGAAGCCGGAGATATGCCGCCACCACCGCGAGACATTTTGTGAAGACTCGTGGTGCGGAGGATAGGCCAAAGGGCAGTACTCTGTACTGGTAATGATTTCCTGCCACCACAAACCTTAGGTATTGGCGGTGGCTTGGGTGGATGAGGATGTGCGTGTAGGCATCCTTTAGATCCAAGGAGCATAGCCAATCTCCCTGCTGGAGGTAGGGCAGAAGGATTCCAAGGGTAAGCATCTTGAACTTCTCCCGCACGAGGAACTTGTTGAGGTTGCGCAAGTCCAGGATGGGTCTGAGGCCTCCCGTCCTTTTTGATATTAGGAAATACCTGGAATAGAAGCCTTGACCTCTCAGGTGGTGGGGCACCGGTTCCACAGCCTGTTCCTGAAGAAGACTTGCTAACTCCTGAAGGAGTAAGTCCCTGTGCAGAGGGAGTCGTGGAGGCTCTCCCGGGAAATAGGAGGGAGGGACCTGGTGGAAGTGGAGAAGATAGCCTTCTCTCACAACATGAAGCACCCAGGCATCTGATGTGATGTTGGACCACCTGTGGGCAAAGTGGACCAGCCGGCCTCCTGTGCTGGGAGAAACCAGCTGAGGGGGAGAGGCTATGCCGATGAAGTCAAAAACCCCCACCCTGCTGAGCAGGGGCCGGTGGTGCAGGCTTGGGGGCTTGCTGCCTACGGGACCCGTTACCCCGTCCCTTGGCCTGCTGACCCTGTTGGGGAGCTGCGGAGGCCTGAAATTGAGGGTAGTGTTTATAGGCAGCCGCCTTTCTCGGGTAAAAGGACTTCTTTCCCGAGCCCTTCTTCTTCTGGGAAGGGGCAGAGGTCTTCCTAGAGAGCCTAGTTCTGGTGAGAGTCTCCGTCTCGATTTGTGCAGCCTTCTCAGCCATGGGCTTGCCAAAGAGGTTCTCACCTCGGCAGGGGACATCGACCAACTTGTCCTGCATCCAGGGTTCAAGGTCAGACGACTGAAGCCAAGCCTGTCGGCGGGCACCGATGCCGGCTGCGGCCACTCGAGCCGATGCTTCAAAGCCATCATAGGCTGCTCGAGAAATGAATTTGGAGCATTCCCGAATACCAGTGGACAAGGCTAGGAACCTCCGCAAAGGTTCCTCGGATAGCCCAGCAGAGAATCCGGCTATCTCTTTAGCCAGGTCTCTAAGGTACATGCCCATGTAGAGCTGGTAGGTCTGGACCCGACAAGCAAGCATAGAGCCCTGGAAACACTTCTTACCGAGGCCATCCAGGTTGCGGGCCTCCCTGCCAGGAGGCACCGAGGAGTGCATCTTCTGGCTCTTAAGCCTATGCATGGCCGATTCCACCACCATGGAATGGTGCGGTAGCTGTGCTTTTTGGAAGCCAGGGCTCTTGCGGACTCGATAGATGGAATCGACCCGCTTGCTTAATACCGGCGACGATGCCGGACTCTCCCACATGCGGAAGAGTAGTCGTTCCAGCATGGGAGGAACCGGTACAGTAAAGTGCTCCCTGGCGGGAGAGTCGTACTGAAGGGCGTCGAGCTCTTCGGCTCGAGGCTCCTCCTCGGGATCCGCAGGGAAGGCCAAAGCCTTGGCCATATCCCTGACGAAGTCCGAGAACCGGGCATCCTCCGGGGGGGACTGTTTCCGAGGTTCGGACTCAGGGGAGTCCGAGGGGACACACCGAGTCCGAAAAGAATCAGGTGACTCTTCCACTTCAGACTCCCAGGCCGACTTCGAGGAGGAATCGGTGGGGTCGGTTCGGGCGGGCGGAGGCGTCGGCGTCGACGACCTCGGTCCCGAACGGGAGGCCGAGGGTGACCTCGACCGAGGATCGACTCGAGCCCGCATGGACTCGAGGATTGGCTCGGTCTCCGGGGTCGACTTAGACGTCGACGTCCCGGCGGTCGGGGCAGAGGCGCCAGCGAGGCTAGCGATCAGTGCCCGCTGCTGGTCCATGAAGGCAGATAGTCTGCTCTCCAAGGCCGTCAACCTGAGTCCGACCTCAGGTGACCCAGCAGCCCCCGACTCGGGCCCCGACGTCGGACCCCTCGGAGGCGAGTCCAGGAGGACTACAGGACTTACCCGAGCAGGCAACTCCGATTCCAAACGAGGTCGCTTCGGGAGACGTTCCTTCTCCAAAGACCCGGGACGGCTATCGGGGCTATGCGACCCGGCCCTCGCGGAACCAGGAGCGTCCACCGACGCCGCCCTCGCGGGTTTCGCCTTCCGATGATGATCCCCGGAGGGAGAACCTCTGTCGGAGGAACTCCGGCGATGCTCAGAGCTGGAGCCTCTGGACGCCGAGGCCTCCGACGAGGTCCGGGTACGGGTGGGATCTGCGAAGATTCTTTCCCGCTGATGCCGCCGACTCCGTAAAGCTTTGGAGGACATTTTGCTGCAGGCCCCACAGATCAGTTCCTCGTGATCTGGGCCAAGGCAGCGGAGGCAATTATCGTGTGTGTCAGTGAGTGACATATTTCTGTCACACTGAACACACCGTTTGAAACCACTGGCAGCCATCGGGGGAAAAAGGGCCCCTGCAAGGTCAAAGGACCGGGCTGCCAGCGAAAAACCGAAAAACGAAACTGACAAGAAAAATCAGAAAAACCGAAAAATAAGAGGAGGACTCGCAACGGCGTCGCGAGTCTGGGCAGGAAAGAGACCGGCGTCGAACCGAAGAAAAAAGAGAAATAAACGACGAAAAATCAACTTTTTCTGCGGGGACAAGAAGACCACGTCTGTAGGGCTCCGCGGAAAAAAGAAGACTGGCTAAGATGGCACCCTTGGGCGGGAAGGGGACCGCGCATGCGCGCTGCAATTCCCAAAGGCTTTCTTTGAAAGCTGGGGAAAATTGCTCCGCGAGGGCTCCGTCAGCGCCGACGTCACCCATATGTGAGGACTGACTTCCTGCTTGGTCCTGGAGAAACCACTTTCGGGAGGAAGTGGGGATGTGCCCATAGGACTACTTTGTCATGGTGAAAACGCGTATAGGGGGTGTGAGCCACCAAGGCCTGTAGCTCGCTGACACACTTGGCAGAAGTCAGAGCAATGAGGAAGGGCACTTTCCACAATAAGTAGTGGAGATGTGTGGTTGCTATGGCTCAAAGGGTGATTTGAGGAGTTGAGCTAGTACCACGTTGACATCCCATGACACCCATGGTGGTGTGTGAATAGGTGGCATGGTGAGGAGTAGACCCCTCATGAATCGTGCCACGAGAGGAACTGTGAAGATGGGTTTGCCATCGACCGGGTTATGAAAAGCTGAAATAGCAATAAGGTGTACTCGGACAGAGTTTGATTTAAGTTCGAGTGAGGATAAATGATAGAGGTAGTTCAACAGCATCGGCACTGATGCTCTGAATGGATTGTGAGCATTTTCAGAGCATCATGTGGCATATCTTCTCCACTTGTAGGAATAAGCCCTTCTGGTGGAGGGTTTCCTGGAGGAAAGGAGAATGTCGACCTCAGTAGATAGAGGAAGATCCTGAAGAACTATGCTTTCAGGAGCCAGGCTGTTAGGCAAAGGGATTGGAGATTGGAGCGGAGGAGTGCTCCGTTGTCCTGTGAGAGAAGACCTGGCTTGGATCCCAGTGGGATTGGTGACACTTGTGCCAGATGTAATAGGAGGGAAAACCATGGTTGACGAGGCTAATGCAGGGCGATGAGTATTATGGAGCGTCTTCCCTCAGTTTGAAGAGGGTTTTCGAGATTAGGGGAATGGGGGGAAATGCATACAGGAGTCCCTGACCCCAATGGATCGTGAATGCGTCTGATGCCAGACTGAGTTTGGATGGTATTTTGGAGCAGAACTGGGGAAGTTTGGAGTTCTGCGGGGTGGCAAAGAGATCTATCCATGGAGTTCCCCAGAGATGGAACAATTCTGTTGCCCTCATTTGATCCAGAGACCATTCATGGGGTTGCAGGATGCAACTCAAGCGGTCTGCCAGGAGATTGCTCTCTCCTGGAATGTCAACTGCACGTAAATACATGTGGTGTTGGTTGGTGAAGTCCCAAAGTTCGCAGGCCTCCTGACACAGAGGGAGAGAGCCTGTTTGTTGATATAGAACATTGCGAACTGATTGTCCATATGAGGACTGGACTGTTGGAGAGTTTATTTATTTATTTGTGTGGTTTTTATACCGCTATTTCAGGTAATCATAGCGGTTTACAAATGAAAAACAGATTCATAAAACAAGTTAACAGTATAACTGGTGCTGAAACTGGGTATTACAAGTTTACATAATTCAACTAGGATAACTTATTTACAATTTTAATGACAGAGCGTCATTACATTTAGGGGTAGGTTTAGGGGGATGGGGGGGGAAGGACTAATGGTAAGATTTAGGGAGAGAAGTAGCTATTGGATAGTTGATGCTGAAAAACGTGGAGAGCTTTTGTGATTGCTCAAAGCTCCAACAGGTTTATCTGTTACATAGTAACATAGTATATGACGGCAGATAAAGACCAGCATGGTACATCTAGTCTGCCCAGCAGGGTGGCAAGAGTAGGTGCACTTGCCGCTCCGTGCAGGTTACCTCTCTCTATGCCTTTGTTTAGGGGTGCACCCACCGCTCCATGTAGATCACCCCTATTTGTTCAGATATAAGAGATAGCGATTTTGATTTCATACTGTTGCTATAAAGTGATCCACTATGTCCCATGCTATTTTGAATTCTGTTGCTGGGACTCTTGTGCTGTCCAGAGGCCCTGTGTGAGAGAGAGTCCGTTGTGTGCTCCCCAACCCTGGGAGCATCGGTCGTTAGCGTATGCCGAGGCTGGGGCATCCGAAAAGAAGACCTGCTAGTAGATTTGCCCTCTCTGCACTGTTATTTAATCTTTACATACATACCATCTGTGCCATCATCAAGAAACACAATATACAATACACTATGTACGCAGATGACATAATGATATACACCCCGATTAGCCTTGACAACCCAGATTACTCAAAAATAGCGGACTGCCTGCAACAAATGACAAGCTGGCTCCTGCAAACCACCTGACCATAAAGCACAGTTACTTACCTGTAACAGGTGATCTCTGGGAACAGCAGGAATAAGTCTTCACATATGGGTACGTCGGTACCGACGGAGCCTGCGCGGGAACGCTCCCCAGCGTTCCAAAAAGGAAAGCTTTTGGGAGCATCCCACAGCGCCTGCGCACTGCCTTCCCGCCTTTCCTAACCGCCTCTCTCCAATTCGAGTTTTAAAGCTGAGACAAAGAGAGAGAGAGGAAAGGAAAGATAGATAGAGAGATACAACTCCTAGGGGAGGTGGGTGGGTTGTGAAGACTTATTCCTGCTGTTCCCAGAGATCACCTGTTACAGGTAAGTAACTGTGCTATCTCCAGGAACAAGCAGGAATGAGTCTTCACATATGGGGACTTCCCCAGGTAGAGATGCCCGGGAGATCCCCAAGGTTGTGAGACCCTGAGAAGGGCTCTACCTCCTCCCATGGATTTCAGGCATCCAACCAGGGATGGAGGGTAGGAGTTGATTAAGCATGGAACAGGTGTTTGAGAACAGCCTGACCAAACAAGGCATCCCGGCGGGAGTCCTTGTCCAAGCAGTAATGGGCTGTGAAGGTATGAACCGAGGCCCAGGTGGCCGCTCGACAGATCTGGTCGATGGACACAGAATTTAGATGAGCCATAGAGGTTGCCATGGCCCTCACATTGTGAGCTGTGACATGGCCCTCCAGAGAAAGGTTCTTACTCTGGTAGGCGAAAGAAATACACGGAGCAATCCAATTTGACAGTGTCCACTTAGAGACTGGAAGTCCCAAATGAGAGGGATCAAAGGCAACAAAGTGTTGAGAAGACTTTCTATGTTGCTGTGTCCTTTGCAAGTGAAAGGCAAGAGCCCTCTTACAATCCAGGGTATGAAAATTCCTCTCTGCACTTGATGCATGAGGACCTGGAAAAAAGACAGGTAAATATACCTCTTGGTTAAGATGAAAAGGTGAGACCACTTTAGGCATAAAGTGTGGATTGGTCCTAAGGACTACCTTATCATGATGGAACCTTGTATAAGGTGGATTAGCCACTAAGGCCTGCAGTTCACTGATGCGGCGAGCTGAGGTGACTGCAATAAGAAAGATAACCTTCCAGGAAAGAAATTTCAAGGAGGTAGTGGCTAAGGGTTCAAAAGGTGGCTTCATGAGCTGACCAAGAACCAGATTCAAGTCCCATGCCACTGGAGGTGGTCTAATGGGAGGTTTAGTTAAAAGAAGGCCTCTCATGAATCTTGCAATAAGAGGATGAGAGGAAACAGGTTGTCCATTGAGAAGCTTGAGAGATGCTACAATACCACTCAAATGGACCCTTACTGAATTCGTTTTGAGGCCTGCATGGGAAAGATGCAGGAGATACTCTAGTAAAGAATTCAAAGGTATTGCTAGAGGGTTAATACCCTTCTCAGCACACCAAATGGTAAACCTTTTCCATTTAAAAGCATAGGAACGTGTAGTAGAAGGCTTTCTGGAAGCATGAAGGATATCCCTTACTTGCTGAGAGAGATGCCAATCTTGAAGGTCTAAGCCTTCAGCAACCAAGCCCTGAGATGGAGAGATTGGGGGTTTGGGTGCCAGAGCGTTCCCCCCTCCTGAGACAGGAGATCTGGAGCAGACCCTAAGTCCAGAGAGGGAGTTTGAGAGAGATGCAGAAGCAGAGGGTACCACACTTGGCGTGGCCAACGTGGAGCTATGAGGATTCATAGTCCCTCGATCTCTCTGAAGCTTGAACAGGGTCTTGGGAATTAGGGGAATGGGTGGAAAGGCGTATAGGAAGTCTTGACCCCAGTGAAGGAGGAAGGCATCCTTGGCCTAAACTCCCTGACACGGAATTCTGGAACAGAATCGGGGAAGTTTGGCATTCCACAGACTTGCAAAGAGGTCTATGTCCGGGGTTCCCCAATTTTGAAAGATTCTGACTATTTGGTCCATATGAAGGGACCATTCGTGTGGAAGCAGAACTCGACTGAGTCTGTCTGCCCAAGAGTTTTGAACTCCTGGAAGGTATACTGCCAGAAGATGAATTTGATGCTCTCTGGCGAAGGCCCACAATCTCAGAGCTTCGTTTCAAAGCGACAGAGAGCCAGTCCCTCCCTGCTTGTTCACACAGAACATGGCTACTTGGCTGTCCATGTGAATGAGGACTGTCTTGTAGCTGAGCAGGGAATGGAAGACTCTGAGAGCCAGGAAGATTGCTCTGAGCTCTAAGATGTTAATATGTAGAGAGGCCTCCTGTGGGGACCAAGTGCCCTGGGTGGAGAGGTCTTGGAGATGAGCTCCCCAACCCTTTGGAGAGGCATCTGTTGTAAGGATTGCTTGGGGTAACAGTTGTTGGAAGGGGGACCCCAGCAAGAGATTTTGAGTGGACTTCCACCACTGGAGAGACCAAAAGAGGCGCCTGGAGGTTGCTATTTTGTCTGACAGACCCCCTGATGCCTGGGTCCACTGGGTGGACAAAGTCGATTGAGCTGCCCTCATGTGAAGGCGAGCATAAGGGACCACATGCACAGTGGATGCCATGCGGCCTAGTAGTTGTAACATCTCTCGAGCAGTTAAATGGGTTTTTAACTGAATATGGGAGGCTAACTGCACCAAGCGTAGGCAACGGGCCTGGGGAAGATAGGCCCTTGCCGTGGTGGTATCCAGCAGGGCCCCTATGAACTCTAGAGACTGAGTAGGGGTGAGTTGGGACTTTGGAATGTTTATCACCAGTCCCAGATACTGTAGAACACGCATTGTGCAGGTTAGGGAAGTCTGGGCCTCTGATTGGGATGGAGCTCGGATGAGCCAGTCGTCCAGATATGGGAATATGAATATTTATTTATTTATTTATTTATTTATTTATTTAACAGTATTTCTAAACCGCCTTATCTTAATAATCAAGGTGGTATCACAGCAAGCAATCAGGTAAAGTGTGTGTGTTGTACATGCAGTGAGGATAAAACTTAGATGTGTGAGGGATTTGTTTGGTGCTTGATTTGTTTGAGCTATATACAGGGTGGGCTATTTACAGTGGTGCTAGAATCATATTTTATATATATTCAGTTGTTTGGGAGGATTGGAGTGCTGTTATCCATTCTCTTAGGTTATGTGATGTGACCATAGTGATGTGATGTGACCATAGTGAATATTCCTAGAGTGCGTAGAAATGCAGCTACTACTGTCATGCATTTTGTGAACACTCTTGGAGCAGAGGCCAGACCAAAAGGAAGCACCCTGTATTGGTAGTGCTTTCCTTGATAAAGGAACCGAAGGAACCTTCTGTGTGTTGGATGGATGAGTATATGGGTATACGCATCCTTGAGATCTAGAGAACAAAGCCAATCCTGACTCTGAAGGAATGGAAGAAGAGTACCTAGAGAAATCATCTTGAATTTCTCCTTGCATAGGAATTTGTTCAATTCTCTGAGATCTAATATGGGTCTGTAGCCCCCTGTTTTCTTTGGAATTAGAAAGTAGGGGGAGTAGAACCCTGAGCCCTGTTGAAGAAGAGGTACTTCTTCTATTGCCCCTTGGGCAAGAAGGGTAGAAATCTCCTGACCCAGAAGGTCGAGGAGAGATGTTGGAGAATTGAATTGTCTCACCATGGTGTGAGGAGGAAGGTTTGAGAATTGAAGTTTGCACCCTTTCCTTATGATCGAAAGGGTCCACTGCTCTGCTGTGATTTGCTCCCATCTGGGAGCAAAGTGAGCTAACCTTCCTGGAATGGTGAGAGGCTCTGGTTCTTCTAGAGCCAGAAAGGCTAAGTTCTCTAGCTGCAAGTCAAAGGCCCTGAGGAGGCTGAGGCTGTTGGGCTACAGTAGTCCTTGCAGCCTTAGGCTTGGCCTGTTTAGGTTGTTGACGCTTTACAGCAAAACGACCTGCAGAAGATGTCTGTTGACCATAAACAGGATAATATCTTCCCTTCTTGGGAAAATATGCCTTTTTGAATAACCTCTTCTTGACAGGATTAGAGGTAGACTTTGAAAGCCTATCCAAAGCAGAATTTTCTGCATCCATTTGTGTGGCCTTTGCTTGCCAATCCTTGCCAAACAGGTTTTCACCTGTACAAGGAAGATTTCCTAATCCATCTTGGACCCAAGGTTCCAAATCAGAAGCTTGTAACCAAGCAATTCTGCGTGCACCTATGGCAATGGCCGAGGCTCTGCTGGTCCCCTCAAAAGAGTCAAAGGCTGCACGGTTAGAAAATTTGGAAACATCCTGGGCATGCTTAAGCCAGGTAAGAAAGTCTTCCCTTTTATCTTCTGAAAGAAAAGGGAGGAAAGTTTGCAGATGATCTGTAACTTCCTTCAGAAACATCCCCATATAGAGACTATAGGAGTTGATTCTGGCAACAAGCATATTAGCTTGGAAAATTTTCCCGCCAAAAGCATCTAAGGTTCTACATTCTCTTCCTGGAGGAGTAGATGAGTGCCTCTTTGCACTCTTTAACTTTTTAATAGCAGACTCCACCACAATAGAATGGTGAGGAAGCTGAGTTTTATGAAATCCAGGACAAGGAGGGACACGATACATGGTATCCAACCTATGAGAATGAGAAGAGATGGTGAGAGGAGTCTCCCATATGCCCATCATGTGGTCATAAAGGATCTCATGAATGGGCAAAGTGGCTGCCTCTTTAGGGGCCTTGGGATATTGCAAAATATCCAATTTTTTGGCTCTAGGCTCTGACTCAGGGGCTACTGAGATAGAAAGCCCCTTGGCCACTTCCCTTATGAAGTCTTGAAAAGACAAGTCTTCTGGAGGGGACATTCTTCTTTTTGGAGAAGGCGGCTCCTGAGGAAGGAGTACCGATGCTTCGACAGAGGCCTCCGATGCATCAGAGTCTTCGGAGGAATCTAAGTATCGCCTGTCTGGATGCTCCTGTAAAGCCCGATACGCGTACCGAGTGGTATCGACATCGGGAGTCATCGGTACCGATAGGCATCATCAGACAGGGTACCGCTGCAGTCGACACCGAAGTTGATGTCGATGCAATCGGTACTGGCACCGGAACCGATATCGGAGCCGGTGTCGGAGCCGGTACTGACAACGAAGCTTGTTGCGGTACCAGCGGCGTCGCAGCTTGTATGAATGCCGTAATGGCACGCTGCATGGTCAGAACATTCTGATCCATCGACGCCATGAATGTCTGGAGGTCGGTACCGGCGGATTCCACCGGTACCCCAGAACATTTCAACAGGTGATCGGTCGAGGCCGTGCCATCGATGTCAACCTGTGACCCCATAGGAGGAGCTTTGGAAGCCGGAGCTTCCCGCTGGGGTACTTTTGCCGGTGCAGGATCCTCGAGGGCAAGCCCGGAGGCATCTCGATGCTTAGAGGGAGATCTACCCTTCGAGGACCGGCTGGACTTATGTTTGATTACCTGAGATCCATAGGAGGAAGAAGCAGCCCTGGAAGACGTCGATGCCACCGAAGCTGCATCAGAGGGAAACAGGGTATTGAGCTTGGCTGCTTGGTTCTGTAAACCTCTTTTAGACATCATGGAACAGGACGCACAATCCGTGATGGAATGGTCAGGACCCAAACACTTAAGACACCAGTCATGGGTGTCGGTAACAGAGATGGTACCGCTGCACTTAGTGCATTTTTTAAACCTGGAGGTGGGCTTTTCCATGAGGAATTTTTCTGTTAGGCCCAAGGCCCAAAGAAGAAAAAATACACTGAAGTGGAACGGAAAGTATCCTTTTTTTTTTTTTTTTTAAAGAAAAAGTAAGAAAAGACCGGCAGTACCGGTCCGTCGAAGAAGGCAGACTCGCGACCAAAGAAATAAAATAAAATAAAGAACTTCTTCAGCGGTGACAGGAACACGACCTGCTGGCTCCGCGGAAAAGAAGAACTGGAGAGAGGCGGTTAGGAAAGGCGGGAAGGCAGCGCGCAGGCACTGTGGGATGCTCCCAAAAGCTTTCCTTTTTGGGACGCTGGGGAGCGTTCCCGCGCAGGCTCCGTCGGTACCGACGTACCCATATGTGAAGACTCATTCCTGCTTGTTCCTGGAGATATTACAAGACAGAAGCTCTACTTATAACCAGAAACTCCGCCTTCATCTACCCACCCACCATCGAACTCAACAACATCACAATACCCAAAAAACAGAGATAAAATACCTCGGAGTTACCCTTGACAGAGAGCTGAACCTCCAGTCTCACATCAGCAAAATCACCAGGAATGCCTACCTCAAGATGAGAACCATCAGATGCCTCAAGCCAATTCTCTCTGTTTGTCAAGCCATCATCACACCCATATTGGATTACTGTAACCATATTTACCTTGGGCTCCCAAAACACACACTCCAGCCCTTGCAGTTGGCGCAGAACACCGCTGCTCGCATAATAACTGGTTCCGCAAGACATGATCACATCACCCCCATTATGAACCTTCGCCATTGGTTTCCAATCGACTCTCGCATCCGATACAAAACCATACTGAACATCTTCAAAATCAAACAAGACCTCTCAGTGAACAGTCTGCAGTCCGTCATCAGCTTTGACTCAAACACCAGACCCAGGAGGAGAGGCACCACGGACACCATCACAACCCCCAAAGACTTCACCAAAATGAGGCAAACTACTTCAAGGAGAGCAATATCCCTGGCGGCGCCCACCCTATGGAACTCCCTCCCTGCCAGCTTAAGATCAACTGTCGACATTAAGGACTTTAGAAAGTTACTCAAGACCACGCTCTACATAGAGCATTACGGCGACATCATGAGACTTGTCCAAAGACCCCTTCGATCTAATTGTGCCTGACACCGCTCTCCTCTGACCCGCCTTTGCCCCTCTCTTCCCGCTTCCCCCCTCCTACCCTACCTCCTCATTGTATACAGCACATTGTAGATAGCTCAACCTGTATATTGCATCTTATAATTAAGCTACACCTGTATTAACCTACACAAACACTACTATACAACCACTGCATGCCGACACCCCCACACTATCCAATTTGATTCGTTTGAAGTGAAAACCGCTTTGATTTTTGGATAAAGCGCGGTACAAATCCTTTTAAATAAATAAATTTAGTGGGATGCACCACCACCGGAGGGTGTCGGCCACGGGAGATGTTATTTGGATCAGATCCTGTAGACTCCCTTTGGCCTGAGTCCACTGGGTTGAGAGTCTCCATTGTGTCTGACGCATGTGAAGTCTGGCATATGGGACTACATGCACTGTGGAGGCCATGTGGCCCAGCAGGGTTAGAAAGCAGTGTGCTGAAGCCTCTTGGCTTTGTAGCATGCTTGTGGCCAAAGCTACTAAGCGGTCCATGCGGTACACTGGGAGAAAAGCTTTGCACTGCTTGGTATCTAGGATGGCACCTATGAATTCCAACCTTTGTGTTGGAACAAGGTGTGACTTTGGAAAGTTTATGACGAACCCGAGGAATTGAAGAAGGGTTAGGGTCTTTTGTTGAGACGAGCAGAGTTCTCCAGGAGAGTCTGCCTTTATGAGCCAGTCGTCTGCACAGGGGAAAACATAGATTTTGTGTTTTTGAAGATGAGCTGCCACTACAGTCATGCATTTTGTGAAAACTCTTGGTCCAGATGCCAGGCTGAAGGGGAGAACCCTGTATTGATAACAGGCTTCTTGATATGTGAACCTGAGATACTGCCTGTGGCTTGGGTGTACAGGAGATGTGTACAGACCTCTTTGAGGTCTAGGGAACAAAGCCAATCGTTTTCCTGGATGTAGGGAAGAAGGGCTTCCCCCCAGGAAGATCATCTTGAATTTTTCTTTTACCAGGAATTTGTTTAGATTTCTGAGGTCCAGGATGGGCCTGTGGCCTCCTGACCTCTTTGGAATGAGGAAGTAGGGGGAGTAGAAGCCTTTGAACCGTTCCTGAGGAGGAACTAGTTCTACAGCTCCTTGTGTAAGGAGAACGTTTATGTCCTGCTGGAGGAGGGCCTCCGACAAGGGGGGGAGGAGGGGGGGTTGAAAGGATAGCCCCCTCAGAAATAGTGAGGGAGAAGCTCTTGAAAGTTGAGTTGATACCCCTTCTGTATGATGGCGAGAGTTCAGTTTTCTGTGGTAATGGTATGCCATTTCTGGCTGAACAGTAAAGCGTAGTTACTCACCTGTAACAGGTGTTCTCCGGGGACAGCAGGAATCAGTCCTCACATATGAGTGACGTTGGCACAGATGGAGACCTCGCGGAAGCATCCCCCCAGCTTTCAAAGAAAGCTTTTGGGAGATGCCACCACGCATGTGCAGTCCCCTTACCGCCCAAGAGTGCCATCTTGCTCAGTCAAATGACATAGCTAAAAGACGGCAAAAATAAAAGATGGTAAAGGAGCAACTCCAAGGGGAGGAGGGAGGGTTGTGAGGATTGATTCCTGCTGTCCCCAGAGAACACCTATTACAGGTGAGTAACTATGCTTTCTCCGGGAACAAGCAAGAAGTCAATCCTCACATATAGTATTCCCCAGCTACAGGCTACCGAAAACCCATAGCAAAAACAGGACTCCCGTGAGGGGAACCACAAGCAGCAGCAATTTTAGTCCGTGCACACAGACCAAAGTAGGACCCCTGTGTCTGCTGAAAACAGCACTCCAGTAGCCTGAACACAGAAGGGTCGGAGGGTAGGAGGTTGCCTAGATCCCGAAAAGGTTACGGAGCACAGCCTGGCCGAAGGCACTGTCCCATCTATCCAGGCAGTACTGAGTTGCGAAAGTATGGCCTAAAGACCAGGTGGCGGCCCGCAGATGTCCACCATCGGGACAGAGCACAAGTTTGCCACCAAAGCCACCATGGCCTGGACACGGTGAGCCGTGACGCGGCCTTCCAGTGGAAGCCTCTCCTGCCCATAAGCAAAGGCGATACAGTCCGCCATCCATGTGGACAGCGTACGCTTGGTCACCGCCTCCCCCAGCCTACTGGGGTCACAGGAGATGAAAAGCTGAGAAGCTTTGCGGTGGCCTTAGGTGCGTTGGATGTAGAAGGATAAGGCCCTCTTACAGTCCAATGAATAAGGGACCGTCTCTCGCCCGACTGGAGTGAGGTCTTGGGAAGAAGGGAGGAAGTACCACTTCCTGATTAGGATGGAAGGGCGACACTACCTTCGGCAGGAACTTGGGGTGTGTGCGAAGCACCACTCTGTTCTTGTAGAACCTGGTGTAGGGTGCCTCTGCCACGAGGGCCTAGAGCTGCTAACTCTGCAAGCGGAGGTAACCGCATCCAGGAAAACCACCTTCCAAGAGAGGTAGCGAAGGGAGCAGGTAGCCAGATGCTCGAAGGGCGGGCAAGTGAGCTGCCCCAACACCACGCTGAGGTCCCATTCAGTCACCAGAGGGCAAACTGGGGGTTTTGACAGGGGCAAGCCCCGAAGGAAGCGGGTCACCAAAGGTTGGACCGAGAGGGGCTTACCATCCACTAGGTGGTGGTGCGCCGCCAGGGCACAACGGTGCACTTGGACGGAGTTAGACTGGAGCCAGGATTGGGAGAGAGGGAGAAGGTACTGCAATACCAAAGCCACCGGGCAGGAGAATGGATCCGCCCTCTGATCGGCACACCAAACAGAGAACCTGCGCCATTTGAGGGCATACGCCTTCCTAGTAGAGGCCTTATGAAAGGCCAGCAGAATGTCTTCAACCTCAACCAGAAGGTTGAGGGAGGTGAGAGAGTCACCCTCTCAGCAGCCACGCTGTCAACGAGAGGGACCCCAGGTTGGGGTGTAGAAGAGAGCCTCCATCCTGAGATAGGAGTCTTGGGGCAGTGCCCAAGGGGATGAGGGAAGGCCTCCACTGCCAATTGCAGCAGCAGTGGGAACCATGCCTGCCTGGGCCACCTGGGAGCTATCAGGATAAGCGAGGCCCTGTCGTGGAGAGTTCTGAACAAGGTCTTGGCGATCAGCGGCATTGGAGGGAAGGCATACATGAGGCCTTCCGACCACGAGACAAGAAATGCATCCGCTGCCACCCTGTAGGGGTGGGCCTGCCGGGAACAGAAGCAGGGCAACTGAAAGTTGTCCGGACTGGAGAACAAGTACATCACAGGTTCCCCCCAAAGCTGGAAAAGTCAACTGGATATCCTGGGATGCAGCTGCCACTCGTGCAGCTGGAGAACCCTGCTGAATCTGTTCGCCAGTAGGTTGCCTGGCCTGGCTGGTACACTTCCCTCAGGAGGATACCCTGTTGTATCGCGAATGGATAGAGACCCAGTGCCCCCTGGCAAAGGACATGAGACCCCGTGCCCCCTTGTTTGTTCATGTAGAACACTGTCTGTCTGGACTAGGACCGGCTGGTGGCACAGGTGGTGACAGAAAACTCTCAGAGTGAGGTGTATCGCTCGGAGCTCCAGGAGGTTGATCTGTTGGGCGCTCTCGTCTGGCGACCAGGTACCCTGGGTGCGGAGGGTTCTGCAGTGGGCTCCCCAGCTGAACAGGGAGGTGTTTGTGGTGAGGACCCTCAAGTGGTTGAGAGTCTGGAAGGATATGCCCGCTTCTAGGTGTTGGGATGACTGCCACCAGACCAGGGAATCTGCCAACAGGCAGGTCACCGCAACCCTGTCCCGGAGGCGGCCTATGGCCTGAGACTACTGGTCCCGGAAACACCACTGCATCGCCCTCATATGGAGGAGAGCATCTTGGGTGACGTGGACTGTAGAGGCCATGTGTCTGAGGAGACACAGAAGGTGCAGGGCAAGCACCGAGAGACAGCGTTGTATGTTTCGAGACAGAGATCTGAGACGATCTGCCCGGTTCTTGGGCAGGAAGGCCTTGGCCTGGAGGGTGCCGAGCTTTGCCCCGATGTACTCCAGGCATTGTGCCGGGAGGAGGTGAGACTTATGATGAAGCCCAAGTGTTGCAGAACCTGGATGGTGCATGCAGTGGCCTGCTGCACTTCTGGGGCTGTGCCTCCCCTTATGAACCAGCCGTCCAGGTAGGGAAACACGAAGATCCCTTGGAGCCTGAGGAAGGCGGCCATGGCTGCCAGGCATTTCGTGAAGACCCTCAGGGCAGAGGCTAGGCTGAAGGGAAGCACCCGGTAGTGAAAGTGTTTGTCCCCTATCACAAACCACAGGTCCTGCCTGTGGTTGTGGTGGATAAGAATGTGGGTATAAGCATCCTTGAAGTCTAAGGAGCATAGCCAATCTCCCTGCTGGATGTATGGCAGCAACGTTCCAAGGAAGAGCACCTTGAACTTGGAGTGGAGGAGTGGCCTAGTGGTTGGGGCAAGGTACTTCAGGCTGGAAGGTCGGGGGGGTTCAAATCCCACTAGAGGACAGCAACCTTGGGCCGGAAGGACTGGGGTTTTTAGTCCCACAGGTGCTCCTTGTGGTCTTGGGTAAGCCACTTAACCCTCCACAGCCCATGTTCCCTGTAAAATAGTTATCTCCAAGTTATAATGCCCTGTTCAATGTAATTTCAGTTTGTTCAATGTAAACCGCACTGATGCAGAATAGCGCGGTATATAAGAGAATGTAAATAAATAAATAAATAACTTCTCCCTCACCAGGAATTTGTTGAGATTGCACAGGTCGAGGATGGGCTTTAGGCTCCCTGTCCTCTTTGGGGCGAGGAAGTATCTGGAGTAGAAACTTCTGCCCTTGAGGTGGTGGGGCACTGGTTCCACCGCTTTGTCCTCGAGAAGACCTATTAACTCCTTCAGGAGAAGGTCCCGGTGGAGAGGAGGCCTGAGGGGCTCTCTTGGGAAATAAGGGGAGGTGTCTGAGTCAGGTGGAGGAGGTAATCCTCCTGGACTACCCTCAGAGCCCAGGAATCGGTGGTGATGGACAACTACCTCTGGGCATAGAGGGCCAGACGTCCCCCTGTGGGCTGCTGATCTCCTTGGCGTAGAGAGGCTATGATGAAGGAGTTAAAAGCTCCCCTCTGGCTGGGCTGGAGCCAGTGCCTGGGGTTTTGGAGCCTTCTGCTTACACGAGCCATGCCCATGTCCCTTGGCCTGCTGACCCTGTGGGGGAGCCGGGGAGGCCTGATAGGGTGGGTAGTTTTGGTTAGCAGCTCCCTTCCTTGGGTAAAAGGGTTTTTACCCGAGCCCTTCCGTCAGGGAGGGGCAGTTGTATTCTTGGAGAGCCTGGTCCTCGTCATGAACTCCATCTCCATCTCGGCCACCTTGTCGGTCATAGGTTTGCCGAAGAGGTTCTCCCCTTGGCATGGGACGTTGACCAATTTGTCCTGAACACACTGCTCGAGGTCGGACGACTGAAGCCAAGCCTGACGGCATGCACCGATGCCCACTGTGGCTACCCATGGCTACCAACTCAACCCATCATAGGCTGCTCAAGACATAAATTTGGAGCACTCACGGATGGCCTTGGACAGGCTCCTGAACCGCTGCAAAGATTCCTCGGTGAGACCAGCCGAGAACTTGGCAAGTTCCTTTGCCAAATCTCTCAAGTACATGCCCATGTACAGCTGGTAGGCCTGGATCTGGCAGATGAGCATCGAGCCCTGGTAGCACTTCCTGCCAAGGGCATCCCAGGTGTGGGCATCCATGCCAGGGGGCACCGAGGAGTGCATCTTCTGGCTTTTCAGCCGACGCATGGCTGACTCCACCACTATGGAATTGTGCGGCAGCTGTGACTTCTGGAAGCCCGGGCTCTGGCGGACCCAATTCATCGAGTCAAACCGTCTGCTTACCACTGGCACCAATGCCGGTGTCTCCCACATGTGGAGCATGAGTTGTTCCAGGATGGGAGGAATGGGCACCGTGAGCAATTCCCGAGGAGGGGCCTCGTACTGGAGGATCTCCAGCTCGTCCACTCCAGGGTCCCCCTCCGACTCTGTCAGAAACGCCAGGGCCTTGGACATGTCCTTGACAAAGAACAAGAAGCCCATGTCCTCTGGTGGGGACCGCCTCAGAGGTTCTGAGACTGGGGGAATCGGAAGGGATGTCACGGTGGCAACGGGTATCAGGAGACTCCTCATCCTCCGTCTCCCATTCAGAGTACTCCGAGGATGACTTGTAAGCGGGCTTCTCCGTGGGCTTCGAGGCCCCCGAAGCCCTACAGTCGACACCCGGTAGACTGGCCGGGGATGACTGAACTCCTGTCGAACGGGACACCGATCATGACCTTGGCTGAAGATTGGCTCAGCCTCCAGGGATGTCTTGGATGTCGAGTGCCCGGTGGTCGGGGCAGATGAACTGGACATGCCGGACAACAGTGCCTACTGCTGGCCCATGAAGACAAACTGCACTCCAGGGCCGCCATTCTGGACTCCAGGCCAGAAGGTTCCGCAGCCTTTGGCGTGGGCCTCGAGGAACTTGGGCCCAATGCCGGCTCCCCCGAAGGGGAATCCTCGATGAGGATAGTGTCTGGAGACCAAGGCCAGTCCACAACTGGATCCTTCCGGGTCAACTTGGCAGGTCTCTCCTTTTCCGGCGCCTCAGACAATCGTCACAGACTGCGAGACCGGGACCAAGAGGTTCTTGGCTGGTCGGAACCATGCAAGGACGCCGCCTTCAAGGGTTTCTTCTTCTTCCTATGTTCCCTCGAGGGGGACCCCCCTCTCCAATGAACCACAATGATGCTCGGGTTCGGAAAGCTCCTCCTGAGATTTTGGGGCCTCAGATGAAGCTCTGGCCTTCGGAGTCATTGGGGATTCAGGGAAGAACTTATTGTGCTGCTGCTGGCGACTCTTCAGGGCATTGCTGGACATCCGTTTGCAGAGACTGCAGGCCGCCGGGTCATGGTCCGGCCCAAGGCAACGGAGGCAGCAGTCATGTGTGTCGGTCAAGGACATTATTTTAGAGCACCGATCACACTTTTTAAAGTCACTGGTAGCCATGGGGGAAAAAAAGTACCCCTGTGAGGTCGAAGACACTCTGCGCTGCCAGTGGGGAAAAAGGACGCCAAGGCGCCAGAAAATAAAAAGAATGAAGACTATAAAAATGAACTGAACTAGACGCCCAGGCACCGAGGATGGTAGGCGGAAAGAGTACCGGTGCAAGACCGGAGTAGAGTTTGAAACTCGGGTACAAAAAAAAAAAATCTACTTTTTATGGGGGCAAGTCAGACAGCGCCTGAAGGGCTCCGCTGAAAAAAAGGAGACTGGACAAGATAGCACCCTTGGGCGGGAAGGGGACTGTGCATGGATGGTGGCATCTCCCAAAGGCTTTCTTTGAAAGCTGGGGGGATGCTTCCGCGAGGGCTCCGTCGGTGCCGATGTCACCCATATGTGAGGACGAACTTCCTGCTTGTTCCCCGAGAAAGTAAGTCTGCCTGGAATGGGTATCTGGTCCTGTAGATTCTGTTGCGGACTGGCTATGTTCCCTATCTGGGAGTCAAAAACTCAACGGAGCAGAGCTGGTTGAGTTTGGAGTTGTGTTTTTGTGAGTCTGGGCTTCTTGGCCTGCTTGGGTCCCTACTGCTTCTGTTGTGGGTGGTAGGTTAGCTGGGGGTAAGAAGGGTAAAACCTTCTCTTCTTGAAGTAGAAGGCTTTCTTGGGTGGTGCTTTCTTTTTAGAGGGGTCAGATGTTTTACTAGAGAGCCGTTTGAGAGTGGTATCATCGGTCTCCAGTTCCCCTGCCTTTTCTCGCCAGGTTTTCACCCGTGCAGGAAATTTTGCCAAGGTTATCTTGTACCCATTGTTGCAAATCTGAGGCCTGAAGCCAAACCATCTGCCTAGCCCCCTATAGGAATAGAAGATGCTCTGCTGGATGACAAATGCAAAGGCGGCTTTGTTGACACATTTTGATATATTCTGACTATGGGAGAGGACATCCCGTAAGGCTGGTCGTTTTTCCTCTGGGAGGAATCCTTCCCAGTCCTTGTTCAGTTCTTTCAGGAACATCCCCATGTAGAGGATGTTTGAATTTATTCTACTAGCCAGCATCGATGCCTGAAAAGAGCATCGGGCAAAGGAATTGAGGTTCCTTGATTCATGGCCTGGAGGGATTGGAGCATGGTTCTTCCCACTCTTTATCTGGCGCAGTGCCAATTCCACCACCATGGAATGTTGGGGAAGTTGTGGTTTTGAAAGCCGGGGCAGTTGGGCACTCGATACATAGTAGCCAAACGACGACTTATAGGGGAGATGGTAAGAGGAGTCTCCCACATTCGTAGCATTAAATTGTGTAGAATTCAATGCACCAGCAGGATGGTGGCTTCTTTGGGTGCTGCAGGATCTCCAGCTCCTCTGCTCTTGGTTCCGGTTCCAATGCCGCCTGGATTGAGGGGCCCGCCACAATATCCCTGATGAATTCCTGAAAGGAAATGTCCTCAGGAGGGGATTTTCTTCGGGTATTGGCTGATAGTGGCAAGGGTTCCGATGCAAAGTCCTGAAGGTCATTGAAGTCCAGCGACCGGTGATCAGAACCGGATACATCAGAATTGGACTCCGGTGAGTATCGGTGGTGCCGATGTCGAGTATCATATCGATGCCTCTCGATATCCTCAGGGTTGAAGCCCTGCACAGTCCAGGAGGGATCCATGGATGGTGGTAGTATCGGTACCGGAACCAAAGTCTCGGTGTCTAGAGGCCCCTGCTTCGATGTTGATGGTACAATTGGGGATGGCTGCTGGGGGATCTAGGTCGGTGCTACTAGCCGATTCTCTGGGACTATCGGTGCCAGTGGTACCGATGCCGCCAGGCAAGCTGCTGTCCTTTCCAAGGACAGCATCCGCTGGTCCAAGGATGGAGCCTGTGCCTGGTCGCCAATGTACCAGTGCACAGCATCGGGGGTTTCACAGAGACTGAGGCCCCGGGTACCTCCCGAATCCCCACCAGGGCTTTGGAGGACAAGTCCTCCCGCCAGGAATGCTTGGACCTCTGGCTTGAGTCCGACGAAGTCCTGGACAATTCTCAGTGCAAACGGGAATGTTCTCTCGATTCCCGAAGCTTACCGGAGGAGTCCTTAAACTTATGGCTCGGTTCCTTCGGAGCCTCCGAGGGTTCCCGGGGTCTGGACTTATCTTTTTGAAGGTGAGATGGAGAAGAAGGCTTCTTTGATCTCCCCATGTCTGGATTCCTTAGAATGCTTAGAGGTTTGAGAGCCCGATGACACCCTTGAAGAATTCGAGGCCAACGATACTGTGTCCGAAGGAAAAAGCTCTCTGAACGTCTTGGCCCAGTCCCCCAAACCCCTTTTGGTCATTTGTTTGCATATGGAGCACTCTTGAGGGATGTGGTCGGTACCAAGGCATTTAACGCACCAATCATGCTTATTAGTAATCTATATAGTGCATGAACATTTTGTGCATTTTTTAAAGCCGCTGGCGGGCTTTTCCATAATTAGAAAGGGGTGGGCAAGGCCCACAGGATACAAGGCCCTAAAGGAAAAATCCAACTTTTTTTTTTTTAGTAAAATAAAGAATAAAAATTAAAGAGAAATGTAGTATTGATCGATACTGAAATTAAGCGGAAAAGGAAGGTTGTGATGATTCTTCAGCGGTAACAGGGAGACGTCCTGTCAGCTCAGTGAAAAAAGAACTGAGTAGAGTACGTTGGAAAAGCAGGAAGACACCAGCACAGGTGCAGTAGATTGCTCCCAAAAGCTTTCCTATTGGTAGCTGGGGAGCTTCCCGTGTGGGCTCCGTCGGTACCCGATGTCACTCCTACCTGCTTGCTCCTGGAGATTAAACCTTATATGAAGATTGATTCAATCTATGTAGTTTCCTATTCTATACAGACTTTCTGTTCATTAGCATGCTAGCAACAAGCATTTTTACCTGCTACCCCTGCCACACTAACACTTCTCAAGACTGAAATAATTCAACCTACTCCAATGGAATAGAGTAGCAGCCTAGTAGTTGAAGCAGTTGGCTGAGAACTGCCATTCCTTGTGATCTTGGCCAAGTCAGTTAACCCTCTATCGCCTGAAGTACAAACTTAGATAAGCCCTCTAGGAACACGTAAAAACAGTGCATTGCAAAAGTATTCATCCCCTGTGTGTGTGTCCTGTTTTGTCGCATGACCTGGAATTAAAATGGAGTTTTGGGGGTTAGCACTCTTTGATATACACAACATGCCTATGACTTTGAAGTTGCAAAATATCCTTTATTGTAACACAAATAATTAAGACAAAAAAATCTAATAGCAGGAGTGTGCATATGTATTCACCTCCCAAAATCAATATGCTGTAGAGCCACCTTTTGCTGCAATGAAAGCTGAAAGTCTCTTGGGGTATGTCCCTATTAGCTTAGCACATCTAGCCACTGGGAATTTCACCCATTCCTTAAGACAAACAGCTCCAACTCCTTCAAGATAGATGGGTTGTGTCGGTGTACAGCAATCTTACAGTAATGCCACAGATTCTTAATTGGATTGAGGTCTGGGCTTTGACTAGGACATTCCAAGACACTTAAATGATTCCCTTTAAACCAGCTTTAGCAATATGTTTAGGGTCATTGTCCTGCTGGAAGGTGAACCTTCGTCCCAATCTCAAATCTCTGGCAGACTCAAAACAGTTTTCCTCAAGAATTGCCCTGTATTTAGTGCCATCCATTCCTTCAATCCTGACCAGTTTTTCTGTCCCTGCCAATGAAAAACATCCCCAGAGCATGATGCTGCCACCACCATGTTTCACTGTGGGAATGGTGTTCTTGGGGCGATAGGCAGTGTTGGGTTTGCGCCACACATGGCGTTTCACATGATGGCCAAAAAGTTAAATTTTTGTCTCATCTGACCAGAGAATCTTCTTCCATGTTTGGGGAGGTCCACCACATGCTGTTGTGCAAACTTCAAAAGTGTTTTCTTCTTTCTTTCTTTAACAATGGCTTTTTTCTGGCTGCACTTCCATAAAGCCCCACTCTATGGAGTGTATGGCTTAAAACGGTCCTATCGACAGATACTCACATCTCTACTGTGGATCTTTGCAGCTCCTTCAGTGTAATTCCTGGTGTCTTTGTAGCATCCCTGATTAATGTCCTCCTTGCCTGATCTGTGAGTTTTGGTGGGCGGCCTTCTCTTGTCAGGTTTGTAGTGGTGCCATATTCTTTCTAATTTGTTATAATGGATTTAATGCTGCTCCGTGGGATATTAAAATTTGGGATTTTTTTATAACGCAATCCTGATCAATACTTCTCTACAACTTTGTCTCTGACCTGTTTGGTGTGCTCCTTGGTCTTCATGTTGCTTGCTCAGTGGCGTTGCATAGTCAGGGGCCTTTCAGAACAAGTATATGTACTGGCATCATGTGACAGATCATGTGACACTGATTGTAAACAGGTAGACCCTAATCAACTAATTATGTGACTTCTTAAGTTAATTGGTTGGCCCAGATCATATTTAGGGGTTTCATAGCAAAAGGGATAATAAGTACATATGCACTCACAGCTTTTCAATTTTTACTTGTTTTTTTTTTATATATATAAGGTATTTTATTGTCATTTCACTTCACCAATTTGGACTATACTGTTAGGTCCATTACCTAACATCCAAATGAACCTCAATTTTCATTCCAGGTTGTATGCAATGCGACAAAACAGGACAAAACCTAAAGGGATGAATACTTTTGCAAGAAACTGTACCTACTATACCTGAATTTATGATAACACTAGAAAGGCTAAACCCATTCCATCAGACCCTTCAGAGTCAAATGCCCAGAGACAGGACAGTTTCTATTGGCTCTTAAAGGGTTAGCCTGAACTGAGGACGACAGTAAAACAGGTATTATTAATGCAACTTCATAGTCTATAAATAAAATAATAAACCAAGTATACTGAACATCTGATCAGCGTGAAGGGACTAATGAACTCTTAAAAAGATGCTTTCCTAAACTGAGGATGATCAAGAACTACAAAATATTAAACAAAGTCCAAAGATATGCTTAAAGAAGAAAATGACTAAACACATTTTACAAGACCACAGATTATGTTGAATGTCTTTCTAGAATTTAACAAGACTGCACCCCACACAGAAAAGCCAGGCAATATCTTTGTGGAGAAACATGTTTCAGGAACAGACCACTACAGTATATCAGGATATTCAAAGGGAAATTCACAACTATCTGGAAATGTATAGTATTTAGCTCCTGAAGAAATATTCCTGGTGTATGCTCTTGGCTGGTTTTGTTGTCTTAGTATCATTTTAATTGCTATGCTTTTTATAAATTGCTTTATTCATACTGTACCTTAGTCCTGGAACCCTGAGAGAGAAATAAATTTGATCCATATACTTGGCTCTAAATGGATATCTGTTAGTAAACTGGCAGGGAGCAGTAAACACTCAGGATGCAGAATAGTGCAGGGCCCTAAGACAGGGTTGAGAGGCTACAGAACTGTGGATTTGATGGATTTTTGCGCATTATCACAGTTGGTTTCCATACTAGTTTCACTGTTATCACGTTGTCTTTATGCCTGAGAATACTCTTGGTACATAAGTATACTCTCACACTTCCGTCCCTAACAGCTGATTTCTATAGCGGACTGCTTAAGCAATTTCTTAGTATCAATTTCTCGTTCCTACCCCTTTGCCTTCACATCAATAAGCTTGGACATTAATATATGCAATATGTCTAATATTCACTCTGTGAATATTAGAGCCCCGCTGAACATATTTTGACAGCTTGAACTGTGACCTCTAGATTTTGGTGCAAATTGATTCTCCATTTAAAAGACAGCCATCCTGAGTGTGGATCTTTTTCATTTATACGGCAACTAGACACCGCTCCATTTATAAGGCTAGTTCACACTTTGGGACTTCACTGTTTCAGTAAGTATTGACTGATTTAGCCATGGTTATGCTTGAGAAGTTTGGACAGTACCAAATAATGCATGCATTACTTTAATAACTGAAAGTAATTGGTCATCATACATTTTTAAAGTCTTAGCACACTCTGTTTTCTGTTTCTGAGGGCAGCAGTTCTGCCACAAGTGCCTTTTAAGTTAAGGGGTACTCAGATGCCGGCTGTTTGCATGGCATTCTTCCCATTGTTACTAAGCAAATGAGATATTATTTTAAACATTCTTTGTCTGCAGACGAATTATCCTACACTAGACATAGTTGAAATAGAGTATTCTCACAGCAGTACTCTAAGAAAAAGGTATTTTCAAACTTATTTGTGAGCGTGTATCTGGGACCATACTTTAATGCACATCTTTTTTGCAGTGGTTTGCTGCTGGTTTCTGTTATATGATGTCATATGAGTCCTTTTAACCTATACAATCTGAATCTAAAGATGATCCCCCCTCTTTTATGATCAGTAGTTCTCCTTTATGGCATAGTGTCTCCCGAGCATAGCCTCTAAAAAAATACTTGATTTTATTAGCCCTCCTCACCCCTTTACTGGTGCATAAGCACAGGCGCCTTAACTGGCTTGTTCCTTTGCAATACAAGCACTTTATCACTTTTTAGATTTATATTAGGTTTCCATTTCTTCCCGCAGTCACATAAGGTGCACAGAATTATGTTCACACTCAGTCTTGCTACCCCCACTTGGGGCTTTTATTCTTTTAAGTGTTTTTGTTATTTTTTAAAAATTTTATTTATTAAATGTTGTTAGCTTTTATATTTATATATTTTTTAGTTTTTATATGTTATTTTATCGTATTTATGCTTTTTGTTCTTGAGGTGTGTACCCCTGAAAGCGGCCAGACGGCCAAAACACATTGGGGTTGTTGGATTAATCAAGTGTTCGAATTGCTAGCTGTTCTTTGCACCTGCTGTTTCTTCTTCACTCCCATGTGGGTGTTTTGCTCTCTTCTGGACTCCGTTCTAAAATCAATCACATACAGATGGTAACATCATCCTGATGGAGCCAGGATGGACTGCTCCCCATAGAGCTTAAGAGAGTCTAGAAAAATTCAGGGGTGTGGAAGAGCTCGCCCCCCTGGTGTGGTTAAAGCTCCCCCCTCACCCTCCAGTCTACTTCATCTGCCAGCAAAGCTCAAGGGATTCACTCTCCTCAACTTCATTTGAAATTTTGGCTAAATAAGACTTTGGATTCTTTAAAAAGGTTAACCCAGTGGACCAGAATAGGTACATTACGGTTTTAAATTGTAACATAAGATAACCAAAACTCCCAAGGTGCTCACATATGATGCCGACAGGATGTTTGTGTGACAGAAAAGAACATCTGTCTCCCTAAAGAATGCCTAAAGAGCTTGAGGTAATATATGCAAGATTCTATTTCTTAAGGAATACAGCCTGTGGAAACTTTTGACAGACTTTTAAGATGTCCCCAAGACCTATAAAAACTTTTGGGTTTACTCAGGATTTACAAAACTTAAAAAAACTGAGGAAAGCTGAATGCAGACTGAGGAAAGACCTTTCCAATGACAATAGGCATATATATGCAAAAACTTACAAATCAAATATAAAAATCTGACCATGATGGCTAAATATGACCACATCTCTAAATCAATCCATGCTAATGAAAATTATCCAGAGCAATTCTTCATTACTCAGTTTGTGCCAAAAGATCACCTTCCTTCATGCTCCTCATCCATCCCCCTGCAGAACAAAATTAGTTTTTTTTAAAATGGATAAAATAATAGGTCTACATAGTCAGGCTTTTCCAATGAGACTATTTTTCACCACTCCCACTGAAGTCACTTGACTTGAGTGGTGCTGCTCCAATTCCTGTAATCAAAGCATCTTTTCACAATTCTCTCTATTAACTGAATTTCAATTTTAGATAAACTGGTTAGTTCTTTAAATTCTACTTTCTCCTGCAGATTTAATCTCTCCTAGTTTGATCAAGGACTGCTGGCCTTCTTTTGCTCCAATATTCTTAGATCTGATCAATTCTAGCCCTGAATTGGGTATTGCTCCAAGAGCTTGGAAGCACTCCTTCATCTGCCCATTCTTAAAGAAAAGTAAAGTAATCTTGATGTCAAATTATCAGGAAATTAATTGCCGCATTTCCAATTTACCAGTTTCCACAAAATTACTGGAAAAAGCTGTTGCACATCAAATAACCAGATTCATAGATGCTAATAATATTTTTCCATCTGCATTAATCAGGATTCCGATGTGGTCATAGCACAGAACTGGCATTAATCAGTCATGTTAAATTAGATTATTAGCCATCAAGATAATTGTATGGATGTTTTGTTTATTCAACGAGATTTAACTGCAGTGTTTGATGTAATTGACCAGTCCCTCCTTCTGAGTTGATTAGAAGTAGTTGGTGTTTCAGGAATAAGCTTTAAACTAGAGTCACTCATATTTCTCCCAAAGGAATTTTGAAGTTATAGCTCAGAAGATGACATTTAACTTACTTGCCTCCATAGAAAAGGACAGGTAATGATATCGGCAAGACAGAGCCTGTAGCTCAGAAATCTGCCTTGCAGAACAAATTGCAACCAAGAAGACTTGTCTTGAGCATCAAATCCTTCAGAGTAGTGCACTTCAATGGCTCAAAGGGCCCTAAGCACCAGATGAAGAAAGCATGAAAAATCCAGTTGCAAGGCTAGAGACTTACCATCCACCGGACCCCTGAAACAGGCCAAAGCTGTCACCCGAACCTTCAGGGAGCAATGAGAAAAGCTTTTCTCCAGACCATCCTGCAGAAAAGCCAACAGGGATGGCACTTTGGCCACTTCAGGAGCCAGCTGCCGTGCACCACACTATTGCCCAAACAGGCACCAAACCCACACGTATGCCAGGTTGGCAGACCTCCTCTGAGCAGACTGGAAACCACCGCTGGAGAGCAGCCCTTAGTGCTAGTTGTCTTCTCTCAAGAGACTGGCATCAGTCATCAGAAGGATCCATGAGAAATCATCCAGTGGCACGCCCTTCCTCAGATGACAGGGCTGCTGCCTCCACCGCAGGCTAGTCTTCACCATCATTGGGCACGCAAACTTGGGGACCACAGAGTCAGCAAGGACCACTGGAGTGGCTGCATATGAACACGGACCCATGGCACCATCTTGATCGTCACTGTCATCAATCCGAGGAGTTGAAGATAATTCTGGACTCTGGGGGCCTGCTGCGAACAAAACTATGCCAAGCAATCCACAGCCTTTTCACTTTCTCTTCTGGCAGGAAGACTCTGCCCACCCGAGTATCGAAACATGCTCCTAGGAACTCCATGGACTTGGAAGGCAACAACTGGCTCTTTCCCCAATTGATCACCCAGCCGAGACTTTCCAAAAAGGACACCTCGGGTAGCTACCACCACTATGACCTTGGAGAACACCCATGGGGCAGTGGAGTCCAAACGGGAGGGTGGTGAACTGAAAGTGAGAGCCAAGCTCAGCAAAATGCAGATACCTTGCTGATCCTCCCAGATCGGAAAAAGTAGTTACTCACCTGTAACAGGTGTTCTCCAGGAGCAGCAGGAATCAGTCCTCACATAAGGGTGACATCGACGTCGATGAAGCCCTTGCGGAGCACTTCCCAAGCTTTCCAAGAAAGCCTTTGGGAATGCAAGCACGCATGCGCGGTTCCCTTCCCGCCTAAGGTGCCATCTTGCTCAGTCAAATGACATAGCTAAAAACAGCACACAAAAATGTAAAAATAAACTATGTACAACTGCAACTCCCAGGGGAGGAGGGAGGGTTGTGACGACTGATTTCTACTGCTCCTGGAGAACACCTGTTACAGGTGAGTAACTACTTTTTCTCCAGGACCAAGCAGGAAGTCAGTCCTCACATATGGGTGACTCCCTAGCTCTGGGCTACCAAGGAACCCAGGTTGAACAAGAGAACTCCCTCTAGTCCCAGCATCAAAGAAAGGCTTTTCACTGACAGAACCTCCACCAGTAGCCCAACGGAGGGCAGGAGTTGCCTAAACCTCAAAGAGATTCCGGAGTACTGCCTGGCCAAAAGCACTGTCCCTACCGGACTCCCTCTCCAGACAGTAATGGGCCGCAAAAGTCTGGCTTGAGGACCAAGTTGCAGCCCTGCAGATGTCCACCAATGGTACAAAGCGGAGGTGAGCCACTGAGGCAGCCATTGCCCTGACACGATGGGCCGTGACCCGACCCTGCAAAGGAAGGTCAGCCGCCCTGTAAGCCCAGCTGATACAGTCAGCTACCCAGGTGGACAAGGTACGCTTGGACACAGCTAACCCCAAATTATTAGGGTCAAAAGATATGAAGAGCTGAGTAGCCCTTCTATGCCCCTGCGTACGGTCAGGGTAGAAGGATAAGGCCCTCCTACAGTCTACGGTATGCAGAACTGCTTCAGCCTGGCTTGCATGAGGCCTAGGGAAGAATGTTGGAAGAACCACCTCTTGGTTAAGGTGGAAGGAGGAGACAACTTTTGGGAGGAACTTTGGATGAGTCCTAAGGACTACCCTGTTCCTATAGAAGCGGGTGTAAAGCCTGTCACAGACCAGGGCCTGAAGCTCACTCACTCGCCTGGCCGAGGTTAGGGCTATCAAGAAGAGTGTCTTCCAGGACAGGAAGCGTAGAGGGCCAGTAGCCATCGGCTCAAAAGATGGGCGAGTCAGTTGCTGCAAGACCACATTCAACTCCCACTCAGGAGCAGGAGGACGGATTGGAGGCTTGAGCAAAAGCAAGCCTCTGAGAAACCGGGACACCAAGGGGTGAACCGACAGAGAATGTACTTCCACCAGTGAGTGGTGAGCTGCTAGAGCTGAGAGGTTGACCCGAACAGAATTGGACTTACGTCCCTGATTTGATAAGTGCAGTAAGTACTGAAGTACTACTGGTACAGTACAGGAGAAAGGATCCTCTGTATGTAGCTGACACCACACAGAAAACCTTTTCCATTTGAGAGCATAGGTTTTCCTAGTGGACTGTTTCCTAGAAGCTAGGACAACCTCTTCAACTTCCTGAGGTAGGCCCCAGGGAGCCAAAACTACCCTTGCAGCCTCCAGGCCATCAAATTGAGAGCTTTGAGATTGGAGTGCAGAAGGGAACCCTGATCGTGAGAGAGAAGATCGGGTTGCAACCCCAGAGGCAGTGGGGGATCCAAGGCCAGCTGAAGCAGAAGTGGAAACCAAGGCTGTCTCGGCCACCTGGGAGCCACCGAGGCCTTGTCCTGAAGAATCTTGTACAGGGTTCGGGCCACCAAGGGCGTGGGAGGAAATGCATACAGGAGGCCCTGAGACCATGGGATCAAAAAAGCATCTGCTGCTATCCGCAGAGGATGCGGTTGTCTGGAGCAGAACTTTGGCAGCTGTTTGTTCAGTGGACTGGCAAACAGATCTATGGATGGAAGTCCCCATTTCAGGAAAATCCTCTGAACCACCAAAGGATGGAGCTGCCACTCGTGGGGCTGCAGAATCCTGCTCAACCTGTCAGCCAGGTAGTTTTCCTGGCCAGGAAGGTACACAGCCTTGAGAAGCATGTTGTGCTTGAGGGCAAACAAGCAAAGGTCCTGTGCTTCCTGACAAAGGAGCCTGGATCCAGTTCCGCCCTGCTTGTTCACATAAAACATGGCTACCTGGTTGTCTGTTTGAACTAGGACAGACTGATGAGCCAGGGTAGGAGAGAAGGTTTTGAGGGCTAACCGAATAGCCCTGAGTTCCAGTAGAATGATCTGCTGTGCAGCTTCCCAGGGAGACCGCAGGCCCTGGGTGCACTTGCCTAGACAATGAGCTCCCCAGCCCTGCAGGGAGGCGTCCGTGGTCGACACCACTGTGAACCCAGGAATCTGAAAAGGTACCCCTTGCAGCAGATTGGGTGGGTGCAGCCACCAGCTGAGGGAGTTCAGAAATTGTCTGGACACCCTTATCCTGTCTCTGAGGCTGCCTGTGGCCTGTGACCACTGAGTCCGAAGGCACCATTGTGCAGGCCTCATATGGAGCCTCACTAGACGTAATCTTTGGGCAGATTTACAGAGCGTATACCACTGTATTAACTTTTGATTTATCGCTCTAAAATTAATACCCTTCAATGCTTTGTAAACTTCTCCCTACCAATCTGTTCATCAAGTATATGGCTAGGTCTCAGACTTCCCGGCACAAAAAGGCAAACTGCCAAAAATCCAGCAGAGCCGTGCCAACTAGCATCAATGACCTGCCAAAATTGAACAGCTGATTAAATATATAAAAGGCTACTCATGCAAGATATCACCAAAAATCAATAAATGTATAACAAAAATTCTTCAAATGTAAGGGTGAATCCTTGCATACTCCAATAGGTTCAAAGACTTATCTTGGATACTAAGAGTCCAGAAAGATTTCCCAACGCTGTCTTGTTAGCGCTCCAACGCGTTTCTCCAAAACCGGATTCTTCAGGGGAACTTCTTTTCATCTATCATGTCTCCAACACCACCATTGAAGCCAGGTTAAAAATCGAGAGAAAAGCTCCTGCTTCCCATGGCGCTCTATAATCAAGCAAAAATATCAGCCAATTTTCAAGGGAAAGAGAACTTACATTAAGTCCAGATACTTAAAAGATAATCACATGTATCAGCCACCTCACCATCTAATGTTGGCAGATCCAAAATAACTCCAAAAGATGCTGCCCACGTCTCCAGAGGTAGTATCGCTCTTGTCTAAGAGAACGCCGCGCATGCGGACAAGCTGTAGCTAACGGCCTTTTTAAACCAGTATCACGCCAATCAGGTGAATGTAATGATCCTGCTTCCATGATTACATCAGGCAAGCACGCCATTCAATCATATTATTCAATCCTGTAGGCTCTACTGATTGTAAAACAAAAATCCATCTTTGTTCCAAGAACAGCAGGGATTGCTCCCTCGTTCTGTTTCCCCTGCCGGTATGTATCTGTTCGATGACAAAACATACCGGCAGGGGAAACAGAACGAGGGAGCAATCCCTGCTGTTCTTGGAACAAAGATGGATTTTTGTTTTACAATCAGTAGAGCCTACAGGATTGAATAATATGATTGAATGGCGTGCTTGCCTGACGTAATCATGGAAGCAGGATCATTACATTCACCTGATTGGCGTAATACTGGTTTAAAAAGGCCATTAGCTACAGCTTGTCCGCATGCGCGGCGTTCTCTTAGACAAGAGCGATACTACCTCTGGAGACGTGGGCAGCATCTTTTGGAGTTATTTTGGATCTGCCAACATTAGATGGTGAGGTGGCTGATACATGTGATTATCTTTTAAGTATCTGGACTTAATGCAAGTTCTCTTTCCCTTGAAAATTGGCTGATATTTTTGCTTGATTATAGAGCGCCATGGGAAGCAGGAGCTTTTCTCTCGATTTTTAACCTGGCTTCAATGGTGGTGTTGGAGACGTGATAGATGAAAATAAGTTCCCCTGAAGAATCCGGTTTTGGAGAAACGCGTTGGAGCGCTAACAAGACAGCGTTGGGAAATCTTTCTGGACTCTAAGTATCCAAGATAAGTCTTTGAACCTATTGGAGTATTCAAGGATTCACCCTTACATTTAAAGAAATTTTGTTATATATTTATTGATTTTTGGTGATATCTTGCATGAGTAGCCTTTTATATATTTAATCAGCTGTTCAATTTTGGCAGGTCATTGATGCTAGTTGGCACGGCTCTGCTGAATGTTTGGCAGTTTGCCTTTTTGTGCCGGGAAGTCTGAGACCTAGCCATATACTTGATGAACAGATTGGTAGGGAGAAGTTTACAAAGCATTGAAGGGTATTAATTTTAGAGCGATAAATCAAAAGTTAATACACTCATATGGAGCCTGGCATTGGGGGTCACATGTACTGTCGAAGCCATGTGGCCAAGAAGCCTCAGGCAGAGTCTGGTGGAGACCAGTGAACTGCTGAGAAACTGGTTTGCTAAGTTTATCAGTCTTTGGGCTCTGTCTTCTGGCAAGAATGCCTTGGCCAGGAGAGAGTCCAGCCTTGCCCCTATGAACTCCAAGTTCTGGGAGGGGAGCAAAGTGGACTTTGCGAAGTTTATTACAAACCCCAAGCTTTGAAGAAGAGCAATAGTTCTGAAGGTGGCCTGTCGGGCCTCCTGGCACGTCTGACCCCTTATGAGCCAGTCGTCCAGATAGGGGAAGACAAAGATTCCCTGATTTCTCAGGTAGGCCGCCACCACTGCCAGGCATTTGGTAAAGACCCTGGGAGCGGAGGTGAGGCCAAAAGGCAGTACCCAGTACTGATAATGGTTTCCTCCCACAATGAACCTAAGGTACTTTCTGTGGTCTGGATGAATGAGGATGTGAGTGTATGCATCCTTTAGATCTAATGAGCATAGCCAATCTCCCTGCTGGAGGTAGGGCAGAAGTGTTCCAAGAGTAAGCATCTTGAACTTTTCCTTCTCTAGGAATTTGTTGAGATTTCGGAGGTCTAGAATAGGCTGAAGGCCACCGGTTCTTTTGGGTGCCAGGAAATACCTGGAGTAGAACCCTTGACCTTGTAAGTGGGGAGGCACAGGCTCCACCGCCCTGTCCACCAACAGACCTTGGAGCTCCTGAAGGAGAAGATCTGTGTGCAGGGGAGGCCTTGGAGGCTCCCCTGGAAAGTATGGAGGAGGCAGTTGTTGGAAGTGTAGCAGAAAGCCTTTGTGGACTATGCTTAACACCCAACTGTCCACAGTGATGAGTGGCCACTTGTGGGCAAACAGGGCGAGGCGACCTCCTGTGCAGGGCTGGGAGAGAAGGGACGGAGAGGCTATGCCTAAGGAGTCAAAACCCCCCACCCTGCTGAGTGGGAGCAGGGGCCGGAGGCTTGGGAGTCCTCTGCCTACGGGGCCCATTACCCTGCCCCTTGGCTTGCTGACCCTGAGGGGCAGCTTGGGCGGCCTGGTACTGTGGGTGTTTGTAGGCAGTGCCCTTCCTCGGGTAAAAGGGCTTTTTACCCGAGCCCTTCTTTTTGTGAGAAGGGGCAGAAGTCTTCCTAGACAGCCTTGTCCTCGTGAGGTGCTCGGTTTCGAGCTGTGCAGCCTTCTCGGTCATGGGCTTGCCAAAAAGGTTCTCACCTCAGCAAGGGACATAGACCAACTTGTCCTGAAACCATGGCTCGAGGTCTGATGACTGCAGCCACGCCTGGCGTCAAGCCGCGATGCCGGCTGCCGCAACATGGGCCGAAGCCTCGAAGCCATCGTAGGCAGCGCGGGACATAAACTTGGAGCATTCCCGGATCCCCGAGGACAAGGACTTGAACCTCTGCAAGGGTTCCCCGGAGAGATCAGCAGAGAACCCTTGGCCAGGTCTCGCAAGTACATGCCCATGTACAGCTGGTAAGACTGGACACGGCAAGCAAGCATCGAGCCCTGGAAGCACTTTCTACCAAAACCATCGAGGTTACGGGCCTCCCTGCCAGGGGGCACCACGGAGTGCATCTTCTGACTTTTCAGGCGATGCATGGTCGATTCCACCACCATGGAATGGTGTGGTAGCTGCGCCTTCTGAAAGCCAGGGCTCTTCCGGAGTCGATAGATAGAATCAACCTGCTTGCTTAGAACCGGTGCCGAGGCCGGTGCCTCCCACATCCGGAAGAGGAGCCGTTCCAGCATCGGAGGAACCGGAACAGTAAAGGCCTCCTTCGGAGGAGAGTCGTACTGTAGGGCCTCGGGGTCCGCAGGGATAGCCAACGCGGTGGCCATATCCTGGACGAACTCCGAGAACCGGGTATCCTCCGGGGGGGGGGGGGGATGGGGGGATCTACTCCGGGGCTCAGACTGCAGTGAGTCCGACGGGATGCACAGAGTCCGGAAGGTGTCGGGGGACTCCTCATCCTCCGTCTCCCAGGCGGACTCGTCCGATGAGGAATCGGGGTCCGACCACGCGGGGCCTGTGAGCACCTGCCCCGACACCGAAGTCGACGCCCTCGGTCCCGAACGGGAGGAAGAGGGAGACCGCGACCGAGGTCAACCTCAAGCCTTTATGGTCTCGAGTATCGGCTTGGTCTCCGGGGTCGACTTCGATGTCAATGTCCCGGTGGTCGGGGCAGATGCGCCAGACAGGCTGGCCATCAGTGCCTGCTGCTGTTCCATGAAGGCAGACAGTCTGCTCTCCAAGGCTGTCAGCCTGAGACCCAGCTCAGGAGACTCAGCAGCCCCCGACTCGGGTTCCGGCGGCGCCGGGCCCGACGTCGGCACTCTGGGAGGAGAGTCCACGAGGACTACAGGACTTACGTGTCCAGCAGACTCCGGCTCCACTTGAGGTACTTTGGGAGGCTTCTCCTGTTCCACGGGTCCGGGGCGACGGTCGGGGGTCTGAGACCTAGCTCTCGAGGAGCCAGGGACCTCTTCCGACGACGCCCTCGTGAGCCGCTTCTTCCTCTTTCGTTCCCGTTCGGGGGACCCCCTGTCTGAGGAGCCCCGATGGGGCTCGGGATCCGATTCCCGAGATGTCGAGGCCTC
Organism: Ichthyophis bannanicus; assembly: GCA_033557465.1. Taxonomy (NCBI): domain Eukaryota; kingdom Metazoa; phylum Chordata; class Amphibia; order Gymnophiona; family Ichthyophiidae; genus Ichthyophis; species Ichthyophis bannanicus. The sequence continues at coordinate 712,300,150 of CM066033.1, read as the reverse complement.
AGACGAGGTCCGGGCCCGGCCGGAGGCAGAGTCGGAGAAAAGCCTTTCCTTTTGGTGCTGACGACTTCGAAGTGCCTTGGAAGACATTTTTCCACATGGTCCACACGTCTTAGGATCGTGGTCAGGACCGAGGCACCGAAGGCAGCAGTTGTGTGTGTCGGTGAGAGACATTAGCTTCTTGCATCGATCACACTTTTTGAACCCACTGGAAGCCATCGGGGAAAAAGAGAGTCCCCGCGAGGTCAAAGGACTGGCCTTCCAGGGAAAAAGAAAAAAAGGGCGCGAACGCCAGCCACGAAGGGCAAAAACCGAAAAAAGAAGATCGGGCTCAATACCGGTGTACCGAACCCGGCGGGAGGGGAACCGGCGTCGAACTGGAGAAAAAACAGCGAAGGAATCGCGAAAAAATCTAACTATTTTCCGGGAGGACTAGGACACACGTCCGGTGGGCTTCACGGAAAAAGAGAGACTTAGCAAGATGGCACCTTTAGGCGGGAAGGGAACCACGCATGCGTGCCTGCATTCCCAAAGGCTTTCTTGGAAAGCTGGGGGAAGTGCTCTGCAAGGGCTTCATCGACGTCGATGTCACCCATATGTGAGGACTGACTTCCTGCTTGGTCCTGGAGAATATGAAAATACACCTTGGCCAAATCCAGAGATGCCAGAACTCCCCTCAGCGCACAACTTCAATCACAGAATGTACAAGTGCTTGTTGACACCTCTGAGGTCCAGAATGGGCTGGATAGATCTGTCCTTTTTTGGCACCACAAATAGATGGAAAACTTGCTGTTGTCCTGATCGGCCGAGGGGACAGGCACCACTGCATTCGGAAGCAGCAACTTGCCCAAGGTAGTCCACACAGTGGCCCTTTTGATTGTAGACCCACAAGAGGAGATGAGGAGAGTGTCCAGGATCGGCTCTTTGCATTCCAGAATGTAACCGTACTGAATAGTGTCTAGCACCCAGCAATTCCTGGTGTCCCAAAGCTTGCCCCCAACTGAAGGAATCAGGGAATGGGCCCCCAAAATTTCACTGCACAGACTGTGAGGGTCCTCTTCTGGAGAGGACTATGTTCCTGAGCCCACACACTCCATGAAAGGACTGAGAACGAGCGCGAAGTCTGGAAGTAGGGGAGAAAGGCTTTCAAGGCCGGCAATGATGGGGGTCCTGAAACCAACAGGGGTCTGACCAGTGTGTCCACAGAGAGGGGGCGGACTGAAAAAGAGCTCCTGCCCGCTTCTCAGACCCACTGCACTCCTTTGGAAGGTGGTAAGATTTCATCTCGCCCAGGTCCTTCACCGGCTTCTCCAAATTGACTAACAAAAGAAGCTTCGCTTTATTTAACAGTATTTATATACCACCTTTTCCTTAAGTCAAGGTGGTTTATATTAAACTCAATTTTTACCTTATGAAACAAGACTGATTACATTAAACTCCATCACTGAACTCAACTATTTACATTGTAACAAGGTGTTTTAAAAAAACTCTATAACCTGGAGACATCAGTGTCATAACAGTATGCTCAGCTCTACTCCCCTGAAACCATTTCTTTGCTTTGCAGGTACTGCATTTAAGGTGGTTGGCAGGCAGATTCCTCTGAGAGCCTTCTGCAATCTTCGAGAGAGAGCAAGGGGAGACAGAGAAGGGAAAGGGTGTTGAGGCAATGAGAGGCTGCTGAACTCTTCCAAATCATTCCACTTTTTCTGGCTGCTCAACAGGGTAAGAGCATGGAACTGAACCAATTTTCCCTCCTCCTATGGCTACCGAAAAGTCTGCGGTCTAGTAGAGCCTCCCAAGTTGTGCTCAAATGAGAGAGTCACCCTCAAGCTGTCATTCACAAGCGTTTAAATCAATCTTTTCCTCTCATTTCTTCAGATTTCCTTCAGAGAGGGAAAAATCCATCCACCATCTGCTGGAAACAAAGAAATATTGAAGAGACCTCTGGTGGCTGAGGTGGATAGAGGATGGGTGTGATATCATTGAAACCTGGGCTTTTTAGTGGTTCTTGGTCTCCACCAATCTGCTGGTAGGGGAACACAACCCACTTGTCTGGACTGGTTTAGCAGGATGATATGGAATAATTCTTTATTTTATCCATTATCTTTCGGTGTCCCCCAAGGATCAGTATTAGCTCCCACGGAAAAGGACAGGGCATTCAAAACCATAGGCAATGGAAAAGAGTGGGCCACAGGGGCCATGGCCCCAACAATATTTTGCCCAACACAACATCAGCAATGGAGAGCATGGAGGAAGGGCTAGAGGCTGGTTTGCTTGGCCCTTCCAATCTAAAATGTGTTCTGCTGCCCCTGTTCAAAGCTAAACAACAGATTCTAATAGCTGGGAAGTGAAAGACTTAAGGTCTGCCTAGGGAGCAGACACCCTGAACCAACTCAGGGCCGACCCTACTGCTATGATGCAAAAATAATTGTGGTATACCAAATTTTAATAAATAAAATAAATTCTACAGTGCTTCACTCTATGAATGGCAGCACAAGCCCTTCAGGACACTAGGAAATAATGGTGGGAAGTTCTGAAATTCATCTCAGATTATCTCAGTGGGCTAGATACAGTGTCCATGAAAACTGTTGAGCTTAAAATTGGATGTAGAGCTGGTAGGCATGCAGCTTGAGTTAGAAAGGAAAAACAGAGTTGTTTCTATCTGTGTAACAATGCAGTTCTTTCCTGCCAGGGCACAGTGGCAAGATCATCTTAACTTGAGCTAGTGAAGAAGTCCTTATAGTGCTTAGAGCAGCACTGAGTCAACATTGAAGAATTCTGAGTGATACCCTCCAGCTGTGGGGCTAAGGCAGCTCTAACTTCACACAGCCTTAAGAAATTTTTGTTAAGTATTCATGCTATCAGCACTCTGCTATGCTTGTTAAATCAGACCTACTGAAACGATATAAGTGCTTCCAAGCCTGCCAGACATCTGCAGCCCAAGGAGCACAGTTGGATATGGGGCACCCAGAGGTTATTTCATACACTAAATTTTAAAGACATGGCTCTTCAAGACTCATATAATATATGATTGCCTCATTTGCTGTATCAGACTTCAGGTGAGGCAAACAGCTGCCTTTGATATTTACTGAAGTCTCATGCCTTGCACTGATGATTGAACTTCAAATGTGGCTCTCTTGGCTTCATCTTACCCTTGCTCTAGGGTCTGGCTCCTGAAACAAAGGGAACACCCACTGTAACCAGTCACATCCCATCCCATTATGGGGAGCACAATTGGCTGACACTAGACCATGTGCAGTCAGATCAGTGTTTGATTCCTATGCCATACTCCCTCAATACTCCAGACTTGTAATTTAGATGACTTCCACTTTAATCCCCTATGTATCAGATATGGAAGCTTTAGATGACTGCTGACTCACTTAGAGGGATGACCCACCTGAGGAATATAAAAGGATCTCAGCTACTATAAGGCATACGTAGCATAGCACACATACATGTAAAAGATAGCACCCACTTCAACAAATTTCGGGTACCGCCATGGGAGCGACTTTTGCACCATCATTGGCAAATCTTTACATGCATACCTTTGAAAATCAATGGGTATATTGCTCTAAATATGCATCTTATATTTTGCGATGGTATCGATGTATAGATGATATTTTTCTATTATGGAGCGGATCTTTAGACCTTTTGAATGAATTTTTCAACTATCTGAATAGTTGTATTAATGATATCAAATTTGAGATCAATATTTAAAAGCCTTCGTTACACTTTTTGGATGTTAAAGTCACAAAATATGTAGAAGGATTTTCTACTACTGTTTACACTAAACCTACAGATAAAAACACCCTTTTACATTTTTCTAGCTTTCACCCGGACCACCTGAAATGTAGTTTGCCATATTCACAACTGCTTAGGTGCCGCCATATCTGTTCGTCTAACTATGAATTTAATATACAAGCAAAGAATATGATACTTAAATTTCAGAAACGTGGTTATCCAGATTCTGTTTTGAAAAGGGGCTTACAAAAGAGCGAAATATAATCATCGCGAATGGCTCCTTATGCCTAAACCCAGTAATACAGATTCTACTATATCATCTATTGCACCATCAATTACATGTGTATTGCCACATTCTAGCCTTTCAAATCGGATAGCCGCTTCTATTCGTAAAAGGTGGAATATCCTTATGTCTCACCCAAAGCTGTCAGGTAATACTTTATGTATGGCATATAGTAGGGGGTAGGAACTTCAGAGATCAGCTCTGTTCAGCAGTTCCCCAACAGAACGTTTTTGCTTTGGTATATAAACATAAGAAATGTGGACATTGCTCATACTGTAATATTATGGAAGATAAAATATGCACTAAATATGCAAGGAGTCGTCACTTGTATAATCAAGATACAACTTGCAACATCTCTTTTGTAGTATATGCTCTATGGTGCCCTTGCTTTAAGTTGTATATTGGTAAAACCACATGCCCTCTGAGAACATGGTTGGCAGAGCACAAATACAGCATTAATAAAGCAAGACTTGAAACGCCACTAGTTCAGCATTGCATATCTTATAACCATGTATTTGAAGAATTGCGATGTACAGTATTGGAGTATGTCCCGTTGAACATATGGAGAGGGGATAGAGGACGCTTGTTGTTACAGAAGGAACAGAAATGGATATACGATTTGAACACAATGGACCCACATGGGTTGAACGATAAAATTGAATGGACGCTATTTATTTGAGTATGAGCCAGGTGGTCTTGAAATTCTAATCTGATTTTCTTCTTTTTAAAATATTTTTTTAGAAAGTTGGTGTATTAGATGTGTTTTGTGGCGTTGTGAATAAAGTTGTTTGTAAGATATTATGTCAGCTTTCGTGAGCGAATCAGCTGGTAAGAAGTCCCTTTAAACGTAATTGACGTCAGACGCTGCTGATGCAATAGCAGAGAGGCATTTCTTATGCCCGAGGTTGAAGACGTGCGGAGACACTTTTTGTGTTTGATTCTGGCAATATCTTTTAATAATTGTGCTATCAGGAATCCCTGAAGAAGCCTACTTGGTGAAACAGACGCTTTTGTTGGACGGGCATTTGTATTGTTTGCCGCAACGGTGGACACCTTCGGCTGTTTGGCGTTCGCGGCTAGACAGTTACTGTAGAAAAGGACGTCTGTTTGCTGACATGTGCTGAAATTCGTGGATTGCTCAGTTAAGTGGATAAATACTTGCTAAATTGTGTATAGCCAATATTGGTTGAAGAAAATATTTTCTCTATTTTTGCAGGAGGTGAATGTGTGATCCATTGGTTCCGGTTTCTTGTTGGAGTGCAGATGCTGTTGAGTTTCCATAACAACTTAGAAAATCCCTAAAAGTACTTTTTTGGATGTTGGTAGTTTTTGATTATATTAGTAGAATTTGTGCAATATATAAATTTAATTATAAGAAGGGCAGTGACCTATGATGTAAGCGTCTGTTTTTAACCCTATGGTGACTGGTTTCGCCATATGTGGGGGTGAGGCCATCTTGAGGTCATATATGCCTTATTGAATTGTGAAACATTTATATGCTAGAAAAGTTGGTTGGTAAGATTTTTTGAACATTAGTAGATAAATGGTGTTTATTAAGGGTGTTAATGTATATTGATTTAGTTTACCCTTTGGCAGTTGGTTTTATTAATGTAGAAGGAGAGGGTACCATGGTTGACATGGCCAGTGTGGAGCTATAAGTATCATGAAGCCCTCGTCTTTCTGGAGTTTGAAAAAGTCTTGGGAATTAGGGGAATGGGAGGGAAGGCATATAGCAAGCCCTGACCCCAGTGGAGGTGAAAAGCATCCACTTGCTGGCTGTCCGATGCAGGAGTCCTGGTGCAGAAGTGAGGGAGCTTGGCATTCTGAAGACTTGTGAACAGATCTATCTCTGGAGTCCCCCAGATTTGAAAAATGTGAGAGACTTTGTCTACATGAAGAGACTACTCGTGGGGCAGAAGGATTCAACTTAATCTGTCTGCTAAGACATTGTGCTTGCCTGGGAAATACACTGTATGGAGGTGAATGTGATGATGTATGGCAAAGGACTAGAGATGTAGAGCCTTGCTGCAGAGGGTCCAAGAGCCTGTTCTGCCTTGTTCAAGTAGAACATGGCTACTTGATTGTCGGTTTGGACTAGTACTCTGCGGCAATGCAGATGGTCCTGGAAGACTTTGAGAATGGCTCTGAGTTCCAGCAGATTTATGTGGAGTTGTGACTCCCGCTGAGACCAGAAACTTTGAGTGGAGAGAGAATCCAGATGAGCTCCCCAGCCCAGTCTGGGTGCATCCGTCGTCAGGGTACATTGATGTGCTGGCAACTGAAAAGGTCACCCTACAAGGAGATTTTCTGAAGATCGTCACCACTGGAGAGATGAGATCAGAAGGGTAGAGACCATTATCTTGTCCCCCAAGTGACCTGAGGCTGGCGACCACTGCGATGCCAGTGTCCATTGGGCTGTGCGCATGTGTAAGTGGGCATATGAAACAACATGCAGCGTTGATGCAATATGACACAGAAGCTCTAGCATTTCTCGAGCCGTATGAAAGTTCTTGAGGAATGCTTGAGATGCTAACTGATTCAGTCGAGCACAACGGAGCTGGGGCAGAAATGCCCTTGAATGCCGAGTGTTTAGGAGGCTCCTCTGAACTCTAGAGTTTGAGGGGACGAGTTGGGACTTTGGAAGATTTATGACAAATCCCAAATGTTGTAACACCTGCATGGTGTGCGAGAGAGATAGATTGGCTTCTTGAGAAGTACTTGCCCGGATGAGTCAATCGTCTAAGTAAGGGAAGACAAATATCCCTAAAGTCCTTAAGAATGCAGCTACTACCACCATGCATTTTATGAAGACTCTTGGGGGCAGAAGCAAGGCCGAAAGGCAGGACTCTGTATTGATAATGTCTTCCTTGGAACATGAAATGCAGGAACTTTGTGCTCTGGATGAATAAGAATGTGAGTGTACGCTTTCTTTAGATCTAAATCCTGACTGGAAACTCTAAATAATCCCTGTTCTCTAGATCTAAATCCTGACTCTGGAGATAGGGAAGAAGGGTCCCTAGGGAGATCATTTTGAACTTCTCCCATAGGAGGTGCTTGTTCAGTTCCCTGAGGTCCAGAATGGGCCTGTATCCTCCTGTTTTCTTTAGGATGAGGAAGTATGGAGAATAAAAACCCATTCCCTGCTGGGTTGGTGGAATCTTTTATTGCACCTTGCAGGAGAAGGGAGGAGACCTCTTGCAGCAACAGAGCAATGAGAGGGGGTTGAGAACGGAACTCTCTTGGTGAAGTCCTGGGGGGTTAGACTTCGTAGATGAAGTTTGTACCCCTCCCGTACTTTGGACAATGTCCACTGCTCTAAGATGATGAGATGCCACCTGTGGGCATAGTGACGGAGTCTGCCTGGAATGTGGACAAGATCGGGACTCTCCAGAGGCAGGACAGCTATTTTCTCTAGAAACCCGTAGCAGTCTGGGTCTGCTGAGGTGGCTGTGACTTGGGAGTCTGAGCCTTCTTTTGCTGTTTTGGAGGCTGTGGCCCCTTCTGAGGAGCATGATGCCAACACTGAACAGCAGGGGTATAAGAAAGACAGTACTACTTCTTTTTATTGAGAAAGCTTTCTTCGCTGCTTTCTTCTTAGCTGGGTTGGCAGTAGACCTAGATAGCCTATTGAGGGTATTGTTGGAAAGAAGCAGCCCACGCATGAAGTGGGAAACCAGCGGCTGACCCGAGGGGTCTGCCAACTGGGTGGTGGTTGGCCGAGATAGCGCTCAGGTGGACCCTGACCGAGTAGGACTTCAGGCCCGCCTGTGAGGGATGGAGCAGATACTGCAGGACCAAGTGGGTAGGGCAAGAGAACGGTCGGCACGTATCCTCATATCCCCAAGCACCACACCAAGAACCAATGCCATTTAAAGGCGTAGGCCCTCCTAGTCGAGTCCTTGTGCTAGGCCAGCAATATGTCCTTGATTTCCACTGGGAGATGAAGAGGGGTTAGAGCGATCCGCTCAGTCGCCAAGCTATGAGGCATAAGGACCTCAAGTTCGGGTGAAGTAGCAGACCCTTCTCCTGTGTCAGCAAGCCCAGCATGCTGCCGTGGGGATCCGGAGGCTCAGATGAGAGGAGCAGCAGCAGTGGGAACCAGGGCTGCCAAGGCCACTGCGGGCCACAAAAATCAACAAGGCCCTGTCCTGCTGTATCTTGAGGAGAGTTCGTGCTATGAGCGGAACGGGGGGGAAACGCACACAGGAGGCCGCACGTCTACAACAGCAGGAAGGCATCGGAGGCTTCCCTGTTTGGGTGGGGAACTGGGCTGCAGAACCGTTGGAGCTGCAAATTCTCTGGGGTGGCGAAGAGGTCTAGGACTGGAGTCCCCCAACGCCAGAACAGCCACTGTGCCATCTGCAGGCAGAAGCGCCACAGATCTGGCTTAGCCTGTCTGCCAGGACGTTGTCCTGGCCTGGGAGATAGGTGTCCCCGTAGGGCTATGCCTTGGCAAATCGCAAAGGACCACAGGGCTGCCACCTCCAGGCAGAGTCTGTAAGAGCCGGTGCCCCCCTGCTTGTTCATATAGAACATTGCCACCCCATTGTCCGTCTGGACAAGCACTACCCGGTGGTGAACACGGTGCCTGAGCGCTCGGAGGGCAAGGAGGACCGCCCGGAGTTCAAGAAGGTTGATCAGTCTCTGGAGGAGTCCTGACATCCAAGTCCCTTGCATGCAGAGCTCGCCGCAATGTGCTCCCCAGTACGTGAGGGAGACATCCATAGTCAAAACCACCTCCTGCTGTGGGGCCTGGAACAGCATACCTCGAAGCAGATTCCTGGCGTCCCACCACCAGTCGAGGGACTTGATCAGCTGGGGAGTGACTGAGACAGCGTCTCGGAGACGATCCGTTGCCTAAGCCCACTGAGCTCAAAGGCACCACTGCGCCACCCGTGAACCGTTGAGGCCATATGGCCGAGGAGATGGAGCATCGCTTGAGCCAATACTGTGTCGTGGTGCTGAACCACAGATGCCAGAGTGATGAGGCAGTTTGCCCTGTCCTGGGGAAGGAAGGCTGTCGCCCGCTGAATGTCGAGGCATGTACCCATAAACTCCAGGGATTGAGATGGAGTGAGGTGAGACTTTGGGTAATTGACTACGAAGCTGAGGTGCTCGAGGAGGTGGACAGTGCAGACAATGGCCCACTGCGCCTTGTCGGCTGTCTCTCCTGTAACGAGCCAGTCATCTAGATAAGGGTAGACGAAGGTGCCCTGCAACCAAAGGTGGGCTGCGGCCATTGCAAAGCATTTGGTGAACCCTTGTGGGGCGGATGCAAGGCTGAAGGGAAGCACCATGTATTGGTAGTGGTTCCCTTGTACCCTCAAGCGCAGGTACTTCCTATGTTTGGGGTGGACGAAAATGTGAGTTTACACATACCGAAGGTCCAAGGAACATAGCCAGTCGCCCTGCTGGAGGAAGGGCAACAAGGCGCCAAGGGAGAGCATTTTGAATTTCTCCCGCACCAGGTATTTGTTGAGATTTCTTAAATGGATGGGTCGGAAACCGTCCGTCCGCTTTGGCACAAGGAAGTAACAGGAGTAGAATCCACAACCTCTAGGAGCTGATCATAACTCAGAGCTTTCTTTGAAAGCTGGGGAAATGATCCGTGCGGGCTCCGTCAGTGCCGACGTCACCCATATGTGAGGACTGACTTCCTGCTTGTTCCTGGAGAACGTTGCCACCTCTTTTGGAGCTGTGTGGTATTGAAGAATTTCCAATTTTTCGGCCCTAGGATCTTTCTCCAATGTCACTATTATGGATAGACACCTAGCAACATCATGAATAAAGTCCTGAAAAGACATGCCCTCTGGCAGGGACAATGCAACGTTGTGGGGATGGAGATGTGTCCTCCGGAATAGTTTGCATGTCCTGGGTATCGGCCGACTCATCATTCACTGAATCAGAATCCAAAGACTCAAAGTATTGTCAGGCAGGGTGTTCCCGCTTCATATGAACTTGGTACCCGGAATCTGTGTGGCTGGAACCTCGGTACCAGAAACTGATTCGAGGGCTGGCATGGTCAGTAGCGTGGAAAGCGGCAAAAAAAGTTGATGTAGATTGTATTGGCACCGAAGTCGGTACCGACGCCTGCGAAACAGACTGTAAGAGTTTTACTGGAACTGAGACCACCAATAAGGCTGCTAAGCTCCGCTCAATGGGAAGGATATGTTGATCCATGGAGCTTGGAGATGCTTGGGTATCGGTACCCGAATTGCGGGCCACTATCCCTGAGCATGACACCAGGAGCTCTCCAGAGGTGGAGGCCTCGGAAGCATCCTGGGACCCCACTAAGGCTTTGGAGGGAATGTCCTCTCACCGGTATGTCCTCTAGGGCAACACCTGAGGCATCTTGATGCTTAAAAGGAGATCTACCCTTGGTGGGGGTGGCGGCCAGCCTTCGATAAAGACTTAGGTTTCGATCCCTGAGATCCTTGCGAGGAAGATGAAGCTCTTGACGATGTCGATAATAAAGAGACAGCGTCAGAGGCAAAGAGGATGCCCAGCTTTTTCTGTCTGCCACAGCAGCAGCGTTCTACAATGAAAAGAACCCCCCCCCCCCACAATGCAGGCTCTCTCAAGCTGAAAAGGCTAGTCTTGTCCTGCCCCTCTCTGACGCATGCTTCGCGTCAGAGAAGGCAAGACTAGATCATGCTTTCTAGCACAGAAGTACATAGAGCTGGGCTTTTTTTTTTGTTAAAATGATTTTTATTAACAAACCAACAACAGTGTGCCCAACATGTGGTGACACTTACACATTACTGGGACGCAACCATATCCAACATTTTGTTTTTTTATTATATACAGCAAAACCCCTCCTCCCCACCCAACCATCTCAATATACCCCATACAAATAAAGTAGTACATACCAACAATAGAAAATAGTTGTACACTTTACCGTTCATCTGATATCACCTCTTACCCATTCAGGAACCCATGGGGCTACCTCCTACCCTTCCACTCAACTGGTCAATCACAGTCCCCTCCCCCCCACGAACCCTACTCCACCCAGAGATGATCTTCCCCTCTCTCCCACCCCCCTTCCCCCAACAACCCAATGCTGATAATGAGAATTCCATTGGCACAAACATCCACCACTCCTCATACTATCTGTCCTGAAGGGGATACCACCATTACTGGCCTGTTTTCAGAAGAGCATATATTCACTAGTCAACCGGCCAAGTGCCACATGCTCTAACACGTCAATAACTCATTCCATGCCCGTGGAGGGGGGAGGCAGGATCTGTATATAAGCACCCCAGACTGCCAGAAATGCCTCTTTCCTTTCCTCTTAGCATTCTCCCGCGTGGCTAAACATTCAATAAGCATTAATCCGTGGAACGTGCTATGCCACTACCACACTGAAGGCGCCAACAGGTCCCTCCAGTGGTTAAGGATCAGCTGTTTGCCCACTAAACATGCATTTTGGACCAACAAGTTGACCGCCTGTCCTCTATAATGCTGCCCCCACAAAGTCTTCGAAAAGAGCCAGATCTACCGCTTGTCCCAACAGCCCAACCAAATAAGTCAATATCTGCCTCCAGGATTTTTGAATTGTGGCACAGGTCCACATGTGACTTGGGTTTGCTGGAGAATGAGCAGAGGACAGCTCGCCATTTCCACCGTCACTATCCGCATAACCCGCACTGGAGAGATGTGGGTCTAGCACACAGATTTGTACTGAATTTCTCGGAGATGGGCCCCTTAATCAGTCCCAGGAGGCATGATACTGCCCTCTAAATGCTACCAGGGGCCAGAGAAATTGCTAATTCCCCTACCCATCGAGCCTCCAATGCTACATAATCTGCCTCTAGGATCCACTCACCGAACTGGCGACAGTAAAGTGACAATGGCAACATCTCCCGGTACTCAAATTCAAAAAACTGTTCAATGCAGTACACACTCTCTCCAGTCAGGGAGGTCCGAAGGAGGGAGTCAACATAATGCCACAGTTGTAGATAGGTGAAAAAATGTCCACCCATATTCCTCACAGAATCACTGGAAGTCCTCATCCCATCTGTCTCGTCTATCACCTGATGAAGCACCCGCAACCACCCCTTCGCCCAGAGCCAAAAAGGGGCAAGAGTCCATTCCAGGGAGAAAATGGTGTTATTGCAGATCGGTAGGAACCCCAACACTGTAGGGGTGACTTGCCATTTGATGCACAAAGCGCACCAGGCATGCTGTATTGGCTGAACCAAAAGGCTTCTCCGGCTGTGCTCCGACAGACCTTCCGAGTCCACATGCAGCTCGGTCAACAAGCTGTGTGATGCCACGAATTCCTCCTTCACCTCCCAAGAGGTGAACACCAATGTATAGTCCAACCAGTTTCTCAAATGGCGTAGCTGACATGCCAGGTTATACTGGAATATGTCCAGGAAACCCAAACCTTCCTTACGCCAGTCTCTCTTTTAGCCGCCCCAACTAGTTTGCCCTGCTAGAGGAACCTGCGCAAATCCCTCTTGAACAGCCGAATGGCCTTTTGGAGCAAACAGAGTGGCAGCGTCTGCAACATACATAAGAGTTTCAGAAATAAAGTCATCCCAAAAACCGCCACCCTCCCCATATGTGACAACGGTAGAGGCCACCAATCCTTCATTTTATGTATATATGTGTGTATAGCTCTTCTATTGTAAATAGTTGAATGATTGCAAATAATTTGATGTTATATATGCTATATAGCTAAGGTGTTATTTGTTCCATATGACTATGTTACTTGCTAGCTAACGTGTTATTTGTTCTATGTAACTGATGCTCTGTTCACTGAAAGCCGCTTTGACCTGGTGAAATGCGGTATAAAAGCCTAGCTAAATAAATAAAAATATATCCCATCAGAGCCTTAAAATTTGAATCATACAATTGCCTAATGTGTCTGGATAGTTGAATGCCTAGGTACGTGAATGCCTGTCCCACCAAGTGCAAAGGAAAATTGGGGCCCACAGCTCCCTCAGTACCAAGCACATCTAGCACTTCAGATTTATCCATATTTAATTTCAACCCAACGATCCTACCAAAAGCCCGGAATTCTTCCAGCAACAAGGATAGAGAACGACAAGGGTCATGTGGACAAGCAAATCACCAGCAAAGTCGATAACTTGAATTCATCCCCACCCATACGGATCCCCTCACCCCCTCCTTCCATTATCCGGTGCAACAAGGGATCTAATGAGAATATGAACAGTAAGGGGGAGAGAGGGCAACTCTACCTCTTTCTGCACTGCAGGGAAAGCAGTTCTGACACTGTCCAATTAACCAAAATTTGCGCCGCTGGCCACGAGGAAGCAAAGCATCCTCAAAAAGGCCTCACCAGACCATACTCCAGCAGCACTGTGAACAAATAATCCCATTCGACACGATCAAACATTTTCTCTGCGTCACAGCTGATGAGCAGAGATGGCATTTTATATGCATGAATCCACTCTAACAAAGCTATGATTTTTCCCAAATTGCATGCCGCATAGTGGCTGCAAACAAAACCTACTTGGCTCTCGTGGATGAAGAACCAGCAGCAGGAGGGCCAGGCAGTCTGCCATTATTATGGTCAATAGCTTGATGTTGAAATTAATAAGAGATGGGACGATAGGACTCAGTCTTCAGCGAGTCTTTCCCGGGTTTTGGTGTAAGAATTATGAACATCTGATTAGAATCCGGGGAACTCCCCTCCACTATCTCCTGGTACATCTCTATCGGGGGGGGGGTATCACCTGGTCTTGCAAAAATTTATAGAAATCCGCACTGAACCCATCTGGGCCAAGTGCCTTGCAGCACTGCATCTGCATGATGCCCCGCTGAACCTCCTCGGCAGTGATCGGAGCCCCAAGCTGAGTTGCCTGATCGTCTGTAATCCAGGGCAGACGCACTTCCTTGAGGTAGGCTGTCATGCATGCAGGCGAAATCTGCTCCTTTGTATAAAGGTCCCGGTAAAATGATTGGAAGACTTCACCTATCTCCCTCAACTGCTGATAGAGTATGCCCCACTCATCTCTAGGTGCTGCAACCCAACAAGATCACTGGATACCCCTTAAGGCAGCACACCAACAGCTTGTCAGCCTTATTCCCGCATTGATAGAGTCAGAATTTATAATACAGTAGGGACTTTTTCAACCTCTGGTGCAACAATTTATTTAAGGCTGCCTGAGTCTCCAGTAAGCGGGCATGATTTCCTGCCGAGTCCGGGCGAAGCGTTTCCACTCAACTGCCACCTGTTTCTCCAAACAGAGTATTCAGGAGTTCATTAGCCTGCAACGACAGGCCACATATGCAATAATGTAACCAAAAAACGCAAAGAGTGGCAGGTTCACACACAACACCTTTATTAAACAATCATAGGTGGCCAAACCCAACACAGGACCGTGTTTCGTGTCGTACTTCATCAGGGGTTGTAAAGGCACACTAAAAACATTTAAAACCATAAATAAATAAATAAATAAATGTTATAACCAATGTATATCTAAACATAAAAATATAAATATAGATATAAAGATAGGCTATAGTATCATAATATATGAAATCAAATTAACTAAAAAACATTAAAATACAACAATGGACTCTACCATAAACAAAATTGATTAAAAGAAGGATTCTTAAGAGAATATAATCGTACCTATGTAAAAATACACTAAAATACATTTAAACGAGGTGCAAGCTCACAATATTATTCAGCACAAGAAAACCAAAAGAAAATGAACAAAAAGGAAATCAAAAAAGAGGGAGGAGGAGGACAAATCGTAGCTATACTTAACATAGAAAACCATATAGATACTAACAATTAAAAAAGAACAAATAGGAAGCAGAAGTGAGTCAGAGACATTACCTTATAGGTGTGTGGTAATATTGAAATTCACAATACCCTGTAAAGTATGGTTGAAGCCCTTGCCACAAGGGCTAAAAGTGCTTCTGAAAAACAAAATTAAACATTATAATACAAATATCCAAATTAGACAAATTGTCCAATATGATAAAAAATGTAGAAAAAAATTTTTTGGAAAAATTTCTAATCTATCCTTTAGATGGTATTTACCTCTAGGGTTGTCTTATTAGAACTAGTTTAATATAAAGTTTCCAAAACTATTTTTTCCAAAAAAAAATTTTCTACATTTTTTATCATATTGGACAATTTGTCTAATTTGGATATTTGTATTATAATGTTTAATTTTGTTTTTCAGAAGCACTTTTAGCCCTTTTTTTTTATCTTTAAATCATTTTATTAAGGAAAAACCACAAGTAGTACAAGTAATATCCAACAAAAAAGCAAAAATACATATGATTATTATTGAAATCTAGTCCACAAAATGGAGTGTCAAATTAACAAGAAAAAAATATATCCTGAGCTCCCTTCCTCTTCAATTGAGTACTACGACAAACGTCCAGAAATATTTGTATCACCTGACCAAAAAACTTTTCATGATGATGTTTAAAATAAGCCTGAAAAATCATATCCTTATCTTTCTCTAAAGAAAAAGAAACTAACAATGTAGCTCGAATAGGAATCTCCTCGACAGTCTTTTGAGGGTAGTGTCATCGGTCTCCAGTTCACTGGCCTTCTCACGCAGTTCTTTCCAAACAGGTTCTCACCTATACAGGGGATATTAGCTAGCTTGTCCTGTACCTATAGCCTGGAGCCATGCTAGTCGCCTTGCTCCGATGGCTATGGATGAGACTCTGCTAGAGGATTCAAACGTATCAAAACCTGCCCTGTTCACAAATTTTGACACGTTCTGTGAGACAAGACTGCTTGAAAGGCTGGACGTTTTTCTTCTGGGAGGAAAGGTAAAAAGCCTTCTCAGTCCTTATTCAGCTCCCTGAGAAAAATCCCCATATACAGGAAGTAGAAGTTGGTTCTGCTAGCTAACATGGAAACCTGTAAAGTATGGTGAGTGAAGGAATCGAGGGTCTCAATTCCCAGCCTGGAGGGATGGATGCGTGGTTCTTCCCGCTTTTAATCTGGCGCATCGCCAATTCCACCACCCTTAATCTCCCCACCCCTATATGTAACACCGCTTTGACCCGGTGAAAAGCGGTATATAAATGCAGCTAAATAAATAAATAAATAAATAAAATGGTGGGGAAGCTGTGGCTTCTGAAAGCCCGGGCATTCAGGGATTCGATACATTGTATCAAGTCGGTGACTTATGTGGGAGACAGTTAAGGGTGTCTCCCACATCCTCAGCATTAAGTTGTGGAGGATGCAATGTACTGGAAGATGGTGGCTTCCTTAGGTGCGGTAGGGTACTGCAATATCTCCAGCTCCTCTGCCCTGGGCTCTGGCTCCGCAGTTGATGGGATGGAAATTCCTGCTGCCATGTCATGAATTAAATCTTGAAATGACATGTTCTCTGGTGGGGACTTCCTCTGGGTGCTGGACTGTGGAGGTGAGGTCTCCGATGCAAAATCTCTGAGGTCATCGGAGTCTAGGGATCGATGATCAGAAACCGAGGAATCGGTATCGGACTTTGGAGAGTAGTGGTGGTATTGGCGTCAAGTATCGTGGCGATGTGAGTCAATGTCCTCCGATTCCAATTGATAAATGGACCAGAAAGGATCCGTGCTCTGTGGCAATGGAGATGGTACTGGCATCGGTATCGGAACCAGGACCTCCGTGCATGGGAGCTGTATCGAGGGCATCGAGGACATTGTAACCGTCGGTGCCTGCTGGGATGAAACCGGTGGAGGCATCGAGGTCGAAGTCAATGGCAGAGTCTCCGGGGCTGAGGGCATTAGGTGCATCGAGGCCACCAGTAGAGCTGTTAAGGTCCATTCTAGAGCCAGCATGCGCTGGTCTAGGGAGGTCACCTGTGCCTGGTCAATGGATGGAGCAAGACTGACTGCCATCATACCGGGGTACGGCATCGAGGGTTCGGCAGAGGTTGAAGCCTCTGGAAACTCTCGAATCCCCACTGAGGCTTTGGAGGACAAGTCCTCCTGCCGGGGATGCCTGGACCTATGACTGGAGTCGGATGAAGTCTGTGACGACTCCCGGTGTGAGCGGGAACGTTCACAGGATCACTCCCTCGATGTCCTAGTCTTACCGGGAGGATCTCTGGACTTCAGACTTGGATCCTTCGCAATCTCCGAGAGCTCTTGGGGAAGAGACTTGTCCTTGGGCGTGAAGGAGAGGGGTTTTTAGATCTCTTCTCTCCATGCCTGGATTCTTTAGAGTGTTTAAAGGTTGGAGAACCCGACGATACTCTTGAAGAAGTCAAGGCCAAAGAAAGAGTAAGAGGGGAAGAGTTCCCTGAACTTTTAGGCTCGGTTCCCGAGGCCTCTTTTAGTCATATGTTTACAGAGGGCACACTCAGTAGGGATGTAATCCGGGCTGAGGCATTTGAGGCACCAATTGTGCTTGTTGGTGACTGATATTGTGCCAGCACACTTCGTGCACTTCTTAAAGCCACTGGTGGGCTTCTCCATGTTGTGGGAAAGTGTGGGCCCAAGGATAGGCCCCAAAGGGAAAAGGAAGGTCCTGAGGGAAAAGGGACTATTTTTGTAAAAAAAAAAATTTTTTTTAATATATTCTCTTGGAGAGGGGAAAGAGAAACATAGAAATATGACGACAGAAAAAGACCACATGGCCTATCTAGTCTGTCCTTCCATATCAACAACTACAACAGTCCCCTTTTTTCCTTTAGAGATCCTGTGTTTGTCCCATGGGTACGGTAGAAAAAAGAAATTAGAAATATATTGAGCGATAAGCGATGAAGGCAAGGGTTTCTTCAGCGGTGGCAGGAGTTAAACCTGTCAGCTTCGCGGAAAGAGAACTGAGGAGAGTCAGTTAGAAGAGCGTGAAGGCATCAGTGCAGGCGCAGTGGACTGCTCCCAAAGGCTTTCCTGTTGGTAGCTGGGGAGCTTCCCGCGCGGGCTCCATTGGTACTCGATGTCACCCATATGTGAGGACTAACTTCATGCTTGTTCCTGGAGATATAGCAGATGCTGGACACAAAGTGGGGTAATGGTGGGCAGATGCTGGACATGGGGATGAAAGATAGAGAAAGAGAGAAAAAGCTGGACATGGGGTGGGGTGAGATGAGAAGAGGCTAGACACAGGGTGCAGGAGAGAGGAGTAATACTGGACACAATGGGGGATAGGATGAAAAATAGGGGAGACGGCATGAGATTGGAGAAAGAGGGGGAGACAACACAGGGCAAGAAAGGTGATAGATGCCGAACACAGGGAGGATGTAAGAGGGAGTTAGTTAAAGACTGGGGAATAAGTGGCTGAGGAAGGATAGTGAGACAGAGTGGTGGTGTTAAAGATTGAAAAAAGGTAGGCTGACAGTAAAAAGAGGAAGATTGAGAACCGGCTATAAAAAGGAGAAATTCAATATGAGTTGATAAAGAGACAAAAAAAAAATAGAAGAAAGCTGAAAGAAAAAGATCAACATCGGAAATTGATGTAGGAGAGCAAGTGAAGAAGACAGGCGTGGAGAGGTGGCAGTTGGATAGCAGACTCTGGAAAAGAGAGTTAAGAGAAGACTGGATGCAGAGGCCAGATTACTTGGACAAAGGCAATTAGAAAAATAAAACTGCTAGACAAAGGTAAAGAAGAGGAAATAAGACTTACCTGCTAACTGTTGTTCCTTGAACTCCAGTCCAGTCCCAAACCTCTGGGTTGAGCACCTCCTCCAGCAGCTTGAGACTGAGCATGTCATCTTTTGATGACTCCAGTATAAATACGCCCACAGGCTCCAGTAACCTATTGACAAAGCAGACTCACCGGAGCAACAAACAAGTAGATAACATGAACCAAAGCACAGAAATCTGCCACACCTATGTGAACTTAACCTATGATATACGCTCATGGAGAAGGAACTACCCCCTTCCTCCAACATGTAGGAACTTACCAGAAACTCTTCTCTACTTCAGGTAGCGTGGAACTGACACCTCTCGTGTCCTCACCCCCAGCTTCCCCGCCCCATAAACATGATCCCAGGCTTATCGTCTCCTGATTCAAACTCTGAATCCTGCTTCAGGCCCCAGAACCAACAACTGACATGTAGGGCGGGATCCGAGACTGGACTGGAGTTCCTCACGGAACAACACTTAGCAGGTAAGTCTAATTTCCTCTTCCTTATCAGCTCTGCCCAGTGACTCAAAAGGTTCCCGTACCAATGCCTCCAGCAGCAAATTGAGATCCCATGTCGGTATCATTGCCCATCTTGGCTGACGAAGAAGCGTCACCACCCTTAAGAACCTTCCCACATCAGGGTGCGCCCCCAAGGCTACCCCATGGACGTTCCCTCGATAACAGGAAATCGCCGCCAGCTGGACCCTCAAGGAGCTAGCTGCCAGTCCCTTATCAAACCCGTCCTGCAGGAATGCCAAAACATCGGACACTGATGCCTTGGAAGGCTGAACCTGTCGGTCCGCACCCAAAGTTTTGAAGATGCGCCAGAAGCGAACATAAGCAAGAGAGGTAGATCTGCGCCTGGCCTTCAACAAGGTGGAGACCCCCGTGGCTGAGTATCCCTTCTTCATCAGCTGCGCCCCTTCAAGAGACAGGCCGTAAGCGAGAATCGATCCACTTGCGGCATGCGCACCGGCCCTTGCATTAGCAGATCCCCCCCAAACCGGAAGCCACCAGAGACTCCTCTCCAGATGTCGAATGAGATCTACGTACCAAGGCCGCCTTGGCCAGTCTGGAGCAATAAGAATTACTAGAACCTGATGGACCTCTATCCGCTGTACTAGCCTCCCTATTAGAGCCCATGGTTGGAATACGTATAGCAGCCCTTCCTCGGGCCACCACTGAATTAGGGCGTCGAGACCTTCCGACATCCTCTCTGCCATCTGCTGAAGAATCGACTGGCCTTGGCCAACTCAAAGGCTGCCATAAGATCCATGACCGGAATACCCCAGTGATGCACCACCTGGGAGAACACTTCTTGATTAGCACCTACTCTCCGGGATCCACCCGTACTCGACTGAGATAGTCCGCTGTCATGTTGTTGATCCCTGCCAAGTGCGCTGCCGACAGTGTCTGGAGGTATACCTCGGTCCAATCTAACAGCCGGTCAGACTCCTCCTCCAAGGGGAATGCTGATTGCTCCCCCCTAACAATTGATGTAGGCTACCGTGGTTGCATCATCCGACAGCACTTGCACTGCCTTCCCCCTGCAATCACTGTTGGAACTTCTGCAGTGCTAGGAAAATGGCCCTCATTTCCAGCCTGTTGATTGACCAGCTCCTTTCCTGAGTGTTCCACTGTCCCTGGGCAAAGCGCCCCTCGCAATGGTCCCCTCCAGCCAAACAGGCTGGCGACCATCATTAACACAACCCAAGATGGTGATTCCAGTGGAATTCCATTTTCCAGGTTCTCCGGGAGAGGCCACCACCAAAGGGCCCACCTCTGGCTAGAGGGGATGGGTCTGGTGAGACCACCTCTGTAGCAAGGCCCTCTGCAACGGTTTCATGTGCACCCTTGCCCACAGCACCAACTTGAGCGTGGCTGCCATGGTCCCCAGGAGCTGTACAAAGTGTCAGGCTGTGGGATCGATCCTGGTCAGAAACCGGCGTACCAAACTGCGGAACCCCTGCGCCCACAGCAACAGGAGAAAAACGTTCCCCTCGTACGTATCAAACCATGCTCCCAAGTATTTGAGCATCTGAGAAGGGGTCAGCTGCCTCTTGGTCACACTGACCACCCAGCTTAAGCTTTGCAGAAACTGAACCAGACGGGCTGTGACATGCGCGTTTTCTTCCTTCGACTTTGCCCGAATCAGCCAATCGTCAAGGTCGGGATGCACTAGTATCCCTTCCCTGCAAAGAGCCGCCGCCACTATCACCATCACCTTGGTGAAGGTGCGCGGCGCTGTGGCCAGCCCAAAAGGCAAAGCCCGGAAATGGAAATGCCCCATAGGTACCACAAACCTGAGGAACTGCTGGTGTTCCTGCCGACTTGGAATGTGCAGGTAAGCCTCCGACAGATCCAGAGATGTAAGGAATTCTCCTTTTCGAACTGCCACGTCTCCATGTGAAAATGCAACACCCTTAGACAGCGATTTACCTGCTTGAGATCTAGGATCAGGCAAAAGGACCCTTCCTTCTTTGGCACCACAAAATAAATGGAGTACCGACCGCAGCCAGGCTGCTCTGGAGGGACCAGTACCATGGCTTTCAGCTCCAACAGCCGCTCCAAGGTTTCTCGCACTGCTGCCAGCTTGGCCTGTGTCTTGCAGGGAGACTGAACGAAGAAATCAGCCAATGGGCGCTCGAGTTCCAAGGCATACCCCTCGAATGATTTCCAGCACCTATTGGTCAGATGTGATTTGGACCCAGGCAGGGTAAAAATCCTGCAGATGACCCCCTACGGGCTGCACCACCACCTGGTTCCTCCTCGTTTCATTGTTATTTCTTGAGCCCCGAGGACGAGAAGGCTGCAAAACATCTGCCGGCTCCCCAAAACCAACGGCCTTTGGAAGGAAACCTTCCCCTCTGGAACTGGTTAAACCTTGCGAGACGGAAGCGCGTAAAGTCCCATTGCTGCTGTCATTTGGTCATGGATGATGAGGAGGAATGGCTTTGCTTTTGCTTATCCTCTGGCAGGCAACCCCCTTTGGACTCGCTCAACTGGGCCTTGGAAGAGCTATCTGCCGCCCAGTTATGCAACCACAGATAGCGGTGAGCCAAAGCCATACTTTGAGAGACCCCTGATCAGGTCATGGTGGACATCCGTCAAATACGCCGCCCCCAATTCCAGCCTGGCCGCTTCATCAGCCTGCTCTGCCGCTGGCTCCTCCTGCTGTAACCGTTTAGACCATATGAAACAGGTCCTAGCGACCCATGCCCCACAAATGGAGGCCTGAAGTGAAAGGTATCCTAAAGGACCTCCACTGGTTACCAATCTACTGCCGACTCATCTACAAAGTTGCTCTCTTAACTTTCAAAGCCATTAACAAAAAAACCTCCGGCTCCTTGACAAACCTTATTCACCCCACACCCACATCCAGAGCAAGGTCTTTCGCCACCAACATACTAATAACCCCCAGTGAAGTAACAAGATGCACTCAGGCAACAAAAAACAGAGCGTTCATGTTCTATGCACCTACCTGCTGGAACGAACTCCCAGTGTCCATCCGCATGATCACTGACCTCGCACAATTTAGAAAAGCACTAAAGCACCACCTTTTTCTCCTGCACTATGTCCAGGCTAACAACACATCCCTACCTGACACAACCTTACAACCAAATTTACACCCCTGTACATAGCTCGCAAGGAAAACCATTTTACCATAGCCGCGCAGCGACTTCCTGCCCACACTGTATATAGCCTGTATATACCTCCCCAAGGTTATTAACCCAAGTTGTATTTCCTGCTCAATGTAAGTGCGAAGCAGACTCTTCCTGCTCTGCACAAAATGTTATCTGTAAACCGCACTGATTTTAAAAAGTGCGGTATATAAAAGCATTAAATAAATAAATAAATAAAATATCAAAGACTTGCTTCAACAAGGTGTCCAACTTCCTGTGCTGGATGTCCTTAAGAGCCGCACTGCCTTCCACCAGAATCATTGTCTTCTTGGTGACCGCAGAGACCGCCACATCCACCTTGGGCGGCTGAAAGTGTTTGCGGTCCTAATCTGACAAGGGATAGAGCCAAGCCATAACCCTAGAACCCCTGAGGCCCACTTCCAGCATATCCCATTCTTCCTGGATCATCTGCCAGATCATTCTATGCACTGGTAACACCCTTTGCGTTCTACATACCACTTGTATCAAGGGATCCGCCAACGTGTTGTCCTCTGCTGGAGGAGCAGCGGGCAGATTAAGAGCCTTGAGGGATTCCGTGATGAGCACCTATAATTCCCCCTGGCGGAAAACATGGACAACCCTCACCTGCTCTTCTCGATCGGGGATTTCACCATCCTCCAGGTCCTCCTCGACCTCCAGCTCTGTGTCGAGGTCCTCCCCATCTAGACCTTCTGGTACCAGGGAGCAAGCTGTGGAACGCTCTGAACCCTCCTCTGAGGGTCTCTGCTTCTTCATGGAGACCACCCCTGCCTCCAACCCTTGCAGGTGCCCCTGCTCACTCCTCCCTGCATTCTGCCCCTGCACAACTAGTGCCATGTCCCTGCTGACACAAACAAAAGGTTTGGTGGAGCAGAAGCACGAACTTTAGCAAGAAAAAAGCCAGTGCCCTTATCTGACCTAGCGTCTGCGGGAGGGGGAGACCAGGATTGGACAAAGAGCAAGGCACCGCATCCTGAGCCAGCAAGATCGAGGACAGGGGGATCCTGCTGTTTCACAACTGGAGAAGACACCTTCTGCCGCTCCAAACTGTCCCCTAGGGCTTGCTCCATAGAGGTTGCCTCCTAAGCACACCCCCTACAAATGCCTACCTCTGACACAGTCCCTCGTTGAGTACCACACACCAGGTACTGGGGTCTGGAAAGCATACCTCCAACAGACAGGGACTAGTCTACCACAAGCTCTGAAGAATCTTGCCCTGAACCAATCTTGTCAATGGTCCTGGCAAAGCTCTCTCTCCGTGTGTTTTTATTATTTCTTCTGCCTTTTTTTTTTTTTTTAAATGGAGCACCAATCTATCTTTTTTTTCTTTTTATAAATGCCTTCCTGCTAATCTGAACCAAAACTTGCAGCCAGCCGACGTCTAAGGGGACCGAAAACAATTCCAAGAAAAAGAGAAGAAAGGGAAAGGCCTGCTTTATTGCACTTCCTGCACTGCTGCCATGCGGTAGGGCCTACACGTCTTAACACTGCACTGATCAACCACCCAACTGCCTGCAACGGCCTCCGCTGCTGCTTCCTGCTCAGCTAACAGCCCCCCAAAGAATTCCCTGAATACGAGCCTTACCGCTGCTGCAAACTAAGGTCCTGCTGTTTCTCCACTACACTTTTCATTGCCTGCTGTGCCCTCCCGTGCTCAGCCGGAATCACGGCTTCGGCGTTGGGGGGGATAAGGAGGAAGCCTACGGACATGCCTGCTCCACACAGTACTACTCTATGGCGTTCCACCAGCTCCTCACCCAAACTGTGGGTTTGGGAGCTGGCCTGATAAGCCCCGGACCCTAAAGAGCCTCTGCACCACAACCCCGCTCCACCAGGAGGGAGGGAGGAGGGGGTAGCTTTCCAACACTCAAGTCCTCTTGCTCTTATTTTCTCTTTTATTAGAAAAGGTTTCTCTTTCTATTAGAAAAGGTTCAGAGAAGAGCCACCAAAATGGTAAAGGGGATGGAAGGATACTCCTATGAAGAAAGGCTAAAAAGGTTAGGGCTCTTTAACCTGGAAAAGAAACGGCTGAGGGGAGATATGATAGAAGTCTATAAATTAATGAACGGAGTGGAACGGGTAAACGTAGATTGATTGTTTACGTTATCAGAATATAGAAAGACTAGGGACATGCAATGAAGCTACAGGGTAAACTATTTAAAACTAATAAAAGAAAATATTTCTTCACTCAACGTGTAATCAAACTCTGGAATTTGTTACCGGAGGATGTAGTAAAGGCTGTTAGTGTAGCTGGGTTTAAAAAAGGTTTGGACAAGTTCCTGGAGGAAAGGTCCATAAACCATTATTAAGAAGGGACCCAGGATATCAATGCTTGACTCAGTACAAGCATTGCGGAACCTGTGTCTTTTGGGGAAACTGCTAGGTATGTATGACCTAGATTGGCCACTGTTGGAAACAGGATACTGGGGTTGATGGACCTTGGTCTGACCCAGTATGGCATATCTTATGCTCTTATGTTCTTTTGAAAGGCACACTGCACAAAATCAAAGAGCCCTAAAAACTACAGCACTAATGGACCTAAACACTAAGCTTCCTTATTTGTCCCTCAAGTGAGTCCAGCACCCTGGCTCACCACCTCCTCCAGCTGCTTGGAGACTGAGTAAATGGAGCCTGTGGGCGGTCCCTTGGGTAATTTATACTGGAGTCATCAAAAGATGACACACTCAGTCTCCAATCTGCTGGAAGAGATGTTCAACCCAGAGGTTCGGGACTGGATTGTTTAATGACTGGAATATGTCATTTTTTGGATTTTATATAGGACATCTTTATATTTGGCACAGTACAGGGGGAAACGCATCATTTGCTATTTCTTGTGTTGCACTCCATGCAGTGCCTGGTTCGTTGGTGTTTCAATTTATTTTTTTTCTACATATTTCTATTTGAGTTTGTTATAATTTATTCTGTATTTGGTGGGGGAGGTCTAACTGTTTTTGCTAGCATGGAGTTTCCATGTAGGTCAGTTTTCCGAATAGGTGGAAGGATGCTCTAAGGCCGATTGCAATATTTATGGTGCTGCTCTTTTCTGGGTAGGCTCCTTATTGTGTTAATTTTAGAAGCTGGTGTCGTTAAAGTACGGAAGATTTGCTTTATAGGTCTTCAGTGATTTTTGTAGGGTTTTGTATTAGTTCACAATCTGTCTGGTATTAGAGAGGCTGTTGATGAGGACACCAGAATCGGATTTATTTTTTCTGTATGTCGGGTTCTACGGTGAAATGTCCTAATCCTGCTCTGTACCTACTGTTAGAGGAGGAATTTCACTGGATGCAAAATAGATGTTCAAAAAGAAAAAGAACCATAGTGCAGTTTCTAATACCAAAATAAAATTAGTTGTAATTTATTTTGGTGTTAGAAACTGCGTTGTAGTTCTTTTCCTTTTTGTCCCCTGGCATGTGAGCCCCTTGTATCTCCTTTTTTTTTGTAGAATATATATTTACAAGTGTCAGTATTTTTTTTAATAGAGTGTCAGGCTAAATAATTAAACAACTACAATATTTGTTGCATTTTATGTTGCTTTTCTTTTTTTTGGCAAAATCACTGAATGAGAACTTCTGCTCCCTCGGAAGAACATGCCATACTGAGTCAGACCAAAGGTCCACCAAGCCCAGTATCCTAATTCGAACAATGGCCAATCCAAGCTAGGTTCTGAAAAGGTAAACAGATTCCATGTTGCTTATTTTTCAGGGGTAAGCAGTGGATTTCCCCAGTCCCCTTTAAAAATGGTATATGGACTTTTCCTCCAGGAACGTGTCCAAATCTTTTTTAAATCCAGCTCTCCTAACAGCTTTTACTACATCCTTCAGCAACAAATTCCAGAGTTTGATTACATAGTCACAGGCCAATGCAGAAAGCCTGGTTCTGAAATTGCACGCTATCAACTCTGTACGCCTCTATTCAGCACACAACTTCAGCGCCAGCATGCAGAAAGGGACGCATTTGCAAATTAGCCACACGTTAAACTGTGGTGCAAATGGCAGCGTTAAACTGGGAGAGCAAGTCAAACACAGGCGAACAGAAGTGGGCACAGATTTGGCATGCTCTTTCAGAAAATCAGGGGTACAGCGTGGCTAATTTGCATATGCGCCTTGACAGTATTTTGACGGCATTGCAGGCCTTTCTCCGATGCCTGAATCATCTGAGGGGGAGGGTCAAACTTTCCCTCAGATGATCCAGACATTGGGGAAAGCCACTGATGCTATCAAAATAATGTCAGTAGAACAGTGCCCCCAACAGAAACTAAATCCCTGGTGGCCCAGCAGCCCCGATCCTCCCCCACCCACCCAGGTTTTTTTTTAAAATTTTAGAATTTTGCACTATTTAAACAAGCAAAAAATAATAGGAAAATACAGGTTGCAAAAGAAAACTAAATCAACCAAGTGATTTTAGCATAGGCATAACATACATAAAAGGAAAAAGAAATACAACCTGCAATAAAGTCCACATCTCGAGGGAGTGAAACCACAATGGGTGCACAGACAACTAAAAATTACAGACATACTTCTCCAACTGAAATTTAGAAATAAGGAAACAAGTAACCAAGGAAATGGACCGGCATGGGCCAGACATTACTTGCTAGATCAAAGGTTTTCCAAGAGCAAAGGATCAGTATAAACATACTTTGTCCCATTAAAAGACACCAGACATTTTACATGGGAAATAGAAGAAGAAAGTCCCCCCTGCAGCCAAAACTTTAGGCTTCAGCTACAGGAAGGAATTCCTCCTCAACTGAGTATATAGCGATACATCCGGGAAAGCTACTATCTTCTGTCCACAAAAGGGAGAGTCCCTTTTGCAGAAATAAGCTTTTAAAAAGGAAATTTTGTCCACCTCTGGGGCAAGGGTTATGACCAGGGTGGCATGTGAGGTAATCACATCAGAATTTTTAAGGAAATTAGTCAAGTCCAGATGACTTTCCATCTCGTGCCAACCTGCCAGCCATAGCCACGGGATGTGACGGAAGATAGTACAAATGAGCAACCATAATCTTTTCTGGCTCAGAAAACAAAATAACTTCTTCACAATAGTTATAAAATAAAATTAACGGAGATAATAACATTGGGGAAAATTTAACTATCTTAAATTTTTCACTTGCATAGTATTTTCTAACATTTCTAAATGCCAATACATTACGTAAGAATCTTTTATAATCAGTGCCTCAGTGCCCCAGCTGACTGAAGCGAGTCTACTTGCCCCTCTAGACTATCTAGCCGCTGGGAAGTTATTACAAATTGCTCATCCATAACATGAGTCTTGCGAACTACTTGCTCAGGAAAGTTAATAGTTTGTTCCATAAAATCTTGTAATAATGAGTTACTTTTAGATACTTCCCTCCAGATGTCCACCAACATAATGTCTGCCACATCAACATTGGGTACCAGTGGGGGGTTCTCAGGACAACTAACAGCATTTATTCCCTCTGGAGGATCAGCAAGAAAGGCCTACGATAGATCACAAGGTAAGGCCAAACTGGGATCCATTAAGAACATAAGATATGCCATACTGGGTCAGATCAAGGTCCATCAAGCCCAGTATCCTGTTTCCAAAAGTGGCCAATCTAGGTCATACCTACCTAGCCGTTTCCCCTAAAGACACAGGTTCCACAATGCTTGTACTGGGTCAAGCATTGATATCCTGGGTCCCTTCTTAATAATGGTTTATGGACCTTTCCTCCAGGAACTTGTCCAAACCGCAGGGCTCCCCCATCCGTTACTGCCAGCGCTGGATCAGGATTAGGGGGCAGTGTCCGAACTGGACTTAGAGACGTCCCAGATGACGTTGAGGGGAATCCATTTGGATTTACTCCAGCAGTAGCCGTAGAACCAGGAAGCACAAACACTTGCAAATCCATAGGCCCAGAAATGACTTTGGGCGTTGATGATAATGTCACAGCGGGCTTCTTCAACGACTTGATCTTCCGCTTATCCCCTCCATAGGGCATCTCCTATGGCTAGGGCCCTCAGGCCCCAAAGTGGCATACTCCTTTGGTCACGTGCCTGCGAAGAACTGCAGGTCTCTTGTAGCGTCCTTGGGTGCCCAGAAATGATGTCAGCAATAGGGCTGTCCTGTCCAAGGAAGCCTCTCACAAAGAGTAACGTTGGCTCCTGCAATGCCAGCACAGTAAGGCTCCGCAACCAGAGAAACTTGCTCCCTGCCCACAGAAGAACTGTGCGGTCTCTTGTAGAGCAAAACAATGAGACAAGGCAGTAGCCAAAGCCAGAAGGATGCTGGGCTGAATAGAGAGAGGAATAACCAGCATAAAGGATGAGGTATTAATGCCCCTGTACAAGTTATTGGCAAGGCCTCACTTGGAGAACTGTGTTCAATTTCGGAGAACATCTCACAAAGGATATAAAAAGACCTGAAACGATTCAGAGGAAGGCGACAGACATGATTTGGAGCCTGCGCTAGAAGATATATGAGAAGAGGCTTGAAGACCTAAATATGTATACTTAAGAGGAGAAGAGAGGAGGGACAAGGGAGATATGATACAGACCTTTAAATACTTAAAGGGTATAAATGAACAAACAAATATTTTCAAAGGGGATGCTGTAAAAATAGAGGGCATATGATGAAGCTGCAAGGCGGTAAACTTAAAAGCAACATCAGGAAATACTTTTCACTGAAAGGGTGCTGCTTGTTTGGAATGCCCTTCCGATGGAGGTGGTGGGGCCAAATACAGTAACAGAATTCAAAATAGCATGGGACAGACACAGTGGATCCCTTTATAGCAAGATTATGAAATCAAAACAAACAAATATCTTTTATACTTCAACAGAGGGGGGCTCTCCTGCACGGAGCAGCAGATACAACCACTCTTAGCTACTTTACTGTGCAGATTCATAGATGGACCATACTGGTCTTCATCTGCCGTCATATACTATGTTACTATGCATCCAAGGTGGGAGTAGCTTGGCGCTCTTGATATCAGCAGTGAGTGCTGGAAAATCGGTATTCAAGCCCTTACATAGCAGGCCGAGGAGCCAGAAAACACTGCGAGTGATGCCCACCCACTGGAATGAACAAATGTATGGCCAAAAGGAAAAAATAATACTCAAAAGGAAGTTAAAGATCTTGACAAAGTGTGGGGCCCTAATTCCTCCAGTCTGGAGATTACACTGAGTTCAGGCCAATAGACACTTATACCACTATTTATAGCCTAACCAGTGGATGCTATGAATGTGAACCAGATGGAAGGCCCTATCTCAATTTTAATGGTGCTATGAGTCAAAAGCCCCAGGTTTTGCCTTCTGTGTCTTTGTCAAAGCCAGTTACCCTTCCAGTTTATTCTCAATCTGATTCCCTTAAAGTTCCAGCCAATTTATCATTAGCTAATATTTGGAAAGTGGTTACACTATCAGAATATTAATTGAAAAGCACCGTTTCTCAATTATGTGATTTGAAGGACTGGAAAGGGGGGCTGTTACTTCTGGAGAGAAATCTGAAATTGTGAGTATATACTTCTGGGAATTTTTCTGAAAGGAATTTTTTTTCTTTTAAAGCTAATTAATCTGTGAACCCACTATTTTTTTTGTTAAATCAGTCAGGGCCTAGTAGCAACAGTTTAAGATTCAATTTAAAAACACAGAAGAGAACTTTCTGGTTACCTTTCATACCCAGTAGATAGCTGTAGTTTAAATTTCATAGTCACTCAGGGCCTAGCATCAGCAAAGTACTTTTAGTTTCAAATTAAAACACAGAAGAGAGCTTTCTGGTTAAATTTAGAATCCAGCAGAGAGCTTGTAGTTTAAATTTCATAATAGGTTAGAGCCTAGTAGCAGCAAAGAGCTATAATTTACATCAAATCAGAATATAGTTTTCCTCAGCAGCACAGGACAAGGTACTGTGTAGCAGCCCTTTTTTAATAAGTGTTATATCCCTCCCTCCCTCCCCACACCCACCCTCCCCTGGGAAAATCACAGCTTTATAGGTACTTGCACAACTTAAAAGACAGGAGGTGCTCTCAGGTGAAGCTCATTACCCAAATCAGTCATACACCAAGGACCTGAGATTAATTAAGCTTCAGGTGAACAAGGTATATTAAACTTCTTAGGTACAGTTTTAGTGGTATAAATATCCATTGCACCCTTTAGTACATATAGAACTTAAAGATCTAAACACAAACTTAAAACTAAGATGCAGACAGCAGTCCAGCAGCGGGATGTGGGCTTTCCAGTCTTTTGCATTGAGTGTCACATGTATGATTTTCTCCCAGCTGGTGAGAGGTCTTACGTGTGCACTAGGTGCAAGGAGCTCTCTGCTCTCAGGGAACGAGTCCGTTCTCTAGAGGCTAGAGTAGCAGACTTGGAAAACATAAGACAGACAGAGAGGTACATAGACGAGACCTACAGGGATATAGTCCTGAAGTCCCACCTCCAGTCTGGCAGCATCCCTGTTGCCATGGAGGAGAGAGGTCACGTGACAGGAGAGCATCACCATGGTGTGGCAGGAAGTGATCCTGTAACTAGGACCTGTCCTCCAGGTGATGTAAACCCCTCTCGCACCGAGGAGGTTTCTCCAGGGCCAAGTGCCCATGCGGGAAGGGTTAGGACAGCAGTTATAGTTGGTGATTCGATCATTAGGCATGTAGATAGCTGGGTGGCTGGTGGACGTGAGGATCGCCTGGTAACATGCCTGCCTGGTGCGAAGGTAGCGGACCTCACACGCCACCTAGATAAGGTCTTAGATAGTGCTGGGGAGGAGTCTGCTGTCTTGGTACATGTTGGTACCAATGACATAGGAAAATGTGGTAGGGAGGTTCTGGAAGCTAAATTTAGGCTTTTAGGTAGGAAGTTGAAATCCAGAACTTCCAGGGTAGCGTTCTCCGAAATGCTTCCCGTTCCACGCGCAGGACCCAATAGGCAGGCAGAGCTCCGGAGTCTCAATGCGTGGATGAGACAATGGTGCAGAGATGAGGGGTTCGGATTTGTTAGGAACTGGGGAACATTCTGGGGAAAGGAGGGGCTCTTCCGAAGGGATGGGCTTCACCTTAACCGGGATGGAACCAGGCTGCTGGCATTAACCTTTAAAAAGGAGATAGAGCAGCTTTTAAACTAGATAATAGGGGAAAGCCGACAGTCGCCCAAGAGCGCATGGTTCGGAAGAATGTATCCTTGAAGGATACTACAAAAAGCAGAGAGGTTCCAAAAAAGAGTAAAGTAGCCCAAATGCCCTCGAGTATGGAGCAGACAGAACTTAAAGATCCCAAATTACCCATGTCTACCAATAGCCAAATTAATATGAATAAAATACAGTCTCTAAAATGCTTGTATGCAAATGCTAGAAGTCTACAAAACAAGATGGGAGAGTTAGAATATATAGCACTAAACGAGAGGTTAGATATGATTGGAATATCAGAGACATGGTGGAAGGAGGACAACCAGTGGGACACTGTGATACCTGGGTACAAACTATATCGAAATGATAGAGCTGATCAAATTGGTGGAGGGGTTGCGCTCTATGTTAGAGAGGGCATTGAGTCAGAAAGGATTAAAGTTTTGCAAGAAACAAAATTTGCTGTAGAATCTCTATGGATTGAAATTCCATGTAAAAAGGGGAAGGCGATGGCAGTGGGGGTGTACTATCGTCCGCCTGGCCAGAATGAACAAATGGATGATGAAATGCTCTAAGAAATCAAGGAAGCTAGCAAAAGTTACAGTGCAGTAATAATAATGGGTGATTTCAATTACCCCGGCATCGAATGGGTCAGTGTCACAACAGGACATGCTAGGGAGATAAAGTTCCTAGATGAAATAAATGACTGCTTCTTGGAGCAGCTGGTTCATGAACCGACCAGAGGGGAAGCAATATTAGACCTAGTCCTTAGTGGAACACCAGATGTAGTGCAAGAGATAAGGGTGTTGGGGCCACTTGGCAATAGTGATCATAGCATGATCGCCTTTGATTTAATTAGTGGAGGAGGGATAGTAAGGAAATCCACAGTACTACCCTTTAACTTTCGAAAGGGAGACTATGATAGAATGAGGAAAACAGTTAAGAAAAAACTAAAAGGAGCAGTTGCAAAGGTTAAAGACGTACATCAAGCTTGGGTGTTGTTGAAAAATACTATCTTGGAAGCCCAGACCAGCTGTATTCCACGCTTTAAGAAAAGTGGAAGGAAGTCCAAAAAATTGCCAGCATGGTTTAAAGCTGAGGTCAGAGAGGCTGTTGTTGCCAAAAAAGCATCTTTCAAGAAATGGAAAAAAGAGCCAAATGATGAAACCTGGAAACAGCACAAGCACTGGCAAGTCAAATGCAAGGCATTGATAAGGCAGGCAAAGAGAGAATTTGAGAAGAAGCTTGCTGCGGAAGCAAAAACGCGAAATAAAGACCTTTTCAAGTACATTCGTGGCAAAAAACCAGTGAGAGAGTCAGTTGGTCCATTAGATGATAAAGGGGTTAAAGGAGCACTAAGAAGCGACAAGGCGATAGCGGAGAGACTGAATGAATTCTTTGCTTCGGTCTTTACTGAGGAAGATGTAGGGATGTTACCCACGACTGAAGTGGTATTTAAAGGTGTGGAAGAATTGAAGGAAATATCGATACATCGGGAAGATGTCTTACAACTATTAGATAAACTGAAGAGTAGCAAATCACCTGGGCCGGATGGTATACATCCAAGGGTGTTGAAAGAACTGAAATTTGAGATTGCAGACCTGCTATCAGTAATCTGTGAACTATCATTAAAATCATCTCTAATACCTGAGGATTGGAGGATCGCCAATGTAACACCAATTTTTAAAAAGGGTTCGAGGGGTGATCCGGGAAACTACAGACCGGTGAGCCTGACATCAGTACTGGGAAAAATGGTAGAAACCATCATAAAGAATAAAATTACTCAGCATATAGATAGTCATGACCTAATGGGAGACAGCCAACATGGCTTTAGACAAGGAAGATCTTGTCTTACTAATCTGTTATGTTTTTTGAAGGAGTGAATAAACAGGTGGACAAAGGTGAGTCAGTTGATATTGTGTATCTGGACTTTCAGAAAGCCTTTGACAAGGTCCCTCATGAGAGACTTTTGGCAAAACTAAAGAGTCATGGGATAGGAGGCAGTGTACTACTGTGGATCAGGAACTGGTTAAAAGATAGAAAGCAGAGGGTAGGGCTAAATGGCCAATTTTCCCAATGGAGAAAGGTGAATAGTGGTGTACCCCAGGGATCTGTGCTGGGTCCGCTGCTTTTTGACATATTCATAAATGACCTGGAAAGTGGAATAACGAGTGAGGTTATCAAATTTGCTGATGACACAAAACTATTTAAAGTTGTTAAAACCCAGGAGGATTGTGGAAAATTGCAAGAGGATCTTGATAAATTGGAAGACTGGGCATCAAAATGGCAGATGAAATTTAATGTGGAGAAGTGCAAGGTTATGCACCTAGGGAAGAA
Organism: Ichthyophis bannanicus; assembly: GCA_033557465.1. NCBI lineage: Eukaryota > Metazoa > Chordata > Amphibia > Gymnophiona > Ichthyophiidae > Ichthyophis > Ichthyophis bannanicus. The sequence continues at coordinate 712,266,498 of CM066033.1, read as the reverse complement.
CAACCCAAACTATGGTTACACGATGCAAGGTTCTACATTAGGAACCACCACCCAAGAAAAAGATTTAGGCGTCCTTGTGGATACCATGTTAAAACCCTCGGCCCAGTGTGCAGCGGCGGCCAAGAGAGCAAATAGAATGCTAGGTATGATAAGGAAAGGAATGGAAAATAAAACAAAAGATATTATAATGCCTCTATATCGTTCCATGGTGAGACCGCACCTTGAATATTGTGTGCAATTCTGGTCGCCGTATCTTAAAAAGGATATAGCAATTTTAGAAAAGGTTCAGAGAAGAGCCACCAAAATGGTAAAGGGGATGGAAGGCTACTCCTATGAAGAAAGGCTAAAAAGGTTGGGGCTCTTTAACCTGGAAAAGAGACGGCTGAGGGGAGATATGATAGAAGTCTATAAATTAATGAACGGAGTGGAACGGGTAAACGTAGATCGATTGTTTACCTTATCAGAATATAGAAAGACTAGGGGACATGCAATGAAGCTACAGGGTAAACTATTTAAGACTAATAAAAGAAAATATTTTTTCACTCAACGTGTAATCAAACTCTGGAATTTGTTACCGGAGGATGTAGTAAAGGCTGTTAGTGTAGCTGGGTTTAAAAAAGGTTTGGACAAGTTCCTGGAGGAAAGGTCCATAAACCATTATTAAGAAGGGACCCAGGATATCAATGCTTGAACCAATACAAGCATTGTGGAACCTGTGTCCCTTGGGGAAACTGCTAGGTACGTATGACCTAGATTGGCCACTGTTGGAAACAGAATACTGGGCTTGATGGACCTTGGTCTGACCCAGTATGGCATATCTTATGTTCTTATGTTCTTACCTCAGCAACAATTGGGAAGCTAGAGAAAATGGACAAGATTCAACTAACGGGAACATGAATCACAAATTTTGATTATCAATTTCAGTCTTTGCAAGAGACTGCTTTTTCCCACAGTTTAAAGATAATTTTGCTTTTTATCCCAAGACTGAGACTACAAAGAATACAGCTAGGCAAAATGTCTGTGGTTTTCTTTTTAAACTGTCCCATATTTGTTTTCCTTTTCCTATATTGCTTTTAAAAATATTTTAAGGTGGTTTTCCATCTCCCCAATTCAGAGAAGATTAATCTCTCTAAGGGGCAGCGCCATGCCTTCACAATCTGCAACAGCAGGGGGACAGAAGCACATGCCTCCTGAAGTCTTGAAGGACTAGAAAAGGGGACTGTTACTTCTGAAGAGAAATCTGCAACTGTGAGTATATACTTCTGGTAATTTTCTAAAAAGAATTCTTTGTATTAAAGCTACTTAATCTGTGAACCCACTGTTTTTTGTTGGATCAGTTAGGGCCTAGTAGCAGCAATTAAAGTTTGAATTTAAAACACAGAGGAGAGCTTTCTGGTTACATTTCATACCCAGCAGAGAGCTTGTAGTTTAAATTTAATAGTCACTCAGGGCCAAGTAACAGCAAAGTACTTTTAGTTTAAATTTAACACACAGAAGAGAGCTTTCTGGTTAAATTTAGCACCCAGCAGAGAGCTTGTAGTTTAAATTTCATAAGAAGTTAGAGCCTAGCAGCAGCTAAGAGCTATAATTTAAATCAAATCAGAATTTAGCTTACCTCAGCAGCACAAGACAGGGTACTGTGTAGCAGCCCTCTTTTAATAAGTGTTATTTCCCTCCCTCCCCTGGGATAATCATAGCTTTATAGGTACTTACACATCTTAAAAGACAGGAGGTGCTTTCAGGTGAAGCTCATTACCCAAATCAGTCATACACTAAGGACCTGAGATTAATTAAGCTTCAGGTGAACAAGGTATATTAAACGTATTAGGTACAGTTTTATTGGTATAAATACCCATAGCAACCCCTAGTAAGTAAGAACTTAAAGATCTAGACACAAACTTAAAACTAAGATGCAGACAGCAGTCCAGCAGCTGGATGGGGGCTTTCCAGTCTTTTGCATTGAGTGTCACATGTATGATTTTCTCCCAGTTGGTGAGAGGTCTTACGTGTGCACTAGGTGCAAGGAGCTCTTTTCTCTCAGGGAACAAGTTCGTTCTCTAGAAGCTAAAGTAGCAGACTTGGAAAACATAAGACAGACAGAGAGGTACATAGACGAGACCTACAGGGATATAGTCCTGAAGTCCCACCTCCAGTCTGGCAGCACCCCTGTTGCCATGGAGGAGAGAGGTCACGTGACAGGACAGCATCACCCTGGTGTGGCAGGAAGTGATCCTGTAAGTAGGACCTGTCCTCCAGGTGATGTAAAACCCTCTCGCACCGAGGAAGTTTCTCCAGGGCCATGTGCCCATGAGGGAAGGGTTAGGACAGCCGTTATAGTTGGTGATTCGATCATTAGGCATGTAGATAGCTGGGTGGCTGGTGGACATGAGGATCGCCTGGTAACATGCCTGCCTGGTGCGAAGGTAGCGGACCTCACGCGCCACCTAGATAAGGTCTTAGATAGTGCTAGGAGTCTGCTGTCTTGGTACATGTTGGTACCAATGACATAGGAAAATGTGGTAGGGAGGTTCTGGAGGCAAAATTTAGGCTTTTAGGTAGGAAGTTGAAATCCAGAACTTCCAGGGTAGCATTCTCCGAAATGCTTCCTGTTCCACGTGCAGGACCCAAAAGGCAGGCAGAGCTCCGGAGTCTCAATGCGTGGATGAGACAATGGTGCAGAGATGAGGGTTTTGGATTTGTTAGGAACTGGGGAACATTCTGGGGAAAGGAGGGGCTCTTCCGAAGGGATGGGCTTCACCTTAACCGGGATGGAACCAGGCTGCTGGCATTAACCTTTAAAAAGGAGATAGAGCAGCTTTTAAACTAGATATTAGGGGAAAGCCGACAGTCGCCCAAGAGCGGATGGTTCGGAAGAATGTATCCTTGAAGGATACTACCAAAAGCAGAGAGGTTCCACAAAAGAGTAAAGTAGCCCAAATGCCCTCAAGTATGGAGCAGACAGAGCTTAAAGATCCCAATTTACCCATGTCTAACAATAGCCAAATTAACATGAATAAAATACATTCTCTAAAATGCTTGTATGCAAATGCTAGAAGTCTAAAGAATAAGATGGGAGAGTTAGAATATATAGCACTAAATGAAAGGTTAGATATGATTGGAATATCAGAGACATGGTGGAAGGAGGACAACCAGTGGGACACTGTGATACCTAGGTACAAACTATATCATAATGATAGAGCTGATCAAATTGGTGGAGAGGTTGCGCTCTATGTTAGAGAGGGCATTGACTCAAAGGATTAAAGTTTTGCAGGAAACAAAATCTGCTGTAGAATCTATATGGATTGAAATTCCATATAAAAGGGGGAAGGCGATGGCAGTGGGGGTGTACTATCGAGCACCTGGCCAGAATGACCAAATGGATGATGAAATGCTCAAAGAAATCAAGGAAGCTAACAAAAGTTACAGCGCAGTAGTAATAATAATGGGTGATTTCAATTACCCCGGTATCGACTGGGTCAGTGTCACGTCAGGACATGCTAGGGAGATAAAGTTCCTAGATGAAATAAATGACTGCTTCTTGGAGCAGCTGGTTCATGAACCGACCAGAGGGGAAGCCATATTAGACCTAGTCCTTAGTGGAACACCAGATCTAGTGCAAGAGATAAGGGTGTTGGGGCCACTTGGCAATAGTGATCATAGCATGATCGCCTTTGATTTAATTAGTGGAGGGGGGATAGTAAGGAAATCCACAGTACTACCTTTTAACTTTCAAAAGGGAGACTATGATAAAATGAGGAAAACAGTTAAGAAAAAACTAAAAGGAGCAGTTGCGAAGGTTAAAGACGTACATCAAGCTTGGGTGTTGTTGAAAAATACTATCTTGGAAGCCCAGACCAGCTGTATTCCACGCTTTAAGAAAAGTGGAAGGAAGTCCAAAAAACTGCCAGCATGGTTTAAAGGTGAGGTCAGAGAGGCTGTTGCCAAAAAAGCATCTTTCAGGAAATGGAAAAAAAGAGCCAAACGACGAAACCTGGAAACAGCACAAGCACTGGCAAGTCAAATGCAAGGCATTGATAAGGCAGGCAAAGAGAGAATTTGAGAAGAAGCTTGCTGCGGAAGCAAAAACGCGAAATAAAGACCTTTTCAAGTACATTCGTAGCAAAAAACCTGTGAGAGAGTTAGTTGGTCCATTAGATGATAAAGGGGTTAAAGGAGCACTAAGAGGCGACAAGGCGATAGTGGAGAGACTGAATGAATTCTTTGCTTTGGTCTTTACTGAGGAAGATGTAGGGATGTTACCCATGACTGAAGTGGTATTTAAAGGTGCGGAAGAATTGGAGGAAATATCGATACATCAGGAAGATGTCTTACAACTATTAGATAAACTGAAGAGTAGCAAATCACCTGGGACGGATGGTATACATCCAAGGGTGTTGAAAGAACTGAAATATGAGATTGCAGACCTGCTATCAGTAATCTGTGAACTATCATTAAAAACATCTCTAATACCTGAAGATTGGAGGATCGCCAATGTAACACCAATTTTTAAAAAGGGTTCCAGGGGTGATCCGGGAAACTACAGACTGGTGAGCCTGACGTCAGTACCGGGAAAAATGGTAGAAACCATCATAAAGAATAAAATTACTCAGCATGTAGATAGTCACAACCTAATGGGAGACAGCCAACATGGCTTTAGACAAGGAAGATCTTGTCTTACTAATCTGTTATGTTTTTTTGAACGAGTGAATGAACAGGTGGATAAAGGTGAGTCGGTTGATATGGTGTATCTGGACTTTCAGAAAGCCTTTGACAAGGTCCCTCATCAGAGACCTTTGGCAAAACTAAAGAGTCATGGGATAGGAGGCAATGTACTATTGTGGATCAGGAACTGGTTAAAAGATAGAAAGCAGAGGGCAGGGCTAAATGGCCAATTTTCCCAATGGAGAAAGGTGAATAGTGGTGTACCCCATGGATCTGTGCTGGGTCCGCTGCTTTTTGACATATTCATAAATGACCTGGAAAGTGGAATAACGAGTGAGGTTATCAAATTTTCAGATGACAGAAAACTATTTAAAGTTGTTAAAACCCAAGAGGATTGTGAAAAATTGCAAGAGGATCTTGATAAATTGGAAGACTGGGCATCAAAATGGCAGATGAAATTTAATGTGGACAAGTGCAAGGTTATGCACCTAGGGAAGAACAACCCAAACTATGGTTACAGATGCAAGGTTCCACATTAGGAACCACCACCCAGGAAAAAGATTTAGGCGTCATTGTGGATACCATGTTAAAACCCTTGGCCCAGTGTGCAGCGGCGGCCAAGAGAGCAAATAGAATGCTAGGTATGATAAGGAAAGGAATGGAAAATAAACAAAAGATATTATAATGCCTCTATATCGTTCCATGGTGAGACCGCACCTTGAATATTGTGTGCAATTCTGGTCGCCGTATCTTAAAAAGGATATAGCGGGGGGGGAGGGGGGGGCGCTCGTGAGCCCGCTGCGTGATGGCCGCATCCTAGCTGAGCTCCGTCTCAACCACCACAAAAACTACAGCTAACATGCGCTAAATATTGCAAATTCCCCTGAATTCACCTACCCTGGGTCGGCGCCGGCGAGCGGTGTCCCGCGGAAGCCCGATCTGTCTCCCGGTTAGAGCTCTGGCGGCTGGGCGGCGGTGGAGCCCATCTCTGAAGTGAAGCCTGCTGGGTTCCGCAACTCGACGCTTGCCTTGGGCCCGGCGCACTCCGCGGCTGCCCCTACACTCTGGGTAAATTGAGCGGTGCATGAACAGATTTCCCTTGGGTTGTCCCTGCGGATCTCTCCGTCGGGTCGGAGCACGTGCGATAGTGGGCCGCCGGGTGGAGCAACTTTCCCGGGGCTGAGCTGCCTGCACGCGGCTTTGGAATCACTTCGGCGGGGCTGAGGAGAAGGACTGGAGTTTCGGCGGCGATCGTCAATGCCCAATACCTCAATCTATTAGTGCAAATCCCCTGAGGGGGGTAGCTTTACAGACTGCCTCTTTTTTCTCAGAATCTCAGAGTCCCTGGATAACATATGGAATCAACGACAGTGCCTGCCTGTTAGCGCTCTAGGGCCCTGCTGAGGCCTACATTTATCAGCGTGGACCTCCTGTGCCCTGCTGGGATTTCTCTGAGCTTTCTGTGATCTTGGATCCTCTCTCGGGGTGCACCCCTCGCAGCCATGGGTCTTTTGTGACCTATTCTCATACAGCCCTGCAGAGCACTCTGAACACTATATCTGGCAGCCCGTCTATCCAAGGGGGTCAAAAGCAGCCATCTCCATCTTTGCATTGCTGCTCCTTCCGAGCCTTGGTCTTTGCGGACATTGCTTGTGCTTCTCTCCCCACACTGTGTGATAATAACTGTCCTGCGGGCTTGTGAAGCCTAGTGCTCCGTTACCTCTCTAGCGCCTCTGCCCTTGCTGACATTGACTCTCTCCCTCTCCTAACACTGTGTGGCATTGGGGGCCCTGCGGAATGGCCGCTAAAGCTAAAAATTCTGATACCCGAGGGGGGACGCGTTCCTCCCAGCGCCTGCAGAGTAAATCTGGGCCCTCAGGCAGCCCCCCTGAGCAAACCCATCCATCAGACACTGATGATGAGACTGTAAGTGAAGATGACCTGGTTTCCCACCAACCGCTCACCTCTGCTCTAATCAAACAAGAGCTCCGCAGGGGTTTTGCGGAGTTAGCCAGCGAACTCCGCTCTTTACGCGAGGAACTGATGAAGGATGTTGCAGAACTCCGAAATGACGTCAAAGAGCTGGGAACCCGTGTGGAGGATGTGGAGACCAAGGTAGCTGACCATGATGGGTCCTTGGTGGATTTAGTGTGCGCTTGACCGGCAGCATGCGCAAGCAATGGAGCTGACCTACAAAACTGATGACATTGAAAACCGCTCCCGCTGCAATAATGTGCGTTTTCGAGGGATTCCAGAAGCGGTGGGGGGCGGAGAGGATTTGCCGACTGTGCTTAAGCTGTTGATGACAGAATTGCTCCCGGCGGAGGACCTGACTGCCCATGCCTCTGGGATGGAAATTGAACGAGTCCATCGTGTCTTGGGGAAGCCTCCCAATAATCAGCCTCGTGATGTGATTGCGAGATTCTTGCGCTATTCTGATGCTGAGCTGCTCATCCGCCGTAGCCGGGAGAGGAAAACGATCCGCTTTCAGGACGCAACAGTATCCATCTATCAAGATCTTTCGATGTTCACCTTGGCGCGCCGGAGGGAGATGAAGCCAATTACGACGGTCCTGAATAGCAAGGGGATTCGTTACTCTTGGTCTTTTCCATTTCAAATGAACTTCCTTTTGGGAGACAAAAAGATTTCTGCAAAAGACCATACTGAAGCTTGGCGAGCTCTTCGTCAGGCGGGACTAGTTGATGATAATGCTCAGCCTCACCCGCCGCCCCCTAAGCCCCATCACTCCAAGTAGACTCGAGTGGGTAACTCCGCTTGATCTTTTGGGGAGTGGGAGCGCTCCTATTACCTTTTTGCGAGCCCCATCTGCTGGGTCTCTCGACCCTCAGAACTGGGATAGCAGGACTGGCTCTTGATGCCTGACCGCTTTGTGTTCTCTCTCAGTAGTATTTTTTCACTGAGTTATTGGTCATTGGCGTGAGCCAGCCTGAGCTCCCACTCTAGTATACAGGGGGGGCGACGGGTGATTGGCAAATGTCTTGATGATGATATTGTCTTGCTGAGGAGACGCGCTGGAGTAGCTGACTCAGGGTGGGTGGGGGGATAGTGGGGAACTGTTATTACCTGCTTTGCTTGTAATGTTGCTTTGTGGGGGTTTGGGGGGGGGGAACAGGGTTTGTGGTCAATTTACCGTGTCCTGTATTACCTTTGACAGGCAGGTGGTATTGACGGGAAGGGGGGGGTTGGGTTTTGAGGGAGGGCGTTCTATTCTGGGGGTGGAGGGTGGGTTTGGGTTTGGGGGGGAGGACTATGGCACTTGCTTCTGGGGTGTGGGATAGGTGGGGCTAAGCTAGTTAATCCTTTGGGTCCGCGGGGGGGAAGCTGTCACTGGGACCCTTCGGGCAACTGGAAGGAGCGGGGGTTTAGACTGTGAATATTAATGGTGCGATTTATCTCTTTGAACGTTAAGGGCCTTAACTCCCCACGAAAACGGTCGCTGCTGTTTTCAGAATTGCGTGCCTTACAGGGGGACATTGTCTTTTTACAGGAGACCCACCTCCAGAATTGTAAGCAGGGCTGGCTGAAGCAGTCCCCGTACTCTGAGGTGCAGGTGGCCTCGGACGCGCAGGGCCGGAAGAAGAGGGGGGTAGCCTTTCTATTCCATCAGAATCTGTCCTTGCAGGTAGAGGAGGTTAGCAGAGATACCCTGGGGAGGTGGCTTTTTCTGAATATCCGCTTAGAGGGGCATTTGCTAACCTTGGCTAATGTTTATGCGCCCAATACAGGCCAGGGGTCTTTCTTTCAGCGCTTAAAAGCCCTATTGGCGGACTTTGCAAAGGGCCCCATTATATTTGGTGGGGACTGTAACACGCATTTAGTGCCCCACTTGGATTCCACAGGTCGCGCTGGGGGGGGAGGGGGGGACCGGCTAGAGCTCTTCAGCGCCTTATGCTAGACTTAGGCTTGCGGGATGTTTGGAGGGACACACATGAGGGGGAGAGGGGCTATACCTATTACTCTCCGGTCCATCAGGTTCACACTCGCATTGATTATTTCCTACTGGATCAGCGTCTGATGGACGGGAGAGTGAAGGCTGGACATGGCGCGCTGACCTGGTCAGACCATGCCCCATGCTGGCTTGCCCTCCCGAAGGGACTGTACAGCGAGCATCACCGTCTTTGGCGCTTAGACGCGAGGTTCCTGCGGCGACAGGGTGCGGTTCAGGAGCACGCCCGCTTCATTACTGAATTTTTTGAGCTTAATGATTCTGGGGATGTTACCCTCCCCACGGTGTGGGATGCTTTCAAGGCTACGGCTCGCGGCCAACTTATGGCAGAAGCGGCCCGCACACGGAAAATATGGACGCGTGATCGCGATCAGTTGGTGCGGGAGTCCTCTCGGCTAGGTTTGGAACATGCCCGAACCGGCTCGCGGCAGGTCTTGCGCCAGTGGCGGGCTGTACGAGCCAAATTGGACGCGTGCTCACAGAGGGAATTAGATAATAAGCGCCGGAAACTACGGCAAACCTTTTATGAACATGGGAATAAAACTGGCCGCTTTTTGGCCTTGCGTCTTCGGCAACAACAGTCCACGAGAGTGGTCCGCGAACTGCGCGATTCGGGGGGTCGGAAAAGGGTCATTTCTCGAGAGATCCGAGATCTTTTTGCTGATTATCTGGAGCAGCTCTATACGGCAGAACCCTTTGACCGGGACCGTGTGCAGGACTATTTACAAAAGATTGCGCTGCCGCGTCTCCCTGACCGAGCCCAGTTAGATTCTGATTTCACGGTGGATGAAGTGGTCACTGCAATCCGGAGGCTGAAAACTGGCAGTGCCCCGGGTAATGATGGCTTCCCAGCGGAATATTATACGAAGTTCCAGGTACAATTGCCGCCAACCTTGACCATCCTGTTCAATGAGGTCTTGGGTGGGGTTTCTCTCCCTCCGACTCAGCGCGAGGCGTTGATAGTGATGATACCCAAACCGGGTAAGCCCATGCACGACGTGGCGTCGTATCGCCCCATCTCCCTGTTAAATGCTGATGTTAAAATCTTTGCTTCTGTTTTGGCGGCGCGCCTGAATCGGGTCCTTCTGAGTTTGGTCCACCCTGATCAGGTGGGGTTTGTGCCTGGTCGCCAGGCTGCCGATAACATAAGGCGCATGTTGCAGGTCCTGCACGTGGCACGTCGGGAACCACAACCAGCTTTGCTAGTGGGGATTGACGCAGAAAAAGCTTTCGATCGGGTCGATTGGGAATACCTATGGTGTGTTTTGGGGACAATGGGCTTCGGCCCTAACTATATCTGTTGGGTCCGTAGTCTCTATCAATATCCTCAGGCGTGCGTTCGGATCAATGGGGGACACTCGAGGAACTTTTTCCTGGGGAGAGGTACACGTCAGGGGTGTCCACTTTCTCCCCTGCTCTTCGCACTTGCGATGGAACCCCTGGCGCAAAGCTTTCGTGATCACCCAGACTTGCGGGGGGTCCGCATTGGTCACGCGGAATATCGGATTGCGCTCTTTGCGGACGACATTATATTGTCCCCGGTGGATCCGTCCGCTTCCCTTCCAGCCGCAATGCAACTGTTTGATAACTTTTCTCGGATATCCGGTTTTAAAATTAATTATACTAAATCGGAGATTTTGAATGTCGGGGTCCCCGGGGTGGTTTGTGCGGAGCTCCAAGCGGCCTATCCTCTTCGCTGGGTGCCAGGTGCCTTACACTATTTAGGGGTGCACTTGACTGTTGAGCGGGCGGACCTCTTTAGGGCTAACTATGATCCCCTGCTCCGTCGGGTTCGGCGGGACCTGGATATTTGGAGTGGTTTGCTCTTTTCCTGGTTTGGGCGCATAGCGGCGGTCAAAATGGTGATTGTTCCTCGCTTTCTCTATTTTTTTCAGGTACTACCGCTTCCCATTGCGCGGGCTACTTTGGCGACTTGGCAGCAGTTGCTTATGAAGTTTGTCTGGCATTACCGCCGCCCACGATTAGCGCGGCACATTCTCCATGCCCACACGCGCTCTGGGGGTATGGGCATGCCCAATTTGCATTGGTACTATGCAGCGGCGCAATGTCGGGCGGGGGTGGAGTGGATGATTGCCGATAGCACCAAACGTTGGGTACAGATGGAAATGAGTTTGGCGGGGGGGGGGGGGCGGGGGGAGCGGGGTTGGGGGATTGGCTGTGGCTTGGTTCCAAACTCCGGCGTGGTAAATGCATTAGTAATCCCTATGTTCTTCATATCCTCCGGTGCTGGGACCAGCATTTTCGGTCCCGGGGCGCAGACCTGTCTCCCTTGGCCCCTATGGTAGACAATGTTTCTTTCCCACCGGGGTTGAGTGACTCGGTTTTTCGGCAGTGGGGACACCTTGGCCTTAGCCGGGTCGGACAACTTTTTGACGATGGTCAGTTGCAATCCTTCCGGGCATTGCAAAACGAATTTGGCATTCCGGATGGGCATATCTATCAATATATTCAAGTGGCGCACTGGGCCCGCTCCAGGCTTGTTCGACCCCAGGTTGCACGGGACCTGACAGATCTGGAACGTTACTGTGAGGGGTGCACTACTACTAAGGGACTCGTGGCGACCTTATATGCCCACTTGCAGGGGCGCCAACCGTGCACTACAAGGCACAGAGAGTTTTGGAACTCTGACTTGAATCTCGCTTATACCGAGCAACAGTGGGAGCGGGTGGAAACGCGCTTATGGCGGAGTTCGGTAGCGACTAATGCCCGTGAAACTAATTATAAACTGGTGTACCGTTGGTATATGACCCCGGCACGGATTGCTCGTATTTATCCTGGGGCTGTGGACCTCTGTTGGCGTAACTGTGGACAGCTAGGTACTCTGGGGCATATCTGGTGGGCTTGTCCCCGCATTCGTGCCTTCTGGAGGGGTGTACAGTTCCGGCTGCAACTGCTTTTGGGAGTGAGCATTCCTTGGGACCCGGGGATTTTTCTCTTTGGGGCCTTGGTGCCGGGTGCACGGGCCCTGCAGCTTGCTCTGCTCCGCCACGGTTTGAATGCGGCCCGGTTAGCTCTTGCTGCAGCATGGAAGCGTGCCTTGGCCCCCTCCCTCTTGGCTTGGTTGGACAGAATGTGGGATATATACTCCATGGAGCGGGGGGTTGCTCTTAATAGGATGCGTTTGGCGCGCTTTGAGCTGGTGTGGGCCCCCTTTATTTCCCGTTATGGTGCGTAATTGCTATGGGCAATTGGAGGGGGACACTTAAACCTTGAAGGGACCTTACCCCCTGTGTGCGCTTCTTGCTCACCGCCTTCCTTTGCTTACGACCTAGCTAGCCATAGTTGGGGGGGATGGGGGGTGGGGAAGGGGGAGGGTGGTTGTTTTGTACTTCTTCTGGGAAACAAAAAACAGAAAATAAAATATAAAAATGAAGGCGTATTGTACGCTACTACTGTGTTCTGAAACCCTGCTTTTGCTGTAGCACTCTTTTTTGATGCCGTTTGTGGTTTTTGTTACTATGTACCCGTTGGAAGCCTTTCAATAAAAAAAAAAAAAAAAGGATTTAGCGATTTTAGAAAAGGTACAGAGAAGAGCCACCAAAATGGGAAAGGGGATGGAAGGATACTCCTATGAAGAAAGGCTAAAAAGGTTAGGGCTCTTTAACCTGGAAAAGAGACGGCTGAGGGGAGATATGATAGAAGTCTATAAATTAATGAACAGAGTGGAACGGGTAAACGTAGATCGATTGTTTACCTTATCAGAATATAGAAAGACTAGGGGACATGCAATGAAGCTACAGGGTAAACTATTTAAGACTAATAAAAGAAAATATTTTTTCACTCAACGTGTAATCAAACTCTGGAATTTGTTACCGGAGGATGTAGTAAAGGCTGTTAGTGTAGCTGGGTTTAAAAAAGGTTTGGACAAGCTCCTGGAGGAAAGGTCCATAAACCATTATTAAGAAGTGACCGAAGATATCAATGCTTGACCCAGTACAAGCATTGTGAAACTTGTGTCTCTTGGGGAAACTGCTAGGTACATATGACCTAGATTGGCCACTGTTGGAAACAGAACACTGGGCTTGATGGACCTTGGTCTGACCCAGTATGGCATATCTTATGTTCTTATGTAAGTCGGCACAGGTCTCTGTGCTGGTTTTACAGTCTGACAGCATGAGGCATTGTTGATAATGTTTTCAGATGCATGAGCGAGCTTGTATTCATTTCCTAATTTTTCTTTTATTTTTTGTATTACTCTCCTGGTAATGTGGGCTGCTTGACGTAATATGGACTTGCACTTATTGTTTAAATTATTTGGTATTTTCTCTTTCGACAGAAAAAGAGGGGTTGGGCATAGCGACACTGGCAAAAGATTAGCTGTGCAGCCGAGTTTTGAAGGGGAGAGATCGACTGGGAGACCAGTGAGGAGTAAGTTGCAAAAGTCTAAACAAAAGGTGAAAAGAAGGTGGAGAAGGGTCTTCGTAGTATGTCCAGAAAGAAAGGGATGAATTTTACCGATGATTAGAAACTGCTCAGAGGAAGGTGACCAAAATGATTTGGAGCCAGAGCTAGAAGACATATGAAGAGAGACTCCAAGACCTAAATATGTAGTATATTATAGAAGAGAAGAGGGACAGGGGAGACATGGAACAGACCTTTAAATACTTGAGCATTAATGAACAAACAAACCTTTTTCAAAGACGGGGAAAACATAGTTACTCACCTGTAACAGGTGATCTCCGGGAATAGCAGGAATTTATTCTTCACTTATGGGTATCATCGGTACCGACGGAGCCTGCACGGGAACGCTCCCCAGCGTCCAATTAGAAAGCTTTTGGGAGCATCCCACAGCGCCTGCGTGCTGCCTTCCCGCCTTTTCCAACTGCCTCTCTCCAGCTGAGTTTTAAAGCTGAGACAAAGAGAGAGAGAGGGAAAGGGATAGATAGAGAGATACAACTCCTAGGGGAGGTGGGTGGGTTGTGAAGACTAAATTCCTGCTGTTCCCGGAGATCACCTGTTACAGGTGAGTAACTATGCTATCTCCAGGAACAAACAGGAATGTAGTCTTCACATATGGGGACTCCCTAGCTTTAGATGCCAGGGAGAGACCCCAGAAGTTGTGTGCCCCTGAACAGGGCTCCACTTCCCCCCATAGATCTCTGGCATCCAACCAGGGATGGCGGGTAGGAGTTGTTTAGGTATGGAACAGGTGTTGAAGAACAGCCTGACCAAACAAGGCATCCCGGCGGGAGTCCTTGTCTAAGCAGTAATGGGCTGTGAAGGTATGAACTGAGGCCCAGGTGAGTGCTCGACAGATGTCGTCGATAGACACAGAGTGCAGATGAGCTATTGAAGCTGCCATGGCTCTCACATTGTGAGCTGTGACATGGCCCTCCAGAGGAAGATTCTTACTCTGACAGGCAAAGGAAATACACTGAGCAATCCAGTTAGATAGTGTTCTCTTGGAGACTGGAAGTCCCAAATGAGAAGGATCAAAAGCAACAAAGAGTTGAGAGGACTTTCTATGTTGCTGTGTTCTTTGTAAGTAAAAGGCTAAAGCTCTTTTACAGTCCAAAGTATGAAGGTTCCTTTCTGCATTTGATGCATGAGGCCTTGGAAAGAAGACAGGTAGGTAGACGGCTTGGTTTAGATGAAAAGGCGAGACCACCTTCGGCATAAAGCGTGGATGAGTCCTAAGGACTACCTTGTCATGATGGAACCTTGTATAAGGTGGATCAGCTACTAGTGCTTGCAACTCACTGATGCAATGTGCTGATGTGATTGCAATGAGAAAGATAACCTTCCAAGAAAGGAATTTCAAGGAGGTAGTAGCTAAGGGTTCGAAAGGTGGCTTCATGAGCTGACCAAGAACCAAATTTAAGTCCCATGCCACAGGTGGTGGCTTAATGGGAGGCTTAGTTAGCAGAAGGCCTCTCATAAATCTTGCTATAAGAGGATGGGAGGAAATATGTTGTCCATTAAGGGGCTTGAAGGAAGCTGCAATAGCACTCAAATGGAGCCTCACTGAGTTAGTCTTAAGTCCTGCATTGGATAAATGAAGGAGATACTTCAGTAATGATTCCAGAGGTATGGCAATGGGGTTAAGATGCTTCTGCAAACACCATATGGTAAACCTTTTCCACTTGAAAGCATAAGAGCGTCTTGTGGAAGGCTACCTGGAAGTATAAAGGATATCCTTTATTTGCTGAGGGAGGTTAAGATCATGGAGATCTAGGCCTTCAGCAACCAAGCCCTGAGATGCAGAGACTGGGGATTGGGATGCCATAACATTCCGTCCTCTTGAGGTAGGAAATCTGGAGCAGACCCTAACTCCAGGGAGGGAGCTTGAGAGAGATGTAGAAGCAGAGGGCACCACACTTGCCGTGGTCAATATGGAGCTATGAGAATCATACGGCCTCTGTCTCTCTGAAGCTTGAACAGGGTTTTGGGAATTAGGGGAATGGATGCTCCCAAAAGCTTTCTAATTGGACGCTGGGGAGCGTTCCCGCGCAGGCTCCGTCGCTACCGACGATACCCATATGTGATGACTACATTCCTGCTTGTTCCTGGAGATAGACCAGTATGGTCCATCTAGTCTGCCCAGTAAGATGGCAAGAGCAGGTGCACCTGCCTCTCCATGCAGGGCACCCCTCCCCATGTCTTTGTTTAGGGGTGAACCCACCGCTCCGTGTAGGACACCCCTATTTGTTGAGAAATTAGATAGTTAAGTTTATTTTGATTTTATCCTGTTGCTGTAAAGGTATCCACTGTGTCTGTCCCATGCCATTTTGAAATCTGTCACTGTATTTGCCCCCACCACTTCCATCGGGAGGGCATTCCAAGCTTCCACTACCCTTTCAGTGAAAAAGTATTTCCTGACATTGCCGTTCAATTTACCCCCTTGCAGCTTCATGTTATGCCCTCTAGTTTTACAGCTTCCCCGTCTTTGGAAGAGGTTTGTTTGTTCGTTCATTATTTCTCTTTAAGTATTTAAAGGTCTGAATCATATCGCCCCTATCCCTCCTCTCCTCCCGAGTATACATATTTAGGACTTCAAGTCTCTTCTCATAAGGCTTCTGACAAAGGCTCCAAATCATTTTGGTCGCCTTCCTCTGAACAGTTTCCAATCTTTTTACATCCTTTGCAAGATATGGTCTCCAAAACTGAACACAGTGAGGCCTCACCAGTGACTTATACAGTAGCATTAGTACCTCTTCCTTTCTGCTGGTAATTCCTCTTTGTATGCAACCCAACATCCTCCTGGCTTTTGCCACCACCTTGTCAAACTGTTTTGCCACCTTGAGATTCTCAGAAATAATCACACCAAGGTCCTTCTCCTGGTCTATGCACACCAACCTCTCGCCCCCTATCGCGTACATTTCCCTTGGATTTCTGCTACCCAATTGCATGACACTGCACTTCTTCGCATTAAATCTTAATTGGCAAGCATTAGACCATTCTTCCAGCTTTTGTAGATCTTTCCTCATGTTAACCACTCCCTCGGGGGAGTCCACTCTGTTGCAAATTTTTGTGTCCCTGCAAAAAGACAGACTTTTCCATTCAGTCCTTCAGCAATATCACTCACAAATACATTGAATAGTGCCGGGCCCAGGACCGAACCCTGGGGCAACCCGCTAATCACCTTCCTTTCATCCGAGTGAGCTCCATTTACCATCACCTTCTGTCGTCTGTCAGTCAACCAATCATCTTCTTTGAATGGTGGGGTATCTACTTCATTCCCATTTTTTATATTTGGGAGTCACAGGTGATCCTTCTCCAGGATTTTCTTTAGTAAAAACAGAGCAGAAGTATTTGTTTAGCAATTTCGCTTTTTCAGTGTCACTTTCCATGAGTCTGTTCCCAGCACTTGAGTCCTGCAATTCCAACTCTGATTTTCCTCCTCTCCTGAATATACCTGAAGAAAGATGTCGCCACACTTCACATCTTTTCCTCTGCCTTTGATTTTGCTTTCCTTATTTCTCTTTTTGTCTCTTTTAGTTTGATCCTGTATTCCTTTCTGTGTTCCTCTGTTTGCACGCTTTTGAATTTTGAGAAAGCTGTGTTTTTTGCCTTTATTTGAGCAGCCACTTCTTTGCAGAACCAAATAGGTTTCCTTCTCCTCTTGTTTGTTTTTATTTACATTCCTTACATATTTATCTGTTGCCCTTTTTATTGCCACCTTTAGTTTAGCCCATTGCAATTCCACTTCCCTTATCCCCTCCCACCCTACCAACTCCTCCTTCAGGTACTTGGCCATTTTTCTGAAGTCAGTGTTTTTGAAGTTTAAAACTTTGAGCTTGCTATGACTGGACTGAACCTTGGCTTTTTTATTTATTTATTTATTTTTTTTATTTTATTTAATGCAATCCAAACACAAATATCACATAATTAGGCAATCCAAATAAAATATTACATAAGAAATAAATAAACAAATTATAAACCATATCAAATTGCCATGTTAATCCACATCATGAAAAGCACAGCATTACGTTGTACCTGAACAAAATTTTAAAGGCTACAACCCCTTAGCCCAGATAAAGAAAATATAAAATTAAACAAAATCATGAACAAACAAGCCACCCCACTCAACCTGCTAAGGAGTCTAAGAGAGCCACTAGCTGCGAACTATCCGTAAAAACATAACTATTTCCCTGCATAGTAATCAGGCATTTACAAGGGAAACGGAGGAAAAGGTACCTCCCCCAGCCAAAACTCTAGGCTTCAGCTGGAGGAAGGACCGTCTCCGAGCCTGTGTATGTCGGGAGACATCCGGGAAAATGGAAACCTTGTGCCCATAAAAAGGAAGATCCTTTTTCTTGAAAAAGGCCTTCATGATCAAGGCCTTATCAGCAATATTGACCAAGGTTACCACTAAAGTGGCACGGGTGGAAACAGGAATTTGCGAATTTTCCAAAAAATCAGTCAGGTTAAGGGAATCCTGAACCTCTTCCACCACAGTGCCACTGTCCCCGGAGGCCCCCCGAGCTGCAACATAAAAAGAATGAGCCACCAAAATAGAATCTACGTCAGGTAATTGCAAAACATCAATACAATACTGTTTAAACAAAGAAATCGATGACATTAAGCGAATTCTAGGAAAATTCAAAATACGAATATTTTTGGCTCGAAAACTATTCTCCAAAGACTCTACTTGCTGGAATAGCATTAAGGTATCTCTGACCATGGATTCACTCGTAGTCTGAAGCGGACCAACGAGCGTCTCCACTTGAGTCAAACGCGAGGACAAATTTTTAACAGTACCATCCACTACATGTACCCGGTCAATTACCTGACGGGAGAAAAGAGCAGTTTGATCCATAAACCGGGACAACAGTGAATGCGTAGCTGAAACTAATTTCCACACATCAGACAAAGAAACATTATCAACATTAGCAACCACAGGTAAAGATGCTAAACCTTGAGGGCTAACTGACAAAATGGAGTCAGTCAAGGGTACCTCACTAGATGATAAATGCAAAACAGCCAGTGGCGACTCTTCTTCCTCTCCAGCACCTGACGACTAAGTCGGACGTGCCGCTTGAGAAAGCCATTACAGCTAATTCTGCTTCTTCTGCAATCTGGGGTCCTATGGATCAGC
Organism: Ichthyophis bannanicus; assembly: GCA_033557465.1. Lineage (NCBI taxonomy): Eukaryota > Metazoa > Chordata > Amphibia > Gymnophiona > Ichthyophiidae > Ichthyophis > Ichthyophis bannanicus. Next base: position 712,248,310 of record CM066033.1, on the reverse strand, counting down.
ATGTGATTGTTTTGCCTTCGGCTTCCCTTTCTGCACAGGACGTTTCGCTTTCTACCTCTGGAGCTTCCTTAAGTTCGATCGATAGGACTCCTCCTCCTAATCCCGGACCCTCTCAAAGCACTGCTTCGGATGGATCCTCCTCTTCAGAACCTTGGCTTTTATCTCAAACCACAATGTGTGATGATCGCTGCTGCTCACAGGGGCACCCACCCGGACATTTGACACGCTATCACCGTTGCTGAGCACTAAAATCCAGCATTGAGCTTTCCCTGATTGGTTCCATCACCATTTGTCTAAGTAACGCATCTTGTAAAGCATCCACAATTTTTTTGCTTCTTTCCAGATTCGCAGAATGAGTAATCCAGTCCACATCGGGTAGATTAAAGTCACACAATATGATCACTTCCCCCTTTGTGGCTATCTTGGCAATATTTATAATCAATTTGTTATCTATTTCTTAGATTTGAGTCGGAGGACTGTAGACTACAGCAGTATGGACGACAGTGCCTTCTCCTCTTTCCAAAACAATCCAGAGTGCTTCTTCTTTTCCCCATGCCCCCTGCATTTCAGTAGCTTTAATAATGCTTTTGACATACAAGGCTACTCCTCCTCCTTTTCCACTTTTTCTGTCTCTTCTGAATGGATTATAGCCAGCTAAGGCTATATCCCATTCATGCAATTCATTAAACCAAGTTTCTGTAATGGCCACAATGTCCAAGTCCATTTCCACCATTAGGGCTTCCAGGTCCGGAACTTTGTTGGCTAAGCTTCGAACATTTGGGCTCATTGCTTTCCAGCATTTAACTGGCTTGCATGTATTTTGCATTGATTTGGTTCTGCCCACTTCTTCCCACTTGTTGTTGATGTGTGGTTTAAAAGTGTGGCTATTTCTGATGTTATTCTGCTTTTGCCTTCCCACTTATTCTAACGTTCATACTCTGGGTCTCATTATTTCAACTCTTAATCCACCTCCACAGCTCTTACATGTATCGTCATTATCTCTTCCCTGGACAGACCATTTTCTCATCCTCTTTTCTCTCCTCCTTCCTCACCCAGTACATCCACTATCCCCTGTCCCCCTCTGAGGTTATCTCAAACTAAATCCAGACACTATCCTAGCTTTCCCGTCTGCAGATACTATTTTTCCCTCCTCCTTCCATCTGATGCCCGTACATAAGCGGGCCTCTCTCTGGGACTCACTTCTTCGTTCTGCCTTGGATTACACCAGTACGGGCATCTCGATCTAAATGAAGGCCTAGCCAGCCCTGGTTTCAGCCCGGCATACATTTTGCCCGTACGCTTCTTCATAGAGCAGAGCGTTACTGGAGACAGTCCCAATCTCCCAATGCACTCCAACACTTCCGGGAATGTCATAGTTTCTATCATACTATTGTAGCCTCTAAGAGGGACTACTACTCTAATCTCATCGTCAATTCCTCTTCACAATCTCGTCAGCTTTTCTCCAGCCTCTTCTTTTTATCAGCATCTGCATCCCAATCCTGCAATGTGGACGAGTCTCCTACTGCCACTCAGTTAGCCATCTTCTTTTCCACAAAGATCTCTAGTTTACAACGGAATTTTCCCCCAGCTCCAACTCCACCAGTCTTAGACCCTATATCCTCTTGCATGCCTCCAACACCTACAATGAAACATAATTGGAGCACTTTCAACCCCATTTCCCCTGCCTCCCTGTCCAAGGCCCTTGCCACTTCTCAAAGGACTGCTTGTATCTGGACTCCTTCCATCATCCTGGCTTTCTGATAACTGTCTGGTGCTCAAACCAATTATCCTCTCTTTAATTAATAATAGCCTTGGCTACTGGTGTCTTTCCCCATGCATGAAAAGAAGCCCATATTCGCCCCATCTTAAAAAGCCTTCCTTAGACAAGTTTTCCTGACTAATTAGTCTCGTCTCGAACCTATCATCCCTCTCTAAACTGCTTGAGAAGCTCGTCTCTCAACAACTAGCCATACAACTTGAAGTCTCCAATGCTTTGCACCCCCATCAGTCTGGATTTCGTACTGGTCACTCCACTGATACTATTCTCTCTCTTCTTAGTGAAGTTCACCATTCAGTGTACCATTGGGATGTCACAATCGCTGTTTCACTTGATCTATCTTCAGCATTCAACCTCGTCAATCACAATCTTCTCCTCACTCGGTTGTACGACCTTGGGTCTCATGGGATAGTTCTTCAATGGTTCACTTCTTTTCTATCACAGATTACTTTTGCGTCATCGTGGGCACGTCTGCTTCCTCCTCTCATCCTCTTTCGTGTGATGTTCTTCAGGGCTCTGTACTAGCACCTGTTCGTTTCAATATTTTTCACTCGCTCCTAGCTCTTATGATCCAACAGCTTGGCATTTCTACATCCTTTTATGCCGTCGACATTCTTCTTCTATTTCACACGGAGTCATCTCTGCCGGATCTCTCCCCCTTGAATATATGCTTCACTCATGTTGCGGCCTGGTTGTCTACCAATCGCCTTCTACTTAACTCTTCGAAAACTACCGCAACCTGACTCACTGGTCCTACTACCCCTCCTTCTGTTTCTCCTATTCTCAATGGGTCACCTATTTGTGTCACGTCATCTTTACACTACCTTGAAGTCATGTTGGATTCTTCACTCTCTTTCCATGATCATATCACTCAAATCATTCAACACTCATTTTTCATTCTTCGTCGTATCAGAGCAGTCCATTCCCTTCTGACTACTCAGGCCTTAAACACTCTTGTTGTTTCTCATTCTATCTAGACTTGACTATTGTAATGTAGCACTTGCTGGCTTCCCTCAATACTCTTTAAAGCGCATTCAGCTTATTCAGCACACTGCAGCCAGATTAATTTTTCACACATCCAGATTTGACCACATCACCCTCTCCTCATCCATTTATACTGGCTTCCTGTACCATCCTGTATTCATTACAAGATTCTCATCCAAGTCCATAAAACACAACACTGGGTTAATTTAGCATCCTCCCTTACTCCGCTTGCCCCACATCGCTCTCTCCGTGCAATTCATATGAACCATCTTCTCCTACCTTCTCCCTCTCTGGCCCATCTTCAATCTACTCACCATTCAGCATTTTATTTCCTCGGACCTTCCCTTTGGAATAATCTTCCTCCACATCTCCGGTTAGAGTCTTCTTTTACAAAGTTCAAAGCCCAACTTAAAACCCACCTTTTCTGCACAGTTTTTGACCTCACACTAGACTCCCTCAGTTGACTTCCAAATGCTTCCTACCCGCCCCCCTCTTCTCTGACCACCCTCCACCATCTCTACCTTGTCATGTCTAAATTTTCTGTCTGTCCTATACAAACTTGCATTCTTTTTATTTTCTGTTTCAGTTTGTATTGTATTCTATTGTAAACAGCTTTGCTGTACCCACATTAAGCAGTATATCAAATCTTAAATAAATTAAATTAAATCAAATCCATGGCTTGACTTCAAAAGAAAATAAATATGAAAATCACCTAGTCAGTTCTTTCAATGACGATAAATATTCTGTGTAATTTTTAAGAGGTTGATCTGAGAGATGTTCAATTATTTCTGTTAACTCAGGCATGCTGTTGAAGTGCTTCTTCTGTAAACTGGTTTGAAAAATACCTAATTTTTCAGTAAAAGCCTTCAGAACACATTTACAGTCTAGCAATGTATTTAATTTGCCTTGAAGATGAAGTGAAACTTCATTGTGCTTTTGAAAAATCCAGGCCAAAATGTAGATGTCACAGTTGTGGTTCTGTATTTCCTCTACCAAATCTACCTCCCCTTCACTTTCCAAGAAATGAACTATTGTATCAAATGGGCTTAGAAATCTTGCTAGGCAATTTCCTTTTGAAAGCCATCAAACTTCCATGTGCAAAGTAAGTCTAATGTGCTGCTCTTTATCATCACTGCAAAACTTCCTTAAAAGTCCGTCATACTTGCTGTGAGATTTAATTTTATTAACTATTTTAATAACTACTGCCAACGATTCATGAAGAACTGGACTAATATTTTTGGCAACTAAATGATGGTGATGTAAGACAATGCACTGTAAAAATTGAAAGACATACATTTTTTAAGTGGGCAATAAATCCCTTATGTTTTTTCACCATGGATGGAGCGCCATCAGTTGCGCAGGATACTAAGTTTTCAAAGGGTACTTGTTTTTCATCAAACCAAGATCACAAAGCCTCAAAAATGGATGATCCAGTTGTGTCGCTTTCCAAAGGCTTTATGAACGACATTTCTTCACACAGTTTGTAGTCTTCATCTATAAAATGGACGTATGCCATAAGAATAGCTCTACTATCACTAACCGTTAATTCATCAATTTGAATTGAAAATGTACTGTTTTTTAATTTTTCAACAAGCTGGATTTCTACATGAGATGACATTTCATTGAATCGAATCATCACTCAATGGCAATGCTTTTAAAACACTTGATGAATCTTGATGCAACACAGTTTTCATAAGAGTTTCAAAGGCAGTCCATATAATATTTTCCAGTTTTTGCAATGATTTGTGCAGTTTCTTAAGACACAATCATTCCATTTGCATTTGTTTGTGTACTGTTTTAAATAGAGGAGGAACAGTTTTTCGATGTTCAAAATTCTTTTTCAAATTTTTGAAATAATCAATGGGATTGTCAATTTTATCAGGATGTTTTCTTTTTAAAAGCTCTAAAAGTCTTGATGGCTTCATAGCTTCATTTGAAAATGAGCTGTTACATATAAGACACAGACTGTCTTTGATCAAATGGGCTTTCAACAAAGTCATAAGACAAATACGCCTCCAGTTACTGCCTACATTTCTTTTCTGCAGCCATGATTAATGATGGGAGGAATACAAAAATATGTAATGCTTTGTTCACTTTTAATGTAGGTCATTCAATTATCACAACACCATTATCACAACACCAACACCAATATCACCATGAGAATTAAATAATACCCGCCCGCCACGATTGCTGTTCAGAGACTGCCAGACACCAAGCTGCTGCTACCTGCATACAAAACGCAACGGGCCTGATATTCAGCTGGGCAGGCTATGCGCCACTACAGTGCATAGCCCTGACCGGCAATCTTTAACACTGTATATTCAATGCTTTTCAATGGCACTGAATATCCAGCATTGCCACACATTTCCCAGAGCTGCCGAGGCTAATTGAGTTGCAGCGATTTAAGAAAAATTCATTTGTATGTTACGATTGCCCCCCCCCCAGCTCAACTTTTGCCTCCGTTGAAAATGACTTAGCTATCTGTTGAATATGTGCAGAGAGAGAGAGCAAGATGACCCAAGGTGAGAAGCTGAGAAGACAGGAGAATGACAATGTTATCCACAAAAATAGAGACGGGAGGAAGGGAAAAGATAAGATAAGAAGCTCCATCTTGGCCATGCTCAGTCTCGGATGGTGGTGAGACATCCAGGCAGCAACGCCAGACAAGCAGGCTGAGGGCTCAGGCCTGGATTCCTGGCGAGTTTCCAATCTCAGCAACTCATGAAGAATTTTTCCAGGGATTCTTACCTCCTGGTTAGCAAGCTGGATAAAATATTACCATTCACCAAAAAATGGCTCTCTGTCAGAGTTTCACCCATACTTAAGTATCTTGCTTTGGAACTTTCAGAATCTTTATTCTGGGTTGGAATTTTTCCAAGTGTAGTTTTTTTTTTAAAATCTGTTTATTAATACACACATCTCACACTACACCACAAATAACCAAAACATTTCTTCTCCCGGCAGGGTGAACTCTTATCCACCGCCTTAGAGATAGCTCAGTTTAAGTGACAAAAACGCATCACCCTCGCTATCCTCCCTCCTCCCCACCCTTCCCCTCTCCACCCTATGCCACACCCCCAGGATTGACTCGTCTCTCTACATTCCACTACCCACCCGCATTGGGTTTTACGTACTTGGGTCCCCTCTTTCCCCCCCCTTGAGCCCCACTCTAGCCTCTTCCTAACCCTCCTGCAATACTTCGCTACATGTGGTCTAAGTGTTTGAATGTAGGGTTCCCATACCAGCCAGAAGGAAGACCACCGGGAAGCACTGCCCCTCGCCATCTCTCTCAAAAAGCATCAATTGGTGAAAGCTGTTACCCCATTCCCAAAAACTAGGGGGAGCTGGCTCTCACCATCTATGAAGTATTGGCCCTTTACCCACCAGACATGCCTTCCACACCAAGATACGCTCCCATCTTCCCTTAGGTTGAAGAGGTCCCAGCTGATCCAGGGCCACTAAGGTTCCCGTCCAGGTAATCTGTTGCTGGAGCAGGTTACTTAAATATGAGCTTATTCGCTCCCAGTAGTGCCAAATTTTGGGGCAGATCCACCACATGTGACCCAGATCCACGAGGGGAGCCGCACACTTAGGACAGTCACCCTCCAAGGTGAGACGACTCCGCAAAGCCCGTTTAGGGGAAAAGTGGGCGCGTATAATGCATCACCTCCGCTCCCTACTTGATCCCACAGACTTCCGAACAACCTTCCAGGCATTAGTCCTCCCACACCTGGATTTTGCCAACATCATCCTTCATGGCCTCCCTCAATCAACTTTGAATCCGCTCCGCCTAGCCATGAATACAGCTGCCAGAGTCCTTTCCGGCTCTTCAAGATCTGACCATATAACACCCATCATGAAAGAACTGCATTGGTTGCCATTACATGCCAGAATCCAGTATAAGTCTTTAGTCCTTACTTTCAAGGCACTAAATAACTGCCCCCCTACGCCAATCAGCAAGCTCATCCACGTCACCCTGGAAAACAGAAAAAAGGAGAACCACATCAATGAACACCTTAATAGTCCCGAAAATAATAACGAAGTGCTCTAAGGCCACCTCCAACAGGGCCTTCTCCTTATTTGCACCTCTAAACTGGAATGCGCTACCTCCCGAAATCCGTGCTATCAAAAACCTAATCCTATTCAGAAAGGCATTGAAATACCACCTGTTTACAAAACACTACCCAGAAGTCAACCTAGACATTAACAAAACTAGCTCCTCAATACAACCTGAAAAGGGCTAGTTGGTCAACCTTCTCTCTAGTCCTATTAGTGAACCACATCGCAACATCCAAACGAGTTTCATATTACTATATATAACATTAAGTTAATCTGTACATAGTTCCCCCGGTTGTCCTATTGTTGAAATTCCCTGTTCAATGTAAAACTCAATGTTACTTGTATGCATTGTAGTATGTTACTTGTATGCATTGTAGTATGTTCTTGTTCAATGTACACCGCACTGATTGTAATAGCGCGGTATAAAAGAATTGTTAAATAAATAAATAAATAAATTTGAACTGCACCTCCCTCCAGTGTGCCCCTACCAGTAACCCCAAAAACCAAAATAACTAAATACTCTATGTGAAAATACCTATCAAACAAAAATAGAGTATACAAACTAAAGGCATGAGCTAAAATATGTGCATATAAATGTATTTTTGTTGGAAGGAATACCGTGAGGAGAATACACATCTCTCGTGGTTATACTTGCGTTTTTCTCAATTTGTAAAACCCCACTGGAGCTCCTCTTAAATGGTAGGAAAAACACCATGAATTAGTGTACCCTACACCAAATATTTCAGCGATTAGTTTGTGGCAACACATCCACTAACTATAGTTCCACACTTGGATAGACCGTCTTATGAACAACATGTGAACCCTGGACATTTCCCTTGTACATCATGTGGATATTGCCATTTAGCAATTACAGGTAAAGACTGGTTGGTACCCAATTTGAATTTTCATCATGAAGCAAGATGGCACACTACCTGTTCTACTTCTTTCGTAGTCTATGTATTGGTATGCCCTTGTAATCGGCTTTACATAGGCAGAACAACTCATTCTATACGCATTTGATTAGCTGAACATGCTTCCAGAATTAGGACGAAGACCATGACTGCTCCAATTGTTCAACATTTTTTGGATCACCAGCATTCGTTTACAGATATATTATGGAGAGTTCTGGATTATGTTCCATAAAATCCGAGAGGAGGGGATCGTGAACAATGGCTCCAACTCTTGGAACAGACGTGGATTTTTAGATCGTCAACAGTAGAACCGCTAGGTCTCAATAAGGAGTTGGATTGGAACAGCCTACTTTGAGATATAGGCTTCCTTTCTCTGACATTTGTGCAGATGATTGGTTGACTATGGCATTTAAATTCTTTGGCTTTGATGTCAGAAGATGAGAGTGTGAATGAGCATGTGCTGGCATTCTGTATCATCAGTGAAGCCAGAAGATTGCGGTTGCAGTTCAGACAGAAGCATTGAAACAGGACTGAATGATTGGTGTGCCCGAAACGCAGTGCTGTGTTTGTTCGTTATTGAAGGACTGCGATGGGAGAATTGTGATTCTTTTGTCATTGAATAACTGTGATTGAAGACCTGTGTTTCTTTTGAGAGTCAACGGTCAATGAATTGATGAACATCTTGGAAGGATATTCTCGTTTACGTGGGGATTCGTTACAGATGAGTTTCATATTGTTGGTTCCTAAAGTGTTCGTTACAGAATTTTACACTAGTGTGGAAATATAGTTAGTGGATGTGTTGCCACAAACTAGTCGCTGAAATATTTGGTGTAGGGTACACTAATTCATGGTGTTTTTCCTACCATTTTAGAGGAGCTCCAGTGGGGCTTTACAAATTGAGAAAAACGGAAGTATAACCACGAGAGGTGTGTATTCTCCTCACGGTATTCCTTCCAACAAAAATACATTTATATGCACATATTTTAGCTCATGCCTTTAGTTTGTATACTCTATTTTTGTTTGATACCTACCACTAACCCGGCAATGCAGCATAGGGCTCGACCGACTGCCCCGGGGGCCACCCCCTGATTCAATTCCTCTGCCCATTTGGCCTCCACTTTTGAATAATCAGGGAGCACGCTATATTTATCCAGTCTCTTCTTCAAACCAGAAATCGTTGGCGGGTCCCCGCCCAGCGAAAACAAATTCCAGCAAGCATGCCGAACAATCCCCTGTTAGTTCGCTCCACGAGAGAGATGCCACATAGTGGGCAAGCTGCGCGTATGCAAAAAAATGGCCACTGTTCACCCCATATTCCCTGCACAGCATCTCAAAGGATTTACAGTTCCCCTCCAAATCTATAACCTGTCCAAAAGTTCTAATACCCAATCTATACCATACCCTAAATACAGCCGAATCCGAACCAGGTGTAAATGTTGCATTAACCTGCAATGGCAACCAACTTGACATAGTCGGGGAATTACCCCAATACCTATTCAACTGTCGCCACGTTTTCCGCACTGAGAGCAGCAGTCCACTCCTACTCACTCCTGGATGCAGCACTGAAGTCTCCAAGTGTAAGACCGCCAGCAGCATCTGGGGTGCAACCAATTCTTCCTCCAATGCCCTAGGGGTATACGTCTCTGTCCCCCCCAGCCAATCTCCAATATGTCGTGCCTGGCAGGCCAATGCATATAGACGCAAATCCGGAACCCCAATACCCCCTCTTTTCCACCCCCCTTGCAAGCGGCCCATCTGGATCCGCGCCCGAGCCCCTTTCCACAGGAACCCACGAATCTCCCGCTCCAGTCTATTCAAATCTTTCCGCAACAACCATACTGGGAGGGTTTGCAGCCAGTATAACACTCGGGGCAGGAGATCCCACGTGACACATGAGGGAGTAGGACGTGTCTTGCTCGCTCCGGGGCTGCCCCACACTAAATAATCGATCTTTAGCCCTTTATTGTGCCCCAAATAGCTTTTGTGTGGACCGGCAGCTTCCGCTCTCTTTGCGGGAAAATCGGGAGGGAAGTTTGCTTGAGATGCCGCCTCTGCCTAAGCGTGAAAAGGAGAAGAGTGCTAAGACCGGGCCTACTACATCGGCGGCGGTGCAGCCGCGCTCCCCGGGATCGGAAAGTACTGCCTCTGCTACGGAGGACGTGGCGCGGGAGGTAGCCCTTCTCTTGGACCCGAAATTCAACCGCATCATGCAGAAGTTGGAGGATATGGGATCTGCTATGTTGGAGGTGGGTCATCGCGTCGAGGAGTTAGAGCAACGTGTGTCCGCTTTGGAGGACTCAGAAGGGCGCACGACGCGGGAGATGGAGGCACAGCGGGCGCAGCTTGAGGCCTTACTTGCAAAGGTCGACGACCTCGAAAACAGGTCCCGGAGGAACAATCTGAGGTTGGTGGGGATTCCGGAGGCCCATACGGACGCTTTGCTGGGGCCCTTGCTGGAACAGTGGCTCCCTACTGCGTTGGGGCTGCCTGAGCTTGTGGGGGTGCTTAAGGTGGAGCGTGCTCATCGGTTGGGGGCCCGTCTGGAATCGCGGCAGCGGCCTAGAGTAACAATTGCTAGAATCCTGAACTTCCACCACAAATTTTTGATCTTACAGGCCTTCCGCAAGAAGAGAAATCTGGTTTTGGATAATCAGCAGATATTGCTCTTTCAGGATTACTCTGCTATGGTGGCTGGGAAGCGTAAGCAGTTCTCTGAGGTCTGTGCCACCTTATTTCAGAGGCAGGTACGCTTCACTTTGGCGTTCCCGGCCACGCTGAGGATTCTGCATAATGGCAAGAACTATTCCTTCACCACGGCGGAGGAGGCCAAGACCTTTGTGGAGGGCCACGTGAAGGAGGCGGCGGAAGGCAGCGGGGGGCCTTCCCATAGCGTGGGCTGAAGACTGCATGCAGGCTATTTGCTGACTTGAATGAGCCTCTTCCTCTGGGCCACGTGTGGTTTAGGCCTCTCTACTGGGCCTCCTGCGATATTAGGACTTGATCTCATTGCTGTGTGCTTTGTGTGTGTTTGCCTTTGTTCTCCTTAGTTCTCAGTTCATGATGGTTAATTTGTGGGGTATCTGTGTACTGGGGGGAGGTGTGGGGCGGCCCTGAGGTGTCTCTAGGGGATCGATCCTCGGCTCGGAGGGCCTGAGGGTCTGCGGTGGTTTATTTGGGGAGGGGGATAGGGGGTGATGGAGGGGAGCGTGGGGGGAGGAGGGAAGGCAGGGGGTGGGGAGGGTGGGGGGGAGGGGAGGGGAGGAGGGGGTGGCAGAGGGGGGGTGGGTGATATTTGGCTTTTGGATGCTGGAGGAGGGGGGGGAATCTGGGGAGGGGTTTAATATCTCTACTAAGCCGGGACCTGCTCTGGGAGTTGAGGCTGGGCGACTCCTGGGAATTGTATTTGTGATATTCGTACATTGGGACCTTTCCTTGAGAGCGTATGTCTAGTCTAAAAATTGTTTCATGGAACGTTGGGGGCATTGGCTCGCCTATGAAACGTACTAAAGTGCTGCAATTCCTTAAACGAAAGGGGGCTCATATAGCTCTGGTGCAGGAGACACACCTCAGTGAGATGGAGCATCAGAAGTTAGCACGGAACTGGGTGGGACGAGTCTATGGCGCTTCCTCCGGAACTCGGAAGGCTGGAGTAGCGATCCTGGTGAAACGGGGTATCCCCTTAGAGGTGAAACAATTGACGGTAGATCCCGGGGGGCGATATCTCCTGATGCACGCCAAAGTCTTTAATGAGGAAATTTGGTTAGTCAATGTTTATGCCCCTAACACTTATGATCATGCATTCTTTCGTAGGCTGCTGAGCTTTGTTCATGGAGCGAAGAGTCCCAACCTGTTTCTGGCCGGGGACTTTAATTGTCCACATGATCCGCACCTGGACAAATCCGTTTTGGGTGATGCAAGGGCGTGGCGAAACAGGGGGGTAGGTTACTTGTGCCGGATGGGAGATTTGGTGGATATATGGCGTCTTCTTAACCCGGGTTCCCGTGAATATACTCACCTATCTCGAGCTCACCAATCATGGTCCCGTATTGATTACATTTTGGTAGGGGAGGGGGTGGTTTCTAAAGTGGAACACGCTGGCATTGAACCGATCGTGATTTCGGACCATGGCCTAGTGTGGGTAACTTGGGAGTGTGCGGGGACTCAGAGGGCAGGCTGGCGCTTTCCCACCCACTTGTGGGAAGACCTGGAGTTTCGGAAGTTCCTGGAAGCGCAGTGGGACGAGTTCCTCTCTTTCAACGATACACCCGATTGTTCGCCAATCCTGCTTTGGGAAACTAGTAAAGCGGTCCTGCGCGGGGCGATCCTTGCTTACTGTGTTAAGCGCCGTAGACATATGGACCGTAGTCTTGTAGTCTTAGAGCGCAAAGTCCGTGACCTGCAACGCCGGGTGGGAAGGGTAGGGGGGGAAGCCTTGCGGCTCGAGTATGTTGGAGCGCAGGCGGTCCTCCATGAACTTTTACAGCGACGAGCCCACTATTCTATGCAGTGTTATAAGCATAAGCTTTTTCGCTATGGGAATAGATCCGGCAAACTTTTGGCTAAATTGGTCAAGACCCCCGGGGGATCGCGCTTCGTCCCTGTGCTGCGTGACGAGGGGGGATCTCTGCAGCATCAACCCCCGCAGCTGGCTGAACTTTTTCGTAAGTTTTATGCGCGCCTCTACACTGAGGAGGAGAGGGACTATGAGAGTGGGAAACGCTTTTTGCGCGACTTGGCTCTCCCTCGCCTCTCGGAGGTAGATCTGCAACAGCTCAATGACCCATTCACAGTAGGTGAAATACAGCAGGCGATTCAGGCAGGGAGTACGCATAAAGCTCCGGGCACGGACGGGTTCACCTATGAATATTATAAAATTCTCTCAGCGCGCCTTGCCCCGACTATGGTGATTCTCTTTGATGAAGCTTGTCGGGTGGGTCAATTTCCTCGAGACATGCGGTGCGCCAACATAACAGTCCTTCCGAAACCCGGGAAAGATTTATTAGATCCGGCCTCATATAGACCCATTTCATTAATCAATTGTGATATGAAGCTTTTGGCCCCTGTCTTGGCTAAAAGGTTAAATCCTATTTTACCGTCTCTCATTGACCCACGCCAGGTGGGCTTTGTGCAAGGTCGGGAGGCCTCTCGGAATATTGCGAAATTGCTTCTGGGGATGGAACTCTCGTTGCGCCACGAGACCCCACTGCTGATGGTGAGTCTGGATGCCGAAAAGGCGTTTGACCGTGTGGCATGGGCCTTCTTATGGGATGTTCTGGACGTCATGGGGTTTACTGGTGCTTTTACGACCTGGATACGACTGTTGTATACTCAACCCATGGCCCGGGTGGGGGTCAATGGCGTTTATTCTGAGCCCTTTATTTTAGAGAGAGGCACCCGACAAGGCTGCCCTCTGTCCCCTCTCCTCTTTGTCTTAGCTCTCGAACCTCTGCTACACGCGCTGCAACGCGACCCACAGGTGCGGGGGGTGGTGATGGGGGGCGAGGAGACCAAAGTTAGCGCGTTCGCAGATGATATGCTTTTGTGTCTCACTCGTCCCGCTCAGTCTCTGCCGCGTGCCCTGCAGTTGATTGCATACTATGGTAGTTTTTCGGGCCTCAAAATCAATGCCTCCAAATCAATGGTATTGGATGTGGGCGGACGGGTCCGGCCCTCGTGGGACGGGCCCTTTCCTCTGGTTTGGGCTGAGAGCTCCTTAAAGTATTTGGGAATTAACCTCCCAGACCGCCCGCATCAACTCTACCAGGCTAATATTCCAGGCCTGCTGGTGAAGACCAAGGTCACGCTCTCTGGCTGGAAAGGACTGCCCATATCCTTGAAGGGGCGAGTGGCACTGTTTACGATGGTGGAACTTCCGCGATGGCTGTATGTGCTCCGCCTGCTGCCTCTGTGGATCTTGGCGAAGGACTGGAAGAAATTGGACGGCCTCCTTCGGAGCTTTCTCTGGGGTGGGCGGCGAGCCCGGGTGCCGTTGCGGGTCTTGATGCAAGGAGTGGAGGAGGGTAGACTAGGTTTGCCCTCTCTACGGCTTTATAATATTCGTTATATGGCGCGCCATATTTGGGGCTTGTTGAATGGAGGGGAGGGGAGGGGTGTGCCCCTGTGACTCAGTTAAATGGGCTCTGTGCCCCCTATCATAGTCTCTATGTATTACACATGGAGCGGCCGTCCCTGGGGAGGGGGGGTGGAAGTGGAGCCTACATAGGAGCGCTTCGTGCAGCGTGGCGTGTGCTGAGCAATAAGCTTGGGTGGAGCTCCAAGTCTTCACTACTGCTACCTCTGGTGGGAAATCCGGCTTTCCCCCCTGGGATGCCCTCCAGGAATCTCTTTCAATCCTGGTCGGCACGTGGCTTGGTATGTCTCGGGGACCTGTGCTCACCGGGGGGGGGACGTTCTTGAGACCTATCAAACTCTTGCTACCTGCTTCCAACTTCCCCCGCGTCAGTTCTATGGTTACCTACAGATTCGACATTATTTAGAGGGTTTGAAGGGGTGGAGGTCGGGTGGAGGGAGGACTGCCCTGGGGACCCCTAGATCTATTTTGCAATTATTAGTGGAGCGGGACCGCGGGAATCCGCTTTATCATCAACTTTTGAGCGCCCTTTCACCTGGACCCTCCCTGGCGGCTTTGGTGACTCGGTGGAGTAGGGATGGGGTGGACGGGATGTCAGTAGAAGCCCTGCGTATAGCGTTTGGCCATATTCCAAGAGGACCCTCCTGGGTATATTTGCAGGAATTGCAGTATAAATTTCTCTGGCGAGCCTATGTCACTGATTTGTGGGCTTTTCAGGTTGGCTTGCGGTCCACGTCTGCCTGCTCTTGGTGTTCCCAGCATGTGGGCTCCCTGCTGCATCGTTTTTGGGGCTGCTCGGCAGTGCAGGTGGTGTGGCGCCAGGCCTGTACCAAATTGGCGGGCTGGCTTGAGGTTGGCGATGTTTGCCAACGTGATACTTGCCTATTCCATGATTGGTCAGCTCTTGGCCTGAACCTGGCTCCGTCGCACAGGGAGCTCCTGGAGCGTGGCTTTCTGCTGGTTAAGAAAGTTCTCTTGACCCGATGGCTGGATGCCGCGCCTCCGGGGGTATTCATGTGGGAAACAGCCCTGCGCGAATTGATGTATTTAGAAAAACTTACAGCTAAGCAGCGGGGAGGACGACACTGGGACACTTTTCTGGCCCGCTGGCTCCCGGTTATCCAAACGCTCGTTCCCAGTGAGCGGAGTGTGCTTCTGAATGTGTGAGCGGTGGTTGAGAGATTCTGTCTGGGGAGATTGAGGATTATTGTAGCCGGCGGTGTGATCTAGTTGCCTATGGCTCCCCCCCCGGATTCCTCCACTATCTGAATGAAATATACCTGAGCATATAGGGTGGGTAACGGGGAGGGGGGGGGTGGGAGAGGGGGGTGGGTGGTAAGGGGAGGGTGGGAGGGCAGCCACTTTGGGATAGTAGCCCGTAAGTATGCAGATATCACCTCTGTTTCCACGCTATGCAGTATTTTATGTTAGTTGCTTGAGCCTTGTATCTCTCTGCCTATCTCCAATGATTGTATCTGTTGTATCCATATAGGTTTTTCTTATGTAATGCTTCATACTGCTCAGTGTACCTTGCAAGTTGTGGGAGGTGGCTTTACTAGCACCCCCATTTGTTTGTTATGGAAAGTTGTGTGGTTGTCTTTCTCTTTTTCTAAAATTAATAAAAATGATTTGAACTAACACTCGGGGCAAAACCACAATCCCCAGTGCAGCAGCCCACCCCAGTAGGGACAAAGGAAGGAGGGTCCACGCCTGTAATTGCGTACGCACTTTAAGAAAAATTCTCTCAAAATTCCTCCTATAGAGTTCGGTCGGATTCCGAGTCAGGAGAATTCCCAAGTACCGAAAAGAGTCAGTCATCCATTTTAGCGGGAAGGATCTACCCCAAATTCTTTGAAGCTCGCCAGACACATCTAACGCTTCCGACTTGTTCCTATTAATTCTCAGACCCGCAAAACTTCCAAATCTCGCAAATTCCTCCAACAGCCGGGGCAACGCCCGCTGTGGGGAGAGCAAGTGTACTAGCATGTCATCGGCAAATGCGGCCATCTTAAACCCCTGCCTCCCAATCTGCACCCCTTGTATCTCTTGTGAGGCCTCTATCATCCGTATTAAGGGATTGAGGGTCAACACAAAAAGCAGCAGGGAAAGCGGGAAGGCTTGTCGCGTAGGCAAATTTGTCCGACACCTCTCCATTACAAACACCCCTGCCGTAGGGCTCGTGTATAATAACTCCACCATCTTACAGAAGGAATCGCCCATACCATATTGTGGCAGAAGAAAATGCAAGTATTTCCAACTCACCCGATCGAAAGCTTTCTCTGCATCAAAGCTAACCAACAATGATTATAACCCTTTATCCCGAACCCACTTCAGTGATGCTAAAATTTTCTGCAGATTCCGCACTGCGTATCTTCCTTTCACAAACCCAACTTGCGTTCCATGTACCAAGTCCCCTAAGACCCCTGCCAACCGTTCCGCCAATATTTTAGCAAGTACCTTCCTATCATAATTTAGCAATGATACGGGCCTGTATGAAGCCGCCTGAAGCGGATCTTTTCCTGTCTTAGGTATCAAAACAATATGTGCATGGTTCTCCCCCCAGTGAATGCTGCCCTGGCTCCACTCTTTTGCGATACACTGCCAACATAGCCGGGGCAAACGAGTCCCTCAACAGCTTGTAAAATTCCGCCCCATAACCATCAGGTCCAGGTGACTTACAACAGCTAGCCGTCTGAATAACTTGCTGTATTTCACTTAACAGGATTGGTCTGTCTAACTGGGCCTTCTGTTCCTCCCCCAGCCGCGGCAACTGCAACTCCCTAAAATAGTCCTCCATATGGGAGCTAGATCCCTCCGCAGCCGAATATAACTTCTGATAGAAAGCTCAGAATACTTGGGCGATCACTCTACTGTCTTTATGTAGGATACCCTGACCATCCCTCAGGGCTCCCACAACTCTAGAACCCCGAGTTCCTTGAAGACACCTCGCAAGAAGCTTCCCTGGCTTATCGCCAAATCGGTAGAGCTGATGACAATAATATAGGAAGGACTTCTTTGCTCTTTGGTGCATTAAGAGCCAATTATAGCTCCCACAGCCCCTTTTTAATCTCTGCACTGGGACAGCTCGTATATTTCCTCCTTTCTCTCACCAGCTGCTTCTCCAACCTGTCTATCTGTTCTGAAGCCAATCGCCTTTTCCGTGCTGCGTACCCAATGATGTCCCCTCGCAGCACGACTTTAGCCGTTTCCCAGTATAGCTCTGGATCATCCCGATGTTCCTGATTATAAAGCGTAAAATCCTGCCATTTCTGCTTCAAATAAAGGTGAAAAGCTGAGTCTCTATATAACTCCAACGGAAATCGCCACCATCTCACCCGCGTCTTACTGTCCTGCACTTCAGGTCTATCCAGATCAGGGCATGATCCGAGAGCTCCACCGGGCCTATCTGTGCATCTAGAATATGGGTGAACAGCCTTTCAGATATCAAAAGGTAGTCTATTCGGGCACTTCACCCATGTGCTCGTGATTGATGGGTAAAATCCTTATCCATCGGGTGCAGCAAACGTCACGGGTTTACCGCCCCCAATCTCCGGCGCAACCCTTGCAGCGCTTTGGTAGTTTGCGAGCGTCCTCTGTCCTCCCCCCTCGTTGTGTCCAACTCTGCATCCAGCACCCCATTAAAATCTCTGCCTAGGATCAAAGGGGCCTCTGGCATTTGTTCTATTCGAGATGTCAACCTCATATATAGTGTTCTATCTAAGGTATTAGGGCTATACAGGTTCCCCAGCACAATGGGCTTCCCCTCCAGCAAACCATAGATTAGCACATATCTACCGTCTGGGTCGTGATACACCTGCTCCATCACAAATCGTACTTGTTGGTGCATTAAGATAACCCCCCCCCCACCCTTGTCCCACCCAGTCCCTCTGCAATTTCTGGTGATCTACCTCGGTCTGGTGGGTTTCTTGCAGCATAGCAATATCGCAATGCTGTCTAGCTAAGGCTTTCAACACTTTATATCTCTTAATTGGGCTCCCGATTCCACGAAATAATCTTCAGGTTAGTATCTCCCATTCAAGCTCCACACTCTCGGTACTGTGACCCAGTAGCTCCCCAGGAACTGATGGACACAGATAAGCATCCGGTGGTAGAAGCCGGTACTGCAGGAGAAAGCAGGGATTTCTCTGCAGAAAGAAAAAAACTCAGAACTAATCAAGCAGAACAACTCACCTCGGGGGAAGGGAGTAGTAAAGCTCTTGATTGGGCACGCCCCAAGAGGAGGCGGGCAGTGCAAGCTAGAAGCACCTGGTTAAATAGTCAGAAACCAGGAAGTGAAAGGGAGCAAAGGAAACTAGGAGAGCCACAGAGGCTAAGAGAGAAGCCAAGAGAACAACAGGGACGGAGAGGATTTCCAGAAGGAGAAACAAGAGTTTCAGAGGGAAAGTCTGGAAGGAAATATCTTTGCTGCTGTGATTCCTCCAATAGTCTGCAACTAGCAGGTAGCGTGGTGGAAGACTCAGAAGAGAAAAGGAACTGCTGGAGGCAGAATACTTTCAGAACGCTGAGAGATCCAAGGCTACAGGACCAGGCAGAGCTATGGAGTAAAAGGCAGAAGGACAAAGAATTCTCCAAGGGAAAGCTTCTATACAAGGTACCCAGTGGGGGAGAAGTAGTGGATAAGTGTTATGCTCCAAAGCCAGAAAGAGTGTGCCCTAGTTTTAAAAGCCAAGTCAGACAAAATGGTGGCAGCTGTTTTCAGCAAGGAGAAGCTTTGAATAAAAGTGAATATTCTTACAAGCTAGCTGAAGAATCTAGCCAGGAAAGGGCTGACGTCAGTGCTTTTAAATATCTCTTTAAAGATTCTCCCATTACTGCTAAGTATCCAAGCACAGCTCCCACGTGTAGAGAAAGGTGGGGAGATAACGTTAGCAGCACATTGAATGTTTGTTTTCCTGACACAAACAAATATGCTAATCAGCCTGAGATAGAGAGGCTCAGCAAACAATTGCTCACGGGAGAAAAGGAACGCCAGCTAAGTGAAGGGAAGTCACCAGCTGAATCACTTCTCCACGAGTTCAGAGAGTTTTTAGAACATAAGGCAAGTTTTAACTACAGTGCTCCAGAACCAATTACTGGCTGTAAAGAAGGAATGCCTATTTCTAATTCTCTGCCTTCCTCAGAAGAGGATATGTTAATGGACTGTTCTACATGCTTAATTGAGAAAGACAATTAAGGGGAAAAAGTTTACCTGTTATATGAAGCAATATAGCAGAGGCACTTAACTCGTCCTATACAAGAAGCTGGTAGAAAGTGAATGAGTCAATGTACCAGTGATTGCTATAACAGGAGCACTACTGTTGTAGGAACTTTTCTGTCTCACCCTTTTTGATTGGATCACATGAAGTGAATGTGAATTCCTGAATATAGCACAGCATTGCAAGTCTGTTTAGCAAGTTTCTTTACTTTTGTTTTGGATTTATACTTCTGCACCGTCTGTACCATTTGAACTGCACAACTGGCAAATAAACCTCATGAAAAATAAATTTCTCTTTGCCATGCCTTACTGCTCGAAGCACTAAACACAACTACAACTAATTGCCTCCAGGGCATCACAAGGCAACCCCTCCTTAAAACCCCAAGGTTAGGGAGCGGGCGGCGTGATAGTACCTAACATTACCCCACGGAGGGCTCCCCCAGCCTGAAGCCCCCCCTGTAGCTCCTGGTCCCAGTGAATTACGCTAGTCTTCCCCCTCTCCTGACATTATATTATCCTACCACGTCCCCTTGTGTGCGGCCCTACCCCCCGCTCCCTTCCCCTACCTCCCCCCTCCCCCTTCCCAGCCTTCCCGCCCCCCTCCTTGCCCCCTTCCGCTCCCACTTCCCCCTCTTCATCTGCTCTCCCTTACCCTCCTCTCCAATCAAGTCAACTAAGATGTGTACGGTCCCCCCCCACCCCTTTACTCTTATACAGCTCCAGCCATACCCGTCCCTCTTAAAATTCAGTCAGTGCTCCCCCCCCGAACAAGTTGGAACATTTTGTATCAACAATTTTAACATCCCCGCCCCCTTTATTTAAGTTTTGTGCTCTCCCCCCCCCTCCCCAACAGAAAAGCTACACCTAGCCCAACTAAAACAATCAAACAAACTGTTGTCGGAGAGTCTTAGCATCAGTACTCCCTCTGCCAGCCAGTCACAATTCCATTCCGTCCGGGTGCTCCGCGTGGCTCCTAATTGGTAAATAAACTCCACTGCAATTGCACAGCTCCTCTACACTTTGTGTCCAACCATTAAAGTACATTACCCCATGCCACGCTCTGCCCGTAGCACTCCGCCAGACTGTGCCATCTCAAACCCCGGCCTCCGGCTGGTTATGCTGCTCCTTTGACGAGGTTCCAATCCTGCGCATTATCTCCTCTATATATTGCGATGCTTCCGCTGCTGAGTCAAAAGTCCAACGCGCTCCCTCCAAGGAGATTATCAACTTAGCAGGGTACTGTACCATAAATTTAATGATGGCGTCTATCAACTTCTGGCACAGTGGAGCATAGGCCCTTCTGCACTGGCCCGGCACAGCTGAGTAATCTTGCACAATTCTCAATTTGATATTATCCTTAATAACAGTTCCCTTTTTTCTTGCTGCTTTTATCACCTCCTCTTTCTGCGGGTACTGCAGGAATTTTGCCATGACCACCCACGGCCTGCCATCCTTGGAATGCCTGGGCCCCACTCGGTGTGCTCTCTCAATTAGAATCCGGCCGCTGTCACCTCCTCCCTCCAGGAGCTGTGCCACCAAAGACTCCAAATAACTGTGTAAGTCCCGGTCCACTATGCTATCTGGAATGCCCAGGAAGCGCAGGTTATTCCGATGAGACCTGTTCCATGTGCAGGGTGCCTGCATGCTGAAGCTCTGAGGAAACAAGTGGAGGAACTCAGAGAGGTGGTGGTGAGGCTGAGGAGCATTCAAGACAGTGAGAAGTACATTGATGAGATGCTTCTTGCAGCAACCAAGCTCTCCAGCACAGGAGAAGATGGGTGCAAACAGAATGTCGATGGTTGGACACAAGTCACCAGGGCCTGCAAAATCACCAATCCAACTTCTCTAGCCCTTGAATTGAAGAACCATTATGCAGCCCTGGAAGTGGAGGTGGTGAAAGCATCCCTGGAAAGGGAAGAACCAGAGTTAAAGTACCCCAAAGTTGCAGAATCAGTGACCAGAAGGAAACGAAGGGTAGTGGTGGTTGGAGACTCTCTTCTGAGGGGTACTGAGGCGTCCATCTGCCGACCAGACTTGATGTCCAGAGAGGTATGCTGTCTGCCTGTGCCAAAATCCAAGATGTTACGGAGAGTTTGCCGAGACTCATCAAGCCCACTGACTATTACCCAATGTTGCTAATCCATGTTGGAACAAATGATACTGCCAGGTATACCTCGGAACGTATCAAAAGTGACTTCATGGCTCTGGGACAGAGGGTGAAGCAGTTAGGTGCACAGGTGGTGTTCTCTTCAAGCCTCCCTGTTGAGGGTAAAGGCCAAGGCAGAGAGGCTCACATCCTGGAGATGAATGCATGGCTGCGTAGATGGTGTCATCGAGAGCGTTTTGGTTTCCTAAACCATGGGATGCTGTTCCAAGGGTTGCAGAGCAGAGATGGCATTCATCTGTCCAAGAAAGGTCAACGCATCTTCGGTAGTAGACTGGCTAATCTACTGAAGAGGGCTTTAAACTAGATTCGTTTGGGATAGGTGAAGAAAGCCCCCAGGTAAGTGAAAGCCCCCAGGTAGGTGATACATTAAATACCTTTATGGAAATGGGTAACAGGGGTAACATATGGAAAAGCAGTGTGTATAAATGCCCGTAGCATGGGAAATAAGATCCCTGATGTTGAAGCTTTGGTGGGAGTGGCTGACTTGGATTTAGTGGCAGTTACAGAAACATGGTTCATAGAAAACCATGACTGGGATGTAACTATACCTGGCTATACTTTATTCAGAAAGGACAGGGTAGGAAGAAGGGGAGGAGGAGTGGCACTATATGGAAAAAACTACTATTAAAGCTTTGGAATTACAGAGCTTAAAAGGGAGAGAGGAGGCATTGTGGGTTAAACTAGAAAGAGGGAAAGAGAAATCTATTTGCATTGGTGTGATATACAGACCTCCCTCACAAGAGGAAGAGGTGGACAGAGAGTTAATTGAAGACATACGCAGCATTGCTAGGAAAGGGGAAGTGCTACTGATAGGAGATTTCAATATGCCAGATGTTGATTGGCACATTCCTGCTGCAGTATCATCTAGAAGTAAGGAGATCCTGGATTCTCTACAGGGAGAACTATTCAGGCAATTGGTAACAGACCCCACACGTGAAGGGACCATACTGGACTTGGTGCTTACCAATGGTGAAAGTGTTTCTGATGTTGTAGTGGGAGATCATTTTGCATCCAGTGATCACCAGATGGTGTGGTTCAGTATTAGGACTAGGGCTGTTAGAATCCATTCCAAGGTGAGGATCTTAGACTTTAGGAAAACTAACTTTGCGAAGATGGGCCAATACCTCAGGGAATCGTTAGTGGGATGGGAACAGCTGGGGGATGTAGAAAAACAGTGGGCAAAACTGAAAGGGGATATTTTAAGGGCAACCAACCTTTTTGTTAAAATGGTAAATAAAGGCAAAAGGAAAAGGAGACCGCTATGGTTTTCTAAGGAAGTAGCTGAAAAAGTGAATAAAAAGAGGGAGGCCTTCATGAAATACAAGAGATCACAGAGAGAGGAAGACAGGCATCTGTATTTGGAAAAACTTAGAGAAGCTAGCAAAGTAGTCAAGAAGGCAAAGATTCAAAAGGAGGAGGAAATAGCCAATGCAATAAAATGGGGGGATAAGACATTTTTCAGATATATTAGTGAGAAGAGGAAGGGCAAAAGTGGTATTGTCAGACTCAAGGGTGTAGGGGGGGAATATGTAGAAGCTGATAAGGATAAAGCGGAATTGCTTAACAAATATTTTTGTTCTGTGTTCACAGATGAAGAACCAGGAGCAGGACCTCAGAAAACACCCACAAATAGGAACAGAAGCGAGGGACATCTTGAACAATTTTCAGAAGACTGTGTTCATGAGAAACTAGCTCAACTTAAAGTACACAAAGCGATGGGACCGGATGGGATACACCCCAAAATACTGAGGGAACTTGGGGACGTTCTAGCAACTCCACTGACTGACCTTTTCAATGCCTCGTTGGAGTCAGGAGTGGTGCCAAAGGACTGGAAAGAGGCTCATGTGGTGCCTTTACACAAAAGCGGAAGTAAGGATGTGGTTGAAAACTACAGGCCAGTTAGTTTAACTTCGGTGGTGAGTAAATTATTGGAAACGCTGCTGAAAGAGAAAATAGTGAGGTTTCTGGAGTCCAGCGGATTACAGGATCCGAGGCAGCATGGATTCACCAGAGGCAGGTCTTGTCAGACAAATCTGATTGATTTCTTTGACTGGGTGACCAGGGAATTGGACCGAGGGAGAGCTCTAGATGTGGTGTATTTAGATTTCAGTAAAGCCTTTGACACTGTTCCTCACAGGCGACTTATAAACAAACTGAGCACCCTAGGGATGGACTCTGTTACTGCTTGGGTTAGAAATTGGTTGGGTGGGAGGCGACAAAGAGTACAAGTAAATGGAGCTCACTCTGAGGAGAAGGATGTTACCAGTGGTGTGCCCCAGGGATCTGTCCTTGGTCTGCTTCTTTTTAACATCTTTTTTAGTGATATAGCGGAAGGGCTGTCGGGTAAGGTTTGCGTCTTTGCAGATGATACCAAAATCTGCAATAGAGTAGACACTCAGGAAGGTGTAGATAACATGAGGAGGGATCTAGTTAAGCTTGAAGAATGGTCTAGAATTTGGCAGCTGGGATTTAATGTTAAAAAATGTAAGGTCATGCATTTGGGCTGCAGCAATCCAAGGGAGCAATACAGTATAGGAGGTAAAGTACCTTTGTCCACTAAAGAAGAGCGGGACCTAGGCGTGGTTGTGTCTGATGATCTTAGCTAAACAGGTAGAAAAGGCAACGGCAAAAGCTAGAAGGATGCTTGGGTGCATACGGAGAGGAATGGCTAGCAGAAAAAAGGAGGTGATAATGCCTCTGTATAAGTCTTTGGTGCGACCTCATTTGGAGTATAGTGTGCAATTCTGGAGACCGCACCTTCAAAAGGATGTGAACAGGATGGAGTCGGTGCAGAGGGTGGCTACTAAAATGATTAGTGGGCTTCATTATAAAGCATATGAGGACAGACTTAAGGATCTTAATATGTACACCTTAGAGGAAAGGCGGGATAGATGTGATATGATTGAGATGTTTAAATACCTCCGTGGCATAAATGTTCAGGGAGAGAGCCTCTTTCAATTGAAAGCAAGTTCTGCTACGAGGGGACATGGGATGAGGGTGAAGGGAGATAGATTCAGGAGTGATATGCGGAAATATTTCTTTACGGAAAGAGTAGTGGATCCGTAGAATAGTCTCCCAGTGGAGGTGGTAGAGATGAGGACAGTAACTGAATTCAAAAAAGCATGGGACCAACACAGAGGATCTCTAAAGGTAAAAAGTGGACTGTTGTAGTTGTTGATATGGAAGGACAGACTAGATAGGCCATGAGGTCTTTTTCTGTCATGTTTCTATGTTTTCAAGGTCATCCAGCTTAGCTTCCTGGGCTTGCATCACAGTCCGCATGCGGCCTACCTCTTGGAGCAACTGATCCACGTTGTCCTAAACTTGTTCCAGCTGCGTCTCCGCCTCCTGTATCCGCTGGCCCATTGCTCCCACAGAAGCCTGCAGCAGATCCATCTTGCTATGCAAGGCATCAAATTGGGCCAAGAGAGCTCCTGCCACTGCCTGTGAAATCTCCTCCAGGTATTCCGGCAAGGTTGGGGAGCGTGGCGGCCCAGGCATCTCCGCCATTTTCTGTTGTCCGATGGGCCGCTCCTTCTCTCGACGTCCTGCCTTTGCCGCTGCTGCCATTTCTGCCGCTATTCCTCTCATTTTAACTCCGCCCCTCCGTTCGCGGTTGGGGTCGCAGCCCGTCAATTTAAAAGAAACTGCAAAAACAGCACTTTTGCCTGTGCAGGGGGGGGGGGGGGGGCGGCCCGGAGCTCAGGCGGTTTCATCTACCCGGGCTCACCACCTCACGTGACTCCCCTTTTCCAAGTGTAGTTAATCCCTCTATTAGAAAGCAGTACCTAGACTATTACGACCATCAGATAAATTCCCAAACCTTGTAGGGATATTTGACAATGGTCAATCTCCAGGCCAGACAGGACAGGAAGTTCTGATTTCATAAGTCAAATACAGGATGTGGCCCTTAGCTATTGTTTTTGTCACCCCCTCCCACCACTGCCTCAGTCATATTCACTGCCCAATGATGCATGATGCATCCTGGCCATCAATTAAAATAGCAGTCGGTATTTCTATATCTGCCTGCTAGGGGAAAAACAAACTCTCCTTGCTTTTCTTCCAATAGCCAGAGGTCAAAAAGGTATATCAAAATGAGGTGAAATCTCAAATTACAGTACTGAACTCATACTACCAATAAAGTGCACCTGGCAAATGTCCACAACTAGCACTGCTGTATAGCGTAGTTACTCACCTGTAACAGGTGTACTCCAGGGATAGCTTGAATCAGTCCTCACATATGGGTAACATTAGCGCCGACTGATCCCTCATGCGGAGCAATCCCCAGCGTTCAAAGAAAGCCTTTGTGATTGCATCACGCATGCGCGGTCCCCTTCCTGCCCAAGGGTGCCATCTTGCTCAGTCAAATGACATCGCTAAAAAGATGGCAAAATGAACAAAATAAAATAATAATAGGACTGCAACTCCAGGGGAGGACTGATTCCTGCTGTCCCTGGAGAACACCTGTTACAGGTGAGTAACTACGCTTTCTCCAGGAACAAGCAGGAAGTCAGTCCTCATATATGGGACTCCCTAGCTATAGGCTACCGAGAACCCATAACTAAAAAATAGGTTCCCTTTAGAAGAACTGCAGCAGCCATGATAGGAGTTCAACCAAGAACGTAACACTCCGGTAGCCTGACACCAAAGAGTCGGAGGGTAGGAGTTGCCTAAACCTCAAACAGGTTACGGAGTACAGCCTGGCCGAAAGCACTGTCTGTTGGAACTCCCTATCCAGGCAGTAATGGGCCGCAAACGTCTGGTTTGAAGACCAGGTGGCAGCCCGGCAGATGTCTGCCAGCGGAACAGAGCGGAAGTGAACCACTGATGCTGCCTTAGCCCTGACCCAGTGGGCCGTGACTCGACCCTGCAACAGGAGATCGGCTGCCCTATATGCCCAGGCGATACAATCCGCCACTCAAGAGGACAAGGTACGCTTGGAGACATGCATCCCCGGCTTACTGGGGTCATAAGAGATGAAGAACTGAGAAGCCCTTCTATGTCCCCGCGTACGCTCCATGTAGAAGGCCAAAACCCTCTTACAGTCCAGGACTGCTTCTGCCCGACTGGCATGCGGCCTGGGAAAGAAGGTCGGAAGTACCACCTCCTGGTTGAGGTGGAATGAGTGGACTACTTTCGTAAGGAACTTGGGATGAGTACGAAGCACCACCCTGTTCCTATAGAACCGTGTGTACGGTCTATCGGACACCAGAGCCTGGAGCTCACTCACTTGTCTGGCCGACGTGAGAGCCACCAAGAAAAGCGCTTTCCAAGCGAGGAAGTGGAGATGGCAGGTAGCCATCGGTTCAAAGGGTAGGCGAGTAAGCTGGTCTAAGACCACATTCAAATCCCATTCGGTCACCGGAGGGCGAACCGGGGGTTTCAGTAGAAGTAAACCTCTCAGGAACCTGGACACCAAAGAGTGCACAGATAGAGGTTGTCCTTCCACTGGAGAGTGGTTTGCTGATAAGGCACTAAGGTGGACTCAGACAGAGTTTGACTTGAGGCCAAAGTCTGAGAGGTGGAGCAGATACTGCAATACCACCGACAATTGGCAGGAGAAAGGGTTTTCTGCCTGTTTATTACACCACACCTCAAACCTATGCCACTTGAACACATAGGTTCTTCTAATCGATTGCCTTCTAGAGGATAGCAGTACATCCTCTACATTTTTAAGGAGGAGAAGTGGTGCGAGAACTACCCTTTCAGCAGCCATGCCATCAGGTTGAGAGACCTGAGGTTGGGATGCAGGAGAGTGCCCTCCTCCTGCGACAGGAGGTTGGAGTGCAATCCCAGAGGAATCGGGGCCTCTGCCGCCATTTGAAGCAGCAGAGAAAACCATGGCTGCCTCAGCCACCTGGGAGCCACCAGGATGACCAAGGCCTTGTCTGAAGGACCTTGAACAGAGTCCGAGCCACCAGGGATGTGGGAGGAAATGCATAGAGGAGGCCCACTGACCATGATATTAGGAAAGCATCTGCAGCCACCCTGCTTGGGTGTGGCTGTCTGGAGCAGAGGCGGGGCAACTGGTGATTCTGTGGGCTCGCAAACAGATCTATGGATGGATGCCCCCAGCACTGAAACAGCTTATGGACTATACTGGGATCCAGTTGCCACTCGTGCGGCTGCAGGATTCTGCTGAGCTTGTCAGCTAAGAAGTTTTCTTGACTGGGCAAGTAAACAGCTTTGAGGTGCCTTGGCTGACTGCAAATGAGCATAGGTCCAGGGTCTCTTTGCAGAGGATGCAAGACCCTGTGCCCCCCTACTTGTTCACATAGAACAGTGCCACTTGGGTGTCCGTCTGAAGTAGGACAGGCTGATCAGCCAGGGTCTGACAGAAGGTCCGTAGAGCTAGGTGGATAGCTCAAAGCTCTAGGAGATTGATCTGATGTGTGCTCTCCTGTGGAGACCACATACCCCTGAGTACACAATTCCTGGCAATGGGCTCCCCAGCCCAGCAAGGAGGAATCTGTAGTCCGCACTCTCATGTGCGGGGGAGGCTGGAAAGGAACTCCCCCCAGTAGGTTGCATGGTTGAAGCCATCAAGTCAACAACTGCACCAATCGTTTGGACATCCTTATGCTGTCTCTGAGTCGGCCTATGGCCTGTGTCCATTGGTTCCTGAGGCACCACTGAGCTGTTCTCATGTGGAGGCAGGCATTGGGTGTCACACGTACCGTGGAGGCCATGTGACCAAGAAGGCGCAGAAAGTGTCTTGCTGAGATCTGGGATTTGCGACTCACTTGCTGCACTAGGGCCACAAGTCTCTGTGTCCTGTCTTCCGGTAGATGAGCCCTTGCTTGCAGGGTGTCTAACCTTGCTCCTATGAACTCCAGTCCCTGAGAGGGAACCAAAGTGGACTTTGTGTAATTTATCACAAACCCTAGGTGCTGTAGCAACTGGATAGTGCAAGACGTGGCCTGTTGGGCCTCCAGGGCTGACTGGGCTCTGATGAGCCAGTCGTCCAAGTAGGGGAAGACAAATACCCCCTGATTTCTTAAGAAGGCTGCCACCACCGCTAGGCACTTTGTGAACACCCTGGGTGTAGACTAGGCCGAATGGAAGCACTCTGTCCTGGAAGTGGTTTCCTCCCACCACAAATCGTAGATATTGTCTGTGGTCTGGATGAATGAAGATGTGTGTATAAGCATCCTTTAGGTCTAAGGAGCATAGCCAATCTTCCTGGCAGAGGTAAGGCAGCAATATTCCAAAGGAAAGCATCTTGAACTTTAACCTCACTAGGAACTTGTTTGAGTTGCGCAGGTCGAGGATGTGTCTTAGGGCTCCAGTACTCTTCGGTATTAGAAAATACCTGGAGTAGAAGCCCTTCCTCTGCAGGTGGTGGGGCACCGGTTTTACCGCCTGATCCTCGAGAAGACCTGCTAACTCCTTGAAGAGGAGGTCCCTGTGGAGAGGGGGTCTGAAAGGCTCCCCTGGAAAGTAAGAGGGAGGTGCCTGGGTGAGATGTAGCCGATAGCCCACCTGGACTATCTGGAGAACCCAGGTATCTGTTGTGGCTAGCCACTTGTGGGCATAAGAACATAAGATATGCCATACTGGGTCAGACCAAGGTCCATCAAGCCCAGTATCCTGTTTCCAACAGTGGCCAATCTAGGTCATACGTACCTAGCAGTTTCCCCAAAAGACACAGGTTCCACAATGCTTGTATTGGGTCAAGCATTGATATCCTGGGTCCCTTTTTAATAATGGTTTATGGACCTTTCCTCCTGGAACTTGTCCAAACCTTTTTTAAACCCAGCTACACAAACAGCTCTTACTACATCCTCCGGTAACAAATTCCAGAGTTTGATTACACGTTGAGTGAAAAAATATATTCTCTTATTTGTCTTAAATAGTTTACCCTGTAGCTTCATTACATGTCCCCATGTCTTTCTATATTCTGATAACGTAAACAATCGATCTACGTTTACCCGTTCCACTCCGTTCATTAATTTATAGACTTCTATCATATCTCCCCTCAGCCGTCTCTTTTCTAGGTTAAAGAGCCCTAACCTTTTTAGCCTTTCTTCATAGGAGTATCCTTCCATCCCCTTTACCATTTTGGTGGCTCTTCTCTGAACCTTTTCTAAAATCGCTATATCCTTTTTAAGATACGGCGACCAGAATTGCACACAATATTCAAGGTACGGTCTCACCATGGAACGATATAGAGGCATTATAATATCTTTTGTTTTATTTTACATTCCTTTCCTTATGATACCTAGCATTCTATTTGCTCTCTTGGCCGCCGCTGCACACTGGGCTGAGGGTTTTAACATAGTATCCACAATGACGCCTAAATCTTTTTCCTCGGTGGTGGTTCCTAATGTGGAACCTTGCATCGTGTAAATAGGAATTACACATACCTGGTAATTGTAGTTCCTGGAGGGTCCAGTTTAGTCCTCCACATTCGGGTAGTGCACCTCCTCCTGCAGCCTGGAGACTGGACCAATCATAAACTTTCTGTATAATGTATGCAGACGGAGCTCCCAGAAGCCCCCAGTGAACTAGTAACAAAGCAGACTTAAAGAAGCAACACATGAGATTATTATAAAGACAAATTCTGAACAAAATGTAAAAACGATGCCCTTCATAATAACATGGACCCCCTCCCCAAACGAGGAAGCCAGAACGCTGCACAGCGCCGCTACCGACGCACCGCCAGAGAAAAAGAGTCAGAAAAAGACCCAAAGCTCTAGGCGAGAGACTGAAGAGTAGACCAAAGAGAAAAGAGAAGAATATGCCGCTCCCAGACCGATTGGTCCGGCACAGCGCGCCGCAGTAGAAAACCTGATAATCGGGAGGGAAGGAGGACTAAAACTGGACCCTCCAGGAACTACAATTACCAGGTATGTGTAATTCCTATTTCCTGAGCGGTCCTCCAGTTTAGTCCTCCACATTCGGGATGTAACAGAGCAGTTAACACCGGGCGGGACCTTGCCAACCGGCGCGCAGGACAGCCGAACCAAAACAAGAATCCCGAGCGGCCAACACATCCAAGCGATAATGCTTACTGAAGGCATGTAACGTTGACCAAGTGGCCGCCTTACAAATCTCTACGGGCGGGACCAGGCAATGCTCCGCCCAGGACGTAGCCTGTGCCCTAGTGGAGTGGGCCCGCAGCCCCTCCGGAACGGGACGATGGTGCAACAAATACGCGGACGCGATCGCTTCCTTGATCCAACAAGCAATAGAGGCCTTAGCCGCCGCCTCCCCTTTTCGAACACCGCCAAACAGGACGAACAAGCGGTCAGTCTTACGGAACTCAGCCGACACTTTTAAGTAACGGCGAAGCACGCAACGCACATCGAGGCAGTGAAGCCCCTCGTCGGCCGGGTTCTCAGGAACGCGAGGCAGAACCGGAAGAAAAACCGCCTGATTTAAATGAAAGGGCGAAACCACTTTGGACAAAAAGGAAGGAACGGGCCGAAGGACCACGCGATCTGGAGTAAAAGACAAAAACGGTTCCCGGCATGAGAGCGCCTGGAGCTCGGAAATGCGCCGCGCAGAACAAATAGCAACAAGAAAAACCGTCTTTAGCGTGAGATCCTTAAGCGTCGCTCGACGAAGAGGCTCGAAAGGTTTGCGAGTCAAGGCACGCAGCACGAGATTCAAATCTCACAAAGGAACGGCCACCCTCCGAGACGGCCGCAAGCGGAAAACTGCCTTGAGAAAACACTGCATGTCCGGATGAGACCCCAGCGGACGACCCAGCACTTTACCTCTATAGCAGGAGAGAGCCGCCAGCTGAACCTTCAGAGAACTGGCCGCCAGGCCCTTGTCAAAACCATCTTGTAGAAAACTCAAAACCACTGGCACGGATACGGTCGCCGCTCGAACACCCCGCCGGGAACACCAGTCCTCAAAGATTCTCCATACCCGTACGTACGTGAGGGAGGTGGAAGTTTTCCGCGCCCTGAGAAGAGTAGCAACCACCGCAGGGGAATAACCCCTCTTTCTCAACCGAGCCCTTTCAATGGCCATACCGTAAGCGAGAACCAACCCACCTGGGGCATCCGTAGCGGACCCTGAAGAAGCAGGTCCGGAAGCGAGGGCAGAGGCCAAGGATCGCCGTCGCGCAACCGAACCAGATCGGCATACCACGGGCGCCTGGGCCAATCCGGAGCAACCAACAACACCCGTCCCCGGTGACCCTCGATGCGCTGGATGACCCGACCGATGAGCGCCCACGGAGGAAAGACATAAAGGAGCTGCGACTCCGGCCACGGCTGGATGAGAGCGTCGAGGCCCTCGGACATGCGTTCCCTCCTCCTGCTGAAGAAACATCCCGTTTTTGCTGACTGGAAGGTCGCCATGAGATCCATGACAGGCGGGCCCCAACGCCGAACAATCTGAGCGTACACCTGCGGGTTCAGCTCCCACTCCCCTGGGTCTACCCGCACTCTGCTGAGAAAGTCCGCCATGACGTTTTCCTTTCCCGCGGTATGCGCTGCCGAGATTGCCGGGAGATGGGTCTGTACCCAAGTGAACAAGGACGTCGCCTCCGCTTCCAAGGCCACACTGCCGGTGCCCCCCTGCCGATTGATGTAGGCTACCGTCGTCGCATTGTCCGAGAGAACGCGAATCGGCCGCCCCATCACCAATCCCTCGAGGGCTAAGAGAGCGAACCGCACCGCTCACAGCTTGAGACGGTTGATCGACCAAGAAGCCTCTAGGGGAGACCAGGTTCCCTGAGTGAACCGGTTTTCGCAGTGAGCTCCCCAGCCCGCTAGACTGGCATCCGTCATGAAAGGTACCCAACGGGGCGGTTCCAGGGGAAGACCCCTCCGCAGGTTTCTGGAACACATCCACCAACGAAGAGACCGACGAACCGGTTGCGGGCAAGGCAAGCGCATGTTTAACGAGTCGAACTGGTTCGACCAGCGACGTAACAGAGCACTCTGGAGCGGACGCATATGGAACCTCGCCCAAGGCACCACCTCCAGAGTCGCCGCCATTGAGCCTAGAAGCCGGAGATACCACCAAGCTGAGGGCGCAGGCATCCCCAGGAACAGACGAACGAGACCCTTCAAGGCCAGAATACGGCGCTCCGGCAAGCACACCAGTCCTCTCGCCGTGTCGAACCGAACCCCCAGATATTCGAGGTCCTGAGACGGCACCAGACGGCTCTTCTGATCGTTGACCACCCAGCCGAGGGAACGCAAGAGAGAAACCACTCGGGCCGTGACGTGCACACTCTCGTCGTTGGATTTCGCTCGAATCAACCAATCGTCGAGATAAGGATGAACGAGAATGCCTTCCTTTCGCAAGGCCGCCGCAACCACTACCATGACTTTTGTGAAGGTCCGAGGCGCCGTGGCTAGGCCAAACGGCAGGGCCCGAAATTGATAGTGCCCCTCGGGAATGCGAAACGGAGGAACTTTTGATGGGACTCCCGGATGGGAATGTGCAAATACGCCTCCGAGAGGTCGAGAGAAGTGAGAAATTCCCCTTGACGCACCGCCACGATAACTGATTTCAAAGTTTCCATCCGAAAGTGCGGGACCTTGAGGGCCCGGTTTACGCCCTTGAGATCCAGAATTGGGCGAAGGGACCCGTCCTTCTTTGGCACGACAAAATAGATGGAGTAGCGACCGACGCCGCGGTCGGAAGGAGGGACGGGAATCACTGCCCCCAGAGACAATAGGCGGTGCAAGGTCAAGCGGATGGCCTGAGTCTTCTGAGCGCCCTTGCTGGGAGACAGAACAAAAGAATCTCGGAGAGGAAAGGCGAACTCCAGGGCATAACCCTTCTCGATAATCTCTAGCACCCACTGATCTGACGTGATTTGGGCCCAAGAAGGAAGAAAATCGCGTAAGCGACCCCCGATGACTAGACGTCCCTCTGGGGCCCGCCTCGCTTCATTGCGGCTTGCGACTAAAGGAGGAAGTCGACGAAGAGGAGGCGCCAGAAAAACCTCGGCCAGCTCCTCGGAAGCCACGAAAACCTTGGGAACGGGAGCTAAAGCGACCACGCTGGGCCCCCCACAGACGGGAAGAACGAAATCTGCGAAAGTCCCGAAAGCCGCGGGAGGGAGGCAAGGTTCTATTCAGCTTAGGCTTATCTTCCGGAAGCCTACCCCCTTTAGATTCTCCAAGGTCTTTCACCAATTTATCGAGCGCCTCCCCAAACAATAATTTGCCCTTGAAGGGCAACTTACTGAGACGAGACTTAGACGAACCATCAGCCGCCCAGTTACGCAACCAGATGGATCGGCGCGCCGACACCAAAGAAGCCATACTATTAGCCAAGGATCTAATTAAATCGTAATGAGCATCTGCCAAGTACACCGAGCCCGATTCCAGCCGAGTCACCTCTAAGAGACCCTGCTCATCCAAACCCGAAGCCGAACGCAGGCGCTGAGCCCAACGCAAGCAGGCCCGGGCCACCCAAGCGCCACAAATAGAGGCTTGCAGCGACAAAGCATTGGTGTCAAAAGCTTGCTTCAACAAATTGTCCACCTTCTTATCTTGCGCGTCCTTCAAGGCCGCAGCGCCTTCGACGGGTATGGTGGTCTTCTTAGTCACAGCAGACACCGCCGCATCCACCCGCGGCAATTTGAACAGCTCCTTGTCTTTATCGGCCAAAGGATAGAGGCGGTTCATAGTTCGAATTCCCTTCAAACCTGAATCCGGTTGATCCCATTCAGTTTGAATCATTTGCTCGACCACGCGGTGCACGGGAAATACCATCTTGGACTCCCGCACCGCCTGTATGAGAGGATCCTCCAAGGCGTCCTCCTCCGCTGGACGCGCAGCTGCTAGGTTAAGGGCCTGAAGAGACTCTGTGATTAAGGGCACCAACTCCTCCCTGCGAAACACCCGAATAATCCGTGCCTGATCCTCCGGCTCAGGGATCTCCCCGTCTTCTAATTCCTCCGCCTCAACTTCCTGATCAACATCTGCTTCCAAATCTGTGCAACTCAGGGCGTCCCGCTCAGGGTCCTCAGACCTAAAACGTTTGGAAGCAGGCTGAGAAACGCGCCGGGGCTCCCCCGATGCAACGGAGGGAAGAGGCGCTGGCCAAGTCTCTGGAAGCTGGCCGGAGCGGCTTAAGCGAAAGGCCTGATGCATTAGAAGCACAAAGTCTGGGGAAAAGTCTATAGGAGAGTCAACCGCCGTAGCAGACAAGACACCAGAATGACCAGTGGCATGGGGCGTAGGACCAGGCGGCCGAGAGCTCGGGGAGAGATCTCCCTCCGCCAGAACTGAAGGCCCTTCCGTTCCAGGAAGCTTCTTCAAGTCCATTTCAGGAGCTAAGCTAGGAGAGACCGAGTCACAGCCCCGACAGAGGCCAGACTCCGCCCCCGCGGCCCTGCGCGACCCACAGATACTGCGGTCTAGTAGGCATGCTCACCTGCAAACTGTGCCAGAGAGGCGCCCAGCGCAAAACCCTATGTCCAAAGGCAATGCTGAAGGAAGGAGGCCTGTGACAAAGGTGACAGCCAAAACGTTTTTTTTTTTTTTTTTTAAAGAAAGAAAACACTGCCTAGGACCCTTAGCGTACCCAGAGTAAAATCGCCAGTGCCAGAAGCGAAAAAAATGCAAAGGGAAGCCGTGCACTACTGTTAAAACCGGCGGGAAAAAACCAGCACCGAGAAGAACAAAATGGCCGCCTACAGAATGCCCCCGCGCTGAAAAAAACGGCGCGAAAATGAAAAATAAATAAAGAAAAGGAAATTGAATAAAGAAAATAAACGCAGGCAAGAGCAGGAGCCCTGAAAAAGAGGTACTCACCCCCGAGGCCAAAAACGTGGGCAGTCAACTCACCGCGGGAAGGAAATCGGGAGCGCGCTGGCAGGGCACAGTGAGGAAGAAAGACTGAAAACAGCAGCAGTAAAAGAGCTGTCCGTGAAGGTAGGACTCTTCCCCGTGCAGTCTAGGGGAGAGTGCAAACCTAACTGGCAAGCAGAGAACCTCGGCAGGGAAGGCAGGAGCCCAATGCAGGACTGGCTTCTCAAACCGGGAACAAGGCTGGATCAGCTGAGCCTTTTTTTTTTTTTTTTAAAGTTAAATTTAAAGGAACAGCTACTAAATTAAAGAAAAGGAAAGAAACTCCCAAATGAAAAAGAATCTAGTGTTGCTCCTCCAGTAGTCACTGAGTGTGCCCAGCAGGCACACACGTCCTCAAGCTGCAAGGAGACTGGACACACTGGGGGCTTCTGGGAGCTCCGTCTGCATACATTATACAGAAAAGTTTGTGAATGGTCCAGTCTCCAGGCTGCAGGAGGAGGTGCACTACCCGAATGTGGAGGACTAAACTGGAGGACCGCTCAGGAACCATAGTTATTCCCTTTTCCAGGTCATTTATGAATATGTCAAAAAGTAGCGGACCCAGTACAGATCCCTGGGGGACTCCACTATTCACCTTTTTCCATTGGGAAAATTGGCCATTTAGCCCTACCCTCTGCTTTCTATCTTTTAACCAGTTCCCGATCCACAATAGTACACTGCCTCCTATCCCATGACTTTTTAGTTTTGCCAAACGTCTCTGATGAGGGACCTTGTCAAAGGCTTTCTGAAAGTCCAGATACTCTATATCAACTGACTCACCTTTGTCTACCTGTTTATTCACACCTTCAAAAAAACAGATCAGATTAGTAAGACAAGATCTTCCTTGCCTAAAGCCATGTTGGCTGTCTCCCATTAGGCCATGACTATCTACATGCTGTGTAATTTTGTTCTTTATGATGGTTTCTACCATTTTCCCCGATACTGACGTCAGGCTCACCGGTCTGTAATTTCCTGGATCATCCCTGGAACCCTCTTTAAAAATTGGTGTTACATTGGCGATCCTCCAATCTTCAAGTATTACAAATGATTTTAATGAAAGTTCACAGATTACTAATAGCAGGTCTGCAATCTCATATTTCAGTTCTTTCAACACTCTTGGATGTATACCATCCGGTCCAGGTGATTTGCTACTATTCAGTGATATTTCTCTCAATTCCTCTGCAGTATCACCTTTAAATACCACTTCAGTCTTGGATAACATCCCTACATCTTCCTCAGTAAAGACCGAAGCAAAGAATTCATTCAGTCTCTCTGCTATAGCCTTGTCTCCTCTTACTGCCCCTTTTACCCCTCTATCATCTAATGGTCCAACTGACTCTCTCTCAGGCCTTTTGCTACGAATGTACTTGGAAAAAGTCTTTATTTCGTGTTTTTGATTCCGTAGCAAGTTCCTTCTCAAATTCTCGCTTTCCCTGCCTTATCAATGCTTTGCATTAACTTGCCAGGGCTTGTGCTGTTTCCAGTTTTTGTCGTTTGGCTCTTTTTTCCATTTCCTGAAAGATGCTTTTTTGGCAGCAACAGCCTCTCTGACCTCATCTTTAAACCATGCTGTCAGTTTTTTGGACTTTCTTCCACTTTTCTTAATGTGTGGAATACAGCTGGTCTTGGCTTCCAGGATAGTATTTTTAAACAACACCTAAGCTTGATGTAAGTCTTTAACCTTTGCAACCGCTCCTTTTAGTTTTTTCTTAACTATATTCTTCATTTTATCATAGTTTCCCTTTTGAAAGTTAAAAGGTAGTACTGTGGATTTCTTTACTATCCCTCCTCCACTAA
Organism: Ichthyophis bannanicus; assembly: GCA_033557465.1. Taxonomy (NCBI): domain Eukaryota; kingdom Metazoa; phylum Chordata; class Amphibia; order Gymnophiona; family Ichthyophiidae; genus Ichthyophis; species Ichthyophis bannanicus. Next base: position 712,211,537 of record CM066033.1, on the reverse strand, counting down.
TTAAATCAAACACGATCATGCTATAATCACTATTGCCAAGTGGTCCCAACACCCTTATTTCTTGCACCAGATCTGGTGTTCCACTAAGGACTAGGTCCAGTATGGCTTACCCTCTGGTCGGTTCATGAACCAGCTGCTCCAAGAAAGAGTAGTTACTCACCTGTAACAGGTGTTCTCCAGGAGCAGCAGGAATCAGTCCTCACTTATGGGTGACATCGACGTTGATGGAGCCCCCATGCGGAGCAATTCCCCAGCTTTCTAAGAAAGCCTTTGGGAATACTGTGCACATGCACGGTCCCCTTCCCGCCTAAAGGTGCCATCTTGCTCAGTCCAATGACATAGCTTAAAAACAGCACACAAAAATGTAAAAATAAACTATGTACAACTGCAACTCCCAGGGGAGGAGGGAGGGTTGTGAGGACTGATTCCTGCTGCTCCTGGAGAACACCTGTTACAGGTGAGTAACTACTCTTTCTCCAGGACCAAGCAGGAAGTCAGTCCTCACTTAAGGGACTCCCCAACTTCAGGCTACCGGGAACCCAGAGCTGAAAAATGAGCTCCCTCTAGCCGCAGCATCAGAGAAAGGATTTCACTGAAAACATACCTCTACCGGTAGCCCAACCAGCGGGCTGGAGGGTAGGAGTTGCCTAAACCTCAAAGAGATTCCGGAGCACTGCCTGACCGAAGCACTCTCCCTACGGGACTCCCTCTCCAGGCAGTAATGGGCCGCAAAAGTCTGGCTTGAGGACCAAGTTCCAGCCCTGCAGATATCTGCCAACGGTACAGAGCGGAGATGAGCTACTGAGGCAGCCATTGCCCTGACACGGTGGGCCGTGACCCGACCCTGCAGGGGAAGGTCAGCTGCCCTATAAGCCCAGGTGATACAGTCAGCCACCCAGATGGACAAGGTACGCTTGGAGACAGGTAACCCCACGTTATTAGGGTCAAAAGATACGAAGAGCTGAGTAGCCCTCCTATGCCCCTGCGTACGCTCAAGGTAGTAGGATAAGGCCCTTCTACAGTCCAGGGTATGCAAAACTGTCTCAGCCCGGCTGGCATGGGGCCTAGGGAAGAACCACCTCTTGGTTGAGATGGAAAGAGGAGACAACTTTAGGGAGGAACTTAGGATGAGTCCTAAGGACTACCCTGTTCCTATAGAAGCGAGTGTAAGGCCTGTCACAGACCAGGGCTTGAAGCTCACTCTCCCTCCTGGCCGAGGTCAGGGCCACAAGGAATAGAGCCTTCCAAGAAAGGAAGTGGAGAGGACAGGAAGCCATCGGCTCAAAGGTTGGGCGAGTCAGTTGCTGCAAGACCACATTCATTTCCCACTCAGGGGCTAGTGGACAGATAGGAGGTTTGAGCAAAAGCAAGCCTCTGAGAAACCTGGACACCAAGGGGTGAACAGACAGAGAGTGTCCCTCCACCAGGGAGTGGTGAGCTGCTAGAGCAGAGAGGTGGAGCCGAACCGAATTGGACTGAAGGCCTTGATTGGACAAGTGTAGCAGATACTGAAGCACTAGCGGTACAATGCAGGTGAAAGGATCCTCCTTATGCTGCTGACACCAGATGGAGAACCTTCTCCACTTCAAGGCATAGGTTTTTCTGGTGGACTGCTTTCTAGAGGCCAAGACCACCTCCTCCACTTCTCGGGGTAGGCCCCAGGGAGCCAACACTACCCTTGCAGCCTCCAGGCCATCAACTGGAGAGATTTGAGATTGGGGTGCAGAAGGGAACCCTTATCCTGAGATAGAAGATCGGGTTGCAATCCCAGAGGCAGTGGGGTGTCCATGGCTAGCTGGAGCAGAAGTGGAAACCAGGGCTCCCTCGGCCACCTTGGAGCTATCAGAAGTACCGAGGCCTTGTCCCGGAGAATCTTGAACAAGGTTCGGGCCACCAGAGGCATGGGAGGAAACGCATACAGGAGGCCCTGGGACCAAGAAATCAGGAAGGCATCCGCTGCTGTCCTCAGGGGATGCGGTTGCCTGAAACAGAACCTGGGCAGCTGCCAGTTCAGGGGACTGGCAAAGAGCTCTATGGAGGGAAGCCCCCATCTCAGGAAAATATTCTGAACCACCAAGGGGTGCAGTTGCCACTCGTGGGGTTGCAGAATCCTGCTCAACCTGTCTGCCAGGAAGTTTTCCTGGCCAGGGAGATAAACAGCCTTGAGAAACATGTTGTGTTTGAGAGCAAAAGAGCACAGGGCCTGCGCCTCTCGACACAGGAGGCTGGACCCCGTGCCTCCCTGCTTGTTCACGTAGAACATGGCCACTTGATTGTCCGTCTGCACCAGAACAGACTGGTGAGCCAAGGTGTGAGAGAAGGTTTAGAGGGCTAAGCGAATAGCCCGAAGTTCTAGTAGGTTGATCTGTTGCGTGGCCTCCCATGGAGACCATAGGCCTTGAGTGCACCATTCCAGACAATGTGCACCCCAGCCCTGCAAGGAGGCATCTGTCATCAACACCACTGTGGGGACAGGCACCTGAAAAGGCACCCCCTTAAGTAAGTTGGGGGGGTGTAGCCACCACTGCAGGGAATTCAGGAAGGGTTTGGACACCCTTACTTTGTCCGCTAGGCTCCCTGTGGCTTGCTTCCACTGAGTTCTGAGGCACCACTGTGCAGGCCTCATGTGGAGGCGGGTATTGGGTGTCAAATGTACTGTTGACGCCAGGTGGCCTAGGAGCTGTAGACAGAGTCGGGCAGGAACTCTTGGCATGCTGAGAAACCGGGATGCCAACTCCATGAGCCTTTGAGCCCTGTCTTCTGGTAAGTAAGCCCTTGCTTGCAGAGAGTCCAGCCGCGCCCCTATGAACTCTAGGTTCTGGGAGTGGAGCAAAGCGGACTTTGCGAAGTTTATGACAAAGCCTAGGTGTTGAAGGAGTGATACAGTTCGAAAGGTGGCCTGCCTGGCCTCCTGGTAAGTCTGACCCCTGATGAGCCAGTCGTCCAGATAGGGGAAGACAAAAACACCTTGAGTCCTCAAGTAGGCCGCCACCACAGCCAGGCACTTTGTAAAGACCCTTGGGGCGGAGGTTAGGCCAAAAGGCAGTACTCTGTACTGGTAATGGTTTCCTCCCACAATGAACCTGAGGTACTTTCTGCGGTCTGGATGAATGAGGATGTGAGTGTACGCATCCTTGAAATCTAAGGAGCACAGCCAATCTCCCTGCTGGAGGTAGGGCAGAAGTGTTCCAAGAGTAAGCATCTTGAACTTTTCTTTCTCCAAGAACTTGTTGAGGTTCCTGAGGTCTAAAATAAGCCTGAGGCCACCGGTTGTCTTTGGCACGAGGAAGTACCTGGAGTAGAAACCGTGTCCCTGCAGGCGAGGAGGTACAGGCTCCACCGCCTTGTCCAGAAGCAGACCTTGAAGTTCTTGAAGGAGGAGGTCTGTGTGTAGAGGAGGCCTTAGAGGCTCTCCGGGGAAGTAGGCAGGGGGCAACTGCTGGAAATGGAGCATATAGCCTCTGTGGACTATGCTCAACACCCAAGCATCCCCTGTAATGGGTGGCCACCTGTGGGCAAACAGGGCTAGACGACCTCCTGTGCAGGAATGGGGCAGCAGAGGTGGAAAGGTTATGCTGTGGGAGTCAAAAACCCCCTCCCTGCTGAGTAGGAGTAGGAGCAGGAGCCGGAGGCTTGGGGGTCTTCTGCCTACGGGGCCCATGTCCCTGCCCCTTGGCCTGCTGACCCTGCTGGGGAGCTGGGGAGGCCTGGTACTGAGGGAAAGGTTTGTAGGCAGCTGCCTTTCTCGGGTAAAAGGACTTTTTACCCAAGCCCTTCTTCTTATGAGAAGGGGCAGAAGTTTTTCTGGACAGCCTTGTCCTAGTCAGGTGCTCAGTTTGGAGCTCAGCCGCCTTCTCGGCCATGGGTTTGCCAAAAAGGTTTCACCTCGGCAAGGGACATCGACCAACTTGTCCTGCACCCAGGGCTCGAGGTCCGATGACTGCAGCCATGCCTGGCGTCGGGCTCCGATGCCGGCTGCTGCTACACAAGCCGAAGCCTCGAAGCCATCGTAGGCCGCTCGGGACATGAACTTCAAGCAGTCCCGGATTCCTGAGGACAAAGTCTGGAACCTCTGCAAAGGTTCCCCGGAGAGGCCAGCAGAGAACCCAGCAATCTCTTTCGCCAGGTCTCGTAAGTACATGCCCATGTACAGCTGGTAGAACTGGACACGGCAAGCAAGCATCGATCCCTGGAAGCACTTTCTGCTGAAAGCATCCAGGTTCTGGGCCTCCGTGCCGGAAGGCACCGCAGAATGCATCTTCTGGTTCTTGAGACGATGCATGGCCGATTCCACCACCATGGAATGGTGCGACAGCTGCGCCTTCTGGAATCTAGGGCTCTTACGGAGTCGATAGAATCGACCCGCTTGCTTAAAACCGGCGCCGAGGCCAGTGCCTCCCACATCCGGAAGAGGAGCCGTTCCAGCATCGGAGGGACCGGCACAGTAAAAGCCTCTTTCGGAGGAGAGTCATACTGGAGGGCATCGAGCTCCTCGGCTCGAGGCTCCTCCTCGGGGTCCGCAGGAATCGCCAACGCCTTGGCCATGTCCCTGACGAACTCCGAGAACCTGGTGTCCTCCAGTGGGGGCCTACTCCGGGGCTCGGACTGCGGTGAGTCCAAAGGGACGCACAGAGTCCAAAAGGTATTGGGGGACTCCTCGTCCACCGTCTCCCAAGCGGACTCATCCGAAGAGGAGTCGGGGGGCTCCGACCGCGTGGGTCTCGGTGGCACTCGCCTCGACGCCCTCAGTTCCGAGCGGGAGGTCGAGGGGGACCGTGACCGAGGACGACTTCGAGCCTTCATGGTCTCGAGTATCGGCTCGGTCACCGGAGTCGACTTCGACGTCCCGGTGGTCGGGGCAGATGCACCAGCGAGGCTGGCCATCAGTACCCGCTGCTGATCCATGAAGGCAGTCTGCACTCCAAGGCTGTCACAGCCTGAGTCCAAGCTCAGGAGACTCAGCAGCCACCGACTCGGGCCCTGGCGGCGGCGCCGGGCCCGACGTCGGCTCCGTTGGAGGAGAGTCCACGAGGACCACAGAACTTACGTGTCCGACGGGTTCCGGCTCCACACAAGGCACCTTGGACGGCTTCTCCAGCTCCAAGGGCCGGGGGCGGCGGTCAGGGGTCTTAGACCTGGCTCTCGAGGAACCAGGGACCTCTTCCGACGTCGCCCTCACGAGCCGTTTCTTCCTCTTACGTTCCCAATCGGGGGACCCCCTGTCCGAGGAACCCCGGCGATGCTCGGGATCAGACTCCCGAGACGTCGAGGCCTCAGACGAGGTCCGGGCCCGGCCGGAGGCAGAGTCCGAGAAAATCCGCTCTTTCTGATGCTGACGGCTTCGAAGTGCCTTGGTGGACATTTTGCCACACGGGCCACAGGATCATGATCTGGGCCTAGGCACCGAAGGCAGCAGTCGTGTGTGTCGGTGAGAGACATTAGTTTCTTGCACCGATCACACTTTTTGAAACCACTGGAAGCCATCGGGGAAAAAAGGGCCCCCGCGAGGTCAAAGGACCGGCCTTCCAGGGAAAAGACAAAAAGGGCGCGAACGCCAGCCACGAAGGGCAAAAACCAAAAAATAGAAGACGGGCTCGATACCGGTGTACCAAACTCGGCAGGAAGGAGAACTGGCGTCGAACCGGAGAAAAATACACGATGAAATCGTTAGAAAAAATGTCAATTTTTCCAGGTGACACAGACAGACATCCGGTGGGCTCCACGGAAAAAGACTGAGCAAGATGGCACCTTTAGGCAGGAAGGGGACCGCGCATGCGTGCAGTATTCCCAAAAGCTTTCTTAGAAAGCTGGGGAATTGCTCTGCATGGGGGCTCCATCGACGTCGATGTCACCCATAAGTGAGGACTGACTTCCTGCTTGGTCCTGGAGAAGCAGTCATTTATTTCATCTAGAAACTTTATCTCCCTAGCATGTCCTGCCGTGACACTGACCCAGTCGATACCGGGGTAATTGAAATCACCCATTATTACTACTCTGCTGTGATTTTTGTTAGCTTCCTTGATTTCTTTGAGCATTTCATCATCCATTTGTTCATTCTGGCCAGGTGGTCGATAGTACACGCCCCAATGCCATCACCTTCTCCTTCATACATGGAATTTCAATCCATAGAGATTCTAGAGCCAAGTTTGTTTCCTGCAAAATTTTAATCCTTTCTGACTCAATGCCCTCTCTAACATAGAGCGCAACCCCTCCACCAATTTGATCAGTTCTATCATTACGATATAGTTTGTATCCAGGTATCACAGAGTCCCACTGGTTATCCTCCTTCCACCATGTCTCTGAGATTGCAATCATATCTAACCTCTTATTTAGTGCTATATAATCTAACTCTCCCATCTTATTGTTTAGACTTCTATCATTTGCATACTAGCATTTCTGGACTTTCAGAAAGCCTTTGACAAGGTCCCTCATCAGAGACTTTTGGCAAAACTAAAGAGTCATGGGATAGGAGGCAGTGTACAATTGTGGATCAGGAACTGGTTAAAAGATAGAAAGCAGAGGGTAGGGCTAAATGGCCAATTTTCCCAATGGAGAAAGGTGAATAGTGGTGTACCCCAGGGATCTGTGCTGGGTCCGCTGCTTTTTGACGTATTCATAAATGACCTGGAAAGTGGAATAACGAGTGAGGTTATCAAATTTGCAGATGACACAAAACTATTTAAAGTTGTTAAAACCCAAGAGGATTGTGGAAAATTGCAAGAGGATCTTGATAAATTGGAAGACTGGGCATCAAAATGGCAGATGAAATTTAATGTGGACAAGTCAAGGTTATGCACCTAGGGAAGAACAACCCAAACTATGGTTACACGATGCAAGGTTCCACATTAGGAACCACCACCCAGGAAAAAGATTTAGGCGTCATTGTGGATACCATGTTAAAACCCTCGGCCCAGTGTGCAGTGGCGGCCAAGAGAGCAAATAGAATGCTAGGTATGATAAGGAAAGGAACGGAAAATAAAACAAAAGATATTATAATGCCTCTATATCGTTCCATGGTGAGACCGCACCTTGAATATTGTGTGCAATTCTGGTCGCCGTATCTTAAAAAGGATATAGCGATTTTAGAAAAGGTTCAGAGAAGAGCCACCAAAATGGTAAAGGGGATGGAAGGATACTCCTATGAAGAAAGGCTAAAAAGGTTGGGGCTCTTTAACCTGGAAAAGAGACGGCTGAGGGGAGATATGATAGAAGTCTATAAATTAATGAACGGAGTGGAACGGGTAAACGTAGATCGATTGTTTACCTTATCAGAATATAGAAAGACTAGGGGACATGCAATGAAGCTACAGGGTAAACTATTTAAGACTAATAAAATAAAATATTTTTTCACTCAACGTGTATTCAAACTCTGGAATTTGTTACCGGAGGATGTAGTAAAGGCTGGTAGTGTAGCTGGGTTTAAAAAAGGTTTGGACAAGTTCCTGGAGGAAAGGTCCATAAACCATTATTAAGAAGGGACCCAGGATATCAATGCTTGAACCAATACAAGCATTGTGGAACCTGTGTCCCTTGGGGAAACTGCTAGGTACGTATGACCTAGATTGGCCACTGTTGGAAACAGAATACTGGGCTTGATGGACCTTGGTCTGACCCATTATGGCATATCTTATGTTCTTAGACTGTATTTTATTAATATTAATCTGGCTATTGGTAGGTAATTTGGAATCTTTACTCTCTGTCTGCACCATACTCAAGGGCATTTGGGCTACTTTACTCTTTTTTGGAACCTCACTGCTTTTGGTAATATCCTTCAAGGATACCTTCTTCCGAACCATGCGCTCTTGGGCGACTGTCAGCTTTCCCCTATTTTCTAGGGGTCAGCCTTCCTCCTGTGCATGGCCTTGCTTCCTTGGAGAGAGGGACTATGCTCTGGGAGTCAAAAACCCACTCCAGGCTGGGCCGGAGCCGGTGCCTGGGGGCCTTTTGCTTACATGGGCCATGCCCCTGTCCCTTGGCCTGCTGCCCCTTTTGGGGAGCTGGGGAGGCCTGATATGTGGGGTAGCTGCGGTATGCAGTACCTTTTCTTGGGAAAAAGGGCTTCTTACCTGAGCCCTTCTTAGAAGGGGCAGAAGTCTTCTTCTCAAGTCTTGTCTGGGGTTCAGGTACTCGGACTTGATCTCGGCAGCCTTCTCTGTCATGGGCTTGCCGAAGAGGTTTTCAACCCGGCAAGGGACATTGACCAACTTGTCCTGCACCCATGGCTCCAGATAAGACGACTGTAGCCATGCCTGGCAGCGTGCACCGATGCCGAGGCCTCAAAGCCGTCATAGGCTGCTCGAGTCAAACTTCAAGCACTCCCAGATTCCAGTGGACAAGACCTTGAAGCGCTGCAAAGGTCCCTTGGAGAGACCAGCTGAGAACCTGGCAATCTCCTTTGCCAGGTCTCATAAGTACATGCCCATGTACAGCTGGTATGTCTGGATTCGGCATGACAGCATCGAACCCTGGTAGCACTTTCTGCCGAGGGCATCCGTGTTGCGGGCCTCCTGGCCAGGAGGCACCAAGGAGTGCGTATTTTGGCTCTTGAGCCGACACATGGCCGATTCCACAACCATGGAGTTGGGCAGCAGTTGTGCTTTTTGGAACTCAGGGCTCTTGCGAACTCGATAGATGGAATCGATTTGCCTGCTGAGCACCAGCATCAAGGCCAGTGTCTCCCACATGTGGAGCATCAGCCTTTCCAGAATGGGAGGCACCGGTACAGTAACGGCTTCCTGAGGGGAAAAGTCATACTGGAGGATCTCAAGCTCTTCGGCTCCTCGCCGGCCTCCGCCAGGAATGACAAAGCCTTTGCCATGTCCTGGACGAAGTCCAAAAACAGGGTGTCTTCCGGGGGGGACCTTCTCTGAGGTTCAGAATTCGGGGAATCCGAGGGAATGTACTTGGTACGGTGGGTGTCTGGTGACTCCTCGCCCTCCGTTTCCCAACCGGACCCCTCCGAGGAGAAATCGAGCGACTCCAGGCCTCGAGGGCTTCGGTCTTGACTTCCCCGACGCCGGTGGACACGGACATGGACACCGACGCCGGTGGACACGGACACCGATTTGCAACCTCGGTCCCTAATGGGAGGTCGAGGCTTGACTCGAGACCTTAGTGACTCGAGGATCAGCTCGGCCTCCGGGGTTGACTTTGATATCAATGTTCCGGTGGTCGGAGCAGATGGAACGGTGAGAACGGCTATCAGTGCCCACTGCTGGTCCATGAAGGTAGCCATGCTGCGCTCCAAGGCCGCCATCCTGAGACTGAGCTCAGGGGAGGCAGTCTCCGGGTCGGGACCCAACACCATCGGGCCCGATGTTGGCTCTCCCGGAGGAGAATCCATAACAAGGACAGTGCTTACCTGCCTCGGTGTCTCCGGGTCCTTACAAGGAAGTTTTGCAGGCCTCTCTGACTCTGAGAATCCAGGGCGGCGGGCCTGGCTCCATGACCTATCCCGCGAGGGACCAGGCCGCTCGGAGCCATCTAAGGACACCGCCCTCATGGATTTTTTCTTCCTCTGGTGTTCCCGCGAGGGAGACCCCCTTTCGTAGGACACTCGCCGCTGCTCAGGGTCAGAGAGCTCCTGAGATGTCGAGCCCTCCAATGAGGTCCGGGCGGGTGCGGACTCGGGAAAAATCCTATCATGTTGCTGCTGCCTGCTCCTCAAGGCCTTGGAAGACATTTTCTTACACGGGCCACAGACCTTCGGGTTGTGGTCGGGCCTGAGGCAGCAGTCATGTGTGTCAGTGAGAGACATTAACCTCATGCACCGATCACACTTTTTAAACCCGCTGGCAGCCATCAGGGGAAAAAGGGCTCCTGCGAGGTCAAAGGACTGGACTGCCAGCTAAAAGGGAAAAGAGCGCGAACCCTAGTCTCTAAGGACAAAAACCGAAAATTTGGACCGGACTTGATACCGGTGTACCGAGCTGAGGCGGGAAGGGGAACCGACGTTGAACTGGCTAGGCAGAAAAGTCATTTTCTGGCTTTTCTAAACACTTTTTTCGCGAGGGAACTTGGACGACGTCCATTGGGCTCCGCGGAAAAAGGGAGACTGAGCAAGATGGCACCCTTGGGTGGGAAGGGGACGCGCATGCGTGATGCAATCCCAAAGGCTTTCTTTGAAAGCTGGGGATTGCTCCGCATGAGGGCTCCGTCGGCGCCGACATTACCGATATGTGAGGACTGTCTTCCTGCTTGTTCCTGGAGAATACACCTATAGACTCCATTATTCAGACTCTTAGAATGCCAGCAGATTAAAAATAATGACAATAATATTTATAAACAGAAAAAGAAGACAACATTTACTTACATAAAACAAAAGGGAAAAAAGATCTAGGCATACCCATGCTGAATATATGGGCAGGTAACAGAATAATTCCAAATTTGGTGCATCTCACATCAGATTATTTTAACTTTTACTATCAAACAATTCATACTTTGGACGGTTTTCTTCAAACCTAGTTAATTTCTTGACACAGTTGCAGGAGACTACTTTTTAATAAAATATGGGCCCAATATTCAGCAGTGACGGCTATGCGCTTCTACAGTGCACTGCTGTCGCCACCAAACCTAACCACAGATATTCAATGCCGGGGCCATATCCGGCCACTGGCACTGAATATGCAGGTCTGCTACACAGCACCACACAATGTGGAAGCTAACCAGGCAGCAGTGATATTGAGCTGCTGCCTGGTTAGCTCCCATGGGTAAGGTAGGCCACCTTTTGCCGTGCCTATCTTTATTCGCGGGTCGTTACCCAGGCAGCAGTTCAATATTACACCACTGCCCTGTTAGCAATGGACTCTGCCCCAGAACTACATGATTAACATCGGGGCGAGTAGCAGCATTACTCAGGGATATTCAGCTGCACTAATTGTTTAAACCTTGTAAATGCCTTTGAATATCTGGCTCTATATCTATAAATAAATCAGATTTCTCATTTATTTAATTATTTAGATCGCTCTCCTCTTTTCAATCTTCAGATACATGGACGCCACAACTGGTACTACTCGGCCCCTTCCAGTCCACTACAACCACAGTTTCTCCATATGCCCCTCCATTTCCAATGCTTTAGGTTCTCTGCCTAGGGACAAGCAAGCCCCTAGGGCGTAATAAGGCTGCACAACTCTGGAGACAAAGCGAAGATCTTGGAAGCAGTACAGAAAGCAAGAAAAGAGCTATATCAGAATACTGTTGCAGTGTCATATTCAAGAATTGGGGGAGGTGAAAAAACTGCAGAAAAGAGAAGCCAAATATGTCTTGTTTTATCCAAACAAGGCAACACTCAGGTGTTTTAAAAACAAAACGACTAAAGCTGTGAAACAGTTTTTAGTGGCAATAGATGAAAGGGAACTTGATAGAGATTAGTTGAAAGTATAAGTGAAGCTCCAGACCAAGTTTCTTTGCTCCTTTCCTATATCCCCTCCACTGGTCCTCTCAGATCTACCCAGCAGTATCTACTATCCATCCCTCCTTTACCAGAATCGAATCAGAATTGACATGGTGCACCTCTCCATGGAGTTTGCTGCCCCTCAATCACTTCTGTTCATTTAAAAACTGGAGTCAAGACTTGGTTTTCAGCAGCATGGAGCAGGAAGTGTGGGTTTGGGGTTTTTTGCCCCTCATGGCAAGCTTACATAAGATCCTGTGCAGAAATCAATTAACCATTATTTCTATAACAAAGCAGAAATCACATTATCCCACCTCCCCATCAAAGAGGGCACAGGATGAACTTGCACATGGATAGACAACCAATTTTAACAATCTAGAGCCCTCGAGGTCACCCAACAGACAATAGTCTACAGACAACGAAAACAAACGCTTAGCAAATCACAAAAATTACAGACTGCAAGAGCAGGTGCTGGACAGGTCTAGAGGGACTCGGATAAAGCATAGTTACTCACCTGTAACAGGTGATCTCCGGGAACAGCAGGAATCAGTCTTCACATATGGGTGATGTCGGCACCAACATCCTGCCTTCCCATCTGGTCTCCTTGGTCAGGTGTATAGTGGAGAATAAAAATTTATTTTACCAGGAATGTGAACAAAAATCAGAAAACTTGAAGGGGAGGTGGGCAGATAGTGAAGACTGACTACTGCTGTTCCCGAAGATCACCTGTTACAGGTGAGTAAACTGCACTATCCCCAGGAACAAGCAGAAAGTCAGTCTTTACATATGGGACTCCTTAGCCCAAGACAACCAAGCAAGAGAAAGGATCCTGGCACATCTAGAGGTTGCAGCAGGGATCCGCCACTCAGCTCCTTCAGAGTACTCCTCGCGAGGTAGTTAGATGGGCGGTGGGCAATTTGTCTAAATTTGAAAGAGTTTGCGCAGAACAGCTTGTCCGAATTGAGCATCAGTTCTGGAGTCTTTATCCAGACAATAGTGCGCTGCAAAAATATGCACAGAAGACCATATTGCCGCCTGACAGATCTCTGAGATAGGGACAGAGAGAAGGTTAGCTACAGTAGCTGCCATAGCTCTGTGAGCTGGCACACGGTGTGGTAGAGACAGCCCAGCTTGCGAATAAGCGAAGGATATGCAATCTGTTAACCAGTTTGACAGTGTTCTCTTGGATACTGGTGACCCCAAATGACTTTGGTCAAAGGAGACAAATAACTGAGAGGAATGGAGATGGTCCTTAGTGCAGTCTCACCTGGAGAGGCGTGGGGTCTTGGAAAGAAAGTCGGTAGCAAGACCGATTGGTTCAGGTGGAAGGAGGTGACGACCTTCGGCAAGAACTTAGGATGTTTGCGAAGGACCACCTTGTCATGATAGAAAGTGGTATATGGTGCACAGTCTACTAAAGCCTGCAGTTCACCAACTGCGAGCTGAGGTAACCGCTATGAGGAAGAAAAGCTTCCATCTGAGGATCTTTAATGGAGCTGACCCCATTGGTTCAAAAGGGCTGCACATTAGTTGTGCAAGGACAACATTTAGATCCCCCAGAGTGGGAGGTGGACGGAAAAGCAGTTTGGTAAGGAGAAGACCCCGCATGAACTTGGCCACTAAAGGGTGCACCAAGATTAGGTGGCTCCCTACAGTATGGTGGGTGGCCACAATAGCAGATAAATGCACTCTCTCTGAACTGGTCTTGAGACCAGAAGACAACAAATGTAGCAGGTACTGCAGCAAGTACGGAATGTGAAGGGATCTAGTGTTTTAAGAGAACACCAGATAGAAAACCTGTGCCACTTGAAGGCATAAGAGTATCTGGTTGAAACCTTTCTTGATGATAAAAGGATATGCAACATATCCTCTTGGAGATTTAAGTGTGAGAGGACAAAGCACTCAGCTTCCAGGCCGTCAAGCGGAATGGCTTGAGGATGGGGTGCAGAAGGGTTCCCTGATCCTGGGAGAGTAGTGCTGGTGAATAAACGAGCATGTGGGGAGGTGCTTGAGCAAGTTGAAGAAGAGGAGGAAACCACTATTGTCTGGGCCAGTAAGGGGCTATGAAAATCATTTGCCCCTCGTCGGCCTGAAGCTTGAAGAGTATTTTTGCTATGAGCGGAAGTGGAGGGGATGCATAAAGGAGCTCTTGACCCGAATGGATGAGGAAGGCATTGGACGATTCCCTGTGGAGAGAAGGAATCCTCGAGCAAAACTGAGGTAGTTGAGCATTGAGAGGAAGCGCAAAAAGGTCAATTAGTGGTGTCCCCCAGAGTTGGGTTACTTGAGGATCCAGCATCCACTTGTGTGGATAGAGGATCTGACTTAGCCTATCGGCTAATTGATTCTGAGCTCCCAGAAGGTAGACTGCGTGAAGGTGAATACCTTAGGGAATTGCCCAGTTCCAAAGGCGAATGGCCTCCTTGCTTAGAGCTTGTCCCTCCTTATTTGTTTATATAAAACACTGCTACCTCTGCAGCTCGCCTGATTTTCTGTCAGTCTTGTTTTTCACACATTACTTCTCTCCTCATGTCACTTCACTGGCTCCCCATCCGCTTCCATATCCAGTTCAAGCTCCTCCTTCTAACCTATAAATGTATTCATTCTTCTGCCCCTCATTACCTTTCATCCCTCATCTCTACCTACACCCCCTCTCGCCTACTCCGCTCATCTAATTGTCTTCGTTTATCTATGCCTTTTACTCGTACTGGTAATTCTAGACTTCGCTCCTTTCAACTGGCTGCACCCTTTTCCTGGAATACTCTACCTGTCTCTGTCCACCAAGCCTCCTCCTTGGCCGTCTTCAAATCCAAACTGAAATCCCATTTCTTCACTATTGCTTTTTGTTCCTAATTCGTCCTTTCTTGTTCTCTCCATAAACATTTGTTTTTGTCTTGTTAATTTGTTTTTTGTATTATCTAATCTATTTCATATTTTGTCTTAACTAGATTGTGAGCTCTAACAGGCAGGGACTGTCTCTTTTTATGTTTGTGCAGCGCTTCGTATGTTTGTGCAGCGCTTTGTATGTTGCAGCGCTTTACAAATGCTTAGTAATAATAATAATAATACCTGATTTTTGGTTGCACAAGAAGTGACTGCCCTCTGAGTTGGGGAGAGAAGACACTGACATCATTGAAGACTGCTCTGAGTTCCAGAAGATTGATCTGGACGAACGCTCCCTGAGCGGACCACAGGCCCTGTGTTGTGAAGCCATCAAGATGGGCTCCCCAGCCTAGTTTGGACACATCGGTCATTAGGGTAGACTCGGAGCAGACTTCAGAAAAGGTGACCCTTCTACTAGATTCTGTGGGGTGCACTACCACTGAAGGCTGTGGTAAGGAAGCCTATCCTGAGTTAGGGGAAAGGGAAAAAGGCAAAGAGTTCACCCTAGTAACAGGGCCCCTTTTGCAAGGTCAGGGTAACAAAACCACAACCTCACCTAGGAACCAGAAACCCCCCAGCTGGAATAGGTTTCAGGTTTCCCCTAGTGAAGTAAGGGAGAGTGAATACAGGTGCCAGAAGGCAGAGTGATCTCCGTCACCTGGGAAGAGAGGAGGTGGGGCTAGAACCCTGGAGATATAAGCCTATGCTAGATTATGGAGAAAGGGGAGAAGGAGAGAGGGTGGAAGAAACGCCAGAAGCAAGGGCTGAGGCAAAGGCAAGAAGAGGAGAAAGAGAGAGAGAAGCTGATACAAGCAGAGGCACAGGTACAAGCCTAAGAAGCCTGACTAATGCTGGGCAGTACAGAGGTGCAGGAGACACTCTCAGCTCTAACGAGAGGCTGTCAGCTGAGCCCAGTGAGCCAGAAGGAGAGTCAGAGTCTATGCGGCTAGGAGAGCCTGATGCTGAGCTGAATGAGGAAGACACCCTCATGGATTGCTCTTTGTGCCAAGCCTTAGCCACAGAAGGGTTGAAGGAAAGCCAGCCCTGAGAGGAAGCCCTCCAGAGAAAGGTAACCATAAGAAGCAGGTAGATGGATTGAAAGTTCCCACATAGTAAAGAGGGGATGTTTTACTAAGACATAAGAACAAGCTGGAATTGTGAATTGTGCTTGTTAACTACCTGCTACCTGTGAGGTGAGACGGCAAGAAGCCAAATTAACTGTGAGGAAAAAGTTTTCTTTTTGCTCTTGAATTTTCCTGAGAAACCTGAATAGAACTTCGCTTGCACGTTGAAACTTTGTTCCTATTTGGAGTTTTTGTTTTTGCTTGTAAATTGGAAAACAGCTTGGAAAGGTTTGAGACTGGAAAAGAAGGCAAACTGCCACAGAAGAAAGCCTGTTTTGTGTGTTTTATGCTTTAACCAGCAAGGCTAAAGGAAGCTGGTAGCCTTGCTGTTAAAAGGCTATGTTTTTCTGAGCTGAAGAATACTTTAAACTGTCACTTTGGTTTTGGGTTTTGTTTTGCTTATAACCTGTTGTACTTTGAAGAAGCCTGGAGAAGTATGCCTGAATGTGGTATTTATGAACCTTTTTTGTGCTCAATAAATTTCTGTCATTGCCTTACCCAAGGAGCCCGACTACAGCTTTCTACCTGAAGCCCATATATATCGCAATTAAACTACATTTCCCAGAAAGCATTGCGGGAAACTAGTCAGTTAAGGCTGAAAGGGGAAAGTTCCTTATACAACGACGCCCCTCTAAGCTGGAGGCGAGTGGTGAGGTCATGACAAGGTCTGCCCTCATCTGTGGAGTGATGTTGAGAAGGTCAGAGATGACCAATGGCCTGCTTCCACTGCTGTGAGAGAGTCCACTGCCTGATTCTCATGTGGAGATGTGCCCATGTTCCCTGTAAAATAGTTATCTCCAAGTTATAATAACCTGTTCAATGTAATTTCAGTTTGTTCAATGTAAACCGCCTTGATATCATTAAAGGCGGTATATAAGAAATGTTAATAAATAAATGTGCGTAGGGCACGACATGGACTGTCAAAGCCATGTGGCCTAAGACGCATAGAAAGGTTCTGGCAGTAACTGATGGTTGTTGCTGAACCTGTATGGCTAAGGCAATGAGAAGGAGGTGTCTGTCCTCTGGGAGGAAGGCTCTGTTTTCTTACCATATCCAAACGAGCTCCTATGAACTCGAGGTCCTAAGTTAGGCTAAGATGTGGGTTTGAATAGTTTATTACAAACCACAACTCCTGGAGGACATAAATAGTTTGGATTTAGGGCAGAGGTGACTGTGGAAGCGGAGTCTGTCCTTAGCAGCTAGTCGTCTAAGTAGGGGAACAGAAAAATCCCCAAAGTTTGAAGGTAGGTCGCCACAATGTCCAAACACTTTGTGAAGACTCTGGGTGCTGAGGCCAGTCCGAATGGGAGAACTCGGTACTGATAGTTGTTGTTTTGAAAAACAAACCAAAGGAACCTTCTGTAGTCTGGGCGGATGAGGATGTGTGTATAAGCATCCTTTAGATCAGGGGTCTCAAACACGCGGCCCGCCAGATCATCTTGTGCGGCCCGCGAAGCACTTATTGGCATGTAAAAAAAAAAAAAATCCAAACTTGCCGCCGCCGCAGTATTAAGCGTCCCGCGGGCCCCTCTGCCTGGCAGAGTCCTCTCCTCCCTGTAGCATCAGCTCCAAAAGCGGCGGCTTTCAGAGCCGCGAAGAGAGAGAGTTTCTCTCGCGCGGTTCTGAAGAGCAGCGAGAGAGTCTTCAGAACCGCGCGAGAGAAACTCTCTCTTCGCGGCTCTGAAAGCCGCCGCTTTTGGAGCTGATGCTGCAGGGAGGAGAGGACTCTGCCAGGCAGAGGGGTCCGCGGGACGCTTAATACTGCGGCAGCAACAGCAAATATACATTTTTTTAAAATCTACCTTGGCTGATGGTGGGAAGGGGGTTAGGACTGGTAATGGGCTAAGGGGGGGTGGGGCTAGGACTGGTAATGGCCTATGAGGGGGGTAACTGAAAATGGGGTGATGGGGGTAACACTGAAAATGGGGTGAGGGAGGAGGTTAGGACTGGTAATGGCTTATGAGGGGGGTAACTGAAAATGGGGTGATGGGGGTAACACTGAAAATGGGGTGATGGGGGGGTTAGGACTGGTAATGGGCTATGAGGGGTAAGACTGGAAGTGGGCTATGGGGGGTAAGACTGGAAGTGGGCTATGGGGGGGTTAGGACTGGTAATGGGCTATGGGGGGGCTAGGACTGATAATGGGCTGGGGGGTCTGCTAGGACTGGAAATGGGCTGAGTGGAAGGGGGGCTTGAACTGCAAATGGCTGATGGGGAGGGGGGCTTGGAATGGAAATGGGCTGTGAGGGGAGGGAGCTAGCACTGGAAATGGGCTGATGGGGGGCTAGGACTGAAAATGGGCTGATGCAGTGACTAGAAGGGAGGGGGTGCTGTGTGGGACTGGAACTAGAAGGGAGCTGATGTTGGGGGAGGATTAGAATGGGATGGTGCTGGGAGAGTGAAATGGAGAAGGGAAAAATATTTTGTGTGGGAGGGAAGACAAATCTACAATTGGCCAGGTATTGGGAGAGTAAGTGGGGATTGAGGATGGAGAGGTAAAATTTGAGTGGATGAAATAGGAATGAGGAAAGAGCAAAAGGAGAAAGATTAATATGTTAAAGCAGATGTAGAGGGAGAATGGAAAAAGCTAGAAGAGAGAAGAAAGGACAAATGGACAGCAGACGATGGAGAGTTAGCAGAAGGCACGAAGAAAGAAGAAACCAGAAGAAAGTGGCTGGAACAATTGCAACTGAAAAAAAAATGCACAAAAGGTAGAAAAATATCTTTATTTTGAATTTATTAACTGGAATATGTCAGTTCTGGGAAATGTGCATCAATAACGTCTGCGCTTTGTTTAGTACAAGAGGAAATTAATTTATAGTTTTATTTCTACAGTGTTGTTGTACATTCCAAGTTTGGCTTTTGGGGGTCCCAGTTTAATAGTCTTGTTTCTAAATTTTGTTTCCTTGTTTGGTGATGGTGTATTCTGCATGTGTAACTGAGCTGAGGTATTCTGTTTATGTAATTCCTATTTGACATTGCTACTTGTTCTCTGTCCCCAGTAGGTCATGTATTGTTATTCTCTGAAATGTATTGATTTAATATTTGCAGTGTTGCCTTTTGATAGGTAGGGTATGGTGCTTTGTGAGTCCTGGTAGTGCTGTTAGGATATGGCGGGTTTGCTATAGGTTCTAAATGGGCAGTGTTTGTTTGTAGCAGTTCCTAATGTGCCTGGCGGTTGGCACTGGATTATAGTAATGTAGAAATCTTTTAGTCTTTCTTTATTCATGCACTCATTAAGAGGCATGTTTACTAAAAGTTAGGGTATGGTAACATTATGCAAATATTTATGCAAATGAGGTCCCTTATGCAAATGAGGTCCCACGTCTCATGCGGCCCCCGGGTTATTTTACAAGTCCTCATTTGGCCCTCAAAGCAATTTGAGTTTGAGACCCGTGCTTTAGATCCAGAGAGCATAGCCAATCATTTTGTTGGAGATATAGTAGAAGGGTGCCCAAAGAAATCATCTTGAATTTCTCCTTGATGAGAAATTTATTGAGATTTCAGAGATCCAATAAAAGCCTGTGATCTCCTGTGTTTTCTGGAATTATGAAGTATCTGGAGTAGAATCCCAGGCCCTGTTCAACTCCTCTAAGGCTCCTTGCTTCAGTAGTGAGAAGATGTCCTATTGAAGGAAAGAGGAGTGACGTGGATCCAGGGTAGGTTGTCCCACAAAGTGAGTGGGAGGATGAGTCTGGAATTTGAGTTGTAAGCCCTGACTAGGTGTAGGGTCCAGGGTTCGGAAGTGATGCTGATCCTACGGTGTGTGGAATCATGGGAGGGGGAGGGATGATCATGGGGAATTGGCCATGCTCCTCTGAGGAAGTTGAGTAGTTGGTACAGGTTGTGGTTTGGAAACTTTGGGTTTCCTGATCTGTTTCTGGCCTGGTTGTCTCTGTTGCTGTTGTGGGGCAGCATAGCCAGAACAGGCCTGATAGGGAGGATAAAACCTCTTTTTCTTAGGGAAGAATGGTTTCTTGGTGGTAGCTTTCTTAGAAGGGTCTGCCGTTTTCCTTGACAGCCTCTTCATGGTAAGGTCCATCTGTCTCTATCTCCCCGGCCTTTTCTCTCCATCGCTGGCCAAAGAGGTTCTCTCCATTGCAAGGAATATTTATTAATTTATCCTGGACCCACTGTTCCAGATCTGATGCCTGGAGCCATGCTGTCCTCCTGGCCCCTGTGCAGGCTGCAGATCTGCTGTTAGCCTCAAAAGCATCGAATGCTACTCTTGTCAAGAATTTAGATGTATTTTGGGCATATGTCACTAAGACTTGATGAGTCGCCTGCTTGTCAGGGGGTAACAAGGAGGTGAATTCTGATAAATCTCTTGATACATCTTTAAGAAACATCCCCATATATAACATATATCAGTCTATTCTGGAAGCTAGCATGGTAGCTTGGAATGCTTTCCTTCCAAATGCATCCAGAGTCCTGACCTCCCTACCTGGAGGTACTGAGAAGTGATTCCTTTGACTTTTGATCCTCCTTGCTGCAGATTCCACAACCATAGAATGGTGGGGAAGTTGTGGCTTTTGGAAACCT
The DNA here is from genome assembly GCA_033557465.1 of Ichthyophis bannanicus. NCBI lineage: Eukaryota > Metazoa > Chordata > Amphibia > Gymnophiona > Ichthyophiidae > Ichthyophis > Ichthyophis bannanicus. Next base: position 712,191,596 of record CM066033.1, on the reverse strand, counting down.
GGAGAGGAAGGAACTCTATATAGGGTATCAAGCCTCTTGCTTACCGCAGGGGTTCACATGGGGGGCTTCTCACATTCAAATCATTAGGTTTTTCAAAATGTTGTGCACGGGGAGGGTAGCAGCCTCCTTTGGTGCTGATGGGTACTAGAGTATATCAAGCTCTTGGCTCCATTTCTGTAGCCACTGACACATCAAGAGCTGCTGCCATGTCCTTAATGAACTCTTGAAAAGGCATGTCCTTGGGCGGCGTACGTCGACATTCATAAGGGGGCGACGAATCCGATGGTACATCTTTGAGCATATCGGAACTGAATTCTGCCTCGGATGCCTCTTCAGAGTCGGAGTCCAGAAGGAAATCAAAATAATCTCTGTAAGATGTTCGATACCTAAGATGTTCAGATGTTTGTTGTTTGGATATGGAAGGTATTGAAACCGAAGGCCTCGGTATTGCCTGCTCTGAACTATGGGAAGCAGGGGATGCCTGCAGAGGAGAACAGAGGTCTATGTTACCGTTGGTATCGGTGGAACTGGTACCAATGTTGGCTGAGGAGCAGTCGATGCTATCGGTGTTACAACAGCTAAAAGTTTAGCGATGCTATGTTCGATGGCGATGACACAGTCATCCAACGATGGTACCAGAGGAGGAATGGCTCCAGACAGAAAAGTGTGGGCCACAACTCCCGATGCCAGTATCAGTGGCTCCACAGAGGATTGAACATCGGGGGCATCCCCAGACCCCTGTATGGCTTTGGAGGGTGCTACCTCCTGCCGGGCTTGCTTCGAAGGACAGTCTGCATCAGAATGTGATGAATGCCGATGCCGATGCTCGGTGTTGGAAGTCGATGACCTCGATGCCAAGTCTATGCCTTCTTCTTCTTAAGCACTGGTGACTGAGCGATGCTTTTCCTTTGCTGGTAAGGACTTGGATGCATGGACGACTTTGACGGAGTTGATGCCCCAAGGAGTGCACCGAAGGAGCCGAGTCTGTAGGAAACAGCTTAGCTTTCTGTTTGTCCCAGTTCTTCCGACCTGTGGAACTCATATAGCGAAAGAGAGACAGGACTCAATGTCGTGGTCTGGCCTAAACATTTTAGGCACCAAAAATGCTTGCTAGTGATGGAAATTGTGCTGAAACACTTGGAGTATTTTTTGAACCCACTTTGAGGTTTTTCCATATTTGAAAATAATATAGAGTCAAAATTGGGCAATAGTGACTGAGAAGGCCGTAAGCCGCCAAAAAGATATATTAAAAAAATGAAATAAAAGCAATTTTAAGTAAAAATAAAATAAAAAAATTGAACCAGAATTGACAGGGAGTCAAGTCGGTCGACGGGAAGGCAACCCGAGTACTTTTGACGGTACTTAGAAAAAATTTTTGAAGTCTCTAAAAGTGGCTGACAGGGACAAGGTCCTGATGGCTCCACGGAAAAAAGACGACTAAGGAGACCAGGAGAGAAGGCAACCACACATGCGTAGAGGAACACGCCCAAAAGCATTCCTATTGGATGCTGGGGAGTGTTCCTGTGCCGGGCTCAGTCAGTGCCGACGTCACCCATATGTGAAGACTGACTTCCTGCTTGTTCCTGGAGATAGAAAATTAGCAGGTATAATCCAATTTCTCCTTCCTCTTCATTCCTACACACCAGTGTACATACATGTGATGTGCCCAAGCAGTAATCACTTAGGTAGCAACCCCATTAAACAAGAAAACATAGTTACTCACCTGTAACAGGTATTCTCCGGGGACAGCAGGAATCCATCCTCACATATGGGTGACATCGGCACCGACGGAGTCCTCGCGGAAGCATCCCCCAGCTTTCAAAGAAAGCCTTTGGGAAATGCCACCACGCATGCGTGGTCCCCTTCCAGCCCAAGGGTGCCATCTTGCTCAGTCAGATGACACAGCTAAAAGATGGCAAAATAAAAGATGGTAAAGGAGCAACTCCAAGGGGAGGAGGGAGGGTTGCGAGGACCGATTCCTGCTATCCCCAGAGAACACCTGTTACAGGTGAATAACTACGCTTTCTACAGGAACAAGCAGGAAGTCAGTCTTCACATATGGGACTCTCCAGCTGCAGGCTACCGAAAGCCCATAGCAAAAATAGGGGCTCCCTCAAGGGGAGCTGCAAGCAGCAGCAATTTAGTCTGTGTTCACAGACCACAGTAGAACCCCTGTGTCCGATGAAACCAGCACTCCGGTAGCCTGAACACAGAAGGATCGGAGGGTAGGAGTTGACTAAACCCCGAAAAGGTTACGGAGCACAGCCTGGCCGAAGACACTGTCCCATCAGGACTCTCTTTCCAGGTAGTAATGGGCTGTGAAGGTGTGGAATGAAGACCAGGTGGCGGCCTGGCAGATGTCCACCATCGGGACAGAGCGCAAGTTGGCCACCAAAGCTGCCATGGCCCTGACATGGTGCACTGTGATGCAGCCTTCCAAGAGGTACATCACCTACTCGTGAGGGCGAAACAGTCCGCCACCCAAGTGGACAGCGTATGAATAGTCACCACCTCCCCCAGCCTACTGGGGTCGTAGGAGATGAAAAGCGGAGAGGCTTTGCGGTGGCTCTGAGTGCGTTGGATTTAGGAGGACAAGGCCCTCTTACAGTCCAAAGTGTGGAGGACCGTCTCCGCGCGATTGGAGTGAGATCTTGGAAAGAAGGTAGGGAGCACCACTTCCTGGTTGAGATGGAAAGGTGATACCACCTTTGGCAGAAATTTGGGTGTGTGCAAAGCACCACTCTGTTCTTGTGGGTATAGGGTGCCTCTGCCACTAGGGCCTGAAGCTTGCTAACTCTGTGAGTGGAGATGAGCGCGACCAGGAAAGCCACCTTCCAAGAGAGGTAGCGGAGGTGGCAGGTAGCCAGATGTTCGAAGGGCGAGTGAGTGAGCTGCCCCAACACCACAATGAGATCCCATTCGTTGCTGGAGGGCGAACTGAGGGCTTCAATAAGAGTAGGCCCTGAAGGAAACAGGTCACAAACAGCTGGGCTGAGAGAGGCTTACCATCCATCAGATGATGTTGCGCCGGCAGGGCACTAAGGTGCACTCTGACAGAGTTAGACTTCAGCTTGGACTGAGAGAGATGGAGAAGGTACTGTAGCACAAGAGCCATCAGGCAGGAGAAGGGGTCAGCCCTGTGTTCGGCACACCAAACAGAGAACCTGCGCCACTTGAGGGCGTACGCCTTTCTAGTAGAGGCCTTGCGAGAGGCCAGCAGAATATCTTCCACCTCAACCGGAAGGTTGAAAGGGACCAAAGTCACCCTTTCAGCAGCCAGGCTGTCAGCGACAGGGACCCCAGGTTGGGGTGCAGGAGAGAGCCCTCCTTGTGAGAGGACTCCTGTGGTGGTCACCAAGGGCACGAGGGTCTCCACCATCAACTGCAGAAGCAGCGGGAATCACGGTTGCCTGGGCCACCGAGGGGCTATCAGGATGAGCGAAGCCCTGTCACAGAGGGTCCTGAACAAGGTCTTGGCAATCAGCAGCGTAGAAGGGAAGGCGTACATGAGGCCTTCACCCATGAGACCAGGAACGCATCCGCAGCCACCCTGGAGGGGGTAGGGCTGCCGGGAGCAGAAGCGATAATCAAAAAAATCCCCTCAATGTCCAACCCCTCAAAACTTTCCCAACACCTTAAACAAAAAATCTTAAATTTAACAAAGTACTATTTTTGTCGGAGCGAGCCGAGGGAGGGCCAGAACTAAGAGTCCAACCCCCTCCAGACGGCCAACTTCTTTTATTCAATTTTAGGTTTCCAAACCCTATAAAAAACCCTATCACCGAGGGCACTTATCTGTATTTTTCTTCTGCTGAATAGCTATGTCCAAATCCCTTAGTTGCTCAAAGGTCGAGATTGTTCGCACGACATGCACGTTTCGGGATAAACCCTGTATCAAGTGCATTCAAAGATCAAATCTTGTCAGGCAACCATTTCAGCAAAAAACGCCGTCACCGCGGCCAGGATTTTTCATTTATAAATGGCGTCCACCAACTGCAATAAAATAAAGGAAACCTACCAATCAAAAAACAGGGCCCCTCCCACTGTTAGGGAGTCCCTATCATGATTGGTCCGACCAGATGGTTACATCAACATGCTCTCCCATTCAATTTCCCGATTCAGACCTTTCGGAGATACTGTGTCTAACAGAAAAATCCAACGTTGTTCCAAATGTTGGAGTTTCATCATACGATTGCCCCCCCCCCCGGCCCCGGGGATCCGAGGGAACAAAGTCAATCACAGTCCATCGAAAATCTTCGAAAGTGTGGCAACGTTCTAAACAGTGCTCTACCATCGGTGCTGATAGAACTTTGCATCGAATACGGGAAGCATGTTCCATCAATCTCTTTCTCACCGGGCGAATCGTCCTACCCACATAGACCAGATTGCAGGGACATATTAAAAGATAAACCACATACTCAGACGAGCAATCTGTTATCTACCTACGAGTATAAAGTTTAGACGTAAGGGGGTATGACCAATCCACGCCAGTCCATGTAGTGTCACAAAATTGACAAGTATTACAAGGGAAATGTCCCCCTTGGGAACTAGGCAAAACAGGTCGATCTAAGCACTCTGTAGTTCGTACCAGCCGATCACTCATGTTGGAACCCCGTGCATATGCGATTCTTAAAGATTTATTAAAGCAGGGGTGCAATTGTAAAATTGGCCAATGTGTCCTTAAAATTCGCATAACCGCCGAACTACGGTTGGTATAAGGAAGCACCCCCACAATCGAATCCTCAGTTGATGAATCAGACATCTTATACGCAGATTGAGTTTTTGGACATGTTAGTAATGATTACTGAGGGGGGATTGACTACTACGCTATACAGAAAGCCGGTACAACGTAATAGCCTTCTTCATTTTCACAGTTTTCATCCAGGTCCACTTCGTAGGGGACTTCCTTTTGGCCAATTTTTAAGATTGCGGCGACTTTGTGGCACTCTGGAAGAATTTCATAAGCATGCCTCGGACCTTCGACAGCGTCTGTTACATCGAGGATACCCAACTCCGGTAGTGACTCGAGCTTATAGACGGGCTAGTCACATTCATCGGGAGTGGTTGTTGGACCCCGCGTATAAGATGTCTGATTCATCAACTGAGGATTCGATTGTGGGGGTGCTTCCTTATACCAACCGTAGTTCGGCGGTTATGCGAATTTTAAGGACACATTGGCCAATTTTACAATTGCACCCCTGCTTTAATAAATCTTTAAGAATCGCATATGCACGGGGTTCCAACATGAGTGATCGGCTGGTACGAACTACAGAGTGCTTAGATCGACCTGTTTTGCCTAGTTCCCAAAGGGGATATTTCCCTTGTAATACTTGTCAATTTTGTGACACTACATGGACTGGCGTGGATTGGTCATACCCCCTTACGTCTAAACTTTATACTCGTAGGTGGATAACAGACTGCTCGTCTGAGTATGTGGTTTATCTTTTAATATGTCCCTGCAATCTGGTCTATGTGGGTAGGACGATTCGCCCGGTGAGAAAGAGATTGATGGAACATGCTTCCCGTATTCGATGCAAAGTTCTATCAGCACCGATGGTAGAGCACTGTTTAGAACGTTGCCACACTTTCGAAGATTTTCGATGGACTGTGATTGACTTTGTTCCCTCGGATCCCCGGGGGGGGGGGGGGGGGCAATCGTATGATGAAACTCCAACATTTGGAACAACGTTGGATTTTTCTGTTAGACACAGTATCTCCGAAAGGTCTGAATCGGGAAACTGAATGGGAGAGCATGTTGATGTAACCATCTGGTCGGACCAATCATGATAGGGACTCCCTAACAGTGGGAGGGGCCCTGTTTTTTGATTGGTAGGTTTCCTTTATTTTATCGCAGTTGGTGGACGCCATTTATAAATGAAAAATCCTGGCCGCGGTGACGGCGTTTTTTGCTGAAATGGTTGCCTGACGAGATTTGATCTTTGAATGCACTTGATACAGGGTTTATCCCGAAACGTGCACGTCGTGTGAACAATCTCGACCTTTGAGCAACTAAGGGATTTGGACATAGCTATTCAGCAGAAGAAAAATACAGATAAGTGCCCTCGGTGATAGGGTTTTTTATAGGGTTTGGAAACCTAAAATTGAACAAAAGAAGTTGGCCGTCTGGAGGGGGTTGGACTCTTAGTTCTGGCCCTCCCTCGGCTCGCTCCGACAAAAATAGTACTTTGTTAAATTTAAGATTTTTTGTTTAAGGTGTTGGGAAAGTTTTGAGGGGTTGGACATTGAGGGGATTTTTTTTGATTATCATATTCTGTATCCTCTTTAGAAGGTTTCTTTTTCTAACATTTTGGGGAGCAGAAGCGAGGCAACTGAAAGTTATCCGGGCTGGCGAATAGGTCTAACAGGGGTACACCCCAGAGCCAGAAAAGGCAACTGGCTACCCTGGGGTCCAGCTGCCACTTGTGTGGCTGGAGGACTCTTCTGAGTCTGTCGGCCAGCAAGTTGTCCTGACCTGGCAGGTACACTGCCTGCAGGATACCCTGTTGGATTGCGTACGAGCAGAGGACCAGTACCTCCTGCCAAAGGGCACGAGACCCCATGCCCCCTTATTGGTTGTCTGTCTGGACCAGCACCGGCTGGTGATGCAGGTGGGGACAAAAAAACCTTAGGGCTAGGTTTATGGCTCGAAGCTCCAGGAGGTTGATCTGCTGGGTGGTCTTGTCTGATGACCAGTTGCCCTGAGTGTGGAGATCTCCACAGTGGGCTCCCCAGCCGAACAAGGAGGCATCCATGGTGAGGACCCTTAAGGGGCTTGGGGTATGAAAAGGGATGCCCGCCTCGAGATGCTGGGGAGACTGCCACCAGACCAGAGATTCCGCCAGTTGGCAGGTCACAGAAACTCTGTCTCGGAGGCGGCCTGTGGCCTGAGACCACTGGTCCTGGAGACACCACTGCGCCGCTCTCATGTGGAGGCGAGCGTCTGGGGTGACGTGGACCGTGGAGGCCATGTGCCCGAGAAGGCTCAGAAGAAGCCGAGCAGGCACCGAGGGAAGATACTGTATTGTCCTGTCTCAGAGTCCTGAGATGGTTAGCTTGGTCCTTGGGCAAGAAGGCCTTCGAATGGAGAGTGTCGATCTTTGCCCCGATGAACTCCAGACACTGTGTCGGGATGAGGTGAGACTTGGGATAGTTTATAACAAACCCCAAGTGTTGCAGAACCTGGATGGTGCACAAGATGGTCTGCTGTACCTCTGAGGCCATGCCTCCCTTTATGAGCCAGTCGTCTGGTAGGGAAATATGAAGACACCCTTGAGCAGGAGGAAAGGCGGCCATGACTGCCAGGCATTTTGTGAAAACATTTGGGGCCGAGGTTAGGTCAAAGGGGAGCACCCTTTACTGAAAATGCCTTCCCCCACTACAAACTGCAGGTACTGCCTGTGGTTGGGGTGGATGAGGATGTGGGTATAAGCATCCTTGAGGTCTAAGGAGCATAGCCAGTCTCTCTGCTGGAGGTATGGCAGCAATGTTCCAAGGGAGAGCATCTTGAACTTCTCCCGCACCAGGAATTTGTTGAGGTTGCGCAGGTCAAGGATGGGCCTTAGACCCCCTGTTCTCTTTGGCACGAGGAAGTACCTCGAGTAGAATGCCTTGCCTTAGAGATGGTGGGGCACCGGTTCCACCACTTTGTCCTCGAGAAGACTTGCTAGCTCCTACAGAAAAAGGTCCCGGTGGAGGGAAGACCTGAGGGGCTCTCCTGGGAAATAATGGGGAGGTGTCTGAAGCAGGTGGAGGAGGTAACCCTCCCCAACACTCCCCTTAGTGCCCAGGAATCAGTGGTGATGGTCACCCACCTCTGGGCATAGAAGGCCAGATGTCCCCCTGAGGGCTTCTAAACTCCTTGGGGTAGATAGGCTATGCTCAAGGAGTCAAAAACTCCCCCCTGCCGGGGCTGGAGCCGGTGCCTGAGGCTTTGGAGCCTTTTGCTTATGTGGGCCTTGGCCTGCTGATTCTGTTGAGGAGCTGGGGAGACCTGAAAAGGTGGGTAGTTTCAGTAAGCAGCTCCCTTCCTCAGATAGAAGGACTTTTTACCTGACCCCTTCCTTCGGGGAAGGACAGCGGTCTTTTTGGAGAGCCTGGTCTTTATCATGAACTCTGTCTCCAGCTCGGCAGCCTTGTTGGTCATGGGTTTGCCAAAGAGGTTCTCTCCTTGGCAGGGGACATTGACCAATTTGTCCTGAACACACAGCTTGAGGTCAGACGACTGTAGCCAAGCTTGGCAGCTTGCACCGATGTCCACCGCCGCTACTCGAGCCACCGACTCGAACCAGTCATAGGCCACTCGAGACATGAACTTGGAGCATTCATGGATAAGCTTTGGCCAGTTTCTTGAACTGCTGCAGGTGTTCCTCAGAGAGACCAGCTGAGAACCCGGCGAGTTTTTTCGCCAGGTCTCTCAGGTACATGCCCAGGTACAGCTGGTAGGCCTGGATGCGGCCGATGAGCGTTGAGCTCTGGTAGCACTTTCTGATGAGGGTACCCAGAGTGCTGGCCTCCCTGCGGGGGGCACCGAGTGCATCTTCTGGCTTTTCGGCTGACGCATGGCCAACTCCACCACCATGGAATTATGCGGCAGCTGTGACCTTTGGAAGCCTGGGCTCCGGTGGACTCGATACATCGAATCAAGCCGTTTGCTCACCACCTGCACCGAAGCCAGTGTCTCCCACATTTGGAGAATCAGCCGTTCCAGGATGGGAGGGATGGGCACTGTGAGCAATTCCCACAGAGGGGTCTCGCACTGGAGGATTTCCAACTCATCCGCCCAAGGATCCTTCTCCAAGTGGATGGGGAACACTAGGGCCTTAGACATGTCCTTGACAAAATCAAGGAAGCCCATTATCCTCGGACGGAGACCGCCGTCAAGGCTCCGAGACTGGAGAGTCAGATGGGATGTTGCGGTGGCGACGGGTATCGGGGAACTCCTCATCCTCCATCTCCCACTCGGAGTAGTCCATTGAGGACTCATAGGAGGACTGCTCTGCGGGCCTTGGGGCTCCCTATGCCCTGTGGCCGGCAGACTTGCTGGGAATGACCACAGTCCCATCAAGTGGGACTCAGATCGCGACCTCAGCCGAGGACTGACTCGAGATTGAAGGATCTCGAGGATCGGCTCGACCTCCGGGGACATCTTGGATGTTAACGGCCCGATGGTTGGGGCAGATGAACCGGTCGTGCTGGACAACAGTGCCTGCTGCTGGTCCATGAAAGCAGACAAACTGCACTCCAGCGCCACCATTCTGGACTCCAGACCAGAAGGTTCCGCAGCCTTTGGCGCAGTCACCGAGGGACTCTGGCCCGACGCCAGCTCTCCTGAAGGGGAATCCTCAATGACAATAGTGTCTGTGGACCGAGGCTGGTCCATGGTAAGATCCTTCTGGGGGACCTTCGCAGGCTGCTCCTTTTCCGATGCCTCAGACGGGCATCTTGGACTGTGGCACCCTGCCAGTCAGAGCCATCCAGGGACGGCCTTCGAGGGTTTCTTCCTCCTCCTGGGTTCCTGCAAGGGAGACTCACTTTCTGAGGACCCATGACGGGGTTCAGGGTGGGAAGCTTCCGCCCGAGATATCGGGGCTTCAGATGAAGCCTTGGCCTTCGGAGGCACCAGGGACTCAGGGAAATATTGATCGTGTTGCTCCTGGCGTCTCTTGAGGGCCTTACTGGCCATCCTCTTGCAGAGACTGCAGGCTGCCGGGGTTGTGGTCTGGCTCCAGGCAGCAGAGACAGCAGTCATGTGTGTCGGTCAAAGACATAATTTTGGAGCACCAATCACACTTCTTAAAGCCACTGGTAGCCATGGGGGAAAAAAGTACCCCTGCGAGGTCGAAGACTCTTCGAGCTGCCAGTGGGAGAAAAAAGGCGCAAAGACGCCAGGAAAAGAAAAGAGCAAAAAACTACATAAATGGACCAAAATCGATGCCGAGGCAACGAGGTCAGCAGGCAGGAAAAATACCGGTGCCATATCGGAGGCAAGTGTGAAACTCGGAGAGAAAAATCAACTTTTTCCAGGGATAAGACAGACAAATGTCTGAAGGACTTTGTGGAAAAAGATGGCACTCTTGGGTGGGAAGGGGACCACGCATGCGTGGAGGCATCTCTCAAAGGCTTTCTTTGAAAGCTGGGGGGATGCTTCTGCGAGGGCTCTGTCGGTGCCGATGTCACCCATATGTGAGGACTGACTGCTTGTTCCTGGAGAATGCAGCACACTCATGCTATAGTCTGCATACTCCCTAGCCTGAGCATTCAGGTGATAGTACTGCAAATAGGAGTGTAGCAACGTCCAAGTGGCAGCTTGCCATATCTCTTGCGGTACCTGAGCTCTAGTTGAGTGATCTCTCAACCCATTAGGAGCATGAGGACCACAAAGAAGGTATGCTAAAAGCACATCCTCTAACCCAACGAGCAATGGATGTCTTAGAGGCCATTTCCCCAGTCTGAGCCCAGCAAACAAAACAAAACGATGGTCAGAGGTCCTGGGTCCTCTGCAGATAATAGTTTAGTGACATTCTAACATCTAAAAGATGTAGCGCTCTGGAAAATTGAAGTATGACCGCCTGATTAATGTGAAATGGAGATACTATCTTCGGCATGAATGAAGGAACTGTACGGAGGACAATGTGTTCCTAAAAAAACCACAAAGAAAATCTTCCAACAGGAGAGAGAGAGTAGTTACTCACCTGTAACAGGTGTTCTCCAGGAGCAGCAGGAATCAGTCCTCACATATGGGTGTCATCGGCGCCGATGAAGCCCCAGCGGAGCATTTCCCCAGCTTTCCATGAAAGCCTTTGGAAATGCTGGCACGCATGCGCGGTTCCCTTCCCGCCTAAAGGAGACATCTTACCTCAGTCAAATTACATAGCTAAGAAGAGCACACAAAAATGTAAAAACACAAACTATGTACAACTGCAACTCCAAGGGGAGGAGGGAGGGTTGTGAGGACTGATTCCTGCTGCTCCTGGAGAACACCTGTTACAGGTGAGTAACTACTCTTTCTCCAGGACCAAGCAGGAAGTCAGTCCTCACATATGGGTGACTCCCTAGCTCTGGGTTACCGAGGAACCCAGGCTGAACAAGAGAACTCTCTCTAGACCCAGCAGCAAAGAAAGGCTTTTCAAGGACACAACCTCCACCGGTAGCCCAACAGAGGGCAGGAGTTGCCTAAACCTCAAAGAGATTCCGGAGTACTGCTTGGCCAAAAGCACTGTCCCTACGGGACTCCCTCTCCAGACAGTAATGGGCTGCAAATGTCTGGCTTGAAGACCAAGTTGCAGCCCTGCAGATGTCCACCAAGGGCACAGAGCGGAGATGAGCCACTGAGGCAGCCATTGCCTGACACGATGGGCCGTGACCCTACCCTGCAAAGGAAGGTCAGCCGCCTTGTAAGCCCAGGTGATACAGTCAGCCACCCAGATGGACAAGGTACGCTTGGACACAGCTAACCCCAACTTATTGGGGTCAAAGGATACGAAATGCTGAGTAGCCCTTCTATGCCCCTGCGGACGGTCAAGGTAGAAGGATAAGGCCCTCCTACAGTCCAGGGTATGCAGTTCTGCTTCAGCCTGGCTTGCATGAGGCCTAGAGAAGAATGTTGGAAGAACCACCTCCTGATTGAGGTGGAAAGAGGAGACAACCTTAGGGAGGAACTTGGGATGAGTCCTGAGGACTACCCTGTTCCTATAAATCCTGGTGTAAGGCCTATCACAGACCAGGGCCTGAAAGCTCTTTCACTCGCCTAGCCGAGGTAAGGGCTATCAGGAAAAGTGTCTTCCAGGAGAGGAAGCGCAGTGGACAAGTAGCCATCGGCTCAAAGGGTGGGCGAGTCAGTTCCTGCAAGAACACATTCAGCTCCCACTCAGGAGCAGGAGGACGGATGGGGGGCTTGAGCAAAAGCAAGCCCCTGAGGAAGCGGGACACCAAGGGGTGACCTGACAAAGAATGTCCCTCCACCAGTGAGTGGTGAGCTGCTAAAGCTGAGAGGTGGACCCGAACAGAATTGGACTTAAGTCCATGATTGGATAAGTGCAACAAGTACTGAAGCACTACCTGCACAGTACAGGAGAAAGGATCCACTGTACGTAGCTGACACCACACAGAAAACCTCTTCCATTTGAGAGCATAGGCTTTCCTAGTGGATTGTTTTCTAGAGGCTAGGACAACCTCCTCAACTTCCTGAGGCAGGCCCCAGGGAGCCAAGACTACACTTGCAGCCTCCAGGCCATCAAATTGAGAGTCTTGAGATTGGGGTGTAGTAGGGAACCCTGCTCCTGAGAGAGAAGGTCGGGTTGCAACCCCAGAGGCAGGGGGTGATCCACCGCTAGTTGAAGCAGAAGAGGAAACCAAGGCTGTCTCGGCCATCTGGGAGCTACCAGCAGGACCGAGGCCTTGTCTCGAAGAATCTTGAACAGAGTTCGGGCCACCAAGGGCGTGGGAGGAAACGCATACAGGAGGCCCTGAGACCAGGACATCAGAAAAGCATCTGGTGCGATCCTTAAAGGATGTGGTTACCTGGAGCAGAACTTGGGTAGCTGCATGTTTAGTGGACTGGCAAAGAGATCTATCCAAGGGAGACCCCACTTCAGGAAGATCTTTTGAACTACCAAGGGATGCAGCTGCCACTCGTGGGGCTGCAGAATCCTGCTCAACCGGTCGGCCAGGCAGTTCTCCTGGCCTGGGAGGTACACACCGCCTTGAGAAGCATGTGGTGCTTCAGGGCAAAGGAAAAAAGGTCCTGAGTCTCTCGACAAAGGATCTGGGACCCAGTGCCGCCCTGCTTGTTCACATAAAACATGGCCACCTGGTTGTCTGTTTGAATCAAGACTGAGCGGTGAGCCAGGGCTGGAGAAAAAACTCTGAGAGCCAAGCGGATAGCTCGAAGTTCCAGCAGATTGATCTGTTGGGCTGCCTCCCAGGGAGACCAGAGGCCTTGGGTGCACTTGTCCAGACAATGAGCCCCCCAGCCCTTCAGAGAGGTGTCGGTGGTGAGGACCACTGTGTATTCTGGCATTTGGAAGGGCATTCCTTTGAGTAGATTGGGTGGATGTAGCCACCAGCTGAGGGAGGCCAAAAGGGGTTTGGACACCTTTATCTTGTCTCGTAAGTGGCTATGGCTTGAGACCACTGAGTCCGAAGGCACCACTGTGCAGGCCTCATATGGAGCCTGGCATTGGGAGTCACATGTACTGTCGAAGCCATGTGACCCAGAAGCCTGAGGCAGAGTCTGGCGGAGACCAGGGACCTGTTCAGAAACTGCTTTGCCACGTCCATCAGCCTTTGAGCCCTGCCTTCTGGCAAGAATGCCTTTGCCAGTTGAGAATCCAACCTTGCCCCTATGAACTCCAAGTTCTGGGAGGGGAGCAAAGTGGACTTTGTGAAGTTTATGACAAAGCCCACCTTCTGAAGCAGAGCAATGGCGTTGAGGGTGGCTTGGCAGGCCTCCAGGGATGTCTGACCCCTGATGAGCCAGTCGTCCAGATAGGGAAAGACAAAGATGCCTTGATTTCGCAGGTAGGCCACAACCACTGCCAGGCACTTGGTAAAGACCCTGGGAGCGGAGGACAGGCCAAAAGGCAGTACTCTGTACTGGTAATGGTGTCCTCCCACAATGAACCCGAGATACTTTCTGTGGTCTGGATGAATGAGGATGTGAGAGTACGCATCCTTTAGATCTAAGGAGCATAGCCAATCTCCCTGCTGGAGGGAGGGCAGAAGTGTCACAAGAGTAAGCATCTTGAACTTTTCTTTCTCTAGGAACTTGTTGAGGTTTCTGAGGTCCAGAATGGGACGAAGGACACCGGTTCTTTTGGGTATCAGGAAATACCTGGAGTAGAATCCGTGACCTTGCAAGTGGGGAGGCACAGGCTCCACTGCCCTGTCCACCAACAGACCATGAAGCTCTTGTAGAAGGAGGTCTGTGTGCAGGGGAGGCCTGGAGGCTCCCCTGGAAAATATAGTGGTGGCAGTTGGTGAAAATGGAGGGCATAGCCATTGTGAACTATGTCCAGCACCCAACTGTCCCCGGTGATAAGGGGCCACTGGTGGGCAAAGAGGGCGAGGCGACCTCCTGTGCAGGGTGGGGAGAGCAGTGGAGGAGAGGCTACGCTCAAGGAGTCAAAAACCCCCACCCTGCTGAGTGGCAGCAGGGGCCTGAGGCTTGGGGGTCCTCTGCCTACGGGGTCCATTATCCTGGCCCTTGGCTTGCTGACCCTGAGGGGCAGCTTGGGCAGCCTGATACTGAGGGTACTGTTTGTAGGCAGTGCCCTTCCTCAGGTAAAAGGACTTTTTACCCGAGCCCTTCTTCTTATGTGAAGGGGCAGAGGTCTTCCTCGACAGCCTTGTCCGGGTAAGGTGCTTTGTCTCGAGCTGAGCGGCCTTCTCAGTCACGGGTTTGCCAAAAAGGTTCTCACCTCGGCAGGGGACATCGACCAACTTGTCCTGAACCCATGGCTCGAGGTCCGATGACTGCAGCCACGCCTGGCGTCGAGCCGCGATGCCGGCAGCCGCTACTCGGGCCGAAGCCTCGAAGCCATCGTAGGCGGAGCGGGAAATGAACTTCGAACATTCCCGAATCTCCGAGGACAAGGTCTGAAATCTCTGGAAGGGTTCCCCGGAGAAACCAGCAGAGAAGCCGGCCAGTTCTTTGGCCAAGTCCCACAAGTACATGCCCATGTACAGCTGGTAAGACTGGACACGGCAAGCAAGCATCGACCCCTGGAAGCACTTCCTACCGACGCCATCGAGGTTTCGGGCCTCCCTGCCGGGGGGCACTGCGGAGTGCATCTTCTGGCTCTTCAGACGATGCATGGCCGATTCCACAACCATGGAATGGTGTGGTAGCTGTGCTTTCTGGAAAGCAGGGCTTTTGCGGAGTTGATAAATGGAATCGACTCGCTTGCTTAGAACCCGCGCCGAGGCCAGGGCCTCCCACATTCGGAAGAGGAGCCGGGACAGTAAAGGCCTCCTTCGGAGGAGAGTCGTACTGTAGAGCATCGAGCTCCTCGGCTCGAGGCTCTTCCTCGGGATCGGCAGGGATAGCCAAGGCAGCGGCCATATCCCGGACGAACTCCGAGAACCTAGTGTCCTCCGGAGGGGATCTACTCCGGGGATCAGACTGCGGTGAGTCCGACGGGACACACCGAGTCTTAAAAGTATCGGGAGACTCCTCGTCCTCCGTCTCCCAGGCGGACTCGTCCGAGGAGGAGTCAGAGGCCGACCCCGCGGGGCCCTGAGGCACCGGCGTCGACACCCTCGGTCCCGAACGGGAGGTCGAGGAAGACCTCGACCGAGGACGACTTCGAGCCACGAGGGTCTCGAGTATCGGCTCGGTCTCCGGGGTTGACTTCGAAGTCGACGTCCCGGTGGTCGGGGCAGATGCACCAGACAGGCTGGCCATCAGTGCCCGCTGCTGCTCCATGAAGGCAGACAGTCTGCACTCCAAGGCTGTCATCCCGAGACTCAGCTCGGGAGATGCAGCAGCCACCGACTCGGGCCCGACGTCGGCTCTCTGGGAGGAGAGTCCACGAGGACTACGGGGCTTACGTGTCCAGCAGACTCTGGCTCCACGCGAGGAACTCTGGCATCTCTTGGTCCACGGGCCAGGGACGGCGGTCGGGGGTCTGAGACCTGGCCCTCGAGGGACCAGGGACCTCCTCCAACGCCGCCCTCGCGAGCCGCTTCTTCCTCTTACGTTCCCTGTCGGGGAACCCCCTGTCTGAGGAGCTTCGACGGCGCTCAGGATCGGAATCCCAAGATGTCGAGGCCTCAGACGAGGTCCGGGCCCGGCCGGAGTCCGAGAAAAACCTTTTCTTTTGATGCTGTCGACTCTTTAGTGCCTTGGAAGACATCTTCCCACATGGCCCACACGACTTTGGGTCGTGGTCAGGGCCGAGGCACTGAAGGCAGCAGTCGTGTGCGTCGGTGAGAGACATAATTTTCTTACACTGAGCACACTTTTTGAAAGCCATCGGGGAAAAAATAGCCCCAGCGAGGTCAAAAGACTGGCCTTCCAGTAAAAAATAAAAAAAGGGCGCGAACGCCAGCCACGAAGGGCAAAAACCGAAAAATGAAGAAAATGGGCTTGATACCGGTGTACCGAACCCGGCGGGAGGGGAACCGGCGTCGAACCGGAGAAAAAATAGCGAAAATCGCCGAAGAAAAAAAATCACTTTTATCTGGGAGAACAGGACACACGTCCGATGGGCTTCTCAGAAAAAAAGAGACTGAGGTGAGATGGCACCTTTAGGCGGGAAGGGAACAGCGCATGCGTGCCAGCATTCCCAAAGGCTTTCATGGAAAGCTGGGGAAATGCTCCGCTGGGGCTTCATCGGCACCGATGACACCCATATGTGAGGACTGACTTCCTGCTTGGTCCTGGAGAACTTGCAATTCAGAAAGTCTTCTAGCTAAATAAATCGTCCACAGAAGGCCACTAACAGAGTCAAGTCCTTAAGGAACACACATTGCAATGGTTCAAAAGGTGCTGTCATCAAGTTCTTCAGAACCAGGCTGAGGTCCTAAGGAGGGACTACTGACCACACTGGGGGCCTCATATACTTGACCCCTTACAAGAAACTAATAACATCCTGGTGAGCTGTCGCTGAGCACCCCACACTAATCCCCTCTAACAGGGGATCGCTGCCACCACTGCATGTACCCTCAAAGAGTTCAAAACGAACTCCTTTTCCAGGCCCAGCTAAAAGAATTCCAGAGTATCAGGGATAAGATGCTTGCAAGGCTATAATCTCCCAATCCTCACCCCAGAATGCAAAATTCCCCAAACATGAATATACGCCAGCAAAATAGATCTCCTCCTAGATTGCCGAAGAGGGGAGATAACTGCTCCGGTGTACTCTCTCTTGAGAAATCTAGCACTCTCAAGAGCCATGCTGTAAGAGAGAACAGACTCATGTCATCCATCGGGACCAGACCCTGCCACTGGAGATTTGGCACATCTGAGGAGGACAATAGCTCCTCTGCCAGAAGATGAAGGTTCCCATAACACATCCTGAGGCCAATCTAGCACAACACATAAGAAATTAGTTCTTACCTGCTAATTATCTTTCCTTGAGCTTTCTCCGGGCCAGTCCAGCGAACAGGTAGGGTTGTCAATCCTCTATTGCAGCTGAGGGCTGAAAACTTCAAGTTTTGCTGAGATGTGAAGCCACTCCCCCTGAGGGTTATCCAGCAGTCTCCATGTGACAAAGCAACTAAATAGAGAACTAAAAAACACCAGATAAACCATGAAACACTGATAAACTCCTATAGTCCTTGCAAAATGCCGAAGCCATGAAAACGGGCTCCTGTATGAGATTGTGTAATTTTTTTTTATTTTTTTTTTATACTCTTTAAACACTATGAGAAAAGCCAAATACCAGTCGGCAGCGAAGGAATCTGAGAACCCCAAATCTGAACTCCGCACGGATCAATGTCTAAAACGGTGTAGGAGAGTCAGAACAAAGCTGCAGAAACAGTAAGAGGTGGGACCCTGGACTGGCCCGGAGAAAGCTCAAGGAAAGATAATTAGCAGGTAAGAACTAATTTCTTATTCCTAATCGCTTCTCCGGGCCAGTCCAGGGAACAGGTAGGGCAGTACCAAAGCAGTACCTAACTCCGGGCGGGACCTGCGAGACCAGCGATAAGAGTCGCGGCTCCCACTTTAGCATCATCTCGAGCCTGAACATCCAATCTATAATGCTTAGTAAAAGAATGCAAGGAAGACCAAGTAGCCGCTCTGCAAATATCTAAAGGCGGCACAAACGCAAACTCCGCCCAGGAAGTGGCCAGAGCCCGAGTAGAATGAGCCCGCAACCCCGTAGGGGGAGAAAGTCCTTTAGCAGCGTAAGCCGCTAAAATAGCACTGCGAACCCAACGGGCTATGGTGGCCTTAGAGGCTGGTTGACCCCTACGCGAGCCGGCGTATTGAACAAAAAGCCTATCTGTCTTTCGAAAAGGCTCGGAAATCCTTAAATAAGTACGTAAAACCCGTGCAAGATCCAAATGTTTGAGAGTCCGATCCATGGGAGAACTAGAAGTGTCTGTAAACACGGGTAAGGCCACCGTTTGATTAACATGGAAAACAGACAGAACTTTAGGCAAGTAGGAAGGTACTGTTCGCAACAACACCCGTTCCGGCAGGAACTGAAGATAAGGCTCTCTGCAAGATAAAGCCTGCAAGTCTGAAATTCGGCGAGCCGAGCACAACGCGACCAAAAAAGCCGTTTTCCAAGAACATTCACGAATTTCCCGGGAGCCGAGAGAGGCTAAAGACGAACGGGAAAAAGCTTCCAAAACCACGTTCAAATCCCAAGGTGGAATGATAGGACGCACCGGAGGACGGAGAATCCGTGCTGCCCGGAAAAAACGTTGTATATCAGGAAGCGCCGAAAGATGGTGACGCTGAACGCATCCTCGAAAACAAGCCAGTGCGGCCACATGCACCTTAAGAGTACTGAGCGCCAAACCTTTTTCGAAGCCATGCTGTAGAAAAAGAAGAAGCTGAGGTAAGGTAGACGACATAGGCGGAATACCCCGTTGTCTACACCAAATCTCAAACAGACGCCAGACGCGCACATAAGCTAGAGAAGTCGTAGGCCGCTTAGAGTGAAGCAAAGTGGCTATTACGGCACCTGCATACCCTTTGCTCTTTAAGCGAGCCCTTTCAAGAGCCAAGCCGTAAGTAAGAATCGATCCACCCTGGGCATAAGAATCGGACCCTGATGCAACAGATTGAGACGAACTGGCAGAGGCCAAGGTGGCGCGATAAGAAGCCGAACTAGATCGGCATACCAGGGCCGACGAGGCCAATCCGGCGCAATTAGAATCACCTTGCCTCGAT
Source organism: Ichthyophis bannanicus (assembly GCA_033557465.1). Lineage (NCBI taxonomy): Eukaryota > Metazoa > Chordata > Amphibia > Gymnophiona > Ichthyophiidae > Ichthyophis > Ichthyophis bannanicus. The sequence continues at coordinate 712,172,752 of CM066033.1, read as the reverse complement.
GACGGGCAATCCGCTGAATGACCCGACTCAACATCGGCCAAGGAGGGAAAACGTACAAGAGGGAATCCAGGGGCCACGGTTGAACGAGGGCATCTAGCCCCTCGGACATGTGTTCCTTGCGCCTGATGAAAAAACGGCTGGCTTTGGCGCTGGCACACGTTGCCATCAGATCCATCACTGGACACCCCCAACGCAAAGTCAGTGCGTGATAAACTGCCGCGTTCAGTTCCCATTCCCCGGGATCGAGGACATGGCGGCTGAGATAATCTGCTTGGACATTGTCTTTGCCAGCGACATGAGCAGCTGAGATCGCCTGCAGATTGATTTCCGCCCAAGCCATCAACTCCTGACATTCGAGAAGGAGAGGCAGAGATTTGGTGCCGCCCTGACGATTGATATAAGCGACCGTCACCGCATTGTCGGAGAAAATCTTGACCGCTGTGCCCTTGATCAAATTTGCGAAATGAAGAAGGGCAAGTCGAGCTGCACGCAGCTCCAGTCGATTGATCGACCACGAACTCTCTTCGGGAGACCAGGAACCCTGAACCACCTGTGACTGACAATGAGCTCCCCAGCCTGAGAGACTGGCATCGGTGGTAACCAAAATCCACGACGGCTCCTCTAAAGGCACTCCTGCCGTAAGATGTTCCGGAAGTAACCACCACTGTAGACTGCAACGCACTTGATCTGGACAGGGAAGTCGTTGCGAGAGCGGATGAAGTTGTGGCGACCACCGGGAGAGAAGCGCCTGTTGCAAAGGCCTCATGTGGGCCTTGGCCCACGGAACCAGATCCAGCGCCGCCGCCATGGACCCCAACAGCTGTAAATAGGTCCATGCCGACGGCGTTGAAAGAGCCAGAAAGGTGTGTACTTGTTGCACCAATTTCTCTACCCGCAGATCGGGTAAAACAACTGTCCCCTTGTCCGTGTTGAAGCAAGCTCTGAGATACGTGAGTTGTTGGCTGGGTATCAAATGGCTCTTGGCCTGATTGATCACCCAACCGAGCTGTTCGAGAAGTTGAACCACGCGAGCTGTCGCCGCCACCGACGCCTCTCGAGAATCGGCCCGGATCAACCAATCGTCGAGATATGGATGAACCCGAATACCCTCTTTTCGAAGCGCCGCCGCTACTACCACCATCAGTTTCGTGAAAGTACGCGGAGCTGTTGCGAGACCGAAAGGTAACGCGCGAAATTGGAAATGGCCCATCGGAAGGGCGAAACGCAAATAGCGCTGATGAGACTGTCGGATGGGTATATGAAGATAAGCCTCTGTGAGATCTATGGACGACAGAAATTCTCCCGGCTGCACCGCCTGAATCACTGTGCGCAATGTTTCCATGCGAAAGTGTGGCACCCGCAAAGCCCGATTTACACCCTTGAGGTTTAAAACGGGCCGAAAAGAACCGTCCGGCTTGGGAACCACGAAATAGATCGAGTATCGACCGCAGCCGTATTGGTCCAACGGGACGGGAACAATCGCCTGTAGCTGCAACAGACGCACCAGCGTGTCGGAAATGGCGTGCAGCTTCACTCTGTTCGCACAATGAGACATCACAAAGGCTGGCTGTAAGGGGCATTCGAAGTCCAGGGCATACCCGTTCTGGATTACTTCCAAAACCCATTTGTCTGAAGTGACTGCGGTCCAAGCCGCCAGAAAATTCTGTAGACGTCCGCCTACCGGAACTAACGGCTGGACCAGCCGACCTTCATTGGGGCTTTTTAACGGAAGGCTGAGAGGCCGCTCCGAAAGATCGGCCAAAACCTCGGGCGCCGCGAAAGGACTGACTACGAAAACTGGAGCGACCCCTAGAATAGGGCGCAAACCGTGCTCCGCGAAACCTGCGGGAGTCCCGAGCGGAGCCCCTAGTAGCCCCTGAAGTACGTAACGGCTTAGGCCTATCCTCAGGCAAACGTCCACCTTTTGAGTCGCCCAAATCCTTCACAATCTTCTCCAAGGCCTCTCCAAATAGCAACTTCCCCTTAAAAGGCAGTTTACTAAGTCGGACCTTCGAGGAAACATCCGCCGACCAGTTACGCAACCACAGGAAACGCCTGGCCGCTACCATAGAGGCCATTGTCTTCGCTGCAATCCGCACCAAGTCATAAAAGGCATCCGCTGCATAAGCTGCAGCTGACTCTAATTTCGTGGTATCCGGAACTTCCGAAGCGGACTCTCCTGCCGCGTCCCCTTGTAACCAACGAATGGATGCCCGCGAAACATAAGCTCCACAAACTGCCGCTTGTAACGCCAAAGCGCTAGACTCAAACGCCTGCTTGAGCAGAACTTCCAACTTCCTATCCTGTAAATCTTTAAGCGCCGCAGCGCCCTCAACAGGGATGGTAGTCTTCTCAGTGACTGCGGACACGAGAGCATCGACCTTGGGCATGCGGAATAACTCCCTTTCTTCTTGCGGTAGAGGGTACAGGCGCGCTAAGGCTCGTCCTCCCCGCAGGGTAGCCTCGGGACACTCCCATTCCGACTCTATCATTTGCCGAATCACCCGATGCAAGGGAAAACAGCGCTGCTGAGATTTAAAACCCTGCAACAAGGGATCCTCCAAAGGCTCCTGAGATGCCGACGGAGGAAGAAGGTGGAGAGCCGCTAACGACTGGGCAATAAGAGCCGCGAGTTCTTCCTTACGGAAAACCCGGAAAACATTGGGATCTTCCCCGGGGGCAATCTCCCCCTCCTCCAACTCCTCAGGGTCCTGCTCCAAAAAAGGCTCCGCTAGACCGTCTGATTCCCCCTGCCCGAAGAGCAGAGAATCTTGGGATACCTCAGGGGCCAACGGATCTTGAAGAGTCCCCTGAGGCTGGGAAGGCCCCTCTCCCGGGTCCCCGCTGCTCAGTCCCTTAGGAGACTGAATATCCACCGTGGACAATACTGGAGCCTGCACAGGCTGAGCTGACCTCAGCAAGAATGCCTTGTGCAGAGCTAAAATAAACTCCGGGGAGAAAAAAGAACTCATCTCACTTTGATCCATGACATTTGTAAGCGGAGACTGAGCAACAGACTCCGGTGCTTTAGAGGACTTCGCCTTGCGCTTGTGTGGCCGAGACTGCCCCGAAGGAGAGCTGACTGGCGCCTCTAAAATGGCCGACTTTCCCGCCTTTTCGGCGGGCAAAGAAGGCTCTTTTAATGGATTCCCCTGCTGTTCAGCCATGCTGCAAAACGTGAAAAAACAGGGGAAAATTGACTTCTTGATTTTTTTGAAGCTATCACAAATCGGAACGGCCCTCACCCGAAAAACCGCACTAACCGGAGGAGGGAAAAAAAAAAACAAACACTGAACCGGCGAAATGAAATGAAAGCAAAACTTACAGAGAAAAACAAACCGGCAGGTCAGAGCAGGCAGTCCCGCAGCCAGCGAGAAACAGCCCACCCTAGCAACAGAAACGGCAGCGGTACAAACTGGGGCTCCCAGAAATTAACCTTTTGCCGATGGAGACGGAGACGGTGAAATGAGGCAGGCTCTGCCTCTCACCGGGGAACTGACTCACTGCACGTCTCCAATTTCCTTTAAAGCGATATCACCAATTTGTCAGACCAAGGACTGTAGAAACTGATCAGCTCTGCTAGAGCCAATATAAATGCAGAAATAAAAGAAAAAAACTAACATATCAGAAAGAAACTGAGGGAGAGCTAGAGATTCGACCCTCTTTAGCTGCTGAGGGCTGAAAGACTGCTGGATAACCCTCAGGGGGAGTGGCTTCACATCTCAGCAAAACTTGAAGTTTTCAGCCCTCAGCTGCTATAGAGGATTGACAACCCTACCTGTTCCCTGGACTGGCCCGGAGAAGCGATTAGGAACACTACTTGGTCCCTTCCACACACTCTCAAAGATAGACTTGAATCTGCTGTTTTTTTCCTTTCCTTTCTAGTCCTAACATTCAGCATCCCTTTTTCCTCACTCTCTGAAAGTCAGACACAGAATGCTTCTCTGGAGTTTGGGCTGGGCTGTCAAGGCTTTGCAGCACGATTGGCTCAAGTGCCTCATGATGGCTACTGGTCACCTCGCTTCCTTCACCTTCTCCCGATCCCAGATTGGCTCCAGTGTGTCTGGCAATGCCTATATGGTCGATGAAAACTTAGCCAATAAATGAAGATTCATGAAATTCTACAAAGCATACCCAGTCAGCTGGCACCAGGCAAACAACATAACGATTTTCATTGATTTTACTATTCATGCGAAAACTATTGCACATGCCTAGATATCATTCAGATTGGTAAATGAATGGAGGAAAAGAAAAGACATCTTGAGGATCAATATGAGACTATGTCAATACTGCAAATGCAAGAAAGAGAACCCAGACCTGCCAGAAAAAATTCAAGCTCTTGTAAACAAGCCCTGATGGAGTAATATCTCCACTGGAGAGGGGATACAGGAGTCTCCAGAAAACACACATTATATAAGAATTATTAAGAAAGCTTAGTAAAATTGTTACCAGCAAAGGGGGAAAATTGAGGAGTTGACACCACATTAAAAAAGAGGGCACATTTCTCTCTGATGTATACTATGCCAAAACTTCCCAGAAAAACCACCTGCTAGTATGGAGTATGAAGTGAAAAAGAAAATTCTTGCTAAGGTGAGAGAGAAGGAAACAAAACTGAGGCATATGTTAACATCTCCCCTGCCAAGAGCTTAATTTCTAGACAAAAAAAGAAAAGGAACTGTGGGCAGGAAGCGACTTGTAGGGGGTGGGGACATGGCCGGAAGTGACCTCACTTTCAGACACACACACAACTTCATTTGGGAATAAAAAGGAAGCTGGTATGTATATATTTATGTGGAAAATGTTTTCGAAAATATCTGTTAAACATATCAGCAAAATTTGCAATGCTTCGTTTACTATCTCTGACTATCTATACTGCCCCCCTCCTTGGCACATGTTCCACCATTTCCTCTCTCCCTGCCTCCCTACCTGGCAGAATTTTGCCATTTTCCCTGCTCCCTCCATGCACGATTATGTTATCTCTATTTTCTCCCATGCCTCAGCACAATCATTTCCACTTTCTCCTTCCCCCTTCATCCTCCCTCTCATGCACAACTGAAAAGGATTAATACAACTGGTATCATTGGTTTGTCTGCGCTTTGCTGTTACACAACCATCATCCCTCCTGACTTTATCATTGCCCCGACACAGGCCCAAGATGATACCTGGATAAGGATTAGCTTCCCCTTCTTCTGAGTCCCAGCAAAGGCTGATGCATCCCAGTTTTTAAACCCTGAAGCTAGCACACACCAGGTAGGACCTACAGGCTCTGCAGAGGTCTCAAGATGGGCAGAGAGTAGGAGGCACTAAACAATAGGCATGTGCAGGCAAAAAAATGTGTTTTGTAACTTCATTTCAGAGCAATTTTGTTAATTAAAAGGTAACTAGGGCTGCAACCCAGAAGAAAAACACAGACGAAAGGTTACTAGAGGTTTCAGACCAATAAAAGAAAAGCATTGTTTTTTTTCCACTCTTGTTAACAGTTCTGTTTTTTCTCCCCACTGTTATCACAAACTGGCCTTTAATCAATAACTGCTGGTTCGGCAGGCAGGGGGACTTGCAGGAGGAGCTATTATGTCTCCAGGGGAGCAAGCCTGAACTGTCTCTTGGATTTCTGGGGATCTTAGTTCCTTTTTCCTGATTGGCCCAAAGTTTGTCTAGTCTTCAGCTCTATGGAAAACACTAACTGAATTTTTTGCCATGTCAATATACTGACTCCTAGAGACTTACAGAGTAGTTACTCACCTGTAACAGGTGTCCTCCAGGAGTAGCAGGAATCAGTCCTCATATATGGGTGACATCGGCGCCGACGGAGCCCCCATGCGGAGCATTTCCCCAGCTTTCAAAGAAAGCCTTTGGGAATACAGCGCACATGAGCGGTCCCCTTCCCGCCCAAGGGTGCCATCTTGCTCAGTCTGATGGCATAGCTAAAAGACAGCAAAAAAGCCAAAATGAATTACCGTATTTTTCGCACCATAAGACGCACCGGACCATAAGACGCACCTGGTTTTTCAGAGGGGAAAATAGGAAAAAAAATATTCTGTTTTGATTGCCTTATGCATCCTACCTATTTGCTGTGAAAGTGCTTATTATTTGTTTTATTTTCCATTCCTTTCCTTATGATACCTAGCATTCTATTTGCTCTCTTGGCTGCCGCTGCACCCTGGGCCGAGGGTTTTTAACATGTTATCCATAATGACGCCTAAATCTTTTTCCTGGGTGGTAGTTCCTAATGTGGAACCTTGCATCGTGTAACCATAATTTAGGTTGTTCTTCCCTAGGTGCATAACTTTGCACGTGCCCACATTAAATTTCATCTGCCATTTTGATGCTCAGTCTTCCAATTTATCAAGATCCTCTTGCAATTTTCCACAATCCTCTTGGGTTTTAAAAATTTTAAATAGTTTTGTGTCATCTGCAAATTTGATAACCTCACTCGTTATTCCACTTTCCAGGTCATTTATGAATATGTCAAAAAGCAGCGGGCCCAGCACAGATCCCTGGGGTACACTACTATTCACCTTTCTCCATTGGGAAAATTGGCCATTTAACCCTACCCTCTGCTTTCTATCTTTTAACCAGTTCCTGATCCACAATAGTACACTGCCTCCTATGCCATCACTCTTTAGTTTTGCCAAAAGACTCTGATGAGGGACCTTGTCAAAGGCTTTCTGAAAGTCCAGATATACAATATCAACTGACTCACCTTTGTCCACCTGATGAACATAACAGATGAGGGTTCCGGTGATGTCATCGGAGGAAATAGCGGTGTAGCCGATTTGAGGGGGGAAATAACCCCTAAATGTGCAAGCAGAGCGGCGTAGACGAAAGGAGGCAGTGGAGTGAGACCCCCGGTAGGGAACGCAGAGGAGCGATCGCCGGTCGGTAGACCGAGACAGGCGGTGAGCAGAGGAGTTTCACCGCGACGGAAGAAGCCGGGCCCAAAGTGAAAGAGAGGACGTAGAGAGGAGCAGGCTGAGACAAGGTGCGATCGGCACCGCGAAGGACAGTGCAGATGCTGAGAAGACAGCGGCAGTACCGTGCGGGAAAGCCGGCGTTTGTGGGCCTGAAGAACAACTGGAGGGCGCGCTGAGGTGAACGGAGCAGCGGGGTGCCACTTGGGAGCTTAGTCCCGCAGGAGGAACCCACGCAGTGAAGGCAGAGGTAGGAGGGCCTGTGGAGTGCTACCTCTGGGAGAGGAGGTAAGACGGTGTGTCCCCGTATGCAGCACCGAGAAGAGGGAAAGAAGAGGAACACGACGGCAGAGCAGAGGTGGAACGCCCAGACCCGCTGCTGCTCTGCAACTTCTTATATTCGCACCATAAGACGCAGGCACTTTTCCTCCCACTTTTTGGTGAAGAAAAAGTGCGTCTTATGGTGCGAAAAATACGGTATATGACTGCAGCTCCCAGGGGAGGAGGGAGGGTTGTGAGGACTGATTCCTGCTGCTCCTGGAGAACACCTGTTACAGGTGAGTAAAGCACAGTTACTTACCTGTAACAGGTGATCTCTGGGAACAGCAGGAATAAGTCTTCACATATGGGTACGTCGGTACCGACGGAGCCTGCACGGGAATGCTCCCCAGCATCCAATCAGAAAGCTTTTGGGAGCATCTCTCACGCCTGCGCACTGCCTTCCCGCCTTTTCCACTGCCTCTCCTCAGTTGAGTTTCATAGCTGAGACAAAAGGAGAGAAAGAGGAAAGGAAGATAGATAGATAGATACAACTCCTAGGGGAGGTGGGTGGGTTGTGAAGACTTATTCCTGCTGTTCCCAGAGATCACCTGTTACAGGTAAGTAACTGTGCTATCTCCAGGAACAAGCAGGAATGAGTCTTCACATATGGGGACTCCCTAGCTATAGATGCCAGGGGGAGATCCCATAAAATGCGTGTCCATGGATCAGGACTGCACTTTCCACACATGGATCTCCGGCATCCCATAAGGGATGGTGGGTAGGAGTTGAAAAGAGAGGAGCTGTAAGAAAAAACAGCGAACCTAAGGACTACAGGAGAGGAGTACTTGGAATGTATGATAAGTACCATTAAAATTATTTAATGAACAATCATAATATGGAGCTTACCTACTGGATTGTAGGAAATAGAGAGCGTGATGGAGACTACTGGAGATTCAGTAGAGGAATCCTCAAGGTGACCTCACAGCAGTGAGGATGAAGGTCCAAACCTGGAATTGGCAGGTGACCCAGGTGTCAACTGGGGTAGTATAAGAACGGCAGGTCTTCAGTGGAAAGCTTTATGGAAAAAAGCTGAAAACTCTTTTAGGTACAGAGTCATTAATATTGAGGAGTAAAAGAGGAAGACTGACCGATTTGGACAAGTAGCCTAGTCCTGGAGGGAAGAAGGGGTATGGAAAAAAGCCCGCATTCCCAAGGAGGACAGATGTGTGAAGGGCTGAAACCTCAGAACTACTAAAGATCTACACTGTCTTTCCTAGCTGGTGAGAGATAGGAAAGATATTGAAGCATGATGTTTCAGAGATAGCGAGACGTAGAGTAAAGTGGAGCTGTTAGTACCACAGTAGTGGTTGTGTGCATAACAGCCCCCACATACTGAGGGACAGTATGAAGATATCCCAGCCAACTGTCTGGAACCTCTAAGAACGTAAACCTTTATAGTATAGACAGTTAGGGAGATGGTATGTGATACATATCTACTTATAAAAAGCATCTCGACAGATACATATATAGAGGGATATATATATATATATGTACCGTGTTTCCCCGAAAATAAGACCTACCCCAAAATAAGCCCTAGCACGTTTTTCAGTGATTTCTGTAATATAAGCCCTACCCTGAAACTAAGACCTAGTGCAGATCATCGACGGACGGACAGATTCGGTACCTGGGGGGGGGGGTCCCCACCAGGGAGGAGCTTTCCTCCTGCTCCACTCCCCGACGCGATCAGCTCTGCCGGTGCTGTGCTGCGCTGCGGGCCTCTTCATTCCAAGGGGCTGTATTTCCTTTTTTGCTGCTGATTGGCTTTGGTGGGAGGACCGGGGAGGAGCTTTCCTCCTGCTCCACTCCCCGACGCGATCAGCTCTGCCGGTGCTGTGCTGCGCTGCGGGCCTCTTCATTCCAAGGGGCTGTATTTCCTTTTTTGCTGCTGATTGGCTTTGGTGGGAGGACCGGGGAGGAGCTTTCCTCCTGCTCCACTCCCCGACGCCGATCAGCTGCCGGTGCTGTCTCTGCGCTGCGGGCCTCTTCCTTCTCTCCAAGGGGCTGTCGCTGCCCGCATCCACTGCTTCCCTGTGCGCTCTGTGGTAACACTTCACTGATTGGCTGACTGTCAGGAGATGGCAGCCAATCAGCAAGTGCTACCGGTATCAGTAAAAAAATAAGCCCTACCCCGAAAATAAGCCCTAGTGCTATTTTTGGAGCAAAAATAAATATAAGACCCGGTCTTATTTTCGGGGAAACACGGTATATATATATATATATATATATATATATACATATATATATATATACATATATATAGGGGCATAACTTATGCACACACAGCTTACAGACATATGTATGTATAGAATATATATATAGATATATACATACATGAATATATAAGTCTGAAGATACAGGTCTGCAACTAAGCCCCATGAGACCATTCACATGAGAGATGTGAAGGAGAAAGATTCATCCAACAACAAGAAGGTGGAACCTACTTGAAAAGCTATATAGAAAATCTATTCCTCCGGGCTAAGAGGATGCAGGAATGCTATCCAGTGAAATAACCAGGAAGGTTGCGTGAAAAAACAGAGGATAATATCAGTCTGTAGAGAGCAAGTCGTGAGTTCTGTAGAACTCTGACATGGTAAATGGACAGAAAAACGCATAGAAGGAGATACCAGGATGACCCACTGGAGGGACACAGGGGTATCATGCGTTACTGGTAGAATATGTGCTGTCCATGAGGGGTAGGATAGCAGGAGGGCAAGCTGTAAGGAAAAAAGAGCATATTCCTGCAGGATTGGGAAACTCCTTGGACATTCACGCAGAAAAAGCTTGTGTTCTGTATATAACAGGAGACAAGAGGGTGTAGAGAACCCTCACAGTCATGGAAAATGACTGATAAGCCTTTTCTACTATACAGAATAGCCATCAGAGACAAAGTTCAATGCTCTCTAGCAAGTGCCCATAGTAGAAAGCTTCTCTGAAGATTGCAGAGAGCATTATGCAGGAGAATTAGGATATAAAACTGACTGTAGGTCAGCTGTGTTACCATATCCAAAGAAATGGAGATGGCCAGAAGAAGATAATGTGAGAAGCCTGAAGCGAGTAGGATTATCCAAGATAGATGAGGACAATCTTGGAATCACTACTAAGGCTAGACAGACTGGAAACTTGTGGAAAGGTACCAGTAGATGAATTACTGGAACTCCTGCATGAACAGCAACTGAAGGAGACAGCAGAGAGAATCTGTCTGTGAAACACAGAGAGAACAGACAAAGGGAGAGGAAATGGACCTGTCCCTGTCTGATAAGCTGTCCAGAGAATTTAGTCAAAGAAAAACTCTACACTGAAATGACGGTGTACAGTATGGTACCACTCATTCAGGAAAAAACCAGGATGACTTACCATATGGTGAGTCAGCTGAAGAAGAAAATGTTCATGTTGGGACAGAAACTATCATAGGATAGTAGTTAACTTCTCTTCTTGGCAGGAAGAAGAGGAGAAATCTGTAACCCATAGACAAGAATATCCTGACAGCTGAGTACATCCTGAAGAAAGGAAGCCATGTGTAGAGCTTTAAAGAAAAAAAACAGTGAACAAACTTCTGCTAAGAAGAGGTTAACTGTAGGTTGCAACCTTTAGGAACCTATGGTTGCTGGGTATGCTTAGACTGGTTAGAGTTTAGATTCTTCAGACCAAGACGAGGTGTCCCCTGCTTGGGTACATCGGGATGATGGGCAGGAGAAGAGTGAAACCTCCTTTTCTTGGGGAAAGAAGGTTTGGTAGGAGATTTCCTACCTCCTGGGGAAGAAGGCGGCTTAGGATGGTTCCCAGAACCAGGAAAGTCAGTGGAGCAATGAGCAACCTGACGTAAAGCCTCCTTATTGAAGAGATTTTCTCCAGTACAAGGAGAATTACCCAGTGTGTGTTGTGCCCATCTGCTCAGGTCTGAAGCTTGGAGACAGGCTCTACGACGTGCTCCAATGGCAATAGCAGAGGATCTGCTAACAGACTCAAAAGAGTCTAGAGAAGCACGAGAAAGAAACCAAGAGATATTCTGGCTATGACTAAGAAGCAAGGAATAGTCTGCAGCCTTAGGATCTGATAGAAAAGGAGTCAAAAGAGATAATTTCTTTGTGACCTCCTGGAGAGATAGACTCATATAAAAAATATAAGAGATAATCCTTGATGCCAGCATAGATGTTTGGAAGGTTTGACGTCCAAAGGCATCAAGTGCTCTAGATGCACGACCTGGCAGATAAGAAGAATGCTTCTTCTTGCTTTTTACCTTCCTCATTGCTGATTCCACTACAATGGAATGATGGGGAAGTTGAGGTTTTTGAAATCCTGGAGAGGGGGGCACCTGATACAGAACATCAGTTGCTGTAGAAGGTGAGGGAAACCCTTAAAGGTGATTCCCATATTCTCAGAAGAAGATCCTGCAAAGAATGATGTAAAGGAAGCATTATATTTTCCTTTTCTGCAGGAGAGCCTCGAGTAGGATCATAGCCAGGGATAGGAATAGCAAGAAATATTGCCATGTCAAGGAGAAATTTCTGAAAAGAGGGATCTCCAATGGGAACTATCCCTGGGCAGGCTAAGGTTGAAGGAGCAGCCTGAGTACCAGAGGATGTCCTGGTCTGGTACAGAAAAAGAACCCCACTAGAAGGATAGTGGTACTGGCAGTCACGATCTGAGGCAGTGAGTACTGCATCGTCCATGCCAGGTATCGATTCCAAACTAGGCATAGAGAGGATCGATGGTACCGATGTAACTGCAGGAACCGACATCGATACCGATACCGGTAGCTGAGTCAGAACCGGAGATGGTAACCCCATCGCAGCAGTCATCGGAGGCTGCTCAAGCGGTACCGAGGGAATCAGAAACGCTTGGTGAATATCCTCGGTACTGCATATCCGGAAACGATAAGGGTCGGTTCCGAGACGCGTCGGTACCCAGTCATCTAGACTAGATATCGATTCCAGACTCGGCATCGAAGGGAGCGAGTCTATCGATGCATGTCTAGAGGGTACCGACGTCAGTGGTGGTATCGGCGATGTTGCCGATACAGGAAAGTCAATCTGGGTCATATCGATCGGTCCCGAAGGTACTGAGGACGCCAGATGACGATCCCTGGTGAAGAGTGGATCACTCAACACCGGTGCTGATGCCGGGGTATCGGTATCGCTCGAAGCGGATGCCACCCCTGAGCATGGCTCAGGTATGTTCTGTGAGGGGTGAGCCCCAGGAACAACCTGAAACCCCTGAAATGCTTTGGAGCCCGGAGACTCCCGCCGGGGTTTTAATGCCAATGGGGTCTTGAGGGCAAGGCCGGAGCCGTCATCATGCTTGGCATGAGACCTACCACTCAAGGACTGGCTAGTCTTAACAGACTGTGGGTTACCTGATCCTGAAGAGAAGAAAAGGCCGGTGCCCTCACTCCGGGAGGGAAAACGGTATCGAGGGAAACTCGAAAGAGGGAAGTTCTTCTCACAGATTTGCAGCCTGATTGTTCAGGGGAAAAAGGGTCAGGACCCAAACAGGTTAGACACCAGGCATTGGAGTCTAAAAAGAAAACTGTGTTTCCACAGTGAAGGCACTTCTTAGGAGAAGGCGGCTCCATGATGGAGAGGCCTTGTAGGCCCAAAAAAGTTAAGACAGAAACAGAGGGAAAAATCTCTCTGAGTTTAAGAAAAAGAAAAGAAAAATCCACCAGCGGTACCGGTGGCGGCAGGAAAAACAGCCGCGACCACAAGAGAACAAGAAATAAAGAATTTTTTTTTTTTAACTTAAAAGTCAGCTCTAATGGAAGGCCTTGAGTTTGCGAGCTCAAGCAATATTTTTCTTTAAATTCTGTTTTTTTTTTTGATTGACAAATTTTTATTGGAAAGTTGAACAAACAAGCTACAACAACACAGCAGATAGAGCATCTCATCCAGTACCACTACAGTTTGACCAATTCAAACACTGCAGACAATGCAAACAATCCTTTTCTCCCCTTCCCCCCCAGCCCACCCCTACCAACCCCCTGCCCCCTTCTCCACCCCCCTACCACCCCTCCCGCCCTCCCCCCTAGGCCCCCCCCTCCCGCCACTCGTCATACCTATCCCATACCGCCCGAAAGGCTTTCAAAGTGTGATTCTTATGGGCCGCGATAGCACTCATGACCCATAGGTGCTCCAATCTCTGCCGGATCATGGGTAACGTGGGCACCTCCACACACTTCCACCGCGCCATAATGGCCCCCCTCGCTGCCCCAATACAGTACCCAACCAACATTAAAATGCCCCTCTCCCCCTCCTCGGGCATCTCATTCAATACCACCATGGGAGCAGTAAGGTCTATGGCCACATTTACCATTGCCTGAATACAGTCTCCCAATTGTTCCCACATCTGCTGAATTGCCCCACAACCCCATACAATATGTTCCAAATCCCCCCTTTGCCCACATCCCCTCCAACAGGCTCCGGATTCCTCAGGTCGAAGAACCTTTAACTTCCAGGGCATCCAGTACATTTGATACCGGATCTTTAAACTATTCTCCAAAAAGGTCGGACCCGGAGCCAAACGCCTTGTCCACTGATAAATATTATGCCACCTCTCGTCATCCCACTCCCCCCCAGTTGTTGCTCCCAAGCCAGTTCACCTTTACTCCGCCCCGGGCCTCCTTCCGCTGCATGCAGACACAACTCCGTATACAATAGAGTTATCAGCCCCTCCGCACTCCCCCCTTCCTCATAGCCTCCTCGCATGGGGTGGCCACCCTCCGTAGATCATCCCAACCCCTCGTCTTTCGCAGATAGGATACTAGCTGGAAATACGCATAATAATCCCGAGCCTCCAACCCATATTCTTCCCGCAGCCCCTCAAAGGAGCGAAGCTCCCCACTTTTAGTAAGGAGGTGCCCCAGTGTGCACAATCCTTTAGCTCCCCACTCCTTGAACACCCCCCCGTCCTTGCCCGGACCAAAATCTTGCATTCCCCTTATATTAGTTTCCCTCGTATACCGCTTCCCATCCAACATCTTCCTCTTTACTCCCAACTACAACCCATGCGTGTACTCTTTGAAAGGATTCCCTGCGCTCCCCCCCCCGCCCTTTTTTGCTCCTGGATCCCAAATCCACATTCCCAAAGTCTCCCCCTCCCCTCTCTCTTGCTCCAACTCCACCCAGATAGGCGTCTCTCCCACCGCCTGCCAACTAGCCAAAATGAGCCGCAACAAAATATTTGTCCAACCACGGAACCCCCATACCCCCCTCCCTCTGACTCCGATATAAAGTGTATTGCGACACTCTAAGCTTCTTACCAGCCCATATGAAATCCAAAATCAATCGCTGCACCTGTCTCAAATAGGCTGAAGGAATCTTACTGGGAATGGAGCTAAACAGAAAGAGAAAGCGGGGCAAAACGTTCATCTTAATAACAGCAATTCTCCCGAGCCAAGTCAAGTAGAGACTCTTCCATCGGGCCAAGTCAGACTTCACCGCCTTCAGTAACGGAAGGAAGTTCCTATCCCATAGCTGCTTCCAATCTTTCCCCATTTGAATCCCCAAATATCTATACGTTCCCTTCACCCATTTAAACGGGAAAATACTGCGTAAACTCTCCTCCAACCTATCCCCCAAGTTAAACCCTAAGATCTCCGTCTTGCTACCATTGATTTTATAACCGGAGACCGCACTATAGAGTTCTACTTCCCGCATTAATACAGGCAACGAGAGTAAGGGCTCTCGGAGAGTGTAAATAACATCATCTGCAAAGAGAGCAATTTTAGATTCCCAATTATTCATAAGCACCCCTTTAACATCCCCCCTTTAACATCCCCCCTTCTACGCACCCTGTCAGCCAGGGGTCCTATAGCAAGCGCAAACAATAAGGGCGAAAGCGGGCACCCCTGTCTGGTACCCCGTTCTAACTTAATCACCTCAGAATAACTCCCATTCACTCTGATCCGAGCTTGCGGCCCCGTGTAAAAAGCCTTGACCCATTGGATGAAATTCCCCCCAAGCCCTACCTTCTCCAACACCGCCAGCAGAAAATCCCACTCTACCCGGTCGAAGGCCTTCTCGGCATCCACTGAAATGAAGACCGCCTTCTGCCCCATCCGTTGCACTTCCCATCTTAAGTTGCAGAGTCTACGTATATTATCCCCTCCCTGCTTCCCCGCCACAAATCCTGTCTGATCCACATGAATCAATTTAGGAAGCAACTGTTGCAATCGAGTAGCCAGGATTTTAGCAAGAAGTTTGGCGTCTACATTCAAGAAAGATATCGGCCGATATGAACCGCAGACCATAGGGTCCTTTCCGGGCTCAAGTAGGATTGTAATCCCCGCTTCAGTCATGGAGCCTGGAACTGCCCCAGTCTTAAGTACCCCATTTAATACTTCCATCAGCAATGGCCGAAGACCCGCCTGAAACACCTTGTAAAATTTACCCTTCAGTCCATCTAATCCTGGTGCTTTTCCCATTTTCAGAGTTTTAATGGCCGCATCCACCTCACCCTCCTCTATCGGCCTGCCCAGCCACTCCGCCTCATCCGCCTCTAACTTAGGCAACTCGCATTCTTCCAAATAGTGCCTGCTCTTTTCTTGCCCCCCACTAACCTCACTACTATATAGTTTCCGATAGTACTCCTGAAACGTCTGGCGAATGCCATTATTGCCAGTGACTAACTGTCCCCTCCCATTCCGTATACTCCCAATATTACTTTGTGCCACCCGGGCTCGCATTCGGCGGGCCAGTATGCGTCCAGCCTTGTTACCTCCCTCAAACATAGCTTGCTTCATAACATTAAGTTCATAAGCTATTTTACTAGCTTGAAGCTGTCCCAGCTGCCCCCGTAATCTCTGCAAGTCCGCCAGTACTCCCGCATTCCTATCGCATTGATGACTCTCCTCTAATTTCTTAATTTCCCTCAGAAGGCGCCCCTCCGTCTCCCCCCGCTGTTTACATTTACGCAAGGCTTCCCCTAACAAGTGCCCCCGTACCACCGCCTTCAGGCCATCCCACACCATTCCTAAGCTGACCTCCCCATTCCAGTTAAATTCCTGATATTCTTTAAGAACCTTCCCTGTCCTAGCAACAATTACTGGGTCATTCAACAGCGAATCATTGAGTCTCCAGAATTTCACTCCAGTGTCCTTATAACCCAAATTAAATTCCACACTCACTGGGGCATGATCCGTCCAGGTAATGGAACCCTGCTCGACCCCCTTCACCCTACTCATCCACCCACCCTCTGCCCAAATCATATCTATACGACTATAGGTCCCATGGGGTGCTGAATAGTAAGTATATTGCTTCCTCCCAGGATTCCGGCAACGCCAAACATCCACCAACCCCAAGCCTTCTTTCATTTGCAACAAGTTCATTCTCTCCTTCCGTTTCCCCTCTCCTCGCCCTCCACTATTATCGAGCCTAGGATTGACGGTCAAATTAAAATCCCCCCCCTACAATGATCGGTACCTCTCCCAACTGCTCCAAATCCACCCGCATACGATCATAAAACACCCCCTATCCCTCATTGGGTCCATACAAACTGAAAATCCACACCCTCTCCTCCCCCACCTGCACCTGAACGCCAACATACCTCCCCTTTTTATCCCTGTATTCCCTCACCACCCTATCCACCATTCCAGCCCCCACCATAATACCCACCCCCCCTTCCGCGACTCTGCGCATTGCCCCGCCAAGACAACCTTAGGATATTTCTGTGTTTCCAGTAACTTCTCTTGCCCCACCTTCAAATGTGTTTCTTGAAGGCACACAAAGTCTGCCCGAGTCCTACCGCCTTCCTTTTCCACTAACCTACGCTTCCTCCATGTGCGCAATCCTTTAGCATTAACAGTGACCACCCTCAATTTTTGCTCACCCATCATCCCCTGAGCCCTGTCCCGCCCCTGCCCTCCCCCCATCCTCCACCGGCCCTCCCCCCCCACCTTCCCCTCCCCTCCCCGCCCTTCCCTCCAACCCCCCCTCTCCCCCCTCCCCTACCACCCCCAACCCACTCCTCAGCCCCCCTGAGGCCTCCTGTAGAGTAGTGCCCATCGGTGCGGAGCAACCCAGCTTCTCTCGCAAACCCATTCCTCTCTCCCACCGCCCCTCCTACAGTCCTCTCCTCAGGCCCCCCCAACCCCTCCCTCACCTCACGGCTCCTGCTCCCCTCCTCTCCCCCGCTTCCCACTAATAGCCCCAAATGCCCCCACTCCCTCCAGCTCCAAATATTCCCACAACCAAACATACAAAATACCCCCCCTACTCTCCTCCCCTCACCCCCCACTCCTAGCCAGCCACCCCATTCCCTAGGTACCCTCCCAGTTACTATAACCAGCTAGACATAACCATACCATAAAGGTCATTCTCAGCACAATCCATCCCCTGCCAACCATAGAACTGTTACCCATCAGAAATATAACAAACAGTACCTTTCCCTTCCCCCCCACCCACCTCCCTCGCTCAATCCTCCCTCCCACCACCTTCCTCAGCTGAACCCACCCTCCATCCCCTCAATCCCCACAGAACTGCAACACCAAACTCCAAAACAGCAAATCTCCCAAACCACTTCATCGTCCCCTCCACCCCCAAAAACAGTCATTCAACCCCAGTCCCCCAGCACTTGTGGAGAAAAACAAGGAAGAAAAATAGAATGTTCCTCAGCATTCCCGGTTTGCTGCTTCAGGTTGGCACAGACTGGGGTTCCATCTCACTCCGCCGTCGCCCTCCACCAGACACCCCCTCATTCGCCGGCTCTGGTTGTTCCTGTTGCGCCATCCCGTCTCCCGATGTCTCCACCAACCGCCGCTCCACACTGCCCAGTCCGGCATCCTTCAAGGCCTTCTCGGCCTCCTGTCTGGTCTGCACTCTCCAGTTGTGCGTACCCACTGTAAAACACAATCCAAAGGGATATAGCTACCGGTAACGCACATTCTCCTTGCGCAGCCTGGTAGTGATATGCTCTAAGTCCCTTCGTCGTTGTAGGGTCCCCGCTGCCAGATCAGCATAGATCGCCAATTTATAGCCCTGCCAAACAAACTCCCGGGCTTTCCGCATCTTCATCATTATTTTTTCCTTGAGAAGAAAGTCATGCATGCAGACCACGATATCCCGTGACCGATTAGGACGGCTAGGCCCTAGCGCCCTATGCGCTCTGTCCAGGACCACCGAGAAGGCTTCCTCCTCCCCCTCCAATAAAATGTCTTTGCAGATGGCCTCCGCCACCCGTCTGCTGTCATGGAACTCTGGTTCTTCAGGGACCCCCCATATGCGCAAATTGTTCCGGCGCGTACGATTCTCAAGATCCTCCATTTTAAACAGCATTTGCTCTTTCCAACGCTCCCACTCGTGCACGGAATGCGCCAGTGCCCCTTGCTTGATTTCCACTCTCTCCAGATGCTGCTCTTGCTCCGCTGTTCGCCTACTCAGCTCACCCACCTCCTCTCGCAACTCATTACACACATCACCCACTTCAGATTTAACGGCAGCTAGCTCTGACTTTAGCTCATCGAACCAGGCCTTCAACTCGGCCCTGGTCACATTGTTCACCATCATCGTTTCCCGCTCGGAGTCGGCTGCACGTGGCATCAACCTCTCACCAGAGTCCCGGGGCACGCGGTCTCCCGCCGCCATCTTGGCCTCTCTCCCACCGGCCTGTCCTCCACCATACGCAAATTCCTTCAAATCCGCCGTTTTTTTGCACGTCGTCATCTCGCCGGTGGCACTCTCCACCCGTTCCGCCACCTCTCCCTTCGGTCCGGGGTGTTCTTGCAGGGGGGGTGGGCCTCACTATCCACCACTTTCAGGGTTTAGCTCCGGAGCTCCTCTCCTAAGCTGCCATCCACACCGATGACGTCACTTCCTCCGAAATAAAGAATTTAAAGAAAAAAGTTTCTGCGGTGACAGGAGGACGTCCTGCCGGCTCCGCGGAAAAATGAAAACTGAGGAGAGGCAGTGGAAAAGGCGGGAAGACAGTGCGCAGGCGCGAGGGATGCTCCCAAAAGCTTTCTGATTGGATGCTGGAGACCATTCCCGTGCAGGCTCCGTCGGTACCGACGTACCCATATGTGAAGGCTCATTCCTGCTTGTTCCTGGAGATCTACTCTTTCTCCAGGACCAAGCAGGAAGTCAGTCCTCACATATGGGACTCCCCAGCTTCAGGCTACCGGGGACCCAAAGCTGAACAATGAGCTCCCTCTAGAGCCCCAGCATGCGTGAAAGAATCTTCTCTGAGAACGCCCCCGTATGGTAGCCCAA
This sequence comes from Ichthyophis bannanicus, assembly GCA_033557465.1. Taxonomy (NCBI): domain Eukaryota; kingdom Metazoa; phylum Chordata; class Amphibia; order Gymnophiona; family Ichthyophiidae; genus Ichthyophis; species Ichthyophis bannanicus. Next base: position 712,153,320 of record CM066033.1, on the reverse strand, counting down.
CACCAGGGCCAGAGGGTAGGAGTTGCCTATACCTCAAAGAGATTACAGAGTACCGCCTGTCCAAAAGCACTATCCCTGCGGGACTCCCTCTCGAGGCAGTAGTGGGCTGCAAAAGCCTGGCTTGAAGACCAAGTAGCGGCCCGGAAGATGTCTGCCAGCGGAACAGAGCGGAGATGAGCTACTGATGTGGCTTTCGCTCTGACACGGTGGGCCGTGACTCAACCCTGCAAGGAGAGGCCGGCTGCCCTGTACGCCCAGGCGATACAGTCTGCCACCCAGATGGACAAGGTACGTTTGGAGACAGGTAACCCCAGCTTATTAGGGTCAAAAGATACTAAGAGCTGAACAGCCCTTCGGTGTCCCTGCGTACAGTCAAGGTAGAAGGACAACGCCCTCCTACAGTCCAGGGTATGCAAGACCATTTCAGCCCGGCTGGCATGCGGCCTGGGAAAGAAAGTAGGAAGAACCACCTCCTGATTGAGATGGAAGGAGGAGACAATCTTTGGAAGGAACTTTGGGTGACTCCGTAAGACCACCCTGTTCCTATAGAACCTTGTGTACGGTGCCTCTGAGACCAGAGCTTGTAGCTCACTGACTCGCCTGGCTGAGGTAAGAGCTACCAAAAACAATGCCTTCCAGGAAAGAAAGCATAAAGGACAAGTAGCCATAGGCTCAAAAGGTGGACAAGTAAGTTGTTGCAAGACCACATTCAAATCCCACTCAGGTGCAGGTGGATTAATCGGAGGCTTGAGCAAAAGGAGGCATCTGAGGAAGCGGGCCACCGTCCTCCGCCTCATAGACAACACCAAGAAAGGCATCCTAATGATATTCATTGACATCTCTTCTGCATTTGACACAGTTGACCACAAGACTCTATGGGATAGACTGCAGAACATCGATCTACACAGTGCCACCCTGAATTGGTTCCACTCATATCTAACCGACAGACAAATACAGGTCAAGGTAGGACACAACACATCCCGGCCCATAAAAGTCAAACAAGAAGTGCCACAGAGATCGGCCCTTTCAGCTCTCCTATTCAACCTATACATCCAGCCAATATGTGTCATCATGAAAGAGCACCACATACATTATACAATCTACGCAGATGACATCATGATCTACACACCCATCTCAGTCGACAACCCGGACTACTCCAATATAACATACTGCCTCACACAAATGGCAAACTGGCTTCAGGAAAACAACCTATCAATTAACTACAGCAAGACGGAGGCACTGATCATCACGCGAAACCCGGACTTTATCCCCCCACCCGACATCAAGATAAAAGATGCACTCATACCCATAAAATCAGAAGTAAAGTACCTCGGAGTCATCTTGGACAAAGAACTTAACCTCCAAGCACATTTAGGCAGAACAACCAAAAGCGCATACCACAGAATGCGACTCATCAGAAGACTCAAGCCCCTCCTCGACCCAGAGCACTTTCGCACCGTTTGCCAGGCACTAATAACCCCTCTACTAGACTTCTGGAATCCAATATACACCGGGCTACCAAAGCAGACCCTCAGACCACTACAACTGGCCCAAAACACAGCTGCCTGCATTATATCCGGTACTACAAGACACGATCACATCACACCCATACTGAAAGAACTGCACTGGCTCCCAATCATCTCACGCATCAAATACAAGACTATCATAAACATATTCAAGATCAAACAACACTCTTCTGCCATAAGCCTACACACACCCATACAACCTGACACAAGCACAGGGCCAAGAAGAAGAGGCACCTCCAATCGGGTAAACACCCCAAAAGACTTCACCAAGACCCGCAAAGACACCGCACAACGAGCACTCTCCCTGGCTGCCCCATCCATCTGGAACTCCCTCCCAGATGAACTGAGACTAACCACAGAAATTAAGGACTTCCGAAAACAGCTGAAGACAACCCTGTTCATCGAATACTATGGCCATAGCCCCTGAGCCAACATACAAGTCAGATCATAGTCCCCCCCACCACCCGAAACTGTATATAAGAATGTATAATAGCTCATGATGTATAATAGCGCACTATGTATATAAACCAACTCTAATCATTTCCCCGCCAACACATACACACCACACTGTACACTGCATGAAGACATTTGCCCCCCCCCTTTGATTGTTTGCCATGGAAACCGCTTTGATTGAATGATAAGGCGGTATATAAATATCATTAAATAAATAAAATAAATAAAGAGTGACCCTCCACCGGTGAGCGGTGCACTGACAGAGCACTGAGGTGGACCCGAACAGAGTTGGATTTAAGGCCCAGGTCGGACAGGTGAAGCAAATATTGCAGCACCACTGGCACCAGGCACGAAAAAGGATCCTCCTTGTGCTGAGCACACCAGGTGGAGAACCTACACCACTTGAGGGCATAAGATTTTCTAGTGGAGTGCCTCCTAGAGGCCAAGACCACCTCCTCCACCTCCCTAGGTAGAAGTAAGGGAGCTAGAACTAGCCTTTCAGCATCCAGGCCATCAAATTGAGGGACTGGAGGTTGGGGTGCAAGAGAGATCCCTGATCCTGAGATAGGAGATAGGGTTGCACCCCCAGAGGGAGTGGAGTGTCCACAGCCAGCAGTCCGGGCTCGATACTGGTGTACCGGGCCCAGGCGGGAAAGGGAACCGGCGTCGAATCGAGAAATTACACGGATCCACACCGAAAAATGAACTTTTTCATGGGTGACCACGACACACTTCCGTTGGGCTCCGCGGAATAAAGAAGACTGAGCAAGATGGCACCCTTGGGCGGGAAGAGGACCGCGCATGCGCGCTGCATTCCCAAAGGCTTTCTTTGAAAGCTGGGGAAATGCTCCGCATGGGGGCTCCGTCGGCGCCGACGTCACCCATATGTGAGGACTGACTTCTTGCTTGGTCCTGGAGAATCCAAAGACTTCTCTTTCGCCATGTTCTTGTGCCAGAAATTCTGAAAAACCCATTTCTAATTATACTACCAGAGACATTTTTCAGGCCTAATCCAGATCTTGCTTGTCCAAAACCAGGTAAAAGTGGTATACAAAGAAAATTTTGGGCTAATCAGGAAACAGGAACGAAGATCAGCAAAAATATAAGACACAGTTAAGAGTAGGCTGTCTAGAATCAGCTCCTCTGGAGACATAATAGCTCTTCCTGCAAGATTCCTGCCTTCTAATTCAAGGGTCACCGGTTTAATGCCAGACTGTGACAAAAATTGGAGACAGACCCCCCCTCTTGAATTTCATGTTTATTTTGGATAAAAATGAATGATAATGAAAAGGCCATGCCGCCCACATCAACCTCTGCTCCTCGCAACATTTCAATGGGAGGTATGTGGGTATTTCAGCATTTGGCTCCACCCCTGGGGGGTGGAATCTGAGTGATGTCACTTCCCAAGCTGAAGTGCCGGAATGCCGTTCTAACCCATTCTGGCATAAATTAAGTCCTTCCCCCCTAAAATATCAAGAATTTCAAGATATTACATAGAAATTGAGAGCAGAACGAGAGAAAGTGACATCATTGACCCAGATAGCTACCAAAATTGGGTACTTCGAGGTAATCCCCCTCTCTAACACAAGAACTCCCTCTAAAGTGCTTTCTATGTAGAATTTTGTGCTCCCAACACCATTGGAATGCTATCCCAATAGTTTGTGATGAGTAAAAGGAAAGCGTAAGTTACTCACCTGTAACAAGTGTTCTCCAGGGACAGCCGGAATCAGTCCTCACATATGGGTGACATCGGCAACAACAGAGCCCTCGTGTGGAGCAAATCCCCAGCTTTCAGAGAAAGCCTTTGGGAGTTGCCTCCACACATGCGCAGTCACCTTCCCGCCCAAGGGTGCCATCTTGCTCAGTCAAATGACAGTCAAACAGAACAAAAAATAATAATAGGCCAGCAACTCCAAGGGGAGGAGGGAGGGTCGTGAGGACTGATTCCTGCTGTCCCCGGAGAACACCTTTTACAGGTGTGCTTTCTCCGGGAACAAGCAAGAAGTCAGTCCTCACATATGGGACTCCCCAGCTATAGGCTACCGAGAACCCATAGCTAAAAAAGGCTCCCTCTACAAGAGCTGCAAGCAGCCGCAATAGCAATGCAAACTAAAGGAACAGCACTCCTGTAGCTGAACATAGAAGGGTTGGAGGGCAGGAGTTGCCTAGACCTCAAAAAGGTTACGAGTACAGCTTGGCCGAAGGCACTGTCCCGTCGGAACTCCCTATCCAGCCAATAATGGGTTGCGAAAGTCTGACTTGAAGACCAGGTGGCGGCCCGGCAGATGTCTACCAAAGGAACAGAGCGCAAATGAGCCACTGATGCCGCTATGGCCCTGACCCTATGGGCCGTAACACAACCCTCCATTGGAAGCTCGGCTGCCTTGTATGCCCAGGCAATGCAGTCTGCCACCCAGGTGGACAGCGTACGCTTTGATACCGCTACACCCAGCTTACTGGGGTTGAAAGATACGAAAAGCTGAGAAGCCTTCCGATGCGGTTGTGTACGCTAGATATAGAAGGCCAACGCCCTCTTAAAGTCCAGGATATGCAAGACAGACTCTGCCCGACTGGCAATCGGCCTGGGAAAAAAGATAGGCAGAACCACCTCCTGGTTGAGGTGGAACGAGAAGACCACTTTCAGAAGGAACTTGGGGTGCGTACGAAGCACTATCCGGTTCCTATAGAACCTGGTATAGGGTCTTTCCGACACTAGGTCCGCCGAGCGGATGTGAGTGCCACCAGGAAAACCACCTTCCAAGAGATAGCGTAGATGGCAGGTAGCCATCGGTTCAAAGGGCGGCCTAGTAAGCTGCCCCAATACCACATTCAGATCCCACTTGATCACCAGGGGGCAGTCTGGGGGTTTCAAGAGAAGTAAGCCTCTCAGAAACCGAGAGACCAAGGGGTGGGCGGAGAGAGGCTTCTCATCCATGGAAAAGTGGTGCGCCGCAAGGGCACTGAGGTGCACCCTGACAGAGTTGGACTTCAGGCCCAAATCAAAGAGGTGGAGAAGGTATTGCAGAACCACCCCTACCGGGCAAGAGAAAGCATCTACCTCCCGCTCCTTGCGCCACGACGCAAACCTGCGGCACTTCAAGGCGTACGTCCGTCTAGTCGACGACCTCCGCGAGGCCAGCAAGACCTCTTCAATCCTCTTTGGAAGGAGGAGCGGAGCGAGAACTACACTTTCAGCAGCCACGCCATCAAATTGAGGGAGCTGAGATTGGGGTGCAGAAGAGAGCCCCCTCCTGAGATATGAGGCGTGGGGAGGACCCCAGGGGAATGGGCGTCTCCACCGCTAGCTGCAGAAGAAGCGGGAACCAGGGTTGCCTTGGCCGCCGTGGGGCAATGACTGAGGCTCTGTCCTGGAGAATCTTGAACAGCGTCTTGGCCACCAGAGGTGGCGGGGGGAAAGCATACAGAAGGTCCCCGGGACCATGATATCAAAAACGCATCGGCGGCCACCCTGTGCGGGTGGGGTTGCCTGGAGCAGAAATGGGGCAACTGGTGATTGTCCGGACTTGCAAACAGGTCCATCACCGGCTGCCCCCAGGTCTGGAAGAGCCAATTGGCTACCCTGCGGTCCAGCTGCCATTCGTGGGGTTGAAGAATCCTGCTGAACCTGTCGGCTAGCCAGTTGTCCTGGTCTGGCAGGCAGACTGCTAGGAGACAAATGCCATGCCGGGCTGCAAAGGAGCATAGGTCCAGGGTTTCCTGACATAGGGGATGGGACCCCGTACCACCCTGTTTGTTCACATAGAACATGTCCACCTGGTTGTCTGTCTGCACTAAAACAGGTTCGTTGGCCAGACGCTGCCTGAAAACCTCCAGGGCTAGGCAGATGGCATGGAGCTCCAAGAAATTGATTTGTTGGGTCCTCTTTCGGAGACCATACCCCCTGGGTACTGAACCCCTGGCAATGCGCCCCCCAGCCCAGCAGGGATGCATCTGTAGTAAGGATTCTCATGTGCAGAGGAGCCTGGAAAGGCATTCCCACCTCCAAGTGCTGCGGTTGGAGGCACCAGGCCAGGGACCGTACCAGATGCCTGGACACTTCGACCTTGTCCCAGAGGTGCCCTGTGGCCTGAGACCACTGGTCTCAGACACCATTGAGCTGTCTGCATGTGGAGGCCGGCATCTGGGGTCACATGGAAGTGCTTTGCGGACACTGCAGACCTGCGACTCACTTGTCCTGCCAGAGCCAGAAGCCTTCTTGCTCTGTCTGCAAGCAGATAGGCCTTTTGCTTGAAGGGTGTCGATTCTGGCCCCAATGAACTCCAGCTGCTGAGTCGGAGTGAGGCTGGACTTGGGGGTAGTTGATCACAAACCCTAAGTGTTGCAGCACCTGGATGGTGCGGGTTGTGGCCTGATGGACCTCACTGGCTGAAGTGTCTCTGATGAGCCAGTCATCGAGATAGGGGAAGACGAAGACCCCTTGGAGCCTGAGAAAGGTGGCAACCACTGCCAAGCACTTTGTGAACACCCTGGGGGCCAATGCCAGGCCAAAGGGGAGTACCCTGTACTGGTAGTGACTGCCTTCCACCACAAAGTGCAGATACTGCCTGTGCCTGGGGTGTATTAGGATGTGTGTATACGCATCCTTTAGGTCTAAGGAGCATAGCTAGTCTCCCTGGCGGAGGTAAGACAGCAATATTCCAAGGGAGAACATCTTGAACTTCTCCCTCACCAGGAATTTGTTGAGGTTGCGCAGGTCGAGGATGGATCTGAGGCCTCCTTGTCCTCTTTGGCACCAAAAAGCACCTGGAGTAGAAGCACCTGCCCTACAGGTGGTGGGGCACCGGTTCTACCCCCTAATCCTCGAGAAGACCCGCCAACTACTTCAGGTCCCCCGGGAAGTAATGAGGAGGCAACTGGGCCAGGTGAAGAAGATCGCCCTCCCGGACTACCTGCAAAGCCCAGGCATCGGTGGTAATGGCTGTCCACCTGTGGGTATACAGAGCAAGCTGGCCTCCTGTGATCTGCCTGTCTCCTGTGGGAAGAGGGACCATGCTGTAGGAGTCAAAAGCCATTGCCATGCTGGGCTGGAGCCGGTGCCTGGGGTTTCGGGGCTTTCTGCTTACACGGGCCATGCCCCTGTCCCTTGGCCTGCTGTCCGTTGGGGAGCCGGGGAGGCCTGAAAATGGGGGTAGCATCAGTAAGCAGCACCCTTCCTCGGGTAAAAGGGCTTTTTACCCAAGCCCTTCTTGCAAGAAGGGGCAGAAGTCTTCTTGGAGAGTTGTGTCCATGTCATGTACTCGGTCTCCAGCTCTGTGGCCTTGTCGGTCATGGGTTTGCCAAAGAGATTCTCCCCTTGGCATGGAACATCGACCAACTTGTACTGAACCCATTGTTCGAGGTCCGACGACTGCAGCCATACCTGGCGGCGTGCACCGATGCCAGCCGCAGCTACCCGGGCCACCGACTCGAACCAGTCATAGGCCGCCCGAGACAAACTTCGAGCACTCATGGACAGGCTTTGGACAGGCCCCTGAAGCGCTGCAAAGGTTTCTTGGAGACCAGCTGAGAACCCGGCGAGTTCCTTCACCAGGTCTCTCAGGTAGAAACATAGAAACATGATGACAGAAAAAGACCACATGGCCTATCTAGTCTGTCCTTCCATAACAACAACTACAACAGTCCACTTTTTACCTTTAGAGATCCTCTGTGTTGGTCCCATGCTTTTTTGAATTCAGTTACTGTCCTCATCTCTACCACCTCCACTGGGAGACTATTCCATGGATCCACTACTCTTTCCGTAAAGAAATATTTCCGCATATCACTCCTGAATCTATCTCCCTTCACCCTCATCCCATGTCCCCTCGTAGCAGAACTTGCTTTCAATTGAAAGAGGCTCTCTCCCTGAACATTTATGCCACGGAGGTATTTAAACATCTCAATCATATCACCTCTATCCCGCCTTTCCTCTAAGGCGTACATATTAAGATCCTTAAGTCTGTCCTCATATGCTTTATAACGAAGCCCATTAATCATTTTAGTAGCAACCCTCTGCACCGACTCCATCCTGTTCACATCCTTTTGAAGGTGCGGTCTCCAGAATTGCACACCATACTCCAAATGAGGTCGCACCAAAGACTTATACCGAGGCATTATCACCTCCTTTTTTCTGCTAGCCATTCCTCTCCGTATGCACCCAAGCATCCTTCTAGCTTTTGCCGTCGCCTTTTCTACCTGTTTAGCTACTTTAAGATCATCAGACACAACCACGCCTAGGTCCCGCTCTTCTTTAGTGGACAAAAGTACTTCACCTCCTATACTGTATTGCTCCCTTGGATTGCTGCAGCCCAAATGCATGACCTTACATTTTTTAACATTAAATCCCAGCTGCCAAATTCTAGACCATTCTTCAAGCTTAGCTAGATCCCTCCTCATGTTATCTACCCCTTCCTGGGTGTCTACTCTATTGCAGATTTTGGTATCATCCGCAAAGAGGCAAACCTTACCCGACAGCCCTTCCGCTATATCACTAACAAAGATGTTAAAAAGAATCGGACCAAGGACAGATCCCTGGGGCACACCACTGGTAACATCCTTCTCCTCAGAGTGAGCTCCATTTACTTGTACTCTTTGTCGCCTCCCACCCAACCAATTTCTAACCCAAGCAGTAACTTTAGGGTCCATCCCTAGGGTGCTCAGTTTGTTTATACATGCCCATGTACAGCTGGTATGCCTAGATCCGACAAGTCAGCACTGAACCCTGGAAGCACTTCTTGCCGAGGGCATCCAAGTTGTGGGCCTCCCTGCCAGGAGGCACTGAGGAGTACATCTTCTGGCTCTTCAGCCTGCGCATGGCTGACTCCACATCCATGGAGTTGTGCGGCAGCTGCGACTTTTGAAACCCAGGACTCCGGCGGACTCGATACATCGAGTCGAGCCATTTGTTGATCACTGGCCCAGACACCGGTGTCTCTCACATGCGAAGCATCAGTCGTTCCAGGATCGGAGGCACAGGTACAGTAAGGGCCTCCCGGGGGGTCTCATACTGGAGAATCTTGAGCTCGTTGGCTCGAGGATCCTCCTCGGACTCCGTGGGGATTGCCAAAGCCTTAGACATATCCCGCACGAAGTCCAAGAACCTCATGTCCTCCGGAGGTGAGGTTCTCCGAGGCTCGGATCCTTATGCTGGCGGGTAAAGCACAGTTACTTACCTGTAACAGGTGATCTCTGTGAACAGCAGGAATAAATCTTCACATATGTGTACGTCGGTACCGACGGAGCCTGCGCGGGAACGCTCCCCAGCGTCCAATCAGAAAGCCTTTGGGAGCATCCCACAGCGCCTGCGTGCTGCTTTCCCGCCTTTCCAACTGTCTCTCCTCAGTTGAGTTTTATAGCTGAGACAAAGAGGGAGAGAGAGGGAAAGGAAGAGAGATAGAGAGATAGAGACAACTCTTAGGGGAGGTGGGTGGGTTGTGAAGACTTATTCCTGCTGTTTCCAGAGATCACCTGTTACAGGTAAGTAACTGTGCTATCTCCATGAACAAGCAGGAATGAGTCTTCACATATGGGGACTCCCTAGCTTTTGATGCCAGGGAGAGAGCCCATAAGTTGTGTGTCCCTGGGACAGGGCTGCACTTCCGCACCTGGATCTCCGGCATCCCATGAGGGATGGTGGGTAGGAGTTGATTAAGTATGGAACAGGTGTTTGAGAACAGCCTGACCAAACAAGGCATCCCGGCGGGAGTCTTTGTCTAAGAAGTAATGGGCTGTGAAGGTATGAACTGAGGCCCAAGTGGCTGCTCGACAGATGTCATCAATAGACACAGAGTTCAGATGAGCCATTGAGGCTGCCATGGCTCTCACATTGTGAGCTGTGACATGGCCCTCCAGAGAAATGTTCTTGCTGTGATAGGCGAAAGAAATACATTGGGCAATCCAGTTGGAAAGAGTTCTCTTGGAGACTGGTTCTCCCAAATGAGAAGGATCAAAAGCAACAAAGAGTTGGGAAGACTTTCTATGTTGCTGTGTCCTCTAAGTAAAAAGCTAGAGCTCTTTTACAGTCCAGGGTATGAAGATTCCTCTCTGCACTTGATGCATGAGGTCCTGGAAAAAAGACAGATAGGTAGACCTCTTGGTTGAGGTGAAAATGAGAGACCACCTTAGGCATAAAGTGTGGATTAGTCCTAAGGACCACCTTGCCATGATGGAACCTTGTATAAGGTGGATTAGCTACTAGTGCTTGCAATTCACTGATGCGGCGTGCTGATGTGATTGCAATGAGAAAGATAACCTTCCAAGAAAGGTATTTCAAGGAGGTAGTAGCTAAAGGTTCAAAAGGCGGCTTGATAAGCTGACCAAGAACCAAATTTAAGCCCCATGCCACCGGAGGTGGTCTAATGGGAGGCTTTGTTAAAAGGAGGCCTCTCATGAACCTTGCTACAAGGGGATGAGAGGAAACAGGTTGTCCATTTAGAGGCCTGAGGGAAGCTGCAATAGCACTCAGATGGACTCTTACTGAATTTGTCTTAAGGCCTGCATTAGAGAGATGCAGGAGATACTCCAGCAACGATTCCAGAGGTATTGACCGGGGGGGTTAAGACCCTTTCCAGAACACCAGATGGTAAACCTTTTCCACTTGAAGGTGTAAGAACGTCTAGTGGAAGGTTTTCTGGAAGCATAAAGACCATCTTTCACTTGTTGAGAAAGAGGAAGATCCTGGAGATCTAGGCCTTCAGCAACCAAGCCCTGAGATGCAGAGACTGGGGATTGGGATGCCACAACTTTCCGTCCTCCTGAGAGAGGAGGTCTGGAGCAGACTCTAACTCTAGGGAGGGAGCTTGAGAGAGATGTAGAAGCAGAGGGTACCACACCTGCCGTGGCCAATGTGGAGCTATGAGAATCATGTGGCCTCTGTCTCTCTGAAGCTTGAACAGGGTTTTGGGAATTAGGGGAATGGGTGGAAAGGCATACAGGAAGTCTTGACCCCAGTGAAGGAGGAAAGCATCCCTTGCCTGAGTCCCCTGAGCCAGAGTTCTGGAACAGAACCGTGGAAGTTTGGCATTCCACGGACTTGCAAAGAGGTCTATGTCCGGGGTTCCACAAATTTGAAAAATCTTGGATACCTGGTCCATATGTAGGGACCACTTGTGTGGAAACAGAACTCGACTGAGTCTGTCCGCCCAAGAGTTTTGAACACCTGGAAGAAAGACTGCCAGAAGATGAATGTGATGCTCTCTGGTGAGGGCCCAAAGTCGCAGAGCTTCGTTGCAAAGCGACAGAGAGCCAGTTCCTCCCTGCTTGTTTATATAGAACATGCCTACTTGATTGTCCGTGTGGACAAGGACTGTCTTGTGGCTGAGCAAGGTGTGAAAAACTCGCAGAGCAAGGAAGATTGCTCTGAGTTCCAAGAGATTGATATGTAGACAAGTCTCCTGTGGGGACCAGATGCCCTGGGTGGAGAGGTCCTGAAGATGAGCTCCCCAGCCCATTGGAGAAGCATCTGTTGTAAGAGTTGCCTGGGGTAGAGGCTGTTGAAAAGGAGACCCCAGCAACAGGTTTTGAGGGGACTTCCACCACTGGAGGGACAAAATGAGGCGACTTGTGTTTGCTATTTTGTCGGACAGGCAGCCTAATGCCCGGGTCCATTGGGTGGATAAAGTCCACTGAGCTGCTCTCATGTGAAGGCGAGCATATGGTACCACATGAACAGTGGATGCCATGTGGCCTAGCAACTGTAACATCTTTTGAGCAGTTAGTAGGGGTTTTGACTCTGCTTGAGACGTTAACTGCATCAAGCGAAGGCAGCGGGCCTGGGGAAGATAGGCCCTTGCCTTTGTGGTATCCAGCAGTGCCCCTATAAACTCCAGGGACTGAGTAGGGATCAAATTGGATTTTGGGATGTTTATTACCAGCCCTAAATATTGAAGGATACGCATTGTGCAGGTTAGAGCAGTCTTGGCCTCTGATTGAGTGGGAGCTCGAATGAGCCAGTCGTCCAGATAAGGGAAGACAAATATTCCCAGGGTGCGCAGAAAAGCAGCAACCACTGCCATGCATTTTGTGAACACCCGTGGTGCAGAGGCCAGGCCAAAGGGGAGCACTTTGTATTGATAGTGCTTCTCCTGGAAAAGGAACCGAAGGAACCTTCTGTGAGTTGGATGGATGAGAACATGAGTGTATGCATCCTTGAGATCTAGAGAACAAAGCCAATCCTGACTGTGAAGGTACAGCATTATACAAAAACCCCCAAATATGATGGAAAATTGAACATGCCTAATACCCATCCATCAACAAACAAAAATCCATCCTTCTTACTGCATTTCTTGTGTCGGAGCCTGCCGAGGGAGGGCTGGAACAGTATAACCAACCCCCTCCAGACGGCAAACTTCTTTTATTTTATTATCACCCCAAATAGTAATTAAACAGTCACTTATCTTCATGAATATAAAACCAAACTCTTCTCATTCGCTTCTTGTTCACCGAAGTAGTTGCTAATAACAAAAGTTGCACGACGTGCACGTTTCGGGAAAACCCTGTTTCAAGTGCTCCAAACTGTTCATTCATGCAACAAAAACGCCTGATTGGTTGATCCCCTGTTTAAATATCAGGTGTCTATCTTGTGCCATTGAATGAAGTTCAACCCGGGACCGCGAGGACGGCGTTTTTGTTGCATGAGAACATGAGTGACTGTTTAATTACTATTTGGGGTGATAATAAAATAAAAGAAGTTTGCCGTCTGGAGGGGGTTGGTTATACTGTTCCAGCCCTCCCTCGGCAGGCTCCGACACAAGAAATGCAGTAAGAAGGATGGGTTTTTGTTTGTTGATGGATGGGTATTAGGCATGTGAAGGTATAGCAGCAGAGTTCCTAGAGAAACCATCTTGAATTTCTCTTTGACTAGGAATCTGTTCAATTCTCTGAGATCTAAAATGGGCCTGAAGCCTCCTGTTTTCTTTGGGATAAGAAACACGGGGAGTAGAACCCCGTGCCCTGTTGTTGAGAAGGCACTTCCTCTATTGCCCCCTGAGCTAGAAGAGTGGCAACCTCCTGCTCTAACAGGCTGAGGAGGGAGGTTGGAGAATTGAACTGGTGCACTCTTGTGAGAGAGGGCAAGCTGGAAAAATGAAGCTTGTACCCCTCTCTTATGATGGAGAGTGTCCAATGCTCTGCTATGATTTGCCCCCATCTGGGAGCAAAGTGACATAACCTTCCTGGGATGGTGGAGGGCTCTGGTCCTTCTAGAGCCAGGAAGGCTAAATTCTCTAGCAGAGAGTCAAAGGCCCTGAGGAGGCTGAGATTGCTGGGCTGGAACAGGCCTCACAGCCTTTGCCTTGCTCTGTTTGGAGGATTGCTGACGTTTGGAAGGAAACTGAGCTGCAGAAGATGCTCTCTGACTATAAGCAGGATAGGATCTTCCCTTTTTAGAAAACGGTGTTTTCTTGAACAACCTTTTTTTAGCAGGAGCAGCAGTAGATTTGGATAGTCTATCCAAAGCAGAATTTTCAGCATCCATTTGATTGACTTTTGCTTGCCAATCTTTACCAAACAGATTCTCACCTGTACAAGGGATATTTCCTAATTCATCTTGGACCCAGGTCTCCAAATCAGATGCTTGAAGCCAAGCAATCCTACGTGCACCTATAGCTATAGCTGAGGCTCTGCTTACGCATTCAAAGGAGTCGAAAGCTGCACGGTTGGAGATATCCTGGGCATGTTTGAGCCCAGAGAGAAATTCTGGTCTTTTACTGTCCGACATAAAAGGACTTAAAGTCAGCAAATGGTCAGTAACTTCTTTTAAGAACATTCCCATGTAGAGACTATAGGAATTAATTCTCGCAGCAAGCATGGAAGCTTGGAAGACTCTTCTACCAAAAGCATCCAGGGTTCTACATTCACGTCCTGGAGGATTAGAGGCATGTCTCTTGGCACTTCTAATCTTTCTCATTGCAGACTCAACCACAATAGAGTGGTGAGGAAGCTGAGTTTTATGGAAACCAGGACAAGGAGGGACACGATACATGGTGTCTAACCTGCGAGAATGAGGAGAGGTGGATAGAGGTGCTTCCCACATCCTTAACATGAGATCATACAGAATCTCATGAATAGGCAAGGTAGCTGCCTCTTTAGGAGTTTTAGGATATTGTAGAATATCTAACTCCTTAGCTCTAGGCTCTGACTCTGGGGCTACTGTAATAGAGAGACCCCGAGCCACCTCTCTGATAAAGTCTTGAAAAGACAAGTCCTCTGGAGGAGACATCCTTCGTTTAGGAGAGGACTCCTCCTGTGAAAGAAGCATCGCTGCATCGACAGACTCCTCAGAATCCTCAGAGTCATCAGAGGAATCGAAGTATCGTCTGTCGGGATGCTCTTGCAAAGCCCGATACCCATACCGACCGGGATCGGTATCGGGAATCATCGGTACCGGGGTATCAGTACTGGAGGGCTGCAGAGGGCAGAGTACCAGCATAGCTGACACCGATGCCGATGCCACTGGTACCGGAATTGGTGCCAATGGCGGTAACAGAGCCGGTACCGGCGGAGTAGTCTGTTGCGGTACCACGGGCGTCGATGCCACAAGGAAAGCCGCCAGACTGCATTCGATGGACAGAATCCTCTGATCCATCGACGCTGCCAATGCCTGGAAGTCGGTACTGGTGGAAGCCACCGGTACCCCAGAGTATGGCACCAGGAGATCTGTTGAGGCCACGCCATCTAGATCATCCTGGAACCCCGATGATGATGCTTTAGAAGCCGAAGCCTCCCGCCAGGGTAATTTTGCCGGTGCAGAATCCTCGAGGGCAAGGCCAGGGGCATCTCGATGCTTAGAAGGAGATTTGCCCTTCGAGGACCGGCTGGATTTATGTTTAGTTACCTGAGATCCATGTGAGGAGGAAGAAGCCCTGGAAGACGTCTTTGCCACCAAAGCTGCATCAGAGGGTAACAGGGTACTGAGCTTGGCAGCTCGGTTCTGTCGACCTCTCAGACATCATGGAACAGGACACACAATCTTTAATGGAATGGTCAGGGCCTAAACATTTTAGACACCAGTCATGGGTGTCGGTGACGGAGATAGTACCGCCACATTTTGTGCACTTCTTAAATCCTGAGGCAGGTTTTTCCATATTTAAGGAAAAGGGTTTTGGGCCCAAGGCCCAAAACTGAAGTACACCTGAAGAAAAATAATGGAAAAAAGTCTTTTTTTTTTTTAAAAAGAAAAGAATAAGAACCGGCGGTACTGGTATAGCGTAGAGGAAGGCAGATGCGACAGAAAAGAAATAAAGAAAAAATAAGGAAATTCTTCTGCGGTGACAGGAACACGACCTGCTGGCTCCGCGGAAAAACAACAACTGAGGAGAGATAGTTGGAAAGGCGGGAAGGCAGCACCCAGGCGCTGTGGGATGCTCCCAAAGGCTTTCTGATTGGACGCTGGGGAGCGTTCCCGCGCAGGCTCCGTCGGTACCAACGTACCCATATGTGAAGACTCATTCCTGCTTGTTCCTGGAGATTGCAGGGACTCCTCATCTTCGGTTTTCCACGCCCACGCATCCGAGGAGGAATCGAGGGGCTCGGGAATCGATGGCTCCGGGGCCGACCACCCCGACGCCGGTATGCTCGACGGCGGCGGCGGCGGCGGCGACCTCAGTCCTGAATGAGAGGCCGAGTGAGACCTTGGCTGAGGATCGAGCCCGAAAGGCTTAGAGGATCAGCTCGACCTCCGGGGTAGACTTCCATGTCGAGGGCCTGGTGGTCGGGATGGAGGAACCAAACAGGCCAGTTATCAGCGCCCGCTGCTGCTCCATGAAGGAGTGAAACTGCGCTCCAAGGCTACCATTCTGGACTCGAGTCCGGAAGGCTCCGCAGCCACTGGCTCGGGCCCTGACACAGTCAGGCCCAATGCCGGTTCCCCCAGAGGGGAGTCCTCGACGAGGACAGTTGGTACTTGTCTCAGCTGAGCCATGTACCGACGAGGCATCTCTGCCAGG
The DNA here is from genome assembly GCA_033557465.1 of Ichthyophis bannanicus. Lineage (NCBI taxonomy): Eukaryota > Metazoa > Chordata > Amphibia > Gymnophiona > Ichthyophiidae > Ichthyophis > Ichthyophis bannanicus. Next base: position 712,137,401 of record CM066033.1, on the reverse strand, counting down.
CGCTCCTTCTCCGAAGATCCTGGCTGGCGCTTGGGGCTCCACGACAGGCCCCGGGAGGAGCCGGGTTGCTCGGAGCCATCCAGAGACACCACCTTCGAGGATTTCTTCTTCCTCTTGTGCTCCCTCGAGGGAGACCCCCTCTCCGAGGAACCTCAACGCTGCTCGGGCTCAGAATGCTCCCCCTGAGACGTGGAGGCCTCAGACATCTGGGCTCTCAGAGGCAAGGACTCAGAAAAAATTCTATCATGCTGCTTCTGGCGGCTCTTCAGGGCCTTAGAGGACATTTTCCTACATGGGCCACAGACCAACCGGTCATGGTCAGGTCCGAGGCACTGGAGACAGCAGTCATGCGTATCGGTGAGGAACATAAGTTTCACACACCAATCGCATTTCTTAAATCCGCTGGCAGCCATCGGGGGAAAAGGGCCCCTTGCAAAGTCGAAGACCTGAGCTGCCAGTGAAAAAGAAAAAACGGCGTGAATGCCAGTCACGAAGGACCAAAGCCGAAAATAAAGACGGACTCAATACTGGCATACCGAGCCGAAGGCAGGAAGAGGTACAGGTGTCGACCTGTCGAAAACAGGAGAAAGATCAACTTTTTTTCGGGGACACAAGGTCTACGTCCGAAGGGCTCTGCGGAAAAAAAGAGACTGAGCAAGATGGCACCCTTAGGTGGGAAGGGGACCGCGCATTCGTGGTGGCAACTCCCAAATGCTTTCTCTGAAAGCTGGGGATTTGCTCCGCATGAGGGCTCCATCGGCGCCGACATCACCCATATACGAGGACTGACTTCCTGCTTTGTTCCCGGAGAAGCAGTTAGACCTCCATAAATATACAGGTACGGCCGAGTTGCCCAAAGAGGAAAAAATAGCTGTCAGTGAGAAACTGAGGAAAAAAGAAGGGGCCAACTGGAATAGCTAGGAGAGTGAACCAGAGATTGAGGCAGATGAGCAACTTAGTCCTGCAGAGTTCTGACAGTGGTTTTGAGATCTTAAAACTGAAAAAACTGTGGAGGGATTAGAGATTGTGACATTTGCTACAGACCTCTGAAGTGATATTGCCGAGATCAGATGCCTGGTAGAAGTGGTGAGGAGAGGCTAGATGAACAAGGAGATGCCATGGCTGAGCTGGAAAAAACATATTTCCGCCTTGGCGTGTTCTCATTCAGAGCAGATGGACAAAGTGGAAGATACTGAAAATCGGGACCAGTGAAATTACTTAAGATTTCAGGGTACTCCCAGAGCTGTCAATTTGAAGATTGCTTTCAAGCAGTCAACAGTATAGTAAAAGCGTTGCTGGCCAAAGATACTGATCAAGAGGACCTGGTGGTAATTAAATTGGATTAGGCCCAGAAAAATAAACCTGCCTTGGGATGTAATAGACTTCTTCCATAACTACTCGTTGAAGCAGCAGGGCCTTTTTTTGGGAGACACATGAAGTTGATATTTTTGAAGATCTGTTGGCCACCACACTGAAAAAGCACAGAGAATTGAGAAATACTACTGGCAAGCTTTGTGATATAGGAATAAAACATTGCTGGCTTTTTCCTTTTGTGTTGATAGTCATTTGGGAAGCAAAACTATGATGCAAGCATGGCTAGCCAAGAAAGGTTATCAGAGTTGCTTCAGCTACCGTGGAGATCATTAATGAGATGGCAATGAGTGGAGTGGGGAAAAGAAAAACTATGTCACTACTCAAGTGAAGCCTCTGTATTGATGGTGACAACATTGGCATGGGATAAAGAGGGCCTGAACTGAAAACCTAGAAGAGAGACTGCTTTTTATCTGTACAACTTAAACATTGGGAGTGAAGTTTATTTGGACAGCGTGGATGGGGGGGGGGGGGGGGATTTGAATAGATTGTGAGAAGCAAATGAAGAGGTTGTACAAGCTCTTGAATGAAGTGGAAGAACTATTAAGGGGCGTTATGTGAGATTTGTGATATTGCAGAGGTTGGGGGAAGCTATATTATTGTGGGATAGTTGGCAGTTTGGAGGAAGAGAAAGGCCTCGAATGATAGGAGATATATAAATGTTGAGAAGGGGGATTGCCTAGGGGAGTTTTATGTGGTGGAATTCACTCTTCTGGTGTTGGTTGGGCTGAATGTTTGGTTTGTCAGCCCTAGTATGTGAGGAAGTGGTGTGGAAGGGGATTCTGATGGACATCTGACCAAAAAAATAATACCATTAGCCTTTTGGATCTTTTCAATTGTAATTATATTCATTGTTATATGGGGGAGGTGGTGTTAATGACTTAGGGTAAGGGGGCTCTACCAGGTTTTTAAGACAAGTAACACAATTCTTATAATCATATATAATGTTAAGGGGTTATATATGCCTCAAACATTCTCTGATATTAAAGAACTTAGCAAGTTGACATTTTACTTACCAGTTAATGTCCTTTCCTTGAGTCTTGCTAAACCAGTCCAGACAAGTGGGTTGTGTTCCCCTACCAGCAGATTGGTGGAGACAAAGTACCAGTGAAAAGTCCAGGTTTCAATGACATCATTCCCATGCCTCTATTTGCCTCAGCCACTAAAAATCCCTTCAGTATTCATTTCAAAGCATATGGAAGAAACATAGCAAGCCTCACACAACTACAACCAGGGACAACAATGAGTGATCAACAGTAGAGAACTATATAAAGGAAAGCATAAACATAAGTCTGTCAGTAGATAATGAACCTGAAGAGCCAAGTATAAAAATCAGAGCGGACCTAAGGGTACAGCAGCAGAAGAACAGAGCAATATAGTTCCAAGGGCAAACCCTGGACTGGTCTAGCATGAGTTCTTTAACATCAGAGAACATTTGAGGCAGATTTAACCTCTTGACATTATATATGATTATAAGAATCTTGCTGACATTTTTTCCAGGGAAATAGGACAGACATCTAGGGGGCTCCACGGAAAAAAGGTGACAGGCAAGATAGCACCCTTGGGTGGGAAAGAGACACGTATGTGTGGTGCATCTCTCAAAGGCTTTCTTTGAAAGCTGGGGAGATGCTTCCGCGTGGGCTTCATCGGCACCGACATCACCCAAATGTGAGGACCGACTTCCTGCTTGTTCCAGGAGAATAGAGATTATGTAATGGAAAATGATACGGGAGTAGTATCTATGTCTGTGTTGTGGACGATCTGAAGACGGCAATTATGGCTGTTGATGTGGGCTAACATAAGAAAGAAGAAGAAGAGAAAGGAAAAAGTGCAATATTTATTACAGAAATTAACAGAATGTAAAAGGGAGAATGTGTGATGCCCTACAGATGTCTTGCAGAGGAAAGTACTTCAGATTAGAATTAAGAGACTGTCTTTTCGAGACAGTTTCATTTGGGTTGCAGTAGATAAAGCAGCAATGTTTTGAACTTGGTAATAAGACTGGGAAATCGCTGGTGGTGCAGCTGAAGTTGCAGAGAACAAGAAATCATATTATAAAATTAGAGCACAAGATGGGCAGGTGATTCCAAAGCCAACTTCATAAAAGATAGGTTTGCTCAGTTTTAAAGACCTATACATTTCTGAGCGGACAAGCTCCAAATCAGAGATGGGAGAGTATCTTGCATAGATATGGTTATCACAAAAATCTTAGCTAACCGCTTAAATCAGATTATTGGATTTTTAGTGCATGAAGATCAAAGCAGGTTTCCTCCCTGATAGGCAAACTAGGGATAATATCAAAGAGGGTCCTGTTGTTGAAATGGTTATTAAGGGACCGAGAAATGCCTGCTCTGTTTTTTATCACTGATGGAGATAAAGCATTTGATAAGAGTTGAGTAGGCATTTATGCTTGTGGTATTATGTCAGATGGAATTTGGACCTAATTTTCTGACTTGGGTCAGTGCACTCTATAGTTATCCAAAAGCATGAGTTAAGGTAAATGGAGAGTACTCTACTTCTTTTGCTTTAAGAAGGGGGGATGGCAGAGAACTGCCCACTCTCGGGGGCAACGAGTGTCGGGGGACTCCTCATCCTCCGTCTCCCACTTGGAGTAATCCATTGAGGACTCATAGGTGGGTTGCTCTGCAGGCCTCGGGACCCCCGAGGCTCTGCTGCTGGGGATGACCGCGGTCCCATCGAGCGGGACTCGGATCGAGACCTCGGCCGAGGATCAACTCAAGGCTTAAGGACCTCGAGGATCGGCTCGGCCTCCGGGAACATCTTGAATGTTAAGAGCCCGGTGATCAGGGTGGATGAACCGGTCGTGCCGGACAACAGCGCCCGCTGCTGGTCCATGAAGGCAGACAAACTGCGCTCCAAGGTCGCCATTCTGGACTCCAGACCAGAAGGTTCCGCAGCCTTCGGTGCGGGCACTGAGGGACTCGGGCCCGATGCTGGCTCCCCCAAAGGGGAATCCTCGATGAGGATAGTACCTGGGGACAGAGGCTGGTTCGCGGTTTAATCTTTGCAGGCCGCTTCTTCATCGATGCCTCGGTCGAGCGTCTCGGACTGCGGGATCAGGCTCGGGGAGCACCTGGCCGGTCGGAACCATCCAAGGACGCTGCCTTTGACGGTTCCTTCTTCTTCCTGAGTTCCCTTGAGGGAGACACCCTCTCTGAGGACCCAAGATGAGGCATGGGTTCGGAAGGCTCCACCCGAGATGCTGGGGCCTCAGACGAGGCCCTGGCCTTTGGAGGCACCGGGAACTAGGAGAAAAACTTTACGCGATGCTGCTGGTGGCTCTTGAGGGCTTTACTGGACATTCTTTTGAAGAAACCACAGGCCGCCGGGTCGTGGTCTGGCCCAAGGCAACGGAGACAGCAGTCATGTGTGTTGGTTAAGGACATTATTTTAGAGCACCGATCACACTTCTTAAAGCTACTGGTAGCCATGGGGGGAAAAAAGTACCCCTGCAAGGTCGAAGACTCTCCAGTCTGCCAGTGGAGAAAAAAGGCATGAAGACGCCAGGAAAAGAAAAGAATGAAAACTACAAAAATAGACCGATCTGACACCGAGGCAACAAGGTCAGTAGGCGTGAAAAGTACCAGTGTGATACCGCAGATCAGTATGAAACTCAGAGAGAAAAATCAACTTTTTCCGGGGACAAGCCAGAAAAACATCTGAAGGGCTCTGCGGAAAAAAGGAGACTAAGCAAGATAACACCCTTGGGTGGGAAGGGGACCATGCATGCATGGTGGCATCTCCCAGAGGCTTTTTTGAAAGCTGGGGGGATGCTTCCATGAGGGCTCCGTCGGTGCCGTCACCCATATGTGAGGACTTATTTCTTGCTTGTTCCCGGAGAAAATTATGATGCAGATGAAGAGTGAATGGGGTTTGGGGGTCCTGGAATTGAAAAGGTATTGGACAACTGCGCAACTGGTGAGACCTTTGGGGTTCACTTGGCTCCTAAGCAGTGGGTGAAGGTGACTCAGTTTAAACATCCAAGGTCCATATTGAGCATGATTTGGCAGGCAGCAGGAAGGAGGGGGAAGTAGTTTCATGGAAAAAGGGACGTTTATGTACTTTGAGAACAGACATGGTTTGCTACAAGGAAAGACTTTTCCATGGCAATGCGTCATATTGAAGAATTTTCCCTAGGACGGGAGGAGGATTTAACATTTATCAAATGGCAAGTGAAGAGTAAATTCCTGACTAAAGGAGAGGATTTATAGCTTTGAATCTTTGAAAGACCTTTATCAATTGGAGAACAATGATTTCTTTGCATATATGTAAATTTAAGACATTTTTTGTTGCAGAAGATTGTTCAAGCAGAACCAAAGAAGGAATGGAGTGTATTTGAGAGTCTAATTGTAGGGAATTTCGGCTGAAAAAAAAATTGATCGCCCTCTTATATAACGTTTTAGGGGAGCCTGGTGAAAAACAATTACCATTCTTGGATTAATGGGAAAATGATATGGGATGGGATCTTTGGGAGAAAGTTTGGGTGAAAATTATTTTAAATATATTTCTTATAGTTCTATCTCAGCTGATATAGCATACTTTTTTGATGGTACCTCAACACCCCTGAGAGAAACTTACTAAAATGTTTCAGGGAGTCTCGTAGCATAGCTCATATTTAGCAGCTATGTCTGGTGACTGCTAAGTTCCGGCAACATATTAAGGATTTTATATTTTTGCTGACTAAAGTGTATTTACAGGCCTCTTTTGAGGTTTATATTATACTGCACTTACCTGATAGTATGAATAAAATGGAGAGGAGCTTGACTATTTGTTTTATGATGGCAGAAAGTGTAGTTACTCACCTGTAAGAGGTGATCTCCAGGAACGGCAGGAATTTAGTCTTTACATATAAGTGATGTCTGTACCAACTCCAATTGGAAAGCTTTTGGGAGCACTCCAATACGCCTGCGTGACTGTCTTCCCACCTTCCCAACTCTCTCTCTTCAGTTGAGTTTGTAGCTGAGAAAAGAGAGCAAATGAAACCCTGTAACTCCTAGGGGAAGATAGCGGGTTGTGAAGAATAAATTCCTGCTGCTGTTCCCGGAGATCACCTGTTACAGATGAGTAACTACTCTATCTCCAGGAACAAGCAGGAATGTAGTCTTCACATTTGGGACTCCCTAGCTCCCAGATGCCAGATAAAGTGACAGAGTAGGCACAATGAGGTCATGGATCTCAAATGGATTTCTGATATCTTCAAAGTCCGGGATGGAGGGTAGGAGTTACATCAAAGTCTGAAAGAAGTGCTGGAGTACAGCCTGACCAAACATGGCATTCCAATGGGAGTCCTTGTCCAGACAATAATGGACTACTCTGTCATGGTGATCTGCCACTAAAGCCTGAAGCTTATTTATTTATTTATTTAACATTCATTTTTATACCGCATCTTCCAGAGATCAGTTGCGGTGTACAAATAACAACTATTAACAAATCGAAATTTGTTTTACATAGAACATCTTAGATATACATAGAACATCTTAAAGTATCATAAATTAAACAAATTTAACTGGAACTGAGTTAAAACAATTAACTATTAACAATTAACTAACAATTAACTAAAACAATTAACAATTAACTAACAGAAAATATTAATGCTAGGTCTAGCTGAAGTGAGGGCAGTTAGGAAGATCCCTTTCCACAAGAGGAGTTTAACTGAGGTTGTAGCTAATGGTTCAAAGGGTGCTTGAGGAGTTGTGCTAGAATGACATTGAGGTCCTAAACTACCAGAGAGAGCTTTAATGGGAGGTTTGGACAGCAGGAGACCTCTAATGAAATGCGCTACTAGAGGTTGTGAGAAGATGGGCTGTCCATCAAGCAGATGATAAGAAGCCACTATGGCACTAAGGTGGACTCTCACCAAATTAATCTTCAATTCTGTCAAGGACAGGTGAAGGAGATATCGGAGATGTGACTCCACTGGAGCAGAAAAGGGATTGAGATCTTTCTGGGAGCACCAAATAGAGAATCTATGCCACTTAAAAGCATATGAAAGTCTGGTGGAGGGCTTTCGAGAAGCCATAAGGATCTCCTTAACATCTTGGGTAAGGTCAAAGTCTTGTAAAGCTATGTTCTCAGCAGCCAAGCTGTGAGGTGGAGAGACTGGATTGGGATGGAGTAGTAAGCTGTTGTCTTGGGAGAGGAGATCCGGCACATATCCCAATTGTAGAGGATGAGTCTGAGTCAGACGCAGTAGCAATGGAAACCATGGTTACTGCGGCCTGTAAGGAGCTATGAGAATCATGGGGCTATGAGAATCATGGAGCCCCTGTTGGAATGAAGCTTGAAAAGCATCTTGGGAATGAGGGGTATGGGAGGGAACACACAAAGCAGACCCTGATCCCAGTGCAGGTGGAACCCCAGTGCAGTGATTGGTGGATGTTGGAGTTCTTGTGCAGAAGTGAGGAAGCTTGGCATTTTGTGGAGTTGCAAACAGATCTATGTCTGGAGTTCCCCAGGTCTGGAAGATGTACGACACCGTGTCCAGATGCAGATTCATGGGGAAGAAGAATGCGACTCAGTCTGTCTGCCAAGATACTGAATTCCCCAACGGGGTACACCACTTGGATGTGTATCTGATAAGCAGTGGCAAAGGATAAAAGGTGTATCCCTCCTTGCAGAGGGCTCATGAGCCTGTTCCTTCATGCTTGCTCACATAGAACATGGCAACCTGATTGTCTGTCCTGACTAGGACCTATTGTGCTCTGAGGTGGTGCTGGAACACCCAGAGAGTATTGAAGATAGCCCGAAGTTCCAGGAGATTGATCTGGAGTTGTGACTTCTGCACTGTCCAGAGCCCTGCGTAGTCAGGTTGCCCAGATGGGCTTCCTAACCCAGTTTGGAGGCATCCGTTGTCAAGGTGCACGGACGTGGAAGCATCTGAAAAGATGACCCTACGAGCAGGTTTTCTGGAGAACACCGCCACTGAAGGGATATGGTTAGACAGGCAGGGACCTGTATCCTGTCCCAGAGACGGCTTAAGGCCTGCTTTCACTGAGAGGCGAGAGTCCACTAGACTGTTTGCATATGTTGTCGGGCATGAGGAACGACATGTACTGTAGAGGCCATGTGCCCAAGGAGTTGCAGCATCTCTTGGGTTGTCAGATGGTGTCATAGGAGCGTCTGGGATGCTAGTTCGACTAGGGGAGCACAATGGAGTTGGGGCAGAAACACCCTGGACTGTTGGGTGTCTAGTAGAGCTCTGATAAACTCTAGTCTTTGTTGGAACGAGCTGGGATTTTGGAAAGTTTATGACAAATCCCAAATGTTGTAGTACTGTGATGGTACAATGTAAGGAAAGCAGTACCTCTTGGGAGGTGTCTGCCTTTATTAGCCAGTCATCTAAGTAAAGGAAGATGAATATCCCCAGAGTTCTTAGATATGCGGCCATAACCGCCATGCACTTTGTGAAGACTCTTGGGGCAGAGGCGAGTCCAAAGGGAAGGACTCTGTATTGATGTTTTCCCTGGAAGGTGAAGTGTAGATACTTCCTGTGTCCTGGATGGATGGGGATATGTGCATATGCTTCTTTTGCATCTAGAGAACAGAGCCAGTCCTGACTCTGGAGTAGGGAAGAAGAGTCCTGAGAGAGATCATCTTGAACTTTTCATGGGCTAGTAACTTGTTGAGGTTTCCAAAATCCAGAATGGGTCTGTACCCTCCGGTTTTCTTTGGAATGAGAAAGTAGGGAGAGTAGAAGCCCACTCCCTGTTCGGATGTTGGGACATCTTCTATGGTGCCCTGAGACAGAAGAGAGAACACCTAGTTTTGTAGGACAGCAGTGAATGAGGGTTGCGATTGATATTCTCCCATGAATTTGGAGGGGGGCAGAGCTTGCAGATGAAGGCTGTACTCCTCCTGAACTATGGTGAGGGTCAATTACTCTGAGGTGCCATCTGTGGGCATAGTGACACAGTGTGCCTGCTATGAGATGGGGTTTGGGCCCTTCCAGAGGCAGGGTGGCAATGTTCTCTAGGAAAGAGTCAAAAAACAGACGCAGGCTATGGTTGCAGAGCTGGTTGAGATTTAGCCACCTGTGGCTTCTTTTGCTTAGGAGGCTGCTGCCTCTTCTGTGGGGCTTGATCCTGATACTGAGAAGAGGGAGGATAGGAAGAGAAGACTCTTTTTCTTCTTACTGTAGAAAGACTTCTTTGCTGGAGTCTTTTTCCTAACAGGGTTGGCTGTTACTCTGGACAGTATCTTTAGAGTAGTATTTTCTGACTTTGAGAGGCCTTATCTTGCCAGTCTTTGCCAAAGAGGTTTTCACCTGTGCAAGGAATGTTGCCCAACCTATCCTGAACCCACTGTTCAAGATCTGAGGCCTGAAGCCATGCAGTGCGATGTGCACCGATGCAAATTGCTGAGGCCCTGCTGCTTGTGCACTCAAAAGCATCACTATTGACCAACTTCAATATATTTTGGCTATGCTTAATTAGGGCGAGATAATCTGCCCGTTTGTCATCCGGGAGGAGAGGGGCAAAAGCCTCAAGATCCCCGAGACCTCCTTCAGGAACAATCCCATATAGAGCATATAGGAGTTAATCCTAGCTAAGAGCATTGATGCTTGGAAACACCGAAGCCCAAAGGCGTCAAGGGCTATTGATTCCCTACCTTGAAGGTTAGAGGAGCAAGTCTTTGAGCTTTTGATTCGGCGCATAGCCGATTCCACCACCACAGAATTTCAAGTCCTACACTTTAACCACTCAGCCATCACAGCCTTACAAGAAACCAGCCACCCTTAGTCCACAAACTTTATCCACTGACAGGGCCAGCGCAAGAAGATGAGACGCCCTAGGCAAACCTCATCCCTTGCTCTCCCCTTCGGTGCCCATGCCGCTGCTGCCACTGCTCTCCAGGTTGTGCAGCAACAGCAATAACGGCAAACAGACCCACAGTACTTACCTTTAAGCTTTGGCACTGTGGGGTTGTTTGCTTCCACCTCCTCTCTGATGCCTGATGCCAACATCCTGTTTGCAGCAGGAAGTCTGCATCGGGTGTCAGAAGCAAACAGCCCCGTGGCGCAGAAGTTTAAAAGGTAATTGCCACGGGTCTCTCTGCGGTTATTGCCGGTGCGGCACATCCTGGAGAGGCGTGGCGATGGCAACATGGGCAATGAAGGGAGGAGCAAGGGATGAGGTTTGCCTAGGGCACCTAATCTCCTTGCACCAGCCGCTGTCTGTCATGAGAGGGGTGACCGTTATGGCAATGGACACCACCCCCCCCCCCCCCCAGAGAGTTGGTGCTCTAGATGACCACCTAGTTCACCTAATGGTAGCGGCACATCTATCCACTGATGAACTGGAAGTAAGCTGCTGGACCAAATGACAAAAGCCATGGGTATATAACCACTACAGACTGCTGTCCACAAGACCAGGACTATTAGATCAAAGGCAAGACTGACTCTTTTACTATCCTGTTTATCCTTCAGGAGAGTAATATCTTCCCCTGAGATAGTGGCCCTTTTGTGCCCACAATGACTAGAGCTTTTAGTAGCTATATAAAGAGTCTTTAAAGATTGCAATAAAGGAAAGAAGCTTTTTCCTCCTACTACTGAGGGATAATCTCCTTCTATAACAGGAACGTCATCCTCCTCCTAATGTCACTCGAGGCCCTTTCCAGACTTTTCACAGCCTGGCCCATCCCTAACAACAAACACTGCACTATTTCAACCCTTCTAAGAAACAAGGTCCTTAGGCTAAGCCCCAAAGAAGGCACAGAGCCCTGTTCTGTTTCTCACAAAAAGCCTCATGCAGAAATAGCGTAGTTACTCACCTGTAACAAGTGATCTCCGGGAACAGCAGGGAATTTAGTCTTCACATAACGGTATCGTCGGTACCGACGGAGCCTGTGCGGTAACGCTTCCCAGCGTCCAATAGGAACGCTTTTGGGAGCATCCCACAGTGCCTGCGTGCTGCCTTCCCGCCTTTCCCAACTGCCCCTCTCCAGTTGAGTTTATAGCTGAGACCAAAGAGAGAGGGAGAAAAAGAGAGAGAGAGAGAGAGGGAGAAAAAGAGAGAGAGAGGGAGAAAAAGAGAGAGAGAGAGAGAGATACAACTCCTAGGGGAGGTGGGCGGGTTGTGAAGACTAAATTCCTGCTGTTCCCGGAGATCACCTGTTACAGGTGAGTAACTCCGCTATCTCCAGGAACAAGCAGGAATGAAGTCTTCACATATGAGGACTCCCTAGCTGCAGATGCTAGGGAGATGGTCCCAGGAAGTTGTCAGCCCTTGTGAAAGGGCTATGCTTCCCCCCATGGATCTCTGGCATCCTACCAGGGATGGTGGGTAGGAGTTGACTACGTCTGAAAAAGGTGTTGAAGAACAGCCTGACCAAACAAGGCATCCCGGCGGGAATCCTTGTCTAAGCAGTAGTGGGCCGTGAAAGTATGTACTGAAGCCCAAGTAGCTGCTCGATAGATGTCACCAATAGACACAGAGTGAAGATGGGCCATTGAGGCTGCCATGGCTCTCACATTGTGAGCTGTGACATGGCCTTCAAGAGGAAGGTTCTTACTCTCATAGGCAAAGGATATGCATTGTGCAATCCAGTTAGATCGAGTTCTTTTGGAAACTGGAAGTCCCAAATGACTAGGATCAAAAGTAACAAAGAGTTGAGAAGATTTTCGATGTTGCTGTGTCCTCTGCAAGTAAAGCGTAGTTACTCACCTGTAACAGGTGTTCTCCAGGAGCAGCAGGAATCAGTCCTCACTTATGGGTGACGTCGGCGCCGATGGAGCCCTCGCGGAGCAATTTTCCCCAGCTTTCAAAGAAAGCCTTTGGGAATTGCAGCGCGCATGCGCGGTCGTCTTCCCGCCCGAAGGTGCCATCTTAGCCAGTCAGATGACATAGCTAAAAAAGACAGCATAAAAATTTGCAAAAAAAGAACATAAGCAGACGATTGCAACTCCAAGGGGAGGAGGGAGGGTAGTGAGGACTGATTCCTGCTGCTCCTGGAGAACACCTGTTACAGGTGAGTAACTACGCTTTCTCCAGGACCAAGCAGGAAGTCAGTCCTCACTTATGGGACTCCCAAGCTCAAGGCTACCGGAGACCCTAAGCACAAAATGAGCTCCCTCTAGCTCAGCAGCACAGAAGGATAGAATCTTCGCTGAATTATCACCCACCGGTAGCCCACATCCGGGATGGAGGGTAGGAGTTGCTCAGACCTCAAAGAGATTACGGAGGACTGCCTGTCCGAAAGCACTGTCCCTACGGGACTCCCTCTCGAGACAGTAATGGACCGCAAAAGTCTGGCTCGAAGACCAAGTAGCGGCCCGGCAGATGTCTGCCAGCGGAACAGAGCGGAGGTAAGCCACTGACGTGGCCTTTGCCCGAACGCAATGAGCCGTGACTCGACTTTCTAAGGAGAGTCCGGCTGCCCCATAAGCCCAAGAGATACAGTCCGCAACCCAGATGGACAGAGTACGCTTGGAGACCGGGAGCCCCAATTTATTGGGGTCAAAAGACACAAAAAGCTGAGCAGCTTTACGGTGCTCCCGCGTACGGTCAAGGTAGAAGTTCAATGCCCTTCTACAGTCCAGGGTATGGAGGACCGTTTCAGCTCGGCTGGAGTGTGGTCTGGGAAAGAAGGTTGGAAGTACCACCTCCTGATTGATGTGAAAAGGGGAGACCACTTTAGGCAGAAATTTTGGGTGAGTCCGTAGGACTACCCTATTCTTGTAGAACCTAGTGTAAGGGGGATCAGACACGAGGGCCTGCAATTCACTTACGCGCCTAGCGGAAGTGAGGGCTATCAAGAACAGTGTTTTCCAAGACAGAAAACGGAGAGAACAGGTAGCCATAGGTTCAAAAGGCGGACAGGTGATCCGCTGCAAAACCACATTCAGGTCCCAGTCAGGCGCTGGCGGGCGCAGAGGTGGTTTAAGTAGAAGGAGACCTCGGAGAAACCTCGCTACGAGAGGGTCATTGGAGAGAGGTTTGCCGTCCACTGGCACATGATGTGCTGAAAGAGCACTGAGGTGAACTTTGACGGAGTTGGACTTAAGTCCCAGATTAGAGAGGTGCAGCAAGTACTGCAAGATCACCGACACCGGGCAGGAGAAGGGATCCTGAGACTGTTGGGTACACCAGACTGCAAAGCGACGCCATTTAAGGGCGTAGCATTTGCGGGTAGAAGGCCGTCGCGAAGCTAAGACGACCTCCTCCACCTCCGCCGGCAGGAGAAGGGGAGCAAGGACTACCCTCTCAGCAGCCAGGCCATGAGGTTGAGAGACCTGAGGTTGGGGTGCAGAAGGGACCCCTGATCCTGAGTGAGGAGATCCGGTTGTACCCCCAGAGGGATTGGATCCTCCACCGCCAGTTGCAGCAGGAGCGGAAACCACGGCTGCCTGGGCCAGCGAGGGGCCACCAGGATCATGAAGGCTTTGTCTCGGAGAACCTTGAAAAGAGTCCGAGAGACCAGCGGGATGGGAGGGAAAGCGTACAGAAGGCTCCCCGACCACGAGATCAGAAAGGCGTCCGCCGCAACCCGAAGGGGGTGTGGCTGACGAGAGCAGAAGCGAGGAAGCTGCCGGTTGTGAGGACTGGCAAAGAGATCCACCGTGGGGAGACCCCACTTGAGGAAGAGCTTCTGAACTACCAAGGGATCCAGACGCCACTCGTGCGGCTGGAGGACCCTGCTGAGTTTGTCTGCAAGGCAATTTTCTTGGCCCGGGAGATAAACTGCCTTGAGGAGAATGCCGTGACTGACGGCCCAAGAGCAGAGCTTCTGTGCCTCCCGGCAGAGGAGGAAGGAGCCCGTGCCCCCCTGCTTGTTCACGTAGAACATGGCAACTTGATTGTCCGTCTGGACAAGGACGGACTGTTGGGAAGTCAGGTGGGAGAAGGCCTTGAGAGCTAGGCGGATCGCCCTGAGCTCCAGGAAGTTGATCTGCTGAGCAGACTCCCACGTGGTCCAGAGGCCCTGAGTACGTGCCTCTTGGCAATGTGCTCCCCAGCCCAGGAGGGATGCATCGGTGGTCAGCACCCGGGTCGGCTGAGGTGACTGGAAAGGCATTCCGAATATCAGGTTCGGCTGCCGGAGCCACCACCGGAGAGACGAGAGCAGCGGCTCGGAGACGCGCACTAGGTCTGCCAGGCCGCCTGTGGCTTGTCGCCACTGCTGGCGGAGACACCATTGAGCAGACCGCATGTTCAGGCGGGCATTGGGGGTCACATGGACGGTGGAAGCCATATGGCCGAGCAGTCTCAGGAAGCGCCTGGCGGAGACCAGGGGCTGGCTGCGAAAGCGGTCGGCTAGGTCCATGAGCCGTTGAGCCCTGTCGAGCGGTAGGTACGCTCGTGCCCGAGGAGTGTGCAGCCTTGCGCCGATGAACTCGAGATCCTGTGAGGGGAGCAAAGTGGACTTTGCGAAGTTTATGACAAAGCCCAAGTGCTGCAGCAGAGTCACCGTGCGGCGCGTGGCGTTGGCGACCTCCTGAGCGGACGCTGCTCTGATGAGCCAGTCGTCGAGGTACGGAAAGACATAGAGGCCGTGAAGCCGGAGATGGGCCGCCACGACCGCGAGACATTTTGTGAAGACTCGCGGTGCGGAGGATAGGCCAAAGGGCACTACTCTGTACTGGTAATGATTTCCTGCCACCACAAACCTTAGGTATTGGCGGTGGCTTGGGTGGATGAGGATGTGCGTGTAGGCATCCTTTAGATCCAAGGAGCATAGCCAATCTCCCTGCTGGAGGTAGGGCAGAAGGATTCCAAGGGTAAGCATTTTGAACTTCTCCCGCACAAGGAACTTGTTGAGGTTGCGCAAGTCCAGGATGGGTCTGAGGCCCCCTGTTCTCTTTGGTATCAGAAAATACCTTGAATAAAAGCCTTGACCTCTCAGGTGGTGGGGCACCGGTTCCACCGCCTGTTCCTGCAGAAGACCTGCTAACTCCTGAAGGAGCAACTCCCTGTGCAGAGGGGGGCGCGAAGGTTCTCCCGGAAAATAGGAGGGAGGGACCTGATGGAAGTGGAGAAGGTAGCCTTCTCGCACGACCTGAAGTACCCAGGCATCTGCGGTGATGCTGGACCACCTGTGGCCGAAGTGAACCAGCCGGCCTCCGGTGCTGGGAGGAACCAGCGGGGGGGGAGAGGCTATGCTGAGCGAGTCAAAAACCCCCACCCTGCTGAGCAGGGGCTGGTGGTGCAGGCTTGGGGGCTTGCTGCCTACGGGACCCGTTACCCCGTCCCTTGGCCTGCTGGCCCTGTTGGGGAGCTGCAGGGGCCTGATAATGGGGGTACTGTTTGTAGGCAGCCGCCTTCCTCGGGTAAAAGGACTTTTTTCCCGAGCCCTTCTTTTTCTGGGAAGGGGCGGAGGTCTTCCTAGAAAGCCTGGTCCTGGTGAGAGTCTCAGTCTCAATTTGTGCAGCCTTTTCCGCCATGGGCTTGCCAAAGAGGTTTTCGCCTCGGCAGGGGACATCGACCAACTTGTCCTGTACCCAGGGCTCAAGGTCCGACGACTGAAGCCAAGCCTGTCGGCGGGCACCGATGCTGGCTGCGGCCACTCTAGACGAGGCCTCAAAGCCATCATAGGCTGCTCGGGACATGAACTTTGAGCATTCCCGAATGCCCGTGGACAAGGCTAGGAACCTCCGCAAGGGCTCCTCGGAGAGACCAGCGGAGAATCCGGCTAGCTCTTTAGCCAGATCCCGGAGATACATGCCCATGTAGAGCTGGTAAGTCTGGACACGACATGCGAGCATAGAGCCCTGGAAGCACTTCTTGCCAAGGCCATCCAGGTTACGGGCCTCCCTTCCAGGAGGCACCGAGGAGTGCATCTTCTGGCTCTTAAGACGATGCATGGCCGATTCCACTACCATGGAATGGTGTGGCAGCTGTGCCTTCTGAAAGCCAGGGCTCTTGCGGACCCGATAGATAGAATCGACCCGCTTGCTCAGGACCGGCGAGGAGGCCGGACTCTCCCACATGCGGAAGAGTAGTCGTTCCAGCATAGGAGGAACCGGCACAGTAAAGTGCTCCCTCGCGGGAGAGTCATACTGGAGGGCGTCGAGCTCTTCGGCTCGAGGCTCCTCCTCGGGATCCGCAGGGAAGGCCAAAGCCTTGGCCATATCCCTAACGAAGTCCGAGAACCGGGCATCCTCCGGGGGGGACTGCTTCCGAGGCTCGGACCCCGGTGAGTCCGATGGGACACACCGAGTCCGGAAAGAATCAGGTGACTCTTCCTCCTCAGAATCCCAGACCGACTCCGACGAGGACTCGGTGGGGTCGGCCCGGGCAGGGTGCGGCGCTAGCTGTCTCGACGTCGAGGGAGTCGGCGTCGGCGACCTCGGTCCCGAACGGGAGGCCGAGGGTGACCTCGACCGAGGATCGACTCGAGTTCTCATTGACTCGAGGATCGGCTCGGTCTCCGGGGTCGACTTGGACGTCGACGTCCCGGCGGTCGGGGCAGCGGCGCCAGCGAGGCCAGCGAGCAGTGCCCGCTGCTGGTCCATGAAGGCAGACAGTCTGCTTTCCAAGGCCGTCAACCTGAGTCCGAGCTCAGGTGACCCAGCAGCCCCCGACTCGGGCCCCGACGGCGTCGGGCCCGACGTCGGCTGTCGCGGAGGCGAGTCCAGAAGGACCACAGGACTTACCCGGGCAGGCATCTCCGACTCCAGGCGAGGTCGCTTCGGGATGTGTTCCTTCTCCAAGGACCCGGGGCGGCTGTCGGGGCTATGCGACCTGGCCCTCGCGGAGCCAGGAGCGTCCACCGACGCCGCCCTCGCGGGTTTTTCCTTCCGACGATGGTCCCCGGAGGGAGAACCCCGGTCGGAGGAGCTCCGTCGACGGTCCGAGCTGGAGCCTTTCGACGCGGAGGCCTCCGACGAGGTCCGGGTACGGCTGGGGTCAGCGAAGATTCTCTCACGCTGATGCCGCCGACTCCTCAACGCCTTTGAGGACAGTTTGCTGCAGGGCCCACAGATCAGTTCCTCATGATCCGGGCCCAGGCAGCGGAGGCAAAAGTCGTGTGTGTCGGTTAGTGACATATTTCGGTCACACCGACCACACCGCTTAAACCCACTGGCAGCCATCGGGGGAAAAAGGGCCCCTGCGAGGTCAAAGGACCGGGCTGCCAGGGAAACCGAAAACGAAAGCTGACTAAGTCAGAAAAACCGAAAAAAGTAAGCGGACTCGAGACCGGCGTCGCGAGTCCGGGCGGGAAAGCGATCGGCGTCGAACCGAAAGGAAAAAGAATAAAATAATGAAGAAAATCGACTTTTTCGCGGGGACAAGACGGGGACGTCTGTAGGGCTCCGCGGAAAAAAGAAGACTGGCTAAGATGGCACCCTCGGGCGGGAAGACGACCGCGCATGCGCGCTGCAATTCCCAAAGGCTTTCTTTGAAAGCTGGGGAAAATTGCTCCGCGAGGGCTCCGTCGGCGCCGACGTCACCCATAAGTGAGGACTGACTTCCTGCTTGGTCCTGGAGAAAGAGTAGTTACTCACCTGTAACAGGTGTTCTCCAGGAGCAGCAGGAATCAGTCCTCACATATGGGTGTCATCGGCGCCGATGAAGCCCCAGCAAAGCATTTCCCCAGCTTTTCATGAAAGCCTTTGGGAATGCAGGCATGCATGCGCGGTTCCCTTCCCGCCTAAAGGTGCCATCTTACCTCAGTCAAATGACATAGCTAAGAAGAGCACACAAAAATGTAAAAACACAAACTATGTACAACTGCAACTCCAAGGGGAGGAGGGAGGGTTGTGAGGACTGATTCCTGCTGCTCCTGGAAAACACCTGTTACAGGTGAGTAACTACTCTTTCTCCAGGACCAAGCAGGAAGTCAGTCCTCATATATGGGTGACTTCCTAGCTCTGGGCTACCGAGGAACCCAGGCTGAACAAGAGAACTCCCTTTAGTCCCAGCAGCAAAGAAAGGCTTTTCAAGGACACAACCTCCACCGGTAGCCCAACAGAGGGCAGTTGCTGCCTAAACCTCAAAGAGATTCCACAGTACTGCTTGGCCAAAAGCACTGTCCCTACGGGACTCCCTCTCCAGACAGTAGTGGGCTGCAAATGTCTGGCTTGAAGACCAAGTTGCAGCCCTGTATATGTCTACCAAGGGCACAGAGTGGAGATGAGCCACTGAGGCAGCCATTGCCCTGAAACGATGGGCCGTGACCCTACCCTGCAAAGGAGGGTCAGCCGCCTTGTAAGCCCAGGTGATACAGTCAGCCACCCAGATGGACAAGGTACGCTTGGACACAGCTAACCCCAACTTATTGGGGTCAAAGGAGACGAAGAGCTGAGTAGCCCTTCTATGCCCCTGCGTACGGTCAAGGTAGAAGGATAAGGCCCTCCTACAGTCCAAGGTATGCAAGACTGCTTCAGCCTGGCTTGCATGAGGCCTAGGGAAGAATGTTGGAAGAACCACCTCCTGATTGAGGTGGAAAGAGGAAACAACCTTAGGGAGGAACTTGGGATGAGTCCTGAGGACTACCCTGTTCCTATAAATCCTGGTGTAAGGTCTATTACAGACCAGGGCCTGAAGTTCACTCACTCGCCTAGCCGAGGTAAGGGCTATCAGGAAAAGTGTCTTCCAGGAGAGGAAGCGCAGTGGACAAGTAGCCATCGGCTCAAAGGGTGGGCGAGTCAGTTGCTGCAAGACCACATTCAGCTGCCACTCAAGAGCAGAAGGACGGATGGGGGGCTTGAGCAAAAGCAAGCCCCTGAGAAAGCGAGACACCAAGGGGTGACCAGACAGAGAATGTCCCTCCACCAGAGAGTGGTGAGCTGCTAGAGCTGAGAGGTGGACCCGAACAGAATTGGACTTAAGTCCCTGATTGGACAAGTGAAGTACTGAAGCACTACTGGCACAGTACAGGAGAAAGGATCCTCTGTACGTAGCTGACACCACACAGAAAACCTCTTCCATTTGAGGGCATAAGTTTTTCTAGTGAACTGTTTCCTAGAGGCTAGGACAAGCTCCTCAACTTCCTGAGGAAGGCCCCAGGGAGCCAAAACTACCCTTGCAGCCTCCAGGCCATCAAATTGAGAGCTTTGAGATTGGGGTGCAGAAGGGAACCCTGCTCCTGTCAGAGAAGGTCGGGTTGTAACCCCAGAGGTAGTGGGGAATCCACTGCCAGCTGCAGCAGAAGTGGAAACCAAGGCTGCCTCGGCCACCTGGGAGCTAACGGCAGGACCGAGATTTGTCCTGAAGAGTCTTGAAAAGAGTTCGGGCCACCAAGGGCGTGGGAGGAAACGCATAAAGGAGGCCCTGAGATCAGGACATCAGAAAAGCATCTGGTGCTATCCTCAGAGGATGCGGTTGCCTGGAGCAAAACTTGGGCAGTTGCCTGTTCAGAGGACTGGCAAAGAGATCTATCCAAGGGAGACCCCACTTCAGGAAGATCTTCTGAACGACCAAGGGATGCAGCTGCCATTCGTGGGGCTGCAGAATTCTGCTCAACCGGTCGGCCAGGCAGTTGTCCTGGCCTGGAAGGTACACCGCTTTGAAAAGCATGTTGTTCTTCAGGGCAAAGGAACAAAGGTCCTGAGTCTCTCGACAAAGGATCTGGGACCCAGTGCCGCCCTGTTTGTTCACATAAAACATGGCTACCTGGTTGTCTGTTTGAATCAAGACTGAGCGGTGAGCCAGGGCCGGATAAAAAACCTTGAGAGCTAAGCGGATAGCTCGAAGTTCCAGGAGATTGATTTGCTGGGCTGCCTCCCAGGGAGACCAGAGGCCCTGAGTGCACTTGTCTAGACAATGAGCACCCCAGCCCTTCAGAGAGGTGTCGGTGGTGAGGACCACTGAGTATTCTGGCAACTGGAAGGGCATTCCCTTCAGCAGATTGGGTGGATGCAGCCACCAGCTGAGGGAGGTCAAAAGGGGTCTGGACACCTTTATCCTGTCTCTCAGGCGGCCTGTGGCTTGAGACCACTGAGTCCGAAGGCACCACTGTGCAGGCTTAATATGGAGCCTGGCATTGGGAGTCACATGCACTGTCGAAGCCATGTGGCCCAGAAGTCTGAGGCAGAGTCTGGCGGAGACCAGGGACCTGTTTAGGAACTGTTTGGCCACGTCCATCAATCTTTGAGCCCTGTCTTCTGGCAAGAATGCCTTTGCCAGACGAGAATCCAATCTTGCCCCTATGAACTCCAAGTTCTGGGAGGGGAGCAAAGTGGACTTTGCGAAGTTTATGACAAAGCCCACGTTTTGAAGCAGAGCAATGTTTCTGAGGATGGCTTGTCTGGCCTCCTGGCATGTCTGACCCCTGATGAGCCAGTCGTCCAGATAGGGAAAAACAAAGATGCCTTGATTTCTCAGGTAGGCCGCAACCACTGCCAGGCACTTGGTAAAGACCCGGGGAGCGGAGGTCAGGCCAAAAGGCAGTACCACTGTACTGATAATGGTTTCCTCCCACAATGAACCTGAGGTACTTTCTGTGGTCTGGATGTATGAGGATATGAGTGTACACATCCTTTAGATCTACGGAGCATAGCCAATCTCCCTGCTGGAGGTAGGGCAGAAGTGTTCCAAGAGTAAGCATCTTGAACTTTTCTTTCTCTAGGAACTTGAGGTTCCTGAGGTCCAGAATGGGTCGAAGGCCACCAGTCCCTTTTGGGTACCAGGAAATACCTGGAGTAGAATCCGTGACCTTGCAAGTGGGGAGGCACAGGCTCCACCGCCCTGTCCACCAACAGACCTTGGAGCTCTCGAAGGAGAAGGTCTGTGTGCAGGGGAGGCCTCAAGGGCTCTCCTGGGAAGTAAGGAGGAGGCAGTTGATGAAAATACAGGGCATAGCCCTTTTGGACTATGTCCAGCACCCAACTGTCAGTGGTAATGAGAGGCCACAGGTGGGCAAAGAGTACAAGGCGACCACCTGTGCAGGGTTGGGAAAGCAGGGACGGAGTGGCTACGCTCAAGGAGTCAAAAACCCCCACCCTGCTGAGTGGGAGCAGGGGCCTGAGGCTTGGGGGCCCTCTGCCTACAGGGCCCATTACCCTGGCCCTTGGCTTGCTGACCCTGGGGGGCAGTTTGGGCAGCCTGATACTGAGGGTACTGTTTGTAGGCAGTGCCCTTCCTCGGGTAAAAGGACTTTTTACCCGAACCCTTCTTCTTATGTGAAGGGGCAGAGGTCTTCATCGACAGCCTTGTCCGGGTAAGGTGCTCGGTCTCGAGCTGAGCGGACTTCTCGGTCACGGGTTTGCCAAAAAGGTTCTCACCTCGGCAGGGGACATCGACCAACTTGTCCTGAACCCATGGCTCGAGGTCCGATGACTGCAGCCATGCCTGTTGTCGAGCCGCGATGCCGGCAGCCGCAACTCGGGCCGAAGCCTCGAAGCCATTGTAGGCGGCACGGGAAATGAAGTTAGAGCATTCCCAAATCCCCGAGGACAAGGTCTGAAATCTCTGCAAGGGTTCCCCAGAGAGACCAGCAGAGAATCCGGCCAACTCCTTGGCCAGGTCCCGTAAGTACATGCCCATGTACAACTGGTAAGACTGGACACGGCAAGCAAGCATAGACCCCTGGAAGCACTTTCTACCGACGCCATCGAGGTTGCGGGCCTCCCTGCCGGGGGGCACCACAGAGTGCATCTTCTGGCTCTTCAGACGATGCATGGCCGATTCCACAACCATGGAATGGTGTGGTAGCTGTGCCTTCTGGAAGCCAGGACTTTTGCGGAGTCGATAAATGGAATAGACTCGCTTGCTTAGAACCGGCGCCAAGGCCGGGGCCTCCCACATACGGAAGAGGAGCCGTTCAAGCATCGGAGGAACCGGAACAGTAAAGGCCTCCTTCGGAGGAGAGTCGTACTGTAGAGCATCGAGCTCCTCGGCTCGAGGCTCTTCCTCGGGATCGGCAGGGATAGCCAAGGCAGCGGCCATATCCCGGACAAACTCCGAGAACCTAGTGTCTTCCGGAGGGGATCTACTCCGGGGATCAGACTGCGGTGAGTCCGACGGGAAGCACCGGGTCTTAAAGGTATCGGGAGACTCCTTGTCCTCTGTCTCCCAGGTGTACTCGTCCGAGGAGGAGTCAGGGTCCGACCCTGCGGGGCCCCGAGGCACCCGCCCCGACGCCGGGGGCACCGGCGTCGACACCCTCGGTCTCGAACGGGAGGTCGAGGGAGACCTCGACCGAGGACGACTTCGAGCCGCGAGGTTCTCGAGTATCGGCTCGGTCTCCGGGGTTGACTTCGAAGTCGACGTCCCGGTGGTCGGGGCAGATGCACCAGATAGGCTGGCCATCAGTACCCGCTGCTGCTCCATGAAGGCAGACAGTCTGCACTCCAAGGCTGTCATCCTGAGACTCAGCTCGGGAGAAGCAGCAGCCACCGACTCGGGCCCCAGTGGCGCCGGGCCCGACGTCGGCTTTCTGGGAGGAGAGTCCACGAGGACTACGAGGCTTACGTGTCCAGCAGACTCCGGCTCCACGCGAGGATCTTTGGCAGGCTTCTCTTGGTCCACGGGCCCGGGATGGCGGTCGGGGGTCTTAGACCTGGCCCTCGAGGGACCAGGGACCTGTTCCGATGCCGCCCTCGAGAGCCGCTTCTTCCTCTTACGTTCCCGGTCGGGGGAACCCCTGTCCGAGGAACTTCGACGGCGCTCGGGATCGGAATCCCGAGATGTCGAAGCCTCAGACGAGGTCCGGGCCCGGCAAGAGGCAGAGTCCGAGAAAAACCTTTCCTTTTGATGCTGTCGACTCTTTAGTGCCTTGGAAGACATCTTCCCACATGGCCCACACGACTTTGGGTCGTGGTCAGGGCCGAGGCACCTAAAGCAGCAGTCATGTGTGTCGGTGAGAGACAATTTTCTTACACCGATCACACTTTTTGAAACCACTGGAAGCCATCGGGGAAAAAATAGCCCCAGCGAGGTCAAAAGACCAGCCTTCCAGTGAAAAAGGAAAAAAGGGCGAGAACGCCAGCCACGAAAGGCAAAAACCGAAAAAAGAAGAAAACGGGCTCGATACCGGTGTACCGAACCCGGCGGGAGGGGAACCGGCGTCGAACCGGAGGAAAAATAGCGAAAATCGCCGAAGAAAAAAATCACTTTTATCCGGGAGAACAGGACACACGTCCGATGGGCTTCTCGGAAAAAAAGAGACTGAGGTAAGATGGCACCTTTAGGCGGGAAGGGAACCGCGCATGCGTGCCAGCATTCCCAAAGGCTTTCATGGAAAGCTGGGGAAATGCTCCGCTGGGGCTTCATCGGCGCTGATGACACCCATATGTGAGGACTGACTTCCTGCTTGGTCCTGGAGAAAAGGCTAAAGCTCTTTTACAATCCAAGGTATGAAAGTTCCTTTCTGCACTGGAGGCATGAGGCCTTGGAAATAATACAGGAAGGTAAACCGCTTGGTTTAAATGGAAAGGCGAAACCACCTTTGGCATAAAGTGTGGATGAGTCCTAAAAACTACCTTATCATGGTGGAACCCTGTGTAAGGAGGATCAGCCACTAACGCTTGCAATTCACTGAAGCGACGTGCTGATGTGATTGCAATGAGGAAGATGACTTTCCAGCAAAGGAATTTCAGAGCTGTTGTGGCTAATGGTTCAAAGGGCGGTTTCATGAGCTGCCCAAGCACCTGATTCAAGTCCCATGCCACCGGTGGTGGCTTAATGGGAGGCTTTGTTAAAAGAAGGCCTCTCATAAATCTCGCGATGAGAGGAAATAGGTTGTCCACTTAGAGGCTTGTAAGAAGCTGCAATAGCACTAAGATGGACTCTTACTGAATTTGTCTTAAGACCTGCATTTGACAAATGAAGGAGATACTCAAGTATCGATTCTAGAGGTATCGCAAGAGGGTTAAGACCCTTCTGCGAGCACCATATGGTAAACACCTTTTCCACTTAAAGGCATATGAGCGTCTTGTGGAGGGTTTCCTAGAAGCATAAAGGATATCCTTTACTTGTTGAGAAAGGTTGAGATCCTGAAGCTCTAGGCCTTCAGCAACCAGGCCCTGAGATTCAGAGACTGGGGATTGGTATGGCACAGCGTCCCGTTCTCTTGGGAGAGAAGATCTGGAGCAGATCCCAACTCCAGAGGTGGAGCTCGAGAGAGATGTAGAAGCAGAGGGTACCACGTTTGCCGTGGCCAACGTGGAGCTATGAGAATCATATGACCTCTGTCTCTCTGAAGCTTGAATAGTGTTTTGGGGATGAGGGGAATGGGTGGGAAGGCATATAGGAAGTCCTGACCCCAATGAAGGAGGAAGGCGTCCCTTGCCTGACAAGGTCGAGCCGGGATTCTGGAACCGAACCGTGGAAGTTTGGCATTCAGCAGACTTGCAAAGAGTTCTATGTCCGGGGTTCCCCAAATCTGAAATATTTGGGCAAGCTGGTTTGCATGGAGAGACCACTCATGTACTAGCAGAACTCGACTGAGTTTGTCTGCCCAAGAGTTTTGAATGCCTGGAAGATACACCGCAAGGAGATGAATCTGATGATCTCTGGCGAGGGCCCATAGTCGCAAAGCTTCATTGCATAGCGACAGAGAGCCTGTTCCGCCCTGCTTGTTCACATAGAAAATAGCTATCTGATTGTCCGTTTGAACTAGGACTGTCTTGTATCTGAGCTGGGCGTGAAATACTCGAAGAGCAAGGAAGATTGCTCTGAGTTCCAGGAGAATGATGTGAAGACAGGCCTCCTGTGGAGTCCAGGTACCCTGGGTAGCCCTGACACGGGATGTAAGAGCGAGCCCTGCTCCTGGGACAGGAGGTTGGGCAGCGTTCCCAGAGGGAGTGGGGCCTCCACTGCAAGCTGGAGAAGGGGAAACCAAGGCTGTCTTGGCCATCTGGGGGCTACCAGAATGACAGAGGCCTTGTCCCGAAGGATTTTGAACAGAGTCCAGGCAACCAGAGGCGTGGGAGGAAACGCGTACATGAGGTCCACTGACCAGGAGATCAGAAAAGCATCTGCAGCCACCCTCTGAGAGTGTGGCTGTCTGGAGCAAAAGCTGGGCAACTGGTGATTTTGCGGACTGGCAAAGAGATCTATGGACGGATGACCCCTGCAGTGAAAGATCTGCTAGGCCACTTCCGGATTCAGTTGCCATTTGTGAGGCTGAAGAATCCTGCTCAGCTTATCTGCTAGGAAGTTCTCCTGACCTGGCAGGTAAACTGCTTTGAGAGATATACCCTGCCGGATTGCAAAGGAGCAAAGGTCGAGTGTTTCCTGACATAGGAGATGGGACCCTGTACCTCCCTGCTTGTTCACGTAGAAAGCATAGTTACTCACCTGTAACAGGTGATCTCCAGGAACAGCAGGAATTTAGTTCTCACATATGGGGTATCGTCGGTACTGATGGAGCCTGCGCGGGAACGCTCCCCAGCGTCCAATTAGAAAGCTTTTGGGAGCATCCCACAGCGCCTGCGTGCTGCCTTCCCGCCTTTCCCAACTGCCTCTCTCCAGTTGAGTTTTAAAGCTGAGACAAAGAGAGAGGGAGGGAAAGGGAAAGAGATAGAGAGATACAATTCCTAGGGGAGGTGGGTGGGTTGTGAGGACTAAATTCCTGCTGTTCCCGGAGATCACCTGTTACAGGTGAGTAACTATGCTATCTCCAGGAACAAGCAGGAATGTAGTCATCAACATATGTGGACTCCCTAGCTTTACATGCCAGGGGGAGACCCCAGAAGTTGTGCGTCCCTGAGAAGGGCTCCACTTCCCCCCATGGATATCTGGCATCCTACCAGGGATGGTGGGTAGGAGTTGATTAGGTATGGAACAGGTGTTGGAGAAAGCACAGTTACTTACCTGTAACAGGTGATCTCTGGGAACAGCAGGAATAAGTCTTAACATATGGGTACGTCGGTACCAACGGAGCCTGCGTGGGAACGCTCCCCAGCTTCCCAAAAAAGAAAGCTTTTGGGAGCATCCCACAGCGCCTGCGCGCTGCCTTCCCGCCTTTCCTAACCGCCTCTCCCCAGTTCGAGTTTTAAAGCTGAGACAAAGAGAGAGAGGAAAGGAAAGATAGATAGAGAGATACAACTCCTAGGGGAGGGTGGGTGGGTTGTGAAGACTTATTCCTGCTGTTCCCAGAGATCACCTGTTACAGGTAAGTAACTGTGCTATCTCCAGGAACAAGCAGGAATGAGTTTTCACATATGGGGACTCCCTAGCTAGAGATGCCTGGGAGATCCCCAAGGTAGTGAGACCCTGAGAAGGGTTCTACCTCCTCCTATGGATCTCAGGCATCCAATCAGGGAAAGAGGGTAGGAGTTGATTAAGCATGGAACAGGTGTTTGAGAACAGCCTGACCAAACAAGGCATCCCGGCGGGAGTCCTTGTCCAAGCAGTAATGGGCTGTGAAGGTATGAACAGAGGCCCAGGTGGCCGCTCGACAGATCTGGTCGATGGACACAGAATTTAGATGAGCCATAGAGGTGGCCATGGCCCTCACATTATGAGCCGTGACATGGCCCTCCAGAGAAAGGTTCTTACTCTTGTAGGCGAAAGAAATACACTGAGCAATCCAATTGGACAGTGTCCTCTTAGAGACTGGAAGTCCCAAATGAGAGGGATCAAAAGCAACAAAGAGTTGGGAAGACTTTCTATGTTGCTGTGTCCTTTGTAAGTAAAAGGCAAGAGCCCTTTTACAATCCAGGGTATGAAGATTCCTTTCTGCACTTGATGCATGAGGACCTGGAAAGAAGACAGGTAAATATACTTCTTGGTTCAAATGAAAAGGTGAGACCACTTTAGGCATAAAGTGTAGATTGGTCCTGAGGACTACCTTATCATGATGGAACCTTGTATAAGGTGGATTAGCCACTAAGGCCTGTAGTTCACTGATGCGGCGAGCTGATGTGACTGCAATAAGGAAAATAACCTTCCAGGAAAGAAATTTCAAGGAGGTAGTGGCTAAGGGTTCAAAAGGTGGCTTCATAAGCTGACCAAGAACGAGATTTAAGTCCCATGCCACCGGAGGAGGCCTAATGGGAGGTTTAGTTAGAGTTAGGCCTCTCATGAATCTTGCAATAAGAGGATGAGAGGAAATAGGTTGTCCATTGAGAGGCTTAAGGGATGCTGCAATAGCACTCAAATGGACTCCTACTGAATTTGTCGTAAGGCCTGCATTGGAGAGATGCAGGAGATATTCCAATATAGAATTCAGAGGTAGTGCTAGAGGGTCAAGACCCTTCTCAGCACACCAAATGGAAAACCTTTTCCATTTAAAAGCATAGGAACGTCTAGTAGAAGGTTTTCTGGAAGCATGGAGGATATCCTTCACTTGTTGAGAAAGATTCCAACCTTGAAGGTCTAGGCCTTTAGCAACCAAGCCCTGAGGTGAAGGGACTTGGGGTTTGGGTGCCACAAAGTTCCCTCCTCCTGAGTCAGGAGGTCTGGAGCAGCTCCCAAGTCTAGGCAGGGAGCTTGAGAGAGATGCAGAAGTAGAGGGTACCACACTTGGCGTGGCCAGCGTGGAGCTATGAGGATCATGGACCCTTGATCCCTCTGGAGCTTGAACAGAGTCTTGGGGATTAAGGGAATGGGTGGAAAGGCATACAGGAAGTCTTGACCCCAATGAAGGAGGAAGGCATCCTTGGCCTGAACTCCCTGACACGGAATTCTGGAACAGAACCGGGGAAGTTTGGCATTCCACGGACTTGCAAACAGGTCTATGTCCGGGGTTCCCCACTCTTGAAAGATTCTGAGTACCTGGTCCATGTGCAGGGACCATTCGTGTGGAAGCAGAACTCGACTGAGTCTGTCTGCCCAAGAGTTTTGGATTCCTGGAAGGTATACGGCCAGGAGATGGATTTGATGCTCTCTGGCGAAGGCCCACAATCTTAAAGCTTCGTTGCAAAGCGACAGAGAGCCAGTTCCTCCTTGCTTGTTTATGTAAAACATGGCTACCTGATTGTCCGTATGAATGAGGACTGTCTTGTAGCTGAGCAGGGTATGGAAGACCTTGAGAGCTAGAAAAACTGCTCGGAGCTCCAAGTGGTTGATATGTAGGGAGGACTCCTGTAGAGACCAAGTGCCCTGAGTGGAGAGGTCTTGTAGATGAGCTCCCCAACCTGTTGGGGAGGCATCTGTTGTGAGGGTTGCTTGGGGCAGCAACTGTTGGAAGGGGGACCCCAGCAACAGATTTTGGGTGGCCTTCCACCACTGGAGAGACCAAAAGAGGCGCCTGGAGATTGCTATTTTGTCTGACAGACCTCCTGATGCCTGAGTCCACTGGGTGGACAAAGTCCATTGAGCTGCTCTCATGTGAAGGCGAGCATAGGGGACCACATGCACTGTGGATGCCATATGGCCTAGCAGTTGCAGCATCTCCCGGGCAGTTAAATGGCTCTTTGACTGAATCTGGGAGGCTAACTGCACTAGACGTAGGCAACGGGCCTGAGGAAGATAGGCCCTTGCAGTGGTAGTATCTAACCAGGCCCCTATGAACTCTAGGGACTGAGTAGGGGTGAGCTGGGACTTTGGGAGGTTTACCACAAGTCCCAGATACTGCAGAATGCGCCTTGTGCAGTCCAGGGAAGTCTGGGCCTCTGACTGAGATGGAGCTCGGATGAGCCAGTCGTCCAGGTATGGGAAGACAAATATTCCCAGACTGCGCAGAAATGCAGCTACTACTGCCATGCATTTGGTGAACACTCTTGGAGCAGAGGCCAGACCGAAAGGAAGCACCCTGTATTGGTAATGCTTCCCTTGGAAAAGGAAACGGAGGAACCTTCTGTGAGATGGATGGATGAGGACATGGGTGTACGCATCCTTGAGATCTAAAGAACAAAGCCAATCCTGACTCTGAAGGTATGGAAGGAGAGTGCCCAGAGAAAGCATTTTGAATTTCTCCTTGCATAGAAATTTGTTCAATTCTCTGAGATCTAAAATGGGTCTGTAGCCCCCTGTTTTCTTTGGAATCAGAAAGTAGGGGGAGTAAAACCCTGACCCTTGTTGAAGAGGCACTTCTTCTATTGCCCCTTGGGCAAGAAGGGTAGCCACCTCCTGACCTAGAAGGTCGAGAAGAGAAGTTGGAGAATTGAAATGTCTCACCATGGTGTGAGGAAGAAGGTCTGAGAAATGAAGTTTGTAGCCCTCCCTTATGATGGAGAGGGTCCACTGCTCTGTTGTAATTTGCTGCCATCTGGGAGCAAAGTGAGCTAACCTTCCTGGAATGGTGAGAGGCTCTGGCTGTTTTAGAGCCAGAAAGGCTAAGTTCTCTATCATCAAGTCAAAAGCCCTGAGGAGGCTGGGTCTGCTGAGTTGCAGCAGCCCCTGTAGGCTTAGGCCTGGCTTGCTTAGATTGCTGACGTTTAGCAGCAAAACGACCTGTAGATGATTGCTGGCTAGCAGCAGAATGGTATCTGCCTTTCTTGAGGTAAAAAGACTTCTTGAAGGGTTTTTTTCTTGGCAGGAATGGAGGTTGACTTTGAAAGTCTATCCAAAGCAGAATTTTCTGCATCCATTTGAGTGGCTTTTATCCTGGACCCAAGATTCTAGATCATAAGCCTGGAGCCAAGCAATTCTGCGTGCAGCTATGGCAATGGCCGAAGCTCTGCTGGCACCCTCAAAGGAATCAAAAGCTGCACGGTTGGAAAACTTTGAAATATCTTGAGTATGCTTAAGCCAAACAAGAAAATCCTCCCTTTTATCCTCTGGAAGAAAAGGGAGGAAAGTGTGCAGTTTATCTGCAACCCCTTTCAGAAACATCCCCATATAGAGACTATAGGAGTTGATTCTGGCAATGAGCATACTGGCTTGGAAGATTTTTCTACCAAAAGCATCCAAGGTCCTGCATTCTCTTCCTGGAGGAGCAGAGGAGTGTCTTTTTGCACTCTTTATCTTTTTCATAGCTAACTCCACCACAATGGAATGGTGAGGAAGCTGTGTTTTATGAAAACCAGGACAAGGAGGGACACGGTACATGGTGTCCAACCTACGAGAATGAGGAGAGATAGTGAGAGGAGTCTCCCATAAGTCAATCATGTGATCATGAAGAATCTCATGAATTGGCAAGGTGAATGCCTCCTTAGGAGCCTTGGAATAACCTAAAATGTCTAATTTTTTAGCTCTAGGCTCTGATTCAGAGGTTACTGAAATAGAAAGCCCTTTAGCCACTTCTCTTATGAAGTCTTGAAATGACAAGTCTTCTGGAGGAGACATTCTTCTTTTTGGAGAAGGCGGCTCTTCAGGAAGGGCTATGGATACTTCAGCAGACTCCTCCGATGCATCAGAATCCTCGGAGGAATCAAAGTATCGACTGTCAGGGTGCTCTTTCAAAGATCGATACGCGTACCGAGCGGTATCGACATCGGGTGTTATCGGTACCAGTTCGGTACCGATGGGCATGCCTAGGCAGGGAACCGCTGCAGTCGATACCATGGCAGATGTTGATGCAGTCGGTACCGGCATCGGCGCCGGTACCAGGGCAGATACCGACAACGGAGTTTGTTGTGGTACCAGCGGCGTCGCAGCTCTAATGAAGGCTGTGATAGCCTGCTGCATGGATAGAACATTCTGATCCACTGACACCATGAATGCCTGGAAGTCGGTACCGGACGGTTGTGCCGGTACCCCAGAGCATTCTAACAGGTGATCGGTCGAGGCCGTGCCATCGATGTCAACCTGTAACCCCATAGGTGGAGCTTTGGAACCCGGAGCTTCCCGCCGGGGTTGCTTTGCCAGTGCAGGATCCTCGAGGGCAAGCCCGGAGGCATCTCGATGCTTGGAAGGAGATCTACCCTTCGAGGACCGGCTGGATTTATGTTTGGTTACCTGAGATCCATGGGAGGAAGAAGCAGCCCTGGAAGACTTCGATGCCACCGAAGCTGCATCAGAGGGAAACAGAACATGGAGCTTGGCTGCTCGGTTCTGTAAACCTCGTTTGGACATCAAGGAGCAGGACGAACAATACAAAATGGAGTGGTCAGGACCCAAACATTTGAGACACCATTCATGGGTGTCGGTAACAGAAATAGTGCCGCTGCACTTAGTGCATTTTTTAAACCCGGAGGCTGGTTTTTCCATGAGGGAAATTTTGGTGAGGCCTAAGGCCCAAAAAGGAAAAACACACTAAGTGAGGGCAGAAAGATATATATTTTTATTTTTTTGAAAAGAAAAGAAGAAAGACCGGCGGTACCGGTCCGACGTCGAAGAAGGCAGACGCGCGACCAAAGAAATAAAATAAAACAAAGAACTTCTTCAGCAGTGACAGCAACACGACCTGCTGGCTCCGCGGAAAAGAAGAACTGGGGAGAGGCGGTTAGGAAAGGCGGGAAGGCAGCGTGCAGGCGCTGTGGGATGCTCCCAAAAGCTTTCTTTTTTGGGAAGCTGGGGAGCGTTCCCGCGCAGGCTCCGTCGGTACCGACGTACCCATATGTGAAGACTCATTCCTGCTTGTTCCTGGAGATCAGCCTGACCAAACAAGGCATCCCGGCGGGAGTCCTTGTCCAAGCAGTAATGGGCTGTGAAGGTATGAACCGAGGCCCAGGTGGCTGCTCGACAGATGTCGTCGACAGACACAGAGTGCAGATGAGCCATTGAAGTTGCCATGGCTCTCACATTGTGAGCTGTTTCATGGCCCTCCAGAGGAAGATTCTTGCTCTGATAGGCAAAGGCAATACACTGGGCAATCCAGTTAGACAGTGTTCCCTTGGAGACTAGAAGTCCCAAATGAGAAGGATCAAAAGCAACAAAAAGTTGAGAGGACTTTCTATGTTGCTGTGTTCTTTGTAAGTAAAAAGCTAAAGCTCTTTTACAGTCCAAGGTATGAAGATTCCTCTATGTATTTGATGCATGAGGCCTTGGAAAGAACAAAGGTAGGTAGACGGCTTGGTTTAGATGAAAAGGCGAGACCACCTTTGGCATAAAGTGTGGATGAGTCCTAAGGACTACCTTGTCATGATGGAACCTTGTATAAGGTGGATCAGCTACTAGTGCTTGCAACTCACTAATGTGACGTGCTGATGTGATTGCAATGAGAAAGATAACCTTCCAAGAAAGGAATTTCAAGGAGGTAGTAGGTAAGGGTTCAAAAGGTGGCTTCATGAACTGCCCAAGAACCAGGTTTAAGTCCCATGCCACCGGCGGTGGCCTAATGGGAGGCTTAGTTAGAAGAAGGCCTCTCATAAATCTTGCTATAAGAGGATGAGAGGAGATACGTTGTCCATTTAGAGGCCTGAAGGAAGCTGCAATAGCACTCAAATGGACTCTTACTGAGTTAGTCTTAAGTCCTGCATTGGATAAATGAAGGAGATACTCCAGTAAAGATTCCAGAGGTATTGCAAAGGGGTTAAGACCTTTTTGCGAACACCATATGGTAAACCTTTTCCACTTGAAAGCATAAGAGCGTCTTGTGGAAGGTTTTCTAGAAGCATAAAGGATATCCTTTACTTGTTGAGGGAGGTTAAGATCATGAAGATCTAGGTCTTCAGCAACCAAGCCCTGAGATGCAGAGACTGGGGATTGGGATGCCATAACATTCCGTTCTCCTGAGACAGGAGATCTGGAGCAGACCCTAACTCCAGAGAGGGAGCTTGAGAGAGATGTAGAAGCAGAGGGTACCACACTTGCCGTGGCCAATGTGGAGCAATGAGAATCATACGGCCTCTGCCTCTCTGAAGCTTGAACAGGGTTTTGGGAATTAGGGGAATGGGTGGAAAGTTATAAAGGAAGTCTTGACCCCAGTGAAGGAGGAAAGCATCCTTGGCCTGAGATCCCTGAGCCGGAATTCTGGAACAGAACCGGGGAAGTTTGGCATTCAACGGACTTGCAAAGAGGTCTATGTCCGGGGTTCCCCAAATTTGAAAAATCTTGGTCACCTGGTCTGCATGTAGAGACCATTCGTGTGGAAGCAGAACTCGACAGTCTGTCTGCCCAAGAGGTTTGGATGCCTGGAAGATACACTGCCAGGAGATGAATCTGATGCTCTTTGGCGAGGGCCCATAGTCGCAAAGCTTCGTTGCAAAGCAACAGAGAGCCTGTTCCTCCCTGTTTGATCACGTAGAACATGGCTACTTGATTGTCTGTATGAATAAGGACTGTCTTGTAGCTGAGCAGGGTGTGGAACTCCCAGAGCAAGGAAGATTGCTCTGAGCTCTAAGAGATTGATGTGTAGATGAGTCTCCTGTGGAGTCCAAGTGCCTTGGGTTGAGAGGTCTTGCAGATGAGCTCCCCAACCCATTGGTGAAGCATCTGTTGTGAGAGTTGCCTGGGGTAAAGGCTGTTGAAATGGGGACCCCACCAACAGGTTTTGAGTGAACTGCCACCATTGAAGGGACAAAATAAGGCGATTTGTGATTGCTATTTTGTCTGACAGGCACCCTGATGCCTGGGTCCATTGAGTGGATAAAGTCCACTGGGCTGCTCTCATATGGAGGCGAGCATAGGGAACCACATGCACAGTAGATGCCATGTGGCCTAGTAGTTGTAACATTTCTCGAGCAGTGAGATGAGGCTTTGACACTGCCTGAGAAGCTAACTGCACCATGTGAAGGCAACGGGTCTGGGGAAGATAGGCCCTTGCTTTTCTGGTATCCAGTAAAGCTCCTATGAACTCTAGAGACTGAGTGGGAGTTAGACTGGATTTTGGGATGTTTATGACCAGACCCAAATACTGAAGGATACGCATTGTGCAAGCTAGAGAAATCCTGGCCTCTGACTCTGATGGGGCTCAAATGAGCCAGTCGTTTAAGTAGGGGAAGACGAATATTCCTGGAGTGCGGAGAAATGCTGCTACCACAGCCATGCATTTTGTAAACACCCTGGTTGCTGAGGCCAGGCCAAAAGGAAGCACCCTGTATTGGTAGTGCTTTCCTTGAAAAAGGAACCGAAGGAACTTTCTGTAAGTTGGATGGATGAGAACATGAGTGTACGCATCCTTGAGATGTAGAGAACAAAGCCAATCCTGACTCTGAAGGTATGGCAGCAGAGTTCCCAGAGAAATAATCTTGAATTTCTCTTTGAACAGGAATTTGTTCAATTCTCTGAGGTCTAAAATAGGTTTGTGTCCCCCTGTTTTCTTTGGGATAAGGAAATAGGGGGAGTAAAATCCTGTACTCTGTTGAGGAATGGGTACCTCTTCTATTTCCCCTTGGGCAAGAAGCATAGTGACCTCTTGATCTAACAGGTTGATGAGAGAGGTCTGAGAATTGAACTGTTTTACCATTGTGGGAGGGGGCATGCAAAGAAAGTGAAGCTTGTACCCCTCTTTTATAATGGATAGAGTCCAATGTTCTGCTGTTATCTGCCCCATCTGGGGGCAAAGTGACACAACCTTCCTGGAATGGTGGAAGGCTCTGGACCATTGAGAGCCAGGAAGGCTAAGTTCGCTAGATGGAAGTCAAAGGCCTTGTGGAGGCTGAGACGGTTGAGGCTTAGCAGTCTTTGCTTTCCTTTGTTTAGGTGGTTGCTGACTCTTTCGGGCAGGCTGACCTGCAGAACGTCCCTGCTGGGAATAAGAGGGATAAAACCTCTTCTTTTTTGAGAAGAATGGTTTCTTGAAAGATTTCTTCCTTGCAGGATCAGCTGTGGCTTTGGATAACCTATCCAAAGTGGAGTTGTCAGCATCCAACTCATTGGCTTTTTCTTGTCAGTCTTTGCCAAATAGATTCTCACCTGTACAAGGGATATTGCCCAGTTTGTCCTGCTCCCAGAGTTCCAAATCAGATGCCTGGAGCCAGGCAATTTTACGTGCACCTATGGCAATGGCAGAAGTTCTGCTTATGCACTCAAAACAATCAAAAGCTGCACGGTTGACAAACTTTGAAACATCCTGGGCATGTTTAACCAGTGTGAGAAAATCCTGCCTTTTATCCTCAGGAAGAAGAGGGCTCAAAACCTCTAAATCTCCTGTGACTTCCTTAAGGAACATTCCCATATATATAAAATATAGGAACTGATCCTGGCAGAAAGCATGGAAGCCTGGAAAGTACGACGTTCAAAGGCATCCAAAGTTCTACACTCACGTCCTGGAGGATTAGAGGCATGCCTCTTTGCACTCCTGATCCTTCTCATAGCTGATTCCACTACAATAGAGTGGTGAGGAAGCTGAGTCTTCTGGAACCCAGGACAAGGAGAGACTCGATACATGGTGTCCAGTCTATGAGAGTGAGGAGAGGTGGTAAGAGGTGTTTCCCACATTCTTAACAAGATATCATGTAAGATCTCATGGATAGGCAAAGTAGCTGCCTCTTTAGGAACCATGGGATAATGTAGAATCTCCAACTCCTTTGCCCTGGGCTCTGTTTTGGGAGCCACAGTAATGGTAAGACCTCGAGCCACCTCCCTGATAAAATCCTGAAAGGAGATATCTTCTGGAGGAGACATCCTACGTTTAGGAGAGGAAGGCTCCTCCGGGAGAAGTATTCCGGTATGACAGAATTATCAGAATCCTCAGACTCCTCCGAGGATTCGAAGTATCTTCTGTCCGGATGCTCTTTAAGAGCCCGATACCCGTACCAACCGAAGTCGGTACCGGTGGGAATCGGTACCAGGTATCGGTACCGGAAGGCATCGCATGACTGGGTGCCGGCAAAGCAGACACCGATGTCGATGCCAATGCTGTCAGTACCGGTACCGATACCGGTGCCGGAGTCTGTGATGGTACCAGTTGAACTGTCTGACACAGTTCCGAGGGCGTCGATGCCGCAAGGAGAGCCACCAGACTGCGTTCAATAGCCAGGAACCTCTGGTCTATCGACGCTGCCCATGCCTGGGTGTCGGTACCGTAGAAAACAGCTGGTACCCCAGAGCATGGCACCAGTAGTTCTGCCGAGGTCGAGGCCTCGAAAACATCCTGGAGCCCCGATAATGCTTTGGAAGCCGAAGCCTCCCGCCAGGGCAATTTTGCCGGTACAGAACCCTCAAGGGCAACGCCAGAGGCATCTCGATGCTTAGAAGGAGATCTACCCTTTGAGGAACGGTTAGATTTATATTTAGTTACCTGAGATCCATGGGAGGAAGACGAAGCCCTGGAAGACGTCGATGCCACAGAAGCTGCATCGGAGGGAAAAAGGGTGCTGAGCTTAGCAGCTCGGTTTTGTCGACCCCTCTTGGACATCATGGCACAAGCCATATAGTCGGAGATGGAGTGGTCAGGACCTAAACATTTGAGACACCACTCATGGGTGTCGGTGACGGAGATGGTACCGCCACACTTGGTGCACGTTTTGAAACCCGAAGCGGGTTTTTCCATAGTGGAGGAAATTTTGGGCCTAAGGCCCAAAATGGCAAGTGCACCTGGAAAAGAAAAGTTTGGAAAAAAATACTATATATATATAGTCTGTTTGTTTTTTAAAAAAAAAAAGAAAGAACCACCGGCGGTACCGGTATAGCGTTGAGGAAGGCAGACAACCACAAAAAAGAAGGGAATAAGGAAAAGGTTTTCTGCGGGGACAGGAACAACGACCTGCTGGCTCCACGGAAAACGAAGAACTGGAGAGAGGCAGATGGGAAAGGCGGGAAGGGCAGCACGCAGGCGCTGTGGGATGCTCCCAAAAGCTTTCTAATTGGACTCTGGGGAGCGTTCCCGCGCAGGCTCCGTCAGTACCAACGGTACCCATATGTGAAGAATACATTCCTGCTTGTTCCTGGAGAAAGATGGGACTCTTGAGTAATCTAATGAAATACTTCTTCATGGAAAATGGTGGTGTGGTGACTGCATGGAACGGCCAGTGGAGACTAGGATTACATCTGAATTGAAGAAAGCATGGGACAAGCACAAAGGACGTCCGAGGAAGGGGAAGGAATTGTACAGCTTAGTAGCTGGCATGGATGAGCAAACTAGATAGGCTATATGGTCGTTATCTACAATCATTTGCGATGCATGCAGTTGTGCAATCTTATGAGAGCCTTTTTCCACATATAGAACAGACTTTACATGTCCCATTAGGGCAAATTATTTTATTTAATTACCTGGTCATCATTTGATTTATCAAAGACAGTGCGATATATGACATTCAAATACCAGTAAACAAAATTGAGAGAGGGCCCGATATTTGATAAAAGCCGAGCTCCTGAATTTAGGCTCCTAAATTTGTGCCCTATTTTCTGCCACACTTAGGCACCTAAATTTCCAGCCAAAAATCCATCTTAATTTAGGAGCTTAAAATTTATGCTCCTAAATTTAAGCCTGCCATTCGTTTGCCTAGATTTATGAGTCTAATTTAAATGCCTAGTGCTGAAAATCAGTGCTAGGATCCTAACTATTTTCCCCTGCCCTAAATCCGCCACGTTGCCACCCACTTTATATGCTCCTAAAATGTAATAGTTTATAGAAATTTTAAGAAAATATTTAAGCACTTAGCCCTTGTAAATTTTCAGAGGCCAATTTAGGAGCATAACTCTCAAAGTTAGCAGCATAAATCCTTTGAATATCAGGCCCTAACTTTCTATGGGGGAGCTCAGGTTCAGGTATTCTATTTTAACAAAAATAAAATACAATATCTGCACCTTTCTATAAAGCCCCTATCATACATAGATGCAACTTTCCACACTACTGCATATTAGAACGTGGTTGCTGAGGCTAAGAATGGCAGATGGAGAAAGATATGTGAATGAATTTTAAATTGAAATATATTGTACTGTAATTTTTTTTAATAAGTTACCTTTCCTAGGCTGTCTAAAAGTACTTCATTGAAGAAAAAGGAAGTATGCAATCAGAAAAGTTTGAAAAACAATTCGAATTTAAGATGGCTGGAAGCACTTTGTTATACATGGTAGGGTATACAGATGGCTGAAGAAAATTTGTCAGGGGAAATGCATAATCTCTCTAGGGCAATTTTTCCAAATGGGTTAGTTCTGCACATACCATGACAGTAATCGGCGCCATATCTAACCCTGTGTGAATGGTGTAGCTGAGCAGGGTGCAAAAGATTAGGGGCACATTTTGGGTTGCCAACCTCGACTCCCCCACACACTGCCTGCCATTGCCCTGCTGCTGCCACCTTTGGTGTTTTCTTTTCAGCGGTGGCGCCAGTAGCAGCAGATCAGACCTGAACTCAATTAAAAAAACCAAACAAACAAAAAACACGCTTGCATGAAGGTCTGGTCCCTCCCTCCTCTGCAAAGAAGCACATTTGAATGGCTGGGTCTAGTCCCTTCCTTCTCTGATACAAATCTATGTCAGAGGGAGGTATCAGATCTGCATGCAAGCGCAGAGTCGAAAGACCCACTTCTTTTTTTAAAAAATCTGAAGTCTGTTTATGGAGTTCATGATGAGTTTTTTGTGTGGTTCTTTTTTGTATGCATCAATCTTGTTCCAATAATCAAGCAGTTTTTTACATGTAGCTATTTCTATTCTGAGTGTTCCAAGAATGACACCACTTGCATTCTACTCTCCTCTTAATCATTTTAACCCTAATTTCCCACCTCCACCTGGCATCATGATAGAAAACTCAATTATTCCTATAAAATCAGAAGTAAAATATCTGGGTGTGACTCTGGACAAAGAAATTAATCTTAAAACACATATAAGTAAGACAATCAGAAGTGCATATTACAGAATGAAAATTATCAGAAGACTAAGACCCCTACTCGAAACTGTTCATTTACGTAACGTATGCCAAGCTTTAATCACCCCCTTACTTGATTTTTGTAATCCTATATACCTTGGTCTAAAAAAAACAGTCACTTAAGCCATTACAGCTCGCTCAAAACACTGCAGCACGAATAATTTTTGGATTATCAAGCCAGGAGCATATAACTCCCATTATGAAGGAGCTTCATTGGCTACCCATAGCATCTCGCATAAAGTATAAAACCATAATATACATTTTTAAAATCAAGCAACACTGTTCTGCAAATAGCCTGACTTCTCTCATACAATCAGACATCAGCAAAAGACCAAGAAGAATAGGATCTTCCAACAGAGTCAGCACCTCAATTGACTTTAGAAAAACCCGTAAGGATACTTCAGAAAGGGCATTCTCCTTTGCGGCACCAAATATTTGGAACTCTCTTCCAAATGATTTAAGAGCAGCTCAGGACCTTAAAGACTTTCGAAAACAACTGAAAACTGTCCTGTTTATTGAACACTATGGTCTCGTTGAATAAATAATTAATTCAGTTATTAAGAAAGACCAATCATATAGCAGTCTGTATCATAGCTCACATTGTATCATAGTACATAATGTATATAGCACAATTTATTACAATGTAACACGCCCTAATTTATCAAACTATGTAATTTCCATTACTGCATGTTTACACATTCACTGCTTTTGTATGTCTTGTTTGTTAAACCGCTTTGATTGCATGATAAGGCGGTATAGAAATACCATTAAATAAATAAATAAAATAAATATAATCCAGAAATATTGTGGTGTATTTTCATTTGTTTAGCTTGTGGCGCTATGGCTTTTTCACTTATAATTTTATTCCAGTTCTTGATGATACCATCAAAATCATTTAATTCTATGTTCATTGAGGGAGTGATTTCATCCAGAAATGTCTGTTTGTCAAAGTGTCGCATCTGTTGTTGGAAGTTGGAAGGATATTGTATGGTGGTCAGATCATGGTACTTGGGTGACTTGGGGTGCTGAATTTATATTACAATTAAGTAACTGTGTAGATGTGAATATCAGATCTAATATGTTTTCTCTCTCGTGAGTTGGACTGCTGACAATCCACCTATATCCTAGTAATTCCATAGCTTTAAGAATACTTGAGCTTGCTTTTGAGGTATTGTGGAGAGCACAAGATTTTTTTTTGTGTGGTGTTTGAGTATACTACTTCTAGAAAGGCAGACAGCTCCTCAATATCTGCTGTGCGTGATCTAGTCTGCCTTCCATATCATCTACAAGTCCCCTTTTTTCCTTTAGAGAACTTCTGCATTTGTCCCATGTTTTTTTGAATTCAGATACTCTCCTAGTCTCTACTACCTCCACTGGGAGACTATTTCACGCATCTACCACTCTTTCCATAAAGAAATATTTCTACATATTACTCTCCTTTCACCCTCATCCTATGTCCCCTCGTAGCAAAGCTTGCTTTCAATCAAAAGAGGCTCTCCTCTTGTGCATTTATGCCACAGAGGCATTTAAACGCTTCTATCATATCATAAGAACATAAGACATGCCATACTGGGTCAGACCGAGGTCCATCAAGCCCAGTATCCTGTTTCCAACAGTGGCCAGTCTAGGTCACTAGCAATATCCCCAAAAGACACAGGTTCCACAATGCTTGTACTGGGTCAAGCATTG
The DNA here is from genome assembly GCA_033557465.1 of Ichthyophis bannanicus. NCBI lineage: Eukaryota > Metazoa > Chordata > Amphibia > Gymnophiona > Ichthyophiidae > Ichthyophis > Ichthyophis bannanicus. The sequence goes on along the minus strand of CM066033.1, from coordinate 712,096,918 downwards.
ATATCCTGGGTCCCTTTTTAATAGTGGTTTATGGACCTTTCCTCCAGGAACTTGTCCAAACCTTTTTTAAACCCAGCTATACTAACAGCCCTTACTACATCCTCTGGTAACAGATTCCAGAGTTTGATTACACGTTGAGTGAAAAAATATTTTCTCTTATTTGTCTTAAATAGTTTACCCTGTAGCTTCATTACATGTCCCCTAGTCTTTCTATATTCTGATAGCGTAAACAATTGATCCACGTTTATCCGTTCCACTCCATTCATTAATTTATAGACCTCTATCATATCTCCCCTCAGCCGTCTCTTTTCCAGGTTAAAGAGCCCTAACCTTTTTAGCCTCTCTTCATAGGAGTAGCCTTCCATCCCCTTCACCAATTTGGTGGCTCTTCTCTGTACTTTTTCTAATAACGCTATGTCCTTTTTAAGATACTGTGACCAGAATTGCACACAATATTCAAGGTGCGGTCGTACCATGGAGCGATACAGAGGCATTATAATATCCTTTGTTTTATTCTCCCTTTCCTTATGATACCTAGCATTCTATTTGCTTTCTTGGCCGCCGCTGCACACTGGGCGGAGGGTTTTAACATGTTATCCACGATGACTCCTAAATCTTTTTCCTGGGTGGTGGTTTCTAATGTGGAGCCTTGCATCGTGTAACTATAGTGTGGGTTGTTCTTTCCTAGGTGCATAACTTTGCACTTGTCCACATTAAATTTCATCTGCCATTTGGATACCCAGTCTTCCAATTTATCCAGATCCTCCTGCAGTTTTCCACAATCCTCTTGGGTTTTAACAACTTTAAACAGTTTTTGGTCATCTGCAAATTTGATAACCTCACTAGTTATTCCCTATTCCAGGTCATTTATGAATATGTCAAAAAGTAGCGGACCCAGTACAGATCCTGGGGTACTCCACTATTCACCTTTTTCCATTGGGAATATTGTCCATTTAGCCCTACCCTCTACTTTCTATCTTTTAACCAGTTCCCGATCCACAATAGTACACTGCCTCCTATCCCATGCTTTTTAGCCTTGCCAAAAGTCTCTGATGGGGGACCTTGTCAAAAGCTTTCTGAAAGTCCAGATACACTATATCAACCGACTCACCTTTGTCTACCTGTTTATGCACACCTTCAAAAAAACATATCAGATTAGTAAGACAAGATCTTCCTTGTCTAAAGCCATGTTGGCTGTCTCCCATTAGGCCATGACTATCTACATGCTATGTAATTTTGTTCTTTATGATGGCTTCTACCATTTTCCCTGGTACTGACGTCAGGCTCACCGGTCTGTAATTTCCCGGGTCACCCCTGGAACCCTTTTTAAAAATTGGTGTTACGTTGGTGACCCTCCAATCTTCAGGTATTACAGATGATTTTAATGAAAGTTCACAGGTCTGCAATCTCATATTTCAGTTCTTTCAACACTCTGGGATGTATACCATCCGGTCCAGGTGATTTGCTACTATTCAGTTTATCAAATAGTTGTAATATATCTTCCCGGTGTAGCGATATTTCTCTCAATTCCTCTGCAATATCACCTTTAAATACCACTTCAGTCTTGGGTAACATCCCTACATCTTCCTCAGTAAAGACCGAAGCAAAGAATTCATTCAGTCTCTCTGCTATAGCCTTGTCTCCTCTTACTGCCCCTTTTACCCCTCTATCATCTAATGGTCCAATTGACTCTCTCACAGGCCTTTTGCTACGAATGTACTTGAAAAAGTCTTTATTTCGTGTTTTGCTTCCGTAGCAAGTTTCTTCTCAAATTCCCGCTTTGCCTGCCTTATCAATGCTTTGCATTTAACTTGCCAGTGCTTGTGCTGTTTCCAGTTTTCATCATTTGGCTCTTTTTTCCATTTCCTGAAGGTTGCTTTTTTGGCAGCAATAGCCTCTCTGACCTCACCTTTAAACCATGCTGGCAGTTTTTTGGACTTTCTTCCACTTTTCTTAATTTATTTTATTTATTTATTTATTTATTTTATTTATTTAGCTGTATTTATATCCCGCTTTTCACCGGGTCAAAGCGGTCGTGGAATGCGTGGAATACAGCTGGTCTGGGCTTCGAGGATAGTATTTTTAAATAACACCCAAGCTTGCTGTAAGTCTTTAACCTTTGGAACCGCTCCTTTTAGTTTTTTCCTAACTATATTCCTCATTCTATCATAGTCTCCCTTTCGAAAGTTAAAAGGTAGTACTGTGGATTCCTTTACTATCTGTCCTCCACTAATTAAATCAAACATGATCATACTATGATCACTATTGCCAAGTGGTCCCAACACCCTTATTTCTTGCACCAGATCTGGCGTTCCACTAAGGACTAGGTCCAGTATGGCTTCCCCTCTGGTCGGTTCATGAACCAGCTGCTCCAAAAAGCAGTCATTTATTTCATCTAGAAACTTTATCTCCTTAGCTTGTCCTGCTGTGACACTGACCCAGTCGATACCGGGGTAATTGAAATCACCCATTATTACTACTCTGTTGTGACTTTTGTTAGCTTCCTTGATTTCTTTGAGCATTTCATCATCCATTTGTTCATTCTGGCCAGGCGGTCGATAGTATACTCCCACTGCCATCTCCTTCCCCTTCATACATGGAATTTCAATCCATAGAGATTCTACAGCAAATTTTGTTCCCTGCAAAACTTTAATCCTTTCTGACTCAATCTCAATATCTCCTCTATCCTGCCTTTCTTTTAAAGTATACATATTAAGATCTTTAAGTCTGTCCTCATATGCTTTATAACGAAGAACACTAAACATTTTAGTAGCCATCCTCTGCACCGACTCCAACCTGTTTATATACTTTTGAAGGTGTGGTCTCCAGAACTGCACCCAATACTCCAAATGAGGTCGCACCAGAGACATACACAGAGGCACTATCATCTCCTTTTTTCTGCTGGCCATTCCTCTCCCTATGCATCCAAACATCCTTCTAGCTTTCACCATCACCATTTCTACCTGTTTAGCCACTTTAAGATCATCAGAAACAATCACGTCCAGGTCCCACTTTTCTTCTGTGAACAGAAGTACTTCATCCCCTACACTGTACCACTCCCTTGGATTTTTGCAGTCCAATGCATGACCCTGTATTTTTTAGCATTAAATCTCAGCTGCCAAATTCTTGACCATTCTTTAAGCTTAGCTAGATCCCTCCTCATGTTATCTACTCCATCCTGCATGTCTACTCTATTGCAGATTAGATTTTAGTATCATCCACAAAGAGGCAAACCAAACCTTACTAGACAGCCCTAACGCAATATCACTAACAGAGATGTTAAAAAGAATTGGACCAAGGACAGATCCCTGCGGCACACCACTGGCAACTTCCTTATCTGTACCCTTTGCCGTCTCCCACTCAACCAATTTCTAACCCAGTCAGTCACTTTAGGGTCCATCCCTAGGATGCTCAGTTTGTTTATAAGTCGTTTGTGAGGAATGGTGTCAAAGGCTTTACTGACATCTAAGTACACCACATCTAGGGCTCTCCCTCAGTCCAACTCCCTGGTCACCCAGTCAAAGAATTTGTCTGACTAGACCTGCCTCTGGTAAACCCATACTGTCTCGGATCCTGCAATCCACTGCACTCCAGAAATCTCATTTTCTTTTAGTAGCATTTCCAATAACACTGGTCAACACCGAAATCGTTACTGACTTTAAAAGGCCCTAATCTGTAGTATCTTGGTAAGCTGAACACAAATATAACATTAAAAAAATTATTGGCTCTCGTTTTGAAGATATTGCATGTTGTTCATTTTTGACGTTTCAACGTGTAAATTTATCCAGTAGGACATCAATAACATCCCAAATAAGCCTTGAATGATGTAATATTGCATCACATTGCATAATACTAGCATGCACACACCATCCAGAGTTGATTTCATCATTTTCTGATGCAATGCAATACTACTGCCAGATGGCTGCTGAAGCCATCTGACGTCAGCAGTGTACTATACGCAGTCGGAAAGGTTGAGCATTTAAAATATTTCAGACTGTGTGCAAGACAGTTTAAGCTACTGTTACATGTAACTTTTATTAATCACATAATTTTAGCCATTTAGGTACAATAGAGAACAGTAATGCCGCAAAAATGCATTAATACCGTTGACAATTTCTGCTACATTTGTGGGGAAGTGAAATTTGTCAACCAGAAGAAAAGTATCACTTCTCAACTGAAGAAGGCATATCATCTTTACTTCGGATGCAAGATTGGTGACCAAGACAAGCCTTGGGCCCCGCATATATGCTACGCTACATGTACAACACAGCCTTCACTGTGGCTGAATTGCAAAAGACCATCAATGCTATTTGCAGTCCCCATGGTGTGGAGAGAGCCAAGCAACCACATAAATGACTGTTACTTCTGCTTGGTTCCTCCTCTTTCCAGCGGAATAACGAAGCAAAAGAAGTCGAGCATAGTCTACACAAGCATTCCATCTGCATCGAGACCACATGGTGAGGGACTTCCTATTCCAGAACCTTCATCAGAATATTCTCTTGATTCATCTGATGAGGACAAGGGTGAGCCGACCTGTTCTTCTCCTGGTCCGTCAGCATGCAGTGACCCAGATTTTCACTGGGATGCATATCAACTCCACACAGAATAACACAGGAAAAACTAAATGACCTGGTTTGTGATTTGGACATATCCAAGAACAAGGCAGAATTGCTAGGATCAAGACTCCAACAATGGAATCTTCTAGAAGATTTCATATCAAAAGCGCCACCAGCAGTTGGAGCCTTTTTTTCAGAAAGGAAAGTAATCTGGTATTCTGTTCCGATATTGAAAGCTTCATGAATGCCTTAAACATCACTCATGACCCACAAGACTGGAGACTATTTATAGACTCTTCGAAACTGAGTCTGAAGGCTGTGCTTTTGAACAATGGAAACTGTCTTCCATCTATTCCAGTAGCGCATGCCGTCCACACGAAAGAGACATACGATAACTTAAAGCATCTACTGACTTCCATTAACTATAACAAGTTCAGCTGGCACCTCTGTGGTGACTTGAAGGTAGATGCCCTTTCAATGGGACTGCAGCAGGGATATATAAAATACATGTGTTTCTTATGTGGGTGGGATAGCCGAGCAAGGGATTGGCACTACTTGAGGAAGGAATGGAATCGCAGACAAAATGTAACAGTTGGAGAGAAGAATATCCAGCACCCAGCTCTGGTTGAGGCTCACAAAAAGCGTAGTTACTCACCTGTAACAGGTGTTCTCCAGGAGCAGCAGGAATCAGTCCTCACTTATGGGTGACGTCGGCGCCGACGGAGCCCTCGCGGAGCAATTTTCCCCAGCTTTCAAAGAAAGCCTTTGGGAATTGCAGCGCGCATGCGCGGTCGTCTTCCCGCCCGAAGGTGCCATCTTAGCCAGTCAGATGACATAGCTAAAAAAGACAGCATAAAAATTTGCAAAAAGAACATAAGCAGACGATTGCAACTCCAAGGGGAGGAGGGAGGGTAGTGAGGACTGATTCCTGCTGCTCCTGGAGAACACCTGTTACAGGTGAGTAACTACGCTTTCTCCAGGACCAAGCAGGAAGTCAGTCCTCACTTATGGGACTCCCAAGCTCAAGGCTACCGGAGACCCTAAGCATAAAAATGAGCTCCCTCTAGCTCAGCAGCACAGAAGGATAGAATCTTCGCTGAATTATCACCCACCGGTAGCCCACATCCGGGATGGAGGGTAGGAGTTGCTCAGACCTCAAAGAGATTACGGAGGACTGCCTGTCCGAAAGCACTGTCCCTACGGGACTCCCTCTCGAGACAGTAATGGACCGCAAAAGTCTGGCTCGAAGACCAAGTAGCGGCCCGGCAGATGTCTGCCAGCGGAACAGAGCGGAGGTAAGCCACTGACGTGGCCTTTGCCCGAACGCAATGAGCCGTGACTCGACTTTCCAAGGCGAGTCTGGCTGCCCCATAAGCCCAAGAGATACAGTCCGCAACCCAGATGGACAGAGTACGCTTGGAGACCGGGAGTCCCAATTTATTGGGGTCAAAAGACACAAAAAGCTGAGCAGCTTTACGGTGCTCCCGCGTGCGGTCAAGGTAGAAGTTCAATGCCCTTCTACAGTCCAGGGTATGGAGGACCGTCTCAGCTCGGCTGGAGTGTGGTCTGGGAAAGAAGGTTGGAAGTACCACCTCCTGATTGATGTGAAAAGGGGAGACCACTTTAGGCAGAAACTTTGGGTGAGTCCGTAGGACTACCCTATTCTTGTAGAACCGAGTGTAGGGGGGATCAGACACGAGGGCCTGCAATTCACTTACGCGCCTAGCGGAAGTGAGGGCTATCAAGAACAGTGTTTTCCAAGACAGAAAACGGAGAGAGAACATGTAGCCATAGGTTCAAAAGGCGGACAGGTGATCCGCTGCAAAACCACATTCAGGTCCCAGTCCGGCGCTGGCGGGCGCAGAGGTGGTTTAAGTAGAAGGAGACCTCGGAGAAACCTCGCTACGAGAGGGTCGCTGGAGAGAGGTCTACCGTCCACCGGCACATGATGTGCCGAAAGAGCACTGAGGTGAACTTTGACGGAGTTGGACTTAAGTCCCAGATTAGAGAGGTGTAGCAAGTACTGCAAGATCACCGACACCGGGCAGGAGAAGGGATCCTGCGACTGTTGGGTACACCAGACTGCAAAGCGACGCCATTTAAGGGCGTAGCATTTGCGGGTAGAAGGCCGTCGCGAAGCCAGGACGACCTCCTCCACCTCCGCCGGCAGGAGAAGGGGAGCAAGGACTACCCTCTCAGCAGCCAGGCCATGAGGTTGAGAGACCTGAGGTTGGGGTGCAGTAGGGACCCCTGATCCTGAGTGAGGAGATCCGGTTGTACCCCCAGAGGGATCGGACCCTCCACCGCCAGTTGCAGCAGGAGCGGAAAACCACGGCTGCCTGGGCCAGCGAGGGGCCACCAGGATCATGAATGCTTTGTCTCGGAGAACCTTGAAAAGAGTCCGAGAGACTAGCGGGATGGGAGGGAAAGCGTACAGAAGGCTCCCCGACCATGAGATCAGAAAGGCGTCCGCCGCAACCCGAAAGGGGTGTGGCTGACGAGAGCAGAAGCGAGGAAGCTGCCGGTTGCGAGGACTGGCAAAGAGATCCATCGTGGGGAGGCCCCACTTGAGGAAGAGCTTCTGAACTACCAAGGGATCCAGACGCCACTCGTGCGGCTGGAGGACCCTGCTGAGTTTGTCCGCAAGGCAATTTTCTTGGCCCGGGAGATAAACTGCCTTGAGGAGAATGCCGTGACTGACGGCCCAAGAGCAGAGCTTCTGAGCCTCCCGGCAGAGGAGGAAGGAGCCCGTGCCCCCCTGTTTGTTCACGTAGAACATGGCAACTTGATTGTCCGTCTGGACAAGGACGGACTGTTGGGAAGTCAGGTGGGAGAAGGCCTTGAGAGCTAGGCGGATCGCCCGGAGCTCCAGGAAGTTGATCTGCTGAGCAGACTCCCACGTGGTCCAGAGGCCCTGAGTACGTGCCTCTTGACAATGCGCTCCCCAGCCCAGGAGGGATGCATCGGTGGTCAGCACCCGGGTCGGCTGAGGTGACTGGAAAGGCATACCGAATATCAGGTTCGGCTGCCGGAGCCACCACCGGAGAGACGAGACCAGCGGCTCGGAAACGCGCACTAGGTCTGCTAGGCCGCCCGTGGCTTGTCGCCACTGCTGGCGGAGACACCATTGAGCAGACCGCATATTCAGGCGGGCATTGGGGGTCACATGGACGGTGGAAGCCATATGGCCGAGCACTCTCAGGAAGCGCCTGGCGGAGACCAGGGGCTGGCTGCGAAAGCGGTCGGCTAGGTCCATGAGCCGTTGAGCCCTGTCGAGCGGTAGGTACGCTCGCGCCTGAGGAGTGTGCAGCCTTGCGCCGATGAACTCGAGATCCTGTGAGGGGAGCAAAGTGGACTTTGCGAAGTTTATAACAAAGCCCAAGTGCTGCAGCAGAGTCACCGTGCGGCACGTGGCGTTGGTGACCTCCTGAGCGGACGCTGCTCTGATGAGCCAGTCGTCGAGGTACGGAAAGACATAGAGGCCGTGAAGCCGGAGATGGGCCGCCACGACCGCGAGACATTTTGTGAAGACTCGCGGTGCGGAGGACAGGCCAAAGGGCAGTACTCTGTACTGGTAATGATTTCCTGCCACCACAAACCTTAGGTATTGGCGGTGGCTTGGGTGGATGAGGATGTGCGTGTAGGCATCCTTTAGATCCAAGGAGCATAGCCAATCTCCCTGCTGGAGGTAGGGCAGAAGGATTCCAAGGGTAAGCATTTTGAACTTCTCCCGCACAAGGAACTTGTTGAGGTTGCGCAAGTCCAGGATGGGTCTGAGGCCCCCTGTTCTCTTTGGTATCAGAAAATACCTTGAATAGAAGCCTTGACCTCTCAGGTGGTGTGGCACCGGTTCCACCGCCTGTTCCTGCAGAAGACCTGCTAACTCCTGAAGGAGCAACTCCCTGTGCAGAGGGGGGCGCGGAGGCTCTCCCGGAAAATAGGAGGGAGGGACCTGATGAAAGTGGAGAAGGTAGCCTTCTCGCACGACCTGAAGCACCCAGGCATCTGCGGTGATGCTGGACCACCTGTGGGCGAAGTGAACCAGCCGGCCTCCGGTGCTGGGTGGAACCAGCGGGGGGGGAGAGGCTATGCTGAGCGAGTCAAAAGCCCCCACCCTGCTGAGCAGGGGCTGGTGGTGCAGGCTTGGGGGCTTGCTGCCTACGGGACCCGTTACCCCGTCCCTTGGCCTGCTGGCCCTGTTGGGGAGCTGCAGGGGCCTGATAATGGGGGTATTGTTTGTAGGCAGCCGCCTTCCTCGGGTAAAAGGACTTTTTCCCCGAGCCCTTCTTTTTCTGGGAAGGGGCGGAGGTCTTCCTAGAAAGCCTGGTCCTGGTGAGAGTCTCAGTCTCAATTTGTGCAGCCTTTTCCGCCATGGGCTTGCCAAAGAGGTTTTCGCCTCAGCAGGGGACATCGACCAACTTGTCCTGTACCCAGGGCTCAAGGTCGGACGACTGAAGCCAAGCCTGTCGGCGGGCACCGATGCCGGCTGCGGCTACTCGAGCCGAGGCTTCAAAGCCATCATAGGCTGCTCGGGACATGAACTTGGAGCATTCCCGAATGCCCGTGGACAAGGCTAGGAACCTCCGCAAGGGCTCCTCGGAGAGACCAGCGGAGAATCCGGCTAGCTCTTTAGCCAGATCCCGGAGATACATGCCCATGTATAGCTGGTAAGTCTGGACACGACATGCGAGCATAGAGCCCTGGAAGCACTTCTTGCCAAGGCCATCCAGGTTACGGGCCTCCCTTCCAGGAGGCACCGAGGAGTGCATCTTCTGGCTCTTAAGACGATGCATGGCCGATTCCACTACCATGGAATGGTGTGGCAGCTGTGCCTTTTGAAAGCCAGGGCTCTTGCGGACCCGATAGATAGAATCGACCCGCTTGCTCAGGACCGGCGAGGAGGCCGGACTCTCCCACATGCGGAAGAGTAGTCGTTCCAGCATAGGAGGAACCGGCACAGTAAAGTGTTCCCTCGCGGGAGAGTCATACTGGAGGGCGTCGAGCTCTTCGGCTCGAGGCTCCTCCTCGGGATCCGCCGGGAAGGCCAAAGCCTTGGCCATATCCCTAACGAAGTCCGAGAACCGGGCATCCTACGGGGGGGACTGCTTCCGAGGCTCAGACTCCGGTGAGTCCGATGGGACACACCGAGTCCGGAAAGAATCAGGTGACTCTTCCTCCTCAGACTCCCAGACCGACTCCGACGAGGACTCGGTGGGGTCGGCCCGGGCAGGGTGCGGCGCCAGCCGCCCCGACGCCGAGGGAGTCGGCGTCGGCGACCTCGGTCCCGAACGGGAGGCCGAGGGTGACCTCGACCGAGGATCGACTCGAGTTCTCATCGACTCGAGGATCGGCTCGGTCTCCGGGGTCGACTTGGACGTCGACGTCCCGGCGGTCGGGGCAGCGACGCCAGCGAAGCCAGCGAGCAGTGCCCTCTGCTGGTCCATGAAGGCAGACAGTCTGCTCTCCAAGGCCGTCAACCTGAGTCCGAGCTCAGGCGACCCAGCAGCCCCCGACTCGGGCCCCGACGGCGTCGGGCCCGACGTCGGCTGTCGCGGAGGCGAGTCCAGAAGGACCACAGGACTTACCCGGGCAGGCATCTCCGACTCCAGGCGAGGTCGCTTCGGGATGTGTTCCTTCTCCAAGGACCCGGGGCGGCTGTCGGGGCTATGCGACCTGGCCCTCGCGGAGCCAGGAGCGTCCACCGACGCCGCCCTCGCGGGTTTTTCCTTCCGACGATGGTCCCCGGAGGGAGAACCCCGGTCGGAGGAGCTCCGGCGACGGTCCGAGCTGGAGCCTTTCGACATGGAGGCCTCCGACGAGGTTCGGGTACGGCTGGGGTCAGCGAAGATTCTCTCACGCTAATGCCGCCGACTTCTCAACGCCTTTGAGGACAGTTTGCTGCAGGGCCCACAGATCAGTTCCTCATGATCCGGGCCCAGGCAGCGGAGGCAAAAGTCGTGTGTGTCGGTTAGTGACATATTTCGGTCACACCGACCACACCGCTTAAACCCACTGGCAGCCATCGGGGGAAAAAGGGCCCCTGCGAGGTCAAAGGACCGGGCTGCCAGGGAAAACGAAAACGAAAGCTGACTAAGTCAGAAAAAACCGAAAAAAGTGAGAGGACTCGAGACCGGCGTCGCGAGTCCGGGCGGGAAAACGATCGGCGTCGAACCGAAAGAAAAAAGGATAAAATAAAGAAGAAAATCAACTTTTTCGCGGGGACAAGACGGGGACGTCGGTAGGGCTCCGCGGAAAAAAAGAAGACTGGCTAAGATGGCACCTTCGGGCGGGAAGACGACCGCGCATGCGCGCTGCAATTCCCAAAGGCTTTCTTTGAAAGCTGGGGAAAATTGCTCCGCGAGGGCTCCGTCGGCGCCGACGTCACCCATAAGTGAGGACTGACTTCCTGCTTGGTCCTGGAGAATCCTGCTACCACCCCTTCACATCAAACTAGGTTTGATGAAAAACTTTGTGAAAGCCATGGACCGCACTTCGCCTGCTTTCCAATACCTGCATGAAAAATTCCCTCGACTCAGAGAAGCAAAGATTAAAGAGGGAGTTTTTGTGGGTCCTCAGATTCGAGAGCTCTTCAAAGATGACTGGTTCAACAACTTGCTGCAGGGTGATGCAAAACAAGCATGGAATGCTTTTCGCCTAGTGTCAACAAACTTTCTCGGGAATGTTAGGGCAGAAAACTACAAGGAACTAGTAGAAGACATGCTGATGCAGTATCAGAAACTTGGCTGCAATATGTCTCTAAAGATCCATTTCCTTGATTCCTATCTTGATTTCTTTCCTGACAACTGTGATATGGTTAGTGATGAACAGGGCAAACGCTTTCACCAGGATATCGCAATGATGGAGCAAAGATACCAGGGAAAATGGTCCACTACAATGCTGGCTGACTACTGCTGGACACTCCCTAGAGAAGCTTCCGAACAGCTGTACAAGAGACAGGCAAAAAAATCTAAGTAATTGTCTATGACTTGGTTTTTTACAGATATTAACCAAAGGCCTATTATATTTACTAGTGACATGCATTTTGTGATGTAAACATTAATTCTTGTAGATTACAAAACAACTAGAGCCAACTTTGCAATTTCACTGTTATATTCGTGTTCAGCATATAAAAATTGATAAGAAATGACTATTTTTTTTTTTAATTTATATATTTATGAATTTTACAATAAATCCAAGCAAAATAAAATAACTTGAATGGAAATAAGGGCACAGGTAACAAGGATAAACAAATTATACAGCAACAAAGGAAAAAACAATACAGGAAATGTAACATACCTGCCCCTTCTAAAGCCCACAATTTAAAGAGGAGATTCCAATACATCATAAACCATAAATGTAGGAAACAAACTAGGAAAACAGCCAGAATACATACTATGCAGTGAATCTATACGACATCGGAGGAGCGATGGGCATTAATGAAGGCAAGAAGCTGAGATGGATCATAAAAAACATACATAGCAGAATTCATTTTAACCAGACATTTCGATGGAAACTTAAGGAAGAACTGCCCTCCTAACAGCAAAATACCAGGACGTAAGAGAAGAAACTCACGTCGGCGCTTCTGGGTTGCCTTAGAAAAATCAGGAAAAACCCTAGTGCTTAAACCTAAAAACACAGAGTTACGTTTGCGGAAAAACATCTTAAGAAACCAATCCCGGTCAGAAATCAAGGCAAAGGTAACAATTAACGTAGCAGGGGTTACAGTATCAGTTAATGAAGTTTCTAACAAAGCGAAAACATTTAAGGAATCAACCTCTGCAACACCAGGTATAACACCACCACCCTCCACTTTTTTCTGGGTAGACAAATAATAAGCTTTTACCAAAGGGGGGTGTGACTCCCCCGAGACCCCCAGAAATGACTATTTTTATTTCAGTAACCTGACTTTTGTAAAAATTTGTCGACCAGTGTAATTTACTCACCACAGAGGTTAGACTAACCAGACTGTAGTTTACAACCTAATCCTTCCGCTTTTGGGTAAAGGGACTACATATGTGCCTTTCTCCAGTCCTCTGGGACCATTCCAGACTCCAAAGAAGCATTGAAAAGGTCAGTCAGTGGGGCTAATAGAATATCCCTAATTTTTGCTTGTTAGTCCTTCCTCTACACCTAGGCATTTATATACACCTTCCTGTTGAAGTTCCTTGATCTCACAATCTTCGAAGAGGGAGATGCTTCCAGTTTTGCTTGATCTTCCTCTAAGGAAGATTGCCTTAGCACATTTATCAAGGCCAAAGGTCATTTTTATATCATCTGAGACGCTTTTCACTACATGGAGTTGTTTCGTTAGTAGTTGGTCACTGGAATTGTAGAGCTTCAAGTCATCTATGAACAGTAAGTGTGATGTTACCTCTGGATTGTTACCATCTTTAGGATTAAAGCTAAGGGGTCATTTTTAAAGTCTTAGTTGTGATTTGGACATCTCAAGGCGTGCATGTGGACATCCAAAATCACAGAGACAACACTGGTCACTGCTGCGGGGACATCCAAATAGAAAGGAGATGTGGCTGAAGAATGATTAGGTAGGTGCAATGGACTTGGATGTCCCCAATTGATTTCAGAAACATCAGGGACATCTGCAGGCATATCCATGTTTAGACCTGCTGCAGGCATGAACAGTCATCAGGAAAGTGCTTGTTTTGGCCTTAAAACATCCAGAGAGCATCGAGAAGATGGAAAGTGACTAGCCCAAGATCACAAAGACCCACATTGGGATTTGAATCCTGGCCACCCTAACCCTAACTCACTATTCTAACCAGTAGGCTATTAGATGCCCCCCCCCCCCCTTCTGAAATGCTATTCTGGAGACAGCTATGTAGATGTCTCCATAGAAGTCCATATCAGGGATATTCACATTTGTGAAAATGTGCCTAAACTTGCATGTGCCTGCTTTTTTTCCCCACAGATGTTGGCTTGGACGTCCTTTGTAAAATGTGCCCTTCGCATCTATAACCCAAAGAGTTAGAGCACTCAGTGGATTAAATGCCATATAAAACAATATCTGCAGGGAATCTCCCTGAAACATTCCTCACTGGATCTTGATTTAGGAACGATGAATTGCTCAACTTCATACTTCAGATGGAATGTGGTTGGTCACATTTTCACAGTGAACTTGATATACTTGATCAATCTAGGGTTATTTTATAGATTTCAAGGCAATTTGTTATCCAGGAGTGTGGAATGCTCTTATAAGTCAATTAATGCTATACTGAGATTTCTACTTTTCTTACCACTGGTCATGTTGGCTTTATTCTCAGTGTGCACAGCCTCTACATCCCTCTAACCTTAAATGCGCACTAATAAATGCTCGATCAATATGGAAAAAATGGCCAGCATTAACAGATATTCTCTCAGCCCATAACCTCGATATCTTATGTGCCACTGAGACCTGGCTATCCGCCTCTGACTCTGTGCTCCTTCACCAGATTGTTCCTCCCAATTTTACAGTTCACTCATGTCACAGAACCGACCGCAGTGGTGGAGGGGTACTCATCTTATCTAAATCTGACCTTAGGTTTCAGCTTGTAGCCTCAAGCAGCACTTCGACCCTTGACTCTGTGACCATCGCAAATAAACAGGTCACTATCAATTTACTCTATAGAACACCATCCTCTTCACCAGATGATTTAGCCACAATCATTGATCTTGCCTGCAACTCTACGAGCCCGCACACCTTAAACTGGGTGTTAGGCGACCTTAACCTCCCAACCATTCAAGACAGCCATACCAATGCCTTTATCAATGCTCTCAGTGAACTAGGCTATGTTCAGCTGGTCGACACCCCTACTCATACAAAAGGTAACACACTGGATCTTATCTTTGCACCACAATCAGCTCTTACCCATTGGCACAATTCCCATCTAAATTCAATCTCAGTACCTTGGTCTGATCATCTCCTGATCCTATTCCAGATTCCAATATGCTCCGGCTCTTCCAAGGCATTACCAGTAGCTGAACCTACCCCAGAACACTTGAGGCACTTTCACCCTTTTAACAGAGAGGACATCCTAAAGAGGACTCAGAACCTACTTTGCCTCCTGAAAAAAGCCTTGAGGATATGGTCGATTCTTGGAACTCTTGCCTAGATGCTGTGATCCACTCTCCTACCTCAATCAAGGTACCTCATAAGAAAAAGAATGCACCATGGTACTCACCAGAGCTACGGACATCACTCCTCTTCCTCAGACAGCTAGAAAGACGGTGGCGACGATCAAGAACAGCCGAAAATCATGATGCATTCATAGCACAATTAAGACGACATCGCTCATCCGTATCTTCTAGTATGAAACAATATTACACAAGCAGACTACAGCGCTCCCTCAACAAACCTCACGAGCTCTTCCACATTGTAAAAACCTTAGCAAAGGAACCTTCTCAGGGCACCCTGCCTCACCTAGACCCTCAAGAATATGCCAACTACTTACGAAGCAAAAGTAACCAGCTCGCTCTGACCTCTAAGCCCCCCACTCCAGCTAACACTCCCTTCACCGTCCCTCTACCTTCACCTAGCCAATTCTCATGTGAGACTCAACACACGCTTTCATCCTTCTCCACCCCAACTGACAGAGTCATTCAAGACACTATCTTAAAAATAAACACCACAACATCACCTTCTGACCCCTGTCCAGCTTCCTGGATAAAGTCACTACGGGCGGATCTCAGTCCATTTCTAGCTAAAATGATAGATGTATCATTCTCTACTGGGACTTTCCCTCACTCTGAAGCAGACCTCCATCAGACCTCTCCTAAAAAACAGCAGGTTGGACCCCTCCTTGATGGAATCCTACAGACCCATCTCCAGCATTCCTCTCCTATCGAAAATCATTGAAAAGATTACCCAACGCCAATTACAAGATCATATAGATACCAATGCACCCTTGCATCCCTGTCAGCACGGATTTCGTGAATTACATGGTGTTGAAACACTACTGACATCCCTGTTTAATGCCCTAACCACAGGCTTGGACAACATCAGACAAGGTTTTGCTTTAATCTTCATGGACATTGCCGCTGCCTTCGACACTGTCGATCATGAAATTCTCCTGTCACGACTTAGAGAGAAGGGAGTTAACGGATCAGCTCTGTCTTGGTGTGCTTCATACCTCAAAGACCGTTGGCAACATGTCCGTTCTGGACCTTCCACCTCTGACCCCTTCCCTCAAACTAAAGGTGTGCCACAAGGCTCCTCCCTTTCCGCCTTACTGTTCAACGTCTATATGCAGCCTATCTGTGACCTTATCCACTCTTTTAACATCAACTGCCTGGTCTATGCTGATGACATCTTGATGTATATGCCATTCGACAGAACACCTGGACCTCTCCCCACTAATCAAGTGCTTTGACGCAGTCACTGACTGGCTAAATGCACAAATGCTTAAGATAAACTTCAAAAAGATAGAAGTCCTCGTCGTCACCAGGAACCCTGCATTTACCCCACCAACGTCCATCAAGGTGCGTGACGCAGAACTCCTCTGCAAGACTACAGTGAGATACCTGGGGGTTGCGCTTGATCAGCAACTCAATATGAAGGCTCATATCAGCAACATAGCGAAATCTGTCTATCATAAAATCCGGACCCTTCGTTATCTGCGTCAGCTGCTAGAGCCAGATGACTTCCGATCAGTCTTTCAGGCCCTAATAATGCCTCACCTTGACTACGCCAATGCGATTCTACATGGCCTAACAAAGAGCAAGATTAACCCCTTACAATTGGCAATGAACTCAGCTGCAAGAATCCTTCATGGAGCCTCCAAGAGAACCCACATCACTCCAATACTGCAACAGTTACATTGGCTGCCTATACAATCTAGGATCTCTTTCAAGATCCTAACTATGACTCATAAAGCGATCAATAACTACACCGCGTCTGCTATCACTGACCTGATATCAATTACACCCCCTAATCGAGCAAGGAGATCGACCGCCTCCAACTCTCTCGTATTACTGAAGGCAATCACGAAATGCTCTCAAGTCACTAGATCCAGAGCCTTCTCCTACTTTGCACCATCATGTTGGAACGCCCTACCATGAGGCATCAGAATCATCAGTGACCTCTCCCAGTTCAGGAAGGCACTGAAGCATCACCTGTTTCTGCAGCACTACGATGTTTCGGACACCCCCCCATACCAACCCACCACCACACTCCAGGCCAACACATTAAACCCATGCACCTCACAGTCTTAATCTGCAGAACTGCAATCTCACCTGCACCTCCTCTTACCAAGAAAATTTACCTAGTTTCATGTAACTCTACATATAGCTGCATTTAGTTGCTTTGTACATAGTTCCCATGTTCACTGTTTCACTGTTCATGAAACCTGTTTAATGTATACCCAAGTTTTATTTTACCTGTTCATTGTAAGCACAGATCAATTACACAGGTACACTAAAAAAAAATTTTTTTAAACTGCCTCTAATGTTTCGATTGATTTTTACGTTTTTTGGTGCGCTGAATCCAAATCTGGTAACCAATTTGCTCCATCACGTACAGATTTTTTGCTACATTGGGTTAGCAGTTTGAGGTGAACGTTTCAGATTGAGTGCGATCGAGATAAAAGTTTCTTGGATGAATTCTTTATACTAATTGTTTAGTAGTTATTCAAATAAGAATAAAGAAAATTGTAACAAGGCAGCACATAAGAATAGAGTAATGTCAACAAAACACACTGTGATGGTAGCAAAATTGTCTGCACTTAAAACAGCCACATACATGTGCACAAACATTGAGCATATAAGAGCGAGGTTAGACACAAAGCAAAGCAAAGAAATGTGCAAAAAATGTTGTACAGGTATGTATGTAAGAATAGAAAACGCAAACCGCACCATTGCAATACATGAAGACAAACACCCGATGGTGTGATAATAAAATTCTAATAAATGAGATCCGACACTGTGGTAATAACTAGCAAATTTTTATATCAAAGTTAATAAAAAACACGATATTTGTCAACACAGTATAGATTATAAAGTCATTCTTGGGTCAATCAATCTCCTGGTGGGCCCGTTTCTTCTTCCCCCGAATGCTTCTCTTGGTGCGCTGCTTGGCGTATTTTTCATCTGGGGTTTCCCGCAGCAGCAACCAGCAGAAATCAGCCATCGTAGTGGTGTTCCATCTTCCTTGGTACCTTCTCTCTGCGTCCTTGATGTCCTGGTGAAACCTCTCACCTTGTTCTTCACTGTACGCCCCCAAGTTTTCGGGAAAGTAGTTCACATGGGAGTGCAAGAAATGGACTTTCAGGCTCATGTTACAGCCTTGTTCTTTGAAGGCATTGAGCATCCTGGCAACAATATCCTTATAGTTCTCATCCCGCCTGTTCCCCAAGAATTTGAGAACAACATCCTTGAAGGAATCCCAGGCTTCTTTTCCTTCTCAGACATCGTTTCAGCGAATGCTCCATCTGAAATGAGTTTCCTTATATCAGGGCCAACAAACACTCCTTCCTTTAGCTTTGCTTCAGAAAGTCGGGGGAACTTTGAGCAAAGGTACCGAAAGCACTCACCATCTTTTGGAAGGGACTTGATGAATTGCTTAATGAGACCCAACTTAATGTGGAGAGGTGGTAATAGAATTTTATCACGAGGTACCAAGTTCTCATGAAGAACATTTTTCTCACCGGGTCTCAAATACTCGCGAATTGGCCAGTCTTTTTTCCCCCAGTGTAGGTCGCGGGCCCGGCTATCCCACAAGCAAAGGAAGCAGGGATATTTGGTGAAACCGGATTGCTGCCCTAATAGCATGGATAGAATTTTAAAGTCTCCACAAATCATCCACTTATGCTCATCATAACGAATCTTCTGAAGAATCAGGGCCAAATTCTCGTATTTTTCTTGGAGAATAACAGAGTGAGCAATAGGAACTGAAGCGAATGTGTTGCCATTATGAAGAAGAACACCTTTTATGCTGTCTTTTGACGAATCAATGAACAGCCGCCATTCAGCAGGATCATACTTGAGTTTAAACTTTTCCATCACTCCGTATATATCGTTGCAAAATACCAAATCTTCCTCTTTGCTGAAATACTTCAAAAATTGTGTCTCGCAGTTGCGGTACCAATAAAAAGTTGTTCCTGGTGACAATAGATTTTTCTGTTTAAGCCGAGAACCTAGCAGTTGGGCAGCATCTTTTGGGAGTCCTAAATCCCGGACTAAATCATTCAATTCAGCTTGAGAGAAAAGTTCAGGTTTCGGATCTGGTTCAGTTTCAAACTCGGAAGTACTGGACTCATCGGGAAAAGCCATCTGATGAGTCTCATCATGATCAGAACCGTCCACACAAATATGATCCAAAGATTTTGGTGGTTCAGGCACAGGTACTTCGTTGCTATGAGGCATAGGCCTAATTGCTGAGGGAAGGTTGGGGTAACTTATTACGTTCTTATTTTTTAAGTTGTATCCCTTCACGATGCAAGAGCAAAAATAGCAGTCACTGCTGTGGTCTCTTTGTTCACGCCACATCATAGGAATTCCGAAACGAAATGCTTGTTTTTTACCTTTCATCCATAAGCGTAGATCTTCCTCACATGTCTTGCACACTTTGTGAGGAGCCCACGGTTTGTCTTGATCGCCTAACTTCAAACCGAAATAGGCGAAATATACTTTAATAAATGCAGAAATGTTCCTCTGCCGCTTTTTCACGGTATATTCCCCACAAATAAAACAAAAACTGTCCAGAGAGTTGACGCAACCTCTGGCTCTGTGAGCCATCACAAATACACAGCACTGCAAACTACAACTGTAGTGAACCACTTCGGAATAAAGCTGGATTACGACTGAGCAAACAAAAGGTAATAATGAACTTGCAAGAAACTGAAATTTGACAGGAACGTTCATGTCGCAACCACCGTGTTTGAGCGAGCGAACGAGGCGAGGCGAACAGGAAAGAACATGCGCCAGCGCGAGTACTGGATTTAGCCCCCCGCCTCCCAATTGTCCTGTTAATGTATAAAATGAATACAAAACACTCTAAAATATCATGAGGGAGTGTTTCTAGTTAGTTAACCATTACAACCTCTATTTTGGGCCAAGAAAATAAACTGCAGTCGGCTAAAAAGAAATTATGTGAACATTCCTTATATGGGTAAGAAATCTAATTTTGCAAGAAAATGTGACGTGATGGAACATTTTGGCTATTTTTCCTGGATTCAGCACCCCAAAATCTATAGGAATCAGTTGCAAAACTGGAGGCAGTTTTTTGGTAGTGTACCTGTGTTATTTGAGACATGTGGTTTTTATGTTCATTGTAAACTGCACTGATGTCGAATAGCGCGGTATAAAAGAAACTGTAAATAAATAATATTCAGTATTAACTGGTCTTTGGTTCCATATACTCTCCTCGTATTGCCTTCCTGCTCTATTGCCATGAAGTTATTGGAATTGATATGATCGTATATTTTGTGTCTACTGAAGTGAAAAGCTTATAGTGTAGGTAGACCACTTTGTTCCGTAATTTTTGGGAACATTAGTTTGATCTCCTATCAGAAGAAGAAATGCTCTTTCAGTTATTAACCACTGCAGTGTTAAGTCTAGCTGCTTAACCAATTGATTTTGGATGCAGAACAGAATGCTGACCTCAAGAACTAATCAAAACTAGTTGTATGCTTTCCTGTGTCCCACTCCCCCCGCCCCTAGATTATATACTGCAGTGGTCCTACAAGATAGTATAAAAAAAGGAGAAGAATGAACAAAATATTGTTAAAGGAAGACCATTCTGCAAAGCTTCATCTCTATTCAATCTGCAGAATGCCTGCTGCTGAAATTCTAGAAGCCCAACCAAGCAAGTTGCTGCAGCCCATGGAACATATGAGCCTATTGTTATAGATGGAGAATAATTTAGTAGTAACATTACTCCGATACGTACTGCTCCATGAAGATCCCAAGAGAAATTGCAAAAGTGGTAATGAGTGTTTATTTTTATAAAGCAGAAATAAATAGCATTTTTTAATCATCACCATAAGATTACTAATAACTAACTTAATACTCTAAGTAAAACTTCTTTTTACAAGGAAAAAAACCCACATCTATACTTCAGAAAGGACATACACTCTGCTTCAAAGACCTGTCTTCTGCCCAAAATCCAATATGTTAGAGAAAGTGTAGTTACTCACCTGTAACAGGTGATCTCTGGGAACAGCAGGAATCAGTCTTCACATATGGGTGACATCGGCACCAACGGAGACTGGTGCGGGAACACTCCCCAGCATCCAATAGGAATGCTTTTGGGAGTGTTCCCTCCACGCATGCGTGGCTGCCTTCTCACCTTCCCTCCTGGTCTCCTCAGTCAGGTGAATAGCGGAGAAAAAAATTGTAGAAGAAAAAGGGGACAATTTGAAGGGGAGGTGGGCGGGTTGTGAAGACTGATTCCTGCTGTTCCTGGAGATCACTTGTTACAGGTGAGTAACTACACTATCTCCAGGAACAAGCAGGAAGTCAGTCTTCACATATGGGACTCCCTAGCCCAAGACAAGCGAGTGAGAGAAGAGTTCTGGCACAGCCAGAGGTAGCAGCAGGGATCTGACAGACTGAGTCCGTTTGGAGCACTCCTCGCGAGGTAATCGGATGGGCGGTGGGCAAGTTGTCTAAATTTGAAAAAGGTTGCACAGAACAGCTTGTCCAAATTCAGCAACACTTCTGAAGTCCTTGTCCAGGCAATAGTGTGTGCAAAGGTATGCAGCGAAGATCACGTAGCTGCTTGGCAGATCTCTGAGATAGGGACAGACCGGAGATTAGCCACTGTGGTAGCCATGGCTCGGACATGAGCTGTGACATGGGGCTGTAGAGACAGCCCCGCCTGCGAGCAAGCAAAAGATATACAAACTGTTAACCAGTTTGAGTGTGTCCTCTTGGATACTGGCAACCCTATATAACCGAGAGGATTGTTGATAACTCTCAGTGCGGTCTAGATAAAAAGTTAATGCTCTCTTACAATCTAGGGTATGCAGTTTGGCCTCAGCAGGTGAGCTGTGAGGTTTTGGAAAGAACGTTGGTAGTGAAATAGATTGGTTCAGGTGGAAGGAGGTTGCAACCTTCAGCAAAAACTTAGGGTGTGTTTGAAGGACCATCTTGTCATGGCGGAATGTGGTATATATGGACATAGTTCATCAAAGCTTGCAATTCACTGACTTTTCGAGCTGAAGTGACTGCTATCAAAAAAAGAAGGTTCCATGATAGGTACTTTAAAAAAGCTGAAACCATCAGCTTAAAAGGACTGCACAAGAACTACATTTAAATCCCACGCTGTTAGTGGTGGGTGGAAAGGTGGTTTGATCAAAAGACTACACATGAATCTGGCCACCAAAGGGTGCGTTGAGATAGGGCAGTTCTCGAAAGTATGGTGGGAGGCCACAATGGTGCATAAATGCACTTGTATCGAGTTTGTCTTGAGGCCAGTGGAGGACAAATGTAGCAGGTACTGGAGTTTGTCCAGAATTGGACATGTGAAAGTATCTCTGTGAACACCAAACAGAGAACTTGTGCCATTTGAAAGCGTAAGACCGTCTGGTCTAATCCTTTCTGGAAGACAGCAGAATATGAAAACTCTGTTCTTGAAGACCTAAGTGTGAGAGGACAAAGCACTCAGCAGCCATGCCGTCAAGTGGAGTGTCTTAAGGATGGGGTGCAGAATGGTCCCTTGCTCCTGAGAGGGTAGAGTGGGTGAATAACCCAGCCTAAGGAGAGGCACTTGAGCAAGGTGAAGACGCAGAGGAAACCACTCTTGCCTGGGCCAGTAATGGGCAATGAGAATCATCAATCCCCAGTCGGCTTGGAGCTTGAAAAGTGTCTTTGCTATGAGGGGAAGAGAAGGGAAAGCATAAAGCAGATCCTGTTCCCAATGGATGAAAAACGCATCCGAACTCTCACAGTGAGGAGAGGGAATCCTGGACCAAAAACGAGGTAGTCGGGCATTGAGAGGAGAAACAAAGAGGTTGTCGCGGTGTCCCTCACAGGTGAAACAAGTACTGTGGTACTTAAGGTTCTAGTCTCCACTTGTGTGGATGGAGGATCCAGCTTAGCCTCTTGGCTAAGTGATTCTCTGTTCCTGGAAGGTATACTACATGAAGGTGAATCCCTTGAGGACTTGCTCAGTTCCAAAGGTGGATGGCCTCTCTGCATAAGGGGCAAGAGCCTGTTACCCCTTGACACAGAACATGGTCACCTGGCTATCCGTCTGTATGAGACAGGACCGATCCCTGAGTTGGGGAAAGACGACTCGGATGGCATCGAAAATTGCCCGGAGTTTGAGGAGATTGATGTGCAGGAGAGTCTCCTGAGCAGACCAGACGCCTTGTGCTGTACGACATTGAGGTGGGCTCACCAACCGAGTTTTGATGCATCAATCATTAGGGTATACTGTGGTGCAGACTTCTGAAAAGGTGACCCTTCGACAAAGTTCTGTGGTGTGCACCACCACTGAAGGGACATTTTCATCTAAGGAGTAATGGTGGTGAAGTTGGAAAAGCAGCTTGTAGACTGCATCCATTGTTGAGACAGAGTCCATTGCCCAATTCTCATGTTGAGATGGGCATGGGGTACGACATGGACTGTAGAAGCCATGTGGCCTAGGAGGCATAAGAATGTCCTGACTGTTACTGATGATTGCTGTTGGACCTGTGTGACCAAGGCAATTAAGTGGATGCATCTGTCATCTGGTATAAAAGCCTGGGATTGAACAGTGTCCAGTTGGAGTGAAGAGTGATTTTGGATAATTTATGATGAAAACTAACTACTGGAGGACATGGATGGTTTATTTGAGGGCAGAGCTGACTGCTGAAGCGGTATCTGCCCTTAGCAACCAGTCTTCTAAGTAAGGGAACAAAAGGTTCCCAAGGTTCAAAGGTAGGCTGCCACGACAGCCAAACACTTTGTGAAGACTCTGGTTGCTGAGGCAAGTCCGAAGGGGAGAACTCAATATTGATAATGATTCTGAAATACAAATCCGAGAAACTTTCTATAATTTGAGTGGATCAGAAAGTGTGTATAAGCATCCTTTAGATTCAGTGATCATAGCCAAACATTTGGTTGGAGGTATGGAAGAAGAGTACCTAGGGAAATCATCTTGAATTTCTCTTTATTTATTTAAACGTATTTCTATACCACCATTCTACAATTCAAAGCAGTTCACAATTAACAAATGTGTAACAAGAGCCTTTTCAGCACACTGTTTTACATGAAACAGGCACAGCAAAACAGTACAACATAATTTAATAGTTTAACATCAACTATTTACAGTTATGGTTCTGCTGGTTAGACTGGTTAACTTATGTACAGATAAAAGGAGTATTTGTCTATTGTGTTCTTAGAGTGTATTTTAGAGTGGCTGGGTTTCTGAGTGTATATCTACGCTGTATTAATTCAGAAAAAGGTATGTTTCAAGCTTCTTTCTGAATTCTGGTAAGTTTGTGATTTTTCTTAGTGCTGGTGGAAGGGAGTTCCATAATGCGGGGGCAAATAACAAAAAAGCTTGGTTGCAGGTGGACTGCTTGCTCCTGATCTTCTGGGTAGGGATCTGTAAGAGGTTAAAAGTGGAGGGTTCTTCTGGACTAATCAGTTTTGGATTTGGCAATAAGAGGCAGAAAGCAGCTTGCAGATTCACTCTGTAGGATTTTAAATGTTATGGTGAGGCTTTGAACTTAATTATGGCAGTCATGGGAAGCCAGTTGGGCTGTATAAGCAATGGGATGATGTGGTCTCGATGAGGGGTTCCGCCGATTATCCGTGCAGCCATGTTCTAGGCCAATTGCGATCTGTGGAGGGTGTGTTTGGGGGAAGCCTTGATAAATGATGTTGCAATAGCCCAGAAGAGGTGTAACTACAGCCTGGCAGACGGTATAGAATAGGTCTGTAGAGAGAAGGGGGCAAAGGTTCTTCAGGGTTTTTAGTTTTTGGTAAATAGTGGATGATGCTCTCTTTATATGTGCTTGGAAAGTTAGTTGCTGGTCAAGTGTTATGCCAAGGTATTTGATCTCAGATTTGACTCTGATTTCTGCTTTGTTTAGTCTCAATGTTTGTGGAGAGCAGAATGTTGGGTCGGTAGTTATGTATAAGGCTTCTGTCGTCTCACTGGTGATGTGTAAATTGTGTAAGGTGAGCCATTCATTTGCATCACTGAAACAGTTTTGGAGGCTGGTGTATTAAGGAGAGAGGAGGTTAATGGGTGTAAAGATTATATTGTCAGCATAAATTTGATATTGAATGTTGTGGTTGTTGAAGATCTGGCAAATTGGCTGTATGAAAATATTAGAGGAGGGCTGAGAGGCTTAAGCTCTGGGGAACTCCTGTTTGTTGAGTGAATGGGGTTGAAGTTTTTCTGTTGATTTTGACTTGCTGCTTTCGAGATTCTAGGTAAGATTGGAACCAGGTGAGAGTGATCCCTTGGAGTCTGATTTCTGAGAACCTTTGAAGTAGCAGGTTGTGAGGGATGGAGTCAAAGGCAGAGGCAATGTCTAGGAATAGGAGAAAGAAACCATTTGTCTGCTTTTGTAATCCTGTTATAAGGGTGTTTAGGAGGGAGGTAATAAGAGTCTCAACCTCATGTTGTCTGAATCCATGCTGATATGGATCGAGTCCGGCATTTTCTGTAAAAGTGGTCTTGAAGATGTGGGAGTACTATTTTTTGAGGATCTTTGTGACAAACGGGATGCTGGATATAGGTCTATAAGACTTTGGGCATGTTTGGTAAAGCTTGGCGGTTTTTATAAGAAGACAGATTGATGATAGTTTCAGAGAGGTGGCCACTTGCCCCAGGAACAAGGAAGTGGAGAAAGGTTTCATTAGATAGGTGCCGAGTTGAAGGCAGATAATTTTTACCCATGATACCGGACACGGGTCTAGTACGGAGGTTGTTTTGTTGAGGGCCTGGATTGTGTCTTCTAGGTTACAGAGTGATGGGGGGGGGGGGTCAAATTGTGACCACAGCTTCTGAGGTGTGGCAGTATGGTCAGCTTCTATTTAGGAGTGAATCATCGGAGGCATGGATAGTTGTTTGGAGATTAAATACATGGTAAACTTATGAGGACAAAAGTCTTCTTGTGGTCCCTTCTTTGGATGGTTCCTTTAAGAGTGTTTTCGCTATGGCAAATAGTTCTTGTGGTTTATTTATTGCTTTGTTGATTAGATTGGTATGGTATTCCTTTTTCCGCTTGAGTGTTTCCTCGTTGTAGAGTTTTAGATAGGTTGCATGGAGATGTGGGTCTCTAGAGTTTCTCCATTTGCGTTTTGGGCATTTTAATTCATCCCCATATATATTTTTGGATGGATGAGAGCAGCTTTTGATAGGATTGTGTTCCAGTCTTGGATTAGGCTGTCAAGGTCAGCATTTGAGTCTGCTATAGTATTAAGTTGCAGAATGACGGATTTGATGAACTCCTTTTTGATGAAGTTCTTGAATCTCCGGATGGTGTGGGATGAAGGATCTTGAGTAACTTGCTGTGAGGCGAGGTGAATTGGGAAAAGGATGGCCGCATGGTTTGACCATGGTACTAGGAGGATTACAGTAAGTGGTTGGCGAGGTAGAAGCGGAGAGTTTAAAGGCAAAAATATGAGGTCTAAGATGTTGCCCTTCGTGTGTGTTGGACTGTTAGGATCTGGGTGTAGCCAAGGGCTTCCATTGCATCTAGGAATGCGTTTGCTTATGAGTAGGAGATGGAGGCTAGGTTGAGGTCTCAGAGTAATATAAGAGGTTTGTGGCTGGTTGGGGTGAAACAGGCAGTTTCAAGAAGAGTCGATTGCTGTGGGGTGCTCTGTATGTTAAACAGAGTAATATGGAGCTATTAGGCACTAGCAAGGTATCAATTTCTGTAGTGGAGTTGGTGTCAATAACTTTGAGCTTGAGGTTTTCTTTAGAGATGATGCATACCCCTCTGCCCCTGCTGTGCATCCTGTTTGAGGATAGTATCGAGTATGAGGGGGTCAAAGCTGTGTTTGAATCTGTGAACCATGTTCCTGTTATGCAGAGGATATCTTTATTTTCACTGATTGAGCCAGTTAGTATCTGGATTTTGTTTCAGGTACAGCGAGCATTAATGAGAGCACATCTTGTGAGGTGCGTTGTGTTGGACTTCACCTGGTATATGTTGTGCGTAGTTATTTGAATTCTTTTCAGTCTACAGTGTCTTGTATGGCATTGTGTGTAGAGCAGTCGGGGCGGGGAATGGTGTTACTGTGGACTGAGCAGGCAGAATCAGCAGAAACAGTGAATATTAAGAGTAGGACAATTTGCATGATGATGGTGGTTAGTCTTCTGTATATTACTTCAATGTTTATAGTCTGGGGCTGTCTAGAGGTGGTGGCGGCTTACCGGCATTGGCTGAGGACTGTTGTGGTAACAGTTAATTTCTGGGGAGGAACTGTTGCAGAGATCCTTTGGAAGGTGGAGCTTTCAGCATGAGAGGTTGCTCTATTATGTCTACAGCAAGCAGGTGAAGGTAGGTATCTTTCTAGCTGATGTCTTGTTGATTAATATCAGCTGGTCGATTGGGTGGTACCTTCCTTGTTTCTGTGTCCTGGTCCCCACCTAATGGCCATGCCAAAGAGCCCTCTGGTAAGGCCCTCAGGCACGGCCACACCAGGCGCGTGCAGACATGGAGGCATTTGAATTTAAACATGTTACTGTAGCTCTCTGATCCGCCTGATAGTGCTTATGGAGGTGATCGGGGAGGGCTCTCCTTCTCATTCACCTCCCTGACAGCAATCGGGCTTGCTGGTGGCTGCTGGCGGGGTTTTGATGAGAAATTTGTTGAGATTTCGGAGACCTAAGATAGGCCTGTGACCTCCCATCTTCTTTGGAATTAGGAAGTATTGGGAGCAACTGAGATGGAGGAACTTCCTCTATCGTCCTTTGTTCCAGCAGTGAAAACAATCTCTTGTTGAAGCAAGGGGTTGTGATAGAGATCTAAGGAGAGTTGTCCCATAAAATGAGTGGGTGGAAGATCTCTGAATTTCAACTGCAGGCCCTGACTGACTAGTTGTAAAGTCCAGGGTTCTGAAGTGATGTTGATCTAGCAGTGTGTGAAGTGTACTAATCTTCCTGGTATCATAAGAGAAAAAGGAAAGATTATGGGAGAAATGGCAATCTTCCTTTTAGAAGAGTCTGCTATTTTTCTCGAAAGCCTCTTCATGGTGAGGTCATCAGTCTCAATCTCCCCAGCTTTCTCCCTCTACCTTTGGCCAAAGAGGTTCTCAACATTGCATGGAATGTTGATTAATTTGATCTGGATCCACTGTTCCAGGTCAGATGCTTGGATCCATGCTGTCCTCCTAACTTCAATGCAGGCTGCAGCAGATCTGCTATTGGCCTCAAAGGCATCAAACACTGCCCTTGTTAAGAATTTTGATGTGTTATAGACATGTGTAACTAAGACCTGATGAGCTGCCTGCTTGTCAGAAGGTAGCAGGGTGGTAAACTCTGCCAGGTCCCTTGAGACATCCTTATGGAATATGCTCATATAGAGCATGTAGGAATCTATTCTAGAGGCCAGCATTGCAGCCTGGAAGGCCTTCCTTCCAAAGGCATCAAGGGTTCTTGCTTCTCTTCCAGGAGGCACTGAGGAGTGGTTTTCTGGCTCTTTATCCTCCTCATGGCAAACTCCATTACCATGGAATGGTGAAAAAGCTATGGCTTCTGGAAACTTGGAGAGAGAGGGATCCTATAAAGGATATAAAGTCTCTTACTGGTGGACAGGGGTTGAAATGGGGAGACTCCCACATCCGAGACATTAAATTTTTCAAAATGTTATGCACCTGGAGGGTAGCAGCCTTTTTTGGTGCCGATGGATACTGGAGGATATCGAGCTCCTCAGCTCTTGGCTCTGTTTCAGTAGTCACCGAGATGTCAAGGGCAGCCACCATATCTTTGATAAAGTCCTGAAAGGACATGTTCTTGGGTGGTGATCTTCGATGTTCATAGGGAGGTGATGGATCCGATGACATATCCCTATGGGGATTGGAACCGATGGATTCCAAATTGGAGGCCTCTGATCCGGCATCTGAGTCCGGGAGGAAATCAAAATAATCCTTATCCGATGCTCAATACCTCCGATGCTCTGAAGGGCGCTGCTCTGATGTTGAGGGCATTGGGCATGGCGGTAGAGAGGAACTCTGTACCGGATGCTCAGTGGAGTGATGCGAGGCAGGAGATGCCTGCGTAAGGGTGCCAAGAGCGGTGTCCGTGCCCCTCAGTTGGTGCCAGTTGTGGTACACGCGACATCATAGGGATGTTACTGCCGCTAGGAGCGTAGCAATGCTGCGCTTGATGGCAATGACATGTTCATCGAGTGTTGGTACCTGGGGAGGAGTGGCTCCGGACACAACTGTGTGGGCGACAACTCTGGATGCCGGTATCAGGGGCTCCACCGAGGATTGAACCTTTAGGGGCATCCCCGAACCCCTTTGCGACTTTGGAGGGTGAAACCTCCCACTGGGGCTTCTTCGTTGGATGGTCTGCATCAGAGTGCGATGAATGTCGATGCCGATGTTCGGTGTCTGAAGCTGATGCTGACCTCAATATCGAGGATCTCAAAGCAGAGGTCGATGTCTTCTTTTTCTTAAGCACTGGTGATTCAGAGCGATGCTTTTCCTTTGTAAGTGGCAATGATTTAGATAGAGTCGATGCCCCCGAGGAGTGCACTGAAGGAGGTGAGTCTGTTGAAAACAGCTTAACCTTCTGTTTGTCCAGATTCTTCCTACTTCTGGAAGTCATATGACGACAGGAAGGACAGGAATTTACATCGTGGTCTGAGCCTAAACATTTAAGGCACCAGTCATGCTTGCCAGTGATGGAAATGATAATAGAACACTTGGAGCATCTTTTAAAACTACTCTGGGACGTCTCCAAAATCGAACTGGGCAATGGTGCCAGAGGAAGCCATAGGCCTCAAACAAAATTCTAAGAAAACAAAACAAAAATATAGAAAATAAAATGAGAACAGGAACTGGAATCAACGTGGAGTCAAGTTGGTCGATGGGAAGGCAAATTGAAGTACTTCGACGGTACTATAGAAGAATTTTTGTAGTCTGTTAATGCAGCTGACAGGAACAAGGTCCTGATGGCTCCGCAGAAAAAAGATTAATGAGGAGACCTAGAGGGAAGGCGGGAGGACAGCCATGCATGCATGGAGGAACGCTACCAAAAGCATTTCTATTGGATGCTGGGGAGTATTCCCGGCACTGAGCTCTGTTGGTGCAGATGTCACCCATATGTGAAGCTTGACTTCCTACTTGTTCCTGGAGATATATTTTATGGTAGATGTAGAAATTGCTCTGAATTTCAGATAGCAAAATTCTCACGTATTAGATGTTGCTGCTAATGTATTTTACCGTTCAAGATTAGCATTGTGTGCAGGCTCTGCCATAAGGATTGTGAAAGAAGTTGAATTTCATATGAGATAAGGTGTTAAATTAAAATATATTGCCCCTCAAACCGTAAAACAGTTGGCAAAGATTTGACTCTGCATCCATTACAAATTGTATCACCAAGACAGAATATTATGGCCACCAAATATGAAGTGCAATGAGAAACTAATAGGAAGGAATACACTACTTACTGCTAAACACCAGTGCACACCAAGATGAATGGGTACCAAGAGAATATCCACTGAGAATATATCTATCTTTTTAGTCCATCGTTTCACAGCTTGATATCCAGCAGATTTCAGTCTACTAAAAAAAAAGGTACTGAATGCGTTGACTTTTGGTAGTCCTTTCCGTTTACTTCTCTCCATCAGCAAGTTCATGTAGAAATTAATTATCTGTCAGGAAGAATACAAAATGTTTCATTCTTTAATACTTCTTCACATTAGCAAATTAATCATTTGTGAGGCCTTAAATTGCCTCCGTACTCAAGTTGACACTTCAGCAGCCAGCATGGAGAAAATGGGGGATATTATATGACAGCCTTCCTCAATCTCTTACATTTCATAATCAGCTAACTACTTTTCTTAAATTATGTGGCAAGGGAACAGAGCTGGAAATTGGAAGGCTGTTCACCTGAAAAATGACAAGTGGAGTGGGTGAAGGGTCCTGCAAATGACAGAGAAAGGTGGAAGACTCTCCCATCCTACCTGCTTTCCAACTCATGGATCTGAAGAGAGCCTAAAAACAGCCCAAGAACTATGCATGTTGACATTTGGTGGCCCCTTTTAGGGGCTCATGCTTGGAGAGCTCTGTTAAAGAGTTGATTGGGCTAAGCTACCTGAAAAGCATATAAAACAAGGAAAAAAGTATCCCCATCAAGTGGGGGATGAAAGCTCATGGCCCTGATTCCAAATGAGATAGGAGCCAAAAGTGGCCCAAGGGAAACCTCAAAAAATAATCTTTGTGATTTTTTTAAGCTTGGTCCTTTCACAATCCAATTCCTGTCCAAAAGACATTAGCTGGATTATATTTTTGGGGGAGGGGCACTTTAGAATACCATTATAGTCAAATATTTATGGCCATCTCTATTTTCATTTCAAAGCACAGTACATAAAATATAGCAAAGGTCATGTGTGAAATTTAACCTCTCTTATGAAGGCTTGAAAAGTGAGTGTTCTCACAGCTTCCTTGCAATAGCAGAAGCAACGTACAATATCTGAACCCATAGAAAATCTGAATTCCATCTGAAGTAAAAAACAAAACAAAACCTTTAATATTCAGAGAGTCCATAAGAACATAACATAAGATATGCCATACTGAGTCAGACCAAGGTCCATCAAGCCCAGTATTCTGTTTCCAACAGTGGCCAAACTAGGTCATATGTACCTAGCAGTTTCCCCAAGAGACACAAGTTCCACAATGCTTGTACTGGGTCAAGCATTGATATCTTCGGTCACTTCTTAATAATGATTTATGGACCTTTCCTCCAGGAACTTGTCCAAACCTTTTTTAAACCGAGCTACACTAACAGCCTTTACTACATCCTCCGGTAACAAATTCCAGAGTTTGATTACACGTTGAGTGAAAAAATATTTTCTTTTGTTGGTCTTAAATAGTTTACCCTGTAGCTTCATTGCATGTCCCCTAGTCTTTCTATATTCTGATAACGTAAACAAACGATCTACGTTTACCCGTTCCATTCCGTTCATTAATTTATAGACTTCTATCATATCTCCCCTCAGCCGTCTCTTTTCCAGTTTAAAGAGCCCTAACCTTTTTAGCCTTTCTTCATAGGAGTATCCTTCCATCCCCTTTACCATTTTGGTGGCTCTTCTCTGAACCTTTTCTAAAATCGCTATATCCTTTTTAAGATACGGCGACCAGAATTGCACACAATATTCAAGGTGCGGTCTCACCATGGAACGATATAGAGGCATTATAATATCTTTTGTTTTATTTTCCATTCCTTTCCTTATCATACCTAGCATAGTTTTAATAGAATGGCTGCAGATCATCTCAAATCATCTACCTCGACAGTCCCGTTGGTCCTTTTTTGAAAAACGTAGGCGATAAAGATCTCAAAGCTTTCATGTATAAAGCACAGTTACTTACCTCTAACAGGTGATCTCTGGGAACAGCAGGAATTAGTCATCACATATGGGTACGTCGGTACCGACGGAGCCCGCGCGGGAAAGCTCCCCAGCTTTTCAGATTAAAAGCCTTTGGGGCCTCCCACTGCACATGCGCGCTGCCTTCCCGCCTTCCTGACCAGCTCTCGTCAGTTCGAGTTTAAAGCTGAGACAATAGAGAGAGAGGACAGGAAGATAGATAGAGATACAACTCCTAGGGGAGGTGGGTGGGTTGTGATGACTAATTCCTGCTGTTCCCAGAGATCACCCGTTACAGGTAAGTAACTGTGCTATCTCCAGGAACAAGCAGGAATACGTCATCACATATGGGGACTCCCTAGCTAAGATGCCTGGGAGATCCCCCTCCAAGGGTAAACCATCTTCGCATGGATCTCAGGCATCCATCCAGGGAAGGTGGGCAGGAGTTGTTTAAGTATGGAACAGGTGTTTGAGGACAGCCTGACCAAACAAGGCATCCCGGCGGGAGTCCTTGTCCAAGCAGTAATGGGCTGTGAAGGTATGAACCGAGGCCCAAGTGGCTGCTCGACAGATCTGATCTATGGACACAGAGTGAAGATGAGCCATAGAAGTGGCCATGGCCCTCACATTGTGAGCTGTGACATGGCCCTCCATAGAAATGTTCTTACTCTGGTAAGCAAAAGAAATACACTGAGCGATCCAATTGGAAAGTGTACGCTTGGTGACTGGAAGTCCCAAATGAGAAGGATCAAAAGCCACGAAAAGTTGGGAAGACTTTCGATGTGGTTGAGTCCTGTTGAGGTAAAAGGCAAGAGCTCTTTTACAATCCAGAGTATGAAGGTTCCTCTCTGCACTGGATGCATGAGGAGCCGGGAAAGAGACAGGTAGATATACCTCTTGATTAAGATGAAAAGGCGAGACCACTTTGGGCATAAAGTGGGGATTCGTCCTAAGGACCACCTTATCATGATGAAACCTAGTATAAGGTGGATGAGCCACTAAAGCCTGCAGTTCACTGATGCGGCGAGCCGAAGTGACTGCAATAAGGAAAACAACCTTCCAGGAAAGAAATTTGAAGGAGGTAGAGTCCAAAGGCTCAAAAGGTGGCTTCATAAGCTGACCTAGAACTAGGTTCAAATCCCATGCTACCGGAGGAGGTCGGATGGGAGGTTTAGTTAAAGTCAGGCCTCTCATGAAACGTGAAACAAGAGGATGAGAGGAGACAGGTTGTCCATTTATAGGTTTTAAGGATGCTGCAATAGCACTCAAATGGACCCTTACTGAATTCGTCTTAAGGCCTGCATTTGAAAGATGCAGGAGATAGTCCAAGAGGAAATTCAAAGGAAGTGCTAGAGGGTCAAGACCCTGCTGAGCACACCAAATGGAAAAACGTTTCCATTTGAAAGCATAAGAACGCCTCGTGGAAGGTTTCCTAGAGGCATGAAGGATATCTGTCACAGGTTGAGAAAGATTAAAGTCTTGAAGACTTAGGCCTTCAGTAGCCAAGCTCTGAGATGTAGGGATTTGGGGTTTGGGTGCCACAAAGTCCCCTCCTCCTGAGACAGAAGGTCTGGCGCAGCTCCCAGGTCCAGGGAGGATCCCTGGGAGAGATGCAGAAGTAGAGGGAACCACACCTGGCGTGGCCAGCGGGGAGCTATGAGGATCATAGTCCCGTGATCCCTCTGGAGCTTGAACAGAGTCTTGGATATTAGAGGAATGGGTGGAAAGGCATAGAGGAATTCCTGACCCCAATGCAGGAGGAAGGCATCGTGGGCCTGAGCTCCCTGACACTGAGTTCTGGAACAGAACCGGGGAAGTTTGGCATTCCACGGACTTGCAAAGAGGTCTATGTCCGGGGTCCCCCATTCCTGAAAGATTCTGCGTATCTGGTCCATATGTAGGGACCATTCGTGTGGAAGCAGAACTCGACTGAGTCTGTCTGCACGAGAGTTTTGAACTCCTGGAAGATACACTGCAAGAAGGTGAATTTGATGCTCTCTGGCGAAGGCCCATATTCTGAGAGCTTCGTTGCAAAGCGACAGAGAGCCTGTCCCTCCTTGTTTGTTTATATAGAACATGGCTACCTGATTGTCTGTCTGAACTAGGACAGTCAGGTTGACAAGGAGGGTATAGAAGACCTTGAGGGCAAGGTAAATTGCTCGCAGTTCCAGGAGGTTGATATGAAGGGTGGCCTCCTGTGGAGACCAAGTGCCCTGAGTGGAGAGGTTCTGAAGATGAGCTCCCCACCCTGTCTGGGAGGCATCTGTTGTGAGGGTTGCTTGGGGCAACAAAGGTTGGAAGGGGGCCCCCAACAACAGATTCTTGGTGGATGTCCACCATTGGAGGGACCAAAAAAGACGGCTTGAGGTGAGTATTTGGTCGGAGAGCGCTCCAGATGCTTGAGTCCACTGGGTGGCCAAGGTCCATTGAGCTGCTCTCATATGCAGACGAGCGTAGGGCACCACATGTACCGTGGAGGCCATGTGGCCCAGAAGTCGCAGCATTTCCCTGGCTGTCAAATGACTGCTGGACTGAGCTTGGGAGGCCAAACTCAGCAGGCGTTGGGCCCTGACCTGAGGCAGGTAGGCCCTTGCAGTGATGGTGTCTAACTGGGCCCCTATGAACTCGAGAGACTGAGTAGGGATTAGTTGAGACTTGGGAAGGTTTACTACCAGTCCTAGATACTGCAGAAGACGCCTTGTGCGGTCCAGGGAAATTTGGGCCTGGGACTGAGAGGGAGCTCGGATGAGCCAGTCGTCCAGGTATGGGAATATGAAAATTCCCAGGCCTCTTAGAAAGGCAGCTACGACTGCCATGCATTTGGTGAACACTCTTGGAGCAGAGGCTAGACCGAAGGGGAGTACTCTGTACTGGAAATGTTTTCCCTGAAACAGAAATCGAAGGTATTTTCTGTGGGATGGGTGGATGAGTATGTGTGTATACACATCGTTTAGATCTAGAGAACAAAGCCAATCCTGACTCTGAAGGTATGGAAGGAGAATGCCCAGAGAAAGCATTTTGAATTTCTCCTTGAAAAGAAATTTGTTCAATTCTCTCAGATCCAGAATTGGTCTGAAGCCCTCTGTCTTCTTTGGTATTAAAAAATAAGGGGAGTAGAATCCCGTCCCCTGTTGAAGAAGAGGGACCTCCTCTATTGCCCCCTGGGCAAGGAGGGAGGAGACTTCCTGACCCAAGAGGGCCAGGAGAGATGGGGGAGAATTGAACTGCCTCACCATAGTATAAGGAGGAAGGTCGGAAAAATGGAGTTTGTAACCCTCTCTGATGATAGAGAGGGTCCATTGCTCTGATGTAATTTGCTCCCATCTGGGAGCAAAGTGAGCTAACCTTCCGGGTATGGTGAGGGGCTCTGGTTGTTCTAGAGCCAGAAAAGTTAAGTTCTCTAGGGGCAAGTCAAAACCCCTGAGGGGGTGGAGCCTGCTGAGGCGTAGCAGACGCCGCAGGCTTTGACCTTGCCTGTTTAGGTTGCTGACGTTTAGCAGCAAAACGAGGCTGAGAGGATTGTTGGCCAGTATTTGTAGAAAATCTGGACTTCTTGTAATAAGGCCTCTTAAAAGACTTCTTCTTGGCAGGAGTGGAGGTAGACTTAGAAAGTCTATCTAAGGTGGCATTTTCTGCATCCATTTGAGTGGCCTTAATTTGCCACTCCTCACCAAATAAGTTCTCACCTGTACAGGGCAGATTTCGTAAGCCATCTAGGACCCAAGGTTCTAGATCAGAAGCCTGGAGCCAAGCAAGACGTCGGGCTGCTATAGCAATGCCCGAAGCCCTACCAGCACCCTCAAAGGAATCAAAAGCTGCCCTGTTGGAGAACTTTGAAATATCCAAAAGGTGTTTCACCAAGGAAATGAACTGCTCCCTCTTATCCTCAGGG
Organism: Ichthyophis bannanicus; assembly: GCA_033557465.1. Taxonomy (NCBI): domain Eukaryota; kingdom Metazoa; phylum Chordata; class Amphibia; order Gymnophiona; family Ichthyophiidae; genus Ichthyophis; species Ichthyophis bannanicus. Next base: position 712,060,997 of record CM066033.1, on the reverse strand, counting down.
AGAAAGGGGGCAAAATGCCGAACTTTTAGAGCGATTTCACTGAGAAACATGCCCATGTAAAGACTATAGGAATTAATCCTGGCTATAAGCATAGTAGCCTGGAAAATTTTCCTGCCAAAAGAGTCTAGAGTCTTACATTCTCGCCCTGGAGGAGTAGAAGAGTGCCTTTTGGTACTCTTTATCTTCTTCATTGCAGACTTCACCACAATAGAATGGTGAGGCAACTGGGTTTTTTGGAAACCAGGAGAAGGGGGGACACGGTACATGGTGTCCAACCTGCGAGAAGAAGGAGACAATGTTAGAGGAGCCTCCCATAAGTCCATCAAGTGTTCTTGAAGGATTTCATGGATAGGCAGGGTGACTGCCTCTTTAGGAGACTTAGAGTATCCTAAAATATCCAGTTTCTTTGATCTGGGTTCCTTTTCAGAGGATGAAGCAATAGAAAGACCTTTAGCCATTTCTATGATGAAGTCCTGAAAGGACAAATCCTCTGGTGGAGACATTCTCCTGTTAGGAGAAGAAGGCTCCTCAGGAAGATCAAGGGAGAACTCATCAGAATCATCAGAGGAGTTAAAATCCTCTGAAGAAGCAGAGTATCCTCTATGTGCTTCCAACGCACGATACGCATACCGTTCGGTATCGACATCGGGCGTACCGGGTATGGGATCGGTACCGGGCAAAAGCCCGGATCCGGCATGCGGAACCGATCTGCGTTTGGAAGACGATGGCCTCGGTTCCGGTATGGAAGCCATTACCGGAACCGGACCCGGTACCGCTGGCTGCGGTACCGAGGGCGTAGCAGCATTAATAAAAGCCAGAATGGCCTGCTGCATGACTTGGACAGTATTGCCCATAGACGCCACTGCTGCCTGGATGTCGGTACCGGTATGGGCCGGTACCCCAGAGCAGTACAACAGGTGATCTGTCGAGGCCGCGCCATCGATGTCAACCTGTGACCCCATGATTGCTTTGGAGGCCGGAGCCTCCCGCCGGGGTTTTTTGGCCTGGGCAGAATCCTCGAACTCAGAATTGAGAGCCTCTCGATCTTTAGAAAGAGATTTGCTTTTAGAGGATTTGCCCACTGGAGTTTTGGTTACCTGAGATCCATCCGGAGAGGAAGACCTGGATGACTGTGATGCTTCTGAAGGAAACAGCACATGGAACTTGTTGGCCCGGTTCTGCAATCCACGTTTCGACATCTGGGAGCAGGATGGGCAGTCCGGTATGGAATGGTCAGGTCCTAAACATTTAAGACACCATTCATGGGTGTCTGTAAGAGGAATGACAGCACTGCACTTGGTACACTTTTTAAAACCAGGAACTGGCTTCTCCATGAGGAGAAATTGTGTAGGCCTGAAGGCCTAACAAAGTACCAAGCTGTGCTGAAGAAAAGAAAAATTTTTTTTTTTTAAAGAAAGAAAGAGAGACCGGCAGTACCGGTTTCAGAATGGGGAAGGCAGGTACGCGGTCTAAAGAAAACAATAAAATTAACAATTTCTTCAGCGGTGACAGGAACACGACCTGCTGGCTCCGCGGAAAAAAAAAGAAACTGACGAGAGCTGGTCAGGAAGGCGGGAAGGCAGCGCGCATGTGCAGTGGGAGGCCCCAAAGGCTTTTAATCTGAAAAGCTGGGGAGCTTTCCCGCGCGGGCTCCGTCGGTACCGACGTACCCATATGTGATGACGTATTCCTGCTTGTTCCTGGAGATTGACTGTAATGCATATGTTACATCAATTCATACCAAGGAGAGTCATTTTTCTTTTAACAGGAAGCTGCCAAACTTTCCCTTCTTAAATTACCTCACCAAAACTCAGACACACATTTACACTTACTATCAAGTACTTACAAAGTCTGAGAAAAATCTACTTGCAGACACAAAGGTATAAAACCAAATCCCACCCCAAATGTGCTTCGAAGAATGCTGCTGCTCATCACAGGTAAAGATATATGTGAAATGGCATTATGCACATATTTTTGCTTGCGTATAAACAGGGCAATTTTGTAACAAACCATTTCTGTGTATAAAGCTCTGCTTTATGCTTGCAAATGACCTTAAAAATGACCCTCTACTATAGCTACTTTGCTAGAAAGATGACAGATTTCAATTTTCTTCTAATCATCAATGTATGGGCTATTGCTTGCTTGTAGTTATGCAAAGAAAAGAAAAGATCTACAAGAAAATATATTACAAAAAGTTAAAAATTCATTCCTGACATTGAGGCACTGATCACAGGAAATTCCTGGATTAGCATATCATCAAGAATGCAACCAAACCTTTCTAGTAATGGAAAACTCTAAACTCATTTATTGTCGTTTATTTAAATGTCTTTCTGCCCCAGAAGTTTCCTCCTATTCCTCTGGGCTGCCAGTTCAATCCAACATGACCTTTATTGGGCTACAGAACCAGGAATGTTCATTCACAACTACTCTGATAAACCCAGCCCATCCATTGAAGACAGTCCTTAACCAAGTGCAACAAACTACAGCTAGATGTAGTGTGCTTAGATTTCAGGGTTGACACAATTCTGCATAAGTGGCTCCATTTAGCTTGGACTCAAAGTTCAGCCACAAAGAGGGTAATTTTATAAGGTGTTCTCTGGGGACAGCAGGAATCAGTCCTCATATATGGGCGAGGTCGGCGCCAACAGAGCCCACACAGATCCACTTCCCAGCTTTCACTGAAAGCCTTTGGGAATTACACCACGCATGTGCAATCACCTTCTTGCCTAAAGGTGTCATCTTACCTCTTAATCAAGCAGAAAAAAGAACAAACAACTCCATGGGGAGAAGGGAGGGTTGTGAGGACCGATTCCTGCTGTCCCCAGAGAATACCTGTTACAGATGAGCAACTACGTTTTCTCCAGGAACAAGCAGGAAGTCAGTCCTTCCTCACATATGGGACTCCCAAGCTACAGGCTATCGAAAAAACCTCTAAAATCCATGGATGACCCAAAAAGTGGACCATAAAGGGCAGCAGGGCACGCTGGTTGCCTGGAAGTCTGATACTGCAGCAGCAGCATCAAAGATGCAATCCACTCTCCGACAGCCTGGACATCACGGGCAGGAGGGAAGGAGTGGCGCTATTCCCCCAAAAAATGACAAAGTACTGCCTGGCTGAAGGTGCTATCCCTCCAGGTGGTCTCTTTCAAGCAGTAGTGCACTGCAAAAGTGTGCACAGAGGACCAGGTGATGGCCCGGCAGATGTCCTGTAAGAGCACCGAGTACAGGCTGGCCACTAAGGCCACCATAGCATGCAAAATGTGTGCGGTCACATGATGCTCCAGAGAAAGCAGGTGAAGGAAATGCAGTCAGTCGGCCACCCACCGTGAGAGGGTGCACTTAGAGACTGCAACTCCAAGTGACTGGGGTCAAAAGAGACAAAGAGCTGTGCTGAGAGGTGGTGGAGCTGTCTCCTCTGGATGTAAAATAACAAGGAATACTTGCAGTCCAGCGTGCGTAGGGAGGCCTCCGCTCTGGAGGAATGAGGCCTGGTAAAGAAGGTGGGTAACACCACCTCTTGATTCAAGTGGAAGCAGAGACGACCTTTGGCAAGAATTTGGGGTGAGTCCGAAGGACAACCATATTCCTTTGGAACCTGATGTAGGGCACGTGTGCCACCAGTGCCTGGACTTCACTCACACACCTGGCCGAGGTGAACGCCACCAGGAAAACAACTTTCCAGGAAAGGTACTTGAGATGGCAGGTAGCCAGGGGTTCGAAGGGTGGAGTCATGAGCTTCTCTACTACCACACTGAGGTTCCACATCAATGGTGGCAGACAGATCGTGGGCCAGGAGAGGAGGCGGCTTCACATGAACCAGCCCAGCAAGGGTGCACTGACAAGACTAGACCACCGCGCTGTGCTGAGCCAAGATGGCACAGAGGTGCACTCAGTGTTGGATTAGTGGCCAGCCCTTGACAGATGCAGGTACTGCAAGATGTCCGACATCGCACAGATGAAGGGGTTAAGATCTTCATCCGCATACCAGAGCGAAAACCTGTACCACTTAAAGGAACAAGCCCGTTGCGTGGAATCCTTACCCGAGGCAAGCAGATCATCTTCTACCACCCTGGAGAGGTGACGATGCATTATAGCTAGCCTCTCAGCATCCAGGCTGTCAGAAACATAGAAACATGATGACAGAAAAAGACCACATGGCCTATCTAGTCTGTCCTTCCATAACAACAACTACAACAGTCCACTTTTTACCTTTAGAGATCCTCTGTGTTGGTCCCATGCTTTTTTGAATTCAGTTACTGTCCTCATCTCTACCACCTCCACTGGGAGACTATTCCATGGATCCACTACTCTTTCTGTAAAGAAATATTTCCGCATATCACTCCTGAATCTATCTCCCTTCACCCTCATCCCATGTCCCCTCGTAGCAGAACTTGCTTTCAATTGAAAGAGGCTCTCTCTCTGAACATTTATGCCACGGAGGTATTTAAACATCTCAATCATATCACCTCTATCCCGCCTTTCCTCTAAGGTGTACATATTAAGATCCTTAAGTCTGTCCTCATATGCTTTATAATGAAGCCCATTAATCATTTTAGTAGCCACCCTCTGCACAGACTCCATCCTGTTCACATCCTTTTGAAGGTGCGGTCTCCAGAATTGCACACCATACTCCAAATGAGGTCGCACCAAAGACTTATACAGAGGCATTATCACCTCCTTTTTTCTGCTAGCCATTCCTCTCCGTATGCACCCAAGCATCCTTCTAGCTTTTGCCGTCGCCTTTTCTACCTGTTTAACTACTTTAAGATCATCAGACACAACCATGCCTAGGTCCCGCTCTTCTTTAGTGGACAAAAGTACTTCACCTCCTATACTGCATTGCTCCCTTGGATTGCTGCAGCCCAAATGCATGGCCTTACATTTTTTAACATTAAATCCCAGCTGCCAAATTCTAGACCATTCTTCAAGCTTAGCTAGATCCCTCCTCATGTCATCTACACCTAACTGGGTGTCTACTCTATTGCAGATTTTAGTATCATCTGCAAAGAAGCAAACCTTACCCGACAGCCCTTCCGCTATATCACTAACAAAGATGTTAAAAAGAATCGGACCAAGGACAGATCCCTGGGGCACACCACTGGTAACATCCTTCTCCTCAGAGTGAGCTCCATTTACTTGTACTCTTTGTCGCCTCCCACCCAACCAATTTCTAACCCAAGCAGTAACTTTAGGGTCCATCCCTAAGGTGCTCAGTTTGTTTATAAGTCGCCTGTGAGGAACAGTGTCAAAGGCTTTACTGAAATCTAAATACACCACATGTAGAGCTCTCCCTCGGTCCAACTCCCAGGTCACCCAGTCAAAGAAATCAATCAGATTTGTCTGACAAGACCTGCCTCTGGTGAATCCATGCTGCCTCGGATCCTGTAATCCGCTGGACTCCAGAAACCTCACTATTTTCTCTTTCAGCAGCGTTTCCAATAATTTACTCACCACCGAAGTTAAACTAACCGGCCTGTAGTTTTCAACCACATCCTTACTTCCGCTTTTGTGTAAAGGCACCACATGAGCCTCTCTCCAGTCCTGACTCCAACGAGGCATTGAAAAGGTCAGTCAGTGGAGTTGCTAGAACGTCCCCAAGTTCCCTCAGTATTCTAGGGTGTATCCCATCCGGTCCCATCGCTTTGTCTACTTTAAGTTGAGCTAGTTTCTCACGAACACAGTCTTCTGAAAATTGTTCAAGATGTCCCTCGCTTCTGTTCTTATTTGTGGGTGTCTTCTGAGGTCCTGCTCCTGGTTCTTCATCTGTGAACACAGAACAAAAATATTTGTTAAGCAATTCCGCTTTATCCTTATCAGCTTCTACATATTCCCCCCCCTGCACCCTTGAGTCTGACAATACCACTTTTGCCCTTCCTCTGCTCACTAATATATCTGAAAAATGTCTTATCCCCCCATTTTATTGCATTGGCTATTTCCTCCTCATTTTGAATCTTTGCCTTCTTGACTACTTTGCTAGCTTCTCTAAGTTTTTCCAAATACAGATGCCTGTCTTCTTCTCTCTGTGATCTCTTGTATTTCATGAAGGCCTCCCTCTTTTTCTTCACTTTTTCAGCTACTTCCTTCGAAAACCATTGCGGTCTCCTGTTCCTTTTGCCTTTATTTACCATTTTAACAAAAAGGTTGGTTGCCCTTAAAATATCCCCTTTCAGTTTTGCCCACTGTTTTTCTACATCCCCCAGCTGTTCCCATCCCACTAACGACTCCCTGAGGTATTGGCCCATCTTCGCAAAGTTAGTCTTCCTAAAGTCTAAGATCCTCACCTTGGAATGGATTCTAACAGCCCTAGTCCTAATACTGAACCACACCATCTGGTGATCACTGGATGCAAAATGATCTCCCACTACAACATCAGAAACACTTTCACCATTGATAAGCACCAAGTCCAGTATGGCCCCTTCACGTGTGGGGTCTGTTACCAATTGCCTGAATAGTTCTCCCTGTAGAGAATCCAGGGTCTCCTTACTTCTAGATGATACTGCAGCAGGAATATGCCAATCAACATCTGGCATATTGAAATCTCCTATCAGTAGCACTTCCCCTTTCCTAGCAATGCTGCGTATGTCTTCAATTAACTCTGTCCACGTCTTCCTCTTGTGAGGGAGGTCTGTATATCACACCAATGCAAATAGATTTCTCTTTCCCTCTTTCTAGTTTAACCCACAATGCCTCCCTCTCTCCCTTTTAAGCTCTGTAATTCCAAAGCTTTAATAATAGTTTTTACATATAGTGCCACTCCTCCTCCCCTTCTTCCTACCCTGTCCTTTCTGAATAAGGTATAGCCAGGTATAGTTACATCCCAGTCATGGTTTTCTGTGAACCATGTTTCTGTAACTGCCACTAAATCCAAGTCAGCCACTCCCACCAAAGCTTCAACTTCAGGGATCTTATTTCCCATGCTACGGGCATTAATACACACTGCTTTTCATATGGTACCCCTGTTACCCATTTCCATAAAGGTATTTAATGTATCACCTACCTGGGAGCTTTCACTTACCTGGGGACTTTCTTCACCCATCCCCAACGAACCTAGTTTAAAGCCCTCTTCAGTAGATTAGCCAGTCTACTACCGAAGATGCATTGACCTTTCTTGGACAGATGGATGCCATCTCTGCTCTGCAACCCTTGGAAAAGCATCCCATGGTCTAGGAAACCAAAACGCTCTCGATGACACCATCCACGCAGCCATGCATTCATCTCCAGGATGCAAGCCTCTCTGCCTTGGTCTTTACCCTCAACAGGGAGGATTGAAGAGAACACCACCTGTGCACCTAACTGCTTCACCCTCTGTCCCAGAGCCATGAAGTCACTTTTGAAACGTTCCGAGGTATACCTGGCAGTATCATTTGTTCCAACATGGATTAGCAACATTGGGTAATAGTCAGTGGGCTTGATGAGTCTCGGCAAACTCTCCGTAACATCTTGGATTTTGGCACCAGGCAGACAGCATACCTCTCTGGACATCAAGTCTGGTAGGCAAATGGATGCCTCAGTACCCCTCAGAAGAGAGTCTCCAACCACCACTACCCTTTGTTTCCTTCTGGTCACTGATTCTGCAACTTTGGGGTACTTGAACTCTGGTTCTTCCCTTTCCAGGGATGCTTTCACCTCCTCCATTTCCAGGGCTGCATAATGGTTCTTCAATTCAAGGGCTGGAGAAGTTGGATTGGTGATTTTGCAGGCCCTGGTGACTTGTGTCCAACCATCGACATTCTGTTGGCACCCATCTTCTCCTGTGCTGGAGAGCTTGGTTGCTGCAAGAAGCATTTCATCAATGTACTTCTCACTGTCTTGAATGCTTCTCAGCCTCGCCACCTCCTCTCTGAGTTCCTCCACTTGTTTCCTCAGAGCTTCAGCATGCAGGCACCCTGCACATGGAACCGGTCCTTCAACTGGCATTAGGACCTCTGTCTGGACCGAGGAAGAAGCTGTAACGGGGGCAACAGCTTTAGCAATACGATTTTTCCCAGCCATTGTTCTGTTCGTGGAGCTTAGGTATTGTTTGTTTGATCTGTGGAGCCCTGGTTAGGAGTGCAGCAGCATCCTGCCCTCCTGTGACAGTAGGTCTGGCGTGCTCCCCAGCGGCAGTGGGACCCTCAGGGACAGCTGTAGAAGTACATGGAACCAGGATTGTCAGGGCCACCTGGGCACGACAGATATGACTGAGACTGCTTTCGCTTGGATCTTGAGGAGGGCCCGGGGGAACCAGGGGTGTAAGCAGGAATGCATACAAGAAGCCCTTGGACTAGGAGAGGAGGAAGGTGTCCGCTGCCTCCTGTCCCTGGGCCAGCCTCCGCAAGCAGAAGCGTGGCAGCTGTGTGTTCTCCGGATTGGCAGAGAGATCTATCTCTGGGGTTCCCTGTGCGGCTGGAGGACCGGCTGTACAACGCTTTGAGGGAGATGTTCTTCCCCGTTACAAACTTCCAGAGGTGCGCCGCCTCCCAGTAGAGGTGGTAGGAGCCTGTGCCTCCTCTGCTTGTTGATGTAGTCTGTCGCTACCTGGTTATCCATCTGAACCTGAACCATGTGCCCTGCCAGATGGTTCTGGAAGACCCGCAGGGCGTGATAGACTGCTCTGAGTTACATCAGGTTGATCTGCAAGGCACTCTCCTCTGGCGACCATGGTCCTCGTGATTGCAGGTGATCACAATGGGGCCCGGGCCCCCGCCCCCCCCCCCAGCCCAGCCCAGCCCAGCTTGGACGCGTCTGTTGTAAGGATGCATTGGATCGAGGCAGCCTGGAAGGGCAGGCTGGCTCTGAGGTTGAGGGGGTCCTGTCAGCAGGTAAGAGACGTAGCCAGGGCCAGCATGATGTGGATGAAGTCCTCCAGACGGCCTGAAGCCTGTGTCCACTGGGCGTTGAGCATCCACTGAACCTGCTGCATGTGGAGGCAAGCAAATGGGGTGACGTGGACAGTACATGTCATGTGCCCTAAGAGGCGGAGCCTTTGTCTGGCTGTCACCACTGAGCTACCCTGCACTGCCTGCGCTAGGACAGATAGGCGTTACGCACGGTCCAGTGGCAGGAAGGCCCTTGCCTGAATGGAATCCAACAGGGCGCCTATGAACTCCAACCACTGAGTGGGTAGGAGGTGAGACTTCAGAGAAGTTAACCACAAACCCCAGGTGCTGGAGCAGCCCTATGGTGCACTGCATTGCGCACCTCCTCCGGCAAACTGGCTCATACAAGCCAGTTGTCCAGGTAGGGGAAGACTAACACCCTCAGTTGCCTGAAGCGTGCGGCCACCACTACTAGGCATTTTGTGAATACCTGAGGTTAGGCCAAAGGTGAGCACCTTGTATTAATAGTGTCGTCCACCAACAACGAATTGGAGGTACTGATGGTGTCTTGCATGGATCAGGATGTGGGTGTAGGCATCTTTGAGATCCAAGGAGCATAGCCAATCTCCCTGTAGGAGGTAAGGCAGCAAGGTCCCAAGGGATACCATTTTGAACTTTTCCTTGACCAGAAAGCAGCTGAGGTCCCGCAGATCCAGGATAGGCCAAAAGCCCCCTGTTTTCTTGGGACAAGGAAGTACTGGGAGTAAAACCCCCGACCCTGCAGAGGCTGGGGGACAGGCTCCACCACCCAATCCTCGCGCAAGACCTTGAGCTCCCCCTGCAAAAGCACTCTGTGCAAGGGGTCCATGGGTAATTCCCCTGGGAAAAAGAGAGGAGGCAGCTGCGAGAAGTGGAAGAGATACCCCTCCCTGACCACTTGCAGCACCCAGGCATCTGCGGCGATGGTCAGCCACAGGTGGACAAAATGGACTAGCCTGTCCTCTCATGAAACCTTGGGCCTGTTACCTCATGGAGCAGAGAGGCTATGCCCAAGGAAACAGCTCCTCCCAGGATAGCGCTGGGGTGCTGTTTGGGCTTCGGCAGCCTTTGGCTTATGGTGGCCATGCCCTTGACCTTTGGCCTGCTGCCCCTGGTGGGGGGAGCATGATAGGCCCGAAACTAGGGATAGTTTCTGTAAGCCTTCTTGGCCTTTGGGTGGAAGGACTATTTTCCCCTAAGTCTTCCTGCAGGAAGATTCAGACACTTTCTTGGACAGACTGGTTCTGGTCTTGAATTCCTTCTCCAGCTCGTCAGCCTTCTCTGTCATGGGCTTGCTGAAGAGGTTCTCTCCCTAGCAAGGGACATCAGGCAACTTGTTCTAAACTTACTGCTCCAGTCAGAGGACTGTAGCCAGGCAAGGCAGCAGACACTAATGCCCACCGCAGCTACCCAAGCCACTCTGAAGCCATCGAAGGACACCAGAGTTTGAAACTTGGAGCATTCCTTGACCTATGACACCAGGGTCCTGAAGCACTTAAGAGGTTCGGCTGATAACCCAGCCAAGAACCCAGCGAGCTCCTTCATCAGGTCTCTCAGATACATGCCCATGTACAGCTGGTATGCTTGGATCTGGGCTGTGAGCATGGAGCCTTGGAAACCCTTCCTGCCAAAAGCATCCATGGTGTGGGCCTCCCTGCCGAGGGGGCATTGAGGAGTGGGTGTTTTGGCTTTTAAAGTGATGCATGGCTGACTCCACCATAGAATTGTGTGGTAGCTGTGTCTTCTGGAAGATGGGGCTCTGGCCAACTTCATACTGCGAATCATGTCGACGGTTCACAATCGGCACCATCACCGAAGTCTTCCACATCTTGAACAGCAGCCACTCCCAGATGGGGGGCATGGGCACCGTCAGTACCTCCCGAGGATCCTTGGTAAGTGGTTCGTCCTCAAGCACTACCACAAAGGCAAGGGCCTGGGACATCTCCCTCACAAACTGCAGGAAGGCTAGATCCTCTGGAAGTGACCACCACCGATTGTGTGGTGGAGACGGGTCGGAGGGGATGTCCTGATGTAGAATGGTGTTGGGAAACTCTTTGTCTGTTTCCCATGCCGATCTGGCAAGCATCGATTTGGCACTGACAACTTCTGGCATAGGAGATCCTGCGCTACTGCGCCTGATGTCACATCAGGCCTCAAGGTAGTCGCTGACAGAGTCTACACCGCTCGAGCCAACCTCTTGAGATGGGTGGAGCATCCTCCAGGGAGGTCCTAGTCAAGGACAGCTCTGTGACTGGCACCAATGATCTGGAGGTACCAGGAGTCGGGCCCTGCTGCACCTCAAGGAACACAGCAAAGCTGCATTCCAGGGCTGCCATTCTGGCCTTGAAACCAAATGGCTCCACAGTGGCATGTGCTGGCCTCAAGGATCGAGGCCATCGTCAGGTCCCTGGTAAGGGAATCCCTAATTGTGATCATGTTGGGGAACCCGACCCAACCGACTCCATGGAAAACTCCTCCCACCAGGGCTGCTTAAAGGGGCGCTCCTGGCTGTCATCACCAGTGTCAGGTCGTGGGCTCCATGCCTGGGCACCAGATGTCTTACCCACCAGGCTGGGATCGGACCTCGACCGGCAAAACCCACGACACACATGGAAGGTCCTCCGAGGATGACTCAGATGCCCAATGACCTCGGGGCTCTGACAGAGCCTGGGGGTGCGATGACGAGTCACCTGACAATGGCATCGAAGGCAAGGATTCCGCCATGATGCCAATCCAGAGGCAGACTTACTAAACAGCTTCTCTTGCCGCCTTTCACGTTCCTTCTGGATCTTAGCCGACATCAAAAGGCAGAGGGGGCAGGAAGACGTCATGGTCTGCCCCAAGGCACTTAATGCAGGTACTGTGGCGGTCCATATGGGGCATAGTGCGGTTGCACTTGCCACATTGCTTAAATCTGCTGGTCGAGGACATAGTGGGAAAAACGGCCCCCACAAAATCAAACTCCGATGTCTTGACTAGCTAGACCGTGAACAAAAAACCCGCGTGCCAAAAAATAAAGGAAAAGCGTAGTTACTCACCTGTAACAGGTGTTCTTCCAGGGACAGCAGGAATCAGTCCTCACTTATGGGTGACGACGGCACCGACGGAGAATGCACGGAGCAATTCCTCAGCTTTCAAAGAAAGTCTTTGGGATTGCTACCACGCATGCGTGGTCCTCTTCCCGCCCAAGAGTGCCATCTTGCTCAGTCAGGTCCCTTAGCTTGAACCCTACCAAGCAGATGGCAAGGGAAGGACAAAATTCAGCAACTCATCAGGGGAGGTGGGAGGGTAGCGAGAACTGATTCCTGCTGTCCCTGGAGAACACCTGTTACAGGTGAGTAACTATTCTTTCTCCAGGAACAAGCAGGAAGTCAGTTCTCACTTATGGGACTCCCTAGCTACAGGCTACCGAACCTGTAACCAAAAGAAAGAATGCCTCCGCAACGTTGTAAGCAGAAGCAGAAGCCGAAGCCCGAAGGAGTCCGAGTCCTCGGGGCGAAGCCCTCGGTAGCCGTGAAGAAGGGTCGGAGGGCAGGAGTTGCTTATACCCCAAACAGATTACGGAGTACAGCCTCGCCGAAGGCGCTGTCCCGCCGGGACTCCCTCTCTAAGCAGTAGTGGGTGGTGAAGGTGTTCGTAGAAGACCAGGTTGCCGCCCGGCAGATGTCCACCATGGGCATGGAGCGCAGCGAGGCCACTTTGGCTCGGACCCCATGTGCAGTGACTCGCTGATCCAGAAGGACGCCCACCTTCGCATGAGCGAATGCAATGCAATCCGCCACCCAAATAGAGAGGGTGCGCTTGGTGACTGCTTGCCCCTGCCTATTAGGATCGTAGGTCACGAAAAGTCTGTCAGACCTTCGATGAGTATGGGTACGCTGCAAATAGAAGGTGAGGGCCCGTTTGCAGTCGAGGGTGTGGAGTGCCGCCGACGCCTGATCGGCATGGGGCCTCAGGAAGAAAGTCGGGAGTACTATCTCTTGGTTGAGATGAAAAGCAGACATGACCTTGGGTAAGAACTTAGGATGCGTCCGGAGGACCACCCTTTTCTGATAAAACCTGGTGTAAGGGGCGCCAGCCATGAGTGCCTGAAGCTTACTGACTCGGCGAGCCGAGATCAGCACCATCAGGAAAGCCACCTTCCAGGACAAGTGCGGGAGCGAACATGTCGCCATCGACTCGAAGGGTGGATGAGTGAGCACCACGTTTAAGTCCCATTCTGCCAGAGGGGGACGGGATGGGCGACTTGGATAACAGAAGGCCCCACATGAAGCAGGAGACTAGTGGTTGCCCCAAAAGAGGTTTTCCCTCGATGGGGAGATGATTAGCCTATATGGCACTCAAAAGAACTCTAACAGAGTTTGACTTCAGCCCTTCCCTTGAGAGGTAAAGGTGGTACTGTAGAACCCACCAAACCGGGCATTAGAAGGGGTCGATCTGGTGCTCCGAGCACCAGACGGAGAAGCTCTTCCACTTAAAGGCGTAAACCCGCCTAGTGGAGTCCTTACTCGAGGCAAGGAGGGCTTTTTTTCCCAGGGTTTTCTTTTGGGGTTGCACAGAGGACTTCTTTGAGAGTCTGGTTCTCATGATATACTCTGTCTCTATCTCTGCTGCTTTATCTGCCATGGGCTTCCCGAATAGTTTTTCACCTATGCAGGGGACATCGATTGGTTTGTCGTGTACCCATTGCTCCAGGTCGGATGACTGGAGCCATGGTTTGGTATAAGCCATCATAGGCTGCTCGGGACAGAAACTTTGAGCATTCTTTTACTGCCGAGGTTAGGGCCTTGAACCTCTACAGGGGTTCACCCTCGAGGACTGCTGAGAATGCCCTGAGTTCCTTTGACTGTTCCTTCAGGTACATGCTGATGTAGAGCTGGCAGGACTAGATTTGGCATGCTAGCATCGAGCCCTGGAAGGCTTTCTGGCCGAAGGTGTCAAGGGTTCGGGCCTCCCTGCCAGGCGGTACCAACAAATGCGTTTTTTGGTTCTTAAGCCTATGCATGGCAGATTCCATAACCATGAAGTTGTGCAGAAACTGGGTCTTTTGGAAACCCGGGCTTCAGCATACTCAGTACATGGCGTTAAGGCGCCTGCTAACAATTGGTACGGACACTGGCATTTCCCACATGCGTAAGAGGAGGCGGTTGAGAATCGGGGGCACAGACCATAAGGGTTTCCTTCGGGGGTGCCTCATATTGAAGGATCTCCAATTCCTCGGTTCACTGGTCCTTTTCTCCTTCGGTCTCGATAGCTAGAGCCATAGCCATATCCCTCACAAAATCAAGGAACGCCACATCCTCAGGCGGGGAATGGCATCAGGTCACCGGGGGAGATGGGTCTGAGGGCACGTCACGGTGACACCTCGTGTCCTGGGAACTCTTCGTCCTCAGTCTTCCATTCGGACTCGAAGGGGGGCCCTGGTGCATGGTGTCACCATAGACTCCAGGGTGGAGCTGGACTTCTCCTGCTGCTGATGGTGGCTCTTTAAGGCCTTTGGGGTCATGGTTCTGCAGAGCTTGCAGTTGGAGTCATCATGCTGCGGACCAAGGCATCGAAGGCAGCAGTCATGTGGATCAGTGAGTGAAATTTTGCCACATGGGTCATACGTTTTGAAGCCAATGGAGGCCATCAGAAAAAGGGGGTCCCTGCCTCCTGGCGGGGGTCTAACGCCTTCGGCTGAAAAAGGGCACGAACCTCTATGGAAAACTAAGGAAAAAATAAACAAATGGACCCGAGGAGCGATGCCACGGCGAGCTGGCTCAGGGGCGGGAAGGAACCATACGAAACTTGAGAATAAAATCTGATATTTTCTGGGGAAATTGTACAGCGTCCGAAGGGCTCCATGGAAAAAAGGAGACTGAGGCAGGATAGAACTCTTGGGCGGCAAGTGGACCACGCATGCGTGGTGCATCTTCCAAAGGTTTTCTTTGTAAACTGGGGAGATGCTTCCGTCAGCGCTGACGTCACCCATGTACGAAGACTGACATCCTGCTTGTTCCCGGAGAAATCAACTTTATCCAGGTTGCACAGACAGCACATCTGCAGGGTTCCATGGAAAAAAGAAGACTGAGGTAATATGGCACCTTTGGGCGGGAAGGTGACCGCGCATGCGTGGTTTAACTCCCAAAGGCTTTCTCTGAAAGCTGGGGAGAGGAGTTGCGCGGGCTCAGATGGCGCCATCACCCTATATGTGAGAACTGACTTCCTGCTTGTTCCCGGAGAATACATGTTTAAAGCAAGGTATGTGCGTACCTAATTTTATGAAATCTAAAAATAGGAAAAATAAAGCCATAGGGAGAGGGAAAGGGGAGTCTGGGCCCAGGTTTAACAATTCCCCTTGGCGCCCCTTTGGGGTTCTCTGGCTTGCTTTCCATCCCACCTATGCTAGTACCCATGGGAAATGGTGCTGGACACAGGGAAACTGTCGGCTCGAAGTGACAAAGTGTAGTTACTCACCTTTAACAGGTGATCTCTGGGAACAGCAGGAATCAGTCTTCACATATGCGTGACATCGGCACTGACTAAATCCGGCGTGGGAACACTCCCCAGCATCCAATAGGAAAGCTTTTGGGAGCATTCCTCCATGCCTGCATGGTTGCCTTCCCGCCTTAGCTCCTAGTCTCCTCAGTCAAGTGTATAGCGGAGAGAAAATAATAATAAAAAGAAAAAAATGGGACAACTTGAAGGGGAGGTGGGCGGGTTGTGAAGACTGATTCCTGCTATTCCCGGAGATCACAGGTGAACAGGTGAGTAACTACGCTATCTCCAGGAACAAGCAGGAAGTCAGTCTTCACATATGGGACTTCCTAGCTACAGACTGAAGAGTGAGAGAAGAGTCAAGGCACAAGTGGAGGTCGCAGCAAGGATCGAACAGACTCAGCTCGTTCAGAGCACCCCTCGCGAGGCAGTCCTGAGAGCAGAGGACAAGTTGTCTAAATTTGAAAAAGATTATGCAGAACAGATTGACCAAATTGAGCATCACTTCTGAAGCCCATGTCCAGGCAATAGTGCACTGCAAAGGTATGAAGTGAAGACCAGGTAGCTGCTTGGCAGATTTCAGAAATAGGGACAAAACTGAGGTTAGCTACAATGGTAGCCATGACTCGGACATTATGAGCAGTGACATGATGTTGAAGAGGTAGACCCAGCTTGCAAGTAAAAGATATGCAGTCTGCTAGCCCGTTTGAAAATGTTCTCTTAGAGACTGGTTGCCCCAGATGATGCTGATTAAAAGAGACAAATAACTGAGAGGATTGGCAATGAGCCTTAGTACGGTCCAGATAGAATGCCAATGCTCTCTTACAATCAAGAGTATGCTATTTTGCCTCAGCCGGGAAGGTATGAGGCCTTGGAAAGGACATTGGTAGTGAGACGGATTTGTTCAGGTGGTGATGACTTTCGGTAAGAAACAAGGATGTGTCCGAAGGACTACCTTGTTGTGGTGGAACGTGGTATATAGAGTATAGTCCACTAAGACTTGCAGTTCACTGATCTTATGAGCAGAGGTGACTGCAATAAGAAAAAGGACTTTCCATGTTAAGAATTTTAAAGAGGCTGATGCCATGGGTTCAAAAAGACTGCGCATGAGCTGTGCAAGAACAACATTTAAATCCTACGGTGTGGGCAGTGGGTGGCGAGGCGGTTTGGTCAGGAGAAGACCCCTCATGAATCTAGCCACAAAGGAATGTGTCGAAATCAGCTGGTTTTCCAATGTATGGTGACAGCTGCAATGGCACATAAATGTATCCTTAGAGTTGGTCTTGAGACCAGAAGAGGATAAATGGAGCAGGTATAGAAGTAGATCCAGGACTGAACATGTGTAAGGATCTAGTTAGTTTCCCTGTTATCTGTAAACTTAGGTCAGGTCTTAACTGTCTGAGTAACATATTATTGAATGTAAACCGCACTGATAACAAATAGTGCGGTATATAAGAGCTGTTAAATAAATAAATAAATAGTGTTTTCTGTGAACACCAAATGGCGTATCTGCGCCACTTGAAAGCGTAAGAGCGTCTGGTGGAATCTTTTCTGGAAGATAGGAGAACCTGTAAAACCTCCTCTTGGAGTCCTAGGTGTGAGAGGGGCATTCACTCAGCAGCCAGGCCGTCAAGTGAAGTGTCTTGAGTTTGGAGTGCAGGAGGGTCCCCTGTTCCTGAGAGAGAAGGTTGTGAGAATAATCGAGGTTGAGGGGAGGTTTCCAAACAAGTTGAAGTAGTAGGGGAAACCAAGGTTGCCTGGGCCAGTAAGGGGGCAATGAGGATCATCATTCTCCTGTTGGCTCATTTTGAATAGTGTCTTTCCTATGAGGGGGAGAGGAGGAAAAGCATAGAGGAAATGCTATCCCCAATGAAGGAGAAACGCATCCAAGCTCTCCCTGTGAGGAGAAGGGATCCTGGAGCAAAACAGAGGTAGTTGATCGTTGACAGGAGAAGCAAAGAGGTTGATTATTGGCATCTCCCAAAGCTGGAACAAGTGTTAAGCTACTTGAGGTTGCAGTTTCCACTCATGTGGACAGAGGATGCGACTCAGTCTGTCGGCTAAGGAATGCTCTGTTCCTGGAAGGTACACTGCATGTAGGTGAATCTCCTGAGAGACTGCCCAGTTCCACAAGCATATGGCCTTTATGCATAAGAGGAGAGAACCCGTTCCTTCCTGTTTGTTGACATAACACATGGCCACCTGGTTGTCAATCTGAATGAGGAATGAGCATCCCCAGAGATGGGCAGAGAAGACCCAGATGGCATTGAAGATTGCTCTGAGTTCAAGGTGATTGATGTGTAGGAGATTCTCTTATGAAGTCCATAGGCCTTGGGTCGTATCCCCCAATTGTGTTGTGACCACTTTGATTGAAGGATAAGGTGGTATACAAAACTGTCTAAATAAATAAATAAAATAAATAGGTGAGGCCCCCAACCTAACTTTGATGCATCAGTCATCAGAGTACAATGTGATACAGACAGTTGAAAAGGTAATCCTACGAGGAGGCTGTGTGGTTTGCTCCACCACTACAGGGATGACCTCATCTGAGGGGTGATGGTGATGGAGTCTGAGAGGTGGTCTGTGGACTGCTTCCACTGCTGTGAGAGAGTCCATTATGCTATTCTCATATTGAGACAAGCATATTGAATGACATCGACTGTGGAGGCTATGTGGCCTAGGAGGCGAAAGAATGTTCTGGCCGTTATTGACTCCTGTTGTTGGATCTGTATTGCTGGGCACGTCTATCGTCTGGCAGAAATGCTCCAACTTGGATCGTGTCTAGTCAAGCTCCTATGAATTCTAGGTTTTGAGTTGGAGTGAGGTGCGATTTTGGATAATTTATGACAAAACCTAACTCCTGTAAGATGTGGATAGTCTGTATGAGGGCAGTAGTGACTGCCGTAACAGTATCTGCCCTTAGCAACCAAAAGTCTAAGTAGGAAAACAGAAAGATCCCCAAAGTTCGAAGATAGGCTGTCACCACAACTAGGCAACTTTGTGAAAACTCTGGGTGCTGAAGCCAAACCAAAAGGAAGGACTCAATACTGGTAATGATTGTTCCAAAATACAAATCTGAGGAACTTTCTGTAAACTGGGTGAATATAAGCATCCTTTAGGTCTAAGGAGCAAAGCCAACTGTTAGGCTGGAGATAAGGAAGAAGGGTACCCAGAGAAATCATTTGAATTTTTCCTTGAAAAGGAATTTGTTGAGGTTTCGGAGATCTAGTATAGGCCTGTGGTCTCCCATCTTCTTTGGGATAAGAAAGTATGGGGAGTAGACGCCAAGGCCTTGTTGATCAAGAGGCACTTCCCTCTACTGCATCCTGCATTAGTAGAGAATGGATCTCCTGTTGTAACAAGGTGGTTTGATGGAGATCTAAGGAGTATTGGCTTACAAAATGAGCGGGGTAGAAGATCTCAGAATTTCATCTGTAGACCCTGGCCTACTAGATGTAATGGTCCAGGGTTCTGAGGTGATGTTTCTCCAGCAGTCTGCAAAGTGGACCAGTCTCCCTAGGATCTTGGAATGAGGTGGAAAAGTCATGGGAGAATTGGCCATGCTCCTTAGGAAGGAGTAAAAAACTCTGAGTTGGTTGAGCAGTAGGAACAGGCTGTGGTTTGGTAATCTTGGGTTTGCCGGGTTGTTTTTGGCCCTGCTGTCTCTGTTGTTGTGGAGCAGAGTAGGAGAAACAGGAGTGATAGGGTGGATAGTAACATTTCTTCTTTGGGAAGAAGGGTTTTTGGTGGCAGTCTTCTATTTAAAAGGATCTGCCATCTTTCTAGAAAGCCTCTTCATGGTGAGGTTGTCTGTTTGTATCTCACCTGCTTTTTCCTTCCATCTCTGGAATGTTGATTAACTTATCTTGGACCCATTGTTCCAGATCAAATGCCTGAAGCCAGGTCGTTCTTCTAACTCCAGTGCAGGCTGCAGCAGCCCTGCTGTTGGCCGAAAGGCATCAAAGGTTGCCTTGTTAGAAATTTTGAAGTGTTTTGGACATGTGTGACTAAAACCTGATGAGTAGCCTGTTTGTCAGGGGGCAATAAGGGGGTAAATTCTGCCAAATCCCTCGAGACATCCCTGAGGAACATGCCCATATATAGCATGTAGGAATCTATTCTGGAGGCTAACATAGTTGCCTGAAAAGCCCTTCTGCCAAAAGCATCGAGAGTCCTGGCCTCTCTTCCAGGAGAAACCGATGAGTGGTTCTTTTGGCTTTTAATTCTTCTCATGGCAGACTCCACTACCATAGAGTGGTGAGAGTTGAGGTTTTGGAAACCCAGGAGGAGGAACTCTGTAAAGAGTATCAAGCCTCTTGGTGACTGCTGGAGTTGGCATAGGAGATTCCCATATCCTAGCCATCAAATATTTCAAGATGTTATGCACTGGGAGGGTTGCTGCCTCCTTTGGTGTCAACAGATACAGTAGAATGTGCAGCTCCTCTGCCTTGGGTTCTGTCTTCGTAGCCACAGATACATCCAGGGCAGCCACCATGTCTTTAATAAAATCTTGAAAAGACATGTCCTTGGGCGAAGACCTTCAACGCTCATAAGGAGGCGATAGATCTGATGGCATATCCTTGTTGGTATTGGAATCAATGGATTCGGAATCGGAGGCCTCTGGTGCAGAATCAGAGTCCGGAAGGAAATTAAAGTAATCTCTATGAGGGCCTCTATACCTCCGGTGCTCAGAGGAAGGGTGTTTCAACGTCTAGGGTATCGAGTGCAGCGGCACCGAAGACCTCGGTAGTGGTTGGTCCATGGAACGATGTGACGCAGGCGATGCCTGCTGAAAGGTATCAAGAGGTACCTCTGAGGCCACTGGTATCAGTGGAACCGGTGTCGACTGCAATATCCCCGATGCCATCGGTGTCACTACTGCAAGGAGCGCAGCAATGCACCTTTTTAATGGCGATGACACGGTCATTGAGCATTGGTACCAGAGGAAAAGTGGATCCGGACACAGTTGTGTGGGCCACAACTCCTGATGCCAGTATCAGGGGCTCCACTGAGGATTAAACCTTGGGGGGCATCCCCAAGCCCCTTTGTGACTTTGGAGGGCGAAGCCTCCTGTCGGGGCTGCATCACTGGATTGTCTGCATTAGAGTGAGAGGAGTGTCTGTGACAATGCCGATGATCTCGATGTCTTCTTCTGCACTGGAGACTCAGCTCGATGCTTGTCCTTTTGACTAAGTGGCGATCTAGAGGTATGGGAGGACTCAAACTGAGTTGACACCCTTGAGGAGTGCACCGAAGGAGCAGAGTCTGTTGGAAACAGCCTTCTGTTTATCCTGGCTCTTTCTACCTCTGGCAGTCATGTGGCAACAGGAGGGACAGGAATCTACATCTTGGTCTGGGCCTAAACACTTGAGGCACAAGCTATGTTCGTCTGTGATAGAAATGGTAATGAAACATTTCGAACATTTTTTAAAACCACTCCAGGGCTTTTCCATTTCTGGGAAAAGGACTGAGGCAAAGTCAAATTGTTTTGCGATGATGAACGGGTAAGACTGAAGGCCTTAACAAAAAAAGGGAAAAACAATATTAAAAAAAAAAAAGTAAAATAAAACAGGACTGGAGTGGAATCAACACGGAGTTGAGTCGGCAATGGGAAGGCAAAAAGAGAGAAGTACTAACAGTACTACAAAAAATACAAAAGGCTCTTGACGTGTCTGACAGGGACGAGGTCCCGATGGCTCTGGGGAAAAAAAAAGATGACTGAGGAGACTAGGAGCTAAGGCAGGAAGGCAACCACACAGGCATGGAGAAATGCTCCCAAAAGCTTTCTATGGGATACTGGGGAGTGTTCCCATGCCAGGCTCCGTCTGTGCCGATGTTACCCATACGTGAAGACTGACTTCCTGCTTATTCATGGAGATTAAGCATACCCAAGCCAACACTGTGCCGAAGGTCTCAAACACATAGGCTACAAAACTAATGTGGGCTTGGGGAGATAGGCTTATCTGCATTGCTGCACCAATCCACACCCCTTGCCATCTGCTGGGGAAGCAAAAAATACTGTCTTCTCTCAGTGATGCACCAGTGTATATACAAGTGATGACATTACTGAAAGTTGTTCTGGTCTGCCTCCACCCGATGGCTGGGAAGAATAATCCACTCATCTGGACTGGTCTACCAGGATAAGGTATTTATAGGCAAAATCTACTCACAAGTTATGACAGACATTTACCTTTTCTAAATTGGGCTGGAACACTGCCACTGCATCATCCGCTATCCCCAACTAGCCTGAACAAAACACTCGTAATCAAACCCAGGTCGTCTGCATGCAAGCATGCAGTACTGGTCTCTGGGTTACCAATATCTACTTTCATATAGAAGAATATTTTATAATATTTAGATATAAATTATCAAAATAACTTGAGCAGAATTTCCAGAGGCCTCTTCTAGAGCTAATAGGGATGGGGAGGTTGCATTATGCTTGCTATGTGATGTCAAAAGCAAAAGGACAATTACCACATTGTTGGCAAGACTCTGGTCTCACTTCAGTACCTATTCCAGCTACTGTCTTCGTTATGAAACATCTATTCACAAAAAGAGTTTTATCCATTTATCTGGAAGAAATGGCAAACTGAAGTTTTATATGTTCTATCAATTTTTATTTGCCTTAAAAAGGTGTAATTAAAGCAACCTGACATTAACCTCGTCATTAAGCCAGTTCAAGCTGTTGAGGGTCTGAATGTCTTTGCGGGTAATTGTTAAGCGAAAACCTTCACTAAGAACCTCATCTTGGTTCCCACTGCAGAAAGCTCTTCTTATTTCTTTCTCCATTTCCTATAGAAAGAAAAACTATCAGTGGTGAAACAAGTAGCATATATACCACAGAACAATTCTGTCACCCTCAACATTTAGGTAAGATAGAGTGGCTCAATTGCCATGCTGAAGTAAACAACGTAACTGCTGCTGAAAATACAGATATAATTTTGGATTGCCAGGTATTTGTTTAGAACTCAATCCTTCTATCTCATAATGAAACTTCAGATAAGATATATATTTAGTGGCCAAATATTTTCCACTAACAGGACGATGCAGAAACTCCGTGTTAGAGGCCCAATGCTTAAAGCTCTAGCGCAGGGTTGCACAGCACACGTTTAACGCTGACTTTCTGCGCAGTGATGCTATATGCAAATTAACCAGTTAGCAACAAGTCAGCTTTAAACTGGGAGAGCAAGCCAAACACATGGCACAAGAGTTGGCGCAAGTTTGGCATGCTGTCCTGGAGAAAAAGAATAATCTGAGATAAAGTTTAACTCTTCACTTCAGATGATCCAGGCATTGGGGAAAGTGCCCAATGACATCAGCACATCAGGGAGGGCCGATAACCCCCTGGCACTGTTCCCTCTAAGCTGTGCGCATGTGCGCGCGCACACACCTCGCCGAGCGAGCGCACATGCTTTATAACAGAGCGCACAAAAATTACGGTTCTGACTGATAGAAAACACCACAGAAGTCTTAAAATTTAAAAGTTGTTGTGTATTTATGGTTTTCACAAGTTCTACAATATTTTCTAGTGCAATCAATGTGGTGTACATACTGTATTCTGACGTGTAGTCAAATTTTAAAGTATAATACTCCGAATGTTATGTGGCGCACAAAAATTTAACCTTCCTTCAAAAGCTGCACAGCTGATATTTTATGTGCACACAGCCTACAGAAAATTAGAGGGAACATTGCCCCCTGGACACCGACCACCTAGACAGAAGTGAAGGCATTAGTGGCCCGATGGGCCTCAGATCCCCCTCTTACCGCTTAAAATTTATTGGTGGCCTGGTGGGCCCCAACCCTCCCCACCCCCCCCAAAACATAAAAGGTACTAGTGGTCCAGTGGACCCTAAACCCCCTCCGAACCCTCTCCAGTACCTTAAACGTTGTAGAGTGGGAACGCTGCCCTCACGCCTCCACCCCCATGTCACCATCTTGCAAAATGGCAGCGCCTGGCCCCACATGGCGCATCCTGGACTGTACTGGACTGTGTCAGACTGTCATAAAAGGAAAAAAATGTCTTATATGGCAGAGTGACACCCCCCCCCCTTTCGGGTTGCATCCTGGACACCTGAACCTGTGTTGTGTGCCCCAGGATGCACCACATGGCGCCAAACGCTGCCACTTTGTAAGATGGAAGCATGGGGGCAGACACATGTAGGCAACATTCCTGCCCCCACAGCATTTAAGGTACTGGGGAAAGTTCAAGGGGGTGTGGGGTTAGAGTCCACTAAACCACAAGGCCCTTTTCTGTTTCGGGGGTGGACTGCTGCCCACTGAGCACCATCGTTTTAAACAGTGGGAAGGGGAGATCGGGGCCCACTGGGCTACAAGTGATTTTACTTCTTATCAGGGAAGGGGGTCGGTGTCCAGGGATTAGGGGCTTTCCCCGATGCCTTTTCGCTCCTGGCTGGATCTTTACACCATTATTACAACAATGCAATACAAAATCAAATGTCACATTTTTTTTTATTATTACTAAATAATACTTAAGATCTCATGGCTGTAGAAACTACCTCAGGAAGTGCCATTAATTGTAAGTTATAAACTTCATCCCTAGGGGATGAAGAGAAATGTTTAAATTCAATAGAGATTTTTACATCGAAGGGATGAAGAGAAAAGTTTCAATTTAACATAGATTTTCACATCAAATAGGTTTTTAACCGTGATGTATCATATTGTATTGTATTGTCAGGTATTTAACTGTGTTTTGTAAGTTAATGTGATATTGTAACATTTTAGTAGTATTTTGTATGTATTATTATAATGAAATATTTTTCATGTATATGAATATTTATTGATGGTTATTATGTATTTAAAAAATAAATGTAGAAAGTAAATAAAGTGGAAGTTTATAACTTATAATTAATGGCACTTTCTGAGGTAGTTTATACATCTTTGAGATCTTAAGTATTATTTAGTAATAATAAAATTGACGTTCGATTTTGTATTGCATTGTTGTAATAATGATATATTGATTGTTTGCATACAGTTGGTGATTGATTTTGTGGATCTTTACATCTGAACAAAGCTGGCGTACAGATCCAGCTTTAAAAATAATGTAAACAACTGTACTAACTTTCAAAGCGTTTTTTTTAAACAATAGGGCGCAATTAAATATGCAGCACTTTGAATGCAATTTGCATGCCCCCTGTGCTGCAATTAAGCACGATAGTTTTTCTGACATTTTTTCCAGCAGTAGCTTGCTTTCTGTATCAGAGAGCAAGCCTAGTGTGGAAAAAGCGCCACGCTAAGGATTTCTACATCGGTCCCTAAATGTATAATTTTTCTCACCTCACTCAACCCATCCCAAACCATGTTCCTTTTCCTGACTGATAAATCTGGTCCTTCTACATATAAAAATGATGTTTTAAAAAAATGTGGTTGGCACCGTTACAACCACATAAATGTTTCCGAGTATCAGACTCAGAATTTCTGTCCTGTTTTAATGTCTTCTTAGAAGACTAAATGGGAATATATATTGATGAGCTAGAGTCAAGTAAAAGTATTAGCTATTCTGAAGATTTATTTATTTAGACAGTTTTGTATACCACCTTATCCTTCAATCAAAGTGGTCACAACACAATTGGGGGATACATTTAACACGAGGGGATATGAGACACATACACTAATACTTAAAGGGAACATGGGCAATGGAGGGTTAAGTGGCTTGCCCAAGACCACAAGGAGCACCTGTGGGACTAGAAACCCCAGTCCTTCCGGCGCAAGGTTGCTGTCCCTCTAGTGGGATTTGAACCCCCGACCTTCCGGCCTGAGGTAGAGCTTGCCCCAACCACTAGGACACTCCTAGATGGAGTGGAGTAGCCGCCTAGTGGTTAGAACACTGGCCTGGTAACCAAGCAACCAGGGTTCGATTCCCACTGGCACTCCTTGTGGCCTTGGGCAAGTCACTTAACCCTCCATTGCCTCGGAAGAAAGGCCTGGCAATCTACTTCCGGTGACAATGCCAATAAAACCCAGGGGCTTCTGGGTCACCACGAGTCAGGACTGACTCAAAGGCACACATTGCATTGCATTCTGAAGATACCTTACCTCTTTTAAGTACTTATTCTAAGTAGGCATCACCAGATTTAGAAATTACTCATTTTTGCCTTTTCCACTTTATAGCCCTTTTTTATTCCTCTTTGTCTAGATAGTATATCAGCACAAGGGCTGGAGACATGCTTTAAAAGAGGCAACTCATCACTACTTACTAGCTGGGAGTTGCAACCCACTGTAGCAGCAGCTGTGAGATTCCTTCCCAGTGCCTAAAGTGAACCACCTCCCTGGCATGCCCAGGTGTAACCAGTCCTAGGACAAGGATCGGAATAGCATCACCTGAACCATACTCGAGCCACATGGCCAGCTCCCATATTGTACTTATTTTTTTCCCTTCAGAGCAAGATGAAAAGTAATTAAATCTAGAATAAAATCAGGCCTCAAGTTTGTGTGGTTTTTTTTTTTAAATATGAACAGCTCGACTACAAGGGTGGTATTTTAGCTATTAAAAAGATTACCTCAGTCAGTTCTGGAAATTCCTTTCCTTCCTCGGCTAGTTTTGTCTCTTCTTTCTCTTCTTGGATTATCGTAACAGGAATCTCCTTCTCAAGTGGCACACGGAGATGCAGATCTATAGAGTCTGGTACTGAATGTTCTTGCAACCTCTGGAATATACAGGTGTTTTTTAATGCATAAGATGTACAAATACGTATTCCGGAACTAAGAACTGTGGATTGCTTCCAAAACAAAGATATTTGTTTGTAAATTTAGCTCTTCATATAAATAGGCTTGCTCTGACCAAAAAACCCTACTCTGCATACTATGTTAGGCATTGAGAGTAAGGACATTTTATGGTATAAGTTATCCTGTGTTGGTGGGGAAAGAGGATGGAAAAACTATGACGACCTAAATATCTCAGAAGATACTTAATGGAAAGTTAAAAGTAGTAGTTTTCCAGCAGGCTAGTGTATGCAGTATGTGCTTCCCAAACATAATACAGATTGCCATATGTATTCACAATGTCCCAAAACTCATATCCATGGTGTATGCAAAATGAGCAAAAATACTCAGAAACCTAGTTAGAGCTGAAATTAAATGGATTCTGGGAAGATTTTTTTTGTTCATACCTGTTTTCATGAGCGAACTCCTGGTATCTCCTCTCCTACTAGTTAAGTGTGCAACATATTATACATGCGTGAGAATAAGTTAATGAGAAAGAGACCTGGAGGAAAAGCCATTGGTAGATAAAGCCCAGACATAATGAGGGTAATTTTATAAGGAGGTTCATATTTATGGATGCGCAAATGCCAGTATTTTAGTCATTTACATAAATATGAGGCCATATATGCACGTAAATAACCTCTTATAAAATACCCAACCAAAATAAAAGTATGCATTTTGTTTGCATGGCATGTACTTTCACTGTAGGCGTGCAGATAGGCAAAATCTGGACAGAATGATCAAGTACATACCTTGATTACAGAATACAATAAATTTACATACATACTCGAAAAATGTAGACCCAGTCACTTACTTGCACAAGCTCTAGAGCTGGTGCAAGTGATTATGCCTTAATTTAAGGTATGCTATTTGTCTTTCTAAAATGCTAGCATAAGTGGCAGATTAAGTGTCCACTTGCCTTTAAAAAACAGAGTTAATTTAGGAACGTTAAAATATGCTTTGACTCGGCATCCTGTTATAAAATTACTCTCATAGACTGAGCAGTTTCAGCTGTATTATCAATGAATACTCTGTATATAAAACGGATCAATGAACAACAAAAAGGAGAGAAATGGACCCCTACACAAACAGCAAACACACACAAGAAACACAGCACGGGAATATCAGGAGTACACAGTTAGATAATATCTTATTACCACATTTGGCATGGACCTTTTTGCACAAAATGCTTGCATCAGGTGTGGTGTTTTTTTTTTGGGGGGGGGGGGAGGAGAGGGAGGGGGGTTAGCAATAGCTACTACTCCTGCTGGAATTCTGCATGGAAAAATTCAAAATTTTGCACTTATGTGATCTCTTTTTTCTGTATTGTATGTTAAATAACTATCACTCAAAAACAATATGTTTTGTTATTTTGACAAACAAAACATGCAGAATTTTACATAATTCAGACCTTTTAACATAGAAGTTTGATTGTTATTTGCAAAATTCCAGCAGGAGTAAACTACAAATCACAAATATGATAAAAAAAGCAGGAGATAAAAATATTCTATAAAAATCATATTTACAATCAGCAAGAATAATATATATAAAGCACATGTAAAAGAATAAATGTAAAAACAGAAGAAAAACACAAAAAAAGAAGAAAAATATAAATTCACTACAACAAATAACCATCAAAAATGTGGGAGGTGTTTTAACAGGAAGCTGTGGAGAAAGCATAGTTACTCACCTGTAACAGGTGATCTCCAGGAACAGCAGGAATAGCGCCTTCACATATGGGTATCGTCGGTACTGACTGTGCCCACGTGGAAACGCTCCCCAGAGTCCAATAGGAAAGCTTTTGGGAGCAACCCACTGCGCCTGCGTCACTGCCTTCGCGCCTTTCCAACTCTCCCTCTTCAGTTGAGTTTATAGCTGAGGCGAAGGAGAGAGAGAGAGAGAGAGAGACAAAGACAACTCCTAGGGGAGGAGGGTGGGTTGTGAAGACTCTATTCCTGCTGTTCCTGGAGATCACCTGTTACAGGTGAGTAACTACACTATCTCCAGGAACAAGCAGGAATGTAGTCTTCACATATGGGGACTCCCCAGCTGAGAGATGCCAGGGGGATGACACCAGAAAGCTGTGAAACCCAGGTTGAGATGGGTCATGCTTCCTCCCATGGATCTCTGGTATCGAAACCCGGGACGGCGGGTAGGAGTTGTTCTAAGTCTGAAAGAAATGCTTGAGAACAGTCTGGCCAAACAAGGCATCCCGATGGGCGTCCTTGTTTAAGCAGTAGTGGGCTGCAAAGGTGTGTACCGAAGTCCAAGTGGCTTCTCTGCAAATATCGTCAATGGACAATGAGTGAAGGTTAGCCATAGAGGCTGCCATTGCTCTCACATTGTGAGCTATGACATGACCTTCGAGAAAAAGCGTAGTTACTCACCTGTAACAGGTGATCTCCGGGAACAGCAGGAACTTAGTCTTCACATATGGGTATCGTCGGTACCGACGGAGCCCGCATGGGAACGCTCCCCAGCGTCCAATAGGAAAGCTTTTGGGAGCATCCTACAGCGTATGCATGCTGCCTTCCCCCTCTGAACCTCTCTCACTTCAGTTGAGTTTATAGCTGAGACCAAAGGAGAGAAGTAGAGAAAGAGAGAGATAGAGACAAACTCCTAGGGGAAGTGGGTGGGTTGTGAAGACTAAATTCCTGCTGTTCCCGGAGATCACCTGTTACAGGTGAGTAACTATGCTATCTCCAGGAACAAGCAGGAAAGCACAGTTACTTACCTTAACAGGTGATCTCTGCGAATAGCAGGAATAAGTCTTCACATATGGGTACATCGGTACCGACGGAGCCTGCGCGGGAACGCTCCCCAGCGTCCAAAAAGAAAGCTTTTGGGAGCATCCCACGCGCATGCGCGCTGCCTTCCCGCCCATTTACTTCCCTCTCATCAGTTGGGTTTGTATGTAGCTGAGACCGAAGGAGGGAAGTAGACAAATTAGAGAGAAAAAAAGAGAGAGAGAGAGAGAACTCCTCCTAGGGGAGGTGGGTGGGTTGTGAAGACTTATTCCTGCTGTTCCCAGAAATCACCTGTTACAGGTAAGTAACTGTGCTATCTCCAGGAACAAGCAGGAATGAGTCTTCACATATGGGGACTCCCAAGCTAAGATGCCTGGAGGAGGCCCCAGCATGCTGCAAATCTAAAGATGAGCCATGCTTATCCCTCAAAACCTCAGGCTCCAAGGGATAGAGGGTAGGAGTTGAACTAGAAAAGAAAAAAGAGGTGCTGTGGAACAGCTTGACTAAACAAGGTATCCAGAGTGGAGTCCTTGTGTAAATCATAAATATTAGAAAAATATTGAGTCCCAATTTTCTAATGTGGATCTCACTCAAAAATATTGCAAAAAAACTTGTTGAGGGTAATATGGGTCTGTGGTTGAGAGCCAGTACATTATTCTCAAAGAAATTCCCTCAATGTGAAGTAGTGGGAAAAAAATAAATTTTGCAATACAGGAAGAGATGAGAAGCCCTCATGGCCAGAACTAACCCCAGAAGAAAATACTGGGGGAGTTCAATGAGGTTGGACTTTTGAGAAATAGCTAAAGCTTCTGTAAAGTCCAAAAAATTGAACTTCTTGTCCTTGGAGCAGAATAAGGTCCTAGGAAAGAGTGGAGATAATCTGACTGGTTTGGATGAAAAGGTAGAAATACCCTTTGCAGAAAAAAGGG
This sequence comes from Ichthyophis bannanicus, assembly GCA_033557465.1. NCBI lineage: Eukaryota > Metazoa > Chordata > Amphibia > Gymnophiona > Ichthyophiidae > Ichthyophis > Ichthyophis bannanicus. Next base: position 712,031,285 of record CM066033.1, on the reverse strand, counting down.
GATAGGTCTTTAAGACCCCCTTTATTCCAATGAAAGACAAAGACATTTGTACTAGGCGTTGAGCCTCCAATTTCTTGAAGATCAGTAAAAGTCTTTCGTAAGTGATGTCACTTATGATGACCACCTTACATGTAGAGCTTCAGATGTGACGTAACCTAAAAGGTAACGGTAAAAGAAGGTATTTCCTAATTTACCATAGAAATTGGATGTTCATTGAGTTTTATGGTATGCTGGGGCAGCATTAATATGGACAGTAAACAAATCTTTCAAAGTCAGATGTTGTATAGAGATTGACGCAATAACAAGAAGGATTAAGACCTACTTGAGAATATTGATGGAGAATCTCTGTCTGGTTAAATATGGAAGAACTATAGAGAAAGTTTAGTGGAAACTGGTATTATGTTCTTCACTTACAGGGATAAGACTAGACTTCTTGAAAAGATCTAGCCCCTGAAATAACCAGGTCTCGAGACGTACGTGAATGAGTGCAGAGGAGATCCTTAGTCTTAAGACAGCAAGTCTGGATCCTTCTATAATTTCAAATAGTAGCTGGAGAAAAAGACGCAATATAAGGGGATACCATGTTTGCCTCTTTATGAGGGCAATATGAGTATCATGCGTTCTCTTGTTCAACATAAGCTACCATGAAGTATAGGAAATTAGAAGGAAAGTAGTGAATAAGGACCAACTGCAGTGAAAAAAATGCATCCCTGTTGTGGAAGTTCCAGTGAGACGTGGAACAAACCAGGGAATTGTGCAATTTTCTACGCTTTCACGTGGTCTAAATCCAGGTTACCTTTTCTTAAAAAGAAATTTTAAGGAATATGAAGAGTAGGAAAAAAACAGTCATGTAGGAGCATGACTGGCAGAGTCTACCAGCTGAAGCCCTTCTGAACTATCTGGCAGCTACCTATTAGGAGTAGTTCTGAGGCTCTCTGGCAAAGGCCCACCGTCGCAGAGCTTTGTTGTAGAATTGCAGAAAGCATGTTGTAGGTTGCTTAGATCTGGCTGTTGAATTGCCAGTGTGCAACCTAATCTATTCTGTTGGAGCCAAAGTAGAATTGAAGGTGGCTAAGAATAGTAGACAGGCCTGATGCCTGCAACAATAAATAGTCCAAATGAGTTCTGGACCTCTTTTGGAATTATCTGTTATTAAGGCAGCATAAAAAGTTAGGTCTTATAGATTGGAGAGGACCAACAGACATAATTTGGAGTAGTGATAACCAAGTTCTGTCCGAAAAGCTGCCTTAAAAAATAACTGAGAAGAAGATGAACCGCAAAGGGGGAGAAAACTCTGTATGGAAACTACTTACTGGAGTAGGTATTGAAGAAAATCCTATGGCTTAGAGAATAAGCCCTCCAGTCGATTAGTAGTACTCTTAGAGATTGAATGTCTGGGCTAAGAGGGATAGAGAGTAATACAGAGTTGAGAAGACTTACAATTTGGTAAGTCTTTGAAGAGATAGGGTCCCCTTGCAGTTAAAAGTATGAGATATCCTCGTACAGGAAACTGTCAAGGTGAAGGGTATAGCTCACCCTGTTGTTAGTTGTTAGTCCTCCTTTTGTTTTAAAAGGAGAAACCTGTTATCTCTGGGGTATGATAGTCCTTAATAGCTCTTAGAGCTAGAAGGATAGATTTCTCTTATAGCAAGAGATTCATGCCCAGAGTCGAGGATTGAGTCAATGTATGACTGATATCTCAGCATGGATGAGATGAATTTTAGATGCTTCTGTTGAAAAGAAGTAGGCTCAAAAGTTCTAAACCTCACACAGAAAAAGCGAATAAAATATCAGAAACCCTGCGACTGCTGGGTTTGCTGAGCTTGTTGAGGTTTTGATTCTCTTAGCCTGGTGTGATGTTGCCCATCTTTGGAAACATCTGCATAATGGGTAGAAGATGGATAAAACGTTTTTCCCCTAGGGGGATAAAGCTTTTTAGGAGATTTTTTATTAGCTGGGATAGAGGAAAGTTTTGACAATCCTCTGAAAGCAACAGCATCAGTGCTTAACTGATTAGCTTGAAATAATGCCTCCTTGTTAAAGAGATTTTCACCAGTACAAGGAATATTTCCCAGCCTTTCCTGTACCCATCTGTCCAAATCTGAAGCTTGGAGCCAGGCTATGCGTCGTGCTCCTATGGCTATAGCAGATGTTCTGCTAATAGTCCAGGGAAGCACGATTAAGGAACCTAGAGATATTTTGGGCATGATTGACTAATAAGAAATAGTCTGCTCTTTTATGCTCTGGAAGAAAAGGGTTCAAAAACTAAGTTCTTTGTGACCTCTTCAGGAGATAATCTCATATAGAAAATATATGAGATAATTATTGCTGAAAGCATGGATGCTTGGAAGCATCGACGTCCAAAGGCATCTAAAGTCCTAGACTCACGACCTGGCGGATAAGAAGAGTGCTCCTTTGAACTCTTAATACGCCTCATTGCTGATTCTACAACAATAGAATGATGAGGAAGTTGAGTTTTTTGAAAACCTGGAGAAGGTGGCACCTTGTACATAGTGTCAAGTGTCTTAGAATGTGGGGATACCGTTAAAGAGTTTCCCACATTCTTAATAGTAGATCTTGTAAGATCTGATGCAAAGGAAGCATGATCACCTCCTTTGGAATCCAGGGGAATTGCAATGTCTCTGAATCCCCCGGTAGGGATTCTTTACCAGGTATAGAAATGGCAAGTAACTTTGCCATATCAAGCAGAAAAGCTTGAAAAGAAATCTCCCCCGAGGAGGACCCTCTAAAATGAGGGGTAAAGGCTAGACTTGTTGAAAAATCAGCCTTGGTACCGATGGATTCATCCCAGTCATCGGGATCGGAAGACTTGAAAGGATGAAGCATCGGATTTTCTTTAATGCGATGTCTTCGGTACCGCCCGAGGTCAGTACCGAGACGAGTTGGTACCGAATCCCCCATGCTAGAGATCGATTCCAGGCTCAGCATCAAAGGAAGCGAGTCTGTTGAAGCAAGCATGGATGGTACTGACACCGATGCCGATACCGGTACCGAAGCCGATACTCGAGGAACGGTCTGCAGCAACTCTAGCGGTACCGAAGTAGCCGAGAACGCTAGACTACGTTCATCGGTGAGGAGTGTTTCATCCATCACCATAGCCGATGCTGGGGTGTCGGTACCGCTCGAAGCGGCCACAACCCCCGAGCATGGCCCAGGTATGTTCATCGAGGTAAGAACCCCGGGAACAACCTGAAGCCCCGTTAATGCTTTGAAGCCCGAAGACTCCCGCCGGGGCTTTACTGCCAAAATGTCCTCGAGGGCAAGGCCGGAGCCATCTCGATGCTGAGAAGGAGATCTACCACTCGAGGACTGGCTAGTCTTTACAGACTTTTATTTGGTTACCTGATCCTGTGAAGAAGAAGATATTCTAGCTGGTGACATCGAGAGCGATGTGAACCGGGTATCGAGTTGTGCTCAATCCTGAAGACTTCTTCTGTTTGAGCTCCAGCAGGAGAGACACTTCAGAGGGCAATGGTCAGGACTTAAACATTTTAGACACCAAATATGAGTGTCTGAAAATATATCTGTACCGCCACACTTTGAGCATTTCTTAAGGATAGTGGCTGGCTTTTCCATAATGGAAGGATAGAGGCCTAGTGGCCTAGAAACCGTCAGGCACTAAACAGGAAAAAATTTCTAAGAAAAGAAGAAATTCTTCAGTAAAAAGAAAGAAAAGCACCGGCGGTACCAGTGGCGTCGAGGGAAGGCAGACGCGACCACAAAAAACTAAGAATAAAAAGAAGAATTTTCTGCGGTGACAAGAACACGTCCTGCCGGCTCCGCGGAAAACGGAAAACTGATGAGAGGGAAATAAATGGGCAGGAAGGCAGCGCGCATGTGCGTGGGATGCTCCCAAAAGCTTTCTTTTTGGATGCTGGGGAGCGTTCCCGCGCAGGCTCCGTCGGTACCGACATACCCATATGTGAAGACTCATTCCTGCTTGTTCCTGGAGATTGTAATCTTCACATATGGGGACTCCCCAGCTGAAAGATGCCAAGGGGTGACCCCAGCTAGCTGTGAATCCAGGTGAGATGGGTCATGCTTCCTCCCATAGACCTTAGGCATCCAAACTGTGGATAGTGGGTAGGAGTTCTACTAAGTATGGAAGAGATGTTGTAGAAAAGCCTAGCCAAACGAGGCATCCCGATGGGAGTCCTTGTCTAAGCAATAGTGGGCTGTGAAGGTATGTACCGAAGTCCAAGTGGCTGCTTTGCAGATGTCATCAATAGAGACAGAACGAAGGTTAGCTGTTGAGGCTGCCATTGCTCTCACATTGTGAGCTGACACATGTCTTCGAGAGAAAGTCCCTTACTCTGATATGTGTAGGATATGCAAGCTGCAATCCAATTTGACAGAGTTCTTTTAGAAACTGGAAGTCCCAAATGACTAGAGTCAAAAGCCACAAAAAGCTGAGAAGATTTTCTATGTGGCTTAGTTCTTTGGAGATAAAAAGCCAAGGCTCTTTTACAATCCAATGTGTGAAGATTCCTTTCCGCACTGGAGGCATGAGGCCTAGGGAAAAATATAGGAAGATAAACCAATTGGCTTAAATGAAAAGGCGAAACCACCTTCGGCAGAAAGTGAGGATGAGTCCTGAGGACTACTTTATCATGGTGAAACCTTGTATAAGGAGGGTCAGCTACTAACACCTGTAGTTCACTAATGCGTCTTGCAGAAGTGATGGCAATTAGGAAAATGATTTTCCATGAAAGAAACTTCAGGTCTGAAGTGGCTAAAGGTTCAAAGGGCGGTTTCATAAGCTGACCAAGAACAAGATTTAGATCCCATGCCACCGGTGGTGGTTTAATGAGAGGTTTTATTAAAAGTAGGCCTCTCATAAATCTTGATATAAGTGGATGAGAGGAAATAGGTTGTCCATTGAAAGGTTTATGAAAAGCAGCAATAGCACAAAGATGGACCCTAACTGAATTGGTCTTCAGACCAAAAGTTGATAATTGTAGTAGCAACTCCACAGGTACTAAAAGGGGGTTAAGTCCCTTTTGTGAACACCAGATAGAGAACCTTTTCAACTTGAAAGCGTAGGAACGTCTTGTGGAGGGTTTTCTGGAAGCCAGGAGGATATCCTTTACTTGTTGAGAAAGGTTAACTTCCTGGAATTCTAGGCTTTCATTAACCAGGTCCTGAGATGTAGGGAGTGGGATGCAGTAAAGATCTGTCCTCCTGCGACAGGAGATCTGGAGAATTCCCCAACTCCAGAGGAGTGGTTTGAGAGTGACGCAGAAGAAGAGGATATCACGTTTGCCGCGGCCAATGTGGAGCTATGAGTATCATACAACCTCTGTCTCTCTGAAGTTTGAATGAAGTCTAGGGAATGAGGGGAATGGGTGGGAAGGCATAGAGGAAGTCCTGTCCCAAGTGGAGTAGGAAAGCCTCTCTTGCCTGACAGTTTTGAGCCGGAATTCTGGAACAGAATCGGGGAAGTTTGGCATTCTGTGGACTTGCAAAGAGGTCTATATCTGGTGTTCCCCAGATTCAAAACACTTGAGCAAGCTAGTATGTGTGGAGGGACCACTCGTGTGGCAGCAATATTCGACAGAGTTTGTCTGCCCACAAGTTTTGAATGCCCGGAAGGTATACCGCAAACAGGTGAATTTGTAATTCTCTGGCGACAGCCCATATTCGCAAAGCTTCATTGCATAACGACAGAGAGCCTGTTCCGCCTTGCTTGTTCACATAGAACCTCCTCAAGATCATAATGATAAATACCACAACCTCACCCCTCGACCCATGTCCAGTATCATGGATCAAGTCTACCAAAGCTGAACTCGTTACAAACATCCAGAACATAGTTAATCAATCACTCTCACAAGGCATCATGCCTGATGCTCTTAAACTCACCTCCATATGATCCAAAAGACCCAAGCTCATACAGGCCCATAGCCAGTATATCGTTCATTGCGAAAATATTAGAAAAAATAATACAACTCCAGCTACAAGATTACATCGATATACACGCACCCCTGGATTCACACCAATTCGGATTTCGCCCCTTCCATGGAGTTGAAACCCTACTAACAACACTGATGGATAACCTCATTAGAGGAACAGACAACAACAAACAAGGTTTCATCCTCCTCTTTATAGATATCGCCGCCGCATTTGACAATATGAATCATAACACTCTAATCAATAGGCTAAAAAACATAGGAATAGGAGGCACAGTCCTCAAATGCTTCATGTCATATCACACACCGATTAATACGTGTCCAACTAGGTCAAAACACCTCAGAAACGTTCCCACAAGGTCAGGGAATTCCTCAAGGTTCGGCCCTCCTTTTTAATCTATACCTACAGCCCATCACAAACACATTTAAAAAATACAAAATAAATCATTACATTTACGCCGATGACATCATGCTTGCTATCCCCATAAACACTAACAACCCCTCATTCAACAACCTATCTGAATGTATCAGAGAGGCCAACTCCTGGCTAGAAACCAACTACCTCAGCATTAATCTTAAAAAAAATGAAGCCATGTTTGTATCAAGAAAACCCGATACTACCTACCCAAAAACAATCGTAATCAACAACACTACTATCCCTGTAAAACAAGAGGTAAAATACCTAGGGATAATACTAGATAACACACTCAGTATGCTCCCTCACATAAAACAAACAGTAAAAACAGTATTCTACAAACTAAAAACAATACAACACCTAAGACCCCTCCTCAACACCCATGATTTTAGATCTGTAGTCAACGCACTCATTACCCCACACTTTGACTATTGTAATAGTCTACTAAATGGTCTACCACTCAAAAATACAAATTTACTCCAAAGAGCCCAGAACATCAGCGCCAGGGTAATAGTAAAAGCACCTTTAACTGACCACATAACACCTATCCTACATGAGCTACACTGGCTCCCTATAAATAGCCGGATAAAATATAAAATACTCTTGACCACATTCAAACTCCTCAATGACATCTTCCCCTCACACCTTTCCACCCTCTTACACTCCCCACCAGAATCCAGAACACGCAGGCAAAATGCAACTTTCTCACTCGACATATACAAAACAATCTGTAAGACAAAGAAAACTACTAGCTCAAGAGCCTTTTCATTTGCTGCCCCTACCCTCTGGAATGAACTACCACTACCGCATGACAAAAGACCTTCAGCTATTCAGAAAAGGACTTAAAACACACCTTTTCACTGAATATTTTGAAAACCTAACTGAAATCCCTTACCCCCCACGAGCTGCTCCCCAGCAATCGCAAAAACAACATACCAACCTCCAAAACCCACAACCCCCCCAAACCCACAACCCCCCTAAACCCAGAGCTTCACCCCACCTCAGCCAAATTTAGAACATAACTCAAAGATCAACTCAAGATTATTTACACAATATGATGTAACGACTCAAGATTATTTACACAATATGATGTAAAAAAAAATAAATTTGTAAATAGTTTTAATTTGATGTTCCATGTAAAAGTTGTTCAAGTTTTACAACTGTTCTCTGTAAACCGCCCTTGATCTCTGGAAGGGGTGGTATAGAAGAAAACCATAAATAAATAAATAACACAGCTACCTGATTGTCGGTTTGGACCAGAACTGTTTTGTTGCTGAGATGGCCTTGAAAGACTTGAACAACATTGAAAATGGCTCTTAGCTCTAGGAGGTTTATGTAGAGGGAAACCTCTTGTGAGGTCCAAAGACCCTGAGTGGAGAGATCGTGCAAGTGGACCCCCCAACCCATCTTGGACGCATCTGTCGTCAGAGTGGTTTGGCATAGAGGCTGCTGAAAAGGAGAGCCTACCTGGAGGTTTTCCAGGGATTGCCACCATTGTAGGGACGAAATCAGACATGTGGTAATTCTGATTTTGTCTGTTAGTCAACCTGAGGCTTGTGACCACTGAGAAGAAAGGATCCACTGGGCTGCTAGCGAGCATAGGGAACCACATGGACAGTGGATGCCATGTGTCCCAGCAGTTGAAGCATCTCCCGAGCAGTAAGGAATACCTTCATAGATGCTTGAGATGCCAGTTGTATTTAAGCCCTTGACTGCCGTGTGTCTAGACGAGCCCCTATGAATTCTAGAGATTGGAAGGGGGGGGGATGAGATTTTGGGAGGTTTATGACCAGTCCCAAGTATTGAAGAATTCTCATTGCTCGAGAGAGAGCAAAGCTGGCCTCTGGAGCTGTTGATGCTCGAATGAGCCAATCGTCTAAGTAAGGGAAGACGAATATTACCAGAGTCCTCATAAATGCTGCTACCACTGTCATGCATTTTGTGAAGACTCTTGGAGCAGAGGCTAGTCCGAAGGGAAGAACTCTGTACTGGAAGTGTCTTCCTTGGACCAGGAATCAAAGGAACTTCCTGTGATCTGAGTGGATGAGAATATGCGTGTACTCATCTCTTAGATCTAGAGAACATAGCCAGTCCTGACTTTGGAGGTATGGTAAAAGTGTACCGAGGGGGATTATTTTGAATTTTTCTCGGAATAAATATTTGTTTAATTCTCTGAGGTCTAATATAGGTCTGTGTACCCCTGTCTTCTTTGGAATAAGAAAGTAGGGGGAGTAAAACCCTGTCCCCTGTTGAGGAATGGGTACTTCTTTGATTGCTCCTTGAGCTAGAAGTGATGTGACTTCCTGCCACAAGAGGTCGGTGGCAGGGCCCTGAGAATTGAACTGTTTTATTATTGTAGGTGGGGGCAAGTTGAGAAAATGAAGCTTGTACTCCAGTCGTACAATGGACAGGCCAATTTTCTGATGTTATTTGTTGCCATCTTTTGGCAAAAAAGCATAGTCTTCCTGGAATGGTCAAGGGTTCTGGACCTTTTAGGGGCAGAATGACTAAGTTCTCTAGATAGAAGTCAAAGACCCTGAGGGGGCTGGGTCTGTTAAGCCAGTTGAGCTTTTTGAGCTTGTGGCTTTCTTTGCTGTCTGTTCTGTTGCCCCTTCTGGGGAACATGGAACGGATAGTGAGTTTGATGGGTGTAAGATTGGTAAGGCTTCTTTTTCTTACTGAAAAAGGGTTTTTTGAATATTTTCTTCTTTGCTGGGTTGGCTGTAGACTTTGACAATCTGTTTAAAGTAGTATTGTCGGATTCAAGCTGATTAGCCTTGTCCTGCCAGTCCTTGCCAAAGAGATTTCCTCCTGTGCAAGGAATGTCTCCCAGTTTTTCTTGCACCCACTGTTCTAAGTCTGATGCTTGAAGCCAAGCAATATGACGTGCTCCTATGGATATAGCAGAGGTTCTGCTAATACATTCAAAGCAATCAAAGGTAGCACAGTTCATGAATTTTGAGACATTCTGGGCATGCTTGACCAGAATAAGGTACTCTGCTCTTTTTTCCTCCGAAACACAAGGACTAAGGAGCTCTAAGTCTTTTGTGACTTCTTCCAGGAACATTCCCATATAAAGAATGTAGGAAATGATCCTGGCTCCTAGCATGGAGGATTGAAAGCATCGATGGCCAAAGGCATCAAGAGTCCTGGATTCACGGCCTGGAGGATTAGAAGAATGTGTTTTAGCACTCTTCATCTTTCGCATGGTCGATTCCACTACCATTGAATGGTGTGGTAACTGAGTTTTTGAAAACCAGGACAACTTGGCACTCGGTACATAGTGTCAAGGCGTCGGGAATGTGAAGATATTGTTAAAGGAGTTTCCCACATTCTCAACATTAGATCATGTAAGATCTTGTGAATGGGAAGCACAGCTGCTTCCTTGGGAGCCATAGGATATTGTAGAATTCTTAATTCTTCTGCCCTAGGTTCCTTTTCTGGAATCAGTGATTGAAAGACCCTTTGCTAAATCACATATGAAATCCTGGAAGGACATATCCTCTGGAGGAGACATTCTGTGTTGAGAAGGAACCAAATCTTCTAATAGATTCGCTCTGGTACCGATAGCATCGTCAGAGTCATTGGAATCGGAAGACTCAAGCACCGGGTGCTCCTGTAACGCATGGTATCGGTACCGCTTGAAGTCGGTACCGAAATGTCTCGGTTCCTGATCCCTGATACCGGAGATCGGCATGGGGGAAAGCAGTCCTGTCGAAGCAGGTACTGTCGGTACCGATACATGTTGAACCGTCTGTTGCGGTCTTAGCGGTACCAAAGCCACTAAGAGGGCTGCTAGACTGCGTTCGATAGCGAGGATTCTGTGATCCATCGCTCCTGCCGATGCCTGGGTGCCGGTACCGATGGAAGCAGCTACGACCCCAGAACATGGCACCAGTAGTTCTGCAGAGGTGGAGGCCTCTGGAACACCCTGGAGCCCCGTTAGTGTTTTGGAGCCCCGTTAGTGTTTTGGAGCCCGAAAACTCCTGCCGGGGCTGTTTTGCTGGTGAAGTATCCTCAAGGGAAACATCAGTGGCATCTCGATACTTTGAAGGAGATTTACCCTTCGAGGACTGGCTAGTCTTAGAAGTCTTCAATTTGGTTACCTGAGATCCATGGGAGAGATGAAGCCCTGGAAGACGTCGATGCAACTGACATCATGTAGGCGGCAAAAAGGGTACCGAGTTTTGCAGCTTTATTCTGCAGGCCCCTTTTGGTCATCTTCGTGCAGGAGACACACTCCGTTGGACAATGTCCAGGACCCAAACATTTTAGACACCAATCATGGGTGTCGGTGACGGAAATGTTACCGCCACATTTTGAGCATTTTTTGAAACCACTAGCTGCTTTCTCCATGCTTGAAGAAAAATGGGCCTAGTGTCCAAAATGGCGCCTAGCACCAGAAACAGGGAAAGATCCCTGAAGAAATACAAGGGTTTTTTTTGGTTTTTTTTAAGGAAAGAAGAAGAGGAGAACCGGCGGTACCAGTAGGCATCAAAGGCAGACGCGACCAGAAAAAACAAGAAATAAAGATAAATTTTCTGTGGTGACAGGGTACCACGTCCTGTTGGCTTCACGGAAAACGAAGAACTGAAGTGAGAGAGGTACAGAGGCGGGAAGGCAGCACACATGCACTGTGGGATGCTCCCAAAAGCTTTCCTATTGGACGTTGGGGAGCGTTCCGCGCAGGCTCCGTCGGTACCGACGATACCCATATGAGAAGACTACATTCCTGCTTGTTCCTGGAGATAGTTCCTTACTCTCATATGCGAAGGATATGCAATTTGCAATCCATTTAGACAAAGTTCGCTTGGAAACTGGTAACTCAAAATGACTAGAGTCAAAGGCAATAAAAAGCTGGGAAGCCTTTCTATGTTGCTTACTTCTCTGAAGGTAAAAAGCCAAGGCTCTTTTACAATCCAGTGTAAAGATTCCTTTCTGCATTGGAGGCGTGAGGCCTAGGGAAGAATACAGGAAGGTAAACAGATTGGTTTAAATGAAAAGGTGAAACCAACTTTGGCATAAAGTGAGGGTGAGTCCTAAGAACTACTTTATCATGGTGGAACTTTGTATAAGGAGGATCAGCCACTAAAGCCTAGAGCTCACTGATGCGTCTTGCAGAAGTGAGAGCAATTAGGAAGACTGCTTTCCAAGAAAGAAACTTTAGAGATGTAGTGGCTAAGGATTTGAAGGGCGGTTTCATGAGCTGCCCAAGGACAAGATTCAAATCCCATGCCACGGGTGGTGGCTTGATGGGAGGTTTAGTCAAGAGTAGACCTCTCATAAACCTTGCTACAAGTGGTTGAGAGGAAACAGGTTGTCCATCCAAGGGCTTGTGGAAAGCTGCAATGGCATTAAGGTGGACCCTTACTGAATTGGTCTCGACCAGAGGATGATAAATGGAGGAGATACTCCAGTAACGCATCCACTGGCAGTGAAAAGGGATTAAGTTCCTTTTTTGAACACCAGATAGAGAACCTTTTCCACTTAAATGTGCAGGCCCGCCTTGTGGAAGGTTTTCTCGAAGACAAAAGGATATCCTTCACCTGTTGAGAAAGATTGATATCCTGGAATTCTAGGCTCTCAGCAGCCACGCCCTGAGGTGTAGAGACTGAGGATTTGGGTGCAATAGCATCCCATTCTCCTGGGAAACAAAGATCTGGAGCACATCCCAACTCCAGAGGTCTGGTTTGAGACAGACGTAGAAGCAGAGGAAACCACGTTTGTCGTGGCCTGCGTGGGGCTATTAGGATCATATGGCCCCTGTTTCTCTGAAGCTTTAACAGAGTTTTGGGAATGAGGGGAATGTGTGGGGGCATAGAGGAAGTCCCGACCCCAGTGGAGGTGAAAGGCATTCCTTGCCTGACTGTTCTGAGCCCGAATTCTGGAACAGAACCAGGGAAGTTTGGCATTCTGAGGACTTGCAAAGAGGTCTATGTCTGGGGTTCCCCAGATTTGGAATACTCGGGCAATCTGGTCCGAGTGGAGGGACCATTCATGTGGCAAAAATACTCAGCTGACTTTGTCTGCCCAAAGGTTTTGAATGACTGGAGGATATACCACGAGGAGGTGAATTTGATGCTCTCTGGCGAGGGACCATAGTCGCAAAGCTTCGTTGCATAATGACAGAGAGCTTATTCTGCCCTACTTGTTCACATAGAACATGGCTACTTGATTGTCTGTCTGGACTAGGACTGTCTTGTAGCTGAGCTGGAGAGCAAGGAAGCTGAGCATGGAATACTCAGAGAGCAAGGAAGATTGCTCTGAGTTCTAGGAGGTTTATGTGAAGACAAGCCTCCTCTGGGGTCCAGAGACCCTGGGTGGAGAGATCGTGTAGGTGGGCCCCCCATCCCAACTGGGACACATCTGTTGTTAGAGTGGCCTGGAATAGGGGCTGATGGAAAGGAAAGCCTATGAGAAGGTTTTCCAGCGATTGCCACCATTGGAGGGACGAAATAAGACGTTCTGAATTTCTTATTTTGTCCGACAGGCGACCTGAGGCCTGTGTCCACTGGGCTGCTCGCATGTGAAGACGAGCATAGGGAACCACATGTACAATGGATACCATATGTCCCAGTAGCTGAAGCATTTCCCGAGCAGTTAGGGAGATTTTTACCGCTGCTTGGGAAGCTAGCTGCACTATGCGAAGACAGCAGGGCTGTGGAAGGAAAGCCCTTGATTGTCTGGTATCTAGGCGAGCTCCTATGAATTCTAGGGACTGAGAAGGAGCGAGATGGGATTTTGGAAGGTTTATGACCAATCCCAAGTAATGCAAAACTCGCATTGTACAAGTAAGAGCAGAGCTGGCTTCTGGAGCTGTGGGTGCTCGAATGAGCCAGTCGTCCATGTAAGGTAAGACGAATATCCCCAGAGCCCGTAGGAATGCAGCTACTACTGCCATGCATTTTGTGAAAACTCTTGGGGCAGAAGCCAGACCGAAGGGAAGAACCCTGTATTGGAAGTGTCCTCCCTGGAAAAGGAATCAAAGGTACTTACTGTGATCTGGATGGATGAGTATATGAGTATAAGCATCCTTTAGATCTATAGCCAATCCTGACTCTGAAGGTATGGCAGAAGGGTTCCGAGAGAAATCATTTTGAATTTTTCTTGGAACAGATATTTGTTCAATTCTCTGAGGTCTAAAATGGGTCTGTGTCCCCCTGTTTTCTTTGGGATGAGAAAATAGGGGGAGTAGAACCCTGTACCCTGTTGAAGTATGGGTACTTCTTCTATTGCTCCCTGGGCAAGAAGTATTGTGACCTCCTGACTCAGAAGACTGGCGACAGGGGTTTGAGAATTGAACTGTCTTATGATTGTAGGAGGGGGCATGCTGTGAAAATGAAGTCTGTACCCCTCTCGTACAATGGACAGAGTCCAGTGTTCTGATGTTATTTGGTGCCATCTGGTGGCAAACTGACATAATCTGCCGGGGATGGTAGAGGGTTCAGGACCCTGCAAGGGCAGGAAGGCTAAATTCTCTAGAAAAGAGTCAAAGCCCCTGAGGAGGCTGAACCTGCTGAGCTGGCTGAGCTCTTGGGACTTTTGGTTTCTTCTGTTGTCTAGTTTGTTGCCGTTGTCCCTTTTGGGCAGCATGGACTGGACAGTGACCCTGCAGGGTATAAGAAGGATAAAACTTATTTTTCTTGTTGAAAAGGGGTTTTTTATTAGATCTTTTCTTTGCTGGATTGGCTGTAGACTTTGACAACCTGTTCAAGTTAATACTGTCAGAGTCAATCTCATTAGCTTTTTCTTGCCAATTCTTGCCAAAGAGATTTTCTCCTGTGCAAGGAATGTTTCCCAGTTTATCTCGTACCCAAATTTCCAAGTCTGATGCCTGAAGCCAGGCAATACGACGTGCACCAATGGAGATAGCACAGGTTCTGCTGATGCATTCAAAGCAATCAAAGGCTGCAAGGTTGACAAACTTGGAAACATCTTGGGCATGTTTGACCAGAGCAAGAAAATCCTGTCTTTCATCATCAGGAAGAAGGGGGCTCATAAGCTCCAAGTCTCCTGTAACCTCTTTGAGAAACATCCCCATGTATAGGATGTATGAGGTGATTCCAGCTGAGAGCATGGAAGCTTGGAAGCATGATGCCTAAAAGCATCGAGAGTCCTGGACTCGCGGCCTGGAGGATTGGAAGAATGTCTTTTTGCATTCTTTATCCTGTGCATGGCCAATTCCACTACCATTGAATGGTGTGGTAACTGAGTCTTCTGAAAGCCAGGACAAGGTGGAACTTGGTACATGGTATCAAGTCTGCGAGAGTGTGGAGATGTGGTTAAAGGAGTCTCCCACATTCTCAGCACAAGATCATGCAGGATCTTATGAATGGGCAAAGAAGCTGCCTCTTTATGAGTTTTAGGGTACTATTTATTTATTTACATTCTCTTATATACCGCGCTATTCTGCATCAGTGCGGTTTACATTGAACAAACTGAAATTACAGTGAACAGGGCATTATAACTTGGAGATAACTATTTTACAGGGAACATGGGCTGTGGATGGTTAAGTGGCTTGCCCAAGACCACAAGGAGCACCTGTGGGACTAGAAACCCCAGTCCTTCCGGCCAAAGGTTGCTGTCCTCTAGTGGGATTTGAACCCCCGACCTTCCGGCCTGAAGTACCTTGCCCAAACCACTAGGCCACTCCTCCACTCTAACTCTTCTGCCCTAGGCTCCTTTTCAGGAGCCACTGTGATTGCAAGGCCTCAAGCCACATCACGAATAAAATCCTGGAAGGACATATCCTCTGGAGGAGATGGATCCTCCGGAAGAAGTGCTCTGGTATCGGCAAAGTCATCGGAGTCATCAGAATCGGAAGAATCAAAATATCTCTGATCCCGATGTTTGTGCAAGGCACGGTACCGATATCGATCAAAGTCGGTATTGAGGTGTCTTGGAACCGATCCTTTGATACCGGGGATGGACTCTAGACTCGGCATGGGGGGGTATATCTACCAAGGATGGTGCCGATAGTACCGGTACCAATGTTGGTACCGGTGCCTGTTGAACAGTCTGAAGCGGTTTCAACAATACCGAAGCCATTAGAAGAGCCGCTAGACTGCGTTCGATAGCGAGAAATCTTTGATCTATCGCTCCTGCTGATGCTTGGGTGTCGATACCAGTTGAAGCGGCCGGGACCCCAGAGCATGGCACCAATAGTTATGCAGAGGTGGAAGACTCGAGAACATCCTGGAGCCCTGTTAGTGCTTTGGAAGCCGAAGCCTCCCGCCGGGGCTGTTTTGCTGGTGATCTTTCCTCAAGGGCAACGCCGATGGCATCTCGATACTTTGAAGGAGATCTACCCTTTGAGGACCGGCTAGTCTTTGCAGACTTATGTTTAGTTACCTGAGATCCATGGGAGGAAGATGAAGCCCTGGAAGATGTCGATGCAACGGACATCGCATCTGTGGCAAAAAGGGTACCGGGTTTTGCAGCTCTATTCTGCAGGCCCCTTTTGGTCATCTTTCTACAGGAGAGACACTCCAATGGAGAGTGGTCAGGTCCTAAAAATTTGACACCCCAGTCATGGATGTCGGTGACGGATATGGTACCACCACACTTAGAACATTTTTTTTTAAAACCAGTGGCTGGTTTTTCCTTTGTAAAAGAAAAATGGGCCTAGTGCCCAAAATGGCGCCTAGCACCAAAAGGGAAAAGGCTTCTGAAGAAGTACTTCAGAAAAGATATATATATATTTTTTAGTAAAGAAGAAAAGAGAACTGGCGGTACCAGTAGGCGTCGAATCCACAAAAAACAAAGAAGAAAGAATTTTCTGCGGTGACAGGGTATGCGACCTGTCGGCTCCGCGGAAAACGAAAAACTGACGAAGGAGAGTGGGAAAGGCGGGAAGGCAGCACGCAGGCGCTGTGGGATGCTCCCAAAAGCTTTCCTATTGAACGCTGGGGAGCGTTCCCGCGCAGGCTCCGTCGGTATCGACGATACCCATATGTGAAGACTACATTCCTGCTTGTTCCTGGAGATAAGCATAAAGAAAAATTGGTGAAAAAAAAATTTACTTTAACAGGGATTGCACCCTTGGGCATGAAGGTGACCGCGTATGCGCGGTTTAACTCCCAAAGGCTTTCTGTGAAAGCTGAGGAATGGATCCACATGGGCTCCATCAGCGTCGACGTCACCCATATGTGAGAACTGACTTCCTGCTTGTTCCTGGAGAAATTTTAATTGTATGCTCAAAATAGGTTTGTTTGTTCGTTTTTCTTGTTTGTTTGTTTTTTAACAACATGGACAACCTTTTATATTTTATTTTACATATTACAGGCATACTTGCTGTTTTGGAACCTTAGATTCTGATTAGGTTCCTGTGAGCAAGTGCTAATTGTTTTTAATCCACTACTAACTGCTTCCACGTATTATATAACTAAGACTTCTGCACATTTGCAAAGTTTAATGCACTTTACAATTTTATAGTATGCACTACACCACTATTAATATTTTTTAATCTTTTTGATGATTTTCATGTTTATATTTGTTGTAATTTATATTTGTATCCTTTTTGTGCTTTATCTTTATATGTATTCCTTTACATTTCTTTTGTTTGTATATTCTGATTGTATATATTAGTTTTATACATTACAGATTATATTAGTTTTATATAGTATTTTCAACCCTAGCCCTTTTTCTTGTTTGTCATATTTATGATTTGTAGTTATTGTAAAAAAAAAAAACCACAACAACAAACAATGCATGCATTTTGTGCCAAAACACAGTTGAGTCAGGTTGTGGCAAAACAGTATTAGCATCTAATACTGCAGACTCCTGATATTCCCCTTCTGTATAACATGGATCAAACCTTTCTTAATCTAAGTATGGTGGTGTTAATAGGCTGAATGAAGAGATAATTCTGCAATCTGATTACTCTAATGGTACAGCAATTACATGTAAAAATCTAGTTTAAAAGATTCCTCTTTTAGTAGCTAAGCTGATGTCCTCATATCTTTTATTTGTTACAAAAAATATCCTACACACAGAGTTTGTAAAGGATAATCAATCAGGGTGAAGAGCTTTAACTCCACAGATCCCCTCCCCTCCCCACTAAATAAAATTCAGATGCAAGCAGAATATAGTGCACACGTTAAAAACTATCACCTGGTTTTGGAGCTGTAACGTCAAAGCTTTCTGCTCCTCAATTTGCCGCCTTTTTTCCCGTGCTCTTGAATCATATAAACTAGTTCTGCAAAATATTTTTTTTAAATTCAGAGTAAATTAAATGGTACAGCATTTTTCACACATTTTCTTGTATTATGTCCCACCTCTGTCCTTATCAGACCCTTCAACAGCCAACATAACCCATTTTCTAAAATTTCATTTATTGAAAATTTAGTTTTACATTTTTCAAAATCACTCTTTGCCTATTGTCATGTGTCTTTGCTTGCTGTTTATTTGAAATCAATCCCATAAGGCTCCTGTTTGTGATGTATGTATATAAACACAAGGTGCTGTGGAATAATTTATCAGAATAGGATCAATGCAAAATCTGTACCATATCTTGTAATAAAATTCAGGTAATTCAAAGAAAAAGCTTTTCCAATAATAAAATCAAATTCTTAAGAAATGCAGATCAAACTATTATAGTGCTCTCAGGCCACAGCTAAGTTTATTTATAGCTTGACAATTTCACTTTTACGGATGAATTAAACTCCACAGAAAAAAAATAAGAACTACAGAACTTACAATTCTTTGATCCAAAGCTCTGCTTGGAAGAAAGGGGCACTGAAAAGCAAAACAAAATAATGTACATTAGTCCATAATATTTGTTATTAGAGAAATGGCAGCTTGGGAGAGGATAAGGCTTCTATTTCTACAGCCCAGCCTTAATCTCTCTGCTGCGACTCAAAAATAACCTGTAGCATCCACAGTTAAACAATGACAAAAGTTAAATTCCAGGAGGGGGAAGTGAAAACAGCTTCTAAACAAATGTAGGAAGATATTTCTAATAGACTGAAGAAAGCAATCAAACGGATTAAGAAATTATACCAGTTGGCAGGGTCCGTCTTCCTCCATTTAGAAGAATATCTATGTTAAACTTTGTAAGATACAGGTCAGTAAGCGTCCCATGTAGGCATCATATTTACAACATATGAACAAAGTCTTGTGGAGATATGTGGTAATCTAGGGATTCTAAGCTTACTTGGAATCACGATGGATTTTTTCTCAGAGTTAGAAAATTGACTATAGATACAGTGTGTGTTTTTACATTTCACTTTCTCTGAATTGCTATGTAGGATGCACTCAGACAATCAAAAGGCAGTTTTACTCTATGGACCTTTAAGTCGTCTGTTAAACTGTGCAACAAGCTCAACACTATACTTCAGGAAAGAAGTTTATAGAGTATATCTACAATGTGCACACCATATATTTTGAAAAGAGGTTTTTTAATAGCAATTTAGTTTTATCATTTTGTTTAGTCATATGTCTATGCAATGTTTTTTATTTATTTATTTAGCTGTATTTATATACTACCTTTCACCGGGTCAAGGCAGTTTACATGAAATAAAAATGGTACAATGGAACAAAGTTTGGGTGTTATTTTAAAAGCGCTATTCATGATTTGGACATCTGCAAATGGGCATGTAGATGTCCAAACAGACATGGCTCCAGAGACATTTTAAAAGCAGAGTATGCGGATGTCCCCAGCGCAAGAACATCCAAGTCTTAATGGAGGCATGACTGGGGCGTTCCTATGAACCTGGGCGTCCTGAATTGTGTCCAAAGTTAAACCTGCTTCAGATATGAACAGACTTCTGAAAAGTGCTCATTTTGTCAGGCAAACGTCTGAAGGTGAGGAGAAGGAGCTAAGCTATTCTCTCCTAAATTTTACTATTTATTTATTTGGTTTTATATACTGCACTATTTTAAATCAGCACGGTTTAGAGCAGAGCAACTCATTAAATAGAATAAGATTACATAAAATAAGTGAACAGAACTTAACAGTTAAAACAGTAACAGTAGCCTTTCGTAACAAGGTAAACATTGGTCTATAGACTACAACAAGGGTGAGAACTTGGGTAGAACCTGGGCAACTATTTATAAGATGATGGGAGGATTAAGATGTGTAGGTGGGTCAGGGCACTGGTAAGGATGCAGGTCAGAGTGTCAACGAAGACCAACGAGGAATGGGGGTTCATGTTTGCACTTTGCTATGCTGTTGGATGTCCCCTTATAAAATTTAGCCTGAGATAGATATCCCAAACCCAAGCATCCCTAATGGGGATGTCTATGTGCTTGGCTGCATGCACGTCCAAGTTGGGGTGTCTATGTTCTTGAAATCAACGAGAGACAAGCAACCCTGGCATTTTTCAGCACATTCTGTCCTGGATGTCCCCAATTTAATTGGACATCCTTTCTAAAATTACCCTCTTTATGTACTAGAGATTAATTTTACTTCATCTATGCAATGCTCGTAATTTTATTGTTATTCCTTGATCATTATTGAAAAGCAGTTTGTAAAATGAAATAAAAATAGCAGATTCAACAAAGAAATCTAAGAGTAGACTCAGGAAGCAAGCAATGGAGCTATGACATAGCAAGTGGAAATTTGAGGGAGGTACTTAGCACTTTTTAGAATACAACTGAATGACTTTTGAGAAGGCTACAGGTGGAAGTAGTTCCAGCATGCCCCCATAGATTTTGCTAGTTCAACTGCTTGTATACCCCTCATATTCAAACAAAAATCAACTGGGGGGAGGGGGGTACCTCTGGGCAGTGGTTGGTGCCAGTTGAAGAGTAACGGCTCTGGATCACAATGGTCTGGGCATTAATATTAGTGAAATAAATTAACACAATCTGAAGGAAAAGCAGAACAAAGAAATCACGATGGTAGTGGACAATGAAAAAGCAGTCTTGAGTGTGCCAAGCAATATAGTTGCTGAAATCACAAAAAAATGCATGACCGCTTTAGAGGACAGACTACATAAATTACAGTCCAACATGGATGAAACTAAATATTGTTTGAGAGCCATGCACAGTGTATTGGAGAAGCAGAAACTAGAACATCGGCCCACGAGGATTCTATGGCCCACCTATGACGGCAGACTGCAGCATTGCAGAGGGAAAATACAAAATTATCTGAAAGGCTCAAGGATCAAAAAAATCATGGCTGGCAGAATAACAAATTTAGTAGGCCTGCCCAAATGGATTAGTGATGCCAAGCTGCCATAGCTTATTGAGTGGTGGCTCTCCAAACAGCTGGGGCTCCAAGAAGATGAGCTGCCGTTCACCTGTTAACATGTGACAAGGGTAAGGCCACGCCAGGCTGCAAAGCAAAAACAAAAGCCTGTCATTGCCAGAATAATGAACTGGACAGAAAAAAATCAGATGAGCGCTCATAGACAGTGTAAAGAGCTGTGTTATAAAGATATTAAGGTTACTATTTCACAATTATTCTGCCCAGGAGGTGGTGACTCAACCGAGAATGGCTCCACTGTGCATTGAATTATATCAGAAGGGGATTCTTTTTACTCTGCTTTTCCCAGCTAAATTCTGGGTGTGTCACAATGGACAGGTCCATTACTATACTGAGCTATAAGAGGCTCGGGAGTTCTTGGATAGGCTGAATCATGCGGACAGGAAGTAGAGCTGGACACACAGCTGGATGCCTAGACTGATTATAATGTAACAATATTTAGATGCACTGCCAGAATAGGCCCGTCAGTGTTATGATGATTGCGAGAGTTGTTTTATTGTTAATAGTTGAGGAGTCGAGTTGCTGAAATGTGCAAAGAACAGATGAGAAATGGAATGCAACATATGGATTAGACGTGAGAGCTCATTGCATGGCTTAATGATGGATTCTCCCATGCCAAAAATGGAGCTGATGTAAAGGAGAATGATTCCAGATAAGAGCTCCAGTTTTTATTCCTAATAGTGATCTCTGAGGGGGCCTTTAGTAACAATGGACCCCTATGAAAAATATACTGTTTTTGGGACTTTGAACCAGTGTGATTCTCTTAAATATAAGTTAGTAGTCAAGTGAAGAATGTCATTGATGTTGAGAGGATATTTTCTCCCTTTCTTTTTATTTATTTATATTTATTTATTTAACGTTTTTCTATTTATTTATTTATTTATTTAACAGTTATTTATATACCGCTCTTTCCCTTGTTTCAAGTGCGGTTTACATGTAACAGTAGGTTAATTGGTATGAGATATACCAGGACATTTTACATAGAACAGATAATTATAAATTACAAGGGAAAATTGTAACATTACAAGTATAACATATTAGAACATATATACATTGCTAGTTAAATTATTAATCATCATGTAAATGAGTGTGTAGTATGGTTAAATTAGTGTATTAGTGTCATTTATTTTTGAAAATAGGGTATATAATATTAAAAATAAATGTTAGCCTGTATCCCTTTGAGAATTCTGTTTTGGGAGTGTATTATAGTGTAATGTAAATAAGTGAGTTTTTAATTTTTTTTAAAATTCTTTTATGTCAGACAGTAGGCGAATGTTGTCAGGTAAATTGTTCCAGAGTATTGGAGCAGAGTGTGAGAAAGCTCTCTTATTGGTTTGTTTTCTGGCTTTTGTAAAATCTTTTGGTATTGTTAAAGTATTTATGTTTCTGCTCCTTTGAGATCGTTTATCAATGTCAATGTTAATCAGTGTATTTAGTGCAGATGGTGCAAGTTTATAAGTTTAAATGTAGTGACAAGAATTTTATATTTGATTCGGGAGTAAATTGGTAGCCAATAAAGTTCAGCTAAAATTGGTGTAATATGTTCAAGTGGGCTTATATTCATAATCGTTCTAGCAGCTAAGTTCTGAGTTATTTGTATCTTTTTAATATTTTGTTTCGAAATACCATTAAGTATTGTATTTGCAAAATCGAAATGTGGGGTAATAATAGCATGAATTATGTTAATAAAATCTTGTAGAAGAATCAAAGGTCTTAGTTGTTTTAGTGTTATACCGCGCTTTTCAATTTCAGCTCGGTTTACAGGTAACAATAACTTTGTCCAGTCTTGGAGGACCGTACTGGACTTACAGAGAACAGGGTTGGTAAACTTGGGTTGAACTGGGTAAACTATACACAGGTTTTAGGCTAGCTATTTACATTCTAGGATATTATAAGCATTATAAACATTTTGGATACTATGTACACGGTCCAGCTCGGTTCTGGTAGAGCTAACATGTTGTGCTAGGGTCATGTATAGTGGATGGTGCAGGGTGGTTGTTTAGTTGATTGGAGATTTTTGAAAGGGGCTATGGTGACTGTTGGGACAAGGGAGTAGTTGGCAGTAGTAGATAGTGATATTGCGGAAGGGCTGTCAGGTAAGGTTTGCCTCTTTGCAGATGATACCAAAATCTGCAATAGAGTAGACACACAGGAAGCAGTAGATAACAAGGAGGTATCTAGCTAAACTTGAAGAATGGTCAAGAAGTTAGCAGCTGTGATTTAATGCTAAAAAATACAGGGTCATGCACTTGAGCTACAAAAATCCAAGGGAGCAGTAGTGTAGGGGGTGAAGTACTTCTGTCCACGAAAGAAGAGTGGGACCTGGGCGTAATTATTTCTGATGTTCTTAAAGCAGCTAAACAGGTAGAAAAAGCGACGGCGAAAGCCAGGATGCTTGGGTGCCGAAAAAAGGAGGTGATAGTGCCTCTGTATAAGTCTTTCGTCAGACTTCATTTGGAGTATTGTGTGCAATTCTGGAGATTGCACCTGCAAAAGGATATAAACAGGATGGAGTCCATGCAGAGTGTGGCTACTAAAATGATTAGTGGTCTTTGTTATAAAGCATATGAAAATAAACTTAAAGATCTTAATATGCATATGTTAGAAGAAAGGTGAGATAGAGGTGATATTATGAGACGTTTAAATATCTCTGTGGCATAATTGCACAAGAGGAGAGCCTCTTTCGACTGAAAGTAAACTCTGCTACAAGGGGACATAGGAGGAGGCTGAAAGGGGATAGACACAGAACATAAGATATGCCATACTGGGTCAGACCAAGGTCCATCAAGCCCAGTATCCTGTGGAAATATTTCTTTACGGAAAAAATGGTAGATGTGTGGAATAGTCTCCCAGTGGAAGTAGTAGAAATGAGGACAGTAAGAGTAGTTACTCACCTATAACAGGTGTTCTCCAGGAGCAGCAGGAATCAGTCCTCACATATGGGTGACGCCGGCGCAGATGGAGCCCCCGTGCGGAGCATTTCCCCAGCTTTCATAGAAAGCCTTTGGGAATGCAGCGCACATGCGCGGTCCCCTTCCCGCCTAAGGGTGCCATCTTGCTCAGTCTGATGACATAGCTAAAAGACAGCAAAAATAAATCATATGATTGCAACTCCAAGGGGAGGAGGGAGGGTTGTGAGGACTGATTCCTGCTGCTCCTGGAGAACACCTGTTACAGGTGAGTAACTACTCTTTCTCCAGGACCAAGCAGGAAGTCAGTCCTCACATATGGGACTCCCTAACCTAGGGCTACCAGAGGCCCCATACCGAAAAATGAGCTCCCTCTAGAGCCTCAGCATGCAAGAACAGAATCTTCTCTGACAACGCCCCCGAAAGTAGCCGAACACCAGGGCCGGAGGGTAGGAGTTGCCTAGACCCCAAAGAGATTATGGAGTACCGCTTGCCCGAAAGCACTGTTCCTGTGGGACTCCCTCTCAAGGCAGTAGTGGGCTGCAAAAGTCTGGCTTGAAGACCAAGTAGCGGCCCGTCAGATGTCTTCCAACGGAACAGAGCGGAGATGAACTACTGATGCAGCCTTCACCCTGACACGGTGAGCCGTAACTCGACCCCGCAACGAGAGGCGGCTGCCCTGTAAGCACAGGCGATGCAGTCAGCTACCCATATGGACAAAGTACGCTTGGAGACAGCCAACCCCAACTTATTGGGGTCATAAGAGACGAAGAGCTGAACCGCCCTCCGGTGCTCCCGTGTACGGTCAAGGTAGAAGGACAACGCCCTCCTACAGTCCAGGGTATGCAAGACCATCTCAGCCCGGTTAGCATGAGGCCTGGGAAAGAAAGTCGGAAGAACCACCTCCTGATTGAGGTGGAAGGAGGAGACAACCTTTGGAAGGAACTTAGGGTGGGTCCGTAAGACTACCCTGTTCCTATAGAACCTAGTATAAGGTGCTTCTGAGACTAGGGCCTGAAGCTCACTCACTCGCCTTGCTGAGGTAAGGGCTACCAGAAATAGCGTTTTCCAGGACAGAAAACGCAGAGGGCAAGTAGCCATAGGTTCAAATGGTGGGCAAGTAAGCCGTTGCAAGACCACATTTAAATCCCATTCAGTGGCAGGTGGACGCACTGGAGGCTTACACAAAAGCAGGCCTATGAGGAAACGAGCCACCAAAGGATGGCTGGAGAGAGACTGACCCTCCACCTGTGAGTGGTGTGCTGAAAGAGCACTAAGATGAACTCTAACAGAATTGTACTTAAGGCCTAGGTTGGACAGGTGAAGCAAATACTGCAGCACCACTGGTACCAGGCATGAGAGGGGAATCTCATTGTGTTGAGTACACCAGGTAGAGAATCTACGCCACTTAAGGGCATAAGACTTTCTGGTGGACTGCCTCCTAGAGGCCAAGACTACATCCTCCACTTCCCTAGGCAGTAGTAAAGGCGCTAGGACTAACCTTTCAGCAGCCAGGCCATCAAATTGAGGGACTGGAGATTGGGGTGCGAGAGAGATCCCTGCTCCTGAGACAGGAGATCGTGTTGCATCCCCAGAGGGAGAGAAGTGTCCACCGCCAGTTGCAACAGTAATGGGAACCAGGGTTGCCTTGGCCACCTGGGGGCCACCAGAATCACTGAGGCCATGTCCCGGGTCACCTTGAAAAGGGTCTTGGACACTAGAGGCATGGGAGGAAACGCATATAGGAGGCCTGTAGACCATGGAATGAGAAACGCATCCACTGCTACTCTGAGAGGATGCGGTTGTCTGGAACAGAACCTGGGTAGTTGACGGTTCAGAGGACTGGCAAAGAGATCTATGGTTGGAAGACCCCATCTCAGGAAGATCTGTTGAACCACTAAGGGATTCAACTGCCATTCGTGCGGCTGCAGGATCCAGCCCAATCTGTCCGCTAGGTAATTCTCCTGACCTGGGAGGTAGACTGCTTTGAGAAGAATGCCATGATTGACTGCCCAGGAGCACAGTTTCTGCGCTTCCTGACATAGAAGGCGGGACCCTGTGCCGACTTGTTTGTAAACATTGAACATAGCAACTTGATTGTCCGTCTGAACCAAGACGGACTGGTGAGAGAGGAGATGAGAGAAAGTTCTCAGGGCTAAGCGGATAGCTCTCAGTTCTAAGAGACTGATCTGCTGTGCGGCCTCCCAAGGAGTCCACAGGCCTTGAGTACATTCCCCTTGGCAATGTGCACCCCAACCTTGAAGAGAAGCATCGGTTGTCAGCACCTGAGAGTTTGGAGGTGCATGAAACGTCACCCTTTGCACCAGATTCGGAAGATGAAGCCAACATTGCAGAGAACACTGAAGCAGGCTGGACACCCTCACTTTGTCTGCGAGGCTTCCTGTGGCCTGGTGCCACTGAGCCCTGAGGCCCCATTGAGCTGGCCTCATGTGTAGACGGGCATTTGGAGTTACATGGACCGTGGATGCCATGTGGCCTAAGTCTCAGGAATTGTCTGGCGGAGACCAGAGAATTGCTGTGGAATCGCCTGGCTAAATCCATTAATCTGTGGGCTCTGTCCACTGGTAGAAAGGCTTTTGCCTGAAAAGTGTCCAGCCGAGCTCCTATGAGCTCCATGTTCTGGGAGGGATGCAAACTGGACTTTGCGAAGTTTATGACAAACCCCAGGTGCTGAAGCAGAGCGACAGTGCGAAGGGTGGCTTGATTGGCCTCTTGCGGGGATTGTCCCCTGATGAGCCAATCGTCCAGATATGGAAAAACAAAGAGACCTTGAACCCTGAGGTAGGCCGCTACCACCGCCAGGCACTTGGTAAATACCCTGGGGGCGGATGTAAGACCAAAAGGCAGTACTCTGTACTGATAATGGTTTCCTCCCACTAAAAATCTGAGATATTGTCTGTGGTCTGGATGAATAAGGATGTGAGTATAAGCATCCTTTAGGTCTAAGGAGCATAGCCAATCTCCCTGCTGGAGGTAGGGCAGCAGGATTCCAAGGGTAAGCATCTTGAACTTTTCCCTCTCCAGGAACTTGTTCAGGTTTCGCAAGTCTAGGATGGGTCTGAGGCCTTCTGTTCTCTTTGGTACCAGGAAGTACCTGGAATAAAAGCCTTGACCTCTCAGGTGGTGGGGCACCGGTTCCACTGCCTGTTCCTTCAGAAGACCTGCCAACTCCTGCAGAGGGTGTCTGGGAGGCTCCCCTGGAAAATAGGAGGGGGGTACCTGGTGGAAGTGGAGGAGATAGCCCTTATGGACTATAATTAGAACCCAGGTATCCTTTGTGACGGCTGACCACCTGTGGGCGAACAGGGCCAGCCTGCCTCCAGTGCTGATGGGAGCCAGCTGAGGAGAGGCTATGCCAATGCAGTCAAAATCCCCCTCCCTGCTGAGCAGGAGCCAGGGTGGGAGGCTTGGGGGCCTTCTGCCTACGGGGCCCATGACCCTGCCCCTTGGCCTGCTGACCCTGTTGGGGAGCTACAGAGGCCTGATAATGAGGGTATAGGCAGATGACTTCCTCGGGTAAAAGGTCTTTTTTCCCGAGCCCTTCTTCTTCTGAGAAGGGGCAGAGGTTTTTCTGGACAGCCTTGTCCAGGTAAGAGTCTCGGTCTCGAGTTCTGCAGCCTTGTCAGCCATGGGCTTGCCAAAGAGGTTTTCACCTTGGCAGGGGACATCGACCAACTTGTCCTGCACCCATGGCTCGAGGTCCGATGACTGTAGCCAAGCCTGACGGCGTGCACCGATGCCGGCTGCGGCTACCCGGGCCGAAGCCTCGAAGCCATCATAGGCTGCTCGAGATATAAACTTCGAGCACTCACGAATACCCGAGGACAGAGCATTGAACCTCTGCAAAGGTTCCTCGGAGAGACCAGCAGAGAACCCAGCAATCTCCTTTGCCAGGTCTCAAAGGTACATGCCCATGTACAGCTGGTAGGTCTGGACACGGCAAGCAAGCATAGAGCCCTGGAAGCACTTCTTACTGAGGGCATCCAGGTTCTGGGCCTTCCGGCCGGGAGGCACCGAGGAGTGCATCTTCTGACTCTTCAGATGATGCATGGCCGATTCCACAACCATGGAGTAGTGCGGTAATAGTGCCTTTTGGAACCCAGGGCTCTTGCGGACTTGATAGATGGAATCGACCCGCTTGCTTAAAACCGGCGTCGATGCCAGCGCCTCCCACATGCGGAAGAGCAACCGTTCCAGCATCGGAGGAACCGGAACAGTAGAGGCCTCCTTCGGAGGAGAAACAAAGGAGGAGCGTAACTCTTGCAGATACACAGGGGAACAGACAGAGCAAGAGACGGAAGTAGGTTTGGACCAGACTGCTTTATTGAAGAATATCCCTACGCGTTTCGGCTTGCGCCTTCTTCGGGGGACATACAGCTACCATGGATAAAACAAACAATGTTATAACAATAGATATATAACATACAAATCCAATAAATAATATGATGTATAAATTAAAAATTAAAAACAAATAAATAAATGTATAAAAAATATATTGAGACAATAAAATGACTAATATATTATGTCTAAAAAATGCTTAAAAAATATATTACATTTAAACCAACCAGAGGACAGAGCAGAGAGTAAAAAATTCAATAAAACAAAATAATAAACTAATAAGATCAATGCAATAGAATTGAAATACATTCAATTAAATAAATTAAATTAAATAAACGAGGGCCGAGACAGAGGACTAAGATATTGTGAAAAGCAAATTAAATTAAAACAAGTTGATAAACCACATGAATACAATTCTATACATGTATACATATAGATAGCAGTAATAAAATTGTATATTGAACAAATATAAAAATGATAATAATAATGAGGCAAATAAATAAATATATAAAATATATATATATACAAATGAATATAGTAGAATGGTAACATACCAGTATTGTACAGATTGAGATGTCTCATAAAGACAATTGGGTAAAAAAAGCACTATGTGTTGATAGCGCCGTAATAGATGAGGTTGTCTCTTAAAGACAGTTGAGTCGTAGCACTGTATAATGGCTATAAAAAGAAACTATATAATCACTAATTGGAACAAATAATACACGAACTAATTGGAACAAATAATACACTCAACAACTGCAAGAGCATTCGTTTACTTCGCTCCCAAATGTTGGAATGATCTTCCACCCACCATAAGAGATATCAAAGACCTAAAACAATTTAGAAAAGCCATAAAACACCACCTGTTCCTTGCATACTTCTCTCAATACCCCACTCCAACATAGCCAACACCACATTACAATCCAATGTAACGATCTATCACTCCCTGTACAACAAGAAGAATACAATTGTATATAGTTATAACCTATATGTACAAAGTTCTCCCCTATGTTGTATCCAATTAGATTTCCTGTTATATGTAAACTCACGACAGCCTGTTGCTATCGGTGAGTATTTTATGTTTACTGTAAACCGCGCTGATGATAAAAGTGCGGTATATAAGAACGTTAAATAAATAAATAAAAAATAAATAAATAAATAAAACATCAAATGTACCAAAAATAATAAATAAATAAATGATTACATAAAAATAGATAAAATGGGGAGTAAAATAAATGATAATAATAATAATAATAATAATAAATGTATCTATAAATAAGATAATATTTGAATACTTACATATAAAGTTTACAAATCGTAAGATGTTAAACAAACTTAAGACATACAACCAAAATAAAATACTTATAAAACAATAATATATTAAAAATATATTAAAAATAAAATTATACAATAATGAATGCAGGGAAATAATATAATAAAAATAAAAATTAAAAATATATTAATATTAAATATTAAATAAAAAAGAACTCTAAGTGAGTGAATCTATAAACAGAACATGTATACTATCAATTGGGGCTGCAAAGAAGACCAAGATAATGATATAATCAGCTACGAATATATAGTGAATATAAGTCTTATGCTATCAATAGGGAGGAGAGGAAGGGTTACGATAATCTCAGTGAACGTATAACCATGAAGAGAAAGCACGGAGGGGAGATAAATTATTTAAAAATAAATTAAAGTGCTGGATATTGGACATGAATTTAGAGCAATAATCTAACATGACAACATATTCTGCTATTGTGTGTGCTTGTGTGAGATAAAGGGTATGCATGAGGAAGTATTCTATGTGCTAATTACATCAATATATTAAATGTGATGGTTGAACTGATTTTACGCGTATTTATTGAATGCAGTTGACATTTGACCAGACTGCTTTATTGAAGAATATCCCTGCCTTTACAAAGATATAGTCTCATAATAAACTAAGTAAAAATGTTGTATATAATATAATGAATAAAAAATGCAGTGGAAATGTAATACAATAAAAAATAAATAATAAGAACAATATTAAATAAAAGAGCTATGAATAAACCGATCTATGGGAAAGCATTCATATATTATGTCAATTAAAACTGCAAGGGAAAACACAGAGCATAATGAAACAAGCTGCGAATATATAGTGAGTCAAAAACTTTATAATTCGTAAAGGGAAGAGGGAAAGTTAGATGGTATCAATGCGCTTTGACTGTGGAGGGGAAAAAAAGAGGGAGGATAGATTATTACAAGATAATTAAACCGTACAAAATGACATTAAAATGCTGAATGTTTGGCATAAGTTGGAACAATAAACTAACGTGATGACATATATTGCCGTGGTGTATACATTTGCAAACCAAGGAATGTACACAAAGAGGTCTTCTATATGCTGATACATCAAATGTATAATAATGTGATCGCTGAACTGGTTTTCACAAAATTAATGTAAGGAAAAGTATTGGCGCGAGTAATGAATGAATAATCAGTAAATGATAAACTTGGTGTTGTAAAAACATAAGTGAGAATGATAACATAATGGAGAACACGAACTGATGAATAGGAACAGGGTGAATCGGAGTATTCGGAACGGAATGAAAAATGTTGAGCTTAAAAATAGAGACAGTGTGAGCGAGATAAAAACTGACTCGGCAGCACCCGAACTTAAACCAAACAGGAAGATGAATATGTAACGTACTTACTGTTAAAGCAGGCAAATGTAACATAAAATATAACCAAATGGGAATATTCCAAAAGACCAACGTGCCGAATCTTGCATACAATAGCATCAGGAGCTAACACTGTGTGACAGTTGTTTTATAGACGCCAATTTTCGCGCCTTTTTTAGGAAAGACGTCACAATTGGGCGAAGCTAAGAAAGAGACAGTGTGAACAAACTCTACAAAAAACAAAGTAATTATATATGTTTTTTGAAAAATTGTATAATCAACTGATGTATGCTACAGAATATTAGTTTTTGCTGTGTGTATAAAAAATATATAATGATAGACTATAAAACAAAATCATTAAGGCTATTAAGAACAATTAATTGGATGCAGATAACATTGTAAAAATAGCATCCCATGATGAGCCAAGCAAGTAGTAGAACTGGCGATGAAGCCAAAAAAAATTGAATTTACATATAAAATGAAGGAAATTGGTAGTTTAAAAATATAAAAATATATATATATGTAAACATAAGGTGAACAAAAAAATGAAACAAAAAAATTGATGAATGAAAAAATGACAACCATATTGAATTCTGTATGCAAGGCAATATTAAAACAAATTGTGATAAAATCAATACAAGAAAAACCTTAAATAGCAGTGAAAGGATGAATACAAAGGTACCCTGAAGACAAAACGTTAGTAAAATTAATATTTGTAAAAATATGAATTATGAAGAAAAAAATTATAAGAATTATTAATGTAAAAAAACTGAGAGATCACTTTCCTGATTAAGTCCAAATGGATGTAAACTATTAAAATTATAAATAAACCGTTGTTCCAACTTAAGTAAGGTGAGGTTAATATCACCACCACGCCAGTGTGGTATAGCAGTTTTAATCACTAAAAACTTAAGATCACTGACAGTATGTCCCTTCTCTACCCAATGTGAAACTAATGGTTTATCTGTAAGTTGTCTTTGGATATTGCTCCTATGCTCTATAATGCGTACTCTAATTTGACGCAAGGTTTTCCCTATATAAATCATATCGCAGGGACATCGGATTAAATAAATTACATTAGCAGTTTTGCAATTAGAGTAATGATTAATGGTAATTTTGTGACCAGTGGAATTATGTGTAAAACTATTTTTTACTGTGATAGCATGAAGACAAATGGAACAATTTCCACAGCTATAGTGGCCTCTGACTTTGGGAGCGGTTCTGGGGACAGTCAGGGCAGAGGGAACTCAGCAGCCCCTGACTAGGGCCCTGGCATCGCCGGGCCCGACGTCGGCTCCCCTGGAGGTGAGTCCATGAGGACTACAGTACTCACATAACCCGGGGACTCCATCTCCACACGAGGTTGTTTTGCAGGCCTCTCCGACTCCGAAGACCCGGGACGGCGCTCGGGGCTATGCGACTTGGCCATCGAGGAGCCAAGTGCGTCCACCGACGCCACCCTCGCGGGTTTTTTCTTCTTACGATGCTCCCGCGAGGGAGACCCCCTTTCAGAGGAGCCTCGACGCTGCTCGGGGCCGGAGTCCTGAGATATCGAGGCCTTTGACGAGGTCTGGGCCCTACCAGACGCGGATTCAGAGAAGATTCTTTCCTTTTGGTGCTGCCGACTCCTTAACGCCTTAGAGGACATCTTCCCACAAGGACCACAGATCATCAGGTCATGATCGGGTCCGAGGCGCCGGAGGCAGCAGTCATGTGTGTCGGTGAGAGACATAAGTTTCTTACGCTGATCACACTT
This sequence comes from Ichthyophis bannanicus, assembly GCA_033557465.1. Classification (NCBI taxonomy): domain Eukaryota; kingdom Metazoa; phylum Chordata; class Amphibia; order Gymnophiona; family Ichthyophiidae; genus Ichthyophis; species Ichthyophis bannanicus. The sequence goes on along the minus strand of CM066033.1, from coordinate 711,999,044 downwards.
TTTAAACCCGCTGGCAGCCATCGGGGGAAAAAGAGCCCCTGCAAGGTCAAAAGACAGGGCTGCCAGTGAAAAAAGAAAAAATGGCGCGAACACTAGTCACTAAGGACAAAAACCGAAAGAGAGATCCGGGCTCGATACCGATGTATCGGGCCCAGGTGGGAAAGGGTGGCGTCGAACCTAAGAAAAACAGATTAACGCAGAGAAAATCAACTTCTTCCTCGGGTGAAACGAATATACATCCGTCGGGCTCCGCGGAAAAAAGAAGACTGAGCAAGATGGCACCCTTGGGCGGGAAGGGGACTGCGCATGCGCGCTGCATTCCCAAAGGCTTTCTATGAAAGCTGTGGAAATGCTCTGCACGGGGGCTCCGTCGGCGCCGGCGTCACCCATATGTGAGGACTGAGTTCCTGCTTGGTCCCGGAGAATCTGCATTTAAAAAGAGCAAGGGACAAACAGAAGATCTAAGGAAAAAAGGGGACTATTGTAGTTAAAATGGAAGATCAGACTAGATAGGCCATATGGTCTTTTTCTGCAGTCATGTTTCTATAAGTGTGCAGTTACTGGTTAGATTGTGACACTGAAATTGGAGGAGAGAGCAGAGGGTGAGAGTGTGTGTGTGTTGTGAAACATTTGGGTGCAAACATGGATGGCCTCCATGGAATATAAAGATGCATGCCACAGAGGCTGTATCAGAGTGATGGGGGGGGGGGGGGATTGAGTGGTTGGGATTGGAGCCTTAAATCATCATGATGAGATGAAGGGGGGAGGTAGGGGATAGCAGCAAAGGGGGGGGGGCTGGAAAAAGGTGAAGAATGGAGAAAGGATTATTTAAAGGCAGGTCTTGCATCAAGAGGGCATTTGAGATTTAACATCGAGACCTGAGACAGAGGCGAGTGGGCAAGGTATCTAGGGTGGATGGCACCTCATAGTTATAGGGGGGGGGGGAGGGAGACCCTATACAAGATAATCGAGCCTCTTGCTTACCACAGGGGTTGACATGGGGGATTCCCACATTCAAATCATTACTTTTTTTTAAAATGTTGTGCACTGGGAGGGTAACAGCCTCCTTTGGTGCTGATGGGTACTGAAGTATATCAAGCTCTTCAGCTCTTGGCTCCGTTTCTGTAGCCACTGAAACATCGAAAGCTGCCGCCATGTCCTTAATAAAATCTTGAAAATACATGTGCTCGAGTGGCGAATGTTGATGTTCATAAGGAGGCGTTGGATACGACGATACATCTTTGGGTGTATTGGACTTGACAGATAACACCTCGGATGTCTCCTCGGAATCTGGAAGGAAATCAAAATAATCTCTATGAGATGTTCAATACCTTCAATGCTCAGAGGTTTTTGCTTGAATGTCGAGGGTATCGGAATCAATGGCAGCAAGGGCCTCGGTATCGGCTGCTCTTTACTATATGAAGCAAGGGATGCCTGTGGAAGAATGCCAAGGTCTGTGGATACCGCTTATATCGGTGGGACCGGTATCGGTGCCGGCTGTGAAGCAGTTGATGCTATCGGCAATGTCGATGCCAACACTTGTAGTCGGAAGCAGACACGACCTGGAAGTCGATGCCGAAGTTGATGTCGTCTTCTTCTTAAGCACTGGTGACTAAGAGATGCTTCTCCTTTGCTGGTGAGTACTTGGACGCATGGGAATACTTTGATGGAGTCGACACCCCCCGAGGAGTGCACCAAAGGAGCTGAATCTGTAGGAAACAGCTTAGCCTTTTGTCTGTCCCAGTTCTTCTGACCTCTGGTAGTCACATGGTGACAGGAGAGACAGGACTCGATGTCGTAGTCTGGGCCTAAACATTTTAGGCACCAAGAATGCTTGTCAGTGATGGAAATTGTGCTGTAACACTTGGCACATTTCTTGAACCCACTTCGGGGTTTCTCCATATTTAAAAATAATATGGAGGCAAAATTGAATTGGGCAATGGTGCCCAAGAAGGCTGTAGGCCTCAAAGAAAAATTATCAAAAAATTTGAAATAAAAGAAAATTTAAGAAAAATAAAAATAAAAAAGGGGAACCAGAATCGATGGGGAGTTGAGTTGGTCAACGAGAAGGCAACCAGAGTACTTTCGATGGTACTTGTAAGAATTTTTTGGAGTCTCTTGACGGGCTGTCAAAGTCCCGATGGCTCCACGGAAAAAAAGACGACTGAGGAGACCAGGAGGGAAGGCGGAAAGGAATGCTCCCAAAAACATTCCTATTGGATGGCGTGTTCCCATGCCAGACTCTGTCGGTGCCGATGTCAACCATATGTGAAGATGGACTTCCTGCTTGTTCCTGGAGATAAAGCGAGAAACAGCTCATAAAGAAAATCTACCATTCCATTACAGCACAAACGTCCAAAACTCACACAAAGAGCCTACCTAAAGAAACGGACAGCACCATAAATATTGCCATGGGCTCTAGAAAATCCATACACCTACTGGAAAACTGAACAAGCCAGATTACGAGAGATCACACACTTAGAACACAAACTCGGTCTCATCAAGTACAGAATAAGGGACAACAAACTAAAAATAGAAATATGTAGACAAAAATTAAAATGAAACCCCAAGTGGGATCGGGGTGTATGCAGCCCCATCCCCCAGTGTAGAAAGAAGGCATCTGAGGCCAGCCGGCTGCCATCCTGGAATAGAAGCAATCCACCTAGGCACTGTGCAGCGTGGCAAAGAGGTTTATCGATGGAGTGCCCCCACTCCCAAAAGATTCAGTCTATCACCTTGCTGTGAAAGTTCCACTCGTGAGGCTAGAGGACCCTGCTGAGGTGGTCTGCCAGTACACTGAGCTCTCCAAGCAAATAGGTCGCCCTCAGCTCAATTCCATGGGCAGCAGTGAACTTCCACAAGCGCACCGCCTCCCAGCACATTGAGATATGATCCCATGCCCACTTGCTTGTTGATATCAAATATCACAGTCTTATTGTCCAATTCAATCAGGACTACCTGTTTGGTCAGGTGCATTTGGAATGCAAGGAGAGCATTTGCAATGGCCTGAAGCTCCAGAAAGTTTATTTGGTGCAGGCTCTCCTGCTCTGACCACAGGCCCCGAGTGCGCAGGCCGTCCAGGTGAGCCCCTCCAGCCCAGCTTGGACGCATCTGTGGTGAGTGTCTGTTTGGGCACCGATGACTCCAGCCACCAGTGAAGGGATTGTGCAAGAGGTGCAGTAACCACCACCCGGTCCCGGAGGCAGTCCATGTCTTGCTTCCACGGGGTGCTCAGAATCCACTAAGACTGCCAAATGCACAGATGAGCTGTGACATGCACCGTCGAGGCCATTTGATCAAGCATCCTCAGAATTCCCTGAGCTGTCATGTGGCGCTTCTGTTTGATGTCACAGACCACCTCTGTGAGCCACTGCATGTGGTCCATCGGGAGAAAAGCTCAAACCAGAGTTGTATCAAGGATGGCCCCAATGAACTCCAGCTGCTGAAATGTTTGGAGGTGCGACTTGGGGTAGTTCACAATGAACAGCAATTGTTCGAGCACCTGAATGGTCAGTTGGACCGAATGATAGAAGACATATGGCATGGAGTTCTTCATGAGCCAGTCGTCAAAGTAAGGAAAGATGAAGACCCCCAGGGTCCTGAGGTAAGCAGCTACCACCATGAGACACTTTGTGAAGACCCTAAAGGGCAATGTGATACCGAAGTGAAGCACTCTATACTGGTAGTGTTGACCCCCTAGCACGAAACGGAGGTACTTTTTGTGATAGTAACATAGTATATGATGGCAGATAAAGACCGGTATGGTCCATCTAGTCTGCCCAGCAAGGCAGCAAAAGTAGGCGAACTTGCCATTCCATACAGTTCACCTCCCCTCATGCCTTTGTTTAGGGGTGTACCCACCACTCCGTGTAGGTCACCCCTATTTGTTCAGATATAAGAGATAGAGTAGTTACTCACCTGTAACAGGTGTTCTCCAGGAGCAGCAGGAATCAGTCCTCACATATGGGTGTCATCGGCGCCGATGAAGCCCCAGCGGAGCATTTCCCCAGCTTTCCATGAAAGCCTTTGGGAATGCTGGCACACATGCGCGGTTCCCTTCCCGCCTAAAGGTGCCATCTTACCTCAGTCAAATGACATAGCTAAGAAGAGCACACAAAAATGTAAAAACACAAACTATGTACAACTGCAACTCCAAGGGGAGGAGGGAGGGTTGTGAGGACTGATTCCTGCTGCTCCTGGAGAACACCTGTTACAGGTGAGTAACTACTCTTTCTCCAGGACCAAGCAGGAAGTCTGTCCTCACATATGGGTGACTCCCTAGCTCTGGGCTACCAGGAACCCAGGCTGAACAAGAGAACTCCCTCTAGTTCCAGCAGCAAAGAAAGGCTATTCAAGGACACAACCTCCACCGGTAGCCCAACAGAGGGCAGGAGTTGCCTAAACCTCAAAGAGATTCCGGAGTACTGCTTGGCCAAAAGCACTGTCCCTACGGGACTCCCTCTCCAGACAGTAATGGGCTGCAAAGGTCTGGCTTGAAGACCAAGTTGCAGCCCTGCAGATGTCTACCAAGGGCACAGAGCGGAGATGAGCCACTGAGGCAGCCATTGCCCTGACACGATGGGCCGTGACCCTACCCTGCAAAGGAAGGTCAGCCGCCTTGTAAGCCCAGATGATACAGTCAGCCACCCAGATGGACAAGGTACGCTTGGACACAGCTAACCCCAACTTATTGGGGTCAAAGGAAACGAAGAGCTGAGTAGCCCTTTTATGCCCATGTACGGTCAAGGTAGAAGGATAAGGCCCTCCTACAGTCCAGGGTATGCAAGACTGCTTCAGCCTGGCTTGCATGAGGCCTAGGGAAGAATGTTGGAAGAACCACCTCTTGATTGAGGTGGAAAGAGGAGACAACCTTAGGGAGGAACTTCGGATGAGTCCTGAGGACTACCCTGTTCCTATAAATCCTGGTGTAAGGTCTATCACAGATCAGGGCCTGAAGCTCACTCACTCCCCTAGCCGAGGTAAGGGCTATCAGGAAAAGTGTCTTCCAGGAGAGGAAGCGCAGTGGACAAGTAGCCATCGGCTCAAAGGGTGGGCGAGTCAGTTGCTGCAAGACCACATTCAGCTCCCACTCAGGAGCAGGAGGACGGATGGGGGGGCTTGAGAAAAAGCAAGCCCCTGAGAAAGCGAGACACCAAGGGGTGACCAGACAGAGATTGTCCCTCCACCAGAGAGCGGTGAGCTGCTAGAGCTGAGAGGTGGACCCGAACAGAATTGGACTTAAGTCCCTGATTGGACAAGTGCAGTAAGTACTGAAGCACTACTGGCACAGTACAGGAGAAAGGATCCTCTGTACGTAGCTGACACCACACAGAGAACCTCTTCCATTTGAGGGCATAGGTTTTCCTAGTGGACTGTTTCCTAGAGGCTAGGACAACCTCCTCAACTTCCTGAGGTAGGCCCCAGGGAGCCAAAACTACCCTTGTAGCCTCCAGGCCATCAAATTGAGAGCTTTGAGATTGGGGTGCAGAAGGGAACCCTGCTCCTGTGAGAGGTCAGGTTGTAACCCCAGAGGTAGTGGGGAATCCACTGCCAGCTGCAGCAGAAATGGAAACCAAGGCTGCCTCGGCCAGCTGGGAGCTACCAGCAGGACCGAGGCCTTGTCCCGAAGAGTCTTGAAAAGAGTTCGGGCCACCAAGGGCATGGGAGGAAACGCATACAGGAGGCCCTGAGACCAGGACATCAGAAAAGCAGCTGGTGCTATTCTCAGAGGATGCAGTTGCCTGGAGCAGAACTTGGGCAGTTGCTTGTTCAGAGGACTGGCAAAGAGATCTATCCAAGGGAGACCCCACTTCAGGAAGATCTTTTGAACGACCAAGGGATGCAGCTGCCACTCGTGGGGCTGCAGAATTCTGCTCAACCGGTTGGCTAGGCAGTTCTCCTGGCCTGGAAGGTATACCGCTTTGAGAAGCATGTTGTGCTTCAGGGCAAAGGAACAAAGGTCCTGAGTCTCTCGACAAAGGAGCTTGGACCCAGTGCTGCCCTGTTTGTTCACATAAAACATGGCTACCTGGTTGTCTGTTTGAATCAAGACTGAGCAGTGAGCCAGGGCCGGAGAAAAAGCACTGAGAGCCAAGCGGATAGCTCGAAGTTCCAGGAGATTGATTTGCTGGGCTGCCTCCCAGGGAGACCAGAGGCCCTGAGTGCACTTGTCAAAGACAATGAGCACCCCAGCCCTTCAGAGAGGCGTCGATGGTGAGGACCACCGAGTATTCTGGCAATTGGAAGGGCATCCCCTCCAGCAGATTGGGTGGATGCAGCCACCAGCTGAGGGAGGTCAAAAGGGGTCTGGACATCTTTATCCTGTCTCTTAGGCGGCCTGTGGCTTGAGACCACTGAGTCCGAAGGCACCACTGTGCAGGCCTCATATGGAGCCTGGCATTGGGAGTCACATGCACTGTCGAAGCCATGTGGCCCAGAAGTCTGAGGCAGAGTCTGGCGGAGACCAGGGACCTGTTTAGGAACTGTTTGGCCACGTCCATCAGTCCTTGAGCCCTGTCTTCTGGCAAGAATGCCTTTGCCAGTTGAGAATCCAATCTTGCCCCTATGAACTCCAAGTTCTGGGAGGGGAGCAAAGTGGACTTTGCGAAGTTTATGACAAAGCCCACGTCTTGAAGCAGAGCAATGGTTCTGAGGGTGGCTTGTCTGGCCTCCTGGCAAGTCTGACCCCTGATGAGCCAGTCATCCAGATAGGGAAAGACAAAGATGCCTTGATTTCTCAGGTAGGCCGCAACCACTGCCAGGCACTTGGTAAAGACCAGGGGAGCGGAGGTCAGGCCAAAAGGCAGTACCCTGTACTGATAATGGTTTCCTCCCACAATGAACCTGAGGTACTTTCTGTGGTCTGGATGTATGAGGATGTGAGTGTACGCATCCTTTAGATCTAAGGAGCATAGCCAATCTCCCTGCTGGAGGTAGGGCAGAAGAGTTCCAAGAGTAAGCATCTTGAACTTTTCTTTCTCTAGGAACTTGTTGAGGTTCCTGAGGTCCAGAATGGGTCGAAGGCCACCGGTTTTTTTGGGTACCAGGAAATACCTGGAGTAGAATCCGTGACCTTGTAAGTGGGGAGGAACAGGTTCCACCGCCCAGTCCACCAACAGACCTTGGAGCTCTCGAAGGAGAAGGTCTGTGTGCAGGGGAGGCCTGAAGGGCTCCCCTGGGAAGTAAGGAGGAGGCAGCTGATGAAAATGCAGGGCATAGCCCTTTTGGACTATGTCCAGCACCCAACTGTCGGTGGTAATGAGAGGTCACTGGTGGGCAAAGAGTATAAGGCGACCGCCTGTGCAGGGTTGGGAAGGCAGGGACGGAGTGGCTATGCCCAAGGAGTCAAAACCCCCACCCTGCTGATTGGGAGCAGGGGCCTGAGGCTTGGGGGTCCTCTGCCTACGGGGCCCATTACCCTGGCCATTGGCTTACTGACCCTGGGGGGCAGCTTGGGCAGCCTGATACTGAGGGTACTGTTTGTAGGCAGTGCCCTACCTCAGATAAAAGGACTTTTTACCCGAGCCCTTCTTAAGTGAAGGGGCAGAGGTCTTCCTCGACAGCCTTGTCCGGGTAAGGTGCTCGGTCTCGAGCTGAGCGGCCTTCTCGGTCACGGGTTTGCCAAAAAGGTTCTCACCTCGGCAGGGGACATCGACCAACTTGTCCTAAACCCATGGCTCGAGGTCCAATGACTGCAGCCACGCCTGGCGTCGAGCCGCGATTCCGGCAGCCGCAACTCGGGCTGAAGCCTCGAAGCCATTGTAGGTGGCACGGGAAATGAACTTGCAGCATTCCCGAATCCCCGAGGACAAGGACTGAAATCTCTGCAAGGGTTCCCCGGAGAGACCAGCAGAGAATACGGCCAACTCCTTGGCCAGTTCCTGCAAGTAAATGCCCATGTACAACTGGTAAGACTGGACACGGCAAGCAAACATAGACCCCTGGAAGCACTTCCTACTGACGCCATCGAGGTTGCGGGCCTCCCTGCCGGGGGGCACCGCAGAGTGCATCTTCTGGCTCTTCAGACGATGCATGGCCGATTCCACAACCATGGAATGATGTGGTAGCTGTGCTTTCTGGAAGCCAGGGCTTTTGCGGAGTCGGTAAATGGAATCGATTCGCTTGCTTAGAACCGGCGCTGAGGCCGGGGCCTCCCACATACAGAAGAGGAGCCGTTCCAGCATCGGAGGAACTGGGACAGTAAAGACCTCCTTCGGAGGAGAGTCGTACTGCAGAGCATCGAGCTCCTCGGCTCGAGGCTCTTCCTCGGGATCGGCAGGGATAGCCAAGGCAGTGGCCATATCCCGGACGAACTCCGAGAACCTAGCGTCCTCCGGAGGGGATCTACTCTGGGGATCAGACTGCGGTGAGTCCAACGGGATGCACCAAGTTTTAAAGGTATCGGGAGACTCCTCGTCTTCCGTCTCCCAGGCGGACTCATCCGAGGAGGAGTCAGGTTCCGACCCCGCGGGGCCCCGAGGCACCCGCCCCGACGCCGGGGGCACCGGCGTCGACACCCTCGGTCCCGAACGGGAGGTCGAGGGAGACCTCGACCGAGGACGACTTCGAGCCGCGAGGATCTCGAGTATCGGCTCGGTCTCCGGGGTTGACTTTGAAGTCGACGTCCCGGTGGTCGGGGCAGATGCAACAGACAGGCTGGCCATCAGTGCCCACTGCTGCTCCATGAAGGCAGACAGTCTGCACTCCAAGGCTGTCATCCTGAGACTCAGCTTGGGAGACGCAGCAGCCACTGACTCAGGCCCCGGCGGCGCCGGGCCCGATGTCGGCTCTCTGGGAGGAGAGTCCACGAGGACTACGGGGCTTACGTGTCCAGCAGACTCCGGCTCCACGCGAGGAACTTTGGCAGGCTTCTCTTGGTCCACGGGTCGGGACCGCAGTCGGGGGTCTTAGACCTGGCCCTCGAGGGACCAGGGACCTCTTCCGACGCCACCCTCGCGAGCCGCTTCTTCCTCTTACGTTCCCGGTCGGGGGACCCCCTGTCCGAGGAGCTTCGACGGCGCTCGGGATCGGAATCCCGAGATGTCGAAGTCTCAGACGAGGTCTGGGCCCGGCCGGAGGCAGAGTCCGAGAAAAACCTTTCCTTTTGATGCTGTCGACTCTTTAGTGCCTTGGAAGATATCTTCCCACATGGCCCACACGACTTTGGGTCGTGGTCAGGACCGAGGCACCGAAGGCAGCAGTCGTGTGTCGGTGAGAGACAATTTTCTTACACCGATCACACTTTTTGAAACCACTGGAAGCCATCGGGGAAAAAAGAGCCCCAGCGAGGTCAAAAGACCGGCCTTCCAGTGAAAAAGGAAAAAAGGGTGCGAATGCCAGCCACGAAGGGCAAAAATCAAAAAATGAAAAAAAACGGGCTCGATACCGGTGTACCGAACCTGGCGGGAGGGGATCCGGCGTCGAACCGGAGAAAAAAATAGCGAAAATCGCTGAAGAAAAAATCACTTTTATCCGGGAGAACAGGACACACGTCCGATGGGCTTCGCGGAAAAAAAGAGACTGAGGTAAGATGGCACCTTTAGGCGGGAAGGGAACCGCGCATGCGTGCCAGCATTCCCAAAGGCTTTCATGGAAAGCTGGGGAAATGCTCCGCTGGGGCTTCATCGGTGCCGATGACACCTGTCACCATGCCCTTTACCCTAGGCAGTTGCCTAGGTGCTGGGAATGGTGATAGTCTTTATTTATTTTAAAATATGCCTATAGTTGTAGTTGTGCAGTTGAAATAACTTCAGCCAAGAGGGAAAATAGGCACGCAGGATTTTTATTATTTCTTTAGGCCAGAGGAACTTCTTAAGCAGTTCCAAATATCAACATAAGGTATGGAAACTTCCAGAGAAAAAACAAGGTAAGAGGCTTTGTATTCAGCTTATCAGCAAACTTAAACAAAGTATTTCTTCATACCAAAATCATAGCAAAAGAACTTTGGTGCAAAAACCTCCTTCTCCAGAATGTGACTTTTAAAACATGTACAGCTTCAAGTAAAACTTCAACTGCACACTGTTTTCTCTCTTCTCACATACAATGGTTTCTTCACCTGCTATCTGCCAGGCTCTATACTTTGCACAAGCAGTCTTTCAAAGAAAGGGTTAAGCTTACAGAATCACAGCTCTCCTAATTAGCATATTCTTCTCAGCTCTGCATCTTTGAAACGGCTGCTAGCCTTGTAACACACTCTAGCTTTCAGCTACTTCCTAGAGACTAAAGAACATTCCATTTCTTCAACAGGGTCAGGTTCCTGTATCATAGAAGATTCAAATTCCATGCTCTCAACATCTGAGTCTGCTAGAGAAGCATTATTCATGAATTCAGAATTGTCTTGCTTTAAACCTTTTACGATTTGTAAAACCTTATTTAAAGCAGATTCTCCTCTCCTCTGAGAGATGTCTTTACTTTTAGGTAATTCCTTAACTTTCACAAGTTTGTTATAGGGTTTAACACTGCTCACTTTAGTCTGAGGAAATAAGGATTTAGCCGGCTCTACAGCTAACTGCTCTGTTTCCATATAAACTTTTGGAGCATTTCAGGTTACTCACATGGCTTGGAAATTCCCCTGGATAAGCTTTAAAACCTCTGGCTGGTTTTGTCTTTCTCCACGGAGCTTTGGGTGAAGCTTCCTTCACTCTCTGCAAGCCTCTCTTGGGTAATTCTGCTGAGCTCCTAGAGCCTCTTTCCCTTCTAGGACTCTCAGACCCATTCACCTCAGTATTGGACTCAGAACTGGAACTCCTCCTTCTTCTCTCTCTCTCAGAAGAAGATTCTCCTTCACTAGAAGTCAGGCTCCCAAAGCACCTTCCTCTAAGGCTGCTTTCTCCTGCAGTGTACCTCACACCTGCACTCTGAGCACGTCCTGCACTTCCCGGACTCCTCGAGTTCTCTGCACTTCCTGCACGTCCTGCTTGTCCTTCCTCTGCTGTTCTTGCTGCTCTTTGTCCGTTCCCCCTCTCTCCAGATTCCTGGCGTTTATATCTGTATTTCCCCTTCCTACTTGCTAGCTCCTCCCCTAGCTGTCCCTCGTGAGCAGGGCTGGTAACTAGGGAGCTAGGGCGTGTCCCTTGACAACAAGTATTCTGTGAGGGGTTTTTTTCTAGACCAGGAGTTTTAACCTCTGAACTTCTGGTTTTGTTTCTCTTCTCTGGGAAAAATGCCTGATTTCTCCCTTCTTTCCCAGGCTCTTTCTCTTCTGCGCCACCACACACCCATATGTGAGGACTGACTTCCTGCTTGGTCCTGGAGTATATTTTGATTTTATCCTGTTGCTACAAAGGGATCCACTATGTCTGTCCCATGCCATTTTGAATTGTCACTGTGTTTGCCCCACCACTTCCATTGGAAGGGCATTCCAAGCATCCACCACCCTTTCAGTGAAAAAGTATTTCCTGACATTGCCTTTCAGTTTACCCCCTTGCAGCCTTCATGTTATGCCCTCTAGTTTTACAGCTTCCCCGCCTTTGGAATAGGTTTGTTTGTCCATTAATACTCTTAAGTATTTAAAGGTCTGAATCATATCTCCCCTGTCCCTCCTCTCTTCCAGAGTGTACATATTTAGGTCTTCAAGTCTCTTCTCAAAAGTCTTCTGACACAGGTTCCAAATCAGGATGGATCGGGATGTGAGTATACGCATCCTTCAGATCTAGGGAGCATAGCCAATCGTCCTTGAGGAGCTAAGGGAGTAACATCCCCAGAGATCACCATCTTGAACTTTTCCAACATTAAGAAGCGGTTGAGGTTCCGCAGATACAGGATGAGCCGGAAACACCCCCCCCCCCTGTCTTCTTGGGAACCTGGAAGTACAGGGATTATTAGTGCACTTGATCTGAGCCAGGGACACCGGCTCGATGGTGAACTCGGTCAGCAGGCTGGTGACTTCCTCCTGGAGAAAACTGTGATGTAGCGGGTCCATGGAATAAGTGGAGCAGTAGCTGGGCAAAGCAAGCATGTACCCGTTTTGGATGAACTTGGGGACCCAGGTGTCTGTGGTGATGAGAGGCCACCAGTGTGCAAAGTAAATGAGCTGTCCCCCCCACCTGAGGTTGCACCCTGTCAGCCACCGGGTGACTGACTACTGTCCCTAGGAAACAGTCAAAAACCTACCTCAGGCTTCAGCTGAGAAGCAGGCTGGGCTTTCTGAGGCTTGTCATGCCTCTGCTGGTGTGGGCCCTGTGCTTTCAGCTAAACGCCCTACAGACTCTGGTAGTTACGTCGTTTGTGCTGGTAGGACTTTTTCCCTTGGTGTTTCTTCCGTGAGGGGTCAGCAGTTTTCCTTGAGAGCCTGGAGATGGTAACATGCTCCTTCTACATCTTACCTGCCCTCTCCACCACCGGCTTGCCGAAGAGATTCTCAGAATGGCAAGGCACATTTGCCAGCTTGTCCTGGACCCACTGTTCCAGATCTGAGGACTGAAGCCAAGCAAGGCAGCATGCCCTGATAACCACAGCCGCTACCCGGCCGGAAGACTCGAAAGCATCGTAGGTGGCACAAACCATATACTTCGAGTAATCCTTGCCATGGCTCATCAGGAAGGAATAGAGGTGCCCCACTGGTATGAGGGAAATGAACGCATTCAGATCTGCAATAATGTTCTTCAAGAACATAACCTCCTACCAACTTTCTACGAATATGCGGGCAACTAACATGGAGTCCTGAAAGCATCTCTGTCCGAAGGAATCAAGGGTCCTGGCCTCCCAGTCCGGTGGCAACCAAGGAATGGGACTTGGTGCTTTTGACCCATTTCATGGCAGATTCCACCACCAAGGAGTTGTGGGGTAGCAGAGGCTTCTCAGAGCCTGGGGCCTTCTGGACCAGATACATGGAATCAAGTCACCTACTGATGGCTGGCACTGTGACGGGTTCTCCCACATCTTGAGCAACAGCAGTAGCTGTTGCAGGATCAGGTGCACGGGCACCGTGATGGCCTCCTTGAGAGCTGAGGGGTACTGCAGGATCTCCAACTCCTCCGCCCTCGGCTCATCTTCCACCTCCAGCGAGAATGGAACGGCCTTTGCCATGTCCTGGACGAAGTCCTGGAAGGACATGTCCTCCAGGGGTGACTTCCTTCGCTGATATGGAGGGAAAGAGTCTGAAGGCAGGTCCAGAGCCTCCCGTTTGGACACCACAGATTCCTCCTCCATCTCCCATTCCTCAGAGACAGACTCCAAGAGGATGTCAAAATAGCACCAGGCTTCCTCCCACTGACTGAGCAGGGAAGTCAGATGCCGATGGGACAGATGGGGCATCTCGAAAGGGTACTGGTGCATCAGAACCAGAGACGCTGGACAAAGATGGCGGTCAGAACCGGTGTGAACTCCAACCACCGACCTGACATCCTAGCCTCAGCAGGGAGTGCACGGGTCTCCAGGATAGGCTGTATGGCATGCAGCGATGATGCTGAGGGCATTGGGGCTTCCAGGGCCTGTGCGGCCAGGATCGTCACCATCTGCGCCTCAAGGGCTCACAGGCGCTCTTCCAGCACTGCCATGTCCAAGGTCGCCGGGGCCAAGATGACAACTTAGGTCATCAACTCTGGCACTCGCCTTGAGAACTCCACGATGGTCAGTGCATCGGGAGACTGATGGTGGCCCTCCAAGGCCTTGGGAGTTGATTCCTCCTGCCGGGGCAGCTTGGCAGGTCGTTCCCAGCCATTGCCCTCGATGTCGTGTCGGAAAGGGCTTCAATGTTGATGCCTGTAGACCTTGGTCATTTGCTTGGGTGCTCCCTTTAACGTCAACGGAGTGAATGACAGCTCCCTCCATGGCTCAGACCGGAGGTCGATGGACAGCCTCCTCCATTCCATGCCACCGGGACTCCTCTGCTCCAAGTGAGCATGGGCACCATGCGACGTCAATACCAATGTTGATGCAGAGGCTGAGGGCGCCGAGTCAGACAGCCCAAAGAGGAACTCTCATTGCTTCTCACGGCCCTATAGGTCCTTTCTTGTCATCTGCAAATAGAGATTGCGGAAGAAGGGCTCATGGTAGGACCCGAGGCACTGCAGGCACCAGTTATGTCGGTCGGTGACCGAGATGGTTCGTGCACGTTTAGTGCACTTTTTAAATTCGCTGGATGGCTTAGACATGACCGGGAACACAGCCGCAGTGAGATTGCAGCTCAATGTTGCCAGCCAGAAAAACCACAGAGGAGAGAAAAAGAACCCCAAAAAAGCAGAAAATGCAGAAAAAATGGCATCAGCAGAGAGCCAACGTAACAGACGACAGGTGGGAGGCATTACAAAAGTGAAGGAGGGGCTCAATGGAAATAGAAGACTGGAGATAAGATGGCTCTGTGGCAGGCAGAAAGGCAGGTGCACATGCGTGATGAAGCCTCCCAAAAGCTTTCAATAGAAGCTGGAGAGCGTTCCCATGCAGGGCTCAGTCAGGGACACCACACATAAATGAGGACTTACTTCCCGCATGTCCACGGAGAATACAGGGGGACTTGTCTGCAGTCCAAGGAGTGGAGTGTTTCTTCTGGGGAACCTGTTGGCAAATTTCAGAAGGAGGTGGGCAGTAAGAGTGGTTGATTTATGATGAAAGCTCTTGCGATCTTTGGAAGAAACTTAGGGTGTGTGCGGAGCATGACTTTCTCATGAAGCAACTGTGATAGGTTAGGTAGTGAACTAGAGCTTGCAGTTCCCCCAATCCTTCTGGCGGGCATTGTGGCCACAAGAAATATAGTTTTCCAGGAAAGGTGCTTGAGGGAGGCAGTCACCAGAGGTTCAAAGGGCACCTTCATGAGTTCAGCGAAAAAAATATTCAAATCCCAGGCTGGAACCAGAGGGTGCATAGAAGGTTTAAGATTCATGAGATCTTTCATGAACCTGGTTGTTAACAGATGTGTGGAAGCCGCGATGGCTGAGGCAGCGAACCAAATTGGCCTGGAGTTCTGTATGAGAAAGGTGCAGAAGATAGGCTAATACCTGGTCCAAGGGGCAGTGAAGGGGATCTAGATTTTGGATGACTGCCCAGCTGGAAAAGCATGACAATTTGTGCTGGGTTAACAGTCTTCTGAAGGCTGTGATGACTCTCTGGACATCAGACAGGGGAAGTTCCTGCGCTACATGCCTGCACCTTCCAAGCTGTGAGCGACAGGCTCCTGAGGATAGGGTGCAGCAGGAGACTGCTGTTAAGAACATAAGATATGCCATACTGGGTCAGACCAAGGTCCATCAAGCCCAGTATCCTGTTTCCAACAGTGGCCAATCTAGGTCATAAGTACCTAGCAGTCTACCCAAAAGACACAGGATCCTCAATGCTTGTATTGGGTCAAGCAGTAATATCCTGGGTCCCTTTTAATAATGGTTTATGGACCTTTCCTCCAGGAACTTGTACAAACCTTTTTTAAACCCAGCTACACTGTGTAAGTAGTCCTGGGTGAAGTCCCGGAGGGATCGGTGGTTCCTGGAGGAGAGCTAAGAGATGCGGAAACTAGGCCTGTCAAGGCTAACGAGGTGCTATGCGGATGACAGAGGCTTTGTCTTGTATGATCTTGAGGAACGCGTGTGTAATGAGAGGGAAAGGGGGGAAAGCATAGAAGAGACCCTGATATCAGCTTACGGAAAATGCATTGTGTGTCCAGCAAAATTGGCTGGGTCAGATGGAGCAGAAGAGGGGACACTTTGCATTCTCTAGTGATACACAAAGATCCATGTTCAGCATGCCCCATGTCGCAAAAATACTGTCCAGCATTGCCGAGCCAAGAGACCATTCGTGCAGCTCCAGCTGACGACTTAGTGAGTCTTCCAGTTGATTTATAGACCCCGGGAGGTATGCCGCTCACAGCATCGCGCCAATGGACAAAAGGTCTAAAGATGGACTGCTTCTCAGCATAGGCAGAGGGACTCTGTTCCTCCCTGCTTATTGATATAGAACATAGTGACCTGATTGTCAGTGCGTACCAGCAAGACTTTATCTCTGGTCTAGTGTTGGAAGGCGGTTAGAGCTTAGAACACTGTCTGTAGCTTGAGGATGTTGATGTGGGGACATCACTCTAGCGGCGACCATTCCGCTTGCATAGACATTGCTAGGAAGTGCACCCCCCCCCCCCCAGCCATGGGTGGAGAAGGCATCAGTCGTGAGGACGAGGTGATGAGGAGGAATTTGAAAAGGGCACCCAGTGAAAAGATGTGACGGGGTGGCCCATCACCAGAGACTGCAGTGAAGTGGCGAAGTAGAGAGGACAAACATGGGAATCTTGCTCTGTAGAGATTGCAAGTGCTGATTCCAATTGAGGTAGAGATGCCACTGCAGGTGGCAGTCAAAAACAGGGGTGAGCTTGGGGATGGCAGCCTGAGGAAGTGGTGTTTGCTTTCTCTCATGCTCTCGGGTACAATGGGAGTAGAGTTGACTGGAGAGGCACTACCCTGGAGGGAAGGAGGGAGTAAGGTTAGTATCTGTGGTGCAGATAAAATTGCTGGAAATACTGGCAGTGATATGGCCGACAGTATTGCAGAGGTTGTGAACCATGCTGTTGAATGGCAGCTCTGCTGGTTAGGCTGCTAGTTCTCTGACTGTGGACAAGTGGTCTTTAACTTCTGAAACGGCTTCTTGTACTTTGAAACCGAAAACACTATCTTCTTGGCATGGAGCATCCACCAGCCACTCATGTAAGTCTTTTTGGAGGCTCGCAACTCTCAGCCAAGCAGTGCCTCTGGTGGATATGGCAGTGTCCATGGAGTTGTAGGCGTCATGTGTGATACGGATGAGGTGGTATAGGGATTCGTGGTGATCTATGATGAGCTGCTTGGGGTGTTGGACAGATGACTCATCCAGCCATAGGAGGAGATTGTGGTGGTACTGGAGAATATGAGGCTAATGTGCAAGGGTCCGCATCGTTTGATAAACTTTCCAGCCCTATGGCATCGAGAATGTATTTGCGACAAGAGCTTAGAGCTTTTGGACTTTTACTGCACTTCCTCCAACACCACCGACTGATGTGGAAAGTTGCTGGTGTTCAAATCCCGGAGCTGGTTAAGACCTTGTATTTTACGTCAAGGCAACGGGAGTTGAGTGTTTTCCATATGGAGGACTGAAGGTCTTGGAGGACTCGAGGAACAGGTAGAGTCAGGACTTCCTTGGGAGCACGACAAGCTTTGAGAATGGGCTAGAAGTCACACTTTTTCGTCACCGTTTGTGTATCATTGAGCATGAGCACCCAAGAGATTTTTGCAGAAATTCTGGATAGGAGAAATCCTCTATGAGGTCTTCAGGTTCTTGACTCAGGGATAACATGTCTTCATCTACAATGGAGTCTGTGGTTTCCCAGCAGGGGTGATGGTGGGAGTGTAGGGATCCCCTGTCATCGTCGAGGGGCAATGGGTGATACCAGAAAATGAGGGGCAACTCCAAGGAGTAGATGATGAGTCAGGGGTCCTCAGGAGCATCGACCATGACAACAGGCAAAGTATGCAAGGTTGTAGGTGCCACAGCTTGCAAGATAGTCAAGCTGTCCTGCACAAATCTCACCTGGAGGAAGAGAAGTGAGGATTCAGAGTTAGCAACCTCTGCAGCAACTGGAGGGGGGCTGTCTGGAGACTGCGAAAGCAGGGGGGCTTCCAGGCAGAGGGGGCCCCAGCGCATTTAGGTGGGCCACCAGACTTACCTGAGTCTCTGGTTGGGCTGGAGGTCACCTAGGTTGTGAGATACTTGGTTTTGACTTTTGCTTTGCTCCCTGTGTTAGTTGTTTTAGCTGTAGGAGAAACCGGCTGAAAAAGGATAATTCCAATGCAGTGGGGGGGTGGAGCCAGCAGACAATGTCAGGAGCTGTTGCCCTCCCCTGGGAAGGAGCCATTGACGGGGGAGGAGCTACCTCTGGCAGTGTGGCTACTTGCAGTCCCTCCAATTGGGCACAATGGGAGGGGGGAAAGAGATGATGTGTTGCAGCCATGTGGGAGCCCCACGGGGAGGAGCAGACACTGGCCGGAAGGGAGCTGCTGAAAAGGCCTCTCTTTTTCAGTTTTTTTTTTGCAGCAGGTCGGGAGTGCAGATATTGGAGTGGTAAGAAGAGGAGCTGTGGAGGAGCTGTGCTGTCAAAAAAAAATGAAGAAAGAAATGACGAAAAAGTAAGGCAATTTGCTGAGGTGAGGGGAGAGCTGTTGGCTTGTTCATGGTAAGCGAAAAAAATGTCATTATGGAAGCAAGCAGGTGGGAAAGGTACACGCATGCTCAGAAAGGTTCAAAACCTCTCTGAGATAGGGGAGAGCCCTGGCAAGCAGGCTCAGTAGGCACTTCAACATCAAGTGTGCCTGCATTCCCCTGCTTGTCTCTGGAGAAAGACATCATGCTTGGCAAAGTTGAAGGTCAATGTAAAAGAGGAAGGCCAGCAATGAGATGGGTCGATACAATAAAGTGTCGTTACTCACCTGTAACAGGTGTTCTCCAGGGATGGCAGGAATCAGTTCTCACATATGGGCGACATCGGCGCCAACGGAGCCCGTGCGGTAGCTCATCCCTGGCTTTCAAAGAAAGCCTTTAGGAGATGCACCACACATGCGTGGCCCCCCTCCCACCCAAAGGTGCCATCTTGCCTCGGTAGAATGACATAGCTCAAAGGCAAAAATGACAAAAAGCAACAAAAAGCAACTCCACAGGGAGGAGGGAGGGAGGACTGATTCTTGTTGTCCCCAGAGAACATCTGTTACAGGTGAGTGACAATGCTTTCACCAGAACAAGCAGGAAGTCAATCCTCACATATGGAACTCCCCAGCTACAGGCTACCAAGAGACCTGTAAAAAGCCATGGGTGACCAGAAAAAGGTGAGCCGTGAGCAGCAGCAATGAGTCCTGAGAAGACAGACTCCCAAGCAGACTAAGTGTCCAGCGAGAAACCAGTACTCTGGTAGCCTGAACACCCAAGGGCCAGAGGGCAGGAGTTGCCTACACCCCAAATAGATGACGGAATACTATCTGGCTCTCTCCAGGAAGTAATGAGCTGCAAAGGTATGGACTGAGGACCAGATGGTGGCACGGCAGATTTCTGACAGAAAAATGGAACGCAGATTTGCTACGAATGCCGCCATGGCCCTGACACTGTGCGCCATGACCCGGCGCTCCAGTGAGAGCCCAGCCTGCTCGTAGACAAGGGCAATGCAGTCCGCCACCCAAATGGACAGAGTATGCTTACTCACCGCTGCCCCCAGCCAACTGGGATCACAGGAGACAAAAAGCTGTGATGCTTTGCAGTGGCCCTGGGTATGTTGGAGGTAGAAGGATAGGGCCCTTTTACAGTCCAGAGTATGAAGGATGGTCTCTACTCTACTGGCGTGAGGCTGCAGAAAGAAGATGGGGAGCACCACCTCCTGATTGAGGTGGCAAGGGGACACCACCTTGGGAAGAAACTTAGGGTGTGTACGGAGCACGACCCTGTTCTTATAGAACCTTGTGGATTCGCCACCAATGCCTGGAGCTCGCTGACCCTGCAAGCCGACGTGAGTGCCACCAAGAACATGACCTTTCAGGAAAGGTACCGTAGGTGGCAGATAGCCAGGGGCTCAAACGGTGGGCCAGTGAGCTGCAACAGCACCATGTTGTCCTACTCTGCTGCCAGCAGGCAGAGTGGAGGCTTGGACAACAGACCCCATAGGAAGCAGCTCACAAGAGGTTAGACGTAGAGGGACTTGCCCTCGATAAGGTGATGGTGCACCGCAAGTGCACTCAGGTGGGCTCTGACAGAGTTGGACTTCAGTCCTACCTGAGACAGGTGAAGCAAATATTTCAGCACAAGCTGCACAGAGCAGGAGAACAGGCTGACCCGTCACTCCACGCATCACACTGAGAGAATCTGCGCCATTTAAAAGGCATACCATCCATCTTGTGGAGGTCCTACGGGAGGCCAGGAGGACCTCCTCCACTTCTCCTGAAAGATTGAAAGGGGCCAAGGCTACCCTTTCAGCAGCCAGGCCGTTAGCATCACAGACTCCAAGATGGGGTGTAGGAGGAAGCCCTCCTCCTGCAACAGTAGCCCCGGGGCACTCCCCAAGGGGAACGGAGGTACCATGGATAAGCAAAGGAGCAGTGGGAACCACGGTTGCCTGGGCCAACGAAGGGCTACTAGTATTGGTGAAGTCCTGTCATGTTGAGCCTTCAACAAGGTTTTGGCAATCAGCAGTGTGGGCGGGAAGGCATAGAGAAGGTCCTCCATCCACAGGATGGGTGCAGCTGCCAGGAGCAGAAGAGGGGCAGCTGGGTATTGGCTGGACTAGCGAAAAGGTCCATCCATGGAGTTCCCCTAGAGCTGGAAGTGTTGATAGGCCACTCTAGGGTCTAGCCGCCACTTGTGCAGCTGGAGGATGCTGTTCAGCCGGTATGCCAGGGCATTGTCCTGGCCCGGCAGATAAACCGCTTGCAGAAGCATCCCGTGGCAGTTCACATACGAGCAGAGAGCTACTGCCTCTTGACAAAGGGTGTATGACCCTGTGCCCACCCTGCTTGGTGACGATCACCACCACTTTATTGTCCCTGTCTGGACCTGCACCGATTGGTGTTGCAGGTGATGATGGAAGGCTTGGAGGGCCAGGAATATAGGCCAATGCTCCAAGAGATTGATCAGCTGCAGACTGTCCGTCTGTGACCAACTTTCCTGAGTGCAGAAGTTGTCGCAATGGGCTCACCAGCCTAAGAGGGAGGTGTCTGTGGTTAGACCCTCTATGGGGTGGAGGCCTGGAAGGGCATCCCAGCCTGAAGGTGCAGGGGGGCTTGCCACCAGATGAGGGAGTTGGCCGGTTGGCGGGTCACCACCACTCTGTCCCACAGCCAGTGACCTAGGTCCACTGGGAACAGAGGACCCATTGAGCCATCCTCATGTGAAGGGGCTTGTCCAGGGTAATATGAAATGTGGATGCCATGTGAACCAAAAGGTGGAGCAGAAGGTGGGCGGACACAGAATGTCAGCGATGCACGGCTGCAATGGGCCCTGTCCCGATGGAGGAAGGCTCTGGCCTGAACAATGTCCAGCCTTGCCCCTATAAACTCCAGACACTCTGTCAGGAGGAGATGAGACTTTGGGTAATTTATCATGAACACTAAGTGCTGCAGGATGAGAATGGTGCGTGCCATTGCATGTTGCACCTCGGTGGCTGTGCGACCTCTTATGAGCCAGGTAGGAGAAAACAAAGGTCCGCTGGAGATGAAGGTAGACCACAACTACTATCAGGCACTTGATGAATACCCACGGGGCGGAGGCCAGTCCGAAGGGTAGCACCCTGTACTGGTCCACGAACCTGAGGTATTTCCTGTGGCTGGAATGGATGAGGATGTGTGTACACGCATCCTTTAGGTCCAAGGAGCATAGGCAGTCTCCCAGCTAGAGGTATGGCAGCAGTGTTCCAAGGGAGAACATTTTAAACTTTTCCTTCACCAGGAACCTGTTTGGATCCCACAGGTCCTTCTGGGTAAAAAGAAGTACCAGGAGTAGACTCCTTTTTGCCACTGAGGTGTGCGGGCACCGGTTCCACAACCCTGTCCTTGAGAAGGCTTGCAAGCTCCTGCAGTAGCAAGGTCTGGTGGAGGGAAGTCCTGGAGGGCTCTCCCGGCAAGAATGGAGGGGGTGCCTGTGCCAGGTGGAGGAGGTAACCCTCCCTCAGCACCTGCAGTGCGTGCCCAGGCGTCAGTGGTGATGGATGGCCACCTGTGGCCATAGAGAACCAGACGCCCCCCTGTGGGCTGCTGGGCTGAGCCTCCTGGGGGAAGAGAGGCTATGCCCAAGGAGTCAAAAACTCTTGTCAGGCTGGGCCGGGGCCGGGGCCGGAGCCGGAGCCGGTGCCTGGGGTTTGGGAGCTTTAGGTTTACGAGGGCCATGCCCTTGTCCCTTGGCCTGCTGCCCCTGTTGGGGAATTGGAAGGCCTAGCATTGAGGGTAGTTTCCATAAGCCTTCCTCTTCTTCGGGTAGAAGGACTTTTTACCTAAAGGCTTCCTTCAGGATCAGCGGTCTTCTTGGAGTGCCCTTGGTCCTTGTCAGGAACCTGGACTGCAACCTTATCAGTCATGGGTTTGCTGAAGAGATTCTCTCCCCAGCAAGGGACATCAACCAGCTTGTCCTGAACCCCTTGTTCCAGGTCAGAGGACTGTAGCCAAACCTGGCATCACGCACCAAAGCCTGCCACAGCTACTCTAGCCACTGATTTGAAGCTGTCACAGGCTGCCCAAGTCAAACTTGGAGCACTCTCTGACACCTGAGGCCAGTGTCCGTAAACACTGGAGGGGTTCCTCGGAGTTCCTCCATCCAAGGGTCCTCCTCCGACTCCGTGTCGAAGGCTAGGGTCTTGGCCATGCCCTGCACGGTTGAGGAAAGCTGTATCCTTGGGGGGAGGGGGGGAGGGACCAGTGCTGGGTCTTGGCGGGAAGACAGGTCAGAAGGCACATCCCAATGATGACAGGTGTCTGGGCATTCCTTGTCCACGGTCTCCCAGTCAGACTCGTAATCGATGGAGGTGTCGAGGGCGGTCCGGGCTCCAGGGTCAGGCCCTGAGCTCAACAGCTCCTGCCCCCCGGAGGCCCTACGGTTGGAGCCACAGGCACTCATCAGTGATGACCTTGGTCCCGAGGACCAGGACCAATGTCGAGGAACATCAGCTGGTGGCGCTCAAGGATTGGCTCGACATTCAGGGAAGTCCTCGAGGACCCAGTAGTTGGGAATGATGACCCAGAAGAACCGGGTATCAGAGCCTGCGACTGGGCCATGAAGGCAGACAAACTGCACTCCAAAGCCACCATCCTGGTCTTGAGACCAGATGGCTTTGCAGCCTTTGGCGCGGGCACAGAGGGACTTAGCCGCTTCCACTCCTTCCCCTCGAACTCGCGGTGGCGTCTATGGATCCAGGGCCTATGGGACTTGCCCACTTTCCCAGACTTGTCAGCCGACATGGTCTTCAAGGGTTTCTGGCTCTTCTTGGGCTCTTCTTCCAGGGTGTTCTGGCTGGAGAACTTGCGGCCTCGGGGTTCTGAGGCAGCACAGTCTCCACAGGATTCCGGAGAGGGCCCTGAGTGTGGTGTCGCCAGAGATTATGCAAAGTCCGTCTTATGGAAGAAAGGACTCCTGCTGCTTCTGATGGCTCTTGGTGGTCATATTCTGGCCTAAGGCAGCAGAAGCAGCAGTCGTGTGGATCGGTGCATGACATGGTATAGGTGCACTGGTCACAGTGTTTTAAACCACTGGCAGAAAAATTCAAGAGAAAAAAACCAAAACATTTTTAGGGGGCAAACAGGAGCTCCGCAGAAAAAAGGAGACTGAGGCAAGATGGCAGCCTTGGGCGGGAGGGGGACCACACATTCATGGTGCATCTCCCAAAGGTTTTCTTTGAAAGCTGGGGAGAAGCTACCACGCGGACTCCATCAGCGCCGACGCCACACATTTGTGAGGACAGACTTCCTGCTTGTTCCCAGAGAATAGCAGCTATGGATGCCACTCTGTCGACAATGAGCCACCTGACTGAAGAACAAACACAGTTTAGGACATTTATACAGAGAATCGCCATGAGTTGACACCGACTTGATGGCTCCAGCATCTGGTTTCTGCTTTCTTCCATCTTCTCTTAACTCCTTCCAGGGTCTCAAGTCCATCTGTTGCTATTTCTCTCCCCTCTTGTATTCTTCACCTCTCCCTCCTACATCCATTTGTCATTTATCTTTTCCCTTTCAGCTTTCTTCCAGTTATTTTTCTCTGTGGACTCAGATTTCATTTCTTCCTACTATCCTGTCCTCACATTATTTAGCACTTTTCAACCCTAACCCCAATCCTTCTATTCCCCATCTCTGTCTCGTTCCTCAACCCCTTATTCTGTAGTCTCTCTTCCTTCAACCATCTCCTTTGTCTCTTTAGTGCTGTGCCCAGCATCTTGTCCCCTCTTCCCCACTGCCCAGATTCCCCCAATCCAGTATCTGTTCCCCCTCCCCTTCTCTTCCTATCTTCCCTGTATCCAGCATCTCCCGTCTCACTATGTCCCCCCTCCCTTGGTGTCCAGCATCTCCCCCTCCACTCTGTCTAGCATTTTCCCTGCATCTCCCTACACCCTCTGTCTCCAGTATGTACCCTCCATCTCCTTATCTCCTCCCTTCCATCTATTATCCCCCCGTCTCTCTAGGCCCCCTGCGTCCAGCATCTCCTCTCCCTCGTCACCCTTTTTTGTGTCCAGCATCTCCTCTGTCTCCCTATGCCCCTTGTTTAACATTTCCCCTTTATCTCCATATATCCCCTACACCATGCCCAGTATTTCTTCTCTCTTTCCCCTTCCCCCATCATATCGCCTTGCATGTACCCTCCAACCTCACCTCTCCCCCAACTTGGTCCTGCATGTTCTCTCCAGTCCAACCCAACCACCCTCCCCTCCCCTCTACCTCCCCCGGTGCAGAACATTCCTCCTCCCAACTTGCTGGCTGGCTATGTCTTCTCCAGGACTATGGCTGTAATACTTTAACTGAACCGTTCCCATCCTTTCCTAAATACATATTGTTGCCCCATCCACCATCAGTTTGCTAATACCCTTTCCAACCCAAATACAGTTTTGTTTTGTTTTTCAAATTCCATTGTTGATTCCAGCTATGACCTTAACGATTGCCGAATGGGTCCTCTGTAACAGTCCTCTCCTGCTGCCACATTTCAATGCTTGATCCTGCAGCAGCAGTAACAATGGAGACTTTGAGACCTATGCATCTAAGGCCCTACTGCTCATGCCCTCTCTGACATGAAAAGTATTCGGTGGAGGTGGGGGGGATGCACGGCAGGGTTGAAGACATGCTGGTCTCAGAGAATCTATATCATATTTTGGCAAGGTTTTGTTGCTGTCGCAGTCATTGCTACAAGGCAGATGTGACAGCAGCTGGAGGGAGGCCAGAAGGGAAGTGCTGTTGCTGCTCTCCAGATGAATTTTCAGCTCAGAAGGAGTGAGGCCTATGATGGAGGGCAGTGTGGACCAATGTAAAAACTCAAAGTTGATGTGGCCTTTTGGCAAGAAATGTATTTAAATGACATGGAACATCAAAAATTGTGCAGAAAATGAGTAGGACAATGTGCAGATCCTTCTTTTAAATAGGAGACTGGGAGTGACTATTTTAGTGCACAAGCAACTGCCCTTCAAGGCAGACGTGGTAAGATGAGATGCTGAAGGGAAATTTGTATTTATGGCAGGTATTTTGTATGGCAAAAAGTTTTTAATGGGTTGCATTTATGCCCCTAATAAGTATTCAGCAGACTATTATGGCTTGCTTATTACCAACGTGCTCAAGTTTCCAGATCAACGACTAATATTGGGTGGAGATTTTAAATACTGTGGCTGATCGAAACAGATTGTACATTGATTAGGGGAAAAGGGGATAAACATATTGGTACAGCAACTATATGTTTTGGATATTTGGTGGGTATTGCACCCAATGGATGAGGGACTTTACCCTTTATTCTTGCCCCCACAAGATCTGTTCTCAAATAGACTATTTATTAATAGCACGGGAACTTTTCCCAAAGCTAAAAGAAGCCAGTATAAAAGATGTTATATCTGATCATGCTCCAGAAGAGCTGCTTTTGGAATGGGGGTAATAGAGATCAGATGCTTCCAGCTAGCTAAGTCTGTATTATGATGGAAGATTTTAAGAAAAGCTAGCTACTCACTTGTAGCAGGTTTCTCTGTGGACAGCAGGAGTAAGTCCTCACGCATGGGAACCCTCTCCAGTGGCAATGCTCTCCAGTGGGAGCTTTTGGGAGGCTCCACTGGGCCTACATGTCTTCTTACCGCTTGCCACCTTGGCGCCATCTTTTTCAGTCTGATAACATAGCTGTAGGAGAATATTACTTCTCAGGGAGGTGGAAGGGTTGTGAGGACTTATTTCTGTTGTTCACAGATAATATATGCTACAGGTGAGCAATTACCTTTTCTCCGTGAACAAACAGGAAGTAAGTCCTCAAGCCTGGGGACTCCAAGCTACAGGCTACTGGAAACCGAGGAGGCCGCTGAGAAGCCCAACAAGGGCAACAACAGAACTCAAAAACCCAAATACGTACAGTGAGGGCAATCCTCACTCCTTTCTGCTCTGCATTCTATTTTTTTGTTTTGGTAGCTTGGACAGATAGAAGTGCTACACACCAAACGGCCGTATTTTGTGAATGATAAAAGTTACCAACTTCAACCAAAATTCATTCAACAATTCACTTGAGTATCACTATTCTGCAATTTTACTTGTGTCGCTCCTTAAGCCTCAGAAAATTGCCCACATAGCACTATGTCATACAGAAACTTTGTATATGTTTCTTGAATGTGCAAGGGCATTACATCAACGGCTTGTAGGAGTACTAAAAGACCCATAAAACTGTGGCCAATGATTCAATAGTTCAATAAGAAAAAATGAACTTAGCTCAATAAATGTTGTAGTCTGTCTCAGGCTTCACAGTCCTCCGGTTCTTTTTCTTCTTTTTTCTTTTATTCAAAAGTGATTTACACAAACTTGTCAAACCTTGTGTATAAAAGGAAAGGCAACGTCCCAATGCCAATGTTGAAGGCGCCCATGCGTTTCTCCACTCGGGGTTTATCAAGGGACAACGTGTCTGGACACGTAGCCGCAATCTACAGGAGCATGTGAGTCCTACCAGATTACGTTCGCCTGAGTCAGTAGACCTTAACATGACCCATATGGGCCACAAAAAAAAGTGGCAGTTGCAGTATTTGTGGTATAACTGCGGAACGTACAACTTTTTTTTACCATGGCAAAGTTTATAAACTTCGGCAAGACACCACTTGCGATTCCACTCATGTGGCCTATTATATATAGGCAAAACGATTCGCTCCTTTAAAGTCAGGATGAAGGAGCATGAGAGTCGTTTGCGCTGTGTTCGGAGAGAAGCTCCCTTGGTAGAACATTGCTCGGCAGAGCAACACATTTTTTCACAACTTCGCTGGTGGATCATTGAGCACATTCTACATGATGGAAAAGGTAAATCACGCGATCAGTTATTACTGTATCGAGAACAGTGGTGGATTCACACTTTGGACACCGTTCAACCCCAGGGTCTCAATTTTAACATTGATTGGTCAGTGTGTACTTAATGTGGTCATCATTCAGCACCTGAGCTGGTCTTTAAAAATGGTGGCTTGCTCATTTAGAACGCATGCGCGGCATTCTTAGCCTGCCCGAAGAAGACACGGGTGATTAGAAGGTTGAAGTTTGTGAGCTGCGATACCGTCAGGTTTTAGTATTTTTCATATATGCTGTTTATATTCTAGATATTCCAGTAGCAGTTTTACAAGAGTATTACTTAGTTGTTAAAGATGTCATATCTTTTCATTTTTGTCATTAGATTATTATTTTCTAACCTGGTCCCTTGATAAACCCCGAGTGGAGAAACGCATAGGCGCCTTCAACATTGGCGTTGTCCCTTGATAAACCCTGAGTGGAGAAACGCATGGGCGCCTTCAACATTGGCGTTGGGACGTTGCCTTTCCTTTTATACACAAGGTTTGGCAAGTTTGTGTAAATCACTTTTGAATAAAAGAAAAAAGAAGAAAAAGAACCGGAGGACTGTGAAGCCTGAGACAGACTACAACATTTATTGAGCTAAGTTCATTTTTTCTTATTGAACTATTGAATCATTGGCCACAGTTTTATGGGTCTTTTAGTACTCCTACAAGCCGTTGATGTAATGCCCTTGCACATTCAAGAAACATATACAAAGTTTCTGTATAACATAGTGCTATGTGGGCAATTTTCTGAGGCTTAAGGAGCAACAAGTAAAATTGCAGAATAGTGATACTCAAGTGAATTGTTGAATGAATTTTGGTTGAAGTTGGACAGATAGAAGGACATCGGGGAAATGGAGATGGACTCTAATCCCCAGACAGATGCCGAAGTACAGATTGGCCAGTTACTGCCATGTCGGGAATCTCCATCCAAGCAGTAGTAGATGTAAATGTGTGGACAGAAAAACACACTGCAGCCCTGCAGATCTCTTCCATGGAGACCGAGCGTAAGTTGGCCACCAACATAACTATGGCTCAGATACTGTAAGCCATGACATGCCCATCAAAGCTCAGGCCTGCCTGGGCATAAGCAAAGGAAATGCAGTCTGCTAGCCAAACGTAAAGAGAGTCCTTGGAAAACGGCAGCCCCAAGCTTGCTGGGGTCAAAAGAAACAAAAAGCTGGATAGACTGTCTATTGTACTTTGTCCAAGTAGAAGGCCAAGGCCCACTTGCAGTCCAACAGGTGCAGCACCACCTCTCCCTTGTGAACATGAGGCCGAGGAAAAAAATGTTAGCAGCACTATGGCCTGACTGAGATGGAAATGAGGCTGAGTATGAAGAACCACTCTATTATGATGGAATCTGGTGTACGGCGGATGAACTACTAAAGCTTGAAGCTCACCTACTCAACATGCTGAAGTAATAGCAACGAGAAGCAAGACCTTCCAAGTCAAGAACTTCAGATGACAGAAACAGAGTGGTTCAAAGGGAACATTTATGAGCTGCATCAGTACCCTATTGAGGTCCCAAGCCACAACAGGGGGTTTGTATTGAGGCTTCAAGAGCAGCAGCACTCGCAAGGCTGTACTGAAATTGACTTTCCTTCTACACCACGATGGTAAGGTCCAATTGTGCTGAGATGAACCCGGACAGAGTTGGATTTAAGGCCTGAGTCAGAGAGGTATAGTAAATACTCAAGCAGTCTCCTTGTGGGATAGATAAAAGATTTAAGGCCTGGCAAACCTCCTCGTCAAGATCCTCCAGGAAGCTAACAGGACATCAGTGATACTGTCAGGCAGATTGAGCTCAGAGAGGCTAGCCTCTTAATATCCATGCCGTGAAGGCCAAGGACTGAAGGTTGGAATGTAGCATCCACTTGTCATCCTGCGATATTGCAATCTGGCACATGGCCGAGCAGGAGGGGGTTCCTGAGTGGACAGTTGTATCAGGAGAGGGAACCATAGTGTTTGGGCCCATACGGTGCAATGAGTATCATATCTCTGTCTGTATGGAGCATCAGGAGGGTCTTCATTATGAGAAGTATTGGAGAATAGGCATAAAGGAGACCCTTCACCCAGTGCAGAAGAGAAAGCATTGGAAGCCAGCCTGCCGTGAGAACCCACTCTGGAGCAGAAGTGATCCACTTGGGCTTTTTGCGACGTGGCGAACAGGTCTAGCCAAAAGATACAAGCCGCTATCTCCCTGTTCGGTATCCATTCATGTGGCTGAAGGACACGACTTAGTCTGGCAGATATGGGGCTCTCAGCTCTATCGCATGAGTGATGGCGAACTTCCACAACTTGATCGCCTCCCAGCACAGGAGATATGAACATCTACCCCACTGCTTGTTAATATAGAACATAGCGACATGATTGTTGGTCTGTACAAGGATAATTTAATTGGCAAGTCAATCTCAGGCCTGCAGAGCATTTGCTATGGCTCTCAACTCCAAGAGGTTGGTCTGGTGAAGACTTTCCTGAATGGACCAATCGCCTTGAATGTGGAAGCCATTGAGATGAGCTCCCCATCCCATTTTGGACGTGTCTGTCGTCAAGACCTTCTCGGGCGAAGCCTTCTGAAAGGGGAAACCTTTGAGCAAGTTCTGAGGAACTGTCCACCAATTCAGTGATTGGACCAGGGGATTGGTGACATACACCCAGATCCCACAAGCGGCCCATGGCCTGTGTCCACTGAGTCCGCAGAGTCCACCAAGTCTGCCGCATGTGAAGTCGTGCCAAGGGTGTAACATGCATTGCAGAGACCATGTGGCCTATGATGATTAACAGCTTGCGAGTCATTGCTCACCGAGTCAGCTGAGTGTCCCGTACCAAGGCTGTCATATAATGTGCATGCAGATCTATCTCATGCATATTCATTGTGGATATCCTGAAAACCTGACTGGCCTGGGGGTCCCAGAGGACTGGGCTGAGAACCACTGCTTTAGATCAAAGAAACATAACCTATCTCCTTTTTGAAGATACGGGAGCAGGGTGCCCAGAGAAATGACCCTGAACTTTTCTCTGACCAAGTGAGCGTTGAGGTCTCTGAGGTTCAGGGTAAGTCGGAATCCCCCCCTCCCCCCATTTTCTTGGGGATCAGAAAGTACCTGGGAGTAAAACCCCCGTTCTATTTGCTCCTGAGGTACGAGCTTGATGGCGAGATCAACCAAGAGGGTGGAGATTTCTCTCTGAAGTTGCTCCTCATGCAAAGGGTCGAGGTGATGTGCCCTCAGGGGCCAATTTGGAGGCAGCTCGAAGAAATGCAATCTGTAGCCGCCATGGATTATCTGCAGCACCCATGAGGCCGAGGTTATGAGGGGCCACCTTGGACCAAAATGCGTCAGCCTTCCCCCCCCCCCCCACTGGAGGGTTTCTCACTGGGTTCACTGGTATATTGGCTATGCTCTGAAGAAATCAGCCAAAACCTCGCTCTAGGCTTTGGCTGAGGGGCTGGCTGGGCCTTTTGAGGCTTCTCTCGGCATTGTTGTGGGTGAGGTGCCTGCTGCATCTATTGGAAGGTCTAGGCCCAAGGAAGTACCGACGCCTATGAGGTAATAGGTCTTTCTCCGACCTCCACCTTGATACCTCCCATGATATGCCAGTTCAGATGTGTGCCTTGAGAGCCTGGTAAGAGTGACATGTTGCTTTTCTATGATGCCAGCCTTCTCCTCTACCCGTTTACTGAACAGATTCTCTCCACAGCATGGCACATCTGCCAGTTTATTCTAAGCCAATTGTTCCAGGTCTGAGGACTGGAGCCAGGCGAGCCTCTGGGCCCCAATACGTAAGGCAGCAGTTCTCGATGCCGTTTTGCAGGTATCATAGGTCACCCGGATCATGAACGTCGAGCAGTCTTTGCTGTGGCCTACCAGGGTACGATACTACTCCAATTTCTCAGGAGGAAAAAATGGGGATAGGTCTGCGAGGTCATGCATGATGTCCTGGTAAGAGGTGATGTGGGCTACAAGCATGGAGCTTTGAAAACGCCCGAAAGAGTCCAACATCCGAGCTTCCCTTCCTGGGGGTGCCGAAGAATGAGTCTTGGTACTCTTGATCCTCTTAAGGGCAGACTCTACCACCAAGGAGTGGTGTGGGAGCTGAGGTTAATCGAAACCCGGAGCCTTTTGGACCCTATACATCAAGTACAATCTCCTACTACTGGCGGCACCATGAGGGGCTTTTTCCACCTCCTCATCTGCACCACTGCAAGATGCAGTGCATGGACACAGCCACCGCCTCTTTAGGTGCCGAGGAGTACTACAGGATCTCCGATTTTTCCACCCTGGGTTCATCCTCGGTCTCCAAGGAGAATGGTATGGCTTTGGCCTGACTCTACCTCCTGCTTCAAGAGGAATGGGAGTTCCTCCAAGCGTGACAATGCACCATGCCTGTCTAGATTTCCAGAATGCATCAGATGCCAAGACAATGGAGAGGGAAATTGGCTGGGCAGGAACTGGCATCTGGATCCTCTGATGCCCTGATGTTGAAGTCTCCGTTGGAGACAGGGCATGAGTTTCTGGGATCGGCTGCACAATGGCCAATGACTATGCTGAGGCCCCAGCTTGTT
Source organism: Ichthyophis bannanicus (assembly GCA_033557465.1). Classification (NCBI taxonomy): domain Eukaryota; kingdom Metazoa; phylum Chordata; class Amphibia; order Gymnophiona; family Ichthyophiidae; genus Ichthyophis; species Ichthyophis bannanicus. Next base: position 711,967,530 of record CM066033.1, on the reverse strand, counting down.
ATATTGTGTGGAGAGCAGCAAAGCCATGGCTGCCAATTCCGAAGGCAGAGGGGCCTGAGCAACCTCAACCGCTATGCCCTGCCATCTGTATAGGGGCATCAGCGGCTTGGCCTCAACTGGTGGAAGGCTGTCGATACCCCTGCGATACCCAGGAGGTTGAGCAGGTCTTCCGTCTGGGTACCTTTGCTGTCGACGTCCTATCTCAATGGACTCCTGCGTCAATACACAAGAACCTTTACCCAGTGCTCGGCACAATCATTCCTTGACTTCAATGGAAATGAGACTGGATCCCTCCTCACCAGGAGGCTGACTGATGACTCCAGGGCATGACAGATGCTCAAGCTCTAAGCTCGAGAGCTCCATGATGTCGATTCCCCACCCTCCTGCACAGCCTTCGAAGCCATGGGGAATGATGCCATTGGTGTCAAAGGCATTTGATTAAACTTTGGAGTGCCAAAAAGGGACTCACTGTTTCTCCCAACCCTTGAGGCCTCTCCTTATCATTTGCAGACACAAATCACATGAAGAGGGTTGGTGATCGTGTCTCAGGCATTGGAAGCACCAGTTGTGCTTTTCCATGACTGAAAGGGTACGGGCACTCTTGGCATATTTTTAAAAACCACTGGTCGGTTTTTGGAATATGTCGGGGAAAAATGGCTGTGGCAAAATAAAACAGCCCGATGGTGAAGGTAGGCCCGACCAGGGCACCACAGGTGCCACAAAAACTGTTCGAACAGGAAGAAAAGAAGTCATGAAGAGGAACCGCAACAGCAGGCAATAGCAAATATGAATATGTTTAGATCAGGACCCACCGCAGGGGAGGAAAAAAGTATACCAACAGAGTGACTTGGAACACATCAATGGGACTCTTTGGAAAATGAAAGCCTGAAGAAGATGGTGCCACCGCAGCAGGCAGAAAGGAGGCACGCAGGTGCAGTGGAGCCTCCCAAAAGCTTCCAATAGAAGTTGGGGAGCGTTCCCGCACATAACACCACCGGGTATGTCACCCATGAATGAGGGCTTACTTCCTGCTTGTCCACGGAAAAATAATCTTCAGGACTGAAAGGTGGAATATTTGCATTGGAATAGGGGGCCTGAAGTTACATCATCAGTATTATGGCTGGCAGGGAAAGCTGTTATATGGGGTCAATTATCACTTATGGAGCTGGTAAGAATAAAAAACAGGATAGAGGAATTCTGCATTTAATTTAAGTGGTACAGAGGCCCAACAGCATCATATAGCTGATATGACTCCTGAGAGTAAAGAAGAGTTAGATAGAGAATGTTGGCTGATTTGGGGCACTTGCTCCATGATCAGGCTGCAAACTCGTTACTTTATCATTAGTTTCAGTTATGTCATCATTGGAATAAAGCAGATAAGTTCCTGGCCTGGCTGGTGAAAGGCACATGGAAGTGGATATATGTGGCAAATTTAAAAGGGGCTTCAGGGAGAAGTATGTATCCTCTACGCCTACAACAGCAAATAGGTTTACAGATTATCATCAGGCCCTGAATGCACATAGGGAAGTAGACTGGCAGGAGCTTCAAGCTTTTTATTCAGATTTAGACTGGCCTACTTTCTCAGAAGAGCAAACAAGCAAACTGAATGTTTCCCCTGCTGAGGTTGACGTCAGGAAATACTTGAAAACACATCTATTTACTGAGTACTTTAATACCATACTACTCAAATAATTGTACAGGCTATTGCAGCATACAGACAATTGGTAAAACTCTAAGACTCTGTAATAGCTCAAACTCCCATGTAAATAGTTAAAATGTTATCTGTTATCTGTAAGCACTGTTGATAATAATTGACACTGTAAATAGTTCTGAGGAAAAGTTCCATGTAAGCAAAGTTATGTTCACTGTAAAGCGCCTTGAGAATCTGAAATGTTAAATAAATAAATAAAATAAATATGCAGCAATAAAGGGGCTAAAATTGGGACACACAGCTAAGCTGGACGGTTTGGGGCCAGAATTGTATGAACGTTTGGGGTCTGCCACAGTAGCCCCACTGCAAACCATGTATGACCATGCTCTGCAGGAGTTGGTGGTATTCTGATGAAACGAGCCAGGCACTGATCATTTTACTCCATAAGAAAGGGCGGAATCCCCAGGAGGTTGGATTGTATAGACCCATCTCCCTGATTAATGTTGATATGAAATTGTTTGCCTTTGTTTTGAATTAAATGGGGGTGATACTTCCAGGACTTATAAAGAATGAATAAGCGGATTTTTGTGTGGGGTCGTAGTGGTATCAAGAATATTCACAAACTGACAGAACTAATTCGCGCTCCGCTAAGGCTGCAAAGTTAGGATGCTTAAAGGGCCTTCAATAAAGTCATTTGGGAATATATGTTCCGAGCACTGGAAGAGTGGGGTATGGGGGGGGGGGGGGGGTACCATGCTAAGCATGGATATGCTTGTAATATTCTGGACCAAGTGCTAGAATCTTGGTTAACAGCCTCATCACAACTGTTTCCCTTGGGAGGGGGTGCCCCCTTTCTCCCTTGCTATTTATTTTGACCTTGGAACCTTTAGCAATGTACATCCACATGCTACCTGAGCAACAGGAGATTTCTATGGGAAAAGCAGATCTAAAAATCTGACTTTTCGCAGATGACATTCTCTTATTCCTTGAAGAGATTCAAGGGGGGGGGGGGGCAAACCGTAGTGGAATTGTTGAAGGAGTTTGGTAATGCTATGGTTGGATGGTCACCTTCCCAAGCAGTGGGTGGGATCTTCTCTATTCCGCTGGGAGAGAAGTTTAAATATTTAGGGGTGTGGATTCCATGAAGGAGAGGAGTAGCCGCCTTGTGCATAGAACACTGGCTTGGTAACCAAGTAACCAGGGTTCGATTCCCACTGGTACTCCTTGTGGCCTTGGGCAAGTCACTTAACCCTCCATTGCCTCCAAGAAAGGCCTAATACATATAACCAACCTCTACGAGTGAAACCAGAAACAATATCCCATACAAAAGGTCACTCACTAGATCCCTATATTAAACACCATGGTCATATTTTCACGGTGAACATTTACCCTAAAATTATGTTTTTTGTCGGATTGTCTGTCTCGAGGGCGTAGGAACACACTCATGTGACAGACCCTCCTTTTATTCAACTTTTTTAAAAAAGGTCAGTGCGACCAAGATATGCTTGAGGCTATAACCAGCCCATAGGACCAGCCCCTGCATAAATTAAATGTTATTTGTTATTTGCACAAAACTTGATTCTTCACGTTCAGAAAAAATCTGTAACCAAGAGAATGTTCAATACTTAGAAGGGATAACACTTAGCTGAGCCCGGAGAAATTCTAAAAAGCTGATAACGGCCTTGCTCCGACTAACGCTGTAGGCGTCCCACCATGATGAAACTCTGCGGGATCCACCAAGCCGGATATCCAAAGACTCAGTCAGGCCTCCTAATAGCTCCCAAACTGGCCCGCCGTTGTCGATCCCTTTTTAGACATACCAATTGTGGTTGGGTAATCCTGCGACACAAACCGTTGTGTTTCAAGCTCGCTGTGAAAATGGCTCTTTTCAAGCTGAACCTACCCAACTTCCTGTTCCGTCCGAACATGAATGACGTCATCACTACGTAGTAGAAATATATAGGAACACACGACGACATCTGTAACACAGACTGAAGCTCACGTCAATAACCACCATTCGATCTCCGTGTTCATTCCCAATGGAGTGACTGTGTGAAGGGTAAAAATCCAACGCTGCTCTCTTTGATGTAACAACGCTCGACGATCCCCTCCACGCTGAAGCGGGGGAACCATATCCAAAATTGTCCAACTGAGCTGTTCAAAAGTGTGGGAACATGACAAACAATGTTGGACCATAGGAGCAGTCTGTGTTCCAGTATTAATACGCGACTTATGTTCTTGCAATCGCTTACGAATCGATCGATTTGTCATTCCCACATAAAATAGCTTGCAGGGACACACAATTAAATAAACAACATGAGTGGATGTGCAATTGGTGACATGACGCCGAATATATCTTATCTGGGTGTGGGGATCTTCCCATTCTGTACCCCCAAAGGTAGTGGGACACATGTCACAAGTCCCACAAGCTTGATGCCTACCCAATGAACGCACTCCAGTATGGGTAGTAGTAGTGTGAACTACACGATCAGCAATATTGGCCCCCCGACGATAAGCTAACCACAAGGGTTTCTGAAAACATAAATGTTCGGCCTGGCAATCTGCTTCCGGTCACACTGCCAAGAAAACCCAGGAGCTTCTGGGTTGCCAGGAGTCAGCATTGACTCGAAGGCACACATTGCATTTTTGGATTCCATGAAATCTAGATTTGTCATATAAGCTGAATATTGCCGAGGTTGTAGAGGGAATGATTCAGCAGCTGGAGGTGTGGAAGGACCTACCAGTGCTCTTATTTGGATGTAGTGTGTTGTTTAAAATGATTGTCATGCCCAAACTATATCAGCTCCAGTCGCTCCCATGCTGGATGACCAGAGAAGATGTTTGTAAACTTCAAACGGTAGTGCAGAGATTTCTATGGAGGGGAGGCAACCCAGAATTGCACTGGAATAAATTGATCCTATTTGAGAAAGAGGTGGTTTCAGCTTGCAGGACCTCTACTTGTACAATATGGCCTCTCAATTGAGATTTATGTGGGAATAAGTGGGACATATTGTTCTGAAGGGACGATGGTGGGAATGTTGGTGTCCTAACACAAGAACATAAAATATGCCAAACTGAGTCAGACCAAAAGGTCCATGGAACTCATTATCCTGTTTCCAAAAGTGGCTAATCCATGTCACCAATACTTGTGTCAGGTTCCCAAAAGGTAAACAGATTCCCTGCTACTTATCCCAGGGGTAAGCAGTGGATTCCTCCAGTCTACTTTAATAATGGTTTATGGACCTTTCCTCCAGGAACTTGTCCAAACCTCTTTTAAACCCAGCTGTCCTTAATGCATAGGCTACAACTAGGGAAATTCACTGCTTACCCCGGGAAAAACATTGTGGTACCTGTGCATGTTTTTGGGAACCTGACAGGTATCATGTGACCTGGATTGGCCACTACTGGAAACAGGATATTGGGCTTGATGGACATTGGTCTGACCCAGAATGGCATTTCTGATGTTCTTATGTTCAACAAAGTTTAGTGGGGAGGGAACAGGGATGGGATGATTTTAGTGCAAGTTATGGTGACAGCCTGGTAGAATCTTTTGTTAAGTAAAAAACACAGCAGGGATATTCCTAGATCTCTTTTCCTACTCTTAAAGAGCGATGGTGAGTTTCTGAAAGGGTTAGAAGTGGGGATTTACAAGGGTGGACTTAGTGAAGACTACTTCCAGAGGAGAATCACAAATTATGTCTTTGAACAACTAAATGATTCTCATGCTTTAGGTAGGGCCTCTTTTTATGCCTATCTGTAGGTAAGGCATTATGTGGGTTCTAGAAACTGAAGAGAGAAGGATTGGGAGGTAGAGTGGGATCTAGTGGAGATGTGACCCTCTCAGGTCAGGAGATTCCATAACCCATTGTATGGCACAGAACAGAAGTGAAAAAGCCGATAGGTTGGTGTTTTGGAACTTGCCACAGTATTGGAGTCAGATATTAAGTACAGAAGTCATTCAGAAGGATGTTCAAATAGCGGAGGGGGGGGGGGGAACACTGGATGACAATTTTCAGGAGATGCTATTTAAAATTCTGCACTTCTGCCATATTGACATGGAGAAGTGGTTTAAGATCAGATTTGCAGAGTCTGCTGCATACATTACATGTCAAGAGGAAACAAGCAATCTGATACACTGCTTTGTGCTATGTTCGGAAATGCAGCATTTATGGGAGGATGAATGTGCATTGCTGAAGCATAGTGTAGATGTGGATGTGTCTTAGCAAAGGACATCTTGCTCTTGCAGGGTGTGACTGCATAGGCAATATGGAAAAGGAGCAAGCAGATGTTTATAAATATGGGCCTGCTTGTCATCTGGAAATGTATATTAGCCCAGAAGATACAGCCATCTCCAATGTGGATCAACAGCTGGACTGAATGAAAGAATGCATACAGCTGGAGAGAATGATTGTGTTGTATGCAGACAAGAATGCATCAGATTCATTGTAGATGCTTGGCAAGGTCTCTTTGATCTCTCAAGTGATGTACAACAGCTACTGTGTTGTCTATCTTGACTAAACTGTAAGCTCTGATGAGCAGGGACAGTCTTTTACATGTGTCTGTGCAGCGCTGCGAATATCTTCTAGCACTATACAAATGTTCAGTAGTAGTACTAGTCGTAGTAGTAGAGTTTGACTGGGAGGTGGGAGGGCGGGGAAAAGAGTAGTTACTCACCTGTAACAGGCGTTCTCCAGGAGCAGCAGGAATCAGTCCTCACATATGGGTGACATCGACGTCGATGGAGCCCCCATGCGGAGCATTTCACCAGCTTTCTAAGAAAGCCTTTGGGAATACACCCACGCATGCGCGGTCCCCTTCCCGCCCAAAGGTGCCATCTTGCTCAGTCAGATGACATAGCTAAAAGACAGCACAAAAAACAAATGAACTATGTACAACTGCAACTCCCAGGGGAGGAGGGAGGGTTGTGAGGACTGATTCCTGCTGCTCCTGGAGAACACCTGCTACAGGTGAGTAACTATTCTTTCTCCAGGATCAAGCAGGAAGTCAGTCCTCACATATGGGTGACTCCAAAGCTCTGGGCTACCAGGAATCCAGGCTGAAAAATAGAGCTCCCTTTGTGAAGCCTCAGCAACAGGGAAATAATTTCACTGAGAAGAGAACCCAGCGGTAGCCCAACAAGAGGGCTGGAGGGCAGGAGTTGCCTAAACCTCAAAGAGATTCCGGAGTACTGCCTGACCAAAAGCACTGTCCCTACGGGACTCCCTCTCCAGGCAGTAGTGGGCTGCAAAAGTCTGGCTTGAGGACCAAGTTGCAGCCCTATAGATGTCTGCCAACGGTACAGAACGGAGATGAGCTACTGATGCAGCCATTGCCCGGACACGGTGGGCTGTGACTCGACCCTGCAAGGGAAGGTCTGCTGCCCTGTAAGCCCAGGTGATACAGTCCGCCACCCAAATGGACAAGGTACGCTTGGAGACAGGCAACCCCAAGTTGTTTGGGTCAAAGGAGATGAAGAGCTGAGTAGCCTTCTATGACCCTTAGTACGCTCAATGTAGAAAGACAAGGCCCTTCTACAGTCCAGGAAATGCAGGACTTCCTCAGCCCGGCTGGCATGGGGCCTAGGGAAGAAAGTTGGAAGAACCACCTCCTGATTGAGGTGGAAAGAGGAGACTACCTTCGGGAGGAACTTAGGATGAGTCCTAAGGACTATCCTGTTCCTATAGAAACGAGTGTATGGCCTGTCACAGACCAGGGCTTGAAGTTCACTCACTCGTCTGGCCGAGGTCAGTGCCACTAGGAAAAGAGCCTTCCAAGAAAGGAAGCGGAGAGGACACGTAGCCATCGGCTCAAAGGGAGGGCGAGTAAGCTGCTGCAAGACCACATTCAACTCCCACTCAGGAGCTGGTGGACGGAGAGGAGGCTTTAGCAAGAGCAAGCCTCTGAGGAACCTGATCACCAAGGGGTGAACTGATAGTGCCCTTCCACCTGTGAGTGGTGGGCTGCCAGAGCAGAAAGGTGCACCCGAACAGAATTGGACTTAAGACCCTGATTAGACAAGTTCAGCAGGTACTGAAGCACCACTGGCACAGGACAGGAGAAAGGGTTCTCCTGGTGTTTATCACAACACAAGGAGAACCGCTTTCACTTCAGGGCATAGGTCTTTCTGGTGGATTGCTTCCTAGAGGCCAAGACCACCTTTTCAACTTCTTGAGGCAGGCCCCAGGGGGCCAGCACTACCCTTGCAGCTTCCAGGCCATCAAATTGAAAGTTTTGAGATTGGGGTGCAGAAGGGAACCCTGATCCTGAGAAAGAAGATCGGGTTGCAACCCCAGAGGGAGTGGGGTGTCCACCGCCAGCTGTAACAGAAGCGGGAACCAGGGCTGTCTCGGCCATCTGGGGCCTACCAATATGACTGAGGCCCTGTCCCTTAGAATCTTGAACAAGGTTCAGGCCACCAGGGACGTGGGAGAAAACGCATACTGAAGGCCCTTGGACCATGATATCAGGAAGGCATCTGCTGCGAATCTCGTGGGATGCGGTTGCCTGGAGCAGAACTGAGGCAGCTGCAGGTTCAGGGGACTGGCAAAGAGGTCTATGGATGGAAGTCCCCACTTCAGGAAAATGTTCTGAACCACCAAAGGGTGCAGTTGCCATTCGTGAGGCTGTAGAACCCTGCTCAATCTGTCTGCCAGGAAATTTTCCTGGCCAGGAAGATAGACTGCCCTGAGCAGCATATTGTGTTGAAGTGCAAAAGAGCATAGGGTCTGTGCCTCCTGACACAGGAGCCTGGACCCCGTGCCCCCTTGTTTGTTCACATAGATCATCGCCACCTGGTTGTCTGTCTGCACCAAGACAGATTGGTGGGCCAGGGTGTGAGAGAAGGCCTTGAGGGATAAGCGTATCGCCCTGAGTTCCAGGAGATTGATTTGTTGTGTGGCCTCCCAAGGAGACCACAGGCCCTGTGTGCACTTGTCCAGACAATGTGCACCTCAGCCCTGCAAGGAGGCATCGGTTGTGAGTACCACTGTGGAAACAGGTACCTGAAAAGGAATTCCCTGTAGAAGGTTGGGGGAGTGCAGCCACCACTGCAGGGAGTGCAGGAAGGGTTTGGACACCCTTACTTTGTCTCTTAGGCTTCCTGTAGCCTGCTTCCACTGAGTCCTGAGACACCACTGTGCAGGCTTCGTGTGCAGGCGGGCAGTGGGGGTCACATGCACTGTTGAAGTCATGTGGCCCAGGAGCCTTAGACAAAGTCTGGCGGATACCAGTGGGTTGCCTAGAAACCGGCTGGCCAAGTCCATTAGCCTTCCCGCTCTGTCTTCTGGCAAGTAAGCTTTTGCGTGCAGGGAGTCTAACCATGCCCCTATGAACTCCAGGGTTCTGGGAGGGGAGCAAAGTGGACTTTGTGAAGTTTATGACAAAGCCTAGCTGTTGCAGGAGAGACACAGTACGGAGGGTGGCTTGCCTGGCCTCCTGGAGAGTCTGACCCTTGATGAGCCAGTCGTCCAGATAGGGGAAGAAAAATATACCCTGGTTTCTCAAGTAGGGCGCCGCCACCACCACCAGGCACTTTGTGAAGACCCGTGGGGCGTAGGTTAGGCCAAAGGGCAGTACTCGGTACTGAAATTGGTTTCCTCCTACCACGAACCTTAGGTATTTTCTGTGGTCTGGATGAATGAGGATGTGAGTGTATGCATCCTTCAGATCTAAGGAGCATAGCCAATCTCCCTGCTGGAGGTAGGGCAGCAGTGTTCCAAGAGTAAGCATCTTGAACTTTTCCTTTTCCAAGAATTTGTTGAAATTTCTCAAGTCCAGAATGGGCCAGAGACCTAGAGGTTCTCTTTGGCACAAGAAAGTACCTGGAGTAGAAGCCCTGTCCCAGCTGGTGGGGAGGTACAGGCTCCACCGCCCTGTCTTGAAGACGACCTTGCAGTTCCTGGAGAAGGAGTTCCTGATGCAGAGTAGGTCTTGGAGGCTCCCCTGGGAAATAGGAGGGGGGTACTTGATTGAAATGGAGCAGATAGCCCTTCTGGACTATGCTCAGTACCCAAGCATCTTTTGTGATGGGCGGCCACTGGTGGGCAAACAGGGCCAACCGACCTCTCATGCTGAGATGGGCCAGCAGAGGTAGAGAGGCTATGCAGTGGGAGTCAAAAACCCCCTCCCTGCTGAGTAGGAGCAGGAGCTGGAGGCTTGGGGGCTTTCTGCCTATGGGGCCCATGTCCCTGCCCCTGCCCCTTGGCCTGCTGAACCTGTTGGGGAGCTAGGGAGGCCTGATAATGAGGGAAAGGTTTGTAGGCAGATGCCTTCCTCGGGTAAAAGGTCTTTTTCCCCGAGCCCTTCTTCTTATGAAAAGGGGCAGAAGTTTTTCTGGACAACCATGTCCTTGTCAGAGTCTCAGTCTCGAGCTCAGCGGCCTTTTCGGCCATGGGCTTGCCGAAGAGGTTTTCACCCCGGCATGGGACATCGATCAACTTGTCCTGTACCCATGGCTCGAGGTCCGATGACTGCAGCCATGCCTGGCATCGAGCACCGATGCCGGCTGCCGCTATGCGGGCCAAAGCCTCGAAGCCATGGACACGGCAAGCAAACATTGAGCCCTGGAAGCACTTTCTGCCGATGGCATCTAGGCTTCGGGCCTCCCTGCCGGGGGGCACCGCAGAGTGCATCTTCTGGCTCTTCAGACGATGCATGGCCGATTCCACAACCATAGAATGGTGCGGCAGCTGCGCCTTCTGGAACCCAGGGCTCTTTCGGACTCGATACATGGAATCAATCCGCTTGCTCAAAACCGGCACCAAGGCCGGTGCCTCCCACATTCAGAAGAGGAGCTGTTCCAGCATCGGAGGAACCGGCACAGTAAAGGCCTCCCGCGGGGGAGAGTCGTACTGTAGAGCATCGAGCTCTTCGGCTCGAGGTTCCTCCTCGGGATCCGCAGGAACATTCAAAGCCTTGGCCATGTCCCTGACAAACTCCGAGAACCGGGTGTCCTCAAGTGGAGACCTACTCCGGGGCTCGGACTGCGGTGAGTCCGAAGGGACACACCGAGTCCGAAAGGTATTGGGGGACTCCTCGTCTTCCGTCTCCCACGCAGACTCATCCAAGGAAGAGTCGAGGGGCTCCGACCGCGCGGGCTCCGGCAACACCTGCCCCGACACCGGGGCCATCGACGCCCTTGGTCCCGAACGGGAGGTCGAGGGAGACCACGACGGAGTCCAGACTCGGGCCTTCATGGCTTCGAGAACCGGCTCGGTCTCCGGGGTCGACTTAGACGTCGACGTCCCAGTGGTCGGGGCAGATGCACCAGTCAGGCCGGCCATCAGCACCCGCTGCTGATCCATGAAGGCAGACAGTCTGCACTGCAAGGCTGTCAGCCTGAGTCCAAGCTCAGGAGACTCAGGAGCCACCGACTCGGGCCCCGGCAGCGCCGGGCCTGACGTCAGCTCCCTGGGAGGAGAGTCCTCGAGGACAACAGGACTTACATGCTCAACGGACTCCGGCTCTACGTGGGATACCTTAGTTGGCTTCTCCAGCTCCAAAGGACCGGGTCGGCAGTCAGGGGTCCGAGACCTGGCCCTAGAGGAACCAGGGGCATCCTCTGATGCTGCCCTCACGAGCTTTCTCTTCCTCTTATGCTCCTGACTGGGGGACCCCCTTTCAGAGGAACCCCGACGAAGCTTGGGGTCCGACTCCCGAGATGTAGAGACCTCTGACGAGGTCCGGGCTCAACCGGAGGCAGAGTCAGAAAAAATTCTCTCCTTCTGATGCTGCCGGCTTCTGAGTGCCTTAGTGGACATCTTTCTACATGGGACACAGACCTTGGGATCATGGTCCGGCCCGAGGCAACGCAGGCACAGCAGTCGTGTGTGTCAATAAGAGACATGAACTTCTTACAACGATCACACTTTTTAAAACCACTGGAGGCCATCGGGGGAAAAAAGGGCCCCAGCGAGGTTAAAAGACCGGCCCTCCAGGGAAAAGGAAAAAGAGCGCGAACGCGTGCCACGAAGGGCAAAAAAACGAAAAAAAAGAGATTGGTTCGATACCGGCGTACCGAACCCAGGCGGGGAGGGGAACTGGCGTCAAACCGGACAAAAGAGCGAAAATCGCAGAAAAAAAAGCAAACTTTTCCAAGTGACATGGACTCACGTCCGTTGGGCTCCACGGAAAAAGAAAGACTGAGCAAGATGGCACCTTTGGGCGGGAAGGGGGCCGCGCATGCGTGGGTGTATTCCCAAAGGCTTTCTTAGAAAGCTGGGGAATTGCTCCACATGGTGGCTCCATCGACGTCGATGTCACCCATATGCGAGGACTGACTTCCTGCTTGGTCCTGAAGAAGCATAGTTCCTCACCTGTGGCGGGTGTTCTTTCTTCATGAACAGCAGGAATAAGTCCTCATGTATAGGTGACATCCCCCCGACGAAGCCCTGCAAGGGAACGCTCCCCAGCTTCCACCAGAAGCTTTTTGGAGCCTCCATTCTGCATATGCGCCTGCCTTCCCGACCGCTGCAACACCATCTTATCCTCAGTAGAATACAAAAGCTAGTAGCCAAAAACTCCTCCACGGGGAGATGGGAAGGTTGTGAGGACTTATTCCTGCTGTTCATAGAGAACATCTTCTACAGGTAATTACGCTTTCTCCGTGAACAAACAGGAAGAAGTCCTCATGTATGAGACTCCCAAGCTACAGGCTACCGAACAAGAAAATAGCCCAGCCGGGGCAGTAAGAACTGGAAGAAACAGCATGCATGATCCCTCTTCAGGACTCAACCAATTCCATATCCACAGCATATATCAACATGAGAACTACTTTTCTGGTACATAAGAACATAAGATATGCCATACTGGGTCAGACCAAGGTCCATCAAGCCCAGTATCCTGTTTCCAACAGTGGCCAATCTAGGTCATATGTACCTAGCAGTTTCCCCAAAAGACATAGGTTCCACAATGCTTGTACTGGGTCAAGCATTGATATCCTGGGTCCCTTCTTAATGATGGTTTATGGACTTTTCCTCCAGGAACTTGTCCAAACCTTTTTTTAAACCCAGCTACACTAACAGCCTTTACTACATCCTCCAGTAACAAATTCCAGAGTTTGATTACACGTTGAGTGAAAAAATATTTTCTTTTATTAGTCTTAAATAGTTTACCCTGTAGCTTCATTGCATGTCCCTAGTCTTTCTATATTCTGATAATGTAAACAATCGATCTATGTTTACCCGTTCCACTCCCTCATTAATTTATAGACTTCTATCATATCTCCCATCAGCCGTCTCTTTTCCAGGTTAAAGAGCCCTAATCTTTTTAGCCTTTCTTCAAAGGAGTATCCTTCCATCCCCTTTACCATTTTGGTGGCTCTTCTCTGAACCTTTTCTAAAATCTCTATATCCCTTTTAAGATACGGCAAACAGAATTGCACACAATATTCAAGGTGCGGTCTCACCATGGACGATAGGAAGGGCTGGTGGGAATGAGCTGAACCTAAGTTCCAAACAGATGTCGGAGTATGGCTTGGTCAAATTTACTGTCATGGCAGGAATCCCCATCCAGGCAGTAGTGGGATGGAAAGATGTGAACAGAGGACCACGTGGCAGCCCTGCAAATTTCCTCATGGACACTAAGCGCAGATTGGCAACAGAAGCAGCCATGGCCCAAACATTGTGGGCTATGACAATACCCTCAAGGCTCAGTCCTGCCTGAACATAGGCAAAGGATATGCAATTCAGTATCCAAAGGGACAGCCTGCAATTGGAGACAGTCGGGCCCAGCTTGTAGTGGTCATAGGAGACAAACAGCTGCATAGAACGGCAGTGCGGACTGGTCTGCTCAAGGTAAACGGCCAGTGCATATTTGCAGTTGAACATGTGCAACTGGGCCTCCGTCCTATTGACATGAGGCCAAGGAAATAAGGTGGGCAGTATGACCAAAATATTAAGGTGGAAAGCAGAGATCACCATGGGCAAGAAGGTTGATGCAGAGCACCATCCAGTTAGCGTAGTTACTCACCTGTAACAGGTGTTCTCTGGGGACAGCAGGAATCTGTCCTCACATATGGGTGACATCGGCACCAACGGAGCCTTCGCTGAAGCATCCCCTCAGCTTTCAAAGAAAGCATGGTACCCTTCCCACCCAAGGGTGCCATCTTGTTCAATCAGATGACATAGCTAAAAAACGGCAAAAATAAATGATGGTACAGTAGCAACTCCAAGGGGAAGAGGGAAGGTTGTGAGGACTGATTCCTGCTGCCCCGGAGAACACCTGTTACAGGTGAGTAACTACGCTTTGTTCAGGAACAAGCAGGAAGTCTGTCCTCACATATGGGACTACCCAGCTACAGGCTACTGAAAACGCATAGCAAAAACAGGGCTCCCACGAGGAGAGCCGCAAGCAGCAACAATTGAGTACGTAGACACAGACCACAGTAGGACCCGTGTCCGATGATACCAGCGCTCCAATAGCCTGAACACAGAAGGGTCAGAGGGTAGGAGCTTCCTAAACCCCAAAAAGGTTACGGAGCATGGCCTGGCCAAAGGTACTGTCCCGTCAGAACTCTCTATCCAGGCAGTAATGGGCAGCGAAAGTATGGACTGAAGACCAGGTGGCGGCCCAGCAGATGTCCACTAACGGGACAGAGCACAAGTTTGCCACCGAAGCCACCATGGCCCGGACATGGTGCGCCGTAACGCGGCCTTCCAGTGGGAGAATCGCCTGCCCATAGGTAAAGGCGATACAGTTCGCCACCCATGTGGACAGCATATGCTTGGTCACCGCCTCCCCCAGCCTACTGGGGTCGTAGGAGATGAAAAGCTGAGAAGCTTTGTGGTGGCCTTGGGTGCGTTGGATATAGAAAGATAAGGCCGTCTTACAATCCAATGTGTGAAGGACCGTCTCCGCCCAACTGGAGTGAAGTCTTGGGAAGAAGGTAGGAAGCACTACTTCTTGATAAGGTGGAAAGCAACATTACCTTCGGCAGGAACTTGGGGTGCATGCGAAGCACCACCCTGTTATTGTAGAACCTGATACAGGGCGCTTCTGCCACAAGGGCCTGGAGCTTGCTAACTCTGCGAGGGGAAGTGAGTGAAACCAGGAAAAGCACCTTCCGAGAGAGGTAGCGAATGTGGCAAGTATCCAGAGGCTCCAAGGGCGGGTGAGTGAGCTGCTCTAAGAACACTGAGGTCCCATTCGGTTGCCAGAGGGCGAACCGGGGGTTTTGACAGGAGCAAGCCCCAAAGGAAGCAGGTCACCGAAGGTTGGACCAAGAGGGGCTTACCATCCACCAGGTGGTGGTGCGCCGCCAGGGCACAAAGGTGCACTTGGATGGAGTTAGACTGGAGCCCGGTTTGGGAGAGGTGGAGAAGGTACTGCAATACCAAAGCCACCAGGCAGGAGAAGGGATCATCCCCCTGATCGGCACACCAAACGGAGAACCTGCACCATTTGAGAGTGTACGCCTTCCTAGTAGAGGTCTTGTGAGAGGCCAGCAGAATGTCTTCGACCTCAACCGGAAGGTTGAGGGGGGGCGAAGTCAACCTCTCAGCAGCCATGCTGTCAACGAGAGGGATCCCAGGTTGGGGTGCAAGAGAGAGCCCCCAGTGCCCAAGGGGATGGGGGCCTCCACTGTCAACTGCAGAAGCAGCAGTAACCACGGCTGCCTTGGCCACCTGGGAAGCTATCAGGATGAGCGAGGCCCTGTCGCGGAGGGTCCTGAACAAGGTCTTGGTGATCAGCGTCATCGGAGGGAAGGTGTACATGAGGCCTTCTGACACGAGACTAGAAATGCATCCGCTGCCACCCTGGAGGGGTGGGCCTGCCGGGAACAAAAGCAGGGCAACTGAAAGTTGTCCGGACTGGCAAACAAGTCCATCACGGGTTCCCCCAAAGAGCCGGAAAAGCCAACTGGCTATTCTGAGGTCCAGTTGCCACTCGTGCAGCTGAAGAACTCTGCTGAGCTTGTACTCAAGCAGAGACCCAGTGCTTCCTGGCAAAGGACACAGGACCCCGTGCCCCCTTGTTTGTTCACGTAGAACATTGTTACCGGGTTGTCCGTCTGGACCAGAACCGGTTGGTAGCACAGGTGGTGACAAAAAACCCTGAGCGCGAGGTGTATGGCTCAGAGCTCTAGGAGGTTGATTTCCTAGGTGCTCTCGTCTGGCGACCAGGTGACCTGAGTACGAAGGGTTCCACAGTGGGCTCCCCAGCCGAGCAGGGAGGCGACCATGGTGAGGAGTGGCTTGAGGTCTGGACGGGCATACCCGCTTCTCTAGGTGTTGGGGCGACTGCCACCAGACCAGGAATCTGCCAAATGGTGGGTCACCGCAACCCTGTCTTGGAGATTGCCTGTAGCCTGAGGTTACTGGTCCCTGACACCACTGCGCCGCCCTCATGTGGAGGTAAGCGTCTGGGTTGACGTGGACTGTGGGGGCCATGTGCCCAAAGAGATGCAGAAGGGGGTCAGGCAGGTGCTGTATGTCTCGAGCCAGAGATCTGAGATGATCGGCCCGGTCCTTGGGCAGGAAGGTCTTCGCCTGAAGGGTATCGAGCTTTGTCCAGATGAACTCCAGGCATTGTGTCAGGAGGTGGTGAGACGGGGTAATTTATGACGAAGCCCAAGTGTTGTAAAACCTGGATGGTGCAGGCGGTGGCCTGCTGCACCTCAGAGGCTGTGCCACCCTTTATGAGTCAGCCATCCAAGGTAGAGAAACAAGAAGACCCCTTGGAGCCTGAGGAAGGCGGCCATGACCACCAGGCATTTTGTGAAGGCCCTCGGGGCAGAGGCTAGGCCGAAGGGAAGCACCCTGTATTGAAAGTGTTTGCCCCCTACCACAAACTGCAGGTATTGCCTGTGGTTGGGGTGGATAAGGATATAAGTATCCTTGAGGTCTAAGGAGCATAGCCAATCTCCCTGCTGGAGATATGGCAGCAATGTTCCAAGGGAGAGCATCTTGAACTTCTCCCTCACCAGGAATTTGTTGAGATTGCGCAGGTAGAGGATGGGCCTTAGGCTCCTGTCCTCTTTGGGACAAGGAAGTATCTGGAGTGGAACCCTTTGCCCCTGAGGTGGTGGGGCACCGGTTCCACCGCTTTGTTCTTGAGAAGACCTGCCAACTCCTTCAGGAGAAGGTCCCGGTGGAGGGGAGACTTGAGGGGCTCTCCCGAGAAATAAGAGGGAGGTGTCTGAGTCAGGTGGAGGAGGTAACACTCCTCGACTACCCTCAGTGCCCAAGAATCGGTGGTGATGGGCATCCACCTCTGGGTATAGAAGGCCAGACGTCCCCCTGTGGGCTGATGATCTCCTTGGGGTAGAGAGGCTATGCTCAAGGAGTCAAAAACTCCCACCAGCTGGGCTGGGGCCAGTGTCTGGGGTTTTGAAGCCTTCTGCTTAAGCGGGCCGTGCCCATGTCCCTTGGCCTGCTGACCCTGTGGGGGAGCTGGGGAGGCCTGATAAGGTGGGTAGTTTTGGTAAGCAACCCCCTTCTTCGGGTAAAAGGGCTTTTTACCCGAGCCCTTCCGTCGGGGCAGTAGTCGTCATGAACTCGGTCTCCAGCTCGGCAGCCTTGTTGGTCATGGGCAATGTTCCCTCTAATTTTCTGTAGGCTGTATGCGCATAAAATATCAGCTGTGCAGCTTTTGAAGGAAGGTTAAATTTTTGTGCGCCACATAACGACACTCGGAGTTATATACTTTAAAATTTGACTACACGTCAGAATACAGTATTTACACCACATTGATTGCACTAGAAAATATTGTAGAACTTGTGAAAACCATAAATACACAACAACTTTTAAATTTTAAGATGTCTGTGTTGTTTTCTATCAAAATCAGAACCATAATTTTTGTGCGCTCTGTTGTAAAGTATGTGCGCTCGCTCGGCAAGGTGTGTGCGCGCGCACAGCTTAGAGGGAACAGTGGTCATGGGTTTGCCAAAGAAGTTCTCCCCTTGGTATGGGACATCGACCAATTTGTCCTGAACTCACTGCTGAGGTTGGACGACTGAAGCCAAGCCTGATGGCGTGCACCGATGCCCACCGTAGCTACCCAGGCTGCCGACTCTATACCGTCATAGGCTGCTCAAGACATAAATTTAGAGCACTCATGGACAGCCTTGGACAGGCTCTTGAACCACTGCAAAGGTTCCTCGGAGAGACCAGTCGAGAACCCGGTGAGTTCCTTCGCCAGGTCTCTCAAGTAGATGCCCATGTACAGCTGGTAGGTCTGGACCTGGCAGATGAGCATCAAGGCCTAGTAGTACTTTCTGCTGAGGGCATCCAAGTTGTGGACCTCCCTGCCAGGGGGCACTGAGAAATGCATTTTCTGGCTTTTCAGCCGATGCATGGCGAACTCCACTACCATGGAATTGTGCAGCAGTTGTGACTTCTGGAAAGAGTAGTTACTCTCCTGTAACAGGTGTTCTCCAGGAGCAGCAGGAATCAGTCCTCACATATGGGTGACACTGACGCCGATGGAGCCCCTGCGGAGCATTTCCCCAGCTTTCTATGAAAGCCTTTGGGAATACTGCACGCATGCACGGTCCCCTTCCCGCCTAAAGGTGCCATCTTGCTCAGTCAAATGACAGCTAAAAACAGCACACAAAATATAAAATAAACTATGTACAACTGCAAATCACAGGGGAGGAGAGAGGGTTCTGAGGACTGATTCCTGCTGCTCCTGGAGAACACCTGTTACAGGTGAGTAACTACTCTTTCTCCAGGACCAAGCAGCAGGAAGTCAGTCCTCACATATGGGTGACTCCCAAGCTCTGGGCTACCAAGGAACCCAGGCTGAACAAGAGAACTCCCTCTAGTCCCAGCATCAAAGAAAGGCTTTTTACTGAAAGAACCTCCACCGGTAGCCCAACGGAGGGCTGGAGGGAAAGAGTTGCCTAAACCTCAAAGAGATTCCGGAGTACTGCCTGGCCAAAAGCACTGTCCCTACGGGACTCCCTCTCTAGGCAGTAATGAGCTGCAAAAGTCTGGCTTGAGGACCAAGTTGCAGCCCTGCAGATGTCTGCCAACGGTACAGATCGGAGATGAGCTACTGAGGCAGCCATTGCCCTGACACGATGGGCCGTGACCCGACCCTGCAAGGGAAGGTCAACCGCCCTGTAAGCCCAGGTGATACAGTCAGCCACCCATATGGACAAGGTATGCTTGGACACAGCTAACCCCAAATTATTAGGGTCAAAAGAGATGAAGAGCTGAGTAGCCCTTCTATGTCCTTGCGTACGGTCAAGGTAGAAGGATAAGGCCCTTCTACAGTCCAGGGTATACAGGACCGCTTCAGCCTGGCTTGCATGAGGCCTAGGGAAGAATGTTGGAAGAACCACCTCTTGGTTGAGGTGGAAGGAGGAGACAACTTTAGGGAGGAACTTTGGATGAGTCCTAAGGACTACCCTGTTCCTATAGAAGCGGGTGTAAGGCCTGTCACAGACTAGGGTCTGAAGCTCACTCACCTGTCAGGCCAAGGTTAAGGCTACTAAGAAGAGTGTCTTCCAGGAAAGGAAGCGGAGAGGACAAGTAGCCATCGGCTCAAAAGGTGGGCGAGTCAGTTGCTGCAAGACCACATTCAACTCCCACTCAGGGGCTGGAGGATGGACAGGAGGCTTGAGCATGAGCAAACCTCTGAGGAACCGGGACACCAAGGGGTGAACCGATATAGAGTTTCCCTCCACCAGTGAGTGGTGAGCTGCTAGAGCTGAGAGGTGGACCCGAACAAAATTGGACTTAAGGCCCTGATTGGATAAATGTAGCAGGTACTGAAGCACCACTGGTACAGTACAGGACAAAGGATCTTCTGTACGCAGCTGACACCACACA
Source organism: Ichthyophis bannanicus (assembly GCA_033557465.1). Classification (NCBI taxonomy): domain Eukaryota; kingdom Metazoa; phylum Chordata; class Amphibia; order Gymnophiona; family Ichthyophiidae; genus Ichthyophis; species Ichthyophis bannanicus. The sequence continues at coordinate 711,948,105 of CM066033.1, read as the reverse complement.
GAAAACCTCTTCTACTTCAGGGCATAGGTTTTTCTAGTAGACTGCTTTCTAGAGGCCAGGACAACCTCTTCAACTTCAGGAGGTAGGCCCCAAGGAGCCAAAACTACCCTTGCAGCTTCCAGGCCATCAAATTGAGAGATTTGTGATTGGGGTGCAGAAGAAACCCCTGGTCCTGAGACAGAAGGTCGGGCTGCAACCCTAGAGGTAGTGGAGTGTCCACTGCTAGCTGAAGCAGAAGTGGAAACCAAGGTTGTCTCGGCCACCTGGGGGCTACCAGAAGGACCGAGGCCTGGTCCTTTAGAACTTTGAACAGGGTTCGGGCCACCAGAGGCGTGGGAGGAAACACATATAGGAGGCCTTGGGACCAGAAAATCAGAAAAGCATCTGCTGCTAGTCTCAGAAGATGCGGTTGCCTGGAGCAGAACTAGGGCAGCTGTCTTTTCAGGGGACTGGCAAAGAGATCTATGGATGGAAGTCCCCATCTTAGGAAGATCTTCTGAACTACCAAGGGATGGAGCTGCCAGTCGTGTGGCTGCAGAATTCTGCTCAACCTGTCTGCTAGGTAATTGTCCTGGCCAGGGAGATAAACCGCCTTGAGCAACATGTTGTGCTTGAGCGCAAACAAGCAAAGGTCCTGCGCCTCCTGACAAAGGAGCCTGGGCCCAGTGCCTCCCTGTTTGTTCACATAAAACATGGCTACCTGGTTGTCTGTTTGCACTAAAACAGACTGGTGAGCCAGGGTTGGAGAGAAAGTCTTGAGGGCTAAGCGAATAGCTCGAAGCTCCAGTAGATTGATCTGCTGCTGGGCCTCCCAGGGAGACCACAGGCCCTGAGTGCACTTGCCCAGACAGTGTGCTCCCCATCCCTGTAGAGAGGCATCGGTGGTCAATACAACTGTGAACCCAGGTGGCTGAAAAGGCATCCCTTCCAGTAAGTTGGGGGGATGCAGCCACCAAAGTAAGGAGTGCAGGAATGGTCTGGACACCCTTACTCTGTCTCTGAGGCTCCCTGTGGCCTGCGACCACTGAGTTCTGAGGCACCATTGCGCAGGCCTCATGTGAAGCCTGGCATGGGGTGTGACATGCACTGTCGAAGCCATGTGGCCCAGAAGCCTCAGGCAGAGCCTGGCGGAGACCAGTGACCTGCTGAGAAACTGGTTTGCCAAGGTCATCAGTCTTTGAGCTCTGTCTTCTGGCAAGAAAGCTTTTGCCTGCAGAGAGTCTAGTCTTGCCCCTATGAACTCTAAGTTTTGGGAGGGGAGCAAAGTGGACTTTGCGAAGTTTATGACAAACCCCAGATGCTGCAGCAGAGAAATCATTCGGAGGGTGGCTTGCCTGGCCTCCTGGCACGTCTGACCCCTGATGAGCCAGTCGTCCAGATAGGGGAAGACAAAGATACCCTGATTTCTCAAGTACGCCGCTACCACTGCCAGGCATTTGGTAAAGATTCTGGGGGCGGAGGTGAGGCCAAATGGCAGCACCCTGTACTGATAATGGTTTCCTCCCACAATGAACCTGAGGTACTTTCTGTGGTCTGGATGAATAAGGATGTGAGTGTACACATCCTTTAGATCTAAAGAGCATAGCCAATCTCCCTGCTGGGGGTAGAGCAGAAGTGTTCCAAGAGTAAGCATCTTGAACTTTTCCTTCTGTAAGAACTTGTTGAGATTTCTGAGGTCGAGAACAGGCCTGAGATCCCCTGTTCGCTTTCGTACTAGGAAGTACCTGGAGTAAAACCCGTGACCTTGAAGGTGGGGAGGCACAGGCTCCACCGCCTGGTCTCATAACAGACCCTGGAGCTCTTGCAGGAGGAGGGCTGTATGGAGAGGAGGCCTTGGAGGCTCTCCTGGAAAATAGGGAGGAGGCAACTGATGAAAATGAAGCAGGTAGCCCTTTTGGACTATGCTTAAGCCCCAGTTGTCCCCTGTAATGGGTGGCCACCGGTGGGCAAACAGGGCTAGGTGACCTCCTGTGCAGGGATGGGACAGCAGAGAGACGGAGAGGCTATGCCTTGGAAGTCAAAACCCCCCACCCTGCTGAGTAGGAGCAGGAGACGGAGGCTTGGGGGCTTTCTGCCTACGGACCCATGTCCCTGCCCCTTGGCCTGCTGATCCTGTGGGCGAGCGGGGGAGGCCTGGTAAGTTGGGAACTGTTTGTAGGCAGTCGTCTTCCTTGAGTAAAAGGGCTTTTTACCCGAGCCCTTCTTCTTGTGTGAAGGGGCAGAAGTCTTTCGGGACAGCCTTGTCCTCGTGAGGTGCTCGGTCTCGAGCTCAGCAGCCTTCTCGGCCATGGGCTTGCCAAAAAAGGTTTTCACCTCGGCAAGGGACATCGACCAACTTGTCCTGAACCCATGGCTCGAGGTCCGATGACTGCAGCCATGCCTGGCATCGAGCCGCGATGCTGGCAGCCGCAACCCGGGCCGAGGCCTCGAAGCCATCGTAGGCCGCTCAGGACATGAACTTGGAGCATTCCCGGATCCCCGAAGACAAGGACTTGAACCTCTGCAAAGGTTCCCCGGAGAGACCAGCAGAAAACCCAGCAAGTTCCTTTGCCAGGTCCCGTAAGTACATGCCCATGTACAGCTGGTAAGACTGGACACGGCAAGCAAGCAGAGCCCTGGAAGCACTTTCTACCGAACGCATCCAGGTTCCAGGCCTCCCTGCCAGGGGGCACCGCGGAGTGCATCTTCTGACTTTTCAGACGATGCATGGCCGATTCCACCACCATGGAATGGTGCGGTAGCTGCGCCTTTTGAAAACCAGGGCTCTTACAGAGTCGATAAATGGAATCAACCCGCGTGCTCAGAACCGGCGCCGAGGCTGGTGCCTCCCACATCCGGAAGAGGAGCCGTTCCAGCATCGGAGGAACCGGCACAGTAAAGGCCTCCTTCGGAGGAGAGTAATACTGGAGGGCCTCGAGCTCTTCGGCTCTTCCTCGGGATCTGCCGGGATCGCCAAAGCAGTGGCCATATCCCGCACAAACTCCGAGAACCGGGTATCCTCCGGAGGGGACCTACTCCGGGGCTCAGACTGCGGTGAGTCCGATGGGACGCACCGAGTCTTGAAGGTATCGGGGGACTCCTCATCCTCCGTCTCCCAGGCGGACTCGTCCGAGGAGGAGTCGGGCTCCGACCACGCGGGGCCCGGCAGTACCCGCCCCGATGCCGAAGGCACCGGTGTCGACGCCCTCGGTCCCGATCGGGAGGTTGAGGGTGACCGCGACCGAGGACGACCTCGAGCCTTCATGGTCTTGAGTATCGGCTCGGTCTCCGGGGTCGACTTCGATGTCCCAGTGGTCGGGGCAGATGCGCCAGCGAGGCTGGCCATCAGCACCCGCTGCTGATCCATGAAGGCAGAGAGTCTGCACTCTAAGGCTGTCGGCCTGAGACTCAGCTCAGGCGACTCAGCAGCTACCGACTCGGGCCCCGGCAGCGCCGGGCCCAACGTCGGATGAGGTCCGGGCCCGCCGGAGGCCGAGTCGGAGAAAAGCCTTTCCTTTTGGTGCTGACGACTTCATAAGAACATAAGATATGCCATACTGGGTCAGACCAAGGTCCATCAAGCCCAGTATTCTGTTTCCAACAGTGGCCAATCTAGGTCATAATGTACCTAGCAGTTTCCCCAAAAGACACAGGTTCCACAATGCTTGTACTGGGTCAAGCATTGATATCCTGGGTCCCTTCTTAATACTGGTTTATGGACCTTTCCTCCAGGAACTTGTCCAAACCTTTTTTAAACCCAGCTACACTAACAGCCTTTACTACATCCTCCGGTAACAAATTCCAGAGTTTGATTACACGTTGAGTGAAAAAATATTTTCTTTTATTAGTCTTAAATAGTTTACCCTGTAGCTTCATTGCATGTCCCCTAGTCTTTCTATATTCTGATAAGGTAAACAATCGATCTACGTTTACCCGTTCCACTCCGTTCATTAATTTATAGACTTCTATCATATCTCCCCTCAGCCGTCTCTTTTCCAGTTTAAAGAGCCCTAACCTTTTTAGCCTTTCTTCATAGGAGTATCCTTCCATCCCCTTTACCATTTTGGTGGCTCTTCTCTGAACCTTTTCTAAAATCGCTATATCCTTTTTAAGATACGGTGACCAGAATTGCACACAAAATTCAAGGTGCGGTCTTCACCATGGAACGATATAGAGGCATTATAATATCTTTTGTTTTATTTTCCATTCCTTTCCTTATCATACCTAGCATTCTATTTGCTGTCTTGGCCGCTGCTGCACACTGGGCCGAGGGTTTTAACATGGTATCCACAATGACGCCTAAATCTTTTTCCTTGGTGGTGGTTCCTAATGTGGAACCTTGCATCGTGTAACCATAGTTTGGGTTGTTCTTCCCTAGGTGCATAACCTTGCACTTGTCCATATTAAATTTCATCTGCCATTTTGATGTCCAGTCTTCCAATTTATCAAGATCCTCTTGCAATTTTCCACAATCCTCTTGGGTTTTAACAACTTTAAATAGTTTTGTCTCATCTGCAAATTTGATAACCTCACTCGTTATTCCACTTTCCAGGTCATTTATGAATATGTCAAAAAGCAGCGGACCCAGCACAAATCCCTGGGGTACACCACTATTCACCTTTGGGAAAATTGGCCATTTAGACCTACCCTCTGCTTTCTATCTTTTAACCAGTTCCTGATCCACAATAGTACACTGCCTCCTATCCCATGACTCTTTAGTTTTGCCAAAAGTCTCTGATGAAGGACCTTGTCAAAGGCTTTCTGAAAGTCCAGATACACAATATCAACAGACTCACCTTCGTCCACCTGATTATTCACTCCTTCAAAAAAACATAACAGATTAGTAAGACAAGATCTTCCTTGTCTAAAGCCATGTTGGCTGTCTCCCATTAGGTCATGACTATCTACATGCTGAGTAATTTTATTCTTTATGATGGTTTCTACCATTTTTCCCGGTACTGATGTCAGGCTCACCGGTCTGTAGTTTCCCGGATCACCCCTGGAACCCTTTTTAAAAATTGGTGTTACATTGGCAATACTCCAATCTTCAGGTATTAGAGATGATTTTAATGATAGTTCACAGATTACTAATAGCAGGTCTGCAATCTCATATTTCAGTTCTTTCAACACCCTTGGATGTATACCATCCGGCCCAGGTGATGTGCTACTCTTCAGTTTATCTAATATTTGTAATACATCTTCCCGATGTATCGATATTTCCTTCAATTCTTCCGCACCTTTAAATACCACTTCAGTCATGGGTAACATCCCTACATCTTCCTCAGTAAAGACTGAAGCAAAGAATTCATTCAGTCTCTCCGCTATCGCCTTGTCGCCTCTTAGTGCTCCTTTAACCCCTTCATTATCTAATGGACCAACTGACTCTCTCACAGGTTTTTTGCTACGAATGTACTTGAAAAGGTCTTTACTTCGCGTTTTTGCTTCCGCAGCAAGCTTCTTCTCAAATTCTCCCTTTGCCTGCCTTATCAATGCCTTGCATTTGACTTGCCAGTGTTTGTGCTGTTTCCAGGTTTCGTCGTTTGGCTCTTTTTTCCATTTCCTGAAAGATGCTTTTTTGGCAACAGCCTCTCTGACCTCACCTTTAAACCATGCTGGCAGTTTTTTGGACATCCTTCCACTTTTCTTAAAGCGTGGAATACAGCTGGTCTGGGCTTCCAAGATAGTATTTTTCAACAACAGCCAAGCCTGATGTACGTCTTTAACCTTTGCAACTGCTCCTTTTAGTTTTTTCTTAACTGTTTTCCTCATTTTATCATAGTCTCCCTTTCGAAAGTTAAAAGGTAGTACTGTGGATTTCCTTACTATCCCTTCGCAGTGCCTTTGTGGACATTTTTCCACACGGTCCACAGATCTTAGTTTCATGATCAGGACCGAGGCACCAAAGGCAGCAGTCGTGTGTGTCAGTGAGAGACATTAGTTTCTTGCACCGATCACAATTTTTAAAACCACTGGAAGCCATCGGGGAAAAAAAGAGTCCCCACGAGGTCAAAGGACCGGCCTTCCAGGGAAAAGGAAAAAAAGGGTGCGAACACCAGCCACGAAGGGCAAAAACCGAAAAAATAAGATTGGGCTCGATACCGGTGTACCGAACCCGGCGAGAAGGTGAACCGGTGTCGAACCGGACAAAAACCGCTAAGAAATCGCAAGGAATAGACGAAAAAAATCTAACTATTTTCCGGGTGAACTAGGACACACGTCCGAAGGGCTCCACGGAAAAAGAGACACTGAGCAAGATGGCACCTATAGGCGGGAAGGGGACCGCGCATGCGTGCAGTATTCCCAAAGGCTTTCATAGAAAGCTGGGGAAATGCTCCGCAGGGGCTCCATCGGCGTCGATGTCACCCATATGTGAGGACTGACTTCCTGCTTGGTCCTGGAGAAGCCCAGGCTCTGGCAGACCCAATACATCAAGTCAAGCCGTCTGCTCACCACCGGTACCGATGCTGGTGCCTCCCACATGAGGAGCATGAGCCGTTCCAGGATGGGAGGAATGGGCACCGTGAGCAATTCCCAAGGAAGGGCCTTGTACTGGAGTATCTCCAGCTTGTCCGCCCAAGAGTCCTCCTCCAACTCGGTCAGGAACACCAGGGCCTTGGACATGTCCTTGACAAAGTCCAAGAAGCCCATGTCTTCTGGCATGGACCACCTCCGAGGTTCTGAGACTGGGGAATCGGAAGGGACGTTGTGGTAACGATGGGTATCAGGAGACTCCTCATCCACCCATTCAGAGTACTCTGAGGATGAATCTAGACGGGCTGCTAACCGGGCTTTGAGGCCCCTGATGCCCTGTGGTCGACGCCCTGTGGTCGACACCCGGTAAACTCACCGGGATTGACTGAGGTCCTGTTGAGCAGGACGCCGAGCGTGACCTCGGCCAAGGATTGACTCAGCCTCCAGCAGACGTCTTGGACATCGAATTCCCGGTGGTCGGAGTGGATAAACCGGAAGTGCCGGACAACACTGCCCACTGCTAGTCCATGAAGGCAGGCAGACTGTACTCCAGGGCCGCCATTCTGGACTCCAGGCCAGAAGGTTCCACAGCCTTCGGCGCAGGCAGCGAGGGGCCTGATGCCTGCTCCTCCAAAGGGGAATCCTAGACTAGGATAGTGTCTGGGGACCGAAGCCAGTCTGCGACTGGGTCCTTCCAGGGGACCTTAGCAGGTCTCTCCTTCTCAGACAACTCGGACGAGCGCCTCAGACTATGGGACCAGGCCCGGGAGGTTCCAGGCAGGTTTTAACCATCCAAGGACACTGCCTTCGAGGGTTTCTTCTTCTTCCTGTGTTCCCTCGAGGGAGACCCCCTCTCCGAGGACCCACGATGATGCTCGGGTACAGAGAGCTCCTCCCGAGTTGTCAGGGCTTCAGACGAGGCCCTAGCCTTCGAAGGCATCGGGGATTCGGGGAAGAACTTATCGTGCTGCTGCTGGTGGCTCTTCAAGGTCTTACTGGACATTCTTTTGCAAAGGCTACAGGCCACTGAGTCGTGGTCTGGCCCAAGGCAACGGATGCAGCAGTCGTGTGTGTCAGTTAAGGACATTATTTTAGAGCACCGATCACACTTCTTAAAGCCACTGGTAGCCATGGGGGAAAAAAGTACCCCTGCGAGGTTGAAGATTCTCTGGGCTGCCAGCGAGGAAAAAAGGTGCAAAGGCGCCAGAAGATAAAAAGAACAAAGACTATAAAAATGGACTGAACTCGATACCAAGGCACCGAGGATGGTAGGTGGGAAGAGTACCGGTGCAAGACCCAAGTTGAGTTGAAAAACCCGGGCACAAAATAATCAACTTTTTCCAGGGGAAAGTCACACAGTGTCTGAAGGGCTCCGTGGAAAAAAGGAGATTGAGCAAGATGGCACCCCTGGGCAAGAAGGGGACTGTGCATGCATGGTGGCATTTCCCAAAGGCTTTCTTTGAAAGCTGGGGGATGTTTCCGCAAGGGCTCCATCGGTGCAGACGTCACCCATATGTGAGGACTGACTTCCTGCTTGTTCCCAGAGAAATGGTGAAACCTCGTGTAAGGTGGGTGAGCCATTAGAGGAGCCTGAAGCTCATTGACCCAGAGAGCCGAGGTAAGCACTATGAGAAAGAGGACTTTCCATGTCAGAAATTTCAATGGACAGGTAGCCAGCAGCCAAAAAGGTCCAACCACAGCTGTCCCAACACCACATTTAGATCCCATGCAACTGGTGGGAGCTTAAAGGGAGGCTTCGACAGAAGCAGACCCCGAATGAAGCGGGGACACCAGCGGCTGAACACAAATGGAGCTTCTCATCGAAGCCCCAGTGGTATGCCCTTATCGCACTCAGGTGCACTTTAACAGAGTTAGACGAGGCATGAATTGAAGAGATGGAAGATGTACTCCAACAAGCCCTCCACCGAGCATGAGAACAGAGGCCAGCGAATTGTCAGTGCACCACAGAGAGAACCTGCACCATTTGAAGGCATAGGAGTAGCAGGTCGAATCCCTGGGGGATGCCAGGAGGACATCAGTCACCTCCCTTGGCAAGTTAAGCTCTGCCAGGACCACCCGTTGAGCACCCACGCTGTGAGGGCCAGGGGACATGACATTCGGATGAAGTAGAATCCCACCTTCCTGGTATATATGGTCAAGGTCGCAACCCAGCTGAAGAGGCTCCCGACGGGAGAATTGGAGCAGCAAGGAGAACCAAGGCTACCTGGGCCAATATGGGGCAATGGATCATGTCCCCTTGTTCTCCTGGAGCTTGAAAAGCATCTTCACAACCAGCAGAAATGGGGGGTAAGCATAGAGCAGGCCCACCCCCAGCCCCCTGTTCAGGAGGAAGGCATCAGATGCCAGCCTGTCCCTGGAAGCTATACAGGAGCAGAAGCGTTCCACTTGTACATTGTGTGGTGAGGCATAAAGGTCCACTGTTGGAGTGCCCCATTCCTGAAAGATGTGATCCACCACCCTCCTGTTGAGGGTCCATTCGTGGGGCTGGAGGACCCGGTTGAGATCATCTGCCAGAGTGTTGAGTTCTCTGGGCAGGTAGGTCGCCCACAGCTCCATGCTGTGGGACACTGCAAACTTCTAGTGGCACACAGTTTCCTAGCACAGGAGGTATGAGCCCATGCCTCCCTGCCTGTTGACATAGAACATCACCACCTGATTGTCTGTCTGAATGAGAACTACCTGCTTGGCCACGTGTGCCTGGAAGGCTTTAACGTGTTTGCGATCTCCCGCAGTTCCAGAAAGTTGATCTGATGCAGGCTCTCCTGCTCCGACCAGAGGCCCTACGTCCGCAGGCTGTCCAAGTCCGTGCCCCAGCCCAGCTTGGATGAGTCTGTGGTGAGCATGCTGTGGTGTGGCCTTGACTGGTAAGGAAGACATTGGAGCAACTGCCGTAGCTCAAGACCACCACTGAATGGATTGCACAAGGGGCATGGTAATAGCCACTCAGTCCCTGAAGTGACTCGTGACTTGTCTCCACTGGGTGCTTAGTGTCCACTGAGCCTGGCACATCCTGATTCTGGCCATCAGAGTCACATGCGCTGTGGAGGCCACATGGCCTAACATGCATGGCATTACTCACACCATTGGGAGTCACTTTCAAGGAACGGCACAAAGCACTTACATGAGCTGCTGCACGTGGTCCTTTGGGAGAAAGGCTCAGGCCAGCATGGTGTCCAGGAGGGCCCCGATGAACTAGATGTTGCGACAGCAGCAGGTAACACTTTGGGGTAGTTGACTACAAACCCAAGCCACTCGAGCACCTGTATTGTCAAGGTGCACTGAATCTGGCATGGAGGCCTATATAAGCCAGTCATCTAAGTAGGGGAAGATGAAGACCCCCCCAAGGGCCAGAGGTAGATGGCGATGACCACCAGGCACTTTGTGAAGACCCTGGGGGCCAATGCAGGCCCAAAGGGCAGCATCCGGTGCTGAAACTGCTGGCTGCCCAGCACAAAGCATAGATATTTTCTGTGTAAAGCGGGGATCGGGATGTGTGTACACATCATTCAGATCCAAGGAAGATAGCCAATCACCCTTGAGAAGATACGGGAGCAAGGTTCCCAGGGAGACCATCTTGAACTTTTCCCGGACCAGAAAACGTTCAGGTCCCTGAGGTCTAGGATGGGCCTGAAACACCCCCCCCCCCCCGGTCATCTTGGGAACGAGGAAGTAGTAGGAGTAGAATCCCCTCACCCTACCCTGAGCTGGGGACTGGTGTGATGACCAGTTCAACCAGCAGGGCAGTGACCTCCGCCTGGAAGAGGCCGAGATGGTACAGGTCTAGAGGGTATTCTCCTGGGAAGAATGGAGGCAAGAGCTGGTCAAAACGCAACAGATACCCTTCCTATACTATCTGCAGCACCTATGTGCGAAGTGGACAAGCTATGCTCCTGAGGAAGGTGCAAAACCCAGCCCCCAGCTGTGGCTGGGGCGTAGCTTGGACCTTCTGCAGCTTGGCCTGATGCAGCTGCCACTGGGTCTATGCCTTGGCTGAGCTCCCTGGGGGCTCTGATAATATTGGCGCTTTGGCCAGTAGAAGGGCTTCTTCCCCTGGTGCTTCTTCCTGGCAGAGTCTGCCATATTGAGTGAGAGGCGGGAAATGGCCACCTGCTCGGTCTCTATCTCAGCTGCCCTTTCCTACATGTGCTCACTGAAGAGATTCTCACCTGTGCACGGCACATCTGCCAACTTGTCCTAGACCCACTGTTCCAAGTCAGAAGACCGGAGCAAGGCTAACTGGCACACTCCAATGCCCACTGCCATCACCCTACAAACAGACTTAAAAATGTTATATGTGGCTTGCACCATATACTTGGACATGTTCTTCCCATGGCCCACCAAGGTATGGAAGGCTTCCAAGCACTCTGCAGGGATGAGGGAGCCGAGCTCACTCAGATCCCCCATGATGTCCTTTAAGGACATCCCCCTGTAGAGCTGATAAGACAGGACCCGGAAAACGAGTATGAAGCCCTGAAAACAGTGCCTCCAAAAACCATCAAGAGTCCTCTGCTCCCTGCTAGGGGGCACCAATGAGTGGGTATTTGGAGCATGGCGGACTCAACCACCAAGTGTTCACCCCCAGTGTGCAGCTGTGGCTAAGAAAGCAAATAGAATTCTAAGAATCATAAGGAAAGGAATAGAGAATAAAACCAAGGATATTATAATGCCTCTGAATCATTCCATGGTGCGACCGCACCTTTAATATTGTGTGCAATTCTGGTCGCACATCTTAAAAAGGATATAGCAGAATTAGAAAAGATACAGAGAAGAACCACCAAAATGGTAAAGGGGATAGAAGGATACCACTATGAGGAAAGGCTTAAAAGGTTAGGGCTCTTCAACTTGGAAAAGAGACGACTGAGGGGAAATATGATCGAGATTTATAAATTAATGAATGGAGTGGAATGGTGAACCCATTTAAGACTAATAAGAGAAAATATTTTTTTCACTCATTGAGTAACCAAACTCTACAATTCGTTACTGGAGGATGTAATAAAAGTTGCTAGTGTAGCTGGGTTTCAAAAAGGTTTAGACAAGTTCCTGGAGAAAAAATCCATAAACCACTATTAAAAAGAGGACCCAAATATCCACTGCTCACCCCAGGACAAGCATTGTAGAACCTGTGTACATTTTTGGGAACCTGCCAGAACTTGTGACCTTGATTGGCCAATGTTGGAAACAGGATTCTGTGCTTGATGGATCTTGGTCTGAGCCAGTATGGCATTTCTTATGTTCTTCTTATGAGGGCATAGGACTCGAAAATAGGCTGCATGGCTGGTGGCGGCATCACCGCAGGCATCAGGGCCACTGGAGCCGTGTAGCCAATAAAGCCGCCATTTGTACCTCCAGGGCTGGTACAATGACCTTGGCCACCGACTCCAGCACATGTCCTAGGGACTCCACGATGGTAAGTCATCGGGAGATTACCTGTGGCCCTATGGGGCCTTGGGAATCAATTTTTCCTGCTGGGGCACCTTTGCAGGCCACTCTTGGCTACTGCCCTTGACATCGCGCCGAGAGATGCTCTGATGTTGATGTTCATGTTTGGCATGGTCTCTGGCTGCTCCCTTCAACGTCGAAGTGGATGTCACCCATACATGAGGGCTTTTTCCTACTCGTTCACTGAGAAAGGGGAGCAGTGTAAATACAAACTTTAAAAAAAAAAAAAAAAAAAAAAAAAGAGATGTATGTTAAATTCTCAGGGGTGAGAAATTACTGTATTAATAGCAATTGTATATTACTGTAATATTTGCTATTGTTGAGGTTGTAAGTATATTTGGAAAGTAATTACCCGCTTTACTCAACCAAAAATAAATTAAAAAAAAATCATCATCTTATTACTTGGGTTGCCAGTAAAACTAAATTTTATTTTCAAATTTCATCTCCTTAAGCAGGAAAAAACCCCACACACATCATGCAAGTATCATCATTTGTTGAACTGTATGATGACCCCAGGAAAAATCTCCTTTCTGGCCATACGAGAACTCAGCTTTCACAATTGCAGTCTGAGCCTAGATGAAGTCTAGCAGAAACTAGTCTAAAATTGTGTAAAACTTAATTATTGGTGGGAACTAGACATGCTTATGATATAATGATTTACAAAATAATGAACTGTGTGGAAAACATTAAAGAAAAGCTATTCACCCTTTTAACAAGGATTAGGACTAGGAAAAATCCCATACTAACTGATAACAGATATAAAAGAAATGTTAAGCATTTATTTTCTTTCAATGCAAAATTAACCTTTGGAATTTGCTGCCAAAGAATGTGATCAAAGCTAGCAGTATAGCTAAGTTTAAAAAATATATAAGTAGTTAAAACAAGTTGCTGGAGGAGAGGTCCCCTCAACAATAAATTTGCCATTCAGACTTGGGGATTTCAAAAGGGAATGTATCATGCTATTTTAGGTAAGTACTTCTAAGAGACTTGCATTCATCACCATCAAAAAACAGATGCTGTGTTTGAAAGACCATTTTGGGCTGACACTTATGTTCTTATGCTGTGTCTCAGATGAACTAAAATATAATGAACCTGTGTAAGCATCAAGACTGGGTATTTGAAGATGTTACGCCATACATTTATAAAGTTATTTGCTTAAATCTTAGATTTTCTTGTTATTTTTAATAGTACCATACAATAGGCTGAACAATCAGACCACCATCAGAACAAAGAGAAAACTATGCAAGCAGATTTTGTTCTGGAAAATTGATTTATTACAGATTTCTGGACAGAACCAGATAGCATTCTTCTTCAAATTGCTATAGAAACATTCAATCATTCTAAGGGAGGAACAACTAAAAGTAGTATTTATCAGAGGGTGTTTTGTGTGCCCATTGGTAGTCAACCCTTTTTACTGAATAAATTACTTTTGCAGTTAAGCAAGGTGGCAATTTACTTACCAGTTAATGTACCTTTCCTTGAGTCCTGCTAGACCAGTCCAGACAAGTGGGTTGTTTTCTCCTACCAGCAGAATGGAGATAAAAAAACCAATGAAAAGCCCAGATTTCAATGACATCACTCCTATGCCTCCATTCCTCTCAGCCATCAGAGATCCTTTCAGTATTTGTCCCAAAGCATCTGGGAGAAAAATGGCAAACCTCACACAACCTCAATTGTGGGCAACAATGAGTAATCAACAGTAAAGAACTACGTACAGGAAAGCATAAACAGAAAGCTGTCCGAAGAAAATGAACCTCAGATCCAAGTGTGAAAAAAAAATCTCAGCTGACACAAGGATACCACAGCAGAACAGAGCAAATACAGTTTTAGGAGCGGGCCCTGGACTGGTCTAGCAGGGCTCAAGGACAGGACATTAACTGGTAAGTAAAATGTCACTTCCATATCATCCTCCTAGACCAGTCCAGACAAGTGGGATGAACCAAAGCTACAAACCCACTGAGTGGGAAGAAGACAGCAGCTCGCAAAACCCTTGAGCCATCGGCCGTGTCCACCCGTGTGTGGACATTCAAGCAGTAATGCTTGACAAAAGTGAAAAGTGATGCCCATATTGCTGCCTGACAAATGTCTGAAGGAGCTACCCCAAGCTCTGCTCTGCCCACGAGGACGCTTGTGCTCGTGTAGAATGGGCGTGCAAACCTTCCAGAATCGGGCAGTTCTACAACAGATACGCCGAGACAATGGCCTCCGTAATCCAGTGCCTCAAAGTCAAGTTGGTTGCCACGTCACCATTGCGTGGGCCAGCAAACAGCACAAAAAGATGGTTGGACTTACAAAAGGAATTTGTAACCTCCATGTTTCGAAGAAACACCACCAGACATCCACATGGCACAGACCCTTACCCTTCCCCCGACACTGCTCCTTCGAGAGAGAGAGGGCAAGCAGACCACTTGGTTCACATGAAAAGAAGAAAACACCTTAGGCAAGAATGAAGGCATGGGTCAAATGGAAAAAGCCTCCTTTATCTTTATTTTGTCATTTGACAGACCGCCCAAGCGATAGCATCAAAGCGGTTTACAATGAATGGCTGCAGTTAGAACTTAGAAAAGAATGCCAATTTTTATAGGAAAGCCAAGAAAATAGAACACACAGGTAAAGACAGAGAGGAAAGCATAGGAGGAAAAGCTCTGATAGTTAGGAGGGGCATGTAAACAGATCAAAGGGAGGGAGGTCAAATGCAAGGTGGAAAAGATGTTTTTTTTAGCATAGCTTTGAATTTTGTGAAGGAATGTTCAGAATGGAGTGGGGCTGAAAGTGAATTCCAGAGTGCCGGTCCAAAAGAAGAAAGCAGAGTGACGAGTTTGTTCAAGAAGTGCATGTGCAGCTGATGGAAGGACCAGATGATCATTGTGAATTGCATGGAGGACTCAGGAAGGGGTGTGCATGCGAATGAGATCTGCAAAAAAAAGACAGATAAGGATCTCAGCAAGACAGACTGCAGCTCCAAAATTCGCCTTGCGGAACAAATCACAACCATGAAGACTATCTTGAGCATTGAATCCTTCAAAGTAGCACACTTCAACGTTTCAATGGGCGTTGACATCAGAGCCCTGAGCATCAGACACAGATCGCACGTAGGGATCACAGACTGAAAGGGGAGGATGCAGATGCCAAACCCCCCTGAAGAAAACATGAGACGTCTGGGTGCAAGACTAGAGACATACCAGCCACCAGACCTCAGAAACAGGACAAAGCTATCACTTTAACATTCAGGAAGCTAAGGAAAAGGCCCTTCTCTTGGCCATCTGTAGAAAGGCCAACAGAGTTGGCCCCTTGGCTGCCTCAGGAGCCAACTGCTGAGAACTGCACCATTGCTCAAAGAGGCACCAGATCCGCACATATGCCAGCATGGTAGAGCTTCTCCAGGCTTCAAGCAGAGTAGAGGCCACTGCTGGAAAGTAGCCCTTATGCGCTAGTCATCTTCTTTCAAGAGCCAAGCCATAAGAAAGAAGGGAGCAGGGTCCATCCAGGACAATCAATTCCTGCCGCAACAGGCCCCGAGGCAGAGGCAACCGAAGAGGAGGTACTTGTAGGAGATGCATCAGGTCTCCGAACCACGCTCTCCTCAGCCAATCTGGCGCCACCAGCACAATCCTGCCCGGAAGACTTTCTATATGCCGAAGCACATGCCCCACTGGGAGCCACGGAGGAAAATACGTACAGCAGGTGCTGACTTGGCCAAGGCTTGGTAAGGGCGACGCTGCCCTCGGACCGCATCTCCCTGTAGCAACTGAAGAAGCAGCAAATTGGCATTGGAGAGGGTCATCATCAGATCCATTTCGGGGTGACCCCAGTGTTGCAGAATGAACTTAAATGCCTCCTGACTCAACTCCCACTCTCTAAGATCCAGAGAGTGCAGGCTGAAGAAGTCTGCTTCCATACTGGTTCACCCCAGCAATGCTAGAAGGTTCTTCTCTGCCCAGGCAAACGAGAGCCATTTCTAGAGCTACCCTGGCACTCCTCGTGCAACCTTGCAGATGAGCAAAAGCCACCACTGTAGAGTTGTCTGAAAAAACTCAAACCGCCCGGCCTTCGACCAGGGCCGGAAACTCAGAAAAGCCATTCTGATGGCTCTCGCCTTGAAGCGGATGATGGACCACATCACTTTCTTGCGGTGCCGTAGGCCGTATGGTCTTGACAATGGGCTCCCCAGCCCGAGTGACTAGCATCCGTCAACAGGAGGATCCAGGAGAAATAGTCCAGTGGAATGCCCTTCCTCAGATGATCAGACTGCTGTCGCCACTGCAGGTTGGACCTCACAATCAAAGGGAGCAGGAGCCTGTGCTCAAACTCCTGAGACCTCTGGGACCATCGAGTCAGCAGGGACTACTGGAAGGGTTGCATGTGAGCATATGCCCACAGCACCATCTCTATGGTCGCAGCCATCAATCCAAGGAGCTGAAGATAATCCCAGACTTTGGGAGCCTGCTGCGCACAAAACAGCGCCAGGCAATCCAACAATCTTTTGATTTTCTCCTCTGGCAGGGAAACTCTGCCCGTTTGAATATCAAAACATGCTCCAGAAACTCCAGGCATTGGGAAGGCAACAGCAGGCTCTTCCCCGATTGATCATCCAGCCGAAACTCTCCAAAAAAGGACACCACTCAAGATGCCACTTGAGAGACGCCGCTTAAAGAAATGGGCCTGGATGAGCCAGTCATTCAGACATGGATGAACACAGATCCCTTGGCACTGCAGCACCACCGCCACTACCACCATGACCTTGGAGAATATCCTTATGGCAGTGAACAGCCTGAAAGGGAGGGCGGCAAACTGTGAGAGCCAAGTATGGCAAAACGCAAATACTGGTGATGATTTGCCCAGATTGGGATTTGAACATATACCTCGGCCAGATTCAGAGAAACCCCTTCGGTGCACTGCTTGAATCATGGAGCAGAAGGTTTCTGTTTGTAAGCACAAGATGCGCAAGTGCTCATTGACCCTCTTGAGGTTCAGATGGGCCAGAAGAAAAAGTCCTTTTTGCATACCATGAAATAAATGGAGTATCTGCCCTCACCCCACCCATCCGGCAGGATGAGCACTAATGCCTTTAGCCACAGGAACTTGTCCAAGGTGGCCCTGCACAGAGGCACCTTGATCGCAGACCCACAAGGGGAAATGACTAAGGCATCCGGAATCAGCTCTTTGCACTCCAGGACATGGCCGAACTGAATGATGTCTAGCACCCAGCAATCCTTGGCAACCTGGGCCCATTCCTTAAAGAAAAGGCAAAGCCTTCCTTCAACTGGAGGAACCAAGGAATGGGTCCCCAAATCTTTATTGCACAGCCCGGAAGGGTTCAGAGTTCCTGGGCTCACGTGCTCCATAAAAAGACTGAGAATGAGCCCGAAGCTCAGAAGCAAAGGGTAATAAAGGTTGGCAATAACGAGAGGCCAGAGATCCCTGGGAATCTTGGCCAGCGCACCCTCAGTGGACAGGCAGAGGTTGATGAGAAAGGGGTACCAGCCTGTTTCACAGGCCACTTGGACCTGTCTTCCAGAAGGCAGTAAGATTTTGTCTCGCTCAGGTCCTTCACTAGCTTTTCCAATTCAGCCCCAGACAGAAGCTTCCCTTTAAAAGCCAGTTGAGCCAACCGGACTTTGGAATTAGAGTCTGCTGCCCAGTGCTGCTGACAAAACCAACGCCGTGACAGTTATCAGGGAACCATCCATGGCCGTCAAAAGTACCAGGTCATACATGGCATCAGAAAGGAAGGCCACAGCCGACTCCAAAAGAAGGTTAGTATCATCCAGCGGAAGAGACAGAATCCACTGGAGCAGGGCTCAAGACGTCAGGCTGGTACATAGCATCAGCTGCAGAATAGCCACCACCAAGGTGAACTGGCTCTGCAACAACGAATCCACCTTGCAGTCCAGAAAATCCTATAAGGCTGATCTGCCTTCCATAGGAATGGTGGTCCTTCTGGTAAACACTGACCTGCAAATCTACCTTCGGAATGCCAAAGAACTCAACGTACTCATTCTCTGGGACAGCAAATACCATCTTTACACTCCAAGCAGATCACATTCTTGATCCCAGCTAGGAATGGGAGGACAGTAATGGATTTCCACACACCTTGAAGGGGCGGGTATACGTTCGGCTCCTGCTCTGTGCCAGAAGCATTCGTCAAGATCAAAGGTGGATGAGATCCTGGCCATCAACGCCGCCAGCTCCTCCTTCCAGAAAGTGTAGTTACTCACTTGTAACAAGTGATCTCTGGGAACAGCAGGAATCAGTCTACACATATGGGTGACGTTGGCACAGACGGAGCCCAGCACGGGAACACTCTCCAGCATACAACAGGAATGCTTTTGCGAGCATTCCTCCACGCATGCATGGCTGTCTTCCTGCCTTCTCTCCTGGTCTCCTCAGTCAGGTGTATAGCGGAGAATAAAAAATTGTATACCAGGATTGAGAACCAAAAACCAAAAATTGACAACTTGAAGGGGAGGTGGGAGGGTTATGAAGACAGATTTCTGCTGTTCCCGGATTTCTCCTGTTGCAAAATGAGTAACTATGCTATTTCCAGGAACAAGCAGGAAGTCAGTCTTCACATATGGGACTTTCTAGCCCAAGACTACCGAGGGAGGGAGGATCTCGGCACAGCTGAAGGTTGCAGCAGGGATTCAACAGACTCATCTTGTTCAAAACATTCCTCGAGGGGTAGTCAGATGGACGGTGGTTAAGTTGTCTAAATTTGACAGAGGTTTCGCAGAACAGCTGGTCTGAATTGAGCATCAGCTCTGGAGTCTTTATCTAGGGAATAGTGTGCTACAAAGGTATGCAGAGAAGACCAAGTTGCCGCCTGACAGATCTCCGAGATAGGGACAGAGTGAAGGTTAACTACAGTAGTTGCCATACTTCTAACACTGCGGGCTGTGACCCGGTGTGGTAGGGACAGCCCAGCTTGCGAATAAGCAAAGGATATGCAATCTGCTAACCAGCTGGACAGTGTTCTCTTGGATACTGGTGACCCCAAATGACTTTGGTCAAAGGAGACGAACAATTGAGAGAACTGGCAATGGTCCTTGGTGTGGTCTAGATAGAACGCTAAGGCCCTCTTGCAATCAAGAGTATGAAGTTTAGTCTTAGCAGGAGAGGCATGGCGTCTTAGAATGAAAGTGGGTAGTGAGCCCTACTGGTTCAAGTGGAAAGAGGTGACGACCTTCGGTAAGAACTTTGAATGTGTGCGAAGGACCATCTTGTCATGATGGAAAGTAGCATACAGCGCATAGTCCACTAAAGTCTGCAGTTCACTGACTCTGCGAGCTAAGGTGACCGCTATGAGGAAGAAGAGCTTCCATGTGAGGAACTTTAGTATTGAACCCACTGGTTCAAAGGGACTGTGCATGAGTTGTACAAGAACAACATTTAGATCCCATGGAGTGGAAGGTGGACAGAAGGACGGTTTAGTCAGAAGATCTCTCAAGAACCTGGCCACTAAGGGGTACGAAGAGATTGGGTGGCTCCCTAGAGTAGTGTCGAAATGGCGGATAAATGTACTCTCACTGAACTGTTCTTGAGACCAGAAGATAATAAATGCAGTAGGTACTGCAGCAAGTCCGGAATGGGACATGTGAAATGATCTAGTGTTTTAAGGGAGCACCAAATGGAAAACCTGTGCCATTTAAAGCCGTAAGAGCATCTGGTTTAATCCTTTCTTGATGAAAAAAGGATATGCAACACATCTTCTTGGAGATTTAAGTCTGAGAGGACAAAGTGCTCAGTCTCCAGACCGTCAAGCGGAGTGGCTTGAGACTGGGGTGCAGAAGGCTGCCCTGATCCTGGGAGAGTAGGACTGGTGAATAACCGAGCCAGAAGGGAGGTGCTTGAGCAAGGACAGGAAATCACGGTTGTCTGTGCCAATAAGGAGCAATGAGAATCATTTGTTCCCGGTTGGCCTGAGTTTGAAAAGTGTTTTTGCTATGAGCGGAAGTGGAGGGAAAGCATAAAGAAGCTCTTGACCCCAATGGATGAGGAGGGCATCAGACGATTCCCTGTGGGGAGAAGGAATTCTCAAGCAAAACAGAGGTAGCTCAGCATTGAGGGGAGATGCAAAGAGGTCGATCAGTGGCATCCCCCATAGTTGGAACAAGTGTTAGGTCACTTGAATATCCAGCATCCACTCATGTGGATGGAAGGTCCGGCTTAGCCTGTCGGCTGATTGACTATTATCTCCTGAAAGACAGACTGCATGAAAGTGAATACCTTGAGAAACTGTCCAGTTCCAAAGGCGAATGACATCCTTGCTTGTTTATGTAAAAACATGGTTGTCGGTCTGCACAAGCAGAGACTGTCCCCTGAGTTGGGCAGAGAAGGCTGAGGGCACTGAAGACCACTCTGAGCGCCAAAAGATTGATCTGTAGGTGCATTTCCTGAGCAGACCAAAGACCTTATGTTGTGAAGTCCTTGAGATGGGCTCCCCAGCCTAGTTTTGATGCATCAGTTTTTAGGATAGACTGCGGTGCAGACTTGTGAGTGACCCTTCTGCTAGATTCTGTGGTGTGCACCACCACTTGAGGTGTGCCCTGTCATGAGGCTGGAGCTAGAGAAGAAACAGTGTTGAAAAAAACTCCTGATTTTCATGGAACTCAGAAAAGGCAGAGAGCGCAGTTCCAGCGCAGCTCAGCCAGAGGGCACATGAACAATTACACAGTACCTGAAGCAACGTGGTCTAGCATTGATCACATTAGTAACAAGCAGTTTTCACCTGTCCTCAAACTCAGAACGTGCAAACCAGAAATCCCTTTATAAAGGAAACCAGATGATCAGTGAGGGAGGAAGAGGAACAGGCAGAGGCAGAGGCAGAGGCAAGGGCAAGATCCAGAGAGGCGAGGTCAGAAGGACCGGCAGCAGAAGGATTGGCAGCCAGAGCAGTGAGAGAAGCCTGGAACAGGAAGGCTTCCATGTGCAGCCAACTCAAGGAGACAGAATCCAAAAGAGGTATACTCAGAAGGATAAAGTCCAGAGAGGCCAAAGGTATTGGAACGGAGTCCTAAGCCAAGCAAACCAAAGAAGCAGCTTGCCTGATGAAAGCAACTCTCCTAGCCCAAGTAAGTCTCCTATGCTAAACCAGAAAGGCACAAGGAAAGGAGATTCCTTCTACAGTGATACTTTTGCCAAGAAACACAGAGAGTGGAAACCCACGTCAGGTTTTCCTGGTAACTCTGATTGTAGAGCAGTGCACAGAACAGCTTGTCAGCCTGAGAAGCTACGTCGCAAGCTGAGTCCTGGGTGCGGCAGCCTACAGAAGCCAAGGTATGAAAAGCCTTTCATTATAAGGGAAACTTTAAGTGATGAAAACCTTATGCAAATAGATAAGCCTCAGAAAGTTAGAAGAAGTAAAGCTAACCTTTTAAAAGCACTTCCTAACAGTGTGCTAAGGAAGTTGTATGAGAAACAGAGGAAACCCTGTGAGGAGTTAACAGATACTGAAGACAGTCATAGCACTGAAGAAGGGAGTGACCCAGAGTCAATGGACTTTGATTGTGAAACCAGTGTTCCCATTCCTCAGAGTGAACCAATGGAATGTAACTTTTGTTCAAGAACTAGCTTGATTGCCTTGCTAGATGTATAGAGAAAAGAGAACTCTGCATATGGTGAAGTTGATAACCATTTGTTTCCTGATGTTAATTTCTATTGATTTGAAAGAAGCCTTAACCCAGATAAACAGTTAATTGTGAAGAATACAACCCTTAACTGTTTATATCACGGTGGAACCTTTTTGTTAGAGGAAAGAATTACCTTCATTTTCTTTTGTGTCTTATTGAACCTAAGCGTTGACCGGGGAAATAAAGCCTTATTGCCCTACACTTTGGCGTAGATTGTTCTTTGTAAGGAGTTCTGCACTACAAGGACCAGAATCCTCCTGGTCCTTCAGCTCAACCACTCCTTAAAATAAATTAAATGTCACCGGATGGCAAAAGGGTGCACAAAGAGAGCTTGAATTTTTCCTTGAAGAGATCTCGAAGATCTAATATCAGCCTGTGACCTTCTGTCTTTTTGGAATCAGGAAATATCTGGAGTAGAATCCCAGGCCTTTTTGGGCGGTGGGTACCACCTCTATGGCTCCTTGCTTCAACAGTGAGGAGAGTTCCAGTTGAAGCAAAGAGCACAGGGAGCAAAGAGTGGGAGGACGAGTTTGGAATTTTAGTTGTAGGCCCTGACAGACCAGATGCAGGGTCCAAGGCTTGGAGGTAATGCCGATCCAGCAGTGTGCAAAGTGCACTAATCTTCCTGGAATCACAGGAGAAGGGGGGAGAATCATGGGAAAATTGACCATGATCTTTTTGAAGGAGTCAAAAACTCTGGGAGGGTTGAGTGGATGGTGCAGGTTGTGGTTTGGTAACCTTGGGTTTCCTGTCCTGGTTGCCTCTGTGGGGCAGCATAGCCAGAATAGGCCTGATTTATTTATGTAACAGTTTTTTTATACCGCTTTATCATTTCAGTCAAAGCAGTTTAAACTAACTTAAACTTGGTAGTGTACATTGAACAGGGACAATGATAAATTGGAATTTTCTGAGGCAAGGCGTGCTAGTGGGAATTGAACCCTGGTCTTTTGGTTCCCAAGCCAGTGCTCTAACCATTAGGCTACCCGTAGTAGTTTTTTTCTTAGACAAATTAGCTGTCTCTCTTGACAGTCTCTTCATGGTGCAGTCATCCGTCTCTATCTCACCAGCCTTTTCTCCCCACCTCTGGCCAAAGAGGTTCTCTCCATTATAGGGAATATTAATTAACTTATCCTGAACCCACTGTTCCAGGTCCGATGCCTGAGGCCATGCTGTTCTTCTGGCTCCTATGCAGGCTGCTGCAGATCTGCTGTTAGCCTCAAAAGCACTGAATACTGCTCTTGTCAGGATTTTAGATGTATTTTGAGCATGTATCACGAAGACCTGATGAGCCGCCTGCTTGTCAGGAGGGTAGAGGGAGGTGAATTCTGATAGGTCTCTCGATACATCCTTAAGAAACATACCCATGTAGAACATATATCCTTGCAACGGATGTAAAAAGACTGGAAACTGCTCAGAGGAAGGTGACCAAAATGATTTGTAGAATGTGTAAGAAGCCTTATGAGAAGAGACTTGAAGACCTAAATATGTACACTCTGGAGGAGAGGAGGTATAGGGGAGGTATGATTCAGACCTTTAAATACTAAAAGAGAAATAATGAACAAACAAACCTCTTCCAAAGACGGGGAGGCTGTAAAACTAGAGGGCATAACATGAAGCTGCAAGGGGATAAATTGAAAGGCAATGTCAGGAAAGTGTAGTTACTCACCTGTAACAGGTGTTCTCCAGGAGCAGCAGGAATCAGTCCTCACATATGGGCGACGTCGGCACCGACGGAGCCCTCGTGCGGAGCATTTCCCCAGCTTTCAAAGAAAGCCTTTGGGAATGCAGCGCGCATGCGCGGTCCCCTTCCCGCCCAATGGTGCCATCTTGCTCAGTCTGATGACATAGCTAAGACAGTAAAAAACAAAAATGAAATATATATATATATATGATTGCAACTCCAAGGGGAGGAGGGAGGGTTGTGAGGACTGATTCCTGCTGCTCCTGGAGAACACCTGTTACAGGTGAGTAACTACGCTTTCACCAGGACCAAGCACGAAGTCAGTCCTCACATATGGGACTCCCCAGCTTAAGGCTACTGGGGACCCAAAGCTGAAAAATGAGCTCCCTCTAGAGCCCCAGAATGTGCAAAAAGAATCTTCTCTGATATCACCCCCGTACGGTAGCCCAACACCAGGGAGTTGCCTATACCTCAAAGAGATTACGGAGTACCACCTGCCCGAAAGCACTGTCCCTGCGGGACTCCCTCTCGAGGCAATAGTGGGCCGCAAAAGTCTGGCTTGAAGACCAAGTAGCGGCCCTGCAGATGTCTGCCAACGGAACAGAGCGGAGATGAGCCACTGACGCAGACTTCGCTTTGACACAGTGGGCCGTAACTCGGCCCTGCAACGAGAGGCCGGCTGCTCTGTACGCCCACGTGATACAGTCTGCCACCCAGATGGACAAGGTACGCTTGGAGACAGGCAACCCCAGCTTATTAGGCTCAAAAGAGACGAAGAGCTTTACAGCCCTTCGGTGTCCCTGCGTACGATCAAGGTAGAAGGACAACGCCTTTCTACAGTCCAGGGTATGCAAGACCATCTCAGCCCGGCTAGCATGTGGCCTGGGAAAGAAAGTCGGAAGAACCACCTCCTGATTGAGGTGGAAGGAGGAGACAACTTTTGGAAGGAACTTAGGGTGAGTCAGCAAGATTACTCTGTTCCTATAGAACCTAATGTATGGTGCATCTGACACCAGGGCTTGAAGCTCGCTCACTCGCCTTGCTGAGGTAAGAGCTACCAAAAACAACGCTTTCCAGGAGAGAAAACGCAACGGGCAAGTAGCCATAGGCTCAAATGATGGGCAAGTAAGCTGTTGCAAGACCACATTCAAATCCCACTCAGGGGCCGGTGGACGCACCGGAGGCTTAAGCAAAAGCAGACCTTTGAGGAAGCGAGCCACCAAAGGGTGGTTGGAAAGAGACTTGCCCTCCACCGGTGAGTGGTGCGCTGAGAGAGCACTGAGATGGACCCTAACAAAGTTGGATTTAAGGCCTAGGTTGGAAAGCTGAAGCAAATATTGCAGCACCACTGGTACCAGGCATGAGAAAGGATCCTCCTTGTGTTGAGCACACCAGGTAGAGAACCTATGCCACTTGAAGGCATAAGATTTCCGGGTGGACTGCCTCCTGGAGGCCAAGACCACGTCTTCCACTTCCCTAGGCAGCAGTAAGGGTGCTAGAACTAC
The DNA here is from genome assembly GCA_033557465.1 of Ichthyophis bannanicus. Classification (NCBI taxonomy): domain Eukaryota; kingdom Metazoa; phylum Chordata; class Amphibia; order Gymnophiona; family Ichthyophiidae; genus Ichthyophis; species Ichthyophis bannanicus. Next base: position 711,923,380 of record CM066033.1, on the reverse strand, counting down.
CCTTTCAACAGCCAGGCCATCAGATTGAAGGACTGGAGGTTGGGGTGTAAGAGAGATCCCTGCTCCTGAGACAGGAGATGTGGTTGCATCCCCAGAGGAAGAGGAGTGTCCACTGCTAGTTGCAAAAGAAGTGGGAACCACGGTTGCCTTGGCCACCTGGGAGCCACCAAGATCACCAAGGCCTTGTCCCGGATCACTTTGAAGAGTGTCTTGGGCACTAGAGGCGTGGGAGGAAACACATATAGGAGGCCGGTAGACCACAGAATGAGAAACGCATCTGCTGCTACTCTGAGAGGATGCGGTTGTCTGGAGCAGAACCTGGGCAGTTGACGGTTCAGTGGACTAGCAAAAAGATCTATGTTTGGAAGACCCCATCTTAGGAAGATTTTTTGAACCACCAGAGGATTCAACTGCCATTCGTGGGGCTGTAGGATCCTGCTCAATCTGTCTGTTAGATAATTCTCCTGTCCAGGGAGATAGACCGCTTTGAAGTATGCCATGATTGACTGCCCAGGTGCACAGGTCCTGCGCTTCTTGACAGAGAGGGCGGGACCTTGTGCCCCCGTTTGTTCACATAGAACATGGCAACTTGATTGTCCGTCTGAACTAAGATGGACTAGTGAGAGAGGACATGAGAGAAAGTCCGTAGGGCCAAGCGGATAGCTCTCAGCTCCAATAGATTGATCTGCTGTGTGGCCTCCCATGGAAACCACAGGCCCTGAGTGCATGCTCCCTGGCAATGTGCGCCCCAACCATGAAGAGAAGCATCGGTCGTGAGCACTTGGGAGTGTGGAGGTGCCTGGAAAGGTACTCCTTGCACCAGATTCGGAAGATGAAGCCATCATTGCAGAGAAGATGCTAGCAGCTGTGACACCCTCACCTTGTCCGCCAGGTTTCCAGTGGCCTGCAGCCACTGAGTCCGGAGGCCCCACTGAGCCAGCCTCAAGTGCAGACGGGCATTTGGAGTGACATGGACCGTGGATGCCACGTGGCCCAAGAGCCTCAGGAATTGTCTGGCGGAGACCAGAGAATTGCTGCGGAATTGTCTGGCCAAATCCATCAGCCTGTGGGCCCTGTCCACAGGCAAAAAAGCCTTTGCCTGAAGGGTGTCCAGTCTTGCTCCTATGAACTCCAGGCTCTGTGAGGGGCACAAAGTGGACTTTGCGAAGTTTATGACAAACCGCAGATGCTGGAGAAGAGAGATAGTGCGGAGGGTGGCTTGATTGGTCTCCTGTGGAGACTGACCCCTGATGAGCCAGTCATCCAGGTATGGAAAAACAAAGATCCCTTGAACCCTGAGGTAGACCGCCACCACTGCCAGGCACTTGGTGAAAACCCTGGGGGCGGAGGTTAGGCCAAAAGGGAGTACCCTGTACTGAAAATGGTTTCCTCCCACCACAAATCTGAGATATTGTCTGTGGTCTGGATGAATAAGGATGTGAGTATAAGCATCCTTTAGGTCTAAGGAGCATAGCCAATCTCCCTGCTGGAGGTAGGGCAGCAGTATTCCAAGGGTAAGCATCTTGAACTTTTCCTTCTCCAGGAACTTGAGATTTCGCAAGTCTAGGATGGGCCGGAGGCCTCCTGTCCTTTTTGGTACCAGGAAGTACCTGGAATAGAAGCCTTGACATCTCAGGTGGTGGGGCACCGGTTCCACCGCCTGTTCCTTTAGAAGATTTGCTAACTCCTGCAGGAGTAGGTTCCTGTGCAGAGGGAGTCTTGGAGGCTCCCCTGGAAAGTAGGAGGGAGGTACCTGGTGGAAATGGAGCAGATAGCCCCTCTGGACTATGTTTAGCACCCAGGTATCCCTTGTTACGGCCGACCACCTGTGGGCGTACAGGGTCAACCGGTCTCTTGTGCTGAGAGGGGCCAGCTGAGGAGGAGAGGCTATGCCACTGGAGTCAAAACCCCGTTCCCTGCTGTGTAGGAGCCGGAGCTGGTGGCTTGGGGGTTTTCTGCCTACGGGGCCAATGTCCCTGCCCCTTGGCCTGCTGACCCTGTTGGGGAGCTGTGGAGGCCTGGTACTGAGGGTAAGATTTGTAGGCAGATGACTTTCTCGGGTAAAAGGACTTTTCCCCAAGCCTTTCTTCTTTTGAGAAGGGGCAAAGGTCTTCCTGGACAACCTTGTCCTGGTGAGAGTCTCGGACTCAAGTTCTGCAGCTTTTTCAGCCATGGGCTTGCCAAAGAGGTTGTCACCTCGGCAGGGGACATTGACCAACTTGTCCTGCACCCATGGCTCGAGGTCCGAAGACTTTAGCCAGGCCTGACGGCTTGCACCGATGCCGGCCGCGGCTACTTGGGCCGAAGCCTCGAAACCATCATAAGCAGCTCGAGACAAACTTCGAGCATTCTCGGATCCCAGTTGACAAGGCTGTGAACCTCTGCAAAGGTTCCTCGGCGAGACCAGCAGAGAACCCGGCAATCTCCTTTGCCAGATCTCAAAGGTACATGCCCATGTACAGCTGGTAGGTCTGGACACGGCAAGCAAACATAGAGCCCTAGAAGCACTTTCTACCGAAGGCATCCAGGTTCCGGGCCTCCTGGCCGGGAGGCACCGAAGAGTGCATCTTCTGACTCTTCAGCCGATGCATGGCCGATTCCACAACCATGGAATGGTGTGGTAGCTGTGCCTTCTGGAACCCAGGGCTCTTGCGGACTCGATAGATGGAATCGACCCGCTTGCTCAAAACCGGCGTCGAGGCTGGCGCCTCCCACATGCGGAAGAGCAACCGTTCCAGCATCGGAGGAACCGGTACAGTAAAGGCCTCCTTAGGAGGAGAGTCATACTGCAGGGCCTCGAGCTCCTCGGCTATAGGCTCCTCCTCGGGGTCCATGGGGAAGGCCAAGGCCTTGGCCATGTCCCGCACGAAGTCCGAGAACCGGGTGTGCTCCGGGGGGGGGGGGACCGTCTCCGCGGTTCAGACTCCGGTGAGTCCGAAGGGACACACCGGGTCCAAAAAGTGTCCGGGGACTCCTCGTCCTCCGTTTCCCAGCCCGACCCCTCGGAGGAGGAATCGAGCGACTCCAGTCGGGCAGGCACCGATGCCATCCGCCCCGACGCCGAGGGTACCGGCGTCGACGACCTCGGTCCCGAACAGGAGGCCGAGAGACCCCTTGGCGGAGGATCGACTCAAGAGTGCATGGACTCGAGGATCGGCTCAGCCTCCGGGGTCGACTTGGACGTCGATGTCCTGGTGCTCGGGGGAGATGCACCGGCGAGATCGGCGATCAGTGCCCGCTGCTGTTCCATGAAGGCAGCCAAGCTGCTCTCCAAGGCCATCAACCTGAGTCCAAGCTCAGGAGACTCAACAGCCCCTGACTCAGAGACTCAGCAGCCCCACGAGGACTACAGTACTCACGTGACTCGGGGACTCTGTCTCTACACGAGGTTGTTTAGCAGGCCTCTCCGACTCCGAAGACCTGGGACGGCGTTCGGGGCTATGTGACTTGGCCCTCGAGGAACCAAGTGCGTCCACCGACGCCGCCCTCGTGGGTTTCTTCTTCCTGCAGTGCTCCCATGAGGGAGACCCCCTCTCAGAGGAACCCCGGCGATGCTCGGGACCGGAGCCCCGAGACGTCGAGGCCTCTGACAAAGTCCGGGCCCGGCCGGACTCAGAGTCAAACAAGATTCTTTCCTTCTGATGCTGACGGCTCCTCAACGCCTTCGAGGACATTTTCCCACACGGACCACAGATCAGCGGGTCATGATCGGGTCTGAGGCAGCGGAGGCAGCAGTCATGTGTGTCGGTGAGACATCGGTTTCTTACACCGATCACACTTTTTAAACCCGCTGGCAGCCATCGGGGAAAAAAGGGCCCCTGCAAGGTCAAAAGACAAGACTGCCAGGGAAAAAGAGAAAAATGGCGCGAATGCTAGTCACAAAGGACAAAAACCGAAAAATAAAGTCCGGGCTCGATACCGGTGTACCGGGCCCAGGCGGGAAAGGGAAACCGGCGTCGAACCAAAGAAAAACACGGATCCACGCAGAAAATCAACTTTTTTCTCTGTTGAAAACGAAACACGTCCGTCGGGCTCCTTGGAAAAAAGAAGACTGAGCAAGATGGCACCCTTGGACAGGAAGGGGACCGCGCATGCACGCTGCATTCCCAAAGGTTTTCTTTGAAAGCTGGGGAAATGCTCCGCACGAGGGCTCCGTCGGCGCCGACGTCACCCATATGTGAGGACTGACTTCCTGCTTGGTCCTGGAGAAAAACGTTTTCACTGAAAGCGTGGTGGATGCTTGGAATGCCTTTCTGATGGAAGTTGTGGGGGCAAATACAGTGACAGAATTCAAAATGGCATGGGACAGACATAGTGGATCCCTTTACAGCAACAGGATAAAATGAAAATGAACTTAACTATCTAATTTCTCAACAAATAGGGGGGTGTCCTACATGGAGCGGTGGGTTTACCCCTAAAGAAAGACATGGGGAGGGGTGGCCTGCATAGAGCAGCAGGTGCACCTACACTTGCCATCTTACTGGGCAGACTAGATGGACCATACTGGTCTTTATCTGCCGTCATTTACTATGTTACTAAGAGTCTATTCTGGAGGCTAGCATAGTAGCCTGGAAAGCTTTCCTTCCAAATGCATCGAGAGTCCTAGCCTCCCTGCCTGGAGGCACTGAGAAGTGATTCTTTTGACTTTTGATTTTCCCCATTGCAGACTCCACCATGATAGAATAGTGTGGGAGTTGTTGTGGCTTTTGAAAATCTGGTGAGGTAGGAACCCTATATACAGGGTATTGAGCCCCTTGCTTACTGCTGGAGTTGACATGGGGGCCTCCCACATATGAATCAGGTTCTCTAAAATGTTGTGCACTGAATGGGTAACAGCCTCCTTTGGTGCTGAAGAGTACTGGAGTATATCAAGCTCTTCAGCTCTTGGCTCCATTTCTGTAGCCACTGAAACATTGAGAGTTGCCACCATGTCTTTAACGAAGTCTTGAAAAGACATGCCCTTGAGCGGCGAGCAGCGACATTCATAAGGAGGTGATGAATCTGACAGTACATCCCTGGGAGCATTGGACTATGTATTCCGCCTCGGATACCTCCTCGACATCGCTATCTGGAAGGAAATTTAAATAATCTCTATGAGATGTTCTATACTTTTGGTGTTGAGAAGGATGTTGCTTGGACATATAAGACAAATAAGAGAAAATATTTTTTCACTCAACGTGTAATCAAACTCTGGAATTTGTTACCGGAGGATGTAGTAAGAGCTGTTAGTGTAGCTGGGTTTAAAAAAGGTTTGGACAAGTTCCTGGAGGAAAGGTCCATAAACCATTATTAAAAAGGGACCCAGGATATCAATGCTTGACCCAATACAAGCACTGTGGAACCTTTTGTCTTTTGGGGATACTGCTAGGTACGTATGACCTAGATTGGCCACTGTTGGAAACAGGATACTGGGCTTGATAGACCTTGGTCTGACCCAGTATGTTATATCTTATGTTCTTATGACATCAAAGGCATTGGAACCTATGGCACAGAGGGCCTCGGTATCTGTTCTACCGTATAGGATGCAGGGGACGCCTGCTGAACAGTGCCGAGATCTGTGGTCATTGTAGGTATCAGTGGAACTGGTACTGGTGCAAGCTGCGAAGCAGTTGATGCTATCAGTGTTACAACTGCTAAGAGTTTAGCAATGCTACGTCCGATAGTGATGACCCAGTCATACAGCGATGCTAACGGAGGAGGTGTGGCTCCAGACACCGAAGTGTGGGACACAACTCCTGATGCCTTTATCGGGGGCTTCACAGAGGATTAAACCTTGGGGGCATCCCCGGACCCCTGAATGGCTCTGGAGGGAGATACCTCCCTCCGGGGTTGCTTTGAAGGATGGTCCGCATCGGAGTGCGATAAATGCCAATGCCAATGGTCGGTGTCAGAAGCCAACGCTGATCTGGAAGTTGATGACCTCGATGCCAAAATCTATGTCTTCTGCTTTTTAAGCACTGGTGACTCCGAGCGACGCTTTTCCTTCGCTTGTGAGGACTTGGATGCATAGGACAATTTTGATGGAATCGATGTTCCCAAGGAGCTCACCGAAGGAGCTGAGCCTGTGGGAAACAGCTTAGCCTTCTGTTTGTCCCAGTTTTTCTGACCTCTGGAAGCCATATGGAGATAGGAGAGACAGGACTCGACATTATGGTCTGGGCCTAAACATTTTAGGCATCAAGAATGCTACTCAGTGATAGAAATTGTGCAGGAACACTTTGAGCGTTTTTTAAACCCACTTCGGGGTTTCTCCATGTTTGGAAATAGTATGGAGGCAAAATTGAATTGGGCAATGGTGCCCAAGGAAGCCGTAGACCTCAAGAAGAAAAAAACGAAAAAAATACGCAATAAAATAAATTTAAAGAAAACTAGTAAAGGAAACCAGAATTGACGGGAAGTCGAATTGGTTGATGGGAAGGCAACCCGAGTACTTTTAACGGTACTAAGGAAAAAATCTTGAAGTCTCTAGACACGAGGTCCCTTTGGCTCCATGGAAAAAAGACGGGTGAAGAGGCCAGGAGGGAAGGCAGCCACGCATGCGTGGAGGAACACTCCCAAAAGCATTCCAATTTGGATGCTGGGGAATGTTCCCACGATGGGCTCCGTCGGTGCCAACGTCACCCATATGTGAAGACTTCCTGCTTGTTCCTGGAGATTAGGTGGGATCACACTAGCCTTTTCACAATCTACTGAAGGCGAGAATACTTCATCTACGTCAGAACCCAATACCGAACTGAGCCATCTGAAACAGTCATAGTCAAAATCTCGAACAGCTCCCAACTATTTCCCATCTCCAGGGGGTGCCCCTCGCTGGGTATGCTTAGCTATGGGTAATCGAACAGGGCTTCAACTCTCAGCCTACCCCATATGAGTCTGTGCCTGGGGGACACTCGGAGGCCACGGGGCCTGAATTTAGAGGCCTGCTGCAAAAAGAAAGGATTCCGAGGAGGACAATCCTTAGTCCATGAGCTCTCCTCTTAGAAATGACCCCCCAACATCAGGGGGCACAGTTGCCACAGACCTCCTAGAGGACGATGAGCGGCTCCCAGCACATTCACCGGATCTTCCGGCCAGCTGGATATTCTTACCCATAGCGCCATCTTTCACCTCCTGCCCTAAGGCAGGTAAGACCACACTAACTGCATCCCCTGGCTAGGAGAAAGGAAGCAGGCCCCACAGAGACGACACAGAAGCTGCCATGCAAGAAGAGCAGAGTCCAGAATCCAGAGATGAGGTACCTCGCTTGCCACAGCTCAAACATATTTCCTGAAAGAAGACAAAGTTAAGGCAAGTATCACAACAGCTTGTGCTAAGGCTAAAGAAGCCCAAAGACATGCATTAACTGTGCTTTTAACGCATCGTGTGTTATAGGCACTAGGGAAGGAGCGCATTTTGGAGCCGCTTGGGCAGAACGCATGCTAAGATCACGTGACTGCCAGGTGCACAATAGGTAAAAACGCTACTAACACGTGCAGAAAACAGAAGGAAACCTACACACTGCACCAATGGACACCAACAATCAATGTTCCCTCTAATTTTCTGTAGGCTGTGTGCACATAAAATATCAGCTGTGTGCAGCTTTTGAAGGAAGGTTAAATTTTTGTGCACCACATAACGACACTCGGAGTTATATACTTTAAAATTTGACTACACGTCAGAATACACTATGTACACCACATTGATTTTAATCAAATTAAATGAAAATAGACGATTACTAAATGAAGCAGGAAATTTCTAGTAATTACAATCATAACGTTTAAATTTTAAGACATCTGTGTTGTTTTCTATCAGAATCAGAGCCGTAAATTTTGTGCGCTCTGTTGTAAAGTATGTGCGCTCGCTCGGCGAGGTGTGTGCGTGCGCAGACGCGCACAGCTTAGAGGGAACAGTGCCAACAATCCTCTCCAAATTGCAGCCCAAGAAGACTGAATCGGAAGCCCTCAACAAGTACAATGGTGAGGTGAAGCCATGGTACTCAAACCCTGAGAGCCCCAGAGCACTCATGCCCAGCTCAGCAATACTCTCCTGAAACTGTTTCTCTGGCTTGGCAGCACTGAGTTTAAGGTAGCTAGCAGGCAGATTCCTCTGAGAATCTTCTGCAATCTTCAGGGAGGAGCGGGGAGGGGGGGGGAAGGGGGAGGAGGGGAGGGGGGCATTGAGGTTGTGTAAGGCTGTTTAATTCTTTCAACCTTCCAGATCCTTCCAATTTTCTTGCTGCTCAACAGACTCTTATCCATGTTAAGAGTGTGCAGCTGAACCAATTCTCTCTCCTTTTATGGCTATCGAAAAAACCACAGTCTAGTGGAGCCTCATACGTTGCGCTCTAGTGAAAGATCAACCCACAGCCTGTCATGCACAAGCCCCCACACCCAAACAAATACATTCCTAGAAGCAATGGATGAGATGGGTTTCCAACAATTAATTCAACAACCTACACACAAGCAAGGGAAATATACCAGACATGGTTTTCATCCCAAAACAATCCAATAAAAACCCAACCCACACTCATCTGCAAATTTCACAGATACCATGGTCAGACCACTCACTAATCCAATTCACATACTCCTTACCACTATCACCCCTCACACCAACACAGACCCAAAACCGAGATTCAAACCATTTGACAGGGAAACTTTCATAGGCACTACCATACACCAATTAAACTCCACTTCAAATGACCTCAACGAATTACTAACAAATTGGAATTTGATAATTACCACAGCAGCAAAACCAACAACCAAAATACTAAATCACCTACGAAAACACTCAGAGAAATGGTACACAGCAGAACTAACCAAAATAAAAAGAAACCTTAGGAAAATTGAACACATATCGAGATCAAAAAAGACTACAGAAAACAAAACCCTCTATATGTCAACATTGATTAACTACAAAGAAGCAATAAACAATGCAAAATGAACGTATCACATGAAAACCCTCAACAAAGCCATAAACCGGCCAAGAGAACTCTTCAAATTAGTCAAGTCAATAACCAAATCACCGCTAGAAGATTCCACCAAAATAAATATTCAACCCCAAAGACTAGCAGATTATTATGCCAACAAACTAAAATACAATGATCCCTTATGTCCTCCTTCACAGACAATGCCCTCAACCACTAGCAATAGCTGGCACTTAGCCTAGACCAAAGACAAATAATAGACTTAATCACAAATATTAATATCACCACTTCCCCCTTAGATCCTTGCCCAGTACAGTGGATCAAAGCAACAAAAACAGAGATAGCCCCCAGCCCTCTAAACAAAGTCAACTAATCCCTACATACAAGGCATAACGCCAAACTCACTCAAACTATCCATAATACGCCCTATACTAAAGAACAACTTAAACAAAGAGGAACCCTCCTTCTACAGGCCCATAGCCAGCATACCATTTGAAGCTAAATTCATTGAAAAAGCTGCACAACGACAGCTTCCAGATTTTATTGACTCCACTGCTCTGTTAGACGAATATCAGTAGGGATTCCGCCCCCTCAATGGGGTGGAAACGCTATTAGCACTATTTGATACACTCATCCGGGGGTTGGATAATGCTAAGCAAGCATTTATATTCCTAGACATCACAGCTGCCTTCAACAATGTAAACCAAAACACCCTAATTGCCAGACTCATACCCTCAAATGGTTCACATCATATACTACCAACAGATCCCAATATGTAAAAATAAAACGTTACCGCTCCTCAACCTTGCCCCAGCAACAAGGAATCCTGCAAGGATCAGAGCTGTTGGCCCTACTCTTCAATTTATATATTCAAACTATATGTTCCGTATTTAAAAAAACAAACTTTACTATCACATATATGCACACAACATCATGCTCTTTGAGAAATTGGATTCTTGCCTAAAGAAAGTAGAAAGCTGGCTCAAATCTATGAGCATAAACTATTAAAAAAAAACAAAAAAAAAACAGAAGCCCTGATCACAGCCAGGGATCCTAACTTCACCCTGCCATAAAGCGTAGTTACTCACCTGTAACAGGTGATCTCCAGGAACAGCAGGAATTTAGTCTTCACATATGGGTATCGTTGGTACCAACGGAGCCTGTGCGGGAACGCTCCCCAGCGTCCAAGAGGAACGCTTTTGGGAGCATCCCTCAGCACATGTGCGCTGCCTTCCCGCCTTTCCAACTATCCCTCTTCCGTTAAGTTTGTAGCTGAGTGAAAGGATAGAGGGAGAGAGGAAAGAGACAAAAAGATAGAGAGACAACTCCTAGGGGAGGTGGGTGGGTTGTGAAGACTAAATTCATGCTGTTCCCGGAGATCATCACAGGTGAGTAACTACGCTATCTCAAGGAACAAGCAGGAATGTAGTCTTCACATATGGGGACTTCCTAGCTGAAGATGCCAGGGAGATAGCCCCAGGAAGGTGCCACCCTAGAAAGATAGGCATCCTTCCTCCCATGGATCTCTGGCATTCCACCAGGGTTGGTGGGTAGGAGTTGAATTAGGTCTGAAAGAGATTTTGAAGAACAGCTTGGCCAAAGAAGGCATTCCGAAGGGAGGCTTTATCCAGGCAGTAGTGGGCTGTGAAGGTGTGTACCAAAGCCCACGTGGCTGCTCAACAAATGGCATCGATAGACACAGAGTGGAGATTAGCCATGGAAGCTGCCATGGCTCTCAAGGTATGAGCTGTGACATGGCCCTGAAGAGAAAGACCCTTACTCTCATAAGCAAAGGTTATGCATTGGGCAATCCATTTAGATAAAGTTCTTTTGGAGAATGGAAGTCCCAATTGACTAGAGTCAAAAGCTATAAAAAGTTGTGAGGACTTTCTATGTTGCTGTGTTCTCTGTAGACTCTGTAGCTAAGGCTCTTTAACAATCTAAAGTATGAAGGTTTCTTTCTGCATTAGAGGCGTGAGGCCTCGGAAAAAATACAGGAAGAAAAATTGATTGATTCAAATGAAAAGGCGAAACCACCTTTGGCATAAAGTGTGGATGAGTTCTAAGAACAACTTTATCATGATGAAACCTAGTATAGGGAGGATCAGCCACTAAAGCTTGCAGTTCACTAATGCGACGTGCAGAGATGATTGCAATTTGGAAGAAGACCTTCCAGGTCAAAAAAGGGTTGTAGTGGCTAAAGGCTCAAAAGGTGGCTTCATGAGCTGCCCAAGAACTAGATTTAGATCCCATGCCACCGGTGGTGGCTTAATGGTAGGTTTGGTTAATAGAAGACCTCTCATAAATCGGGATATGAGTGGATGAGAGAAAATTGGTTGTTCATTCAGAGGCTTATAAGAAGCTGCAATTGCACTAAGATGGACTCTTACCGAATTGGTCTTTAGACCAGAATTCGATAAGTGAAGGAGATACTCTAGTATCGATTCTAAAGGTATGACAAGGGGGTTTAATCCCTTCTTGGAGCACCATATAGTAAAACGTTTCCACTTGAAGGCATAAGATCTTCTTATGAAAAGTTTTCTAGAAGCCTGAAGGATATCCTTTACCTGTTGGGACAGGTTGAAATTCTGGAGGTCTAAGCCTTCAGCAACCAGGCCGTGAGATGCAGGGACTGGGGATTCGGGTGCCATAGGGTCCCGTCCTCTTCGGAAAGGAGATCTGGAGCATGCCCTAACTCCAGAGGTGCAGCTTGAGAGAGATGTAGAAGCAGGGGATACCATGCTTGGCGTGGCCATCGTGGCGCTATGAGAATCATGCGACCCCTGTCTCTCTGAAGCTTGAAGAGTGTTTTGGGGATGAGGGGAATGGGTGGGAAGGCATAAAGGAAGTCCTGACCCCAGTGAATGAGGAAGACATCCCTTGCCTGACAATTGTGAGCCGGAATACTGGAACAGAACTGGGGAAGTTTGGCATTCAGTGGACTTGCAAAGAGGTCTATGTCTGGAGTGCCCCAGAGACCAAATATCTTTTCCACTTGGTCTAGGGTAGAGAGACCACTCGTGAGGCAGCAGTACTCGACTAAGTTTGTCTGCCCAAAGTTTTGAATGCCTGGAAGATACACCACTAGAAGGTGAATTTGATACTCTCCGGCGAGGGCCCACAGTCGTAAAGCTTCGTTGCATAACGACAGAGAACCTGTCCCACCCTGCTTGTTCATATAGAACATGGCTACTTGATTGTCCGTCTGGACTAGGACTGTCTTATAGCTGAGCTGGGCGTGGAATACTCGAAGAGCTAAATAGACTGCTCTTAATTCCAGGAGGTTTAGGTGTAGACCAGCCTCCTGTGGAGTCCAGGTGCTCTGGGTATTGAGATGATTCAGGTGTACTCCCCAACCCACCTGTGATGCATCTGTTGTTAGGGTGGCCTGAAAGCGGGGTTGATGAAAAGGAGACCCCACTATCAGATTTTCTAGTGATTGCCACTATTGGAGGGACAAAATTAGTCATTGAGAGTTTATTATTTTGTCTGATAAATGTCCTGTGGCCTGTGTCCACTGTGTGGATAGGGTCCACTGAGCTGCTCACATATGGAGGCGAGCATATGGGACTACATGAACTGTGGATGCCATATGTCCCAGCAACTGTAGTAGCTCTCGAGCAGTTAGGGAGGATTTTCCTGCTGCTTGAGAAGCTAGTTGTATTATGCGAAGACACTGGGCCAATGGAAGGAAAGCCTTTGCCTGTCTGGGTATCTAGACAGGCCCCTATGAATTCCAGGCATTGGGAAGGAACAAGTTGGGATTTTTGGAAGTTTATTACCAACCCCAAGTATTGGAGAATTCGCATTGTGCGAGACAGTGCAGTGCTGGCCTCTGCAACTGTAGGGGCTCGAATGAGCCAGTCGTCTAAGTAAGGGAAGACGAATATCCCCAGGGTTCGCAGAAATGCAGCTACTACTGCCACAGCCATGCATTTCGTGAATACTCTTGGTGCTGAAGCCAGACCAAAGGGAAGAACCCTGTACTGGAAATGTTTTCCCTTGAAAAGGAATCGTAAGAATTTTCTGTGATCTGGATGGATCAGAATGTGAGGGTATGCATCCTTTAAGTCTAGAGAGCAAAGCCAATCCTGGCTTTGAAGGTATGGCAGAAGAGTTCATAGAGAAATCATTTTGAACTTCTCTCGGAACAGGTATTTGTTAAATTCTCTGAGGTCTAGAATGGGTCTGTGTCCTCCTGTTTTCTTTGGAATAAGAAAATAGGGGGAGTAGAACCCTGCACCCCGTTGAAGAATGGGTACTTCTATTGACCCTTGGGCAAGAAGTGTTGAGACCTCGTGATCCAGCAGATCGTCTGCGGAGGTTTGAGAACTGAATTGCTTTAGAATTGTAGGAGGGGGCATGCTGTGAAAATGAAGCTTGTACCCTTCTCCTACAATGGACAGAGTCCAATCTTCTGCTGTTATCTGATGCCATCTGTTGGCAAAGTGGCATAACCTGCCTGGGATATTGGAGAGTTGGGGACTCCCCTCAGAGGCAGGAAGGATAAGCTCTCTAGGAAGGAGTCAAAGCCCTTGAGGGGGCTGAACCTACGGAGCTAGTTGGGCTCTCGGGCCTTTTGGCTTCTTTTGCTGTCTGTTTTGTCCCTTTTGGGCAACCTGACCCTGAGTTTGACTCTGCTGAGTATAGGAAAGATAAAATTTCCTCTTTTTGCTTAAAGAGGTTTTTTTTTTTTTAATTATTTATGAATTTTCAACAAATAAATCAAGTATAAACTTGTACAGAATAATAATACTTGCAATCAGAAATAAGTACAACAAACATGTAAAACAGAAATGGAACAGCAAGAATTATCAGTAGCCCCCTATAATGGAGGAGTGAAACCATGAAAAGGAGAAAAACTCCAAAAAGGAAATAACAAAACAGGCAAATTAAGAGGAGACGGTGCCCCAAGGAGATATCTAAAAAACGATGGAGTCATGTCACAGGTGTAGAGCCAATTGATAAATGTGAGTTTAGGAAAACAGTAAGATCCTCAGGGGAGAAAAACACATACTTCTGAGTTTTATAGGTAATTAAACATTTATATGGAAATCTTAGCATAAATTGTGCACCAAGTCGCGCTACTCCCGGTTTCAATACTAGAAAGGCCCTTCTACGCTTCTGCGTCTCCCGTGCAACATCTGGGAAAAGGAGAATCTTTTTCCCATAGAACAATTTTCCACGCTTCTTATAAAACAATTTTAGGAGCCACTCCCGATCTGAAGAAAGAGCTAAAGTTACTAACAAGGTTGATACAGCTATGTCCTCCTCTTTAGGTGTACTAAGCAAATCTGAAACATTAAGAGAGTCTATCTCCAAATGACCAACAGACACTTTCCCAGCTCTTTTCCCAGAAGGGAGATAGTAAACCTTAGAGACTGGGGGCAACAACTCTGGAGGGACTGCTAGAACCTCCTGAAGATAACTCTTAAACATATCCAAAGGTGCCTTCCCAGATATAACAGGGAAATTAAAGAGACGAACATTACATGCTCGAACAGCATTCTCCAATGTCTCAGTTTTAGCCCGAAGATTTATATTATCTTTAACCAAAGAAGCAGTTAAATCAACAACTTTAGTCAATTGATGATCCTTAGTTGATTGTTTGCTGGTAACATCTGCAATAGAAGCATGTAGCAATGGAGACTCCACTTCAAGTGTGGCAATCCGATTCGAAAGGGAAGAAATTTGAAGAACCACCATTTGGCTAAGGTGCAAAATAGCGTCCCAAATGCTGTCCAAAGTCACTGAAGCGGGACGAGCCAGAACAAAAGAGAAACCGAGAGAGCCGGAAGAAGCTTGATCTGATCCACCCGGAGGTAAAGTAATAGCCTCAATTACCTGAACAGAGGCCCCGGTCCCAGGCTGAGATGGAGATGGCAAAACAGTCTGTAAACCTCCATCACGGTCCTTACTATGCTCCAGAAGCCGGTCCCGCATATACGACGCAGCAGCTAACACCTCGGAAGGCCGCCCGTCGTCACCCAGCACCTGAGCAGGCAAAGACCCAGGAGGCATCGGGGGAAGTCGTCCATCAGGGGAGAGCGTGATATCAAGGGCGGAAGACGCTGAGTCAAAGTCCGACGGCGCTACCAAGCCCGCTCGAATCCCCTCCACCTTCTCCTTGGGCAACTGAACGAAACGATCCATAGGCCCCTCGCCAGTAGGTAAGAGCTCCGCGGGAAGAGCTTTCGCCTTGGGTTTCCCCTTCCTCTTAGGCATGTCAGTTGGCTAAGCCCTCACCGCCGCCATCTTAGGAAAGCCACTCCCCCCTGAAAGCCACTCCCCCCAAAGAGGGTTTTTTTATAAGGCTTCTTTTTGTCTGGAGTGGCTGTAGATTTTGACAATCTATCTAGAGTGGTATTGTCAGCATCTAACTCATTAGCCTTTTCCTGCCAGTTCTTGCCAAAGAGATTCTCTCCTGTGCAAGGAATGTTGCCTAACTTCTCCTGTACCCAAGTCTCCAAGTCTGATGCCTGAAGCCAGGCAATCCGACGTGCACCAATGGCAATAGCAGAGGTTCTGCTGATGCATTCAAAGCAGTCAAAGGCTGCACGATTCACACACTTGGAGACATCTTGAGCATGCTTAACTAGAGCAAGAAAGTCTTGTCTCTTGTCATCTGGGAGAAATGGGCTCATAAGCTCCAAGTCTCCTGTAACTTCCTTGAGGAACATTCCCATATATAGAATATATGAACTGACCCTAGCTGAAAGCATGGAAGCCTGAAAAGTTTGGCGCCCAAAAGCATCCAGAGTCCTGCATTCACGACCTGGGGGATTAGATGCATGCCTCTTTGCACTTTTCATCCTATGCATGGCTGACTCCATCACCACTGAATGGTGTGGCAGCTGAGTCTTTTGAAATCCAGGACATGGAGGAACTCGATACATAGTATCAAGCCTCCTAGAATGAGGAGATGTAGTCAGAGGTGTCTCCCACATTCTGAGCATCAAGTTATGCAGAATTTCATGGATGGGCAGAGTGGCTGCCTCCTTTGGGGCCTTAGGATATTGGAGAATTTCCAATTTCTTTGCTCTGGGTTCCTCTTCAGGAGCTACCGTGATTGAAAGGCCCTTGGCCACATCACAAATAAAATCCTGAAAAGACATGTCCTCTGGAGGTGACATTCTGCGTTGGGGAGAAGAGGGATCTTCCGGGAGAAACCCTCTGGTACCAGCAGAATTGTCGGAGTCTTCGGAATCGGAGGATTCGAAGTATTCCTTACCACGATGCTCATGCAATGCACGGTCCCGGTATCAATCGAAGTTGGTACCGAGTTGATCCGGTACTGACCTGCCAATTCCAGCCAAAGATGGCGTGGGAAGAATTCCCACCATGGCCGGTACCGGTGTAGGTACCGGCATCGGTATCGATGTCGATGTCGGTACCGGTGCCCATTGAACTATATAGGCGTCAACGGTACCGCAGCTGTTAGAAGAGCTGCAATGCTGTGTTCGATAGCGAGGAACCTCTGGTCCATCGACGCTACCAATGCCTGGGTGTCGGTACCGGTGAAAACAGCCAGGACCCCTGAGCATCGCACCAGTAGTTCTTGCAAGGTCGAGGCCTCAAGAACATCCTGGAGCCCCATTGATGCTTTGGAAGCCGAAGCCTCCCGCCGGGGCTGTTTTGCCGGTGTGGTTCCCTCAAGGGCAATGCCAATGGCCTCTCGATGCTTAGCAGAAGAGCTACTCTTTGAGGACCGGCTTTTACCGGCTCATATGTTTAGTTACCTGAGATCCATGGGAGGAAGAGGAGGCCCTTGAATATGTCGATGCAATGGATCTGGCATCCGAAAAAAAGAGGGTACCGAGCTTTGCAGCCCGGTTCTGTCTTCCTCTCTTAGTCATCCCCATACAGGAGAGACATTCAGATGGAGAATGTTCAGGTCCTAAACATTTAAGACACCAATCATGGGTGTCAGTGACGGAAATGGTACCGCCACACTTAGTACATTTTTTAAAACCACTAGTTGGTTTTTCCATGTTTCAGGAACATGAGGCCTAATGCCCAAAATGGTGCCTAGCACCGAAAAAGAAAAGTTTCTGAAGAGAAACAGTTCAAAGTATACTTTTTTTTTTTTTTTTTAAGAAAAGAAAAGAAAGAACCGGCGGTACCGGTAGACGTCGTGCGGAGGCAAACGCAACCACAAGAAAACGATTTTAAAGGCAGAATTTTCTGCGGTGACAGGGTATGGGTCCTGTTGGCTCCGCGGAAAATGAAGAACTGAAGAGGGACAGTTGGAAAGGCGGGAAGGCAGCGTGCATGTGCCGAGGGATGCTCCCAAAAGCGTTCCTATTGGACGCTGGGGAGCGTTCCCGCGCAGGCTCCGTCGGTACCGACGATACCTATATGTGAAGACTACATTCCTGCTTGTTCCTAGAGATACAATTCATATACATAACACTCCCATCCCAATAAAACAAGAGGTAAGATACCTAGATATCATCCTAGACAAAACACTCAGCATGATTCCTCACCTAAAACATATATCCAGAACTCTATTTTTTAAGTTAAGTATCATCCAACACATTAGGTCACTCATCGACCACTTGGACTTCAGAACAGTTGTACAAGCCCTAATCAAACCCTTCTTCGATTACTGCAACAGCATATTTATTTTTATTTATTTAGTATACATTTGTATACCGCTACTTCCAGCGATCAGCAGCGGTTTGATTACAGATTGGAAATTGTCAAATCATGACAGGAAATTTTTGAGGTATAAACACATTGATTAGACAGGAAAGCACAGCACACAGAGAACTATTTTACAAGGAACATGGGCTATGGAGGGTTAAGTGGCTTGCCCAAGACCACAAGGAGCACCTGTGGGACTAGAAACCACAGTCCTTCCGGCCCAAGGTTGCTGTCCTCCAGTGGGATTTGAACCCCCGACCTTCCGGCCCGAAGTACCTTGCCCCAACCACTAGGCCACTCCTCCACTCCATATTATCGGAACACCCAAAAAGAAACTAACCATTCTTCAAATGGCCCAAAACATCACAGCCAGAATCATAGTTAAAGCAAGACTATCAGATCACATCACACCCATTCTTTACAATCTCCATTGGCTTCCAATTGCTAGCAGGGTAAAATATATAGTCATAACGACCACCTTCAAGATAATTAACAAAATAGCCTCCTACCTCTCAACCCTAATCCATCCACAATCAGATAATAGAATAAGGTGAAGAATCAACCAGAATACACTCACAGTTCCTCCCAAAATCAGGAAGAAGAAAGAAAAAAAAAAAAAAAAAGAACACGAGCAACAGGGCCTTCACATTTATAGCCCCCACACTTTGAAACTCCCTCCCAGACTCTAAGAACAATCAAGGACCTTCAGGCTTTTTGCAAGGAACTAAAAACAACCTCTTCATTGAATACTATGACTCCCAACCCTTCGAAAATAACACACCCACTACTACCACCCACAACACATATCTCCCTCCCAACCCCCAACTAAATTAAACTCATTTACGCCTCAAGACCGATAAAGTCCATTATAAACCTCCCCCAGAACACACAGGATCGACCCTTTATCCCCACCACATATTCAAAGACAAGAACTGCCCACACAAACTAGCCCATGATATCTCACTCAATACAAGCGCCAACCATATGATCCTAATGGGAATATATATAGTTGATGTAAATAGTTAATCTTTAATGGCTTAATGTCATTAATGTTACTACAAACCAATTACAAGTTTCATGTAATTGTTTCAATTCTTTCAATTCGTTCCTTGTAAAAGTTATGTTTCAATGTAAACCGCCCCTGATCTCTGAAAGGGGCGGTATAGAAAAATATTTCAAATAAATAAATGTAATCAATCTTTTCCTCTCAATCTTCTGGGGGGGGGGGGTCTTCAGGGAGCAGAAAATACACCCACAATCTGCTGGAGACAAAGAAATACTGAAGGTTCCTCTGGTGGCTAAGGTGACTAGAGACATAGGAGTGATAAAATTGAAATCTGGGCTTTTCATTGGTTTTTGTCTCCATCAATCTGCTGGTAGGGGACTGCAACCCATTTTTCTGGACTGGTCTATTAGGACAATATGGAACACTACTTTCTTCCAATCATACAAATAAATTAATACCACACTGTATTCCAAATCATTTTAGAAACTCTAGGGTGCTAAGTTGCTACAGATAAAGCATAGCTACTCACCTGTAACAGGTGATCTCTGGGAACAGCAGGAATTTAGTCTTCACACATGGGTATCGTCGGTACCGACGGAGCCTGCGCGGGAATGCTCCCCAGCGTCCAATAGGAAAGCTTTTAGGAGCATGCCACAGCGCCTGCGTGCTGCCTTCCCACCTTTCCCAACTGTCCCTCTCCAGTTGAGTTTAAAGCTGAGACAAAAGAGAGAGAGAGATAGAAAGATACAACTCCTAGGGGAGGTGGGTGGGTTGTGAAGACTGAATTCCTGTTGTTCCCAGAGATCACCTGTTACAGGTGAGTAACTATGCTATCTCCAGGAACAAGCAGGAATGTAGTCTTCACATATGAGGACTCCCTAGCTGCAGATGCCAGGGAGATGGCCCCAGAAATTTAAGGGCTCCACTTCCCCCCATGGATCTCTGGCATCCTACCAGGGATGGTGGGTAGGAGCTGATTAAGTATGGAACAGGTGTTGAAGAACAGCCTGACCAAACAAGGCATCCCGGCGGGAGTCCTTGTCTAAGCAGTAATGGGCTTTGAAGGTATGAACTGAAGCTCAAGTAGCTGCTTGGCAGATGTCGTCGATAGACACAGAGTGAAGATGAGTCATTGAGGCTGCCATGGCTCTCACATTGTGAGCTGTGACATGGCCTTCAAGAGGAAGGTTCTTACTCTCATAGGCAAAAGTTATACACTGTGCAATCCAGCTGGACAGTGTCCTTTTGGAGATTGGAAGTCCCAAATGACTAGGATCAAAGCAACAAAGAGTTGAGAGGATTTTCTATGTTGCTGTGTTCTTTGCAAGTAAAAGGCCAAAGCTCTTTTACAGTACAAAGTATGAAGGTTCCTTTCTGCATTTGAGGTGTGAGGCCTCGGAAAGAATACAGGAAGGTAAACTGCTTGGTTTAAATGAAAGGACGAAAGCACCTTTGGCATAAAGTGTGGATGAGTCCTAAGGACTACCCTATCATGATGGAACCTTGTTTAAGGAGGATCAGCCACCAACGCTTGCAATTCACTGATGCGACGTGCTGAAGTGATTGCAATAAGAAAGATAACTTTCCAGGAAAGGAATTTCAAAGAGGTAGTGGTTAATGGTTCAAAGGCCGGTTTCATGAGCTGCCCAAGTAGCAGATTTAAGTCCCATGCCACCGGTGGTGGCTTAAAGGGAGGCTTCGTTAAAAGAAGGCCTCTCATAAAGCTTGCTATGAGAGGAAATAGGTTGTCCATTTAGAGGCTTGAAAGAAGCTGCAATAGCACTCAAATGGACTCTCACTGAATTGGTCTTAAGCTCTGCATTTGATAAATGAAGGAGGTACTCCAGAAATTATTCCAGAGGTATCGCAACAGGGTTAAGACCCTTCTGCGAACACCATACGGTAAAACATTTCCACTTGAATGCATAAGAGCGTCTTGAGGAAGGTTTCCTGGAAGCATGAAGGATATCCTTTACCTGCTGGGAAAGGTTAAGACCATGAAGTTTTAAGCTTTCAGCAACCAGGCTATGAGATGCAGAGACTGGGGATTGGGATGACACAGCATCCCGTTCTCTTGATAAAGAAGATCTGGAGCAGATCCTAACTCCAGAGGCGGAGCTTGAGAGAGATGTAGGAGCAGAGGGTACCACATTTGCCGTGGCCAACGTGGAGCTATGAGGATCACATGACCTCTGTCTCTCTGAAGCTTGAACAGGGTTTGGGGAATTAGGGGTATGGGTGGAAAGGCATAAAGGAAGTCCTGACCCCAATGAAGGAGGAAAGCATACCTGGCCTGACAACCTCGAGCCGGAATTCTGGAACAGAACCGGGGAAGTTGGCATTCAGCGGATTTGCAAAGAGGTCTATGTCCGGGGTTCCCCAAATTTGAAAAATTTGGGTCACCTAGTCCGCATGAAGAGACCATTCGTGTGTAAGCAGAACTCGACTGAGTCTGTCTGCCCAAGAGTTTTGAATGCCTGGAAGATGCACCACAAGGAGATGAATCTGATGCTCTCTGGCGAGGGCCCATAGTCGCAAAGCTTTGTTGCACAGCGACAGAGAGCCTGTTCCACCCTGCTTGTTCACAAAGAACATGGCTACCTGATTGTCCATTT
The DNA here is from genome assembly GCA_033557465.1 of Ichthyophis bannanicus. Lineage (NCBI taxonomy): Eukaryota > Metazoa > Chordata > Amphibia > Gymnophiona > Ichthyophiidae > Ichthyophis > Ichthyophis bannanicus. Next base: position 711,902,211 of record CM066033.1, on the reverse strand, counting down.
GAACTAGGACCGTCTTGTAGCTGAGCTGGGTGTGAAATACTCGAAGAGCAAGGAAGATTGCTCTGAGCTCCAGGAGGTTGATATGAAGATAGGTCTCCTGTGGAGTCCAGGTACCCAAGGTAGAGAGGCCATGCAGGTGGGCTCCCCAACCCACCTGTGAAGCATCTGTTGTTAAGAGTGGCTTGGGGTAGGGGTTGCTGAAAAGGAGACCCCACCAGAAGATTTTTGGGTGACTGCCACCATTGGAGGGACAAAATAAGGCGATCTGAGTTTGCTATTTTGTCTAACAGGCAACCTGATGCCTGTGTCCACTGAGTGGATAAGGTCCACTGGGCTGCCCTCATATGGAGTGCCTGAGCGTGCCTGAGTAGTCTGCAATTGATCAAGCTAAGTGAAGTTTTTCAAAGTTTTATAATAAAATGGATGTGACTGTGTGGTGGACATAGTTTTGATACAATGTTCCTTTCCTGAAAACATCCGACAAAAAGAATTTTGTTAAAAAATTTTTTGGGGTTTGTTTTGGTGATTTTTTTTGAGTAGCTCATATGGAGGCGAGCATAAGGAACCACATGCACAGTGGATGCCATGTGGCCTAGCAACTATAACATTTCCCGAGCAGTGAGGTGAGGTTTTAGCACTGCTTGGGAAGCTAACTTTATAATGCGAAGGCAGCAGGGCTGTGGAAGGAAGCCCTTGTCTGTCTGGTATTCAGAAGAGCTCCTATAAACTCTAGGGATTGAGTGGGAGCAAGGTTGGACTTTGGGAAGTTTATGACAAGTCCCAAATACTGAAGGATGTGCATTGTGCGAGACAGAGCAACCGTGGCCTCTGGCTCTGAAGAGGTTCGAATGAGCCAGTTGTCTAAGTAAGGGAAGACGAATATTCCCAGAGTGCGGAGAAATGCTGCTACCACAGCCATGCATTTTGTGAACACTCTTGGTGCAGAAGCCAGGCCAAAAGGAAGAACCCTGTATTTGTAGTGCTTTCCTTGAAACAGGAATCAAAGGAACTTTCGATGAGTTGGATGGATGAGAACATGAGTGTACGCATCCTTGAGATCTAGAGAACAAAGCCAATCCTGACTCAGAAGGTATGGCAGCAGAGTTCCTAGAGAAATCATTTTGAACTTCTCTCTGAACAGCAATTTGTTCAGTTCTCTGAGGTCTAGAATGGGTCTGTCTCCTCCTGTTTTCTTTGGAATAAGAAAATAGGGGGAGTAAAACCCTGTACCCCGTTGGGGAATGGGCACCTCTTCTATTGCTCTTTGAGCAAGGAGCATAGTGACTTCTTGACCTAACAGGTCGTTGAGAGAGGCCTGAGAATTGAACTGTCTTATTGAAGGAGGGGGCATGCTGAGGAAATGAAGCTTGTATCCCTCTCATACAATGGACAGAGTCCAATTTTTTGCTGTTATCTGACACCATCTGGGGGCAAAATGATAACCTTCCTGGGATGGTGGAGGATTCTGGGCCATTCAGGGCCAGGAAAGCAAAGTTCTCTAGACAGGAGTCAAAACCCCTGTGGAGGCTGGCTGAGTTTGATGAGCCGGTTGAGGCTTAGCTGCTTTTGGCTTCCTTTATTGCCTAGGTTGTTGCTGCTGTCCCTTTAGGGCAGACTGACCTAAACGATGTCCCTGCTGGGTATAGGAGGGATAAAACTTTTTCTGCTTGCTGAAGAATGGTTTCTTAGAGGATCTTTTCCTCGCAGGATCAGCTGTAGATTTGGGCAATCTATCCAAAGTGATATTGTCAGCATCTATCTCATTAGCTTTTTCCTGCCAATTATTGCCAAAGAGATTCTCTCCTGTGCAAGGTATATTTCCCAGTTTGTCCTGTAGCCAGATTTCCAAGTCAGATTCCTGGAGCCAGGCAATTCTACGTGCACCTATGGCAATAGCAGAGGTTCTGCTTATGCATTCAAAGCAATCAAAGGCTGCCCGATTCACAAACTTGGAAACATCCTGAGCATGTTTAACAAGAGCAAGATGATCTTGCCTTTTATCATCAGGAAAGAGAGGGCTCAGAAGCTCCAAGTCTCCTGTGACTTCCTTAAGGAACATCCCCATCTACAAGATATAGGAATTGATCCTAGCAGAAAGCATGGAAGCCTGGAAGGATTGACGTCCAAAGGCGTCAAGAGTCCTACACTCACGTCCTGGAGGATTAGATGCATGCCTTTTTGCACTCTTAATCCTTCTCATAACTGATTCCACCACCATTGAATGGTGTGGTAATTGAGTCTTCTGAAACCCAGGACAAGGAGGAACTCGATACATGGTGTCGCGTCTACGAGAATGAAGAGATGTGGTTAGTGTTTCCCACATCCTTAACATAAGATCGTGTAAGATCTCATGAATAGGTAAAGTACCTGCCTCCTTGGGAGCTTTAGGGTATTGTAGGATTTCTAATTCCTTTGCCCTAGGCTCTTTTTCAGGAGCCACTGTGATGGAAAGACCTTGGGCCACATCTCAGATAAAATCCTGAAAGGACATATCCTCTGGTGGAGACATCCTAAGCTGAGGAGAAGAGGAATCCTCGGGAAGAAGTACTCTGGTATCGGTAGAGCCTTCGGAGTCTTCAGACTCATCTGAGGATTCGAAGTATCTCCGATCCGGGTTATTGTGCAAGGCACGGTACCGGTACCGATCGAAGTCGGCATCGGAGTGGTCCGGTACCGAAGAGTAGTTACTCACCTGTAACAGGTGTTCTCCAGGAGCAGCAGGAATCAGTCCTCACTTATGGGTGACGTTGGCGCCGACGGAGCCCTCGCGGAGCAATTTCCCCAGCTTTCGAAGAAAGCCTTTGGGATTGCAGCGCGCATGCGCGGTCCTCTTCCCGCCAAGGATGCCATCTTGCTCAGTCAAATGACATAGCGGAAGACAGCAACCATAAGAATGACTGCAACTCCAGGGGAGGAGGGAGGGTAGTGAGGACTGATTCCTGCTGCTCCTGGAGAACACCTGTTACAGGTGAGTAACTACTCTTTCTCCAGGACCAAGCAGGAAGTCAGTCCTCACTTATGGGACTCTCTAGCTTAAGGCTACCGGAGACCTCAAGCTGGAAAAAGAGAGTTCCCTCCAGCTCAACCGCACAGAAGGAAGGAATCTTCTCTGAATACGAATCCGGCCGGTAGCCAACATCGGGGCCGGCGGGTAGGAGTTGCCTAAACCTCAAAGAGATTGTGGAGGACTGCCTGTCCAAAAGCACTATCCCTGCGGGACTCCCTCTCCAGGCAGTAATGAGCCACAAAAGTCTGGCTAGAAGACCAAGTAGCGGCCCGGCAGATGTCTGCCAGCGGAACCGAGCGGAGGTGTGCGACAGACGCCGCCTTCGCCCGGACACGGTGCGCCGTGACTCGACTCTCCAAAGAGAGGCCGGCTGCCCCATACGCCCAGGCGATGCAGTCAGCTACCCAGATGGACAGAGTACGCTTCGACACAGATAACCCCAACCGATTGGGGTCAAAGGAAACGAAAAGCTGGGCAGCTTTCCTATGCTCACGCGTACGGTCAAGGTAGAAGGACAAGGCTCTTTGACAGTCCAGGGTATGCAGAACAGTCTCAGCTCTGCTGGTATGTGGCCTGGGAAAGAAGGTCGGAAGAACCACCTCTTGATTGATGTGGAAAGAGGAAACCACCTTAGGAAGAAACTTAGGGTGAGTCCGTAAGACAACCCTATTCCTGTAGAACCTAGTGTAAGGGGGCTCCGACACTAGGGCCTGTAGTTCACTAACGCGCCTAGCGGAGGGTGAGGGCTACCAGGAAGAGAGCTTTCCATGAGAGGAAGCGGAGGGGGCAGGTAGCCATGGGTTCGAAAGGCGGGCAAGTAAGCCTTTGTAAAACCACATTGAGGTCCCAGTCAGGAGCTGGAGGGCGCAACGGGGGCTTAAGCAGAAGCAGGCCCCTGAGGAAACGCGCCACCAAGGGATGCGAGGAAAGGGGCTGGCCCTCCACCGGCGAATGATGTGCAGAGAGAGCACTGAGGTGGACTCTAACAGAGTTGGACTTGAGGCCTAGATCGGAGAGATGCAGCAAGTATTGCAGTACCACCGACACTAGGCAGGCGAAGGGGTCCTCAGAACGCTGAGAACACCAGGCGGAGAAGCGACGCCATTTGAGTGCGTTAAGACTTCCGGGTAGAAGGTCGCCGAGACGCCAGGACGACAGCTTCCACCTCCGGGGGGAGCGAGAGCGGGGCCAGGACTACCCTCTCAGCAGCCAGGCCATCAGGTGAAGGGCACGGAGGTTGGGGTGCAGAAGAGTACCCTGATCTTGGGTCAGAAGATCGGGCTGAAACCCCAGAGGGAGAGGGGTGTCCACCGCTAACTGCAGGAGCAGAGGAAACCAGGGTTGCCTCGGCCATCGGGGCGCTATCAGGATCACGTAGGCCCCGTCCCGGGCAACCTTGAAGAGCGTCTGGGACACCAGCGGCGTGGGAGGAAAGGCATACAGTAGGCCTGTGGACCACGAAATGAGGAAAGCATCCGGGGCCACTCTAAGGGGATGCGGATGCCGAGAGCAGAACCAGGGGAGCTGCCGGTTCAGGGGACTGGCAAAGAGGTCCACGGTGGGGGTGCCCCACCGGCGGAAGATTTTCTGGGCAACGCCGGGGTTCAACCTCCACTTGTGGGGCTGCAAGATCCGGCTCAGCCTGTCGGCCAGGCAATTCTCCTGCCCGGGCAGGTAAACAGCCTTGAGGAGGATGTTGTGGTCGACAGCCCAGGAGCACAGTCGCCGGGCCTCCTGACAGAGCAGGAGGGAGCCCGTGCCCCCCTGTTTGTTCACGTAGAACATGGCCACCTGATTGTCCGTTTGCACCAGTACGGACTGGCGAGAGGTGAGGTGAGAGAAGGTCCGCAGAGCTAGGCGGATCGCCCGCAGCTCCAGGAAGTTGATTTGTTGAGCCGCCTCCCAAGGAGTCCAAAGGCCTTGAGTGCGCGCTCCCTGGCAATACGCTCCCCATCCCAAGAGAGAGGAATCGGTCGTCAGAACCTGGGAGGGTGCGGGAGACTGAAAGGGCATACCCCGTACCAGGTTGGGCAGGTGGAGCCACCACTGCAGAGAGGAGACCAGGCGGTCGGAGATCTGTAGAAGGTCCGCTAGACCTCCTGTGGCCTGATGCCATTGAGTGCGGAGACACCACTGGACAGGCCTCATATGCAGTCGGGCATTCGGCGTGACATGGACTGTGGAGGCCATATGACTGAGCAGCTGCAGGAACCTCCGGGCCGGAACCGGAGACGCACTGTGGAACCTGCGGCCAAAGCCATGAGCCTGCCGGCTCGCTCTCGAGGCAAGAAGGCACGAGCTCGCAGAGTGTCGAGCCGAGCTCCTATGAACTCGAGATCCTGAGAGGGGCGCAACGTGGACTTCCCGACGTTTATGACGAAGCCCAAGTGCTGAAGCAGAGCCACCGTACGCTGCGTGGCCTGAGCGACCTCTGGGGCCAACTGCGCCCGTATGAGCCAGTCGTCCAGGTAAGGAAAAACGAACAGGCCCTGAAGCCTCAGGAAGGCCGCGACCACCGCCAGGCATTTTGTGAACACCCTGGGGGCGGAGCACAAGCAGAAAGGCAGCACGCGGTACTGATAGTGTTTCCCGGCCACTACAAATCTGAGATATTGTCGGTGGTCCGGATGAATCAGGATGTGAGTATACGCATCCTTTAGATCCAAGGAGCATAGCCAATCTCCCTGCTGGAGGTAGGGCAGCAAGATTCCAAGGGTAAGCATCCTGAACTTTTCCTGCTGCAGGAACATGTTGAGGTTGCGCAAGTCCAGAATGGGTCTGAGGCCTCCCGTCCTCTTTGGGACCAGGAAGTATCTGGAGTAGAACCCCTGACCCCACTGAGGTTGGGGTACTGGCTCCACAGCCTGCTCCTCCAGTAGACCCTGCAGCTCCTGAAGGAGTAAGTTTCTGTGCAGAGGGGGCCTCGGAGGCTCCCCCGGAAAGTAGGGGGGAGGCACCTGGTGAAAATGCAAGAGGTAGCCCCTTTGAACCACCTGCAGCACCCAGGAATCGGATGTTATGGCTGACCACCTGTGAGCGAAGTGGATCAGCCTGCCCCCCGTGCTGAGCGACGGGTGCGGAGGGGGAGAGGCTATGCTGGCATAGTCAAAAACCCCCACCCTGCGTGGCAGGGGGCTGTGCAGCGGGCTTGGGGTCCCGCGGCCTACGGGGGCCATTCCCCGCACTGAGTGGAAGCCGCCGGTACTTGGTATTGAAGGTGGGATTGCTTATAGGCAAGCACCTTCCTCTGGTAAAAAGGCTTCTTCCCCGGACCCTTCCTCTTCTGCGTGGGAGCGGAGGTCTTTCGGGACAGTCGAGTCCGAGTGAGAGTCTCGGACTCGAGTTCCACAGCCTTATCGGACATGGGCTTGCCGAAAAGGTTGTCACCTCGGCAGGGGACATCGACTAACTTGTCCTGTACCCACGGCTCGAAGTCGGATGACTAGAGCCAGGCCTGTCGGCGGGCACCGATGCCGGCTCCGGTTACTCGGGCCGACGCTTCGAAGCCGTCGTGGCCGTCCGAGAAAGGAACTTCGAGCACTCTCGAATACTATCGGACAAGGCCAGGAACCTCTGCAAAGGTTCGTCGGAGAGACCAGCCGAGAACCCGGCGAGCTCCTTCGCCAGGTCTCGGAGGAACATGCCCATATACAGCTGTTATGTCTGGACCCTGCAGGCAAGCATGGAACCCTGGAAGCACTTCCTACCGAGGGCATCCAGGTTACGGGCCTCCTTACCCGGGGGCACCGAGGAGTGCATCTTTTGACTCTTAAGCTGATGCATTGCCGATTCCACAACCATGGAGTGGTGTGGCAGTTGCGCCTTCTGGAACCCGGGGCTCTTGCGGACTCGATAAATCGAATCGATCCACTTGCTTAACACCGGTGTTGAGGCCAGGCTTTCCCACATGCGGAAGAGCAGCCGCTCCAGCATCGGAGGGACCGGCACAGTAAAGGCCTCCTTCGGGGGAGAGTCGTACTGGAGTGCCTCGAGCTCTTCCGTGCGAGGCTCCTCCTCGGGATCCCCAGGGAAAGCCAAAGCCTTGGCCATATCCCGCACAAAATCAGAGAAGCGCGTATTCTCCGGAGGGGATCGCCTTCGAGGCTCCGACTCGGGCGAGTCGGAGGGGACGCACCGGGTCTGAAAAGAGCCGGGCGACTCGTCCCCTTCCGTGTCCCAGTCCGACGCCTCCATGGAGGAATCGAGGGGCTCCGTGCGGGCGAGGGTTCGTCCCGACGCCGGCGTCGACGACCTCGGTCCCGAACGGGAGGCCGAGGGAGACCTCGACCGAGGATCGACTCGAGCATGCATCGACTCGAGGATCGACTCGGCCGCCGGGGTTGACTTGGGCGTCGACGTCCCGGTGGTCTGGGCGGATGCACTGGCGATGCCGGTCATCCAAACCCGCTGCTGGTCCAAGAAGGCAGAGATACTGCGCTCCAAGGATGTCAATCTGAGGTCAAGCCCAGAAGACCCGGCAGCCACCGACTCGGGCCCCGACGGTGTCGGGCCCGACGACGGTTCCGTAGGGGAGTCCAGGAGGACAATAGTACTCACGTGCGGCTCCACCTCGAGTCTAGGAAGTTTAGAAGGTCTCTCCGCCTCCGAGGACTCGGGGCGGCTGGAGGGGCTATGCGACCCGGCCCGCGAGGGACCAGGTGCATCCTCCGACGCCGCCTGCGCGAGTTTCCTCTGCCGACGATGCTCCCGGCCAGGGGACCCCCGCTCAGAGGAACTCCGACGGAGCTCGTGGCCGGAGTCACGAGACGTCGAAGCCTCCGACGAGGTCTGGGCCGGACTCGGGGTCACAGAAGATTCTGTCCTTTTGCGATTGCTGACTCCTCAGCGACTTGGAGGACATCTTGCCACACGGACCACAGCTCCCAGAGTCATGGTTGGGTCCGAGGCAACGGAGGCAGAAATTATGCGTGTCTGTAAGAGACATTAATTTAGAACAATGATCACATTTTTTGAACCTGCTGGCAGCCATAGGGGGAAAATGGGCCCCCGCGAGGTCGAAAGACCGAGCCGCCAGGGGTGGAAAATAAGTGGCGGGAACGCCAGTTAAAAACTGAAAACAAAAAAGAAATGTGAACGGACCCGATAAGGAAAAATCGAGGCCGGGCAGGAAAAAGACACGCAAACCGAGAAAACAACAAAGAATTAATCAACTTTTTCAGCGGTGGTAACAAACTACGTCTGTAGGGCTCCGCGGAAAAAAGAAGACTGAGCAAGATGGCATCCTTGGGCGGGAAGAGGACCGCGCATGCGCGTTGCAATCCCAAAGGCTTTCTTCGAAAGCTGGGGAAATTGCTCCGCGAGGGCTCCGTCGGCGCCGACGTCACCCATAAGTGAGGACTGACTTCCTGCTTAGTCCTGGAGAACTTGTCGATGCCAAATAGAGATGCATGACTCGGTCCCGGTAGAATACCTGCCGATGTCGATGCAGTCGGTGCCGGTGCCGGTTGAATTGTCTGAAGTGGTTTCAGGGGCATCGAGGCCGTGAGAAGAGCCACCAGACTGCGTTCAATAGCCAAGAATCTCTGGTCTATCGATGCTGCCAATGTTTGGGTATCGGTGCCGGTTAAAGCAGCCGGAACCCCAGAGCATAGCTCCAGTAGTTCTGCCGAGGTTGAAGCCTCGAGAATATCCTGGAGCCCCGTTAGTGCTTTGGAAGCCGAAGCCTCCAGCCAGGGCAATTTTGCCTGTGAAAGACCCTCAAGGGCAACGCCGGAGGCATCTCGATGTTTATAAGGAGATCTACCCTTTGAGGACCGGCTAGACTTATGTTTAGTTACTTGAGGTCCATGGGAGGAAGATGAAGCCCTGGAAGACGTCGATGCCACGGACGCTGCATCGGAGGGAAAAAGGGTGCTAAGCTTAGCAGCTCGGTTCTGCAGGCCCCTTTTTGACATCATTCCACAGGCAATACACTCTGAAATAGAGTGGTCAGGACCTAAACATTTGAGACATCACTCATGGGTGTCGGTGACGGAGATGGTACCGCCACACTTAGAACACTTTTTAAAACCCGAAGCAAGTTTTTCCATTTTGAGGAAAAATTTGGACCTAGTGCCCAAAATGGCACGTGGCACCCGAGAAGAAAGTTACTGGAGAAAGACTCCAGAAACAAAGGTTTGGGGTTTTTTTAGAAAAAAAGAAATGAAGACCCGGCGGTACCGGTATAGCGTCAAGGGAAGGCAGACGCGACCACAAAGAAGAAGTATAAGGTGAAATTAGACTTACCTGCTAATTGTTGTTCCTTACGGAACTCCAGTCTAGTCCCGAAACCTCTGGGGTTTTGCTCCTCCTCCAGCAGCTTGGAGACTGAGAATGTCACACTTGTGATGTCACTGGTACTTAAGCGCCGGTACCGCCTTCTTCCACCAGTAACCTATTGACAAAGCAGACTCACAGGAGCAACAATTAAGTAGTAAATACTAAGTAACATGTGAGTAAACAGAAACTAAAACTAGAAATCTTAACCAGGTCTCGTCCTTAAACTGTCCCATAAGTGCTTAGGCCCATATCTCCCCCTTATAGACATTATGGAAACAACTGTAACATGCGGGACGAGCACTTAAAGAAGTCAACCCCTGTCGTAGCCCGTCGAACCCGTCGCTTACCTGTACTCTTCTGTGCTTCAGGCGCAAACCAACTGCAACTACCAGGGCGGGATACAGGACCAGACTGGAGTTCCGTAAGGAAAGCACAGTTACTTACCTGTAACAGGTGATCTCTGGGAACAGCAGGAATTAGTCCTCACATATGGGTACGTCGGTACCGACGGAGCCTGCGCGGGAAAGCTCCCCAGCTTCCCAGAAGGAAAGCTTTTGGGGCCTCCCACTGCACATGCATGCTGCCTTCCCGCCTTCCTGACCAACTCTCCTCAGTTCGAGTTTAAAGCTGAGACAATAGAGAGAGGAAAGGAAAGAGAGAGATAGATACAACTCCTAGGGAGGCGGGTGGGTTGTGAGGACTAATTCCTGCTGTTCCCAGAGATCACCTGTTACAGGTAAGTAACTGTGCTATCTCCAGTAACAAGCAGGAATAAGTCCTCACATATGGGGACTCCCTAGCTAAGATGCCTGGGAGATCCCCTGAAGGGTATGAGACCCTGAAAGGTTCCTCATCTTCCTATGGATCTCAGGCATCCATTCAGGGAAGGAGGGCTGGAGTTGTTCAAGAATGGAACAGGTGTCTGAGGACAGCCTGACCAAACAAGGCATCCCGGCGGGAGTCCTTGTCCAAACAGTAATGGGCTGTAAAGGTATAAACCGAGGCCCAGGTGGCTGCTCGACAGATCTGGTCAATGGACACAGAGTTTAAATGAGCCATAGAGGTGGCCATGGCCCTCACGTTGTGAGCGGTGACATGGCCCTCCAGAGAAAGGTTCTTACTCTGGTAAGCAAAAGAGATACACTGAGCAATCCAATTGGAGAGTGTTCTTTTGGAGACTGGAAGTCCGAAATGAGAAGGATCAAAAGCAACAAAAAGCTGAGAAGACTTTCGATGTTGCTGTGTCCTGTGGAGGTAAAAGGCAAGAGCTCTTTTAAAGTCTAGAGTATGAAGGTTCCTCTCTCCACTGGATGCATGAGGAGCTGGAAAAAAGACAGGTAAATATACCTCTTGATTAAGATGAAAAGGGGAGACCACTTTAGGCATAAAGTGGGGATTGGTCCTAAGGACCACCTTATCATGATGGAACCTTGTATAAGGTAGATTAGCCACTAGAGCTTGCAGTTCACCGATACGGTGAGCTGAGGTGACTGCAATAAGAAAAATAACCTTCCAGGAAAGAAATTTCAAGGAGGTAGTGGCTAAGGGTTCAAAAGGTGGCTTCATAAGCTGACCAAGAACCAAGTTTAAGTCCCATGCTACCGGAGGAGGTCGAATGGGAGGTTTAGTTAAGGTTAGGCCTCTCATGAATCTTGCAATAAGAGGATGAGAGGAAACAGGTTTCCATTGATGGGCTTAAGTGATGCCGCAATAGCACTCAAATGGACTCTTACTGAATTCGTTTTGAGTCCTGCATTGGAGAGATGCAGGAGATATTCCAAAAGAGAATTCAATGGGAGTGCTAGAGGGTTAAGACCCTTTTGAGCACACCAAATGGAAAATCTTTTCCATTTAAAAGCGTAAGAACGCCTAGTGGAAGGTTTCCTAGAGGTATGTAGGATATCCTTCACTTGCTGCGAAAGATTGAAGTGGTGAAGGTCTAGGCCTTCAGTAACCAAGCTCTGAGGTGAAGGGACTTGGGGTTTGGGTGCTACAAAGTCCCCTCCTCCTGAGACAGAAGGTCTGGAGCCACTCCCAAGTCCAGGGAGGGGGCTTGGGAGAGATGCAGAAGTAGAGGGTACCACACTTGGCGTGGCCAGCGTGGAGCTATGAGGATCATGGACCCTTGATCCCTTTGAAGTTTGAACAGAGTCTTGGGAATCAAAGGAATGGGAGGAAAGGCATACAGGAAGCCCTGACCCCAATGCAGGAGGAAGGCATCCTTGGCCTGAACTCCCTGACACGGAATTCTGGAACAGAACCGGGGAAGTTTGGCATTCCACGGACTTGCAAAGAGGTCTATGTCCGGGGTTCCCCATTTCTAGAAGATTCTGAGTACCTGATCCATGTGCAGGGACCATTCGTGTGGAAGCAGAACTCGACTGAGTCTGTCTGCCCAAGAGTTTTGGACTCCTGGAAGATATACTGCCAGGAGATGGATTTGATGCTCTCTGGCGAAGGCCCATAATCTTAGAGCTTCGTTGCAAAGCGACAGAGAGCCAGTCCCTCCTTGTTTGTTTATGTAAAACATGGCTACTTGATTGTCCGTGTGAATAAGGACTGTCATGTTGCTGAGGAGGGTATGAAAAACTTTGAGAGCCAGAAAGATTGCTCGAAGTTCCAAGTGGTTGATATGAAGGGTGGTCTCCTGTGGAGACCAAGTGCCCTGAGTGGCGAGATCTTGGAGATGAGCCCCCCAACCTGTTTGGGAAGCATCTGTTGTGAGGGTTGCTTGGGGCAACAATGGTTGAGAGGGGGCCCCCAACAACAGATTTTGAGTGGATATCCACCATTGGAGAGACCAAAAGAGACGATTGGAGTTTGCTATTTGGTCTGAGAGAGCTCCTGATGCTTGAGTCCACTGGTTGGATAAAGTCCATTGAGCTGCTCTCATATGTAGGCGAGCATAAGGCACCACATGCACTGTGGAGGCCATGTGGCCTAATAGTTGTAGCATCTCTCTGGCAGTCAAGTGGCTTCTGGATTGAGTCTGAGAGGCTAAGTGCACTAGACATTGGCAACGGGCCTGAGGTAGATAGGCCTTTGCAGTGGTGGTATCCAACCAGGCCCCTATAAACTCCAGGGACTGCGTAGGGGTGAGTTGAGACTTTGGCAGATTGATCACAAGTCCCAGATACTGCAGGAAGCGTCTGGTGCGATCCAGGGAAGTCTGAGCCTCAGACTGAGATGGAGCTCGGATGAGCCAGTCGTCCAGGTATGGGAAGACAAAAATTCCCAGGGCGCGTAGAAATGCAGCTACTATTGCCATGCATTTGGTAAATACCCTTGGAGCAGAGGCTAGACCGAAGGGAAGTACTCTGTACTGGAAATGTTTTCCCTGGAACAGAAACCGTAGGAATTTTCTGTGGGATGGATGGATGAGTATATGTGTGTACGCATCCTTGAGATCTAGAGAACAAAGCCAATCCTGACTCTGTAGGTATGAAAGGAGAGTACCTAGAGAAAGCATCTTGAATTTCTCCTTGTATAGAAATTTGTTCAATTCTCTGAGATCCAGAATGGGTCAGTACCCCCCTGTTTTCTTGGGAATGAGAAAATAAGGGGAGTAAAAACCTGATCCCTGTTGAGGAAGAGGAACCTCTTCTATTGCCTTTTGGGCGAGAAGAGTGGTCACCTCCTGACTCAACAGGTCTAGGAGAGATGGGGGAGAATTGAAACTTCTGGAGAAATGTAGTTTGTAGCCCTCTCTGATGATAGAGAGGGTCCATTGTTCTGATGTGATTTGCTCCCATCTGGGAGCAAAATGAGTTAACCTTCCTGGAATGGTGAGAGGTTCTGGTTTTAGAGCCAGAAAGGTTAAGTTCTCTAGATTTAAGTCAAAAACCCTGAGGGGGTTGGGACTGTTGGGCTGTAGCAGCCCCTGCAGATTTTGCCCTGGCCTGTTTAGGCTGCTGACGCTTAGGAGCAAAGCGAGCTGCAGAAGATTGTTGGCCAGTATTTGTGGCAAATCTGGCCTTCTTGTAGAAAGGCTTTTTGAAAGATTTTTCTTGACAGGGGTAGAGGTAGACTTAGAAAGTCTATCTAATGCAGCATTTTCTGCATCCATTTGAGTGGCTTTGATTTGCCACTCCTTACCAAACAGATTCTCACCTGTACAGGGCAAATTTCCCAACCCATCTTGGACCCAGGGTTCTAGGTCAGAGGCCTGGAGCCAAGCAATTCTGCGAGCCGCAATGGCAATACCTGAGGCTCTGCTAGCACCCTCAAAGGAGTCAAAGGCTGCTCTGTTGGAGAACTTTGAAATATCTTGGGTATGCTTTAGCAAAAGAAGGAACTCCTCCTTTCTACCCTCTGGGATAAAGGGGAGAAAATGGCGTATCTTTAATGCAATCTCCTTCAGAAACTTGCCCATATAGAGGCTGTATGAGTTGATTCTGCCAATAAGCATACTTGCTTGGAAGATTTTTCTTCCAAAAGCATCCAGAGTCCTACATTCTCTTCCTGGGGGAGTAGAAGAATGTCTTTTAGTACTCTTTATCCTTTTCATAGCTGACTGCACCACGATGGAGTGGTGAGGGAGCTGAGGTTTTTTGAAACCCAGGAGAAGGGGGGACACGATACATGGTGTCCAGACGACGAGAATGTGGAGATAGGGTGAAAGGAGTCTCCCATAAGTCCATCATGTGTTCTTGAAGAATTTCATGGATGGGCAAGGTGACTGCCTCTTTGGGAACCTTAGAGTATCCTAAAATATCTAACCTTTTTGCTCTAGGTTCTTTTTCAGAGGATACAGAAATAGAAAGACCTTTAGCTACTTCAATGATGAAGTCTTGAAAGGATAAATCCTCTGGAGGAGACATTCTCTTCTTTGGAGAAGAGGGCTCCTCAGGTAGAGTAAGGGATACTTCAGCAGAGTCATCTGATGAATCAGAATCATCAGAAGACTCAAAGTATCGTTTGTTTGCTTCCAGGGATCGATAAGCGTATCGACCGGATCGGTATCGGGAAAAACCCCGGAATCGGGAACCGGAATCGGTATCCTGGTCGATGTGGATGGCCTGGGTACCGGTATCGGTTGTGGTACCGGAACCGGGTGCGGTACCGAGGGCGTCGCAGCCTTAATGAAAGCGAAAATGGCCTGCTGCATGGATTGAACTGTTTGAGCCATGGACGCCACGACTGTCTGGATGTCGGTACCGGATGAATGAGCCGGTACCCCAGAACAGTCTAACAGGTGATCGGTCGAGGCCGTGCCATCGATGTCAACCTGTAACCCCATAGGAGGAGCTTTGGAAGCCGGAGGTTCCCGCCGGGGTTGTTTGGCTGGGGCAGGGTCCTCAGGGTCAAGCCCAGGGGTATCTCGATACTTAGAGGGAGATTTGCCCTTTGAGGACCTGCCAGAGGAATGTTTGGTTACCTGAGGATCCATCAGGAGAGGAAGACCTGGAATATGTCGATGCTGGAGTATCTGTAGAAAACAGCATGTGAAACTTGGCTGCCCGGTTCTGTAAGCCACGTTTAGACATCAAAGAACAGGATGGGCAATCCGGAATGGAATGGTCAGGCCCCAAACATTTAAGACACCATTCATGGGTGTCTGTGACTGAAATAGTACCGCTGCACTTGGTGCATTTTTTAAACCCAGAGGCTTGTTTCTCCATGAGGGAGAATTTGTGAAGGCCTAAAGGCCTCACAGAACAAACACACCAAGTGAGGAAAAAAGAAGATTTATTTATTTTATTTTATTTTTTTTTTAAATAAAGGAAAAAAAACCGCTGGCTCCGCGGAAAATGAAGAACTGAGGAGAGTTGGTAAGGAAGGCGTGAAGGCAGCGTGCATGCGCAGTGGGAGGCCCCAAAAGCTTTCCTTCTGGGAAGCTGGGGAGCTTTCCTGCGCAGGCTCCGTCGGTACCGACGTACCCATATGTGAGGACTTATTCCTGCTTGTTCCTGGAGATCAACAATTAGCAGGTAAGTCTAATTTCACCTTCCTTAGCGTCCCTCCAGTCTGGTCCCGAAACCTCTGGGGATGTATCAGAGCAATGAACTCAACGGGTGGGATTCCGTAAACCGACCTGAAGCACCGCCGATCCAAAACAGTATCCCTGTCCGCCTGAACATCCAGGCGGTAATATTTGACGAAGGAATGCAGCGACGACCAGGTTGCTGCCTTACAAATTTCCACCGCAGGCACTAAACTGCACTCTGCCCAAGATGCTGCCTACCCTCTAGTGGAATGAGCTCTCAATCCTTTAGGCGCCTGCTTGCCTTTCAGCAGGTATGCTGATGTAATCGCCTCCTTTACCCAACGGGCCACCGAAGCCTTGGATGCCGCTTCCCCTTTCCTTGTCCCCGCAAAGAGAACAAAAAGCCTATCCGACTTTCGGCAAGGAGCTGTCCTATGCAAATAATGCTTTAAGGTTCTTCGCACATCCAAGCAATGCAACCGTCCTGAAGAAGCGGTGTCCGCACCAGCCCCAAACACTGGCAATGAAACCACTTGGTTCAGATGAAAGGCCGAAACCACCTTTGGTAAGAACGACAGAACAGGCCTCAGAACCACCTTAGATCGACCGAAAGAAAGAAACGGCTTCCTACAGGACAGAGCTTGTAACTCTGAAATTCTTCGTGCAGATGCAATCGCCACCAACACCACCACCTTAAGGGTAAGGTCCTTCAATGAAGCCCTTGCTAATGGCTCTAAGGGCTCGTGCACCAATGCTTCCAACACTAGCGGCAGACCCCAGTTCGGAACTATCGGCCTCCGGGGGAGGGGGAGGGGGGGGCCCGCAATAAGGCCACTGCCTTCAAGAATCTCTTAATATCCGGATGAAGTCCCAAAGCCACCCCCTGAACCTTTCCCCTATAACAGGATAGCGCCGCTAACTGTACTCTGAGGGATGAAGCCGCCAATCCTTTCTGAAATCAATCCTGCAGGAAGGCTAGAACCTGAGGAATTGAAGCTTTCAATGCCGTCGCCTGTCGCCCCAAACACCAAGCTTCAAATATCTGCCACACCTGGATATAGGCTAAAGAAGTCAACTGACGACGTGCCTTCAAAAGAGCAGAGATAACTGCCGACGAATAACCTCTTGCTGTCAACCTCGCCCTCTCAAGAGCTATGCCGTAAGCGAAAACTGATCCATGTGAGGCATGAACAGCAGGCCCTGAGAGAGAAGGTCCTTCTGCCGGGGCAGGGGCCACGGTTTTCCGATCAGAAGCCTCATCAGATCGGCATACCATGGTCTCCTTGGCCAGTCTGGCGCGATCAGTATCACCTGCCCTCGGTGCTGCTCTATCCACTGTAGCACCTGACCTATAAACACCCAGGGCGGGAACACATACAGAAGCTGTTCCTCCGGCCAGGCTTGAATGAGAGCATCCAGGCCTTCCAACATTCTTTCCCTTCTCCTGCTGAAGAAGCGTCCGACCTGCGCTGACTGAAAGGTCGCCATCAAATCCATCACCGGCGCTCCCCAACGGCGAACCAGCAACGCGAACACTTCTGGATGAAGAACCCACTCCCCTGGGTCTACTCTTACTCGGCTTAAAAAGTCAGCTTGCACATTGTCCACCCCCGCTACATGCGCCGCCGATAGCGCCAGCAGATTCTCCTCGGCCCATCTGAACAGAACCTCAACCTCTGCTTCGAGCGCCGCACTGCTGGTGCCTCCTTGACGATTGATATAAGCCACCGCGGTTGCATTGTCGGAAAACACCCGAACAGCTTTCCCCTGTAAATAAGGCTGCATGGCCTGCAGCCCTCTTGCCACCGCTCTCAGTTACAACCTGTTGATGGCCCAACTGTTCTCCAGGCCCGTCCATTGTCCCTGAGCGAATCTTCCCTGACAGTGAGCCCTCCAACCTCCGAGACTGGCATCCGTCATCAGAGAAATCCATGCTGGGGTTTCCAAAGGCATCCCTTTTTCTAGACCTCCTGGGCGCAGCCACCACTGCAGGGTCTCTCGTGTTTCCCGGGGGCAGGGCAGACGCTGATCCAACCGATCCTTTTGGTGAGACCACCTCCGCAGCGGTCTCATGTGAGCCCGAGCCCACGGCACTAAATCTAGCGCTGACGCCATGGTCCCCAATAACTGCATATAGCTCCATGCTGTGGGAGCCTGCTTCTTGAGGAATTCTCGAACCATACTCCAAAGGCCTCTTGCTCATTGGCGCGGCAGAAAAATCCTCCCTTTGCTCGTATCAAACCGCGCTCCTAGGTAGTCCAGGCGCTGAGATGGCAACAACTTGCTCTTGGACATGTTGACCACCCAACCGAGACTTTGTAGAAAAGCTACCACCTTGGCCGTGGCCGCCTCGCTCTCTGATCGACTTCGCCCGGATCAACCAATCGTCCAGATACGGGTGCACCAACACTCCCTCCTTTCGCAGAGCCGCCGCTACCACCACCATCACCTTGGTGAAGGTCCGCGGCGCTGTCGCCAGCCCGAAGGGTAGCACTTGGAACTGAAAATAGCCCATGGGAATTGCAATTCTGAGAAACCTCTGATGCTCTCGCCTTATAGGAATGTGTAAATACACCTCCGACAAGTCCAGGGCGGTAAGAAACTCTTTCTGCACCGCCACTATGACGGAACGCAAGGTTTCCATCCGAAAATGGGACACAGACAGCGATTTACCCTTTTTAGATCTAAAATCGGCCGCATAGAGCGTAGTTACTCACCTGTAACAGGTGTTCTCCAGGAGCAGCAGGAATCAGTCCTCACTTATGGGTGACGTCGGCGCCGACGGAGCCCTCGCGGAGCAATTTTCCCCAGCTTTCAAAGAAAGCCTTTGGGAATTGCAGCGCGCATGCGCGGTCGTCTTCCCGCCGAAGGTGCCATCTTAGCCAGTCAGATGACATAGCTAAAAAGACAGCATAAAAAATTTGCAAAAAGAACATAAGCAGACGATTGCAACTCCAAGGGGAGGAGGGAGGGTAGTGAGGACTGATTCCTGCTGCTCCTGGAGAACACCTGTTACAGGTGAGTAACTACGCTTTCTCCAGGACCAAGCAGGAAGTCAGTCCTCACTTATGGGACTCCCAAGCTCAAGGCTACCGGAGACCCTAAGCACAAAAAGAGCTCCCTCTAGCTCAGCAGCACAGAAGGATAGAATCTTCGCTGAATTATCACCCACCGGTAGCCCACAACCGGGATGGAGGGTAGGAGTTGCTCAGACCTCAAAGAGATTACGGAGGACTGCCTGTCCGAAAGCACTGTCCCTACGGGACTCCCTCGAGACAGTAATGGACCGCAAAAGTCTGGCTCGAAGACCAAGTAGCGGCCCGGCAGATGTCTGCCAGCGGAACAGAGCGGAGGTAAGCCACTGACGTGGCCTTTGCCCGAACACAATGAGCCGTGACTCGACTTTCTAAGGCGAGTCCGGCTGCCCCATAAGCCCAAGAGATACAGTCCGCAACCCAGATGGACAGAGTACGCTTGGAGACCGGGAGTCCCAATTTATTGGGGTCAAAAGACACAAAAGCTGAGCAGCTTTACGGTGCTCCCGCGTACGGTCAAGGTAGAAGTTCAAAGCCCTTCTACAGTCCAGGGTATGGAGGACCGTCTCAGCTCGGCTGGAGTGTGGTCTGGGAAAGAAGGTTGGAAGTACCACCTCCTGATTGATGTGAAAAGGGGAGACCACTTTAGGCAGAAACTTAGGGTGAGTCCGTAGGACTACCCTATTCTTGTAGAACCGAGTGTAGGGGGGATCAGACACGAGGGCCTGCAACTCACTTACGCGCCTAGCGGAAGTGAGGGCTACCAAGAACAGTGTTTTTCCAAGACAGAAAACGGAGAGAACATGTAGCCATAGGTTCAAAAGGCGGACAGGTGATCCGCTGCAAAACCACATTCAGGTCCCAGTTCGGCGCTGGCGGGCGCAGAGGTGGTTTAAGTAGAAGGAGACCTCGGAGAAACCTCGCTACGAGAGGGTCGCTGGAGAGAGGTCTACCGTCCACCGGCACATGATGTGCCGAAAGAGCACTGAGGTGAACTTTGACGGAGTTGGACTTAAGTCCCAGATTAGAGAGGTGTAGCAAGTACTGCAAGATCACCGACACCGGGCAGGAGAAGGGATCCTGCGGCTGTTGGGTACACCAGACTGCAAAGCGACGCCATTTAAGGGCGTAGCATTTGCGGGTAGAAGGCCGTCGCGAAGCCAAGACGACCTCCTCCACCTCCGCCGGCAAGAGAAGAGGAGCAAGGACTACCCTTTCAGCAGCCAGGCCATGAGGTTGAGAGACCTGAGGTTGGGGTGCAGTAGGGACCCCTGATCCTGGGTGAGGAGATCCGGTTGCACCCCCAGAGGGATTGGATCCTCCACCGCCAGTTGCAGCAGGAGCGGAAACCACGGCTGCCTGGGCCAGCGAGGGGCCACCAGGATCATGAAGGCTTTGTCTCGGAGAACCTTGAAAAGAGTCCGAGAGACTAACGGGATGGGAGGGAAAGCGTACAGAAGGCTCCCCGACCATGAGATCAGAAAGGCGTCCGCCGCAACCCGAAGGGGGTGAGGCTGACGAGAGCAGAAGCGAGGAAGCTGCCGGTTGCGAGGACTGGCAAAGAGATCCACCGTGGGGAGGCCCCACCTGAGGAAGAGCTTCTGAACGATCAAGGGGTCCAGACGCCACTCGTGCGGCTGGAGGACCCTGCTGAGTTTGTCCGCCAGGCAATTTTCTTGGCCCGGGAGATAAACTGCCTTGAGGAGAATGCCGTGACTGACGGCCCAAGAGCAGAGCTTCTGTGCCTCCCGGCAGAGGAGGAAGGAGCCCGTGCCCCCCTGCTTGTTCACGTAGAACATGGCAACTTGATTGTCCGTCTGGACAAGGACGGACTGTGGGAGGTCAGGTGGGAGAAGGCCTTGAGAGCTAGGCGGATCGCCCTGAGCTCCAGGAAGTTGATCTGCTGAGCAGACTCCCACTTGGTCCAGAGGCCCTGAGTACGTGCCTCTTGGCAATGGGCTCCCCAGCCCAGGAGGGATGCATCGGTGGTCAGCACCCGGGTCGGCTGAGGTGACTGGAAAGGCATTCCTAATACCAGGTTCGGCTGCCGGAGCCACCACCGGATAGACGAGACCAGCGGCTCGGAGACGCGCACCAGGTCTGCTAGGCCGCCTGTGGCTTGTCGCCACTGCCGGCGGAGACACCATTGAGCAGACCGCATATTCAGGCGGGCATTGGGGGTCACATGGACGGTGGAAGCCATATGGCCGAGCAGTCTCAGGAAGCGCCTGGCGGAGACCAGGGGCTGGCTGCGAAAGCGGTCGGCTAGGTCCATGAGCCGCTGAGCCCTGTCGAGCGGTAGGTACGCTTGCGCCTGAGGGGTGTGCAGCCTTGCGCCGATGAACTCGAGATCCTGTGAGGGGAGCAAAGTGGACTTTGCGAAGTTTATGACAAAGCCCAAGTGCTGCAGCAGAGTCACCGTGCGGCACGTGGCGTAGGTGACCTCCTGAGCGGACGCTGCTCTGATGAGCCAGTCGTCGAGGTACGGAAAGACATAGAGGCCGTGAAGCCGGAGATGGGCCGCCACGACCGCGAGACATTTTGTGAAGACTCGCGGTGCGGAGGACAGGCCAAAGGGCAGTACTCTGTACTGGTAATGATTTCCTGCCACCACAAACCTTAGGTATTGGCGGTGGCTTGGGTGGATGAGGATGTGCGTGTAGGCATCCTTTAGATCCAAGGAGCATAGCCAATCTCCCTGCTGGAGGTAGGGCAGAAGGATTCCAAGGGTAAGCATTTTGAACTTCTCCCGCACAAGGAACTTGTTGAGGTTGCGCAAGTCCAGGATGGGTCTGAGGCCTCCTGTTCTCTTTGGTATCAGAAAATACCTTGAATAGAAGCCTTGACCTCTCAGGTGGTGTGGCACCGGTTCCACCGCCTGTTCCTGCAGAAGACCTGCTAACTCCTGAAGGAGCAACTCCCTGTGCAGAGGGGGGCGCGGAGGCTCTCCCGGAAAATAGGAGGGAGGGACCTGATGGAAGTGGAGAAGGTAGCCCTCTCGCACGACCTGAAGCACCCAGGCATCTGCGGTGATGCTGGACCACCTGTGGGCGAAGTGAACCAGCCGGCCTCCGGTGCTGGGGGGAACCAGCGGGGGGGGGAGAGGCTATGCTGAGCGAGTCAAAAACCCCCACCCTGCTGAGCAGGGGCTGGTGGTGCAGGCTTGGGGGCTTGCTGCCTACGGGACCCGTTACCCCGTCCCTTGGCCTGCTGGCCCTGTTGGGGAGCTGCAGGGGCCTGATAATGGGGGTATTGTTTGTAGGCAGCTGCCTTCCTCGGGTAAAAGGACTTTTTTCCCGAGCCCTTCTTTTTCTGGGAAGGGGCGGAGGTCTTCCTAGAAAGCCTGGTCCTGGTGAGAGTCTCAGTCTCAATTTGTGCAGCCTTTTCCGCCATGGGCTTGCCAAAGAGGTTTTCGCCTCGGCAGGGGACATCGACCAACTTGTCCTGTACCCAGGGCTCAAGGTCGGACGACTGAAGCCAAGCCTGTCGGCGGCACCGATGCCGGCTGCGGCTACTCGAGCCGAGGCTTCAAAGCCATCATAGGCTGCTCGGGACATGAACTTTGAGCATTCCCGAATACCCGTGGACAAGGCCAGGAACCTCCGCAAGGGCTCCTCGGAGAGACCAGCGGAGAATCCGGCTAGCTCTTTAGCCAGATCCCTGAGATACATGCCCATGTATAGCTGGTAAGTCTGGACACGACAGGCGAGCATAGAGCCCTGGAAGCACTTCTTGCCAAGGCCATCCAGGTTACGGGCCTCCCTTCCAGGAGGCACCGAGGAGTGCATCTTCTGGCTCTTAAGACGATGCATGGCCGATTCCACTACCATGGAATGGTGTGGCAGCTGTGCCTTTTGAAAGCCAGGGCTCTTGCGGACTCGATAGATAGAATCGACCCGCTTGCTCAGGACCGGCGAGGAGGCCGGACTCTCCCACATGCGGAAGAGTAGTCGTTCCAGCATAGGAGGAACCGGCACAGTAAAGTGTTCCCTCGCGGGAGAGTCATACTGGAGGGCGTCGAGCTCTTCGGCTCGAGGCTCCTCCTCGGGATCCGCAGGGAAGGCCAAAGCCTTGGCCATATCCCTAACGAAGTCCGAGAACCGGGCATCCTCCGGGGGGGACTGCTTCCGAGGCTCGGACTCCGGAGAGTCCGATGGGACACACCGAGTCCGGAAAGAATCAGGTGACTCTTCCTCCTCAGACTCCCAGACCGACTCCGACGAGGACTCGGTGGGGTCGGCCCGGGCAGGGTGCGGCGCCAGCCGCCCCGACGCCGAGGGAGTCGGCGTCGGCGAGCTCGGTCCCGAACGGGAGGCCGAGGGTGACCTCGACCGAGGATCGACTCGAGTTCTCATCGACTCGAGGATCGGCTCGGTCTCCGGGGTCGACTTGGACGTCGACGTCCCGGCGGTCGGGGCAGCGACGCCAGCGAAGCCAGCGAGCAGTGCCCGCTGCTGGTCCATGAAGGCAGATAGTCTGCTCTCCAAGGCCGTCAACCTGAGTCCGAGCTCAGGTGACCCAGCAGCCCCCGACTCGGGCCCCGACGGCGTCGGGCCCGACGTCGGCTGTCGCGGAGGCGAGTCCAGAAGGACTACAGGACTTACCCGGGCAGGCATCTCCGACTCCAGGCGAGGTCGCTTCGGGAGGTGTTCCTTCTCCAAGGACCCGGGGCGGCTGTCGGGGCTATGCGACCTGGCCCTCGCGGAGCCAGGAGCGTCCACCGACGCCGCCCTCGCGGGTTTGTCCTTCCGACGATGGTCCCCGGAGGGAGAACCCCGGTCGGAGGAGCTCCGGCGACGGTCCGAGCTGGAGCCTTTCGACACGGAGGCCTCCGACGAGGTCCGGGTACGGCTGGGGTCAGCGAAGATTCTCTCACGCTGATGCCGCCGACTTCTCAACGCCTTCGAGGACAGTTTGCTGCAGGGCCCACAGATCAGTTCCTCATGATCCGGGCCCAGGCAGCGGAGGCAAAAGTCGTGTGTGTCGGTTAGTGACATATTTCGGTCACACCGACCACACCGCTTAAAGCCACTGGCAGCCATCGGGGGAAAAAGGGCCCCTGCGAGGTCAAAGGACCGGGCTGCCAGGGAAAACGAAAACGAAAGCTGACTAAGTCAGAAAAACCGAAAAAACGTAAGAGGACTCGAGACCGGCGTCGCGAGTCCGGGCGGGAAAACGATCGGCGTCGAACCGAAAGAAAAAAGTATAAAATAAAGAGGAAAATCAACTTTTTCGCGGGGACAAGACGGGGACGTCTGTAGGGCTCCGCGGAAAAAAGAAGACTGGCTAAGATGGCACCTTCGGGCGGGAAGACGACCGCGCATGCGCGCTGCAATTCCCAAAGGCTTTCTTTGAAAGCTGGGGAAAATTGCTCCGCGAGGGCTCCGTCGGCGCCGACGTCACCCATAAGTGAGGACTGACTTCCTGCTTGGTCCTGGAGAAAGCCCTCTTTCTTTGGCACTATGAAATATATGGAGTATAGACCGCTGCCGCATTGGTCGGGGGGAACCGGCACTATTGCTTTGAGGGCCAATAGCCTGCGCACCGTTTCGTGCACCGCCTTGTGCTTGAGGCTTGAACCGCAAGGTGAATGCACGAACGAATCCGCTACTGGCCTTTGAAACTCCAACGCATAACCTTCTCGAATCACCTCCAACACCCACCGGTCTGATGTGATCTGGGCCCAGGCAGGATAAAAATCCCGTAACCTCCCTCCTACAGGAACCACCCCCACTTGGACCCCCCCTTTGGCTTCATTGTGACTTCCGAGGCCCTGAGGTCGAGGGGGAGGAAGATGCAAATCCCCTACCTGCTCCTCGAAACCCCTGGTTTCTGTATGGGACACGACCACGCTGTGCTTGACCAAACCTGGGAGAACGAAAGCGCCAAAAATCCTAGTCTGCCCCTAAGGCCCGGGACCTGACCGCCCCTGCTTTTGCTTGTCCTCAGGCAACCTGCCACCCTTAGACTCTCCCAAATCCTTGACCAACTTATCCAAATCTTCTCCAAACAAAGATTTCCCCCGAAAAGGAAGCTTACTTAACCTTGCCTTGAATGAACCGTCCGCTGCCCAGTTGCGGAGCCACAGATACCGCCTAGCAGCAATCGCCGACGCCATACTCTTAGCCAGCCCTCGGATAAGGTCGTAATGAATATCTGCTAAATAAGCCGCTCCCGACTCCAATCTGGCGGTTTCTGCTGCCGTCTCTTCGGACTGCTCCGTTTGGATACACTGTACCCATCTCAAACAGGCTCTCGCTACCCAAGCCCCACAAATAGACGCTTGCATAGAAAGCGCATTGACCTCAAAAACCTGTTTCAACAGGGCTTCCAGTCTACGGTCCTGGGCATCCTTAAGGGCCGCACTACCGTCCACTGGAATGGTAGTCTTTTTGGTAACTGCCGATACAGCGGCATCCACTCTGGGAGACTTAAACAACTCCCGATCTTGGTCTATCAGTGGGTACAGCTTTGCCATAACCCGAAACCCCTTTAAGGCTGACTCTGGCAAGACCCATTCCTCCTGAATCATCTCCTTAACCACTCTGTGAACCGGGAAAGCTCTCCGAGTCTTCCAGGAAGCCTGCAACAACGGATCTTCCAGGGTGGCGTCCTCCACCGGAGCCCCTGAGGGCATATTTAGGGCTTTTAAAGATTCAGAGATTAGCGCTGGTAATTCCTCTCTCCTAAACACGCGCACGACCCTGGCTTGGTCTTCCTCTGCAATCTCCCCTTCTTCCAGTTCCTCATCCAAGTCCAAATCTGTGTCCAGCTCCTCCGAATGGAGACCTTCCGACACCACTGACTGCTCAGACGTGCCTGTGTCGCCCCTGGGTTTTTTTGCCGCTATTCCCGTGTCCAACGGGATCCCCGGCCGCTTTAGCCCCAAGCTCCCCTCCGTAGCCCCAGGGGAAGGCTTCCCTGCCTGAGTGCCAAAAGCTTGCTGGATTAGGGACACGAAATCCGGCGAAAAAATCGCCGCCAGACCCCCCGGTACGAAGGGTTGTGGACAGAGGGGTTCGGGAGCCGCAGAGGTACTTGGGATGGGCTCTAGGGATGGAAGGCTGGGCGAGCTGGGCTGGTGAATGGCTAAGGAGGCCCTCCCCTGACCGTCCTCCACGCCCTCTGCACCCGGCTCCAGCGCTGTGGCCTCCTGGCTGCAGCCCTTACAAATGCCCCTTCAGAAACTGTGCTCTTCTTTTGCTCCACAAAGGAGACAGTGCTGCCGAGGCATCCTGCTCTAGGGAAAAAAATGCCTTAACACTTCTCTGCAAACAAAAATTCTGACAGGGAATCCCAGGCTCCAGACTGCATGGAGCACTGCTCTACGTGACGTTTATTTTATCCGTCTTTTTTTGTTGTTGTTTTAAATAAAGCCCCTGTCAACCTCCCGTCAGGATCTAAGCCCCCGATTCACAAACCGAGGCTCCCCTGGCGCGTACTGCCTCTCAGAACTCGAAGCACTGAAAAAACCCGGCGATTTCCCGTGCAGCTGCCAAGCGGCTCGGCCTGCTCCGCCGAAGCCGCGCACAGAGTGCTGCCATTTCTCTGCCCACTCCCCTCCAGGTGCTCACTCCTTACCTACCGGCAGCGAAGGCAGAAGACCACTTTCCTGCTGGGGCTGGATTATGGTGCGGAAACCGCTGCGGCAGAGCCCTTCATGCAGAGGTAAGACAAACGTCGCTGTGCTTTACCCTTCATGTGGTCGGCGGCCCTAACAGCGATTGCAGACACTTCTTCTGCTCGCTGGGGGTCCGCTCTGTACTCCTTCTGCTCCACGGACAACCAGGAGCAAACAGAGCCTTCTCCCCTTTTAACAACCCCCTACCCGAAGACGCAGATTCCACTCGGGAGGAATGGGGCGGGGGAGGGAGGTAGAACCACAGCACTAACAGCACAATAAGTTCCTTTTGAAGAAAGAAAATAGTAACTTTTCTACTCCCCCCCCCCTTTTTTTTTTTTTTTTTTTTTTTTAACTCAAATCAATGAAATCAATGACATCAATTACCCTAACTCTTTTTTAATTGCTCCTCTAAAGAGCCCCGCACTGCCAGGCTCATCAATCCTCCAGCTGCTTGGAGACTGAGGTAACTGGTGGAAGAAGGCGGTACCGGGGCTTAAGTACCAGTGACATCACAAGTGTGACGTTCTCAGTCGCCAAGCTGCTGGAGGAGGAGCAAAACCCCAGAGGTTTCGGGACCAGACTGGAGGGACGCTAAGGAAGAAGGGAATTTTCTGCGGTGACAGGATGGGCGACCTGTCAGCTCCGCGGAAAACGAAAAACTGGAGAGGGACAGTTGGGAAAGGCGGGAAGGCAGCACGCAGGCACTGTGGGATGCTCCCAAAAGCTTTCCTATTGGACGCTGGGGAGCTTTCCTGCGCAGGCTCCCTCAGTACCGACGATACCCATATGTGAAGACTATATTCCTGCTTGTTCCTGGAGATTACCAAGGCTCCCAATAGGACACATGTAATTCAAGTTGTGAGCCACATACTCCTCAGCAATTCAGAGGCTGCTGTGAGCACAACTTGGCATACTGAGGACACACACTTACACAGATACAGGTAACAGCAGTGTAGCCATTAAGAGACACTGCCCATTAAGCTTACAACAGAAAGCTACAATAGTTCAAACTGAAATATAAAACAGGAGACTAACTTTGTCCATTTCTAATATTATTTTAAAATCCTTACCTAGGAGTTTCTGGAGCTTTGGAATCTTTCACCCCAAGTAAAACAACAGATTCTATATAGAACAAGAACAAAATGAATTATAAATTTCTCCTCTTCTTGTTTTTTTAATCTGTTTTATTAAACTTCCAAAACACGTTACAACAGACTTATTGTTTCATTTGTTACAACCAGTACAAGCAAGAAAAAAGAACATACGAGTCTTACAAGTCAGTATATTTTATCTTTTACATTATTATTATTCCCCTCCCCCATCCCTTGTGTGCATGGCTGCTATCTCGGTCTGGTTATAACAAGAACAACCTACCACCAAGCACCTTGGGTACTCTTACACCAAGCTTGATTCTCTGAGCGTGCAAATGGTCTTTCCTCTCCATAACACCTCTACCTTCCTACTCCTCTCCCTAACCTCCCCCCACCCTTGACAGGCTCTGCGGACTGACCCAGTCCCCCACCACTCTTGTTCCCAAATGGGGCATCTATCCGCTGGCCCTGGGGAGCACCCCACTACCCTATTACGTTGTCAGCAATTCATTTCCAACCATTGAGGTCAGTGTATCAATGTATCTCCTCCATTGTACCAGGAATTTCACCCATTGCCTTGCATGGCCTATGGCTGCCCCCCTCTCCCCAAGCATCAAATGGTGGAACACATTTCTCCATTCCCAGTATGACGAAGCTATAGCTTCCCTCCAGTGTTGCCGCAAAGTCTGTTTTTCTAAGAGGCACACCTTCACCAATAGGCGGGCCCGGCCCAACCCCCCCCCCCCCTGTGGGCAAGATAGAGTTACCGTATTTACTCAAATGTAATGCACACCTTTTCTGGCCAAAAAGAGGCTCTAAACTCAGGGTGCGCATTACATTCGAGGGTGCTTTACATTCAGAGGCAAACTGCTCTACACCGGCACGGCCCGATCCAGCCAACCTCCAGCTTTTCTCCCACGAATGCGATCCCCGATCCCCCGTGCAGCTGCTGCTTTTGCTTTTCACAGAGCAGCGGCTGCAATAAAGTTAAGAGAGATCCGGTGGCAAAGGCGGTTTCGGCAACTGTAAGGGTGGCTATGGCAGCAGCAAAGGCGGCGGCAAAGGCGGATACAGCGGCAACGGCAGTGGCAAGAACGTTGGCGGCATCGGAAATGCTGGCGGCTTTGGCAACGGTGGCTACAGCGGCAAAAACGGCTTCAGTAATGGCGGGAAGGTTGCCGGCAGCCTCGGCAACGGCAAGGGTGCCGATCGCTGCTGCTGTGACTTCTCTCTCACTTCGGTGGCGCTGAAAATGAGCAAGAAACCCCTTCTGCAGCACCCACCCCCTCTGAGATCACTTCCTGGGGCGCTGCAGAAGGAAGGCTTCTAACAGGTTTCGTTTGGCTTTCCTTTTAACTGGCGCTGCAGAAGTCTCCTGTTCTCCCTCACTCTTGTATCTTGCTCATCTTCAGCGCCACCGAAGTGAGAGAGAAGTCGCAGCAGCAGCAGCGATCTGCGGCCTTGCCGTTGCTGCCGTTACCGAGGCTGCCAGTGCCCTTCCCATTACTGAAGCCGTTTTTGCTGCTGTAGCCACCGTTGCCGAAGCCGCACCGGTGTTCTTTCTGCCCTTGCCACTGCCATAGCCACCCTTGCCGTTGCCGAAACCGCCTTTGCCACTGGATCCCTTTGCCACTGGATCCCTTTTAACTTTATTGCAGCCGCTGCTCTGTGAAAAGCTGAAGCAGCGGCTGCACAGGGTGAAGCAGCACTGAGGGGGGGTGCGGGGGGGCGAAGCAGCACTGAGGGGGGTGCGGGGAGCGAAGCAGCACTGAGGGGAGGAGGGGTATGCACTACAATTGCCAGAAAACATTTTTTTTTTTTACTTTCAAGCGTTCACAATAGGAGTGCGCATTATATTCGATGGCGCATTAGACTCGAGTAAATACGGTAATTCATCTAGCACTAAAAGTGCTCCTGTCCACTGCACCAGTTGTCCTACCAATGTTTGTAAGTACCTCTGTATCCTGTGCCAGTAGGGTTAATATGGCGGCATTTCCACTACATATGTCCCAAGTCGGCCAGTTGTATGCCACACCGGATACATCCACCACTCTGCGCCATACCATTGTGGAGGGCTCTTCTAGGAAAAAACTGTGCCCGGTTTAGCGCATGA